>CM072904.1:0-2967500 GCA_037013685.1 Acridotheres tristis
TCGAATGGAAAACGAAAGCTTTTCGCCTACGCCCTTCACAGAGATCTGTTGTTGTTGGGTTGAATTCTAGGGATTTTGGGGTTCCCAGGTGAATTGGGGGGGGATTTGGGGAGATCCAGGTGAGTTTTGAGGGGTCCCAGGTTGATTTTTGGGGAGAATTTGTGGAATTTTGGGGGATCCCGTGTAGCAAGGTATGGGGTGAATTTGCGGAATGTGGGGAGTCCCAGTTGAATTTTAGGGGGAATTTGTGGAATTCTAGGGATCTCAGGGGAATTTTGGGGTGAATTTGGTGAATTTTAGGGTATACATGTGAGTTTTAGGGTTCTCAGGTGAGTTTTGGGGATGCCAGGCGGATTTTGGGGTGAATTCTGTCGATTTTGGGGTATCCAGGTGAGCATTTGGAAGTGGTGGGAGAATTTTGGGATGAATTTGGGGGGATGCAGCTGGATTTTCCGGGGAATTTTGGTGTTTTTTGGGAGTCCCAGATGGGTCTTGGAGTGAACTTGGTGGATTTGGGGGTATCTGGGAGGGTTTTGAGGGGGACTGGAGACATTTTGGGGTGAATTTGGGAGGTGTTGGGGGGACTGGGTCTTGGGGGTGATTTGAGGGATTTTGGGGGTTGAAGTCCTGGGATTTGGGGGGCCAGGTGAGGATTTGGGAGTTTCTGGTGAATTTTGGGGGACCCAGGTAGATTTTAGAGGTCCGAGTTGGGTTTGGGGGTGAATTTGTGGAATTTTGGGCATTTCTGGTGAGGATTTAGGGCATGGTGGAATTTTGTGGAGAATTTATGGAATTTTGGAAGATACCAGGTGAATTTTTGGGGTCCCAAGTGGGTCTTTGGGGTGAATTAGGGGGAATTTGAGGTCCCAGGTGGATTTGGGGGCTCCCAGATGAGGTTTTCGGGTGAAATTTGAGGTTTTCATTTCCCAGGTGGATTTTTGGGTTGAATTTCTGGAAGTTTGAGGGTCTGAGGTGGAATCTGGGGTTCCAGGTGGGATTTTGCGAGATGCAGGGGGAATTTGGGGAAGTTGAAGGAATTCAAGCTGGCTTTTAGGTGGAATTTTGGGGGTCCCAGGTGATGGTTTGGGGGGGTCCAATGTGTGAATTTGGTGTGAATTTGGAGAATTATGGGTGTCCCAGGGGAATTTTGGGTTGAATTCGGGGGATTTTTAGGGCCCCAGGTGGATTTTGGGGTGAATTTGTGAGATTTGGGGGCATCTGGGTGGGTTTTGAGGGAGATTTGAGGGATTTAGGGTGTGCCAGCTGTCTTTTGGGGTGAGTTGGGGGCATTTGAGGGAATCCAAGCTGGATTTTAAGGTGATTTGTGGGGGATCCAGGTGGAATTTTGGGAGTCCCAGGTGAGGGTTTGTGGGATCCAAGGTGGGATTTTGGGGTGAATTTGGGGAATTTTGGGAGTCCCAGGTGGATTTTGGGGTGAATTTAGGGGATTTTGGAGGTTCTGGGTGGGTTTTGAGGGAGATTTGAGGTATTTTGAGGGTGGTAGCTGGATTTTGGGGTGAATTTGGGGGCATCTGGGTGGGTTTTGGGGGGATTTTAGAGGGTCCCAGGTGAGGAATTTTTGGGAATTTAAGGGAGTTTGGGGCTTCCAGGTGGAGTGTGGAGAAGTCTGAGTGTGTTTTGAGGAAAATTTGAGGGATTTTGGGTTCCTGGATAGGCTCTGGGATGAAATTGCAGGGTTTTTGGGGGGATTTGCAAGATTTTGGGGGATTCCAGATGGCGGTTTGGGTGTTTCTGGGTGGGCTTTGGAGAAAATTTGAGGGATTTTGGGGGGGTCCTAGGTGAGGTTTGGGGTAAATTTGGGGGTTCCCAGGAGGGTTTTAGGGGGGTCCCAGGTGGGTTATATGTGAACTTGGGAGGTTTTAGGAGAGATTTGATGGATTTTGGGGGTTCCACACTTGAACTTGGGGGATTTGGGTTCTCAGGTGAAGATCTGAGGGATCCAATGTGGAATTTCTGGGTGAATTTCTGGAATTTTGGGAGCTCGCAGGTGATTTTTGGGAGTTCCTGGGTGGATTTTGGGGTGAGTTTGTGGGATTTTGTGGGATCCAAGGTGAATTTTGGGGTGAACTTGGGAGGATTTTGGGAGGATTTGAGGGAGTCTGGGGGTCCCAAGTGGGGTCTGGGAAATCTGGGTGGGATTTGAGGGGGTTCCTGGTTCTTCCTCAAAATCCACCCAGACTCCCCAGACTCCACCTGGGAACCCCAAATTCCATCAAATTCCCCCAAACCCATGCAGATGCCCCAAAATCCCCCAAATTCACCCCAAAATCCGGCTGGCACCCCCAAAATCCCTCAAAACCCACCCAGAACCCCTAAAATTCACTGCAGCATCCACCTGGGATCCCCCAAAATCCCCCAAGTTCACCCCAAAATTCCACCTGGATCCTCCAAAAATCAGACCTGGAACCCCAGGTTCTACCTGGGACCCTCAAAGTTCCACAAATTCACCCTAAAATCCCATCTGGGACTCGCAAAATTCAACCCAGAATTCCACCTTGGATCCCCCAAATCCTCACCTGGGACCCCCAAAGATCCAGAAATTCACCAAGACCAATCGGAGACTCCCAAAATCCACCTGGGTCCCCCAAAATTCATCTGGGACTCCCAAATTTTCACCTTGGAACCCCAAAATTCCCAGAATTCAACTCAAAATTCACCTTGGAACACTCAAAATTCCACAAATGTAACCCAAAATTTCACCTGGGATTTCACCACAATCCACCAAACCCTCAACTAAACCCATCCAGGAACACCCCAAATTCCCCAAATTCACCCTAAAACCCATCTGGGAGTCCTTCAAACCCCTCCAAGTCCTCCTCAAAACCCACCTGATATCCTCCAAATTCACTCCAAACCTCACCTGGGACTACCAAAAATCCCCCAAATTCACCCAGACCTCCCAAATCCCACCTAGGATCCCCCAAACTCCGTCCAGGAACCCCAAAAATGCCCCAAAATCTCAATAAAATCTCTCAGGGACCCTCCAAATCTCCCTCAAAATCCCCAAATTCAGCCCCAAACCCATCTGGGATCCCCCAAATCCCTCAAATCTCCCTCAAAACCCACTTAGAACCTCCAAAACCCACCTGGGATCCCCCAAAATTCACCCCCAAATCCACCCAGATGCCCCAAAATCCCCCAAATTCACCCCAAAAGCCAGACGGGAACCCCCGAAAATACTGAAATTTTCAAAAAAGCCCGTAAGGAACCTCCCGACCCTACCTGAGACCCCCCCCAAAATCCCTCCAATCCTCTCCAAATGGCTCCAATCCTCAACACAGCCCCTCAGGGACCCCCCCAGAATCCCTCCAATTCACACCAAAACCCCAAAATTCACCCCCGAACCCATCCGGGACCCCCAACATCCCTCAAATTCTCCCTCAAAACCCACCTGGGACCCCCCAAAACCCCTCAAAGTCCTCCCTCCGGTTTCTCCCGGCCGCCATTTTACACTCTTCTTCCTTCGCAGCCGCCGCATTCTGATTGGCCGCGCCCCGTGAGGCATTCAGCGCTTCCATTGGCTGAGCGTTTCCCGCCTTTTGCATACACCCCTCTGATTGGCCAGCGCCTGCTGCCGGGGGAGACCCGTGCCCTGATTGGCCGGACGCGAAAGAACAGCGAGGGGGGGAAAAAGGGCAGGCTATTCTGAGGCGGGTGGCGTCGTGACTGGCTGAAGGGCGGCAAAGGGGCGGGGCTACCGAGATGATAAAGGAGGCTGCGAGGCGCCCTTAGTCTCAGTCCGGAAGTGACAGGGGTCGAAGCTCGGAGTTCTTAGGCGATTTAAATCATTAATTCCTTCATTTAATTAATTTAATTAACCTAATTAGTGGCGGGGGGCTCGCGGTGATTAATTAAGACGCTAATTACGGCGTTAATTGGTGTCGCGGCGGGCGATTCGAGGCTGTTTTGGGTTTTAAAAAGGGAAACCTGGGCATGGGGAAGGCGTTAAAGCGCTTTTAAATTGACTTATTAAGCTGTTCTCCAAATTTTATCCTTTATATAGCTTAATTAATTAATTAACTAATTGGTTAGTTGGTTTTAATCGCGGTGTTTTGCTTTTTTTTGTTTGGAGGCTTTTCAAGTTTTGCTGGGGCGATTTTTTAAAATCGCGTTTTAAAGCCATTTTTGCCTCAAACTTATCGGTGTTGCCTCCTTAATTAAATTAAATTTTGCTGCAGTTTAATAATGCTTCTTATTAGCATTTAATTGATTGAACTTTAATTGATGGTTTTCAGATTTCTTTAAAGTACTAAACTCGCCTTTTAGCCTTTAAAATTAATTGAAACTCCTCTAATTTATTGATATTTAATTAAGCTTTTAAACTACATACCTAATTATATATTTATTCAATTTTAGGTGGAAGTTTTGGAGCTTTTTTACGCTTTTGGGGTCTTTTTTAGAGGCATTTTCTTGCCTTTTCTCTTTGTTTTTAAGTAATTTAAATATCAATTTTGCCAAGCTTATTAATATTTAATAACACTTATTCAGAATTAGGTAGTATTATTTAAGTTTTGGAGGGTTTTGGTCCTTTTTATAGGTCAAAAAGCCCCATTTTTAACCGTCAACTTAACTACAATTAAATTTATTAAATAATTTAAATTATTAAGTATTTTTAATTTTTTTAAAGAATTTATTAATTGGTACATTAAATTTGGGCATCTAAAGCCAATTTTAATTAAGTTTTAGGGTTTGGGGGGCAAAATTTGCCTTCTTCTTTCCCTAAGTAATTTTAAAAAAACCCTTTTGTTAATAAACAAATAATTATTGCCTAATTAATATTTCGATTTTTTGCCATTTCGCAGAGGATTTTCGCCTTTTTTTTCCCCCCCCAAAACTGCCTTTCTTCGCGTCGTTTTCCCCCCCCCCCCGGTTTTTCCAAATTAACAAACTTAAATAAGGCCATTTAAAATTTATTTCAATTCATTCAACTTTATTGAAATTCGGGCGGGTTCCCAGCATGTTCTACTACCCCGAGGTGCTGCGCAGACGCACGGGCTGCTTCGGGACCATCTGGTGAGGGAATCTGGGCAGAAATCCGGCGGTTTGGGGGGTTTGGGGTCATTTTTGAGGGGTTCTGGGGTCACTTTCGGAGGATTGGGGTGGATTTTGTGTCATTTGGGTAGATTTTTGGATGATTTTCAGTGGGTTTTGGGAGGTTTGGGGTCATTTTGGGCGGGTTTTGGGTAATTTTATGTGATTGGTAGCTCGTTTTGGTTCATTTTCGGTGGATTGTGGGTTATTTTAGGTCAATTTTAGCTCGTTTTGAGTGGATTTCAGGTGATTTTCGGCTCATTTTGGAGGGTTTTAAGCTCATTTTGAGTGGCTTTGAGGTAATTTTCAGTGGATTTGGGGTCATTTTAGATCACTTTTAGCTCATTTTGGGGGGATTTTGGGTGAATTTTGACTCATTTTGAGTATTTTCTGTTCGTTTTCAGGGGATTTGGGGTCATTTTGAGCGGATTTTGGGAGGTTTTGGGTCATTTTTGGTAGGGCTTTTAGGGGCTATTTTAATGGATTTGGGGTCATTTTCGGTGGATTTTAGGGGTTGTTGGATAATTTTGATGGATTTTGGGTCATTTTCAGTGAGTTTTAAGTGGATTTTGGACAATTTTGAGTCATTTGAGTTCATTTCCGGGGGATTTTGGGTCATTTTCAGTGGATTTTTTGGATCATTTTGTGTAATTCCAGACAGAGTCTGGGTGGCATTTGGGTCATTTCTGGCCGATTTTGTCCAATTTTGGGTTGTTTTGAGGGGGTTTTTGGAATGGATTTGGGGGGATTTTTTTAAGGGAAATTTGGGGTGATTTTGAGGGGAATTGGGGGGGGATTCTTGGGGAAATTTGGGGGATTTGGTGGTTTTTTGGGGGAATTTTGGGGTGATTACTGGAGAAACTTTTTGGCATTTGAGAGGGAATTTGGGAGGGATTTTAGGGAAACATTTTTGGGGGGTTTGGAGGAATCTTGGGGGATTTTTTTGGATCAATTTTGGGTGATATTGCTTTTTTTTTCCCAGGCTTGCGGCCACCTGCCATTCTCGGCTCCTTCGCCGGGAGTACCTAGGGGTGGATGTGCCCAGCACCAGGTAGGGCCCCAAAACCCCCCAAATTCATCCCAAAATCCTCAGATTCACCCTCAAAAAATTAAAATCCCCACATTTACCCTAAAAAACCGCAAATGCTCCTCAGAAAAAAACCTTAAAAAAAACCCCAACTTCCCATTTTTTGTTCCTTCCCCCCCCAGTTTTATCCCCTTTTTCCTCCCTTTTCCCCCATCTTTTCCCTCAATTTTTCTCTAAATTTTCCCCGGTTTTCCCCCGTTTTTTCCCAAATTTTCCCCAATTTTATCCCCTTTTATTTCTATTTTTAATTCCATTTTTCCCAATTTACCCCATTTTTATCCAATTTTTTTCCTGTTTTTCATCCCAATTTTATCTTTTTTCCCCAAATTCCCAATTTTTTTAGCCCATTTTCCCCCCAAATTCCTAATTTTTAATCCCATTTAATCCCATTTTTCCTTATTTTTTCCCAGTTTTTTTCCAAATTTTTTCCCATCTTTTCCTAGTTTTTATGCCATTTTTGGAAACAATTTCCCCCCCACACCTTTTCTTTCTTTTATCTCATTTTTTTCCCAAATTTATCTCACTTTTAATCTCATTTTTTCCCATTTCTTCATCCTATTTTTATCCTGTTGTTTCCTAAATATTTTTTTCCCAATTTTTTCCCAGATTTTTTCCCAGATTTTTTCCCAGATTTTTTCCCAGATTTTTTCCCAGATTTTTTCCCAGATTTTTCCTCCAGTTTTATCCCATCTTATCCTGAATTTTTCTCTTTTTTTCCACAGTTTTTCCTATTTTTTCTCAATTTGCCCCTGAATTTTCTCACTCTTTTTTCCCAATTTTTCTCTTTTTTTTTTATTTTTTTAATCCCGTTTTCGCTCATTTCCCCCCAATTTTATTCTGTTTTATCACAATTTCTTTATCCCTTTTCCCCAATTTTTTCCCAACTTTTCCCCGATTTTTTCCAAAATTTTCCCAATTTTTTTCCCCAATTTTACTCCATTTCCACAATTTTTTCCCAATTTTTCCCCATTTTACTCCCACTTTTGGAACCAATTTTCTCCTTTTTTTCTGCAATTTTTATCCATTTTTTTCCCAATTTTATCCCAGTTTTTTCCCTAATTTTTCCCCCGATTTCCCCCATTTTAACCCCATTTCTCTACCATTATTCCCCCTGTCAATCATCCCTTGGCCACGTCCAGCGCCGCCGTGGCCTCGTTTGTGATTGGCCGAGGTGGTTGGGAAGCCCCACCCCCTCCTCCCGGGGCCCCGCCTCCGCGCTGCTCGTTGTATTTGGGGGCGATGCTGCAGCTGGGTCTAGCGAGAGTTTACAGGAGGCAGTGCCAGGACCTGCTCGGTAGGGGGGCGACAACCGCGACATTATGCTAATGAAGGGGGCGGGGTTATAGAAATGAGGCGTCAGGGGCATTTTGGGGTGGATTTAGGGGACTTTTTGGCGAATTTTGGGGTGTTATTTGGGGGAATTTTTGCGATGGATTTGCTGACGTTTTGGAGGTTTTTGGGGTGAATTTGGGGAGATTTTTGGGGTGGATTTTGGGATGGGTTTTGGGGTTTTTGGAGAGGTTTTGGGGAAATTTTGGGGGATTTTTGGGCGAATTTAGAAAGAATTTTAGGGAGAATTTTCAGGTGTATTAGGAGGAATTTTAAAGGAATTTTGGGGGGAAAATGTGGGTTTTTCCAGGAATTACTGGGGAAATTTTGGGGCGAATTTTGGATTTTTTGAGGGGACTTTGGTGGAATTTTGGGGGAAATTTGGGGGATTTTGGGTCAGTTTTGGGGAGATTTTTGAGTGATTTCTGGGGAATTTTGGGGGATTTGGGTTTTTTTGAGGGGATTATTGGGGGAAATTTTTATGATTTTAAGGTGGATTTGGTGCAATTTTGGAGAATTGGGGGAATTTGAGGATTTTTAGGTTTTTTTTAAAGGGGATTTTTGGATGATTTTCAGTGATACTCGGCCAATTTTGGGGAGATTAATGGAATTTTGGGGTGGATTTGCTGTAATTTTTGGGATTTTGGGGGAATTTGGGGGAGATTTTGAGGAAAAATTTTGAGGGGATTTTGGGGGATATTTTAAGGAATTTTTTGGGGTCTTGACAGGAGTTTTTGGGGTGGATTTGGGGGATTTTGGGGAGATTTTTGGGGGGTTTTGGGGTGGTTTTAGGGAGATTTTTCGTGGAATTTTGGGATATTTTGGGGTTGTGGATGGGTTTTGGGGAAAATTTGGGGATTTTTGGGGTTTCTTGAGAAAATTTTTGTGATTTTGATGGGATTTTGGGGAGATTTTTGGGTGATTTCTGGAGTGGATTTGGAGGGGTGAGGGTTTTTGGAGAGAAATTTGGTGTCATTTTGAGTTGTGGGGATTTTGGGGGTGATTTTTGGGGTGGATTTCGGGCAATTTTGGGGGATTTTCTGGGGTATATTTGGGGGATTTTTGGAGTGGGTTTGGAGGAATTTTGGGGGATCTTGGAGAGAATTTTAGGAGGGATTTGGGGTAGTTTTTGGGGAAAATTGGGATTTTGGAGACTTTTTGGGCAATTTTTGGGGAGATTTTTGGGTGGTTTTAGTGAAATTTTGGAGCGGACATGGGGGAATTTTGGATCTTTTGAAAGAATTTTTGGGGAAATTTGAAGGATTTTGAGTTTAGGGGAGGAGATTTGGGGGGATTTTGGCGGATTTCGGAAAAAAAAAGTGGGACCTTGAAGGGGAATGCTGGGGTGGTTTGGGGTGGATTTGGGGGCATTTTTGCAGAGGAAATGTCAGTGATTTTGGAGCGGCTGAATCGCGCACGGCGCCCCCTGGTGGACATCGACATCAGCCCCCCTCGGAGGTACCAAAAATCCCCAAAATTGATCCAAAAATCTCCAAAATTTACTCCAAAAATCCCCCCAAAAAATTTCCCTCAAAATTCACCCAAAAATTGCCCTCAAAATTCACCCAAAAATCCCCAAATATCCTCCAAAATTCATACAAAAGTCCCAAAAATATTACCCCAAAACTTCACCAAAAATTCCCCCAAAATTCACCAAAAAGTCCCCCCAAAATTCCCCATAGTTCACCAAAACATTGCCAGAACTTCCCACAATGCTCACCCAAAAATGGCCAAATTTCCTCAAAAATTACAATTTCCCTAAAAATTCACCCAAAAATCCCCCAAGTTTCCCCCAAATTTAATCCAAAAATCCCGAAAATACACCCAAAAATCCCCAGTATTTCCCCCAAATTTTCCCAAAAACTCACCCAAAATTCACCTAAAAATCGCCAAAAATACCAACCAAAAATCGTTAAAATTCTCCCATAATTAATTCTCCCATAATTAATTCTCCCATAATTCTCCCATAATTCCCCCCAAAATTGACCCCAAAATCCCCAACTTTTCACCCAAAATTCACGCCAAAATTCATCTAAAACTCACCCAAAATTCACCCCCAAATCCCCAAAAGTTTCACCCAAAATATCCCTGAAAGACACCTAAAAATTCACCCCCTTAAAGAGCCCCTGGTGGTGATCGAGCTCAGCCCCCTAAAAGTTTGAAGAAACCCTGAAATTCACAAAAAATTGGCTCCAAATTGTGCAAAATTAACCGAGGCTGGCTCAAGGAGACTCAGAATTCTCCAAATTTCCCCCAAATTTCCCCAAAATTCCCCCAAACCTCCTCAAATTCCCTCGGAATTCTCCAAATTTTCTGCCAAATTTACCCCCAGAATTTCCCCGAATTTTCCCCAAATGCCTTTTAAACCCCCCTGAACCTTTGAAAATTCCCCAAAATTTCCCCCACGTATCCCCCACAATCCCCCCCATTTCCTCCCAATCCCCAAATCCCCATCTTTCCCCTTTTTCCTCCCCGTTGTTCCAGGGCTCAGCTGCTCCCAGATTCCCGAGCTCTAATGGAGGAGCTGGAGACGGCTCCTGACCCCTTCTTTGGGCTCATGGGGGTGGAGCTGCCCCAGGTGAGAACAAATTGCCCTTTCTGAACCCGAATTTATCCTTTATAACTCAAATTTCTCATTTTCCCCATTCCCCCATTTTCTCCAATTTTTTCCCCTTCTTTTCCCAATTTTTTCCTTTTTCCCAATTTTACCCCATTTTTCCCCAATTTTTCATAGTCTTTTTATTATTTTTCCCATTTTCCCCGATTTTTTCCTAATTTTCCCATTTTCCCCCTTTTTCTTTTTTCATTTTTCCCCCAATTCTATCAAATTTTTTCCTAATTTTCCCCAACTTTTTTACCATTTTTTACCCACTTTTTCTCAATTTTATCCCATTTTCCCCCATTTTTTCCAAAATTTTCCCCAATTTTTCTCCATTTTTTTGGAAATTTCCCCTAATTCTATGCCAATTTTTTCTAAATTCTCCCAATTTTTTACAAATTTTATCCCATTTTTTATTGCTTTTCTCCTGTTTTTTCTGAGGTTTATCTCATTTTTTCCCCCAATTTTTTTCACAATTTTGTCCTTTTTTTCGTTTTCCCCAATTTTCTTACTTTTTTTCTAATTTTTCTTGATTTTATCCCTTTTTTCCTAATTTTTCCTTTTTCTCCCTTTTTTTCTATTTTAAAATGGTTTTTATGTCATTTTTTTCTTATTTTTCCCGTTTTTTATCCTACTTTTTTATCCCGTTTTATCAATTTTCCCCAATTTTATCCCTTTTTTAACCCCATTTTTCCTGTTTTTCCCTATTTTTTCCCAAATTCCCCTAAATTTTTCAGTATTTTCCCAAATCCTTGTCTGAATTCTCGATTTTTCCCCATTTCTGTTTAAATTTTCCCCGTTTTTTTTTCCATTTTTACCCCAAATTTCCTGCATTTTTCCCCATTTTGATTCAGTTTTCCCAAATTCTGACATATTCCCCCTTTTTTTTCCTAGTTTTTTCCCCCATTTACCCTTTTCCCCCAGATTTCCCAATTTCCTGTGTTTTCCCATTTTTCATTAAATTTTCTTCAATTTTTCCTAATTTTTCCCCAATTTTTACCTCAATTTTTCCATAATTTTCTCTAATTTCCCCATTTTTCTCCCCAATTTTCCCCAATTTTCCCCAATTTTCCCCAATTTTCCCCAATTTTCCCCAATTTTCCCCAATTTTCCCCAATTTTCCCCAATTTTCCCAAATTTTCCCAAATTCCTGAGTTTTTCTCCCATATCTGATTAAATTTTTCCCATTCTTTCCCCATTTTCCCTCGAATTCTCACATTTTTCCCCATTTTCCCCCCATTTTTTTCCCAAATTCCCGTTTTTCCCTCATTCCCAGGTTGAGGAGCTGCTGCCACCCCCTGAGGAGATCGAGGCACCCCCAGGTGGGACCAAAATCCCCCAAAATTCACCCGAATTCCCAAAAATTCTCCCAAAATTCTTCCCAAAATTTCCTCCATAATTCTCCCTGAAATTTCCCAAAAAATTCCCCAAAATTAAGACAAGTACACGCAAAATTTTCCAAGAATCTCCCCAAAATTTGTCCCAAATTCCCCACAAAATTGTCCCAGAATTCCCAAAATTTTCCCCAAATTTTCCAATTTTTAAATTTAAAAAAAAATTAATTTAATTTTAATTTTTAAATTCACCCCAAATTGTCCCAAAGATCCCCAGAATTCCCTCAAAATGCCCCAAAATCTCCAAAATTCCCCCCCAAATTTTTTAAATTGCCCCAAAATGTCCCTAAAAACTTCAAAATGTCCCTAAAAATGTCTCAATTTTTCCCCAAATTCCCAAAATGTTCCTTGAAATTCCCCAAAAATTTTACCCCCAGAGCGCCCCCTGGTGGCCACTCCCGAGTCCATCACCCTGCGGGAGCCGGAGCTACCCCTCCCCGCCCCGGGACCCCCCGAGGTGAGAACTGGGCAGAAATCCCAAAAAGGGGGGAAATAACGGAAATTGGAGGAAATGGGGGATTTGGGGCAATTGTGGGGGGGGGTTGGGATATTTTTAGGGGGTTTTTTTGGGACAATTTTTGGGAATTCTGGGAAAATTTGAGGGATTTTGAAGGGAATTTGGGGGATTATTTTGGATTTTGGGAGAATTTTTAGGAGAATTGTGGGAAATTTTGGGATATTTTGTGCCATTTTTAGGGGGATTTTGGGAAACTTTGAGGGGTTTAAATTTTGGGTCATTTTTGGGTCAATTTGGATGAATTTTCAGATAAATTTGGGTGAATGTTGGGATGATTTTGGGTGAATTTTGGGGATAATTTTGGAATAATTTTGGGACAATTTTGGGTAAACTTTGGGTGAATTTTGGACATTTTTCAGGTGAATTCTGAGTTTTGGGTGAATCTGTGGGGTAATTTTGGGTGAATTTTTGAGATAATTTTGGGACAATTTTGGCGTGAATTCTGGGATAATTTTGGCCGGTTTTGGTCCCAGGTGGAGCTGCCTGAGGTGACCCCGCGGGAGCTGCAGCTGCTGCTGGAGGCTGAGGGTCAGGGCTCACTCGAGGGTCACTCAAGGGTCACTCAGGGGTCACTCCAGGGTCACTCAGGGCTCACTCACGTCACTCAGGGGTCACTTGGGGTCCTTTCTGGTTCATTTTTGGGCCATTTTGGGTCTTTTTTTCCAAATTCAGGCAATTTTTGCATCATTTTGAGCCATTTTTGGATCGGTTTTGGTCCTTTTTGGGTCTTTTTTTTTGTCACTAGGTTTGGTTGGAATCTTTGTTGGGTCACTGTTGGTTCTTTTTGGGTCCTTTTGGATCATTTTTGGATGACTTCAGGCCATTTTTGCGCCATTTTGGGCAATTTTGCTTGAATTTGGGTTGTTTTTTTCGTAATTTTGGTTTGTTTTTTAGTTTTGGGGGGTTATTTTGTATCATTTTTTGTTCTGTTTGGGTCATTTTAGGCTATATTTGGCTCATTTTTTTGTTATTTCTGGATTATTTGAGTAATTTTTGACTGATTTTTGGGGGAGTTTGGGCACTTTTTGGGCCATTTTGGATCCTTTTTGGGTTGTTTTGTGCCATTTTTTGTTCTATTTGGGTCATTTTTGGGGTCATTTTTTGTTATTTTGGGGGCAACCTGGGGTCATTTTTTGGTCATTTTGGGATCACTGAGTCATTTTTCTTTCATTTTGGGGTGCCTTGGGGCCATTTGTGGATATTTTGAGTAATTTTGGTTCATTTTTGGACAATTTTTGGTCATTATGGTTTATTTTTGGGTCGTTTTGGTCCTTTCTGGTCTTTTTTGCTAATTTTGATTAATTTTTGATTATTTTTGGGTAATTTTGAGTCATTTTTGGGTAATTTATGGGTCACCTTGGTTCATTTAGGGGGTGTTTAATACATCTTTGATCATTCTGGGTCATTTTAGGCCATTTTGGGTGACTTCAGCCAATTTTTTCGGTAATGTTGGTTCATTTTTGATTTATTTTTAGGTCACTTTGTGTCGTTTTGGGGGTTTTTTGGTCATTTTTGGGTCATTTTTGGTGCTGTTTGGAACATTTTGGGCCATTTTTTGGTTCTTTTTTGTTCTTTTTGGGTCATTTTTGTATTATATTTGAGCTGGGTTTTGGTCATTTTCATTTAATTTTGGGTCATTTTGGGCTGTTTTGGATGACTTTGGACCATTTTGGGTAATTTTGAATAATTTTTGGGTCATTTTTGGACATTTTTAGGCAGTTTTGGGTCGTTTGGGGTGTTTCTTGTAATTTTGGGTCAATTCTGGTTCTTTTTGGTTATTTACAGTCATTTTTGGTAATTTTTTATTAGTTTTGGTTCATTCTTGGTTCTTTTTGGATCTTTTTGGTTCATTTTAGGTCACTTGGCATCGTTTTATTGGGTAATTGTGGTTCATTTTTGGGATTTTTGTAATTTTGGGTATTTTGGGGTCCTTTATGGTCATTTTTGGGTCTTTTTTGTCCTTTTTGGGGTTTAATTCTTTTTGGGGTCTTTTTGTAATTTTGGGTAATTTTTGTCTTTTTTTTAAATTATTTTGGGTAGTTTTGGTTCTTTTTGGGTAATGTTTTGTTCATTTTGGTTCATTTTGGGTTATTTTTTGGGGTCTCTTTTTGTTCTTTTTTACTTTTTTGGTAATTTGGGGGTATTTTGGGTCATTTTGGGGTCGTTTTGGGTAGTTTTTGGTCACTTTTATCTCTCCTCCCAGTGGAGGCACCAGAGCTGGAGCTGCCCCTCCCCCCACGTGAGAAATTTGTGGAAATTTTGGGGGGTTTTGGTAAAAAGCTGGGAAATTTGGGAGAGATTTGGGAAAAAATTGGGAAGTTTGGGAGGAGAATTGGGCCAAAAATGGCAAAAACTGGGGGGAGTTTGGGGGAAATTTGGGGAAATTTTGGGTGAAAAATATGGAAAGCATTGGAAAATTGGGGAAAATTGGGAAAAATGTGAAACATAATGCGAAGAAATTGGGAAAATTTTGTGAAAAATGGGGAAAAAATTGAGAAAATTGGGAGAAATTTTTTTAAATGGGAAAAAAATTGAGAAAAAGGGAACTTGGGAAAGAAACTGTGATAAATTGGGGAAAGTTGAGAAAATTTGGGAAAAAATTGGGGAAAAATAATTGGCAAGAAAATGGGAAAAATTTGGGCAAGAAATTTGGGAGGAAAATGGGAAAAAAATTGGGAGAAAAATTGGGGAAAAAGGAAATTTGGGGGAAAACTGGAAAAAAATAGGAAAAATAGGGGGAAAGTTGGGAAAATCGGATAAAAGATTGGGATAAAATTGGGACATTTGGGAAAAAATGGGGGAAAACTGGGAGAAAAATGAGGACTATTGGGAAAATTGTGAGGAAAAAGTGGTGAGAAATTGGGAACAATTGGGAAATTTGGGGAAAAAAAAAGCCAAAAATTGGGAAAGAATCTGGGGGAAAATTGTGAAAAAAATTAGAAAAAATTAGGGAAATTGGGGAAATCTTGCGAAAATTTGGGAATTTCTTTTTAAAACTAAGGAGTTTTTCGGCTCTTCTCCCCCTCGCAGGCCCCGCCTCCCCGGAGGTTCTGCCCCTCCCCCCTCTGCCGCCCCCGGCCCCTCTCCCTCCCCGGCGGCGCCGGCCCCTCCCCCCACTGTGGGACCCCGAGACCCAAATCCCGGCCCAGGAAATTCGGGAGATGCTGCAGGACCCACTTGGAAACTGCCGGCCACGGGTGAGTGACCACTGAGCAATGGCCCCTGAGTGACCCTGAGTGACCATTGACCATTGAGTGACCGCTGACCAATGAGTGCCCCTAAGTGACCACTGAGTGATCAGCGTGACCAGTGACCATAGAGTGATCACAGACTGTCCCATAGATCCCATCCCTGCCCCACAGATTTTGGTTCTGCCCTATAGATCCCAAATCCACTCCATAGATCCTGTCCTTGCCCCATAGATCCCATCCCTGCCCCATAGATTCCAAATCTGCTCCATAGATTAACGCAGACACAGGTTCTGCCCCAGAGATTCCAAATCCTGACCCATAGATCCCAAATCCACCCCTCAGATTTGGTTTGACCACATAGATCTCAAATCCTCACCCGTACGTTCCAAAAGCGCCCCAAAGATGCCATCCCTGACCCCTAGATCACAAGTCCTGCCCTATAGATTTGGTTCTACCCCATAGATGCCAGATCTGCTCTGTAGATTTCAATCTGAATTTCAGGTCCTAAATCTGCCCCACAGATCCCATTCCTGCCTCACAGATTCCAATTCAGACCCAGACATTCTAGTTCTGCCCCATAGATTTGGTTTTACCTCATAGATCCCAAACCTGCCCCATATATTTAAATTCAGACCCATAGGCCCCAGTCTGAACCTATAGATTCCAGTTCTGCCCCATAGATTCTATCCCTGCCCCATAGATCCCAAATCTAAGCCACAGATCCCACATTGTGACTCTGAAATCCCAGTCTGGACCTAGAGATCCCAAATCTGCCCCATAGATTTGCTTCTTCCCCATAGATAGCAGTTTGGGCCCAGAGATTCCCAGTCCTGCCCCATAGATCCCGATTCTGCCCCATAGATTGCAAACCCTCTCTCTTTCTGTGCCCCCAGGAGCCGCTGGAGCTGCCCCACAGGTCTCGGCGCCCCCCAGGGGAACTGCTGAGCATGGCGTGCCATGGTGAGACCCCAGATGTACCCTGACACCCCAAATCCACCTTGTAGATCCTAAATCTGACTCAGAGACCCCAAGTCTGCCCCATAGATCCTAAATGTGACCCATAGATCCCAAGTCCACCCCATAAATCCTAAATCTGACCCAGAGATCCTAAATGTGCCCCATAGGTATTGATCCTTCCCCATGGATCCTATCCCTGCTCCGCACATTTCTCTGCCCCATAGATTGACCCCATTCCTGCCCCATTGATTGCCTGCCCCACAAATTCCCTGCCCCATAGATTTTCCTTTCCTATAGACAGACCCCATTCCTGCCCCATAGATTTCCCTGCCCCATACATTGACCCCATTCCTGCCCCATAGATTTCTCTGCCCCACAGGTCCATTTCTTGACCACATTATTTGTTTCTCTCCCCCCAGCTCCCCTCCCCCCCGAGCTGCTCCAGTTTTGGGATCGCTGCTTCCAGCCCCTCCCCCTCCCTCGGCCCCTGGAGCCACCCCCAGAGCTGCCCAGTGAGGTGGAGGTGAGGCTGCCCTAAAAATTCCCAAAATACTCAAAATTCCTGACCCAAAAATCCCAAAATTTCTAACCCACACATCCCAAAATTCCTGACACAGAGATCCCCAAAATCCCAAAATCCTGACTCAGAGGCCAAAAATTCTCAGAATTCCCAAAATTCCCCAAATCCTCAAAATTCTCAACACAGAGATCCTAAATATTGAGAAATTCCCAAAATTCCTGACCCAGAAATCCCAAAATCTCAAAAATTCTGCCCCAGAGATCCCAAAATTCCCAAAATCGCTGATCCACAAATCCTAAAATCCTGACTCGCAGATCCCAAACTCCTGAAATTCCTGAGCCAGAAATCCCAAATTCCCAAGATTCCTGCCCCAGAGATCCCAAAATTCCCAGAAATCCCCAAATCCCCAAAATTCCCAACCCACACATTGGGAAATTCCTGTTGCAAAAATCCCCAAATTCCCAACATTCTTGATCCAGACATCCCAAAAATCCCAAAGTCCTGAACCAGAAATCCCCAAAATCCTAAAAATCTCCAAAATTCCCAACCCAGAGATCCCAAAAATTTCCAAAATTCCCCAAATTCCTGACCCCGAGATCCCAAAATCGCAATTTTTCCTTTCAAAACTAATTTTTCCCCCAAAAAAACTGGATTTTGCCCCCAAATTTTCTTCCAAAATTCCCAGTTTTTTCCCCTTTGACCTAAAATTTTCCTTTTAAAATTCCCAATTTTTCCCCAAAACCCCTGAATTTTGCCCCTAACCCCCTGAGTTTTGCCCAAATTTGGTGGATTGTGGCCCAAATTTGTGTTCCCAGGTGCTGCGAGAGGCGCTGGAGCCGAGCCTGCCGCCCCCGAGCTCGGGTGAGGAACTGGGAGTAAATCGGGAAAATTTGGGAAATTTTGGAGGAATTTGGTAAAAGATTTAGGAAAGAAAAGGTGAAAATTTGGGGGGAATTTGGGGTAAAAAATGGGAAAATTTTGGAAAAAGGTTAGGGAATTCGGGGAACAATTGGGCGGGATTTTGGGAACATTTGGGAATTTATTTTGACTTTTAGGAGAATTAAATCAAAATTTTGGGGATTTTGGGCAAATATTTGAGAAAATTTGGCAATTTTGGGGTAAAAATGGGAGCACTTAGAAATTTGGGAGAAAATTGAGGGGGAAATTTGTAGAAATTCAGAAAAAAAAAAAGGGGAATTTTGGAACAAACTTTGGGAATTTTGGGGCAAAAATGAGAAAAAAATGGGGAGAACCTGGGAAAAATGGGGAAATTTGGGGGAAAAATTCGAGAAAAAATGGCCAAAAATCAGAATTTTGGGGAGAAAACTGGGAATTTTGGGTGAAATCTGAGATTTTTTGGGGATTTGGGGGGCAGTTTGATAAATTTGGGGGAAGTTTTGGGCAGAATTTTGAAAATTTTGGAGCTGATTTTGAGCCTCTCCCCCCCAAGAGATTTCCCTGGAGCCGCTGGAGGAGGAGCCGAGGTGGGGGCGGAGCCTAACCCGGAAGTGGGCGTGCCTTAACAGGATGTGGCTGGGATTCAACCAGAAATGGAATTAGGGGTGGGATCAAGGCTGGTAGTTGGGAAAATCCTGGAAATTGTCAGAATTCCAAAATTTTGGGGAAGTTCGAGGATTTTGGGGGGGAAAATTTGAAGAAAAAAACAGAAAATTGAGGAGAAAATAGCGGGTGGATGTGGGCTTGGTGACCGGAAGTCAGTGGGGTCTAAACCGGAAGCAAGGGGGGTTTATACAGGAAGTGAGTGTTCATAAAAATACCAGAAATCAAGTTATCCTACCAGAAGTAGGCGGGGCTTAAAGAGGACGTGATCATCATTGAACAGCAAGTGATCCCAAATTAAACCGGAAGTGAAGTGGGGGAGGGCGTGTGGGTCAATGACGTCATTGGCTCCTCTCTCTCAGTGTCCCGCCCATTCCGGCCCCGCCCCCCGAGGCCCTGCCGGAGATTCCAGAGACACCGGTGATCGACCTCAGAAGGTGGGGCTGGAATTTGGGGAATTTTGTGCAAAATGTTGGGAACTTTGTTTGAAATTTTTAAGCTTCTAAAATTTTGTGGGAAATTTGCTGCATTTTGCAGGGAATTTTGGAAATTCTGTGGGAGAAAAGATTTAATGGGAAATTTTGGGAGAAAAGTCAGAAATTTGGGGTATTACGTTGGAAATTTTGGGAATTTTGTGGGAAATTTTGGGCATTCTGGTGGAAATTTTCAGAATTCGGGATTTTTGTTGGAAAGTTGGGGAATGTTATGCGAAATCTGGGGAATTCTGTGGGAAATTTTGGGAATTTTAAGGAAAATTTGGGTTTAGGGATTTTTCGAGAAAATTTGGGGAATTTGGGATACATTTTTTGAGAATTGAGGATGAACTTCTTTGGGAATTCAGAGTGAATTTTTGGATGAATTTTGGATTAATTTTTTAGGAATTCAGGATGAATTTTTTCTCTTTCCCCTCCCCAACCCAGGCTGATCCTGGGCCACGCCCAAGCCCCAGAGGGGGCGGAGCTTGCTACCATCATGGCCCCGGACTGGCCCCGCCCCCGTGTAGCCAGGGCCTTCGCTCTGTGCCTGGGTGAGACTTGGCCATGCCCCCTTCACCCTAAACCATGCCCACTCCCCTTAAACCACGCCCATTTAAGCCCCACCCACATTAAGCCCTGTCCTTAAATTCTTCTATTTAAGTGCCACTCTTTAAGTCATCCACATTTAAGCCCCACCCACTTTAAGAACCTTTGTTTGAAGCTCCACTCACTTTAGGCTCCACCTACTTTCTGCCTCATCCCTTAAATTCCTGCCCATTTAAGCTCCACCCACTTTAAGCCCCACCCTTAAACCCTTCCCTCTTTAAGCCCCACCCACTTAAAACCCCATCCACTTTAGGCTCCACCCCTTAAATCTCCCTATTTAAGCCCCGCCCATCTTAAGCCCTGCCCCTCAAACCCTTCTGCCTTTATGCCCCATCCATTTGCCTCAAGCCCCACCCCCTCCCATTTCCCCCCCAGATCTCTGTGCCTCCCATTGGCTGCGGCTGGAGCAGCCCCGCCCCTACGGACCAATCCGGGTCAAGCTCCACCCACAGCGCCAATAAACCACGCCTACATTGCCTTATATGGAGTGCAGGGAGTTTTTGGGTGGCTTTTGGGTGGAATTTGGGATTTTTGGGTGGATGTTGGAGTTAGCTCCAATAAAAGTGCAGGTGACCATGGCTTAATGCTGTGGGAAAGCCCCTTACAATTGAGGTGAGTAAAAAATTCCCCCCCAGAATCCTCCAGTTCCAGTATCTTGGTCATTGCCAGAAAGTTCTCTGCTTCCCTTGTTGTCATTGGTTCCTTTTTACTGCAATAATTTTAATATTCCTAATCGCCCTTCCTTATTGGGTCCCCTCCCTAAATTCAGCCCTAATCCCTCCCCCCTCCAAGTTTATAAATACCCGTGCCCTGCCCTAATGCTTGTGTTTTGCTATTGCTCTCATGCATGGAACAAGTCTCCCTGTAACATCTTTCCCAGTTTGTTCAGTACAAACCGTTTGGCTTGCTGTTTTTTGTTTTCTATTATTAAAGCTTTTTAGTTACCACACAATCAGGTCAGATTTTCTTTCTGCATAAAATCGCCATAGCCAGGCTAGGATCAGCCAGAGGCTTCATATCTCCAAAATTGCATCTATCCAAAAATTGGGCCCAGCAAAAATATCCAGGACACATAGGTCTGGCTGTCTTGTTTTTCTGCTAAATTCCTGAGACTATGAGCAGAATGTTTTCTTTGCCAACACCTTGGAGAGGGCCCAGAGATCTCCCAAGATGGGGTTTGGAGGCTGCAAGCACATGAATACAGTACATGGACAAAGGAGCTCTGTGCTCAGTGGGGAGAAGACTGAAGATGGTGGAGGAGAGCCCAGGGAGTGCTTGAAGGGCAGTTTCAGAGATGATAGATCCTTTTGACATGGTAGAGAACAGTTGGAGAAAAAAAGAATGCCAAGGACAATTGATGAGGGCCAGGCTGGACACAAGGAGAAAGGAATTTCTCTCCCAGGCAGGGCTGTGGTGCAACACATCCCCCAGAAGGAGTCTGGAGCAGCCCAAGGCTCTGTGTGTGCAGGCAGAGGCAACCAGGAGACAGAGCTGTCAGCAAAGGAAGGGGCTAGCGAGGTGGGGCAGCCGGGGGATGACGACAGCCTACATGGACACCGTAGGACAGCCTGGGCTGCAGAGGGCACAGGGATGGGCAGCAGCTGAAAGGCCCTGACAGAGCCAACTCCTGCAGCACTTGGGCCATGCAGGCTGGCCCTGGGCCTGAGGCCAGCAGGGGACAAGTGAGCCTTGCTGTGCTGGGGCCTCATTGCCTCCTTGTCCCTGCTCAGCAGCCTGGCAGGGACCGCCCCATGGTGCTGCCCTTGGCATTGCACATGCCCAGAGCCCAGTGGCCCGGGAAGAGCCCTGAACAATGAGGGAGGGACATTTGCTGTGTCTTGGCATGGGGATCTGTAAAAAAAGTAGTCATGGACTAGTTCGGTTTTGAGAGGATTTTAAATATCCCAGCCTAGCTTGGTGGCACTTCCCCCTCACTGCCTGCCCAGGGCGCTGGTGCCTGGAGCTGTCCCTGCCAGCAGCTGCTTCCCTGTGCCCAGGGCTGGGCCCTGCCAGTGCTGCCAGATCTTGTAGGTGTCCTGTGATGGCACTCAAGGTCATCTGTTCCATCACCTTGCTGGGCACCCAGGTCAGGCTGATAGGCCTGGAGTTCCCCAGATCCTCCTTCCAGCCCTTCTTGGGGATGGGCTCACATTGGCACCTCCAGTCCTCTGGTACCTCCCTGCTGAGCCAGCACTGATGAGAAATGATGGAGAGCACTTGGGGCGTTCATCCAGCAGCTCCCTCATCCCCCTAGGATAGATGCCATCTGGTCCAGAGACACCAGTGAGCATCTGAGTGGCTCAGCAGGTCCCCAGCTGCTTCTTCCTGGATTACAGGGGTCTGTTCTGCTCCCTGTCCCCATCTACCAGCTCAGGAGAACACTTGTCCTTAGGACAACCTTTATTGTTGAAAAGTGAAGCAAAGAAGGGGTTAATTATCGCAGCCTTTTCCTCATCTTTGGTAACCATATCCCCCTCAATAAGAAACGGAGGTTGTCCTCACCCCTCCTTTTGCCAATAATGTATTTATAAAATCATTTTTGTTATCTTTCACAGAAGAGGCCAGGTTAAGTCCTAATTGAGCTTTCACCTCTCTACTTTTCTTTCTGCATGATCTAACAACATCCTCAAGCACTTCCTTAGTTGCCTGCTCCTCTATCCAAAGGTGATGCATGCTCTTTTTTTCCTTGAGTTCCTGGAAAAGCTCCATGCCCAGCCAGGCTAGTCATTTTTCCTCACTAGCTCACTTTTAGCACAGAGGGACAGACTGCTCCTGCTCCTTCAAGATTTATTTCTTGAAGTGTGTCCATCCTTTCTGGAATCCTTTGTTTTAAAAGGCTGTTTCCCTGAAGAAAATCAGTACCTGATTTGGTACTCTCCAAATCTGCATACTGAATAGGCCTGGGTGGATTTTACCAAATACCACTCACAGTAACTATTTATCTGTATTTATAGAGCAGAACAGAGTCCTCCAAAACACCAGCAGACCCCCTTGCTCCTTGGGGCTTTCTGAGCCAGCCCTCACCAGAGTTTCTAAACTGAGACACCAAATACTTGTGTGAGAGAGGAGAAGCAAAGTCTGCCCTCCATAATTCCAGTGTAGAAATTTTATTGATGCCTCTCCTTGTTTCACAGAATATTGAAAACTGGATTATTTCATGGTCACTGTACCCCAAACAGCCTCGGACCACCACATCTCCCACCAGCCCTTCTCTGTTTGTGAACAGCAGGAGACAGAGCTTCCCTTGGGAGTGAGAGTGTTACCAACAATTTGTTCAAATTAAAAACTCCTTAACACCAGCGCAGCATTAAAAAGCAGCATTCTTTATTTGGCTGGATACACAGGGGGACAACTCCTCCCAAGCTGTGCATGCTGACTACAGGAAATTTCTGTTTATATTCTGTACTCTGAAAACATATTCATTGATTGTCCTGGACTAAACACACATATGATAATTATTTCCCCAAAATCATTAACATATTTCCCCCCCTTTACCCGGGGGGCTTCTGTCCGGGGGGCTCTCGGGGGGCCCGGGTCGTGAACCCCAATGTTCCAGTTGGCCTGGCTGAGCTGGCAGGACACTGAGGCTGGGGAACTTCGAGTTCTCTTTCTCACACAACGGGCACTGTGCAGCTTCCAGAGGCCAGTGGTTTTGGAGAACAAACATTGTGTTAGCTCAGCTGGGGTAGGCAGTTTATCATCTGGGAACATGAGGTCACAGAGTGGGCTATGACATCACAGAGTGGGGTATGTGAGGTCATTGAGCATCACAGGCTTTCTCTGTGACATCACAGAGCTGACTGTGACATCACAGGACAGAGGTCTGACATCACAGGGCAGTCTGTGACATCACAGGAGGGGCTGTGTGACATCCCAGCAGGGCTGTGTGAGGTCACTGGGTTGGTCACTCTGCCCCAGCCCCCCCTCACAGTTTCCCCAGACAAGTCCAATGCTGTTCATGCCCAGCAGGGTCCCCTGTCCCCCGGGATCCCCCTGGTCCACCTGGAGCCACAGCCTCCCCCAAGGATGTTCCACAAATCAACCCCAGAGCCTGACACGGGGACAAGGGGCCAGGGCTGTGTGACCAGGACATCAAGGACGTGGATTATCCAGGTCACTGGGGCCTGGTTTGGGCTCCCCAGGGCAGGAAAGATGTCTGGCAGCTGGAGCAGGGTGAGGGAAGGGCCTCCAAGGTGGGGCTGGAGCCCTTTGGCTGTGAGGAGAGGCTGAGGGAGCTGGGCTTGTCCAGCCTGGAGCAGGGAAGGCTGAGGGGCTCCTCATGCCAGCCTGGCAGTGCCACCCAGGAGCTGATGGAGAACACAGAGCCAGGCTCTGCACTGGGGGGGCTGTGGGGGACAAAAGACAATGGGTGGAAAGGGGCAGGAAAGGAGATCAGCTAGGACAGGAGGAGTTAAAATGAGTCAGGTTGGTTTCAGCATTTCCTCAACATCAAAATTAGCTTGACTCCTCCATCTACCAGTGACAGCTTTGAAAACAGGGCATTGTTGGAGGTGTTTAACCCCCACTCCAAGCAGAGCATCCTGATACAACACTTGACCAGCGTTTATATCTGTCACAGAATCATCTTTGTCTGAAATTGATTTTGTACACAAATCCCTTGTGGGTGATAGACTCATCAGACTCTGCTGGGACATCGCACAGAGCTGAGGGAAGAGCTGTGATGGTTATTAAACTGTATCCTGTTCAACTTTTGTTTGTTGACAGAGAAGAGAAACCTTCCTGTGCCTCTGAATCTCACCAGTTTCTGACCCCTGAATGAACACAAACCTGATGAGTTGTGGTTCCCACTGCAGTGGTGGCACTTGCACCTCCTTCCATCCCCACAGCAGAGCTGCCTTGTCCCAGAAAGTCCCTGGCAATGCAGGGATGAAGGAAACAGGACAGGCTGTGGGGATCAGAGGCAGGGCACGGCCAGGGATTTGGGGTGGTTGTGTGTTGTGGTCTGGGTTTTTGTTGAGGTGACACAGGTGAAGAAACAGGATTGCAGGGGTTTTACAGAGATATTTTTTAGAGGGAGAAGAGAGAGAAAAGAGCAGGAATGGTGGGGGTTGGGGGGGGTGGGGAGAGAGAGGGGGGGAAAAAGAGAGAAAAAAGGGGGGGGGGGGAAAAAGGGGGGGGGGGGGGGGAAAAAAAGGGAAGGGGGGGGGGAAAAGAGGGGGGGGGGGGGGGGGGGGGGGGGGGGGAAAAAAGGGGGTGTTTGTGGGAGGGGGTGTGTTAAAAAAAAAAGGCCGGTGAGCCCAGGGCAGGAGCCAGCCCTTGGCCTTGGTGAACCTCATCCAATTGTCCTGGGCCCATGGCTCCAGCCTGTCCAGATCCCTCTGCAGAGCTTCCTGCCCTGCAGCACAGCCACACTCCCACCCAGCTTGGCCTCACCTGGACACTGACTGAGGGTGCCCTCCATGGCCTCGTCCAGATCAGCAATAAAGAGATTTCACTGCCCTGGCCCCAATCCTGAGCCCTGGGGACACCCCTGGATGTGGCTCCATTGCCCAGCACTCCTTGGGCTGGACTTCTGTTTTTTATGGAGCTGTGCCTGCCTTTGGTTTTGTTTGCTGACAATAAATGAACATCCCTCTGTGTCTCAGGCAGCTCCTTCTCCAAGGAAAGCAGGTGGGAGTTGGTGCCAAGGAGCTGAAAGCTGCAGGCACAGCCTGGAGGGGAGGGAGCTCAGATTTGCACAAGGCTGCTCTGAGTGCCAGGGCTTGGATGGGGGAAATGGTGGGGTGGGGGTAGGGACAGAGTGTGATTGATTGTCAGCCATAAAGGGTCTTGATTTTCATATCTATTCAGAATGCTTAGGAGATGCTGGGGATCAATATCAACTGGAGATTGCTGATATCAATCTAAAAACAGGAAAACAAAACTAAATAGGACAAAAAAATCCCCTGCATTTAAAAAAATATATATAGCATATTCTCTTTGAATACACTTCTGAAATCTGTATAATTAACCACAGAAGAATTTAGTTCATTAAAATGAAATTATTCCCAGGGGCTTGCTTTGTTAGGGTGTTTTGAAATATTAAGGAGCCTTTGTCACTGAATTCCTGAACTGAAGAGCTGAACAAGTCTCTGGAGAAGTAAAAGCCATCAGGGAACCTCCAAGTTGCTGAGGATCCATCCTCAGCAGAGCAGGAATGAACAGATTCCAGGGATTTCCAGGCTGCTCAAGAGCTGTGAGCTCACGTGCAGGCACAGGGGCTCCATGGGGACATCTGAGGGGTCTCTGGGCTCCTGAAGATCTGTTTGGTCACACTCAGTCACAGGGGCTCCATGGGGACATCCCAGGGCTCCTTAATCTTCCTAAGGCTCATGAGGTGACAGTCACAGGGCTCCACAGTGACAACAGAGGTGTCTCTGCCCTGCCAAGGAGCCAATTTGTCACAGGCAGTGGCAGGAGTGCAGTGGGGACATCCCTGTGCTCCTAAAGAACAGTGAGGGCACCGACACTCACAGGGGTTCCAGGGTGACACCCCAGGAGTGCCCAGGCTGCCAAAGAGCCGGGATGTCACAGACACTCACAGGGGTTCCAGGGTGACACCCCAGGAGTGCCCAGGCTGCCAAAGAGCCGGGATGTCACAGACACTCACAGGGGTTCCTGTCATGGGCACAGTGGGAGCTTCAGGCAAAGTTCATTAGAGAAGCTCCTGTTGGGTGCAGAAAGGACCCCCAACACCCCAATTACACCCCCAAGCTCCCCCAACCAGGACCCCCAGGCTTTCTAAACTCCTTCTGTGAGAGGAGCCTGGGAGTGCCTGGATCCAATCCCAGCCCCAGACTTTGTCAAGGATTTATGTGTAAAGGATTATACAGGTGGAATTGAACCTTTGTACAACTTTGTCCCTCAACATTAAGAATGGCAAACCAGAAGTATTTATATAGATAGAGATATGATTGATTATGATCATGATTAGACATAAAGATCTTAATCAGAATTATTTACTCCACAGTACAGGAGCTGTAACATCTATTTTAATGTAGTGCTCTAGGAAGCAATTTTGAAGCAATTGTATTAAAGCAAAAAAAAAGACATTGCTGCTCTTCAGCCAGTGACAGGATGAGTCCCTAAGCCCGGGGCTCAGTCTTCCTCATGGTGAGGGGCATCAAGGAAGGCAACATTGTGATGGAGACTGTGATGGGCTGGGAACTCACTGGAGAAAAGGAGAGAGCAGTTGTAAAGTAAAAGGCAGGTGGAGGAGAGAACTGTTCAGAGAAGGGCTGAGCTACAGCTTGAGGAAGCTGAAAAATGTCATTTGAGGTCATCCCAGATGGATTTCATTTCAGAAGTTATTGAACAAGTTTATTGTTTGGGGAGTGTCATGTTTTCCCCTGGAGATGTACACTCTGCAAACTTGAGCTCTACATCCTGCCTGCCTCTGCCTGGGCACACAAAGCCTTGCGCTGCTCCAGACTCCTTCTGGGGGACGTGTTGCACCCCAGTCCTGCCCTGGGAGAGAAATTCCCTTCTCCTCATGTCCAGTCTGGACATCTCCAGCCGCCCTTGGCATTAATTCTTTGTTTCATTGGCTGTTCTCTACTGTATAAAAAGCATCCTCCACTCTGAAACCATCCTTAAATCCCTCCCAGGGCTCTCCTCTGCTGTCCTCAAGTCTCCATCCCATGGAACACCGAGGTCATTTGTGCCCATATAGTGGTCATGTGCTTGAGGCCATGGGCACCTGGACAAGAAAGACAATTCTTCTCCATAGGAAGGAAAGTAGGGAGCCTCAGTGTTTCAAGGGCAGATGAGAGCTGGTCCTCAGGAAGCCAAGGGAGCCTACACAGTCCTGGCAGCCTTTGTCTGGGAGCTATCCTCCAATATATATGGAATTTTGGAGGCAGATTCCCAATTCTGGCCGTGGATGCCTGCTCTTGAAAGATATTTTTGCCATGAGAAGAAAAGGCTCAGGGGCTGCCTGTCACGATCTGCTATTAATACAGAGCGGGGGTCGTGATGGTTCTTTTGATCTCAAAGGTGCAAACAGGCAAAATGCAGGGGACAAAATCAGTTTATTCAACAACAGCAATGCATTTCATCAAATGCCAACAACTCAGTTACAGTAAAGGGGAGAGGTATAGGAAACAAAGTATAGGGAGAGAGGAAGGAAAGAAAAGGGATGGGAAAATAGCTACCAACAGACGAGACGGGCGTCCTCACGGGTCATCCAATAGAGGAGTCTCCGTCCTTGGGGAGATCTCAGGGGTCTTCTCCAGAGGGTCACTCTTTTATAGTCCTTCTCCAAAGCGAGTGGCCTCTGGCCAAGAGGTAGGGAGATTTATGGACCATTGTGGAGTGCTGCAGGAGACAGGTACGGACAAGCAGTCCTCAGTTGGTACAACACAACCTCTGGTTGGTGCCATGACAGCACAGTCCAGTGAACACAATACACCAGCACACAGTCACGAGCATCCACCTTGGCCAGGCCAGGAAACCATTGTTCGGAGTCAGCCTGGGTGGGGGTCCTCGAGGTCTCCTTGCGACGGTCGGGAGGCAAAATCGAGGGGAACTTCGGACCGACCCTTACGCTGCCCCCGGGGAGTGCGGGGCTTGGCACAGGGGCGATGAGGGAACGGAAAAACGGACACGGGGACAAACGGCCCCAGGGTTTCAGTTGCAGCGGCAGCAGGAAAACACAGCTTTACGACTCTCTATTCCCCCTGTCCCTCTCCCACAGTCCCGCACCCTCTCTCGCTCTCCCTTTCCCATGTCCCCGTCCTCTCCCAGTGTCCCTCTCCCCTCGCCAGACCAGGCCATCCTCCGGCCCCGGGCGGGGCTGCCCCGGTCCCGTCCGCGCTCCGGCCGTCCCGCCGCGGTCTCGCCTCCGCCCGGCTCTGCCTGTGCTGGCGGTGCCGCTGCTGGGCGGGCATCAGTGCCTGGGGCTGGGGCGGCATCGCCTCCCTTTGGCTCCGCCTGTCCCGGCCCCGGCCCCGGCCCCGGCTCCTCCCGGGGCCCGCGGAGGACACACGCGGCGCGGCCGCTCCCGCCGCCTGCGCTGCGGCTCCCCCGGCCCGAGCTCCGCCGCTCGGCAGCGCGGCCGCCGGCCCCGAGCCGCCGCTGTCCCGTTCCAGAGAGCGAACGCCTGGGGCTGCCCGGCCCGGGGCGGCTGAGGGGCGCTCGGGGGCCGTTCCTGGCCCCGGGCCGAGCGCTGACAGCCGCGTCTCGCCGGCAGGGAAGGCGCAGCAGGGCCTGAAGGAGCGGTACCGGGTGGGTTCGCTGCTGGGGCGCGGCGGCTTCGGCAGCGTCTGGGCGGCGACGCGGCTCTCGGACGGCGCCCCGGTGAGTGGCGGGGCCGGCGGCGGGCACAGGAGGAGGGGGCGCAGGAGGAGGAGGATGGGGCTCGGCAGAGCGGGCGGCGAGCTCAGCCCGCTGTTGGCCTTGGCTTGCAGGTGGCCATCAAAAGGGTGCCGCGGAACCGCGTCCGGCACTGGGGCGAACTGGTGAGTGAGCGAGACCAGCGGGAGAAGCCGAGGCCCGGCAGAGTGGAAGCCGCCAGGACCCTCGAGGGAGAGGGGGCTTGGGGCCAGCAGAGCATCCCGGGCTGCATGAGGGCTTCCCGAGCCCTGGCACGGCATCAGCCCCGCTGACGGCATCGTGGTCTTCCCGCAGCCCGACGGCACCAGCGCACCCCTGGAGATCGTGCTGCTGGACAAGGTGTCCACCGGCTTCCCTGGTGTCATCCAGCTGCTGGAGTGGCTCGAGCTCCCCAACAACATCGTGATGGTGCTGGAGCGCCCGGAGCGGTGTCAGGACCTGCAGCATTTCATTCGGGCACGGGGGTTCCTGTCCGAGGAGGTGGCGCGGGAGCTGTTCCGCCAGGTGCTGGAGGCCGTGCGGCACTGCACCAGCTGCGGGGTCCTGCACAGGGACATCAAGCCACAGAATGTCCTGGTTGACCTGGCCACCGGGCAGGCAAAACTGATTGACTTCGGCTGTGGCACCTACCTGCAGGACACAGCCTACACTCACTTTGCAGGTAAGCCCACACAGCGGTGTGCTCCCGCTCCCGGCATCTCCTGGCCCAACATCTCAGGGCCCCGCCTGGGTGTGGCAGTGGGGATTCTCCCTTTTGCTGCCAGTCATGGCACTGAGCCTTCAGCCGAATTGCTTTTGAGTTGGGGCAAGTGGGGGGCCAGCTTCCAGCCTTGCTGGCAGCCTTTGCCAGCCACTCTGCCCAGGACTGGGGCTGGGCCACCCAGCCCGACAGAAACACTTGTGGGTGGGGGTGGCAGAGAGGGGGGGCCAGAACCTGTGCACCAGCTGGTTTGGTGTGCAGATGAGAAAGGGCTTGAACTGCTGTGCTCACCTTGTTTGCCGTGGCCTCATAATGTTTTTTGGGCCATGCAGGCAGGGAGGATGAAAGCATGGATTTTCCCCTCCATTGAGTGGGTTTTACCTTGTCATGGTCAGGCCTTGCCAGGGCTTCAGCTGCCCTCTTCCAATACCAGTGGCTTCTTTTCCAACCCCATGTTTGTACACAAGTCCCAGGTGCTGCAGAGAGGACAGCAGGTCACACCATGTGCCACTGGGGCAGCCCCCACATGCCCAGGGATGCTGGGACCAGGCTCTGGGAGCAGCAGCATCCCCCTGATAAACGCCATCTGTATTCCATAGGAACCCTGTCCTACAGCCCTCCGGAATGGACCAAGTTTGGCTGGTACTATGGCAAGCCAGCTACCATCTGGTCCCTGGGCATCCTGCTGCACCAGATGGTCTGCGGGGAGCACCCTTTCAGGAGGGGCCAGAACATCAGCTGGGACCATCAGCTCTCACTGCCACAGCGGCTCTCTCAAGGTGGATCCTCATCTCTGGGCACGGGGGAAGTACCAGTGCTGGGAGACAGCAGCAGGCTCGTGAGCATCCTGCTCTGGCAGCTGCTGAGGGGGTGGCACATGTCCTGCTCTCCTCCAAAACAAAGAACTGATGGGAAGGTTTAGGCCCAGCTCTGAGCACATGCAGCATGGCCTGGGCATGGGAAGAGTGGGGCAAAGCGGACTGGAGACTTCTCCAACTGACCAGCGGTTTCTGGTTTCTCTCCCCAGAGTGCCAAGGTCTGATCAGGAGGTGTTTATCCATGTACTCCTTGGAAAGGCCCTCGTTAGAAGATCTGATCAGTGATCCTTGGATGCAGGATATTCATCTGCTATAGCAGAAGGGAGAGAGCCACAGGCACGCTTTGATGCAGGGCCCTGGTAAGTTACAGCTCCACACATGCCCTGGCAATCAGGAGCAAAGAACCCCAGACTTTTTTGTCCTGCCTGTGTCACTGCACAGTGGAGTATCTAGCCTGTGTGATAAGATAACATTGAGAAGGACCAGGAAAACAAACATTGAAAGGAAGAATGCAAAGAGGAATTTACCACTAACCCTTCAGTTATCAAGAACTATTAAAACACAAAACAGAGGGCCCTGTGAGGACATAAAAGATATAAATTTCATCTGCAGTATGGCATGTACTTTAAGAAGACAGGTCAAGGGTTGAACCAAGCAAAGGAATTCCCGGAAAATGTAAATTCAAAGGAATGTTTGAATATGTATGATTGTCTTGAATATGCATTTAACCAATGAAATGAAAAAGTACTAAGAAAATTGTTTAGGCTAACTGGCGTGCCTCTGGCAGTTTTCCAAGCACCCAGCGCTGTTTACCGTCCCTCTTATTCTTTATTAAATTTTTAAAAATTTGAAAGAGTGAGCCTTGTTTCTCATAAGAAGGCTGACGACCAACACAGAAGGAACTGATGCATACCTGAAAGCAACGAACTGCTATAAAACCATGACACAGCTTTATGCAAGTATGAGTATGCTAATAATATGCTGTAAACAAGACATTGCAAGGAAGAACTTTTAAAATGTAATTGAAGGCTAAAAAAGATTGTGTGAGTTTTTGGCGGAGAGATTCCCCTCACTCCCAGTGCTGAATAAACAGATACCTGCTCTGTAGCCAAGTCGACTACAGAGTTTTATTTTCTTGTCTAGTTTGGGGCATCAGTAGTCCCCAGTGATGGTGGATTTGGAGAAGGCACATTCTCGGGGTTCCCAGACCCCCCATAACCCGGCCCCTCAGTGGTGCCAATCCACATGGAACAAGTTGGTGCAGTTCACCTGGACACTAGGCCTGCACAGGTGAGAGGGTGGGGCAGGTGAGGGGCAGGGCAGGGGCCAGGCAGAGATGAGACAGGGTGGGAAGGATGAAGGGACGGGTGTGGCAGGAGTGGCAGGAATGAGCAAGGTGTGAGTCAGGTGAGGGGCAGCCCAATAACCGCCCCCAGAGAGCCCAAGAGCTCTCGCAGGACCCCGTAACTCACCTCATGTCCCCCTTTTGAGGACTACCCAGAGACCTTCAGGACTCTGTAACCCCCCCGTATTCCCCTCATATCTCTCCCCTGTATCCCCTCTCAGCACTCCCAGTACCCTCCCCCAGGATGCCTCTGTATGTTAGAGGGTTGGTGCCCCCCATGGACGAGAAGGCCGTGGGGTGTAAAACCATGGAGTAGGGGGCTTCCCCTAGCCCTAAACCCCCAAGTGCCCCCTTGCCCCGCCCCCCCCCCCGCCAGTGGGAGCCAGAGCAGCTCCGAGGAGAAAATATCCTCGGATGTGCAGTCTGGGGAGAAGACCTCAAAATCCAAGGGGGGGGAACAAAATTGGGGGGAACACCTACATTAGTAGATGGGACCCCCAGATCCTCCAGGCCTCCCTAGATGGGAGGAGAGACACCCAAGACCTGCCCACCCCTTCCTGCTGGGAGGAGAACACATACTGTGTGTACCCCAAAATCAGGGGAGGCCCCAAAATTAAGGGAGCTCCAAAACTGGGGAACACCCCAAAATCTTGTTGGAAGACCCCAATATCAGGGCAGAACCTTTGCCAAAGAAGCTAGGTCCCTTAAGCCTCCTCAGAGAACATGTCCTTGGATGTATGTCCTGGGGGGAACTCTAAGGGAACTCCAAAATCACAAGGAAGGCCCAAGATCAGGGGAGACCCCAAAATCAGGAAGGTGTTGGAAGCCCTGAAGCTCCCCCAGCCACTGTAGCCCCCGCAAAGCCCCCCAGGAGCCGCCCTGGATGCCCTGAGACCCCTTCCCACCTCCAAACACATAGAGCCAGTCATCCACCAGTGCAGCCGCATGGCTGAGGGGGCTGCGGGGGTGCAGCTCCTCCCAACCTCCCCCAGCGGGGCTGAAGCCCCACGGCTCCTTGGCCAGGACGCCCTCGCCAGCTCCCACCTGAAGGCCACCGCGGTGTCCCCTCAGGCCATGGCCCTGTGTGAGTACCAGTGGCACTGGGCGGGAGGAAAATAACCTTTGGCTTTAGCAAAATAGCACCTCATCTCTCACAGTCCTGTAAAGTGTTTGTTCTTCTACCCAAAGTTCAGGAGTTTAGCATGAACTTGGCTGATGTGACAACTGATAAAAGATTCGTGTTAATCACAAAAGCACTGGGGTTTGTATAAACCAAAATACTAAGCTCTGAAGTGAAGCATAGACACTAGATAATGGAAATTATATGATAAAATAATTCTGTTTAAAATCGTCTTGTTATGTTATATTATGTTGTATTATGTTACATTATAATATGTTATGTTATGTTTTTCAAATAAGTTGTATTGGCTGCCAGCTTGCAAAATCGGACTTCCCAAAAAGCCCTTCCTGCCTTTGTCTGATCAATACTGCCTATCCCAAAAACCAGACTCCCAGAACTTCTCTGGTGGTTATCTACAAAGACCAGACCTCCAGAACTTCCCTGGTGGTCATCTACAAGAACCAGATGGCTATCTGTGACTGATTATCACCCAAAGGCTTTGTGAATTTGTGAACAACGAGAAACCACAGTATAAGAAGAGGCTGCAAACCGAGGTTCGTTGGAGCGTGGAGTGGGCGGTGACCCCTCACGTTCCCCAGTGCACTGCTTGCTCTTTCTATATCAAATAAAACAATCTAAATTTTGCTGAATATCGAGACTTTTGTCTCTCATCTATACCAAGGGGAAAATGCAGCCGGGAAATGAGAAGCAACGAAGTCTACTTGCTCCAAAGAATTGAGAGAGACCCCGCTGGACACACGCCTGATGGACTCTCTCCCTTTGTTCGAATCAAGGGATTTTTACAGGACTCCTCTGCCTCCTTTATGGACACGAACCTCTAGCGATGTGAATTTTATCCTCTGGGGGTGGGCGTGGGGGGCACTGGAGCTCTTCTACCTGAAGAGGGGGGAGAATAAACCAGTATAAACCAGTGCAGAGTGGGGCAGCTGGGCAGAATTCAGAGTCACAAGGGGGCACTGGCAGCGAGACACGGCAGGGGCGGGAGTGATCGGCGAGGGGAGGGCGGGGAGAAGCTCCCGCCTCGGCCGAACCCCCCTCAGGGATTGACAATGGGGGGGCGGCTCCCGCCCAAACCGTGGGCGGGAAAAGCGCCCTCAGGGATTGGCTGGGCGGGATGGGGGCGGGGCGGGAGCAGTTCCTGCCTCAGCCAAACTCCCCTCGGATAGGGGGTGCCCAGAATAACCCAAAAAAGCCTCAAAACCCCTTTGACATTACAACAAAGCTGACGAAAATTTAATACATTTGAATAAGTATGAAATATTTAAGGCTATATTTTAGTCATATTTAAACAATGGAAGGTTGAAAGGCGGATTGTGTACTAAAATGTGGCAAAAACCAAGAAAACCCCCAAACGCCTTTAAGAATCCCTCAAAATTAAGTAAAATCGAGTAGAAGCATAATGAAAATAATGAATAGATATTAATCAGTTAAAGCTGTAGTTAAGGTATAATTAAAAAATGAGGACATGTAAAATGGGTTTTTTGGTGCTTCCTTGAGGCATTTTTGCACCCCAAGCCCCAGATTCCCCTCATGCCTGGGCTGGCTGTCCCGTGGCTCAAGAAGAGTCCTCCAGTAGCTCAGAGTAGCAGCAGCCTTCCTGCTGATGCAGAGCCTGTGGAGAAAGGGGTCAGTGGCCCAAATGTGTGCTTTGGAGATTAGAGTTGGGTTCCTAAATGCTGTCAGAACTCTCTCTAACACAGCTGTGATGGCTGAGGGATGTACGTGGGAAGGGTTTGCCTGCCATGAACTGGACTTGTTGATCATCTGAGCTGTGTTGAGGGCCAGTCTGGGAGCCTGTTCCTTTCCCCTTGCCCAAGGGCAGAGTGTTGGAGAGGGCTGGAGTTGGAGGCTGTGTCTGCCCCGACAGCCGGTACCGTGGGGCTGTGGATGCTCCTGCCAGCGTGGGCTTGTCTGAGCCGGGCCTTGTGCCTCTTCCAGGTGTCCCTGCTGCAGTCACAGCTGGCTCGGGAGTGCCAGGACTACTTGGAGACCTGTGCAGGGAGCAGGCAGGAGACACTCCCACTGAGTCACAAGTGCAGAAAGGACCTCCTGACTTCCTACAGTTCTCAGAGAGGAGCCAGGGAGCATCTGGATGCATTCATAGACTTAGTCAATGGTTGATATTTAAAGGATAGTATAGGTATAATTGAACCTTTATACAGCTGTGTTCCACAGGATGAAGGATATATTTATAGACAAATAAAGAGTTTATTATGATCACGATTAAACTCAAAGATCTTGATCAGAATTACTTACTACTCAGTACAAAGAACTATAACTTCTGGGATAGTGCATGAGAGGAATGTCGAATTTGTCTTTACAAATGAGCTGTGGATCTGCTTGTAGATAAGGCTAGCACTGAGAGATAAAAGAAACAATGGGATGGATTCCACTGATTGATGAATGGAAAAAGATATTTGCCTTTACAAACAAACTGTAGGGCTGCTGATAAATGAAATTGGATATCGAAAGATGAAAGAAGCAACGGGGGGAAAACTATGAATTCTGTAAGAATTAAAAATTAAAAGGGAGGGTTATACATTAGAGGGGAATTTCAGGTATCAGGCATTCCGGGAAGTCTGTGCCTCTCAAGTACGTCAGCCAATGGGGAAAGAGAGAGGGAAATGTGGCCGGGAAAATAGGATAAAAAGGAGGCTGCGTCCTCCAAAAATTTGAGAGATCCCAGGGGAATGTCCCATGGCCTCTCCCTTTATTTGAATAAAGCAAAAAGGACTCCTCTGTCTCCTTTTTGTACATTAACCTCTGATGTTTGTGGATTAATTTTCCTGACATGCATTATAGTTTAAGCATCACTGAAGCAATTTTATCCAAGATAGCAAAATCAATTCTTAATGAAAGATTGATGCTATTCACCCAAACCAATGACCATGGGCCAACATTTCTCTCAGTTCCAAGGAGTGACCTTGAGGAGCATCCTCACTCCAGGGAGGAATCTGCAGAAAGGAGACACATGACATGAACCACTTTGGTGAGGGCAGGAGAAGCCTGACATGTGTGGAGCTTTTGTATTTGTCCTCAGGAAACTGCAACCTGTTTTTTCTCAGAGGCACAGAATCTCAGGCTGAGGGAGGCTGGAGGCCCCTCTGGACGTCACCTTGCCCAGCCCCTGCTCCACCAGAGCCAGCCAGAGCTAGCTGCCCAGGATGTGTCCATGTGGCATTTGAGTCTCTCCAGCCATGGAGACTCTACCACCTCCCTGGGCACCTGCCCCAGTGCTCAGCCACCCTCCCAGTACAGAAGTGTCTCCTGAGCTCAGAGGGCCCCTCATGTGTGTGTCACTTTGTGCCCGTGGCCCCTGGGGCTGTCCCTGGCCCCGTCCCCTCTGCAGCCTCCCCCTGGGTATTTATCCCCAGGGATGAGATGCCCTGAGCCTGCTCTGCTCCAGGCTGGGCACTCCCAGCTCTCTCAGCCTCTCCTCATGGCAGAGATGCTCCAGTCCCTCCATCACCTTCCTGGCCCTGTGCTGCACTGTGTGCACTCTGTCCCTGTCTCCTGTACTGGGCAGCCCAGCTCTGGGCCCAGCACTCCAGGGCTGGCCTCACTGGTGTGGGGCAGAGGGGAAGGATCCCCTTCCTCCCCCGGCTGTGACACAGCTCCCAGTGCAGCCCAGGACTGTTCTGCATTGCTGCAGGAGCACATTGCTGGCGCATGGGCATCCTGGTGTCCAGCAGGACCCTGCCAAATTTTAGTTTCCCAACTGGGTGGCCCCCAGCGGATATTGGTGCCTGTGGTTGTTCCTTCCCAAGGACAAGACTCAGCACTTGTCATTGAACTGTCACCCTTGTTGAACTGGCAGCCCTGTGGATTTATTATTTTCTTAATAAAGTGGTACCTGGCTGGCAGGACCTCACATCCTCCCCTCCCCATGCCATCTCTATGAAGTCTCCCAGTCCAGACAGCTTTGGTCTTCCAGGCCATATATCACAGCCTCTCCTCCCTCTGAATGTTTGAGCAGGCAGAGGGAAGCAAAAGAAATGTTATAGATTTCCATCTTCCTCACCTATCATCATCACTGGCAATCTTCACTGTGGGGCTGTTTTTAGCAGAAGACATTTCTCCATGCTCCCTTCTGAAGAAGAAAGAACAAAAACAAGTTGGTGTTTGATGTGATGCTTTCCAGGTCCCCCAGGTTGGAAGTTACTCTTAATGAAATTAAATTACCTTCCTGGCAGCCTTGGAAGAAAAGATTCGATAGCAAGGCATGAATTCAGAGGAGATGATGACTCAGTTCTGGGATAAAGAAACCTTTAAAAGCTGCTGAAGGAAATATTATTGCTTCAATAAAAAGTGTAGCATGCCAGGTTGTGGGACAGGTTTGCCCAGGCAGATCAAAGGCTTCATCCTAGCAGCAGATGATGCTAAGGCCGGTTCAACAGGAGGGACTGCACACACTGTGACTGACTCAATTTGAAACAGGTCATATACAGCAATCTTTTTCTTGCTAAAAGTAGCTAATTATAAAAATGCACTGACTCTTGGCTTTGTAGCATATCTGATAGATAATTTTATTCCTTAACTCACTCCTACCCTCCAACGAAAAAGGACTTTAAAAGCCCATTTCTTCAGGGAATTGACAACTGTAGTAGATTTTTTTTCTTGTGAGTTTTTAAATGATACCTGGATTTAAGGAATTACTCAGAAATTACCTTCAAAACATTACATCTACCTAAAAATTTAGTAAGGCAGCAGGAAAAGAGGCAGGATAGAGATTAATAGAGACTTCTTTCAAGTCTATCCATGACAATATTCTTTTTGTTCCACCACGCAAAATAACATCCAGTTATTTCCCTGTTGTAGTGTTCCCTTACTACCCAGATTTTCTACACTGGCTTATTGGCTTAGTGGATGTACCTCATTGTGTAGATGACCTTTCTGACAGCCTGAGAAGGGATCTGTGGAACCCATGCCATGCTAAAAGCTAAAAGCTGCATGCTGACAAAGGCTGCATATAAAATATCCTCATTTGCTGCAGCCAAATCAAGTAATTCCAAATGAAGTGTTCAGAAACAGTGAGTACCTTTGACTGATGTAGTCTCTCTGAGCCTCAGACTGTAATACAGACTGTCGGTCTCACAGAGTTGCCATGAAGGTTAATTATTTAATCTGTCTGAAGCTCACAGTTTGTAATTAAGTCTTCAATTAAAAATAAAGAAATCAATAATGCTGGATTCAGGGACTAATTTCCAGCAGGAATGTTCTAGTGCTCCACACTAAACATAGGAGGTAAGACCAAATACTAAAGTCTGAGAACTCTTTGTTTTGGACCCTCAGAGAGGCAAGAAAAAATATCAGATGGAATTAGAATATATTGTACAACCACCTGAGGGACAAAGTAAGGCATTCCTGGAGCATCTACTCAAGTGTAATATACACGTTTATCAGACTATCTTATGTGACTGATTCTAATATCTTCCTTTTTTATTTTCACAAAAATATTTAACCTTCTGGTTACAAAGCTAAGGCAGACAGCGTATCAGTTTGGAAAATTATTTGAAATGATACTGTGTCCTGGGGTGACTTTGTGATGTTGAATTGTATCCCCATTTGTCTGTTTAGCCCAGAAATAAGTTTTGTACCTTTAAGGCTGGATTTGAGAGTGAAGGGGGAAAGAAGAAGCAGTGGAATGTCTGAGGCGGTTGTTTTCAAAACACAGAGACAGGAGTTCCATCGGCTCGTCCTCCTGGACTGTGTCATCGTGGTGGACAGTGGAGAGAGCTCTCCTTTGCTTTTAGTTCATTTTCAACTAACCGAAGCAGAGAAGTTCCCCAGAAAGTTTTTCCTTTTATCCCCTGGAATTATTTGACCCTGCTCTGGACTGAGGCCCCGGGGGAGCACCAGGAGCTTTCACCTGCAGCCACCGAGGCCTGGCCTGGGCAGCGACATTTTCCAGCAGCAAAGCTTGTGTTCAGTGTATTTCTCTCCAAAATCTAGAGGAGATATGTCTTGCAGTTACCCTCGAAGTGAATGACTGCGGAAGTTACACCAATGTAAACCAGTTAAAATAATTATAGTGAGCAGTTCTAGAAATAGTTTGATTTTCTACTTCCTGGCAAGTCACTTTTATTCCTGGAAGGATCAGTATGCCTTTCCACAGAGCAGCAGTGAGCCATGCTGCAATATAAAGTAGCCTATACTTTTCTAGAGGATGAAGGAGACATGTCACAATGTAACAATGTTATATTTGTTATGGATGAGAGAAAAAAGTCTCGATATTCAGCAAAATTTAGATTGCTTTATTTGATATAGAAAGAGCAAGCAGCGCGCTGGGGAACGTGAGGGGTCACCGCCCACTCCACGCTCCAACGAACCTCAGTTTGCAGCCTCTACTTATACTGTGGTTTCTCGTTGTAGTCAACAATTTTTTTGATTTTTGTTGTCATAAGCAGTGGTGGTTGAATAAACATCCTTACACAAAGCCTTTGGGCGATAATCAGTCACAGATAGCCATCTGGGCCTTGTAGATAACCACCAGAGAAGTTCTGGGAGTCTGGTTTTTGGGATAGGCAGTATTGATCAAAGGCAGGAAGGGCTTTTTGGGAGGTCGGATTTTGCAAGCTGGTAGCTGATACAACTTATTTGGAAAACATAACATATTATAATGTAACATAATACAACATAATATAACATAACAAGACGATTTTAAACAGAATTATTTTATCATATAATTTCCATTATCTAGTGTCCATGCTTCACTTCAGAGCAAACTCAAATGCTTTTGTGATTAACACGAATCTTTTATCAATTATCACACATTTTCTACAGTCTCTTGTATGTCATTTTGGAATGATTTGAGTTTTTATTTTTATTTGATTTGATTTTAATCTTGGAATTATTGTAACTGAAATGCACAGAAAGCTTCAGCAATGAACTCAGAACATTCTTGTAGTGAATGAGGCCTGGGTGGGAAGAGCAAAGGGAGTAGACTTGCTTTCTTAGTCCTTTTAGAGGCTAGCTCAAGCATGCATGGCATTGATAGTATTATTTAAACCTGTTTTATTTTAAGAAATGTTCTCAGCTATTGCTAATAAATAGGCTGAGATGAGGTGTTCCCTGCTGAATGAAACCATCTTTGTATTGGCTACTTTTCCACGAATGTGGCAACAGCCCATACACTAACAAAGGTGTCTGTTGTCCTTACTTTTGATTACTGCAAACAGCCGAGGGGTGTAAGATGGCATTCTTCTGGGAACGTTCAGACATGAGCAGCTTGTTCCAGAGTAACAGCTCCTGGCCATCACACAGGCATGAATTTTACGAAGCTGAAAATGCTGCGTTTAGCAGGATGGCCTCCTTAGGTTTCAGAAGAAGCAAACTCTCAGTTTAAGCCTTCCCATACTCATCTGTGCTGGCACATTGAATCCCTTTATTTCAGAAATTACCACTTTAGTGGGTGATTCTGAACATGGCACTTTCACTGTTAGGATTGCAAGGCCCTGAAAACCCAATAACATAACCACCAGCTTCCCAGAAAGAAAGCAGTAGATAAAAAACCCACGCCCTAAGCTCAAAGCAAGGGCTGAATGGATCCAGTTTGATACTTTGCAAGGCCTTTGGGTGAGTTGGGGCTACACTGAAATTGAGGGAAATGCTGGGTTAGAAAAGACATGACTATGCACATGGCTTGCTTGTAGAACTGCATGTTAGAGCTCAGGAACCTTATGTATGAGAGAGAGAAACCCAGCAGATGGGAATCATAGGTGAGTGAGTTTGTGGTTTTGAAAAAGTGTATGTTTTGTTTCATAGCATGCCAGTGCTAAAGAGCTACTCTTCAGGCCACATATTATATACCACAATGCAGCTGGATGCTGCTTTTGTGATGGGTGGGTAGGTTTAGAAAAGAAGCTGAGAGTTAACTTATTTTGAACTATCTTCTCTACCTTGAAGCATCCCTAGGAAGCTGAATTTCAATAATTTGTATTTTTAAACTTATGTGTTCTGAAGTTTCCTACAAAGTGGCAATACTGAGGAAAAAATAAAAGGTTTTGGAAATAGAACGTCATATTTTAAAAATCATGTTTGTTCTTTGGTGGTGTTGCAAAATGTGGAATATGCCAAGATTATCTCAAGTCAGGATGTTCTTTGATGTAAGATCTTTGTATATTTTTGTAGTGGTTTTAGTTCACCAATTTGAGATTTCCCGGCCAATGCACCAATTTTGTGGTGGGTTTAGTGCTGGCTAAATCACCAGCACACCCACTAGAATTATTTACTCATTTCCTGCCATGAGATAGGGTTAGGAAGGAAGGCAAAGCAGGCTCAAACTTTGATTGGTATAAAGAAAAACTTTATTAACAGAAACTAAAAGAAAAAATAATAAGAATCAGAATAAAACCTTCAGAACACTTCTCCTCCCTCCTACACCCTCTTTTCTCTTACACTGACAATGTACTGAAACAAATCAGTCTGTTTACCATCTCTAAAAATAGTCTTTCTCCAGTTCAACTAGGGAGAAAAGTCTCTCTTGTCAGTGTATGGAGACTTCTCCACAAGAAAACAGTTCTCTCATGGCTTCAATGCCACAGCGAATCAGCCGCCCGGGAGAATGGAAATCTGATCACCGTGTAAAAGCCCTTCCCCTCGACTTACAGCTTTCCTCACAACTGTTTTCGAGGGCCATGTCGACTTATGGAGTACACTTTTAAGCATGAACTGTTAAAAAAAGCAAAGGTTTTCTTTTTCTACCTCTGAGATCATCTCTGGGAACAGAGGTCTTCTTCTCCACTGGGGGCAAAGGGTCTTCAGCACTCTTCCTTGTGTTCAAGCTTCTCATCAAATCACAGCTGCTTTTATATCTGCTTCTTCAGCATGAATGCCTTTGTTCATGTCTACAATTTTAACACTTCAACCACCCCATACTTTTCAATCAGTTACGGGGGAAAAGAGTCTGATTTTTCAATCACATCTTCTCCATAGCCTTACAAGAGGATTTCAGCCCAAGAGTGAGGCATCTCCATCAGTCCCTCCTGGGACCTGACTTCTACTTCACTGACCTTGGTGTCTTCATGTTGTTTTTCTATGTGTCTTCCACTCTGTCCTTCCTCTCACTCGAGAGGGAACTGAAGCTCTGCAAGTCTCATCTGTGCACTGTAAGAGTTAATATCTTGCCCGAGGCCTGCAGAGGTGATCACTGCTGGGTCCTGGCCTAAACTGTTTCAGTGGAGAATTCTTCAGCAGCCGTGCCAGGAGGGGGGGCTAGGACACAGCGACAGCATCCATGGCTCGATGGCTCCCCCTGCCCGGCGGTTTCTGTAAGACTCAGCAGCAGCAGCCACACCACGGGCTGCTCTGGCCATGCTGGGGCGAGGGGGAAGCAGCCAGGATCTCGGTGGCCAAGATCTCAGTGGCCCGGATCTCAGTGGCCCGGATCTCAGTGGCCAGGATCCCAGCGCCTCCCCTCCCCCCGCCATGCAATCACTGGGGCCCAGCTCTGCGGAGGGGCCGGACCAGGCTGTTACCTGTGCTGAGGTCAGAAGGGAAAGAGACGTTCCCGGGCTTTGTTCGTTTTAAAATATGTGTTCACAGAGGCGTGTTCAGCTTTCTCAGTGGTTTAACAGGTTGTCAGTTCTCAAAACTGTCAGGGAAATTAATCCACAAACACCAGAGGTTTATGTACAAAAAGGAGACAGAGGAGCCCTTTTTGCTTTGTTCGAATAAAGGGAGAGGCCATGGGACATTCCCCTGGGATCTCTCAAATTTTTGGAGGACGCAGCCTCCTTTTTATCCTATTTTCCCGGCCACATTTCCCTCTCTCTTTCCCCATTGGCTGACGTACTTGAGAGGCACAGACTTCCCGGAATGCCTGATACCTGAAATTCCCCTCTAATGTATAACCCTCCCTTTTAATTTTTAATTCTTACAGAATTCATAGTTTTCCCCCCGTTGCTTCTTTCATCTTTCGATATCCAATTTCATTTATCAGCAGCCCTACAGTTTGTTTGTAAAGGCAAATATCTTTTTCCATTCATCAATCAGTGGAATCCATCCCATTGTTTCTTTTATCTCTCAGTGCTAGCCTTATCTACAAGCAGATCCACAGCTCATTTGTAAAGACAAATTCGACATTCCTCTCAAAACCAATCACTCGTTGTTTTTTGTCAGACACAGAAGAAGCTCTCAGCAGCTCCTCTCAGAAAAATAATTTCCATGGGTGGCTTCTTCCCTCCTCACCAAATGTCCTATGTGCGAAACCAGCACAACTTTCAAGCCTAACCAGCCCTCTGCGACCTTCACTGGGTTCTGGGATGAGGAAAAGCAATTAAGGACATATTGATCACTGCGCCAATTTCAAAATCTACCCTCGGGAGTCTGACCTGCTTTGGACAAAGCTTGTTCATTGGCAGTTTCCTCCATGCTCCCAAAAGTAGCTGCATCAACAAGGACACTGCTGCTTTCCCAGATGAAGCTGGGGAGATACTGATGACCTCCAGGCTGGATGGAGCTCACAGCTGGTAACTCTTAGGGGATGCATCAGTGCTGGGCAGATACATCATAGCTGCTCCCATAACATGCATTTTCAGTCCAACCCGGAGCTGGATCCTGCTAATGGAGTACCTGGAAAAAGCTGGGCAAACCTTTTTTATTTATTTTTACATCTGTCAGGACAGATCTAGCCTGGAGTCCTAGAGAGACTGTAACTATGGGGTAATCTGCAAGGCCTTTGCTTTTTGGAGTCATTTACAAAAGGGGAATATGAAGGCAGCAGCTTTTGCCCAGCTGAAACCAGATATTGCAGCTGTTTACACAAAGAGAGAAGAGGCACTGGGCAGGAGAAGACTTCTCAGTGCAGGGGGCTGGCTCTACATCACCTCCAGCTGCCCCATGGTTCAGACACCAGTCCATTGCAGATGGACAGCACAGGTTGATGAGAAGAGAGGTGTACTGTTCCCAGCCACCCTAGAGCTGCCCTGCATGGATCTCTCCCTCCCTAGCACCTGCCAATCATTTTTCTCTTTCCTTCTGGGAGGCTTTCTCCTGAGAGAAGAAAGGACCTGATCTCATTTTGCCCCAAGAATTGCAACACAGCAGTTACCACAAGTGAGATGCTTTTCCCCGTGTAAAGCAAAACCCAAGCTTGAATGCAGCCCGTCTTGTCACAATTACCAATTTTCCAGCAATTTTTCCAGATGGGAGAAGGCAAGTGAGCTGTGCATTTCCCTGCCAAAATTGCTTCTTATTAATTAAAATGACTGCAACATCTACTGAGTTATAATTTTATATTATTACATGTATGAATAAGAGTATGCATATGAGTGTATGTCTGGGTTATATGGGGGCCACAGAATTTAAGTGACAATCAAATACTTACCTCTTCCTCACCTTCTTCCATTTGCTTAATATTAAACTGTCATGTATCATTGGAAGCTGGACTGTTAGAGGCACCTTATGATAGAAGTGCTTGAGGGGGAGCTGTGTTCTGCCTCTGATATCCTGGTGAAAATCTCCAAGACATCAGTCTCCTCTGAACTGGGATGTAAAAATAAGGCAGAAAAACTTAAGTTCTGTCCTCTACTAAAATTCATAAACTTTACAGGCTCTGGGTCTGAAAATAATATGGGGCTCCAACTTGATGAAGCAGATTAGACCTCTAGTCATGCTGCCACAAATAAGCAAAGCACACGGTGAAAGAAACCAGAAATTCTACTCACTAGTACCATGAACAGTTGAGGGTGAAAAAAAAAGTCAAACATGCTCTGTCTACTTACCCTTGCCTGAGTTTGAACCTTGTCATTCATGAATCATGTACAAATGGAAGCCTGAAGGGCTGAGAAGTGGTGCTGGGCTGCCAGGCAGAAAGAGCTCTGGGGTGTGAGCCAGGCTGTGTAGCCTCTCTGCCACTGGCCTCAGCTGACCTTGGGCTTTTGACTCCTAGTCTCTCAGTTTCCCCATCTACACGTTAAGTTCTGTTCTTCATAAAGGGCTACTTCATAAAGGGCTCCCATATCCTAGCAGGCAGGATGAGGGGAGCTGTCTACACTTACTTAGGATTTTGCTGGTTCATTTTCTCTACAAACACAGCATAAGAAGGGAAAAGCATCCAAAATTTGCAGAGGACAGAGGTGAGGCAGGCTATGGCAGCCAGGAAAGAACTTGCCCCATCCGACTTTTGGGAAGTAGTTTATCTGCAAACAGCTTGAGACCCAGCCAGGTCCCAGACCTGAGAGCAGTCAGTGGGAAAGTGCAGAGGTGGAGCTTACACTGAGGCTGTTTGTTAGATATTGTATGCTTGGATGGGTCAGTGCTGATCACAGAATACAGGAGGTGGCTGAGGGGAGCTGTGCAGAGAGCAATGCTGGCCATGGGGACAGCAGCCCCAGCGCTCTTGGTACTGCTAAGCCTGACTATTTGTGATGCTGAGGACACCTGCTCAGGTGAGTAGAGCACAAATCTTACTGCCATCTCACTGAGACAGCTTATTTCATCTCCCCTGATAAGAGAAGGAGATTGGGAAGGGAGGGAAGAGAGGGAGAAGTAACATACGATTTTTTTTTCCTTCTTTTCCTGCTTTTTTAAATTCAGCTGCTAGTGGGAGGAGAGTAAAGGGGCATCTGAAGTCTCAGCAGCTGCTTTAGAAAGCTGCTGGCTCCAACTAGTGATGTAACATCATTCCCTCACTAGTGGGGGTCTCTAGGAACAAACAGTCTCTGTTAAGGTTTTCCCCCAGTTCGTTTTTTTATTTTTTTTTTTATTAGTAGGACCTCGGTGCAGTTACCAAAGGATACAGAGCAATACAAAGGATCAGTCTGGGGATGCTGCACAGCACAGTGTTCTGACTGTATTCCTCAGGAAGGCCATGGGGCAATTTCAAAGAGGCCTGCCATCAGGAAATTCAGAAGAACACTTACTGTCCATAGATCCATCAGTGTCACTTACTCTGCTATCAATACCCCATTGGGACACCTCTCAGCTTTTGTTTTATTAACTACAATATATTTGTCATGCATGCAATGTCATATACATCAGCTTCCTCTCCCACTGAACTTCCCTGAAATCAGAGAGATGCAGAGTCTGGCTCCTCTAATATGTGAGATTCTCAATGCCATCTGTTAACTCATATAACACCCTGAAACTTCCATACTCATTGCTTTGATTGAAGTTCCTCAACTTCAAAGGATTTGGTTTCTCTCCAAGACATTTCAGAGCCCTAATAATCTCCACAAAGGCTGTCTTCATTTTTCAGAGGTGAGAATAGTGGGACTGAGTGATGCTGACCGACTCGCCATTCTTCAAGGATGTCCAGGCATCCCAGGTGCCTCTGGCGCAAAAGGAGAACCAGGTCTCCCAGGAACAAAAGGTGAGGTCCCCAAAGTCAGCGAGGAGTACTGTAATATGAGATGGTTTTGTTGCTTTGGGTAGGGGAATCAAGCTGGGGCTGGAGCAGTAGCTGGCCTGGCACTGGCTGCTGTGAGGAACTGGAGAACTGGAGTGGAAAACACCCCAGTTTCCCATTTCTTCCTTGAGTCCTGTCACAAATCTGAAGTGATGTTGGGCTGTGAAGTGTCTCATTTGTTTCTTCTACAGAAAATCATCCATTTTTTTTCTGGGTCTGTATTGAACAGTCTGGGTGGGAGGGGGGCTGAGATGCTCCTGCCTGTTTTCTGGGGAGCCATTCCGGGGAGCAAGGGGGATGGAGATCCTTCAGATTTTCATAGCCAACTCACAGCAAAGGTGAATCACATCAGCTGAGTGAGCTGATCCACCACAGCAAAATCCATGGACTAGCTCCACAATGTGTCAAAACTCATAAGAATTCATACGTGAACTACAAATTAAGACTTTAAGTGGCAGTAACAATGTAGTAAGGCTTCAATAGAAAAAAAAGGAGTAAGGTAAAAGAGTAAACGATGTTGCAAGACTAAATCTGATTAACGAGCTCCCTGTTTCTGTGAAAGCCAAGGCCCAGTTGCCCAGGCTTCTGTGACTCCCCTCTCTGGTCAATTTGTAACGTGCACATAAAAAATAAGTCTCTTTGCAGGAGAAATGGGAGACCAGGGATACCCTGGGAAAGCAGGACCACCTGGTGCAAAAGGTAATGTGTGAACATATGCAGCTCTAATCTGTAAATACCCCCAAGCTCGAGACATGCATTAGGAGATTGGGTCTACAGAGATGAACTGCAGGACTGGCCATAGGCTAAAAAACGGTGCTGAAGTAGCATAAGAAAAGCCTGATTTGAGGGTATGGGTCTTGCCTGGAGTGAGCACTAGAAACAGTGTCCTTGAGTGGGACCACAACACAGAAGAAGATACTACTCTTCTCAAAATTTCCCACTGACCCTAAAATCAGACCTCTCCCCATTCGCCACTCCTACCCTAACCTGCCTCCAGCACAACAAGTATGCCCAAACGCCCCCCAGCTCTGAGGAGCTTTGGAGCTCTCTGTGGAGCTTCAACCCAGAGGCCTGATGCAGAGGCACTATGCTGAGTGCTTGTTCTGCCAATTGACAGGGGCAATTTAAAGAACACAGACACCAATGGAAAGAATGGTCTTATTTTACTTTGAATATAAAGGCAACACAAAAGTGAATTGATATGTTCAATAAAACTACATGCTTGGCTTTGGCAACAAGCAAAAATTAGCAAGGTGATGTACCTAATCATTATTATAGGAGAGGCAGGATAGTGATGGAGAAAGATACATCACCAATTGCCTAAATACTTTACCATCACCCGGAGTTCAAAGTTGCTGGGGGCCCCCTTCACAGTGAGGAACTGGAGAACCTTTCCTGGCAATTGGGAAAATCCTACATGGTGTGTCCACCCATAGCTGAGGTCTCCGGATTCACCCTGAAAGGGAGGCCACTATTTATAGGCCAAATCAGCAAGTCAAAGTGACTTGGTTATATTTTTAGCACAGAAACACCTGGATCTGATGGCATGCTTCCTGCTTAGCCAGGGCCAGCAGTTGGTCAGAGCCCAGGCCTCGCCTCTATTCATGTCAGTTGGAAAAGTTTCTTAAAATTATACATTTCTTGCAGATAGCTACATAAGGTTATAAACAGCTAGCATTAGCATCTTTGTCATCTATTTTTAGGTAAATAATACTGATGGTGTTAGTCACACAATGCCCAGGATCCATCTTGTAAGTCTTGCTGCTTTCAGCAGCCTCCAGCCTTTGACTCCGTGCGAAGTGCCCACTTTACCACAAAAAAGGGATCAAACAATGGCACAGGAGGAGGTTTCCTTTGTAATGGGATGAACCCCTTAAGAGGATGATGTATATTGAGAAACTGGCTTTCACCACCCAGGCTTGCTTAGGACCTTCAGCAGGATATGTGCTGCAAATACTGGAAAAGTGTCTCTTTAAATAATCCAGCTGCCTGCACAAGGGAACTGTCGGAACTGAGCAGCAGGCCTAAGCCAGTGCCCTGAGCAGTGCCCTGACTAGCAGGGAAGTCATCCTTTTACATGCCAAATATGAAGTTATTTCCTGGCCAAAAGCACCCAAGACTTGAACTGAAATGCCAACAGAAGATGGACAAACCCACTAAAAATCCATGACAAACCCTATTGATCAAAATCTCACACTTGTGAGACTGACTGTAAACAGAAAGCCCCCATAAAACGTCACTGAATTGGAACTGTGAATCCCCCATACATTCCAAGAGATGGAGCAGCAGTTCCCTCCTCTGTATCCTGCTGTTCCTGAGAGATACTGCTGATCAAGAGAGCAGCCAGGCTGAGGCAGCAGCACCACCTGGGACACTCAGCTGAGCACTGTAGCTTTGCACCTCTTGACAGCCTCTCCTGTACATTTGGGACATATGGAGGGGCTGGAGCAGCCATTTGTGGAGGCACAGTAATTCATCTGCATTGGATAGTCTGTGATGAGAATTTTCCTCTTGTGTTTTGCAGGAGCAGCTGGAGAGCCTGGCTTCCCAGGACAGAAAGGTAAATCATGCTGTGCTGAATTTATCATATGAACTACTTTGTAAACTTCCACCCTGTGCTGTTCTGGTACAACACACCAGATGGGAGCAGTTATCCAGCACTGGATGAGGCTGTTTGGTGACAGTTATACCTCATTACAGGCTCTGCCCTGGCCCAGGTGCGGTGGATAATTCTGCTCCCAAACCAGATGTTCAGCAATAGGTGCTGCCCTCAGCTCGGGCAGCTGGTGCTGCTGCCTGGTACCATCAGCTGCAGAAGCCACAGGGCTGAGGGACCAGCCAGATTTGGGCAGAGGTCTTAATATTCCCATGCTATGGCAAAATGCAGAGGCTCAAATGAAATCCAGTTCCTGCTAGTGCCAGAGGAACATGTCTCTACCAGCACTAGCAATAAGGTATTAGGGAAACGCAGGGTTTTTTCCCTTGTGCCATCATCCTGCATGTGAGAGTCACAGGCACCCACCACTGAGCACCATCTGTACTGTGGCTTCCCTCTCTGAAATTTGGCTGGCAATCAGTGAGTCCAACACAGCTGGTCTGGCAGATGGTTCCAGTTGCTGCTCCCAAAACACTGGCTTAAGCCCTGTGCCAGCAGCAGCCATTCCCCTGATGGGACTTGTATCTCTGCCTTTCCAAGGTGCATTTCTTCCTCCTTCCCACACTCACCCACTCCTATCCCACATGTCCCAGCCTAATGGGACTCACTGGCACCAACTGTTGGTACTCAGCTCCATGAGCTGGGCAGCAGCAGGGCACAGCAGCTAGGTCCAAACAGAGACATGTCTTGTGTCAGTCTCACCATTTGGACCTCTAAGCCCTAAAACAGATGCCAGCAGGAAATAGATCATGCCAGGTCCAAGAGGCCAAGAGAGGCAAGGCTCCTGCTCATTGTGCATATATATACAGTGCACTCCCCAGTGGCCACCCCATGCAGCTCCTGGAGAGCTCTTCCCAGTGTCTGAAGCAGCTGGGTGTAACAGGGGTTTGTGACTTGACTACCTACCTACCCACCTGCCTCTCTATGCTTTCCTGGGTCTGTGCAGATAGGCTGGTGGGTCTTCTCTGGTGGGCCTGGTAACAGCCAGGACAGCTTATATTAAATGACTCTTCCTGCCTACTTTCTCTATGCCTTTTTGCTTGGTGCAGATGAGCCAAGCATTTCCTCTAACATCACAGCTCTCCAGCTTCAGCAGGATTTGTCTTGGCAAATCTCAAGTACTGGGGAGGGGGAGTGCTGGGTGTGGAAGGTGGAGAACAACTGATGGTGTTGTTTGTCCAACAGGAACAAAAGGAGAGCCTGGATTTCCAGAAATATGGGGTGAGTTTCATCCTAGGTCTTCACGGCACTGGTCAGCTTTGCAGAGTGGATGGTGGTGGACTACCTGCACCAGAGGTCAGGACAGCATAGGACAAGTTCAGAGTGACACTGAAGGATAGAGTAAGGAAATATCACTGTTATCTTTGCTTCTCACAAACATATGAAGCTTCTTTGAGTCTACTCTGTATTCCAGCCATGCTGGGAAAGTCATATCCTCTGAGCACTACTTAGATGTCCTGTCCTCTGTGTGTCTTGGAGGAGGTCTGTCTGAGTTTTTCAGAGACTTGGTTTCTGATTTCTAAGATGAAACCACTACACCCAGCTGTATGGACATGTGGCTATTTCAAAGGCAGTTATACGCATGCACTTCCAGTGATACCTTTAGTACTTGTGGAGTTCGTGTGTGTCATAGTGCTCAGATTAACTTATTCTTTCGAAGAAAAGAAGAAAAATAAAAGAAACAATTTTCAGTTGACCTATCTGTCTCCATGAGCTAAAGTTCAAGGAGGGCTACAACCTGCTGTGGCTACAACTGGGTGCTGTAGGGCCACAATAACATGCAAAGGCTCAGACAGACCAGACTGATTGGGATGTCACTGAATTGATCCCTTGCTGCCCTAGACACTTCTCTGGGAATGTAAAAGATTTGACTAATAGGAAGGAAAAGGAAAAGGCCAAGTCCAGGACCATCTCCCTGCTAGGAAGGTCACAAGACAGCCTGGTACAGCTGTGTATCAATGTATCACACACAGCACACTGGGACACTTGCACCACCATCTTCAATCATCTCCCCAGGCTTTCCCTGTAACAGCTACTAATGCAGCTGTGGGCTGGGATGTCTGATAAGGACCAATCAATCACCTGTGAATCTGAACTTCTGTCAGCAGGTATGGTTTTGGGGAGGGAAAAAAGTATACATAAAATGTATATATATGTATATATGAATGGACATATTCGAAAGCGTTGTGTCTTGGGGAGATCTCAGTGTGGCCTTCCAGTACTTAGAGGGTACTTAGAAAAAAGCTGGAGAGTGATTTTTTTACATGGGCAGTGACAGGACACTGCGGAACAACTTACAGCTAAAAGAGGAGAGATTTACATTATGTATTAGGAGATGATTCTTTACTCAGAAGGTGTTAAGAACCCGGCACAGGTTGGCCAGAGAAGCTGCAGCTGCCCATCCCTGGAAGTGTCCAAGGCCAGGTTTGGATGGGGCTTGGAGCAACCTGGTCTAGTAGAAGGTGTCCCTGCCCAAGGCAAGGGGTGGAATGAGATGAGCTTTAAGGCTCGTTCCAACTCAAACTGTGGGTGATTCTATGATTCAATCCATAGAGAATGTGCTGAACACTGTTAACTGCATCACAAGGAGCTGAATCTCTGTGTCACTAACTCCTTTGTTGTCAACTACCCACACACTCCCTGTGCCCTGCATATATTCTGGAGCTGGGACAAATTCCTGGATCATGACTTTGTCATCCTTTTTAGAGCAGCTCCATCATCCAGACCCCTAAAAGTTGTCGCAGATAAGAGGAGTCTCAGAACCTTACACCATTTCTTCCTTAGAAGGTGCTCATGTCCCCTGCAACATATGGGCGCAGAAGCCACGGCAGGGTTTGGTTCCCAGCAGCTCTACATTAGGATCCTGCAGTACACAGAGCCATCTGGGTGCTGAAGAGCTCAAAGGCTCAAGGCTGAAGTACTTCCTGGATAAGTAAACACATTATAACTCTTTACACTTGATCTCTGATTTGCTCAGAACCCAGGAACTGCCAAGAACTGCTGGCCAAAGGGAAGATTTTGAGTGGCTGGTACAAAATCTACCCCCAAGACTGCAATGCCACCACCGTCTTCTGTGACATGGACACTGATGGTGGGGGATGGATTGTGAGTAGCATGAGGAGAGGGAGGTTTACACTGATTCTTGTTAAATGATTCTTGTTAAGGCTGCAAAGCATGACTCAAAAATAGAAACACACAGCTGAGGTTCACATCTGCAAGCCAGTGTGAATCCCTCTGGACGCAGGGGATTCACCCAAGACTTGTCTCTGGAAGCAGGCTGAGTGCCACAGACCCACTCCCTGCTTAAATCAGCAAGTCGTTTCCTCCTCATTTCCAAGGGCACATGGAGGAGATCCCTGAGCAAGGGACTCTTGTGGGGTTTGCTCTCCAGACACTACAGGACTGTTCTGATGCACAGGAAGCATTTACTATGGTGGGCACGTCCCCCAGGCACTGTGGATGCTTTTGAATGAGGGATGGGCTGGTGGGGCTGAGGGTCTCTTTCAGGTTTTTCAGAGGCGCTGGGATGGGTCAGTGAACTTCTTGCGAGACTGGGATTCATACAAACGAGGCTTTGGCAACCAGCTAACGGAGTTCTGGATGGGGAATGACAACATCCATTTCCTCACCTCTCTGGGTAAGGTCTGCCTCCGTCCTGGGCTGGGGCCATGAGAGTCCAACCCCTGTACCATATTGGGTCATTGTAGACCTCTGAGCTTCTCCTATTCATCTGAGGCCCCCACCGTTAATCCCAAACAGGATGCAGGCTCTTGCAGCCCATTGCATACAGGAAATTGCATTCTAAAAACCAGCAAAACTAGAAGTCAGGGAAGAGAATGAGCTGGCTGCATGATCTCTCCTAGAGACAGGCCAACACATCTTCCTACTTGGACTGGTTGTAATGGCATCAGCTGGTCCACACACTGCCTTATTACAGCTATGTGCAGGACTCCTGCCCATGACCACCCAATATAATATCTGAAAAGGTGCTTCCCTAGAAAACTATCAAAGATATAGGAGGCTCTGTAGGAATTTTAAATAAATCAGAATCTCTCAAGTAGTGGCAGCTCCTCTCAAGTTAGCTCACATCTCTTTAAACCCTCCACCCTGAAATTCAGTGTCATACCCACCACCCACCCTGCACCATTGCTGTCCATCTTCTCTTCTAGGACCCTGTGAACTCCGTGTTGACCTGAGAGACTTTGAGAACAACTACTATTTTGCCAACTATGCTTCATTCAGAGTTTTAGGAGAGTCAGAGAAATACAGACTAGTTCTAGGAGACTTCCTTGGTGGAAATGCTGGTAAGTTTGAGGCAGCTGCCTCAAACTGGGAAAGTTTGTTTCCTAGAGCATTTCAGAAGTGTTCAGCTTCTATGCAGAGATGTATCATGCACACTCCTTGTATCAGCTACATTTTGGGTCAATTTTTTAAAACTGGCCATGGTACCTCAGGTACTGAGTGATTTCTGGGTACAGGGATGGAGGGGGATACCCATCACCCAAAGAAATTGACTCAGAACATTACCTACAAGCCTAGCCCTATGGTTTAACAGCAAATGAGCCTGGTCCTGAGCAGCACCCAATCCAATTGACCTTCCCAACAGCTCTGCAGCACCCAGGTCAAGTTCTGCTTTTGGTTACAATGGCAGAAGACATTTGCCCACAAGGTTTGGCATTTCCAGGGCTGGGGTGCTGTTCAACACTTGCAGCATCAGCACTCCATCTTCTTAAAAACTGATGTTTGGGTTTTTTTAAAAAGTAAACTAATCTTCAAAATTTAATATCCATCATTCAGGAATGAGTGAAACCAACACCTGAGAGAGCCAGGTGTTTTTGCAGTGTACAAAGCCACCTGGGTTTATGTGGCTTTGAATGCTGCAACCCTGTCTGGTAATTCAGACCTCAGTGTAGCTGCAGAGAACCTGAGCATTGCAGGAGAAGTGACACCTGTGTACCTGTGAAGAGAATCTGGCCCATTTGATTCACAGGCATGGATAAATTCTCCATGTATTTTAGCACAGCTCAAGATACTTCTTTTGTCCAAGACAAGGGGGAAACCTGGGCAACCTGGGCAAGAGAGAAGCAGGATTTATACAACCTGCCTTGCACCTGGCAAGGGCCACTGGTACCCAGCAGGACTGCACATCAGTTTGTGATCACCATTTGTGAACCTTACTGCAGTAACTGTGACTGTGTGCTCTCTGCAGGAGACTCTTTATCGTACCACAGGGACATGCCATTTTCAACAACAGATCAAGACAATGACATGAGCTCCTTTAACTGTGCCACAGAATACAAGGGAGCATGGTGGTACAATGACTGCCATTACTCCAACCTGAATGGGATGTACTGGATGGGTGCACATGGGAGCTACGCTGATGGCATCAACTGGAAGACAGGCAAAGAATACCACTACTCCTATAAGCGAACGGAAATGAAGTTCAGGCCAGTTTAACATGGTGACAGGATCTCTGACAGTTCCAAGAGGTGCCACTCACCAACCAATAGAAGACAAAAAACATAATAATTGTTTGGGGACAAAAATGAAACAGGAAGGATATTACAGGTTGTGCCTTCCTCCTAGAGCAGGATTTTTGAAGCCAGATTTTTGGTGCTGGTTTGAGCTCCAGTAAGCACCAGACCTTGGTGCTTACTCTCACCCTGACTACCTCCAGCAGCCCCACTGATGCTGACTGAGCCCAAGCACCTTTTTCTGAAAAGTGCATTACCTTGATTTAAAGATTTAAAGTGATGAGTGGAGCCAGTGCACTTCAGTAAAGCTCTCTAATATTATTACTCTAGATGGTAATTACTGGTAATTCCCAGTCTAATCTATGTATATGAAGACTCCAACATGCATGCAACCTCTTTCTGCTGGACCCAAGAGCCATCCGAAAGGCACTGAATTCCTGACCTGTCCCACTCTCCCTGCAGGCTGTGATGGACCGACAACGTAGAACAGCATGAAAAAGACTGAGCTTCCAGCACAGGGCTGTCAGCACTGTTTAGCAGCTTCCCCCTTCCTTCCCCAAATATTCCAGGACCTCAGCTCCTGGAACCACAGCAGAGTTGCTCAGCACTTCTCACCAGGATACAGCTGCAGCTGGCACCAGAGCCAGCTTTAGCCACTCTTCCAGGGCATGTTTCTCATTAGCTGCTGTGGACCAAGAGCTGTACACAAAACAGTCTGTTCAGCAGCACGTGTGGTACACAAGCCAGCACACCAGTTCCAAGTCAAGCCTTGCACGTGTGGTCATCATGTACAGCGCCAGTACCTTCCATTTCATCTTGTTTCCAGTAGCGTTTGAGGGTGGGCTATGTGCTGGTGGGTGGACACAGTTCATCCAGCTCACGTATTGTATTTGACTGTTAGCAGAACTGGGTCTCCTTCCTGCACTCACTGTCGCTGATATTGGAGATGGGAATGTGACATGTAGACACACGGAGTTCATACAGCTACAGCTGGATTTTACTGACGTGTGTCCCCTTCTATAGGGGCTTCGAATTTCCTGCTCTTACACATGTGATTGCATAAGGGTATTAACTCTGCCCAGCTCACTGGCCAATGATACAGGTGCATTCCTGGTTCAAAGGGATTGGCTGGGGTCCCCGTTGTTTGAATTTGAATCCAGCCTTTCATTTTCTTTCCTGGGGACTTGTTTACTCTTTATTCTGTAACGAGCTAGGCTGGTCAAATAAGTGTCTGTTATGGTGAAATTATCTTGTGCAGCTCACAGCCCAGCTGTCGCTGTCACAGCTCGTGCTGCTGGAATCCTCACCACAGCTGACACAGGAGAACCGAGTGCTAACTCTTCACTGCAGGGATCAACAGAGACAATGGAAAATAGAGTATTTCTTCATGTTATGTTCCTAATTGTGATAAATGTGATTCGTGCTAACTAAATTGTAACTATATTAGCAAAATTGTACTCATGTCAATAGAAAATAATTGTTACAAAGCCAAAAAAAAAAGGAAATGAGTGAGGCAAAGCAGATGGAATCTCCAGATGTTGGAAGGGAATAGGAGAAGGACGTAGGTCTGATAAGCAGCATCTAGAAATAGAAAGTTTCAACCTTGGAATGGGCCAAAATGGGATGATTCCAGGCATGGGATTTAATTAAAGTCTTATTATGCAAAACATCTGCTCAGTCACATACTGCATCTGCGCTACCTGCAGGTCACACCTCGGTCACTGATGAAGACGATGAGCCTTCATCGGAAATAAGACCCTCAAAAGGATGAGAGATCCCTATCTACTAGTGGAGCATACACAACACAACATAGTGACGTAGACTTTAGGAATAGAAACTAGGACGAGCTTTCCAGAAAATTCTGTATTAACATGTATTAGCATATAATATACAAGTGGGATTGTTAGCCTTGATGCTTTGGTACGTGAGGAGGGGCAAGTCCCTCCTCGTACCCCTGGTTGGGGGGAGCCCTCCCCAGTCGGTTTTGTTTATGCTTTATACGAACCTCAATTATACTAAATTACTTACTGCCAAATTTTGTATATTCTCAAATACATGTATCTAATACTTTGGTTGTATTCATTTTGTTACTATTTAAATTTTACTATTAAATTTAATCTTATTGATAAACTGGACAAATAGAACGTCATTCATAACATAATGGTCCTGGGCTTATTTCACTATATATTGCACAGATATGTAGGAGGGGCAGCTCCAGCCCTACAAGATGGAATCCAAACCTTGTGGGTGAGAAAAGTGAGGAGGTCACTCAGCCCACCACAGCAAGTCAACAGTGTGCTAAGAAATAAACCTGAGGGTTTCCATCTCCCCACTTCCTAGGTCCTGTCTCAGTTTACTTCTTTTCAGTTACGCAAGAAAGTGTGTCTGAGCAGAGAAGTGCCCCATAGTCACGCTTTCCTCTCCAGGAGCTCTGTCTTGTTTTTCTCCTACTCCCAATCAGATTCACATGCCCTCACCAGGAGCAGAAACAAGGTCCCAGAGCATTCAGCTGTATCTCACCCATCAGTTGCTGATGCTGTCTTCCAGAAGTAGCTTCTGAGAGGCCCAAGGTACCACCAGAGAGTCCTCTTTGGAGATGTATGTGCAGGCACTGACATACTCAGCTTTAAACTAGCTAAAAGTGCTAAATCCCCTTTCTCTGCTCACCTCTAGTTTCTCCTCTTACTACAGAAACCTTCAATGTTAAAATTTTGTCTGTGAAGGACACTGATGAGACTTTGAATAGACTACTTACTACACAGAAATAAAAGAACTACTAGTAGATAAAATACAGTGCATGACAAAAGGTACCTATATTATGGCTAGCGAAGAAATAGTATAGATTAAGATTCAACGTAATTTACAACCAAATAGATGATGGAGTACACATCAAATTCTTCCTCTCAGTTGCCAGGAAAGTAACCATGGAATTTGCATCCAAACTCCAGGAAGAAATCCCTGCATGTTCCCGGGGGTAGGTAGGAGGCTTCTACCTCCACGAAAATTTGTGTAGCTTTTATAGTTGTAAAAGTGGTGTCTTTCAGTCAGGAATTTCTAGCTTATCTCCCCACATCTGTTCTCATGCCCAGTTGTTTATTGGCGCCAGAGAGACAAGTAACTCATTTGCTAGTGACAACTTACAAGTCAGAGAGCTGGCCTGGGTTATCTCATCACTTAACGTGGAAGGGAGAGTATCTGGAACTGACACACCAGCTACAGATAAGCTCTTCTGTGGTAGGGGGGATGTCCTGCCACACTGGTAAGGGAACATGTGCAGGAAGATTCTGGCCTTGCTTCTGCCTGCATAACATGATGCTTACTGGCTGCTCTGCCCAAAGAGCCACTCCTGGCAGGGACAGCCCCTCTGTCACCACCAGCCTACCCACTCCTGCCTACAGGCAAGTTCCCATTTTCTGGCTTACAAAAATCACTCCTAGCTTTTGGTATTTCTGAACCTTACTCAGAGATGGATCTGCCATTCTCCTGCAAAACACAACAGCCAAAGTGCACTGAATCTCTCATGTATGGCCCAACCATATCCTACTCCCAAACAGCACAGGAGGCATTACCTTCAGAGTAAATTCAAAGCAATGGACACTTGCCAGAAGTGCACGGACTGCTTAGGTTAAGAAAAGTCAACGATGAAAGTTTTATTTCTGGGGGGCAGAGCCCCTCACCAGCACTCACTGATACCCTCCTCAGGCTGAACAGCTGCCACGTGGTCCCTTTAATGTGTGCCCACGCCTGCCTACAGCATGATGCTGCAGGTCCTGGCAGCAGTCTGCCACCAAGCACCACTGGCAGATTTGGTGCACCTTGGAGCACTGACCACAGCATCTGCTGAGGCTGCAGGGCCGAGAGCCACAGTCTGCCACCTCTGCACAGTGTTGGTCCAGAGAGTAGGGGTGGCCAACAGAGCCAGTCTTATGCTGGACAGGCTCTGTGCAGCCTAGCCCCAGCTTTCTGCAGCAGCTTGCTGGGCTGAGCAGTGCAGCCACATTGCTCCTCAGTGAAGTGCCACGTCATTGTTACAGTGCCTCCAAACCTGACCTCCTGAAGAATCTTACTGGGAGGCTGGTGCTGTATCACCACATTATGCAGTTTTTGACAAGCCTCCACGTGGACTGATGGTGATCACTTGGTCACCTGGCTGTCACAAACCTGCACGATGCCTCCCACACACAAGGTTCAACACTGTGCCACTCCCAGCTCCCTGCACTCCATAGGGACATGGCTGCTCTGTCCCTCTAGTGCCATCACACCAAGCTCTGGCTCAAGGCAGCAGCTAGCACGGCCCCAGAAATGTCCACACAAGCACTTCACATGGACAGCAGCAGAAAAAGACAAGGTCAAACCTTTCTTCTGATGTCCACCATGCCAAACCAAAGACTATGGCAAGGTTCTCTCAGTCACATTGCAGCCTTTCTGAATCTCACTGAAACTGAAAGAAAGTTAATCAATTGTTAACTCATGTAAGCATGAGTTAACTATTAAGAGTCAGCAAATATTAACCACAAGCCTAAGAAGTGGGAAGCACCTTAGCCTATCCAAATAAGAGAAACAGAGTGCACCTTGTTAAGAGGAACAAAACCTGTTGTCAACAGAAAACCCTGAACCAGCTAGCAAAGGACTGCACGTGCTTCAGAAAGAAAGGTGAAAAGTGCAAAATGAGGAAGACTGCCCACCTTCATTGGAACGACCCCCGAGGAAGACTCAAGAGCCTTCCTCAGTGCAACCACCAGAGCACACTCCGCTTGCATGTCACATATGCTAATGATATTGTTATACATGAGTACTGTAATGGTTGGCTCTCATAATTAAAGGATGAATATTGTGTGTATGTTAAGATAAGTTTTGTGGATGTATAATGATGTTATTGTAATATATCCTCCCCTAGTCCTCTTCTCCTCCCCCTTGTATTGTTGCCATGAGATAGCTGGGGTAGTCGGGGCATTTGGGAAGGGGCAGCTTGGTACTACACCTGACCTCCAATCAAGATGCAAGAGAAGGAGTTAATTGACAAGACCTGGGGAGGGCCTAGCAGTATAAAAGTCAGAGCATCCATTTTGTAGGGGAGCACATGGTAGTTTAGTCTTGTACTTCCAGTGCTGATTTTTTTCCTCCTTATTCAGTCCTTTGTTGTATTTTTGTTAAAGTTTAATAAACCTTTGAAATTCTAAAAGTGAGAGTCGTTTCTTGCAATATTAATTAGTTCCGAGAAGTAATTTGTACAACCACTCCTATCCCAAGGAATATGATGAATATGCATGAAATTTAGCCTTATATTGTGCTGTACAAAAGTGCTGGGTGTACGTGTTAGGAGGAGCAATGTCTCAAGAATCTGGCGCCGAATAAAGCAAATACCCACCTCACTGAGTCAGTCTCTGAGGTAACTCTTAGCTCAGCGTTAGAGCAAATCAAAACAAGAGACCTGTCCCACAGCGTTCTCCTGTGCTACACCAATTCTGCAACCCTGAAGAAATCCAGCTGTTGCTTGTACGCACGGTGTCACCTTCACCTGCTTTAGCTGCCCCTGCCCCCTCCTGGGCTGGCACAGGCCTCTGCACAGACTCTGAGCCAGACCCAAAGACCAATCCCTCAGAAAATTAATTCAACAGTAGAATTTTTCAGGTGGCCCAGACCCCTGGTACTGCCTTTCATGCAATGGCACGAACTTGTGCCTGCGAGGGACCACAACCCTCCGACCGAGGCCCCTTCTCCTAGCTCTTACCTAAGCATATACAGGATAGAGTAGCCAGGTAGATTTTTGTCAGAAATGCAAATTACAGAACTAGCTTCCCACATCTGCTGCCTTTTTAGCCTCTGCGGTACACAGTGGCACGGCCGCCTGCACCTGGGTCAGACGCCAGCCCAGCCCGGCCGCCATAACGGACCCGCGGCGGGTCACGTGACGGGCCGGTGGCTCTCACGTGATCCCGAAGCGGCCGGTCGCGTGACTGGATCCCTCACGGCCGCGCTCGTTGTGTGGTGCCGGTGAAGTGGCTGCTATGGGGCCGCTCCCGCTGCTCCTGTCGCTCCTGTCGCTCCTCTCTGCCCGCGCCGCTCCCGGTGGGTGTTTTGGGCCGGATCCTTCTGCCTGTCCCCTCTGCTCCTCTGGTCGGACTCCTCTGTCTGACCTCCTTCTTCCTCGACCAGAGCCCCGGCCCTCCCATGGACGGGGCCCTCAGCTAGCTTTTCCAGGCCCTGGGCAGGACCCCAAACTAGCCTCATTGGGCCGTAGCCCTCAGCTAGCCTGGGGAGCACCGGGAGGGCGCTCCGAGCTCCCCGGCCCTCGGTTCCTAGGCTGGGTTGTGCCGTACCGGGTGACAGCGCCTGTTTGTCGGTTTCCCCCGTGCTGATGATGACCCCTCCAGCTGCCCGGGTTGTGCGGCCCGGCCTGGAGGAGCGGCTCTTCCCGCAGGTGCGGGACCACTTCAGCTTCGAGACCTGCGGCAACGAGACCTTCCCGCAGCGGTACCTGGTGTCGGGTAAGTCCCGTGGGTGCTGTGCCTTCGGGCTGGATTCCTTTATGCTTAAGCTTTAACTGCCTCTGTTCCGAGATAGAGTAGGAGCTAGAGCACTGGGTAACCAAGAATCAGTGTTAGCAGAGGGCCAGCCCTGTGCGAGCCAAGCATTTCCTAGCATTGTCTATATCCTCCTCTCCTTTCCCTTTTCATCCACTCTTTACCACGGTATGTACTTATAGGACAAGGGGGGCTGGTTTTAGATTGAAAGAGAGTAGGCTTAGATTGCGTATTAGGAAGGGGTTCTTCCCGGTGCGGGCAGGAAGGCCCTGGCACAGGGTGCCCAGAGAAGCTGTAGTTGCCCTGTACCTGGAAGTGTCCGAGGTCAGGTTGGACAGGGCTTGGAGCAACCTGGGATAGTGGATGGTATCCCTGCCCATGGCAGAGGGTTGGAATAAGATGAACTTTAAGGTCCTTTCCAGCATAAACCAGTCTGGAATTCACTCCTTGCCTTCTGTTCTGGCTGTGTAGTGCAGAGGGCATTGTGGGGACTGGCCTCTCTGGAGCAAGAGTAGACTAGAAGCAGGAGCTGTGTTAGGCTTGCACCAGAGCTGGTTCTGTGTGTGTGTGTCTTCAGTTGCCACCAGCATCTCTTACAAGTGCATGTAATTCAGTGGTCTGAATGTGTCAGGAAAAACAGATAGTGACTGAAATGTTGCACTCTGTACCAGTCATTTTTAGGAATGAAGGTAACTCCTCTTGGGTCAGTGGTTTGTATTATTTAAAATCGTGCAGCAGTAGATAGTTTAATCCATGCCAAACAATGAGCACTGCCAGCAAGGAGCCAGCTGTGTCTTCCTTTTATGTCACGGACAGTAAAAGAGAAAAGACCTTTTTAAACAGCATGTGACTGAAAAGTCAGCAATTTCCCTAACCAGTGTCACATGTTTTTCAATCCTGCCTATACGGAGGAACTGGGGAGCAGTTTGCAGGGAGAGAGCAAAGATGGACTTGGGAATAGCAACAGACGTGAGCACTGCCCCACTTGGTGCCCACCTGCTGCTGCCTCCCAGTAGCACTGGGGTCTTCAGATGCTGCAGCTCACCTTCACATTGCGTGTTGCTCTGCAGCTTGTTCAGCACGTGTGCCGAGTTGTGTGTTTCACCAGGTATAAATTCATGGATCAGTTCAACACGAAGATATGGACATAGCGGTGAATTTTGAGAGCATACCCAAGGCTGTGATTTCACTAATTAAGTGGCCCTTTTTGAACAGAATGTTGGGATTACATGGTTTAAAGCATTGTGCAACTTCTGTTTGTTTTCTTTTAAAGTGTTATGTTTTATCTGTGAGTCCTGGGCAGAGCTGAATAATACTTGTGAGGAGCAAAATATTAACATTGCAGTTCTGATGGTTTATAGAGAGTTTCTTACTCAAAATTCCTCTAATTCCATTTCCCTTTACTGTTTTTTTTTTGGTGCAATATGAGACTTTTCAGATTATCAGCAAGAAAATGAAGACTAATTTTGCAACAGGGAATCGGATACTCTTGAATTTAGTTCCCCAGGATTTCAATCTAAAAATAGATGCCTTTATAAGGAGCCCGTCTGGTTTGATTTTGGCTCCTGTGATGGTTGTTTCGCCCAGGAGCCATGAAGCATATCAGGAGAAGAGCCAGAGAAAAGAGAACACTGAGCACTCCAGCTACTACCCAATACCCCAAGCAAATGCAGCATAGAGAGTCAGTTGGCTTCTTTGTTAATGAAGAGAAGCGGTTTCACTAATGAGAGGTTTGAAATCCCATTCCAAACCAAGTCTGACTTTGGCAATTCTGTCCTGAGAATGCCAAGAATTAAACGTGGGCCTCTCTGTTCATTAGCACAGCCTCATGGGACAGCTGCTGTGCAGGGGCTCTTTGGATGATGTGTTGAAATCAACACTTAACTGGTGATCTGAGATTTATCATTGAAGAAAACTATTTATTATTCCTCTTAATTCCTGTGCAATTTATGACTAAGCTAAAATCAAATGTTTGTTAAAGTCAGCAAGCATTAGAGCAACTGTTTGTTAGATAAGCCAGTGTTGGCATCACACTTGTCCTGCCAGACTCAATTTGCGTTCAGTTGTAAAGTGATCTGAAGATGAAGCACATCATCTTCATATTTCATCATATAAATATACACATATGCATGTGTGTTGCATATGTAACAGATGTCAGCATATCCTGGGCTCCACCCCACAGTGTGGGCAGCAGGTGTTTGGGGGGATTCTGTCTCTTTGCTCTGCTCAGATGAAACCCTCCCAGTAGAATTGCCTCCAGGCCTAGGGACATCAACACAAGAAGGGTGTGGGGCTGCTGGAGTGAGTCCAGAGGAAGCCCCAGAGGTGATCTGAGAGCTGATATGGCAGAGCACCTCACCCTCCCAAGAGCTTATCTGTTGTTTGTTAGCCAGTCAGATAACTCAAACAGGACAAGCTGTGTTGTGAGTTTTTTTGGGCCATGGGGTTAGCACTGGGCTGGTATTTCCCAACTGCCAATAGATACCTTATTGTTGAAGTGAGATCTGACAAGATAAGATGGATTTTGACTGACTGATAGCCATTCACTTTACAACTATAAAAGCCACTATAAACTTTCACAAAGCAGAAATCTGCTAAAATATATATATTTTCGGGAAATGTGTGGAGTTTCTCCCATGAGCAGGGATATCTACTTCACAGTTACTTCCCGGGGGTTGAGTGAAGGAATCTGTGTATGGTATCGCCATTTTGGTGGTAAATTACATTTGACTCCTAATCAATACTATTTATTTTGACCGTTTTAATATAGATACCTCCATATCATGCACTATTTTATGGTTTACTGTTATTGACTAATCGTTCTTTCGTTTTATACTCTGTAGTGAGTAATTCTGATTAAGATATTTTGTCTGTTATCTCTTGTCTGTTTAAGAAATAATTCATTTTTATAAGTAGATCTGATTTGTTGTCATTAGAACTGTGAGCCAGAGTGATTCCTTAAATTTGAAATGTTGCCAAAATTTGAGGCTAAGGCATGGCTTGTCTGAAGCTTTCCCTTGTCTCGTGACAAGCTGGGGCCCCTCTGCTCTGGAGGCAGGATGGGAGAGTGGGTTTGTTCAGCCTGGAGAAGAGAATGCTCTGGGCAGACCTTATTGTAGCCTTTCAGTATTTAAAGAAGGTTTGTGAAAAAGAGGGGGAGTGGCTTTTTACCAAAGCCAGTAGTGATAGGACATGGCGCAATGGTTTGTAGTTGACAGATAGTGAATTTGGATTTATGGATTGGACATAAGGAAGAAATTCTTCCCTTTGAGGGTTGGGAAGACCTGGCACAGGTTGCCCAGAGAAGCTGTGGCTGCCTCATCCCTGGAAGTGTTCAAGGCCAGATTGTGTGGGGCTTCGAGCAGCCTGCTCTAGTTGGAGGTATCTCTGCCCGTGACAGGGAGCTTGAACTGGATGGTCTTTGAAGATCCCCCCCAACTCAAACCATCCTATGATACGGGATTTACAACTTTATACATCCCAGCAGGAGCATCAGAAAGATGCAGGCAATTCCCTAATGTCAGTTTTGTGTGAAAATTGAGCTGTGCAAGTGTTTTGGAGTGAGTTGGGCTAAAAAGGGTATATAAATGGGAAATTGCTCTTTTGTGGAGGCAGCTGTCTGCAAAGGACTTGCAGAGCTTGAGATTTTAGGTATTTTTCAGGCCGAAGTGAAATATTCAGTCCAAATACTCATCTCATGGAAGCTCTTATTTATCCCCACCCAAATGAGAGATTTCTGGAGCCTGGACTAACACCTTTGTGTCCCAGGTCAGGTCTCAGGAGTCAGCTTGTTCACAGAGTTCTTCCTCATTTCACTTTTTGTTGTGGTTTTTTGTGGGTTTTGTTTTTTTTTAATTTTCATTTTTAATTTCTTTATTTCAATTGTCTCAGCAAAGTTCTGGAAGAAAGGATTTGGACCCATCTTTTTCTATACTGGCAATGAAGGTGACATCTGGACTTTTGCTCAGAACTCTGACTTCATATTTGAATTAGCAGAGGAACTGCAAGCACTTGTCATTTTTGCTGAACATGTGAGTATTTTAGTCATTATGCATCCTTTAGAGTCCTGTTCTGTTCAGTGTTACCCAATTCGCCTTTCTGCAGGTCTGGAATAGTGGTACCATTTCTTGCCATGGAGCTGAATCAAACCTGCTATAAGCTTTCTCCCCATGATAGCAGATCTTCTTTACATAATCATGGCTTTTGAGTAATTTTTTACTATGCCTCCCAGCGCTCCAGGACTGATGTTTCAGTACAGCCTATGCCACAAATAATTTGCTTTTGTAAGTAGTTTCTACAGGCTTTAAATTCCATGTTGGAGTAGAGAGATATTCTTTGGATAAGATTTAATCTCTCTACCCTGCAAAGTCCCAAGCCAACCTTTCCCACACTACTCGATTAAATCTGCTATCTACCATCTTAGGCATGTTCCCTTTTGTAGCTGGGGACCTCAGGAGAGATACACGTGCTGAGAACCCACTTTAGCACCCACTGAGGCAGTTGTCATGTACTGGCCATCCGCTCCATGATGTGTCCGGAAGGTGTCTGTGTATCAGGTTGTCTTGGTTTGAAAGACAGGTATTTGGTAAGAAAAGGCAAGAGCCCCTTCCCTGAGATGGAGAGTGCAATCCCCTCCCTTCCAAGTATAAGTTTGGAATCAGGGGCTCTCAGGCAAAAGATACGGGGATAGGAATAAAAGTTCTTTACTAATATATCTAACAAGGCAAACAGCAGAAACAACAACAATTATAAAAATTTGACAACAGAACAGAATAGTATAGCTCAGTTCCAGCCCCTTTTGGCCGCAGGCCGTCTCCCTGTGCTCAGTTACCGGTACTGTGGGGGCAGGGCAGGTCCCACGCAGTTGAAGAGGGCTGGAGTGATGGCGGCGGAGGCCCAGGGGTGAGAGGGATGGGGAAAGTGACTCCCCCTCACGGTGTCGGTTGTGGTGCTCGGCAGAGTCTCCGGAGGTAGTAGTGTGAGGTGGGAGAGCAGCAGAGCGATGTCCAACGGCAGGGCGTCGGGATGGCGGGGAGGATGCTAGATAGCAGCACCGGCCGCCTTGCTCCGACTCCACGAGCGAGCAGGCAGCTACTTCCACCTCTTCCTTTCCAGTGTTCCCCCTCTTCCCACCCCCTTCGAGAGAAACTGTTTCTAGTTAGGGTGTAGCCACAAATACTTAGCATAACAATGGGAAAAATTGCAGAGAAAGAAAAGGGAAAATATCGACGCCCAACACAGGTGCAGGAGACAAGACAGTTATGGACAAGTTAAGAGGACACCTCATGCTCTATTATCTCTTCTAGTGCTCACTTAGCCCGGCTCTGTGGTGAAAGCCGACAAGATCCAGACCAGCATTGCCACAGTGTATATCTTTTGTTTCAGAGATACTATGGGAAGTCTCTTCCCTTTGGCCTTGAGTCAACACAGCAGAAGAAGACTGCTCTGCTCACCATTGAGCAAGCCCTTGCTGACTACGCAGTGCTCATTACTGAGCTTAAGCAGCAGTTTAATGCTGCAGACTGCCCTGTCATCGCTTTTGGAGGCAGGTAAGGGTTGTGTGGGCTCCTTCCCTTCTCTGCATCCTTTCCAGCCAAAGTTATGTTGCCGTAGATCTCAGAGAGGTTCTCAATGCAGAGCTTTAAGCTCTCCTTTTGAGAGCAGATGTGCCTGTGCCTCAGCTCCTGTGAGCTCATCACAAGGTGCCACTCTGCTTTCCCATCAGGAATTAGTCTCCATTTGTGGTTGCTTTGCAGAAACACCCCTGACTAGATGTTTCTAAGCTTCTTCAATGTCTGAATCACTCAGAACTGCAGAAAAAATAATAGCTTGGAAAGGGTCAAGGGAAAATACCAGGCTTGCCAGTGATGGGCAATAGGATGATGTGCCAAAACCTGAGGAAACAAGCACCAATGGGGTCCCTCAATCTGCTTCACCAGGTGTTGGCTACAGTGAACCTCAGCTGAAATGTTTCTACACTAATACATGCAGCATGAGGAGCAGACAAGAGGAGCTCTAAGCTTTGGCCCAAACCCAGAGATTTAGCACCATTAGCAAAAGGATAAGTCTGGTAGGATAAGTCAAGTAACTGGGGTGGTCTTACGTTGTTTTGGGCACCACAATGTAAAAAAGACATTAAGCTATTAGAGTTATCCAAAGGAGGCCATGAGGATGGGGAAGGGTCTGAAGAGGAGGTCTTATGAGAAGTGACTAAGATCACTTGGTTTGTTCAGCCTGGAGGAGACTGAGGGAAGACCTCACCACTCTCTTCAATATCCTGTGGAGCACTGATCTCTTCGCTCATGGCCAGTGACAGGACCCCAGGAAACAGCATGGATCTGTGTCAAGGGAGGTTTAGACTGGATATCAAGAAAATGTTTTTCACCCAGAGAATGGTTGGGCACTGGAACAGACTTCCCAGGGAACTGGTCAGACACCAAGACTGTTTGAGTTCAAGAAGTATTTGGACAACACTCCCAGGCACAGGGAGTGTCCTCCACAGGGCCATGAGTTGGACTCAAGGATCATGATGGGTCTCTTTCAGCTCAGCATATTGTATGATTTTATGAAAATAAGAAATTCCTCCTGCAGGATCAGAACATTTTACATTGTAAATACAGGAAACTAGTAATTGGTAAAACAATCTTTCAAGGGGCCGTACAGCTTTTTATTAAACACAGCCTCTTTAACAGCATCCAGCCATTTTCACTGTGAGCCTTTTCATGGTTCTGCTCTGCTGCTCTTTGGTTCCTTGCAGCAGTCCTTTCTCAGAGTGTTCACAGTGCTGCAGGAGGGTGGATGTGATGTCCGTGTTTCTTGATGGATCCCCTCCCTTGTAATAGAGTGGTGCTTCCCTCTGAAAGTCATCCAGAAGTACAGGGCTTCGAATTCAATTGCAATGAGCTAAAAAGCATTTGACATGATAGTTTTCATTAAGCTTTCAGCTGTTTGTGGTGTGGTGACCGAACTGTTGATCTCATGGGGGTTTATACTGTGACTATCAGGACAGTAGCTAGAGTAGGAAGGCCCAGAAGCTGTTCTGGGATAGGGAAAGGGATACAGCAAAACATCCTAGCTGGCTGCATGTTAGACTTCAGCTCTGTGTGTAATTGAGGGCTCAGTCTGCAGCAGCCCTGAACACACTAAACTCAAATGAAGAACACTGAAATATGGCAGTGATGGAAAAGCACAGCATTTCCCTGGGAGACAAAAATCAGACCACTTCTGGTGCTTATAACTGTGCCAAATTAATCTGAAATTACTTGCAGCAGGTTTCAGGTAATGCCTGTCTCCAGGACCAGGGCTAGAGAAATGAAAATTGCTTTACATGGGGGTGTTGTGGGAATGGTATTTACTGAACCACTTGAGGTGGTGGGGAGGGAGATTGAGTGCTTTTACGCTTGGGGTTAGACCAGGTTTCACGTGTGTTTTGGGGATGTCATTTGCCACCCCAATGGCCTCAGATGAACTCTGCAACCATCAGCAAATGAATGACTTCTGTTATCTTGGGTCTATGTAGCAGTCCTTGATTCATGTGTAGATTGTGGCCCTGGCACTGAAGCTACCAAGGCAGACTTTTCTTGTGGCATTTGTTAACTTTTCTCCTTCTCTGTATCTGTGCTGATCAACGATGCAGCAGTTATTTGGGGTGCCCAGGGAGGATAGTCTCCACTTTCCAGGAGTTGAGAGGGCTGCCTGTTCTGCCATGTTCAGGAACACCCTTTGCCAGAAGCCTGGCAAAGTTCTGACTAGTTCTAACTACTTCTTGTCATTCTATATGCAAAATGTATAGTGAGTGCTTTGCTCAAACCCTGCTTTGCTCAAACCCTGCTTTGCTCTGCTGTGAAGCTGTTGGGACATGCTCAGGATGGTGCAAAGTTAAACATTGAGGCAGGATGTACATTGTCTACAGAAGCAAACTGAGCTGCTGCGTTCCCACCAGAGCTGGTGTGAGCATTTAGGGAAAGGCCAGTAAGAGTACTGTGTGCTGCTTATTGGCCATAACTGGATCAACATGAGGATGAGGCACAAAGCATCATATCCATGAGCATCGTGCATATCATGGAGCATGCATGAAAATGAAACATCACAGATATCCATGAGCTTATTGTTACCTTGGGTTAGGTGAGCCTGTAAATGTTGGCCTGAACTTCTGAGTTATTACAGTATAATTTGTCTGTTAAAGGAAATAACTTGTCTCTTCTTGGTAGCTATGGAGGAATGCTGAGCGCTTACCTGAGGATGAAATACCCAAATGTTGTGGCTGGAGCATTAGCCGCCAGTGCTCCTCTGCTGTCTGTGGCTGGGCTTGGAGACTCCACCCAGTTCTTCAGAGATGTCACAGCAGTAAGTATCATCTCTTTTCAGGAGCAGTGTTTTCTTCCTTTAGGAATGCTGTTTCCTTTTTCTTTTCTAGATGTTTAAATGGATACCTGTCTTTACAGCATCACTGCTAAGCAGGGAGTGCAATTAAATGGCAAGCTGAAAGGGAAATCAGTAGCTGCAGGATGGCTGAGCACTGCTGTAGCTGGGGCAGCTCAGGGTTCAAAGGTGCTGCTCCGAGCAGCACAACTCTGTGCCAGTACCTTTAGTACCACTAAAAATTGACTTTCCAATTTCTAGTGGCTTGACTATATTACAGCCTGAAATTTTTCCCTTGTGCCTGGCTGAATCCCTTTTGGATAATTTATTTTTAAAATCCTCTCCCAAAATGCTGTATTGGTACCAATGATTCACAGCATCTCCTTAGTCCAAGGTGATTGAAGTTTAGTGAAGAACTTGGAAATCTTCATTTTGTAACTAAAAATGTGCAAGGTGTCCCGGGATCACTTAAACTAAAATTTAAATGTGGCTTTTGCAGTTTAAGGCCATGAAAAGTTGGTGTTAGAACTGACTTACATTTGTCTTGAAAGACATGTACTACCTGGTTGTACTGAAATCTTGTGATGGTGTCTGTTCTGCCTCTTTTTTGACATGAGTTTCTAGATCTGGGTGACACAGGTGGCTTTGTAACCTTTGTTATCCCTCAGTTGGGGCTGAGGTCTGTGCCTGGTGCAGGAGCCAATGAGCACACACAGAGCTGAGACCTTTCATGCTTTTCTGCCCAGAATTATTGCTAGGCTATAGTTCATTAAGCTTGCACCTCTCTTTGGGGAGTTTGCAGGCTTTTATACAAGTTACAACAAAGAAGTTACACAGAAATTGTTCACTGCTCAACTTAACCAGTGCTTTTCTGCACATGCTCCAGTCAGTGCTCAGTTCACTATGACCAGAGTGGTCTGACATTAGCATGTGAGATGTCTCAGGGGTGATTTTTACCTTGCTACTTAGTCTTAGGTTACTTTGGGCCACCTTAACATTCTTCTCCCCCGTCCCTCTGGTCTGGAGGTGAGTCATCTTTGTTGACATATTCTTGTCATTGTTGTGTTACTTTGCTGCTATCCTCCACTTCAAGGACCACACCTGGGTATGTAACTTCTGGTCTCTTCGTTCTTATTTATATACATGAACGACTTGTTTCTGTGCTGAAACTTACACAACAGATAGCTTTACCAGTAAGTATAAAGAAGAGACTGTTATATGAAAATAAACACATTTGAAACTCTTAAGTGCATAAAAGAATAATAGACATCTTGTCTTAGAGTGACACATTTTCAAACAAAAAATGTAATGCCACTTTGTGTGGAAGAATTCACAGTGCCAGAGGTCTATGTCCAAAAAGGACACAGAGGAGTCCTGTAATTTTATTTGAGTAAAGGGAGAGGCCATGGGGCATTTCTCATGGGGTCTTTTAAATGGCTGGGGGACACAGCCCCCTTTTTATCCTGATATCCCAAATGCATCACCCACTTCTTTTCCTCATTGGCTGAGGTACTTGGAAGGTACAGACTTCCCAAATCACCTACTCTATGTCCTCCTCTGCTGTGCACCCCTCCTTTTCTTTTTCTTTTAGTAGCAAAACACTATTCATAATTCTCTTAAGCCTTTTTTCTTTTTCTCTAAGTTCAGGAATTTAACATGGCCTTGGCTGAGCAACGGTCCATGTCAATTAGTAGCATTTTCTAGACCTGATAGTTTCTTCTGTTACTTCCCTGTCTATAAGTCCCTGGCCCTATCTACAAGCAGATTCACAGTCTGTTTGTAAAGACACATTGATATTATTCCTTTCAATTTAGTCAGCTAACAGGTCCTGCAGTGAGAATTCTTCCCTGGAAGCCAACTTCCTTTCAGCATCCCTGTCTTGCTTCAGCTGTGAATATGCTGCGAGTCATTACACACCCTCAAACTTAGGGCTTTAATCTTTTCATATGAAAAAACTTTCCAAATAATTTATAACTCTGTTTTCTCTGCAGCAGTAAGCCAAGCTCTGGGCTGAGCTCTTAAGCAAGCACTCTGTGGTTTCAAAGTACTCCCTTCCATCTTCAGAGTGGAGGTTGCTCTGATTTGCAGTTTATGCATCTGAAATCTGAATTGTTCTTCTTGCTGAGAACACCCATGAGAGCTGTTAATCCCAATGAAGACACATGGAATGGCTGCAATTTCTCCTGCCTCTGCTAAGCCAAACTGTTTCTGGTCTGTAAGGGTCTAGGGATGAGCTTAAAAAGGTCCTCATGCCAGGCAGTGCTTGGCAGCAGCCAGCGGCCTAGAGGAGAGCTCAGCCATCACAGCACCCAGAGCAGACCTGCTCCTCTGTCCTAGGCCAAACTATCCTCACACTCCACTTAGAGCCATTAGTAGGTGAAGATCAATAAGCACATTGAGAAGGATATTTGGAAGTCCTAAATGGATGCCCAGGTAAATTGTGGAAAATACCACAATGATTTCTTTACACATAATTATCAGACTAAGGCAGAATTAGGAAGAAAAGAAGGGTCCCAAATCTGTTTTTTAGTTGAGAGTGGGTCTTTACAAGAAAAATGCCTAGCTAGTGATTTGTGGTTACTTATCTTGCTCTAGCAGGGTAGAGAGACCTCAGAAGAGCCCTAATAATTCTTCATGTTACAAAACACTGATTGCCAGCAGATCTAGTCTGTTTTACAGCTTGAGAGAGGAGAAAGAGCTTGGGTTCCTGGGGCCTTCAATCACAGAAACAATTTGATCCACCATAGCCAACCACAGCTCTTCAAACCTAACTTAAAGTGCTTTTTCAGTATCATTAATGGTTTCCTCAAGAAAAAGGACATGGTCATTTGGCAGGCCATTAGCAGGCTTAAGAAGAAAAGAAGATCTTGGTCTTGTACTCCTGATGCATAACTGACTTCTCCCGTGGGTCCTTCTCACAGACAAAGTGCAGTTTCAAGAACTCTTCTCCGTGTTTAAAAACAACTAAACCCTTATGACCCTTGCAGCCTGCCCCCCTCTCTGAGGCATGCTTCACATTCTCTTGCTGCATCGTGTTCAGTCTGATGCTCCGTGAGGGGCAGAGTGTTCTGTCTGATGGCTCATCCCAGCCAGACCTGGTGAGACAGCTGCTGCTTGGCCTGAGCAGTGCAGAGTGTTGGCTTTTGCAGAGACATGCTGACTGTCTGAAAGACAAGGCAGAAGCACTGGTGTCACTGCTCCTGGAAATGCAAATGAAGTGCTGACCAGCAGGTCAATAACCCCTGTCATCTTCTGGTCCTTCTGGCAGTTCTTTCCATTGCAGCCTCTTCAAGTGTCTCCTGTGGGAAACTGTCACCTCATATCTTTTCTGTCCCTTCAGGATTTTCAGAAGTCCAGCCTAGACTGTGTCACAGCTGTGCGTAAATCCTTCCAGCAGATCAAGGACCTGTGCCTGAGTGGAGGTAAGAAGGGAGTCCTGCAGATAGCTCCCAAGGTCAGCCAGCGTTCCCAGCCACAGGGGAAAAAAGTTGATACAGCTTTACCTCAGCTAGTTGTTCAAATAAATCAGTGCAGGTGCCCACATGGCTTCTTCTTTTTGCTTGCACAATGGATTTTTTTCTTTTATTAATGATTTCAGTTGGCACTAAAATTGGTAACTAACACAGAAAGTAAGTAGTTCTGCAGATCTTTGCACAGTGTTAAATGAAACCATTTTTTCTGCACCAAAGTGAAAAACCACTTGCAGGTGAAAACCCCTTGCATAGTATTTTATGCTAGTAAAGCCATATGTTTCACCAGATACTTGTCCTCAATATCCACACCGTGAAGAGCTGTTCTGGTGGGTATGACAGCTGTATGGCTCAGCTCACTGGACAGATCTGAGGAATTTGTGGAGGGCAGTCTAGGTCCTGAAACAATCATCCAAGTCCCTTCCATCTCCAGTCTTGGACAGTTAGGACAGACTGGTGAAGACCTCTGCAATGGCTCCTAAATACGCTGGTCCAGATGCCATGGGCTGATGCAGCATCTCCTAGAATCTGTGGTGTTAGGACAAATGTGGTGGCTTCTGGGTCTGTCTTGAGCTTTGGTGATGAGTCTCTGTGATGCTGTGTGCCTCCCAGCTGCTGTTGTTCATGGAACTGCCAGAGGAGCCCAGGGATCAAAACACCATTTTGGCTTTGGGTCACAGCAGGAAGAATGTTAACTAGTAAAATTCTTCCAGCTCTGTCTGGGGCCATGCTTCCTGCAGTTGGGGGTAAGGTGGTCATATTTAAAGCTTCACCCGCCAAATGTGTGTCCAGATTCAGGCCACAGGCTGTGGATTTCCAAGGAAAAGCAGCCATGCTATAGTGGTCAGCTGTAGAGCAGGATGGGGACAGGAACTGTGACTCCAGAATATGGAGAATGAAGATGAAGGGAGCAGCTTTCCACAGCAGAAAAGCAAAGGTGCACGGGTACATCTTGAAGGAATGACTCCAGCTGACCTCTGCATCCCACTGATGTTTGAAGGCATGCCTTGAGAGTCCTTTGTGAGGACTGTTCTCATTTGGCAGTTCTTATTGCAGATGCACCCTCCTCCCAAGAAGCTGCCTTTTTAATTTTTTTTTTTTGGGGGGGGGGCGGGGGTGGTGGGTTTTTTGGGGGGTTGGGTTTTTGTTTTCTTCTTAAAAAAATTTTTTTTTTAGGTTTTTTGGTTTTTTTCTCTCTGCCAGTTTTTCCATCTTTTGAATTTCACTGGGTCCTATATGTACCTCTTGCCCTCCTGCATGAGAGCTTGCCTGGGGAGCCTGCCTTGCAGGACACAACAGACCTACCAGGGAAGGGGCCTGCAGGCATGAGCAGGAGCAGCCATCAGGGCACTAGCAAGGACAGGCTATACCAAACTGCTTTGCTCACTCTTTCAGCTGGGACCAGTTCCAGCACTTGGCAGGTGCTGATTCCTCCAGCCTCCCCAGGGAGGTATCTGGCTCCTTGAGGGGCAGAGCCTGGGCTGTGAGCCACTGTCTTGGTTTGAAAAGACAGGTATGGTCTAAGGAAAGGCAAGAGTCCCTTTTCTGCAATGCAGAGTGCAACCCCCCTCCCTTTTAATTATTTTAGGTCCAAATCAGAGGCTTTCAGGCAGGAGATATGGGGATAAGAATAACAGTTCTTTACTGGTATCTAACAAGGCAGAAAACAACAACAGCTATAAGAAAATTGACAAGAGAACAGAACAGTCTAGCTCCGCTCCAGTCCCCTTTGGCCACAGGCCGTGTCCCTGTGCTCGGTTACCGGTACTGTGGGGGCAGGGCGGGTCCCGCGCAGTTGCAGAGGGCTGGAGTGATGGCGGCGGAGGCCCAGAGGTGAGAGGGGATTGGAAAGTGACCCCCCCCTTCACAGTGTCGGTCGTGGTGCTCAGCAGAGTGTCCGGAGATAGTAGGGTGAGGTGGGAGAGCAGCAGAGCGATGTCCAACGGCAGGGAGCGAGGATCTCAGTGCTGGGATGGCAGGGGAGATGCCAGAGCAGAGCCCAGGCGGTCTTTCCACTCCACGAGCCCAGCGAGAGCGAGTCCCCACTCTAGACCCCCTGTCCACCTTTCCTTTTCCGGTTCCCCCCCTCCCTCCACCCACCCCCCTACGAGAGAACATTATCTGTCATTTTAAGGTGTAGCCACAACTACTTAGCATAACAATGGGAGGAATTCCACAGAAAGAAAAGGGGAACAATCCAACCCCCAACAGCCACATGAGGTTGTGACACTCAGGGCGGCTATGCCTGAATGTTCCGTTCACATGTGTAAATTCAGATGTAATGTATCCTTTCCACTAAAAACCTCATCTTATGTTACATCATCCTCTTACTCCTGAGTGAAATAAGATGCTGAAGCTTGTTGTTACTTTCCTCTGTTGACGTTTGTGTCTTTTATTTTCCGTTCTTTTGCAGCCTATGATGAGATCAGCAGCAAAATGGCCACATGCAATAAGATCTCTAACAAGGAGGATGTTTACCAGCTGTTTGGGTTTGCTAGAAATGCCTTCACCATGATGGCCATGATGAACTATCCATACAAAACCGACTTCATGGGTGACCTCCCTGCCAATCCAGTGAAGGTGAGGACATTGGTGTGAGTGGGTGACTGGAACTTAGGACACTGTCAGGCAGGCACCATTGGTGATGGTCACAGGGCAGTAGTGATGGATGTTGCAGCTCTTCCAGTTTGACAGTAAATCTACACAATTGAAACTTCTCTGTGGTGGTGACTGCTGTGAAGTTTGCTGGAGTCCTATCCTGCTCTGCCTTTACCTTAGATACAAACACTTGTGCAAGCTTGTTGACTTCAGCTTTTAAATACTAAAAATTTGTAGCTTTAAAAAAAGAAAAAAATAGTTCTGTTGTACCCATCTCAACATGCTTTCAGAGATGTATTTTTCATGGTGGGTAGGGATGGAGATATGAAAATCAGGCTCTTTTTAAAGTACTGCCCGGGAAGCAGATGTACCTCAGGTATAATGCAGAAAAAAACCTGCTGCTATGGGGACTGGAAACCATGTGAACTTTCAAGAGAATCAAAGATGGCAAAGTGCGGGAAAAGGGCCAAGTTCTCAGGTGTTTACAAAGACCTCTAAGACACCAGCTGCTTTTGAAAGGTACCACCTTTGATCCCAGATCACCAGAAGCTGTTGCAATTCTTGGTGTTTTCTGGTGTGTTGTCAGGCCCATGGGACTTCATTTGCCTCTGGCTTTGTGGCATTTAGGGTTCTAGTCTTACTGGAGCATACTGTGCAAGAGGTCACACAGGCTCTGCTGCACTGGAACTCTGGACATGCTGCCTCTGGCTACACTGGGCACCCAGTTTCCTTCTGGGGTCTGTTTAATGACCTCTAAAATGGAAATAATTATTCTGCACATTCCCCCCACTCCCTGAAAAGGGCATTAAAATATTCTGATTTTAGGAGGACCTGTTGTGTGCCCCTCCACAGCTCCCTAGCTTGTGAAGGAATTGTTTGCCCTTGTCCTGTCTCCTTGCTTCTATGAATTTTGTTGCTACAAGGGAGGAAGCTAAAAACTTCAAAACCTGTTGCATTAGGCCTTTGGAAAGCTGCTGAACCATAAAATATGTAAATGATAATTTCAATGAATCTTCCAGCGTAGCCCTTCCAGAAAATTACTGGTTCTGTCTTTCATTTGCCTGTAATGTGTCTCACCCAGGTTGGCTGTGAACAAATTATTGCCCACAAAGACCCAATTGAAGGCTTGGCTGCTCTTGTTGGTGAGCTAATATTATTAGTTTGATCTTTTATGTACCACCACGTGTTCTAGAAGCACCTGTCAGTAGACTTGTCACATTGCTGTGTCAGGGGAGCTGGTATGACTTTGATCTCCCTCTGGGATATTTTGCCCCTTGTGGTTTTTGTCATCGGGACATCTCACAGTGGCCCATAGGTTCATTCCCTCACCTTTACCAATTTATTCTTGTCATGTTTCTCAGGCATTGCAGTCCCATAGCCTGTTGTCTGTCCATGAGATGTGGATTTCTGAGATAGTTACTTCTTTTCTAGAAGTTTACCCATACTCTGGCTCTAGCAGTCACAAGCTCAATGCACATTCACTGAAGGAAGTTTTCTGGTCTCCTTGTTGAGGACAAATCCTGTGGTCTTCATCCAGGGGCAAGGCAATCTTAAATACATCATGTATACACACATATACATTTATCTCTGTGAGCACTTATTTTGTCAGCCAGCAGTGTTTGTAAGGAAATTATTAACAGAGATAGAATTTTAAGAACTTTTGAAGAGTTCCTCATAAAATCTCTCAAGTTGCTTATTAAAAATTAGTTCTGCCTTGGTCATTGTTCAGAAAAACACATTCTGAATGACAGAAAAAAAACTAAGAAATGCTCACAGGTTTAATTTAGAACGACTGGGAGCTATTTTTAATTTTTTTTTTTCCAAATTATATGTGCCCCAAGTCAGAAATGTACCAATCCTAAATCACTGCTAAAGATGTTTGGCTGGCAGCTAGAAGCATTGTTAAAACACTGTCAGATCTACTGGATTTATTCACATGCTACTTCTTCTGTGAGGAAGAGTGGGAGTCTTGAGATGAATAAGCCAAGGGTGGATTTCTTCCTCCCAGTTGCAGTGGAGCACCTTGTGCCTCTCCCTGTCTCCCCAGCTGCATTCATTTGGTGGAGTTTAATCATACAAGAAGAATGATCCACTAGAACTTTAGGCAGGGTTCTGTCTTTCCTCCATACTTGCCCCTCTGTGTCATACAGGAAAACACTGTCCTTTTTCTACATGTGCTGCATCAGCCCACCTCCTGCCAGGCAGAGCGTAGTGCCATGGGCTGTGATGCTGAACTGGCCACAGGTGAATGGGGACAGCATTAGTGTTGTCCACAGATTGCTTCCAGAGCAATAATACTCCGTGTCCTTAATGTGAATCCATTCCTCCATCTGCAGAGAACCAGACTAGCACTTACCCAGCATATCATGTCTCAAGTGATATTGCTGTCACATCAGGTTTGCTTGGTTCATGATAAAGGAAACTAGTTCCAACATGTTTGAACATTGTAAGGCTCAGGGTGCCAGATTTTTGATCCACATTTAGCAATCAGAGCCTCAAAAGGAACTGAATAAAATACTAGAATGGCACACCTTGGAAGGAGTTTTCTTCTTGGGAAATCAAGAGGAGTAAGCTGAGCAAGGTGCCACGGGGACCTGCTGAACCTGGCATAGCTGAAACCCTGCCTGCTGCCCAGGCTTTTAACCCATTACAAAGGAATATCTAAACAGGACAATATTGCATTGAATTAGGAGCAATAACCAAGTTTGTGTCATCTGGAGGAATTTGTCAGCTCCGTGTAAAAGCTTTGCCATAAAGCTGGATTGTAACCTTGCACAGTTCTATGTGAGCTCTGTCCCATCCTTGTACATTCACTCGTCCCTTGGCTTGGTTTTGGCCATGAAGTTCATGTGGGAGGCGGTGGGTGAGACAACAGAGTTACTGACTGGCTTTGTGCTGTGTTTCTACCTGGCAGGGGTGTTCTACAACTCCTCAGGCTTGGCACAGTGTTTTGACATCTACCAGTTGTACCAGTCCTGTGCTGACCCTACGGGCTGTGGCACTGGCTCGGATGCAGAGGCTTGGGACTACCAGGTAAAGAGTTGGAGCCCCCAGCAGGTTTCAGCTGCTGTCCTGGCTATGCCCCTGCCCCGTGACAGCTCTTGTGCTTCTCTTAGGTTTGCACCGAGATCAACTTAACATTTAACAGTAACAATGTGACCGACATGTTCCCTGAGATGCCCTTCACAGAGGCCATGCGTGAGCAATACTGTTGGAACAAGTGGCATGTGAGGCCGCGAGCACACTGGCTGCAGACAAACTTTTGGGGAGAAGGTTAGTTGTGCTGATTGCTTGTCCCTTTTTGTTACCCTGTTTCCCTCTGTCCAGCTGAGCCCCATGAGGACAGGCACAGCACACTGAGTCCTGGCAGAAAGTCACAGCCTTGTGCTGACTTGAGCCAAACAGACCTTTCTGTATCTCTTTAGGACAGAAAAGGAAAACATAAAAACTACCAATAATTTGTTCAAGTCTTCAGTGTTTTCTGTTCTTTGCCATGTTTGCTGCAGTAGCCAAACATTTGGATAACTGGGCAGGAAGGAGACCTCTCAATTATGAACTCTCTGAATTTCAGACCTGAAAAGTGCAAGCAACATCATTTTTTCAAATGGAGACTTGGACCCGTGGGCTGGTGGTGGGGTAAGCATGTGCACTCCTATATCATGAGCATAGAGCAGCCTTTACAGGTGACATACTGCCTTCCCCCCTTTCAGAGCAGCACTGGCAATTCAGTTTTAATCTGAGTTTCTGTGAGCAGCTGTTTCATGGTGAACCACTGAGGAACTTTGGGACACTAATGACTGAGTAGTGTCCACCAGCCAGGAATACTGATGGAACAAATGTGGCTTCACTACTGCAGACACTAGTGAAGTGTCCTTACCTCACACCAGGGTTTGAACCACAACCCGGTGTGTTTGTGTGTTCACACATGGTCTCAGTGCTGCTGACCATGTGCTCCTGGCTCTCTCCAGTCCCACCACACTTGGTGAGACCGGGTGGGTGCTATGAGCAGCGACTTGAACCAGGACATGTTTTGGCTTAGATTCAACAAAACCTGAGTGCTGTCAGTGTCCAGTCTAAAATTAAAAAAAAAAAAAAAAAAAATTAACCAGGACTAGATTTTGAGTTAGTTGAGCTCCTGATTAAATACAGAAGCTCAGTGTTTCAGGCTGGCTTGGAATCCCAGAAGGAACAGGCTGCTTAGGGTGCAGAGACCCAAAGGGGAGACCTAACTTCCAACTGCCTGTGCTGGAATCAGCTAAAAGTTCCCACCTTGCAGAAAACACTCCCTTCATTTTGGACAGGTGATCTGCTTCATTCAGACTGTTAGCTGTGAATACCAGCTGTACCAAGATGTCTTCCTATGCTTTTCCTCAGTCTTGCCCAGATCATGTTCCAGTTTTCAGAACTCAAGTCCAGTTCTTCCCAGTAACTTGGTGAGAACTGATCTTTGCTCGTTCTCCTCCCAGATAAACAGAAGCCTCAGCCCTTCACTGATTGCACTTACCATTAAAGGAGGTGCCCATCACCTTGATCTCCGGTAAGTACCGAACTCTCCTTTGGTTAGCAAAATCCTGATGCCCTGGGTATTTGGTCTCAGCAAGCCACAGCCCAACCAACCAGGAGATATTTTAGAATCACAGAATCATAGAGTTGTTGAGGTTAGAAAAGACTTCTAAGATCATTAAGTCCAACCATTAAACCAACACCACCACCACCATCTTCACCACTAAACCATGTCCTCAGGTGCCACATCCACAAGTTTTTTGAACGCTTCTAGGGATGGTGAATTCAACACTTCCCTGGGCAGTCTGTTCTAATACTTTACAACCCTTTGCATTAAAAGATTTTCCCTATTATCCAGTCTAAAGATCTTCTGTTTCAGCTTGAGGCTGTTTCTTCTTGTCCTGTCCCTTTTTACCTCAGAGCAGAGCCCTACCCCCACCTGGCTACGATCTCCCATCAGAGAGTTGTAGAGAGTGAGAAGGTCCCCCCCGCAAGCCTCCTTTTCTCCAGGCTGAGACCCCCAGAGAGACATCTCCCCACTGGAGATCAGATACTGCAACTTGTTTTCCAGTGCATAAATGTGAAGCACAAACTAGTCAGTCTCTGTCCTTAAAGTCACAGACTCTGCCTGTGCAGGAGGCAAAAGCTCACTGTCCAGTAACTGACACTACTGTGTTCTACTCAGGGGACACAACCCAGCTGACCCCCCATCTGTCACGGAAGTGCGCAAGCTTGAAGCTGGGATCATCAGCAGCTGGGTGAAATCTGCAGGCATGGAGCGGCTGCAGGAACAGGGTGCAGGAGCTGCAGCAGGCAGCCAGCCCTCAGCCCCTCTGTCCCTGCAGCCCCACAGCAGGGTGCAGCTGCCACAGGACACAGCAGCCTGCTGCACTGGTTCTAGGCTAGCTGGGACACCATTTTCTCCTCTGCCATGATGGTGTGAACTCCATTTTCCAAAGTGTCCCACCTACACCTCATTGAGCATCAAAAGAAATGCAGAAGGCCAAATCACTGACAGAAGCCAAAATCACACTTTCTGGGCTCCATGCCTGCCTGCTCAGAATGAGCTGTTACAATGGGCAGCAATACAAAAAGCTTGCCTGGAAGGTTCAAGAACCTGAACAGGATGATTGCATGAGGCACCTTATGGTTGAAGCTAAATTATTTGTAGAGAAAAATGAAATAACTAGAGGGCTAGTAGAAAAGCAGAGGTATGATCATGACTGACACAGGGTCATGGTGAGCTCCACTAGTGACCAGTTATCTAAAACAGACTATCAGTCTTAGCCAGGGCTGTGGGTTGGGGGTGTTTTAGTTTTAACTTGTCCAAGAGATTCCAGTTGCTGAGATGAAGATTTACACAAAGGAATCCTGGTGTGCACTGTCACTCAAGGGCTGTGTATGGGTGACCAGTAAAGCACAGTTCCACTGAGACATCTTCAGAGCGTTTTAAAATCAATTATAAATAAAGTGTGTGATATAAAAGCTTATTAAAGAGTGTGATGTAATTTCATGGCTTGGTAGTATAACCGAAGAAGATAAAAAAGGTTCCTTCTCACTTTCCCAGGTGGATCTTTCCACATGAACGGGTGCTACTGGACTGACTAAGCACCAATAATTACTGCCAAAATACTAATTCCTGGTAATCAGCTGGCTGCCTCTTGCTTTTACTTTACAGGGATTTTATGAGTTAGTGGAGAGGTTTCCCAGGTCTCAAAAGGTTTTCACTGTTTGTGCAGCACCGTTACAGTGATGCTTGGTGTCAGTGGGCCCTCCCTGGTCACAGCAGGGCTGGTTCACAGAGTCACTGCTGGTGTTTCACAATATTCAGATGCTGAGATCTGTCCATCCACCTCTGCTCTGTTCTTAACAAGAAACCAAAGCTTCTGTTCCCTCCAGCCAGGGATGCTGAGGAGAGCAGGAACAGATGGACCCCCGATCAGCTGTTTCAGGTACAGGTAAATGAAGGACAACTTGGAAGACTCAATCAGTCAAACTGCGGTCCCTACAAAAGTGGCACTACATCCTTAGCTCAGCCTGAATCCTCTCCATGCTGATGAAAACCTCCATGGGTCCTGCTTAGAGCTGCCACTGTCCTTTTTGCTCCTACTCAAGTCAGGCTTTGTGTTTGTTGCTGGTATATCAAGCCTTACTGAAGTCATCCTCTGTTGGGACTCAGAGCCCCCAACTTTCCTGAATTCAGATTTACAAAATCCTACCATTATTCAGGATTAATACCACATTAGGGAAAAAAAGCAGAGAGCAAGGATTGCATTCTGCTTTTATTGCCCTTCAAACAGCACCCTTCACACCCATAAGCAAGCACCCAGTGATCACCAGCCCAGCAATGTATGAACACAGCGAGGTTCAAGGGCAAGTGTTTAGGAAGTCACTGCAAGTTATCCCAATCACCAGGCCTGGATTTGTGCTTTGGAGAGAAAGGAGGTGTGGGTGTTTGCTGACCTTCCAGAGAGGCGAGTTTTTTAATCCCCTTCTACTGGACTATACTGAGCTCTTATCTTCCTCTTACAGATAGTTCTTATTCCAAAGGAATACAAAGAGTTTGATAGATTGGGAAGGATAAATGAAAGGCTTTCAGATACTATGGCAAAGAGATAATACACCTTGTTGGGGGTTGAATGCTTCCCTTTTCTTTCTGTGGAATTTCTCCCATTGTTATGCTAAGTGGCTACACCTTAAGGTAATGTTCTCTCGCAGGGAGGTGGGTGGAGGGAGGGGGGGGAACCGGAAAAGGAAATGTGGGACACGGGGGTCTGGAGCGGGCTGGAAACTCTCTCGCTTGGCTCGTGGAGTGGGAGGACACCCTGTGCTTCGCTCTGGCATCTCCCCTGCCATCCCAGCGCTGAGACCCACGCTCCCTGCCGTTGGACATCGCTCTGCTGCTCTCCCACCTCACCCTACTATCTCCGGACACTCTGCGGAGCACCACGACCGACACCGTGAGGGGGAGTCACATTTCCCCATCCCTCTCACCCCTGGGCCTCCGCCACCATCACTCCAGCCCTCTTCAACTGCGCGGGACCTGCCCTGCCCACAGCACCGGTAACTGAGCACAGGGAGACGGCCTGTGGCCAAAAGGGACTGGAACTGAGCTATACTATTCTGTTCTGTTGTCAATTTTTATAGCTATTGTTGTTTTCTGCCTTGTTAGATATCAGTAAAGAACTGTTATCCTTATCCCCATATCTCCTGCCTGAAGGCCTCTGATTTAAAACTAAAATAATTAAAAGGGAGGGGGTTGCAGTCTGTATCTCAGGAAGGGGGCTCTTGCCTTTCCTTAGCAAATACCTGTCTTTCAAACCAAGACACACCTGGACATCCAGGACAGATGAGCAGTGCTATAAAAGAAATCATGGCAGAAGTCTGAAGCCAGTGCCACCAACATCCATATTGCTTTGAAACCTTCGGCAAGCAAGCATGGGAGGTAAAACGAAAACCCTGTTGTGTGGTGCTGTCTGAGCTGAAGGGAAGAGTCCCAAAACACCACTCGAGCATCACGAGAATGCTGCTCCTGACTGAACTTCAGGGCCACACAAGGAAAACGGCATGTAAGCAGTGAGTGACCCAGAGCAGACCATGGGTGCAGCCCCTGTGCTTAAGGCCTGCACCAGTTCGGTTGCTGAACAAAGGCTCATTTTTTCTATCATCATCTGCTGACACAATGAGTGCAGCCAAGGTGGGAACATTGCATGGAATAGGAACTCAGGGCTGGGCTCCAGTGGACACAGAGGCTTCCAGTTTTGGACAGCTATCTCCAGAAGTATTTCAGAGATCAAAAAAACCCAAGTCTTTCTTCCCAAATCCAAAGTCAGAAGAATCTTAACTCCTTCTCTTGAAGCAAGAAGCTTCATGGGGCTACCCCATCAGGTCAGTTTTATTGATCCTGTTAAATATACCCCAGAGTGTGGCACTGGCAATCGGGAGCTGAATTCCCTTGCGGGGCTTTTTCTAAGAGCACACAGCTGAGGCAAGTCCTGAAGCACAGGAAAAATACACAAAATTGTAAATGTGTTATTGCAAAAACCTTTCCTGCCTTCGTCCGTCATCACTGCCAGCATCACACTGGCATGGAACAGGAAACAAGGTGTATTATTTGGAGGAGTAAATAGAGCAGTACCTGAGCTTGGCATGGAATGCTGAAAATCCCGCTACACAAAAGTCCTGCAAAACACAAGGGTCCCATCTGCCAACACCAGGGACCTTGCAAAACTGCCAGTTTCTAAGACCCGTAATAGGAATTCAGCTTTCAAAAGTTTAGGGATTAGATGGTAACTGTGCCCCATCCATCTGCTGAATTTTCTTTAAGCAAATAGAGCCACAGTTCAGGAAAAATTGGCCTAAGTCCCAAGTCCACAGCCCTGCAGTTCTCTGTGGCTCTGCCCAAGGCTTTCCATTCTGAAGGACAGAATCCCTGGCTCAGTGGTGGCCTTCCCACAACACTCTACTTAAGCCAGGAGTGTCCCAGCATGCAGAAACACCAAAGTGGGTTATGGACCCAGCAGTTCAAGCTTTGAAACAAGGAACCACAAAGGGAAACTTTAAGCTTCTGTTGTGCTGGAGGAGCACATAATGGAACAGAAATAGGCTGTGGAGCTCAGAGATTGATCTGACCCAACAGTTTGTTAAGGAAGTAAAAATAAATAAGCAATTAAATGACCTCTGCAGAAGAATGGATGAGCTTTGTTGAGATTATTTGGTTTGTGTCACTTCACACACGATATAGAGGTCTGAAACAAGCAATTGTTCTCAGAGAGAGAGCTAACTAGTGAGAACTAATAATCTGAACTTCAGGTTTAAAGGCTGAGGACAGTAAAGCCACATTTTGAGGAGACTGCATGTCCCAAGAGGAACTAGATAGCAATCAGTTGGATCAACAGGCTCAGCTAAAAGACAAGGCATGTTTGGGAAAGTGACAGTTTATTCTTCTCTCCTTCAACTCATTAGGAAATGAATTATTATTCTCAAGCCAATCATAAGGCAAAAAATGTATCACACAGACTCCCATAGTCCCATTTGTAGAATCAATTACATTAAGACTTGTGTACAACTTCAAAACCAGAAGATTTTTGGTAAGCATTTATATGTATTCCATTTTCTAAGAAATCTCTCTTGCCTTAGTCAGGCAGCTCTCTGGGTGGAACACTGAACCCTAGAAGTTTTACAATCCATAGCACAGTCATAATTAAAGGTTCAAAATTCACTTTGTTCAAAGGCACAAGGCCAAAGCAACACAGGTCAGAAGGACCTGGGTAGTATAACTGAATTTATATTTTTCATTTTTTTCTCTAGTCTCCAATTTTAAGCCTTTAGCTTTTAGCCAAAGCTCAGCTCGTCAGCAGCACAAACCTGCTTCATGAACAAAAAAACTTCCACATTTCCCCTGCACTATTCTCATTTGTTGTTGTGCCAAAGAAAACAGAAGCCTTGGCAGCAAATCAGTTGTGCAGCCAAAGGCCATAGTGACTGGACTCCACTGCACTTGTGAGAAGCTCGTTCTCAGAGTTATTGCTGGCATGTGAACAGGAGGAACATTAACATTCTGCACTGACTAGTTATGTCCTGTCAATGTCAGGACAGGGTCCCTTTGATGACAGAAAAATGTGCATTTAAGTAATTTGTAAAATTTCTCCATTTACATTAGTACATGGAATGATAAATATTATATAAAAGACTTAAAGAGTGGTCCCAAGAGTAACTTGTAAGTCCAGCAAAAAGAATAGATCAGCATAAAACAAATAAAGATGCATCTTACTTTACAAATCAAAGGTTACAATTACTATAAAACACCTCCCTCAACCACTGGAAAATGAACCATTAGAGTCAAATTCAGGTCCATTAACAGCCAGGGACCCTTGGATTTAGTGGGGACTGCAGCTCCTGGCCCTGCCTGTGATACCCACTGCCATGGGGGAAAGAGACTTCTCAGTGAGACCAAACTCTTCTGGAAATATGATCAATCACATTTCTGAGATCTTAGCCATGAATACAGGACTGTCCAAGTCCCAATCCGAAAGGAAAAGCACTCTGGAAAGCTCATTTCTAAATTCACGGCTTAAACTCTGAAAGTGTGCCCATATAAAAATGAAAGATCCCAGGGCTCCTGTAAGATTCTTAAAAACCCTGGGTCTACTTTGTCTTCAAGTAACTGAAATTAATTTCTCCAATTCTTGTGACGACTAGAACTGCTGTAATACCTTTAGACTGTCTAACAGTCTGCTTTTAACACTACTCCTAAGGAAAAAAATAACTGAAAATTTCTCCACGGTCCAAGAAACTACAAATAACAAGAACTTTGTTGTACAGTTGTAAGCTTGTTTTGAGTCAACAAACACCTATGATGTGATACCTGAACAGGAAGGGATGGAATGAGGCTGATACCTAATATGCTCACAAGCTTTCGCACTGTCCAACCTCAGAAAGCAGCTTTCAGTCAGAATACCTGAGTCTAACTGATGCAAATAAAGATATAAAATGCACGTGTAGTTTTACTTGCATTTCACATTATCTCCTGCACTCCTGCAGGGAAGTTAAAAAAATGCAATACCTCTACAAAATTATATACCACTTTGAGCCAAACCAGCAGCAAAGTCTCTTTTACCATCATTTCAGCCACAGCTTGAATAGACTGTTCAAAGTGCTCTACAAAACTAAGACACTATACAACAGATATTCTGCTGCCTCTTCCTTCTCCTAAGGTGATGCAGCATAGCTTGGGAGTTTGGAATGAGATCAGAGTACCAGCAGCAATACTGACAGCTTCTCCCTGGGACAGCACTACAGCTCTTTGTTTATTCCACTTGCCACCTGAACCACTGTCACAGTCTGACAAAGGAATGGCTCTGTAATCCAGTGTTTCAGTAAATCCAGAATAAACCAGGAAACTGTAGGCTTATTCCTGCTCTCCAGGAACAACACCGTGCCCTAAGCCAACTCGCTGCATTCCCAGTATTTAATGAGCATTTAGTAACACTGACATAAGTGAGTTCTGGGTCACCAGAGCCCCGAGAATGTCATGGTCCACACTTTGACTACCTTCTGAACCTCATCATCAGTTCCAGGGAAACCAGCTGCATATGGCACAACTTTGCCCATCCAAGAACCAGGGATTAGATTTAAGACTGACACAATTTCTTCAAACCAGAGATGCTTTTCCCAAGCTTATGTTTGTTGTTTGAAGTCAAAAAAGGTGCATTATAGCATCTCTCCTCAAACCCTGAAAAGTAAAGTGACTTGAAGATAAAAATGCCACCACTGGAAGATCCACTGATGCAGAGTCTATGCTGGTACCCAGATAGGGAGTGGATGAGCCTCTGTGTTAAAGATGTATTTGTCAAGGTTGATTAAGTCTATGTCATCTGAAAACAGCAGAAACATGTATTTGAGTGTTTCCCCAAGGAAGAAGCTCTCCATTTTATCCCGTGGCTCTGGATTACTGGGATTCTGAACATTGTTAATGGAAGTATAACCACCTGTAGGAACCTGTGGAAAAAAAAAAGTATATTTACATTACCTAAAATAATTTTTTACTTCCTAACATCCAGATGCACTTGGAGAAGATAAGTGCTAAGAAACAGATCATGTTTTCATGCTTTTCATTTCATACTTGGTTTTCATTTACATATAAAGCTTCAATAAAGAAAAAAAAAATCTCATTGCCTTTTTAAAGGAAACCACAATGATAAATGAAGCAAAATATCCATTTGTGCTTAGGGTAAAGAGGTATCACAAGAACATCTCTTTGAAGTTTCTGGACAAATATACAGAAAGTAATCAGCAATTTCTACATTAGAGCTGGCCCAAGCCTTGTATTCATTTCTTTTAAGAACGAACCATTGATACTTGGTGCCACACTTTCACAGCATATCACTGGCATCTCCACGAGCACTGTAGTCAGAATGAACAGAAAAAAACTTCCATTAAACCATTAATGCCATTTTGTGCTAGTATTTTTTGATTTGGCAACTTTAATTGAAGAGTTCTTTCAATCCAGCCGTGTCCTTCTCAGTTTCCAAAGTCTAAAAACTACAGATTCTAACGCTTTGGTAGTCTTGCCTATAGCTTCTGCATTTCACTTTTTCATGAATGTAATACGTTCTTTCACTATATGGACTAAGCAGGGTATCTCTATCTGTAAGAAAACTATTTTTCTGTATATACTTACAAATTCCCCCACAGTTATGTGATGTACGTTTTCAAAGTTGGTCTTAGAAAGCAAGTGAGCAAATAACAGTCCTGACAATACAAGATCATTATAAACTGGCCTTACCCGGGTGTATCTATTGAAATTCTGCAAGATTTCCCAGCCCCAGTCTTGGTATTTCTTATCACCAGTGAATCTGTACATATAAAAAAGACTTTCCACAGTTTCTGGTCGCAGTAAGTTGTGCCTGTCTGCAGGCTGCAAGAGAAAAAATGGCAAGAGTATTTCAGACAGGGAATTTCCTCAAGGATACAGGCAGGGAAAAAAAAATTATTCACATCTCCATCTGCTCCTAAGAGTTTGTTATGTGTAAGTCAGCTTCTAAATATACTGCTGGGGTAACTAAAACCAAAACCTAGGGTACAGGTAGAAGGCAAGGCAGCAAAAGAATGCTCCACAACAAATCCTTTTCCTAATGTCTGGCTGGAGTTCAATAGCAGAATAGAGCTACAGAGAAATCATGGAGTTCCAGCTATCTGCTTACCTTGATTTCCACATCCTTGTGGCCCTTCTGTGCATGGAGGTTGAAGTGTACAATCTCTGGGCTCAGGCCTGTCTCTACTTGAGCATACATCTGGTAGCAGGTTTCTATAAGAGTTTCAGCCAATTTCATATGATCAGCAGCCAGTCCATTGTGAGCTCCCAATGCTAACGTACCCGGCAAGAAGCAAACCAAGTGATCCTGCAAGACAAGACAAGACAACTCTTACTGAGAAGTTATACATCAAGCAGCAAGGGGAGCTGAGGGGGGCATATCTTTTATTTGTTTTATTCTTTCTCTTCTTCAAAACATATTTCTGGTAGCAACAACTTGAGGATAACTTTTTAACAATCTGATGTAATGTAACATGAGGCAGGCAGCATTATTACAGAAATTGTTAATTTCAAAAATGTGCAAGAATGTGTTTTTATGACAAGTTTCTGGAAAAAAGGCCTCAGGCCATGTTGAGGGGAAGGAGAGTGTCTTTTGGTTTACCAGAAGCATGTATTTCATATCAGCTCATGCACGGCCTCAACAGAACCACCTAAAGGCTTGGTTGTCCTCATTCTGGGGCTAATCTACCATTGATATAAGAAACTAAGCACTGCAGATTAATGTCACATATGGGATCTCAAATGATTCTCAACATTCAGAATCAAAGCTCAGGTCTCATCACCCAAAAACGTAGTAAAACCACTCCGATGTACCTGTATGGACCTTTAAAAGCTTTATCCAGTCCTTAAGGAAAGTTGAGGGTTGTAAAGGCTGGCATAGACATAGGAGCCAAACATCCCCCACTTTTCCAGCTGGCCAGAGTAAGAGACCTGTCCAATAACAATGGATTAAAACCAAAATTCTGACTCTCTGAAACAAAAAGAAGTGTTCTGACATGTAGAGACACCTAAGCCAAATCTATCTGTCTCAATTCAACTCTGTCCTGTCTTGGGATGGGGCAGCCCCCTCTACCCAAAACCCAGACTATGGTCTTACTCACAGCAGGTTTTCTGGAGAGCTTTTGGGAAATTCCAAGAAGCACATGCTGAAAACTAGAACCGAGTATCTTAAAAATACTACATCAGGAAAGGCTATACATACATTAATAATGTATCACTTGTCTTTCAGACAAGCCATGCACACATACAATACCTGCGCTGCACGAGATTTTTAACTGCAAGATCTTTAAGTGCAAAAATTAGGAGTAGAGGGTTAAGATCAATTTTTCCTACAATGAACAGCATACTGTTTTATTCAAGAATCTTCTAGGTAGGAAAATAAAGCTGTCATGAATGGACAGAAATCTCCAAAATTATTGATTTCTTTTTTAACCCATAATACAATATTAGATGACATGCTTCTTTTGAAGGCAAATCTGAAAACACAGGTGTGCAAGTGCCTACATATATTTTTGAATTATGGAAAATTAATAATACATAAAATAGGTATTATCTCAACAATTTCAGACACTGGAATTTTATGACCAAAAGAGAAAAAAAGAGAAAGAAAATTTAATTCTAGCATCAAAATGTTCAGTCTTGAAGGAACAAAGTGTGTTTACTACAGCAATTCATAGAGAAGGCTCCCGGCATCTATAAGGCAGTTACTCAGTACTGCCATCACACTGGACAGATGTGTATGTATATATCGTCTTGGGTTTAGGGTTTTTGTTGGTTTGGGGGTTTTTTTGTTTGTTTTGGTGTTTGGTTGTTGGTTTTTTTTTGAGAGGGAAAAGCTCTTCATTTGCATCTGTGTTGGGTTTTATTAAAGTTTTTTAATGGTTTTTCTGTTTTCTTTTGCAGTTGTATTTCTTACCATCTTGGCACTGAAATGGCCATGAGCAAGCTCTCCTACAAAAGTAAGCTTCTTGGGTTCTGATCTCTGAAGAAGATGCTTTTTCACTCCTTCTATGGCTCTCATATAGTCTTCCAAGAGCCTGTGGAAAAAATCATTCCCAGTTGGCTCGCATGCACACAGTCAGAACATATTTGATCACAGCTCATGTTCAGCAGTTTTTTAGGCAACTGATATTTCAGTCTAAAGAGTAATATTTAACTAAGTGTGAAAACTTTAAAAACACCCTCAGTAACTATCAACATGACATTAATTGGTTGTCACTATCATGTAGCAATACTGGATTTACTTGAAAAGTAAATAATAATACTTTAGTACTTATTCAAATATTAAAGAAAACACCTGCAACAGTTTCTGGGCAATAACCAGATTTTATTTCACAAATCCTTGGAAGCAGAGTTACTGAAAATCTAGGCTGGGAAGGACCTCTTGCAGGTCTCTACTTCAACCCTCTGCTCTGAGGCAGATTCAATTACATCAGGTTGTCTGAGTGCTTATCCAAGCAATTTTTTAGTACCCTCAACCAAAGATGGAGATTCAAAGAGTTTGACCAATCTTTTCCAACTGACCTTTCTCATTGTGAAACACTGTTTCACAGTATTCAATTTCATTTTTCCTTGTTTTTACGTACTTTCAATATGGAAAACAACCTGTTGATTGTGAGACTCACAAAATGCTATTGTGGTCCCAAAGATACCAGTTCTCCATTTACAGTAAGGTAAGCCTTCGAAAGAGCAGGGATGAAAGCTTTGTTTGCAGAAAGGCCTCCAAGAGGCATTTGCTCTGTCCGCATTAAGCTCCTTGAAATTAACAAGGAGTCCAACATAATTAGCTTACATGCAAACTTGTCTTGAAGGAAAGCTTCTTTTCCAACATCTTTAACTCCTTGCAAACACTCTTCCACTAACGCAGTATAGATAAAAAGAAACATACAAGACTTGAAGAAGCACTTTTTACAAGGGCATGTAGTGATAAAGAAAGGATCTTTAAACTGAAAGTAAGTAGATTGATACTAGGCCCTGGCACAGGGTGCCCAGAGAAGCTGTGGCTGCACCATCCCTGGAAGTGTCCCAGGCCAGGCTGGATGAGGCTTGGAGCAGCCTGGGATAGTGGAAGGTGTCCCTGCCATGGCAGGGGTGGGACAGGATGGGCTTTAAGATCCCTTCCAACCCCAAGTAGTCCGGGATTCTGGAATTAAAGAGAATGTTAACACAAACATCGAACTTCTGTCTCCTTTCACTAACAAACCCAGAGAAAACACAGACATCACTGCTGAAAGGAAATGTCCACAGTATTTCAGAAGTATCTAATTATGCTCAATATCTATTGAAAAGACTTAATTCTTATCTCCTGTGACACTCTTCACATTTGATGACCTGAAGAAAAGGTTTTTGTGGAGAGGGAGTTTTAAGACTAAGGCTAGCTCTCCTCATGTTCTTTCACCACGTTACCACAGGTCTCTATTTCTGCTTAGCTTGCCTTTAAAAACAGTAATAAATTCAGCTGACTCTTGGGCATAGGCATTATTTTTCTTTAAGCAGAAAACTACAACAGAGAGTTTTACAGCTCACCTAATTATCACACCAATATGAGAAGTGTAAAGAACTTACTCATTTTCTTTCTTTCCACCCTGAATCCACTGCTTGAGCAGATACTCATAGTAGCTGTCAGCTCTGGCCCCCAGAGTGTAGACCCCTAGGTGGGTGAACTGCCCGCTGTTGGTGTTTATGAACATAGGCACGAGGCCATCGTTCTTCCCTGAGAGAGTGTGAACATGCTTCATCACCTCATCTACAGCTTTCTACAAGAAAAAAAAATGGCAAACATGAATTCTAGGTATAAATGAGGTACAGAACTGTGTCTGGTGACTGTAGTCCAGTAACAGATCTGTAACTTTGCTTCCCCAAATTAGCATCAGGGACATCAAGTTCAGCTAGAGCAATATATTAAATTCAAGATTTCAGACTGTCGGACTCTCAAAATATGATGTTCTGGGTATGTTCAAGTAATCTGAAGCAATTACAACTGTTTCCTTTCCTTGAAGGCAAGCTCACTCAAAAACCAGTACTACAGCACTCAGATTTACTCAGACTTGCAAAGTAGAAGCCCAGCAAAAATAACAACTACATGAATCTATTTAGCAATAGTTAACGTTCTTTAAATTACTGCATTCTTCAACACTGAGCTGTGGATAGAGTTCAAAATAATAACATCAGCAAACAAAAAGAAAAGTGGATATTATCTTCTCTGAAATTCTTTTTATTTCAACTAACTTTTCCCTATGTGGTGACCTGCTCTCAGACTCTTACCTACTGAGTGATATTTTAGTCCCTTGGATGGGAACATTTCAGCTTTGCTCTCTGCATATGGAAAACGGTATTAAGAAACCACACTCAGAATTTTTATTTTTTCAGTTAAAAGCTGTTTCTGAGGAAGAAAAATAATTACTCATCTCCACTACTACTTTTGGTATTCAATAAAATAATGTAATACTTTGTTTCTTTTAATTCCCTTGTCTAGAGTTTCACAACCTATTTATCATAACTTATAGATTCCTGAGACCAATGGAAAGTCAGTGGTAGAGCTGCAGAGAAATGGAAAAAGAGATAGGCATCAACTGATTCCTCCATACCTGGAATTTCTCATCTCCAGTGAGACGAGAGAGCTCCCTGAACTCCAACTGAATGCTGGTCACCTCTGCCACAGTGCTGTCAGATGTCCAGCGAGGGGGATGTGCAGTGCCCCGACCAATGTTGACATCAGAATATGGTATCTTGGAGGGGGTCTTGAATGCTGGCATAAGCCTGTTTCCAATGTCTTTCTAAAGAAAACCCAGGAGCACAGGACAAAACAACAAACAAACCAAAAATACGTATATACACATGCACATCCCATTAGATTTTCTTCACAAAGCATACAGAAGAACAGCAGCTTAGTTTTAGATGATGCAAGCAACTGAAGAAATTTTAAAAGTCATTAACTTATTGATAGTAATGAGCAGAGTTTCCACCTTGTCCTTAGTGCTGCAGGCCTCATCTGAGGCTGCAATTCGTATCATGCAGTCAGTGGCTGACGTAGCTAATCTGATATTAGTACACACAGAAAGGGCAACAAAACACAGCTATAACCCTCTGCCAATCATTTATTTCCTCTTTTGTTTCATGAACTTAATGATGGTCAGCCATTCATCAGCAGAAGAGAAGACATACAAGAAGAGGTGACAAACACAGCAAGGCTTTGAGATTGTACAGAGAGCAGTGGTGCAGGCTTCAAAGCTTAATGGTAAATGCCTTTCACACCACTTTAAATACGAAACTGTTAAAAACCAGCAACATTTAACTTCCCGAGTAATCTTCCCTCAACTTTGTCCAATATGGAATACATAAGCCAGTTTCATTTGTAAGGCCAGTCACTCACAGCTTTTTCCAGGAAAAGGCTATCTCCAGAGAGGTGGTAGGTGCTCAGCAAGCCACCCAGGATACGGATAGTGCTCTCAAATAGGTTCACATCCACATTTTTATCAAATACTAAATCATTTGCTACCCATTTTCTTGCTTCTTCAAACTCTGCAAAGCATAAAAGGTAGTTCAGTTGTGAACTTCTGGCATGTTCCAACAACTAAAGAGATGAGTACTCTATATATCCATGACAGTTACTTGTATTTATCTACAGAGATGATAATTTTAGGTGGAAAATTAAAATGAAGAGCACATGCTGGCAGAAATTTCATTACCATTGGCTTAATTCTTATTCAGCACACACCACAGATGCATATAGACAGAAATATCCATCAAAAGAGAAAGTCCTTAATAGTTTAAGAAAAGAAGAAATAGAGGAATTTTTTAATTAAAATAGTCCAGAAATTAAAATCTTTCAAATACATTCATTTGCCTTGTTACAGTAATTGCAGATAATTAGTTACACTTTCACAAAGCCTTCTAGTTTTAATTAAATATTTTTCAACCAAAGCTGTTATCTACGAAGATTACAGGTAACATTTTCAATTAACAGGTTTAGCCTAGCACTGTCCTCAGGAGCCTGCTTCCTGCAAGATGTTGCTATTTTTTTCTCTAGAAACAAAAATAATTGTTTATCACACCACTAAGTGAAAAGAAAGGTTAAAAGAAAAGCTGCATTAGGTTTATCAACCAGCTTAGCAGTAGCACCACTCAATGACTGCTTTGGCACAAGGTCTCTCTCCATGGTCCATGTGAGTCAGCTTAGCCCTCACAATTGGAGGCTGAGCTATTTCAGCGATCTCAGAAGTTTCTGGAAACTCCTGATAGTGAGAAGCAGCAGTACAACCAGTTTGCCAGAAATGGAAACATTCCTAAGGAGATAAACTCTGAAGAAAATGGATGCCTTTGCACTCTCTGGTCTTAGATGCTGGGCATATTGAGAATTACCAAAAATTACCAGTCAGTGTTGTCAGCAGAGTTCTCTGCCACAGAAGCTTCTGCATTCATCAGCTGTTAAGAAAGACTAGCAGCCTCAAACAGAACTTGCATTTACATAGCATTTGTTATTCAGAAGAAACCCCAAGAGCTCTCTAAGGGAGACAAAACTGCCTTAGACAGAACTGTTATAAAATAGAAAGAAACCCTCACCAAGAACCCATTTTCAACACATCTCTAATATTAATAATTTACTTTAAAACCTCTACTTAGTTCACAATTAATTTTTTAGGAAAAAAGCAGCACATGACGACTTGATTAAACTTCAAGATAGACTGCTCAGGTCTAGAGCTGCACACACGACGTGTTATTTTACAGAAACTTCAAAGGTAGAGAGATAGAACCATGAAATGCTTCGAGTATTTATTGTACCCTCACTGGCAGCCCTGTTCTTTCTATCTTGACAGAAAAAGCTGCAAGACTAATGAAAGTTTACAAAGGTGGCTATCTACCATGGTTAAATAGATACAGCTCCAGAAATTTTTAAATACCACTAAAAAAACCCTCTGCATCACTAAAATAAAATCCCAACCAACGCAAACAATCATCAACAAAAAAGGTCTTAAGCGCTAATTAACCAAGTTTTTTGCAACAGAATTGCAAAATTTTTTGGCTTAGTTTTTAAAATCTGTTTGAAAGTTTTCTAACATGGTCACTTCCAGAATGACTCCCAAAAACACAGACAGCAAAACAATTTAGGAAAGAGGTACTAAGCACTCCCTTTCTCCACCCATGGATTCCTTACGGAAACAGCCTTCTTAAATCCATATATGAAATATTGATATTAGATGTGATAAAATACAAGCAAGGAACATACAGGCAAACTACCCAAGAGTAATGGGCAGAAAGCCTCCAGTGGCTATATAATGGCACAGAGGTTTTAGTACAGAAACAAAGACCAGGAAGTTTATTAAAACATCCCTCAAATTCTAACAGATATGCACATTGTGTATACGTATGTATGTATGTATTTACCCTCACAAGAAAGCTAAATTTTTAGGCCACATGTAACAAATATTCCCCTCAAAGAACTCTGAACATGCATTGCCTGAAGAGAAATTAAGGAATTATTTTAGAGGGAAAAAAAATTGAAGAGGGAAAAAACCTACCTTCTTTTAAGCCTAAAATCCACATGGTATCCAAGGCATCAATTAAGGTAAGCCCAAGTCCAAACCACTCGCTGTAAGACTTGGACAAAGGCTTCAGTTCATCGTGGCCCCAGGCAAAATCCTTGTACCCTTTCCAGGCGTGGCGGAAGGCTTCAATGACAGCCAGCTGGCGCTCATTGATGGGCACTGCAAAGGACACAGAGCGCCTCCCTCAGGCCTCTGCAGGGCACTGATGGAACTCTGCTACACACCACTGCATTCCACCGAAAAGAAAACTTCCACCAAACTAACTGATCAGTGCAACGGAAAAACCACCCTCACATTATTCTTTTCAGAACAGCCTTTCCTCTGCAGAACAACCAGTCAGTGTTTCCAGCCAAGTGGAAACAGAGATTTCTCTGGCAACAAAACTGTCACTTCTGCAAATAAAACACTAAAATAATCACATGCACAGTTGCAGATGAGTATCACTAAAGTTCAAGTAGATGAAATACCAGATTAAGATCCATGGTAATTCAGGTGCTGAATACATATGCTCAACAATAAAATCCTTAGCTAATTCAACACACAACATTTTTTTTCTTCATCTTCCCTCTCTCATTGTTTTCTGTTAAATTTAAAATCACTTCTACAAAATTACTTCTATTGAACTTTCTATTTAACAGCAAAATAGAAAAAAAGTTTACATTTTCCATCTTGACTAAACCATGTCTTTTTCTATAGTTGTACTGATTTTTTGCTTGCCATTTGCTACAAAGTGGAGCTTATGTTGCACAACGAACATGAAAAATTCCAAGCTGTTAGCTGAAATTTTGAAAAATTATGGACAAAAACTTCTAGAGAGGGAAACACCAAGCAGCATAACTAACCTCATAAATATTAAGCTTGCAAAAGTGCAAATACATCACACTGAAATATGCCATGTTTATCATACCAGGTTTCTTTTATGAACCCAGAAAAAGGAGCAACAGGTTCTTTGTTCCACAAGTGCAGCAACTTCAAAAACAGTTCCTGCAGCTTTCTGGTGAGCCTTGAAAACAGTTCCATTTAGTTCAGGGAAGAAGTCACTTTCCCCATATTTGCAGAACAAAAGGAAAAGCAGGGCTGAAAAGGAAGCTGTCTTTTTCATGCCCTCCTTCTTTAGGTTATTGTCTTGCCTCCTCCCAGAGGCTGTATTTCAAAGATTTGTCTCTAAAATTTATTTTCAAATTCTGAAGGCTAACAAGCATGAAGGCTGGCATAGTGAAACAAGAACACAGAAGAACTAGGATGTTCTAGGTAAGTGATCTCTCCTACATTTTTTGTTTCTTTTACTCTAAATAAATAAATAAAATGATGTGTATGGGGAGAAATTGCACAACATAAACCATAAAAGCAAAAAAAAAAAAAGGTGTAATTAGCTGTCCAATTTACCTGGTTCTTTCTGGGCTTCAGCTTCCACAGATGAAGGTTTTTCTGGTTCCATTATTTTACTAGATGGAGATTCAGTGCTTTGGTCAGGTTCTATGACTGCTCCTCTCCAGCTGCAAATACAAGGGACTGTAATTAAGGCTTATTTTGGTCACAGAAAATCATGCAAATGAATGGGACTTATCTCTGCATTTTCTTTATCACACAATACTTTGATAAAACAGGAGTTAGATTTCGTATCAAGGATCAAAATAACTGTGTTGCCCACTCGGTAAGTTTTCTGTTCAAAGAAATTTTCTTTGCAGAGAAATTATACTTGATTAAGAAATGTGTGTTACAATCTCTTGGAATTTCATTAAGTATCTTGGCAATGGAATTTAATAAAAAACTTCTTAAAATAAATCAAACACCTGCAAATGCTGTATTATAAGTAATTTATTATCTAGAAGCTGTGAAATGACCACAGTAGCTATTAATGATAAATAGTACCACATAAATGATGATCACCAAAACTCATGATTAAGCACAAAGGATGAGATGCTCAAAGTACTAACTCTGCTATCAAGGGATCACAAGCCTTCTCTGCCACCACAGATGTATAAATCATTTTTTTACAGGTTTTTATGAAGAATCTCCTCAAGGAGAAGTCTTTCAGAATGGACTTCAAGTCAAGCCAAGTTCATATCAAGATCAAACAATCTTGATCATAGCATTTAATATATAGGTATGTTGCCTTTGAGCCCATTATATGCTTCCTAAGGGAACCAGGCTTACAGGCTTACTTTAAAGTCTATATTGTCTACAGTCAGCCTATCTTCTGACGTAGATAGATGCCATATTTAATTTCTGACTTTCATTCTTTAAGTTTGTAGCTAGTCTTCACTATATTTTCATTGCTCTTTTAAGTTCTCTTGTTACCACCTTTTTAACTCTGTGAGTTACAGCACAAGCAAAAGCAAAACAATAAAACACTTTCAGACAATACTGACAGCCAAAATGTTGAGCCAGGCACAGCTCTGATGCCATGATAAGCTCATCAGTAGTCTTTTCTATACCCATGTTACTTTCCTTCACTTGTTCCCAAATCAAAACACCTCCATATCCATCGAAGCACAGACCTTGTGTTAAAGATACTACTCGATCTGTCCAAGGGATGAGGTATCTTCTAAGAGAGAAGTAAGCACATGGTGTCACATGCACACAACAATGTACACATCCGTTGGTTCTGCCTGGTCCGCCTGGGCCCACTGTGTTTAGTGGCACCAACCCACAAGCAGCACTGACACTGCTATCACTTTCTAAACCCGCCTCAGGACAAAAGTGCTTGTAGCAGCACTATTATATTGATACTGTTACATTAACATTTATTACAACAAACAGAAGAAATCCTTCTGAACATTAAGCATGTGTAAGTGCATTAGAAATACAGCCAGCCTCGCAGGGCTTCAAACCCTCTGCAGCTGTGTGACACAAACAGGAAAATCAGAGAAACTGCACATTCATCAAAATTAAATCTATCAGCCTAGTAATATCAGCAGCTATCAGGCCAGGCCTGAGAACAAACCCATGTAAAGAAAGAAAATAACCTCACACACATACAACAAAAGGTCCATAAAATGTTCACTCCAACACTCAACGGATCTTGGCAGGGACAAGGGGGAAGCACTGTACCTGCCTGAAACGTTTCTACCTGATAATGGATTTCTCTGTTTTCTCAACTTTATCTGCTTCGACCAACTCTTCTACAGCTCTCATGGTATCATGTTGGGTCTTCAGCCTCGTGTCTCTCCGTGGTGCCTTGATCTGAAGATTGGAAGGACCACGACGAACATGAGGTGGTTTTGGTGGCTTCTGAGAATATAAAAGAAAAGAAAAAGTGCTTGGTAAGTTGCAGAGCTGGTAAAATTTCAAACCATAAATCAACATCATTCCAGTATCAAACATAAATTCAGATAAATCTTATTTTGTTTGTTTTGCAGCAGGCAAATTATGACGTGAATGGAAGGTATGCTAAAGACTTTGTGGTTTTGTTTGCTTTAAACTTTTGGTAAAATCATCCAGTTCTTAAGTTTACATTGACAAATTACTTCTAAACTACCTCTACTGCTACCAGGTATTTGTTTAACACAAGGCTGTGACAAAGGATTGTAGAGATATTTGATTCCATATTACTTGGCACAGTAAATTTATGAGAATTAGTAAAAAGAATGCAAAAAACAGTTTCCACAATGCTAGTGTAAATATCAAGAGTTACTATACAGTAAGACATGCACATTTTTTCATGATGAAGAAAAGATTCAATACAAAATTTTGTATTCATTAGCTGAAAATCCCTGTATTCATGAGATAAATCCATGACAAACAACACAGTAACAGGTATTCATTTGCTCCACTAATCCACACAGTCAATTGATCTTCCTTTCCCACTGCATTCCCTGCAAACATAACCCTTCAAAACCTCCTATCATCTGCTCTTTCTGATGCTATTTCTCAAGCTCCCAGGTAAACTATGACTCCGGGCTCCTCACAAGAGTGGACACTGATGCACATAGCACGAGTGAAGCCTCCAGCAAGAGATCACTGTGACCTAAAGTCCTGGCATTCCTGGGCAGAGCAATGAGTAAAAAACAGTATACAGAACACGTAGATAAAAAATATAAAGCCAAGAAATACTACACCAAAACCCTTCCTGAGAGGACAGCATTCCACCAAGAGCACACTTTTATTGCAAGTTCTAACTCCTTCCTCCACAACAACTGTTGGAAACAAGCACTATTTGCCTTCACAAACTCTCTGTGGTGTTAGAAAACTAATTTCGTCTCACATTACCTGCAGTGAAAGCTCAGGATAGTCTCCATGGTTGGCATCTGCTTTCTGGGGGGCTGGTAGAACAGCCGGATTTGCCAGCTTTAATCTAGGAATTTCTTGTTCTGTTCTCTGATCATCCAACGATTTGTTTGTTATACCTAGACACACAAAATTACTCAGCACAAGGAATCAACAGTTAAGACTGCAGTGAGAAATTTATAACAGCTTGCTGTATTCAAGTTGTAGATGCACCTCCAAAAACTGTATTCACAAAATATGATAAACAGACACTAATAGCTAGACACAAAGTGTATTTTGGTATTAATCCTCTCTCTAATATAAAAGGAGGCTGTTAAAAGGCACATGGGGATTTTTTAAATTGCTACTATTTCAGTTTTTCAATACAATTAGTAAGGTAATATCAGAAGTAAATATGCATTAGTATTACACAAATGCTTGGAATTTCTAAACTGACAGGCAGTCAAAACCAAGAGAGGATTACCTTATTCTAGTGATTAGGTTTGAGCTACCCATATCTACATAGAAACATAATAAAAAAACACACTCAAAACCTTCATATTGTAATCAACTGTTATAGTTTAGGAATGGTACTCCCCACTTCAGTGCTCCCTGAAACCACAAAAACCACACAGCCACTCTTCATCCCTCATCTGTTTTCCCCTCCCCCTTCTCTCTGGGGTGGATGAGTTGAAAATTGGAGGCAAGGAAGGCAAAGATCACAGGTTCAGATAAGAACAATTTGCTGGAAACAGCAATGAAATAAGAAAACAAACAGTAAGGCCAACAGTATTAATAACCAAAGGTATAGGAAAAATAAACTATTTACATTAAAGGCACGAATACGGACAGCTGCCCCTGCCATGTTTTCTGTACCAGAAGGAACCCCTTCTCCCCAGCACGGAGAGTCCCTTTCTCCCCTCTCCCATGCCCAGCAATGACTGAGGTGGTACAGAATAACATCCAGGCCATAGCTACATCCTCTCCCACTACTTCAAAAAAATTAACTATCCTGGTTAAAACCAGGACATCAGTTAAAACAAAACGTTGCTCTAGTCAACAAAAAGAAAGAAAAGGCATACAAAAATATTTTTGATTAAGCATTACATCATTCAAACATCACATAAAATCATCTCAGAACTGTACTTTAATGAATACACCCAGTCATTATGAATGGAAATTAAAACCAGTTGTAAGACCCACAACAATCTCCTAACCCTAACGCCTCATTCTGGCAATTCCGAGCTGTACAGAACACATACTTTTCCATGCTTCCCCCATGCTTGTGTACGAAATTACTCCACACACTGCCAAGAAGGCAAACAGGAAGAGAATGACACTCCGCTGGAGTCGGGACAGCTGCTTCCATTTCTTTAGGAGAGAAAAGAAGTGAAAGAATATTTAGCATGACATTAAGAACCTACTTGGTCAAAAATAAACTCTTATTGGTTCATTCAGATTAAAACCCACAAAATTGTGTAGGTTTAATTTTACCCTGTTTCCAACTGCATATATCTATTGCTTATTTTCTTTGATGACAGAGAAAACAGAAATCCAACCAGCTAGCACAACGCACAAGAAGCTCACAAAAACATAAGAGCCACTTGCTGCTCTTATGTTTGCTCTTACAAGAACCTCAGAACCTGCCAAATGCCAAGACTCCCAGAAAGCTTCAACTACAGATGACTTTGATCACAACCTCCACTGGCTGACCTGAGTGTCTGCCCAGGTATCAATTGGGAAATCAGCCAAAAGCCTCTCTTTCCTCCTGGCTGGGGAGGGACTGTAGAGTGCACACGCAAAATTAGAAATGGAAGAAAATGGTAAGAAAACTAAAAATGTTACTGCAGCAAAGAAAGGCTCAAAATAAGCTGACCACCAATCACTGGACAGGTTGTGTGTCCAATCCTTGTAGTGGCCATTTAATTAAAGAGTGGCTCCCTTCCAACTCACAATATTCTGTCAAGTTGTGAAAGAGAAGTCAGTTATCGCAGCTCTGACCGGCACGGGAACTGTCACACAGAACAAGTTCTGCACCACAAAAAAATAAGCCACCAACCTGCAGCAGTATGAAAATTACGTACAACACCACTACAATGAACAAGACAAACCCAGAATCTTTTCAAGTTTAGTCTTGGGCAAAAATGTATTGCTAACACTAGATTACATGCAAAAATCAATGAAAAATCGCAGCAAATTACATTAATCTGAAAGAAGCCGATGTACCTTAGCCTCCATTTACAGAGATAGAAACTGGAGTTAAACATTAAGGGCTAAATTGTCACTGTTACTTTTCCAACAGTCGTCCTAAAATTCACTAATTCTGGTTTGGGTATACAGAGAGGGAACTTCACTGCCAATGCTACGCTTTGGAACGACCTTTCCCACAAATCACACAGTACTTCCCACAGTCCTTATCCTCTTAGCAACAGCCAGAGGTCAGGAATGTCTCAGTGCAGAACTGTCTATGTACTCACACTGTAAGTCTCAAAGCACAGTTTCCTGCCTTCCACCTGCAATGTTGACTGTACAGGAATATTGTACACCCTTCTCTGTGCACACTGCAGGATGCTGGTCCCACTGTGTCATCTTCAGTTCTACCTGCTTGACAAACTGGATGACCCTCTTCCCGTTGCAGAAAGACGTTTGAAATCTAGCAGCCCTGTAGTTCATCAGGGTAGGATGGGAAAAGTTTTAATCGTGGTGTCTTGCAACGGGTAGGAGTAAGGCACAAGGACATGCAAGGGCATTCACCACCATCTTAGTGGTATTTTTTGCTCAAAAAGAATAAGGATAAAATGAAGGGTGACGACTCGGGCCCGAATCTCTCTAGCTGATAATAAAAAGAGAACTGTGGGACTGTGTGCCTAAACAAGCTCTTCATACACTTCATCTGATGAGCTTTAAAGCCCCTATAGGTGACTATATATCATCTACCTGTAACAAGGGTTATCTTGTCCCTCTGACTCACTCTTTACCACAGACCCTCCAGCCCAAGACCCCCATCCCACATGAAGCTGCCTGCCCATTCTAGCCACAAGCAGACAAGAAGGTCTAAAGCTCTGCCAGAGAACCCTTCCCCTCACATTCAGCTTTCACAGCTTTCAGTAGAACTGTTCCCTTAACTCTCCTAGGGCAGAAGACTGGATTCTCCCCTTAACCCTTAACACAGGGAACAAAGGCACAGAGCCCAGATCTCATCCCCTCATTGCTGTCGAGAAAGGGCAGCGTCGCCCCTCAAATGCCCACTAGCAGAAGGCAGGATTTTACCGAATACCCCCGTGCCAGCTTTGTTCGTGAAAATTAAGACATGACGTGGAGATACCCTCAGCCAGCCCGCGCCCTGAACGCTCCTACCCCGCGGAGAGCAGCCCCACGAGCACTCCGAGAGCAGAGCCCGAAGCGGGGCCGCCCCAGGGCCCATTGCCGTGGCCTCTGCCCGACTCGAAACTGGGGGACACGCCAGGTCCCCCATGACACTCCAGCTGCACCTAAGTCCAGGGACACTCTTGACCGCCCAACGGCCCTCCCCCATCGCCAGATGCCCCCCGCACCCAGCCCAGGGATACCCCCTGTACCGCACAGCTCTCCGCGTGGCCCTCACCCGCCAGCAGGAGCGCCGCCGCCAGGCCTTGCTGTTGTTGTAGCCACCGACCCCGACCGCCTCCTCCGGGCCGAGAGTGACAGAGATGAAGTCTCGGCGCGGTGGTCCCGCGGCGGCGGCGGCGGCACCCGAGTACATGGCGGCGCCTCAGGGGCCGCCTGCCGCCATCGCACCGCGGGACGGAGAGACCGCTTCCGGCAACGGCTTCCGGTGTCGCTCTGGCGCCAGCGCGTCGGCGCTCCGTGGCACCGGGGCGAGGCGGAATCCGACGCGCCCGGCGGCGCTGCGGAGGCACCGGCGCTGAGGAAGCCCCGTCGGGACGGGCGCTCTCCGCGGGCAGCCAGGCAAAGGTCTCGGCCCGCGCTGCCCATTCGCCGAGCTGCCATGAGGCCGCGACCCTCGACGTGGTCAGGAGCCCGAGCCCCTCACTTAATTTCTCACAGGGAAATTAAGAATCAAGCATCAAGAAATGCTTTGACTAAAAAGGGTCTGACAAAACCGTATGGGATACCCAAACATTTACTGTGCTTACAAGAACAGGAGGAGAGCAAGGTTACAAGATGAGATAAATAGCTAGAATGCGCAAACAGGATGCGAGGACAAAGGCACCACAGAATAAGGGGGATTCTTCAGACCCCTGAGCCAGGAAAACTGGTATCAAAGTCCGGAAGATGGCCAAATGACTAAAAAAAAAATAGAGCATGCGCAAGGAGAGCAGGTGGAAAGTTCAGCTGAGAGGAAGACTTTACTTCATCCTACGGACTCCCCAGACGACCTCCAGAGCGACCAACGAGGAGCAGTGCACAGTCGCAAAGAGGCGTGGAGCTAATTTTAATACGAAGCGGGGACAGGCGGGGCTAGGAAATGACTATGGATTAGGCGTATTGTGCAATCCTAGCTCGTGGAGAATAAAAATAGAGGTCGCAGGTCGCCGAAGGTGTGCGTGTGTTTGGAGGAGCTATCCTCCACGCGCTGAATAAATACGTACCTACTCTTGTAACTTACTTTGTGGGTTATAGAGAGATTTTCCGCTCTTCACCACCTCCTTCATGGGTTCTGGCTTCAGGCCGGGGCAGGGGTGCTGGGGGCTGCGTTGATTTTGCCCTAGCTCTCGCTGTCCCGGCGCGGCTCGCGAACCGCGCCCAGCACAGCAGGGACAGGAGCGGCGGGGCGGGCAGGGAGCCAGAGGAGAGCCTGGAAATCCTCGCTGTTCTTCGGTGTCGCGCGAGTACAACATGGAGACCAATCACAAAGTCATTGGCATGGAAGAACTGGAAATGAAGACGTGCATGTGGGAGGTCATAAGGAAAATCAATTCGGTAGATGGCCTGCAAGTCCCTATGGAGCTGGCGCAGCCCCGGCGCAGAGCACTGTGTCCCGAACCGTGGAGCGGGCACGGACACCGCGGCTCCTCTCGCCCGCCTGGAGAGAGACCACGGCCGGGGAAAGCCCGAATTACTGCGGCCTCCGAGGGGACAGGGAGTACTAGTACTGTCTGATGGCATTATCGCCCGCCACCGAAAAACCGAGGCACGCAGTGTTCCAGCAGGCAATGCGGGAACACGGGCCTGAGAGCTGACAACTGGAATCTGTGAAAGGATGTATGTAAGTGGGTGAAAAGCAGTTTAATCAGTTGTGTAAATAAACCCTTCCATAAGACCTGGCACTGAATTTTGGTATGCAGCAGGGAGCACTCAGCCCACACAGTTCCTTCCTTCAGCTGCTCCTCCACAACTCCCTAGTCTGGTGTCACTCCCTCTGCAATAAAAGAGTTCCCTGCATCTTCCCTGTGGAGGAGGGACATACTCAGTTGCAGTAGGGAAGAGCATTGTTCGCTGATGTACACATTCAGAGCCATAGCAGGACTGGGTTTGTAATAACTTCTAGCTCAGGTTCATAGTCCAATAGGAAGACGGCAGCATTGAAGCAGCTAGTTTAAGACTGCTGCTCTAAGTGTGGGCACTGAATTCACCTCCAGCTGAGCCTAAGCGGCAGGCTAGCATGCATCATTTGAGCCTTTACATTTGGAATCCACCTCACGTAGATTTCAAGATAAAACTGAAAATGTGGTGTTTTCTGAACATTTCATGATTAAAAAAATTAATCCATCAAAAAAGCCTGGTAGATCTGAACAGCACATAAGCAAGCAGAACAATTTAAGATGCCTAAAGCATGCATTCAGGTTTAGCATTAATTTTCCTATCACAGGAAACTAGTGATTCATGTAACTTAAAAACATTTAAATCTCCAGCAGCTTTCACATGAGTTTCAAGAGAGAAATGGGGGGGAAGAGGTAAGAAAGGAAGATTTCCTTCTGGCATTATGATGGGTTGACTTGGAAAGAAGAAACTCAAGAGAAAAGTTCTCTTTAAGGGAGCTTCCTCTGTGGGGGTTAGGACAACTTCAACAGCAAATGGGAGAAAGTTAGTTCGCTCAGTGAACACACATTTCAAAGGAAGTAATCTGGAACTGAGTCTCTTTGTTTATCTAGTAGCTGAGCAGGTAACACCAACCCAAGCTCCCCCCCTTGCAGGGGGGAGGCTCGGGAGGCCGCTTGGGCCCTGTTTATAAACGAGAAGACCCAATGGCCAGGAGGAGGAGAGGCTCCTCGATAAGACCTTCATGGCTTCCTCCTCCACAGGCCTGCGGCTCTGGGGTGGGGGGCCCGGTTGCCGCTGCTGTCAGAAGGGCCGGGCCTGCCCAGCCCCCGCGCGGCCTGGGGGAGGCGGCCGGGCCCTGTCTGGAAGCAGGGGTGGCCATGAGCAGTGTGGGGCTGCAGCCCAGCCCCAGAAAGGCTGACTGACACCTCAGCCCAACACCCCAGCGCGGCCTGAGCCTGGCCCAACTTTTGTAGTTGTGTTAAACTTTAACTCTTTAGTGTTCAGAGAAGATTTGCAAAACCTCCAGCCTTTGAATATGAAAGGGAATAAGAAGATTTCTAAAGTCAGTGATGCAAGAGCTAAGTTTTTTTAGATGAAAAGAATATTTGGAGATGCTGTCAAGATGGCTGAAAATCCTTTTGTAAGATTGTAAGAATGAACTGATGCACTGAATATTCCTATAAACCATGGAGAAAGACATGGAGAGTTGGAGATGTTCTTTTGATAGATGATTTGACCAAAAAGCACCTGTGTTGAGAATCTCTGCCCTGAGAAAAGAAAGGAATCTCAGTTTTCTAAAGATGAAGCCTGAACAGAGGAAAAAAGAAGAGAACCTCTGCTGTGGAACATTTCATCCTTAAAAGTAATACCCCATGAGAAAGACATGGCCCACATCTACAGCTTTGGGAAGGCTGTGGAGTTGGGAGGAGTGCCACGATTGCAGGTCCAGGTGGATGCAAATCGTGAAAAATGAAACCACGAGAAAACTGTTTTCTTCCTTCTTGTGAAAAAATCCCTACAGCTTCAACAAGAGAAGGCTTCTCTCTCCAGAAGTAAACTGAAAAAAACTGAGTTAGAAACTGACTGAAGTAGTTGTTGTATGTTTTGTTGTTATGAAGGTTAAGAAAGGGAAGGAAGGAGTGGTCTGAAAAAATCTTATTCTGAATTTGTTGGGTTTTTTCCTTTGTTTGTGTAGTTAATAAATTTTTTTATACTCTCTAATTTTAAGCCTGCCTTGCTTTTTTGTTCCTAGTTCTGTCTCACAACAGAAAAATGAATATATTTAAGTTAGCAAATCAAAATTAAAACAGGCATTTCCTGATGCAGCCCTAAACCCCCAAACGAGGGCAATCTGCCATTTGTGAGGTATTACTGCCTTTCCCTACTGATTGTGCTATAAATAAGAGCCCTGTTTAAGGAGTGCCTCTCATTGGAAAGCAAAGTAAAAGTTGCATTGCAGCAAGTGCTCATTACCTACACACCAGCTGCGAGACTGACTCAGAACCATATTACTCAGATCGACTTGAAATAAGACAACCACCACCTGCAATTAAGTTCCCTTCTCTCAATAAACTAAGCTGAAAAACTTGGAAAAAATATACAGCATTGCAGATAAGAACCTAATTTTCTGTTTTCTGACGAAAAAATAGATCCCACAATGTCAACCCCTTCAGGAATCACCCTCTGCTCAGTTCCATATGCCCCCGTAATCTAAAGGGCCTCCAGATACAGCCTCCAGATGCATCACCAGTGACACCACCCTGCAGCTGTGATGACAACATTCATAGGGACAAAGACAACAAGTGTGTTTTTCTCACATACAAGAAACACAGACAAACACACAGAAATCACAGTAACATCTTTATTGTTAAAAATGCTTAGACGTCCAGAAATTTCTGGAGTACTACAGGCCTTCCCTTTGTTTCAGGTACTTTTTTTCATTTTATAATGCATACAAAGACTTTGTTACATACAGGACAGATTTTTTTTTTGTTAAAGTTCTCTCAAAATTGTTTCTATATTCCAGTTTAAAATGTGAAGAATCATAGAAAATAGAAAACCCAAGAGACAAGGCATTCAGCCTTCTAATTTTACTTCTCCTTGAAAACAGCCTTGAAAAACATGTCAGCAGCTCTGTTTTGTGTGCATGGAAACTGAAGCTTCAAAAGAGAAAGAACTTCAGAAAAAGCAAAATAAATGTTTCTTTATAGCACAGCATAGTATAAAAGAAATGTGTGCTTGAATTGCTGAGCAATACTCACAAATATACAACACAATTTGTTCTCGGATATAAAACTTGGCCAACAGGAATGGAATGTGTCATAGAAACACTGCAAAAAGACTACAGAATTGGGTGACAAGGACAAATGCTTCATTTATACTAAAAACGTGAATTACTGGCTGCACATGCCAGCTGAGGTAATCAGAACTGTCATTAACCTGTCTGCATGTGTGAAAGGATCATTAGTCAAGTTCATGCAGAAACACTTTATAACGAAAACCTCTGACACTGACATTTAGATGCTTTCTTTGGAAAACTTGAGCATACTTAGTAAACTGCGTTTACTCTCAAAGTCATTTTTATACTTCCCCATTCCCTTCTCTATTATTCTGAATAGAGCTTCACATCAGAAATTGCAGAAAACCATGGAACTTAAATTATGCTTAATGAAATAGCATAAGCAATTCCTCAGGAGAAGCTGATGCATGAAATAACATTTCAGATGAAACATCTTTCTTGCTACCTTCCCTAACACCATGTTTAGGGGAAGAGTATGGAACATTTCTGATGCAAAGGCCAGCCACCAGAGAATGCAGTTGAGGCATCCTCACCAAGGCTGAAATGACTTGGGTATGCCCAGTGCAGGTTCTGCATCAGATGAGCATGAGCGTTCCAGGGCAGTGTCCAAAATCCGAACAGGAAGAATCACTGGTCAGTCAAGGGTCAGGGCTACCCTGGCACCCCTTGGCCAGGGCTGAGTTCACATGCTGCATACGTTGTGACAATCAGTGTCCTTTATTAGCTGACATTAATCTTTGCATTAGGGCTAGTAACATATCTAAAAGAAAGGTATCTATGGAATTATTTCCTAAATGAAAGAATGCTGGAAAATCACCAGGCTAAAAACTGTAGAAGTGGAGGCTGGTGTTTTACTGTGTACCCTGTTGATGGTAAGCGTAAGTCTTTTTTTTTTTGTTTGTTTCGGTTGGGCATTAAATTCTCCCACTGGGATTTGTTTCTTTCACTACTTTCAGGTACCTAAGAGAGCCTTGTCTGAGGGATATGGTATATCTGAAACAGGAAACTGAAAGGAAAACTGTTATAATCAGGAAGGGCAGAGGGTTGTGAAAATACTATCTTTTTTTTTTAATTAAAAAACCCCAAGTCACTACAACTGTAAGGAACTATCAGTCTAGGAATGGCACCAGCCAGCCCAGACAGAAAATTAGTCTGTTCTACTTTGGACTCCAAGCCTCAAGCAATGCTTAGGCACAGCAACATCCCTACATACAGCAGACTCTCTATGATCTGCTTAGAGGATGTAATTGCTGAATTGGATCTTCTAATCAGCACTTGATTAGGGAAAAAACTGATGGCTGGAGAGAAAACCTCAGTATCCAAAGTCCTTCCATACTTTTCAGGATGGGACTTCAACTTGACTGCAGCTGTGCACATGATTTAGAAAAAAAACCAAACCGAAAAAACAACCACAACAACACATACAAGATACCTAACAAGGCACTGAAAAAATTATATCTTCTTGAAGGCCAAGCTGATTAATAAGGCCTTGACTGGCTCTTTTACATATTCATATGCAACAGTAAATAAGAAATGTAGAATCTGTTTAGCACCCAGAAAGTGTTAATCCACACTCACATCCAAGTATACAAAACAGACTGACGTAAAAGGCACCGCCTTTAAAGTTACCAAAGAACTGGGGAGCTTGCACGTGTGTAATCAAAACTGCTGCGAGGATTTAGGATCAATCAGACACAGTAAAGCAATTTCTTTTATAATGCACTTCATAGCTGACATTTTAGTACTGTCAGTTCTTATAATGGAGCTGACAAACATGGATCTGATTTGAGAGGGAAAGGCTTCCCACTTTAAGAATTTTCCAGCATTTCCACTTTGTTTTCGTCGAGTACAAAGGGAGAAGGGAACTCTTTGTTCTTCATGTACACCTCCAGACCCTGAGAAGGTATGAGAACACTACTGTTAGTCTGTAAATGCACTATTTTAAGTCCTCAAGGAATGACTGATGAAGGTCAGGGACAGGCAACAGTAAGAGTTTCCCCAGTGACAGGAAGTGTTTCTGGGGTTCAAGAAGCAGAGGTGCTAAGGTACCATAAAACCTGATGTCAGAAACAAGCTTCTTGGGGGGGCAGCATGGGAAGGTGTGTCCTTAAATGACATTAGAATAATCCTGGCAAAGAAAAATCACATTGCCTTGTTTTCATTTTGTTCTGACAACTTATTGATTGCAATGAGTTCACCATCTGAACATGTTGAGGAATACACCTAGTGCAGGTAGCTGGCTTGCAAGTTAATGCATGTGGAAACCTAGCAAACAGGGCCCATACATTCTCCTACAATTCTGTTACTGCAATACTATTTCTCACCCTGTCCATCAAACGCAGGGAAGCTCCTAGTCTCATTCTTAAATGGAAGCAGGTTTCTCAGGATCAATTATTTTCAGAGGGACAGACCTGAGAAATGGCTTCCCTAAAGCCAACACACATCACGTATCTCAGTCAAGATTCACTTACTGCACAAATGAGAACAGAACCCATGGATTTTCTAATTTGAATATTCTGCACTTCTCATTAAGATGTCAAAGTGCTTGTGAGTCATAATGAAACTACAGCCTTGTTTCAAATCTCATTTTATAGATGGCTAAAACTGAGAGTGAACAAACTGCTGAAGAGTAAATCATAATGGAACCACATTATGGTAACATAGAGCCCAAGTCCCGGTTTCCTTGATCTTACCATTTCTCAGCAAGCCTAGGCTAAAAAAAACACCTGTGTTTGGAAGGAAATCAGATTCATACCTGCACACTCTTAAAAATGCCTCCATAGATAGTTATTCTCACCTCTCCAAAGTAAGACACTAATGGAGAAATCTCACACACAGCCGGAGGATCTTCAGTTTCTGAGACACTAAAGAAGAGAACACAGGATTAACTTCTTACCATGGTTAAAAAACAGCACATCTTCTTCAAAAGATTGTCCAGAATAGGATATCCAGAAGGATAAGACATTTGTTATAGTCACATGCACCAGACATTATGTGAAAACAAAGTGTGAAAATAAAAAGGAATTAGCAGGTCCCAAATGTTACTCAAAAAAAACAGAATATCCCTTTTATAGAGGTGCTTTTCAGGTAAAATGAACAACTTGTGGTTTATTGAACTATGAGCTGAGGAAGTAATGGCCCTATGGAGTAAAAGCAGCTTTCCATTACACATGATGCAGGAAGGTATCCAAATGGTAATCACTCTAAAACAAATCCTTAAGAGCACCTGAGAATCCTGTTGGGGCCACAGTCAGAAAAGCTGTCAGGGCCTACAAATTAAAATTCCTTGCATTGCTAAATCCAGAGTGATGGAAAAGGCTGCCCCTGTCTAACAAGGTGCTATAGGAAGGGCCAACTCATTATCCCAAGAGCAGGGATCTGCCAGAGAGAATGCCCAGAGCCCCATGTGCTAACTGCCTGGAGCACAGAGTCATAAGAGGAGCAGGAACAGTAACAGACATCAACCTGCATATCCAGAGAGGACCAGCTGAACAAAAATCACCCTGAGCCACCCTGTGACTACATTAATGCCTGGTTTTGGAGAGCCCAGCACGTGTCATTGGCCAGCTGACATGGCTAAAGCACTTCCAGCAGAGAAGCTGCAGAGAAGGTCACAGATTTATAATACCTGAGTTTTTCTGGTATCCTGCAACCATTTTGATCCACAAATTTGGCCCCAGCCTTGAGAGCCCAGCGGTAATGCTGGGCCAGGAGGGCTTGCCGAGCAGTGGTAGGAGTATCTTTGTCAGCTGTGTCTGCATTTTTTAGTGGTGAGAACTCCTCTTCTCTCAGAACTTCAAATGCCACAAAATTCCTACCAGCAAAGGGAAGAAAATAACGATCATGAAAACCAGAGCTAGTCATCAGCCCTGTCAAAGCAACAACAACATTAATGGGGAAAGGCTCATATATATTTTTGGGAGAAGCACTGTATGCAGCCTGAGGCAGTCAAGCCAAGAGAAGCCCACCACCCATCTGAAGAGCCAAGGAGTACCAGGGCTGTAGAATGGAAAAACACAAGAAGCCTTGTCTCTTTGGGAACATAAGAGCAGCCTCCCAATCTACCAGAGCTGTGCTCAGTGGAGAGAAAAAGCAACAGCTCCGCAGAGATGCCGTAGAAACATCTTTAGGCAGTGGGAGGTTCTTGGACAAGACAGCTCAGAGCACAGCAGGATGGAGAGCACAGCACTGTCCTGAGCTTGGGCACAGCACGAGCAGTGCACTCACTGCAGAGCACCCCACCACGCCCCAAGAAATGCCCCCTGCTTGGGAGTCAGGACCAACTAAGGACACCAGTTCCCAGGGACAAACAAGCAACAAGAGAGACCTCACACGTGAATGTCAAGTACAGCTGTTTACCAGAAATGGGAATGCAAATTAAAAAGCCCGACAGCAACATCTGTGCATTTCTGCATGTCATGTGTGAAACACAGCTTCCAAAGTGTTTTTGAGCTGTTAGAAAAGCACCGCTTGCAAATGAGTCCTGTCACGGCTCAGAACTCAGCAGTGTTCCCATCACTCTGGTTTTGTCTTTAGTTTGATACTACTTTATTTAACATATGTCAGGAAACAGAGACTGGTTCAAACCTTGAGCTCTCTATTCTAAACGAAATAATATACAACAAGAAATACTATCCCCAAAAAAAAGATAATTTAGTTTGCATGAGGTCTCTCTTTGGCATTTATTTAAGCCTGAAACAGAATCTTCACTGCTGAATTTGAGACCTTGGAAAAATAGATTGTATAACAACACTTACGCTTAACTGCTTAAAATCCTGTGTTCCCTAGACACAAGTACCCCTGACTACGTATGTCACAGCACTCCCAGCTATTTTGCAGAACTTGGAAACTAAACACTGACAATTCCACTTGGCCCCACGGTGTTTAAGTAAACAGTTTTCAGAGCATAAAGGGTGCGAGCTGAACCCTGGCATAATAGCACCCAAAAATGTAACCAGAGTTGCAGTTGCCATGGAAGCCACAATGCTGAAAGACCCAATTTTTGCAAGTTTGAATATTCCCAATATGGGCTTCATTGGCTTTGCACTCGATTTCCTTTTATTTTTCCCAGTCTGGCAGAGGCCAGGCCAGCCAACACATCCTCAGCAGGATGACCAATCTGGGAGCAGGGTTGGCACAAGCACTGAGTGCCTTGTGAGCTCCCCTTAGAGCCTGCGGTGTTACTGTTAGATTGGAGCTGGCTGTAAATCCAAGAACGTTCCTAACAAGCCACCCACAAACCATGTGCTCCCTGGGGTGGCTTGTTTCAACCTACATTCATTCAAACAAACACTGAGAAGGGGAGGAGAAAAGTAAAATTATGTCTGTCACTAACTTAGAGAACTGGAACACATCAAACACAAACTTCTCCAGCTTTATCCCGTTCGGTTTTAGTGGTTTTACCAGATTTCCCTCCTTGTCAATGTAGGGCACCTTCTTTATGGCTACATGATGCTTCAGCTGTGACTCCCATTTCCTGCAAAAGGAGAAGAAACCATTTTATTTAGTTCAAGCCCACTTAGAAAAAAAGCAATACACTTGAAGGAAGCAGATGGCTCATTACTGCTCTAGGTCAACTTTCAACTGCTGGTGGGTGTTGCTCCCTCCCAAGTGATTCAAGTCACATCCAGGAAACATTTTTCCAAGCAGAGCAGCCTGGACCTGGGCTCTCTCTGTACCACTGGGACATGACAGTCAGAAGAGAGAAAGAACTTTGCATCAAGCTCAAATTGCAGGCAGAGGTCACAAAAAAAAGAGGCAACCCAAATTGTTACCTGATTGGGATGAAAACGCAGCAGAGCAGTTCCCTCATCCAAGGGTGGTTCAAGCTTTTCAGGAAGGTTGTACAGCTGCCCACTGAATGCCCAGCATCACATCCCCGTTCCCCCAACACCAAGGTGCAGAGTCCACCCACAACTTCACCCTCTCCCATAAACTCTGTTGTCCCAAGCGTTGGCATGGCTGACATTCCCACTGGAAATCCATGGTGTGAGGCTGCATCAGTGACCACACTGCAGCCTGCACAGCTGCACCCTTGAAGGCCCAGGAAGATGGTGCACTGGTACATCTCAGTTGATTTAGTTACAGTGACCCTGGGAACCTCTTCCTTGGGTAGGGCCTGGAGAGCATGCTGGGGCTGTCAGAAAGGGGACTCAGGTGTTTGGAACTGTTTGGAAGCGAGAGGAGGTAAAAGGCAACACAGGGGATAACCGTAACTGAAATTACAGAGTGGGAAACAGGAACACCCAGTCTTGGAGGTATTTCTGGGCTACACAGCTACCTAGAAGGTCTGCTGGGACTTACTGGGCCACTGTTTCCAGGAACTCAACAGTGAAGAAGTGGTTACAGATGTTGCCAGCACTGAACATCAGTCCCCCATCAGGGCACTGCTGCTGTGCAGTCTCCAGGCTGATCTCGCTGTACTCCACCACCTGGTACACCCCATCCACACAGCACACCACCCCAACAGGCTCCGTGGGGTACGCCTTCTCCACTACCTGCAGCCACAGGACACAGGTTTATGACAAAGACGAAGAAAATCCCAGGACTACTCCTACTCCTACGTACAAACAATCCCATGGGACTGTTGCCTGCTGATCCTCCAGCACCTCAGGGCTGTGTAAGGGGCACAGAGCAGTCTGGAGGCACATTTTGCCCAACAATTCAACATAAGCCCCAGTACTCAACCACTTAATTTGACAGTTTCTCAGAAGACAAACCTGCTAAAAGCAATCAGCATACTGGGGGGCACTTTTCTTATCAAGGACTAGGATCTGGCATTAAAACTGTTTGCAGCTATTAGCCTTCAATTCTCCATTTGCCTGAACAGTGCTAATGACTCATGTAACATAAATTTCTCTTCAGAAACCTGCTGCTTTAGGTTAACAAAATCCAGGCTCTTAAGGTTTTCCCCATTTTCCAAAGCAGAGCATAAGGAATACCTCTATTAGACTTAAAGGTGCATTTATAAAACACAACCCAGTCCAGTATGGCTTCTAGACAGCCCAAGTGCCTTTGTAGAAAGGGCTGGGTGTAGAGGCGAAGCAATTCCAGTGTGTAGTTTCCTGTTCAGCTACAGTCCCTGCTTTAACTGAAGTTTATTTTCCACAGTACTCTGGGAAGAACAGAGGACACCTACGGGTAGGGATTTGAAATGCAGTGCAGGCAGCAAGCAACTAAATCCGCTCAGAGTGAGCTGCTGATGGGCAAAGAGTTGAACACCACAGGTCATGTAAGCTCCCCACAGCCAGCAGCTTCCAAGCATCATCAGACCCAAACTCCCTGTGGGAAACCAGCCCAGTGCTAGCACGGCTTCACCTTTGCACCGCAGTCTGCCCCTTTGGAAATACAGAAACCTATGAAGATTGGATCTGCCATTTTCACGAGGATATTGTCCACACAATATACATGGACATACTGGATTCCACGCTGCTTCATGTCATCCAAGATCTTATTATCCATCAAAGCACGGTATAAGCCACCATTGCCATCTATAATGTAAAAGAAAAGAGAAAGTCTTGACTCATTAGTGACTTTGGGGTGGGTTTTTTGTAGCTAACAGAGCAAAAGCAGAAAGTACTGAACTAACTTTCTTGAACAGAAGAGTAAGGAATGCTTTCTAGCCAAGAGCCAGTGATACCAGGTTTTATTTCCAGTTCTGCCACACAGTTCCTCTTTTCATTCCAGCTCTCTCACTTGAAGAGTGGGACCATGGAGATCAGCCTCACTGAGCAGTATTATGAGACTTTATGGAGGCTAGTAAGAGCCTCCAAGGGAGATACTAAAGGGCAAATCTATGCAGAGGGTGGGAAAAGTCTTTTACACTTCTCCAGTACATGGCAAAAGGGTATTTCTTCTCTTTCTTGGAGAAAGACCAAAATAAAACTTATTCTCTGTTTATCTTCCCCCCACAATTTCTCAATGCCTTTTTAAAGGCTTGAACTGCAGCTGTACAAAAGACACCTGCACATTTATCACAGATCACCCATTTACAGTTCCTCCTGAGATGCCCCTGTCAGCTCGGGAGAACCACTCTGCAGCTGCAACACAGTCCCAACTGGGATGCCATCACCAAGTCTTTTACCATGGCCAGGTTAAAAGAACATTGCAAGGTGAGACACTGCTGTCGTTTTGAGAAGAGTTAATCTTCTTGCTGCCTTTTTACCCATTTCCAGCTATCAGCCTTAAGCTCCTGACCTTCACCACAGGAGGCAGCACCCCAGAGACCTCACAGAGAGCTCTGCTAATGCACCTTTTTCCTACCCTGCAACCACAGCACTCCTAATCCAGCCAACACTCCCAGACTTGGACAAAAGACATGTGCTGTGGTCAAATCTCCAGCAAGAACTAAACAGGTATGCTCCCGATTACCAGCCTGAAACATTAGCAGAACCTTTCCACATTAACTGGAAGCATTAACCCTGACCCCCAAAGCCTGCTCTGTGTGCCTGGGCTGACTGACGGCCCATAGCAGCTATCAACACACATGAGAGTACTGCAGTATGGAAAAGCAAACAGCAGGTACCTGGAGCCATGGCAATTTTCCCCTTGTCCTCCAATATGGCCTTCCCATCAAAGGTGACAGCAGGCAGCATCCTCTGTTCAAACATGACAACGTTGCATCTATCCAAGTTGAAGTAGTTGTGCTGTACAAAAAACTTTTCTGTTGGCCCCAGTGTGAACTCACTTGTCATGATGTACCTGGGCAGGAATGGGGACTGGGCAATGAGAAAGAATAACACAAGCGAAAGGCAAAACTACAAACTGAACACAAAAGAGAGGGATCCTAGGAGTGTGCAATGAGAGACGTGGCAGCATCCTGCGGTGAGCAACTGCACACAAGAGCTCTCCTCCAGAACTCATCATGTGGTAAGGCTGCGAGGGGTCCTACAACCATATCAGGGTATGCTCCTACCCTGGCCTAGCTCCAGACAGGACAGGAGAGCCTTGCCCTAAATGTGAACAACATCTGGATATCTGGAGGAGCTGGAAAACAAGACAAAGGGCAGAAAACAGCCTCATTCACTCTAGATTCAAACTGCTGTTAAATAGTCTATAGAAACCCTGACCAGTTCACTCTGCCAGCACCTCTCAGTCCCAAGGCAAACAGCAGTATTTCCATATGTTGGCTGCATGGTTTGGTTTTTAATAAGTTTTTCTATTTCCACCCTTCCTTTCAGCTCCGCATTGCTTCTGTCTCTTCCTCCACTATCCTCCTTCACTACTGTCTAAAAGCCACTTTCATCATCTACTTGTCAAACTCTTCAACAAGTATTGGCATAGAAATACTCTCAGTATGAAGAAACAACACAGGAGAGCCTGGACCTCAATTCCCCATCCCCAATTTACATCTCTGTAGCACAGCATAGCCTGGGCCCAGATGTACTGGAGCAGCAAACTGCTTCAATTGCCTCCTCACCCTGGGATGGGAACGGGAAACAGATGTGGCATCTTGCAAATAATCCATCCTGGCTTCCAGCAGCACCAGGGATGATGTATCTGTAATTCAGATCCTGTATACAAGGCTTCAGGATGAAGTACAATATGGACTCACGTTCCATGAGGAAACAATGTATGAATCAACTTTGACCTCCAATTTGTAAAACAATGTGGCAACCTGAAGCCCTCAGACATCAGCTCTTTCACTGCAAAAACCCTGCCTCAGACCAGACACTGATTCCATAAGGGTATTTCTACATAGTCCTCATGGTCTAACAAAGAACATTTAGCAGAAAACATTTCCAGACACATCTCCAGTCCCTTCCTCTCATCTACAACATCCCATAGGGAATTCACATTTTGCACTTTGCCCAGAGTTCATCTCTTTTGAAAGCCAGGAGCAGGCAGAAGAACTGCAACCGTAAACAGTGACAGCAGGAGGTGGCCTTGTCTTGGGTTGCAATACAGGATGTAACCAGCAGTCTGTATTCTACCACCATCTGTTGAAACCAAGAGGGGCAGCGATCCTGATCTCTGTGGGAGATATCCTCTGTTAATGGCCCAGCTGTTAACCCAGCTGTTGCAGTGTTCTTTATCTTTCCCACAGCCCATCCTCCCTCCAGGAGATCTCTCCTGTTCATGGCCATGCAGTCCCAGGGCAGGGCTGATAAAATTCCATCATCCCACTGGGAGATGCTCCAGCCAGGGGAGGAGCCAAGCATTTTCTACCCAGATCAAAGCCGAGATTTGGAACAGCAGAGCAGCCTTTTCCCACTGAATCCCAGAGGAAAACCAGAGCCTTCCACATCATCCCTGGAGCTTTGGAGGAAAACTGCACCTTCTGCAGGAGCACTGCTCCACCAGAACCACATCTGTCACTGCAGGAGGATGCAGCCACCATTGAATGGGACTGCACCAACACCCTGACTGACTGATGGGGTGTAAGGTTGGATTCTCACTCTGGCTGTGTTTTGGGTTTGTTCTCTGTAATACTGTATTTCTATTTTAATTTTCCTAGTAAACAACTCTTATTCCTATTTTCCATATCTTTGCCTGAGAGCCCCTTAATTTCAAAATTATAATAATTTGGAGGGAGGGGGTTTACATTTTCCATTTTCAAAAAGAGGCTCCTGCCTTTCTTAGCAGACACCTGTCTTTCAAACCAGGTGTCCTGGGGTACAACGCAAAATGTGTATTCTATCACCATCCGTTGAAATGTGGGAGGGGTGGTGATCCTCATCTCTGTGGGAGATATCCTCTGCTGATGTGCCATCTGATAAAATCAGGGGGCTGATCATCATTATCTTTTCACAACCCATTCTTCCTCCAGAAGATATCTTCTGTTAATGGGCATTAAGTCCTATTGTATGACTGATAAGAATACATCATCCCATTGGGAGATGCTCCAGCCAAGGGCAGGAGCCAAGCCTTTCCTACCTAGATAAAAAACTGGGGTTTGGGACACGAAGGCAGACCTTTCCACTGGATCCCAGAGGAAAGTCGGACCTTTTCCACATCATCACTGGACCTTCGGAGGAAAACTGCACCTTCTACAGGAGCACTGCTTCAACTGAACCACATCTGTCATCCAGGAGGACTGCAGCCACCATTTATACAGACTGCTACCAACACCCTGACTGACAGGGTATCAGGTTGTATTCTGACTCTGTCGGTGGTTTTTCTTTTGTATTATTGCATGTATTTTATTTTTTCTCTTTTTTCCTGTTAAATTGTATTACTGACTTGGAGTCTCTCACTGGTTTTGCTTTCAAACCAACACACCACGACAGGCCTGAACACAATGCAAGAGATTTTTACAGAGATTATGGACAAAGGCAGGAAGAAGGACTTGGAAGGCAAGCTCTAGGTTGTCCTTCATGCAGGAACCTGAGAAAGCAGAAATGGATGAAATTTCTTGTAAAGCATCTGAAACAATCACTGAAAAGTGCTGTTTACAGTGTTGCCAGTGGCTGCCTGGAAAGCCAGCAAGGTACAGCCAGCAGGTAGAGTTGTGGTCAGTGATACAAAAGCAGTACTCAATCCCTCAGGTCTGCTGCCATGGACCTGCCACCTCCCATCCCTCTGCACCCTCCTCCAGCCAGTGCCATCATAAATCCTGAAAACAAAAGGCTCCCCTCAACCTGTCTCTGTACAGCCCCCAGCTCAATGTTTCTTGAGGACAACACGAGCAAGACTGGAATGCAAAGAGCCCTGACAGACAGCAGGTCTGGCTTTAGGTCACCTACCAGGGAATGGCACATTTGCAGTGGTGTCTCTTGCCAGCAAGCTGTTCCACTTTGCGGATTCTTTCTGCTTGGATCTGATACAAGTTCTTGCCACTGGGCAGCCCCACGTTGTACATGCCCTTGGGATAGCTGACTCCCAGGCGGGTTCCTTGTCCTCCAGCCAGGAGCAGCACTGCCACCTTGTTCTGTGAGATATGATGTAAACCTGTACAGGAAAAGAAGCTCAAGGAAACATAAGAACCTCTAAAGCAATCAACACCCCATGTTCTTCACCTGAGCCTTTCTGCAGAGCTCAGGCAACAGCCAGAAGCTGCCAGTTCAATGTTGGCAGTTCAGTGACAAATATGCCACTGCACACAGAGGAGAAAATTCATTCCACCGTCTTGATCCAGCAGTTTCCTCACCTAAAGCAACAATTGGTGCAAAAACAGAAAACAGCCGTGAGCTGCAGCTTAGACAATTCAAATTAGGACACAAAATCTTCACTGAGAGGTAGCGCAGCACTAGAAAAGACATCCAGAGAGGAAGGAATGCCCCCTACGGTTTTCAAGGCTTACTTTAGTAAAGCTGTAGCTGACCTGGCCTTGGGCTGTTTACAGTTCTGTTCCAAAAGGGGTTGGACTAGAGACTTCTAGAGATCCCTTATAATTTCTATATCCCAAAGAAGCCAATTCTCCTCATCTTGAGTAAAGCATGAGCATTTCTAGAATCTGCCTTAATCAATTATCTGTACTTGTGCTCTAGCTTCAGTAGAAGCTGAACACAGCTCAGTCAGGGCTAGTACCACAGCCAAGCCTGCAGGAGCCATAACTTCCACAATCTAATTGAAATCAGTGTCAGTGTTCCTGACAAACCAGGAAGACCAGAACCTGTGAAAGAACCAGAGCACATAATAAACACTCAGCTCACTCTCAGACTTTGGTCCCTGCCTTCTCCAAAGTTAGCATCACAATAATGACTGACAACTGTGAGAAAGATTTTTTCATTTTCACTTTGAGTTTCTCTGGGAATGCAAGGAACATTGGGCTTGCCCATGTCAGAAGCCACAGCTCTGCTGCAGCAGCTCTTGAAATAACTGGCTGTTTAAATGAATAATAGAGCAAAACCACCAGATGCTGTTTTAACAACTGGCTTGATTTTAATTCTGTTCAAAACTGCAGCTTCCAGCAATTTTTTCAGCAAAGACTTAAGTTGCCTATGACGTTGCAGTAACATGATTCCCCTTCCCATGCTTACAAGTTTCAGTCTTACCACAGCAGTAACACAAGACTTTCTCCCTAAACACACCCCTTTTGAAAAGGCTAGTGGTGTCCAGGCAAAGAAGGAGCTGGTTCCACAGCGATAGTTCTGCTGTAGAGCAGCCTCTAGGGTCATAGAGCCACAAGAATGAGAGTTGGAAGCCACCTCTGGAGATCTTCAATCCTTCAGGTGGGAACAGGAGAGCTCCCTAAGAAGAAATGTGTGTGGAAATCTTGCGATTTCAAAGTTTCAGGAGGTCCTTAGATAGCAGGGGAAGCTTGAATTGGTTTAAATTGGTAATGTAAAAGATATGGAGGATCTGGGTGAGCTGCATGGTGATGCAAATAAGACATCCAGCATTTCACAGCAAACCACGGGCAATAAACAGCTCCTTTGTGCCTCCACTGAGCTGCCTATGAGACTCAAAGTACAGAGCAGAGGGTCTCAGGTATTACTTACACCACGACTTCTTGCCCCAGTCCCATCAAATGGTTTTCCTGCATGCTCAGCTGTTTGCCAAAGCAGAGCACCACTGCAGAAGGGGAAAGAGCTGAGCATGCCTCCAAACCTTCTCATGCCCTGGCTTGGGTGGTGGCTGTTTCCCTACTGGGATCCAGCACAGAAAGAATTTATGGAGAGGGGACAAAAAATCCTAAAAAGTTGCTCTGTGGGATACTTCCAAACTGTTCTGCCCCATTCCTGGAAATGGGCCAGGCTGGACAGGGTGCTGAGCAAGTTCATATAGTGGGTGGCACCCAAACCCATGGCAGGAGAGTTAGAACAAGATAATCTTGTCTTTAACATCCCTTCCAACCCAAATCATTCTGTGATCCTGTGAAACAGGCAATTAAAACATTTTTAGTAATTATTTTTCTCTAAAATAATCTAGAACTGAAACTTGAGCTAAAGTATTTCACAGCAACTTAAACCAAAGTCGCTTGAGGTCTGAGCTCAGCATTTGCTGGTCTCAGTTGCTGCAGCATGGGGGGTGCTGCTTTGGGGTGCAACTGAAATTCACCCACGAGTGGAACAAACCGGGCACTTGCCCTGCTGCATCTCCCCCCTGCACTGCTATACCAACACACACACACTCAGGTTCTGATGCAACAGACCACATACCACAGATCCCAAATTAGACATTTCTGCAGAACAACAGATTGCAACAAGGGCATCATTCACATGACACGCTGGAGTGAACACTGTATTGGGAAAGTCAAGGAGGTCCCCACTTTGTCCCACAGCATCAAGGAGCTACAATTCTCAGCCACAGCTCACAGGTGCCCACAGCTGGCGTCACCCCACTGAAATGCAGATGCCCCACAGGGGATAGCAGTTCTCTGAAGTTTTCCATGCAGTGACAAGGGGATGGCATCTGCCCAAGGGGGAGCTGACATCTCACACCCATCTCCTGGAGGGGCCTCTCACTCCAGGGACTGAAACCTCAACCTCAGCGGGATAAACCCAAGCCCAAAGCAAGATCACTTATAACGTCAATGATGTCACTTTTTCTACCATCTAGCAGACTGACAGGGCTATATTCCAGGAGGGTTCACCATGGTGTACCTGAACAACACAGACAGGGGAGTGCATCCCATCGTTTATGGCATTCTCAGTATTTATGGTACAACCCTACAACCCAGACAGTTTTTCTAAGTTTTGATCTTAGGTCACCATCAAAACAAATAACCCCAAAAATTTGAGTAAGTAGCCCTGCTCTGACTTCCCAACTGTAAAATTACCAATATTTACAACTAAATAAGAACTGACTCATCCGGCTGCAATGGAAAGATCCATCCCCTTAAAAAAAATCCACCTTATTTTCTGCAACATATGAAATACAAACAGCTCAACTAAAGAGAAGATGTGTTGGCTGCTGAGATACCCACCAATGCTGCAGTCAGTCCTACTCTACATAAAAAGTAAAAGAACAAAAGTAGATCTTGTGAGAGGAACACACTGGTCTTGCAAGAACAGACTGAATTCTCTTACTGAACAGGCAGATCAGTCCCATTACAACAGCAGATCGGAAGAGGACTCCAAACTTTTCAATTCTGCAGTCAAGATAACCAGAATGGCTCATCAAGCTCTGATGAAATAGGGTACACCTCAGCCCATGGCCATGACTTAGATTTCATTAATAAAACACTAACAAAATGCAAAAGTGCTTGTGTCTGTGTTTGATTTATACCATCATTCCTAGGGTATTCCTGGAAAATGTGATTGTTAAATGTCGGTGTTTAAGATCTGAAAGCAAATCTGACCAGTCAGTTTTGTTGCCTGAGACACAATAACAACAGTATTAGTTTTTTAAACATTAAAAATATCTCAGGTATTCCAAAGACATGTTTTCAGTTGTCCGGTTCTTTTATCCATCGTTTTTTATCATAAAAAAGGGGGGAGGGAGAAGGAGGAGACGTCATTTCAGCTGTTTAGTCTTTGGAGAACGCAATACAGAGGGCAGCTGTGGGGAGCTCAGGCACTCATTTGACAGAGCAGAAAGTAATTCAGCTCAGGGCGATCATGACCCCACAGCCACAGGCTGTACCAGCCATCCAGCCTCAGGGACACTGGGCAGCAGGTTGGGATGGCTCATCTATCTGCTCCTAGCCTGCTCAACACACCGCAAACAAAGGCCTTTCAGAGCTGCACCCCCTCAGAGACCCACGATCCCACAAAATCTGTGCCCAGGACACTGGCTCCCCAGGGAAATTCCAGGCAGGGCTGCTGCCACATCTGCAGAGACACACAGCAATGCTCAGGTTCAGCACAACAAAGTCTTTGTTCCTGACTGCCCTCTTCTATGAAATAAAATCCTTCTTCAGCCTTAAACCAGATCATAAAAACAAACCAAAGGAAACAGAACATCTGTGTGTACCTCTTCTGGTAGAAATTCAGGCTGCCTGCAGGGCTGAGGTGGCCTGAAGCCATCAGACTTTAGAGCCAAATGATTTGGGCACAGTGGCAGGATCCCAAACACATTAGACCTGGGCTGCTGCAGGCAGGGCTGGCAATCAGCAAGGCCAGCCCACCCAAGCAGCCTGGCCTTCCTTTCCTTTCTGTGCTGTGGCCAGTGGCACAAGGCAGACACACCAGCTCCTCACTCGCCTAGCCGGCCAGGGGACAAGTGACCCAGTTTGATAAAGCTGTTAGTTTAACTGTGCGGCCCTGACCCAGCCACATCTGTCTCTAGGGCTCAAAGGGTCCTTTCCTCCTCACTGTGACACCCTCAAATAGCCCTGCCAAGATGGACTTGGGGGTGTGGGTGGATGAGAAGCTCAAGATGCCCTGACCAAGTGCACTGGCACCCAGAAAGCCCCTGTGCCCTGGGCTGATACCACAAGGGGCAGTGGGTGAGGAAATTCTCTGCCCTGCTCAGGTGAGACCCCACCTGCAGAGCTACCTTCAGCTCTGAGGTTATCAGCATGAGGAGGACATAGAGTTGCTGGATCAAGTCCAGGGAGCCCACGGAGCTGCTCCAAGGGCTGGAGCCCCTCTGCTCTGGAGCCAGGCTGGGAGAGCTGGGAGTGCTCACCTGGAGAGGAGAAGGATCCAGAGAGAACTTAAGAGCCTCATCCAAGGCCTAAAGGAGCTCCAGAAGAGCTGGAAAAGGACTGGGGACAAGGGATGGAGGGACAGGACGCAGGGAATGGCTTCCCACTGCCAGAGGGCAGGGTTAGATGCGATATTGGGAAGGAATTGCTCCCTGGGAGGGTGGTGAGGCCCTGGCGTCACAGAGAAGCTGTGGCTGCCCAACCCCTGGAAGTGTCCATGGCCAGGCTGGACAGGGCTTGAGGCAACCTGGGATAGTGGAAGGTGTCCCTGCCCATGGAAGGAAGTGGAAGGAGATGTTCTTTAACATCCCTTGCAACCTAAACTATTCTGGGATTCACTGTACCAGCTTATGTTCCCTCCATCACCACTTAGCCCCATGAGTAAAGACTGACACAGCAGAAAAGTTCCTCTGCCCTGTGACCCTGATGCTTCTATTTCTGTTCCTGCTTGGAAAATTTGACTCCCCTGCCCACACATCCTCACCTCTTTACTGGCAACATTGGGCTAAGGCTGTGCAGCCACTTGGCAAAATTTAGGCATGTATCTCTACAACCACAGGTGGGTTTTCCTCGCTTTCTTTTTTAAATTATTTTTAACGGTGCTGCTGTATTTTATAAAGAAAGACCCAAGATACATATGAGCTCTTATAAATAAGTAAGACTGTGCACTTAGAAAAAAGCACAGCACATCCATGTAAGATTTACATGCTGTGGGAAGAGAACATCCAGCAACCATCTCCTGCATTACTCCTAGCTTTCACACAGCTGCATTTACCAGGCTCCAAAAAACAGGGATTATGTACTTTCCTAGGCTTCTTTCATCCACTCTGCTGCCAGATCCCACCACCCTCCTGCAGCACATGACACAGCATGGATGAGGATCAGCACCTGAGACCGGCCTTTATACCTGTTGGTGGGCTGGGAGCTCATCGTCCCACGAAAGCAGCTACCCAGCTCAGCAGCAGTGAAACTCCCCCTGTTCCCACCCTCTCCAGGGACTCATAGAATGGTTTGGGTTGGCAAAGGACTTTAAAGAACATCTCCTTCCACCCCCTACCACGGGCAGGAACACCTTCCACTATCCCAGGTTGCTCCAAAACCTGTCCAACCTGGTCCTTAACACTTTCAGGGATGGGGCAGCCACAGCTTCTCTGAGCAACCTGTGCCAAGGCCTCACCACTCTCACAAGGAACAATTTCTTCCTAATGTGTAATCTAACCCTGCCCTCTGGCAGTGCAAAGCCATTCCCCCTTGTTCTGTCACTCCAAGGTCCTTGTCCAAAGTCCCTCCCCAGCCCTCCTGGAGCACCTTTAAATCCTTTAGTATTACATATCTTTCATGACAGATACTGCAAATCATTTTGACACAAAACTCTCATGCCCTCTGAACAGTATTGTAAGTGTCGTGTCCACTTGTTTTTTGAACACTTCCAGGGATGGTGACTCCACAATTGGCCTGGGCATCCTGTGCCAATGCTTGACCATCCTTTCAGTGAAGAAATTTTCCTCAATATTCAACCCAAATCTCCTCTGACACAACTTGAGGCTCTTTCCTTTTATCCCGTCGCTCGTTATGTGGGAGGAGAGACTGAGCTCCACCTGGCTATCACTGCCTGTCACGGAGTCGTAGAGATCTGATTCTGCCAGGCACGGCGGCGGGGCCTCGGCCGCTGCATTTCATGACACAGAGTGAAAACTCGGTGTCTCACCCCAAATTCCCCGGGCCGAGGACATCGGCTGCCGGCGCTACGGGCCGGGGTGTAGCCGTGACCCCGCTCTCTCCCTCCTTGCCCGACCCACCGGCCCAGGCAGCAAGCAGTGCCGAGTCCGGACTGTCCGGGAGCCGCGGTGCCGCCACGAGAGCTGGCTCCTGCCCCTGTGCCGCACCGGCCGGGGCTCGGCGGAACACGGCTGGCCCCGAGCCCACGGGCCGGGCCCCGGCAGCCCCGGATCGGAAGGGACAGGCGGCGTCGCGCCCTGCTCACCTTCCGCCTCCCAGCGCTGCAGCGCGGCGGGGCCGCTGCGGCGGGCGCTGCCCAGCAGCTCGGCGGGGAGCGGCTCCATCCGGCCGTCCAGGCGCTCGGGCGGGCCGCGCTGGCGGGCCCCGGCCGCTGCCGCCGCTAGCCGGCAGTGCTCGCCCAGCCCCGGCGGCAGCGACGCCAGCAGCGCTCCGCGCTGCGCCGTGTCCAGCTCGGCCCAGAACTGCAGCAGATGGCCCTGTCCACACCGCTCCAGCCGCGCCCGCACCTCCTCGGGCGGGTCCATGGCGTGGGGAGCCCGCTGTGAGCGGCGCGGGACGCTGCGGCACCGAGCGGGGCGGTGCCGCGCCGGGGCGGGGCCGGAGGCGCCATCCCGGATCCTGGATCCCGGAACCCGGACCCCGGATCCCCTCCCCGCCGCTCTGGGTCACGCGGTCCCGGTGGCTGCGGCGCCGTCCTCAGAGCATCCCGAAAACGCTTCCCGGCTCTCCCCACTGCCGGCCTCGCAGGAAGTGCGGCCAGCGCAGCGCTTCCCCCATGGAATCACAGAATAGTCTGAGTTGGAAGGGACCCTCAAGGATCATCGAGTCCAACTCCTGGCCCTGCACAGCACCATCCCCAAGGTCACACCGTGTGCCTGGGGGTGTTGTCCAGACACTCCCTGAGCTCTGTCAGGCTTGGTGCTGTGACCAATTCCCTGGGGAGTCTTTTGGGAGCCTGTTCCAGTGCACAGCCACCCTCTGGGAGAAGAACCTTTTTCCAGTATCCAAACTGAACCTCCCCTGCCACAACTTCTGGCCACTCCTTCAGGTTCTGTCCCTGGTCACCAAAGAGAAGCGATCAATGTCTGTCCCTCCTCCTCAGGAGGAGGTTGTAGACTGTGATGAGTCTCCCCTCAGTCTTCTTTTCTCCAGACTGAACATACCAAGTGTCCTCAGCCACTTCTCATACAGCTTTCCCTCAAGGCCCTTTGAACCATAGGATTCTATTACAGCCTAGAGAATCGTATGTTTGGGAAACAAATTATGGGATATGTTAGCTTAGAAGGTAGAGGTTAGGAATGTAACCAATAAAGATAGATAGCTTAGTAGAAGGATTAGAAGATGACAAAGATTGATTGTTTATATATTATAACATTCAAAGTGTGATAATTGATAAAAGATTCGTGTTAATCACAAAAGCATTGGAGTTTGTATAAACCAGAACACTAAGCTCTGAAGTGAAGCATGGACACTAGATAATGGAAATTATATGATGTTAGGGGTTGGATTGTTCCCCTTTTCTTTCTGTGAATTCCTCCCATTGTTGTGCTAAGTAGTTGTGGCTACACCTTAAAACACAGATAATGTTCTCTCGTAGGGGGGTGGGTGGAGGAGGGGGGGGGAACCGGAAAAGGAAAGGTGGGAGAGGGGTCTGGAGTGGGGACTCTCTCTCGCTGGGCTCGTGGAGGGACAGGACGCCCCGTGCTTCGCTCTGGCATCTCCCCCTGACATCTCAGCACTGAGATCCACGCTCCCTGCCTTTGGACCTCGCTCTGCTGCTCTCCCATCTCACCCTACTATCTCCGGACACTCTGCGGAGCACCAAGACCGACACCGTGAGGGGGGGAGGTCACCTTCCCATCCCTCTCACCCCTGGGCCTCCGCCGCCATCACTCCAGCCCTCTGCAACTGCGCGGGACCTGCCCTGCCCCCACAGCACCGGTAACTGAGCACAGGGACACGGCCTGTGGCCAAAGGGGACTGGAGCAGAGCTAGACTGTTCTGTTCTGTTGCCAATTTTCTTATAGCTGTTGTTTTCTGCCTTGTTAGATACCAGTAAAGAACTGTTATCCACATCCCCATATCTCCTGCCTGAAAGCGTCTGATTTGGACCTAAAATAATTAAAAGGGAGGGGGGTTGCACTCTGCATTGCAGAAAAGGGGCTCCTGCCTTTCCTTAAACCATACCTGTCTTTTCAAACCAAGACATATGATAAAATAATTCTGTTTAAAATCACCTTGTTGTCTTAGGTTTGAGTTGCCAATTTAAATTTATTTCTTTCTGTTGTGAGACAGAACCAGGAGCAGAAGAGCAAGGCAGGCTTAAAACTTGAAAGAGTATAGAAGAAAATTTATTAACTACACAAACAAAAAAAGGGGGGAAAAGGGAGAAAAAAAAAAAATTCAGAATAAGATTTTCCAGATCACTCCGTCCCTCCCTCTCCCAATCTTCATAACAACAAAACAAACATATAACAAATACTTCAGTCAGTGCCCAATTTAGTCTTTCTCTGTTCACTTCTGGAGAGAGAAGCCTCTTCTTGTTGAAGTTGTAGGGATTTTTTCCCACAAGAAGGGAAAAAAAGTTCTCTTGTGGTTTTATCTTTCACGATTTGCATCCGCCCGGGAATCTGCAACCGTGATGCTCCTCCCAATTCTACAGCCGTCCCAAAGTTGTAGATGTGGGTCATGTCTGTTCCATGGGGTATTACTTTTAAGAATGAAATGTTCGACAGCAACGATTCTCTCTGTCTCCTTTCTCTCTGCTCAGGCTTCATCTTCAGAAAACTGAAATCCCCTTCTTTTCTCAGGGCAGAAATTCTCAACACAGGTGTTTTTTAGTCAAATCATCTATTAAATGGAACATTTCCATCCCCCCATGTCTCTTTCCATGGTTTATAGGAATATTCAGTACATCAGTTCATTCCTACAATTTCCCAAAAAGATTTTCAGCCATTTCAGCATCTTCTCATTCTCCTTCCATCTTAAAAAAAAAACTTAGCTCTTACATCACTGACTTCAGAAATCTTCTTATTCCCTTTCATATTCAAAGGAAAGGCTGGAGGCTTTGCAAATCTTATCTGAACACTAAAAAATTAAAGTTTAACACAACTACAAAAGTTGGGCTAGGCTCAGGCCGTGCTGGGGGGGGCGGCTGAGGTGTTAATCAGCCTTTCTGGGGCTGGGCTGCAGCCCCGCATGGCTCATGGCCACCCGGGCAGGCCCAGCCCGTCCGGCAGCATAAAGAGTCAGCCTCCCCCCACGCCAGAGCCGCAGGCCGGTGGAGGAAGAAGCCGTGAAGGTCTTATCACACAACTTTTCCTCCCCCCGGCCATCGGGTCCCCCTCGTTGGCAAACGGGGCCCAAGCGGCCTCCCGAGCCTCCCCTCCCCCACATGGGGAAGAGGGAAGCTCGGGTTGGTGTTACCTGCTCAGCCGCCGGAAAGACAAAAAGACTCAGTTCCGGATTACCTCCTTCAAAATGTGTGTGCATGGAGCAAACTAACTTTCTCTAATTGGCTGTTACAGGTATCCCCACCCCCACAGAGGAAATTCCCTTAGGAAGAACCTCTTCTGAGTTTCTTCCTCCTAAGTCAACCTATCACACTTGTTATGTTATATTATATTGTATTATGTTACATTATAATACGTTATGTCTTCCAAATAAGTTGTATCAGCTACCAGCTTGCAAAATCAGACCTCCCAAAAAGCCCTTCCTGCCTTTGTCTGATCAATACTGCCTATCCCAAAAACCAGACTCACAGAACTTCTCTGGTGGTTATCTACAAGGCCCAGATGGCTATCTGTGACTGATTATCGCCCAAAGGCTTTGTGTAAGGATGTTTATTCAACCACCACTGCTTATGACAACAAAAATCAAAAAAAAATGTTGACTACAATGAGAAACCACAGTATAAGAAGAGGCTGCAAACCGAGGTTGGGTGGAGTGTGGAGTGGGCGGTGACCCCTCACATTCCCCAGCGCACTGCTTGCTCTTTCTATATCAAATAAAGCAATCTAAATTTTGCTGAATATCGAGACTTTTGTCTCTCATTTATAACAAAAGCCAGCTAAATACACAGATGGAAGCATTTAAGCGAAATCGATATACATTAGAACATACTTAGACCCAGCCAGGAGATACCTATACATCATAAATTTTGACACTGAAATTAATGGAGATCAGAATAGAGGGGTCAGCAGGTTAGGTAGTCATAGTAACAGGACAGAGGTAAAAAGTTTAGAGCGAGGTAGACGGTCCTTACTTCCTCCCCTGAAGCCCTCCGACTCATTTAGAAGACCACCGACTCAATACCAAGGGAAGACTACGCAACCACAATGAGTATGCAACTAATTTTAATACCGAGTGGGGAATGGGTGGTGACAGGCAATAAATATGTATTGGCCTCTTTGAATATGCATGACTTTTGTGAATAAATAGAGGGCTAAAAGCTGCTGAAGGATGCACACGCCTTTGGGAGTGATCCCGCCTGTCCACCCAGCGCTGAAATAAAACATATCCTTTTGACTAAAGCAGTTGAAAGGTATTTTGTCCTTCCCTTTTGTGAATCACCTTCACCATCTCTGTTGCCCTCCTTTGGACACTTTCTAATGGCCTAATGTCTTTCTTATATTGTGGTGCCCAAAACTGCCCTCAGGCCTCGAGGTGAGGCCATCCCAGCCCAGAGCAAAGTGGGGCTATCCCCTCCCTTGACCAGCCCGGGATGCTGGGCCTGATGCTCCCAGAACACAGATGTCCCTGCTGGCTCCAGGGCACTGCTGACTCACATTCAGCTTTCTGTCAACCAGCACCCCCAGGTCCCCTCCCATGGTGCTGCTCTCCAGCGTCTTCCTCCCCAGTCTGTTTGTGTATCAGGGTTGCTCCATCCCAAGTGCAGAATCTGGCATTTTCCGCTGTTGAACTTCGTCTGGTTGATAATTGCCAAGTTCTCTAAATTGTCCAGGTCTCCTTGCAGAGCCTCCCTCCCTTTGAGGGAGTAAACAGCTCCTCCCAGTTTCGTATCATCTGCAAAGTTGCTCAGTTTCCCTTCCAGTCCTGTATCCAAGGCATTAACAAAGATGTTGAACAGCACAGGGCCAATGATGGAGCCCTGCGGAACCCCACTAGTGACCGGTGCCAGCCTGATGTCACCCCAGTCACTGTCACCCTTTGTGCCCAACCCATGAGCCAGTTGCTCACCCATCACATGATGTGTTTACCCAGCTGAATGCTGGACGTTTTATCTGAAAGGATAATATGAGGGACAGTATCAAAAGCTTTACTGAAATCCAAAAAGATTACGTGAACTGGATTTCCATGAAGTCATGCTGGCTGTGACCAGTGACGGTATTGTCTTTCAGGTATTTTTCAATAACTCCCAGAATAATCTTCTCCATAACTTTACCAGGCACTGAAGTGACACTACCAGGCCTGTAGTTTCTGTGGTACTCCTTCTTGCCTGTGAGAAATGACGGCTCACTTTAAAATTTTTAAAAGTTTATTAAATCTTACCAAATAAAACAAAGGACTGAATAAGGAAAAAGGGCAGTGCGCACAGGGAGTGTGTGACCATCTGCCACATGCTTGCCTACAAAATGCTTGCTCTGCACTTTATACCCTCGGTGTTGCATCAGCCAACATCAGCCAACATCAGCCCGGCCCCTCCCAAAGTCTGCCAGTCAACTTTTCTTCACTGTCCATTGCAACTTGATTGGAAGTCAGGTGTTGTCATGCCGTGCCCCCCTAGCAACAAGCCTCCCCTATTCCCAAATGCCCCATGCAAGAGGCTGGTGTACACAGCCTCTCTTTACCTGTCTTGGACAACCCAGGCTATCTGGTGGTAACAATACAGGGGGGAGGGAAGGGGACTATGAGGAGAAACAGAGGACATCTAAACAACAAATCATAATAAAATAACCATACATCAATAAAACTTCTCTTAACATGCACACAATATTCAACCTTTAACTGCAAGAGCCAATCATCATATTACCCATCTATAACATTGCCCTTCTTGAAAATTGGGCCCTGTGGCCAAACCTCTGCTCTGCAGGGGCCATGGTCCTATGGCTGGCATGAGGTGTGTCTGAGAGGACCCTCAGGTCCTGGTGCAATCTGTGCCAGGAGGTCTCAATGCCCTGTCTTACACTCACACTTGGAAACATCGCAAGGTCTCAGGGTTCCCCCAATGGAGCAGGAGTTGGATAGGCTCAGCTATACCCCAGACATGGTGCAGACTCAGGCCACCTGCTCACAAATACAGTTCCCTGGTTTTGAAATAAAGTACCAACGAGAAGGATAAGAGTTAAAAATGAACGGAATCACTGAAGTAGTACAGGAGAAATTCAAGGTCAAGTAAAAGAAATTATGAAAGATGAAGAAATGATGAAGGAACCAAGATCCATGAACTGAGAAGTAAAGAGCAGGAGGACACTATAACTCAAATTAAAATGCCAAAGAACAACTTTGTTTGAATGTTGTGCTCATGAGCATAGTAAAATCCTCACCCACAGGCTGTGATTGCCCCTTACTCGCAGTCGCTATTCTGCCTGCAGTCAGAGCCCAGCTGGGTAGGAGAACATGAGAAGACAGACAGCAGCTCAGACACAGCCACTTCCCTACATATGATTGGAGTCAGGGAAGCTAGACTCCATTTAGATGTGACCGTCAGGTCTGGAAGAATCCCTGAGAGTTGTCAAAGCTTCTGCTTCACATTCTGTTTCTTATTTTATGTGACTTGACACAGCTTCTGCTCAGAAGAGCCTTGGGGTTTTGAAACCTGATATCTCTGCTCCCCTTTACATGAAATCTCTCCCTGATGTGGTTGCATGCCCTGCCCGCCCAGTGTGCAAATGAGTGCAGGTCCTTCCACCCATATGGTGCCTCCATAACCAGCAACCCTTATCCATCATAAAAGGCTCTGTCAGATACAACTTATAAATTAAGCCCTGCCTTTTCCTGCAGAACTTGCTGCCTTGCCTTGAAGGAATCCCATCTCAGAGCTGTGGGATCTCATACCCATAGGACTCTAGAACTGAAACAAATCATTTGCTGCTGGCAAATGTGCTCCCACTCCCCAAATCCAGCCATCCACCAGAACCGGTTAGTCTGGCTGCACAGCATCCCCCGGCTGGTTCTACAGCCCATGGGACTCTGTGTGTAGATATTTTCTTCTGCAAAACAATAAAAATGGTGACAGGTTGGATTAGTTACACCAGGCAGAACAGCCCCAGTGAACAGGAGGGAGGGATGCCAAACAAAAGACAAACATGCAGGTAGAACAGGAAATTCAGCAAGAATAAAGCTCCAGCTCACTGACAGTCAGGGTGAGGTATCCCACCAGGAGAGAGGCAGAGGTTGTTGTGTTTAGGACCTTGCTCCAGGCTGCAGCATTAGGTACCCACTGATAGGAAGGATGTGTGCTACTGTCTTTACAAATGAGTTGATGGGTGAGGGTCTTTACGAGAAATGGGTGTTAGTATCTTAAAAACGGGTCTTAATCTACAAACATGAAGCCGAACAAGTTCGTTACAGAACCCAAACAGTTTGACCAGACAATTTGAGCTTCTGAACCTCAGGATAATAGGAGAAACGGGTCCATACAAAGTCAACTGCCGAACCCAGATAATCTGAATTTCTAGTGGATCTGCAGAACAAAGCCCGAACTTCTGAACTTTGGGGGGGAATATCAATACATGCTCAAGTGTGCAATATGTGGTAGGCAGTTCAGGAAGACTATACCTTCCTAGTAACTCAGCCAGTGAGGAAAGGAAGAGGGCAAAATATGGCCGGGAGTTTAGAGTAAAGGAGTCTGTGTCCTATGAAGCCTAGAGAGAGATCCCACAGGGGTATGGTTCCAGTGGACTCTCTCCCTTTATTTGAATAAAGTTGAAGAACTCCTCTGTCTACTTTGTGGACATTGGCTTTTCCACAGAACACCAATATGTTCCCCAAAGAAATATGATTTTACAGTCATCCCCTGAACAAGGTGACAGGCTGGTGAATTTCTGGCTGTGGCACACCTGTGACTGCTGTTGCCCTTGGCCACTCCTGGCTTTGTTGGCAGCAGAAGAGTGGAGTTTGTGATAGGACAGAGCAGTTGCTAGATGGATCCTGACTGGAACCCTTGCAGCATCTATTGGACTTCCATTTAAGCCACAAATTATTCCCTCTATTTAAACTTGCTGTGCTAAGACTGCAGGAGAGGCATCATGGTGAGACAGGATGCAGTGGCTGTCATTTCCTACTAATACCAGTTCTTGCTCTGCGGACTGAGGTGAGCAAACAACCCACCACCCTCTAGACAGCTTATTTCAACAGTTCACCAACTTCCATTCTCTCAGCCTTGTGACAGCCTCTGAGCCACTGGGCATCCACCAGACTTGCTGCTAGCTGACCTTCTGGGGGGAAAAAAGAATCTAGAAGAGAGAAAAGACGCTTTATGGCAAATGCCTGGCCCTCACCAAGGGAAATAGAGCATGTGCCCAAGACGTCCCAGAGCAGAAAGATGGAAAACATAATGGCATTGCAGAGCTGGAAAGGTCAAACAAGATATCCCTTCCCAAGGGGAAACCTCTCCCACCATGCTCCCTTCACTATTTTTTAGCTTCTGCTGAGAGGTCTCCTGGAGACAGATGCATTTCTGGATTGACACTTTGGTACCCCACTGGAAGTAATTCCTTGCTAGCTTTGAGGCTGAAAAAAGAGTTAACACAAATTGTACTTAATTGTTCAGTGACGGGAAATACCAGAACTTGGCACCTGGACTGTTGTTGGCACAGCTCCTGGTCTAGTTTTAACCAAGCCCCAACCAACTGTGCCAGGTGGTGACCTGCACCGGCTGGGAACAAACCCACTCTGGATGCAGCACTCCATGGGCCGGTGGCAGTGCCAGCTATTCCACGTGTCAGGCAGCAGCATGCACACATTGAGTCCACAATGTGTGGCTGGTTCCCCACCAGACCGTGCTCTCCTCTGGGAAGACGTGGCAACAGAGGTTCACAGCATCTGCTTGGACATAGTCATCAGGAGACAACCTCATGGCTGTAAATCACCATGTGTCCTCTGCAGCATCAAGATTTAGATGTGAACACCTAACTGCTGCTGAAGCCAGAATAGGGCTTGATCAACTGCCACAATCATCCATCAGCACCCTTCGATGGTCAGGATCATGTAGGAAGGTGCTCCAGTCTCCAACAGCAGCATATCTTTACCCCAGTGCTCCGCTGAGGTTTGGTGCAGCTGCTCTGGCCTCTCCTCACAGATGTGGCAATGCTGGTTGGTGGGACACGCTGGGCTGCCACCAGCCTCCAGCAGATGGCCTGTGCCCCCCCAGAGGTGGCCAGTGATATGTTGGGTGTCACCACACCAGAGCCATGTGTGTCATTGCCAGTATCCGCAGGCCACCAGAGAGGGAGGGCTGGGCCAGGTCTGAATGGCAGCTGGTGCTTCCCAGTAGCTTGAAGGAAGGAGAGCTGAATAACTACACTGTTTATATTTTAAAAAAACAGACATCTCTGTTTGTCAGAAGAGTCTGGGCTGGCCCTAAGACAAACTATATAGTGAGAGAAAATAAACCCTCCCCTAAAAAAAAAAACAACAACCCCCCAAGAATTCTTTTCCAAGAATATCCAAAATGTCCCTAACCTCATCCACTAGACCACCCTGAGGATGGAAATGTCAGCCTGTCTCAAAGCAGCTTTGTCAAGGGCACTTTGGTACAGAAAACACAGTAAGAGCAGAGCTGCCCTTGGCTGTTGTGTCCCAGTTCCCGTGCTGGAGCAGGAAGCTCCACATGGACAGCAGTGAGAGTATTTCAGCTGAACTTACTTGCAGACACAGTAAACACCAGGAATTGTTTCTGGTATCTCTGGTTCACTTTCCTGATGGGATAGACTGGCTAGTCAGGGAGACAAGGGCACATGGGACACAAGACCTTAAGGTCGTTCTGATTTCCCCGTTATTCCTGACTGTTCCTGCAAGGTCAGAGATTGGGGAGGAACCTAAAAGAAAGAAGAAACCTAGAAGAAATCCCCTTTTTTTGTAGATCAAGCCTTTGCTGAGCAAAACAGCCCATGTGCTGATGCTGTCAGAGCTGAGCAGCACCACAGTGACTACCTTGTTTTTGGAGCAGGAAGCAAAGGGAAGCACTGGTTCCTTCTCCCTGTATCCTGAGCAGGTGTGAACCTGTTCAGTCAAAAACAACTAAGCCGAGCAGATACCTCAAACAGGTAGGACGGGTCTGGGAAATTTATGCAAAGAAATGACTTAAAGAAAAGCAGGCTATGACCAGCTAAGCTGCAGCACAGAGAGCAGCTGGAACAGGATCTTGGTAGAGAAAAGTCCCCTGAGGGTCTCCAGAGGTTGCTGTGATTTACCTTGCAGCCTGGGGCTGGCAAGGCTGTCTCCATGGAGAAGTGGCAAGAATGGAATGAGAAGCCAGAAGTAGGACCAAGGTGCTGAAGATACCTGGATGAAGTCTGATCTGGACAGGAAATCTGATGGCAAGGGCAGCACAGCAAGGGCCAGATGGGTGGGAGGGCTTGAGCCCCAAGTAGCTTCCACCCTCTTCCTTCGAAGCCAACTCAGAATTAAAGGGAATCACCCCTGACACGTGGCACAAGGAGGCAAAGTGAAGTGCCTGTGACACGGGAATCATGACGTCAGGGCTTTGCAGTCTGCTGTATTGCAATAGGACTCTGATAGAAGGGGTTTGCAGAGGAGGCAGCACCGTGCAATAAGATTAACATACTGCTGCGTCTAACAGACACAGCAAATTTCCCTGCAAAGTAGAGAAACTCATTCTCTTATCAATGCCAGTGCATATTAATTTTGTAAAAGATTAGATCCAAATCTTGTTTCTCTCACTTTTGTCAACACCGGTGGGTTTTCCCCCTCCTTTTTAATGTCTGTGGTTCAATAGGGCTCCTACCCCATCTGCTGCTGGCCACTGGTGTCTTACCAGCCACAGCACTGGGGGGATGGGATCCTATTCCCTCTGTTAGCATTTATTTCCCCCATGGCACCAGACAAGTACACCACACAGGACTCTGTGCTGGTGCTCTACATCCTGCTCCGGTAGGGATGCTGCATTGACTGACAATTCTTGGGTGTGTTTGCAAAGGTGGCAGTAAGAATGAATGCCATAGTTGGGATTTTCCTTGTCGCTGTTCACTAATCACATTGGCTCTGAAGTCTTTAGAAATTATGCTGGTTTTGGCTGGGTTAGAATTAATTTTCTTTACAGTAGCTGTTATGGGGATAGGTTTTGGATTTGTGCTGAAAATACGGACACCAAAATATGGTGTTGACAATACGAAGATATTTTTCTTATTGCTGAGTGGTGCTCTTTACAGACCCACAGTCTTTTCTGCTTCTCAGTCCACCCCATCAGGGAGGGTGATAGGGGTGCATAAGCAGTTGAGGGAATACACAGCCAGGACAGCTGAACCCAACTGACCCAAGAGATACTCTGAACCATACTACATCATGCTCAGTATATAAAGCGGGGGGAAGAAGGAGGACGGGCGTGGCGTTTGTCGCGGTCCTTGATCCGGAGAGGCGGGTCGGGCTCCCCCCGCGAAAGGAGTTGGACGCCGGCGACTCGCGGTCCCAGGGCGGGGCGGGCTCCGCATGCAACTCAAATTGCCGTTCTACCTCTCAGCCAATAGCCGGAGAGCCTGGCCGCAGCCAGCCAATGGGAGCGCGGCACTGCCTGCCGCCAGCCAATAGGCGAGGGGGGCGGAGCTTGGAGTAACGCTCAGAGCGGTGGCGATGGCCCCGGAGCGCGGTGACCGCTCGCTCCCCGCCGGTACCGAGGGTCTTCCCCGGGTTTTCCTGCAGAGCCTGCGGACTCTTTTCGATATCCTGGATGACCGGCGGCGGGGTTACGTGCACTTACGGGAGATCGAATCGCGCTGGCGGGGAGCGGAAGCCCAGGAGCTGCCCGCCGGGGTGATGGAGGGGTTGCGGCAGGCGGCGCCGGCCAGCGGCTACCTCACCTTCGAGAGGTTCGTCCTGGGGCTGCGGGCGGCCCTGCCTGGGGCTGAGCCCCCGGTGGAGGGTGGCAGCGGCGGACGGCGGAGCGTGGAGAAGCCGCCAAGCCCTCGCTGTTCCGAGGAGCGGCGGGGGAAGAGCACCGGGCAGCGGGAACCGGGGCACGGCCAGCCCCGGGGCCGCGGTGAGTGGCGGGACTGGGCTGGGGGTTTCGGGCTCGCGGGGTGATGGCAGCACCGGAGCCGGGGACTGGCGCTCGGAGGTGGGAATGAGATCCCGCGGCTCACCCCGCTCCCCTGTGTCCTGCTCTGGGCTCAGAGCCAGCGGTTCCCGCAGGGCCGGTGTGAAACTCGCCCGAAGTTACTGTTAGTCCTGATTTGGCTTCGCTGAACTGCGGTCCCGGTGCGAATATCCCAGCGCCGCCGCCCGCCCAGGGCTGTGTTCCCCTCGCGACGCGCTGGGCTATTTATAGCGCTGACAGGAGGAATTAAGGGCTTTGCCGTAACGTGTCCGTGCTTGTCCCCTGGCGTAGAGTCTGTCCTGACCTTCCCTGGGGGGTGGGTGGCACAGCTGGGCGTCTCGGAGAATGGCTGGGGTCCCCCAAAACCGAGCAGCTTCGCTGGGTGAAGCTGCGGTCACGGAGCGGCCGTGTGCTCTGGGCACTGCGCTGGGCTCGCCCTCAGGGGTGATTCCTTCACGATCTCATGCATGGTTTGGACAAATAAAAAATGCAAAACCTGATCCGCCTTTTTAGTTTGGATCATTCCACGGCACTATTCCTCCCCCCCTCACCCCCCCCCCCCAAAAAAAAAGAATCAATGAATAAATAGGAGAGCAGCACCAGAGAGATGTGCTCTGCTATCCCAGGCTCTGTCCACAGTGCTCACCTGCACATCCTTGTGGATTCTGCCCTTTCCTCGGGATCTGGCCTCCTTGTGCTGGCTCTGCCAGAGCCCTTCAGGCACTGACCTTGGCATGAAGAAGACTGTTTCACTGACATTTTGATTTGTTCCTAGTCAGTAGAAAATGTTATAAGGAAACCAGGCTTCTGGGCTTATCTGGGTAGGTAATAATTTTTTATCTAGGTTTGTGAAGTGCTTTGAGATCAGAGGAGACAAAGTCTGTGTGCAGAGCTGGTACTTGTTATTGCACCACCTGAGTGCAATGACTTCCTCCGCCTTGGGAAGGTCAGACTGGTTTGTCTTTCCTTCCCAACCACTCCCTCCCAGTCCCTTCTGCTGGGTGGAGAAGAAACTTTTAACTGTGACTGAAGTTCTCTGCTTTTTATTTTGCCTCCAGACTAATCACTGGAGCTTCATCTAAGGGAATATTATTAAGCAGACTAAGTTTTCTTTCATCAAGAGTGTAAATATGGAAAAACCTGAAAAAAATCCTGCTTGGTGAATAGAAAGCAGATTGAAAGCTCTGCCCTGGGAACGAGCAAGCAGATGACTACAGCAGCTTTCTGCTTGCTGAGGATCTTTCTGTTATAGGGTGATGTTCTATAACTGTCCAGAGCCTGTGGGCAGGTTAGTGCCCCAGCCCTTGTTTCCAGCATCCCACACTGCAGGGCTGTATTTTGGCCAGAGGCCTGAGTTTCAGGTTCATTCAGTAGCTTAGAAAATGGTACAACTCGTTACTTCTCTCTTATAGCTCTGCACAACTGCCCAGTGCGCCCCTCCACAGGTGGCTTCCCGGGGTGCAGTTGAACAGGTGGATGTTCTCAGCTGGCTGCAAGGGAGTTAGGCAGTATCGTGGCAGGATATGGCTCCATCCTTGCTGTGGAGATGGGTGCTGGAAGCTGCAGGGAGACCTGTCTCCAGTAAGATTGTATCATTTGGGTGTGAGGCTGCTCTGAGCCTCCAGCTGCATGTGGTGGCTTCTGTAAGACCCCAGCCAAGTGCATTGAGATGATGTATCAGTGCTCATAAGCTGCAATGAGTTGGAGGAAATGCTCTCTGCCTGTGTTTTGGGGGAGGAGAGTGTTCACAGGCTGCGTCCCCAGCTCTGCTTTATGGTCTGAGGGACATCTACATGTGGGAGAGGTGATTTGGATGTGACTCATGGCAAAATGGCAGAGGTCTCTGCCATTGCAAAATGGCAGTGGTTCTCCTGGCATGTCCAGGGGTGCGGTGAGCCAGTGAGACAATTCTCTCCACTCTCCCACACTAACCTGCTTGTGGGCAGAAGTGCTTCTGAGGTCCCCCTGCTCAAGTCAGCTTCCAGCTTCTGCTCAGCCCATCAGTGTTGGTACAGTCTGCAAGCTGCTGCTTGGCACTCCATGGTCCCTGAGGTGCCAACAGCGCCCACTGGACACTAGGATGATGAGGCAGATACTGGAGAAGTCACAGGCAGGAAAGTCACCATAAGGATGTTCCTACCTCAGATGCCTGGTGTCTTGTCACAGTAGTGTCTGAGTGCATTGTTCTTGGGGGTCCTTACCCCAGTAGTGCCCCTGGGAGCTGGGACTGGAGGTGTCAAGGCACAGAGCAGAAAGAGCCCAGGAAGTGTGTCATGGCCCTGGGCACTGGCTCCTCGGGTGGCTTGGCTCTAGCAGGTGAAGAGCTGTTGGCACTAGCAGGAGGGAGGGGATGGTTTGTAAGGGCTTGTCTGGGCCATTGCCAAGAATACTTGTGGAGGAGTGTACAGCAACCATGAGGTGTCTGCTTGTCCTGGGCAAAGAAGGACCCAGAGGGAGGAAGGAGCCTGTCTATTATCTCATGGCAGGATCTCTTCCACCTCTGGTGATCTGATCCTGTTCTTTCCCTAAGAACTATCCCAGCACATTAGCAGGGCTCCTGTTTTAGCTACTACCTTGTCAGCTCAGGTGTTCAGAACTCGGTTGGTTGACCCGGAGCTCCTGTTCATCAGAGGTGTAGCTCAGCTCAACCCAGCACTTCTAGGTAGCTGCAGCAAAAATGTTTTTGTCTTGCAGCTCCTACCAGAAGTGCTCCTGGCTTTACCTTGGGATTCTGACTGTTGAGAGTATCCTTGGTTTTGGGGCTGTTCCTCAGCTTTTTGAGCAGGATATACTGCAGGTCTGCCAGGACAACGTGTGTGGTCACACCAGTCGTGCTGGGTTCCTCCTAGATAGATGTGGGTGTATGAAACCAAAGTGAGCTGGCAAAGCATATGGATGGGTGATATCAAAGACTTTGTGTTCACTGATGTGCTAGAGAGCTGTCTGTGTCAGAGTACTTGCTGGGAGGTGGACTGAGATACTGTGATGGACCAGAAAGAGGATTTTTCTCATGGCATGGTAGCTTCTTTCCCCTGCGACACAAAGTGACAAACTGAGGTGTCGCATTGACTGCTGCCCCCTGAGCCTGTTTCCTATCCCTGAACGAGTGTGACCATGGCAGCTCTGGCAGCCCTGGTACAGGGTTCCCACACCTCGTACCTTCAAGATGAAGGGTGGCTCCTGTGGCCATGGCTGCCCTCTTCTGCCTCATAGTCCTTCCTCTGTCATGTCCATGTGTTCAGCTGAGGAAACTTGTGGAGCAGAGGGAAGAAATGTGCCAGCCCATGTGGTGCCACACATGCTGTCCTGGCACTCACAGCCCTTCATGTGCCTGCAGCAGGGAATGTGCCAGATCTGTGCCAGGCAGCTCTGGTAGAAGGATGTGCGAGGGATTGGGGTGCCTGGCAGACGCGTGGGGAGCTGTCCTGGGAAGAGGGCGTTTTCCCCAGCTGCCTGCCATCACTTGCCGGCTCCTTGCTGCTTTTCTTGAAAAGCCAGGTTGGGAAAGGAACTCTTGAGGAAACCTGTGTGCAGGGAGCAGGCGTGCTGTGGGGCTGATGGGGTGGCACGAGACAGGGTGTGCTGGGCACTTGGCTGGCGACTGAGGCAGGAAGGGAGGAGCAGTCTGAGCTGCTGCCCTGACTTGCCTGGGGCTGTGCTGGCTGCACCCCTGGCTGCCCTGATGCTGTGGCTTGGGACGCTGGGGTGTCAGGGTGCTGCTCTACCAGCTCAGCTACCAGTGGATCAGAGCTGGCTCGGCTCTGACTGCAGGGCTGGGTTGCTGCTGGGGGTGGGCAGTGTGGGGCTTGTATGGACTTCACTGCAGGCACCCACGGAATTCCTGCCCTGGCTTACAGGCAGGAGGTGGTGCCTGATCCAGCCTGGGACCTGCCAGTATGAATTTAATCTTCAAAAATAGTTATGCATGGATTTGCATCAGCACCATGTGTTTGTAGTAGATTAGTCTTTTGCAGGATAGGATGTTGGGGTTTTGATAAAATTTTGGAAAATCTATAGCCTGATTTACTTTATGGTTATATCACAGACATAGTGTCTGGGCTGGATATCCACATGGCCAAGTCCATCACTAGGCAGGAGCTGCCTTCAGGAGAAGTTGGTTTCCTGGCAGAGCTGGTGCCACCTGAATGGAAGCCAGGTGTCCCGTGACGAAACATGAGGGTAGGCAATATCACTAATGGTTTAGTTGTCCTAGCTGGGACTGGACCAGCTTTTCCTGGAAGCTGCTTGCTCTCTACAGAAGATGACATTGAGGTCGCACAGCTGAGACAGTCATTCCTGACAACTGTCTTGCCTGGACAAAAACAGGAGCAAATACTCAAGCTGGTGGTTTGCTCAGTCTCTCCCTGTTTGCAAGACCACCCTGCAGATCATCTCGCAGAAATGGCCCTAGGGAGAATTTTGTTGAAAGTAGCTTGTGGCCTCATGCCTTCCTCTGTTCCAGGTGGTGATGCAAAGTCTGCTGGGCAGTCCCAGGGAGACAGTGGCCACCCAGGGGCTGGGGACATTCGGAGGCATCAGAGAGGCCGTGCAGAACACCGGAGACACACCATCACCAGTGGCGTGGACTTCAGCATGGTAAGGGAGTGTTGTGGGCTCCCATGAAGGGGAAGGTGGATTGCAGGGGTCCCTCACTGCTGATGCCATCTCTGGGCTTTGGCTTCCTCTCTGCTCACCCTGCACATGTGAGCTGTGGCACATCAGGCAAAATCCTAATATTTTGGATATCAAGGTCTGTTGATGTATATGGGTGTTCTGCCATTATTTCCAAGGTGCTTTCCAGCCTGAATTGTGCCAGACAGGGAGGAGGTGGATGCCTTCCCCCAGTGTGGGGTCAGCCCATGAAGCTAGTGTGCTGGCTGCCTTCCCCATGGGCAAGGTCTTGGGAAGAGGAAGACAATGGTAAAGGTATGGGAACATCACATCCATCTGGGCCTTAAGAGCACCCCAGCAAGGGTCAGGTATGCTTTGTGCTGGCAAGCAGTGGGGCCAGGCTGTGTCCCCTTCCAGATGTTCCATGTAGATCAGGGCTCAAACATGCAGGTCCCCTTGGCTTCTGACAGATTTTGTGCTAGCAAATCAGAGAAATCCACATTGAATTTATCCAGGCAGCCCAGGATAGAGGGGTATGCTCCCCTTTCTCCACTGCTGAGTTGAGAGGCTTGGATGAAATTGCCTGGGTGAAGGGGTTTCATTGCTCCCAGGTCTCATCGCTCTCATGCCTGGGCATGTTGCCCCCAGGCTCAAGCTAAATTGTCCTGAGAAGAGAGCCAGGACCAAGCCTGCAGAATGAGTACTTGGTGGCATTGTCACCACTGCACTTTCACTCCTTGCACCCTCGTGTCACCCTGCTCCTGCAGCCCAGTAGGCCTGACCAGTGGTGCCCAGACTGTCACTGCCCTTGGAGGACACAACATGTCCTGATGCCAGCCTAGGGAGGGGATGCTCATGCAGGTAGTTTGCTGGGCTTGCATCCATGAGAGGGGTCTCTGCTGGGAGATGCTGATAAGGAGTGATAAATGTACCTCTGTGTGTCTAGGATTGAGGGCTCTGCTTCTTGAGGTTTTGTGGGTTGGGGGTTGCTGTTTAGGGAAAGGAGGGTCTCTGCTTCCCTGGCAGGGCTCTTCCCTGTGTGTGCAGCTCTGGGCTGGAGTACATCTCAAGGTCCCAAGCTCAAGGTGCTGTGTGAGAGGGGTGGTGGCCACCATCTGTCCCCAGCTCTGCCATAAGTACTCTTGCTCTGGGCTTGTATTGCCCTGGTCTCTATTCCCCCAAATTATCGTGTGGGCAGTGGGAGGGATGTCCCCTCCTTCCCTCTTTCCCTATATGTCACCAAGTGCTGCACTGTCTTTCTGTGCTTCTGACCCCAGAGAAGGGGTGTGTCTCAGCCTTCCCTGATACCCTGAGCACAGCCTTTAGGCACTGGTGCCATTTCCAAGCCTACAGAGACAGCTGGAACAGGTTTGAGTCCAGCAAGGACTGAATCTTGGTACTGTCACCTCCCTTACCCCTCCCTGCCCCGATGCTGGGCTCCCAAAGGACAAGGAACTCTGTCATTAGGCTAATTCACCTAAAGCCCGTGGGGAATGGGAGCACTGGTGTCCATCCTGCATCCCCAAGTACACCAGGACTGATTCCTCCTGAGCAGGGAGCAGAGCTGTGGAGGCTTATCTGGTGCCCACTCACTCAGCTGGTGTTTTTCCAGCTAGTCCCTCATCTATTGGCCTGATTTCCCCATGGCCACGGGGGTGGCTGGGATGAGACCTTCCCTGAGAGGTGACACTGTCATTTTTAGGCAGCCCAGGGCACAGCTCTGTCTCCTCCCTTTTACCAATCACCAAGCACCAGCCAAGTCCAGCATTTTGTCTTTTTCCTGCCCTACATGTCTCATCCTGGTGAGATGCTGCCTGTTCCCACCCCGGGCAGGGCTGGTAGTGTCCCTCTGCTCTGTGGGATGCTCCCTCTTCCTCCAGTCTCTGTGCTGGCCAGCAAGCCCTGTGGGAGGAGGGCAGGGGAGGCAGCAGTGGGCTGCACCCCCAGCTGAGTGGGAGTCCTTGCCACATACAGCACCTTCTTCATGCCCCTCAGCAACAGCACCAAGGCTCTGCACTTCTTCCTCTGGGTACATCCCTTTGGGCCGTTGGAGAAGGAAGGGTTGTTGTGTTGCAAAAAGCATTTCCAGGAACAGCAGGAGCAAGAGTAGCCCCAGTGTAATGGGTGACAGGTATGGGATGTAGGGAGGCTTTGGGGCTGGCCATTGTGGATGTGGAAATGCTGATGGCCTGAAGAAGGTCTTGGTATGGTGCCACCTGTCTACAGGGTTCTCTTCAGGGTCACTTCTGAGCTGCACCACTCCTGATGCTCTCCGAAGGAGGAGCATTTTCTGGGTGACTAAAGTCTCTGGTGCCTGGAGAAGACTATGGAGCTCAGGCTGTGCTGTGGTTGACAGCCAGGCTGTGTTGTGGCAAAGAAGGCAGAGGCAGTGAGGCAGGAAGCTCCCCATGCCCTTGGGAGCTGGGGGAGCAGCCTGGTATTGAAAAGAGGAGAAGGGCCGTGGGCTCAGTGTGATGAACGGGTCACTGCATCAGTTGCTCTGTTCCCCAGGAATGTCCCCTCATCCCTCTCCACCTCTCTGATTGCTGGTGGCTGCATGGTGCCAAGGGGCAGTAGGAGCGCAGAAGGTGACAGTGGAATGAGGACCGTGTATCCCCTGTGGATGTGGGCCAAGTCCCCTGCTCTGCAGCGGCCCTGGATCCTACTTGGCCCCGGGCACCCTCATAGCAGCTCTCCAGGCACAGCAAGGCTCCCACTGCTCTCCAGGTGATGCTGGTGCTAGAACCTGAGCAAGTGGCAGAGATCCTCTACAGAGAGGTGTGGTGTGCTATGCTCTGCTCATCTTCACGTGCCTCCAGGGATGAGGCAAACTGAGGAAACAGTGCTGTAGCTTTTCCCTGACTTCCAGCCACAATGAGCTAGACTCTTCAGTGCTCACCAAAATCCAAGTGAGTCTGTTCTGAGGCTGACATTCACACCCCAGAGGGAGCTGGGGGCAGGTGCAGGCACTGGTCCTGCTGCCTCCTTGGGTAAATAGGTGAAGAAACCTGCACCTGCAATAGTGAGCAAGAGGCTAGAGGTGACACAAGTGTCCTTCACACAGTTTGATTGTTCTCCTAAAAATCTTCCAAAAATCTCCCTCCAAAGCAGCATCAGGCAGCAGTCATTATTCTGCTCCTCTGCAGCTTTTCTTGAGGAAAGGGGCTGAGACCCTTGCCTGTATCCACATTCCCCTACACCTCATGAAGAAACAAACTCCTGGGACTTGACAAAGCCTTGGTGGGGAGTGGGTGACATCCCTGTGCTATGTCTTGCAGCTGAAGTACATGAAGGAGCTGGAACAGGAGAAGGATTTCCTGTTGCAGGGTCTGGAGCTCATAGACCGGGCTCGAGAGTGGTACCAGCAGCACATCCAGCTCATGCAAGAGCACCAGCGGCTCCTGGGGAAGAAGAGGACCAGTGCTGTGAGTCTGAGGCTTCTTCTGGCTGTGTGTGGATTTGGAGAACAGGGCTGGGAGATGGCTGGACCTGGAGCTGACCCCATGGTAACCTCCAGCCTTTTCTTCCTCCCCATCTTGCAGGATTTCCCTGAAGGTGGCCAGAGTCACCTGGGGCGCCTGGTCCCCAAGCTGCAGGAGGTGAACCGCTGCCTGGGTGACCTTCTTTCCACTGCTGGCAAGGTGAGAACAGCACATCAGCAGCTTGAGGTTGTTTGTGTGATCTTAGGACTCATCCTGTCCCCCCCCCGCCCATGTTGGTGGCTGGGCTGATATTGGAGCTGGCAGGGTTTCTCCCAACTCTGGGAAGGTGATGGAGGACAGCCAAGAGGACAGCACAGCTGGTCCTGAGGTGGGCTTGGAGGATACTTAAGGAATTTGGGGGTCTAAAGAAGATCCCCAAAAAGGTACAGCCATTGTCAAGGGAATAAGAAGCCCAACCTTCTGAGGTGCTGTGTCAGCCACTTCAGAGCTGACTGTCCTGCTGGGCAGGAGCCAGGCACACTGGCAGGAATGCTTCCCCATTCTGCCTGCTGGGCTGCAGACCCTGTGATGGCCTGTGCTGGGATTTTAATCTTCTGCTGGGGTTCTGTCAGTTCTTGGTGTGCCATAGAAACATCTCGCCTTGAAGAAGGGTGGGAAAACCCACAGGGTAGGAGGTTCAGTGTCTCATCCCTTCATCTTGACTACAGACAGCAAACTCCTCCTCAGCCCTGAGCAGGCTGGTCCCTGTGACATCCCCAGCCTCCACAGGCTCCCAGCAAGCCATCAACATGCTGAAGGAGCAGAATCGGCTTCTCACCAAGGTGAGCAGAGATGGGGGTGGAGGAGATGCCCTTGGGGTGCTGGGAAAGGAAGGGTATGGCATGGGGCTGGGGAAGTAATGACAGGCAGTTCCTTCAGCTTGGCCAGACTTGGCCATCCCAGAAGAGGGGATGTGGGCTGCATGTGGAGACCCTCTGGCACACAAATGCCCAGCTGTCTCTAGCTGTTTGAGTGAGTCAGTGGCAGGGATGGGGCATTCCTGACAGAGGGAAAAGACTGTGACAAACGGGGGCCACAAGAGAGTGCAGAGGCTGCAGCTGGGGGAAGAGATGGTCTGCCAGGGCCAGGTTCACTGCTGGGGTTTCTGTCCTAGCACATGGTGACAAAGATGCTCAGGGGCCTTGAGTCTTTCTGCTCTGAAGCCAGGCTGGGACAGCTGGGGGTGTTTACCTGGAGAGGAGAAGGCTCCAGGGAGACATTAGAGCCCCTTCCTTTAGTGCCTAAAGAGCCTCTATGAGAACTGGAGAGGTACTTTGGAAAGGGCCTAGAGGGACAGGACAAGGGGGAATGGCTTCCCACTGCCAGAGGGCAGGGTGAGATGGAATATTGGGAAGAAATTGTTTCCTGAGAGAATGGTGAGGCCCTGATACAGGGTGCCCAAAGAAGCTGCCCCATCCCTGGAAATGTTTAAGGACAGATTGGACAGGGCTTGGAGCAACCAGCTCTAGAGGAAGGTGTTCCTGCCTGTGGTTAGGGGCTGGGATGAGATGGGCTTTAATGTCCTCCCACACAAGGCCTGTGATTCTGTGGTTCTATGAAATGTTACCTTCAACACACCAGTTGCCAGCATTTTCCTCCCCTGTCTTGTGCAGGAGGTGACTGACAAGAGTGAGCGCATCACCCAGTTGGAGCAGGAGAAGTCTGCCCTGATCAAGCAACTCTTCGAGGCTCGTGCCCACAACAACCATGAGATGAGCCAGCTGGACTCCACCTTCATCTAGCACATGCTTCCCCTGCCCCATCCCCAAACTTCAGGGGTTTCAAGGGACTTTTGCCCCAAACTCATCACACCCACTGCTCCAGGTGTTCTGTCTCAAGGTCTGGGGCTGCTGGTGGCAGCTGGAAGCCAAGACCCCTCTTGGGGAGCATCCTCGCCCTCTAGATGGCTTATCAGCCATGCTGCTCTCAAGCTGCTCCTTTCCTGTCTCTAAATGGGCTGCAGGGATGCTGTCCCCAGCCCTGTGACTCCCAGCATGCAGGACACATGGCTACTGTCTATGCTGCCTGTGTCGGCTGAGCTGCTGTGCCCTTGCTGACTTAGGCTGGATTTTGGGTGCTTTTGGGGAAAAGTGATGTATCTTCAGCACTCCAGCCAGCATCTCCAGACCAGTCTGGCCCTTAGAGGATGCTGGCTCCTGCCGTTGGAAGACAAGATTGGAAATCCAAGGAGGCATGCCTGGCCCCTCTCTGCTGCCCACGTTCTGCGTGCCAGAGACACTGGCCCTGTAGTGCCCAAACTGGTGGTCCTCATGGCAACTCCTCTGTCATGTTTGTGTTAGTGGTACTATAGTTGCTGTTTACATGTCTGCAAGCTAGGGAATGAGCCATAGACCCAGCCAAGATAGCCTACACCTCTGAGCTGCTGTTTTGGGCGTTTGACAAGTTGAGACAGACACCTCACCTCACACGTTACTTGTCTTGACCTGGCAAATACTTCCTGATGTCTGCCAGGATTAGATTCTTTTCACGATGACTGTAAAAGGAGTAATGATGTTCCATAGCCTGAGGATGCTCACATCAGCCTGACCTCACAGAGGGGCTTTAGAACTTGGTTTTGTATTTAACTGAGTGTGCGACAGAGCACAGGCTGATAGGCTCTTCACTGTGCACTTCTGCACGTGGAGAAATGGCAGCTCTGCCTCACGTGGTTGTGGAGGCTACTTGCCAGGGACGACATCCTGACTGTGAGCTGCACTTCTCTGCAGGTCTCTTGAGGGGTGGTGGTGGTCAAAGATGGGTCCTATTAGATGGCACATCTCAGGACTCCTCGTGCTTCCCACCACCTCAGTGATGATGCTTGAGCTGAATGACATTTGGTTGTGGCTTGGTACTTGGTATCCGTGGTACTTTCACTGGAGATCCCCTGTAGTGCAGCCTGGCCCCCACGGTCAGGACCTTTTTCTCTGGGCTTGTTTCATGCTCTGACTCTCCAGGCATAATGCTGTGGTGCTGTGCTGGGCAGAAGGTGCTGGTGCTGCCCTGAGCTGACACATGCAGGCCAATTCTGTTCTCACTTCTGTTCTTATCTGTCAGGACTCTCTGTCCCATCCAGCTGTTCTCTTTGAGATTCATCCTGAGCTAAAGCTCACTGCAAGGCATGAATCCCTACTCTGTCCATGTGCCTGCAGCTGGAGTGAGGATCAGCAGAGTGCCAGGGAGATGGTGGAGGAGGAGCAGCAAGGCTATGGCTAGTCATGTCCCCTGTCTGAAGGAGCTGAGTGTTAGTTGTCCCCTGGGCATCAGTGCTTGCCATCCTTTTTGTGATGCTCTTCTGGTGTCTGGTGCCTGTTTTGCCTGAGGTTTAATTAGAACTGACCCTTTTTATCAGGGTTACCTGTCTGTAGGGATAATAAAGTGAGGTGACCTATTTAATTTATCCTTCTGTCTCTCTCCCTAAATCAGCCCATCTACTGCTGCCAGCCCTGAAGTCCCTGACTGTCCTGTCTCTCAGAATGCAGGGGGAGCTGAAGCTGCAATCTGGTGAGCAAACAAAGAGCCCGGGGGTCTCTGCACCTGGACATGTTTCCATGTCGCTTCCCATCACCTCTGGATTTCCCAGGGACTGGGGATCCCCTGCCCCCTGCTGTGGGGCAGGGTATTAAAGCCACCTCCACTCCTTCCATGTGCTCTAGCCTCATCTGTCTACTCCTCCAGAAGCTGTGCTTGGGGCTCACGCTGCTCAGGCAGTGCTGGTGCAATTCACAACCTCTTATTTGCTTTTAAGTAGCCTTTCTCAGAGCTATCCCGCAGTGGTGGCAACAGTGGCTGGTGTTCTGCAGTGACTCCTTCCCACAGGGTCAGCCACAAGGGACCTCGGTGGCGTGGCACGTGTGCCACGTGTCCCTCTGCCCTGTGCTGAGATGGCAGCTCAAGTGGGGTGAACCTGAGGCTCTGCACTGATTGGGGCACCATCCTTTCCAAGGCTATGGGATGAACCCTGCAGAGACTGAGCCTTCCCTGCAGGGAGTAGAGCCAAGAGGGAGACCCCAGTCTGCATACTGGCAGCTGGCAGAGTCACCTCTGCCATGGGCTTCTTCCAGGTGCTGCTTAGGGCAGCCACTAGTTCCAACTGGGACTAGAGAGGGTTGGTAATTGCCCTTGGTTCCCATTTTGTGCCTTTGCTTGGGTGTGAAGCTCATGCGGGCTTCCAAAGGAAAAAGAGGGTCATGGCTCCCACTCCAGGCTGCTCAATGCAGAGCCAGGGCAGCTCTCTCTGCCCCCACCCAGGAGGGTTGTCCCAGCCCTGACCAGCACCACTGGCCCCCACCCTACTTTCTGTGAGACTGCTGCAGGTTGCAGGGTAGACCTGGCAGTGCCAGGGCCCACTGGGACCAGGTTTCTCCTGGGAACTGCAGGGCTCATCTCCAGCTGTCACTCTGGACTGGCCAGACTGTTTCTAGGTCCCCGATGAGCCTGACCCTCCCCTGTGCTCTGTGTCCACTTAGGCACCCTTAACTGTGGGGGCTGGCTCAGGGGCTGTGAGACCTGTGTTTGGGGCCAGGTCTGTAAGTGATGTATATGTTGGGACATGTGGTTGAACACCTTTAATTCTCTTCAGGCTTTTGCCTGCTGGAACTGGGTTTCCATAGATCTGTAGCACTTCCAAGGCTGATAACTGCTGGAACCCACTGTGTGAAGCTGTGGGAACAGCTGGAGCAGGGCTGTGCTGTCCCCAGCTGGGACAGCTCCTGGCAACCCACCTCACCTCCACACTGGAGGTTGCAACAAGCAGGTGCAGCACCGTGGGGTCAACATGCCTGTCCCTGGGCATTTATGGTGGGTGCCATTGCATGGGGGTGCTACTGAGCATAGTGAGCCTTCTCCTGAGTTCATTCTGGAGGTGTATCTGGCCCCTGGGCTGCCCAAGGATGCAGGATCTCATCCTCTGTGTCCTCAGCCATGCAGTTTGGGAAGGATCCAGCCACCCAGGTTTATCTATTCATAGTTTCTCTCTTCTCCTACCCAGCTACATGCCTTTACATACCGTCTGAGCCTGGGCTTCATGCCCAGCTTCCTGTTTAGAGAAGGGCTGTTGCCCCAGCAGAGCCATTATCCCACATGCCAGCAGGAGCAGCTGCATCTTGGGGCCCTGACCTCAACATTCTGTCCTTTTTGCTTTTCTTCTCTGCCATATGATCAGCACTGCTGGGCCACCACAGTCTCTGCTGCCCTGGCCCTGCAGCCCTCCTGCTCTGCACCTATTGTCTTGCTGTTGTCAGTGCAGCTCCCTGGGAAGCAAACTGAGGGTGTGATTACCTGAAGAAGACCCTGGGTCCTCCCCACTGCATGGTATGGTGGTGCCTGAGCCAGCATGGTTCATTTCTGGGGGACACTTCCCATCTGGAGGGGATCAAACACAGCATCCAGGCTCTGCTTCTGTCCCATCAGATCTCTGCCAGAGCCAGTGACTGGCTGTGATCCCAGCCTGGTGTGGGTGCTCCCCTCTGCCTGCTCCAAGGCAGAGCCACCCCGCTCTGTTCCAAGATCTGATTGAAGGCAGATGCTCCCTCTGGGAGACCGATGTGATGGGGAAGAGTGAGGCCCCCAGAATCCCTGCTTTGTTCTGCAGCTGTGTACCAGGGGGACCATGACTTAAACTCCCCCACATTACACAAAGAGGTAGCAGCACATGGTGGATATTCAGCTCTGGAAGAGCAGCTGCCAGCAGGGGCTGAGGTCTTGGCCAGCACCCTGGAGGACCACATGTACTATGTGGGTTCCCTTAGACCCAAAGTGTCCCTTTTTGGGACACCTGTGTGGCAGTGGGTGCAGACAATGGGTAGAGGTGACCTCATCCTCCTGCTGTGCCATTGCGCCACCTCTGGTTGCTCCTCCTGGGAGATGGGGTCATGCTCTGGGTGGAAACAGGCAACTGGAGGGACAGAGCCTGTACTAGGTCTGTGCTGCAGTCATATCCCAAGGAGCCATCAAAACTCACCCATGTAAAAACACCCTTTGACTGCCCTGCCTCAGTGTAGATGAGGGCTGGGCACATGGACCATTGAATTGGAGAATCAGAATCCCAGATGGCTCTGAGTTGGAAGGGATCTTTAAAGACCATCTTGTTTCACACCTTCCCGTGGGCAGGGATGCATTCCACTAAACCAGGTTGCTCTAAGCCCCGTCTAACCTGGCTTGGGACACTTCCAGGGATGGGGCAGCCACAGGTTCTCTGGGCACCCTGTGTCAGGGCCTCACCATCCTCGCAGGGAACAGTTTCTCCCTATTATGCTATCTAACCCTTGAGGCCATTCACTCTTGTGCTGTGACTCCAGACCCTTGTCCAAAGCCCCTCTCCAGCTCTTGGAGCCTCCTTAGGCACTGGAAGAGGCTCTAAGGTCTCCCTGGAGCCTTCTCTTCTCAGATGAAAAAGCTTAACTTTCAGGCTTTTGCAACCTTTCCTCAGGAGAAATGCTTCATCCCTCTAATTCTCTTTGTGGCTCTCCTCCATGGACCAGCACATCCCCAAAGCAGAAAGCCTGAACTATTCCATAGGCACAAACATCCCAGCACTTCACTCCCCTGTCGCACTGCTGTCTGGCCCTCTGGACACGGGGCGACATGACTGACATGACTGCTGCTCGCCCTGTGGCCAGGTCCAGGGGACAACACTGGGAGTAGCAAGTCCTTTTGCCTCGGAGCCTCTCCTGGGCATGTACCCTCCTTTTACCCCCAAAGCTTCTCTGCTTTGGGTCTAAGAGAACCCAGAAATATGCCATGAGCATCCAGGGACAGCCCATCCTTGGACAGGTCCAGACAGGCAGGTTTGGTTTATTTTGGCTACTGAAAACAATTCCTGTCCATGAAGGACATCTGTGAGTGTCTACAATCCCAAGAAGACTCCAGGTAGGGATGTCATGGCAGTAGAAATGTCTCCTGGCCCTTTTCCTTGGGGGTAAAAAAAAATCCAGCTTTTATTATCTAAATTATGACATCTTCCTATCAAGAATCTGAAGGCAGGCAGGATTGGCATCCTGCAGCTGCCGTGGGCAAAGGTCACGGCCACATGCATGTCTTTGTGCCCACAGATGGGGACCCACAGGGCAGAGTGACACAGCAATGGCAGCCCAGTGCAAGCAGTCCTAGCCCAAGACCCTAGCCCCCGCGTATGGCCTCTGCTGAAGATCACTGCTCCCATGTGGTGCTGCTCAAACTCGGAGAAAAAACCAGTCTTTTGTCCTATTCATTAAATCAAGAAACCTGAAAGACATTGCCGTGGCCTCCAAGGTTTTGTTTAGCTCTAGATGAAAAGACTTTGTGCTGAGTTCAGTGCAGGAAGTTTTAAACACTTCCCTTTTTTCTTTCAGGAGGCATGAGTTCTGCTAGGCAGAAAACATCCAGTTCTTTGGGATCCTTCCAAAATCTCCATTAGCTCTTCAAATCTTCCAAGACCTTCATTAGCCCCTCAGGCTGAACCACTTTGTGGGCAAGGCCTTGTCCCACGGGTGGATCAACCATCCCACTGTCCCAGGCTAGGAGCCACCCCAGACTGAGTCCAGTGTCCCATCCGATGTGATGGTTATGCTCTGGCCAGCTTGGAAAGGCCTTAGTTGATCCAGCCAGGAAGGTAATAACCAAAGGATCTAACAATTCCATCATTAAATATTTAATATTGATGACTTAGGAAGGAAATAATTTGGGTTTGTGAGAGACATCCTGTTGCCAACGTTCCTGCAGCAATGCCGATGCCTTCTCACTGGAGGCTGGTGAGTGCCCGCAGCTGCTTCTCCATGCCATGCTGCCAGGCTTGTCCCATTGGGTTAGAGGGACCCAGCACCTCAGCAGCATTCCTGGCACCCCTGCATCCATGGCAGCTGGAGGGATGTGGCTGATTCTGGGGAGGTTCTTGGTGAATTCTCCAGGAGAAGCTTCACCCCTGCAGTCTCCCACACTCTGTACTGCCTGGACACCTGCACTTGTCAGCTCCCATTTTACTTCTCTATCCAAAACCCTAATGAGGTTTTCCCAACCTAGCCATTTTTCACATTTTGTATGGATGAGTAGACTGTTACATCACTGGCAACTCCCAGGATCTCCTTAGCCCTCCTAAAATCAAGAAATTGGGAAGAAAAAAACCCACATAAGCAGCTTTTGTAAGCAATACTTTTAGGAGAGGGTGTTTCTTTCTCTCCAGGGTCCTCAACTGCTTTGTTCTCTTTGCTCAGCTTCTCGTGCAGCATTCGCCTCCAGAGGGAGCCCAGAATTACGAAACCAAAGGGGCTACGAAAAAGTTAAGTATTGCAAAACTTAATTGGGTTGCTGGGGCTTCGAGGCTTGAGCAGCTCATCCCACAGGAACCAACACCCCCAGGAATGACGTGATTGCTTTGCATCCTGCAGGACAGCTGTGCTATGGAGGTCTGAGGAGGGGCAGAGCTCTTGCTGTGACTGCACTATTCCTGTGACTGACCCACTGTTCCTAGGAACAATGGGAGCTGGAGCCCGTTTCCAACTCCTGTGGCTTTTCCACGGATTTCCACCATTTTAGTGAGGGCTGCTTTTCCTCCTCCTGCCTCTCAGCGGGACTGGCAGCTCTCCCTGCTCACAGGATGCAGGTGTGCTAGCCTCAGGATGGGATGCGTGTCTGCAGAGCAGGATCCCTTCTTCAAGGTCCCCAGCCTCCTGGGCCCCCTCCTGCTGGCTGGAGGCACCAGTGATGCCTGCAGGGCTGAGAAATGGGTTTCCTGTCGCTGGTGTATGTGCCAGTGTCAGGCTGCAACAGCCACCTTGGCTGACCACTGCCACAGCTCAACAGCTCCAGCACTGTGAGTGTGCTAATTACTCCCTCCAATGACAGATGGATGGGGGAAGCACTGCCACAGACACCGCTGCACCAATATCCGTGGTAGTGCTCTGGGCGATGCTCAGGGATTCTGGCACTGCTAGAGAAATCCTCTGCCTTGGGCACACATAAGAGCATGAGCACAGCAGCACAGCTGTGGCTGTGCCAGGCTGTCCTGTAGCCATGTGCACAGTATCTGTGCACACACTGGGACTGTGCTCATGCCATGTACACGCTCATCCTGTGCCTGTGCTCACATCATGCTCATGGGTTACACTGTCCGTGGTTACGTGTATCCATGCTCACACTGTGACCGTGGTCACACCATGGCTTTGCTCGCACTGTGGCCCTGCTCTCACCACACCAAACTGTTCCCCTCTCATTCCTGGCTCTCCAGCAAGGCAAAGAGGAAAGAGGCCTTCCATGGGGCAAACAACCAACTGCTGGGGCTCGACGTCCTCCCCTCCAATGCCCGCAGACACCCTGGGTGCACGAGCACTGTTGGTGCTGCACAGTGAACGCCCCAGGCAAGGCTGCGGGAGTCACCTCATCCTGCAGCAGCCTGGGAAAAACAGGCTAGGGATAAAATTAGCTGGAGTTTTTATTACTGGGATTTTATTTTTAAAAGCAATGGAAAGTACATCACTGGTGGAAAAACCCTGGAGGTCTGGGCCAGCCTGTGGGATAGCAGTATGCCACTGTGGTGGATATCCTGCTCACCCCAAGAGGAATGTAAGGTGGGAGCTGGCTGTAGGAACAATCAGCATGGCAGCAAGGACCACGAGAGGCTGAATCTGCCCCCTGGGATGCACCAGGGTGGTGCAGTGGCACTTGGGGCAGCAGGGACAGCTGAGCCCTGCCAGGAGGAATCACATGGCCATAGAGTCCCTGGGAAACTGGTGAGAAGGAGCCTTCCTATTTAAGCAGTACTCATCCCTCCAGCCAGAGAAGATAGAACTCAGGGTCTGTAAACTCAGGACAGTCCTGGAGAGAATGGAGAGGGATGGAGCTACCAGCTCTTCCAGTGTATGAAGTGAATGTAGAAGCCAGATCCAACTGCATCCTAAAGCAGGCAGCTCCCAGAGCTGGAGTGGGTGCCTCAGCTCCCTGATAAGGGATGGTGCTTCTGGAGGTTTGTCTACACTGCAATAGAGGGATTTTGACAAGTACAGAGAGGAGGGATCTACTGAAGGGTGAAAATCAGAAAATCATGGCTGGTTCAGGACACCCCCCAGCAGAAGACAGCTGTAGACAGGGAGAGAGCTCAAGGAAAGTGTCCCATATGCATGCTGTCACCTTCCTTATTCGTGGACACTGCTGTGTGGCAGGAGGGCACAGTGGGCATATCACAGCTGTGTTACTGCTGGCTGCTTCCAGGCTTATTTGCTGAGAGTAATGTGTGCCAGCCAGGAATGTGGCTGGCACAGGCTCCAGCTGGATTCTGACATTATTTTTTAAACAAATGTAACTTGCACCTGTAAAGATCTCACCTGAAAGCTTAAACCTACTGCTAGAGCCTAAGCAAGTGCCTGCCTGGTCCCCTGCTGTGCTGTCCAGTGACTCCCAGGAGAGCCCAGTTATTCCAAACACTGGAAACATTTCTCCTCATGCAGCAACCCACTGCTGAGCAACAGAACCCGGCATCCATCCTCTCTCTGCCCCTCAGGAGCGATGGTCCTGGCAGATCATTGAGAGAAACCTGAGCAGAACTTGCAGCCTGGCACTGGGCTCATGCACTCTATGCCTCTGGTTGGAAGTGGCTGGGATGTGGCAGCTGCCTGGCAGCTCTTCTTGACCCTGGGTTGGGGAAGTCACAGAAGAACTGACATTGCCAATCTCGGGAATCACTTCCAGAGAGACGTGTAGGGTGTTGGAAAGGGAAGCTGAATCCTTTAGTAAGGCACATAAAGCCTTCCTGCATGACAAGGTGAGGGTAGGAGACAGTGGCAGCCAAGTAGGCTCCCAGCATCAGTTTGGTGCTCAAAACAGCCCTCAGAGGCTGGAGGGGGCTCCTGCCATGGGAGGGTAGAAGTGTGGGATCTTCCATGGGCTGCAGGTGGGCATCTGCTCCACCATGGACCTCCATAGGTTTCAGGAGCACAGCTGCCTCTTCATGGTCATCCCACAGGCTGCAGGTAATCTCTGTTCTAGCACCTGGAGCACCTTCTCCCCTCCCTCTCCAATGAACTAGGATCTGCAGGGCTATGCAGTGGTTTTTACTTTTTCTTAAATACATTATCCCAGAGGACCCCCCCATTCACTGCTGGCAGGCTCAGCTTTGGGTGGTGGTGCTGGGTCCAACACAGGGACAGCTTCGGGTGCCTTCTCACTAAGGCACTCTGAAGACCCCCACTGCCCAAACCTTGCCAATGCAAGGTTCTGATGTCCCCCTGGCAGGATAGGGACCAGGCTAGAGCAGAAAGGGGATGCACTAGAAGTGGGATGTGGCTGCTCATCCATAGCAGCCTCTGCCCAGCTCCTGTCTGGTTGATACACACCAGGCAGGACCATGTCTGTTCTGACAGAAGCTTCACACACCTGGGTTGATAGCAGCTCTCCTGAGGACTCACCAACCTGGGCAGCTGCTCCAGCACCTGGTGCAAGGGAGTTTGAGATCTGGACCTCACCGTCCACTCCTCAGAAAGGAAGTGAGTGGCTGCTGAGCGCCTCTGGCGAGCTGCCTGCACCCCCAGGTGCTGCCAAATTTCACACTCATGCACTGTTTCTCTGCTGAGGGTTTAAATTCAGCCCTGCCCAGGGACTTTGAACAAAAAGAAATTACCCCAGGAAATAAAGCTTTTTCCCACAACAGGATAGTGTCTCCGTGCAGCACTTGTAATTAGCCTATGAAACCATGATTGTTCTTCCACCTCACAAAAACTAAAATCCACCTGAAACTGGAAAATTTGCACTCAGTAGTTTCATCCAAGTGACCTGCTGAAACCTGAGAGCAAGAGGTGGGGCAAGTATCCTTCCCATGCTCTCCCTGGGCATGGCCCTATCCCTGCAGGCACAGAGGAGCACCTAGGGGTCACTGCCAGTTTCCTTGCAATGAATCTGGGTAGGTTTTTCTTTTCCTTTTGTCCTAGGAGCAAAGCACTAATGTATCTTAAAAGGGCAGGGCCATGGCCTTGAGTGAAGCATTAGCAGCCCTGAAGGCCAGAGATCGTCCCAGAACACAGCTGTTCTCTATCTCCTTTCCCCTCATGGTGACTCAGCCTCAGAGATGCATTTAACCGGTGCCATCCCAGGTGAGTGTCCTGATTGCTCTCTTGTCCTGCAGCAGAGAACATTTGTCATGGGACCTTTTCTTCAAAATATTTTGCAGATCAGAACCATAGAATCGTTCGTGTCAAGGGACCTTCAAGTCCATCTTGTTCCACCCCCTGCCATGGGTAGGGACACCTTCCACTAGACCAGGTAGCTCCAAAACCTGTCCAACCTGGCCTTGGATACTTCCAGGATGGGGCAACCACAGCTTCTCCGGGCGCCCTGTGCCAGGGCCTCACCACCCTTGCAGGGAAGGTTTTTTTCCCAGTATCCCATCTAACCATTGAGGCCATTCCCCCTTGTCACTTCCAGGCCCTTGTTCCAAGTCCCTCTCCAGCTCAGCTTTGCTGGAAGGAGACAAGTCTGGCTGCTGGAGGGCTTGCCAGGAGGAGGATGCTGAGGGATGCTGAGGGATTTTCTCCAGGAAAGTGAGCTCCTAGTCGTGTTTGTCCAAAGTGGGAGCCGTCAGGACCCAGGAAAAGTCTGCCCTTTGCCCAGATATCAGTGGGTGTGGTTGGGGATCCTGCAGGGTCTGGGCAGCAGGAAGAGGGAGGGAAACTGCCAGGAGGCACCCAGGGCTGAGAGACAACATAGGAGACAGAGATATCCCTTCAGTGAGCCTTGGCAAAGGGCCACAGCACCCACTCTCCTGCCCTTGTGTTGTAGTGGGTCCATTGCTGCCATCCCTGAAACAGGATTCCTGCAGCCAGTCAGGAGCATTCCAGGCTGCTTTGGGCACATCGCACTGCCCTCCCTGCCACAGTGGTGGGAAATGAATCTATGCTGTGTGTGCCACTGTCTGCCCATGCCATCGACTGCCTGTGCCACCGTTTGCTTGAGTGTGCCATCACCTGCCCTGCCTGTGCACCATGCTGGCATAGCTGTGCTGGACACGAGGGGTTTGTTCTGCTACCAAGAACCGTTACCACTGGAGCCAGGAATAACAACAGCCTGTGACATCCCCAGTGCCCCCTTCAGAAGGGCTTCTGTGCTCCTCTGCCCCCACCAACGACTGGGAGCCCTGGGAGCACGTGAGCACTGACTTCCCAAGGGCAGTAGGAGCTGAGTCCTGGGGCCCCTGGGCAGTGCATTTGGTTTTTGGCTCTGTCAGCAGGATGGCACTGGGAAGTCCTTGTCCAGGAACAAAGGATGCTCTTCCAGTCTGGGTCCAGCATGGGTGGCTTCGAGTTGTCTCCTGACCTCCAGTATTCAGCTGGCTGAGGCTGCACACTGGAATCCCAACAGGCAGGGAAGGATCTGGCTGCCCAGCTGGTGGGAAGAGCCATTTGGACTAAGGCTGAGAAGAGAATGCACATTGTGTCAGCTAGGGCTGGAGCAAGCCCTGGTCTCTAGCAGAGGAAATGGCTCTCCTGAGATTCCTTGCTGCATTTTGGGATGTGCAAAGGACTGGAAATGTGCCTGCTGGTTGGGGGGTGTCCTCTGGGGCTCTGTACCTTTGCATGGAGGCAGTGATCATCTATCACAAGAAAAATCCATTTTCAGGGCCACAGATTGAACTTTAGCATTGTTGTTAAGGCAGTCACTGGATTGACAAAGGACTGCTCCAGGCTGGTGGAGAGATCTGAGCCAGTGTGCTGGGGCTGCTCTCATGGCTTCTGATGGAAGACTGGCAAAACCAAGGAGTCCAGAGCAGATGTTTCCATGATGCAGAGCTTTCCCCAGAAGGACTGTAGGGTGGGAGAGGGAGCATTGCAGCTCCTCTTGGCGCTCCCCACTTCGTGGGGGGGGGGGATGAGGGCGGGGAGGGAGCACACCAGGAAGCCTAAGACATGCTGGGAGCCTGTTTTTAACTGAAGTCCTGCCAAAGAAGAGGAGAGACCCCTCCATTCCCATAGGCTGAGTTTCCAGTACAAGGTCTTGGATAAAATAAGTATCGTTTGCTGCCAAAGATTTGCAGGAGCCCTAGGACAGGATGAGACTTCTCCAGCTGCAATGCTGTGCGGCAGCATGGAGGGACAGAAGGTTGACACTGGAAAGTGGAACCCTCCATGAGATGCTGGTTCTCAAACAGATTGTCAGCATCGGAGGGAAGAAAGATGATTTTGCTCAGTGCAAAATGGGACTCCTTCCTGTATCCTTTCCCAGAGCTTAGGAAAGGGGTGCTGGAGCAGCATCAGATAGTTAGCTTGTGACTTGCTTCTGGAGAGCTGCAGTATGGAAATGGGACGGTGGCTTATGCCCTAACAGAGGTGCTCCTGCCTCCTGAACTGGCTGCTATGGCACAGTGCAAGGGTGGGGGTTGCTCAGAGCCCTCCTAAAGCATTTGCTTTTCCCTAACAACTCTAGGGATTTGAGGGAACCTCTGGGCAGAGATTTTCTCCATGCATCAGCAATGGGAAAGAGCAAATTCACTGCACAGAAGAGCTGATGGAGAGATGCTAATTCAAACCCTACCCTTTCAGGTTACTTGAATTCTCCTTGTAGAATAACTGAGCATGGAGTAACACGTTCTGTTTGGAGCTTCAAGGGACACAAATCCCTCATATAGCTGGGTTAAATGTAGATAATTGGGGAATAAGAGACCACATCATGTCAGAAAGGATGTGGGTTTTGGGGAACAGTAGTGCTTGTATCCACCCCAGGAAAAGAAGACATTCCCAGGCGCCTCACCTCCCCATGCCCTGCTACCCTTCTTCTTGCCACTCACGGGGACCTTTGCAGCATCCCAAGGCCCAGTTCACTTCAGGCCCCTGGGTGTTGAGTAGCAGGGTTGGCAGAAGGGCCCTTCAGCTGCCCCCAACAGCTCCCTGCTTGGTCAGAGTCCTCTGATGCTTTGATGGGGCTCAGCAGGGACAGCTTGGGTGTCTCAGACTCCCCCAAGAAGTCCTTTCTTGCTGTGGGTCTCCATGGGGCTGTGGTGATGGCCACAGGCTGCTTCAGTGAGCCTGCTGCCCTGAGAGCCAGGCAAGGGCTCAGCCTCTGCATGGCCCAGCTGCTCACCATGGCCATCGCCTGCTGCTTGTGGGGATGAGATGAGATTGTTCAAAACATAGTTTCTCACTTGGAATTGGAGCCTGTGGGCCAGTTTAAAAAAAGTGACAAACAGTTCCCTGCTTTATTCCAAAAAGAAGATAATTTTCCCCTGCATCCTGCCAGCTCTGTCCCCACCCCACTACTGTCCCCTCCCTCACACTGAGAGTGGGGATCAGCCCCTTGCCACAAGGCTGCCCAGGAGGATCCGTGTGTGGTGCTCCCTACCTTCACGTCACGTGCTTCTCTCGTGTTCACCCAACATGTCCCACAGGCTTAGGGACGGGTGAGCCTTCAGTGGCTGCATGGAGCCAACAGGATGTGACCATGGCCCTGGGCCTCCATGTGCCAAGGGCACCTCTGCCCTGGGGCAACAGTGTAGGGGATGGATGTTCTGCTGGTAGGTGTGGTGGCCTGTGCCAGCATCCACAGGCTCATGTCATGAGCTTGGGGACAGACCTTGTCAGGTGTCGTGCCAGGGCTGTGGGAACAAGGCTGTCAGCCTGAGGGGCTGCCCGGTGCCTCGATACTTCCCAGCCCTCTGTCCTGGCAGGAGAGGGCTCCTGGCAAGACAGCCAGGAGAAACCAGCGGGGCTTTTCTTGAAAAGCTACCTACTTCCTGGCTGGTTCAATGCCAGGACAACAGTGATCCCTGCCCATGGACCCCCTCAGGGCTTGCATCACACAGACACTGTCCTGGGAAACAGGAGACAAAAAAGGATTTAGAAAGTGAGGCAAGAATAGAGATTTGTACTTGGGTTTGATTTTCCTTCCAGGCAAGGATCCTTGCCAGGAGAGGGATTATAGCCTTGGATACACCGAGATCCTTCCAGACCTTCAATGCCTCTAAGGGGACAAGATCTGGGCTTGGAGCCGAGGCTGGAATACATCAGTGGGCTCCCACTCACAGGGTGCAGAGGCTCAGCAGAAGGTGCACTCTGTCAGGACCATGCTCCTGACTGAGGAAGGTTTTTGCATTCCCTTATATTTTTTAGCTCTACAAAGAGTAAACACTGGTTGGGTTTGCAGCTTCACTGGCCACAGACTCAAAAACACCCCAGAATGACTCAAATGTGTGTGCTGTGGCCTTACTCAGTGCTGAGACTGGTGTGGGCATCCCCAAAATTCCTGACAGGTCCTTCCATTCCAGTCCTGTCTGACTCCAATTTTGTGCAGGTGGAGATGTGGGTAAGTGCACCCTGAGCAGAAGCATCTTTCTGGCTCCAGGTTCACACATCTCTGCTGGAATGTGGGATACACCCAACATCAGAACAGGCAGCTGGGAGGTTTTCTGATACCCCACACAGTATTGTGACTCCTCCATGCAAGGCAGCGAGATACTGGGGAGAGAGTCAGCCCCAGCAGTTGGGGAAGCCAAGATATCCAAGTCCTTTGGTTGGTGCAGGACTCACTCTGCCTGGAGGTCCCTGAGGAAGAGGCACCTCTGGGCTTGCACAGTAGCCTGCACTGGCCTGCACTAGCCAAAAATACACCTGATGTCTCAGCTGAGTCCCAGGATATGTCAGTCCAGGTCCTGACTGGAGTCGCAGAGCCCTGGGGACTGGGAGCAGGTTCCTACTCCTCCACCTGTCTGTGCCTCCAGTGCAGCTCCCAGGCAGAGCTGAGATTGGGAATGGAGGTGGGATTGGGGTTTGAATTGAGAACGGGGTTGGGGGATTTCTCCCATGGACCACAGCCTGTGGATGGGTGAGCAGCCTCATCCCAACCTGAGACCAAAGGAGCAAGTCCCTGCCTTTATTCCTTGGTCTGTGTTTCAGAGGCAGATGGGGGCTGTGCTCGTTCTGGAAACACCTTTGCAGCCTCATGCTGTCTCAAATGTCCTTCTGGCTGCTACAGGGACTAGGCTGCTCTCCAGCCAGCCCCTCTCTGTCCCTGCTGGTTCTTGGTCTGGGTGCCTCTGCAGAGGAACCCCACTGGCTTCCAGTGCTCCCTCAGGAGCAGGTCAGGACCCCTGCTCCTTCTGCCAAGGCTGAGGTCAGTGTTATGCTGAGCAGCTGTGGAGTGTGTTGTGGGACTGTTTGTGTGTTGTTCAGGGCTGGCCCGTGCTGGGCCAATCCCAAAGCTGTTGAATGCTTCTGGATCGAATGGTCCCCTGCACTTGCTGTTGGCTGAGGAGCTCGCAGATGGGAGCAGAGAACCCTGTCCCTAACCCCTCCCTTTGGACCCCAGCCTGTTGCAGGGTCTACAGGCTCATTGTGTTATTACCCAACCACATATGGAGCTGAAGTGCTGCCCACGTGTGCTCCCAGATGTGCTCATCCATGTTTTACAAAGCCATTGAGCAGCCCTGAGTCCCACAACCAGCAAACCCCACCTTTCAGAGCCACCAAGTAATTCCTTCTCCTGCTCCAGTGTCTCCTTTGATCCGTCATTCAACCCTGCAACCCTCGCCCAGGTGGCCCTACCTCAGAGGCTTTTATTGGAAGAGATGGATTAGAAAACCTCTCTCCTTTGTCTGGGGAAGTGGCGGGGATGACTAATGCACTCCTCACATTCTCCTCTTTGTACTCACGTTTCACTCTGCCCCCAGGGATAATTTCCCCTGCTCCATGGTGGGGACAAACTTTTCTGTCCAGCTGAGATGGGTGCCAGCATGCCCTGTCTTTCCTGGGGAGTCTGTGCCTGTGGCTCTCCTTGCAGGAAGGCCGTGTCTCCCTGAGTCACTGAGCTGAAGCCCATGTCCACACCAGCTGCAGGGGATGTAGAAATACAGACGAGAGTCCTCAGATGTCTCAGGCATGCCGGTCACATATCCTCATTCAGATTTACCTGGGATTAAGCTCTCTGTGTTTATCCAGGTTTGGGGTGAACTAAAGATACCAGCACAATAGGGAGTTTGGGCTCCTGAGCTTGTTTCTCTTTGCCTGGGACACCCATTCCTTCCTCTGGTCTCAGTGGAAGGGACCCACAAGGATTACAGAATAACAGAATCATTAAGGTTGGAAAATACCTCTAAGGTCATGGAGTCCATGTCCTGGCCCTGCAATGGATACCCTAACAATCCCACCCTATGCATCCCTGAGAGCATTGTCCAAACGCTCCTGGAGCTCTGGTAGATTTGGGACTGTGCCCATTCTCTGGGGAGCCTGGGCAGTGCCCAGCACCCTCTGCGGGAAGAAGCTTTTCCTGATATCCAGACTAAACTTCCGCTGACACAGCTTCATGCTGTTGCCTTAGGTTCTGTCACTGAGCAGCAGAGAGAAGAGATCAGCACCTGCCTAATCTCACAGGTCAACCTGGTCCCTTGCTACTGTGGCCCCATCACAGTGATAACACAGGCTGTAATTATGAAAATTTGGCATTAAATTGTGGGGAACTTATTGCTGCCCCACAGCAAAACCTGGTCCTGCGTCTGGTGGATTGTCTGGCTATGTCAGGTTACAATGCCATTTTCATATTTGGTCATGCTCAGGGAATCTGTCCCTCCCACTATGAAAGCAGTTCCCTAAAAATTCACAGCATGCCTCTGTCCCTGGGAATGGTCAAGGCAGGATGAACATATGGAGAGCAGTGCTGTGGAGGTCAACAGAGGTGACAGAGTCGAGATACTGGCAGGCAAACAGATGTCAAGCAGGGTGGCAGGCAGACAGGGGACAGCATGGCAGGTAGAGACATGGCAGAGTGGTAGCATGGCAAGGCAACCAGGCTGTGCTGGGCTGGCTCCCCATGCAGCCACTTGCTCATTGAACCTGTTCATTTGGGCAAATCTTATGCTTTACAACCTGAGTCCTGCACAGGTGATATTTGTTCTTGCCTTTCTTTGGTGATGTCCAAAATCCACATCCCTGTTTCCTCAGACAAACAAGGCTGCTCTCACCTCCTGCCATTGGAGCAAATTGCCTGCTTCGTCTTCCATGGCAGAGAAAGCCCTCTCTGCCCTTCGCTTGCTTTTTCACACTGAAGTTTCTTGTGCCTGGAGCTCAGGCACTCCCCACCTGGAGCAGCCACCTCAGCGCAGGTCCTCCCCAGGGACATGGCTGGGTTCCCTCTGAGTGCCTGGGGCTGCCCACACACCATGGGCAGAGGCACTGTCACCCTCGGTGCCCTGCTCTCCAGCCTGTGGTGGCTTGACGGGACTACATGGGATAGGAGAAATTACACGAGCACCCCGCCCTCACCCCCCTCCCCGACCGGGGTGCTCCCCGCCTGAACTTACCGTCACACGGTATTTGGGTATTTCTCTGGCTATACATGTGTTGCCTGGCTGACATTCCTCTGGGAATGGGAGTATTTCCACCTCAGCAGGTCCAAGCTTTTGGTGCCTTCCTGTTTGCACTGGAGGTTGAGTATCCTGGGACACAAGTGATTGTCCTGGGCTTGGCACAGGTTCTCCCAGACCTCAGCTCACACCTCCTATCCCCCTGGAGATAGAAAGAGGGTGGAAAAAGTGACCCCATGAAGAGGAGGAGCAGCCCCCCCGGGAAGGGAAGGGATGCCAGCCCCCCTTTCAAAGCCACCCATGGACGGTCTGGGAATAGGATGGCCAAGTCTGCACAAGACCAAGGAATGGAGGACACACACATCTCCAGGATGGGTCCCACCGCACCAAGGACCACCTGCCAGATAGGAACTCGCTCCGAAGTCCCCAAACCAAAAGAAGGATGAGGAGCAACAGGAGCAAGTACAGGGCGCCACCCTTCCTCCTCCCCTCCCACCCCGTTTCTGTTCCCTACCGACCAGAAAAGAGATTTTTTGTTCCTTTTCAGTCTTTGAAGACCTCATTGCTTGTCCATCTAAAGGTGAAGCAGGAGGTTTGAGAAAGAGATTAAGCGCTATCCAGAAAAGATTTCTCTGTGGTAATCCCTGGAGCAGTCGTACTGTAGAGGATGGCAGATGAGTGCCTCAGAAGGTGAGGTGGGAAACATGAAGAGCCAAGAATGGACAGGTATTTTTCCCATAGAAACTTGAGAAGAGACAGCCTGGGAAGGCAGAAAGGCAGTGAAAATTATGCTGTGCTGAGCCTCAGGGACAGGACTGTGGTTTCCTGTGGCATAATCAGCAGCAAAAAAGAATAATTTTTTCACATAAATTAATATATTAATGTCTTGGCGTAGATTGACACGGATTTTCCAGGATTAAGTGCTTAATGAATTGAAGTGAGGAGGTAAACCCCTGCAAACAGACTCACAGATTGAACACAGCAGTCCTGCAGAGAATCCCTGCTCCACACTGATGGACACTGCCAGGGTGAGAGTGACTCTCTGTGCTCCTATTTAGCCATTTTCTTCCCCAGACTCTGCTGCTAGTCACTGCTTTGGGGACAGCACTGGAGCTCATCCCCCGTGGGACGTCCAGCAGCAGAACATGCACAGTGGAGCCGGGCATCAGGGCTGGGGGCTCCTGCACCACAAGCCCTGGGCAAAGGCTTAGACCCATGAGCAGCTCTGCGCCCCAATACCACAGAGAGGGGCAGGAAGTTCTGCAGGAGGTGCAGCACTGATGCAATGTGTGCTGTGCATTGGTCAGCTGTGAGCGGCAGAAAAGCTCCTTGCTTCAAAAAATATTGGGAAGTGAGACAAGCATGAGGAGCCTCAGCTCAACCCTCAGTGTGAGGGTGTGACCCTCAGTCTGCAATCCAGCTGCTCTAGGAGCCATGTCCTCCACCTTCTCTCCTTGTTTATTATTTTATTCGCTGTGGTATCCCACTGTGTAAGCAATCTGCAAATGTCCTTCTCAGAGGAAGGAACCCAACCTCCTTTGGCTCGCTGCTTTCTATGCGAATGCATCACATTGCTCTTGTGACCATATTGAAAACAGCCTCAATATGCATCTGGACTCCTCGGGGCTGTTACGAAGTTCTTGTGATGATTAAAAGCAGGAACACAGCCACAGTTGTTAATCATTGTAGATGAGAGGTTCTTGGAGCTTTTCTGTATCTCAGGATGTTCCCACATCCAGCTGAACCCATCTAAGTACTAAGCCCCAGGGCGGGGGCAGGATGGGGTTGAGCCTGGGGTCAAGGACCATGCCCAGAGGGATAGATGGGGCTGATCCCAGGGACGTAGACTGTGCCCAGGGAGGAGGGACAGAATTGGGCTGAGCCCTCCCGGTAACGGTGATGTTCGAGGCACAAAGCTGGTTCTGCGGCCGGGGCGGCGCCTGAGGGGCCGGGCTCAGGCTGATCCCAAAAGGACCGTGCCGGTGGGCTGTAAATCGGTCTGGTCCCGGGGCGGGGGCAGCAGGAAGATCTGAGTCCGGGCCCGGGGCAGCCGCAGGACGAGCAGCCTGGGGCCACGGAGCGCGGTGTCCCGGCCGGGTGTGCCGGGGCGGCGGTGACTCAGCCGGGAGAGGCGGGCGAGGAGGAGGTGGCGGAGGAGGAGCGGCAGGAGCCGACGCCGCTGCCGCTCACCTGCCCGGCTCCGCCATGGCCCGCCGCCTCGCCGTCCTACTCCTGCTCCTGGCCCTCGGCTGCCTACTGGGCATCCTCCTCCTCCTCCTCGGCTCCGGGGACACACGGGGCCCGCCGGGCTTCAAGGTGAGTGGGGCGGCGCGGGGGCACCGGGAGGTCCTGGGCTACCGGGGGTTGGGGGAGCCGCCGTGGATACCTTGGTGTACGGCATTCCCGGTGTGCGGGATAACTGGTGCGGGAGAGACGCCGGCATCAGCGGATCCCCAGCGTCACGGGAGGCGCCGGGGCTGAGGGGTCCCTCATCTGCGGGGAGGGCGCAGGGAGCAGCCTCCGCCGGGAGCGCAGGGATGGAGCCGCCCCGGTAGCGAGACCCGTTGTGTGGTACCTCCGCTGCGGGGCCTCCCGGCTGCAGGACCCTCGGCCGCCCATCCCTTGTGCCTTAGGACGTGCGCTTTGGAATCTGCTAAACACACTGAAAGACAGCGGCCCCCCAGGCCAGAACTGCCGAGTCAGCATCTGCTGCTGCGGGTCCGCCTGGGCCAGGGCTCCCCTGCGCACCCCAGCCCCTCTCCCCGGGCTCCACTGCATCGCCTAAGCCAGTGCTGATGGGTGACAAATGCACTTTCCTTTGAATACAAGCTGCTTTTTTCTTTTATTTTTTTCTCTTTTTCATAGTAAATTCAGATGATGAAAGAAGTTCCTGAACAATTTCTTGTTGGCCAAGTACTTCTTTTGTGGCCAAGTCTTTTGTTTTAAAATAGTCCCAGGCTCTTGTCCTGAAATAGTTAATGTAAAACCCCTGTCTTCTCATCCCAAGCAATTTACTTGGAAACTTTCTGAGCCAGCTTGCATGCCAGATGTGCCGCTGCCTTCTCTCTGAGTTTGTCAGATGTAATGAAGACTAGAATGAGAATATGAGCTGGCTTAGCCAAGATCACCCTTTTTGCACTTACTACAACTGCCAATTATTAACTCCTTCTCTGTGACGCCTTTCTTTGCCACCCACTGCCATACGCTGGGGCATCTTGGACAGTGCCCTGAGCTGGTTTCAGGGTGGATTTTATCTCTTGGAACATGGAGGAATTAGACTGGTACCAAGACCCCATATGTAGCACTTGGATCAGCCTGGAAAGCCTTTTTTTTTTTTTTGGTGCTTTTTCTCTCTCTGAGTGGCAGCACCTTCTAGTCTGTAGGCAGTGCTGTGGTTTGGGGCCAAGCATCCCTGAACACCCGCCTGGGTCGTGACTGCTCTGCACAAGGCCTGGCCCAGGGACTCAGGGTTCCTGGACATGCCAAGTGCTGTGAAGTCCAGCGTGGTGTGTGCACCAGTGTCCAGCACTGCCTATTCCCATGGGACTGGCACCAGGAAGGTGCTGAGGAGTTGCTTTCACACAAAGCTCAGTGCTGTTTTGAGAATGCAGAACTTTGTATCATTGTAACTGAGCCCAAAAGGTGCCCATATGATTTAGAGGTTGGTCCTGCTATGGGAGACCCTGGGCATGTCTTCTGATGGCCTGGACAAGATGTGGTCCTTGCTGACTCAGTCCCCGTTGGCTGCTGCATAGTGCTGTTCACTGCTGAGCTACAGCTGCACATCTTCCCTTTCCAGCTCCTTTGCTTGGAATATAGCCCTAAAACCACCCTGGATTATTATATTGCTGCTGAGGGACTGATCCTTCCTTCATGGGTCCACAGTGGAGCTCACAACCTGACTGCCCTGAGCTGCTGCCTGCTCTTGACAGCTCTTTTCTTTCTTCTTTTGGCAAATGTATCTCTGGCAGTTTCTACATCCTGTGGCTAGTGCAACAGGAAGGAAACCTGTCCCAAGTCACTGCAGACCTGGGTGCTGCATGACCTCACCACCCATGAGAGAGGCAGAATGGTGGGGGGCCAGGGATGAGCCCTTCATGTGCCATGGGGCAGCCTGGAGAGCCTGTGGGATGGGGGCGGGAGTCCTGGGCATGGCCATGGGGCACAGTGCCAGGCAGCAACACATGGGGCATTTTCAATGTCTCCATCTGCCTCCTCCCCTGGGCAGAGCCATACTGATCAAGAGCCCCAAGTCCTACCCATGCCCTTTGGGAACATGACTGTGTCTCCTTTGCAGGGACTTTAGGACTGAGCAGCCCTGACTGGGGCTGGGCTGAGTGATGTTGAATTGGAGAGAGCCCTTGGGACCACGGGTGACCCAGGAGGCAGCAGAGATAGGGCTGGCATTGGAAAACTATCCCAGTGTGGGGCCACAATGGAGACTGCTCTGTGTCCCCTCCTCCTGCAGCGCCACCAGGGTCTGGTCAGGGTGTTGTGTTAGAAAAATCCCTGTGCCACCAGGAGATGCTGGTCTTGGGGACTGTCCCACATGCATGAGGCCCTGCCAAAGCCCTGGGCACCAGCAGGCAAACATGCCAAGGCAGATGAGGGGGGTGATGGGAGCCAGGTGCTGGTGCGGGGATGCACCAGGACATCCCTGTGTCTCCCCACGCTCCTTTGAGGTGTGTTTGTTAGCAGGTACAGGGCAGCTCAGCAGCTGTAAGGGCAGCACTCACACTGCAAATCACTATTGGAGTGGACTTTTATCCTCCCTCCTGGGGCTTCCCACCTGTAGGGCCCCTGGAGCCCACCTGTGCATGCCAATGGCTCAGCAGTGACTCAGACCCACAAGGCAGCACACTCTGCTCTGGGGAACATTGTGGCTCCGGTGCCCAAGCCCAGAGTCTGGACAAGGACAGAAGCTAAGACAGGGACAGGATCTGGGGCCAGGGGCTGGCACCATTGCACACCACTGTAGGTGACCCCATTCATGATTTCTGTGTGAATACTGGAGGCATGGGGTACCCTCGGGACTGGAGGAGATGATATTCCTTCATCACTGAGAACATACTAGGCTGCCCAAATCTGCCTCGGTGCCTTCATGCACCATACACACGATTCCCACTCCTGCTTACCACTGCCAGGGGAGGACGGCTTCTCCACAGAGGCAGGGTGGCAAGGACTGTGCCCCCAGGAGGGGCTGGCACAAGGTTGTGGTGACTCATCTCATGCTGGGGTGGCTGTGGGGTGAGCTGTGGCAGCAGTTGGCCGGGCACTCTCTGCAGTGGCAGCGCCATCGTGTTGCAGCACCTTACCTCAGCCGGGCCAAGCGCTGCTGCTGCCACTGCCAAGGCTGGGGGACCCACGGGACGCCCCTCACCCACCACTCCACACCTGGTGGCAATGGGCTGGAAGTCTACGAGGAGCTGATGTTGGCAGCAAAGGGCACTAGGATGTGCCTACATGGGTCAGCTAGTTCTGCATCCTGCTCCAGCAGTGCCACTGTTTTCCCAACATGTTACCTCTGCATGGGGCTTGCCCTGGATGCAGGCTCCATGCTGCCTCTCACTGCCTGCACTTCCCTGTGCCCAAGCACACCCATGCACACGCCCCTCCTAAATGCATATATGCACAGACATGTGCACCCATGTGCACACACGCTGGCACACTTATGTGTGTGCACATCTCACCTGTGCACACCCACATGCAGCACCCCCACATACCTACCTCTACACCTAAATTCGCACACACCTTTGTATGCCCATGCACACACAAACACGCACACTCCTGCAACATGTACCCCACATGCACACATAAATGCATACACATCCATGCACATATGCACATACATGTGCACACCTCTCTACATGTGCAGCACCCCAGGTATGTACCCTCACGAATGCACCCTGGTACCAGCTCTCCGTAGGGTGGGAAGTGGGGCACAGCTGAGCCAGCCCTGCTGAGGGCGGGAAAAAACTCTGGGAATGAGCCTTCTCCCTGTCACAGGTGGTGGGTCTCCTGCTCACCCTGGAGCCAGCTGAGTAGCCATGTCCCTTTCTGCCATGGGGTGAGTCTGGGGTCCCCAGCATCCCCCTCCCAGGCTGACCCCATTCCTGGTGAGTGGCTCCAGGCATTCCTGGCGCTGCAGGTCATCCTCGTTATCTCATACTCCAGCATCTTTCAGCCCTTGCCACCGTGTAGATATCTCTGTCTCCAGCCTTGTCCCTCTCTGTGGACTTCAGCCCCTCCATGGCATCTCCAGGCTGGAGACTACTCCCAGGGTCTTGGCTGTGCTCAGCCCTGGGTTTGGGATGACCTATCATTGCTTTCCCTTTGGGGACAGCCTTGTCACCCTGCTCCTGCTAGTGTCACTCCAGGTGATACTTGGGGTAATGCAGTTCCTTGTGAGCAAACCAGAGACATCTGGATGTTGGCTACAGGATGTGTGGGCACATGTGGCACTGAGGTGGACATAGAGGGTCCCCTGAGGCTGGACCCTCCTCAGAGTCCCCTGTGCCTGGTTGGTGACTGCTCATCTGGGGAGGCAGGGGTGACCACTGGATCGCAGGGTGGGCAGGCAAGGCAAAGGTTGCTCTGGCAAAAATGGACCAGAGTGCCACATGCTGGCTTGTAGCTTTTGGCCCAGGGCATGAGCAAGCCACTGGGCAAGTCTGGGAGGGTCACCCATGTGAGATGGTCCCCTGAGGGAACAGGAGGTACCACTGGTGTAGGGCCATGGGTTCATGGTGTAATTAGGGCTACCTATAAATGGGAACCTCAAGTGTGCCTGCCTCTGCCCTGACACTGTTGCCTGAGCTGGTGAAACCCAGGTGGTAGGGACAGGGGTGGCATGGGGCACCCATGGCAGGCAGGGCTGGGGTGGCTTCCAGAGCTGGGCAAGGAGAGAAGCTGCCTACTTGGTTCCATCGAGTCTGGGCAGGGCAGGAGCAGACAGAGACTCATAGGAGGTTCAAGCCTTAGGTGGCTTCACCCCAGAGATGCTCAATTGGGGTGGTGCTGGATCCTGCCTTGCTTTTCCCCCATACTCACAGCCCTGAGGGGACACAGCAGGGGCCAGCATGGGCAGCCCCGAGACCATGGGCAGCAGGGGTCAGGCAAAGGGGTCCACCCAGGGGTGCTGCAGGCATCATGTATGGTGTCCCCTCCCTGGGAGCTGGGTAGCCTTGTTTGGCAGGAGGAACAGGGTTATTTATAGCCAGAGAATGGTAGAGCCATACAAGGGCAGGAGGGATGAGGGGCCTGGCTGCCCTTCTTTGGCCAAGAGCATCCTGAGGAGCCATTTCAGGTGTCCCTCCCCACCACCAGTCCCAGAGACCTGCTAGCATGGCTCAATAGGCAGCCAGAAGTGATGGTAACCTGCACTGGGGGAAGAGCCCCCTGAGCTGCACTCAAGGGGGTCCCCTTACTCAAAAAGCCTGAGTCCCTGTGCTGTTCCAAATAGCATCCCAGGATGGCCAGTATCCCACTCCCATTCACATCCCAGGCAGCGCCCTGTTTGGGCAGGCTGGGCTGAGCAAAGCCTGCCTCTGCCAGATGATGCTCCAGAGCTGCTGGACACCGACAGGGCAGGGGTGGTTGTGCACTGAGCCCCAGTGCCTTCCCATGGTAAGGGCTGGAGCAGCCAGGGGACCTTCAGCCTCCAGGCCTGACACACTGCTTTCCCCCTGCAGTACGGCATCGTGCTGGACGCTGGGTCCTCCCACACCGCCATGTTCGTCTACAAGTGGCCTGCAGACAAGGAGAATGACACCGGGGTGGTCAGCGAGCACAGCATGTGTGATGTGGAGGGTAAGGGCTGGCCCTGCTCCGGGGCTGGGGGCTGGTGGCAGTGTCTGTTGCATCTCTGTGTCAGGGCACCATGGTGTGAGTGCTCCTGCCATGCCCAGCTGCCTCCCTCTGTATTCACTGGTATAGTGAATATTCTATTCATAGAATATTCATATTCTAAAGGGTCCAGCTCTATTCCTAAAATGTCTCCCAACACCTCTCAAGGCTTGCAGCTATGCATGCTTGTTGTTTATCTTTTCCTGGCAGGTACTGAACCACCAGGGAACAATTCAGCTCCCTGCTTAGCCCAGTGAGGAGCCAAGATCGGTTTTGCACTCTCGCTTTATCAACCTTTCACAGACTGTCAACCAGCAGGGGATGCAGTGTGAGCAGGGAGATGTGTCTGGACCCTGGATGGCTCCATGCCCACAAAAAAACTGCTTTCTGGACAGTCTGAAAAGGGGCAAAGCTGCTCACCAGGCATCTTTCCACTGGTCATCATCCCCTCATCAGCAGGGAGCAAAGCTGTTTCCTCCTCACAGGTCCTGGGATCTCCAGCTACCGCCTGAACCCTCCGGCAGCTGGGACAAGCCTGGAGCACTGCCTGAACCAGGCCCTGAGAGATGTGCCCAGGGAGAAGCACGTGGGCACCCCGCTTTACCTAGGTGCCACGGCTGGTATGCGCCTGCTCAAGTGAGTGCTCAGGGGGGCCCTGTCATGCCACTTTGCAGGGGCAGAGGTGGTGAAGGGTGGCTGAAGTGTTGCCCCTTTGCTGGGCAAAGCTCTTCACCATCCAGCTGCCCAGTGCTGTGTCCCCTGCAGAAGTGGTCCTGCCTTTCAGAGCAGGATATGATCTGCAGGGCACAGCCAGCACAGCACAAGTGGAAAGGGGCTGGTGGGGGGCCAGTACCAGGATAACCCACCCAGACTTTTTGGATGCCAGGAGGGAAATTCCTTGCACCCACTGCTAGCCTGATGGAACACAGTGAGAATAAACACTCCTCAAAAAGCACACAGGGGGAGGAGTTGTGGTCCCCTCACTCAGCCCAGGCAGGATGGATCCTATTGTCCCAGCAGGAGGGGGCACACTTCATTCCTGCTACGTGCCTCCTCCAGCAGAGGCAAAGGGAATTAGCTGGTAGTTTTTCTGGGACATGCCTATGGGTACCCAGGCAAGGGCTCACCTCTCTCCTGGGCCCTTCTATGGCAGTGCTGGCCTCCAGAGGCTGTAGAAACAGGGAGGGGTCTGCAGCACTGTGGCACAGGCGTGTCACTCTGCCCTCTCACTTGGCCCGCAGCATTGCAGACCCACAGGTGTCAGACGCTGTCCTCAGAGCTGTAGCAGCCACACTGAAGACGTACCCCTTTGATTTCCGGGGAGCAAAGATCCTGTCAGGAGAAGAGGAAGGGGTCTTTGGCTGGGTCACCGCAAACTATCTCCTGGAGAACTTCATCAAGGTGGGCAGGGGATAGACACATTCAGTGGGATGGCTGTGATGGCTGGGCAGCTCATCATACACTTATGCCTGCTCTTGTCCTTCTTGGCTCAGCGTGGATGGCTTGGAGAATGGATCCAGCCTCAGAAGAAGACCCTGGGAGCCATGGACTTTGGGGGTGCTTCCACACAGATCACCTTTGAAACCAGGGACACAATTGAAAACCCCAGAAACAAGGTGATGCTGAAGCTATATGGCCAGGCATACAAAGTGTACACGCACAGCTTCCTCTGCTATGGGAGGGACCAGGTCCTCAAGAGGCTGCTCTCCAAGCTCCTCCAGGTACAGTGTGTGCTTGATGTGGATGCTGGCTGTCACGACCCCAGGGTTGCCCCTTCACCCTGGTGTTCATTCTGTCCCTCAGCCCTGGACCAGCTGCACACCTTTGCCAGCCAACTCGGGTTTTGCCTCCAACCCTCTCTTGTGTTCCCAGGGCTTTCTTTCACCATCTCTGTTACATGATGCAGCCCTTGGCTAGAACCAAGACACCCCAAGCAATTTTGAGATACTTTTGACAACTACTCTGTGTCTTGCTGCTCAAGCTCTGGGGGGGCTGTGGCTATGGTACAGCTCATGCATCCCATGTGTCCCTCCTCTGGCAGGCTGAGAGCTACCAAGCAACTGTCTCCCATCCCTGCTGGCCTATGGGCTACAACAAGAGCCTGTTGCTGAGCAGCATCTATGACAGCCCCTGCACGGAAAATGAGAGGCCAAGCCTTGCCCTCAACACCACAGTTACCTTGGTTGGCACTGGGAATGGAAACCTCTGTGCTCTGCAAGTCAGCAAGCTCTTTGACTTCACCAACTGCTCCTTCTCCCACTGCTCCTTTGATGGTGTTTTCCAGCCAAAGGTTTCAGGAAACTTCATTGTAAGTCCCAGCATGGAGGAGGGTGCTGACCTGGCTGCTGGCTGGGCAGGTTGTCCCCAGCTCCCCAGCATCATGTGGCAACAAAGTCAGACCCCCAGCTCTGCAACAGTGGTTGTTGGTGCCCACCACACTGGCCAGAGTGTCTGCTGATGGTGAGAGAATTTGCTCCCAGCCTGTCCCATAGCTGCTCCTTTCCCTCCGTCAGGCCTTCTCTGCCTTCTTCTACACGGTGGACTTCATCCAGACCGTGATGGGAAGACCCGTGCACCTGCCCAGCGACCTGAAGGATGCTGCAGAGACTATCTGTGCCACCAGCTGGAGTGAGGTGGGTTCCCTGGGTACTGTGGGAAGCAGGGGGCTGCTTCATGTGGGATATCACACGGGCTTTGAGAGAACCCACTGGGTTTCCTGGCACCAACAGATTAGGGGAAAGGCAATTTATGGCTCCTACACAGGACTGGGAGGGGGCTCAGGTGGGTATGGGCAGCCTTGGCCTTACAGGTGTAACCACCCTGAGCTTCAGGCCACAAGCACAAGACTGGCCATTGCTGGCTTGACCCATCTTCTCTTTCTCTCTGTGCATCCCACCCAGCTGCTCCAGAAAGCCCCCAAACTGGAGAAGAGGCTGCCAGATTACTGCGCTGTCAGCACATTTGTATATTTGCTCACGACCAAAGGCTACAGCTTCAACAACCAGTCCTTCCCCAACATTGCCTTCCAGAAGAAGGTGGGTAGAACCAAAATACATCCCCATCCCATGGGATCTCTTTGGAGTTAGGCCAAAGAACCCTGCAGGAGAGATGATCCCACACAGAAAAAGAGCCAAGCAGAATTAAGGAAGATCTCACTGAACAGGGACAGGACGGAACTCTCAGTTTTTGGAAGGATCTCCTAGGGAATGGAAACAAATGAGCTGAGCTGGCTGTTGGGGTGGTCATGGGGTCAGGTCCTTCAGCCCTTCCTGGGCCCTCAAGACACCAGCCATTCCAAGCAACGCTTTGCTGAGGCTTTTTGGGAAGTTACCTCAGGGCAGGATCCCACTTTTGTCTGCATGTGCTATGGGATGTGCAAGGAGATCAGGAGTGGCCTGAGCGTACAAGGTTTTACTCCTAGGGAATGAGCTCACTTCAGCACAGGATGGTCACTGCTCTGTCCCTGCGCTGGCTGGACCTGTGAGCAAGCAGAGGCTCGGGAGGCTGTGGGCTCCCCCACACTCTTGTCCCTTGGGCTGATACAGAGGCTGTCCCTGAGGGGTCTGGAGCACAAGTCTTATGAGGAGTAGCTGAGGGAGCTCAGCCTGGAGAAAAGGAAGTTCAAGGGAGCCTTTCTCACTCTCTACAACATTCTGACAGGAGGTTGTAGCCAGGTGGGGGTTGGTCTCTTCTCCCAAGTAATATGTGACAGGACAAAAAAATGGCCTCAAAGGGGAAGTTTCAGTTAGATTTTAGGAAAAATTCCTTCATGGAAAGTGTGGTCAGGCATAGGAACAGGCTGCCCATGAATGCGGTGGTTACCATCCCTGGAGGGATTTAAAACACGTGTGGATGTGGCACTTGGGGACATGGTTTAGTGGTGGCCTTGGCAGTGCTGGTGTTACTGGTTTGGACTCTATGATCTTAGATGTCTTTTCCAACTTTAGTAATTCCATGATTCTAAGGTCTCCTGAGGCCTATGCATCTGGGCTGGCTGGGCAGTGACCATGCCATGCCGTTTCCACAGGCAGGAGAAACCTCCATTGGCTGGGCCCTGGGCTACATGCTGAACCTCACCAACATGATTCCAGGAGAGAAGCCCTCGTTCCACAAAAGCATGCTGTACAACTACTGGATCATCCTCATTCTGCTCTTCGTGGTCACCACCCTGACATCACTGGTGACTGCCATCTGCCTGCTCCGGTACAGTAAGTCCAGCATAATCTGATGGCAAGGACAGGGTGGGCCACATCTGCAGGACCAGCACCATCCTACCTGCTGAAGGCTCCACGGTCTGAATGCCTGGGATGTGGCAAGTGCTCAATGTCCTTCTCCAAGGCCTGACACCATCCCAGAAGGAAAGCTGTCCCCTTTTGCCCTCCCCTTGCCCTCAAACTGCAGGAAAGGAAGGATAGAAGAGGATCACTGGCCCTGTGGGAGAAGGGCTTAAATGTTTCCCAGTACTACTCAGGGATGGACCCTGAAGCAGACTTGGGAATGAGACATTCAGAGCTAGGACATCTTTTTGCCACCAGAGCTGAGCTGAACTGGGCCAATGAGCCCAAGCAACAACAGGATTCATTTTCATGTGTATGTGTATGAATGGGGAATATTACTTACACTAGTTGTTATAGCTGACCTCACTAGCCTGTCCCTGGAGCATCAGCCCTGCCTCCTGGGGAGCTCTGGGCATCACCCATGTTGTTTTTCTGACTGGCGCACAAAACCCACTGGCCTTCCTGAAAGCAAGGTCTTGGCCTTAGCCCTTGGCCTCAGCTTTGGGTAAGGACTTAGCAACAACCAGATGTGGAAGATGGCAGCTTCCAGGTCCCACTTCAACAACCATACATGGTGCCTTCATTATTCCCATGGTTCCTATGCCAGACTTGCCTTTGCCACAGCCAGAGACTCCTGCACACCCTGGGTCCTGCAGCTCTGTGGTGCGTGGCCATGTTGGCACAGAGCTGATGGGCTTTGCTCTGCACTGGGATTTGAGCCTGGCATCACCCCACACCGGGCAGCTGGGAAGATGCATCTTCATTTCCAACTGAGTAAGAACATGGTTGTACAAACATGAAGAATGTTTGGTTTTGGTTGTTTGAGGTTTTTTAATAATCTGAAATAAACATTTGTAACCATTGCTATGGCTCAGTGGCTTGTGATCAGCAATAGGCAGTTCAGCCTGGCTGTCTCATGGGGGCATAGCCCCTCAGCCACATCTACAGGTCAGGCTCTGTCTGAAGGCCTCAGCCCTTGCAGCCTGTCTGGTGCTGAGACATGGTCATGGCTTTGTACGCTCTACCAGCCTGGAGACGACCTCAGATAGACCAAGGTGGGCTGGAAACCTCACTCCAGACCCACCTGGAGATGGAGGAGCTCTAGCCAGCCACAATCACCAAGCTCATGTTTCCCCAGTGCTGGAGGTGCAGCCACCTCAAATCCAGGAGCAGGCAGCTCAAGCTGTCCCTCACTGCCACAGCCCCAAGCAAAACAACCTGCCGGCAGCCTCCACTGCCAGGGCTCAGCGCTGGTGCTGAAGGGCAGGAGCAAAGCAGCTCACATTTGCTGCTGCAGTCACTGGCAGCTCAGATACACCAGGACACACATCGCAGTGCTCAGCAGCTCCATGGGATTGGTCTCAGCCCTCCAGTCCTTTGGGAAGCCTCCCCCTGCCCTGCACATTCCACGAACACGGAGAGGAGTGGCTGTAGGGAGCTGCAGTTTCACACTGCCCTCTTTGCTCCTGCTGGCAGCACCAACTCTGCTCTGTAGGTTTGCTCACTTCCCAATACCCTTCCCTGCTCCAGATGAACTCCTTGAATGCCATGTTTGTCTTAACACACCTGTTCCCTGCAGTACTTTGCTTTCAATTCTTCCACTGGCTGCTCCCCATCTCTGCACAGGGCAAACCTGGTTCCAGTTCAGGGGATGCTGTAAACCCCCAAGCCCAGTCTCCTCCCCAAGTTCCTCATCTCTTCAGCACAGGGACGCCCTCCTGTGGTGAGATTCAGGGCCTGTCTACATATCTAACACAGAGAAGGCACTTCTGGTTCCTGAAGCAGAAATGCTTCTCTAAGAACCCGGGCAGCTCCCAGAACTCAGGATGGGTTTCCTCTTCCAAGAAATTCAGCTGCAGTTGAATCAGAGGTGGACATCCACCAAGAGCAGACAATTTACCTAGTCAAGACTTGGAGTCTGACATGGAAAAACCCTACACGTCCCTCTGTGTGTATGGGATTCGAGACAGTACCATTACCTTGTCAAGCAGTTATGAATCTTGATGGGCTATCTGGGACTAGCCAGTGACAGGTGAGCACTGCAAAGAGGGCACATGGTCACCTCTGTTACAGGGGAAGAGGACGTCCCAGAGGCCACCCAGCTGTGGGACTCAGCTCAGGCCTGTTCAGATAGTTATGAAAAGTCTTGCTGCTGCAGTGCAAAGGACATGGGGACTAGCTGGGCTCAGGAAACATAGGCAACACAGCAATAGCTCTGCCCTCACAACTTAGCCCAGACCTGTCTGTGCCTGCAGCTGCCTCAGAGCAATCCAGCAATCCAGACTGTGACTGCCATCACCATAGAGGGACCAGAGCTCTCTGCTCCAACATCCACTGCAGAGGTTGCCTCAGGCTGACATTCACCACCTGCTCTGTCCTTCACCTCATCCAGAAGGAGTGCCTTCAGCTCTCAACTTTTATTGTACCTCCAGTGCAATTTGCAGAGGCCACGGGGCAGGCAGCAGCAATTCCTGAGGTGCCTCCACCACGCTCTCACTGCAGGATCAAGTCCTCCGAGCTTTCCAGCAGTGTCACCAAGCCCATCACTCTCACAGGCAGCGTGGGCAGCGTCGGGTTGGGCAGGCAAGAGGGGGTGAAGCAGGACATGGGCACAGCATGCTATGCTCTGCTGGCTACTCCACCACGTCGCCGTACCTGTTCCTCCTCACCAGTGTTGCAGCGCCGTCCCCCTCTGCACTGGAGAGGTTTTCTGCAACAAGAAAATACGTGTTCCCTGGACCTCCAACTACCCTGGTGAGTTTGTCAAGGGTGGGCAAAGAACCACAGAGCCTTTGTGAAGCACATAAAGCCTCTTCAAGTTGGCCTAGCTTTGGGAGCTCAATGTATGCGTGGGGGAGAGCAGCAAGCAGCCAGGAGAATCGCCCAGCAGCACCTGTCCTGATGCTCCTCCAGTTCTGCCCACCTTACTGAGCAGCAAATCCCTCCATCCATTACCTTCTTCCTCTTCCAGCAAATGAGCCTTCTGTGCTGGCTCTCGTGAATATACAAAGCAGGCAGGGCAGGAAGCAGCAGCAAGTGCACCCAGCCCACATCACCAGCCCTGCTCAGGATCCCATTGTGCTGGGTGCACAGAGGGACTGGTGGGGGGGGAGGAGCGGAGGGGAGGCAGGCATGAAACCAAGTAAGGAGCTCCACCCGCCATGGGTGCTCCTGCTCCCACCCCTTGGCTGCAGGGTGCCAGTGTGGGACTTACTATAATGAGATTTTGGCAATGACACTTTCACCAGCTTAATTAAAAGACAGGAACAGCAAAGTAATTATTGTAGCAGGGAAGAACCAGGCACGACAAGCTCAGGAAAAACAGTCGGAGGATATGACTGTACCTGCGGGCTGAGACACCCCATGAGTCACGGCGAGCTCCTGTGGGGACTTGCCTGTCTCCAGGTAAATCCAGAAGTTGGAGCATTTCTGCGTCTCAGCTCTGGTTACCACGTAACTTCCGAGGGACCCTGCAGCTGGAGCGGCCGAGGTGCTCCTGGGAGTGCCAGCAGCATCTCGGTAGGGACAGCACCTACTGCCGCGAACGCTCCTGAGCCCTGGGGACTAGGGCACAGGGAGGTGGCTGGAGCCAGAGACGAGCCCCCGTAACAACGGAAAACACCCCTCTCTACTGCTCGGGCTGGACACTTACCCGCAGCCAGCAGCAGGCTCCACTGCGGGCTGTACGGCAGCTTCTGCCGCGCCAGCTTCTGCACTGCGAAGGCGGCCCCGCTGCCTGCCGAGACCAGAGCCGGGGTTACCGGACACGGCCAGGACGTCCCCGCTGCCCCCGGGGAGCGGCCAAAGACAACCCGGGGAATGCGGGGGTGGCTGGACCGGCCCGTACCTGCCAGGAAGGTGCCGATGCCCTTCATGAAGGCGTGAGACTGGCAGGCCGCGTACTGCTGCAGCGCCTGCGGGGACGCGTCAGCGCGGGGGGCGGGGGCCGGAGGGGCACCCAGCCCCCTCAGCCCCGGCCCCCCCCCGCACACCCAGGCCCCTCAGCCCGTTCCCCGCGGGGCGCACCGGGTGCTTGGTGGCCACATCATCCTCCACCCGTCGCACGCCCAGGTTCACCATGGCGGGGATGCCGGGCCCGGCCCGGGGCAGGAACCACCGCTTCCGCCCGCCCCTTCCACCGCCCTTTCCGCCGCGGCCATGGCGGGAGCGACAGGGCCGTTTTATCTGGTGCGAGCCGGGACGGGCCGATTCCTCTGCTACTGGGGACCCGACGGCACCGTTTAGTGAGCGCGGGGCGGGAGAAGGAGCAGCTGGGGGGCGGGGGCGGGCACGGGGCCGGCCGGGGATCTGAGCTGCTTCCTCCCGCAGTGTGACCGACGCGATGCGGGTCTGGGCCGGGGAGCTCGGCGGCTGCCCGGCGCTCGGCTGTGTATGTACTGGGGACCCAGGGGGCGGCGGGAGAGCTCGGGGCTGAGACCCCCGGCGGGGCAGGGATGGATCTGATCCCAGGCTAGGCCGTGTTGGACGCGCTGTCCTCCTCCTCTCCCTCTGCAGCGGTGCCCGCCGGAGGAGCACGGCGCAATGCTCAGGTGAGTGCCGCCGCCCTGGGACCTCCCTCGCTACGGGCACCCTCTCGGCCCGGGCTCCCCCACCCTAGGTCCCTCCTCGCCTGGGGCTCCCCCTCTCTCCCGCTTCCCTCACCCCCGCTCCCCGCAGGGCCGGTCTGGGTCACGGGGCCGTCGCGCTGAGCCTAGCCCGGGATTCGGCCACGCTGCGGCTGCCGGAGGAGCCGCGGTGCCCGGCCCTGGCCCTCGCTCAGTTGCCCGCCGCCGAGGCGTGCAGTCAGCTGCAGGCGCTGGTCTTCGGCATGGCAGTCTGCATCGAGAGCCTGGAGAGGCGCCTGGAAGGTCCGTGGTGGGTTTAGAAGAGGAGAGGGCTAGCAGCTTCTGCCACCTTCATGAGATCGTCACCCCCACACCCCCCTTAAAGTGCCCTAGATGTCCCAGTTCAGCCGTAGCAGGAGAGGGCTTCACCCCAGGTGGTTTCTTCTCACTGGTCCCAATGGGCCAGCAGAAGAACTGCCGGTCGCTTCCCTGTTCGGGCTGGCCCGTTCTCAAAGCTGGCCAGGGTCTGCACCAGACCTCCGCAGGCAGAAGAGACCCTGCCTGGGCCCAGAGGACACAGTGGTATGTCTCTGTGTAAAAACACAGCCCTGTCCTCACGGCCAGGACCACACGAGCATCCTAAATGTGGAGTCACCTTATAGACATATTTGTTTAAGGGATCTGGAAAGCTTTTGGAACAGCAGCAGTCTGGATGGAAGTGCTGAGAGGAGAATGGGGCTCATTGGAGTGGAGGGAGCTCACTGGGGAGGCTTGAAGTGCTGCTTGCAGAATTGGGGGATGTTGTCACAAGCTTTGGCTCTGGCTCCTGTCTCAGTAGCAGTGGAGACGTTAGCATCTTCCTGCAGCCCTGAGAAGAACGCTGCCCGGAGCCAGCAGCTCTTCCTGCCAGGTAGGCACTGCCAGGGGCACCTGCCCTGGTCCTGCAATCTTTTGTCTTCTCCTCCCTGGAGGCTGCTGGTCCTGTATTCATGTGGTCTCCAGGACACTCTGAGTGCCCTCGGCTGTGGCTGCTGGCAGCCACTCGTTGTCCTGGTACTCTTCCAGGAAGAGCAGGGGCAGGGCTTAGTGGTGGCTCTCAGGGTGTCTGGGATGCTCAGGTCAAAGGCTGGGCATTGCCAGCCTCAGAAGGAGGGCAGGCTTTGCTGTGCTTCCAGACGAGGCTGTGGCAGATTCATGGCTTCTTTTGAGAGACGAGGCCAAGTTTGGCCCTGTCTTGCCCTCTGTGGCTGCTGGTCCTGCCAGGCTGGGCTCCTAGAGGCTCCCTCTTGCTCTGGAGGGACTGGCAGGGCTGCCAGAGTTCCTGGGTAACCTGTAATCTGTGTCTTGCCTGTTCTTGACTGAGGCAGACTCCAGCCCCAGGAAGAGTAGGGCTTCTGGCTCAGCTTTGCCAGCCAAAAGGAAGGTCCCAGGGGAGTCTCTCATTAACCCTGGTTTCAAAAGGTCAGTGTGGGGCTGGATGCTGCTCAGTGGGCACCCTGTGGGCTCTGCTCTGAAGTTATGTGACAGCAGGGCTTGGGGCTCCGGCTCTGATGTTTCCTCCCTCTCTTTCCAGCAAGAAGGCGCCATCTGGAGTGAATTTCGAGGACTCCTGATGGATGTGCCCTGATGACAGCCCTTTGGACCCCTGTGTCTAAACTAATAGGTGTCCCTGTTGTTCCAGACCTGCTGAGCTCCTCGACCTAGGCAGACAACAGAGGCAGCAGTACCTGGCAGCCACCCCTCAGTTGGGGTGGTGGCAGGGTCCGTGGGGGAGACAGATGGAGCAGAGGGGACACCAGCATTGTGGGTTTTTCTCCTGCAGCTCTTCTCTGCTAGCAGGGACCAGCTCCTGACCTCACTTACCATGAACTGGTGGAGTTTTGGACGGAGCTTTGATACTATGTAATGGAAAGGTCACCTGTGCTTTGCTTCTGACCAGTAAAGGTGTTTTTAGCTAGCTGATCTCTCTGGGTGTGTCTGCCCCTTCTGCCTCTCTCTTTCTCAGGAAGCCTTGGGCCTGTTTCAGCTGAACCTGAAGGTCCAGGCCTCAGGGAAGTTCCCTTCCCTGCCAGCATTTTGTAAATGGGTGTGTGGTTAGAACCTGGCTAACCCCTCTGGAGAGCTGGGAGGGTGGGCTCTGCCTTGCTGGGCACTGGGAAAGGATGAGGATGTCAGTACAAAGCCTTGTGAGGGAGGAGCTGCTGGGGTGATCACTCCAGACTCACACTGGTCTTGCTTGCAAAGCTTTTATTGATTTTCAGGGGTTCTGAAGCTTAGCTTGGGCTTTCCCTGTTTCACAACCCCCAAGTCTGTTGAGAGCTTCCTAATAGTGAGTTTGGGGGCAACTGATGTCTTCCCATTGCCTGTGCCATCCCCCTCCAGCTCCTCTCCTAGGTGTCTATGGCCGTGCCAGGTCCCCTCACCCGGTGCAGGTGTGAGGGCACCCTGTGGTGTCTGCTGACCAAGTGGGTGGCACAGTGTGCCTATGCAAGTGGCTGCAGGGCATTTTGTCGTCCCCAGCTCTGTCCCTACCCTCAGCTGGGCACAGCTTTGCCACTGATGGTGCCCGTGGTTGTGCCCCCTTGCCTTCATCCTGATGCTCGAGGGGCCACAGAACTTGTCCTGGTTGTGAGGAAGGGTGGGTGGCACAAGAGGGGCTCAGTGCACTGAAGATTGCTGCCAGCACCTGTGTGCCAGTGGAGGGAATATGGGTGCAAGGGGCACAGCTCTCCTGAGGCCCTGCAGGCAGGGGCAAGGTGGGTGCTGATCTCCTGCCTGACCCCAGCCTTGGCCCTGCACCCACCAGGGCACATGCCCGGCTCACTGCGGTGCCCGGACCACGGAACGATAGGCTTGTATAATCTCCTGGCTATTGGGGCAGGTGTATTTGAACTCCTTGGTTTCACTGGCACTGTTGAGGTACCGCCACACGCCCCTCATGTCCTTGGGGATCCCAAAGCGGCGGTAGTGCTGGCACACGACCTGCAGGCATGAACAGGAGAGACTTGCCTGACACTGTGCCAAGGAGAGCTCTACCACCAGGGCAGGCACCAGTTGGGAAGAGTGGCAGGGAGCCAGGGACATCCCTGGCACTGCACAGTCGAGGGCTGGCACTCAGGAGGTGATTCAGAGAGGAATGGGATCTGTGGGAGGCATTGTGCTGGGCAGGGCTCCTGGGGAGAGGGATGCTGGGGGGCACATAACTGACGAAACAACTGGGAAAGGAGGAGGGGCTCGCTGTAGGCACCAAGACGAAAGTGAGGGCATGGGGATGCCAGGTAAAGGAGAAGGGCATGGTACTGGGATGCCCATGGCTTACCTGAACAATGTTGAGCTTGGGCAGCAGGTTGCAGTCGGCCAGTGTGAGGTGGTCTCCATCAAGGAAGCGGCGCTGGGAGGCCCGGAGGTGGGGGTCCTGGGCCAGCTCATGCTCCAGAGGGGTGCTCAGGTATTCATCCAGCTTCAGCAAGGCCCGCTGCAGGTTCCGCTGCAGCACTGCAGGAAGGGTGGCCAGGTCAGTGCAGCCCTACTGCAGGCATGGGGCCCCTGCTCTGCTGTGGCCTCCTGCCAGCCCAGCCCTGTGTCCAGGCAGCAACTGTCAGCCTCTTCCCACGTGGCTCAGGCTGGCTTTGCCCTCCCACAGAGACCGGGCACAGCCACACTGGCCCACGTAGGGAGGGCAGTGCCTGGACAGACCTAACTGTGGACTGGGTGGGGGGACTGGGAAAGCTCAGTGTGACCAGGCTAAGCTTTGGGGTGTGGCACCCAAGAGGCTGCATGGGGTGCTCCCCCACCCACTCCTCACCCTCGTCCTGGGCAGGTATTGGGTTCTTGATGAAGGCAGAGAACTTGTGGAAAATGTCGTTCCCAGCCAGGCTTGACTCTGGGTAGTGCGGGACCAGACTGGGGCACCTGCGGGAACATGGACACAGCTGAGGCAGATAGCAGAGGCTGACAGGCTCATCTGCTGTCAGCCCCCTCATCCCTCAGCTTGTCCTGCCCTTTGCGGGGGGCCCTTCCTCCTCTCAAGGCAGCACCAGACACTGACATGGGGGGGCCCAGCTGGTCTTCCAGGAACTCCTCAATGGTGATGGTGTCGGTCTTGGGCTCGCCGTTGTAGAGGAGGACGGGCAGCTGAGCACCTGGTGCGAAGTCCTTCAGCACATCCAGCGCCCTGTGGGAGATGGGTACACTGCTGATGCCTGGCATGTCCAGGGTTCTGCAGAGCACCGTGTGTGTGTGTTCGTATTGTGCATATGTGCCCCAAGCAAAGAGAGTTCTGGGGGCCTGGTGCACAATGTGGTGCCCCCAGGCCCCTCCTGCCTCCGTGTATGCCCAAGGAAATACCTGCCAGCCTTCCCCAAGCACCAGTGGTCACCTGGGGAGGTACAAAAAGCTCCATGCATCCCGCAGTGCCCACCCTTCATATCCCTTCCCAAAGTGTTGGGGACCTATCGAACCCCCACCTTGCACATGATCCTGGCCCTGGGGCTGGCACCCCTTGGGACCACTCACCTCTTCACATCCACAGTGGTGAGGGTGAAGGGCACACCTTTTAGCAGCAGCACCATGAAGAGCCGCTGGCAGAAGGGGCAGTGCCCCACGCTCTCCCCATCCTCGCTTGCCTGTGGGCACAGAAAGAGAGCTCAGCTGCCCTTTCACCGTGCCATGGCCTCACTGGCAGCAGCCCCAGAGGGTACAGGGTGAAGATGATAGGACACATGCCCCAGCCCAGCCTGGCAAGCTGTGCTGCAGTCCATGGAACCTGCTGTCAGGCAGGGTGCCAGGTCCTAGTCCCTGCCTGCTCCCAGAGCCTCAGTACCACACCCCAGAGAAGCCACGTGGCACAGCAGGTGCTGGCCCCGGCACCCTCTAGGGACAAGGACCTCCGGGCTGTGCCAGCCTCACAGAGCCAGGGGGACAAGGGCTTGAGAGCAGTAGTTGCAGCAGGGGTGGCAGTGGCAGGTCCAGCAGCAGAGATGTGCCAGAGGAAGGGACAGCGATACTGTTGGCCCTGTCAACCCCAGTCACAATCTCAGGTGAGCTCTGTCCTGCCCTGCACAGCCAGAATGCTGCAGCCCGGCGGTGGCTGGGAAGGGCCTGGCAGGTGCAGGCAGATGCTAGGTTGCTGGGCCCTGCTTTCAAAGGGAACCTGGTCCAACCTCCCGAGGTTTAACTCCCACAGCCCCTGTGCCTGCAGGGCAGGAAGCAGCAAGCAGTGTGCCCTGGAGAAGAGCCCGAGCTGCCTGCTGCCTATCCACCCACCTGACTGCTGTCAGCCCCATTTCCAACCCGGTGCTTGACCCTCTGCCCACTATCTGCCCCCCTGCCTGCCTAGTGCTCACATCTGAACACTGCAGTGGGCGGGGGCAGCCCAGCCACCCCACCACAGCACTGCCAGGGTTATTTGCCAGGGCTGCCCACTGGCCTGGGGCACTGACCTGAGGACCCCCCTCACCTTGATGAAGAGCTGGATTTGGGGTTTTTCAGCCATGCTGCGTGGCGGCTCCTGGTGCACTGCTGGCTGCAACCTGAGTGCCCCAGCTGAAACCACGGCCCCTCCCAGCCCACATTCCTCCTCGGGGTGCACCCGCTTCCACCCACGCCTGGCCCCACGGCACAGACAGGACGCCCTGCCATGGGGCCCCGCCACTGTGGCTGCTGCCAACCCCAGGCCAGTAAATGCAGCTGGTGGCATTGCCAGCTGCTGCCACTCCTGCCTGTACCCCCAGCCACGCCACAGTGCCTGAATGACAAGCACTGGGCACAGACCTGCTCCTAGCAGAATCCTGCACCCCTCCCCTGCGCGCTGCCAACTCTCCTCCTCAGCCCAGGCCCTCCCAGACACCCATCCCTGCCATTCCCCCCATTACCAACTACACAGCCTCAATGGATCCAGTTATTATTTTTTAATTAAAACGATCATTATTTTCACATTTCATCTTTTTGTTAGCAATATACAGGCAGCTCCAAGACGTCCCCACCCCCAGGGGCCCAATACCTGGGGCTGAGCATAGCACTGGCACTATGCCTGCAGCTGGTGGCCAAGGACGTGCAGGGGGAGGCAAGGCCGGAAGCAGGGCCAAACTCAACGAAGTGGAAGTGACGTTGTTAAGGCAGCAGCTACCTCTACCTTGGGACAATGCCCTGGGGCACTACCTTCCCACTCCCACCTTTGGAGTGACTCTAGCAGCGACTGTGCCAGGGCAGCCCTAAGCCCAGGGCAGGGAGGCCACTGTGGCCATCCACTGTATGGGCACCTCCACTGACCCTCAGAAGCCATGGGGATGACAGCATGGTACCAGGGGGAAGACATTTTGTGACTGGGATGCCAGTGCCCTTCTGGAGCCTGGAGCAAGTGTAGTGTCACAGGTATGGGGCAAGGATAAAGCCCAAAGCACAGCAGCACTGCCCACCCTGAGGTGTCCCAGGGTGCCACCAAGGTGACAGCTGGGGACTCAAAGATGACACTATCCCCTCTCCCTGATGGCAAAGGTCAAACTTTGAGCTGGCTTGTCCTCCAGCATCCCCTGCAGAAGGCAGAGTGTGACCAGCATAGGAGTAGGTGCACGCTGGTGAAGGTTGCCCCCCTGTGCCCTCCAACTCATCCCAGATCCAGCCAGTTTCCCATATGCCATTAAAAAAAATATGGTCTGAAAGATCTGAAAATAGAGCTTCTTCCCCCAGTTTTCCCCCTACTGAAAATACTGTATATTGTATCACAATCTATATGGTGGTATATGGGGCTGGTGGGACCAGGGGGCATGGGGACAGTTAAGGTCAGGCTCTGCTACTGTGCCCACATGGGGCCAGAGCCAGCCTCTCCCCACCTCCCATGGCTGCCAGCTGGGGTGTCTGGTGCCTCTCAAGGCCTCCAGCCAAGCCTGTGCCAGGGAGGCAGAGAGGGCATCAGAGCACAGGGCAGACGCATCATGGGTGCTCCGCAGGAAGGTGCATGGCCGCCCTGGGGTGTTGCCAAAGACTGTGGCACCCAGCAGTCAGGGGGCAGGGTCAGCATCACAGGCCCTGATGCCACCTCACCTCTGGGCACAGCTGCAGCTTGTTGAGAGTTGCAGGCACCAGCCATAGTCCCTGTGGGTGACAAGGCAGCAGGACCCTCTGCAAAAAGGAGGGGCACTGCTGGCTGAGGGGTGCATGCTGCTGGCCAGTGACACTGCCAGTCCCACTACTGCAGTCTATTCCTCCCCCCCACTCCAGGCACCACTGCCAGGCTGTGCCAGCACCCACCCGGACTGTCCCAACCTCGTACCTTAAGGCCACCCCACCACCAGCTTCCAAAGCCATCCCGGGGTGCTGCAATCCCTCTCCCACTACCACCAGTGACCCAACAATAAGAACCTAGTGCAGGTGGTTCCTGAAAAGGGCTGGGCACTGAGGAACAAGTGTGAGGGCAAAAGCGACAAGGAAGGGGACACAGCAGAAAGGTGGCAGAGCTGCAGCAATGCCCTGTGATAGGGGAAGCAAGTGGTGAGGGCAGGCAGAAGGCAGGGTGAGAGATTTGAGGGTGACATGATTAGGGGCAGAGGGGAGAAAGAGCTGGTGCCAGCATGTGAAATACCCTGTGAAATTCCCCTCTGCCCCCCACCATGCCTCTGCAACAGCACTGCTGCCTGGGGATGAAGCCAGTGCCCAAAGCCAGGCAGGGCGAGGGCAAACAGACCGCAGGGTGGGCAGAATGTACTAGTGGGGCCGAGACCCCCAGTGACATCCCACTGGTGACAGAAATCGGTCATGGGTGAAGCACCAGAGCACCTGCCCTGTGGTGCCCAGGGCAGCATCAGCCAGGAGTGATGTGGAAGCAGCCATCCTTCATCTAGCTCCATGGGGCCAGGCCTGGGGGGCACCCACAGCCAAGGGTCCCCAGAGTGTAACATGGGTGTCCAAAGGCACCGCTCACAAGCCTCTGTGTCTCTGTCCCAAAGTGAGTGGGGCTGGCAGTGCTGGCACCAAGCCACATTCTTTCTTTCACAGTATCCATCCACAGCATGTTGAGGACCATGCCGCCAGCACCATGCAGTAGTGCTGCTCCAGAGCTGAAGGGGGCAAAAGCCATCCCAGTGGTGGCTCCTGAGGTCCATCCAGACATTGCTGTACCCACTGTGTACTCCTGGCACGTGGCTCCAGCTGTGGCAACTCCACTCCACAGGGCAAAAGGAGGGGAGAGGCCAAAAGGGTTTGGTGGCTTGACAACATGGTTGTCCCCCAGGGTTTCAGCACAGCGTGTCCGTGTTGAAGGAGAGCTGAGCCTGAGCAGGGAGACAGGCAGGGCTCAGGGGCTGCCCACTTAGCCAGCACACCCAGGGCATCTGGGGCCACAGTCTGGCACAGGTGGCAGAGCAGACACCTCTCCAAGAGAGCCCCCACCCCATCCGGGCCCAGCCCTGACTCCACTGTGTCACCTCCATGGTGTCACAGCACTCAGTCCCAGGGTCCATGTCACAGACACAGGTGGGACCAGGAACACCCAGTTCTAGGGACAACCTCTCACCCTCTCCTCCTCAAAGCTGATGAGGCCTTCATCATCAGTCTCCAGGTCCTCCTGCTCCTCCACCACAAGAGCCCGCAGTTCAGTGGGGGTGGTGCGGGGGCGCAGCAGGCTCAGCATGCGCTCCAGGGGTGACTGCAGGACATAGCTGGGGCTGGTCTCCTGCTGCTCCAAGTTGTCACTTTGCTTCTTGGCAAAATTCACAAACACCTGAGGAGGAAGGGGCAGGAGACTCAGGTATTTGCAGGCACCTCCACCCCATGTTGGTCAGGACCCAGTGCATCCTGCCGTTCAGTGGCTGCCACATGTTTCCCCATATAGCTCCAACCCCTGCCCCAAAGACAGATACTGCCTGGCACTTTGTCACTCCCTCGGGACAAGCATCCAGCTGCCCAAGCTGTCCCCAGTCTTACATTGTCCAGTGTGGTTTGGCTGACAGAGTAGTCTTCAATGCCCAGCACATCCACCACCTGCTCCATCTTGCTGAAGACCTGTGCCAGTGAGATCTGGTCCGACTTCAGCTGGTACTGGGCCTTGGTGTGATGACGTTCCTAGGGGGTGGTCAGAGAGAGCACTGAGCCCTCGCTCCCAGACTCCCTCCCATCACCCCATAAAGGATGAAGGCAGCTTGTGCCCTGAAGTGGGGGCTGGCAGGAGACAGCACGGCCACCATGGGTAGCTCACCTTGAGGACAGCCTCAGGGAAGTTACGGTTGAAGAACCTCACCACCTCCTTGACATTGAGGCTGGACTTGGTGCGCACTGTGATCATGTAGCCATCACCGAACCTGCACAGGAACAAGGCACCCCATGAGGATCTGTCCCCTCATCTGCACTCCCATGACCCTATGGAAGGGGATGATACTCTTAGGCAGCCACTACTGGGCACCAGGCCAGTGGCAGGGCAATTCAATGACCTCGTTCCCTGCCCACCTCTAAAGCAGCACCCATACAGAGGGCTGGTATCTTGTCACAGATGTCACACTGTCACCCAACCACAGGCATCCAGCCCCCTCCTGCCCAGCAGCACACACACAGGCTGCTGGGCCCCATGCAGGCATACTGAACTCCTGCCAGGCTTTTACCTGTTTTTCAGGTGCTGAATGCTGCCGAGACACTTGAGCCGCCCATTCACCATGATGGCCAGGCGGGTGCAGAGAGCCTCGCACTCCTCCATGCTGGGGTGACAAGGGAGAGTTCAGCAGGGGGCATAGGAGGACAATGCCAGGGCTATAGGGGGGGTAAGTGGAGAGCTAGGCCTCCCAGGCCATCACCCAAACTCTGTGGCCGCACTAATGGGGATGAGAGAAGGCAACAGACGGTGTCCCAGGCTTCCCCAGCACCTCGTGCCCCTACCAAATGCCATTCCCTGGGGACTGGGGAGCCCCTCTCCCTCCCACTCAGCACCCCAGGTGCTCAGAGGCATCACAGGCACAGAACCCCCGTGGACCTGTGAGATGTGAGCACCACGGAGCGACCCGTTTTGATTATGTCCAGGATGAGGTTCCAGAGGAAGCGCCGTGCCTTGGGGTCCATCCCTGTGGTTGGCTCATCCTAGAGGATAGACAGCACCCTCAGACATGCCAGCCCTAAGAGGGACCCTGCCATTCTCTTCCTGTCCTGAGTCCAGCTCAGGCCATCATCCCACACTCCAGGAGATGTGTGGTGTGTGGCAAAGCAGGGGGTGGGCACCTCCACCTGGGGTCATTTTTCTACCCTCAGGGCGCACCAGGAAGATGAAGGCTGGGTATCCAATGAGCGCAATGGCTGTGGATAGCTTCCTCTTGTTGCCCCCACTGTAGGTGCTGGCAGGCTTGTCTGCGTACTTGGTCAACTCCAGCTTCTTCAGTGCCCACTTGACCACCTGCAAGGCATAGGGGACTGATGGCATTCTGCCAAGGCCATGGAGCTGGCTGAGCAGGCAGGGGTTGGGCTCCCTGCCACGACAGCTGCCGAGGGGACTATAAGCCGTGTGCCAATCAAGGGAGCCCCAGGACAGCCTGTGGTGCAGCCATGAGCACTGGTGGGGACCTGCAAGTACATGTGCCTGGCCCTGGCAGTCCATGTGGGCACACTGCCAGGGTGGCACTGCCATGAGAGCAGCAGCACTGGCTCAGGCTGCTACTGCTGCCCAGTGAAATGCCATCCCTGTGGCACAGCACCAGCCCTTGGATGCTGCCAACTGCTTGCCCAGAGCCCTACCCGCTCCTCATCCTTCCAGGGGATGCCACGCAGGCGGGTGTAGAGCTCCAGGTGCTCCTGGGCCGTCAGCTCATCAAAGAGCGCGTCGAACTGAGGGCAGTAGCCCAAGCTCTGCTGGACCTGCAGGAGCTCCTTCAGGATGCTGCAGGAGAGGATTGAGGGTTTGTGGGAAGAAGGAATTCTTTTTGTGAGGACTGCTGCTGAGCCCCCTTTCACACGTCTTTACACTGGAGCATCTTCCCCCAGCTAAAACCCAACCAGGCAGCCTCAGCACAGGGCCACTGTCTCTTGCCCCACATTCCAGGTTGATGGTCAGCCAGGAGGACACAAGGCCGCAGAGTCTCACTGGGACACATGAGCTCACTCATGCTGCTTTATCCTGGGAGCCCTCCAAGCAGACCCCCATCCCATCCCCAGGAAAGCAGGCAGCCCCAGGCCCCCTCCTTACCTGTGTCCGTTAATGAAGGCCTCTCCACCCGTGGTGCTCTCATCCCCTGTCAGCATCTTGAATGTTGTGGTCTTGCCTGCACCATTGACGCCCAAGAGCCCAAAGCATTCCCCGGGCCGCACACCCACACACAGCCGGTCCACAGCCAGGATGCGCCCAATCTTGCGGGACTTGTACACCTGGCAGAGAAGGGGACGGGGACTCAGCCCACCAGGAGCCACCTGGACCCGCTGCCCCACCCACATCCCTGGGCTGGGCTGGTCCCAGGAGTTTCCTTGCAGCCTGATGCAGCCCCGACCTTGGTGAGGTTCTCAATCTTTAGCATGTCATTGTCGGCATCACCACGCAGGACCCGGTGCCTCTCATTGGCCACGTCAATGTCATCCTCGATAGGTTTGGTGGAGACGGGCAGGCGCCTGTGGGAGGGGGCAGAGGCAGTAGGGAAAGTGGGACCAGGAGCTGCATCCCTGACAGGCCCAGGCAGTTCCCACTCAACACTGCCAGAAGGGCAGCCTGAAGCTTAAGGGTTGCAATGGCAAATCTTTACCCTACAGCCAGCCCAAACATCCCTGCCCCGTGCCACACTCACTGGGGCTTCCGGAAGAAGTTGTACTGGCACATGATGGTGATGAAGAAGCCAACAAAACCTTCAATTGTCATGGCAACAAGCCCCCGTGTCACGATGTCCCATTCAAAGGGTGATTTCATTTTATCAAACTGCCCTGAATAGAAGGAAGAGGAGAGAGCAGCTGGGGACACCTTCCCATGGGGAAAGCTTGGTTGTACCTCCTGAGTTGACCCATGACAATGACACTGCACCCATGCTTGCCCATCATAGCTGCTTGGGCTTGTTGCAACACAACTCCCTCTCAGAGCACGGGTGCTGTGGAAATCATCTGGCAAGTTTTCAGCCTCAGGAAGATGAATCAACTCAGCTGAGAGTGGAATCAGAAAGATTTGTCAAATCCTGACCCAAAACTGTCCCTCATAATGCCAGCAGCACTTGCATTATGTACAGAAGCTGCTCAAAAAACAGAGAGCAGGGGAGCTTCTGAGGCCAGGATGAAGCTCTAAGTGGCAAAAGGCTTGTATTTGTTGGGCAGAGCTGCCCCCAAGAAACCCTGTCTGGAAGGAGACTCCCTGCAGCCCCCATCCCTCCTGTCGCAGCACAGACCCACAACGGCTCCCCACAGCTACACTATGCTGCCACTAAGATCCACCACAGCCTCACCATGGCCCACCACAGGAAGTGTGCAGTGGCAGCAAAACCACACACTTCTGTCAGGGCTCACACCATCTTCTCCTCAGGAGGCTGCTGTTTGGGATGGCCCAAGGAACCACTTCCAGCAACACTGGCACTACACTACAGCTGACCTTCAGCCATGTCTTTTTCTGTGCTTTTTCTAGTTCACCTCCTTGGCTTTTTGCTCCAGGTTGCTCTGGGCCTCGGGACACCCCCATGGGGCAGGCAGAGTGGATGCACCAGCATCATGGTCCCCTCCAGCCCCATACGCCCTGGAGCGAGGGAGGGAGGGAACAAGAGGCCATACCAATCTTGGCATAGTACTCATTGATGTATTCATTGTAGGCCATCTCCATCAGGCCATGGCCCAGGTTGTAGTTAGGGAACACGAGGAAGCAGCTCTTCAGGTAGCTGTTCACCACCTTCAGATCCTGTGAGGACAGCAGAGAGCGCACAACTATCAAACAACCATGAGTGAGTGGTAGGATCAGGATCCCAAAGATCCAGCCCAGTCAGGTCTCACAGCTGATCCTGCTAGAAACAGACCTCCTGAGGTCTCTCCCAGCCTGAGCCACCCCACAGACAGATGTCAGCATCTCCTTTCCAGGTGGCCCTCAGCAGAGCTGTGAATGCCATACCTTGTCATGCTCAAAGAGCTGCAGCAGGAACGTCGCGACAGTGGCTGTGATGCCAATGAAGAGGTTGATGACGATGAGGAAGACATAAGCAGAGCTGGGCACCTCAAACCAGAAGGAGGCTGGGTACATGATAGGAGTGATGGACCAGCTGGGGAGGTGAGAAGAGGAAGCACAAGTCAGTATGGCAGCAGAGGGGCCTCCAGCCTTGGGACTGCCCATTTCCATCCTGCTGTTCCTAGGCTCTCCCATCCCAGCCCTCACAGCCACTGCACTCCAACCAGCTATGGGGGCTGCAGAACATCACAGAACGGTTTGGATTGGAAAGGACCTTTCAAGGTCATCTAATCCAGTCCCCAGCCATAGGCAGGGACACCTTCCACTAGTGCTCCAAGCTGTCCAACCCGGCCTTGAACATTTCCACGAATGGGAACAGCCACAGCTTCTCTGGGCAATCTGTGCCAGGGCGTCACCACCCCATCACAAAAAATTTCTTCTTAATATCTGGTCTAAATGGCTATCTTTTAGTTTAAAACCACCACCCCATAAGATTCTGGAAGCATCCCCAGTGCCTCCTGACCACTTCCCTCTGAGCAACGTACCCATAGAGCAGGAAGAGGGAGAGGACAGCGGGGAAGTTGGTGGGAGAGGTATATGCTGGGAGGTCAAATACAAACAGGATGATGATGCAGCATGTGGCCGGCACCAGGTAGTTTAGCTGGAGAAGACAGAAATTTCTGTGACTGCCCACTTCCTGGCACAGCCACCGGCTTGGCCAGTGGGGCCACATGTCCTGCTTACCATGTCCCACATGTAGTTGGCCAGCCAGTAGATGACCGGGTCACAGCCGCTCACAAACTGCAGGTGTTTGGCCTTGGTGGCCTTTTCGGCCACCAGGAATACCACAAAACTGGCTGGGACGAAGGACATGGCCACAATGATGAAGATGGCAATCACCACATCTGTTCCTTGCAGGCTGGATGGGGAGCAAGGAGAGCAGGGACTCCATCACCCTCAGTTGCCTGGGGAAGGGCCACCCAGTCTGGTATGAGACAGTCACTGTGCACAGAGCAGGGCATGGCACAGGGATCCCCACATCACAGCCACCCTGCCCCTCCCCAACATGCAGCCTGTGGAGCAGAAGCCTCGGCCTTCCCCTGCAATCACCAATAAAAAGCCCCCTACCTCCCATGGGACAGCCACCCTCCCTCAGACCCTCTCCTTGGACCTACAGGTAATCCAGGGACAGGCTGGCACTTGTTTTGTTCATGGGGTGATTGGTGACTGTGATGCCTGCAACAACGACCAAGAAGAAACATGGAAGCATGAAAACTGGCTTGGGACACAGACCCTTGTCCCCACTCTGCCTGGCCCTGGCTCCGAGCAGGATGGGTTTCCAACCTGAAGCTCAGCAGGAGCTGGGCTCTCTGAAGCAACTCAGCACCTCAAGGCCAAGCCCTCCCCTCACTGGAGAGCACCCTTGGACATGTCACAAGCCCAGGCACTTTCAGGCAGCACTTTGGGACATTCCAGCCCACGCCTGACAAAGAGCTCATGCCAGCTCTCATATCTCAAGAGCTGAAGTGTGTGAACTCCTGTTCCAGCTGGACACTAGCCTGCTTGGCCCAAAGTGGACACTGCACTTTGGAGCTTGGTTGGACTGTGCCCTAATGCTGTTCCTGACATGCTCCTGCCCTCAAACACCTCCAGATCCTCACCATAGGCAGCAGGGTTGCCCTTGCTCTTGGGCAGGTTGGCTCTCAGGATGGCATTGTTGAGGGCATTGAGGTAAGTGGGCATGCTGTGGTAGCCCTTGTTGTTGTAGAAGACCTGGAGGAGGAGAGCAACAGTGGGAGATAGCAAGAGAGCTGGGCTCAGAGATATACTGGGAGGAAGGGACAGGATGGGATGGACAGCCAGCCAGAGGGAAGGCACCCTGTGCTCAAGGCTGGGGCAAGAACAGGCCACTGCTGACTGTTCTGGGCCAGACCTGCCGACCACTCCCCCGTGGCTGGAGCCTCCCAAAGCACTTGAGAGCAATACAGCGGAGCAGTCCCAGGGGTCCCTCCCTGCGCTGAGGTTCAGTGCTGACCCACCTGGGCCGTTCTCCGCACAGCAATCTTGCGCACTGTGGCCGGAGCCCTGGCTCCGAAGGAGGCCGGGATGGATTTCTGGATGTTTCCAAATGTGAGTGCCCCATACCTGTGGAACAAGGCACTCCTGAAGAAGCTGTAACTGCTGTCCCCCACCTCCAGGGGTGGAACTATGCTCGAGCATGCTGCTGACTCCAGCCAGCACCCTGGGGCAGGTGTGGAACCCAGACCCCTGGTCCTCATCCCTGTTCTATGGTGCAGGGCAGACTCTCCCAGCCTCCTTTCTTGCCTGTGCAGCCGGAAGCGGTCCGAGGTGTAAAGCAGATACTCAGAGACGTTGCGCCCTGTGATGTCTGTCAGGATGTCCCCTGTCACCACCTTCATCTGTGGGGGATGGCCCCCCACGCCACTAGGGCAGGAGAAGCCAGTCCCCTGCATGGAGCATGTGCACTTGATGGGCTCATGGATGATGCGAGGCAGGGCGGGGGCTGAGGTCACGGTCCCTGAGGAGCAGAAGGGGTGGCTCACAGTCAGGTTTCTGCCTGCCCCAGCTGCTACGGACATCATGAGGGTTGGGCAGCTGGCCAGGCAGGGTCCTGGTGACTTCCCTGCTGGTGACAAATCCCAGACACAAGAAATACCTTTAGCAGTGGAGAAGGTTGTGGAGTTCCAGGCATGGAGCAGGTCCTCATCCACTGACATGGGGTAGTCAGAGGGAGCCGGGGATGGAGGTGGTGGCACAAAGTTGGAAAGCGGAAGGCCCTGGGTGAAGGAGTCAATGCACATGGCATCGAAGTACTTGGCTGCCAGCATTTTGGTCTCATTGCTATTGAGGTTGAGGGTCTGCATGGGCTGGTCCAGCGTGTTGTTGAAGGGTGTCTTGAGCACACAGGTGGCCCCCACACCAGAAGGTAGATGGAAAGTGTTCACCAGCTGCTGAGGGCTGGCATCAGGAGACAGCCTAATGCTGCAGGAGCAAGGAGCAGGAGACATCGATCTCAGCACTGTGGCCATTTTCTTCTGGGATGTCCCTGAGGCCTTGGCACTTATCATGGGCACAAACAGCCTGTGCCTGGCATGACTGAGCTGCTAGTCACAGCGTCAAGCTGGCACATCTCCCAGAGACACCCTGGCCAGGACAGGGAACACAGCACCAGCCAGGTTCTGCTCCAAGCCTGAGCCAGCCCTGGCACTATGCCTGCTGTGGGCTGCCCTCCCCACCTGCCCCCTTACAGTCCCATGGATGGAGTCAGGGATGGGCCTGGGGCACGGGATGCTGGTCACTAGCAGTGGCAGCTCTCACCGGTACTCACGCCGCTCCTCGTTGGCATAAGGAATGAAGTTGCCCTTGGGCTGAGTGTAGTTGTGGTATTGGGATGGTGAGAGGATGAGGGGTGGCAGGTCACCTGTGGGGACAAGGACAGGAACCTGCTTGTACCCACAGCAGCACTGCACACAGGGAGACTACCTTGGCTTTGTCCTGCAGCCAGTGGCCACAGTGGGCAGGTCGCCCAGCATGCAGGTAGGTAAGTGGCTGGCATGCACCTATTTCGGGCACAGAGAGCGCCACAGTCATGGCCACACAGACGAAAAAGGCGGGCAGGAGGATCTGCGAGAAGAGGGCCTTGGTGTTGCGCTTGGCACAGTGGAAGCGTTTGACGATCAGCCCATGGAACTGGCGCAGCTTCAGCCAGGAGCCTTCCAGCTTGAAGCTTCCCTGACCTGCCAGGTCACAATCCTCTGCTTCCACCTCTGCTTCTTGCCCTGGGAGGGAGAGGGGTATCAGCTCTCTGGCACAGTTGCTCCCACACCTGCCTGGGCTCCCAGGAAGCTGAGCCAAACACTCAGCCCAGCTCAGCCACCCCAAGGGTCAGGGCAGCACCCAACCCCAACTGTTCCACTCAGCCACAGCACCAATGCAGTGGGAAGTAAGTTATCTGGCAGGCAGGTTCCTCTTGGCCCCAAAAGGAAAATTCAGACAATAATTTTGAAAAAAACCCCTAATTTGGTGCTTTTTTCTAGGACCCCTCCATTTTCCCATCAGCTCTGCCAGCTGGTGGAGGGTTAGCACATTCAGGAACAGGGGACAAGAGACAGATTGGAGTCCTAGTGGACTCCTAGCTCCTAGTGGGAGCTCTGTCACAGCACTGTCCCAGCTCTGTCTCCCACAGACCTGCTGGGGGGAAGAGGTGGCACATCCCTAAATTAGTCACAAGGGTTATGAGATAACCCAGAACAGGATCTCTGACTACAGCAATAACCTCGAGGCATCTCCCTGCATCTTCTCTATCCAGAAATCCCAGCATCCGGGCAGGGAGAGCTTTGCACCTGGAGCAGGATATGACAGGTAAAGCCATCACCTGGAAGCTGACTCTGTGCCCAAGGACCAAGAGGAGAAACCCAACTGGTGCCAGTGTGGGAACAGGGCATGTTAGTGGGGCAAGTCTGCAAGGTGGCACAGGAGACCTGCAGGAAGCAGAGGCAGAGCCAACACTGGCTGCTCTCACTGGCTCCATGCCTTGGCACATGCACACTCTACCAGTGCAAACCTGTGGAAAGAGCCCGTTCCCAGCCTTCCCACCCAGGCTGTGTGTCTCTGGGTGCTGTGTTGCTGGATGCCCCATCAGCCCCCTCCCCACGGGCTCTCATCCCAGCAGTTACAGCCACCCATCTCAGACACAACCACATACCCAGAGGGACCGGGCCAGCGGCCCACCCTGGGCAAACCCTCCATGTCCCAGCTAAGTGTGTCCCCCAGCCCCTGCTGCTGGCAGGGCACCAGCGGCACCAACCTTGCAGACTGACGTTATCGGGGTCCTGCCGGTTATCGAACAGGGGCACATAATCCCCAAAGAATTCGGAATAAGCCCCACCTTCATCGCCACGCACGGAGCCCACCGAGGACGCTGAGTGCAGGGATGCCTGAGACTGCGCCAGCTTGGAGCAGGTCACCAGGTTGCTGAGCTCCACCTCGGGCTTCTCTGGCACGGCTGCTTCGGCCAGGGGCTCCCCGTTGGCTTCAGACTTTAGGCCCAGCTCAGAGGTGGGTGGCTGTAGGGCATCCTTGGACTCCTTCATGTCTGAAAGAGAAAACGTGGGTTGCCACCAGCCATGCTTCTTTTCACTGCAGCGTGGCACCAACTGGGGATGGATCACATCACAGAATGTTGGAAGGGATGTCATCTCATTTCATCCCCCCTGCCATGGGCAGGGACACCTTCCACTATCTCAGGTTGCTCCAAGCCCCATCCAACCTGACCTCGAACACTTCCAGGGATGGGGCACCCACAGCTCCTCTGCATGACCTGTGCCAGGGCCCCACCACCCTCACAGGGGAGAATTTCCTTCTAACATCTAATCTAAACTTTTCCTCTTTTAGTTTAAAACCACTCCCTCCTTGTTCTAACACTACCTGCCTTCTAATTTTTTCAAGCCCCCTTGAAGAAGGTGCCTGGAGCTTTCTCTTCTCCAGGTTAACACCCACAGCTGCCCCAGCCTGGCTCCATGGCAGAGGTGCTCCAGCCCTTGGAGCATCTCCGTGGTGTCCTCTGGAGACCTGTGCTGTGGACACCAGAGCTAGCCACTATTCCAGATGGGAGTAAACCCAGAGTGGAGCAGAGGCTGGCTGTCCTTGGCTGGGATGGGCTCTGCTGGAAATCTCACCACCTGGAACAGGAGAGTCCTGCAGCTACCAAGCCCAGCAAGATCACACAAACCCCTCACTAGCCCCAGCAGCAACTCGTGCCCCCCCCAGCACCCATACCCACGTCACTGTTCTCCAGAGACTGGTCCTCCTCAGACACCTTCAGGAAGACCTCCTCCAGTGTGGTGTCCATCAGCCCAAAACTGGTGAGGTCCAGCTCTTCCAGGCTCTGCTCCAAGTGCTGTGGGAGCAAAGTACTGTGTGAGGAGGGCAGATGTCCACAGTGCCACAGTTCCTTACCTGCCCACCCTGCAGGTACCTGGAAGAGCCTCTCAAAGCAGCCCTTCTTGACAGCCTCACTGGGCAGGATGTAGGAGAGCTCTGTGTTGGTGTCTGAGATGAGGAGGCAGGAGGCCACATACTTCTTGATGAACTGGGAGACACGAGGCTCAGAGCAGGGGCTGACAGAGGAGTGGCCCAGGGGGCTGTGTGGCTGGCCTGGCTCTGGGACAGAGGGACAGTAGTCACTGGTCAGTTCACACCCGGCCTCCCACGAAGACCCACCACATCTCCCCTACTCCCCAGTGCCATAGGGGCCTCCCTGTCACCCTGACTGGACTGAGGATGGTGTTCTGCAATGTGGCCCACAGTGGACATCTCAGTAGGCAATGCACAGGCTCGACAGAACCAGCACCTAGAGACAAATGTCACTGTGTAAGGTCAGGCCAAAGGCCCAACTGGGAAACATTAAGGCTGAGCAATGGGACCTCCTACACCCATCCCCATCCCCTCTGCCCTTCACGTGGCCTAAGGAGCCTCAAGATGCGAGTACTTGGGTGTTGACCTCTCCTTCACTGGGCTGAAGATGGACTGGTACCATCTACTCCTTTAACAAAGGGTCATATTGTTCCCCAGACCTGTGCCATTCCTGGTGTCTGACTGCTTCTTCACCACTGTCAGCTTGTAGCCATCACCATAGGTGCTCTTGAGGAACAGTGGGGAACCACAGCACTTGAGCTTGCCATGGGAGATGATGGCGATGCGGTCCCCCAGCAGGTCAGCCTCATCCATGTGGTGTGTGGAGAGCAAGATGGTCCTCCCTGATGGCAACACAAAGCCTCAGCAGAGGGACCACGGTTGACACAGAGGAGCATGCCAGGCTCTGCCCAGCTCTACTCACCTGGCTTGTACTTGAGGATGAGGTCCCAGATGGCCCTTCGGGCATATGGGTCCACACCAGCTGTGGGCTCATCCAAGATAACAGCCCGCGACCCACCCACAAAAGCAATGGCCACCGACAGCTTCCTCTTCATGCCACCTGAGAGAGTCTGCACCTGGCAGTGCCGTTTGTTGGAGAGTTCCAGGTCCTCAATCATCCTAGAGACAGGGCAGAAGCATCAGGAATGCTGGGGGGCCTGTACTGGTGCCCAGTGCCTATGAGGAGTACGTAATGCCTCTTCCCCTCATGGTATCTGCGGTCTTTGGCTGCTGGGACTGCCCAGCTGCAGTCAGACTATGAGCATCTTCTGCTCACTTCCACACCCTGACACCCCAAGAGTGGGAAAATACTTGGTGGAGCTGCTCCATGGGACACCTCTGCCACCAGATCACCCGCCATGGCACAGCCAGCAGGAAGGAGACTCATTCATGCCAAAAGCATGGATGAAGACAAAAGGAGATGGAGGGTGCCTACTTGTCCATCTCTTTGCGGATCTCCTCCTCTGCCATGCTCTTGAGCTGCGAGTAGAACCAGAGATGCTCCTCCACTGTCAGCCTGTCAAAGAGCACATTGTGCTGGGGACACATGCCCAGGTTCTTTCGGATCTTGTCCATCTCTGTACGGATATCATGGCCATAGATGGTAGCAGAGCCCGATGTTGGAGGGAACAAGCCAGTGAGGATGGACCTGGATGGATGGAGAAAGGCAACAGTGTGAGGGAGCTCATACTCAGTCTGGCCCTAATCCCAACCACCACCTCTGGGAGCATCTGCTGGGCCCCAGGCAGAGCAGTATCAGCACAGGGCCATGAGCCTACTGCCTGTCCCACATTTGTGCCAGCCCCACACTCATACTGCTGACCTCTGAGCATGACACCAGCTGCTACAGGGCCCAGCAGAGACATCCTGAAGCCCCTGCCACACACCCTGCAGCTGGCCAGAGGAACATGGTCTCTGTCTGCCCAGACAGGCACTCACATGGTGGTGGTCTTGCCTGCACCATTGTGCCCCAGGAAGGACACGACCTGGTTCTCGTAGAGGTTGAGGCTCAGCTTGTTTAATGCCAGCTTCTTGTCTGTCTTGTAGACTTTGGTGAGCTTGTCGATGCAGACAACCAAGGGGAGGTGGGTTGGCTCCTCCTCGATGCCCCTAGTCTCCTCTGCTGTGACAGTAGAATGGTGAGGAGCCAGGGGAGGGCAGAAAGCTTTGAGTGGGGCTCCCTAGGAATGAATCAACCCGCCTCCATCCCACGGTGGCTATGCTGGCTTATGGTTCCTTCCCCTCTGCTTCTCACCCATTTTCCCCCTCCCATGCCACAGTGGCAGCTCCCAGAGGCCACAGTGCTTGGCCCAGTACCCTGCCCTGACTGGAACACAGGGGTCCATGGCCAAGGCAAGACACCATGGCAGAGCCAGGGCCACCCTTGTGCCACCCACTGCTGCCCCCAGCTGCCCTCACCCAGCCTCCGGCTCTCCATAGCACAGGCCTGATCCTCCTCCATGATGCTGAGGCGGGTGGTGCGTGACCACGGCCAGGTCCACTCCCAGGTCTCCACACGCCCGTTGCCTAGCCAGTAAGACTTCTGGAAAGGGAAGTACCAGGGCCGTGGCAGGCCGAACATGCCTGCAAACACAGCCCCAGGGAATCAGGGCCAACCCTACACCCAGGGCCATGCAGAAGCTGCTGAGGACTAGGTCAGAGCTTGGCGTGGGCACAGGCTTGGGGGTTTTCCCAGGTCAGGTCACCACTGCAGGGTGGGGGCTGTGAACACTCCAGCCAGCAGGGCTCAGGTCAGCTCTACAGGATGCGCCAGGAAACAAAGTCCTTTGGGATTTGGGTTGGGTTAGCTCATGCTTCAACTTTATAATGAAAAAAACAGGGAGCAACTGAGGTGTTTCCACAAGGGGAAAAAGGGGGATTGGTGTCCCAGCTGTGGACTTCTGGCTTTGCTACAGCTGAACTGAGACACCTGGCTGACACCAGCAGAAGAGAACACATGGTGTCACCCAGCAAAGAGGCTCCTGTAAGGTCTGGGGTGCCCTCATGCCCCTCTGCCCACACGTACCCGGGTGCACGGCCTCAATGTACCACGTGAGCACCCCGTACACCATGGCATCCACGACCAGCATCATCATGGACAGCAGGAGGTTGAAGTCATCTCCTTCCACAGGTGACTGGCTGAAGGTGTGCCACTGGATACCCACGCCAGCCACCTCATACAATGCAAAGTACTTGGAGCCCAACCCAAAGGCCGTGGTGGACATGAGGGACTGTGAAGAGATGGAGGGAACGGAATGGGAGGTCAGCAGGAACCACAGGCCAGCTCCAGAAGAACAGGTTGGGTTGAATTCCTACCCAGAGCTGCTCCACCCAGCCCCATGGAAATGCTCCTGGTCCAGAGAGGCACCAGACCTTCTGGAGATACCTCCAAAGCCCCACAGAGAGTTGGTTCATACAGGCAAGTTGCTTGCCCAGGGTGTGGTGACAGCTTGGTGGCTTTGTACTGGACACAAGATGCCTGAGGCAAACCTGGGACTAAGCATGTCCCCAGCTACTGCAGCCAACTCACCGCAATGCACTTCTCAAAGGCTGTGATCTTGTCATGTGCCACCTCCTCCCGGATGGCCACATACATGTAGGGCACGTAGCTGAGGAAGTAGATGATGCCGCCACAGGCAGAGGCCAGCTTGGCCTTGGAGTAGAGCACCGACACCAGAAAGCTGCAGAGAGGACAGCGTCTCCTTGGATCCCACCCCACCAAGACTTTCCCCATATCATCTGGTTTTGGTGGTGCTGAGGCAATAAATTGGCTCCCCAAATCAGCTGCTTGGAGGGACTTGTGTCCCTCCACCAGCCCTTGCCCACATAGCTCCCAGCACCCTCGCTCCATGGCACAAGAACCTGGCACTGCCCATGCCCCTTCACTGCCCAGCACAGACCAGGCAGCTCACCAGAACATGATGGTGGCCACAGCATAGATGGCAAGGAAGAGCCATATTATGAGGACATCGCTGTGCATCAGGACCTTGCCATACTTGAGAATGGCAGTGAGTGCTGTGACCGAGATGGAGAGCTGGACAAAGCCAGTGATGAACCAAGCCACCCAGTGCACTGCATTGTTCAGGCCCATCATCTTCATCACCTGTGAGGACAAAACTACTCAGCAAAGCTGTCCCCAACCCTGTGCACCCCTGCTTCTATTCTCACTGGTCTGGGAGGGCAAGGGAGCTGCCCAGAGTGGGCAGGACACAGCACCCTCTATTGGGGTGCCAAGGAACTCCCTCCAGGTCTGGGAAGGGCTCATCTCATGCTGGGGACACTCAGAAGGACTAGCTCAGCCCAGGGATTTGGGATCTGCATCTGCCCTAGTCCATGTAACCCAGAAATATAAGGAAGGTGACCAGGGACACAGCACAGAAGGAAGGGCTCAGATATGCCCACTCCTCCCCAAGAATCTCTTCCACTATCCCTACCTCTTTCAGGCGATGCTCCTTCTCTGTCACGATGTGCTGGATCATCATGGCCACTGAGTAGACCCAGGAGATCACCATGCAGAGGGGCATCATGTGCTCGATGACAAAGAGAAAGCTGATGGGGTAGAGGAAGAGAGGGGAGAACCGGATGGTGGCACTGCCACAGACACCTGTGGAGACCCTGGGGCATGGGGCCTTGGAGGAGCTCTCTCACCACTCAGAGACACCCAGTCTCTAACTCAGCACCTCCTTAGTGCCCTAAAATAACTTCTCTAGTGACACAGGACAATCCAGTGTCATGGCTGGCAGGCCTCTGCAGGCAGGTAGTAGCCATGGGCTCAGCCGCAGGGCTCTGCCCACCCTGATGTGGATGGGGCCCTCTCCAACCTCCTGCCCAGGAATGTTGGTGGCTCTGGCTCTGGGACTTCTACAGGTACTGCCTCCAGACCACTGTAATCCATAACCACCGACAGATCCATGTGCTATTCCTTTACTTTTCCCTGCCTTCCTGAGCCTGGTAGTCCAAGGAATTGGACTTAAACTGGTTGCTCATCATTTCCAGTGTCATCAATCTCTTTCAGGCCCCTAAACTTGCTCCCTTTTCCCAGCTAAAGTACCCTGGCCTGCAAAGTGGAAGGAGGAAAATCCTGCAGGTGAGTGTTACTCACTCATCCCGGGTATAACACGGGTATGGGAACATCTGTACATAGTTGCCAGGCTCCACGACATCGTGGCCAACAAATGTGTTGATGAGGGCACGCTCCATCATGTCTGTGGAAGAGAAAGAGAGGCCAGACTGAGTGCACAGAGGCCAGGGCTGCGGGCAGCTGTGGCAGGGTGCTGACACTTACCTTGGATCCAGACGAAGCCGTAAAGAAAGTAGAAGCGGCCGCCGGTGTTGGGGCCAGGCCGCCAGTATGCCCGCCGGATCTCATTGGTCTTCTCTGTGAAGCTGGAATTCTGCCGGATCTTGTACATGACATGGGGGGGCAATGAGCCATCCCTGTTGGTCTGGAAGATGACGCCTGTGGGCAGCAGAAGAACGAAGGAGTCCACAGGGGCCAGCCACATCAGCTGGCCCACAGCAACAGGCAGGGATGGGGAGGGCACCATGAGGATTGCCATGGATGAGATGGGTGACATGGCCAGGGATGTGAGACCTCAATGGGATGCAAAGGCACACAGCAGGCCGTGTCAGTGGGAGAGCCAGGACAGCAGCATGGGGCAGAGGATGGGCACCATGAGATACTCAGCTCCCTCATCCACCCAACACGTGCACCAAGGGACCCACATCCTGAAGCCAGTGGCTCCAGGGCACAGCAGGAGAAGGGGAAAGTTTCAGGGAACCCTGAGAAGAGCTGGCTCCCAGGGACATACTGGCAAAGACCGTGACATTGTCCTGATAGGCCTGGTTCAGTGTGTAGTTGACAATGCTCTCCTCATCTGGGAAGCCTTTGAAGATGTCCACGCTGACCTAGTGAGAGGAGAATCATAGAATCACTAAGATTGGAAAAGCCCTCTGAGATCATGGAGTCAATTAACCCAAACACTATCAAGCCCAGCACTAAGCCATGCCCCCAGGTGTCAAATTCACACATTTTTTGAACACAGGGGTAGTGCCACTGCCCTGGGCAATGGTTCCAGTGCCTGTTCCAATGCTGACCAGTCTTTCAGTGAAGAAAGTTTCCCTAAAATCCAATCGAAACTTCCCCTTCTACAACTTTAGGCTGTTTCCTGTTGTCTTGTCACTTGTCACCTGGGAGAAAAGACCAACCCCCACCTGGCTGCAACATCCTTCTAGGTAATTTTAGAGACTTAGAAGGTCTCTCCTGAGCTTCCTATTCTCCAGGCTGAGCTCCCCCAGCTCTCAGTCACCCCTCACCAGACTGGTGCTCCAGAACCTTCCCTGGGCCCATTGCCCTTCTCTGGACATGCTCCAGCAGGCTAGTAAGATCCCAAGGCCCCGGATGAGTCTAGCACACAGAGCATGCACACAGTACAGCCATGTGCCACCCAAAGCCAACCCCAGCCCTGAAGTCAACAGTGTGTGAGCACCTCCACCCTAGACACCTACCCCAAAGCTCTGGACACTGCAGGAGTCACCACCTCCCCCAGTGCTCCTATCTCATGCTCTTAAAAGGGTCTCAGTTGATCTGGCCCTCTTCAGCCCAACAGAGCCTCGCTATCAGTGGTTCAATCTTTCCACAGATGGGCTCCACCTTACCTTGGACATGAAGCGGACCCAGCCGCAGGCAGCATTGTCAATGGTATCCAGCTGCTGGAGCAGCATGCTGGCATTGGGCAGGGAGAAGTTGCCGTTGAGAAAGTTGTGGAGAACATCACTGTCAGAGACATTCAGGATCTCTGGGTGCTTGTGGAGGTCAGTGGCCAACTGAGACAGAGAAGAAGATATGGGAAGGAGAAGTTGGGGTATGCCCTGCCTGTCAGGTCACTGTCGGCACCATGGACACAGGCTGGACCCAAAGCTGCTCCTGGGGACAGGGTACAGTGTGCACACTGTGCAGGATCCAGACTAGTGTCTCCACAAGAGAAGGTGGATACCAGGGAGTACCCCACAAAGAAGTTATCTGGGGGGAAGACGACCCCTTCTCCACTCCCAGGGCAGTAAATCCCAGGCAGGCTCATGCTCACCACGCTGTCCTACCTGCTGGAGCCAGTGGATGCGCCTCTGCAGCCTGCCCTCTTCCAGGTAGGCCCGGATCTCGGGGGAGATGTTCAGCCACGCCTTGGCGTAGTGGGTGACGTTGCCCACAAAGGCGAAGGTCTCATTGGCCTGGGGGCCAGGCAGAAAATCATACAGCAGGCAGAGGCAGGGGCTTCCTGCTCTCTGGGATGGCTAGCAGCCATGGAGATACCTGCCCACCTCTCACTGCCTGTGGGAGCTGGCTGTGTCTGGCAACTGACCTCTTCCCTGCCACATAGCCCACCTGCAGAGCAGGATGGTGGCAGAAGGACAGGGGTCCCAGCCTATGCATCCTCACCTTCAGGATGACCTTGTCAACTTCAGTGCCCACAGGCGCATACAGGATTTTGGGGTTGCTGGTCATCAGATGCACAAGGAGGCCCAAGTTTCGCTGCTCCTTGCTGGTGAAGCCCAGCGAGCTCATGTTGCCCTGCTTCAGTGCCTCAGGCTCGATGGTCCTGCAAAGGGAGCTCAGGCTTTCCACTCTGCCTCAGGCTCAGCACCCCCTGCTGCAGGAAGCCCCCCACCCCTGCCTATGATAGGCCTGCACACTGACTCCAGCGCCTGTGTGGTGCTGCCCAACACAGGGAGCATCCAGCCACAGGGCTGCAGCACAAGGCTGTGGCACCCATCCTGCCTGCTCAGCAAGGGGTGCTGGCCTGCGCAGAGAGAACCTGGAGCCATCCATCCCCTAGCACTCCTACCTACCGGTTGTTGCCGCAGAGGATGGGCTGCAGCCCCGCCCAGAGCTGCACAAACGCTGAGAACTGCCCCTGGGGGTTTTCGGTACCAGACGGGCCGTCCGCAGCGCCCCCCTCCTCCTCTGCCGTGGTATTGCCGGCCGTAGCATTGGCGCTGACCCAGCTGGTGCTGTTGGCCGTGGGTGGCGGGGCCTTGCTGGCACAGGCTCCCCTGGGCAGCAGCTTAGCCAGTGCTGAGAGGATGTCCATATCCCGGAGAACCTTCTCCATCTCCACCAGGTCCTCGAGGAGGGCACGGAGACGGTGCTGGGTAGCTGTGCTGTTCACCTCCTCCAGCTTCAGCTGCGAGTATGAGTGGACAAGGAGTTACTCATTGCTGGACTAGGTTGGAGCTGTGCTGAGGTAAGGCCCTGGACTCATCTGTGCTGCTGCTGTTCATCTGTGGCTATGAGGCAGTGAGAATGGTGGCAAATGCTGGCACGGACTTGTGTGAGGACAAGAGTTATCACTCAAGAGAGGAAGGACACATCAAACTTGGGTGGGACAAGGATTGGGACCTCCAAGTCAGGCTTGAGCTGTGCCACAAAGGATTTTGCCGGTCCTGGAGAGAGAAGCTGGCAGGGACACCTAAGAAGACATTGGGGACACCCAGTCCCATCCAATAGGCAGTGTCCAAACAAGTGCTAGAGGGGAAACCACCTGGGATCTTACCATGGAGCTAGATGCAGGGAGTAGTCGTGTCAGAGAAGGGGGTGACCAGAAGAAGCCAGGCCATGTAATTGTTCCCCATCCCAATAAAACACCAGCTGAGTAGAAAACCCTGCCCAAGTCTCATCCCTGCCACCAGCCCTGCTCTCACCCTGCTGATTATCTTGGGGGTGTCCAGCTGCTCCTGGAGCTCGGAGGCCAGCTGGGCAAAGCGCTCCTGGCGGGTGGCGCGGCTGCCGTTGCAGGCCAGTGCCTGGTATGCTGCCAGCAGTGGCTGCTGCCTGGGGGACACGTGTAGGAGGCGGCGCAGTCCCCCTGGGTTCTGCTCACATGTCAGCTGCTCCAGCACTGGCCCGGTGAAGAGGACGTTCTACAGGGCAGGAAGTTGTAGAGACAGCGCTGAAGTGCCTGCTCTGGCAGAGCAGCCTAGGTTGCCTCATGAGGTGCTTACCTCCATCTCGGTGACGAAGGCCTGAGGACTATCAGAGATGGCAGGTGCCACAGCAGTGCTGGTGAGGCCCAGAGCCTGGGAGAGTATGCGGAGCAGTGCCGGCCGGCGTGGGGCTGCCACTGGGTCCTGCAGCATCCTGTGAACCAGCCCTTCCCGCAGGCTCCTCCAGCCACTGGGAAGGCTCTTCTGCAAGATGAAGAACAAGGATGGCTGGTGGGATGGGAGCTTCCCCCAGGTCCCTCTCCTTGTATGTCCCCAACCATACATGAACAGCCCCACAGCATCCGTGGTCTCCAAGGGGAGGGAAAGGGATGTGCAGATGTAGGGAGCAGAGGTCTCTTGCATGCCAGATGCAAGGGGGAAAAAAATCTCCCCTGCTCCCTCCACAGACACCACTCAGGCAGTGCAAACCCCCACTGCAATGGTAAACCCAGGCACAGGTATTGGTGTGTCTCATAACACTGGGGGAACTGGTGGCAGCACCAGGATGGACCTCAGCCATCCCTGCTGCTGCTCTGCCCCCTGACAATGTTCTGTCATGGCCCCTCTACTAGGACAGACACCCCCAGATCACCTGGGGTGGGATACGGAGGGAACAATAGGAGGGGCTCTACCCTACCATGTCCCTTTGCATGCAACACTGCTCCTCACCTCCAGCTGTGTCATCTTCTTGCTGGGGCCAAACCCATCCCATAGGTCTTGCTCATGAGTCTCATCAGGTACCAAAGGAAAGGAATCAAAAAACTGCTGGCACACCTGCACCGAGATGAGAGCAGGACTGCCAGGTATGCTAAAAGTGGAGCACCAGTGCTGCACCTGCTTGCCCAGCAAGGCCCTGGCGTGGGGTGGCAGAGTAGGACAAATCCCAGCTGGGTGCCATTCACAGGGCAGCACAGACCCTTGCAAAGCCCAGAGGTCACCTACCTCCCGCAGGTCAATGCTTGAGCCCAGGAGCAGTTCAGCCGTGCTGTTGGGGAGGGACAGGTTCTGCATCAGGAAGCGCCGCAGCTCGCCCTGGTCTTTGGCCGCCCATGCCAGTGTGAAGCTGGACCCTGCCAAGGAACAAGGTGGGAGGTCAGAGCAGCCCACCAGCATCAGGGACATGGCACGGCCCCAGAGCTGGCCCTGCCTGATGCAGTGATGCAGGACAGTGTCAGGGCACTGCCACACACCATCACTTTGCTGGGTGTCGGGCAAGCTGACGCTGTCCCTGCCTGCACAGGCAGCAGGGGCAGGCAGAGCACAACCCACCTGCTCGGCTGCTGAAGTGGGTGTCCATGGAGCTGGGCTCAGGGCTGCTGAGGGCCTCCAGGTGCCCACGCAGCGACTCCAGCTCCTCCTCCAGTCCTGGGTGCTGTGGGTCGAAGAGGCTGCTTTGCTCTACTGCCTCGCTGAGGTGTTCCAGAATCTGTGTCACCCTGCGAGAGCCCAGCACCACCCTGGCTTCAGGGACAGAGGGATGAGGATATCTTCCCCAGAGCTCTGGGGGAAAGACCCCCTCAGGTGCACGGGACAGCAGTCCTGTCTGAAATGGGGCATCACTGCCCTTGCCTGTGAGCCCCAGCACCTCAAGGTGTCTCCAAGGGCCAACTCCATCCTCCTCCCAGCACTGAACACCTGGGAGCCCATAGCAGAACAGACTGAGGGGTCCCCTGCACCAAGGACACAGTAGTCTGCACCCAAGTCCCCCATTCTGGGGGATGCCAGCTTCTGCCTCAGCCCCAGGGTGGCAGTGCCAGCATGGAAAGAGACAGGCTCTGTGCAGGAGCATTAGAGGTGGGAGAGGAAGCACATGTTGAGGGCAGGACTCACGTGGAGTTGGAGTACTGCAGGAAGCCAAACTCATCACGCTGGCCGTCGGGGCACAAGGACTGCATGACCGGCAGGATCCCGGCTGATGTGAGCGGGGCCGCCGTGTAGAAAGCTGGAGCCAGTAAGAGTGCAGAAGAGGCCAAGGAAAGTGCAGGCAGCAGGGAGAAGAGGCAAAGAGGCAGGGAAGGGGAAGGGGCCACCAGAGAAACAGACACTCAGTTCAGAAAAGCACGCGCTGGGGTCTGCAAGCCCATGGGAGGCTGGCGGCCATGGTCAGAAGTCAGCAGCTTTCCCACCAGGGCTGTCCTGCCTGGTAATGCTGTGGGGCTTCAGACAGCTTCAGCACCTGTGGTTCCAGCTCTCTAGCCCCCACCCACTCTTCCCTGGGTGAGGCTCCCTTGAGCCCCATGATGATGCCAATTTCTGCCACTTGCCCCAAGATGGCCACCAACCTCTTCCAGGCTCCCGTCCCCTCCTGTTAGTAGCCTCATAGGCAGTGGTGGATCTTCAGAGGAAAAGGAGGAAAAATATGATAGGGAAAATAGATTTGTCACCGGCAGCTCCCAGAGCCCCCAGCCTCCCCCCAGCCCGGCTGCCCCAATGTGCAGCAGCTAGAGGTGGGTGGAAATGGAGACACGGAATAGGAAGATGAAAGAAACAAGAAGCAGCAAAGGGCTGGCAAATCTTCCCCCCTCCACTGGCACTGAGCCATCATCCCTGCTGGGACAATCTCGTGTCCTTCCCCAGGGTAGGGCAAGACCAGAATGCCCCTGCCCGATGGGGACCACAGGTTGTCACTGGGCAGTGTCAGGCAGGGACCCTGCTCTTGCCACCCTGCCAATGACCCTGTGGTTAGAGATAGGTCAGTGCTGTTAGCAAGGCCGTAATCGGTGGGGACTGGTGAAGATGGGCTTCTGGCAGGAACAAGGGACAGGTGCAGCACGGGATAGGCCAGCAGCCTGTGGGGTGCTGGAACCCACACTGGTGGCCACGCCACAGTTTGATGACAAAGTCAGAGCATGGCATCTTGCTGGCCTTGAGCTCTAGTGCCACATCACAGCTTGTTCCAGCCATGAGGGACCAAGACAGGGACCTGGTGATGTTGCCAGGGCGGGAGCCAGTCCCAACCCCTGGTTGATTGCACAAGACTGGGTGACCACAGGCCACCACATGGGTGACAGGACCCAGCAGACTTTGCTCCAGGAGGCAGGCAAGAAGAAGGGCTAAGACAAGCCTCCACCCAGCCTGGAGAGCCCTATGCAGCCCAGGAGGCCAGGGACATGGCCACCAGTGGCCCCAGCACCTGGGGAACCCAGCATCATCAACCAAGGGGGTACACCACCATGGCTGGTCAGTCCCTAGGGAGGAGGAGGCAGGTGCCATACTGTGCTGCCCAAGCTCATCTTCACCAGCCGTGGAGGAGGGCAAGGCATGGATTAGGCCAGAGTGAATGAGGCTCTTCCTCCCTAGACTATGAGGCCAGCACTGGCAAGGGAATGGGGGGAGGCGCCCACCCGTCCCACCAACTTACAGACTGGCGCATGCAGTTGAGGCATGAAGGGCAGGCGGGCAGGGGAGATGGTGGGAAAGAAAAAGAAAACGTGAGCAAAAAAGAACAGAAAACCAAACCAAAAACCACACAACAGAGAGCGCATGTCAGTGCCAAGGCAGGAACCCAGACAGTGCCTGCTGCAGCTGGACCACACTGGCAGCTGGGCTCTCCCTCGCCGGGACACACTGAAACACAGGCTCAAACCATCGTTACATGGGGTCACCACCAGTACCCAGCATCTCCCCTGGCCTGCTGTGCCACCTGTGCCAAGGCACCCATCAAGGTGGGCATTCACAGGCCTTTGTGAGCTGGCAGCTTCACTCTGCTGCCTCCTCCCAGCATCACAGCCCACGGGCACCAGAGCCCAGGCCAAAGCTCCAGCTGGAATTCTCCCAGAGCCCTCAGCCCCAGTCCCATCAATTTATCATCCTGCCAGGCCTCTGAGCGCCCCAGGGCCAGGCATAGGGCTTCCTGTAGGTGACCTTCTCTCTCACTGGGGAGCCCTTCCCAGAGCCACTCCAGCTGACCCTCAACTACTTAGGAGGACTGTGGCTGTTCCAGCACCATCCAGCTCACCCTTCCCCATGCAAAATGTCCATGCCGATGACAGGCACAGGCTGGTTGGTGCTGCAATCCCTGGGGAACCTCCCCAGGCTGGGACAGACTCTGCTACTTCCACGAGTCCTTGGCTGTAGCCCCTGCCCAGTGTAATGTTCCTCTGAAGGCCTCTCCAGGTCCCCCCTGCCACCAGGCTGGAGCACCTCCCCAGGGCCTCAGGGTGCCCCCAAGTGTGAGAGTGTCCCAAGCATCACCTTGCTGGGACTCACCTTCCTTCACAGGGATGGTTGGCTTCTTCTGCCGCAGCCCCAAGAGGATGAAGAAGAGCACCAGGGGAATGAAGATCTCAAAGGCCAGCACCCACTGGGGATGACATAGAGCAGAGGGAACAGATTCTTAGGGACAGAACCCAGCCACTAGGGAGAAGCACGGGCGGCACAAGGGCCCCCAGGCATTGGTGCAGTGCAGCACTGTATCCACATACTGGAGCTGGCTGGTGGCTCTGTCACAGCTCAGCCAGTGGCACACAGGTTCCTGAGCATCCCACAATCTCCTACCTGCACCACCTTGTCCAAAGCACTGCAAGACAGGGCAGGGTACACAGAGGGGATGGATCCCTCCTCCAGCAGTGTAAACAGGGTGCTGGGGCTTGAGCTCAGCCCCGATGGTCCACCATAGCTGGGGCTGCCCAGGGAGAAGACCTCGAGTCCTGAAGGCTAGTGCCCTCACAGCTTGGAGCAGCATGATGTCCCCTTGTCACCTGCGCCACTGCTGGATCTCACAATATTCAACAGCTGAGTCTAATAGCAGAGCTTAGACCTTCAGCCAGCTCCAGGTGCAACTGGGCCATCCTGACACTCCTTCCATGACCTCCCAAAAGGCTCTGGCCTGCTGCATATAGTAAAAAACAGCAAATCTCCAGGAATTCCTGGCCACAGTGGCTCAGAAGTCCGGACTAGGCTCTGTGCCCAGAAGCCCTGGGGATAGGCATCAGCATCTCCAGCCACCGGCAGGAGCAAGCACCCGGCACACTGCCAGCACAGCTGCTGCCACTTTGCACCAGAGTGCCCGGATACATCACAGCCCCACTGCCCAGCAGCAGGGAACCACTTCAGCTTTGGAAACTGAGGCACAGGGCAAGGTGAGCCAACTTCGGCTCACTCCAGGGCCAGATCAGACCCAAGGCTGCAGCTGAGACCCTGAAACCTGCTGCTACACATGGGCAGGGCCCAGCTCCACTGCTGTGAAGGTGCTTGCTACACAACCCACCACAACCGGCCTCCCACTAGTGACCAATGCCAAAAGCCCATGGAGTGGCAAGAACAGTCCTTAACATAAAGGATGCAGCTGCCAACAGGTGACAGGGTCAGGCCCTCCTGTCTCCAACATCACCTCCATGCTGCCTCACTCAGGGGCCGCCAACACTCTGTCAAGAAATTCTGAGCAGCCCCAAATGGCAGTGAGCAGAGGGAGCCCAGCACCCAGGTCCCTGCCAGCAAATGGCCACAGTGCTACTTCTGCAGGATGAGCACAACTGCACCCATGGGTGCTGCCCATGCTGCACTCACTATGCCAGAGTTCCTGGCTTTGGAGAGGAAGAAGGGCTGGAGGAGACAGAAAATGCCCCCAGGAGCAGCGCCTGAGAATCCTGATCTTTCTGATAACACCAGTCCCAGGGACAGTGCCTGGTGTCACTGTTCCTGCACAAGGCAGGATAGCAGGGGACACCCTGACACACACTGCTGTCCCGTGGCCCCTGCCCCACCCCCTGCCTGTTTACCAGGCACACAACGGGGCCTCTGTGCTCAGGCAGTGGGGGGACCATCCCCACACACCCACACTGGCCTGTACCAGGCTCGTGGGGACTGTCCTTGGTGGCAACAGCTTGTTGGAACCTGCTTGTTGTTGTTTTTATGATGGGGTCATTGACTTTTGCTCATCTCCATCCCCAGAGATGTCCCTTGTCCCTTCTGCACTACCACACACCCCAGTGTCAGAGCAGGCTGTCCTACACTTTTGGCAACCAGAGTGACATGGTGATGGGCAGACATGGTAGCAGATAGCATGGCTGTTTACCAGGCTGCACCTCTAGGACTGACCCTGCCCCACTGGTCCCCAGGGCTGCCCTCATGGGGATTTCCCAGAGGTGGGGAGACCAAGGCTACTCTACATCCACACTGGCATACAGAAGGGCTCAATGGAGCCTCAGACTTCCAGAGAGGCACCTGGCAGGGACACCAGCACAGCCTGGAGATGGTGGGGTCTCTGCCCACAGCTGCAAGACACTGGGAGATATTGTGACATTGTGTGAGGAAGCAAGGAGGAAAGGCCAGGATGCAAGCAGCTGAGAAGGAAATGCTCCCCAGTAGGTAGGAGAGGGCCAAGGAGAGAAGAAAGGGGCCAGTCCCTGCCAGCAGCTGGCCATGATTGCAACAGCTACTCTGCCCTGCCCTGTCACCCATCCCCTGCTTCCCTCCTCTCTTGCCTCCTGTCTCCCCTCTTGACAAGGGCACAGGTGCAGGACCAAGGGTGGGACACTGGTCCCAGGAGCCATTGCACCAGGTGACAGTGGCTGTGGAGGCCAGGGACAGCTCCTGGGTGCAGGCATTCTCTCCTTCCACATGTTCATTTCAGCCTGGTTGGATGTGAACAGGATGATCATAGATGCTGTCCAGGTTTGCACAAGTGCTGGGTGTCCACCCGCCGCCCTACAGACAGTGCAGTAACTTGTCCCACATTCGGCCCTGCCCTTGGCTGGAGGCAGAGGTGGTGAGGTCCTGCCCAATTCCTAAGCAGCGAAGCAGAGCTGGGTGGGTCCCACAGCAGGGTGCTGGCCCCTGGCAGGGGGACATGTCTTTCCTGGAGCACTGGGACAGTGATTCAACGCCTATGCCCATCTTCCGCCACACTGTCAGATGGGAGCGAGAGGCTGCTAGGAGGCTGAGCAGGAGGCAGCAGTGACTGATGCAACACACAGCTCCCACACAGCCAGGTCAAAAGGCCAGACAAGCACCACAGGACAGTGGTGCAAACAGCAGAGTAAACAGCCCGCCCAGCACAACAGTGCCACCATGCCCACCCTCCAGCCAGCACTGGGACAGCTGGGAGACGTGCAGGAGCCAGGGTCAGCACAGACATGGGTGTCAGGTCATGGACAATTGCTCAACGCCACTGGTGTCCCCAAGATGTGGCAGCACTCAGGTCCCAGTAGCCCAGGGTGCAGTCCTCGTGGGAACAGCCAGACTAGGCAGAGGCAGCTCTTCCTGTCCACTGCTGTTACTCAAAAGTCCGCTCAGTTCCCACCTGTCTGCCCCCAGCAATGCCTGACACCCACAAGCCACCAGCCAGCATGGTGTGGGAGAGGGGTAGTCAGGGGCTGGGTTACCCCCATACTAAAACTCTCAAGCTGGCAAACTCCAGCGACACCCCTGCACCCCAAACCTGCCATGTCAGCCCCCCTCTCCCACAGCCTGCCACCTGCAAGGGGGTTTATTGGCTCCAACACAGGTGAAGCAGCATCACACACAGCGTTCAAAATCCCTGCACGTACGCCCCAGAGGACAGGGCAGGGTCTGCCTGTCTCCTCATGGGAGGAAAGAGCTGCTGCCTACTCCACGCCAGCCTCTCTGCCCATCCCAGGGCTGCCCACAGTGCCAACAGGAACTGGCACTAGGTGCTGGCCTGCAGGAACCCTGAGAGATGTGTCTCTCAGCTCCTGCAGGATCCAACTTTTCCAATAGCATTTCAAGGCTGCAGAAATACCTTTAAATTTTTATGGCTCCAGACTTTAATCACTGTTAAATACCCACTTTCGCCCACAGCCAGAAAATAAAGGCAGGTAAAGCCATGGTCACTGGGAAAGACGAGCTCAAGAGCTCTGGGACAAAACAGGCCCCAAAATGCAGGAGGCTGTGCCAAGCTGCCCAGCTCAAGTGGAGACCCAACCATGGACACCCACTGATGGTTACCACCCAGGTGTGGGCCTGAGAGGCTTCCTCAAGGTCACCTGCCCCATGGGGATAGAAAATGCCAGGGTCCAGGGGCTGCCAACTCCCATCCTGCCAAGGCCTGGCCGCCCTCACCTCTGCCTCTGGTCACTTCCAGTTATGTCCATCTATCCCACTACCTCCTGCCTCCAGCACGGGCACATCCCCCCCCCCCCGACAGCCCTGGCATGGCAGCCTGGGGTCCTGCGCTGGGGAGGCTGGAGGAGCAAGAAATCCCTGCTGGGGTTTGTCAACAAGTCTCCTGAGCTGAGGGCCCAGGAACACCCACCACAGTTCTCCCCATTCCTGCAGTGTCAGCCAGGCACCTGTGTACTGGATGAAGAGGGCACATCATCATCAGTGCCCTGTATAAAAGTTACACAGCACTGGCACAAGATGCCTGCCCTAGGCACAGGGTCATGCCAGCAGCCAGTGTGGAGGAAGGTGTTCCACAGCAGGTACCACCTGGCTGCCGTGCCACCAGGGACTTACAGAGACACTGCTGGGCCAGCACATCCCTGCCAAACCCGTGCTTCCCCTCCCCACACTCGCTGCAAACAATGAGGGAGCAAAGAGCACCCAGAGCCAGGGCAGTAGCCAACCAAGTCCTGCTGCAGGATCCAGTATCATCATCCTGTTCCAGCATGCCATCCTGTCCCTAGGACCCTGTGCCTGTGCACCCCAGCAGAGGCACAGTTACAGCCCCCCAGCATGCCAAATTTCAGCCTTTCCTTTTCTGGCAGCATCAGTTTCCCCGCAGCTCTCTGCCACCTGCCAGGGGGAAGGGACAGATCTGCCAGAAAGTTTTCTGTCTTCCAGACAAAGTGTAGAAGGCACAGATCCTGCACTGCTGTCAGCTCTCCCTATACTCCTTCCCTCATCCCAGGGCCCATGCTGCAGGGAGCCGCATCAATGTGCTGCAGCACCAAAACAGCACAGAACTGCTCCCACCATTCCCTTCAAAGAGCCCTGATCTGTCCACCAACCCTTCCCCAGGATCAAGCAAACTGGAAGCACACTTCTATCACTGGGAGCTCCAGCTCTGGCTGCCTGCCCATCCCAAACGACTGGGCACAAAGAGCCCCAGGGCAGGCAGGTGAACACCCTGAAGTCTGTCTGTGGTGACTTTTGAGAGACCACCCGCTAATTTTACATCCAACCAGATACCAAAGTCATGGGAGAGCCCATCCTTTAACAGTTCCTGTCCCAGCAGACTCAAGGCACAGCCAGCAATCCCCATGAGCACCCCAGGGGACTCTACAGCCCAGGCTTCCCTCTGCCAAGAGCCACCAAGGCTGTTCTGTTCAGACCTCCATCATCCCAGGGTTCCTGCCGGAATTTCTGCTGTGGGAAGAATAAACCAAAGAGCCAAACCCCAGAGCAGCCCCCGGACCAGCTCAGCCACACTAGATAAGGTTCAAAGCCACCAAGGGCTGGGAACAAGGCCTTACAGGGACAGTGCCTGGCCATCCCCGTGGCTATGCTGCAGGTCTCTTTGCACCCACCATCCACCCATAAGTGGCCTGGCCAACCCTAATGGCCAAGCTTTCACCAAGTGCCTGTGAATAAAGTTTGTCCCAAAACCATGGCTGTGCCCTAATGCAATCCTCCTCCTGAACAGCCCCTGCTGCCAGGGACAGTGGGGATGCCCCCAGGCCACCAACATTCATAGGCAGAACACAGAACTGCTCCAATTCGCAAGTCCCAGCCCAGAGGCCTCAGTCAAACCTGGGGTTTCTGCTTCCCACCCCACATTGCAGCACTGGGTTTGCTGTTCCACCTATTGCCGGGAGGAAAGCACCTGGTGGCAAAGACTGACTCCAAGGTAGCACCTGCAGCACTAGGCTGTGCAAAAAGGCAGCTGCTGGTACCCACACTCCCTCTCTGAGGCTGGGAGAAGTCCAGCAAACCCCAACTCTGCCTGTCCCGGGGTGAACACCCAGCAGGAGAATGGGCGCGTAGTGCATTCCATCTTCCCTGCTCCAGTCCCCCAGCCTCTGGCTGCTGCAGTAAGATCATCCCAGTGGGAGCTGGTTTCTCACAGTGAAACATCCATCTGCAGCTGCTGCCAGGGCAGAACTGCACTGGGGAACCCACTGCTGAATGCCAGGTGCAGTCGCTGTGGCTCTGCCCAGGCCAACCAGCACGGCAGCTCAGCACTGCTCAGAGAGGGCAGAGCTCCCCAGGGAGTGGGTAGGATGATGGACTCTGTGCAGACCAGGGACACCAAGTAATTCTGGGATTCACACATAGCAGTAGCACAAGGAAGGAGGTGACATACACATTCTCAGGGCACAGCTGTCCTAGGGATTACATCAAATACATCCATGAGCACCCACGGCACTGGGACCAGCTCTCATCCTGGCACACAGCTGGTCCCCTGCACACCCCATGCACTCACGGCATCACTGGGTGGGCAAGGAGGGGCTGCTCCATACCCTGCCTGCAGCACTGGCACTCCAGCAACAGCGCATACACGTGCAGGTGGAAGGGGCCTGGGCTCCTCATCCTCCTCCTCCTCCTCTGGTCACAGCTTCCTGAGCTGCACTCCCATGCTGCCCACAGCTCTGGTAGGGAGCATCACAGAGAAATGGGTCCCCAAAAGCTGTGTGCACCCCTACTCTGTAACCCAATGGCCACAGCAGCCAGGGCCAGGTCAGCCGGTGTGTGTCAGGGCCCAGCAGAGCCTGGCTGCCAGCAGCTGTGCCTGGCTGCCAGCAGCTGTGCCTGGCTGCTTATCCTTGCGAGCAAGGGTCTGGCGTGGTCCCCGCCGTGGCCATGCAGCTCTGCTCAGGGTAAAGAGGGCAGATGACTCAGCCAAAGAGCATCAACCCCCTCATCTATTTTGGGGACACCAGGGCTGTCAGCGCAGGGAACCCTGCCTGCAGCGTCAGGCTCGGCCCTGCTCCTGTCACAGGGACCTCTGCTGCTCCGGCTACCGGGACACGGGGTCTAGTGCAGGCAGCTGCGGTGAGGAACAGCAGGATCGGGCCTGCAGGATATTTGGGAAGGGAAGAGAAAAGCCCTGCCAGCTTGCGAGCAGCAGCTCGCTCCCCTCCCCCACCCGCTAAAAATAAACGGCTCTGTCGGGCAGCGCACCCACCCCCTGCCCACAGCAGCCGGGCCCCTCGCGGGGCTCATGGGTGACCCCACACGGGAAGTCTGCGACAAGCTGGCAGCGGTCCCAAAGCCCCAGCACGGTCGATGCCATCTTGCCCCTTCTGCCGGCCCGGGAGGGACACACACCAGCTCCCCGGCCCCAACCCCGCTAAGTTGCTTTTTCTCTAGCCCACGGAAGACAGGCGGCTCCGACCTACATATGGGCTGAGAACCTATTTATATTCGGCGGGTACCGGGGCTCGGGGACCGATCCCACGCGGGGGGGCGACATCCGGCGCCGGTCCCGGGCTCCTCCTGCGGCCCCCGGGTCCGAGAGGCCCCACGGACACGACAGCGGAGAGCCTCAACTGTTGCTGCCGCATAGGGCCCCGAGGGTGCGCGGGGCCGGAGGATGCGTGCACGGGCGGCCCGAGATGAGCGGACACCGCCGGCCCGGGAGACGGGAAACCCTCCGGCATCACTCCCGCGCGGGGTCCGGCCTCGCCCCTCGCGGCCGCAGGGCCCCCCCCGTCCCCGCTCACCGGGCTACGCCGCTTCAGTGTCACGTTCTTCCAGAGCAGAAGATGGAGCTGATGCAGGAACCCCATGGTGGGGTGGGGTGGGGTGGGGTGGGGGTCGGGTCGGGTCGGGTCGGGTCGGGTCGGCGGCGCTGCGCTCAGCTCCGCAGTCACCCGCCTCCCACCGCCATCCCCACGCAGCCGCCTTCTACTGCTTGCCGTGGGTTGCGAGGAAGCGGAGCAGCCTCGGCCCGGGCCTTGCTCCGCCGCACCCGCCCCGACCCTGCGCAGCACCAGCACCACCCCCGGCTCGCGGCAGCCGCCCCTTAAAGGCACCGCCGGACGCGCCCGCTCCTCTCGCCCCGGTACAGCGCGGCCCGGGCCTGGTTCGTCCCGGTAACAGTGGTCCCGGTGATGGCCGTCCGGAGCGGGGCTACTGCCCCAGGGGCCCAGGGAACCCTCGCTCCCCTCGAGCCGCCGCCCTCCTGCCCCTCAACCATACACAGGTCAGCGCTTCTACCCCTGGTACCCCCCCATGACAGGACGGACTAAACCGTGGGCTGCGGAATCTGTGTACCAGAGTGCCACACTGTCCTTGCTCTTGGATGCTGCCCACCTTGCTCCCGCCTGACTTTTCCCACGGCCATGTGCTGGGGCATCCAAGGGTGTATTTTGAAGTGACCAACCTGCTGCCACATCTGTCTCCTGTCAGCTCTGAACCCAAGGATGGATGCCCTCAGCAGTAAGGACTGAACCAGGCCAGCTCTCCTCCTTAATCCCATCCACTCTTCCTTCTATCCATCCTTCCATCCAGCCTGTGCTCAGGGCAGGCCCTTTGGCAGTTGCCTGGGGTTAACAAAAGCTCCCCTTGTCCAACACAAAGCAGCATTATCCCCCAAACTTCTGGGCTGAGGTGCAGGAGGACAAAGGATGCCTGGTGATGTAGTGAAGAGGCACTGTGTGGCCAGCTCCTCCCAGAATTGAGGGGAGCTGGGCTTTTACTGGGTCCCTGGGGAAGAAGGCATGCAGTCGCCCTAGGCTCCTCACAAAGAATTGTGTGTGGTTTGCCTGCAGCCCACACAAGGAGCACCTCCAAGCCACTGTCCTGCAGCAGAATGGGTCCCCAGCTTGGAGAAGCACAGCAGGGGGGCCCACGTGTGGGTCAAAGCTCCGAACTAGGTCTCCTGCTCCTTCTCCTCTGCTGCTCCTGCATGGGTCTTGGGGTGCTTCACAGCTGTTCTTCTGTTTGGTATGGCCATGGAAACCCTGAGAAGCCAGCAAGGGACAGACCCAGCAGTGTACCACAGGGCAGCACAGCCTCGGGACACTGTGGCAAATCTCCTCCAACGACCCAGGGCCTGAAGCCCAAGGATCCAGTGGCCCAACTTCTCCATGGGCTTGAAGTTCGAAAGACCTTGTGGCCCATCTTCTCCATGGACCAGGGTCCTGAAGACTTGGGAGCACCTGAGCACCTTGGGAACCCTGAGCACCTCTCAGGGGACTTCCTTGCAGGGTGGCCAAGCTCATGTCTCTGTGTGAAATCATCTGCAGATGGCAGTACCCACACACATACATCTCCCTGGTGCTGTCCAGCATTCCTGATGGTCTCATGGCCCAGGTCCTGGCCTTGATCTCTGCCCAACCTACCCAGGCAGCACTAGCCCTGGCTCCCTGCCTGGCTCAGAGCCATGTCCCTTGGACCACAGGTGTTTGGATCCACTGGCTGCAAGTCTTCCCAGGGCATTGTCCCTGCACACAAGGTGTCCTGGGGCAGCACCTGCATGACAGCTTATTAAGTGCCAGGTAAAAGCTCCCCGCTTTCCTGAAAACCCTAGGGAAATGCTGTCCCCAGTGCTGTCCTCCATGGAGGATAATGGCCCCAGCCCGTGTGGCCCTGGGCTCTCAAGCTATTGGGGCAACAGCAGGATGATGCTGAATGCTCCAGCCAGGCAGGGACTACTGCCCACAGCCAGCAAGGCTAGGGCAGGCAAGGCTCGGAATGGTGCCCAGGGACTGTGGTATCTGGGCTCTCAATCATGCAGGGGAAGAAATGAAAAAGGAGTGAGAAAAGATGACAGGAAACGGACATGGTGGCAGAAGAAGAAACACCCTCCCTTGGGGCTGCAGTTGGCCTTTGAGGGCTCCTGGAGTGTCACTGAAACCACGGAGCCCTGCTGCACTGTGACATGGTGGCAAGGCATTGTGCCCAACAGGGATCCCAAGAGGCTGGCAGCCAGCAGGGACGTGGGTGCAGATCCCAGGGGCACTGGAGCAGAACCTCTAGGGAGCAGTTCAGAGCCTTGTTCCCAGCTCTGTATGTGCCAAGGCACAGGGCATACCCTTGCCTCTGCCTCAGTTTCCCCATCTCATTTTGCCTGCCAGAGACAAATTTTGCCTTCATGGAGACTTGAGTCTTGAACAGCAATGCCAGCAACGGACACAACTGAGCCAGAGTGGGAGCAGGGCAGAACTGGGGCAGGGGCAGAGGAGGCAGCTCTCCATGCACACACTGCTGAGGTTCACATGTGCCAGCTTCCCCCTTTGGCAGGAAACATCCCAGACAGGACAGTGCCTGGGACTCGGTGGCACTTCAGGGCTTTTAGTTGATGGTTTCAGGATGAGTCACTGGGAGTTGGTATCCTGTTTGCAACCAAGCTGCGGGTGGCAGATGGGTGGCACCTTGTCAAGGCTGAGGGCACCTACCCAGCCACGGGGCACCCGCCTTGTTCTGGGCCATGCACCCACCATGCTGTGCCCATTTGGCCAGAAGGTACCCACTCGACCATGGGGCACCTACCTAGTCACAGGATACCCACCCCCCAGCACAGTGCACGGGAAGTGCTGGGAGTGGGGTGTGCCAGCTGACACGTGGGGCAGGAAGGACCTGCTGTAGGGCTGGGACAAGGCAAAACTCAAAAAAGAGGAAGCCCTCGAGTGCCCCAGCCCAGCGCAGCAGCACCCAGGCAGACACATCTGGCACCTCGCACACCTCCATCACAGTAAGTCTGAGTTCAACATTACTGACCACCGAGGGGAGAGGGGCTGAGAATTGGGGTGGCCCCCACCACTGCTAGAGCAGGGGTTTCCCTTTCAGGGCATCCTCAAAATGGGAGCAACATCCCCAAAACAGGAGCAACATTCCTGCTGCTGGGGACAGAGACCTGCAGCACTGATGTGCAATGTTGTCTGGAGCTTAAACTTATGTATTTTAGCAGGACAGATGGAGTGGGCCAAAGTGGGGAAGGGATTTTTTGCAGCCAAGCTGCAGTGCTGGGGTGGATGGGAAAGTAGGGTACTACTTTCCAGGAGACTCCAATACTGGAGGCACTGGCTCAGCCCCAGCTGGACGCAGGGCTCAGGCGATCCATGTGTTTCCAGAGGTTTCCACAAAAGGGGAAACCACCTGTGGTGCTGAACGCTCTGAGCCCTGCAGTGGGACCAGCTCTCCAGAGGGGGCTTAAGCCGGTGGCTGGTCCTCAGTGCAGCCAACCATTCCCCTTTCCACCTCTGCCACTGCTCTGCTTCCAGCAGTGCTGCTGGTTAAACCACACAAGTCCAAGGTAGGCAGGTGGGCACCCCGGCAGGGTGAGCATTCCATAGCTGGGGGGCCCATCTGCCTGCAAGGAGAGCCCTACCAGTGGCAGCTCCAAGTGCTGCACTGTCCTTTTTGCTCTCCCTGTCCTCCCCCCACTGTCTGCAGTGGAGCACTGGCAATCTGTGGCATCTTAAATATAAAATGTGAATGTTCGGGGCACTGAGGCTGTGAGCTCCCAGCCTGCTGGGGGCTCCTGATGCCCTTAGGGACTGGGGAGTGCGCCTTGACCTGGGGAGGGCACCTCGAGCCTGGGAATTGCCTTGCCATTTTCACAGGAGAATACTGGGATGAGCAGGCACTTCTTGGGCAGGACACTGCCAAACTCAGCCCTCATCAGTTTTGGACTGCAGAGTCAGTCACCCCATTTTCCAGCTAAGACCTCACCTTGGGGCTATTCAGGTAGGACTTGCATGTTCCCTCTTGTCCATTGGTGCACAGCAGTGGCAAGGCTGGCTGCATATAAGATTTGACCTATTCTGGGCAAAGCAAGGAGTGAGGACTGAGGCTGTGGCTGTGTGTCAGGTAGGCAAACTGAGACACAGAGCAAGCAAGGACTGCCTGTAGTGGGGCCAGCCAGCTGGGACAGAGGGGCACGGGTGGCTACTTCCCATCAGCTCTACACCTCCCAGCAGCATCTGTGCTCCCCGAAAGATCATCAGGGACGGCAGGAACATGAACAAAGGCCACCCTGGGGTGACATCTCGTGCACAGGGAACTCTGTTGGCACAGGGAAGCAGAGTGATGCTGAGGCTCAGACTTCATTGAGAAGCTCTTTCTCTGGCCGCTCTGGCCACAGTGCCTCCCCATCACTCCTTGTCCCTGGCAAGTCGAGCTGATGGCCCTCGGTGGCCTCTCCTCTCTCGCAGGTGTCAGCTCTGTCACCCGACGAGGTGACAGACAACCCACCAGCATGCCCTGGGCTTTGCCGTTGCGATGGTCACCGTGGGGCCGGCCTGGCGTGAAGGCCTTGGTCACTGCCAGCGTGTTTGTAACCACCCTCTGGAACGTGAGGTTCTTCCTCAACCCCTCCAAGGGCTCTGGAGAAGACTCTAAACATAGGGAGCCATTGGTGATCCTGGTGTGGGAATGGCCCTCCAAGCAGGTCCCCAACATCAGCAGAGACGTGTGCCACGAGCTGTACAGCATCACAGGCTGCCAGCTCACCACAGAGCGGCAGTTCCTGCACCAGGCTGATGTGGTGGTGTTCCCTCACTCCAGGCTCCAGCCTGGCCGGGACAAACTGCCCAAGGAGAGGCTGCCGGGGCAGAACTGGGTGTGGGTCTCCCTGGAGTCCCCCTCCAACACTAGAGCTCTAGCAGCATGGAACCAGACCTTCAACTGGGTGATGACTTACAGACAGGATTCAGACATCTTCATCCCCTATGGCAAGCTTGTGCCCAACCGGTCAGCCACCATGAACATCCCTGCAAAGACCAACTTGGTGTCCTGGGTTATCAGCAACTACCACAGGACTCAGAAAAGAGCTGAAGTCTACAGAAACCTCTCCAGGTACCTCCATGTGAATATATATGGGAAAGCAAACAACAAGCCCCTCTGCAAGGACTGCCTCTTGCCAACAATATCTAAGTCCAAGTTCTACCTGGCCTTTGAGAACTCCATCCACCGGGACTACATCACAGAGAAACTCTGGAGGAACTCACTGCTGGCTGGCACCGTTCCTGTGGTGCTGGGGCCACCCAGGGCCAACTATGAGCAGTTTGTTCCTGCAGACTCCTTCATCCATGTCAACGATTTTGACTCTCTGGAGGAGCTGGCCACCTTCCTGAAGACCATGAACTCCAGTCGCTACCAGCAGTTCTTTGCCTGGCAGAAGAGGTTCAGTGTGAAGCTCTACACTGACTGGAGGGAGCGGATCTGTGCCATCTGCATGGCCTACCCCCGCCTGCCCCATGGCCACCTCTATCCTGACCTGCAGAGCTGGTTCAACTCCTAGTACGTACCGGGACCCTTGGGATGAATTCAGGCAGGGGTGGGAAGTTGTTAGGGGTTGGATTGCTCCCCTTTTCTTTCTGTGAATTCCTCCCATTGTTATGTTAAGTAGTTGTGGCTTCACCTTAAAACACAGATAATGTTCTCTCGTAGGGGGGTGGGTGGAGGAGCGGGGGGGGGGAACCGGAAAAGGAAAGGTGGGAGAGGGGGCTGGAGTGGGGACTCTCTCTCGCTGGGCTCGTGGAGGGACAGGACGCCCCGTGCTTCGCTCTGGCATCTCCCCCTGACATCTCAGCGCTGAGATCCACGCTCCCTGCCTTTGGATATCGCTCTGCTGCTCTCCCACCTCACCCTACTATCTCCGGACACTCTGCGGAGCACCAAGACCGACACCGTGAGGGGGGGAAGTCACCTTCCCATCCCTCTCACCCCTGGGCCTCCGCCGCCATCACTCCAGCCCTCTGCAACTGCGCGGGACCTGCCCTGCCCCCATAGCACCGGTAACTGAGCACAGGGACACGGCCTGTGGCCAAAGGGGACTGGAGCGGAGCTAGACTGTTCTGTTCTGTTGCCAATTTTCTTATAGCTGTTGTTGTTTTCTGCCTTGTTAAATACCAGTAAAGAACTGTTATTCACATCCCCATATCTCCTGCCTGAAAGCGTTTGATTTGGACCTAAAATAATTAAAAGGGAGGGGGGGTGCACTCTGCATTGCAGAAAAAGGGGCTCTTGCCTTTCCTTAAACCATACCTGTCTTTTCAAACCAAGACAGAAGTGCATGAGGCACCCACCTGCACACAGAATGTGGAGCAAGTACAGGAGCCCTCATTCTCCTCCCAACCCAGCTGCTGCCACACTGCGACTTCAAGCAGCTCCCCATTACTTCATTTCTTGTAAAACAGGACTTATCACCCCGACCCAACACTCAACACCTTGCCAAGGTGCTGGCAGGACCAGAGGGTGCTTTGGAAATAAGTGCCACAATGCTGCTGAGGCTGTGCATGTGGTGTGGGCAGGCCAGGGGTGTGGTGGGTGTCTCAGGGCTCCCCAACTTTCCCCTGTGATCCTCAATGTCCCCCCAGCACCTTCTGCTGAGTGTCAAAGTCCTGGCAGCAGAGGCCTTGTGATGACATTTGTGGCTGGGCTGGAGGAGTAAAGGTCAGCCCCGAGGGGGTCCATTACCCCATGGCCAGCGAGGAAGGACAGCATCTGCTCCCCCTCTTCCTGGCAGCACCCATTTCTTGTCTCCCACCCCTGAGCCATGGGTGTCACTGTTCCAGTGAGGAGCCACAGGACAGCGGATACTCTCAGAGCAATCTCAGTGCTGCCAGGCAGGCAAAGGGACACTGGTTTGTCACTCCCTGCTGTGGCAGGAAGCCAATGAGCTTACAGCCTCTGGAGGCTTGCACAACCCCGAAGCAAAACCAATCCCGTGGGCAACTTGCACATGCACAACATTGCACTGGGGAAACCCTGCACCACGGGCATTCCAAGAGCAAGTACCCATCTGGGATCAGTGGTGATATTGGGGTTGAGTGACAGGACCAGGAGTAAGACATGACTGCTCCATCTGTGCCTTGCTCTTTTGCCCTTCTACTCAGTGCCGTCAACTCCCTTGATATAAACAACTCTCTTTGTCACTAGTTGCCTTTCTAGTTTTCTTCCCTGTGGCCCTGAAGTCACCAAAGCCCACCTCTGCCACCCTGCGAGCTGCCAGGCGCCCAGCAGGACTGAGAGTTGGCAGAGAGGACATCCCTCCCTAGCACAGTCCTGGTGAAGAGGCAGCTGGACAGGCACAGTGCTCTTCTGACTTCTGTGGCTTCCGATTTCTGCTTTGTTTTCTGGGTCAACCAGAAGTGGAACAGGAGGGGCCTGTGGGTGCCCACAAACAGATGCTGGGTACTCATGAGCAAGGAGTGCCAGGGTAGCAGGATGTGGGGGTACCATGGGGGGCTGCAACTCTTGCATGACTGCATGCAGAAAACCAGATAGTGAAAATGTAGAGAGAAGCAAACCTTTAGGAGATGACATCTCAGATTTCTGTTCCTGACCCTGCCATTCTCCTGCACCCCCTCAAGTGCCAGGCAGTGCTGGGCAGCGGCAACAGGGGAGTTTCCGGTGGATGCCATACATGCCCTGTGGGCAGACAAGTAGGAGGCTCTGGGGAGCAAGCAGGGATGCAGAGGGGCTCCACCCCATAGGACTGATATCTAGCCCAGCCCAGCCCTTTGCAGGGTCCCAAGGTGCCCTGTGAGCAGTTGCCTTTGGTGACCCTATTCCAGGCAGCCCTAGAGAGCAAAACCCCAGCTACCAGCCATCAAGCTGAAAACAGATCTTTCCAGAAGTTTCCCTACAGGCTTAGTTGGGGATTTCATTGTGCTCAGGGGAAGGGCCCTCGAGAGAATGGACTGGGGGCAAACCAACTGAGTGTGGTGGGGAAAATATGAAGGGTCATCCCCCAGAGAACCCTGCTCCCACTAGCTCAGCTTCCAGTGCCCAATGGACCTGCATGGCTGGGTTGTTATCACCCCACCAGAGACTGCCTCAGCTGGACCACACATATGGGAACATCCATCCCTTCCCTGTCATTACCATACTACAATGAGGACAGCCCCAGCTTTCCAGACCTCTTCACTGCCCACCCTGCTACATCCTCTTTAATCCTTGTCCCTGGCAGCTGCTGGAGCAGCCTACAAGTAAGCTCACACTGCTTCCAGCCTTCCCAGAAGCAAACCAGCAGCTCAAAATGGGTGGAAGATGACCTCCTTTCACTTTTGATCCCCTCTGCTTCAAGGGGCAACAGCCCTTATAAGTTTGTACCAGTCCAGTGCCAAGCTGCCACCAGTCATGGAAGGATGCCAAGCTGCAGGCAGCCAAGAGCTGAGTGTAGCTGGCATGATGGGGACATGTCCAACTTTTTAGGGTGCCTTGCTCCAGTCCTGCAGTGCCCCTATATGCAGCCAAACCTCAGCTGCTGGGCTTCAGGAGCAGGGATGCAAGGAAGGCAAGGAAAGGGTTAACTCGTTCTTGCCTCAAAGAAGTCTGAGATTTATTTCACTGCCAGAGGGAATATGATTAAGAACAACAAATTTTTTAAATCATCATTAACTACAGCAGAATGGAAGGAATGGGGTGCTAGCAGCATGGACAGGGTGGTATAGGCCCCCTGGACTGGGCCCTCCAGGGAAAGCTGGGCTGGGGGGCGGGGACAGGGTGACGACAGCAGCTGGAGAGTGGGGGGAGGTGGGGGGGGGGGGGGCTGGGGAAGATGCTGGGCACAAAGCACTGGGGACGACCCCCTCAACCCAAATAAGCCTTATCAGCTGCCCCACAGAGGTGTGAAGCTCTCATGTGCCACAGGGTGAGGGGCTCACCTTCTCCCCTTGCCCCAGCCCTTGGCTCATCCTGGCTGCCCAGGAGGGTGGGCAGAGCCACCAGGGCCATTGGGCCTTGGCATGGCACCCCAGCTCCGCTCTACATGACAGGGTGGAAGGAGACACCTGGGAAACTAGATCACTACAAAAATTTTTGCTTTTTAAAACTACAACAAAAACCTTAAAAAAAAAAACAAACAAAAAAACCCCCACCCCCTCCCCCCACCCTTCCCAAAATCTAAAAAATACTTTTTTCTGCATCTTGCAGGAGAGCGGCTGGGCTGGGGCCAGGCATGGGCTCAAGAGCCCTGGGCACATGTGGCTTCAGAGGGTGCAGTGGGGCCTGCCTCCAGGAGAGGTCAGAGGGGGGCCAACACTACGGGGACCAGTAAGCTCACATGACAGGGAAGGGCTGGGAGCATCTGCAGAGAGCAGGCACCATCCCTGGACCAGGCTCTCAGCCAATTGCACCTCAAAAGCCCCACACATCAGCCCAGCAAGCAGAAGCAGGGCTGTGCCTGTGTGAGCCCAGGGTAAGGGGGGCTGCCCCAGAGCAGCAGCCCACCTGCAGTGAGCCCACAGCCCCTGGTTCAGTGGCCGCTGTTACTCATGGAGAGCCCAGGCTGCAGCGCTTGTGGGAACATCTCGGCTTTGTGGAAGGTCGGCATGTAGACAGGAGGGGAGGGTGCCAGGCTGTAGCCCTGGGATGTCACTGGGATGGGCAGAGTGGAGGGCACCAGGGGCTGGTTCATGTCATACATCATCCCCTCTGCCTCGTTGCTATAGGGCAGCAGCAGCCGTTTGCCTTTCTGACGCCGGTTGCAGAACCAGACCCGGACCACCTGTGGAAAGGGAGACAGAGGAGGTTAGGGGGTGACCGAGGCACACTGTGGGGGGTGACAAGGAGACTCTTCTGCTGGTGGCATCTCCACAGCACCCCAACCTGCCAATGCAGCCTGTCACAACTCCTTGCTAGGGTCAGCTCAAACAAACTTCAGCCATGACCACTTTCCCACTGCTTTTAGAGTTGAGAGATTACAAAAATGGCAAACGTTAAATAGGAAAGATTACAACAAATCGAAAGAAAGGTTCCTCTCCAAAGGCTGGTGGCATAGCCGGATGAAGCCAATACGCAAGCTTGTATTATTAATGGGTTGTGGTTTGTCCCTCTTCTGGTGTACTTCCACTTCAGAAGGAAAACATAATAACTTTCCATGTGGGCTCTTGGGATCAAAAATCAGCTTCTTTGGAGATGATTTAGTATCAAAGGATTCCCTTTATAGGATTACTTTCATATATTTATGTACATATATACTAACACAGATGCCTGTAGTTGGGTCTGGGAACTATTTCTGCCTCTCTTAAGTTTTAAATATTTAATCTGTGAACAAAAGTCTTCTCTGGAACCAAGTGGGTTTTTCTTTTTCATATATATCCTAACTGTCTGGCAGAGGTAAAGGGCAGTTGTTTACATCTCTCCATGGGTATTTCATTTTTGCTCTGAGCTAAAGTATCAAACTGGCAGGTGCTCAGGAGCTGGCACTATTTGGGCACCCATCCTCCCCACCCTCCCAACCTACATCTTTATCCAGGTTGAGGTCCTCAGCGATCTGGGAGATCTCCTGGGGACTGGGCTTCACGCACTTGCGGAAGAAGCTCTCCAATGTCCCTTTCACATTGGTCTCAATGCTGGTCCTGCGTTTTCTCTTCCGGGCTTGGGCCAGTACTTGCTCTGCATTGCACATCTGGGAATAAAAGAGGGAATATGTTTAGTTACCAGGTGGAAGAGTCTCCAGCATGTGTAGCCGGCTGCAGAGCTTGGGGCACAGATTGTGTCCCTGTGACTGTCCACTGAGCATCACTCCACTGTTTCCAGTGTCCCAGCACTGCCAGCAGTGAGGCTGGACACATCTTTCTGCATTCCCCCCAGGTTCCCCAGGGAATAACAAGCTGCACATTCAGTCTATCTGAGATTCCAGCAGGACACAGCTACTCCAAAATAGGAGCTGCCACAACCACAAAGTGTCTGCAGGGAGATTGGGCTTTCTTCCCCAGCCTGGCAGAAGATGATACCCCGTGGTTTGCCCTCAAGCCATGCAGCAAGATTGTGCTGTGGCACAAGATGCCTTCAGTTCCCCTCTTCTCCCCTGAAAGCACGTGGGAGAGGGAGGAGAATCTGTGGTTTCAGGGCTTGCAGGTACCAGACTCCCAGCCCCCTCAGCCCTGCACCTCTTGCATGTTGTCCGTGTTCTCTGCCTCGTTGAGCCAGCGCTGCAGCAGCGGCTTTAGCTTGCACATGTTCTTGAAGCTGAGCTGGAGTGCTTCGAAGCGGCAGATGGTCGTCTGGCTGAACATCTTCCCTGTGCGGGCAAGGTAGGCAGGACATTACACAACACACGGCTTCCCTCACCAGCGGCTCCCCAGGATCACCACTCCCAAGCTTGCCCTGTTCCTGGGAGACCGGGAAAGGGATTCTCCCTGTTCCCTCAGCAGGGATTTAAAGCCCTGAAACACGTCTCAATAAGCAACTGTAGCGATTTTAAACCAGTTCCTTGCGAGCTCGAACCCTTCAGCTCACCCCAGATCTGGAGATACCCGGGACTGGTGCTTGGTATCTCCTTTGCGGGTCGTTAAAGAGCAGAAATCATTAGCCCAGGTGATTCTAAACCCTCTCCCGGCCCTCTCCCTTCCCACCGGCTGTGGGGGAACGCAAGGACCCTCCCCCGACCCCTCACCGTAGAGGGTGCCCAGCGCCAGCCCCACGTCAGCCTGGGTGAAGCCCAGCATGATGCGCTTATGCTTGAGGTCCTTGGCGAACTGCTCCAGCTCTCCTGAGGTTGGCGCATCCTGGCAGGAGCAGAAAAGACACTGAGAAGGGACAACTCGCACCCAGGGTCCAGTGTCTGTCGGGGTCCTCGAAGGACAGCGGCGGAAGAGGGTTCGGCTGAGCCCTCGGCAGCATTGACACCGACCAGGCTTACACAAGACCCACCCCGACCACGCACACTGCTCAGCTCGACCCAATCTGGCGCGGCGGCGGCCAAGCACAAGGGCACCAAGAGCTCCTGTTCTGCCTCAACATGCACTGGAAACGTTCCCTTTTGTCCTCTGGCTCGCGCCCTCCTGGCCCGGCCAGAGGCAGCAATGTGGTCACATTGGCTGAGTCCCAAATTTGCCCCATTCTCACTCATCCCACGACATGTGCGCACGGGGACGTTCTATTCTCCCGTGGCGTGGGCCACTTCTCCATAGTTCTCGGGCTGAGGCAGCCTCTCACCAGCCGCTCTGCCGCCTGTGTCCGGAGCAGGGAAAAGACTCCCATGAAGAGAGGGACAAAAGCGCCCGTGAGCCCCGTGGGATTTAAGCACCTCTTTGCCACCAGCAGGCACTTCCGTTCTGGCAGGCGGCTACCCAGGCGCTTCCCACCTTCTTGCCGCGCAGCCTTCAGCCTCTACGGGGGCATTTCGAAGCCTGAAACCCAACTCCCACGTTTCCAGAGGGGTTTCAGGTCTTTCAGGAATTTTTCCTGTCACCGAGTCACAGCTATTAGCTTCTGGCGTAAATCGGCACTGGTAAACTCAGAGCATCCCTCCACGGAGGAGGGATGCCGTCCTACATCGCCGTCCTGCATCACCGTCCCGCAGCTAGAAAACGCCATTGATGACCACTCCCCACCCAGCGTGGCCGGTTGCGGCCCGAGGACACACACGCATCGATCCTGGCGGCAGTGCGAATCCTCCCACCTCCATCACGGACCAGCCCTCGGGATCGGCCGCCGCCGCTGTCCCCGGGGCGGACTCGCGATACGTCAACATTGAGAAATATTAAAAACTAGCGCAAACCACAAATTCAGTCGTACCTGGAACCACCTCTACTGCCCCCATCTTTCTCCCGTCTTCATCCCTGGCCTGTCTCTGCCCCAGCAGACGGTGGCCAGGGACGCAGCCGACCGAAGGAGACTGAGGAGGCTGGCCAGGAGCCCTAGATGAACGCGAGGCGCGGCCCCGAGTATCACGTCTGAGCCAGCCTTCGGCATTGCAACCCGGAACGGCCCGGCCGCATCGCGCAGGGGAAGATGCTCTCCCGAGTTCCCAAAAACCCCTATCTTATCCCAAAGCAGCCTCCCCAAGGCTCCCCCCCTTGCGGAGAGTCTCACACATTCGGGATGAGCGCCAGGTCACGGCTTCTCCCGGGGGCACCCGATGGTGGGGCCGGACAGGTGGCACCGGCAGGGTCTCGGCGGTACACGAGAGCAGCCGGGCAGCTCCTACCGACGGGGCGGCGAACCGCGGGTCCGGATGGGGAGGAAAGCCCCAGGGACACACCGTGTGAGGACGGTGGGAGCGGGGCAGGGCAGCCCGCCCCATCCCCGTCCCGTCGGGTCTCACCTCCTCACCACTGTCGCTGGAGTGTCCGCCTTCGCTGGCAGCGCCGCTGGAGCTTCCGCTGCTACCCAGCCCCGAGGGGCCGCCGGAGCACGGCTGCAGAGCGGCAGGGCAGAGCTGGGGGCCAGGGAAGGCAGGGGCGGCCGGGCCAGGGAAGGGCGGCCCGGGCAGGGCGGTGGGGCCGGAGGGCGCAGGGCCGGCCCAGGGCCAGGCCGGGCCGCAGCAAGCGGCGGTGCGAGGCTCGGGCTCGGGCTGGCTGCAGGGCCGGCCCGGGCGCGCCTCCGTCTTGGCGGGCGGCGCGGGGGCGGGCGGGGGCAGCCAGGCGCGGGCGGACGGCGGGTCCCGGGCAGGCTCGGACTCGGCTGTGGCGGCGAAGGGGAAGAAGAGCGGCTGGGCGGGCGCCCCGTCGAAGCTGCCACGGGGGAAGGGAGGTCCGGCGTCGGGCAGGAGGCCGAAGGGGGCGGCCGGCAGCCCCCCGTCCGGGCTGAACATGCTGCCCGCCGCCCGCTGCCCTAGGGCTCCATGCGGGGGCTGCCGGCCGCTGCCTCCTTGCTGCGGCGCCGCCGGGGCCTCTGAGAGTGGCGGGGCCGGGCCGGGCCGGATGGAGATGGGCCCCGGCCCCATTGGACCCCGCATCGGTGGGTCGGGCGTGAACTTGATCCCCCAGGGGGGCGGGGGGCACGGAGGGAAGGTGCGATAGGAGGGGGCTGCGCCAGTCCGCACCCATCGCCGGCGGGGAGGTGGACGGGGCGGCCCCGATGGAACAGGGAGGGCGAGGACACCAATACTGCCGGAGGGCCTCTCCTCTGGTCCCGAGGGACTCGAGGACACCCACGTCCCTCGCACCCCTCCAGCTCCACGCTGTTCGGGGAGCACCGCGCCAGTGTTAGGGCAGCAACAGCCGCGGAGTCTTCCCCAAGCGCTAGCCTAGGCAAGAGGAGCCTAGGCAAGAAACGGGATGGCTTTGGGGAGCTATTGGCTGCATGAACCGGGGTCAGGGGCTGGTGTGAGGGCAGCCTATCCAACTGCGGCAGCCACTTGTCCCCAGTACAGAGGACAAGCCGCGCGATGCCGGTGTCATCGTGCAGCAGCAGGGATGGTCCAGGGCTTGACCATCACAAGCCTCTCTTGATGCCTGGTCTTTTTGACTGAGCCTTAGCTCCTTGGGGAGCATGGACAGAGTCGAGGCTCCCAGGGCCTTTTACAGTCTCACCATTCCTCTCCCCTTCCTCACTCTGCAGAGAAGGGCTGTGGTTCAAAGAAGTGTGTCTGTCCCTGGGGTCCCAGCGCTCGGGGTATGCTGCCAGGGAAGGAGTTGCAGCCCCGACTGTCGTGTCCATCGGCTCCACAATGAAGCACGCTCCATATTTTCTCTGTCTTAAAGACTTTCCCTTCACAATGGCGCTACCAGGGCTGGCTCCCTTTTCCTGCCCTCCTGGTTCAGCACCGGGAACCTTCCCGATCCTGACCCTGCCATCACATCAGCCTCTGCTTGGCTCTGCCCGATGCCAGCTCCTGCCCACGGGCAAGTACCAGCAGCGTGGGCACCCCTTCACCTCAGCTGGAGCAGGACGAAGGCTGCTCCTGCCAGCACCCCCGTGATCCCACCTGGTGCAAGGCAGGGAGTGATTCCCTCTGCCGACACTGCTGCCTGTTTATTAGCCCGGATTACCGGGAGCTGCTGCCGTCTCGCACTAGAGATATGGCGAGGAGATAGGCTAGAGCAGCCTCCCTCGCGGCGGGATGGGAATGGGACTGTGGGCGGGGGAACTCGGGGAAGGTGCTTGATGATGTTTATGAAGTACTTGCTTTGGCTCCCGAGACGGCTGGAGCCCAAGGACTGACACCCAAGGAGAGTTGCCCTGGGGACAGGCACCCAAGGGCTGCCATCCAGGGACTGGTATCTCGGGACTGGTATCCACAATGCCAGCAGCAGCCCCTAGCCCAACACATAGCACTCCTGCATGTCAGGGGAAGTGGAACAGCTAAGCTTCTTGATGATATTCCTCTAAGGAAAAAACCGGTCCGGTGGATCAGCTGGAATTAATGCCTACTTCTGATGCCTGGCAGGACATGTACCAGGCTGCCATCCTGACTGTGCCACACTGCTCCAGCAGGGAGGGCAGCCCCAGGAAAATGAACTAAGGATTCAAAAACCTTGTCAGTGGGGACATGGGCAGCCCTGAGTGAGCCCTGTGGCTTCTGGACTTCGGGGATCCCGTGCCTAGACTGGTGAAGCACCTTCGCCAGCAGGGACTGGATTCAATCTGCAAAGGGACGACCTGGACCGCGCTGCTGGGGATGCAGGAGCCAGCGTTATGCAGGCACACCTGCTCACTGCCTGCTGTGCTCTTGCCTGCCCCACTGCCAGCGGGCAGAGGAAATGTCTCTGCGGGACCCTGATGGCAGCCATCAGCCCTGCTCCTCCCAGGCTCCTGCTTCGGCCCAGGGTTTCAGAAGCTCCTTGGCTGGGCAGTAACTCCCTTTCCCTTTGATTTATTGTTCCCGGGCTGGACCCCCTCCTCCTGCCAACCTACTTTGTCTCTCCATCCCCCCGGGAAGCCTCCAAGGCCCCCCTCCCCCCCTCTGCCTCTCCTTTTCCCCCCTGGCCCTCAAACGCATTCCTGGTCCTTTCATATACAGACGGAGGGGAAGGGAGACGTTGACTTTGAACTGGCCCCTTTGTAGGCGCGGGGCCCATTGTGGCGGTGATGGTTTTAGCTGGGGGATGTGGAAGGAGTCAGTGGGGTTTCTCCGTGTGTGCCCCCCCCCTACATTTCAATGATTTTGGGTGATTTGGGGGGAGGCTATGTGATGTTATTGTGTAGGGTCTTTGAGCACCAGTGACCACGTCTCTTCTGCCTGCTCCAGAGGAGATGGATAGATGCATCCTTCTATCAGCTCATATCTGGAACCTACTGGTGTTCCAGGCTTGGCCAGGCTCTGTCTAAGGCAGCCAGGGATCGGTGGGATCCTGCTAAGAAAATAGGAGCAGAAAGAAATGCATCTGCTTTACTGGCTGGCTGAGATGGCAGCAGGCTGGAGAGGGCTTGAGCAAGAGAGATTTACATCTGCTCATCCTCCCTTTGCTGAGTGTGCTGGTGTGGCACTGATGCTTGGGATTTTAAGAGAGTGGATGAGCATGGGTGATGTTTTATTCACGGTCAGGACACTCTTCTGTGGCAGGTGATGGAAGGCCAGTGGGGCTGTGCTGGATACTCCTGAGTTGCCCATGGAAGGAGGGCTGCAGTCCTGCACGCGGTGGGTCAGGGTGATGGGGCCACTCCAGGACCATTTAAGGAGGGCTGGACAGGGGTTTCATCTCCAGAAATCCCATGTCTGGAGGAACACCAATCTGCTCCTTGTCAGCACAGCTTGTTGGGCTGCAGCTAGCCTGGGAGGACAGTATGGAGTCAGTGCTTCCAAACCTGGCCCAGGGGAAGATCACAGAGGGTGTTTTGTTCTGTCCCCTTATTACAAAGGCTGTAATGTGGGTCTCACCTACAGCAGCACAGTGCCTGAACACACAAGTGGGCTCACCCTATTGTGTTACTGCTGGGAGAAATGAGGTGGGGGCTGAAGGCCTTGGATGTCTGCAGCACACTTGTCCTGTCCCTGGACAAATGACTCTTCCATGCTTGGTGTGTAATAGGGGCAGGGATTCCCAGGGGACACAGGGCTCCAGTGGCAACCGTGCCCGGAGCGAGGGAGTTTTCCCTGGCAGAACAGTCAAGTTTTACTATAAGCTAGAGCTTCCCAAAATGTTTGGATGTGCTCCAAGGGAGATTGCTGTGTTGTGGGAACAAAGGGAGGACAAATTTGGGGACCTCGGCAGAGAGGAGTGTGTTCGAGGCTGGGTTTCCCCAGGACTGAGCCCTGGGGGCATCTCGGGTTATTTGGGGTGTGCATCGCCCAGGGGTGCAGCTGGAGACCCCCATGACAGAAGCATCCTGAGTGGGTGCTTTGGCGGTGAGTCAGCACCCACCTCCGGCTGCCGAAACCAGGAGAGATGGTATCAGCCTGATGGGGGGGCTGGCGTGATCAAAGGAGCTCGGCTGCACACAATGCAGGGACTCGATAGCCCTTATCTGTCATCCCCGAGGTGCGAAGGGCCCTGGGGGCGAGGGGCGGAGGGGGAGAGTGCTGGGTGCTGCAGGGCTAGGTGCGGGGGCTCCCACCCGACCTCTCGCCGGAGAAACCTCTCCTGGCAAATACTGGGAAACAAGAAAATTACCCCCGGTTCTTTATGTGCCTGGGAAAACCCTTGGGAAAGGTTTGGACGCTCCTCCAGCAGCAGAAGCAGGATGGTTGCTCACTGTTCCCTAGAGAAGGTTTGGGGACCCACAGCGTCCTCCCTCCTTGTCCCCTTGTCCAACCCCACTGTCGAGAGGAGCCCCCCCCAAGCCGCAGGCCCCACACCACACACTCGCATGGGTCTCAAACATGGTTGTTTAATAAAATCTCCTTTTAAAAGAACTACAATTCATACAACAACGACGAGAGGCGTGGGGAGAGTGGCAGCAGCCCAGGGGAGGGGGAGCACAGGACATGGGGACAGAATCTGTGCCATGATGGCCTCCGTCAGCCACCCTGCCAGGGACAGGGATGGTCCCACGCCACCACCACTCACCAGCACATCCCTGCCACTGCTGCCTGCCCTGCCCATGCCTGCCCGAGTGTGCAATGGCTCCTGTGAGAACAACAGGTCACCTGTGGCAGTGACAGTCCACAACAGGGTCTGGACATGAAGCCACACCTGTGCAAAGTAACCCAAACCCCAAACCTTGTTCTGGACGTTCCACTGGAGGGGTTCATGGCCTATGCATCTGGGAGAGTTTGAGGAGCAGCACTGGGCTCCAAGCAAAAACATGTTGGTGACGGCTGGTGAGGCTGGACACAGGCAACAAAGAGGTGCAGGGAGTGTCTTAGGCCTGAGAGGTGCCCGGGATGGAGCAGTGGAGACTGTCCTACAGAGGGATGCTCAGAGAACACACAATGCCAGGCTCCACAGGGATGCTGCCAGGGGATGGGCTCTGTGGGATTTGAAGCAGCACAGCAAAGCCCCCATGCCTTGGCTACCCCTCTCAGCCATCCCAGCTCTCTCCAGTCCTGTTCCTTCCTCCCCCACAGCCACATAGGCTTAAAAACAAAACCTTGAACACTTTTTCTGAGCTTTTACCTCACTGAGGCCTCTGGTAAGAGAGAGCCTATCCTCTGCCAGCACAGACTGATGTGGGCTCCCAGGCCACAGTGGCACTGGGACTGTCCATGTCTCAGGGGACCTGAAGCCCAGCACACCTAAAGGGGTCAGAGCATAGGGCAGCATCTGAATGAGCATCCTGGGGAGTGATGCCAATGCCTGCTCAAGCTGCTCCTGCTCCTGCCATTGGCTCCCAGAGCACTATCCTGCTGCCAGGAGCTGCCCAGGCTGGGATGGAGGAGGCAGAATGGGCACTGAAGCCCTTAGTGATGCCACCTGCTCCAGGAAAAGGCTCCATCCCTGGCAGAGGGGCTCTGGGCAGGCTGGCAGCCCTGATGCCAGGCATGAGCATGCCCAGCCCTCCTGGCCCTCTCCTACTTTCTGACCCTCTCTCTGGCTCCTTCCCAGCTGCTGTGTATCAGCCTAGCTGCAACCGGGGCAGCAGCCCCCTCCTCAAAGCCAACCACAGAGGGACAGTGCCACAGTCCCCCCTCACCCCCCAATTTTTGTGTCAAAGCAGTTGCCCCCTGCACCTGCAAGAGCTGTGAGCGAAGGGCAATGCAGGGACGCGATCACAGCAGCAAAGAGGACAAGGAGGCTGGAAACGGGGGCGATCCCCCCCCCATAGCTGTTAGTGGGTGTTTATTGGGCAGGCGTTGAACAGTCTGGCAGCGCGGGGTCAGGTCCAGGTCCCTCGGCCCAGCTGTGGGTGCCCCTCCAGCACGGCCACCCCGCCGGGCACAGCCGCGGGCACAGTCTGTAGCAAGCTCGGGAACAGGAGATGGGATGGTTACTGGTGCGACTTGGGGTTGGAGGGGTGTAAGGAAGAGTCGTCAAACAGCGGGTTTCTCACTTCCATTTCTCCGGTCTGCCGTGGTGGAGGGAGAGGGATGAAGGAAGAAAAAGGCAGGAGGTCAGAAAACAGCTGGGATTCAGCTGTCTTATCCCAAAGGGTTTGGATCTGAGCCCCAGCCCGACAGTGAGGAGAGAGAAGGGGAGGGGGGTGACCTAGGGGGCTGCGATGGATGACCAACACCAGGACTCCCATCACCCTGTAAAGGTGGTGCCTCCTTGGCAGGAGGGGATGGGGTGGGATAAAACCCAAGGACTTGGGTGGAATGGGACCCCAGGGCAGCAGTCCTAGCCTGGCTGGCAGGAATAGAGTTCCTTGCTCAGACTGGGGACCCCAGGATGGGTCCCCCAGCACGGCTGGCAGGAATGGGGTGGTCTGCCCAGACTGCCTGCCGGCCATCAAGTGCCCTTTAATGGGCCTGTAAAGACCCACTGATGACCCTCGATCTGGGCCCTGATGGCTGCGCTCTGCAGCTATTACCATGTAAAAGGCTCCTCTTGTCCCTTTGTACTCTTTGTACCCAGGGCTGTTAAGAGCTGCCCTTCCCCAAAGTCCCCTGCTAGCCAGGAACATCCTCTCTGCCTGTGAATGGTCACAGGTCTTGGCTCCAGGCGTTGGGACGGCACAAGGACGAGCCTCCCTAGCCCCGGTGCCCAGGAGTGGTGCCCATGTCCCTGTCGCCACAGGGATAGTGGGTCAGGTGTGCCAAGGGCTGCTCTAGTTCTCTGCTCCCAGGGAAAAGCCTTGTGCCAGGACATGCACTCCTGCCCACTGGAGAACTTCAGTGGGAGCTGGCCAGGGACATGGGTGGAGCAGAGGGGTTGGACCACCTCAAGGGTTGATGAAGAACACGTGGAGAAGGCTCCTCACACAGAAGTGCACATCCCAGGCACATGTTGGACACCCCCACATGCACAGGAACCCCTGGCCCTCCTGCACCCACATACCGGAGCCAGCCCAGGGCACTCATACACGGTGAAGTCTCCATCCTCATTCTCCTCATCAGATGATGCCGAGTCTGGCAGCTTGGGCTCCTCTTTATGCCTGGGGGGAAGAAGATGTAGAAAGGAGGTGAAGCCCAGTGGGATGATTAGGAAGATGAATGGCAGGACACAACACGCTGTCTGCTCCCAGGCTGCTTACTTTTCCAGGGAGAGCATCTGCTGCTTTTGGTGCTGGTAGTGGTACATTTGGGCACTCTGAGCCAGCGTCTTGTCCCCGGGCTGTGGAGAGAGCAGGAACAGCTGTGGAGATTGGGCTTTGGAGGGCCCCAGCCTGGCTGGTGGGGGGCCTCCACCATGTGGGAATCCCTCCAGCAGAGCACTGGGGCCCGAGTGCCAAACATCCCACAGAGAGGGACACGGGCACCTTACCGAGATCTTGTCATAGGGCAGGGGGCTGGCTACTCGCTGGGCTGAGTAGTCTGCTTTCTGTGCCAGCCTGACCTCCTTCTGCAGCCTGCCGGGAAGGGGAATTGGAATCAAGGAATCACTAAAGTTGGAAAAGCTTTCTAAGATCAAGTCCAACCATTAACACAGCACCGCCAAAGTCCACAACCCAGGTACCACATCCGCATGTTTTCTGAACACTATTAGGGATGGTGACTCCACCACCTCCCTGGGCAGCCCTTTCCAATTCCTGACCACACTTTACGTGAATCTTCCCTAATATCCAACCTAAACCTCCCCTGAGACAGCTTGAGGCCTTTTCCTCTCATCCTGTCCCTTGTTCCCCAGGAGCAGAGCCCAACCCTCCCCTGGCTGTCCCCTCCTGTCAGGGAGTTGTGGAGAGCACAAAGGTCCCCCCTTGAGCCTCCTTTCTCAGCTCCCTCAGCTGCTCTTCATAAGATTTGTGCTCCAGACCCTTCCTCAGCTCCATTCCCTTCTCTGGACATGCTCCTGCCCCTCAATGTTTTTCCTGCCATGAGGGGTCAAAAACTGAACCCAGGATTTGAGGTGCCTCACCAGTGCCCAGTGTGGACCACAATGACTTCTCTAGTCTACTCTAGAGAACTGACCCTTGGAGGGCCAGCCCTGTTCCCTGTGATGGTACCATGACAGGCACAGTCACCTCCATCCCATAGGGCCTGGGCACAAGGCACCAGCGTGCTGGCAGTGTCAGGACCCAGCGCCACAGTAACGCCGACACCAGGTGCCACCTGCTCCCAGGAGCCTGCATCTGGCATGGGGTGTCTCACTACTGTCCTCCTGCCCTGGCCAGCTGATGCCACAACTTGGGGAGACTGGCATTGTCACTCTTCCAATCCCTCATGCCTGGGAAGCATGGGAATACTGGTGGTGTCCCTGGGCACAGGGACAGCGAGGCACCGTCAGCAGCCCCAGCTCACCTGCACCAGCAGATGGCTGCCACGATCAGTGCTGAGATCCCGGCCACTGTGCACATCACGATCAGCCCTGCAGAGGTGGAGAGGACAGCAAGGGACAGCAGGTGAGCTGGCAGCATGGTGACACCAGGCCATGTTTCCCCGGTGAGGGTGTGAAACCCCTTCCTCTGAGTCCCAGGGTCTCACCAAGCACTATGTTGTCATTTGCAGGGATGGGGGACGCCTCCACTGGGTACTTCTGGACTGTGGCAGTGGTGGGGAGGGTGGTGGCTGCCATAGTGCCAGTGGGACCCTGCTGCAGATGCCCCCCTCTCAGCCCACTGGCCACACGCTGTCTGCTGCCGTTGGGCACCAGGGTGGCTGTGGAAGAAGACACAGTGCTGAGCATAGCTCCAGAGGGGCAAACTTGCCTGGGGTGCAGGGTCTGGCTGTCATGGGGTCCCTGGCACCGCTGGGAGCAGGGAGTGAGCACTTACTCCTGGGTCTGCCATCCTGTAGCGGGTGGTGGCGAGGAGCCTCCTGCTTGGCCAGCACATCTGCGAGAAAATCAATTTCTGCCTCCAAGCTGGGAACAGAGGAGCGTCCTACGGGAGAATGGCTGTGAGATGGGCACTGTGGGGTGCAGCCATGCATCCACCCCCAGGGTCAGACCAGTACCCCCGAGAAGGGGCTCCTGTCCCAGCTCCAGCAAACACAGGTGGTGTTCAGTCTGAGGCTCCTCAGACACAGCTCTCCGAAAGCTGGGCCCCGGGACCCGTGTGTATCCTTGCTGCTTTCGGTGGAATTTTCACCCCACAAACGCAGGAGGATCAGGAGCAACAGCATCTGCCCTTGTGGGAGAGGCAGCAGGTCCTGCAGATTCTGTGAGAGGGCAGGGTGCCAGCACCCGTGTGCAGGACTGGTGTGCAGGACCTGCCCTGTGTCCCTGCCCTCGGGTCACACAGCAGTCCCGAGTAAGGAGGGATGGGAGCAGTCCCGATGAGGAGGACAGATACTCCTCAGCTGCCCTGCTGCCTCAGGGTGAGTTGCAGTCAGGGGACATCTGAACACTGGTGTTCACCTCAAATTGTCCTTTATGGCCCAGGGTGGCTGGACCCACCTCAGAATAGTGCTCAGCTTGGCTGTTCAGCATACCATGGGAGCCCTTGCTCCAGTAGAGGGCTTGGTTCCTGCCCAGTGCCTGGTGGGATGCAGCTCCTTTGGGGAGGGGCAGGGGTGCCCTATGCAGCAAGGGATGTACCCCCAGTGGCTGGCCCCAGCAGCAACTTACAGGTGGCTGTCCAAGCCCATGCCCCAGCACAGTGCTCACAAGGGACATTTACCCCTTAGAGGGCTCCTGCAGCATTAGGCACAGGCAGGACTCCCACTCTGGCTTGGGGTTGCCCACCCACGAGGTTACAGCATTGCAGCAAGAGTGGAGTTGCTCTTCTCAGGCTCATCAAGCAGAGTCCAGCTCTGACACTCACCACTGCTTTTAACAGGATTAAACTCAACTTCAAGGGCAGTAGACATCCCTGTCCCAATCTCAATCCCCACCCTATCCCTGCTTCCTTTGCCCATATTCAGACTGTCCCCTCAGGGAAGCCCTGGGGGCTAAATCCAGACACACAAAGGCAAGGTGGTACTGGCAGCTTGATTCTCAGATAATTCAAGGTTATAACAAGGTTACATCTCCTCTGGAATCTGTCCTCACATCCAGTGTTTGGAAATAAACCCTGATTCCCTCTGGAGCTGTGCACAAAGGCCATCTTGCTGGCCCATGACTCAGAGCCACATGAGCCAAAAAAACAATTTAAAAGGGGGACACTTGCTTTAAACAAAAGCACCAAGAGTCACTGTCCTCACATGTGCTGCCCCTGTGCTGGTGTTGGATGTGATGTGGCTGGAAAAAAGAAAAAAAAAAAAAAAAGTTGAAAAACTTTTAAGCAGTTTCCAGGTCCTCAGAGTCTCCCATCCTGTGGGAGTGTGTGAAGTGGCACATGGGAAACTGAGGCAGCAGTTTGGGGTCCCAGCATTGCTGCAGTGCCTGGGCTGTGCCACTTACCTGCACTAACCAGGTTTATCATCAAATTCTCTTCTAGTGGCTAAAAGCTGCCCACCTCCCATTCTGTGTGGCAGCTAAACCCCCCCCCCAATGATGCTACAGTTGCTACCACACATTTTACGGCAGTGAGGGCTGGGTCCTGCCAGGCATCGTGGGTGTGTGAGATGCTGGCCCTGAGCTGCTCCAGGGAACAGGGGGCTGGAGTGAGCCCCAGCTCCTGTCTGATTGCCCCAGGAGCGGGAGCAGAGATGTTGGAGAGGAACACGGTCCAGGCAGGGCATGGACACATACAGGACATGCACAGGGGCACTCAGGGGTGCAAGCAGGGCTTGTGCAGGGTGTGGGTGCCCCCTCATGGTAGCTGCCACCACTGCTGCAGCAGGATGGCATGGCCAGGCTGACATAGAGTCCCCCTAAGCCCCTCTGGTCTGCCCCTGGCCTTTCCTCAGAGCTTCCACCTCCTCAGTGCTCAACTCTGGGACACACACCTCCCCTGGCAGTTTGGGGAAACAGGGACCAAGGAGAGACATATGTGGCTTCTGCCCTGGGCTGAGGAAACCTCTGACTGACAGTGTCCACAGGAGGGCACAAATTCCTACACATCCACTAATTCCTACAGTCCTTCCCCAGGATGGCTGATTTCCTCATTGGTGCTGGCAGCACAGCAAGCAAGGAAGGAGGAACCCCCATATCTCTGAGCTGAGGCCCCTTTTCTCAAAGTGCTTCCTGCAGCCCAGTGGGGCTCCATGCTGGTCAAGCAGAAGCAGGGATGAGACCCACTATCTCAAAAGCACATCACTCAAAGCCATCACAGCACAGACACATGCAGCACCATGCTGCATGCAGGATTTTGGGGGGCTCAGAGCTCTGTGCAAGACAGAAGCAGCCAGGTGCAGACAGGCAGCTGTACCCAGATTCCATGCAGCCCATCTCACCTCTGCGCTGATGCTGTGCCAGGTATGCTGAGACCCCTACACATAATGGCAGGAACATACCACTCACATGCATCGCCCTCCTGAGATCCCAAAAGGTGCTTTTTACCCCAAAAAGCTGCTCTCAGGAGAGGATCCCTGGCTCCTGCCAGGAACTGTGGGGATGGCACAGTGGCAGGATCCCAGGATCGGCATCACCAGCAGTCATAAGTGGCTCAAGGATGTGTAATCCTTTAAAGGGGCTGCCTAGGTAGCAAAAAGGCTGCATGGGTATCCCCTTCAAAAGCTTAGGCATCATTGGGCTATGGCAGCCCCCTGTTTGCCTTGCATCTCCCCTTAAATGCAGTTATCAAAGCCCCTCTTCATCCTCACAGCCTTCTCTGGTGCTGCTACCAGATGAAGGTACAAGCAGGATGAGAAAGCCCCCATGGAAAAATAAATGGTGCCTCCCTGACAAGAGGAGCTGGGCATCCTCAGGATGCTAAAACAGAGAATTTGGGAGGGGATCCCCCTTTTTCTATTTACCACAGTCCCCACACTTTTTCTGCCACAATCTAGTGGCATTGCTTGGGACAACAGGATGGGACTGGGAGAGACCTTGGTGTCACCATCCTCCCGTGGTAGGTCCTTAGAGGATGGTACCATGGTCCTGCATCTCGCTGGGTGAGGATGCAACTGTGGCCACATCCTTCAGAAAGGAGCTGGGTTGCTATGGAGACGCTAGCGCATGTGCAGCCCTTGTGAGACGGGAATTTGCTCTCAAGAGTTCACATTAAAAAATAAACTATAAACAACTGCTAAAGCCATTCAGTGCCAGTGGATGAAGACCCCATGGCAGCGTGCTGACTGCTGTCAAACGCCAAGTCTAGGCCCTATCCCTGTGCCATCCCCTCTTATCCTCCCCAGCCATCCCTCTCATTTCAGCCAAAGGACCTTGTTTTGGGGCTCTCCCCTCTGATTTACAGGGTAATTCTCCTGCAAGGAAAGGCACTGAAGGCATGCTGGGCTCTGACATCCTCCATGTGCCCACCTGGGCTGAGCCATGGGTGAAGGATATCTCCAACTGTACCCCGACAAGACCCTGAACATGCTCAACAACACAAAGCAATCCCCCAAAACCCAAAACTCCATACCTGCATGGAGCTCAGATGCAGGGGGAGCTGCCTCCCTGGTTCAATGTTCAGTGCTTGTCCATCCTGCCTGGCATAGGACAAGCCACCCTGCATGTTTTCAGAAGCTCCCCAGGAGCTGGGAACCCTTTAGCAGGAGACTTTTACGAGCAGTGGGAGTGAAGAGCAGGTGGAGAAGGGTGGGCTAGGGGAGATGCCAATCTGTTCTGCACCAGGAGGTGACTCAGAGGCACTCCAGAGTACCTTGCATCCAGGTGGTCCCCGGCAGAACCCGCCAGAAGCAGCCTGAGGGCGTGGCCGGTCTTGGCCTCTTCCCCAGCCACAGAGGCCACTCCACTTTGTAACAATAAATAATTGTGTGGAGCCATAATTACGGTCTTAACTCATCTGTGAGATAAACCCGTGATAAGGGGGCACAGAAACAGCTCAGCCATAGCTTTCCAAGCTGCATGAAGAGTTGACTGTCACACTAAAAAAATGCCTGTGACTGGCCCCCAGCACTGTCTTTGCAGCTGAACCAGGGGCACAGGTGTCAAAGCTGCACTGGGAGCACCCTTCAAATATTCCAGCAGCAGTGGGATGGGTGACCATCAGGGGCTGCCACAGCCCCTCAGATCCCTCAGGGATGGAGCCAGGAATAACACCCAGTGCAGCCCTCAGTGCCCTGGTGTGCAGCCAGGAAGTGGTCCTGCCCATCATAACTGACTCCAGCCTGCCCAGCATGGATGCTGGGCATCACCCAAGGAGGAAACAACAGTCCTGAACCACAGTCAAACATCTCAAACCAAAAGGAATCAAGCACTGAAACCCCAAACATCGGCACCAGCTCAGCCCTGGGATGGGTGAGGCCACGGGCACCTGTTTCAGTCACCAACAGAATCAGCATAAGTCTGTGTGCTGAAAGTGTCTCCCCTGCTCCTGCAAAGCCCAAACCCTGGAACAGCCAGGCAGACCCTGGAGTTCCCCAGAAGCTGCCTGTCCTACTCCTGTCCTTGGAGGTCCTGGGCTCCCCACGGTGCTGACAGAGCTACACACAGTCGTCAAAGGAGGATGGACGTAGAGCAGGATGCACTCAGAGCAGGATGGGCTTCCAGCCCAAAACCACACTCCCAGCTGGGGTGAGAGGGAGAAGAGCTGCGTCCCCACAGAGATACAGCTGCCATGGAGAGAAGGAAGAGGACGGGCTACTGCTGGGGTGGGGGGGCTGCCCTGAGGCACAGAACCTCCCAGAGCTGCAGAGGTGCAGGGTAGGTGTGCAGGTAGGTGTGCAGGCAGAGGCTGGAGGGTGGGTGCACCTACCATTGGCTGAGAGCTGCTTCTGGACACAGCGCCCGCGGTCATCCTCCTGGAACGGGGGCAGGCAGGGCCCGCAGGCACCCGACCCTGGCGGGCAGAACTCTCGGCGCTGTAGGGCACAATCCAGGCTCCGGGGACACGATGCTGCTGTGGGGACAGGACAAAACATCTCAGCAGGAGGAGAGGGGTCAAACATGCTCCCAGGTCTGTTGATGGCCTCTTGGAGTGGGACCCAGCTGCCCCGGGCTGCCCATGGCTGCTCCTGCTGCAGTTCTTGCCTATCGACAGGCTCCATCACAGCTGCCCCTCGGCACCCTCTGCCTCCACAAAGCCATCACCAGCCGGAATGAGCCAAGAGCTTAATGACCAAGGAGTGGGACTCGATAATCTTCATGGGTCTCTTCCGACTTGAGGTAGCCTCTCACTCCATGACCTGCACAAGGCAGATTGCAGTGATGAGCATGCAGTGCCCATACCCCCCAAGGGTCCCTAGCCCCAGGGTGCCACCATCACGTGGGACACCCTGTGGGAGTGCTGAAGGACACTCTGAGCCCTGCAGAGCTGGCAGTGACCAGGATCTCCTGCCCCTACCTGCCCTGCATGGGGATACGAAATCCAACCAGCACAGACAGATGCTTGTGTGGCGACTGTCAAACCAGAAGTCCCAAAGCAACTCCCCCGAAGCCTCAGCGAGGTGACAATGCTGGTACCAGCACTTAGGCTCCCATCCCTTTGGCATTCTCTGGAGAAAGCAGTGGGAGCAAGCCCTCCCTGGCACTGAACTGCACCCCAAACCTTGCTTGCAGTTTCGTGGGGCATCTCATGTTCATGTCAGCCCCAGGGAGTCTCCACTCCCTGGGTACAGGCATGAGTCTCTCAAGCTCCAGCCTCACCAACCCACTGTGCCATGGCAGTGTCATCATGGCTCGGTCTTCACGCCAGGAGGTGGACCCAGGAGGTGGACCTCCCTGGGGGACACAGGGTCCTACACAAAGCTGAGTCCTGGACCAGGTGATGGTGGCAAACCATGTGCAGAGCTGGAGACAGAAACTGTGACAGGAGGGGCCAGCACTTAGGTACAACCTAAGGCACCGGGCTGTTGGGGACACACTGGGGTCCTGGCTTTGATGGTGACACTGCTGGTCCTGTCGCAGTACAAGTGTCTTTCCCTCACAAGCTGGTGGCAGTGTGGAACAGGTGCCCCTCAGCGTACCTGCCACTCAGGCTGGGCACAAGAGCTGGATGGGGCCACAGCTGGATGGGGTTGCACAGCTGGATGAGGGTGTGGTGCACAGCTGCACTACTCTGCCCCTCGCCTTGCCGTGCATGGCCACGCCCGCAGCGTTCCCGAAGGCGCAGTGGGCAGGGAGCAGGGCCAGGCTGGCAAATGAGTCACAGCAGGAGCCGGCTCCCAGCTCCGGCCCACGCACCCCGAGCAGTCCCTGGCAGCCCTCGCCGCCCACACCAGCACCAGCAGCGCACTGGCACCTGCCCGTCCCTGTGCGCCCGTGCCTGGGCACGGCAACACCGGGGACAGCCCCGCTGCGCCCCACAACTGTGGGGCTGTCCTGAGCATCCCCAGCCCTGCAGCACACCAGGGCTGAGGGGGCAGCACCCTGTACACAGTTGAGAGTCTTAAACAGGATGGAACCGCCAGGACACGAATCACGATGGTTCTGTTCCCCCAGCAAGGGCGCAGGAAAGATGTCACCCCAAAGCCACACAAGCGGGATTTTCGACACCCTGCCTTTGTGTGGCCATATTTCACCATCAAACTGCTCCCTGGAGGGTGCAGCTGCTACTAAGAATCCCCAGCCTGTGCCCAGGCAACTCCCCAGTGTGCCTCATGAGGAAGTCACCACTTTCCCCACCTCGACTGGCACTGACAAGGGCGCAGGCACAGAAGCCTAGAGGGGGTGCGCCCAGGGTGGGGGAAGGTGCCCACTGTGCCCATGGGACCTGGGTTTTTTGCTGGACTATTTGCTCCCCAGAGATGGTGTGGGGCTTGGCCACATGGCTGAGGGACAATTAGTGCTTAATGGGCAAATAATCAGATGTCTAAGCACAGAAATTGGACTTGGCTCCTGGCTTCACTTCCCCAGGGTTACTCTCAAGGCCGCTCTGTTTAAAAATCGAGGCAGGAGGAGGCTGTGGCACTGTGCAGCCTCAGGCTGGGGACACACCACAGCCCCGAGGGACACTGGGGAACACACCTGTAGGGGCCCCTGTCTGTGCCATAGGCTCATGGAAACACCTCCTCCCAAAACAGGTGCTGCCAAAAGCTGATCACTGGTGCAGGAAGTCACCCCACTGTGGGTCACCCCACTGCGCCAGACATCGATTAGACCCTCAGAGCCACCTTGTGAGGAGAGACGGGGGTGGAGCCCCAAGCCAGAGTCGAGCAACTGGGTAAATAAAGCCCAGGCTGGATCCCAGTGAAGGCTGTTATCTCTGTTTGAGGAACGAGCCGTGCTTGCCCAGCTGTCATTGGCTGCAATTCAGAGCTCTCCATGTGTCACCAGCCAGTGACTGGTGAGCTGGCATCACTGCATGGGCTCCCTGTGGACTGAGTGGGCCCACACAGGCTTTGACGCTCTCTGAGCCCACCTCAAATCCCAGCAGTGAGAGTCCTGTGCTGGTGGGAGTGGGCTAGGTGATGGAGACCGAGCACTCTATGTGCCAGCACCCAGGCACCACATGGGCACCACCAACCCTGACCACTGCTACCCTGGCGGGCTGTCAAACTACACTGCCCCAATGCTGCCCCAGCCTTGTACACTTACACATTCCTGGGGGCTGGTGCCACCTGTCCAGTGCTCAAGCAGGCAGGTGGTGGGTTCCCCAACACTCTGGCCATGGGTCTCCTCTTCTGAACACTCACCCCAAGGTGGGGTACTAGGGCTGGCACGGCATGTGGGTCCAAATTCCACTCAGCTGTGGCCATGTCACCACCATGCCACCCACCTGTTACCAGTACCAGCATGCCTGCTGCAGCTCCCAGCCTTGCACCTGCAGGGCTGCTGTTGAATCTGGGAATTTTGGGATCCTCCCACCCCAACCACACCCCCTGCTTGGCACCAGTGCAGACCAGCATGGCCTGGCCACAGGTGGGATGGGCAGAGGGACCCAAGCTGAGGTCTAGCTGGGGTCCTGTGAGGACCCTAACCCTGCAGGGCCTCGCCAGTAGAACAGTACAGATCAGAGCAACGAATGATATGGAATGTGTGGCTAGCACCAGATACAGCACAGCCAGGATGCTGCTGTCCAGACATGCAAGGGGTGTTCGGAGGAGGGGGATGCTCCAATTGCTGTCATTGCCCTGCCATGGTGCTCAAGTCCTGTGCAGGTGGGCAGGGAGCCCAGAACAGCACAACTGGGGTAACACCTTAAACCGAGCGCAGGCCTGGGCCGAGCTGCCGGTGCTGAGGAGCCGAATGGCTCCCAGCAGGCAGGACCCCAGCCTAAGGCCAGCAGGGGCATGGGACACAGCAGCTGACACAGACAGACAGCAGGTGGGCATGAACGGGGGACACATGTAAGCAGGAATAGACCTGTGTCCAGGAGGAAACACAGTCATGTGAGCAGCAAGGCCTCTGGACGTGTTATCCACAGGGAAAAGCTGAGCTCAAAGCTCCATCCCCAAGGACTCACACTGGGGAGAGTTGTGCCGCGCACCCAGGGTGGTACTCAAGAGTGCTTGTGACAGGAGGTGCCCAGGCAGGGCATAGGGCCACTGGTAGTCACAGACTGGGTGAGGTAGCTCTTCCACAGTCATGCCAAAACATACAGGTGAAAAAGAAATAAAAATAAACTCGAGGAGGCCAGTGTGGCCAGGGAGGCACGGACTGCCCCTGCTGCGTCACTGCTGCAGATAGAGAGATAAAGGTGTACATAAGAGGATAATTAATTAGTGCTGAGCACTGGTGCGAATGTTTAAGGTCTCGGAAACGCCAACACCCAGCCTCCCTCTCAGCTGCGAGCCCGTGCCAACAGTGTGAGCTGGCAGAGCCCACTGGGCATGGGCTGAGCCCACTGGGCACTGGCTGCACAGCCATGTGGGCACAGAGCAGCCTGCCCAGGACCACCAGGTCTGGCCCCTCTACAGAAGCAGGACACAGCCCTTGGTGGGACATGGGCACTTAGCATGGGGGGATATGGGGGTGTCTGGGGAATAGGGTGCAGGACTCACTCCCACGTTGGGCCCCTGTATGCTGGCTGAGGCTGAGGGAAGACCACAGCAAGGCCATGACAGAGCCCCAGCAGTGGCAGCAGCCCCCACAGGGCCTGCAGAGGTGTGGTCTCTGCCAGCTCCACTCCAAGGTCACTCCTCCTCTTCCTCATCCTCCTCCTCCAGCCAGATAATGTGGGAACTGCTGTGGGCCCTGCCTGCAGCCTGCCCTCCCAGTACTTCTACTGCCAGCTGGCACTGGCCATGGCTCCCTCCCAGCTTTGCAAAGTGGTTCTGGCTCTGAAGGAGCCCTCTGGCAGGCTGGTAGGCAGGCATCAGGCAGGCATGATGCCTCCACCAGACCCCAGCCCCCGAGGTCTTGCTTCCCCCTGTCCAGAGCCTCCCTGGGCAGGGGCAATGCTGCTGTCCAGCAGCAGGCAGGAGCAGGGGTTGCTGAGGCACCACAGCACCTCACCTGCACTTCATCATGTGCAGGGATGTGGCTCCTGAAGTGAGTCAGGAGCAGTGACTGCCAGCAGCTGCAGTAACCATGTCAGGCTGGATGCTGTACACACCAGCCACGGGTGACACACACCAAGCAGAGGTGACACACACCAGCCACAGGTGACACGGAGTGACTTCAGGATGGACACTGCTGGTGGCCACAACCTGGTGGGCTTCCTGACCCAGCTACATCCCTCTACCCTGCTGTCTCTTGCACTAGGAAGCAGGTGGATGGAGAGTGGGCTGCACTCCTGGAGCAATGCCCACTCCTGGACACAGCTGGCACCACTGCTCAGGCAGTCCCTGTGCAAGCTCTGCCACTGCCAGCAGCTGCTCACGTCACTGCTGTGCTCCTGCCCCTGAAAATGCAGCAGTCAAGCCCCCTCCCACACAGAGACAGCGGAGCAGGGCTCTCTGCAGCGCTGACCCCGCAAACCAGGAGTGGGGGGACGCTGATCACTGCTGGGGACAGAGCATGTGGCACAGACATGACCACCAGTCTGGCCCCATGTCCTGCAGCAGCACCGATGTGTACTAGTCCACCAGTCAGGGAGCAGCTGGAAGCGCTTCGTGCTTCAGCAGATTTGGTCAGGCACATGCAACTTGCCACCAGCTCCCATCTCTGAGGCCACCAAGGCTTGTATCCTGGCTCACAGCTTTGGCTGGTGGGTGCTGAGATCTAGCCCAGCCAACAGAGATGATCTCGAGCACAGTTTCTATCATGCCCAAGAAACAGTGACAGCAGCCTTGTGCCACAGGCTGGGGACAAGGAACACCTGTAGGGAACCCTGGGAGCATTCCCCATGGCTGCACAGCAAACAGCTCACTGCATCCTGCTCCCACCGAGGGGACAGTCCCACTGAGGAGACAGTCCCACAAGACACAGCTCCACCCAGGAACAATGGATGGAAAAAGGCCCCATCAGCACTCCCCCCACTCCCACCTCCCACCCCAATCCCCATCCTCACCCTGATGCTGCTGCTACTGCTGCTGCTTTGGAGCCAGCAGCCCAGAGCCTTGGGCTACAGGCAGCACAGACAGTGTGGTGGGCACCTATGCTGCAGCCCTGAGGCCATCATGATGGGCTTCCAGAGCCTTGTCCTGCTCCATGTTCAATACTAAGGAGGAAAGGGAGCACCAGGGGCAGCTGAGCCAGTTTCCTGCTGAGGTGGGGAAGATACCAAGCCCTCGGCCTCCCCAAACACATTGCCTCCCAACCACCAGTGCTCCCCCAGAGTCCCTGCTCTAGAGGAGAGCCCATCTATAAGCACACCAAAATTCCAAGTTGCTTCTGTGATTCCAGGCTGGGGCAGAACCAGGCAATCTCCATCAGGCTAACAGAGCCTTTAAAAAGCCTTTAACTGAGCCAGAAATATCCCTGTTTCTTGCCCTGGCAGCCTGCCTGCTGTCAAATGAAACAGCTGGATTGGCGGGGCTGTAGGAACAGGAGATAGCACCAGGATGGGTGGAAATGGCTCCAGCAAACCACAGCAGAGACTGAGCAGAGCCAGGAGGTAGAAGAGGACATGGGTCTCCTTGTCCGTGGCCAGTGAAGAGGGCATCAAGCCAGCGAGACACCCCTGGTATCCCAGCCTCAACAACCCCAGATGCTGACAGCCCCAGCTCCAGCCCTGCAGAGGCTGCCACGTCCAGGATGTGCACCACTGCATCCCCTCTGTGCCCCTGCTGTGCCAGGGGGTCTCCAGCCACAAGTGGCTTCAGATATTCAGGAAGAGAAGAAATAATAAAGAAAGCAAAAGGCAACCCAGGTGGCACACGCTGTTTCCCCAGGCCTGTCTGCCCAAACCTGCTGCTGGCTTTGCTTCACTGCATGTACACCCACCCATACTGGGGACCCCAAGGTGCCACCGATGCCACCTCATCCCAGTGCATCTGCTTGCTCTTTGCAGCCCGAACCACCCACTTTGAGTCTTGTTTATCAGGTTTTGCTCAAGTAAATACCAACGAACTTTGCACATGCCGTGAGCCTGCTGGGGCTGGGGTTGGGCTCTTTAATTCCTTTCTTATTGAGCAGGCTTTGCACCACGTCACAAGTGAAGCAGCTGTTGGCCAGGGCTATGGTGCAAAGAAAGCACCATCGAGGTGCTCCTCACACCTCCTCACACCCCTGAGGTGCTCTGGAACACTCCAATGAGCAGCACAGCACTTTGCTGGACCCTTGCTGTGCTGGTATCGCAGGGGATGAGCAGCCTGGGCACCACAGACCCACCTGAAGCACTGAGCAGTCTGGAGGGAAGGGAGGGGCTCCAGCTCTCTCCTCTGGGCATTCCTGGGCACTGACCCATCAGCAGGAGAACACCCCACAGGTACACACTTGTCCAGTGAGCCGCGGCAGAGCCACAACCTTGGGGAGCTCTCTCTGTGTGATGGCAGGGAGGTAGGAGAGGGCAGCCCACCCCACAGCTCAGCACCCAAGGAGCTGCCAGGCCAGGGGCCACCACAGCTCAGTCATCTGAAAGCAGCCACAGGTTCCCACGCACTCTCACTACTGAGCTGGAAACACCCTTCTGGAGCAGCAGCACCGATGCGCCCACCAGGGCCAAGATGCTCTTTAGTAAAGCCAGTGTCATCCCACACCACCACCAGAGATATCCTTCAGCCTTTGGGAAAGAGGCATCAGCATAATTTTGCTGATGACTTCATCAGCTCAGAGGTGGCATTGTTCAAGGTGGGCGATTCTGTCTGTCTGTCCAGCTCCCTTTGTCTAGCCATTGCCTGGCACCAGCCCTGGTGCTCCCACCAGCTCATTAGCCTGAAACAGGTGCCTGGGGACATAGCTCCTCACAGGTGCTAGAGCAACAGGGGCCAACCTTTATGGCTGTTGGAACAGCTATTAGAAGAACAGCCTTTGAAACAAGGGCTGTCAGGGGGACTCTGGGGGGGCACCCTCCACGCTGGTGGACATGCAAGAGCAGAGGCAGGCACAAACACAGAGGCTGCAGCACCCACCCTGCTGCTACGCCCACACTGATTCAGCCACCACCAGTGAAAAAGACCTGCAGGGCCACTGTGTCCCATGGGGCAGAGCCCAGAAACTGAGAGATGCCATCGACACAGAAACTGGGGGTCCATGAGATGCACAAGTGCATCCTAGGGGTACTGGTGCATGCAGCATCCCAGAGCTCCTGAAAAAGGGCTGTGGATGGTGCCAAAAGAGCTGGACCCAGAGATTTTGGGGTACATGCTGCATAGGAAGAGCCAGCTCAGGGAAACTTTCTCCTTCCTAGCCAGGAAGCCAGGAATGACAGCTGCAGGATGGGTGATCCTCTCTCCTGATTTAGGGCCCTCTCTCTCTCTGACAGGTGCAGGCTGACGAACTCCCTGAGGCAGAGCAGCTCCTCGCCCATGAGAGAGCTGCAGGTTCCCCAGGAGCACTCCCCTGCTGATCCCCAGCAGAGCCCAAGCATCAGCCATGGGTGCTATGAGTGCACTGGAGACCTGCACCTTCCACACCTCCTGCCTCCACCTCCACCACAGTCTCCTCTCCATAGGAACGGAATAGGGCCAGGAGCCCAGGGAACCCCTGTATCACGATGAGTCAGGGTCCCTGCCAGCACTCAGCTGACATGTCACCTCTGATATCACCCACCTACTGCAACGGGTTCCCACTCAAACAGCAAACACCTCTCATAGGCTTTGCCATCCTCTATCTGTGCAAAAGTACCCCAACACGTGTCACAGCGTGCATGGGTTAATACGGGCAGCTGTAGCCCGTGGTGCTCCGGGGCAGGATAAGGCAGGGATGAGGACCGGCTCTGGCAGTGTTTCCTTCCTCCAATTCAAAGCTCACTCCAGGCACTTAATAGCCAGTTTCTTCCTGTTGCAATTCTCGTTAGCTCATGAAGTGGCTAATTACAGGCCTGCAGCTGCCATTTGGAGCAGCAGCAGTGCTGGGTTATCCCCAGGCAGGGGAGGGAGATACCTCAGCATTGGTAGAGACGTTGGGGCCAGGCCCTGGGGGTCTGGGGCCAGCCAGCCCAGGGAGCCACTACTCCACTCATGGACCAGACCCAGAGCTTTTGGTAGGGACCAAGCACCAGGACACTGTGCCTATGGATTTAATGCAGAGATGCAGCTTCTGTACCCTGTGCTCAAGGACCCAGCACTTTGCACATGGGGAGAGGCCATCCCATCACCCCTCTTGTCCCTGGGCACCAAACCACCCATCCTGTGCACAACATGCCCATCACCACATCGATGCTCTTATCTGCAGCAGCCCCCATTAAATTTTTCATTCCTGTGTGCTATTACCCCTCCTGTCCACAGCATCGCCACACCTCTCCTGTCCCCAGCACACTGTCCATCCTGTGACCCCTTCTGTTTCCCCTGCCCTGTCATACTGTCACTCCTGATACCCCCCCATCATCTCTCTAGTCTCCAGCATCCACCACCAACCTCCCCCTCCTCAGTGCCCTGACCACACTGTCCCCCCCTCACGCTGTGTTCTCCCGGAAGCACCCGGCAGGGCTAAGCCGATTACCTCCCTTAATACCCCCATGGCCCAGAAGAGACATTCCAGGCAAACATCGATGCACCTTCCCCTGCACTGCTGGACGACCCGGGCTCCCTGGGGACTGAGGGATCCTTGGGGTGGGGAGTGGTCTCCAGACCTGCCAGGAAATCTCAGATCCGAAGGACCTGATCCTGCACAGCGCAAGTAGCAGAATCCTGGCTCCAGAATGCCAGTCTCCCCACCCTGAGCTCCAGTTCTCCATGCGCTGGCACCCTGGTGCTGGGGTGCACGTGGATTTGTGAGTCCCAACAAAGCTACAGCAAAAGTGATGAGGTACTTTCACCTCATCTCTTCCATAAACTCTTTCTTGATCCTGATTCTCCAACTGGAATTATCAGACATCTTTCCACCCATTCCCTCTCCTTAGGCCTGCAGATGGAGCCCTGCCCATGTCCCTGGCTCCTTGGAGCCCCGTGGGATGTCTGTGCCCCACATCCCAGCTCCTCCACACCTCACCCCCACAAGGGCTCCTTTCCCACAGTGGGAGCCAGCTGAGCACATGTAACCGCAGATAACAAGGTGGGGACATTATGTCGAAGAATAAACCACACAGAAAATTAAACTCGGGAGCAGCACCTCAGCTGCTGCGTGGAGAAACACTTGGTCTGCACCAGTGTGGCAGAGGACACCCCATCATGCAACCATGGGAGGCTTGAAGGGATGGGGTGGCTGAATGGGACCACTGCCCACCACCACCACTCCCGGGTGGACCCAGACAACCTTTACTGTGCCTCAAGAAAACACTGGGGCTGCTTCCTGCAGACTGACTCACAGGATGCTGCAGGGCTGAGAGACCACTCCCTGCTCACCCACTGGGCAGAGCCCTGGGGAGTTCGGCAGGGCAGCCAGGCCCCTGCAAGCACCACGGGCACAGCACCAGTCCTGCTGTCTTGCTCCCAAGAGTGGCTTGGAGCTGCCACAGCTTCAGGAGTCAGCATGGGGGTCCCTGGAGCCACTGCACTCACTGTGTCCCAACTCTATCCCCAATGCAGCGATGTACAAGAAGGCAAGAAGGAAAAGCCAAGAGACGGACAATCCCACCACAGGCTGAGCCTGGGAACTTCCCAGGGGATGCCTTCTGCCTAGCCATGCCCAGCTGGGAACTTAGAGCAGTCCCTGCAGCAGCGCAGAGCAGAGGCAGCCAGTATGAACACCAGCATCTGTACTCCTACCCATGCCCCTTCAAAGCGGCACAAGGAGGAGCAGCAGCGTGGAGCCAGCAGGTCAAACATGGCCAAATGGGTCACTTCAACAGGAAACAACTCAGATTTTGCTGAGCATCTTCTCCAAATGTCTGGGATGTGAAGTGATGGCTGTGGCAGCAGGGTTCAGGATTATTAAAAAATGGGGTTCTAGCCTGTCATCCCATCTGGAAAACATTTTTTTTGTCTACAATAATAACAATGATAATAAGAGATGAAATTTGGCAACCTAGTTACTCAAGAAACAGGGAGAAATACGGCTCTCAGTCGTGTTCCAGGAAATTAAGCCAGAAAACGAAGCAAGGCAGGGCCTCTGCCCAAGGCCTGGTGTGGTGCATAGAGACAAATAGGAGAAAAAAGCCCAGCTGAGGAGCAGCAAGCAAATCTAAACCACCCTACAACACCTCCAAAGCGCTGCTGCCCTTCCTCCAGCTCGGATCAGGCTCATAGCAAGATGAGGATGTTACTGAGCCACGTGCAGCTGCATTCTGAGAGATGGCATCTGCTGCAGGGGCTCTGGGTCGCAGCACCAGCTAAGGAAAGTGAGGAGGAGGAGAAGGAGACGCCAACCCTCATCTGAAGAAGCTTTGATGGAGCTGCAGAGGCAGGAGGACATAAGTATGGTGGTGCAGGATCTTCTCCCTGGCTTTCTCCTTGCCAGGAGCCAATTTCACCAGCATACTACAGAGCAGGAGCTACTCCTGAGCCCACCACCTCCACCTTGTTGCCATTCCCAGAGAAGGCCAAGCTGGGGCCCATCTGCCCAGGAAAGGCAATTATAAAGTGAGAAGAAACAGCCAATGCTTCCTGTTCCCCACCAGAGAAAGGCGGTGGGGTCGGGACAGAGACTCGTTTACCTGCCCAGCATCCCAGGGATATTTCTTCAGCCATCCCCAGGAGGAACCTACCTGGAGCTCCCCACTGCCACATGCCACACAACCTCAAACTCCTGGCAATGGGATGCTGGTGTTGGGAACAGAGCAAAGACACCATCCCCAGCTTCTCTCAGGGGAAAGAGGTTGAGCTGAAAATCCAAACCCATGTGTGCCAAGAGCATGCAATATCCTAGCACTGGAACATGCTGTTGATGCGGTACCAGGTGCCTCATACTCACCTCACCTCCAGCATCTTTCTAGGGCTGGGAAGGGAGGGGAAGGGGAAATTGTCACCACCTCCCCTGACAGCACTCAGGCATAGCCACCCCAGCAGCCTCTCAAGGGACCCTGCCCAACCAGCACTGCCAGGCCAGATGATCCCACACAAGCCCCTTAAATTCAGGAGGAGCAGAGATTACACTGGATCACTGGTGGCTCATCCGAGCTGCCCGGATCTCCTTCCTCCCATCTCAGCCTGTGTCAGCAGTACCTCTGGCTGGGCCACCCCAGCCTTGGCTCGGGGGAAGAGGGGGAGCACAGGACCATCCCCACCTCTGCCTCCAACTCTCTGACACGGAGACACACAGACCTTTTGATCCAATGGGAGATTGAAAAATTATTGCAGCTTCCCGCCGCTCCTGGGAGCACGGTGAGCCCACCCGGGCCCCGGCTGACAGCAGGCTGCCTGCTCGGCGTCCGCCTGCCCGGCGTCGGCCGCGCCGGGAGCCAGAGCAGGGAAACAATATCAGATCCGCAAACAATGCTGGGAGCCAGGAGGCCCTTCCCGGCTCCTGCACCAGCGAAGCGGAAAGCACCTGCCCGAGACAGGCCGTACCTAGGCAGGGACACGGCAGCTCCTCGGGGCGGGCAGCCACAGCCTTCCCCGCGGGCAGCAACGGGGCTTGGGGCTGGCTGGGGTTTTTGGGCCGTTGTTTGTGCCCATCACAGCCCCGCGCACCCCAGCAGTGGCCACGGAGCAAGGGGACATGGAGCATGTCCAGTGCCAGCCGTCCCAGGAAGGGAAATGCCCTAACCCAGGCCCCGAGACTCAAATCAAACCTGAACGCCCCGAAACAGCCCTTCGGCGGACAGCAGGGCACCCTAGGGCGGTGCTGCACGGGAGGGCGCGAAGGCCACCCATTCCTTCTGCCCCGGCGGAGAGCAGAAATGTCATCGTCACTGGTGCAGCGGGGCGATGCTGCGGCCTCTCCCGGGGCAATGAGGCAGGTGGGCAAACACGGCTTCCTCCAGCGCAGCCTCCGAGGGCTCCCCGGGACGGCTCGATCACTGCAGCACCTTTATTTTTTTCTTTATTTCGGTGTTTTTTGATGTTTTTTAATTTTTTTCCTACCAATAAAGGTGCTTCATGAGGGCCGCTCCCATGATTGTGTGCTCCTTTCCCACTCCAGGATCCACATCTGTAGGTCCCTCCAGCCCCCCCAAACAGCTGCTGGGGACCAGCCCTGCGGCGCTGCCACCCGCTGCAAGGTCCCGCTTGCAGCAGCGGGCAGGAGAGTGACGGGGAGGCGCTGCCCGTCCCCGGGGAGCCCTGCGGGGTGTGAGAAATCCCCGTGGGACTACCTCCTACCTTGCTTCCACCCAAGAACACGAACATCCATGGATGCTGATCCCTCATGGGGATGAGGATAATCGCGGAGAAGAGGGGGGCAACTGCACCAGGGTTCGGTCATGGGAGGGGACACGAGCATCCGCGGGGGAAGGAAGAGGACACGGACACGGGAGCAGGGGGAACGCGGAGTTACTCACCGGCACGGGCGAAGCGCAGATGGAAGGATCCGAGGGCGGCGAGCAGCAGTAGCAGCGCTCCGCGGCGGGCGGCAGCGCCCCGGGCCGCCACCATCATCCACAGCACGGGCACGGGCACGCGCGGGTGCGGGGCCGCGGAGGCTGCGGGCGGCGGGGCGGGGCCGGGGCGGGGCTCCGCCGCCGTTTGGCCCCGCCCCCACGTCCTGGCCCCGCCCCCTCGGCAGCCCCGCGGCGGGAGTGCTCCGGTATCATCGAGCCGGGGATGCTCCCAGCGCTGCCCCTCAGAGCCCGTTCCAGTGCCTAGGGGGGCTCCAGAGAGCTGGACAGGGGCCTGGAGTGACAGGACAAGGGGAAATGCCTTCCCATTGCCAGAGGGCAGGGTTACATGGGATATTGGGAAGAAATTCTTCCCAATAGAAGAATGTGAGTGCGAGTGGAAAGGCCCAGGTTGCCCAGAGAAGCTGTGGCTGCCCCATCCCTGGAAACGTTCAAAGCCAGATTGGACATGGCTCTGAACAAGTGGCAGGTATCTCTGCCCATGGTGAGGGGGTTGGACTATATGACCTTGAAAGGTTCCTTCCAAGACAATGCAGTCTGTAATGCTACTTTGGGATCTGGTTATTCCCCCAGTCCCACATGAATGACATACACTGGGAGTGAGGAGCTAGGGAATCTCATCTGTGGATCGTGTGGCTGCTGTGGTAATGTTCAGGATGATGGCTGGAGGTGTCTCATCCCTGCCTGCTCTGCAGCTGTGGCACGTAGCTTTGAGTGCAGAGTTTCTCAGACCGCATCTGCAGCTATTGGCTTTGGATAGGGCTGTGCACTGCCCCTCCCTTACCAGTCAGAGCCACGTCCCTGGGTCAGTCCCTTGCAATCCCTTTCCATATCCTGGATGAGTTTCACATCTCTAGGGTTTGCTTTCCAACCCCTATGTCCTCTTCAGAGTACAATTGTCCCATCTGAGTGCAGGACAGTGAGTGCTTGGTGGAGATGTGCCTCCATAACCACAAGCCCCAGAGATACTACATGGACGCCCCAGTCATGCCAACAGCCATGTGCAGCACAGATGCCAGGTTGTCCCTGTGCGCTGCAAAGCTCCCAGACTGCCCAAGGTTTTCCCCCATGGAGTCAGAGGATGCTCTGCAAAATCTTGGCTTCCAATCTCTGGCCCCATGCTCTGGGCACAGACCCGAGGCCTTGGCAGGAATACAAATGACATCATGCTTCATGGGACCTGCTGTCTGGGATCCCGCTGGCCAAATGTGCTGCCTGATTCTCAGTGTGGGGATTCCCATGGCTGTGCCGTGCTGCGTGGCTGGGCTCAGCCCCAGCCGACACGCTCGCAGCAGGAGCTCTGTTAGAGCATCAGTGGTGCCCTAGCAGACTGTCAGCCCACTCTAAGCCTGTCCAAGGAATGCCGAGAGCGAGCTGCCCCGGTGTGGTGTGACAGGGATGTTAAGCCTGGCTCTGGAAGGAATTTCCACCTGCCCGTGGTTCCCTCTGTCACTGTGGCTGAGCAGGAAGGTGCCAGGCAGAGGTGGGTGACAGCATGGCATGGGGACAGCCATGTCATCTGCTCCCAGCAGAATAGTTACCTCTTAAATTTTCTTTATTCCTTAATTTCCTTATCCCTTTCCTCCTCTGAAAGGGACTCTGAAAAAATAAAATCCCTGTCTGGGATTTTACTTCCCCAAGAAAAAGCCGCTGTAATGGTTTAGGAATGGCACTCCCCAGTTTAGTGCTCCCTGCCCAGGACTCTCCCAAACCAGATGCTGCTCCCTCCCTCCCTCCCTTCCTGCTCTGGGACTGTAGTTTAGAATTGGAGGCACAAAAAGATGGGTTGAGATAAGAACCATTTACTGGGAACAGCACCTCTCTAGGGACCTCAGCACTCCCCAGCATCACACTCAGCCATGGGCAGGGGCACTATTTCTTCATCCAGGAGCAAGTGGTGGGTGGGGAGATGGACGGGGCTACAGGAGCCCCGAGCACAGTGGGGGTGAGTTGGGTCCTCCAGCACTGATCCATCAGGGACAAGCCAGGCTGGCAGCAAGGCGGGACCTGATCTCCTGGGAGAGCCAGAGAGGGACCCACTAAAGCCATGGTCACCATCCTGGGGGCTTGCAAGATCCTGCTGGATGAAAGCTTGGGAAACCACCTGTGCCTTACCCTGACTGCAGGCACTTCCAACCCTCTGGCAGGGATGTCTCCCTTTATTCCTAAGTTATATACATGTAGATTGTAAAACATACACATGAATAGACATTTTAAAAGGACGAGATAAAGATTTAATAAACATTCATTTAAAAACATGATTTCATTTTGTTTGTTAATTTGTATATATTTGCACCAAATATATAATACCAAAGTATATTTGCACCAAATATACTTTCCTCCCGCACCCTGATGGGTTGTCCTGTGTACCCCTGGAGTTGCATGCACCCTGGCTACTCTGGAGGAAGCAGGGGTCTCCCCTGAACTCTGAGAACAGAAACTCACGATTCATTTATCCCTGGTGACACTGCTGGTCCTTTCAGCAAGCTTCACCGCTCCATATTGTGCTGTGGTCTCATCTATCAGTGTCTTGAGTTGGTGAAGGCTAAGCACAGACACAGTTGGGACTCATGGTATGCAGCCCTTCCCTGCCACAAGGATTCCACATTCTCCCCCTCTGCCCATAAGCTCCAGAGGTGCATTCCTAGCCCAATACAGCTACACTAGGCAGGAGCAGCCAGGAACTCTCAAGTTGCTCTGGCAGTAGGATAGCAAAGGGGGGAGGGAGATTGCTCCGGCTCACACCTGTCCTGGGAATCTTAGGTAAAAAGGGATGGGAAATCCCCATTTTATTTCCAAAGGAGCTGCTGATTTTGTAGGTGTCTTAAAATGGGTTCCTCACCTAGCCCTGTCTTGTCCATGTCTTCTGGGAAGATGTAGTGCAGCCTAACCTGAGTGGGATAAAGCACGTTGGGTTCCCACTGAGAAATCTTGGCTCCATCAATCACAGGACACTAGTTTCCATAATTTTTACTCAGTAGGATTCTTACAGAGTTTTGCTTGTAGAGTAATCCCCACTGGGCTGAGGTCCGGGGAGGACACATTTCACTGCATCTGTGGCTGGATCTCCCGGCACACACTGAGCAAAACATCCATTTCTACCCCTTTATTTACAACCAGCAGGTACCACCCTCTTGGCTCCATGTGCTGAGAGTCCTTGAACTCTTCATGAAGGGACGTCATGTGCTCTCCCACCTACACTTCTGCCTCATCGCCATTTCACATGTGGAAAGCAGCTTCCTGTTCCCAGGATTAACTTTCAGCTCCAGAAACTATAAAGATCAGTCCACTGACAATGGTTTTCCTACTTACACATAATTTTATTGCATTAAGGGAAAGACATCTGGCTCTGCAGAGTCTGCAAGTAGAGCCCAGACAAGGGCTCTATCCAGCACTTACCAGGAGTGCAAACAGCTGAGTATTGCTGCAGTTCTTTACACTGTTTCACCTCAGAAAGGGCTCTGCTTGGGAATAAAAGCTCTTTCCAAGGAGCCTGACAAGGCCCTCATGTAGATAAATGATTAAAGGAAAAAGGCTTACCAAGGGCATTGGCATGCCAAGGCAATGTGTAGACAATCCATCTGGGCAGTATTTATTTCTTACGGAAGGAGTTCCCAGAATTGCTTACTGTGAGAACTCCTGTGGCCAAACAATTAACAGTGTTAAAGAATCCTCTCCTAGTCAATCCCAGAGGATGCTACATGCTATCCTTCTGCCACCTCTCTGAGAGAATGGGGAGCTGTGCAGTGCTCCACAATGATACCTGGCTTTAGGGATGGGATGAGACCCACCTCACCCATCGAGGGCTGTACGTGCAGAGCTGGGCTCTCGGGAGCTGGCACTGTGAGTCCAAGCCAGCAGTGGGGGGCTTTCAGTCACAGAAGGAGAGGATGCTGTGAATTAGGGACCCAGCCCCCAGGTCTCCCCAGGCAGTAAAGGGTCTGGATGTGCTGGTAAGGGGGAGCAAGAAGCCGCCAGATGTGCACTGCCTGACCAGCACACCTAGGCTCTTCCCCTGAGAGACCTGTCCCTACTGCTGGGAGGGTGGGGGTCACTCAGTGTCTCAGGTCACTCAGCTGCTTCCTCAGTGATATCTCTAACATCTGAGAATGTGGCAGGACTGTATTCTGGACATGCACAGGGCTCTCCTGATGGTCCCAGGCACTGTTAAACAAGAGCAGACACAGTAGTAGGAGAAGATCGGGGAACAGATGCAGTAGCTCCTCTCGTCCTTCCAGGTTTCCTGGCCTGCAATTGAAGATTGGTCTAAAGATCCCACAAAATATGACAAGTCAGACCCTACCTGCACAGCTGCTGCCCTTCCTGGAAACAAACTGTTTATGCCTTTAGTGAAGATACAGAAAGGTGTCCTGCTTGCCCTCTCCATCACAGATTGTGGAAGCACATGTCAAAAAAATAAAAAAATCTTTAAATTTTACAGACAAAGTGCCTGCTGGCCAATACTGCACTGGGGATGTCAGCCTCATGTTCACACTGAGAAAACAACATAAGGTAGGTACCTCTGGGAGTCTGGAGGACCAGAATGGCATCCAAAGGTGACTGTGGTTCCATCAGGCTTGAAAGTGGCAAGGGAAAGCAGAGACACTAGCTTGCAGGAAATACTCTGGGTCTAACAAGAAACTGGAGTCTAAGGATCAATGAAGATGAGATACAGAAGATTTTTGAGTGCCAAACTAAAACTACTGATTTTGCAGGAGGAGCAGGCCAGGAGATGATCAGTGATTCACACAAGTCTGTAAGAACCTACTGGTGCTGATAGAGTTGTCATCAGGTCCTTCCAGAGAGAAGGGTGGGAACATCTGCCAGGAGCAAAGAGAAGGTGGGTGCCAGGCTGAGAGGATTAAGCACCCTCAAACAACATTTCAAGGGTTCTCCAAGAGGGAACAGGGCAACCTTGTCATGCTAGGGATGTGGTCTGCAATGCAGAGGGTCGGGGGGGCTGTGGGTCTGTCCTGGTGCCCAGCAGTTGGGTGGGGGTGTGTGAGCAGCCAACCCAAGGCTGGGGCACCTGAGCATGAATGCCATGGCATTCATGGACACACGCCTCAATGCAAAGAGGCATGCCAGGGGGATGGGAGACACCTTCAGGGATGTCGTTCCAGGCTCTGAACCAGGAAGGGAATGGAGATTGAAGGAAAGGCATGTACTCTACATGCTGGTTTGGGTTGTGATGAAGAGTAGGAGCTGGTAAACAAATGTGCAACCACAGAGGGAAGGAAAGAATCTGAGGGATAAGAGCAGGTGGGAGAGCAGTGGGCTGGTGTCTTCACATCTGGCTCGTGAAAAAGATCATAAGCAATGGCAACCTTGTGCAATGCTGCTGTAGAGAAACTCAGACAGGTACATGGAACTGCCCATGGGAGCAGATGTTCCCAGAGTCACAGAAGCAGCTGGTGTGAGATGGGCAGAGGCAATGAAGGACTCAGGAGGAGGGAAAAAAGCATGAGCTGAGGAGAGAGGCCAGCACGAGACACTGAAAGACTAAACTGCCTTTGTAAGGAAGGAAAGGAATTTCTGCCTAAATTGTGTTGGGAGCCCATCACAGATCCCCCAGCCAGCTTGGGGCAAGGACAAATTCCCAGGAGAGAAATCCTTTCAGGAAGAATAGCTCTTTGGAGGGGCAGAGGTGCTATAATCACCTGTTTGCAACAGTCATGCTAGCTATCCTTGGATATATGAGGACAACATAACCAGCATAAAGCGAGCTGATGGGGTGGTTGGTTTTTTTATACCTGTTCCTTTTGGTTGTTTTTTGAAGAGCTATTTGGGGAAATAACTCCAGCTCCAGTAGGCAGGAGTCAACGCCATTTGGCATAAATGGGAAGATCAATAGGGACAGATTGGTGGCTGTTGCTTAGAACAAGCACAGATTAGGAGAACTGAGGAGCTGCTTCCTGCAGCTGGGCAGGTTTGGGAAGCTGAGAATGGAAACATAAAAGAGAAAGAAAAGGTACCAAAAAATCCCTTCTAAGCACAAGGGAGAGGATGGTGAAACAGAGCTTCTCCCCTAGCAAACAAGAAGGGATTCTGGAAAGAATGGAATGTCTGCAAAGAAAGAAAAGAGCCTGTGCTGGAAGATGAAAGAGTTCAGGGAGCCTGTGAGAACGGCTTGCAGAGTTACATAGATTAAGTATTCACCCTTCAGCCACGTAGCTGGGGACAGACAGTCCTGCTGTGTCCTCAGTACAGTGCCCTGGAGGTCAGACATGTCCTGCTCCCAGTGTTCCAAGAGGACAATGACAACTTATGGCCAGTGACAACGAGGGCACTGGGAGCATCAGGGAGGGAGGAGAGTCTTCAGAGATTTGCTGAGGGAGAGAAATGTGGCTGCATCTGGATTCAGGAAGAATGAGTGTTGTGTCTCCAGCAGTGAGGGTGCAAAATGTTTTTGTGATGAGGAAGAAGAGGGATCTGACCCCAGACATTTGCAAGGCTTCAGGGGAAAGAAAGAAAACTTGGTGGGCACAAGAGCTCTGGGACTGCAGAGCAGTCTGCCTGCCTGCAGGATCCTTGACTGGAGAGCCAGTCGTCTGGTCAGCGCAGGGGAATCTTGAGCCACCAGTAGGACACAGGATGGCCATGGGGACAAAGGGTTCCAATCTGTGTGGGAAAATATTGATGCTGTGTTGTGTTAGTGTTATGTTAGTGTTATATGTTATAACACATATGTTATATGTGTTATGTTAGTGTAGATCTTTCTGAGTGCTGCACAGGGAGCCTGCTTGAGGAGGAAGCTGAGCTGGGCTGTCAGGATGCCTGAAGAGTAGAGAGTCCGTTGGAGAAGATATGGTGCACCATGGTCAGCCTGGAGAAGCAAATCCCAGTGGGGAGATGGCTGCATCAGGGAGGAGAGCCATTTGCTCGAGCATGCTGCTGTGGGCCACCCTGGAGAGGCAAGCCTGCAAGAGCTGGCAGCTGGAACCAGTGCCAAAAATTACTTTGACCCAGGAATCAGCTCCTTAGATCTAATGCACCAGGGTGTGGACAGGGTTTGGAATATCTCTGTGGGTTCGGTATACTCCTGGGTATATATTGAAAGGGGAAAGGCTCTTCTGGGCTCACAACCACCAGATCCCACAGCCAGTGGCACTTGGGGAACTCTGGGGCCTCATACAGTGCCTTTGCAGGATATTTGGGGTCCCAAAGTGCTCACCTCATGGAGTAAATACAGGAGGCGTTTGAGTTCCTAAATCCATTTGTCATCACTGAAAACTTTTCCCTTTACCTAGAATAAACCTGTTCTAACTACAATTCCATGTTCACAGAGCCTTTGAGTTGATTTGATTAAGCAGAGATGGAAAATTACCCGGCTGGTCCACTGCGAAGGTATCACACAGACACACCCAGACAAGACCCCTGGGGAGGCCATCCATCCCCAGCTCCCTCCCTGTACCCTGTGCCCTGTGACCTCTCCATCACTAAGGACATGCCAAGAGCTGGTATCCCCAGGACAGCGCTACTCTGGGCTACCAGAAAACCAGGTTCGGTTCTCTGGCACCAGTTGCTTTATTGGAAGTTGGAGGGTGCAGAGGGATGAGGCACAGCAGACCGTGTGTCTCCCCACAGCAAAACTCCCCAGCCCATGAGCCAGGGCAGGAGAAAATGTCAGAGGTGCTGTGTGAGTGGGATGCAAGTGGCATCTTCATTTCATTCTCTGATAACTGTAGGGCTTCGCAATTACATCTGCTGATCTGTTAGTCATTAGGGAATGATCAGCCAGTCATTGGCAGGGGCTGTTTGCCTTTCTGCTAATTAAATTGCATTTGATTTGCAATGAAATCTAATGAGTCGAGTGAGCTTGAGGTAGGCTCAAGTGAAGCACAGGTCAGCTCCACAGCCTTGCTGAGTATGAAGAACCACATCCCAGGGACACTGCCAGGAACCACCCTGTGGCACAGGGCAGTGAGGGACACCTCTGCAGGTGAGCAGTGCTGTGTTTGTGGAAGGGGCAGGGCTCCTGCTGTGCTGCCAAGCTGTGGACTTTGAGACTTGTACCGGTGTATTGGGTTGGCATGGCCAGGCTTTGGTAGTGGGGAAGTTACAGGGGTGGCTTCTGTGAGAAGCTGCCAGAAGCTTCCACCATGTCCAGCAGAGCCAGTCCCTGGTGTCTCCAAGGACTTGCCACTGGCCAGGGCTAGGCCAATTAGGAGTGGTGGTAATGCTTAAATATGTAATGAGATTACATATTTAAGAAGGAAGAAAAGAGGTTTTCGTGCAGTTGTAATTGTGGCCGGATAAGAGCAGAGTGAGAATATGTGAGAGGAAAGCTCTGCAGACACCAAAGTGAGTAGGGAAGGAGGGGAAGGAGCTGTTCCAGGAGCTGAGATTCCCCTTACGCTGTGGTGAAGACCATGGTGTCCCTGCAGCCCAAGGACGGCACAGGAATGCAGAGATCCACCTGCAGCTCCTGAAAGAGCTTATGTTGGAGCAGAGAGATGCCTGAGAGAAGGCTGGGACTCCGTGGGAAGCCCATGGTGGAGCAGGATTCTGGGAGGGACCTGCAAACCTCTGGAGAGAGGAGCCCACACTGGATCAGGTTTGCTGGTAGGAGCTGTCACCTCGTGGGGAACGCCCGCTGGAGCAGCCTGTCCTTGAAGGATTTGCCCCATGGAAAAGTGACTCACATTGCAGCAGTTTGGCTAGGACCGTTGCTTGTGAGCTAGACTCACATTGGAGAAGTTTACAGAGAACTATTCCCCATGGGAGGGACCCTGTGCTGGAGCGGGGGAATGCTCAGTCCCTGAGTAGTGTCCCGTTCCTGTCTCCCTGCACCACTGTGGAGAAGGGGGTAGAGCTGGTAAGAAGGGGGGGGAAGGTGTTTTTAAAGCTTATTTTGCTTTTCATTATCTTGTTCTGATTTTGTTAGTAATAAATTCAATTAATATCTCTAGAGCCTGTTTAGCCTGTGACGGTATTTGACGTCCTCATCTCAACTCATTAATCCTTTGTTGTATTTTCTCTCTCCTGTCCAGCTGCAGAGGGGAGAGATAGAGAGGCTTTGGTGGGTGCCTGGGGTCCAGCCAGGGTCAGCCCACTACAGCCAGACATCCTGTGCTGGCATGGAGTGCTCCTCAGGCAAGTGCTCCTCTGGCTGCCAGCCAAGAGAGAGACCGCGAGTGCAGCCCTGACTGCTGGCTGTGGAAGGGGCAGGAAACAGACCAGGGCAGGGAGCCCAGCACGGGGCTGCTGCTTCTCTTCTGCACCTCTCCTCACAAGAGGTGTGTCTGGCATCTTCAGTGGTCTGGGACACTGGTGTGATTTCAATAGAGCCCTGGATGTGTATTGAAAGAGGAAAGGCTGTTCTGGGCTCATACCCACCAGACCCCAGTGGCACTTGGGGAACCTTGTGGTCTCACTCTGCATCATCCAAGGCAGATGGACAAGCCTGGTCCTGATGTCTGCATGTCTGCTGTGGTGACCACACCACCAGCTGGTGACTTGTGCTGCATCTGTCACATGCAAAGGGACATCCAGGAGCCTCTAACACAGGACTGCTGCAGTCACATTGATTGGGCACCCACGCACTCAGGTTTTTTTTGGGATGGCCAAGACCCCACAGGTCCCGAGCAGCAAGTGGGACCTGGCTCAGAAGCTGAAATTAAATTGTCATCCTTGTGCCAGCCAGTGTTACTCTTACAACCTGAGATGATCCCATACAGTCACATTTTATTTTTAAAAAGAGGAAAAATGAAAAATCAAGAGGATTAACTATCACATATGGCACAGACATTGTCTGGAAAGACCAGCTTAGCTTCCCTCTGAGGCCTTAAGCTGATATTAGTAAATACAAGCCCTAAACAACATTGGGAAGTCTAAATGGAACCCAGCACGATTGCATCAATTTAAAGAATCTGATTAAAAATACCATAAATATTCTTTAACTTATTGAAGGCAGCTGAAGGCAACAATGTTAGACAAACGATGAAGACACCAGCCTTGCTCCTCTGCTTTGAGAAATGACAGCTGCACTTTACTCAAAGGCTCTGGCAGCAGGAAGTTAACACTAGAAAATATTTGAAAGTAGCTGGTTAAATTCAAAGAAAATAAGCTGATAGATAAGTGGAGAAACCCTGTATCACCTTGGCCAAGAAGGAGCTTTGGTGGATCCTCAGAATGGACAATCTCCTCTGCAAACACTTCAAATGCTCTGTCCTACTAATGGAGAAGGGCAAGTCAGTAATAAGAACAGAGGAGATGACATTTTCAGAGAAAATATCTCAAACATCACTGCAGCATCCCATCCGCCACTTACAGTGCCTTTGGTGCCTTCTAGTTTTCACCAGACAATGAGAAGAAGAGAATATGCCAGGTTCTGCAGAGGTGGTCAGAGGGACAACAGATGAGTAGGTCCCCTCACAGCGTGGGAGATACTCACAAAAGCTGCAATAAATGCCAGATTTGGTTGATGTCTTGGCAAAGTATGACACAGGGCAGACTAAATCCAACTTTTGTGCAGGAAAATCACACCTCAGAAATACCTCTCTGGAGGAGTCAACAAGACACTGGTGTTGGACCCCTGATCAGCTGGCAAGAGTCTATTAAAGCTCACAGGGGACAAGCTAGCATAGGCTAGGGAAGCTCTCACTAAGATAAATCACAGAATGATTCAGGCTGGAAGGTCATCCAATCCAACCTCCTTTCTCAAGCAAAGTCCCCCAGAGCAGTCAGTCAGGATCATGTTCAGACATTGCCTCTCTGGGCAGACTGTCCCAGTGCTCGGTGACCCACACAGTAAAGAGTGGCACAGAGAGAGAGAAAGGAAAGAAAGTCACCCAGGGAGGTCACTGTACTGACTGACAGGTATCCGGTAAAATGTCTCATCCACCTGCAGCAGGTGCCAGAGGGGGCAGCATGAGGAGAAGATCAGATCCACATAAATCTGTGTTGTATTTCCACCTTTTCAGGGAGGTGAACGTCCAGGTCTGGCCATGGCAGCCCCAGCATGGGGCATGTTCTGGCCTGAACAGGGAAGGAGAGAGAAGGGCAAGACGGAAGGTAAGAGGACAAGGAGGCTTGTCAAAGATTTAAGATCTGGAACAGCATAAAGAGCATTAATAGAGATCTTGCATCACCAGCAGCCACCAGCTGCCAGTATCAAACTGCTCCTCAGCCATCAAAAGCTCTCAGCACTTCCTTTGCCACAACACCCCTCTGCTCTCTCCATTAGTGTTCGGGACCCTTGTGTCTGGGCTGTTCCCCACTGCACCAGCCTGGTCCCTGCCAGCCCCAGTATGTTCCCAGGGCCCCTGGCTGAGCAGCTGAAGATGGAATCAGCATGACAAGCGAAAGGGAGAGCAGAGGTGACTGAAGCTCCTTGCTGCAGGATGGACCATTGCTGAGTAGGTTAATAAACCCAGGAAGCCCTTAGGAACACTCAGGGAAGAAAAGTCCTTCTTATCAGATATATGATGACATCTGGACAGATTTGCTGGGGGGAACAAAGGAGCATTGGATGAGCAGCAGAGACAGATACAAGCTTGATGGAAGGGCTGAGGGACTATGGAGGGCTGCATGGGGACCCACTGCCTGCTCTGCATGGATGGGGCTCTCACCCAGAAAACACTGAACTGTCAGCTTGTGTGCTCTGGGACCCCAGCTCCAGTGGGGGCTTTCTCTGTGTGGCGCCCAGGGGCAGAAACCACAGGCAGCTCTCCAGGTTTGGCTCCAGAAGATTCAGATAGCCACGTTCCACAACAGCTTGCAGTGAGACAGAGAGGTCCCACATCTCAATCTTATCCTACCTTGGCTATGCCTGAGCTGTTAGATGACTCCTGGGGCTCCCAGGGAGCAGAGAGCTGCAGCCACTGCAGGGCAAGAGGAGGAAAGTGGTGGATGATGCAGATGGATGCAGCCCTCGAAACTCCAACCTCACACTCTGTGGCCTTTCTCCATGCATTCCCTCTTGCCCACAGGATTCCCAGCCTCAGTGCACCCTTTGCCTCACCTCTGACTGGCCTGGTCCTGCGCCTCTGGGAGGCACCCAAGAGGGAAAATCTTGTGGCTCTGAAACTGCCCTCACTTGGGCGAGCTCAGCTGGGATCACTCCTGGTTGCTCGCCATCCACAGCCCCCAGGAGAACAACAGGAGGGACCACAGGGCCCAGCACCCCAGATTCTCCCCAGACAGCTACACCAAGATGTGGGGAGGGGTTCTGTTTATTTGACAAAAAGCAGGGACTGTGTGATGGAAGGGCAAGGGATGTATCAGAGTCCTGACAACAGAGCTTGGAAGAAGGATGGTGGAGCAGGAGCCTGGAGCTTCAGAGCGTGGGTCTTGCATTGTTTGGCAGGAGCATCTACGAGCCAGTCTGCGCTGCCTGGAAAAAAAGGGGCAAGAGGTGGGGTCTGGATGAAGCAAGACCAGTGGGACTCTCCATTAGGATCAGTGCATTCACCCCAGATTTGTAGGGTGAAGCATCTCCAGCAATGGATTTCTAGTAACCCCTATAGATGTGGTGGGAAAGCACAGGCCAGGGGAGGACAACAGCAAACATGTTTTGCATGGTGAGATACCAACCCACTCTGGCCAGGTTTGCCAGTCAACGAGCCCAGGGTCCCTTTGGCAGGAGCTGGTGTCCTGGCCCTCACTGCTCAAAGGGCTGTGCAGATATTTGTGTGGTGTTTCAGCCCACATGCCCATGTTCAGTGCCAGGCACTTCCCACTGGGGGTCCCTGGGCACTGCTCCTTGGGAGTTCCTAGGTACTGCTACCTAGGGGTCTCCACTGCAGAGCAGCATCCAAAGGAATGGTCCTACCTGTGCGCAAGCTCCAGCACCAGTTCAAACAACTGAACCCCAGAGGAACTCAAAGAGTTCTTGGTGGCCCTTGCCTTGGGGGCATCAAAAGGGTCAATTTCCAGGAGAGAACATTGCAAACACCATGTTGCACTGTGGCAACTCACCTATGGTTCACCAAGTAGGCATTCCTCTGTGGAAATAAAGAAAAAGACTAAGTCTGCACTGTGGTCTGAAAAGTCCCATTTAGCATCCAAAACAGACTACTCAGAAGGAACTTGTGGGTTTCTCCTTGCTCAGTGTGCCCAGCAAGCGCATCACTGGCTACCAGCACTCCCTCCTGCCAGCTCAGACCACAAAGTGGTGGCACTGATGGGCTGAGCTGGTCCCTGCCAGTGTGTCCCTGTATTGGCTCTGGGTAGTGCTCACCCTGCCTGGGTAAAATCCAGATGGTCTTGTCGGTGAAGCCATTCAGCTTGGCAAGTCTCTTGAACAGCAATTTGGTTTTGGTTCTCACCCACTGGCTTCTGCCTAAACATAAAGACATGAGTTAGCTCCAGGCTGTGCCTGACCCTGTATCTCCTGGGAAGCTGGTATGTCCAGCTGAGGGTGGGATGGATGGCAGTCCATGGGAGAAGGCTGGAGGCTCTGGTGGAGGTCCTGGAGAGCAGAGGTGGCCAGGCACATGAGACACCCCACCCAGGGAACAAGATGACCCAGAGGTCCTGACACCAGCACAGCGACTCCTCTCTTGGTTCCTGTCCCCACTGATTCTGTTCCATCTGTGCAGCAGGACTCCCACTCTCCACCCCTCTCCACCAAGGCCATGGACTTGCAGCACATTGCTGGGAGCCTGAGCCCCAATCTCCCATGCCACCTCAAACCACTGCTCCTTCCCTGCCACACAGTGAACACATGGTAGTCCCTGCCCTATTCCTGGACCTCACCCAGGGTAGGAGTGAAGAGGAAGACCCCCTGTCCCCTGGATGCTGGCCTTGCAGGACCCTCAGAAGCACCCAACAGCTCTGAGCAGTTCACTGCTGGCTACGCACTGTAAAGTCTCAGCATGTGCAAGGTCTTCCCATCTTTCTCTCTGGTGGCAAAGACAACCATGTAGGAACTGCCGTCGGTATCCACCAGCTGCACCGTCTTATTGCCCCTGTCTGCAAAAGGATATGGAGAAAAATTAATTACCTCCTCCTGGCAGCCCCCACGCTACAAAGTGGCTGTAAGAGCATGAAACCCACCAAGCCCATCTTTCCTCGATATCTCCCCATCCTGGTTGTCTCTCTTGCTAAGGCTCCTCTGAAAGCCTGGGGGTGCCCACAGACCACAGCAGAGCAGAGGGACAGGGAAGTGAGGGCAGAAAGGGCTATGGATGGTCAGTGCAGGCTGTTGGCCAGTGTCAGACTGATCTTTGGGCTAGGAATGGTGGAAAACCACTCCTGCTCCATCCCCTGGGAACACCCACTCGCAGCCTCTTTGCGGAATGAACCTTCTTTTCCCCAGAGTTTAAGCTTGGTCTGAATGCGTTCATCCCAGAGGGAGGGTCTGGGGGGTCTGCCATGCTGGTGGGCCACCAGCCATGAGGTGCAGCTGGCACCTGGATACAGAGGGATGTCCCACCCAGGACACAGGAGAGGCAGGCAGTCCTGAGGGCCATGTTCCCAGGAACAGCCAGCTGCTTCAGACAGGGATGGTGTGACATGCCTCCATCCTGCCCCAAGAGCCAGGCACCCCCACTCACCAGAGCTGTAGTATTCACCCGGCTTCTCTGTAGGCTTGTAGATCGATGAAAACTTCATACATCTCCCAGGGCTGCAGAACAGTGAAGGATGCTCCAGTTCAGGTGAAGTGACCCCCTTTCCCCTTCCCTATTCAAGGTTCACTATCCCAAATGTGGGACTTGCTGTTCAGAGATGGGAGGGTGTGGCCAGGGCAGGAGGGGACAAATACCACCCTTGGAACAACGAGTATTTGGGCTGGCAGGGGATAGTGCTGGCACCTGGGGATTACGCATGCCCTCACTCATGCTCTGAGCTTCTGGGATGAGACTGGTTCTGCTGGGAAAGTTCTAATTGTAGGGTCCTGTCCCATCCTCTGTGGTGGCACTGGTCCTAGCTAGTGTTGCCCTGAGCCTGCCCTAAAGATGGGGTGCCCACAGCTGTCCCAAGCCCCTGGTGGTCCTGTCTCAACCTCTGTCTAGGTCTTTGGTGAGTGCAGTGAGGTGGAGACCCACCAGGGAAAGTCCAGGGAGGAGGTTGGTAGTAAAGCCTGTGAAGAAAAGCATGTGGGACTTACGTGGGAATTGCAAAGGAGACGTTCAGGTCACCATTCTCCAGGACCTCAATGTTGGCCATCGCCATCTTCAGTTGGTCCTTTTTTTGGAGGTAGCTCTCAGAGTCAGAGGCCATAGCAGTGATGTACCATGTCCCTGCAATCTGGCAGTGAGAGTAGGCGGTAAGTCGAGAGAAGCAGTCTAGAGTATCCCCTCCTCAGGGACGAAGCCAGGACAACCTCAGTCCATGGGACACCCACATCCCATCCAGGCAACAAAATTCCCTCACAGCCACCTATGCAGGAGCTGGGTGACTGTCCTCACCTGGGTGACAGCAAAGCAATGGTGGATGTAGTGACCTCAGCTGTTCCCAGTACCAAAACACCTCTACAGTCCTTCCTGCTCTGCTGGTGACTGGAGACCACACCTTTCCCTTCCCTTCCCTTCCCTTCCCTTCCCTTCCCTTCCCTTCCCTTCCCTTCCCTTCCCTTCCCTTCCCTTCCCTTCCCTTCCCTTCCCTTCCCTTCCCTTCCCTTCCCTTCCCTTCCCTTCCCTTCCCTTCCCTTCCCTTCCTTCCTTCCCTTCCCTTCCCTTCCCTTCCCTTCCCTTCCCTTCCCTTCCCCTCCTTCCCTTCCCTTCCCTTCCCTTCCCTTCCCTTCCCTTCCCTTCCCTTCCCTTCCCTTCCCTTCCCTTCCCTTCCCTTCCCTTCCCTTCCCTTCCCTGGATGCTGAGGATCACCTTGCTCTCGTCTGGCTCCACAGTTCCCAGGTCCCCAGCCTGCACACGCAGCAAGCACAGTAGGACCAGCGCCAGGCTCAGCCCCTCGGTGCTCATCTCGCCTCAGCTCCTCTGGCTTCACCAGTGGGATGGGGAGTGCTGCCGGGGCTGCCGCATATATAACTTCGCGCTCCCTCCTCCCCGCAGCTGGAGCCGTGCCGAGCCCCACGGGAGCGTCTTGGGGTTGGCTTGGGCAGGGGGTGGATCCGAAGGGCAGAAGTCAGCCCAGGGTGAACAAACCCCTAGGGCACAGGGGGCTTTGCAATTGCCAGCCCCAAAACGGAGTTACAGGAACTGTTGCACTAGTGCTGAAATTTGGGATTTCCCCCGTTCTTTTAGTTCCTCGTGAAAGCACAAAGCGAGCGGTTGTTTTCCAACGGGCGGCTGGAGCGCTGCCAGGAGGAGCGAGACGTTCTTCCCGGCAGCGGCCCCGGGGCAGCCCCGTCGACCAGCTCACCAAGGCCCCCGCTGACCCGTTCTTCTGGCTGGCTGAAACGTGTCCCGGGGCAGCTACTGGGATCCTGCCCACACCCAGCCCTTCCCCGGCACAGCCTGACCCGCGGTGCGTGCGCCCGCCTCCTCACCTATGCTGGGGCCGCAGGATCTGCCGAGAGGGCTGCACCCTGAGTGCAGCGGGCAGAAGAAGGGGTTCATGTCGCCGTGGCAGCGTGTCCCTTCTTCCCAGAGTGTGATATCCCCTGTGGCATGGCTCTGCCAGGCTCGTGGGGTCACAGCCCAACAACTGCCTGGGCACTGAGGGACTCTGGGCCAGGGAAGCAGAGGGGGGACCAGAGGCTGCCTTCGCTCTGCAGGAGGTGGAGGAGGATGAAAACTGCCCTCGGGGCTCAGGCCATCCTGGCCTTACTTTGGTCACATGAGGGACCAAGGGGGATGGCAGACAGACATGGCTGTCCCAGTCCTGCCATAGGCAGAGCCCTGGTGCCCCCCCACTCCCAGCTAGGTGGCCCAGGAGAGGACTGAGCAGGGAATGGGGTTTCCTGCGGGTGTCCCTGCAGGCAGCACTGGGCAGCCTGACTCCTTAACTCAGAACTACTGACCACCCCGCTGGGCTGTGTCAGCCCCTGTTCACCCTGACTCCATTCTTCTCTGCCCTGGCAGCTGTAGGAAGGTGTAGGGACACCTTCCCCTTCCTCTGCTCCCCATCCTCCCCATGCTGGGCACAGCAAACATCACACCCAGGGAGCCCCTAACACCCGTGGGGCCCTGACAGAAAGGGTCAGCTCCAGGACTGTTGGGCTCAGCGTGCCTGGGGGCCCTGTCAGCACCCTACTCCCACCAACAAAACACCAAGCTCTGGAGCGGCTTCTGCATCTATTTATTTAGGAGGTTGAGGGTGATCCTGGTGTGGAGCAGGGGGTCTGGCAGAGGCTGGAGGATAGGAAGGAGCACCACGGAGTGGGTGCAGAGCCCATCATCCACTAGGTCTGGAAGACACATGGTCCTTCAGCTGCAGAGGCAGGATAGGGAGATGACTGGTCAGAGCAGGGCAAAGCCAAGGTGACAGCCCCGAGGCAGGTGGGGGATCTCCCAGGGCCTGCAAGTCCCTGCTCAGCCAAGGCCATGCTGGAACGGAGTCACAGCTTTCCCTGGCCACACTCACTTGATGTCCCTGGTGCATTGATCTGTTGGAAAGCAAAGAGAGGGGTGAGTGTGCCATTGGCAGTACCCTGAGCCCCTGTGCAGAGTCTCCATGCAGAGGGGCCGTAGCTGCCACCCTGTGTCCTCAGGCCACTCACCTGACTTGGGCAGGAGGGCCAACATGTCCTTGGTCAGGCCCATGGTGGGAATGAGCTGCATGAACTTCTTCAGGAGTTGGGGGCTCACATCCTGCTCCCTTGCTGCAGCCACACACCCAAAGTGGGGGCTGGTGAGTGCAAGGCATCCCAGCAGCCAGCCCCACACTGGGGGTCCAGGTACAGTGGGGAAGCAGCTGGACCACCCCAGGGAAGGGCCAAGGTGAAGCAATGAACATGCAGGGTGGACACCAGGCAACCCACATCTGCCCTCGGCTGGCAGCAAAGGGGCACAAGCCCTTGGGATGAGCACTACCCATTCGCTTGGGGTGGTATGGGGTGGCTGGAAGGGCTGGGTTGCTGCAGCTGGGCTTGCACACTGCAGCAGGCTCTGGTTCAACTCCTCAACAAGCTGGACATATCTTTAGTGCAAGGTTTCATTCATCCCAAAATTAATTCCCTAGGTAATGAACATGGGATGTTGCTGCTGGTGGCCCTGGGTAGTGGTGGGAAGCCCAGTCCTTGCCCACTGCTGGTGCCCCCATCCCTTCCCAGGTCCCCACTCCCAACGCACTGAGGAGCTGCAGTGATGTGCTGGGCTCTGCCTTGCTGTGATGGGCCTCGTACAGGATGGCATAGTGGCTGTAGTCTGTCTCCATCACACGCAGATCCCTCTTCTCTTGTGCTCCTAAGGACCCCAGAGGTGACCAGTTGAGTAATGTGGTAGAGTCTGAGCCCTCCCGGGCCCTGCTGGGGCCCACAGCTCAGTGCTCAAGCCTCAAATTTGCCTGAGGAGGGTATAAGGAAGGAACCCCTGCTCAATATGGAGGAGCCAGGGGCCCACCCACCCACACCCTCTCACTGAGCTGTGGAAGCAGAGAGGCCAAGCCCACCTCCTAATGCTTTCAAGGCTTAGGGGCTGGGGATGTCCACCCTCTGTTTCAGGGTACCCATGGCTCCAAAGCCCCTGCCCACACATACCCATGTAGTGCCTCGCCTGTGCACTCTGCTGGAAGAGCAGCTCAAACTTTTGGCATTTGTCCATCCTGGAAAAGGAACATGAAAAAGTCAAATGTCTCTAGACACCACATGGGAGGGCAGTGGGGTGGTGGGCACAGGGGGATGCACTGAGGCAGGACTGGGCAACCCAGAGCAGTGGGGGAGCTGCTGTGCTGGGGAAGGGAGTCCCTGGCCCATGGGGACACGGCGAGCAGGACAAACACTTACAGGGGCCAGACCAACTTCAGGGCCAGGTCCCCTTCTGGCATGAAGCTGATGATGGCCGTGGATGACTTCATCCCATCCTTCATCTTCAGGAAGATGGAGCAGTTGGAAGCGATGGCTGTGACATGCCACACCCCTGCAAACTGCAGCAGGACATCACCAGTGGAATTTGGAAAAGTTGTGGGGACCTGTCAGGGGGACCTGCATGCCTCCATGGGGGCCTGGCAGCCCACGCAGAAATTTGCCAACCTGCAGTGGACCTGCCACTGTCTGTGGGGATCTGCCCTCCACCATGAGGAACATGACAGCCCACTGTAGAAACCTGCCAGCTGGTGGTGGCAGACCTGCCACCCTCTGTGGGGACCAGCCAGGCAAAGATGAGGACTGGCCACCTTCCTGCGTGCAAAACACCCTGTCCTGCCCCATGCTAAGAGTACAGGTACAGCACCTGGCCCATGTTTCCTGGGGAAGTGCCACACGCTTGGGGATATTATGGCCCCACATTTTGGTGTCCTTGCAGTAGGGCTACAGCTGGCACTGGACACAGCAGCCAGGACTAACCTGGTTTTGCACAGGCTCTCCTGGAAGCTGCCCTGGAGTTGGCTCAGGAATGGGGATGGCAGGTGCCCGGGGTGCAGCACAGGCCACCTGCCCCAGCCAGCCCCTCCAGCCCAGGCAGGATGTACCAGGCAGCACCCTGTGCACTCACCTTCTCGGTGTCCAAGTTTGGCTGCACAGGGACCTGGGCCCCCGCCTGCAGCAGGCAGAGCAGGGCCAGAGCCAGGCTGGGCAGTGCTGCTGTCATACTCGCCCTGGAGAGGATGTGGGCAGGAGAGGCTGCACCCACCTTTATAGCCCCCACTGCTGGCAGCACTCCTACTCACGCCAGCTTTATGCAACAGGTTACACAAGAGAAGGGATAACCTGTGCCCGGCTTAGGTGACAGTGCTGGCCCTGTCGTCCCCAGTTCCAGATGAATGCAGCCTTGTGTGAGACCCAGCCCAGAGCATGCCATGACCAAGTGCTGCCCTGTGCTCGCTCTGTGTCTGGGGAGGAGTGTGAGGTGCATTCCAGGGGCCCCCTCCTGGCTGTTCCCATTGGTTCTAGGGTCTGTCAGTGGTGGGATGAATCCTGCCTCAGGACCCTCAGTTCCAGAGAATGGTTGTGCTGGTGTTCTACCCCAGACTGAGCCACAGCCCAGTGCCCTCCAAAGAGATGGTGGCTTCTTAGGCTGCTGGCAGTAGGCTCAGACTCCATTGCTGGAGAGGGTCCGGTTGATAGGATGGAGTCCAGGGGGTGGCCAGAGCTCAAAGACATCCTTCTGCTTCATGTCCATCATTCCCCAAACTTCTGGAGACCCCCTGATTGCCCATCGCCCTGTTCCCATGCTGCCAGCCTTCTCTCCCCAGGAAAACCAAGGCAGGGAGGCTGTGGGAGCCCAGGGTACCCAAGTGGCAGAGGGGGACCAGATGCCCCAGTGGGTCCCAGTCTCAGGGACCCCTTTTTCTGGGGCAGGGCAGGTTCAGTGGCCAGGCAGCACCATTGGGCAGGGCTGTGAGTGCACACAGGGTCTCAGCCTGGCAGCCCCACAGCCAGGAGCTGGGGTCAGCCTTGACCGCTAACCCCAGTCCCAAGCCATGCTTTCCCCTCCCCATCGCCTTGTTTGGGGTACAACAATCCAGCAGGCAAGGACTGGTTTTTATGGGCTTTAATCGAGACAGGGATACAAGTATGGGTTGTGAAGCCAGGGAGTGAAGGCTGCTGCGGTGCTGGGGGGCCACTGGGGGTCAAATGGGGGTAGGGTGGTCACCAGCTTGTGGTGCTCTTGGGGCTTGGACTGCCAGCAGCTGGTGGGTCCGCCTGGAAAAGATGGTTTAGCTGCAGGAGGCCAGGTAGCACACAGGGGGGACATGAGCCTGGCCAGCCTCACACTGAGTGGGCAGGCACCCCACAGGGCTCGCTGGGGGATCCCCAGTAGGTGTGAGGAGAGGAGCAGCCTGGGGAAGGGTTGTGGAAGGGCTGGGGACTCTGTGGGGTGACATGACTTTAAGCATCTCCATTCCCTCTCGCAGGACTGGTCTGAACCCCAGTGAAGGCAGGACTCACCTAAGCAGCATCTGCCATGCATTTGTCTGCAGGAGGAAGAAACAGGGAGATCAGCTCCTCTGGGGGCTGTAGGACCTCAGCCCCCCTGAGGGATCCTGAATGGGGCCATGGCTGGCCCCATGCTGGCCCCACAGAGAGGCAGAGGTAAGCCAGGGGGTCTCCTTCTCAGTCCCTATTCCCTGCCACCATCCCTGTGCTCCCAACCTCACCCGTCTGGGGCAGGATGAGGATCTCGTCATCTGTCAGGCCCTGCTCCTTGGAGAACTGGGTGAACATCTCCAGGCGCTCAGGACTCAGCTCCTTTGTTCGGCCTGCAGCCAAGAGCAGGGTGAGAGGCAGTCCCCCCCATACCCACCAGCACAGGGGCACAGGCACCCCAGCAAGGGAGTCCCAACCCAGCCATCATTCCCCCAAGGTCACTCTAGCTTGGGAAATGACCCTAACCACGCCCTTCTCCCATGGGAAAGACAGAATCCTGGGGGTGTAGACAGCGTGGGAGTCTCGGGGCAGACATACTGTAGAGCAGCACCATGGTGGAGGAACCAGTGTCCTTGGAGATCTGGGTGGCCACCAAGGCGTACTCGTCGTAGTTGGTCTCCACCACATGGATGTTGTGCTTGCTGCCCCACCCTGTGAGGGACATGGAGCACAGCTCAGCCCTGAGCTCCAAATCAGTCCCAAGGCAGGAGCAGGGGCAGCAGGACTGTGATCATGTCTGGGGCTGCCCCAAGGAAGCTGGGCACTCACGTGGGCTGGTGTAGCTGAACCGCCCTGGCTGCTCTGTCTTGGTGTAAAGACTGTTCCTCGTCACGCACTGGTCACCCCTGGGGAGTACAGCAGCAGGGGATGCACCAGTGGCCACCCCCAGTACCCTCTCCCCACTCATCCCCTCCCCATGCCCCATACTTGGGGTAGGTGGAGGTAACTTCCAGGTTTCCCTCTGCGGTGGCAGAGATGATGGTGGTGCACATCTTCATCAGGTGCCTCTTCTCCTTGAACCAGTTAGAGTTGGAGGCCAGGCCGATGCTGTACCATCTCCCTGTGAGCTGCACACAAACTCCATTCAGCCCCAGCTGGGCACAGACCCTGTCTCACCCCTCAGCCCCCACTAGCCCCAGCCCAGGCCATGTCCCTCTTCCGTGGCAGCCCATTCCCTGCAGCAGGACAGCGTCCCAGGGTCCTCATTTCACAGGGAGCTGCTACAGCTCTTGGCAACCACAAAACCCAGAAACAAGGAAATCCGTTTCATGACATGCCCTTCACTGCCCTTAGGTATTTCCTTCCTCTTCTCCCCAAGCCCAGGGAGTGTGACAGGACTGCCTGGCTCTGAGATACCATTCCCATCCATCTGGGGGGTGTGAGGAGGGGTCAGGACACTGGATCCAGCATGGCTCATTCCAGTCCAGTGTATGAAGCGAGCAGTGTGATGCCCCTGAGGGGAACTGCCAGCCTTGGAAAGGAGCTGTGCTGGGATCACCCTTGCAGCACATCCCAAACCCCTGTCCTTGCAGGAAGTGCCTCCCTCCATCCCCATCACCTCCCTGGGGTGGCTTTGTCCCCCAGGACTTTTCCAAGGGAGGAGGGATGTAGGGGATACCCCAGCACAGGAGCCCTTGTTTTTCTGTGGCCCTGGGCTGGGATCGTTGTTGGGGAGGGATTCTCATGGCCCAGACTGAGATTGCATTTCTCACTCTCCCCTGTTAAGATCCCTGTGCATCCACACCCACCCCACAACACAGCTCAGACCCATGCCTGACCCAGGGTCCTGCCTCACAGGCTGGAGCCTGGATGCTGGATCCCTTCCAGAACCACCAAACCCAGGTGCTGGGGGGTCCCCAGGCTGGGGGGCTGCATGTGCACCAGTGCGAGCCTGGCCCCCCATCCACCTGCACCACCCTCTCCTCACATTTTCAGGGCAAGGATCCCCCAAAACACCCCAAACCTCCACAGAGATTATGCCAGTCGGCCTGAGTCACCTTGTCCTGCTGGAAGTCAGCTTGGACAGGAATGCTGTCCTGCGCGTGCAGTGTCCCGAGCAGGGCCAGCCCCAGGATGCTGAGCAGTGTGGCTTGCATGGCAAAGCCGAGCTGAGCCGAGCTGAGAGCTGGAGGCAGAGCGCTGCTGTGCTGGAGAGTTTGTCGAGCCCCTATTTATGGGCAGGCGTTGCGGCGGCCCCCGGGGAGCCAGCCCTGCCTCCCCCCTTGCCGTTATGCAAGCTGGAGCAGGACAGAGCACTGAAGCCAAAGGGCAGGCGGGGGATCCTGTGAATGCTTCCCTCCTGTTGATACGACATATTTGCTCCAGGGTGCCAAACTGCTCTGCAGTGAAAACAGCCAGCGACCCGCGCAGTGGCTGCCCTGCCCCCAGTGCTGCTGGGCTGGGGTGGCAAGCAGCCCACGGAGAGGGGCCAGCGCTGCCCTATCCACACAGGGTGGCCTCACTCGGACCCAGAGTGGGGTTTCAGTGAGATGGAGGAAATGGCCAGTGCCTGCCAGGTTCCAACCCAACCAAAAGGACTTGACACCTGCATGTGCTCCTGTGGGACCCCCTGCTTTGCCCTGACTCAAGTCCCTGCACCACCCAAGGACGTATCTCTGCTGGCCCCAGTACCCTCGGGGTGTGCCCCACTGGTGAGCCGGGGAGCCCATGTTCAGCTCTCTGGGGACCAGCATGCAGCCAGACGCACCCTAGAACTTGACACCCCAGTCACCCCACCACCCTGCACCCTTTGCTAAGAGGGGCTGGAGACGCCCTCCCCCTTGATTTGGGGTCACCAGCGGGTACGAAGATGCCCCCCTCAATCTGGGGACGCCCCTGCAGGGTGAGAGCAGGGTATGCATGCTGGGTGCCAGCAGCAACGCCCACGGGTCTGGCAGGGTTTGGGCTGGGCTGGCCACGTTGGGCAGAGCCCCAGCCCCGCGGCACAGCCCTGCCAAGGTGCTTTACGTAACGAGCATGTTTTCAGAACAGCTGTTTTTCCCCTGGCAGCCCCCCCTGCACATTCCCTTCCCCGCGCCCCGCTGCGAGGCCGACCTGCCCTGCGCGCCCCGCGCCTGTCCGGCCTTGCGGATTTATGAAAACAAAACAAAAGCTGAGCCAGGCAGGACTGGACATCACGAGACCCAGGCTGGGGCTCCGCATGCTGGGCTGGGGCTTAGTCTTCGCCGGAGCTCACCCTCAGGGTGCCGGGGGAGCTCTCTCCATCAGGCACAGAGGCAGGGAGCACCCGGGGTGTCACTGTCACCTGGCACTGCTGGCAGGAACACAAAGTCCCCCCTGCTGCCAGGTACCCCCAGCTCCCTGCCCAGGTGCCAGGAGGGGGTGCCCGATGGATGCCCCGGTGGTGCCCGGCTCTCCTGGGGGTGGCAAAGCTGGGAGCCAGCCCAAGACCTGGGTGGCAAAACTGGTGGAAGCTCAGGAGTATGGGAGCACTGGGGGGCATAGAGGGTCACCAACGGTGGCAAGGGGCAGAAGGAGCAGGGCTAGGGGCAGGACGAGGTATGTGGGCTGTGGGTGCTCACGGCAGCTGGACATAGAGCCTTGGGCATAAGGTGGGTGTTTGCACCCAGAAATGATTTAGCCCCAACGACGGATGGGCTGAGCCGGGATGAAAGGTGTGGGAAATCCTTGGGGACCAGCCCAGCTCCCCGGGGCTCTCCCCTTGCTCCCTTATCCCCCTGCCAGGTGCAGCCACTTCGGGGTGCAGGTAAAATGAGCTGGATCCAGCAGCTCGGGGGGCGGCCGGGCTGGACACGGCTGCCCCGCACGTAGGTGGGAACAGGGACTGTCTCCGGACACATCACGTGGCTTCCCTTACATAATTCCCGATAAACAACATGTGTTACCAGTTCCCGCTAGGATTGCAAAATGCCGGTGCTGGGGACAGAGGGCTGCTCCCCGCCCCGGGGGCTGCGGGGGGGGAGGCAGAAGGGGCCCCGCACTTCCCTGCTGTCGGGCCGCTCCCTGTCCCCTCCTGAAGCCAGTGGCAGTGGCTACCGCTTGACTGCAATGGGTGGCAGGATGGCCTCGGCCAGGCTCCACACACAGGGAGGAGGAGTCCGATGAGGGGCTGCAGCATTAACCCTGGGGTCTCCCGTAGTGGAAGACCCTGCAGCCCCCCCAATCCCCTGCCTGTCTCTCTGAGAGGTGGTGGCTGTGCGGCCAGGAGTCCAGCGTGGTCAGCAGCCCCTCGGGAAACAAACTCCGCAGGGCTGGGGTAGGGGAACGGGTTCTTTGCTGACCCTGGAGATGGGAAGCAGGACTGTGGGACTAAGATTTTCTTTCCTGGGATCCCTCAGTGATCTCCCAGCTTGTTAGGGGAAAAAGCAGATACTGTGCTCTCCCCAGTGGCCCTAAGTCCATGCCCCCTGTGGCCCCAGGCACGGTGCTGTTCCCCTCAGTTGCCCCTGCCAGCTGGACCACAGGCACCACCACAATTCTGCCCCACTGTGCCATGGCTGGGGAAGGCTCAGAGAGAAGATGGCAGGAGTCTGCATGGAAGGGGGCTGCACAGCCCCCTAACACCCCCTCAGCATGCTCCAGCCAGGAGCACATGTCCAAGGCACTGGCAGCCCATACTGGAAGCAGTGCTGGCCTGGCCGGGGCAGACCAAGAGGTGACTATCCTGTACACAAGCTCTTCTCTGAGACATTTATTGGGGTGTTGCTGGCTGCTGCAGGAGAATGGGGCATAGAGCAGAGAGGGAACACAAGTTGGGAGGCACAGGCCAAGGATAGACGCAGCTGCCAGCACAGCTGGAGGGGCTGAGGAGCCCCAGGGCTGGCTCCAGAGCTGTGGAGCAGCAGTGGGAGCTGACGAAAGTGTGGCTCAGATCTGTGTGGCCAGTCGGCAGCTGGCTGAGGTGAGGTGAGCTCTGGGACACCCTGGCAACTTCATCTGCAGCTACAGCTTCATTTCTGGAATGAAGAGAAGTGCTGAGGGGCTGGGGGCGGGTGTGTCCAAGCCCAGCATCAGGGCTGGAGACCTACCTCTACCTCCCCAAGCACCAATGACAAGTGATGGAGTTGTCCCTAGGGACCCCAGCCTTCACCCGAGGGTGCCCCGTGGCAGGACATCTCATCCCAGACCACCCTTCACTCCAGGAAACATCAACATAGATCCATCCCTCATGTGGGGGGTAAGTGGGGTTTACTTTGCCAGGATGTACCTGATGCCCATCCTGAGTGACAGTTTGCCACACAAGAGCACAGACTCTGTTATGAGGAATGGTCTGGCACAGGAGAGGCTGTGCCGTCCCACACTCCTGGGGCGGGACCACAGAGCCACGGTAGAGTGTGGATCTGGCCCAGTGTGCCCAGCTCACTGCCAGGACAGGGACACTCAACTGGTGCCCAGTGTGGGACCAAGCCTAGCACATGGGTGCACCCAGTGCATCACCCCACATTGCCAACTCACCATCGAGGATGTGAAACTCATCTGGAGAGTCACAAAACCCTGCAAGAGACAGAGCCAGGGGGGATCACCTTGTCTAAGACCTTGCACCCTCCAGCCCCTGCACCCCCAGGACATTGCAGGGCACAGCCCCATCTTTGTCCCTGGGGTGACCGGAGCATTGGGACAGAACCCACATGGGTCTCCCTGAGGACTGTGTGCCACCCACCGTAGGTGGGGAAGTGGTAAAGCACATCCTCACTCAGACCCACAGCCCTGACACGCTGCTCAAACTTGTCCATGATGGCGTCACTGACCACGCTGGTCCGTCCTGCACATGGGGAGATGCCATTAGTGGCCTCAGGCCCTACCTGGCCCTGGCCCAAAGCCCCCCATGACCCTACACAAGGCTCAGGGCCTAGGGGGCTTTCAGCTCAGAGGAGTGGGTTCCCAGTTTTCCTCTTACCTGCTCCCCCACAGCATCTGGGGACAAATCTCCAGCTGGGAATGACCCCCATTCCCACGCTGGGTCCTCCAAGGCTTCAGCTGGCCTCTCCTGAGTCCAGCAAAGGCTTCCCACCCCTGCCCTTCACCTGTCTTGAGGCCCCAAGCCCCAACCTACCAAAGAGCTTAACAGAGATGCTGCGGCCCTTCTGGTAATAGAGGATGACGAAGCTGCTGGCATCAGCCTCACCCACCACCACATCCACCTTACTGCTTTTCCTATGGCCTGGGAAGGACGAAAGAATAGTCCAGTTAGTCCCAGTCAATCCTGGTTAGCCCCAGCATCATCCAGGGCCTTCATTTCACCACAAGCCAGGCGTACATGGGGTGAAAATCAGTGCCACAGGCACCAGCCCATGGTATCACCCGTGATAGCATCCGGCACTTAGGGCCTCAAGACTTAAAATACTGGGAGTGCACTGGGAAGAGGGACGTTGGTACCAAAACCCTGCTGAGAGCAGGACTGGGGGGCTCCACCAACCTCCTGCCACCCCAGACCAGTCTCCCTCACCCTTCAGCAGGAAGCGTCCAGGGGCCTGGGCGGGAAGGTAGTGCTGCCTGATTTCCCAGCACATCCTGTCCCTGCATGGGGAGAGAAAGAGAAAATGTCAGTACAGGCAGTGGAGAATCTTCCCTGCCCACCCCGCCTGCCAAGGCACACACACTGTCTGGTTCCTTGGGACTTTGTTTTCTCCCTGGGGAAAGATGTACCAGAACACCGGGGAGACATTGTGAGAGATGCTGAGCCCAAGAGGTCAGGACCTCAGGGCCCACCAGGCTGGGGAAGTGCTCACAGATGTGCTAAAAGTCCTCATCCTCAGATATGCTGCTCCTGGGATAGTCCCAAGAGCCAGTCCTGGGCTGGGCAGCCATGGAGCCACCACATGCCTTAGTTTTGCCATCCTGGCTGTCCTCACACTGACTAGCCTGGGCACACCCAGCCCAGCCTGGGCTAGTGGCCACACAGGTGGCAGAGTGCCCATCATGGCCAGGGTGCCCATCGTGGCCAAGGCTTCTACTACAAAACTTCCTGGAGGGTATCCCACCCACACCCAGCTCTGGGGCAGCTCTGTCCTCTTTGGAGTCCTCATGCCAGGGCACTGGCACTGTTCTGACCTGCCTGATCCTTGTCCCTGCCCACAGCCACTACGCCCAGCATCACTCACAGCTTCCTGAAGGTGCTGACGGCCAAGCTCTGCCCATCCAGGACGGTGATTGTCATCGTCGTGGCCTCCATCTGGTGGCTGTGCTCTGCCAGGTAGCTGCAGCGGGAGGCCATGCTGACCAGGAACCACTGCCCTGAGAGCTGCATGGCACAGGGGTGGCACAGAGCCACAAGCCTGAGGTGCCACCACTCAACCACCCTGAGCACCCTCCTTCCCTTCACTTGGCACCTCTGCCCACAGCCTGTCCCTTGGGGTGCCTACAGGGCACAACTGCCCTTCTTCAGGTGCTGGTAGGTGGGATAGCAGGGCAGAAGGAGTCTGACATGGGGACAGGCTAGAGATGTGTAGGGGACGTCCTATGGCTCACACTGCCCACAGCACTGCGGGCACCCCAATGCCACAACGGGTATGTGCCAGGCATCACTTTATACTGCAGCCCCAGCTCGGCCCCATCAGCAGAGCCCTGAGCTCAACCCAAGCCCCAGAGTGAGGGTGGCTGCACTGGCCCTGCGGCAGCTCCAGATGGATGAGGACGGGGGTCCCTGTGAGGCTCCAGCCCCTGCACTTGCTCTGTGGACACACCTGCAGGCAGCGCTGGGGCTGAGCTGAGCTCTGCCAGCCTTGGCTGTGTTGTGTGTGGGGAGCACCGAGGGGCTCGGGTTTGGGCATGGGTTGGGGAGGACAGTGGGGATCAGCCCCTGAGAAGGACACGGGACGGGCTGCAAGGGTGGGCCCGGGGGAGAAGGGCACAGGGGGTCAGCGCTGGACGAGGATAGGGGAGGATGGGCTGCAAAGCCGGGTCTGGCGGGGGGCACACCGGGGGTCAGCCCTGTAGGGCACACGGAACAGAAGCCACCGAGACTCCCTGCAGCCCACCCAAGTGCGGGGTCAGTGGATGCCCACAGACCCCTCTGCTCAACCCCTCACCTGGTGGAGGCTGAGCCCCTCCTGAGTCGCCACCTTCTCCAGCGCACTCTGGGGTGGGGGCGGCCGCCGTCTCTGCGTCGCCCTCTGCCCCCACGCCGTAAGGAGCAGCCCGAGGAGCAGAAGAGTGCGCAGGGCCGCCATGTGCCGGTGTGCGAGGCCAGCGCTGCCTGGAAGCGGCGGGGCCAGACGGGCACGGCCGGCAGCCAGGAGCCCTCGTGGGGCTGGACGGGGTCATCGCCGGGGTCAGCGCCGGGCTGCGCTGGAGCCCAGTGAGAGGGCCCGGACAGGGCCGGGGGTTGAGGAGGGGCCGGGGCGGGGCCTGCTTGCAAAGGGGCGTGGCCTAATGGGGCATGGGTGTGTCATATAGGTGTAGTATATTGTGGTCCCTGAGGGGCGTGGTCGGACCGGGCGGGGCGGGGCAGCGCTGCCGGTGCAGGGGCGCTCGTGAGCGATCGCGCCGCGCTCGGCTCGCTGCGCCTGGCAGGCTGCGGGGTGCTCTGTGCTCGAGCCGTCAGGCCTGCAGCCAGACGCGCCCGGTGATTGGCCGGCGGGGCAGCGCCGGGAGCGCCGGCCGGAAGTGGCGCGGCGGGGCGGGGGCAGCAGATGCGCCGAGGTGCGGGGGGGCAGCAGGGACGCCGGGCACGGCACGGCACGGGGGGAACGCTGGGCACAGCATGGGGGGAACACCGGTCATGGGGGACCCCGGGGAAACCGGGCACGGCACAGGGGGACACCGGCCATGGGGGGCACCAAGGCACCGGGCATCAGGCACGGCACGAAGGGAGAGCAGCGGGCAAGGCTCGTGGGGGGCCGTGGACCCTGGGCGGGTGGGAGTCCCCGGTCCGGGCCTGACACCAGCACCTCGCTCGGTTCCAGGTGCGGCGGCAGAATGACACGATGGACGCGGGCTGCCCCCGGCTCCCAGACACCGTCCTGTTCGAGATCTTTCTGTACCTGGACCACACCGACGTGCTCTCGGTGGGGCTCGTCTGCCAGCAATGGCGCGCCGTGGCCCGCGACGAATTCCTGTGGAAGGAGCTTTTCTACCGCTACTACCGCGTGTCCCGGGATGTGCCGCGGCACCCAGGTGCGCTCCGGGGCGCGGGGCTGATCCCGGGGGGCCCCACCTGCCGTGAGCCCGGGATGGAGACTGCGCTCCCCCTGCTCTGCCCTCTGCCCGCCGCTGTCGGGGTGGTGGAACCCTTGAACCGCGTCGCCTCAGCTGTGTTACAGTGTCAGGGGCTGAGATGTGCACGGGGAGGGCTCTGGATCTGCCCAGACCCTTCAGAAACGGGGGTCAAAGGGCTTAAAATGCTTTGCCTTTCCCTTCTTTTAACGGAAAGGAGGTTTCTGAGCTCTCTAGCAAGGTGCTCTCTGTAGCTGCTGTCCAGGGATATCCTGGGTGTCATAGTGAGTCACCACATGCTGCTGCATCTCAGCCTGTATGGGATCTGTGGAATCACTGCTGGCTTGGCCTTTCTGGAACTTGGCAGCCCCTCTAATGCAGCTCTTCTCCAGCTGGACTAGGCACTGCCACAAGCACCATTGGCTGCTCCGAGGGTTCCAAGGGCCGGGCTTTGCAGGGACACCTGTGCCTCTCTGGAGGATGTATGGCCCTGTGACAGCACTGGGGTCATGTGCTGAGTCAGCAGCTGCCCTACGGCACCAAGGCAGGTTGGACTTGATCTGGGCTCACAGCAGAAGCTGACAGAGCCTGGCAGGGCTGTGCCTGGCCAAGCTGTCAGAAGGCTTGGGGGTGGCAGTTGTGTGATCACACCTCTGCTCCCTGCTGAGCTTCCACTGCTGGAAGCAGTTTGGTGCAGTTTGGAAGGATGACCCAGCTCTGTCACACCAGCTGGGACCTGGCAGCAGGAGCCCTTGCTGCCCAGGGGGGTTTCCCTCCAAGCAGCCCATTCCCAGTGTGTTGCAGGGCGCGGGAGGGCTGTGCGGGGGGCCCCTAGCTGTGGCTGAGGGAATTGATCCTGTCTTGTGAGTTGCAGTGGCTACAGAAGGACAGGAAGAAATGCCAAGGCTCAGGCAATGGCAGCTGATCTCCTTGCAGCAGGAACACCACTGCAGAAGGGCTCTGGGAGGAGGTGGATGTCAATGGGATTCCTCCAGGCTGTGTGACCTTGCTCTTGAAGACCCTGTGAGCCCTATGGGGCTGATGGTGTTCTCCTTAGGGTTTTTCTGAAGCCTTTTGACCGGGCTCATTCCCTCCCTGCCTCCTGGAGCTGCTTAGTCAGCTGCCAGCCCTGTTCTTGAGCACTAATTAGGATCAAGCAGCTGGTGTAGCTCAGTAACGTATTCAAGCACCTCCCTGGCTGCTGGAACTGTGGGCACCCTGCACAAAGCAGCAGGACAGGGACAGCTGGCAGGCATGGGCAGGGAGCTGGAGCATGAGTTTGGGGAATACCTCTGCCAGCCTGGCTGCCCTGGGCAGCCCCATGGTTAGAGGAATGGTATCCAGTGGGTCTGTAAGATGAAATGTTAGGTTTGCTTGGCCAAATGGGGCCTGCCCAGACTTTTCCTAGCCAGATGGGCTGAGACCAGGAGGTTCAGAGGGGGTTGAAGCCCAGCCTTGAGCAGCAATGGGACGTTCTGGCAGCAAGCTGGTCCCTGCCTGCAGAAGCAGGTGCCTCCCGGGCTGCAGTGTGTTCCAAAAAATGTTTCAGTCCTGTTCAGTGTCACTAGGAAGGTTGGCCCTTATCCATATAGATGTCTAATCCTCTTTGCTTCTCTGGGATTTGCTGCTACAAGAAATCTGTAGGCTTCCTGGCTAGGCCCTTCATTAAGAATCTTCTTTATTTGTCTTTTATTGTCCATCAGTAAGACTCCTGTGTGTATGCCCCAGGTTGTGCTCAGCACACTGTGCCCAGCTTCTGTTCTTCTCTCATTTTTTCAAGTCTCTTACCTCATGGAGATGTTTTTTCCTGGCCCCAGACCCTGTCTTAATTCTGTGTTAGACAAGACAGCGATAATCAGGGTATGGCAAGGAGCAGTTTTCCAGCTTCTCTCTTGTCTCACCTGGTTGATTTGGTTTTGCTGGAGCATGTGTTCCTTCTTAGGACTGTTTTGTCCTGAGCAAGCTTTTGGTCTGACAGGCAATGCCTCTGCCTGGGCTGTTCCAGCAGAGGCTGTGCTGCTTTGGAAAGCAGAGGTGTGGTATGGAGTTGTGTGTGTACTGTAAGAAAGGAGTGTTGTGTGTGGGAGTAGGGAAGCTGCTGAGGGGCTGGTAGCTGAGCTGCAGCCCTGGGTTGGTGCCCCAGCAGAGCTCCTGGCCTTGCTCCACAGAAGCCAGGACTGGTTTATTAAATCCTAATGCCATGTTTAGCCTAGCTCTGCATCCCTCCACTCACACTCCTGTCTTGTGTCCCTGCTCTGTGCTGCAGGTGCTGTCTCCTGGTACGATGAGTTCCAGAGGCTCTACGACACCATCCCTTGCGTGGAGGTGCAGGCCCTGAAGGAGCATAATGACCAAGTTTTGCACCTGAGCTTCTCCCACTCTGGCTGCCTGTTTGCATCATGCTCCAAAGACTGCACGGTCAAGGTAAAGTGGTAGGTGCCCTGCCCAGCCCTTGTAGCCTTCGTCCAGTGGGGCTTAGCCTTGAGAGCAGCCTTTGGGAAGTCTGTAGAGAAGTTTGACCAGATGTCCCTGGACTTGGGCTGGTTCCTGCCCAAGCTGTCTTCTAAGCTATAGAACTAATGACTCTTGTAGATGTAGCCTTGAGGGCTGTGGATTCCAGCTCCAGCCTGAGTGTATGTGGAGGTGGCTGCGGTGCTTTGCTTTCTAGGTGCCCTGTTGTGCCCTGGGTCTGTTGAAGACTGGGGAGATAATGATCCACTGCAGAGGATCATGTCTTGCCTGCATGGTTGTCCTGGGAGGAATCTGTCCGAACATGCTGGAAACCCAGCTGTGATAGCACCATCCACTGCCTGAGCACCCTCTCCTCTGGCAAATGGAGCAGCAGTTCTCCATTTAGCCCCTCTCTATTTTCTGTCAGGGGAATGGACACAGATATGGTGAGGGGGAGGCAGTTAAATGGAGTTTTTGATACTGTTTGTCTTTCATGTTCCAGTGAGTACTGGCAGAACAGATAAAACAGAATCACTCTCAGGCTGCTCAGCAGCTTCCTGACTGTCTGTCTCTCTAGATCTGGAGCAATGAGCTGGACATCTCCCTGCAGCACAGCTCCAATATGAGGCCATACAACTGGAGCTACACCCAGTTCTCCCAGTTCAACTCCGATGACTCCCTCCTGCTGGTATCTGGTGTCTTTGTGGGGCCTCACAACTCCTCCTCAGGGGAGATTGCTGTGATCAGCATGGGTAAGTGGGGCTTCCCTAGAGCTCCCTGGGGCATATGAATGCTGGGTGAGGGGGTTCCCTTCTCTTTGGGTGTGCAGTAGCCTTGCCTCAGCTTGTCCTGACTCCTGAGCTAAGATTCCAATCACAGTTGTAGAGGGGAAACCTCACTGACAGCCTTAACTCTATTTGGGTCACTACAGCAGCATCTCAAGGCAGTGTTTCACCTATTTAGCCTCACTTCTCTTCTAAGTGCCAGTCTGGGTAAGGGTTATCCACATCACTCATCTTGAAGCCCCTGCCTCTGGCATATGTGGTGCTTAGCATAGAGCCACAGAAACCCAGAATGGTTTGGGTTGGAAGAGAACTTAAGGCTCATTTCAACCCCCTGCCATGGCAGGGACACCTTCCACTAGCCCAGGCTGCTCCAAGCCCCATCCAGCCAGGCCTTGGACACTTCCAGGGATCCAGGGGCAGCCACAGTTTCTCTGGGCACCCTCCCAGGGCTTCCTCACCCTCACAGGGAACAGTTCCTTCTAATCCCATCTATCCTTGCCCTCTAGCAGTGGGAATCCATTCCCCCTTCTCCTGTCCTTCCATCCCTTGTCCCAGGTTCCTCTCCAGCTCTCCTGAAGCCCCTTTAGGCACTGGAAGGGGCTCTAAATCTTTTTCCCGGAGCCTTCTCTTCTCTAGGCTGAACACACCCAGCTTTCTCAGCCCATCCCCAGGGGAGAGCGGCTGGATCCAGCCCTCAGATCACCTCTGTGGCCCTAGTCTCACCCTTAGGTCTCACAGGGCTTTCTGAGGTGTTGTCACCTGAGCCTCTTTCACTTCTGCTGCAGCTCTGTGTATAAGACATATCCCCACTGTGTTATCTCGCCATCTTTGGCAGAGTCCCACAGTACCAGCAACTGGGAGTGCACAGCTGCCTTGGCTGGACAGTCCCCAAGCCCCAGGGGTGGGAGGGAAATTCTGTATGTGTTTAACTCGTTCTTGTCCCCAGGGCCTGCTCTGGGCCTCGCTCAGGGAAAGGATGGGAGGTTGCTCTGGCTCTGTGCACTTCCCTGTTATTTTGGTTTCCTTTGTGCAAGGTATCATCACACATCTCTGGAGAAAAGAGAAATAATCTGTCTCTGTAGCAGTGGCTGGGAGCTGTATGGGGGTTGGCCTCTCCCACAGAGACTTGGATCCACTTACCCTCTCCCACACGGTTTCTCTAGGGCTCTTGCTGGAAGTCACTGCCTCACACTCTTGTTTCCCTTCCAGAGAACTTCACACTGCTTTCCAGGGTGAGGAATAAGCCCTATGATGTGTTTGGCTGCTGGCTGAATGAAACCAACTTGATATCAGGCAATCTGCATCGGATTGGCCGCATAACCTCCTGCTCGGTGCTGTGGCTGAACAATGCTTTCCAGGTGAGCTGCCTTCCTTCCAGCTTCACAGGCAGTGCAGCTTCCTGCTGGCTCCTGGGGGAGGGAAAGCTGCAGGGAAGGATGGCTCAATCCTCCTGTCCTCCCTGTTTGTCTCCTCTGACTTGCCCTGAGGATCCTGAGCTCGAGGCAACCTTGCATGAGGTTTCTCCATGCTCACTGTTGTGGTACTCACTGCAATGTTCTAACTCTGCCCTCAGATCTTGTTAACTTTTGCCACAGTAATTAGGCTGAGGAGTTGGTTGCAGTGCTCCACAGCATGCATTGCCCAGCAGCAGGGCTGCTGAGGTCCTTGGTAGTCTGAAGCTAGGCCTGCGACTGCTGTAGCCTGGGATGTGTCCAGCAATGGCGCTGCTCCCACTTGGTAGCTCAGGGTGTTCCTGGGAGCTGGAGACTGAACTCAGCCCTGCCTGGCCTTGCTGAAGTTTCTTGGGCCAGGTACTGTCTCTGATTCCATGGTGAGACCTGGAGAGCCAAGTGTGCTGGCCTCAAACTGCTCGTTCACTCCCTGGCACTTGGGTTGCTCAATCGTGTTCCCCATGTTTTGCCTCTGTTTCAGTGTCCCACCTGCACATCCCCATGTTTTGATTTTAACAAGATGCTGACCCCAGGTAAAATCCTCTGATAGCAGAGACCCTTCCCACAGCCACATCTCTGTGCTACACTGAGACATTACCCCAGCATTACCCCTTCCATCCCTGAGACGCCAGGAAGGACCTTGCTCATAACAGGGGTATGGGCGTACAGTTACAGGCTGGGAGCAGTGCGGCAGAGAGGGACCTGCTGTATGTGCCTGGAGCAGATACCAAGCTGCCCCTGCTGAGGGTGCAAGCACACTCCAGGATCACAGGGATTCTCTGCCACTGCTGCTGTGGGCCAGAGGGATCCCACTTCATGCTTATCACAGAGGCCTGTTCCTGAAATGCTTGTCGATTATAGAATGTAGAGTATCCTGAGGTGGAAGGCACCCACAAAAATCAAGTCCATCTCCTGGTCCTGCACTGTAAAGCGCCAGGTAGCACCAGCTGATGACCTCAGGGTACAGTGGCAGCAGGACTGCCTAGCTTCTGCGCTTCCTCACTCCCCTGCTGCCAGCCTGCAGGAATGTTTTTTCTCGCTCTGTGTCCATCCAGGATAGGAAGGAGCTCAGTAGAATTGCGAAGCCTGGGGCCCGTTCTTGTGTCAGTGCCCCACACACAGTGTCAAGGGATTTGTGGGGGCTGGTGTCCCTGTGCTAGCTCAGGTCTTGGTTTGAACTGTGGGAGTGATTTGGGGTGGTTCCTGCTTACTTCTCCCCTCTGCTCGCAGGGCATCGAGTCTGAGAATGTGAATGTAGTGAAGAGATTGTTCAAAATCCAGAACCTGAATGCCAGCACCATCCGGACTGTGATGGTGGCTGACTGCAGCCGGTACGATTCCCCGGATCTGCTCCTGGACTATGAGGAGCAGCTGGCTGCTTCCTCCACCTGCCCAGTCTTTGATCTTGGCAGTGACAGCGAGGAAGAAGAGGCCAAGCCCAAGCCGCCTCTGGAGCCAGCTGTACAGGAATTGCTGGATGCCAGGGCTGTGCCGGCAGAGCATGGGCTGCAGCAGCTCTTTGATGATATCATGGAGGGCCGTGTGAGGCCTGCCATGACCGACACAGAGCTGGAGACAAAGGTGGCCGAGCTGTTTGTGCACAGCAGAACTAAACCGCCCGAGCCAAACCTGCTCCCCACAGACAACAATAGCAAGACAAAGTACTTGATCTTTACCACAGGATGCCTCACCTACTCCCCACACCAGATAGGTAAGGCTGGGTCTGAGCCTGGGACAACTGGGGCTCCCTGGGGGCCTGGGCTGCAGCTGCACTTGGGATTTGGGTCGGGAAAAGACCTGGTCTCTCTGCTGCGTGTTTGTGAGGTGTGAGCTGCGATTTGCTCTGGATTCTGAGAGGCCCCATCACTGAGGGGAGTTTCGCCTCCTCCACTTGCCTGAGGGTTGGTTTGTTGCTGCCAGCATGACACGTGGCCAAAGTCATGGCAAGGGCTGAGCAGAAAAGCAAGAAGGAGCGTCTGGTTAAGGACACCAGCCATGAGCAGCAGTGGGTGCAGGGGCAGGGCAGCAGTTGCCCTGAAGGAGTGTGTGGAAGGACCTTGGTCCTGTTCTTTTGTGGGAATAGGCAGGGCAGCAGGGCAAGCCTGGTCTCAGCAGCATGGAGTTGATGTGTGAATCACTTTTGCAGTGCCCTCTGCTGTGGGTGGAACCACCCTTATGTGGGCATCCAGCCTCAGTGAGACAGTTGGGACTGGGGAGGTTTCCAAGGAGATTATTCACTGTCCCAGTCAGTGTTTGTGTGCTGAGTGATGCTGGGCAGGTTGCAGCCCCCTCTGTTGTACCAGGGAGGTGCAATGGGCTGTGGGTGCAGCATGTGCCAGGCCATGGCGTGGCTGGTGACTGTCTTGTGTTGGGATGTCACTTGCTCTCACATGGGGCACTCCTGTTAAGGTAACAGGTCTAACAGAATTTAGAGGAAATCCTGTGGGGAGCTTCTCATTGGGGAGCAGGAGCAGGTAGACTGGCTTTCCCCAAAAGACCATAAAGCTGGCAGAGGTGGAAAGCACCAGGAGTGTGGAGAAGAGGGAGCTGCTCCCAGACAAGACTGCTGGGAAGCCAGACAGTTTCAGTTCCTTTCACTGCCCACACAGTTACAGCCTTGCTTCCTTGCTCTCCTGACTTTCCCATGACATGGTCCCACACCAGTACAGCCCAGTAAGGTAGGGGAAGGCAGTTTCCAGAGCTGTAAACAACTTAGTCTTTGCCCACCTCTGTTAGGAATGTGATCTGGACTGAATGAGATCTATTCCATGCTCTTTCCCGTGGGCTGGGTTTGCAGACAGCCATGGTGACTCAGGCCTGGGCTGAGCTGAGGCAGCACCTGGACCCCCTGGGTTTAGCCAAGGCCATGTCGAAGACTGCAGCTTGCCACACACCAAGGCAGAGCTTTTGAGCTCCCGAATTCCTCTGCAGCCTCCCAGGGCTGAGGGATTTGTGCGATGACTTCGAACTTTGTGACTCCCTGGCTGGTGGCCAGCATTTGCAGTACAGGCTGCTGCTTGGAGGGCTGGACTCTGGCTCAATTCCTGTCCCACCATGAGTCGCTGCAGTGTCACTTGCCTCTTGGTTTGTGTGCAGAACTGGCTCTGTGCCCACAGGACCTAAAGGAGCTCACTCTGTGCTCGCCACTCTGTGCTCAGCTCTCTATGCAGTGCTGCTCCAGCCTGAACTTCTTGAGTTCCTGTTTCTCATGCTGGTTCCAGGTTGAGCAGCCTGTCCTGCTGACTCTGAGTTTGGAACAGGGAGCATGGTGCTGTGGAAGTGAGGATGAAGATGCTGGTGAGCAGCACCAGTGGGGTGGAAGAACACCAGTCCTGCCCCAAGGGTTCCACCCTCAGGGGCAGAGATATTGGGAATGGCTTTGGACTTGAGCTGTAGTGAGGTGTCACCCGTGTCTTTTTGGGCTGCAGGAGAGGGCTAAAATCAAAGTTACTGATTTTAGCAATTTAGTTACTGATTGTTAGCAATTCCTGCAGAGAGGGCATGGGATGGGATGGGCCATACCACCTTCGAGCTCCCCCTGGATCTGCTGAGGATGAAGCCTGTGTGTGTGCCCAGGAGCTACTGAGGCTCACAGGAGTCCTTCAGGAATTCGTTGGAGATGGGCAATTTGTGGAGCTGTTTGTGTTTTGGACCTCTGCAGAGCTCGAAGGGGACAGGGCTTGACCCATCATTTGTCTCATTTAGTCAGGAGGTTCAGAAGCTACAAAGCACTTGAGCACAATTTGGGTTTAAATGTCTGTTCTTCGAGCTTTCTGGGACAGATCCCCACTTGCACGTGACAGTGTCAGGGAAAACCCTGCCACAGCCAGTGCATCTGCTGGGCTGCTCCAGGCTGGCTACTGCAGAGAATGGGCCCAGCCCAGGGAATCATTTAGGAGAAAAACCCTTCTACAACTAGCATGTCCCCTGGGGCAACACAGCTTCCATGTGCTCCAGTGATGGGCTGAGGCGAGGTTTGGCTGTACCCACAGGCACTGGGATCTCGCTGTCTGGGGTTGGATGGGTCAGCACCTTGCCCATGAGCAACGTCCTGGCACATCCAACCCCAAAGTCCACCTGGAGAGCTGAAGGAGCCTGGCCAGGACAGCAGCCCTGTCCCAGACCTTGCCCACCAAGCTGGTTCTCCTTTCTTAGCTGCACCAAGGGAAGCATCTCCCTGAAGCCTAGGATCTCCCGCAGCCCTGCCAGCAGCAGCCTATGGAACTGCCTCCCTCTGCTTCCTGTCCCACAGGGATTAAAAGGATCCTGCCCCATCAGATGACAACGGCAGGGCCGGTGCTGGGGGAGGAACGGCGCTCGGATGAATTCTTTGACTCCCTGGATCATGTCATTGACATCCATGGGCACATCATCGGCATGGGCCTCTCCCCTGACCACCGGTGAGCACAGAGGGCTTCAGCAACTGCCAGGGTGGGCAAGAGCTGCTCGTGGGCTCTGTGGGGTGACCAGGACATGAAGTGACTGTGGTGGATGGATTGGATGCCTGCTGATCCAGGTGCTGATGGTGTGTTACTGCTGAGCATTGCCTCCGGCTGTGGCAAGAATTTGTTCCTGAGCCATCTCAGGACAGGATGGCTCCTTCTGAGAATGGAGGAGCTGCTCGCATCAATGTGTCTTTTTCCTGAGGTAGATCATCCATAGAATCCTAGGATGGTTTGTGTTGGAAGGTAGCTTAAAAACCATCTAATCCCCACCCTCCTGCCATGGGCAGGAGCATCTTCCACTCTCCCAGGTTGCTCCAAGCTCTGTCCACTTGGCTTTGAACACTTGCAGGGATGGGGCAGCCACAGCTGCTGTGGACAACCTGTGCCAGGGCCTCATCACCCTCATAGGGAACAATTTCTTCCTAATATCCCATCTAACCCTGCCTTCTGGCAGTGGGAAGCCATTCCCTGTGTCCTATCCCTCCATCCCTTGTCCAAAGTCCCTCTTCAGCTCTTTGGAGCCCCTTCAGGCCCTGGAAGGGGCTCTGAGATTTCCCTGGAGCCTTCTCTTCTCCAAGCTGAACACTCTCAGCTCTTCCAGCCTGGCTCTGGAGCAGAGAGTCTCCAGCCCTTGGAGCATCACCATGGCCTTCTCTGGAGTCCAGCATTTCCACATCCTTCTTGTGTTGGGTTCCCAGAGCTGGAGGCTGCTCTGCAGGTGGAGTGTCACCTGAATGGAGCAGGGGGGCAGAGTCTCCCTTCATGTGCTGCCTAGAAGACACTCCCATCCTTAAAGATAGTTTCAGTGGGATTAGAGAGGTGTGACCTGACCCTTAGAGTCACCTTTCAGGTGTGGTGACCCTTTCCAGACATGGCCAGGAGTGTTCCAGCAGCCTGTTCCCTGTTTCAGCCTGGATTTCAATGAGCTGGGCTGCACGCTCCATCCCTGCTGTGCCAGGGGATGTGAACTCTGGTGCAGTGCAGGTAACCCCTCCCCGCGCTCCCCAAGGTACCTGTATGTGAACAGCCGGGCCTGGCCACGGGACTGTGTCATCTCGGATCCGATGCAGCCGCCTCCCATCGCTGAGGAGATCGACCTGCACGTATTCGACCTGAAGACCATGAAGGAGGTGAAGCGAGCGCTGCGTGCACACCGGGCCTACACACCCAACGAGGAGTGCTTCTTCATCTTCCTGGATGTCAGCAAGGACTTTGTAGCAAGGTGAGGGGCTGGGCAGGATCCTGATTCTGCATCTGGGAAGGCCTGGGGCTTTTGCTCTGGGATGGCCAGGTGAGCAGAACACTCCTGTGTGTTGGGAGCAGAACAGGGAATGGGATTGGAAAGAACAGAGGGACTGACTTGGAAAGTGCTGATAAAGGGTGGCTGCCCTGGTCCTACTGTAAATATCCTGCTGTAAATCCCTGAGGAAAGGGTAAATCGGGGACTGATGTGTTTGGTGGCAGGTGGCAAATACCCTTCATGGAGCTGCAGGTGCTGTGGAGTGAGCTGAGGGGCCCTGGATCCTAGAGGGAGCTGCCTGCACAGGATGAAGTTCATGGAGACAGGGGCTTGGGTACCCTCTGCCCCCATCCCTGCAGAAGGACAGGGGTGGGAAGGGCAGGGTGTTGGGGCTGCTGGGCTGGCACTGGGAGCAGTGGGATGCTCTAACCACTCTCTCTCCACCCTAGTGGGGCAGAGGATCGACACGGCTACATCTGGGACCGGCACTACAACATCTGCCTGGCTAAGCTGCAGCATGACAACGTGGTGAACTCAGTGGCATTCAGCCCAGTGGAGCAGGAGCTGCTGCTGACAGCCAGTGATGACACCACCATCAAGGTGTGGCGGTCCCCACGGGCCGTGCGCATCCGGCAGGCCAGGAGCCCCCGGCCCAGGAAACTGCTCTTCTCTTGGCTCATGAACCAGAAAAGCTGAACCCAGGTACATCTGCTCCTGCAGCTTCCTCACTGCAGCACCTCCGTCTGAGCTCACAGAGCCCTGAGCCCTGCACAGAGATAATGAGCTCTAGGCACACAAATCCTATGGCTGAGCCAGGAGGGACCCTGGCAGCGGGAATCCCCTCCTCCTTGAAGCATCGGCTTCAGACAGGACATAAGAGCTGGGGCCCTGTTGTAGGTCTGTGGGGCAGCAGCTGAGCTGGTCACTGCAGGGTGGGCTACCACAGCTTCTCACCAGCGTTGCTACTTGGGCATAGCTCTCTGGGCGAGCTCTGGGCTCAGGGGACACTGAGGCACGTCCAGTGCAGGTGTGTGTGAGCTGGGGACGTGGCCGGGCCCACTGAGAGCCACCAGCTGCAGAGTGCTTGGCAGGAGCCGTGGTGCAGCTGCGCTGCCTGACTGCAGTACTCTCTTAATATTGGCATTTTATTCATGTGTGTTTGTCCCAAAACTCCACAGGCAACTTGTCTGGCTGCTGGGAAATGTCAAGTGCCTCCTGCCCATGGCACCTCTGCCCAGAGGCCAGCAGGGACTGGGGGCAGTGAGGGGGCGGCAGGGCCAGGGCTGGGAGTCTGACTGGCCCCATGGTCTGTGTATTGGTATCATCAAACTTGGGAGGGGGGAGGGCTGGTGGTCACATGGTGCTGGCTTTGCCTCTGTCTTCCTCTGAGTAGCACTTCAATAAGCTATGGATCAGGAACGTATTTATTGTGGGGGATCTGCTGTCCCTTTCTGGGGTACCCATGAGGACAGCTTACCTCCTGCCCATGCTACCCAACTGTGGCACTTTAGGTTCTCTTAGTATGCTCTCTGTGAATAGGTGTAGGCAGTCACAGGTGCTGCAGGTATTCATTCACCTGTAGGTGACGGGGACGGAGCCCCTCCTGTTTGCAGTGACAGCTGAATAAGCTCCCTGTCCCTGGGGCTGACCTGCCATGGCGGGGCTCAGCTCCTCCAGGATCCCACAGGCAGTGGGGACAGTCACTTGGAGTTATTACAGACTCAGTGGTGTTCACTGTCTGTCCCTTGAGCTTCTCTCCATGTAGCAGGTACCCAAATGTCAGTCTAAAATTAAGCTCCCAATCTTGACCTGGCCTAGATGGAGCTCCGAGGAGCTGCTGTCCCTCCTGGAAGCAGGGCTGGGATGGAGCCACAGGGGGATGCATTTTGGGCCCCCCCTGGCAGCCCTGGGGCAGGTGCCTGTGTCATTCCAAATCTGGGGCTGCTGATAGACCTGACAGAGGTGGCAGTTCTTGTCACAATGGCACTGATGGCTTTAGCAGCCTCTGCAGCAAGAGGGTTGGCACCTGTGTCCTGCTGTGCCCCAGCTTAATCTAAAACCCCCGTACTCAGGTTTACTGTCATGAAATGAGGGATTCCTCCATGTGTGTGCACACAGGCTCCACATCCTGCTTTGTGCAGTCAAATAGCGAAGGAACAGCCTCTCCCTCCCCCCTAACTGTGAACTCTCCACCCGTGGCTCGGTGCAGCAGCGAGTGAGACACTGAGGTGTTGTTTGTACTGAGTTTTGCTCTTCACTCTGGCATTGAATAAATACTCTGCTAAAGCATCTCTGCAATGTGAGCTTGTTATTTCCCGAGCACTGTTCTGCTGAGGCAGGGCTGAGGGCCAGGATGGTCACAGGATTGGGCTGGAGCACTGCAGGAGCTGCTGCCCAGCCTGTGGTTACCTGCCCTGGGCTGGGGAGTGTAGGTAGAGAGCTGTGAGCAACAGGAGAGAGACAGGGGCTGGCCGAAGGGCAGCAAGTGTCCATGGCAGTCAGGGCTGAACATTGCAGGCTCCAGGACAGGCCAGGGGCTGGATCCCTCCTGGATTTATATTTTTCCAAGTACTAACAGGCACAAAACATGTAAGCAGAGAGCCCTCCACTGCTGTTTGACATTCCTATGCAAGAGCAGCCTCCTGATCTGCAAATGCCACTATCCCCTCATTGTCCCTTTGCATCTCCCTGGTGCAGCACCTGCTGTGATGTGAAGGGGGTCTGGGGGCTTCCCAGACAGGACACGGTCCCGTGGTCATCCTTTGTGTTTGTCTCTTCCACACACAGTGAGTGGAGGCCACCAGGCTGCTGCCCCCACATGGGTTTAGTCCATGGGCTGGTGCTGCAGCTTGAGAGGGGCAGGAACAGGTGTCCTGCAGGCACTGGGCTCCCAACAGCAGCCTGTCCTAGGAGAGCTCAGAGCTGTTACAACCCAGGAACAGGAGTGTTGGATTTGCCTTAGCAGCAGGAGAACCACTGGAATCACTGGCCCAGCACTGCTGCACTGGCTCCCACTGGCCTTTGTCCCAGTGGAGCTCCAACAGTCAGGCTCCAGCTCCTTCCCTTCCCATTACAGCTCCCCGTTCCCTCCTTGTTTGGGAATCCTCCTGCAGAAAGGCAGGGGACTCTCTCTGCAGGGGAGAGTTCCCAGCACAGAAATAATTCCCCAGCACAGGAACTCGCCCACCCCCAGGCAATCCTCTCCCATGCTGTGCCCAGGCATCCCCTGGCTCATACAGACAATGCTGTTCAAACATTTTTATTAGTGCTTCTGACCATACTACACCCTCAAGGAAAACAAAACCTAGTTCACAGTGCCAGACTAAGATTGTGTGGTCAAAAGGGGGAAAAACCCCACAAAAATGCAGCGGTGGCTTGTGTCCAGTGTTTGTCCATGTGGCCGCCAGGCTGGCAGAGCTGTGCCCAGGAAAGGGCTGGGCCCTTGACTGCAGCACATAAGCACAATTCCGGCTGCCAGCTCCAGAGCTGCTAAGAGCCAAAAAAGGCGCAGACAGCATCAGCAGCACCAGAAGGGTGGGGAGGAAAAAGCTCCTGGTGGGAGGGGCTGACAGGCCATGTTTCTCCTCCAGCAGTAACACCGTGGCCTGAAGAACTCAGCCTGAGCTTTGCTGCAGCACCGACTCTCCCATCGACCTTCCAAACATGTGCTGGGGCAGGAGGACCAGCTCCCACCCTGAAAGCAGCCCAGACTCCCACCCAAGTGAGCCAGCGTCTCCACAGTCCCTCCTGGCACTACCTTGCCAGAGCCCCCAGTCTCACTGCAGGCAGCACCCCATGAGCTGACATTCTGATCAGCACAGAACAAGCTCCCTCCCTACATAACACTTCATTCCCAGCGATTCTATGAACAGAGCTGACCTTCCTCTCCCTTCCAGGAGAGGAAGGCTTTTCCAAGCGTCCCTGGGGAGCTGCTGTAGATGGGAACAGGGCTCTGCTAACCTGGATTTTCCTCATAAGGCAACAGGGTGAGAGCAGCAACACAGGGCTTGATCTGTCAAGAGACAGGCTTAGGACAGGCTGAAGGGGACTTGCACAAAGGGAAGGGTCCTGTCACCCCTCTCTGACCTCAGACTGTGCTGTAACCAGCTTCTGTTCCCCAACAGCAAGACCTGGGTCTGTCTCCAGGCCCTGCACACACAGGTGTAAGAAGTTCCAAGCAGCGATTCCAAAGGGGGCTCACAGGTCACCCCAGCACCTGTCTGGAGAGCCCCTGGCCAGCACAGCAGCCACAGGTGCAAGAGGTTCAGCTTCGGCTAGGGTCCAACTCAGCCTGCAGGAACCCTGAGTTCCTGGGCAGCAGCAGGGACATTCCAAACAGCCCCAGGGGCAGGTCAGGGAAGTGCCAGCACATGCGGGGACAGCCAGACCTGCAGGGTTCCCTGCCAGGGCAGAGCCTTATGGTACTCTGGATCCCTCAGGGTGGCTGTGCCAGAGCCAAGGTGTGAGTAGATCACAAGCCAAGCAGGCTCTGCAGCCATCCAACCCAGGCTGGGCACCTAGCAGGAACTGCTGGCAGTGAAGGGCCAGTCCATGGCAGCCATCGAGGAGGGTGACCATGCTCCAGCTCCGCTGCCTGAGGAGCAGCACAGGAGCCAACCAGGGCCCCTGATCATTGCAGAGTGTTCACAGCTGGTTCCTGTCACCAACAAAACATCTCTTGGGGCACATTCAGCCACTGACAGAGGTGAGGGAAGCCCAGGCAAAGGAGGCAACAAAGCTTTGAGTCCACCCAGGATCAGGGCCCATCCAGAGCTACCCATGGCCACAGCTACAGCTAAGCTGCAGCAGGCACTATGCAGAGATGTGACAGCCAGTTCTTTCCCACTAACACCAAGAGAGACCTTCTCATGGTTGCTGAACAGGTGCTGCCCGGGGACAGAACACTTCATTTCTCCAGCCCCCAGATCCTACCCAGGTGGCTGCAGGTTCAACATAGGGCTGAGTGGAGACAGAGTTCCAGGGTGCTGTCACCTGGAACCAGCTGGCCCACGACTCCTGAGCTCAGGGATGGGGAGGAATAGTGAGGGAGAGCTGCTGCTGGTGACTGCAGGCCCTGTGGGAGGGCAGGGGCTGGCCACCATGGCCAATATGTCTGCATGGGCAGACAGTACGTATCACACAGCCTGAGGTGGCAGTGCCCAGACACAGCAGTTGTGCTCCACGCAGATGGACGTGGAGCTCGACAGCAGCAGGAGCCCTAGGAAGGCTGGTGAAGCTGTCCCACCCTGGGAGTGAAGCCAGTTCAGATCCTGTGCCTTTGCCTATGAGCAAAGACAGCTCCCAGCACAGCACCCATCCCACCCAGTGCTGCTCGGCACACAGGGCAGAGCGGGGCAGGGCCTGGGGCTCTCAGGGTGCACACCAGCTCTGTGTCACCCTCCTCTCCTGGCACAGGAGGGACAATCTCCATAGCAGATTCACTTCTCCTTCCCTACAGGCATCCCTGGTGCTGCCCCACAGTCCCTTCTGGGCAGCAGCACCTCCTGCCCCATTCCACACTCCAGGACACACCACCCATCACACACCCAGTGAGGGCTGGACTCAGGCCACCCCTGCCCTGCAGCTGGGCTCAGCACCCTCCTAACACACCAACAGCATCAAACCAGTCTGTGTCTCTCTTGCCCAGCTGGCACTGCAGCTGTCACACACTCTCCTTGTCTCCCAGGGTGTGGAGCAACCAGCAGTGCAGAGCCATAGCACCCTACAGCACACAACTTCCAGGAACATGGAGATCTCAGAAGGAAATCCTAGACACCTGAGCCAAAATCCAAAGGAGGTAGAGCTCAGGCAGGGCAAACTGCTGTTTTACTACAGAGAGCTGTGGATGTTGGCTAAACTGGTAGAGCAAGAGCTGCACTGGTTTCCACTGGAGTCCAGACAGCAGCAGTTCAGACACTCAAGTCCCTGCATGGAATTTTCCATATCCCACAGCCTGCCAGTGTCCACTAACCCTCTCCTCACAAAAAATGGCTCCCATCAGACACCTGGTTTCCACTCAGAGCAAAGGTTCCTTTTCAGGAAGGGCTTTTCCCCTCTCTGTGCCACCTTCTTTTGCTCTGAGACCCGCCTGAAGTGCAGCACAAGCAGGAGATGCCCTGGGCAGGGCTGGCTCCACACTCACTGCTCTGAGGTCAGGAGGGTTAGAGGCCTGTGAGATCAACGATGGCTTTAATAAAGATGGCATCATCACGCACATAGGAGTTCTTGGCTTCCATGACGGACACGGGGCAGAAGAGGGGGCAGCCACTGGCGATGTTCATCTCTGTGACAGGGCGCTGGAAGGACGAGGACGTCACATCAGGGCGGAAGGCGTCGATGATGTGCTCCCGGTTATTCTGGTCCAGAAGCATCAGGGTGACCTGTGGGGAAAGGTGAAAACGGGAGTAGCTGAATAAAACACACATGGAAACCTGCCCCAGTGACCTGCTGTGCAGATACCAGCAGCCACAGCCACCCCGTGCACCTGCAAATCGGAGAAATGCCTCTGAACGGGACCACCAGAGAACATCACCTCAGTAACAACCCGTAGAAATCTTCCCCATTCCTACATCCTGCGTGTCACTGGAAACTTCCCTGTGGCAGCACAGGGCTGTTGGACTGACTGAAAACCTACACCTTGTTCTCAGTACCGACACTGCACACAGGTTAATTCCCAGAGCCAGGGCTGTTTTCCTCTCTGCATTGGCCTGTGCCCACTCAGTCTCCATTTCTGCAAACCTGCAGTGCCCAGGAGCTGGGATCTGAGCTCCTGACATGGAGTGAGCACCCACTGTCACCGAACTCTGAGGCCACCACAACCTTCCTTTGCCCTCAACCCCTGCAGCGGCTCTGTGGGGTTCCAAACATCCCATGTCACCCCTGGTCCCACAGCACAGCCGGTGCTCTCAGCACACCTGTGGAACCTCCAGGGCAGCCAACACAGAGCCCTTGCTCTGCCTTGCCAAGTGGGCCAGAATGACAGTGCCGAGAAGCTCGAGCAGGTGCCAAACCAGAGAGGCCGTGGCTGGACACAGTGGGCTCTGCTCCAGACCCACCTTCTGGTTGAAGGGCCACCGCAGCAGCGCATCGTTGGGTCCCTTCATCACCACAAAAAACAAGGACAGGTGGGTCCCACGGCCGGTGCCGTCCCCGTTCAGGTACACACGCAGACACATCTTGTAGCCATACTTGCTGGTGTAGAAAGCTGTCAGAGAAGTGTGGAACAGGCACAGTGAGGGTCCAGTGTAGCACAGCCTGGCACCAGCAGATCTCTCTGAACTCTGAGGGCTTTTAAGCTTGGCATCTGGGAGGAGCCAGGTCTGGGCTGCACCAGAGGTGGTCTGGAAAGCCCAAGGCCAGGCAGTGCAGCCCCTGGCCTGAGCAGATGCTGTGCACAGAGCAGTTGCTGCTAGTCCATTGGCTGTTCCCTCACTGCCAGGAGAGATCTGCCCCAGATTTGGGCCTATCCTCCTGCACCCCAGGGCTGAAGGAGCTGTGGTTCATGGCAGTAACACTGGTGAGCAGGAACAACCCCCCCAGTAAAACACTTGACTGGAGGCAGAGCACCTTCAGCATCCCTACTGTGAGCTGGTGCCTCTGGTTGGGGCAAGTGAACTTAAGTTCTCGTTTGGACCCCAAAAGCATGGCTTGGGCATGGCCAGCATGGGATCTCAGGCACTTTCCTTCCCCAGCAGTCCTGGGAATGCCTGTGGTAGATTCGCAGCTTGAAAAGGGACCTGACACAAGTCACCCTCCCACAGTGGCACAGAGCAGTGCATCTGGGACTGGTGAGGCTCAGCAGGCACAGGCAGAGATCAGAGGTCACAGCCAATATTTTGCTGCAGGACTTGATGCTTTTCCCAACAGGCAGACTATGAATAGCAGAGACACTGTGCTCTTCCACAGGGTGAGGAGCAACAGATCAGGTCCCTGATCACTGTGTCCCTCTTGGTAATCCCCAGCTCACTTCTTCTGCTCCTTCCTCTCCACCTGCTTCACCCAAAGGCTCTCAGGACAGATGACCTCTTTGCTAGCCCAGGGACAACATCCTCACTGCCCCTCTGGGCCTTCTCAGCACTCCTATTACCCTTCGAATGTAAAACTCATCGAGGAACAGAAGGACGGCTCCAGGGTGGTGAGAGTAGCCAGGGAGAGGGACCAGGCAGCTGAGCATCCTGTTCTCCCTGGCCCAGGCAAGGAGCAGAGCAAGAAACCAGTAAGGCCCTTCCCCTTCTGCCCCCAGACTGATGGGCTTCACCCTGGCTTGTCCCGGGTCAGGCCCTGAATGAACCTTCCTTGCACAATTTGCTGTTTTGAACTCAAGATTTTGCGCCCTTTGCCAAACCCTGTGGCAATCATTTTGTCCTCACTGTAAGCAGGAACGCCACTTCCTTTTCTTTAACACAGATATCAGCTGGTATTTCCTTGCCTTTACATTTAATGCAAACCAAACAATTACAGCCAGTTCACTTTCTCATCCCATCCACAGACTGCATCTCCTCTCAGCCTTCTCTTCCCTCTTAGAACAGCACTGCTCTGCCTGCTTCACTCTCCAAGTCAAAACACTCCCTTCCACATGGAATATTGTTGGTTTTGGCATGATTTTCTCAGCCTGGCCTTGGCAGCATCTCCCAAGCAAAGGATCTGCCACAAGACCCACACCCAGAGAGAGATGCAAAAGATTTTGGGGATTTTGCAAACCTGGAGAGAAGATGGCAGGAGAGCGGCCTGTTATCGCCTCCTGACGCTTCCGGGCAAACTCTGTTATCTTCCAGATGAAAACTCCATCGTAGGTGGAAGCCTCCATGTTGCGGATCTTCTCCTCCATCTCAGCCATGGCCAGGTCTTTGAGCCCAATGCTCCTTTCCAGCTGCCGGACCTGCTCAGTGGGATACATACTGCAGGTTAGAAACACGCGGGCTCTGGGGCCTGGGACAGCTGGCAAACCCTGGCAGACTCCAGCATCCCCTCGGGACTACTCCTCAGTGAGAGACTTTCTCCAGAATGCACAGGGAGTGTAGGAGGGAGAAATCGAGCAACATAAGGCAATTCACTGAAGTTTCGTTCTGCACCTGTCACTCTGGAGAAGATCCATTGATACAGCTCAGTGCTTGAGCTGGAAACTTTCCCATAGCCAATGTAAAACTCCTTCCAAGGAGCTGCTCCAGTGGCTGAGCAGCACAAGAAGTGAGGATGGGAAAAAAATCCCCAATAAGTCAGTATTGTGACAAAACTAAATTGAGAAAGAAAAGAACCTACACCCTCTGAAGGTTTTGTCCCTGCCAGCTCACACGGGATCGTGCCAGATCAGTTGCCCAGAGTATGCTGCAACTGGAACACTGCAAACTGCACACTCCAGGTGCCAGGAACACTAGGAGCACTCCACAGGGACTGTGCTGGAGCAGACTGGTGGAGGCAGCTCCTTCACACCTCCAGTCTGCTGCTGCAGGCAGCAGCACTGATTGCACTCCTTTGGCAAAGGCAGCACTCCTTTGGAAAGGTCTGGAAGGTGAGAAGCCCCACAGATTTAGTGAGATGCAGTGCAAAGAGATGCAGTGAAATTCTGGGTGCACTGGCTCTAGTTGGAAAATTTCGCTGAGGAAGAACCCCTTGATATCTTGCCCAGCTTGATAATTAACAGAGATCTGATGCTTTACACAGGTCAGCTAAATTCTCAGCTTTTCCTGGGAGCTGCTGAGGGTTAGGCACAGGCACAAAAGGTATTTTAGTTCTGCCTTCAGATTTTTGGAGTTTCAGGGCCAGGTGCTGCAGCTCTGCTAGCTCATGACATGGAAAGGAAACAGGAAACAGTCTCTGTTGGGAGTGCTGGGAAACTAAGGCGAGCAGTTACACACCTTGTTGCTCAGCGTTTCGATTTTCTCCTGGTCCAGCTGGTGCTGGCGGCTGTAGGCTTCAGCTGTCAGGGATACTCTCTCCACCTCCCGGTTGAGCACACAGACAATGTTCTCAAAGGTCACTGTTTTCCTCTCAAGGGCCTCACACCTTCCCAAGAGTTCCAGGGACCGGGAGAGCTCTGACTCCGAGCACAGTGAGTTTGCTGCCAGCAGTGGGGAGCTGTTTTGTGATGAGGAAAGGACAGGAAGGGGTTTCGGGTCCCCAGCATCAGTCCTGAGGCTGAGCACAGAGCTCAGCAGCATGTAGAGATGCTCTGCCAAACACTTCCTTTCATGTTCCAGGAGCTTTTCATTTTCCACCTACGTGAAGACAAATACATCCCCCGTTCAGCATATGCAATCTACCCTGTAACCATCCACAGAACAAATTCCTTCTATCCAGGTCACAACATCAGCTTTAAATTTATAATTTATAGAGGAAAAAAACAATGAAAGAATTTTTAAGAGGAAAGAATTTTTTAAAATGTGTTTTGGTGGGGGTGGTGGGGGTTTTTGTTTAGTTTTAGAAATGCTTCAAATCACATACAATGAGGGATGCTAAACACTTTCCCCTAACTATACTGGTCTGCTCTGCCTTCCTCCAACCCCTCCCAGAAAAGCTCTGTCAGATGTATTTAACAGCAAAAAAGGACAAAGCCTCACATAACCCCCGGAGGAGATATTTCTATGAAACAGTGGAACCTGCAAAAATTAAGTGACAGAGAAATATGGCCTGGCCCGATTTCTTCACTTACAAAATCACTGTAATCAAAAGTCATTACATACTTGCTTGGGTTAAAAGAGAACTTAAAGCTCATCCTGTTCCACTCCCTGCCTTAGGCAGGGACACCTTCTACTAAACCAGGTTGGTCCAAGTCCCATCCAGCCTGGCCTTGGACACTTCCAGAGATTCAGGGACAGCCACATCTTCTCTGGGCAACCTGTGCCAGGGCCATTCCATCCTCACAAGGAAAAATTTCTTCCTAAAAATCTCATCTAAACCTGACCTCTGGCAGTCTGAAGCCATTCCCCCTGAAAGCAGCATAACCACCAGAGTCCCAAAGCACTTAGGGTGCTCTTAAAGTAGGAGGAGATTTCCTTCCACAGGAATTTCATTCCTGGGACACACAGACTCTGCACAACAGATGATATGAAGTTCCATGTGCAATGGGTTTAATCAAATACCTGAAGGTAAACACATGTGAAAGTTTTGGCAACAGTAGTTTGCAGGTGAACTCTAATGCTGAGACTGAAAAGCCCCAAGGTAACCCAAGAGAGGAGCCCTTACCACTTCAGCACAGCCCACAGCCTCGAACCGGCAAGGTACTTTGGATCTGCCACACGTCTTCACATGGTCCCGAAACTAGAAAGGCAGGAAGGAAGGCAGTGTTAGATCTTATGTGTTCCCAGTGCTCCCCTTCCATCCCATTGACATTTGGGAAACTCCCAAGATGAAGAATGCCCAAGCTGTGCCTAATCACCAGCTGCCAAAGTGCCCATTAAACCTGAGCTCTGCCCATCATCAAGCCTGACTTTTGCTGGAATACAAATACAGCCCTGACCCCTGAAGAAAGCTTAATTTCTCCTTCTCTTGATGGCTGGGAGGTCTCACTGCTCACCTGCACATGCAAGAGAGAAAAAGCAATGGGTACAGGTACAAGCTATGGATGCAGAATAATGAGCTTCCCTGAGGGCTGAGGAATGGGAGGCATAGGCAACAACCCCATGAAACAAGGGCACATTTTATTCTGGGCACTTCACACAACTCTGGTCACGATGTGCTACAGGTTGGTATTTTTACCTCCATCCCAGCACTACATTTCTGCAGAGAGATGCCACTAACCCCTCAGCACTGAGATGACTCGTTCAGGTTCCCACACAGCGCATGATTAATTCAACAAGCACTGTCACAGCTTCAGTTTGAGTTTAGTACACTCCTCACCATCAGATACCAGAGCTCTGTTCTGAACAACCACCATATTCCCTCCCCACTTAACTCCTACATCTGCTACAACAGATGTCAATTAAAACTAGTTTTAAACTACTTTTTTAAAGGCTCCTAGATCCATCTGGCTTGTGTAATGAGTTGGGTTATCCAGAGTTAACATGGCAGCAAATACTCAACAAGAGTTTGGAGAGAAAAACATAGGAGTTAATTTTTAAACATAGAGTAAATCACCCATGGGAACCCCATGAGCTGGCTCCCTGCAGGGCTTCAGCTCCCACCTGCAGATAAGCCAGGCTGTACCCCACATCCCAGCCTGCAGATAAGGTGGATTGCACCCCCACCCTCAGCCCCTCCTTACGCTGCCCATTTAGAAGAACTCTTTTGCTCCTCTTTTAGCTGCCTCTGTTCCCCTGCCCTGCTAAAGGGCTTTTTCCAACACTGCTACTAAAAGTAGTTGCCCATAGAAGGCAAGATGGTTTCAGATACATGTGCTGTTTGAAAGTATTTCCCAAAACATTAATTTTTCAGACTTTTGAGCCTTGTCCCAGGAGCCAGCAGCCCAGAGATGCTATAGGCATGTATTCCTTTAGATGATTAATTAGATCTCGATTAATATAGCTGGAGATGAGCTCTCTTTCCAAAATTGCAGCAGTGGTTGATGCAGTTGCTCTACACAGAACATACACCCAAGAGTGTGCTCTTCCCAGAGGCTCTGCCCCCAGACATGGTTCCAAGGGAGGTGGCAGTGGCAGTACCAACACTGACCTGCAAGTGCCCCTGAGCCACATTCCCTCACACCCATCCTTATGGAAAACTAACATCCACACTAACAGCTGCCACTGTTTTCCACACTTCATTTCCTAATGGACTCTGTACCTCCCTGCTCCCAGAATGCCAAGCTCAGCCCATCAGGACACGAAATACCCCCGCAGCACAGGGTTGGATAGATACCTTCTCCCTGGGAATCTTCTTCCCACAGCCTTCACAAGTCAACGGGAATTCAGGGCAGATTTCATCATGAGCCTGTGAAGGAACATACAGGAGATATTTGTCCTCAAATAAAAGCTTCACGGAGGTTCTGTGATGGGCACAATCCCATGGGGCTGGGTTTATACTTTATTAGAGCCAAGAGCTGGATTTACCAACCTAACTCAGACCTTGGTCAAGGTGATCTCTCTGAGCTGCTGACTCATCCTGTGACTTCCAGGCTATCCCAATTTGGGGTGCCTACATAGCCTCAACCTCTATTTAAAAGCTGCTACAATGATTTTTTTAAAAATCAAGTTATTGCATTGATGGCCATGATAATCAACGGGAAACTCCATTTATGGCTCTGCCATGAGAAGACACATTGAGGCAGGTTGAGTGGAGTGAGCCGCTACCTCAACAGGGTATTTTGGGTAATTTTTCCACTGTAAGGGTTATCAGTCAGCTGAGGTACAGGCCCTGTGCCAGCTCATCACACACCAGGCTGAGCTGTCTGATTGTATCTTCACATTTGTATTAGAATACCATTTTTCAACCAGAAACAAAAATATTTTTAAATTGTTTCATTTACCAGCCCCTTCATATAAGCACCAACCCCTGCAGCCAGAGTCAGGGTTGGGTGATGGCCAGAGAGGTTGAACAAATGACCAGGGCAACGTGATCCTCTGTCCTCAGTAGACTCTTGGGCAACAGTGCTGGCTAAATGGAATGCTGGAACATGTCTCTGCTTCTGTATCATTTCCACACTGCTTAAACCTTCTCATTATACACCCACCAGTTGAAACACGGCATTGGAAACACCATGAATATGCAGATCAAAACTCAAATTAAAAGATAAGAGCACTGAAGTCTCCTGGTAGGGACAGAAAAAAAATCCAACCAGGAGCATTTCTAACGTAGCCACCTGAAACCAGATGTTTCTTTGAAAATATGGTCACATTCAATCTCTCTGTTGCCTTCTGTGGGAACATGCACAAACCTCACCCTGTCACAAATCAGGAAGTGGAAAGTGAAACCAGCAGCAGCTCCACTCCAGCTTCTTGGTCACTCTCTCCTTTTTATGCTTTTAAGCTCAGAGTTCCAATGTGTGTCCCTCGAGAGATGACCAACCAGCCAGCGGGGTTTGGGGGGCACCGCTGCCCACACGGACACTGCTGCCCACACGGACACTGCTGCCTGCAGAGGCGCAGGAGGCCAAGTGCCTGCCTTTATCCCACTCACTCCCACTCAAGAAGGGGCTAAGCCCTTTCTTCTACTGCTGTCATGTTCTAGAAACACCCGATAGTATCTACCCCATGACCCACCAAGCACTGACAGAACAGATGGTCTGGCTGAAAGAAGGAAACTTCACTGCAAAGGCAACTATTTTAAAAGGGAGTATTTTAAACTTATGGTCTCCCATACCAACATGCTGCGTGTGAAACTACCACCCCCTTCACATTCCCCACCTCCCAGCATTTATCCTCCATCCTGACTCCCCTCAGCACCACGATGTAATGCCCAAAAGTGGGCAGCCCTGCCTGTAGCATGGGAAGGAAACCAGCTCCGCTGTGCTCGAAGTGCAAATGTTCTGTATGTAAATGGTTAAAGACACCCAGAAGCATCAGCCAGTGCAGATGCAAACATTTCTGTATAAACAGTTTCAGGCTCTTCTGGAAACCCCTGTTCCTCCCACCCCACGTGGGTGTTAGAACAGAGATGGATGGTATCACTGCTGGAAGAAATCCAACCCATCCTGGAGCCAAGAGCAGGGGTTGGCACTCGATCCTGATCTGCCACACTCCACTCCCCCAGCAATGGGGCAGTCATATTTATATCTTTCCCAAACCCATAGCTGTAGCTTCTGCTACAGAAATAAGCACCACTGACATCCAGGCACTTGCTTGGTAAGTTTTTGGGAGCTCTAGAAAGCCATGGCTGTGAGCGGGGCTAGGCAAGAACAGGCACTCTCCCAGAGGGAACCACAGTGGAAATCAAGTTGGACAAGCAACAGAGGGAGGGGACAGCCATGAAAGAATTAAAGTGGAGCTGGAAGACAACTGCTCACCCAGCAAGGCACACACCAGCCTGCAGCATCCAACAGCAGGAGTGGAAAAATCAAATGGGGCAGAGCTATAAGCTTTCAGCAACATCTGGTTCTTCCCACTGAATTACAATCAAAGCTACTGATTGATCCACACATCAATTTCTTTCCCTAATAGTAAACACTGACACAACCTCACAGCAGCCTCTCCATCACCCACCACCATCAGTCCATTCCCTGGGAGCTCACTGGAAAGGTTAGAAAATCAGACACCACTGTTCATGGAAGGACCAGGGCAATCGAGAGGACCAGAGTCAGGAGCTGTGTGTGAGGGAAACCACTGAATCACAGAATAATGGAATGGTTTGGGTTGGAAGGGACCTTAAAGCCCATCTCATTCTACCCCGCTGCCATGGGGAGGGACACCTTCCACTATCCCAGGTCATTCCAAGCCCCAGTCCATCCCGTCCTTGGACACTTCCAGGGATGGGGCAGCCACAACTTCTCTGTGCCAGCGCCTCACCACCCTCACAAGGAAGAATTTCTTCTTAACATCTAATCTAAGTATCTCCTCCTCTACTTTAAAATTGCTCCCCCTTTTCCTGTCACTATCTGTCCATGTAAAAAGTCTCTCTGCATCGTTTTACAAGCCTCCTGTAAGCACTTACAGGCTGCAGTGAGGTTTCCCGAGCCTTCTCTTCTCCAGGCTGCTCAAAGGTGCTGAGCTCTCCCCTCTGCCTGGAGGCCCACTGGCAAACAGAGCTGCTAGCATGTACTGGGAATCCCTCACCTCAGTATCAGGACAGCTGTGTATTTTTAAAATTTGCAGTATTTGCAGACAAAGTTTCTCTCCAGACACTCCAGCAGCAGGATGAGGCAGTTTCATCTGGGACAGCAAGGGCAGCACTCTGCACTGCAGCTGTGCAGGGGAGTGCAGGCATACAGAGGGAAAAGCGGATTTTAAAAAGGGCAGCTGATCCCTGGAACACACAGTGATCATTCCTAAGGGGGCTGAGGGCAGACCTCACTATGCTCTGAAGCTTCCTCATGAGGGAAAGCTCTGATCTCTGCTCTGTGTGCCAGTGACAGGACCTGAGGGAATGGCTGGAGCTGTGTCAGGATGGGGTTAGAATGGACAGTAGAAAAAGGTTCTTCCCCCAGAGGGTGCTGGGCACTGCCCAGGCTCCCCAGGGAATGGGCACGGCCCCGAGGCTGCCAGAGCTCCAGGCGTGTTTGGACAGCGCTGCCAGGGATGGACAGGCTGGGATTGTTGGGGGGTCTGGGCAGGGACAGGGGCTGGGCTGGGTGATCCTGGTGGGTCCCTTCCAGCTTGGAATATTCTCTGGTTCTAATACAATGTCAGCATGAGCTGCTTCCCTATTTCTCTCCCAGCCAATAAGGAAAACTGCAGTTTAATCTGATCACCATTTCATCTCAGGGCATTGCTAAATTCGATTTCAGCTCTGGAAGAGGCTTCTGCTGGAAATCATTATCTCCATACCCTGGTGGCAGAGCAGGACATACCCCTGCTGCCTGGCCGCTCTGCCTGTAACCTGCCACATCCAGACAGGTCCAGTGTTTTGGAGGTCTTGTAACTATATCAGGAATCCATCAGCAAGACACTGTGTTCCCCTTCCAGCAAAGGGACAAAGCAGGCAGCTAGGAAATGCCACTGTTGAAGCAGCTGCTGTGAGATACCTCTGCCAGAGCCTGTGGGAAGGTCACAGCAAAGAGCAGGGCTGGCAGAGGGACAAGGGACAGCAGGACAGACTCAGAGTGAACTGCATGCTGCAGCTCTCCTACAAAATCCCCTGTCTTGGAAAGTCACTCCATTAGTCTCCTCCAAACACAGCAACAGTAACCATAAGCAGACAGGTCAAGGGCTTGGCAGCTGGAAGGGAGCAACAAGAAGGAAGCAGAACTACCAGGACGGCAGAGGAAAGCCAGCTGCCACAGCAGCTATCAGGGTACAGCAGTGGCTATCAGGGCTTGGCTAGTCTCCAGCGCCAGCACTGCCATGTGCGGCACTTGGCTCCTTGGAAACTTTTCCTGTAGCCTGGCTACAAGGAAAAGTGTGGGCCCATGAAATTGTAGAGAAAACACTGAAAATGGGTCTCCAATGTAAAAGAGAGAGTTTTAAGGGAACCTGAATCCTATGTGCTAAGAAGCATCAGCTGCTTTGTGCGCCTCTTGTCAGTTCCCCAGGGGCTTCAGAGCCTGCAAGATGGGAATGTGCCACACAAGGCAGGTGCTTCATGACGCCCTGCTCCTCTGAAGTCTCCATGTCCTTCTGTGCTGCAGCTCCAACTGCCAGGGAAGTCCTAAGCTGGTTCTATGCCAGGCTTACTCGAACCTTTCCCTATACAGGTGAGTCAGGCTACAAGGCACAGGGTGACCACACGCCCAGTCCTTGTGCTACTGCATGGAGCCCAGCAACACAAGGCTGGAAAGCAGGAACCCAGTCTGTAATTTCCAGTGCCAAACAGGAATGGGAGCTTTCTGAGACCATCACACAGGCTGGTGCCAGACACAAACTTCTCCCTTGCTGGGACATGCTGTTGACAGATCCAAGCAAGTTCACTTGGCATCACAAATATTCAAACTTCAAAGAAACTGTCAAAACCAAAGATGAAGTTTGCATGAGTAGGTACTGTTGGCTCCAGCTGGGCAGGCAGTGAGGGCCTGCACACCCCCACTGGCGCTCAGTACTCTGGTGCCCACCTGAGTGAGGACAAAAGGGAGCAGAAGCCCTGTGGGGGCTCCTGTGGGCCTGGCTCACACGTCTGTTCAGACCCAGGGGAGAAATTCTTGTTTTCAATGTTGAAGTTTTGTGCATCAGCTGTTAGGGCTGATCAGACATAGCTTTGATTTAGGGACTGCTGGCAGAGGGACACCAAGGCAGTGTTTCAGGCACTGAAGACAAGTGTGAAGGCAAGAGCAATTTTTCTTAGGGCAAGGGAGAGTACAAAATGCATTTGAAGCAACAGCAGGTTTTCCGCCATTTTCTAAATTAGGTTCTGCCACTTCTGGTTGCTTTCAACTATAAACAAGCATGAAGTGGTGGCACATTCCAGGATGCTTTTTCCAAACCCCTCCACAATTCCCCCAGCTGCATTCATGGTGAGATTTTCTCACAGTGTAGATGGCATACTTAGCACTCACCTCCACTTGAAACCTCGTGACTTACAGCTCTTCATTCTCCAAGGGGCAGATGTCAAAACTATTAATTTTTGGGCCACCACAAGAAGGCTGAGCTGGTTTCAGAAGTGAAGAGCAGACCCTCTACACCCGGGGCTTTCCAACCCCCTCCCACGCACGCTCTCTGGCACTCCCCGTGGCTTTACCTCCCACCACAAGTTTGGACGGGAAATTGCCTGCGTCTGGGCAGCCAGCTACACTAACTACTGTGGGGACTGTAAGCATGGCTGGGATGTGTTTGTGGGCCTCAGCTCCGGTTCTGGAAAATAAAGGTGTGTCTGATCCCTTTTTCAAAAGCAGAAGGTTCTTTTGGTCACCTGTTTGTGCAAGTCAGGGATTCTCTCACCAGAAAATTGTCTGGTCCTGCTAGTCAGGCTGGAGCTAGCTGCAAACTGCCAGAATCCAGAGCCAAAACCTTCAGAAAAAGACAATAAATACTGTACTGGGTTTTAAAGAGAAGGCTGATCACCCTGATACAGGAGCACCAAGTGTTCCTGCCACAGCACCTCAAGTGTTGTACCCCACATTGACAACACTGATACAACATTCAGAGGTACAACTTCGTGGAGCAGGAGATGGTGAACGAGCTTCAAAAACCAACAGCTCTCCCCTAAGCAATGTGCAAAACCCTGAAGTTCCAGCTTCAGCTGAAAATCACCACCAAAACCTGTTGGGACATTTCCAGGGTGCAGCTGGGAAGGAGGGGCATGACACAGTGCACCAGAGGAGCTCCTGGCTCAGGGCCCCCAGCAGCACTTTTGAAGAGGGAGTTTTCCCTAGATAAGGTGTGGTAGAGGTTCTACAGCATCTCCTAAGTATGAACAGTGGGCAGAAAGAAATGCCTGGTTATCCTGTTCTTCTGGTGCCAAGAAGCCACATAGCCCAGAAGAGTACAGCAGACATCCTTTCTGACAACACAGGCTTTTGAGTAACATAACTTGGGTTTGGAGTTTTGCACTTTCTGCAGCCTTCCAGGCTTCACTTACAAAGAACTTTCTAAAACCAAAGTGACAACAACAAACTCGAGTAAAGCACATTCCCTCCAGCAAGGATTAAGTCAGCTTGCTCCCACACCTGACTGTAGCTCAGCCTCAGGAGCTGAGCTCATCTGAGGCCCACAAAACTTAGTTTAAATACTGAAGTAATGTTTAAGCTTAAAACTTAGTTCTCCTTCCTAAAATTGGACAATTTCATTTCCTTATGTCTCAGTTAATTCTGTTTTCAGCTGAAGAGGGCTGAGTTAAATCCCCTTGGGGTAATCAAGGGGAATGCCAAAGCTGACCGTGTGTGTACCCCTTGTCAGTACCCTCCTCCCATCCTAGTCCTGACGGAAGGGCACAGGAAAGGAACTAGTGGGATGAAAAGCATAAATAATAAATAAAAGATGCATGAAAACTGACAATGATATGCTGATGAACATGAGAGGGATGTGGCAGCTAGCGGTACTGTAAGGCAGGAGGAAAAACACACCAGAGCTGAGGAACCACAAACTCCCTCTCCTGGCTATCACCAGGAGCGTTTCTGAGGTTTTTCCTTTCGCTTTAATGGGCTGGGTTTAGTTTCTGTAGTTCTCAGACTTTGCTCTTGAATCTAAAGGCTCATGCCCACAGCCTGATTTTCCAAAAGTACATACACATAGACTCATCACGAAACAAGACCACTAATAGAAGGAAAATCCCTTCAGCCCCCCCACAAACTACTTTATCCAAATGCCACTAAATATTTACAAACTCTGAAAAATGCAGCCATAAATCCAGACAAATATTTCGTATGGTCCACACAGCTTTAAGCAGAAGTGCAAGTCATGTCCAAGCAGACTGCACTCGTTCAGTTTTGTGTTTCCCTTTGAGAGCCAAACTTTAGTCTGCCTGAACAGAAAGCAAAACTGAAATCCGTTTAACTCCTTTTTTTGAGGCTTAAGCTTTCCAGCTGCAGAACATTTTTCCCCTGTGCTTGCCGTGGTAAGATTAGCAAACCAGAAGTGACAGTATCTCTTCATTTGCAAGTGGAGAGCAGCCACTCTCAGCACAACACACAATTTTTAAATTAGCAAACAGTGAATTCACTCTGAGGGACTTTCCATGTCCTGTCGGAAATAGCTCTGAGGGACTTTCCAGAGTGGGAGTGCTGAGCTGCTGCAGGACGTTACCCACAGCGCAGCTACGGATGCAGCTCTTCTGCACCAGGCAGCTCTGCACTGAAGACTGGGTTTAACCTTAGCCCAAGGTACCAAGAGGCTCTGAGCTAAGGCAGCCATTCAATGCCTCCTTTCCTAGCCCTCCTCAGCCACACACATGGCTCTGGCAGTGTGGGACAGCCAGTCCTGATTAAATACCACAGCTCTTTAGCAGGCATCTGGGAGGAGATAAGCCAGACCTTGCCTCCTCCCACCAGTTCCTAGGAAAGAGCCAACTTTTCCTGAGAGGGCACAAAATTACCTCATTCCTTAGGCTGAATGCCACCAGGGCAGGCAGGAGAGGTGACTCAGCCCCTGAAACAGCCAGCACTGCTTCAAACCCCCTGTCCTGGTTTAGGGCGAATTTGGGGAAAAACCTCCAGAAGGAGCCCCCAGACAGCAAACCCCACGACTCCTCCCCCCCCCACCGGGTTGGTGGTGCACCCCCCTGTGCCACACAGCACTCCCTGAGACTCATAAAAACCCCTGGCAGGGAAGATGTGTGCCACAGACCCAGAGTCCACACACTCTAGGGCCACACCTCTATCGTACATCCTTCGTCCCAGCAAATGCCAAACTGGGGCTTGGGAAGATCAGGTGCAGAGCAAAAACAAGGCACAGACTCATCCATTCTGGAGCTGATTGTCAGCTCTGTGCAAAGTTCTGGGGCACAACATGCTCCTGCGGCCCTGGTCCCAGGACAGCTCGTTGCCCATCTGAACTCCCAGTGGGAGCTCTGGCTGGACTCAAGCACTCAAACACTTGTCAGAATGCATAGGGACAACCTTTGGCAGTTGAAGATTTTTGCTGAGCTCTGCAAGAACACACTAAGACTTTTTTAAAACCAAAAGAAAAAGTTCAGCACAGCTCATCAGCCACAGTACAATCAGCACTGGAAGTTGCTGACAGATATAATTTGGCTTAGACTAATGCAAATGAGCTCACTATAATCATTGCAGAAGACACCGGACTCCTGGGCACAAGCAGAAATCAAAGCATGGAGCAAACAACCTGCAGACATCACCAGCACAGCCTGAACCTGAAACCTCAGTACCAGAGTATCCCATTCTCTGACATGCAATCCCCAAACTCTGTGATGTTGGCAGCGTTAAGCTTTTCACCTGACTTCTGACTTCTTCTGTCCCACATCCACACCACGAGCCTCTCACAGATGTACAAATGGGGGTTCACAGCAGCAGAACCATTTAGCACCGACATCCTCATCTCTAGGACTGAACTTTGAGCATACAGCAGAAGGCTCAGACAGCAAGACAAGGAAGAAGAGCTGCATAAGCATCTGTCTGCTAACAGGCTCCACAGTCTGGACAGAACGCTCAGGCCTGATGCACAACTGTTGCTTCTTCCTTCCACCTTGCAATGGAATCGAGAGAATCCCAATGTTAGTCTGGACAGAGGTTTCACCTGTTCCTGAAATACATCTCAGTCACTACCAAAGCTCTGTGAACCACCAGGCTATGATCTTTATCTGGAGCAAGTGTTAGAGGGAAATGAAATGAGTCCTCTTATTTCAGGCCTCCTGTGTAGTGGTTCTACCATGCCAAGAGGGATGACAGAATTGTCCTTCAGGAGCCAAAAGTTTCACATATATTCACATGCTATGGACCAAGCAGCCACAGCCGTGACTAAAACCTGGATTAAAAAGCTAGTGGGCTCCTCGAGGAGAAACAAGGTGGAAAAGCCATGCTGTCCAGCAGCCTTGTGTCCCAGAACAGCTTGGGGTGATGGGTGACCAGACAGTACCCAACATCTAGTCCCACGCTCTGGTAGCTCTGGAGACAGCTGAAATGGGGTCAGGTCACTTCCTGTGAGCTGATGGAGTCCAAAGAGTTTTAGGTTCATATAATACAGAGAAATTCACAACCATTTCATGGCACAGCAATTTCTTGACAGTCTTGTATAGCAAAGAAGAGCTACAAAGAGAGCAGGTGGTTCCCATCATGGAAGGCACATGCTCAAGCAAACCTGAATCGATCTCAGTCCAGCCTGTGATCTCAGCAGGGCACACAAACCCTCACTCAAGGAACCTCTCCAGCTGACAGTCAAGTCCAGGGATTTGACAACTTTCCCCCACTGTCAGCAGGCACGGACAACACCCTGAGCCTTTCCCAAAAACAGAGGAAAGAAGGATGCAGACGTGCCAAGCGTTGCTTTGGCCTGTACCTCGTACTCTTTGATAGTTCCCTTCCAGGTGCAGCCGCTGTTGATGCAGACAGCAGGCAGGCTCTCCACTTCCCGCCGCGCTGCGTTGTCTGGGAAAGCCTGAAATGGAAAAAACAATCAAGCCAAAAATATTACTGAGGGGCTGCAGTTCTGATCAGGACTTAATTATTTCTGAAAACTCCTCCCAGACCAGTTGCCCCATCAACCCTCAGAGGTGTGTTAACAGCAACCAAATCGCTGAGACAGCTTTAAGTAGGGCACCACTACACACACATGACCTGGATTTCAGCACCCAGGAGTTCAACACAGTAATCACCCTTCTCACTGTGAAAGAAAAGGGTTCCTAGGAATAAGGGGTTCTCAGAGTTTGTGTTTTAAACAAAAACTGCAACTGGTATTACTGACACCAGTGACCTGTTAGGTTTTTTTCAACGCATTTTTCCTTACCGAGCTTGTTTCCAAAATAGAAATTCCTTCTTCATATATTCCTTCCTGGATACAGCTGGCACACTTTTGAGGTCCAGCACTACCAGACAGAAAAATAATCATCAAACACAACAAAAAACCCCTAATTTAAGATTTAACAATAAACTGATTTCTGGTAACTTTATGAAATTTTCTTATTTTTAAAGCAACACATTGAGCCTTTGCTTGTGTGTATTTTTGACATCCATTTCTAATTTTTTTCTTCTGCCAATTAATCCTTCTATTAGGCTTCCCTCACTCAAAGAGACAGAACACAAGGAAACTTCTCTGGAAGCCAGCTTGTGCTTAAACCTCTCCCATTTTGACATAACAATGAAATGATGACTTTATGACTGGGATGAGGACTGAAAGAGAGGGGTGATAGACCTGGACTGCCTCCTCAGTGGCAAAAACAATTCAGGGGATTCCATAAAACAGAACTTTGAAGCAACAACAAAGGCAAGTCAGAGACTACACATTCCCTTACAGAAGGGGTGATGCTGAACCTCAATGACTGAACATAGCTCCATTACTCAGAAGGTCCTGAAAACAACACTTTTCTCTGCTTTTGTTCTGGAAAATGCTTTTCAAGCATTTTGCCTTCCCACTGAAAGCACAGCAGTTACCTGATGATTTTCTTCAGGCAGTAGGAGCAGTAGCGATGGCCACACTGTGCCTGGAACGGCCGCCTCAGGATGTTCTTGCAATCGGAGCACAGGTATTTGACCTCCAGTTTAGTTCCCAGGATCTCCTTTGCAAACCCAGGCTGGTTTAGATCCAAAGAACCAGGTGGAGAAGAGTTTGCTGCTGCCATGTGAACGAAAAGTTCTGGCTGTATCTCCAGAGACTGAAAATAAAAGTATTTTCTCAAACTGACTGTAACTGCATGGGGGTGATCTGTCACATAAACTGTGTTACTCACAGATTATTAGACTATCCCCCAACACAAGGAAACACACTGATGTAAATCACATCACAAGCCTGCCTCCACCTCCCAAATATGAGAGGAAACTTGAATTTTAGAACTAAATCCAGAACACAGAGACAGAAAGGACAGACCTAATAAAAGCCCCTGTCCAAGTTGACTGAAATGCAGCCTGTTTAGAGATATCAAGGCTTCCTGCTCCAAATAAGGTAAAAAACTGTCTTAAAGGTGATGAGAAATAAATATAATAAGCTCAGTTAAACAAAAACCTTTTGGCTACCACAGCCTATCAATGGCTGCTTTCACACTTGCCTGCTGTCAGGAGGGATCAAAATTCTGCCCAGAGGCAGCTGGACCCAGATGTTCCTGGGGGGAAGCTGGGCACACGATGGAGCCCAGATTTAGTGGTGGTGCCCTATCAGGCACAGAGGATTGTCCAGAGCGATGGAAAATGAGGACATGAGAGGCATAAGCAAATTGGAAAGGAGGAAAATAATAAAATGCTTTTGTTTTGGCAGCTTATGCATCTCACACCTTCATTCCTTGTGACTACATGCCACAGCCACCTAAAACACCCAAGGAGCCCATCCATGGAGTCCCGTGGTTTGACTGGGAAGGGAGCTTAAAGCTCATCTTATTCCACCCCCTGCCATGGCAGGGATACCTTCCACTATCCCAGGTTGCTCCAAGTCCTGTCCAACCTGGCCTTAGACACTTCCAGGGATGGGGCAGCCACAGTTTCTCTGGGTACCCTGTGCCAGGGCCTCCCCTCCCTCACAGTCAACAATTCCTTCCCAATATCCCATCTGACCCTGCCCTCTGGCAGTGGGAAGCTGTTCTTCCTTGTCTTGTCATTCCATGTCCTTGACCAAAGTCCCTCTCCAGCTCTCCTGGAGCCCCTTCAGGCACTGGAAGGAGGTCTGAGGTATCCCCGGAGCCTTCTCTTCTCCAGGCTGAACACTCCCAGCCTGTCCCCGGGAGGAGCCCCCACGAACGGAAACACCGCGAACCGGAGAAGAGTCCGGGTCTGCCCCGCTGCTCCGTGTGGCCCGGGCTCCCTGCAGCCAGGAGGGCTCCCTGCCATGCCGGGCTCCTGGCAAAGCGAGGCCCAGCCCCGCCACTCCCTGAGGGCCCCGCACTCACCGGCCCTCGCTCCGCGCCCGCACCGGAAGCGCCGCCAGGCCCCGCCCCCGGACACGTGGGGCGAGCTCAGGCCCCGCCCACTGCCAGGGAACGGGCCCGCCCCGGCAACGGCCCCGCCCCCGACACGCCCAAACCACCGACACCCCCATCACCCACCCCTCTGCACCCCCAGTACCCGCGACACCGCCGACACTCCCAACGCCATCACCCACCCCCCTACTCCCAACACCCCTACACCGACACCCTCGATCCCCCAACATCACCCACCCCTACATCCCCAATGGTCCCACTCACCATCATCCATCCCTGCACCTCCGACACCCACCCCACCATCACCCATGTCTGCACCCCCAACACCCCCACAACAATCCCTGTCACCACCCTCAACACCCCACCCCCACACCCAGTTATGCCCCTTGCCACCCCTACTGTTACCCCCCCCAGTGTCACCTCCTCAGTCATTCCCTTACTCCGTCCTCTGTCACTTCTTCCCCAGCACCACTCCTCGCTGGCCCCTCACTGTCCTCTGCCATATCCCTGCCTCAGGCGATCCTGCTGGGAATGAAGCCAGACCTCCGAGATGTTCCCACATTCTCCCAGGACTCCTCATCTACCCCCTGAGTTCCCTCATCTATCCCCTGAGCCCACCTGATCCACCTCCGGGGACCTCGTGGATTCCCTCGTCCATCCCAGGGGTTCCCCATCCATCCCCTGGGACCCCCTCATGCATCCCCTGCACCTGCTGGAGGGGGACCCAGAGAGACTGTGGTGCTGGGGTCCCACCGGGGACACAGCCATCTCCCGCTGCACTCCCCAGGTGAGAAGCCCCTGGACCCTTGGAAACGGCCCGGAGCGAGCCCTGGCACCCTGCGAAATTGTTTTAGGGTCACTTTTGGCCATTTTGGGTATCAGTGAACCCTCGCCTACCTGCGCACAGAGTGCCATGGCCACCTCGTGTCCCGTGGCGCCGGCTCGGGGGACAGGTGGAGGCCAGCGGTCGGGAAGGATGGGCGGTGGCAGGACGGAGACGACAGGACGGCGATGGCAGGAAAAATGCCATGTAGGGGAAGCGCGCGGTGCAGCCCGCATTGAGGTCACGGCGAGGTGCTTTTCGCAGGGGAACTTGTTCGGCAAAAGGTTACAGCAGCAGGACTTGTCATCCGGGGTCCCCAGCCTGCCCCCTAGCCCTGCTCCGGCGCGGGGTCTGCCGGGCTTTACCGCCTGCTGCGCCGGCGGGGCGGGGATGGGCGCGCTCTCACTGCGGGGAATTCACCCGGGGCCGGGGAAACCCTCGCCGTCAGAGCCGGGCGCAGTGACAGAGCAGTGACACAGGGACCAAATTGACTCTCCCGGGAGTCTGGCTGCGAAGACGGGGCCGGGGAGAAGCGGGTCGAAGTAAAGGACGCGGCAGGACCGTGGGGGGCTCGGGGACACCGAGCCCTTGGCGAGGGGCCAGGTGCTGCTGCTCGGGCACCATCAGGGCGGAATGCTCCCTGTCAGGGAGCCGGGGACAGTGCATCCCTGCGTGTGTCGGCACCGGCAATGGCACGGGCACAGCTCCTCTGGGATGGGCACCACTTCACCCACTGCACTGCAACAGCCCTTTTTCCAGCACAGCCACACTGGTCTGGGAACAGTGGCATGGAAAATTTGGTGATGTCAGACAGCGAAGAAAAATCCTGTCTGCGTTTCCTGAAATGACCGTGACCTAGCAACAGTGCCGGGGCAGGACGGGCTAGTCCCAAAGGGACGGAAAACTCGCACTAAATGCTTGCTTAGAATGCCCGCCGCAGGACGAGACCATGGGGCTGCTCCCAAATAAGATAGGATGGGACAGAATGCCCTGGAGTTGCTCACGACAGCCATGGGACGGGATGGGACCACCTGAGGCTGCTCCCAGTCTTGCTGTTGTGACACCCTGGCTCCACTGCACGGCCCAAGCAGACAGTCCTGCACCCTGCTAATGTCCCACCTCCAGAGCTGCTTTCTCCTGTTGCCTAGGAGCCGGGGCCAGGCGTGTGTTGCGGTGACAGATGAAAAATGACAGATGACAAACCCCCGGGCCCTCCCGGCACCTGATTTCCGAGCAATGCCCGGATCATCACCGTCACCGGGATACGGCCACTCCTCCTGCGCTTTGTCATGGGAAGGCCCCACAAAAACCCGCCCGGAGAGCATTAACTCCGTGCCCTCTCGCTTCAGAAATTACGACAGCAGGAGCAGCTTTTCATGCCTTTACTGCGAAACTTTCTGGGTGATTCTGATGCACTTCAGGGATTTTCATCGAATCACAGAATATCCACAGCTGGAAGGAACCCACCAGGATCACCCAGCCCCTGTCCCTGCCCAGACCCCCCAACAATCCCAGCCTGTCCATCCCTGGCAGCGCTGTCCAAACGCTCCTGGAGCTCTGGCAGCCTCGGGGCCGTGCCCATTCCCTGGGGAGCCTGGGCAGTGCCCAGCACCCTCTAGGGAAGAACCTTGTCCTGATCTCCAGCCTGAGCCTGCCCTGGCCCAGCTCCAGCCGTTCCCTGGATCTTGTTCCTGTCACAGCCAGCAGAGACCGGAGCTGCCCCGCGGGAGGAGCTGAAGCGCCCGGTGAGGTTTGACCTCAGTATCGTCTTCTCTAGGCTGAACCAAACCAGTACCCTTAGCTGCTCCTCCCTTGGTCCGTCCGGACCGTCCCCATGCCCGTGTCAGTCCTGTGGACGCTCTGCAGCGCTCCCTGCAGCACGGGACACCCCTGCCCTGCCGGTGCCCGCAGGCGCGCCCGGTACCAGACGGCCCGGGAGAACCGGCACAGCGAGCCGCCGCACTGCGCATCCTCGACTCGGCTCAGCCGGGCAGGGCTATTGGTCAACGGGTCTGACAGCGCCGCAGAACAAACCAATCGTTGCCGAGTGCTGGGGGACTGGCAGGGCCTACAGCCAATCTTAGTGCGTACAGGCACGTGCCGTCCGCCCCAAGCTGCCGTGAGCACCAGCCAATCGCACAGCGAGCACGCTGGTTGGCAGAGCGCTGCGCCTATCGAACGGAGCTGCGTCACGCCAGGGAGCTGGTAAGCCTACGGTCCGCGAAGGAACCCCAGCCCCGCCCGCTGCGCTCACGCCTGTCTCCGCCTATGAGCGGCCGCATTTTCTGACGGACGTGCACCTCGCCCTATCAATGGGCGCCGCGCGGCCACGCCTCCGAAGGCGGGCACTGGGCGGTGCCCGGCGGCGGGCGCGGCCCGGGCGGGGTCGGAGCGATGGCGGAGAGCGACTGGGACACGGTCACGGTGCTGCGCAAGAAGGGCCCGAGCGCGGCCCAGGCCAAGTCGAAGCAGGTCAGCGGTGAGAGCGGTGGGGGCCGGGTACGGGGCCGGGCAGGCGGCGGGCCTGGGCTCGGCGTGGTCGAGGCCACCGCTCCGAGTAGCGCCGCGCGCCGCGCTCACCGCGCACCTTCGCTCTTTCCCCAGGCGATCTTGGCGGCCCAGCGGCGTGGGGAGGACGTAGAGACCTCCAAGAAGTGTGGGTATCCCGCGGGGAGGGCCCGATCCGGTTTGGGGCGGCTGCCTGGGATGGGGAGAGGAGGCAGGAGGCGGCACCGCGCGGCTGAGCCAACAATCCCGAACCAGGCCGTAACGCACAGCCCTGGGAGCCGCCGGGATGACGCCCCTGTAGTTGTCCCTTAGCTTCTGGTTACCCAGGGCAGAGCTCTGCCTGATTTCTGCAGAGATCTTGGAAGAGCTTTTATGAGCACAGAACTTAAGCTCCCCGTTTTGACAGCTTATTTGTCTTGCGAGTTTGAATGGCTGCCGATTTTCCTATGGCGCTGCTCTTGAAAAATTCCTTGTTTCTTCTCCGATGTAAATTGCCGGGTTCTCTCACTGTAGGGAGGTGATTCTGATGGTTGGAAATAAATAGAGAGATGATCCTTAAAGCTTTATTGGGACACCGAATGTCAGAGACTAATGTGAGAGAAAGGATTCAAACTAGGGCTTAAATACTATATCTAACATGAGAGAAAACAATGTGTTTTTGAAACTCAGTCTTTCAGCAAAGCTAAGTACTTTACTTATAAAAGGTGTCAGAAAATTACTTAGAAGTCACTTACTTGTGCTGAGCAAGCACGATTCAAGTTCAAGTATTGAGTCCTCTGTACTGCAGCACAGATGTGTGTCTGCAGTGAAGTTTGAGCATTAAATCCCCAAGGAAAAGCAAGACTTGCCCTGTTTGAAGTAAAGTTCCGGTGTGAAGCAGGGAAGGGAAGGGCTCTGCATGGCTAGGTGTGCACAGCACCAAGAACAGGGCTAATACAATGTTCCCTGATGGGCAGGATCTGGGTGAGGTCAACGTTGATGTTGGTATGTTGAAATCCTGACAGCTCCCTGGGATCCTGGGCAGCTGAGGGCTTGGAAAAAGTCCTTTGATACTTTTTGGCACAGCTCTGAGCCTTATTTTGTTTGTCCTCGGCTGTTTTTTTGTTCTCACTTCGAATGACAGGGGCAGCAGGCCAGAACAAACAACACTTTATTACAAAGAACACGGCCAAGCTTGACCGTGAAACAGAGGAGCTGCACCATGACAGAGTTTCCCTGGAGGTGGGCAAAGTGATCCAGCAGGGCCGGCAGAGCAAGGGCCTCACACAGAAGGACCTGGCCACGGTGAGTGGAGTACTCCAGGTGAGGGTGGGCACCTTTCCTGTTGCCTCATGGGCAGCTGCAGTGGGATGGTGTCATGGGCTGGAAGTTTGGGAAATACAGCATCTCTGGTGTCTGATGTCCTGGCTTCATTTGTCTGGGAAAAGTTTTGAGGTTTGTCTTGTGACCTTGAGCCCCAGGTTGGAGGCAGAGCCTGTCTGTGGCTGGTGAGCTGGTGGGAGGCTGTTCCCCGCTTCCTGCAGCAGCTCACACCAACCCAAGAGGTTTGCACCATCTGGGCTGAGCAGTGTTAGCAACACCCTGTTTGAAGGAACAGCAATTCCTGGTGTTCCTACTCCTGAAAAGAAGGGAGGTCAAAATCTGTCCAGGATGGATGTCACCAGTGCTAGGACATTGCATGGAGATGCTAGTGGGGATGGAGTCAACCTGGGAGCAGCACTTTGTCATCTGCTCTAGCGTAATGAGGGGCCGTTCCTTATCTCTGTGAGTCCTGGGGGGCTGCTGCTGAGTGTTGCTGTGTTTGAGACTCATCTGCTCTTTCCAGAAAATCAATGAAAAACCACAAGTTATCGCTGACTACGAATCAGGACGAGCGATCCCAAATAACCAGGTCATGGGCAAGATCGAAAGAGCCATCGGTGAGTTAAGGGAGACTTCAGAAATACTGCCAGTGTTTGGAAGGGTGCTTTGGGGGAAAGTATTGGCCTTTTTCCTGTGAGGAACATTGCTGGCTGGAGTTTTATTGTGGGTGTGGTGCAATTAAATCATGTTTGGATAAAACCTGGATCTGCTGACTGGACCAGAACTGGGAGCTCTTGATCTTTGTCTGCACCTTCATGCCTGTGGCTGTGCCCTAGGGACCATGCCTGTGTGCTTGCCCCCAAAACTTGTGAGATGCTGAGACCCGTGGAAGCCTGATTGCACTTTTGGAAGTGTTTAGTGTTGGTTTTATTCTCCTGGGCTGGTTCAGATCCCATCTGATGGGTTTAGTTTGAAGGTAGTCTGGTGCTCCTAGAAACTAAAGTAGGATTCTCTTGAACTCTGGTTCTCCTGCTCTCTTTCTGGATCTTCTTCTCCTTGAGGCTGCATTTAGTGGAAATAAAAGTTCTTGGGTGATTGATTGAGTGCTGATGGTGGTGGTCTCCTTTGTCTTATTCCAGGCCTCAAACTGCGTGGAAAGGACATTGGAAAACCGCTGGAAACTGGCCCCAAAGGGAAATGACAACAAAGCCTCGAAATCAGTTTGCTCAGACTGATCTGGTTCTCCTCAACCACTCTGCATATTGCCAAGCTGAACAAGAGGGTTTCAGACTTGCTTTGGGGGGAAATCTGCTGCATCTGTACCTGCTGTAAAAAGGCAACCTTAAAGAAGCAATTTTCCTGATGTTTGTTTTTCCTTGCTCCTTTTCAGAGATTGAGGATCTAAACCCCAAGAAAAAACCCGAACCCTGCCTCTGATTTGCCAGAAAACATGTGCATTGTGGTGTTATCAGCAGCTGATGTTAAGGCATTTAGGGTGGTCTGAAATGTGATGATTTAATTGAAACAATTTGGGGGATGGGTGAGATATATTATATATAAATAATTTGGGAGAGTTGGGGCTTGATCAGAAATGATGACTCAGTCACTGTATCTCAATGAGTTTGGTTTGTTCTTTCCAGCCTGTTTTAAAGAGATCTATAATAAAGTTTGATACCCTTCAGTTGCCATGAAGAGCTGCTGCATGTGACCAGCTACTAGTAAATGTTGTGGCTGGGTGTGACTGGAGCTGCACCACCTCTTCCTTCTGGGATTGTAATTAGAGACATCTGGGGTGCCTGGGATGAGGGACAGCACTGTCACGGTCTTCTTGGCTGTGTCACCTCTCCCTGGGTCAGGAATGGTGCATCTTGGCCAGCAGCCTGGGGATGGAATCAGTGCTGTGGAGGTGAGGGGAGGCTGTGGGGATCTGCAGAGCCAGGCAGGTGCAGAGACGTCAGGTGAAGCCTGAGCCCTCCTTGCCCCTCCCAAGCTCTCAGCTCTGTTGGGCCCTCCTTTCTGCAAGAAGGACAGGGCTTTGGGGATGGTGCTTGGCATGACTGAGGCATCACCTAAGGGAGACACAGCTGGGTGAGAGGGAGACAGGCTCTGGTCACAATCTGGGAAAGCAAGATATCCCTCTAGCTGGACATGGAGGCTGGGGCTAGCAGGATCTTGATGGGCTCCTTGTTGTGCAGGGGTTTAACTGGGCTGCGTGCGGGGCTGGGTTTGGAGTTGACAGTGTTAAGGTGTGAAAGCTGGGGGTTAGGGATAGGTCCTGGGCTTGGGTGCACTGGGTGCAGGGTGGAGGTCCAGGCCCTGAGCACAGCCTGCACCTCAGGAACATTTTTGGGTTTCCCAGTGACGTTTATCAAGTGCATTTACCAGGTGTGCGGGCAGCAGGTGGGCATCTGTACACTAGAGCGGGAGCTGCCTGCTGCCCTCAGGGATGTGAGTGGTGCCCCCCTCTGCTCCCTGCCCTCCCACCCACCACTCACCCTCCCAAAAACCAGCAAAGCCACAGAGCTTCCTCCCCGTGTGGTCTCTGTCCCCTGGGAGCTCTTGTGCTTTCTCCTGGGTGTCCCTCTGCAGCAACCATTGCTCTTCCCAGCTCTGGGGGCCAGGACCCCACACTCGAGCCCCACTTCCATGGCCAGAACCCTGTTTGGATGAGGACAGCCACTGTGGGAACTCCCACTCCTTCCCCCTATCAAAGCACGGGCACATTGCTGTGTCTTGAAAGCAGAAAGTTCATGTTACAAACGACAACGCTTTTCCCGAGCACTTGGAGGTAGTGATGTGAGTGTGTCCCTGGGCGGGACAGGCTCCCTGGGTTGCCGGCTCCCCGGTGCCGGGGGCAGAGAGCAGGCAACTGATGGAGTGTGGGTTCCTGTCGAGGGTGGTCTGCCCGGGGGGCGCAGGCAATTCCTGCTGCTGGCTGCTAATTTCAAGACTCATCCCCTTCTCTTGGAGATATAATGACCTTGTCCTGCAAAGAAAGGTGAGTGAAAAGAAAGGTGACAAACGTGGGGTGTCTGCTGTGAAACACCAGGATTTCTTCCAGGCTGCAGCAGGGACAATCTGTGTGCCAGCCTCCTGCGACCCCAACAGAGGCACCAAACCCCTAGTGCGCCCAGGGGGCTCCACATTTGTTGTTGGAGTCCATGCTGAGGCTGGCGGCTCTGCTGCAAGATGTCATGGCACCAGATTTGTCCACGGGACCTGCAGCTTCAGGCACCTTGCACTAATTTCTAATTTGAGTGCTGTCTCAGTGAGGATGAGCCAGATTTGCCAGACGCCCTTCCCACAAGATTCTGGGGTGGAAGCACACTCAGCTCTTTCTGGAGCAGCTGCCTGGTGGCAGCAGCACTTTTAGGTCTGTCCTACAGCTCGGGGTCACTTTTTTGTCAGCAAGGAGATAAGAGGCAGAGCCCTTTGCACCTCTCTGTCACGTTGGCGGAACGCGGGGTCAGGGAGAACCCGCTGACATTTGCTGAGCTTTTAGGAAAATGCTGTTTTGGCACAGCTGGGGTAATCAGGAAGGTCTTTCACCCTGTCCTTACATCCCGGAAGGTGATGTTGTCGAAGCCCTGGGGACTGTTGCTCTCTGTCGGTGTCCTGCTCGCTACTCCTCGCTGTTTCAGGCAGTACCAGCCCCCAGAAGCCACCAGCCCCACGATGAGGAGAGCCACGAGCAGACTGAGCACTACCTCCGCCACAAAGTTGCCCGAGGGTTTCTCTGCAGGGGGAGGAAATGCTTTCAGGCTCTACCCACTGGCCAGACAGCTGCCTCCAGCCTCAGCCCCGCACCCTGGGCAGCTCTGGGCTGACCTTTCACAGCCAGAACTGCCACCCCCCCTTCACCCCCACACCTTCCACTGGATTCTCCGGGCTGGAATGGCAGCCCACCCCGGGGCTGTACATGATGTCATCCAGTGCCACTGTCCCCTCCATCGGCCACCTCCGTGTGGTTATCTCAAAGCTGATCTGCGGGGGAAGGTGGGGTCTGAGGCGCTGATGCACCCCCGGAGACACCCTGCACCCCAGGGTGGCCCCACTTACCTGGAACTCACTGGGGCTCTGCACCGGCACCACGGCGCCCTGCCAGCCCCGGCTGCGGTGCCCTGCCACGCTCCACACTGTGCGCTGCCCCGCCGCGCCCTGCAGCGTCACCTGCAGCTCCCCGCTGGCTGCAAGGAGGGAGTACAGGCATTACCAGCTGCCCCGAGCCCACAGGAGCTACCGAGCCCTCCCGGCCATGCCATCCTCTGCTGGGATGATAGCACCCAGAGGGAATGGACCATCACCACTGCCCAGCTGGAACTGAAGCAGAGTGTCCATGGTCCACGGGTGGGGAAGACTGAGGCCCCCACTCTCATAGATGAGACCTAGGGATGGCACCTCCTCCCTGCCCTTGCAGTGCTCACAGAGGTACTCCGGGATGTCCATGTGGTACCAGAACCGCAGGCAGGAGTCGGTGGCCGCGGGCAGGGGTGGGCTCTCCAGCAGAGCACTGGTGCCCCTGGCACCCAGCACACTGGTGTCGAAGTGCATGTAGTGACCTGGGCAGGGACAGACGCAGGGTGTCTCCCAGTCCTGCACCCATTTGTCCCACCCTGCTTGGCCCACTCTTCCCCAAAATGCCCAGTGATGCCTGGAGGATGATACAAACCAGCCCTGCACCTCAGCACCCTTGGGGCTGAGCTGCTCCTCCCAGGCGAAAAGGGGACAGGAATGCTGTGGAACCAGGCCTCACAGAGTGTACTGGACTGCCCCATCCGTCCCCAGCTGCTCTTCCTCGTTCTGGCCATGCCAGGCTGCCTGGGCAGGGACGGGTGTTCCTACCATTCCTTGTGCCCAGGCTGTGATCCTGCTCAGGGCCAGGGTACTTGGCCAGGGTGATCCCGCTCTTCCAGCCCCAGGCAAAGCTGTGCAAGCGGGGGTCCGAGGGGCTGCTCCAGCCACAGGTGTCCTGCTCGAAGTCACAGGATGCTGGGAGGAAAGCAGGGCTGTGAGACACCCAGTGCTACCTAGCAGGAGATGGGGTACCTGGGTGGTACACACTCCCAGCTTTGGGCCAGGCCAAGCTGTCCCCATCCCCATTGCTTATATGGCCTCACAGGATGTCTCATCCTCCCCCTCCGATCCACAGTGCCCTGTGGGGTGGGGTCTCACCTGGCTCAGGGCAGGCTCCATCTGACACGTGCAGGTCGTCCAGTGCGATGTATCCATGGTCACCCCCAGCTCCCACTGCCTCAAACACCACCTAGGCAGGGTGACATGTGAAGCTGGCAGCCTCCATGCACCCCCCACCCCTCACCTCCAGCTGCCACTGGCACCCTCCCCTGTCTCACCTGCCACTCGCCATCAGGCTGGATGGTGAAGTGGCTGCGGTGCCAGTTGCTCCCTTCCATGGTGCTCATGCTCAGAACCTTCCTCTTCACCCTGCTTTGCTCCACGAACACCCTGAGGGAGCCTGCCCAGGGCATCCAACATGGAGGAGGGGTCCAGGGCTGTGCCGTATGGGGTCCTCACTCATCTGGAGGTACCCCCAGGGGTCTCAGCACAGGTTGTACTCACCTGGGGTGCCTATGCTCAGCTGGTACCAGAAGGCCAGGCACTGGGCAGACACGGAGGGCTGGTAGGACTGGGAGGTGAGGGCAGCCGTCTGCCCTGCAGGCAGAAGGACCCTGCCTGTGTTCACCACCATGTAATGGCCTGGAGGAGAGAAGTCCCTGTGCTGTAACCCCTGCCCAGCCCTGCTGAGGAGCACTAGGGAACAACTGGGGTTGAGTTCCTCCCCCCCCAGGTCAAGAACTCTCCCCAGCTTGGGAACCTCCCCAGGATTAGGGAGCCCTGGGGCTGGGAGCCCCTTTGTTTGGGGGGTTCCAGGGTTGGGAAGCCCTGTGCAGTATTGCCTTCTGCTCATCCTGTGGAGGGCGGGAAGGACAGGGCAGGGGGGACACAGGGAGAGCAGGCAGGACACTCAGAGTAGGGAGGGGGGACACTCAGTGCAGCAGGGAAGCAAGAGAGCTGCCATACTCCTGTACCTGTGGCAGTGCCGGTGGTGTGGTCAGCCACAGGGCCTGCAGTGGTGCCGGTGCCATTGCTCTGTCGCTGCCAGGTGCCCTTTCCACTGGCTGCCAGGCCACAGCTCTCCACCTCGAAGGTGCAGGAGAGCTCGGCCCCACAGGGTCCCGCTGTCACCGTGATGTCGTCCAGCCCCACATCCCCCAGGAAACCATCATGCAGCACCTCGAAAGCCACCTGCTCCCAGGCAGCAGTGTCAGACACCCCGTGCCTTGCTGGTGCCAGGGACATGGGGGGCCTGGTCCTCACCTGGTACCGCTGCTGGCCCGTGGTGGGCAGTGTTGCCCACGCCCGGTGCCAGATGCTGCCCTGGGTTCCTCGGTGGGTCCACAGCACCACCTCCTCCCCTCCCTCCAGCCATAGCTTGAGGTTCAGGGTACCTGGGCAGAGGGGGGCATGGGGGCAGCCATCCCGCAGCCCTTGGGGATCCCACTGTCCTCAGAGTGGAGCCAGGCTTGGGCAGCCTCGGAGGATGCCATGGGGCACATACCGATTTGTGGGCCGGCCAGGCGGTACCAGAAGGAGAGACAGCGTGGGGCAGTGGCCGGTTCCTGGTGGGAGGTGAGGAGCTGGGCCCGCTGCCCATGGCTCCATGGCACAGAGGGGTCCACAGACAAGAAGTAGCCTGAATGTTGCGGACAGCCAGGGTGGAGGGGTCATGATATGAGTATTTAGTTATCACCCACAGCCCAGATCTGGGTGCTCCTAGGTTGCCCTAGGTAAGCTTGCTCTGTAGGCATGGGGCTCCTGAGTGTGCATAGGGCATATCTTGACCCTGGGGATTGAAGGCTATGGGATGCCCTGGGATCCTGAGTTCTCCCAAAGAGCAACCAGTCCCTTACCCGAGCCAGTGGTGTGGTCAGAACCCTGTCCCTGCCCTGTGCTGTGGACCCATTTGAAGTCACTGGACAGATCCTGGTACCAGCCACACATGCCCGTCTCAAAGTTGCAGGACAGCTCTGGCCAGAGAGAGGAGACAGTGTGGAGGTGGAAAGAGATAAGGCATCACAAAAGCCCCACATGTCCCTTTACTGCTGTCCCACTCCCCAGGTTTTACCCCATGCAGGGGTCCCAGGCCAAGGCAGGATATGTGCTTGGCCCTGGCCCTTGGTCTTCTGCACCATGTTCCTGCTCTTGGACAGAGTGACAGCTACCAGGCAGCCCCCATGGAAAAGGTCTGGGGTTACCCTCCCTGCCCGCACCCCTGGCCATACCCGCAGCTGTGGGTAACACCACGTCGAGGTAGCACTGCTCGAATGTCACATTGTCAACACCGACACTCTCCAAGCCCTGGAGATCCACCAGTGCCAGCAGCTCAACCTGGGGGCAGCAGCCATGAGCCCAGAGTGCCCGTCAGCACTGGTAGTGTCCCACTGAAAGCTCCCCCAGGCTGGTCCCTGTGCATCCAGCACACCTGGAAGGGACGGCTTCTCTCTCCCAGTGGGACATGGACACGACCCCTAGTTGTATTGCCACGGCCTTGTGTCTGCCAGGCCAGCTGGGTGGTGCCAGTGGTGTGATCTGTGACACTGATGGCAAGGAAGCCTGGAACAAGAGGTGGTGCAGAGGCTGTGGGCACCCAAAATCCCTGGCCACCCTGTGGGAGCCCTCCATGGCACCAGCCCTTGGTCACAGGGTGCAGGGACACAGACACCCCAGCTCCAAGATGATGTGATGGGGCAAAGCAGGGTTGGGAGAGGCAGCAAAGGAAGGTGGACATGGGGGGTTAGGGGCAGGAAGCAGACAGGGCACCCTGGGGATGAGCAGGAAGTTACCTTGAGTGTCACTGTGGATGTGGTAGCTCATCTCCATGGTGCAGGCAGGGCCAGAGGGGCCCAGTGGAGGTGTTCGTGCCTTCGCAGGACCCACCATTTGTCCTTCTCCTGTCTGGAGGGCCAGGAAAGTCCCTGGGCAGAGAAACACTCTTTGAGGTGAGGACTGGGGTCCCACGTCTCTGGTAGCACCCCCAGCCCAGCATGATGCCTGGGCATCATCCCCCATTGTGCAGTGGCACCCACTAGGGGTCCCTGCTCTGGGGGCTCCTGTGGTGCTGAGCACTGAAGAGCATTGCCTGGGTGGTAAGAACAGCCTTACCTGTGAGGAAGCTGTCAGATTCAGTGACCTTCTCCAGACCCCAGCGCAGCCGCCCCACACTGACGTCGTGCCAGCCTGCAGCCCCCGACTCAAAGGTTGTTGTCCCTGCAAAGTTAAAGAATCCCAGGATCCCAGACTGGTTTGGGTTGGAAGGACCTTAAAGCTCATCTCATTTCACCCTTCCGCCATAGGCAGGGACACCTCCCACTGTCCCAGAGTGCTCCAAGCTCTATCCAACCAGCCTTGGACATTTCCAGGGATCCAGGGACAGCCACAGTTTATCTGGGAAACCCAAAACTCCAGGCTCAGTCTTGCTAGCCATTGTCATCCCAGGGGCTGGGCAGGCAGTCACGTGCCACAGCCATGCCAGCCTGGGGGTGCCTGGTCCCCTCCACTGCTGGGGTACTGGTGCAGGTGCCTGCCTTGGCTCTCACCACAGCGCTTCTCGTCAGAGCCATCAGCACACGTGTCAGCGAAGTCGCAGGCCAGCTCTGCAGCAATGCAGTCCCCACTGTCACAGGCCATCTCGTCTGCTGTGCAGGGGCTGGCACCTGCCTGGCTCGGCAGCATGACCACCGGCTCCTCTGATGGTGAAACACCCCAGGATGGAGAGCAATGGTGAAAGGGCCCAGCAACAGCATCAGTGTCAGTCCTTCAAACCCCTGTCCCCTGTCCCCAAGCATCTCCCTGACTCTCCATTTCCCCCATCCCATCCCATCCCATCCCATCCCATCCCATCCCATCCCGTCCCAGCCCAGCCTAGTTGCCACCACCTGAAGGGACCCAGGGCCTAGTAAGAGCTGCTTATGTGACACATTTTGACACAGAGGATGGAGTGTCACAGCCACAGGACAAAGACACCAGCACCCCAGGGCAAGTGTTTGCTGTGCTGCACCCAGGATGATCCCTGTGATGAGCAGGACAGGCAGACCATGTCAGGGTCCTTTACGCCGTGCCATGGGCGCAAAACACCTGGGGCAGCTGCCCACACTGAAGCAGGGTGAGGGACACTGCCCACCAGCTCACCCTGCTCCTTCACACAGCCCTGAGACAGGATCAGGTCATCGATGGCCACAGTCCCTCCACTGCCAGCCACTCCCTCAATCAGCACCTGCAGGAAAGCACCGTATCAGCAACATCAGTAAGGGGTCCTGCACAATATGGGGGGGATTAGGGTGACACCAGCGTGCCATGGGATGAGGGGAGCCAGAACCTGTCATGGACTGACACACATTCTCCCCAGGAAGGGACTCAGTGCGAGCAGGGGCAATGCTGTGACTGGCAGGGGTGCACAGCATGGGCTGGCATGGCCACGGTGGGCTTGGGGGGTGGTGCTGCCCCTGTACACAGCTGTGGTCCCTGACCCAGGGGTCTCCCCCAGCACAGCACCAGCCCACCTTAAAGGGATCCGTCGAGTTGAAGTCCACTCTCTCCCGGACCCAGCAGCTGCCCAGGTCTCCCATCCTCTCTCTCATCAGGTGCTTAGTAAAGTTGGTCACATAGAAGATGCTGAGTTTGCTGGTGGCTGAGCCATGGAGGTGGCAGTACAACACGAGCTGGGGTTGGGGAGGAGGATTAGTCCTCAGGGCAGGGGCATACAGCCCCCTGCATCCCACAGAGGGGCTGTGAGGAGCTCAGAGCTCACAGTAGGCACCAGAGATGTCACCAAACCACCCCCAAAAACCTGACTCCCATCCCCAGCAAGGGCCAATCACAGCCTCAGGCCCATATGAGGGTCCCCAGAACTGGGAACCCCATCTCCTGTCACCATGCCCACATGAGCTGTGACATGAGGTCCCAGCTGTGACTCACAGAACAAGAGTTGGTGGCTTGGAAGGTGGGGCTGCTGAGTTGAGCTGTGCTACCAGCCTGTGCAGTGGAGCCACTGCCCAAGTGGAGGAAAAAACCTGCAGGAAATGCTGGGGCTGAGTGGAGCGAGGCAGATGTGTGGGTGCAGGACACCACTGTCCTGGCACAGCCTTGAGCAGAGCCCAGGGGTGTGTCACCCCAGGGCACGTCCACCTGCAGTGGGGCTCTGCTGGGGTACTGATGCCTCGCCACATACCAGCCCTGCTGTTGTTGCTGTGGTCCCGAGTGGGAATGCCGTAGGAGGTGCCCAGGTTCAGGCTCGTGTTCCTGCCCCACACCGGTTGCCCGGCCACCTCCTCCCAGCCACAGAGATCGTGGTCAAAGGAGCAGTGGGTGACGTTCTCTGTGAAGAGGAGGGACAGCAGTGACCCAGAGACTGGGGTCACAGCCCTCTCTCGGACAGGTAGGTCCCTGCAATGGGCTGGGCTGATGCCACCCCTCTGCAAACCCTCAGGGTCATTTTGCCCTCCCAGCATGGGGCAGAACTGGGGAGACCCCTGCCAGCCCAGAGCACAGCTTTGCCCCACCAAGGCAGATCCTCAGCCCACCCGCAGATCCCTCCCCAGGGCCAGGGGGGCTCACCGCACTGTGCCACATCCTCGTCCGAGCTGTCCCCGCAGTCGTCAGTGCCGTCACAGAAACGATGATGTGCCAGGCAGGAGCCGCGGTGGCAGCGGCTCTCCTGGGCCTCACAGACCTGCTGCTCGACCTCTGGGGCAGGGGGACACAGATCAGCGAGTGGCTGGTCCCACTGTGAGCACTCACAGTGAGCACTCCCACATTGTTCCCTGGGGTGGCTCAACAGACAAGTTTTCACTGCCCACCTCGTGCTCTGGCCAGGGCATGGTGGCCTAGGACACAGCGAGCAATGTGAGAGCTCTCTTGGGTTTTGTACCCCACCCAGTTCCCCCAAGATCCCAGCTCACATCCCGGCAGATGTGGGACTCACCTGATAAGCCACAGTTCCTGAACATGATGTCATCGAGTGCCACCTCTGCCCCGCAGGTGGGTGGTTGTGTAAGGGAGAAGATGAGCTGTGATGGGAGGATGGGGGTGGCATGAGCTGCCCAGGCCGGGTCTCAGAACATCACCCAGCTTCTCTGGTCCCAGCTTATGGGGACAGTACCTGGGTACAGTAACACTGTCTCACCTGGAACTGCTCCGTGATCCGGCCAGGGTAGGCAACCAGCTGGTGCCAGCCCTCACTGCTGCGCTCGGGGCTCTGCCACAGCCCCACCACCTCGTCCTTGAGTGCCACAGCCAGGCGCAGCACTGGCTGCTCTGTCTGGTTCAGTCCTGAGGGAAGCCCCAAAGTGCCCTTGGTACAGGACATCCTGGGGTACCCAAAGGAATGAATGGAGCCCCGCCAGCTCTGGGGGCTGGAGCTGGGACCCCAGGTCCCGCCAGCTCTGTGTGTGGAGCGTGGAAGAGGCAAAGAGGATGGCAAGGTGCTGGTGGCTCTGTCCCTACCATAGGGGCACATGGCCCCATCCTTCCCCACTGCCTCCCATCCTCACTGCCCAGTAGCTGATGCTGCCTGTGCCCACCTTGGGTGCTCTCACAGCTCCCTGAGAGGTGATACCAGGTTCTGATCTCACATGTGGCAGCTGCTTCCCGCATCTCAGGTGACCTGAGCCAGGCCGTGGCCGTGGTCTTTGCTGGGGGGGATGTGGTTGCCAAGAACCAACCTGGGAAGGGAGAAAGAAGAGCAAGGGCTGCAGCCTCATGGTGTGGCACCGGAGCTGTGCCAGCACTACTCCTGCACCTCCATGGGTCTGCTCCGTCCCCTGCACCCTACAAAGATGGGTGTTCTGGCATCCCGACTCTGGGGCACCCATAGCCCAGTGGAGTGGTGCCCTCCCACTTACCCAGGTCAGTACCCATGGTGTGGTCTGAATGAGGCCCCTCGCCCCACGCGGCCAGGCTGGCCCGGCCTCGCACCCATCCATACGTCGAGGTGCCCACGTCCTGCCAGCCACAGTCACTGTCCTCGAAGTCACAGGTGAAGGGGGTGCCCAGCACTGCTGAGCCCCGTAGGTACCCTGAGGGTGGGCAGACGGGGGGTCAAGGCAGGTTTGGGGCCACCCAGGGGACCTGTGGCCAGCCCAGGAGACCTGCACAGAGTCTGGGATCCTGCACCCACCTGGCAGACTCACCTGCACCCAGGCGACCTGTATTCACTCCGGACACCCGCACAAAGGACTTCTCCCTACCCCGTGGACCTGCAGCCACCCTGGGAGCCTGTATCCAACCTGAGGGATCTTGCATCCACCCTGGGCACCAGCACCACCCCAGGGACCTGCACCCACAACACCCCACCCCCACACAGCCTGCTCGCACTCCAGGAGCAGGGCCTGAGGGTGGGTCTGGGGGCCTGAGGAGTCTGGGCACCCACCGCACTGGTTCTCATCCGAGCAGTCGCTGCAGTCACAGATGAAGTTGCAGAGCTGCTCAGCCGCGCTGCTGCAGCTGTTGACGACCACGGACCCGCTGGGGAGTACGGTTCTGGCTATGGGAGAAACAATGGGGCTGAAAACCCCGCAGGGAACCAGGCATGATGCCCGCAGCAGGTGACGGAGGGCACGCGTGACCTGCAAGTGACATTTGCCTGGGCACCTCGGTTTGGGAGCCTGCTGGGGCAGGTGCTGAGCTCTCAGTGGTGTCTGCCTCTGGGCGACCTCCCTCCCGCCCCGTCACTATCCCGGCACTCCACATCTCTCACACTACCACCTCCCACCGTCAGCCTCGGGTGCCACAGCCTGCCGGGGCACTAACTCTGCTCTATCGCACCCGTGCTTCGAGTCCCAGCCCCCATTTTGGAAGAAACAGGAAAATCTGGGCGTTTTCTGTCCCATGCTGAACAAAGCCATTGGTGATCTCCAGCCCGGTGCTGGGGGCTCCGGAACCCTCTCATCCTGGGAACCCCGGGCTGACTTCACCAGCAGAGCCAAGCGGGCTGGGCTATATCTGCCCCGGCCCCCAGTGCTGGGGCAAACTGCCGGGGAGGACTAGAATGGAACAGCCAGCATGGAGGCCCCTTCCCTCCAGCGACACAACCCCCACCCATGTCGGCAGAGCTCACCCAGCAGCACCAGGAGGACCAGAATCGCCTGCCCGCCTGCAGCCATCCCGGCCACCGCGACGGTAAAATGGAGCTGGGAGAGGCCACAGCTTGAGCCCCGGGTTGGAATGTGCTCCCCAGGACCTGCCTGCGTTGGACTTCAGCCCCGCTGTTATCGGCCCCCTGGCCGGGCAGCGGGTTTATGGCTGGGACAGCGCAGCGCGATCCTATCAGCAGCACTGCCGGCACCACAGCAGCGAGCTGGAGCCAGGTGCCCCAGGGAGACCTTCGGCGTTTCCCCACTGAGCCTCTCCTCTTCAGCCCGTTTTCCACCCAGAACAAGACGGTGGGTGCCACTCTGACTGGCACGGAGCACAGCTCAGTGGAATGCGCTGGCTTGGTGAAGGATGAAGACACTTGCTGCTGAGCCAGGGATGCTGCCAGCCTTGTGGGGAAAGCTGGCACCTCTGCCAGGGACATGAGGACTCTGCCAGTCCCTGTGCACAAGGAGAGTGGGAGAGACTTTGGGAGCAGAGTTGGCAGTGGGCTGCACTCTGGCCAAAGTGAACAGCTGAGCTGGGAGTCAGCAATATCTCCAATATTCCATCTTACCCTGCCCTCTGGCAGTGGGAGCCACTCCCTCTTGTCTTGTCACTCCAAGCTCTTGTCCAAAGTCCCTCTCTAGCTCTCCCAGCGCCCCTTTAGGCACTGGAAGGGGCTCTAAGGTCCCCCTGGAGCCTGGGGATGCCAAGATGCCATCGGGAGGAGCCAGCCTTCACCCTGCCTGCTCTGCTCCAGCTGGCAGGAGCATCTCAGTACCCAGCTCATGACTGCCATGGGGCGAAGGGGCACAGCTCCACGGCTACAATCAGGTCATTCCTGGCAGAGCCCCAGCAAGGGCTGATGAGCCTGGAAGAAGCACAGCTTGGCAGAGAGAGCCCCATAGATCACTACCAGTTGCCTGGAAATGGCAACTACTGACCTCACTGGTTTCCCCACCTGGGCAGGGGAAGCAGGGGCTGCTACATCACAGGATCCCTCTCACCTCTGTTGCCACAGCCTCCGTGCCCAGAGAGGGGCCCCGTTGAGCAGATCCTCCCATTGAGCCATTGAGCTGATGGCCTTGGAAGGCAGATTGCAGAGAGATTGCATCAGAGGCAGTAAAACGCAGGCTCAGCTCCTTCTCCCAGTGCCAGCCAGGCCCAGTGGGGACCAGCAGCCCCACATCCCCCAGCCCAGGCATGCTGGAGAGCAGGAGCCTTGCCTAGGAACCTGGCAGCACCAAGCTGGCCACAGGCCTGTGCCATGGCCACTGGCAAAGTAGCCACTGACCTCCTGGGTGCCATGGACAGAACCTCTCTCACAGATCTGACCCCTCCCCTTTGCACTGGGGATGTTGGTGCTCCCAGTGTGAGATCTGGGCATACTGGCACAGATTGAGCCAGGGGCAGTGATGATGACCACAGGATAGTACAGAATGGAAGGCGCAATGGGAGGTCACTCCAACCCACCCCTCTGCTCCACAAGGGTTCCCTGGAAGATGTGTCCAGATGGTTTTTGAGTATCCCCACAGGAGATTCCCTGATGATGATGACGGGACTGGACTTCCCACAAAGAGAGGCTGAGCTGGACATGCCCAGCTTGGAGAAGTTATAGGGGGATGTCACCCAAGCAAGTCCTGGAAGGAGGGTGCTGGGAGCCAACCCCTTGAGCGGGAAGTGTCCCAGAAAGGACTGAGGCAACAAGAACAAGAACATTTGCAAGAACAGCAAATGCCACTTAAAGAAAAATCTTTTTTCCTTTGAGGGCTGTCAAAACCAGAGCAGGTTCCCAAGCTGCTGGGAGGTTCAAGTCGGAGAGATTCCCAAATCCCACCTGGTCATAGCTCCCAGCAGCCTAATTCTAAAACAGAATCATGGAATTCCCTGTGTTCAAAGCGACCCACAAGGACTACCGAGTCCAACTCCTAAGCCTGCAAGGCACATCCCAGCAATCCCATCATGATGGACCCACTGCAGCTGGCTCTGCTAGGCCAGTGATTGGACAGGACATCCCAGATGTGCCTCCAAGCTCCATGATCCAGTGACTTGCAGGTTTGCAGCTGACTCCATGTGACTTCTGGGTAACATTTCCCACAGCACAGGGGAGGGTCTCACCTTGCAGGATGGAGGACAAGACACAGCACGCCAGTGTTTTTGCCTGTGAAACTCATCCCCCCCATTGTGAGCTTCCTTTGGAGTTTGGGCATAGGCTGAGCTTTGGACACAGGGCATAGGCTGAGCTTCTGCAGGATGAGCTGACCCTGCATGGCTCTCGACACAGAGGAAGGAGCCCACATCCCTCAAGGCACGAGGTGCAGGCAGCAGCAGGATTACGGCCAGGCAGGAGCTAGGAGCACGCAGAGCAGAGTCTGACAACGAAATGAGGCTGGGAGGTTCCCCCAGCCCCAACCTCACGTGGGACAGTGACTGAACCAACCAGCCTGCTCATCTCCCTGATCTCTCCAGCCACTGAAGCCTCCAGCAGCTTTTCCCAGTCTCCCCCTACCGCTCCTCACTGGAAACACAAGCAGGGAGAATCCCTGGAAAATTCTGAGGGACAGGAGCTGGTCCTGGGTGGCCAGAGGGATTAAGTCAGGGAGGATGCTCTTCCTCAAGATGTGACTACCTGTTAGAGTGGGAATGGGCATGTTCTTCCCAACCATGTTCCCAGGCAGCTCAGGAGATGGGGCTCATCTCTTCCCAAGGTCTATCCTGCCTTTCCCTCCCCCAGGCCTGGGCATTGCTTTCCTCTCTCCTGCCTCAGCCCTTTCCAAGGCAAATTCCGATCCACCTCCTGCTGTTCCCACCCCAGACTCTGCCTGCTCCCATGCCAGACCCTGCTGAAGGGGTGGAAAACCTGGGAGGGTCCCTTCCACTGTCAACAGGCACAAGCCAGAGCTGCGAAGGAACAGCCGAGTTATGAGCATGGCCACCAGAGCAGCTGTGCCCCAATGACTTTAATTCTCACAGATACATGTGGCACCACGAGGCCGGGGCAGAGCAACCACTGGCTTCACCAGCTCTGCCATGCCAGGGAGTTGGGAGCTCCCCACATGGGAACAGTCTGGTGATGGCGGAGAATGGGTCAGTTCAACACAGAGGAAAATCAGAAGAGTCTGGAGCACCACTGAGCATGGGGAGCCTGCTGCCACCACCCTGGCGCTGTGTACAACTGTGCCAGCTCTGGGCTGGCAGCACACACAGAGGAGTCAGTACCCTTCATCCGCCCAGGTGATCTCATAGTTGGGATACTCGGCCTTCAGCTTCTCTGTAGTCACAGCATGGTCAGCTCGTCCAAAGCCCTGCATAAGAAAGAGGGTTCCCAAGGAGAGCTGGTAGGTGACCACTTGCAGGGAAGCCCGACAAATCCCCAGGGCAGCTCTGGCACACCCCAGCATCAGAGAGGCCGCACAGCCTGTGCCAACCCTGCCTGACTCTAGCTGGCGTAGCACCCAGGCAAGAGGACAGTGCTGAAGCTGAGAAAACTGTGTACACTGTGGCCCGGGGACCACCACCCTGCCCTGGTCCCAGCTGGGCTCTGCACTCAGCACCCAGCACAGCTCTGGGCTGGGGTCAGCATCCAGGGACCCACCACATCAATGATGTCCCCGAGGGTGTCTCCAGTCACCCTTACATGGCCCCTACAGCACCTGACACTCCTGCAGGAACGCCCTCAGGACACACAAAGTGGGGACATGGTTCTTGTACAGCCCAATTCCCCCGGCAGCACCTAGCGCTAGGTACAGCCACTGCGGGAACCCCGGGGGCTCTGGGTGTGCGGCAGCACCACAGGCAGGTGCTGGGGGGTTCATAGGGCGACTCCACTCTGGCCAAGCACCCAAAAGGGCTCTGCGAAGTCTCCCCTCCCTGGGGCACTCGAGAGAACTCCCAGGAGGCCCGGGAGCGCCGCCCCGCTCACCCCTTCCACCCCCGAGGGGATGCGGTGCCAACTCGGCCGCCGTCAGTGGGACCCACATTGCGAAGGGAGATGCCGCGTCCCTGTGTGGGTTTCCCCGGCTTCCGCTTACCACCGAGTACCCGTAGACGTGGATCTTCCTCTCTTCGGGCCGGTGGGAGAGCCGGCCGCCGCCCAGGCACTCGCAGCTCAGGCCGTGCCGCGCCAGCTCCTCCGCGGTGCGCTCGAACAAGTCGGCTGCAGGGAGGGAGCGGGGGGGAGCGCGGGGACGCCCCGCCTCAGCCACCGCGCCTGACGGGCCAGACCCCCGGCAAGCCCCCGCCTGCCCCCGGGACCCGCGGCCGCTTCCCTCGGCACCCCGGGCCACAGCCCCGTCCCGCACTCCCGACGCCCCTCACCGTGGTACTCGGCCCAGCCGTGACCTCGCACGACGTCCTTGGCGGGCGCGCCGGCCCCGCTCACCCGCACCAGCACGTACTTGAAGACACCATCGCCATCGATCTGCACCTCCGGCACCCGCGACAGCGCCTCACTCGCCATGTCTGCCGCCCGCGCGTCGCTCCCGCCTCCTCCGCGTAGCGTCCAATCAGCGCCCGGCTTCTGCCCGTGTTCCCGCCTCCTCCGCCCAGCGTCCAAGCAGCGCTGGCTCCTGCCCGTGTTCCCTCTGGCTCCTGCCCGTGTTCCCGCCTCCTCCGCCCAGTGTCCAACCATCACCCGCAGATCTAGGCCCCGCCCATAGCCGGCGCGGGGTCTCGTCGGGCAGCGGTTCTGGGGATGGAGGCTGGTCCCGGTCCCGGTCCGGCAGCGGGGAGTGAGGCCGGGCAGGCGGCGCGGGCGCCCCGGGTGACGAGCGTTGGCTACAGCCCCAGCTCTGCCTCCCCTTCCGTGATCCCCACCACCGTCACCCCTCACTGGCGATTATCCCCGACCCTGGTCAGACACCCCCCCCGCCCGCCCCCCGCGGATCCCTCACCGCGGCCGCCGCCTCCCTCCCCCGGCAGCGTCCAGGGACCCCCAACCCTGCCCCACTCTGTGCCCAGAGCCCGCGTGGGACCCCAGGGCCTCCCCGCCAGCACCCGACGCTGCCGCAGTAACACGCCCAGGACACACAGACACGATGGGGACACGGTCCTGGTGCAGCCCAAACCCAGGCGTTGGGTATGGCCGCTGCGAGACCCCCGCCGCTGAGGGGGCCCTGGAGCAGTCCTGGGGGGCTCTGGGTGTGTGGCAGCCCGGTGGGCAGGGGTTGGGGGGTGCGGGGCGCCCCCTCTCTGGTCAAGCATCGCTCACCTGAGAGGGGTCTGCAGGGGCTTGCCGGGCTCTGGGCTCCAGGGCAAACATCGGGCTGTGCTCCCGTCACCCCCCGCCCCCCCAGCACTGCCGGCCGCCCGCAGCCCCCTTCCCTTGAGTGAAACAGCCGAGGGGGTTCTGACAGGACAGCACGTATCTACAGAGGGGGTGCCCCCCGCCCTGCGTTCACATGATGTCGTCCAGGAGGTTGGGGCTAGCCACCCAGTCTAAGGTGCGAGGCTCAGAGGCCGCCATAATCATGCACATGAACTGTTTGCCCGTCCTCTTGTCGATGGGGTAGATGGTGGTGGGGGTGAAGCGCTTGTTGCTCTCCACGAAGTCGCAGAGCTGCTCGTAGACAGCGGGGAACTCGTGCCGCAGGAAGACGCCGCGGATGCGCAGCTCCCGCTGGATGTTGATGAAACAGACCTCCCGTGCCTTCCGGCCCTCCTCCCCCTCCTTGTCGATGTCCGCCGTGCCGGGCGGTGGCGTCAGGATCAATGTTTCCATGTCCCGCTCCTTCTTCAAGATCTTCTTCTCGGGGCTGGAGGAGGCTAAGGCCACCTTGGCATATTTCCTGACCGTCGGCACCTGCATCTTCGGTGACGGCCTCTCTGGCACTTTCTGGGTGACGGCCACGGTTACATTCAGCAGGAAACATTCGTTTGGGTCGTACTGGTTGCCTGTCTCCCGCAGCTCCTGGGCATACTCCCCCAGGTTGTCCGAGTAGCTGTCCAGCTCCCGCAGGGACAGGTAAGTGGGGGACATTAGCAGGCTCTCCAACCCAAACTGGAGAAAGTTCTCGGCCGAGCCCGCATTGGGGAAGCCCAAGAAGAGTACGCCGCGGCCGCGGGAGAGGTATCCCACCTTGGCGATGCGCGAGAAAGCCTTGTGCACCTCGGTGTTCTCGCGGCAGAACTGGAGGACGTGGCGGCAGACGCTGCCCACCCGCCCGTAGACGCAGCTGGCCTTGTGCGTGTCCCAGTCCTCGCGCCGGCAGTGCCGGGAGCAGTAGTAGGTGTAGCAGCTGTGGCACGATTTGAAGTAGAGGCAGGCGTTGAACATGGTCTCCGTGCGCCGGCACTTAGCATTGGAGCACATCATCATGTCGTCCTCCTCAGCGCTCAGGTCGGGCGAGCAGTTTTCCGGTGACTTTTCGAAGGGGCCGGTGGCCGGCGGGGCGGGTGGGCGGCGCGGGGTGCCGGCATGGGAGCTGGGGCCCGGCTGCTCCTTTGTGGGTCGGGGTCCCTCGGGCACGTTGTGAGGAACCCGCCTGCCCTCGCCCCGCCGAGGGGGCCCCGAGGTGCTACTGCTCAGCAGCTGCTTGAGCTGCTCCGCGAGGCTGTCCCTGTCCCCGGCGCGGTGGCCCGGTGCTGGCTTGTAGTCAATGACAAGGTCGGTGATAAGCTCGTCCAGTTGCTCCAGGCTGCGCTGGCGCCCCGAGCCACTCTCCCTGGGGCTGGGCTGTGGGGCACAGGGCACAGCGTAGGGCCCGCGCTCCCGCCCCGCATCCAGCATGTCCCAGCTGGCCGAGCGCCTCTCGCTCCGGCCCAGCCCGTCGGCACGGATGTCATTATCGGTGATGGTGATCTCCGGCGTGACGTACCAGGAGCGACCTGGGGGTCCGCGACTGCCATCGGCGTGCACCCGCTCGAGGATGGAACTCTCGGAGAGGGACAGGGCCGCGTAGCGCTTGGGTGAGCTCGACAGATTGATCACCACAGGCTGCCGGCGCTCCTCGGGGGATAAGGCACGGTGCTGCTCGTGGGCGAGCAGGTTCTCATAGCTGCGCCCACGCTGCAGGGCCTCCTCCCTGCGTGCTGCTGGCGCCAGGATATTATCCCAGGATTTGGAGTAGTGCTGGGTCTCCCGGGCCAGCCGTGGTGGAGTCACACCGTAGCTGGCGTGCCAAGAGGAGAACATGGCCTCCCGGCCGGCCGGCTGCGGAGTGAAGCGTGACAATTGCAGGCTCTGATAGGGCAGCGTGGCCCGCTCGGGGCAGTACCAGTCTCCGAAGTGCAGGGGCTGCGCGCTGCGGGGCGGGGGGCACGTGCGCGACAGCACCTCCCGCTCCCGGTACTTGCCGTAGTCCTCGGCATAGAACAGCCGTGCGGAGGAGCCGAGGGCTGGGTATGTCCGAGCGTCCTCGGCGTAGAGGGTTTTGATAGGGGTCCCACGCGGGGTGTAGTAGCGGGACTCATCCCCGTAGAAGGTGCGGGCGGGTGCCTCCTGCACCGGGTAACCCCGCGCCTCCTCCACGTACAACGTCCGGGGCGGCATCGTGTGAACAGCAGCCTTGGCCGGGTCCTCAGTGTAGAAGGGCTGGGGCACGGCATGGCGGCTGGGGTAGGGGTAGCTGGCATAGCCAGAGCTGCGGAGTGGCATGGCAGGGCTGGGGCACCGCGCTGACTCCTCTGCGTAGAAGAACTTGGCTGGGACGCCGGGGGCCGAAAAGGTCATGCAGCCCCTGTCGGGGTACTCCCTGAATTCCCGTGAGGCTGGCACCGGCACCGTCTGGTATGCCAGTGCCCGGGGGTCTGTCTCGTAGTACTCACCGGGGTAGGGCAGCAGCGGAGGGTCCCCGCTGAAGGAGTCACTGGGGGTGGGCGTGCGGGACGCGGACGCCTGCCGGCTCCCTGGCACGGTCAGGCTGCGGGTGGCCCCAGGGGTGCGGGGCCAGCGCGGCGGCTCCGGACGGTTTGGGGCTGCCCTCAGGCTCCGCGCCGTGTGCACCAGCACTGCCTCGTCCGGCTTGATGTCCACTCGGCACTTGACGTGGGGGCTGGCGCCCACCTTGGCCCCCGGCCCTTCCTCGTAGCAATTGCTGCCCAGACAGAGCGGGGATATGCGGCTGACGCTGCTCCGCTGCGGCTGTAGCTTGATGGGATGAACCTCGTTGGCCAGCGCCCGCAGCGGCATCGGGCCCTCGCGGCGCGGCGAGGGATCAGTGTGGGACGGCTCCCGTGCCACCCGCAGTATCTCCCGCCCACGCCGGGCTGGCGGCGGTGATGCCGCCACGGTGATGGGCACGGGAGTCAAGGTGGACTTCACCCGCGGGGCGCTCTTGGACCGGGCCCGGCGCTTCGGCTCGCTCCGCGGCGCGGAGGCTCTACCGCTGTAAGGGTCTGGCTTCGGCGGCGCCTGCCTGCCCGGCGGCCCCGGCGTGGGCTCGGGCATGCCGGGGCGCGGGCAGGCGCGCTCCATGGCCGGGGGAGTGCCCAGCTCTTCCAGCGACTCGATGAAATCGAAACTCCTGCAATGGCGCTTGTTGAAGGGCTGCGGCTCGCGGGACAGGGAGGAGGACATGGAGGCGTCACATTGTGCCAGGGGCTGACAGACAACGGAATCCCCAGGGGCTGCTGTCGCCACCTTGATGTCTTGGTACACCGTGGACACCAGGATGTCAGGTGGGTCGGTTCGTGTCATCTTAAAAGTGACTCTTCTCCCGCCAGTTCCCTGTCACACAGCCTCAGAGGACGGTAGCCCACCCTGCAAGAGAGCACATAAGGTGCCTCAGTGCTGGAGTGACCTCGTATCAATCCCCACAGCTCTTGGCTCAGAACTAGGGGCTGGCCATCTCTTCAGAAATGAAGGTTTGGGGGCATCCCAGCCTCCACTGCTGCTGTTGAAAGTCAGTTAACTGGAGGAAGAAACTGGAAAAAGTCTCCAGATACAGGGTGCAAATCATGGAGCAGCTGGCAGAACACCCATGGGGGCAGCCAGGGAACTCTGCATACCAGCTCAGCACAGTGAGAGGAGAACACAGAGTACTGTGCCCTCTTCCTGGGACGCAGGACACAGGGACTGTCTTGCAGAATCACATGAATTGGCAGCGCTGAGCAGGGCTGTGGGGGTTCAACACCAGGGTTTTCCGTGGAGGATGTGTGCTCAGCCCTCGTGAGAGCACCAGAGTGGTGAGGGGTCTCTTGGGACTGTGTGTACCCGTGTCCCTGCACCAGCACTGTAGGGGGGAACAGAGCCCCTGGACAGGCACCATAACCGGCTGGGAAGTCCTCACAGTCTAGGGCTCTGTAGGAGGCAGGAGCCACAACCCCTCCCTGCGGTGGCTGCACCCACTGTGGCCCACAAATACCCCTGTGGGGTGGTCACAGTGCTGGCTACGCAGAGTTGAATCACTCCCTGGGTCTTTTCAGACCAGAGGTGGCCCCAGAGGTGGCAGAGGGGTGCTGTGGTGGGTGCCCCAACCTGCATGTCAGCAGTGATTCCTGCATCGCCTCCCTGTGCCAGAGGAGCTGTGCTGGCTCAGTACCCACTGGCTTTGTTGTCTTCTGTGTCCCACTGCAGTGATACGTCCCTTGGGCTGGAGAGCAAGTGTGACAGTGGCTTCAGCTGCTGTGGGACATAGGGTCTGACACCCACTGTGTGCCAGCACCAAATACCCCAGTGTTCTGGGATAAAGCTGTTGGGTAGCCAGGGTGGGCAGAGTCCCCAGCCACAGTGTGATACAGTTGTGTGACAATGAGGACATCAGCACAAGGTTCCCACAGTGCATGGGAGGGACAGAGGAGTAAGTGGGTTGTAGTACTGACCTTCCCCACCAGCCCTTCGAGCGCTGCCATGGGTTGCCACCAGCACAGGGGATGTGCACCTTCTCTGTCCACAGCGGGGATCCCCCCTCTGAGTGCTGGGTGTTGTGGCCACCAAGGGCCTGGGTGCGCTGGTTGACACTGGCTGCTCTGTGTTGCACTAAAAGTGGGTGGGCACTTGGCTTTAAAGAGCAGCAGAGGACCACAGGGAAGATGTTTCTTGGAGGAAAGGAATTGACTTTATTTAGCCAGAAGCATTGACTATGCAAAGATGGGGAGGGGGCTTGGGTTCCTCCTCATTACCTGCCCCAAAGGTCGGGGGTGCAGATGCCAGAACTGTGGTGACTCCAGTGGGCTTGGGGTGTCTGTCCGTGTGATGGGCTGGGAAGAGCAAGAAGCCATGAGAAAGGAGATGGGGGTCCCAGTGCCTCCCTGCAGAGCTAGGAGGACAGGTTTGCCCTCAGAGAGGTGGCCCAGTACTGGCTCTGCTGTGTTACAGTACGTGGGAGCTGGGCTGGATCTGGCAAGGCAGCACCCCACTCAACAGCAATAGTGACAGCGGAGTTGGGAAGCCCATTCCTGTGGTGTCATGGGGGCTGGTAGGCAGGGAACTGTAGCCCAGGGTCCTACCTGGTCCAGCAGCGGCAGTGAGGGGGTGGGTGGGCTGAGGTGGCCGAGGGGCCTGTGGCAGCTCCATCCCAGCGCTGCAAAACAAACAAGGCACGTGAGGCTCCTGGTGCACCTTCGGTGTGGTGGAGGTGTGGCTGCCGGGGCCATGGATGCCTTGTGAGCACACAGAGCACCCAAAGAGACCCCTGCAGCCACAACCCTGCTGAACCAAAAAGAACTGTCACCCCACGAGGCCACTGTGCCCATCCCTATGCACATGGATGTGAGTGCTGCATCCCATGGGCACCGGTGTCTTCCACCCACCGAGCAGCACCCACCGCCGGTGGAGCTGTGGGGTTGCCATGGTTTCTCCAAATTATTCCTCCTCTGCGAGGACAGTGTGGGTGAGGACAGCGTGGGTGCAGGGGGAGGCTGCGTGGGGAGCTGCGGCTCTGTGGCAGCGCAGGGAGAGCAGAGCCCTCACGAAGCTGCAGGAACCCACTCCTCATTGAGGGGGACAGAGCCGGGATGGCCTCACAGTGCTGACAGTGCCATTATGCTCACATACCCACCGGCCTGTGACACTGACTCCGCAGGGAGAGGGTTTTGCATCCCCTCTGCTCTCCAACCCCCTGGTCGGTGGGCACCCGGTTGGTTGGATGCCCCCTTCGCCCCCAGCGCTGCCCACTTTCGGCAGGCATCAGCCTCCCTACCCGGCGTGCCTACACGGTGTCACCCCGCGGATGTGACACCTACCGGCAGAATTTGCAGAGCGGCCGGTGCCCACAGAGTGGACGGGAGCCGCCACCCGTGGGATCCTGCCCTCGCTCCTGGCACGGCCCCACGCGCTGCTCCCGCCGTGCCATCCCTGAGCACCGGACTCCGGCAGCACGAGGGGCTGGGCCAGGGGTGACCCTGCTGCCAGAGGGGCCCACGGAGGATGCCGGGAGCTGGGTCGCTGCCTGCATGTGCCACGTGTGGGCTGTGAGGGGAGGGGTGCGGACCCCCACCACCGCGCCCTACACTGCCCGCGCATTACAGTGCCCTGCCTGCCCCATAACCACGGCGGGCACTGCCTGCACACTGCCCACACTGCCTATATTCTGCCCCGAGCTGCCCATACACACACGGTCCTGCCAATGCACGGCCTGTCCGTGCTGCCCTCAGCACTGCCCGAGCACTGCCCACTCGCTGCTTGTCCCTGTACATGGCAAGGGCTGCTGCCTGCCCGTCTTGCTCTTCGTGCCCTGCCAGGGCACTGCCCTATGCACCCTGCCCGCACACTGCCTGGGCATTGCTGCCCACCCTGCCTGCTCGCTGCCCACGCATGTCCCGCTGAGCAGGCAGGAGCGCTGCAGTGGGTACGGTGCCTGCACGCTGCCTGCACATGTAGAGCGCTGAGCACGCTGCACTGCGCCCCCCCCCCCCCCAGAGCAGCCCCAGCAAACACTGCGCTGAACCGGGCCAACTGCCCGCACAGCCCCGCGGGCACGGCCAGCAGCACCAGCGCTGCCCCAGCACTGCCCCGAGGTCTACCCTGAGCGCACCAGCGGCCCCTGCACCGGGACACGCAGCCAAGGACAGCATCTTTCTGCAAACGCTGTGCTCGAGCAGACGATGCTGGAGGTCCCACTAGCAGCTGCCGTGGGGGCAGTGTCTGTGCCCGCCGCGCCCTGACGCAGCCAACCCTGTGCACACGGGCCTGTGCACTGTGCGTGTGTCAGCGGGACACCGATGGCCGCAGCTGCATGGGCACTTCTGCACCGGGAGCTGGCAGCCGCCAGTGGGCACGAAGGAGTCCACTGTCCCCCCACCCCTGCTTCGTATCCGTGGCAAATAGACACTCCCCCCCGTGCCACCCCCAGGATACACACACCCTATGCCCTATGCCCGCCCCTGTGGCGGTTGCCCGCCCGGCACATCAGACAGCCCCTCCACACACCCTCTATGCTTCCCAGCCGCGTGTCTCAGCCTCTCTGCCCCTGGCACTGCCATATCGCCCCTAGTCCTGTCCCAAGCCCAGGCACAGATGGCTGCCAAACCCCAACCCAGCATGTGCCCCCGGAGGGATCATCCTGCCGAGGAGAGCAGCACCCCCGGCCCAGGAGAGTATCCCCGATGCCGTCATCCACGTTGGGATGAGCAGCACCCCAGGGTGCAGGGGACGCCGTGACCCCTGGCCCCTCTAGTCCCTCAGCCTGGGAGGCACCCGCAAACCGGCAAGGCCGGGGGGCAGGGGATCCAGGGGCACCCCGGAAGGGCGAGTTGTGGGGCTGGGAGTGGGTGAACGGTGCATGGGGCGGGTCTGTCCCGGGCGCTGCCGCAGACGCCGGGGCGATGGCCCCAGCCGCCCCGCTCCGCTGCATACCGGCACCGGGCGGCACCGGGCCCGCTGGGCCGCGCAGAGCGCTGAGCTGGACACCGGGGGAGGGGTGAAATGGCCCGGCCCGAGCACTGCGGCGAGATGGGACAGAGATGAGGATGGGGTTGGGGCTGGGATAGGGTGAGATGAGGATGGGTACAGGGATGGGGCCCATGGGCGTAGGGAGAACCCCGAAATACCGGTGCGATGGGGTGAGATGACTCGGCTCGGGAGCACGGGATGGAGATGGCCCCGGTGAGACTGGAGGAATGGAGGTAGCACAGCTAGATGGGGATGGGGATATGGGGCACGGGGCGATGGTGTTGGGAGCCTGGGGGGTGGGATGCCCCGGGAGGATCTCTGGGGGATAAGATGGGGATGTGGAACACGGAGGGGGGGGGCAAAGGGGGAGAAAATAAGATGTGATGCGATGCGGAGCGATGGTCGGGGTGGGGGGGTCGCGAGGGGCTGGCCCGGTCGGAGGCCCCCGGGGTTACAGCAAACCCCAGCCCCCTGCCCGGGATCCCCTTACCTGCTCCGCGCCAGCCGCTCAGGCGGCCCCCGCCACATCCCCCAGCCGCCGCCGCCGCTGCGCTAGGCTGGGGCTGCCGTCGCCCCGGGGACCATGGCCCGGCTCCGCCCGATTCGGCAAGGCACGGCACGGCGGGGAGCAGCACGGCACAGCACGGCTCGGCCCGACGCTTTGCCACCGCTTGTTTTCCCATAAATACGGCAGGCGGAGTTACCGATGGGGCCGGCACCGGGACCGGAGCCTCCCCCGGCACCGCCCCCAGACTGGTCCTCATCCCCATCATCCTCATCATCCCCATCATCCCCATCATCCCCATCATCCCCATCATCCCCAACCTCATCCATCTCCACTCCCCTGCCGGACTCCGCTCGGCCCCGCCCCCACTCCTCGCAGCATCCCCTCTTCCCCCGGAGCTCCGGTGCCATTCCTCAGGCGGGGTTCCCCCGCTCCACGGGTGTGAGTGTCCGCGGGACCTCCAGTGCCCCCGGGGGCACCCAGGCTCAGCCCCACACCGTGTACAGAGACTCCACGGCCCCCGCAGGCACCTGCCCTTGCAACGGCAGCCCCCCAGTGTCGGCAGCACTCCAGGCATATTCTGCTTGACCTTGCCCCATCGCCGTGGCCCTGCGTGGCCGACTGGACAGCGAAATCCCCTGCTAAGCTCCTCCATGGAATGGCCTCTTTTTCCCAGAGTCTCCGGGGCTGTCGCTGCCTGTGGTGGCCGGAGCCTACAGGGATGTTCAGTAATGGAGACGGACGAAGGAGGCATAGAACAGCTCCCGGCGCACTCTGGCCCCAGCATCTCCAGTACAGCACAGCCCCTGAGTCACAGCTGTGCCTCACTTTCCCTTGTCACCTCCTTGAGCCGCCCTCCACTGTCCACAGCTCCAGGACAGCCCCAGCACTGTTGTGGGTGTCCTGGCAAGGGGCTATGGCCCTGGGACCCACCGGTACCTCCGAGTCCTGATCCAAGACTGCTGTTCTCCACGTGTTTCTGCATGGCAAGTGCACCCCGGGATTTGCTTGATTCAAAATCCCTGTAGCCAGCACCCTTTCCTTCCCCCACTGCAGCACCAGGAACAGCCTTCCACAGTCTCTGGTGCCTGCACCAGGCAGAGCAGAGCTGGCGGGCCTGTGGCAGGCTGACACTGCTGTGATTCCTGCAGGAATGTCCTTGGGAGCAGTGGGCATTGTTGAGCCCACTGGGACAAGCAGTATATGCCCTGGGGACTGGGCTGAGCGCCAGGAATTCATTGCACTGAGGAGTTGAAGAGGCGCTGGGAGCAGGGTCAGCCTGTACCCGCTGCACACACAGGGTCAAGATACCCCCGGAACCCCTGCATCATGTTCAGATGGGCCCCAAAGTTCGCCCCCCCCCCCCCCGCACTCCCCAGCACTTCCATGTTCCTCTCTGCAGGACACAGGGCTCCGGCTGCTGGTCCAGCCGCTCCCGCTGCCCCCGGCTTCCTGCCCCCGCGGTCCCTGCTGTGCTGCTCCATCTGGTCCCGCCTGCTGCCAACCCCGCGCCAGCCAGCCCCGAGCACCGCCGATGTGGCCGCTGATGAAGGCCGGAGTACCGGGCAGGCTCCACATCTCCCGTGGGTGCAATCACCCGAACGATGGAAGAGCCCATCCCTGTGGAATGCAGAGTCCCGGCATGGAGGAGTATGTGCCCTTAGGGCATCCCCTACAATGCCACCCTCTGTCCATGCAGCTGTGGCCCTGGGTGACACCTGCATGTATTGAGGTCACCTGTCTGGAGCTCTGGGCTTTGGAGAAGCCACAGGTCTGAAATCAGGGAACAAACGGGCTGGACTATGTCCTCCAAGCCCCGTGGCAGGGGACAGTGGGACCATCTGCTCTCTGTGTGAGGCTGCTATTCCAGGCTGGAAATTGCTTAGGGATCCAACTGGACCGTGGGCAGGTCTCCATGCACCGGAGATGGCAGCGCCACGTCATGGGCTTAGAGCAATAGGGCTCTGGACACTGCCTTCCCCTCCTGCTCCTCCTCCTGCTCCTGCTCCTCCTCGAGCCAGTGGCAGCCTGTGGCAGAGGAGAAGACCCCCCCTCGAGGAGGTTGGAGCTGAGACCTGCGGTTGTGCTGGATGCTCAGGGCTGTCACCTGCTCTGGGCACCAGGACGTGCTGCTGCTTTGGTTCCCAGTCTGCAGTACTCAGGCAGGGGAGGCAACCCCTGACCCATGGGAACTGAGAAGGGGCGAGTGGCAGGGCTAGGGGTCTGCCCCTGAACTTGTGCCCACTACTTACAGGGGTGGCAGCCCCTCAGATGGAGGGGACCCCCTTGGCACAGGGACTCAGCAGGTTGGGATGGAACTGTCCCCTATCCCTGTGTGGAGGACAGAGGTCTTGGGCCCCTGCCATGGCTCTTCAGGTCCAGGCTTGTCCCTGGCAGAGCTGCCGGGGCCCCTGTTCTGCCGCAGGAACATGTGAGTAGCCAGCGTGATCCCACAAGCCTGGCTCCTGGAATCCTACAAGGAAAAGGCCAGTCTGGTGCCTGTCTCCAGGCAGGAGCAGCTCCTCTCCCTGTGTCCAGGCTGTCCCACTGTGGCTTGCTGTCAAGGCCAGGAGCAGACAGTCTGGGCCAGTGCGGTGGCAAATCCCCCTTTCTGTGGGGCTTTTGCCTCCTCGGTGCTGAGTCCTCCCCCAGACCCACCAGGAATAGAGCCACAATGTTCACTGTGTCCCTGTGACTCAGTTTCCCCACTAGCCCCTGACAGTGTGTACCCGGCCAAAGTGTCTGCAGGTGACAGTTCTGCTGGGCCTCATCCAAAGGGGAAACTGAAGAACAGAGGAACAACATGCCCAGAGGTCACCCTGGAGGTCTGTGGTGACTCTGGTCACTTGGTGAGACCCAAAGCAGAGCAGATTTCATCCTGGGAGAGACATGGGAGGGATCACACCCTACAGCTGCAAGGATGGGGGGATGGGGAGGGGGTTGGAGAACCCCAACCCTCCCCAAAGACTGATTTACTGAGGCCACGTTGAGAGCTCACTGTAATATTTGACACTAACCTGGCACAGGATATTGGATCCCCTGATCCAGCCCCATCGTGTCCTTTGGTGCAGCTCAGAGCAGGAAGGGGCCGCCCAACACAGGAGCCCCTCATGCCTGCCCTGGGGATGCTGACCCTGGTGGGGCAAGGCATGGTGGCAGAGGCCAGTCTCCAAACTTGCTGGGTTGGAGACTCTCCTGGCCCAGCCCTCATGTCACATCAGGAACTGGGACCTGCGGAGGCAGAGCAGTGAGGTCAGGGACAGGGGAGACTGGTGGGGACCATAGGGACATAAGTAGGGGAGCACAGCTCTGACTGGGCCAGCATGGAGCAGTTTTGAAGCATTAAAAGGACCTTTCTGGGCATTTGAAAAACACTGCCAGGAGGGCCAGAGGCTCACCAGGAGGCAGGTATGGGCAGGAGCAGGTGGGCAGCAAGGGGAGGCCTCCACAAAAAGGGTTTTCTCCAGGATGCCTGTGGCAGCAGGCATGGAGGCCATCCCAACACTAAGGCCAGCCATGGCACCAACTGTCCCTGGGCAGGTTGACCTGTCACCTCAGTTGTGGAGGGACAGAGGATAAGACCCCAGGCAGGAGGGGCTGACAGAACAGAGGGCTGGAGCCTCTGCTCTGGAGCCAGGCTGAGGTTGTCCAGCCTGGAGAAGGAGACCTCAGAGCCTCTTCCAGTACCTAAAGGGGCTCCAGGAGAGCTGGAGAGGGACTGGGGACAAGGAATGGAGGGACAGGACACAGGGAATGGCTTCCACTGCCAGAGGGCAGGGATGGATGGGATATTGGGAAGGAATTGTTCCCTGGCAGGGTGGGCAGGCCCTGGCACAGGGTGCCCAGAGCAGCTGTGGCTGCCCCTGGATCCCTGGAAGTGACCAAGGCCAGGTTGGACACTGGGGCTTGGAGCAACCTGGGATAGCGGAAGGTGTCCCTGCCCATGGCAGGGAGTGGAATGAAATGAACTTTATTGTCCTGTCCAAAAGCAGTTTGTGATTCCATGACCTGACCACAAGGCCCACTGTGGGTCAGTGGAGCCCGGCCCCCTGGAGCAGCAAGACTGCCATCAGAAATTCTGCCCATTGGTTGGGACACTGCCCAAAAAACTTATTGAGGCTGAGAAGCCTCACTTTACTGGAGGAATGACTGCAGATTCTAGGTTAGCTGTCCTAAAGTCTTGGGAATTCTCAAGTCAGTCAGGCAGTACCAATTCCATTTGACATCACAAATCTGTATTCAAATGTTGGTGGAATTTTAATTGGTTTACCTGCTTTATAAAATAAATCTTATTTGAGTATACTGTTTGTCTGAATTTTAAGATTTAAGATTTAAGATAATTAAGATCCCGCGACCCTCTGGCAGCCCCAGTTTGGCAGTGGGACAGAGGCACTGGTGTGCTGATGCCAGGGGAAGCCAACATGGCCCACACTGAGAAAGCAAAAGGAGGAGATTCCTCAGAGAAATTCTGAAAGCAATTGGGGAAAAATATCTGGTAGGAGTTAAACACAAAAAACCAATTTCCACCTCTTCCCTGCGCCAGGAGCATTTCTGAGGAATGGCGAAGCGGCACATCCTCCCTGACGGGGCAGCCCGCCCCGTCCCGCTGCGCTCTGGGATCTGCCCAGGGGGACATGACCGGCTGGCAGATGCCAAGCAGCCAACAGGTCCCCAAAATGCCCAGCCTGGGGAGCCAGAGGCCAAGCTGTCCTCCCAGGGGTGCCCTTGCCAGCCCAAGGAACAGCCCGGGGCTGTCTGGGGGGGAAGGGGCGGGGGCTGTGGGACGTGTCAGACCCTGCCGGCAGTTTGGGACTCGCTGTGCCCGGCACGGCGATTCCCAAGCTGGGGAAGGGCCAGGTGGCCGCCATGGCACAGCGGAGTGAGGGAGAGGCTGCGCAGTTCAGCACGGGGCCCGCGATGGGAAGCGACAGCGCCGCGCTAGCACCACCAACCTGTCCCCGGGGCCACCGGCGAGACGGAGCCGATGTCAGGGCGATTGCACCCGTGGGGTGACGGCTGCGCCAGGAACGGGCTGGGGCGCGCCTCTAGTCGAGCGTGAGCCTCCGGTGAGGCAGCTCCTAGCTTTCGCTCGGCTTCCCGAATGCAGCACAAAACGGGCCAGGGTGCCACCCGCAGCGCCGGGGGGTGATGCTGGGTCCGTGCCGTGCTCCTGGTAGGATGTGATGCCATGGCAAGAGGCTGCAGCTGGGGCTGGCCAGGCCTGTGGGCAGGAGGTGGGTGCTGGGTCCCCTCCATGGGTGCTACAGCCACCTGAGCAGTGGTGAGGACTCCAGCACTGGGGGAACGGTGCGGGGCACCCCAAAATGGAGATGGGGGGCTGTGGCACTCAGCTGTGCCCACCCAGTGCCTCACCATGCTGGGGACTCCTGTGTGACGTGGGTGACGCTGGGAAATGCTGGGGCTGCCCCACTCCCTCCCACACCGCTCAATTCACAGTGGGGATGAGTATTTCATCATTTCATACCTTCCCTTTCTCCCGGGCTCCCTGTTCCCGACCCTCCCTGTATGGGCCACAGCAAGGGGCACAGGGTGGGCACAGAGCACTCACTGCAGAAGCAGCCCTGGAGGAGCAGAAGGGGTCTGGCAGCCATCCCACCCCCGCTCCTGAGGAAGGGCTGAGGCTGAGGAGGGAGCAGCACAGGCAGAAGGAGGGCAGGGCAGTGCTGTGGGCATGGGTCTCTGCCCCCATCGCAGGCAGCACCACTGCAAGCTGCCACGAAATCCTCTGTTTCCAAGGTAACTTGGGGATCCCACAGTTGGGAGAGGCAGAACTGGAATGGGATGAGATGCTCGCTGCTGGCACCCTGCAGCTCCTGTCTGCAGGTAATGCTCTCCTTTTCCCAAGCTGGCTGGCATCACCGTGATGCTTGGCTGGGGACAGAAGGGTCTCTCATAGCTGCAGGAGTGCCCAGACACTGGTGATGGCCCCAGCAGGTGGGAACCCATCACCTCACACCTGCCACGGAGCTGCTGCCTGCCACAGGCACAGGGAGGGGTGTTTCTCCTGCCAGCTCCAGGGAAAAGCCTGCTCTTTCCCCAGCTGGCTGGCTCCCTCCCGCAGCCAGCCTGCAGATACCAGCTCGGGCTGCAGCCGTGGCTGCTGCTCAGGCACTGGGAGTGCTCTCCGTGCCATCCTGGAGCATGGAAAGGCGGGACTGACATCCCGCAGGTGTCCCCAGCCACCAGGAGGCACAGCACCCCCATCCGCCTCCTATCTCTCCTCTGTGGCGATGGAGAGCTGCACCACTGCCTTCCCTCCTTGCTCCTGCCCTAAGGCAGAGCCTGGCAACAACCTGGGGGTAATCCAGGAGTTTTAGGGGTTCCCAGGCTGGCTGCCCCATTGCAGTATCCCCATGCATCTCCAAGCAGAGCACACGTTCACGCAGACACTCCTGCTTTAACCTGGAATGAAACCCTGTTCCCCACAGGCTGAGTCCCCAGTTCAGCTGACCTCGCCACACCTCACCCCACTAGGGTCTGCCTGAGCCCACGGGATCGCCCACGATGGCTCCCTGAAGGTACCAGAGGATAATTCCCTCTGCTCAGCAACCACCCTGCCACGGGGTTGGGAGAGGAAGCCTGGATACTCATTGTGGAGCACCTTTGGGCCAGAAACATGCCAGACACACCTGAGACACTGCAGGTTGGTTTTGGAGGCAAACCTACCAGTTAAAAAGGCTCAACTACTTGCTCTGGTATCTTTATGCAGCAGACTGAGCCAGCGCTGGATTAATTATATTACACCATGGTTGAGGCTGTTGCTAAGCTACAGTCCTGGTCCCTAAACCTGTCCTACTGCAGGATTTCCCCACCAACATTCATCTGGCTGGTCTGGGGTATCCCAAAGGACTGAGAAGAACCATGGGCTCTCCAAGCAGCTGGACCCTTGGATGTGGGGACATTGCAGGCAGCAAACCCATTGTGCCTCTAGCCCAGCCCTACCCAGGTCCATCCTGGGCCAGGACTGGGGGCAGCCAGGTTCCCCCACAGATCCCCAGAGACTCCAAGAGCACTCACAGCTTTACACATTCATTTTGTGTCCTGCTAAAATCCAAGATCCAATGACGTTTTCATGTTCACTGCTGGGAGAAAGGAAAACAAATTCCCACCCTGGGCCTTGCCAAGCCAGGGAAAGACTGGTCATGACTTTATGGGAGCAACAGAAATAGGGAAAAGCTGCATCCCTCAAAGAGCACCATCAGGGTGCATGTGGCCCTTGGCATTGGCCATGGGGAATGAAGAAGGCTGGGTGCTCTGGTGACACAGGCTACAGCTGTGGAAAAGGCCACCCCATCCCAGGGTCAGTGGGAGAGGAATTATACAGGAATCATTAAGAACCAGCCTGGCATGACCTCCTGTGGACTGGCATGACTACAGAGAGATGAACTCTTAGGGGACCTGGTGCCAAGAATGGCACAGTCAGGTAATGGCCTGGCCAGCAGGAATGGTGGAGCAGGGACAGAGCCCCATTGGTAAAGGGCTGTGAAGAGGGAGCAGCACTTAAACAAGAGCCCTGGCAAAGTAACAAATCAGCATAAACTGTCCAGGAATAAATATGGATGGCAGTGATCACAGAGTTCCTGAATCTCAGGGCAGAAGGTGATGGGCAGCTTTCCACAGGGATCTTAAAATCGTGGAGTAGTGTGGGTTGGAAGGGTCCTTAGAGATCAGCTGGTTTCAACCACTTGCTATGGGCAGGGGAACAGCTGTAGTGCAGGTGGCAGAAGCTGCAGGGACCTGTCTGCCTGTCCTGGTGCTGGTTCCCTGCCTGGGGTTTGACAGGAAGCAGCCACAGGCCAGGTATCAGCCATGGTCTCTTTGGCACAGGCCCTGCAGGGCTGGGACACATGGTTCAGCAGCTTGGACCCCCCGCAGGGAGGAGTTTTGTGACAACCACTAGGACAGACTAATGTAAGAAGAGCTTTTTCAGCAGGGTAGGCCAGTCACCTGTGCCAAGGAGATCTGAGCCGTCAGGAGGGCAATGCTGTGCACACAGGAGGAATCCTGAGGGCAGCAGGCACAGAACGGAGGAGGTGGGCAGCTTCAGGCCATTGGCGCAGGGCAGCTGGAATGTCTCCCCAAAACTGGCTCTCAGCTGAGGACCCACGAGGCTGTCAGGCAGAGTAGAGCCTGCTGACCTCAGGCCAGTGTCAGTCTGCTGCAGAGTCTGCACCCACAGCTCCTCACAGCACCCACAGCTCCCCACAGCTCCTCACAGCACCCACAGCTCCCCATAGCACCCACAGCACATCACAGCTCCCCACAGCACCCACAGCTCCTCCCAGCACCCACAGCTCCTCACAACTCCCCATAGCACCCACAGCTCCCCACAGCACCCACATCACATCACATCACATCACATCACATCACATCACATCACATCACATCACATCACATCACATCACATCACATCACAGCTCCTCAGCACCCACAGCTCCCCACAGCACCCACAGCTCCTCACAGCACCCACAGTTCCCCACAGCTCCTCGCAGCAGCTGCATTGTCACGCCGGGAGCTACTGAGTGACAACAGCTGTGAACTGTCAAGCTGGGCTGTCCCGCTCCAGGGATGGGTATGGCAAGGAACAGTCCCCAAATAAACACCTGCAGAGAATGGACAGCACCTGGGCCATCCTGGCAGGGAGGACACAGTGAGTGAGAGCAGGTGCCCTTGGAGCTCTCTCCTGGCTTATCCCAAGTGTTCTGGCTCCAAGCTAGCACAGTGGAAGCCAAGACACTTTGGTGGCCCAGGAGATCCCAGGTAGGCAGAGGAGCAAGCACTACCATGTCCCTGATAGATGAGGCTCCCCATGCTGTGCTAAGTAACCAGCCCCAGTCAGTGATAAATCTGCACTTTTCCCTCCTACTGCTCCAAACAGCCCCGGCAGCTGTGGCCAGCATTAGCTGCAAAAAACTGCAGCTCCTCAGCCTCAAGCTCTTGATTTTTTTTTTTGGATGACTGATAAAACCAAAAGCAAATAGCCTGGTACCTGAAGAGATGCTTGCAGTAACTATTTATATCATTGTGATCCTGCAGAAGCTTCCCTATAATGACAGGCACGTACATACATTTTATATTTAGCTTCTTTGAAAGGATGGCATGGGAAAGCCTGGCTCAAACAAGGCCTATTTCCTTCTCCCCTCTCTCACACTTGCTGGCTCTGGATCACAGCTCACCTTATAGCCCAAACCAGTTCAGCATTCCCTGGAAAAGGGAGAAGCCCAAGCCTATAAACTCCAGGTTGGACAGGGCTTGGAGCAGCCAGGTCTAGTGGAAGGTGCATCCCTGCTCACAGCAGGAGGCTGGAATGAGCTTTAAGGTCTCTTCCAACCTAAATCAGTCTGGGATTCTGTGCCTATTATAAAAAGGGCCTTTTTGCAGCTATTCCCTTCCATGCTCCCACTTTACCCACAGGGTGGGATTTCTCTAGCCTTGCTGCAGAAGCCAAACCATGCCACGCACCCTCCTGGGGCTCGAGTGTAAGTAGTGCCAGCTCGCGCATCTGCTTTTCTCTTTTACAGGAGTATTTTGGAGCAGAATGACTCATCTTTGCTTGTTTTTGCCTCAGCTTCTTGTGCTGACAAGCTGCAGGGAATGTGGAGACTCCTATGGCAGCAAACCTGGCACAGGAGCCAGACCTGCCGAGTCTAGCACCGGTGTCAGCAGGGACTGGCCACCACTACAGCCTCCTGTACCCATACCTGACCAGAACCCCTGCCTCCTCTATGCTGTAGGAGGCAACAGCACTCTCAGGGCAGTTTTGGGGAAGGAAGTCGTGGTTTTTATGTTCAGCTCCTTTTTTTTTGGAATGGTTTTTAATTCAGTGCCCCATCCTATGAGGTGTGGAGCATAGCAGCACAAGGAGGGACACACAGCTCCCAGGCCCAGGGGCTCTGGGGTAGAAGAAGATGCACAGAGACAGGTGTACAACAGAGCTTTATAGTCAGAATGGACTGTACCAGGGTTTTTCGATGCAAAAATGGAACATGATCCAAAATCCTGATGGAACAGAAGCACTTTCGGGACTATGGCAGCTGAGGCTCAAGCTCCCACCTGCCTTTGCCCAAAAGGGCCACGAATCGGTCCCTTCTAAATCTTCCTTTTCCTCCCCGGATGTGCAAAGTTTGAACTGTCCCATGCAATTTCCCTACAGTGCCATGTGGAATACTCAGAGGAGGCAAATGCTAATGGCAGACAGACCTGAACAACACACTGCTCATGCAGCAAAAAACCAGTTTGTTTTATAGGGAAATGCTTACAAGTGCATTTTGAGTGCAAGAAAAAGAAAAATGGGAGCAGGAAATGCCTGCTGGTCAAGAGAGCTCTGGAGTGGTTAATGGATCAAAAGAACACATTGCTTTATAGAGATGCAGAAGGAAACTCCAGTTTGGATTTCATGGCTGACATTTTACAACAGAAAGAGGTGAGAGACAACAAAACCAAACCTCAAATCAACTTACAAGCAAGAGGGCAATGTAATGCACAGAACCTGGAGGAAGCTTTACTGTCTGAGCTGAGCAAGGGACCCCAGACCCAAGCCAGGAGGGGCACAGAGAACTGACCAGCTCCATCAAACACAGGGGCTGCTCACTGAGACACAGGTGAGTGCCAAGGGGTGGCTGCAGTGCCCATCCAACGGCTGCTGAGCAGGCACTAATCCATGGGTTTAAGTTCAAAGCAAAAACTAAAAAGCTTCCCAAACTCATGGGACAGAGGAGGCTCTCTGCTTGGGGCAGGAAAGGCAGCACGCTGGCTGGCTGCAGGATGGACAGAAGCTGGAGCAGGACAGACGCTGCTGGGCTGCAGTGCTGGTCCCTCTCAGCACAGTGCAGCAGCCGGGGTTTACAGCCTGACTGGAAAATGCCTGAGAAGCAAATGCCTTGCTATGCTAACACTGATCTGTAGCCAATTCTGAAGCTCTGGATATCTTCACTTCCACATGGAGTCATGTCCCTGAGAGGTCCCAGCAGCAGTGCATTCTGAAATATGCAAATTCAAGGGTAGGAAATGCAAAAAAGCACTGATTTTTCTCTCTCTTTTGGGTCAGCTTTGCAGTTTTCAATGTTTTCCCAAACTGCATAGCAGCTTACATGTAGTGTCTGAGACACTGGGGCCACGGAAATCAATGGGCTTCATGAATTCCAACAGCAGCACCAGTGAGGGCTAATTAAGCTGCTGTGCAGAAAGGTTCCCGTTCAAAGGACTTCAGCAATCACACACTCTCTCTCTCACACTGTCCCTATGCCTACTGCTTTAGAGAGCTGTACTATAGCATGATCTGCTTGACTTAAAGCTCATCAACTGCTGGGTGAAGCAATGGCCAATATCACCTTTCTCCTTAAAAAATAGGAAGGATAAGAAGTTAAAGACTTGAGAAAGTCGAGTATGACGCGTTCATGCAGCATCTTTTGTTGCACTCCTCTTAACCAGACAGGAATTTCAGGTGTGCAGGAGTGGAATGCAGCAGGGACAGAGCAGGAGGCAAGTCCCCTCACCCCGCAGCCTGCCAGTGACCTGATGGGGCATCTCTGGAAGGAGAAAAACTGAAAGCCTGGCAGCAGGCCTGGGAGCCGTGTCCTGAACCTTCCCCTGGCTCACGTACATCTCAGCTGGGTTTTCTTTGTGTAACGATGTACCAGAGCAGCACACACAGATGAAAAGCTTTTGTTTTGCTCACTCTGGTTTGAGAGACTATACAGCAAAGGGCCAAAGCTTTACACATCTGTGCCTGTCCTGGGGTGACTCGTCAGAGAAGATGGAGACAGCCATGGTGCAGAGTCCACTAGCAGCCAAACTACAGCTCCTCGTAGTCTCCCTCACCCCGTGGTTTGCTCATGCTGGCTCCTCCTCCGCCAAGAAAAGCCTCAAGTTCATCTATCTCACTGCTTTTCTCCTTGCTCTTCTTTTTCTTTTTCTTTTTCTCCTCTTTGCCCTCCTCCTTCTCTTTGCTTTTCTTGTGTTTGCTCTTCTTTTTCACTGACTTGTCCTCTTCCTGCAAAATGAGAATATTTTTATTAGCAAATGCTTTGAGTATGCCAGTGACCCAGGATTTACTGCCCTGACACCTGGCTCTGAAGAATGGTTTGGGCTGGAAAGCACCTAGTCCAACCTCTGTGCCATGGGCAGATGTCTTCAACCAGATCTTACTCAGGCTGAAGCACCAAAGACCCTTCTGCGAGTTTGGACGGAAAAGCAGACAGACCAGTTGGGTTATACAGGGCACTGGTCTGTTGGTTTGTGCCAAACAATACCATGGTAATGGACAGGCTTAAATGGCACAGACAAAGCCTTCTGCAGACTTCCCTCACTATCCCTGAGGTATCTGTTGTGAGCACCCCTCTGCTTGAAAAATCATGGTGCTATGAATGCACAGTCCAGCAGAGAGGCACTGCTCTGCCTCATCCTGAATTTTACAAACTCACACACTCCCTTTTCAAAGTTCAACAGCTCCACAAGCTCGCTTTGAAGTTCAGTGGTCTGCAGAGCCTAGGAGACACAGATCAGAGCTGCAGGATGTGAGCATGGAAGGGAGTCCACCAAGTCCTGGGCAGACACCATGGAAGGCCACCTCTGTTCTTGGCAGGTGAGTAACACGGCAGATCTGAGGAATTAAACAGTACCTCTTTGCTTTTCTTCTTCTTCTTCTTTTTCTCCTTAGAAGCTTGTTTATCTGTTAAAACAAACAAACAAACAAACAAAAAACCAGAAACCAAACACCACTGTGTTTAATCAATTTAAATGGTAAGAGCTGCAATTCTGCCCTGGCCCCATTTCTGAGAACAAAATGCTCCATCCTGGGCATCCATGAGCAAAGGCAAGGCCAGCACTCCAGGCCAAACTGTGCCCCTTTGGGAACCAACACAGGCCCCAGTACTCACGCTCCGACTCAACCATATCTGTCTAGTTTAATTATGAGCATTATATGATCTGTGTGATCAACACTGACCTAGCATTCACTCTGTCCCAGCTACTAAGAAAAACATCTGGAGACTAGCTCTACAAACTGGTACAAAGGCCAAATTTGGGACTGGATTGTTATTTCTAGAACTGAAGAAAGAGCTCCTGGGAACAGTTCCCCTCTGATGGAAATCCTGCCAGGCATCTTCTCTGAGGACGACTGAGGACATGGTATCAGCAGATGGGACACCCTGCCAGGGTAAGACTCGCTGCTGCTCACACTATGTATGGAAATTACATCCCCAAAGCATCCCTGCAGCAGCCCTGCTCTAACAGGTGAATACTTTCACACAGAGTCCATCCCCGTCACGTGTCACACGTGACTATGGCTGATGACTTGACTGCTGAGTATCCACTGTTTTTGCAAAAACCTCCTTCAACAGAGGAGTACCTGCTTGGCTGCTTCACAAGAGGCTTCACGACAGAACCACTTTTCACATGTACCGTTTGACTGTCACTCTTACCTACACATGCCTTTTTCCTCAGCTGATGTGTAAATACGGCCATGGAGAAGCCTAACTGCCAGTCAAGCTCCAATCACTGATGACCGAGAGATGGTTTTATAAATTTACCACCAAAAGAGATAGGAGGAACCCGCGTTTAATCATTTAAGAATCTAAACTGAAGTAGAATTATTGACCTGGGCCTCTGCAGATGCACTTACAGCTATTTCAAGCTCTGCTGTTCAGCAGCTCAGAGTGACAAGCTGATGGAACCATGGCAGCCTGTGACATCTTCCTCACACTTTTGGAACAGCTATTCAAGGAGCTCTCTCTGATGCTGCTCACAGCTTTTTTCCTTTCTTAAATCTTTAACTTCCCATCTTTCATGCTGACATTGGGGCAGGCCTACAGGAAGCTTCTTTGCAGTAATGCTTAGACAGCAGGAATTATTTGCATGAGTAGGATTTGTTCCCTCAGGGAATGAGGGGGCAAAAAATAAAGCCTGAGGAATGCTTAGGTAGTGATAAGGATCCTACCCCATCTTTCCCAAAAACAGAAGAGGAAATTGGCAGGGTCTGTCAGATCATTTTGTTCAAGTTGATCCAAATTCTGGAGGGGGTGGACACTGCAATGCAATGCTAAACACCACTTCCCAAGCACACAGGACTAAGCAGGAAGGCTTACACAGCAGCAGCTTGTGAAAGATGTGCTTCTGCTTGCAGCTGGGACAAAAATAACCTATTGCTGGTGCCAGGGACAAGACAAGTTCTCCTCATGGGGAAAAACTTAAAAGCTATTTATGCTGTGTTAAACCAGAATGCAGATTCACAGAGGGCACTGCATGAAGTTAGGGGGTACTTTATTTAGTGCAAATTGGTTTGCTGACACCCTGGAAAGACTTTGGAAAAACCAGATGCCTGACAAACAAAAGCAGCAAGAGTGGAAATAAGGTGTGAGCTTTACCTTCCTCGCTGCTCTCCTTGGGACCAGCTTCTTCCAAACCCAAGCCAAAGAGATCTGAGTCATTTTTCAGTTTAAAGGAGGGGACTGTTGATTTCATAGGCTGGGGTGGCTTTGCCAGCGAGGTATCATCATCAGATATTTCAGAGAGATCTTCCCGCACTGGGAATTCATCCTAGAGACAAGCAAAGGCAGACAACACTGACAAATGCTTCAACCAAAATCTCTAACCATTTTGCACACAAAAATGTCAGATGTCAGCAGGTGGGGAGGAGGGAAGGAAATGGCAGCTGAACTGACTGTTACTGCCTGAAAATCAATGTCCTGGATCTTATGAGCTCTAATTTTTGCCTTGGTAAAATGCCTCAGTTGCACTGGTACTGGCAAGAATTCTGAGAACTTCACACTGGGCTGCTGAAATAAAATTCCCAATATAAAGGGATTAAATGAGACCTTCAACTCTGTTAGCTCACCAGCATCAGCTTCCTCCTGCCCTGGGGAAGCACCTCTATTCTGGGAAAATCCAATCTAATAGACTGAAAACTCCCCTCCAGCCCTGAGCGACAAATGCTTTCTACTGTGCAGCTCTGTGGGTCTCAGGTACCAGAGGCAGCAGGGCTGAGGAAGCAGAGTGTGTCTGCAGAATAATTCTCATCATCGAGTCAAAAGGGAATGTGCTCCTAGGGCAAATCTGCCCCTTCAATGTGGGCTAAAACCCAAGATGCTGCAGAGCCTGGAAATTACCCCAAAATCCTCCATCTTGCATGATGGGAATGGAAATCCAGTTTCATGGTCTTCTGATACCTGCCAGCTGATCCTCTTCAGAACCTGTCATCCAACCTTCCCTTGTTGCTTGTACATGGATGGAACCCGGCCCCGCTGCGCTACCGGTCAGGCAGTGCCCCTACTGTGCTAATGGCGATGGCTGTACTGGTGTGCCTGACCAGTACACCCTGCAGTGGGAAAGCATTCACATACTGTGGAGCATTCCCTGGGTCAGGCACTCCCTGACACTGCTGCTTCCTCATCAATCCCTTCTCATTGGCGCATGCAGGAGATGGAAACTTGCTCCAAATACTTTTGCTTTCCTATTAAATTGTCAAGAAAAGCAGGAAGTGAAGATGCAAAATGAATGTAAAATTACTTAATAAACAGCACGACACATAAGCAAGGTCAAAGAAACTGGGACAACAGCCCTTTCTATAGGATTCCAGAATGATACAAACACAGGGAAATTCCCTGAACACCAGCTAACCCAGACATCAGGACACCCCTGCACAGCCATGGCCCATCCCAAATCACTGCTAGCAGTTTCCAGAAACTACTCTGCAGGTTGTGAGTACAGGTCACCAAAATCAGGGATATCTCAAGCCATGCAGCAAGTTCTGACCAGTTCAGAGAAGAGGGACAGGAGAAGCGTCTTCTCCACCTGTACTATGGGGCAGGTATGAGGGGACTCCTGGCTTATCTGTTTTAGCAGACACATGCTGGCACGTGCTGAATGTCACAGACCTTACAGCTACCTCTGCTGTCCTGGAAAGTCTTTCCCAAGCAGACCTTCCTTATTCCCTTTAAGCTTTGCCAAGAAAATTATGTGATGGCCTTTTTATTGCTGGATTGACTGCGAAGAGCTCATTCTTTCTGGCACAGACACCCTTCTGCATGCTAAAGTTCACGTGAAAACCCAGTAGCTTTGCATTTTGTACCTCCCACACTGCTGGACTGGCTGAGAGTAAACAGCACAGTAAAACACACAAACACAAATCTTGTTTGTGTTTGCAAAAACAAACCTTATGTTAGGGAAGGTCTAGGCTGGATATTAGGAAAAGGTTCTTCCCCCAGAGGGTGCTGGGCACTGCCCAGGCTCCTCAGGGAATGGGCACGGCCCCGAGGCTGCCAGAGCTCCAGGAGCGTTTGGACAGCGCTGCCAGGGATGGACAGGCTGGGATTGTTGGGGGGTCTGGGCAGGGACAGGAGCTGGACTCAATGATTCTCCTGGGTCCCTTCCAACTCAGGGTATTCTATGGATTTGTGATTCTATGGGGTTCTTATTCCATGCAGCTTCCGCACTCAGAGAGAGAATTGCTCGGTTTGTGCTCACATCAATCTCTGCAGGTTGCTTAGCACCTGCCTTGCTGCAACTGCTGTTGAGGGATGGGAGAGCAGATGAAGGCTCTGCTCAGGAAAATGCCTCAACCCTTCCAGCCCAGCTCGGCACAGCTCACAGCAATGTGGGCTTGTTATTTACCATTTTTTTCTTCTGGCTGTCAGAATCCTCACTTTCAAAGTCTGGGTCATCCATAACAAATGAGAGCATCTGAGTAGCTATTGGTCCCTCTTGATCACTGTCAGACTCCTCAGGCTTCTCCTCTTTGACCACTTTCTGCTTGGAAGCAAGTCCTTTGCTTTGGGCAGTGGCCTTTGAGGCCTGGGCTGCTGCTGTGGGGGCAGTAGCAGGAGCTGCCAGGCTTGTGTTGCCTTTGCTGCTGCTGTTTCGTTCAGACCCAGAATGGGGAGGTAAACTGTCAGGAGGCTTCGGGTCACTTGCTTTGGTCAAAATTGCTTCACTCTGGGGTTTCAGAGAATTTCTGGAAGACCTAAGAAGAAACAAGTTGTCAGAGCCTGTCCACCCCTATTTTGTGGAGCAAAGCACAGTTAACAGCTGAGCCTGCCCTGAGGGCAGCATCATCCATCCCACTGGAAAAGGCAGTGCATCCTGTTAAGGGTGTGGGGTCAAATGCACCACTCAGGCTGAGGATAACCCTTGTGTCCCTAACCCTAACCCCATAGGATGTGGTATGTGGAGAACATTGTTCCCCAGCACAGGGTGTGGTGAGTAACTCCACTCCCTTCACCCAAGACTTGACTCCTCTCTCCTCCCCACACCACCACAAATAGCCACCCTGGTGCTCAGTTACAGGCTCTCGTTCAAATTTGAGGAAAAGCAGGCAGATACTCCCATGTAGAACTGCCCCAGTGGCACAGGAGGGCAGTGCTCCAAGGCATGGGGCAGGACACACCACACACAGCAGTTACACCTACATTAACCACAGCCCCAGCTCACAGCTGAACAGGAAGACAGACACACTGAGACTTCCCAGAGGCCGCACACAGTCAGTAGCAGGATGCAGGAGAGGTCCAGGTTTGCCATCACAACCCCAGACTTCAGTTTGTGCTTTGTACCTTTTTTTTTCTTGCTCTGTGTTTTTGTCTCCATCAGATATGAGGATGACCTTAGAGTCCTTCACCTCTTCCTCTTCCTCACTGGAGAGGGTGATGTTCTTGCTGGGCACCCGTTCTGCTGCCAGCATTGGTCTGCTGGGGATTTTGTCATCCAGATCCAGGTCGTCTTGGAAACCTGCTACCATGGGGTTCCCTCCAGGTGCCTCTCCATCACTGCAAAACAGAGAGTGATCAGACACAGCACCCTGGGAGGTGCTGGACAGATCTGCCTCCCTGCACAAAGCCTGAGACTGGCCTGGCTTGTACAGCCAACTTCAGGACACGTCCCCAGCCTGGGGCAGCTGATGATTAAAGGGCTGGAGCACCTCTGCTCTGGAGACAGGCTGAAAACGAGGATAGTTAAGCCTGGAGAAGAGAAGGCTCCAGGAAGATGTTAAGAGTCCCTTCCAGTGCCTAAAGGAGCTCCAACAGAGCTGGAAAGGGACTTTGAACAAGGGCCAGGAAGGACAGGACAAGGGGAATGGCTTTAAACCGAAGGAGGACAGGGTTAGACAGGATATTGGGAAGGAATTATTCACTGTGAGAGCGGGGAGGCCCTGGCACAGGGTGCCCAGAGAAGCTGTAGTTGCCTCTGGATCCCTGGCAGTGTCCAAGGCCAGGTTGGACGGAGCTTGGTGTAACCTGGGATAGTGGAAGGTGTCCCACGCAGGGGGTGGAACTGAATGGGCTTTAAGGTCCCTTCCAACACAAACCAGTTGGTGATTTTATGATTCTGTGCACTGCCAGCCTTCCCCTGCCACTGCCCAGCTCTGGCTGGACCTGCTCCCTGCAGGCTGCAGCAGTGGCAGGAGCCCTGCTGCACCAGGGTCTGGGATGGGCCACAGCAGGATGTGTCACAGAGGAGTTGCTACCCCTCAAGCTGTAAATGAGTGGCTGGAGAAGGTGAGCCTCAGAGGTACAGAGAAGCCTGTGGCCACAGCTCCATCAGAACATGGAGCTCCATCCACCATGTAAGGATCAGTCAGTCAAACCATGGTAACTGCCTGTCTTCATCCCCCCCATCCTGTAATTAAACCTGATCATACACTGCCACTGCTATGGGAGTTCACTGGCAGCTATTCGCTTCCTGGAATCATTTCTATTTCTGTGGTGCTCCCTGAAGCAGGCAGATACACAGACACCATATCCAAGCTTTAACATTGCCCAAATTAAATTAACCTAAGGACACACTGCTAGAGCTGTGAGTCTGTCAGCCTCCCTGGATGTAGCACAGTTCTGTGTTCAGAGGCAGCTTGAGAGAACTTTGCAGCTGAAATTGAGGATTCTTGTCTGAATGTCCCTAGGATTCAATTTTAACACTTTCTGAAAAATTTGCTCATGTCAGGAATACAGATATTTTCCCCAGGCTCAGTTGATGAGCCTTTGCCATTACCTTTCCTTGTTCTATTTGTTTCATCCACAAGAGATACCCAGATCCATCCCGATAACCCCACACACAAGTCACTGCCCTTTTAATGATGCCACCTGGATTGTACAAGCACAACTTTTTTTTACACAGAGACAAAAAACATACTATAGCTTGGAACAGATTGAATTGTAGAGACATACACAAAACCCTAAAATCCTTTAACTGGAAGTAGGTGGTGTTCCCAGTCACTAGCACAGGACAAGCACTGGAAGACAGTGGAATATGCTGTGCTCGTGAGATGAGAAATACCCTAAACAAAGTCAGGATGATGGCAACTGCTCACTCTGGCTTCTCTACATGGCTAGGTACTGCTTGAAAGTTTTAAGTTTTAAGACAGTTTTAAAGAGTTGATACATCTGTCAACATATCATGGAGTTGTTTGTGACAATGGGACACCACGTCGATGACAGCCGGCACAGCTCAGTGATCAATCAGTGTTGTTGTCTGGGCTGGAGTGCTAAGACCAGGGCCAGCATCAGCCCTCTCTCTGCTCTTGGTGTAGATCCCTCTGTTTCCAGGACCTGCTCTCAGTGCCCTACTGAGCAGGGCCAGGCTGCCGAAGAGCCCCTTCATCACTAACACTGCTGCTCTCACACCATGCCAGGATGGAGGCACACAGCCCAGCTACACAAAGGAGAGGAAAACTGGTTCCCAAGCAGCCCCCAAGGCTGGAGGAATGACAAGTGAGTGATTCCTGAGGTTTTCAAAGCACTGGCAGGGTTTCCTCTTGAAATGCACTGAAAAGAAAATGGGAGTTGCAGCCTAAAAATGGCAGGATATTATTCTGAACTAGACACACTGCCTTTCTGTAAGACATCACTGCTTTATTAGGCACAAGGGCTCTTAAGAGATTGCTGCCACTGTCCTTTCACACTCCACACAGACCTGCAGCCTTTCAAGCTTTTTCAGTCCAAGTGGGTGTACACTCCCATGTGTACATCCCCTCTTCAAAGTGGGTCACATCCCTTCGCAGTGAGAATCCTGCCTCCATCTCCAGCCAACACAGATCGCTGAGTGACAGCATAAAAGCAGAACAGTGGAGTGAATATACATCAGGAAAATCACTGCTTCAGTAAAAACAGGCTCTGACAAGGCAAAACTAGGATCAGCTTGTGGTCCTGAGGTTCCAGTTGGAAGGAAGGCAAAGCATGCAAATCCAAACACATTGCACCACTCCCTCCAGCCCTTGAAGCACTGCCACACTGGTACAAGCACGGAGCTAGCATGTCTGCAGGTATCCCCCAAAAATGATGCTGCTCACTGAGATCTGCTCTGAGCTAGTGACCAGAGCCTGCTGGGGCGTCCTCTGTGAGCCTTTGATGTGTCATAGCCTGGCTGCTGGGGAAGAAACAAACCCTGCTGCAACCTGAGCTCACAGCCTCAAACCTGGCTGGGCCATGTTCCCACAGCCCCGGGAGCTCAAGGGCTCTTGCCATATCCTTTTTTGGGGCTAAAGAAAGAAAAAAACCCTAAGCTCTAATAAAGCAGGTAAGCTGAGGGAATTCCACTCTGCAGGATGAGCCTGCATGCCTGTTCTAAGAGATGTTGGTCTTCTACTGTGAACCTTGGCTTCCCTCCCTTGGGCTAGCACAGCTGGGCATCATGGAATCCATAACAGATCCATAAAAGCAAAGAATCACTTCAAAGCCCTTCAGATGTAAGGACACAGAAATCTAATCCATGTTTTAAGATAAATGTCTAAGGATGCAGAAAAGAAAGATGAGGAACACTGCCAGGTAAAGCATAAACTGGCTTTTAGACATCTTCAGCCCCCCCCAGGGACCCAGGCCAGCCTGACCCAGCAGGAACCAAGGGCGAGATGCTCTGGAGCCAGATTAGGTCCTCTGGTGCACTCACATCCATGCTGGCTCAGGGCATCAGCTTAAAGAGCAGCAAATTAAGTTCTGAAACAACAGATTGGGAGATTGAAATACCTTCCTAATTAACTGGTAAAGAAACTGATTCTGGGAGTTGTCTAGTCAGAGAACCACAAAATGCCATTGAACAAAACCTAGGACTCCACTGCAGGCCTGGGGCATGCCAAGTTGAACAAGGTACCCCTGCTGCCAATGATGTCCTAGTCTTCACGAGGCAAAGCACTGCCAAGAGGTTAGGGAGGTGACCCTGCCCCTCTGCTCTGCATTGGTGAGGCCACAGCTGGAGTCCAGTGTCCAGCTCTGGGGGCTCCTCAGTAAAGAGAGACATTGGTACAGCAGATAGAGAGTGAATCCAGTGAAGGGCCATGAGGATGATTAACTGACTGAAGTATTGCTCACATGAGGAAAGGTTCTCCCACATGAAACTCAAGACTGCTTGGCCTGGAGAAGGCTTGAGTAGACCTTACAGAGGTATTTAAACAGCTGAAGGAGGTACAAAGAAGATGGAAACAGACTCTTTTCAGTGTTGCCCAATGCCAGGACAAAAGGCAAAGGACACAAACTGTAACTCAGGAGATTCCCCACGAACATCAGGAAACATTTTTTCCACAGAGAGCATGCCTGAGCACTGGCATGGGTTGCCAGAGAGGTTATGGATTCTCCATTCATGGAGATATTCAAAAACCATCTGGAAACAGTTCTGGGAAACCAGTTCTAAGTGGCCCAGGATGAGGGGGAGGTTGAACTGGATGACCCTCAAGCTGCCTTCCAACCCTGTGAATGTACCTCTGCTCCACACATGAAACCTTAGTACACCGAGGTGTTCTCGGAGCTCCCTGCAGGACTCCTGCTCACAGCCACTGAAGCAATTCCTCTTATTTGGGTAGGAGAAGTAATTTCACAATTCTCAAAACATGGCCCATTTTTCTGCCAGATCTTCAATGACACTTCAGTTCTGGAGCTTACCCTTGGCTCCAGCACATCCAAGCATGCTGGTGAGCTGTGTAAGCTCAACACTCAGATATCTGCTTCAAAATGAGCATGAAACCTGAATGCATCTTACTGGGACATTCTCAGGCCTTGTTCCTCACTCATATACAGGGGAAAAGCAGTTTCCAGGATTCCATTTTTTAAAACCATTAAAATCTCCCCAATGTTTGAGTGATTTCACAGATCTACTCTGTTCTTTAGGTCAGAGATAAATTTCTGCAGCAGATTTTGTGGGAATTACAACCACTTCCTCACTGCAGCAGAAGCTGATTATCGAGGACAGTGCTTACAGAACTGGAATGCTGTTCCTGACTATGGTGGGGTTGTAACTGGCATCCCGAAAGAAAATCTCTCAGTATCTGCACATCTGGCTTATTCTAGTAGGCCCTTTTTGGCAAGAAACAGAATGGAAAATTGCCAGACCACTGAGAAAACTGTGTGATTATAGAAGAAACCAGAGGAAATCATGGATGCCAAGTTGCAGAGGAGTAACAAGCATGTGAATTTGCAGGGATATGCTGCAAGGTCTTCTCCCAGGGAAACAGCTGTTCTGACTGTACTGGGTATCTGTGACTGTGAGCAAAGGATGAACTCTAAACCAAGGAGCAGGGTTCTCACACCCCTGTCTGACATGTTTGACTTTTCATGCAGTTTAACACTTATTTGCTTCCACTGACTGACACTCTGGAGCAGAGAAGCCTTTGTGATGAATCAGCCTCCTGCCCACAGTAAAACTGCAGCTCCAGAGCTCTCAGGGCACCTCAGGACCCAGTCCCTCAGAAAGTCAGGCTTGGCTCTTCCAACAATTCCTTGTTAAACTCAGAAAAATATCTCAGCTCTGCCACAGCCACGAGCAAGACACTTCGTAGGCCAGCATGCTTCCAGCAACCACCACTTTTTTCTTGCCTTTTTTTTTTTTTTTTTTTTTAAATAAAACATCCACGTGTTCTGCCATCACAAGGGATGATGATTCAGGCTAACCTGAATTACACAATGCAGTACACAGGCATTGAGCCTCACACATAGCACTGATTTGAAGTTGCTGTGGTTGAAGTAGAGAACACTGGGTCATGACAAAGATGTCAAAAGACAAGAATCCACCACATTAACAGATAAGCAGTGTCAGCCCTTAATTACTCTCCTGGTTAATCCAGTGTTAATGACAAGAAGCAAGCAAGGAATATTCTGAGAAAAGGGATACAAAGCCTGAGAGTATGCTTAGGTCACCTCTTAAGAGACAGTCTGCTTTCAGACAGCTTGCTGCACATCCTCTTGTCTGAGCAGCTCAGTATACACAATCCCCTTTCCTTTTTCTTTACTTTAAAAACATCAAAGCCAGGAAAAGGGAAAAAAAGAAGAAAATCCAGCTTATGGCATAAGCACAGCTCTGCCATTTTGAGGAGATAATTATAGAATCACAGACTTGTTTGGGCTGGAAGGGACCTTAAAGCTCAGCTTGTTCCAACCCTCTGCACTGAGCAGGGACATTTTCAACTGGATCAGGTTGGTCAGAGCCCCGTCCACCCAGAGTGTGAATGCTTCCAGAGATGAGGCATCCACCACTCCTCTGGGCAACCTGTGCCAGGGCATCACCATCCTTGTAAAAAACTTTTTCCTTATACCTAATCTGAATCTCCCTCCTTTTTGTTTAAAACCACCATTTCTTGTCCTACTGCAATAGGCCCTGCTAAAACCTCTGTCCTCATCTTGCCTTAAATACTGAAAAGTTGCAATAGCATCTCCCCAGAGCCTTGTCTTCTCCAGGTGAACACATCCAGCTCCCCCAGGCTGGCTCCAGAGCAGAGAGGCTCCAGCCCTGGGAGCATTTCCATGGCCTCCTCTGGGCTCTCTGCAGCAGCTCTACATCCTCCTGATGCTAGCCCTTGGGCTGGAGGAAACTCTACAGATGAGGTCTCACCTGAGCAGGGCAGAACTCCCTCTCCCCTGCTGCCCATGCTGGGGATCAGCCCAGAGCATAGGGGGGGTTTCAGGACTGGGGCAGGTCCAACTCTCACCCATCAGCACCCTTCCTAGGGCTGCTCTCAATCCCTTCACTGTCCCGCCTGGACTGATCCCAGAGGTCACCCAGCGCAGGTACAGCAACTTGAGCTTGGCCTTGGAGAACTTCATGAGGTTCCCATGGGCCACTTCTCGTGTTTTCCAGGTTCTGGATCATCCCGTCCTTCAGAAGTGTCACCCACACCATTCAGTTTGGTGTTATTGATAAACCTGCTGAGGGTGCCCTCAATCCCCCTGTCGCGTGAATGAAGTCCATGTCTCAGTACAGACCCTGAGGGACACCACCCATCTTCAACTGGACATTAAGCCATGGATCACTACTCTCTGGATGTGAATATCCAACTCATTCCATATCATCCACCAAATCTGTGTCTCTCCAATATAGTGAGAAAATGCTGTGAAGAAACACTAGACACAGAGTAAAAGAAAGGCACCCCCTAAGAGTTTTTGGATTCTGCAGGTAATCATGCAGTGACACTCCCAAAGGAGCATGACTTTCTCCATCCTTCCTTCCATAATCCCATGCAATGAAGAGTTCCCAAGTGTCCTCCACCAAACCCCTTTATAGGGCCTCAGGAATGACATAACCAGGTAATAGATGAGCCTGGCCACACTTTGCACCTTGGCAGAAGGAAAATATTCATTAAGCAAAACATAATATCTCTGCAAAGTGCACTATGTTCCAGAAGAAAAGTATCACAAATGATTTGGTGTGTTCGGACAGAAGGAAAATCCCTTCCTCATCCAAAGGGCCCCGTGGTTTAATGTGAGCACAATGCAAGACAGCAACACCAGGAAGGTGATAATCTGCTTTTCCTTATGTTCCTCCTTCCCAGGGAGCAGTGTCTGTCACTAAAAGGGAGACAGAGAATGCTACAACTGACCATAGCACAGCCAGAAAGCCTCTGGGGCAGCTAACTGCTCTGAAATCACTGAATGGTTGCACCACGTTAGCCAGGCTGCACATCCAGGTGTGTCCCTGTGCCACACTCCTTTCCTTACCTTTCACTATCCACACGGTGTTTGGCCTGTGATTTCCCTTTGTCTTTCTGCGGCACTGGGTCTTCCAGAAAGCTGTGGTCCAGGCTGTCCTCAGGAACAAAGTCCTCCACGCTCTGTACCTTGGCAGGGGCTATAGGGTGGGGGGGAGGAGTGGCAGCAGCAGGATCTGCATCAGCAACAGGAGGTGTAAAACATGGGTGTCACCACAAGCAAGACAGAAATTGGCTTTTTCCAGATCTATGCTGCCCAGGGTGGCAGCAGCTATGAGGCAGAACCTTGGCTCTACAGTGAGGGAAGAAGAAGGTTATGAACAGGATATAAAACAGCCCAAAGTCTGACATGAAGGCACTCACAGATCATGGCTGCTGTGGTTTAGAATGCACCAGGCTGACCCAGGCTGTTAGAGGGACTGAAAACCTCCCTGGCAAGGGCTGGCTCTGCTCTCCAGGGAATGCTATGACTGACTGTACCATAGGTATTATTACATCTGTGCAATATGCACTGCTCCTGAGGGATATCCCTTCACTATTCTCTTACCTTTTCTAGACTGTTCAGTTCACCCTCTCCTATCCTCTTGCTTTTTTCTCCAGTAACTGTCCAAGGTAGAATTGTTCACATTGTGCTTTTAGATATTCTGGGTAAACAAAAGCTCAAGAGCTACCTCAAATAGCGACTGACTTTAATACAGTTTATTTGTAGAAACACCTTTACCCATCTTCAATGTATCAGGATGAAAACTCATGAAATTAGCATAACTAAGAAGCTGAAGTGATTAACCTTTCCAGAATTTGCAATACTCAATGTTTTTCCTCTGCTCATGCTGCACTTTACGTCTAGACTTTTCTTTTAGGTAAAACAAGACTTATGCTTTTTTTTTTGCTCTCCTTAGCACAACTTTCAGATCACTTTTGCATACAAACACTACCACTAATGCCACAGAGTAGCACTGGTGTAAGCTAAACCACAGCCAAAAGAATTACTACTCCAAGACTTCAAGAGTAAGCTTAAACAGAAGCTCCTAGAAAAACCAAGTGTTACTTCGTAACAATGATTTTTCAGCTGCTTTCCATTGAATTGGTCCCTGGGTACATTCCAGGGGAGGTGCAGGCCCTTGGCACACTAATGAAACCTTGTAACACTGACACATCAGCTCTTCCTGGCTGCCTTTTGCAACCGCCCCTAAGAATTCTGAGACATCAGGGCTGAAAGTCACAAGCCCGAAACAGCTGTCAAGCTAAGAAAGAGTTAAAAAAGACAAGAAAAAGAAAAACCCCAAACTCAATCACTGTAACACTGGTAGTAGACCACTTGTCTTTTTTTCTACAGATCTAAATGACAAAGGTATTTTTTTATTGACAAGCAATTTCTAACCTCTGCTCCCCTCTTTGGTTTTTGTTCTGTTTTCTCTGGGTAGGAAGAGTCATAAACAAACCAAAATGGATGCATCATGTCGTATTTGGGAAGAGGCACAGGATGCAGAACACTGTGTGCAGACCTAAAACCAGACCATTTCAACATCTGAAATTGCAACCTGTGTCCCCAGCACCTCCTCCTTTCTCTCTGTGGGTGTCTCAGGAGCACTGTGAGCCAGGATGAGACAGAAGGTATTTACAAAGGGTGACGCAAACTATGTCATGATTTTTAGACACTGCTAGCTCTGCAGCTCCAGTTAGCTCTGCAAACAAAGTGAATGTGACGGGCAAATTATGGTCCAGATCAGTAAAATTACATGCAACAAACCCTTGATGCCTCTGCCTGGCACTCTGTCTAGCAGGGTCCGGACTGAGGGCTGGGTACCAGTGCTGAGGCAGCAGCTGAGGGCTCCCTCCTTCCAGACCTGCTCTGAAGGAGATTTCCCCAGAGGGGAATCCGCTGCGGAGCCTGGACCTCCGTGACCATTTCTGGCTGAATAACCTTTAAACCCAGCACTTCACTTCTCTGGACCACCACACATGTGCAAGGATGACACTTCAAATACCTTCTCCAGTCATTTTTTTCCAATTCAAGAGGTATTTTTGCTCCTGGTAAGAACGTGACATTTCATTTATTTTATTAGTGTCTCTTGTGTGTTCAGGATCTTCTTATTAAGGATGCTACAGCCACGACCCAGCTAGCTGGGCACATCTAGCACAGAGACAAACCAAAATGCTGATCAGAAGAAAACAGAGAATGAGAGCCCAAGTGTCCCTGGACACCTGCTGCACATTCATGGTGCCTGTGGCCTTCACACACCTGTCTGCTCAGCCTCTCGCAGGGAAAGAATGAAATGCTAACTTGAAGGCCTATGGGTCACATCCTGCCAGGACAGGGCAGCAGCACCTACCTGGCTGGGGAGGAGTGGGCTCGGCTGCGGGGGATGTCCCGAAGAGCCGTGCGATGATGCCACGCTTGGGCGGGGGCGCTGCGGGCGGGGGGGCCGCGGGAGCTGCGGCAGGCGCGGGGGCCTGCGGGGCCTCGGCTGCAGGCACTGCTGAGAAGGACGGGGTGGGCTCAGGAGAGATGATGGCGCTTGTGGCAAGCGGCAGCGGTGGCTGGGGGGTGCCGGGGCTGGAGCTGCCTGTTGATGTGGAGCTCGGAGGTACGATGGGTGACTGGGAGCCAGAAGAGGGGCTCTGTCCGTTCGTTGCCAGTGGTGATGTGTGTCCTTGGCTTCGGGCTTCCATCATTTCCAGGAAGCTGTGGGGAAGATAAATTACAAATATAAGGAATGGCGAATCTCAGAATCCCAGACTGGTTTGGGTTGGGAAGGACCTTAAAGCTCATCTCATTCCAACACCTGCTATGGACACCTTCCACTAGGCCAGGTTTCCCCAAGTCCAATCCGGCCTTGGACACTTCCAGAGATCCAGAGGCAGCCACAGCTTCTCTGGGCAACCTATGCCAGGGTGTCCCCACTCCAATAGGGAAGAATTTCTTCTCATCCAACCCTGCTTCTGCCAGTTTAAAACCATTGCCCCTTGTCCTGTCACTACCTGCCCATACAAAAAGTCCCTCTCCCTCCTTTATATAAGCCCTTTTCATCTGGCTATGTGCTGAGCTGGGAGAGAATGGGTCAGCTTCCAGCTGGGCTTGGGAGGGTATGGATCTGCTTCCAGTGACATTGTGACTCCCTGGGTTACAACAAATCTGGTTTACCCACATGAGCTGAACTCAACCCATCTGCACTGAGGTGCAGAGAATCCCAACCTGCTCTCCACTACAGGATGAAACCCATATTTGCAACACTACTGGGAACTAACTCCCTAAACAGACAGACTCTAACAACATGCCAGGGCTTGAAATGTAACCTGAAGTCAGTTGTGATGTTGGCATCAGTTGGATATATGTGTCTAAAGGAGTAAGTGCTATAGGAATGGCATATTTTTAGATTCTGCAGAAGAAATCACAGTACTCAAGAAAACTGCTATAATAACCTCTTTATCAGCTGTGATAGGTTGACTTAGGAAGAAGAAACTCAGAGAGAGATTTTCTCTAAGAGAATTTCCTCTGTGGGGGTTGGGATACCTGCAACAGCCAATTAGAGAAAGTCAGTTCGCTCCGTGCACACACATTTTGAAGGAGGTAATCCGGAACTGAGTCTTTTTGTCTTTCCGGCGGCTGAGCAGGTAACACCAACCCGAGCTTTCCCTCCCATGCGGGGGGGAGGCTCGGGAGGCCGCTTGGGCCCCTTTTGCCAACGAGGGGGACCCGATGGCCGGGGGGAGAAAAAGTTGTGTGATAAGACCTTCATAGCTTCTTCCTCCACGAGCCTGTGGCTCTGGCGTGGGGGGGAGGCCGACTCTTGCTGCTGCCCGACGGGCCGGGCCTGCCCGGGTGGCCATGAGCCATGCGGGGCTGCAGCCCAGCCCCAGAAAGGCTGATTAACACCTCAGCCGCCCCCCCCCAGCACTGGCCCAACTTTTGTAGTTGTGTTAAACTTTAAGTCTTTAGTGCTCAGATAAGATTTGCAAAGCCTCCAGCCTTTCCTTTGAATATGAAAGGGAATAAGAAAATTTCTGAAGTCAGTGACGTAAGAGCTAAGTTTTTTAGATGGAAGGAGAATGAGAAGATGCTGAAATGGCTGAAAAATCTTTTTGTAAAATTGTAGGGATGAACTAATGTACTGAATATTCCTATAAACCATGGAAAGAGACATGGGGGGATGGAAATGTTCCATTTAATAGGTGATTTGACTAAAGAGCACCTGTGTTGAGAATCTCTGCCCTGAGAAAAGAAAGGGATTTTGGTTTTCTGAAGATGAAGCCTGAGCAGAAAGAAAGGAGACAGAGAGAATCTTTGTTGTCAAACATTTCATCCTTAAAAGTAATACCCCATGGAACAGACATGGCCCACATCTACAGCTTTGGGACGGCTGTAGAGTTGGGAGGAGCATCACGGTTGCAGGTTCCCGGGCAGATGCAAATCGTAAAAGATAAAACCACAAGAGAACTGTCTTGTTCCTTCTTGTGGGAAAAAATCCCTACAACTTCAACAAGAAGAGGCTTCTCTCTCCAGAAGTGAACTGAGAAAGACTAAATTGGAGACTGATCGAAGTATTTGTTATATGTTTGTTTATATTATGTTATATGTTATGAAGATTGGGAGAGAGAAGGAAGGAGTGATCTGAAAATCTTATTCTGAATTTTTTTTTCTTTTCCTTTCTCTTTATTTGTGTAGTTAATAAATTTTCTTTTATACTCTCTCAAGTTTTAGGCCTGCCTTGCTCTTTTACTCCTGATTCTGTCTCACAACAGGAAAAATAAGTTTATTTAAATTGGCGACTCAAAACGAAGACATCAGCCAAGCGTGGATTTGAGAGGAGAATCCTTGAACATCAAAAGGAAAGAGCTGTCCTGAGAGCTCAGAGAAGACTGACTGCCATTACCCTTCTCACAGGGTGCAGATCCACATGCAGGCTCTCCCCTGTACACACCCCCTCTCTGTGTGAGAGGCCCTAGAGCCAAGCAGCAGGAGCTCTGGAGCAGGTTGTGGTCCTGGCTGGGTTCCCGACTGGAAGAACATTAAAGCCTGTACTACTGTAGAGAGTGAAAAGATCTTTCCTTTTCCAAAAGAAACCCAAGCCTAACTCAAGCCTCCCCCTGCAGCTGGCAGGGTCAGCAGACTGTTTCACACACTTGTATGTGCAGAAATGTGGACAGAGACAAGTTCTTGCATTTAAATGGTCTGAAAAACAGGTCTGCCACAGCTGAAAAATACAGAGAGGATACCGAAAGTGAAGCATCCTATGTAATATCCAGCACATCCTGATCTTGCCTCTCATTTAATTAAGCTTAATGACTTTGTGCATAGAGGCTCTGGATTCAGCTGGTTCTGCAAGACAGACTTTGGTTGTGCTCCAAGCAATGAGAGTGTGAAGGGAGAGCTTCCTCTCCCATAACAGAGCATGACCTTGTCCTTCAGGGACCTGAGCCAGCCAGAATCTTCCCTGGACTGACTGCTGAACAGAACGCAAACAGTGGGGGCTAAGAGACTCTAAGCCTTGAGATATGATTTCCTATTTCAAGGCAGAAACCTGATATACTTTTAAGGAACAAAATAATATACTTTGTGACCAGCAGTGTCTGGAGCCTTAGGGAACAGTAGCCCCAGGAAGCTGTTACTTGAATTGGAAAACCAGCAGTCTTTCCTAACTTAGTAGCTAGCTGAAGTGGAAATCAAGGGCAGCACTAAAAAGCAGAAGTAGTGAGGCAACATCAACAGACAGGGATAAGATACAGATAGAACTGGATGATCCCAAGTAACAGAAATAGGGAGAAATTCAACAGTACAAACAAAATCATCATCTACTCAAGGGTAAGGAAGTGTTCTTACTCCCAGTTCTCCACATGAGAATGGCTGGGAAAGACTTGCCTAGCTAATTCTGGAAGTCTGGACTAAGGACTGCAATTCCAACCATTCCAGAGCCTGGCTGTCACATGCTGTCCATTGATATCCAGTCTACACCTGCCCTGCCCCAGCTCCAGCCATTCCCTGAGTCCTGTCCCTGACCACGGAGAGCAGAAATTGGTGCTGCTCCTTGCTGTCCCTTGTGTGGAAGCTGCAGACTGTCAATGCACCCACATCAGTGCCATGCTGTGGCGGCCTCACTGATGCTTCCACCAGGATCTGGGCCAAGACTACATGCCTATTCCACCCAGAACACTGGCTACATCATCATGAGCTCCTGGCAGAGCTGAGGTCAGAGCATGCAATGCAGCATCCAGTCCCCATCCTCCCTCTCCTGGGGCAAGCTGCGCGACAACATGTTCCACTGAAAATGATGCATGGATTTGTCACGCACCAGAGAGAAAACATAAAGGAGTTTAACTCCTCCACTGAGCTCTGTGGAAACTGCGTCAGGTTGGTTTGGAAGGTGCACAATACATCACACATGCTGCAAGAACATAACAGTGTGGGCTCAATAGCTCTCTGTCACTGCACTCCCTTCCTGAGGAGGGGGGCTGTGGCTCAGCATCCTCCAAGCAGGGTAGGCACGACGTCTGTGGGGTGGGAAAGGCAAACGATGGGGCCCTGCAATTCAGCCCTCGTCCAACAAAGCAAAGGCTCTTTATCCCCAGACCATGTGAATCGCCATGGCCTGCAAAGCTGTTCGTGAGCTTTGTCTGCATGCAATATGCAACTTCTTGGCTCCACACCGCGTGTGCTGAGTGCTGAATTCTGCCATTCCTCCCCTCCCAGCTTTGATCCAGCGCTTCTGGTGAGCCAAAGACAGGAGAGCTGAACAGCTCTGCTTTGTGGTACTCACTCCTCCTCCCAAGACCCACTCAGCATTAAGACTCCTGCCTCCCAAATGTGAGGAGAGATTAATCCCAGATGATCTACATGCACCCTGTTCCTGTTTGTAGCAACAGCAATCTTGGATGGAAGTCTGCAAGCCTGGGCACTACTGCACCCAGCAGCCAAGGTACTGCTGCCAGTAATACTTGTCTCCTAACTGTGCCAGGCTTCCTGACTGTCTATGGGAACACCTAAATCACCAACACTACATGAAACCAGAATGAACAACCTTTGAACCTCAGGTAGCTGAGTCTCACCATTGAGGCAACTGGCTGACTCAGATAGGATAAGGTGACTGTACACTGAAGATTTGGGAACAAGGAGACAAAAAGAATGTGTAGAGTCACATCAGGATAGGGAATATAAAGCTCAACGAGTAGTTAAAGCTCGACTCAACAAAGCACAGGAAATTCTTAACAATACCAGAGTATTTGAAGATTTACTGTACATGGTTCTAACCAAAGCTGCCCATTTTGGAAACAACCTGCTTTGTTCTAGGAAAGTAGCCAGCTCCAGAGGGAGGGAAGGCTGTGACTACCACCTGTTTCTCCTCCAGAAACACATACAATTTAAAAGCTGGAGGAAAAAAAACCCTGCTACATAACTGAAGTATAAAGAGTGTCATCCTTCCCTCCAGCATAACCAGACTGGGGAATAAAACACATGCAGGTTTTGTCTGCACCTGTGCTCCTGTACTTAGTCACCTGTGGTGTGTGAAGGGCATTAAAACTGGAGACAGCAAGTTCTTTAGTAGAAAGATACAAATGGTTATTTGGGGACAGCACAACACAGACTCTTGCCCCAGCACAGCACTGAGGACAGCTGTGACATGTGTGCTTCATGCCACCTCCATCAGCCCTAGCTAGACATGTGGGCCAAGCCTTGTGACACTGGGGAAATCAGGGTGGTCTGACACTGGTTCTACATGGGCTGCATAAATCAGCTCTGCTGAAGTTTTATAGTCAGATCTTCTCTGAGGGAGGTGGGTGGAAAACCAGCACACATGAAATGCTGCCAGCAAGCTCACAGTAATTTCCAGGATGAAGGTGTCTAAGCATCCTCCACACTTTGAAAATACTACATAATGCATGAATGCTTTCTCTGGCTTTACACACACTCCTCAGAGGCACATGTGTGGCTGCTTTGGGAACACACCGGGCCAAACCTGCCATGTGTCTGTTTTTTCTCAGATTCTATACAATCTGTCCATTCCTTGTTCTATCCATCAGTCCTTTAGAAAAGGACTCACTCAAAATCTTACTGCGGAATAAGCATCTTTGTGCCCACACTGGATGTAGCAGACCAGGTCCTACTAAAGCACAAGGTGAACTCACACCTGAGCACCTTTATTCCATTGGGATACAGAAACTGCAAATATACCATGCACATCCAGGTGGGTCATCTGTCCTCACCCACAGGGGTTCCTTATTTGCCTTATTTTCAATCCTTCCATTGCAGACCAAGTCACAAGTCCCAAACATCCTCCAACTCCTGAATAATTCACTGGTGGTTGGACTTGCTCTCAAGAGGAGACTTTTATGCAATTTTAAAGATGAACACGCTACGTGGGAACAAAAATTCATCAGGGCCTGAGGTTTCTGTTGCTCTGCTCCCAGGGTGAACACAAAAAACACAAAAGGACTTGTTAGCCTCACAACTCCTAAAATTGTCAGTGCTCATGTTCATTTAATATTGAAGACAGTAGCAGCCTAAAGCTTTTTGGCTCCTAGTTCTAACGTGCTGTGATAAATTGTTCAAGTGTATTTCATGTGGCAAGAAAGGCTCTGGGTTATTTTGTTAATTGTGAAAATGAAGATTAATCAGCTGGATGACATAATTTTAACTGGGGTTAGTGAGGGTTGGATTTCCACCTGCTTGTTTGGGGCTCATCAAAGGTCTTGCCCCAATCTCCCTAGCCCAAGTCCCTGATTGTGGAATCAATAGCCAAGCAAGTCTCATTCCTGCTGTTGTCCTGTTTTCCACCTGACAAAATGGATGCAGCAGGATAGCTCCTTGTTCCATAAAATACAGGACATGCTCCATATCCCCACTTCTCTAGCAAGACTGACTGATGACAGTCTTAGATGCACTTAATTCTTAATGCAGCACCCCCAAAAAACATGACCTAGATAGAGTTCTATTCCAGTACAGCCTGGCTCCTGACCTGTCTGATGACACAAAGACTCACAGCAAGTGGAGAAGATAAAAGTGGGGCAAATGGAAGAGAAAGCAAGAGTGGGTTTACTTTCCCAACTGGTAATTTAGCCTGTACCTCGTGTCATTCTGGGTCTGCATTTCCACACAGTGGAGGATACCAGAGAACAGCTCTAGCAGCAGCTCCTCCTGCTACTGTGCGGGTGTTACTCAGCACCACAGTCTTCCTAAAATTATGAGCTATGCTCAATGTGGAAAAAAACAACCAGGCAAATAAAACCCCAACCCCCTAGCCAATGACTGTGCAGTGACTAAAGCTATCCCTTGGGGAATCTGTCTTCCCAAAGCAGAGTCCTCAGCGGGGCAGCCCAAATGCCTGTTGTCTGCAGTCACTGCTCTGGCACCCACATGGTGAGAGGAGACAGCCTCAAGTTGTGCCAGGAGAGGTTTAGGTTGAATATTGGGGAAAATTTCCTCACCAAAAGGGCTGTCCAGCCCTGGCACCCTTCCGTGGCGGATGGGCACACTTAACATAAACTAGTTTTCCCTGAAAACAGAAGATAAGCTGAGTACAATTAAAAACGGAGAAACTGAGAAAATTAGGTACAAATTCAGAACATCATAAAAGTCATTACTGTTTGTTTAATAAGAATTCAAGAACTCAAAAAGGGCTGAAATGTGCTGTAAGCAGCATTGAAAATGTAAAGTCTGAAAGCACAGGGACAGCACTAGAGCCAGAGGTGTGTCCGGCAGCGAGTAGCCTAAACACAGGGAAAGAACTGGAAGCAGACCATGTCTCCCACAGGCACATCCAGGCAGTGGCTGCCCAGGCTGACTTACGTAAGGCAGAAGAGGCAGCATCGTGTGCCACCTCGTGTTGTCTCTGGGATTCACATTTTGGATCAGTGACGTTTTGTCCTCAGGTCGCCCCCCACTGCAGCAGGAGGAAGAGTTCTTGCTCTCTGTTCTCACTGAGCCAAATTTAGCACTGGCCATTGTGACAGTGCAGCTACCAGACATACACAAGGGTGAAGGGAATAACCGAGATGTCCTAGCGCTGTCACCTCGCCATGCTCTGGGGCCCGATTTTATGGCAGGAGAGCAGGAATGGCCTCTGAGGAAGTGCTGCAGCAGCCACACCATGGCCTGTGGCCTCAAATATCTGCGTTCATCTCCTCTTGCTGTGCAGTTTGAGTGACCCACAGCAGTACTCCCAGTGCTGTCTAAACTGAAGCAACTAATACAAGGCCTTGTGACAGGCTCCTCTACCAAGTAACAAGCAATAAAAAGGAAAAAGCAAAAGAGGCCTCAAGTTGCACCAGAGAGGTTCAGGTTGGACATTAGGTGAAATTTCTTCACAAAAAGGGCACTCAGAATTTGGAACAGGCTGCCCTGGTACTGATGGAGCTATCATCCCTGGGAGTGTTTAAAAAACATGTGGATGTGGCTCTTGGGGACATGGCTGGGTGGTGGATTTGGCAGTGCTGGGTTAACAGCCGGACTTGATGATCTTAGAGGGATTTTCCAACGCTAAGGATTCCATGGTTCTATGATCTGTCAAGGGTCACCAAGTCACACTGCACCAACAGACACACTGTGCACAACAGGGCAAGTGGCAGCAGACAATGTACCAGGTTCTCACTTGGACATTCACTGATGCAGCATATTAAACCTGGTAATCCCAAAATGATCGGCATCTGACAAGCACGGATGCAAGGACCTTCCCAAGCCCTAATAACGAGCACTGCCGACCTGCCTCATCACTGCAAGCTCCGATTCCTGTCACACACTGCTGTGTCCACACATACTCTGTTTCCCTGCCTGAACTGTTTACCAAGGTTGAGACTTTACCCAAACCTGGGTTCTCTGACATGAATGTGAGTATTTCTTTAAATTAGGTCTTTGGCTATAAAACTCAAGCCTGGAGACCTCCTGCAGGGATAAAAATTGAGTGTAAGAAGTGCGTACCTTTCAACTCCGGGGCTGAAGTAACCCCTTTGCAGCTCATCTCTCCCAAGAGGTGCCACTCAAACAAACAGACTCTCTGTTTCTACCTGGGGTACAGAGAAAAACCTTAAAAACCCTAAAATAGCACTCTTCGTCAGTGTGATCAAAGTACTGAGACATAACACTGCCTGGTGCTTTTCTTTTGGGATCAGTGCCTCTAGTCAGGAAGCATCCAGGGGTATTTTAAAGCCCTTTCTCTAAAGAAGTGTTATTTTCTGAAAGTTAAGAACTTTGGCCTTAGTACAGATATGAACATGCAGGAGCTGGCTAGCTGCATAAGGATGTCACTTTATTTGCTAAACCAGAATCCTAGAGAAAAGTCTTGCTCTTAATATTATAGCAACTCCTCTTTTGTCAGGCTCTGATATTTCTGAGGCCATGTTAAGCTAGTTTGCAGTCTGACAGTGCCAACAGCCACCCAGCAGGGCAGTGTGGTCACACTGGGTGGGATGACCAAGTCTAATACCTGTTGCTGGAACTAGGAGGTCTGACCACCCCTCCACTGCTACCACACTGCTGCTGCTTTTAAGATCTAGCATCTCCTCAGAGCCAGCCCAACACAGACTAACCCTGAGGTAGGTATAGCAAAGACAGATTTCACAGTCACAGAATCTCAGACTAGTTTGAGTTGGATGGGACCTTAAATGTTATCTCATTCCATGCCCCTGCCACAAGCAGGGACACCTTTCACTGGACCAGGCTGCTCCAAGACCCATCCAACCTGTTTTTCTGCTGAATTTGTGAGCTCAAGTGACACATATGGAGACCCAGCACATGCTAAAGCTACTGGAAGGGCAAGAGGCGACAAATCAGCAAGGTCTTGTGCTATGAGTTTGAAACAGCTCTGCCAACTCCCGATTAAGTATCCTCCCATTACTGAAGCAGTACAAACAAAAGCATGGAAAACCATCTGACAGCACAGCCCAGGCAGCTCAGTCCTTTGAGTAGGGACATCAAGAGAAATGCTGTAGGCATGAGGTGACTAACTCGTAACTCAGGAGGAGAAAGAGGTGAACACTTTGGAAACAACACTGCTGTGTGTGAACTGGGGTATTTCAATGCTCTCCAAGGAAAACATGCTGAACGTGAAGGTTATAGAACTTGAAACTTGGTCTGAAAAATGCTTGTCCAAAAGCCCGTGCATGAATATTTCATAATCATTGATTCCAATTTCCAAACAAAGCTGCCTGTAAATAATCTTTTTCAGTATATTCTGAGGCTGACTTTTCTGGCTTGCACACCACTGCAGTTAAGGCCTTGTGATGGGAATTCACAGAACATGGATTCTTGTTCACTGTGCTACAGGTGTACTGGCTTTGTGGGACTAAAGCTGGCAAACACCATTACAGGCAGCCAAGCACAGAGCCAGGGCACAGAACAGATACAGGGCAGAGGAACCTGCCACTGTTTCTATCCAGAAACACACTGACAAGTTCAGAAGTCCTCAAAGGGAACAGAAGACAGCAGTGTTGTTGCTATGACTTTCTGCTGTCGTAAGACACACAATACGCAGGAGTGCAACAGCCAGGAGAGGAACCAACTTGTGCACTGAACAGCTGAGAGATGGAAAATATTCCCTTCCAGCACTTTATCTACTTCAGCATGTGCTGGCTCCAGGTGTGCTGCTCAGCCCCACCTGCCCTGCCCTCCCTTCCCCAGTCACGTGCTGGCAGGAACCAGACCGTTTCACAGAGATCCCCAGGGGCATGCTTTACTTCAGGTAATGCCATTCAACATTTTATCCAAAGGATCCCTATATGTTACTTGCTAGACCCTTCAGCCTGGCCACATGCCACAGCTGGGGCTGCCCAACATCCATGTGACACCCAAAGCAGTTAGAAAAGACAGCTCAGTGACATACAGTTCGTAGTTTTGGTCTTCAGTCTCTTGCTGCAGTGACAGCTCCTCCAGAGTCGCATCAATATCCAGCTGGTTTGTCTCCAGCTGCCGTAGCAACGTCTCCCTCTGAAGAAAGGAAAACAAGCTAGGTCTGAGCAGAAGGGTCACTGTAACAGATCTCTGTGCACTGAGATCCTGTGTCACACCACTGTACCACAGCAACATGTCCAACAGGAGCCCTGATCATGGTGTCCATTTAAATACAGAGCACAAAGGGAAAGTGAATAAAAAGTAGATAATGCATAAAGTCTGTGTGTAAGAAGCACCTTATTCTGTGAGCTGTTCTCAGCTATAAATCAATAATGTGTTATTTCAGACACCACAGCATCAGTTACATTTGGAGAATGGATTCAGCTCCTGCAGAGACCAGGTGTGCAACCCATTCATTCAGGCCTTTGATTTTTTCTGTGCTAAATCAGCCTCTTTGGGAGCAGGACCCAGCTGATGGAAAGCCTCCCAATAATTTATTTTTGCTGTCGGGGTAGATGAGGGAGCACAACCTGTCAATTCTGACATTTCAGAAGTCCTTGCCCCACTGCCTCAAGCTGCTGTTCCACAGATGGGGGAAAGACACTCTAGCCCATTTCCAATGGGCAATAAAGTGAGTTGACTGCACTAATGTAACCCAATACTGCCCCACTCAGTCCTTCCTTTCCCACATTTCCCACAGAACTCAAACAAAAATCTCAGCTGAGGGGAAGGGCTGGCTTAACAGACTCCCTCCTCCCAACATCCAGACAGCAGCAAGGAGAGATCAATAACCACAGGCACAGCCAGCTCCCTCAAGAACTGCAGCCCTGCAGGGTTGGTAAAGCATCCACTCCTGCAGGAACATCATTTTGGATCCCCTGGACAAGAGTAGGGCTGTGAGTGGTGCAAATCCTGCTCCACAGCCCCCTTCCCCTCTGCTCAGGCACAGCTGGCTGGCACACAGCTGGGCACTGACCGTGCCAATCAGCTCACCTCCCGAATTTTGGAGTCAAAAGCCAAGATGTCCATTGCCTGAGGGCATCAACCCTCCCTCTCCCACTGCCTATGCACTCGGTGGCACAGGAGCAGGGCCAGCTTGCGTTGAGTTGGGCTGCTGACTCCCTGCCCTGCACAGTCCCCATCAGCAGGTCTGTGGTGCCACAGATTGTATCCCTGCCTAGGCAGGAGGACATGCAAGAGAAACTCCAGGCTTCCTCCAAACTGCCAAGGTTTTTGCTTTGATAACTGCCTTATCCTCCAAGTACATTTCAGCTTTGCTCTGACAAATATTTTTGAAGGCTAGCATCAATAACTGCGTTGAATTCTTATTTCCCTGACAACACTTGAATTCACTGCAGAAAGATACTACCAGATTAAAAGACCAAAAGGAAATCTATTACATAATTCCCAGAATAAATCCATCTGAGAAGACAAACATTTGCATGAAGCGATGGTGTTCAGTCTCTACTTGCTCATGCTCCTGGCATTATGGTTTCATAGATGTGACAACTTTGAAGCTATCAAGACATTGCACAGATTTGAAGAACAATTAACTCATCTGGCTCACATAAACCACACCAAGTACTGTGTTCCAGGGACAGTCACAGCACAGCCTGAGCCCTCCATGGAGCAACTGCTTTACATCAAATTCTACTATGACTGAAATCAGCAAAAAAGGTTGAAGTAATTTTTATGTAGTACTGTAAGACTAGGTGATTCATCACAGTTGGTAACCTTAATTTACTGGAAAACATAGCCCTTCTTGAAATTAAAGGGCTTCTGTGATCATTTAAGCTAATTTACTGCTTCCGAGGCATATAGAGTCTTCATGTTTACCTCTGTCATTGTGTTAAGAGCTTGGAGCAATCCTTCTTTTCTTTGCTGAGTAATTTTTATTCATCATATTCAAGTGCTCTCTGCAGATGGAAACTTGACTTTTATTAACATGTATGCATGAATTACAAAGTCATTACTTAATGCCAATTCCTTTATTGCTGTTTACAGACAAGAAAGATTCAGCAAAATATGCTATTCGTATTTAAAGTTACTACACTAATCAGAAGTACTAATAAGGACTTTGGAATTCAAATTCTAGATTTCAGAATTCAAGAAAATTAAGATCTCAGAAGTAGTAGATATCATAGTTTTATATTATTCATGCAGTATAAGCAAAAATGAGACAGAAAAGGGCAAGTCTGCTGCTTCTTTGTCCCCAGTTTCCTAAGGTGAAATACATGCTGAGCAAATTAGCTGAACAGAGACAGAAGGGCTACTGCTCTCTGGCGCTTACCTTACGCTCTTTGATAATGACTTTAATTAGACTTGTATATTAAACAAGTGGTGTGCCTTGCCTTTCACTTTGGCACAGAGACATACATCAGTTTTATTTATTTCAATTTTCACAGATCACAATAAATCAAGAATATATATTTAATAAAGAGAGAGCTGCAATCAATTTTGTACAAATTCATCGCTACTAACAAACTTCCAAATACTTAAAAAAATATATTCTATTTTACCATGCTGGTTATTAAAATATTAAAGAAACAGCTTATTTTCTGCAACCACCCAAAAGAAGGGAATAATTCATGCCCTAGAGACTAGTGCTTTGGCTTGGCTGAAAGCCACTTGCAAGGGCTTCCTGGGATAAGGTAATTTCAGCTGTCTGCAGAATTCTGTCTCCTTCCACCACAGCATCTGTTGGCCTGGGTGACCTGATCCCATTTGTGGGCCACCAGCAATACCTACAGCTAAACTGCATCCTCGGGTTTGCCAGTCCTGGCCCTGGAAAGGAATTGATAAATAACTGAAGAGCTCAGGCTGACAGAGAGAATGTGCTCTGTACTGGGGGTATGGATTTCAGCCCCTGCTTTCTCCATGGAAGATGCACGACCGCAAACTGAGCACAGGAATGTGCCACTGAAAACCACACACTGACTCCAATCCTGCTGAGGGACAGCCTGAGACTTCAGATACAGCTGGACCACTCTGCCCTGGAAAGCTGTGCAGGGCAGGCTGAGGGATACAGAAACCTCTGAGGCTGATTAAATCTTATGTGCATTTCATATGAGGCAGCATCCCTCTCCTTTAATCCTACTCTGCTCCAAGGGGAAAAACTCCTTTCTGGAGCCTGGTCCTGGCAAGGATCTCTGAAGGGATAAGAAGAACCTTCAGGAATTAAGTCTAGATATGATTTTCCTACAAATTTCAGCTCATGCTGCACTGGATGTTGAACAGGGCCAGCCAGCCCCGGCCCCTGTGCACTCCAACACAAGGTTCCCACTGAGTGCCTAGAGTACTGAAGTGCCCCAAGGGGCACTACTGTGAAGCTACTGTGGAGCAACATTGAAGCACTGCCCATAACCCTGTGGAACAAGTGCAAGGGGCATTGAAGAAACCAATGCAGCCCATTTCGGGTGAAGCTTGACATCAAGTAAAGCCCCAAAACCTGCGTGGAAGCAACCAAAACCCTCCAAATGTGCAGCATCATGAACCCGAACATTTCACCAGCAACATGCTGGCAGATTTCAATCTTCTTCACTGAGCAGCAGGTTGGATTTATAGCTCAGATTTCTACAACCTCCTCTTCAAAAGATTGTTTGACCTGTTTCACTGAGGTTTTATACATTCAATTCTCTTATCCTGGTTCTTTCTGCTCTGCAGCCTGAGGACCTGTTAACATCCACTAATATATCTTCAGCTCCTTCTGAACTGGCATTTCACTGGGGATTATTTATATAAAAATACACACATTTGCTGGTGAAAGATATGTCTGTCTGATACACACAGACACTTCAATTCCTGGTGCCTGGGTTTTTCCCCATCAAATAGAAAACAATGACACAACACCATATGTGCATAAGCTATTGATGACCAAGGATCATCCCAAAAGCTGATCTTCTAAAGGTCCACAGATGAGAATCGCACGCTTCACAGCCTTTGCCTTTCCCTCAGCCCTCTCAAGAATCCTCAGATATGAAGGAAATAGGAGACTGGATCCATGTGAACAGGATCCAAGCACATGGATCCCATATTTAATGCCCTTTACCATTAGGACAAATATTTTCAGCAAACAGAGGCTCCTGAACTATTCAGATAGTGGCGAAATCTCTTCTCATCTGAGTTTTAACTGAACAGAATTGAAATCCAAAGTTTAACAGATTAATAGGCGTGTATTTTACATTTTTGACTTGGTAACTGCACCACTGGATGCCATTTTCACGCCAGTGAAAATGGAACCTTTCTCCAGAGGTCAGCATTAGGAACTCAGCTCAGGTGACCTCTTGCAACCACAGACATGTTTAAGTCAGTCACAGGCACCAGTGTTCTGACTAATTTTGTTATACCAACTCTAATGAAAACAAGAATCTACTCAGGATCCTTTAACAACACATGAAACCCCAAATACCATATTCCTGCCTTAGAGAGGAAACAAATCCAATCTGTCTCACACACCCAGCACATCAGGGTAACATCCCTGCCTTACCTGCAGCTGCAAGAATGGGATGTTGAAGAACTTGTGCAAGTACTTGAGGCCAAAGCTGTTCTTCATGGAAGACTCAGCATAGCGGAAATAGGAGGAGCCAGGAGGCCTGTGCCAAGCAGAGAGGAGAACACTGTACCCAGCACACCCTGCACAGGACTGAGTTACACAACATGAGCCACCCCACAGCCCCCACCCTCAAATGTAGCCCAGTGGGTCATTCTGCTTGGATTAGTTTGTGTACAGCCAAAATTCACACCGAAGGGTGGCAGAAGGTGGCTGTTGGTGTGTGACAGTGTCATGTGCCTGCCTGTGTCAATACTCTGTCGGGACACTGGGATGTTGGTTTCCTAAACTGGGGCTTCACAGCTTTACAAGCTGTTCATTTCACAGTGAAGGTTTTTGTTTTAAAACCACAACTGTACTGACAAAAATCATATACAGAAATTAAATTATTTCATCATGGATAAACTCTTAGAACTGACACTATTTCTCTGTGCCTGACGCAGGATAAACAAATAAGAGATGAGGAAAATGAAAAAAGTACCGTAAAAACATAAAACTACATAAAAAGGTACAGCCTATTGAATCTTGACCAACAAATACTATTTTATACCACATAACAGAGTACCTCAGATCTCTGCTTAAGGGAGATGCTTGTCTGGCTGGCGAGGGACATGTGACTTTGCTGTGCCCCATAAGTGATCTGTGGGGGATGCTCAGTGGCAGAGCAAGGACACAGCTACACTGGCTGGCCCTTGTGTAGCTCAATCACTTGGAGCAGAGAACAGCTGTGCCATGGGAAGAGGATTCTCTCACATGAGAAGGACTAACCAGAAAGAAGGTGACTTGCCGGGAACAGCACTTCTGAAAGGCACATGCTGCCAAGCACTCCTTTTTCCAGGAGCATGGCAAACGATGTGCTGCAGATCAAAGGGCCCATGCTGTCAGCAGATGCTGCTTGTGACACACGGGGAGCTCTGGGAACCCAAGGCAGGCACAGGACACACATGATATGGATGTGAAACACGGCAGTGACATGGCTGCTGCTAGGTGATGGCAAGAGCAGCTGCTGTCCTGCCCGGGGACCTCTCACCTGTTCAGGTTGTCAATGAGGTCCCGCACGTCGCCAGGCAGGATGACCCGGTGCTCCCCCATATCCCGGTAATTCCCAAGCACACACACTGGAACATGAGTCGGCACTTTAGGAAGCTCCCTCAGAATATAGTTAAATGTCCTTCACCAGAGAGGAGAGAGAGAGGCAGATGAGTGGGAACATCCTTCTGTTAGCAGTTTCGTGCACAAATAAAAAAAAAAAAAAAAAAAAACCAAGATTTTTTTTTCCAAAATTCTTCCAAGTCTGTGGCTTCTTTACATGGTCAGAGAAATACACTAAAAACCTCAATGTGTTTGGACGACTCTTTATTCAAAAACAACTTCAAAAGCTCTATAATCCACTTTCACCAGAGCCCTCATATCTCCCACAGGAAATCTCAGTCCTGCAAAACTGTGTGGGGTCAGCAGAAGGAAGGCATTCACAGGCTCACTGACCCACACCAAACCTGAACGCTACCAGCCTAAATATAAAGCAGGAGCTCTCACCCCCTCTTCTTTCCACTCTGGTTTCCTTATCTTTCTCTCACCCTCCTCAGATGTGCAAAATCAACAGTTCATTACTTCTGCAGATTAATTCAGCTTGAGGCCTCTAAATAATCCTTACTAATACCAGTTTCTTGGGAATTTCTCACTAGCATCCTCCTTCCCCTTGTGTTCTGGGGAGCAAGGGTTTGCAACATGCACTTTGCACCTGTGATAGCCCTAATTACCAAGCCTAAGCCAGCAGCATATCAGCAATTGCAGCACACAACACACTGGAACACTGCTTGTTTGGAACAAGCCCAGGAGAGAAGTGTATTAAAAGCCATGTCACACGATAAAGCTTTTATTTGAAAGGATACAAGCTTGCTTCAACTCGTTAGGCTGGTTATCAGCTTCCAAATCCAAATGGGAATCCGAAAATCTGGAAGTAATTTGTTTTGCCTGAACAAGGAAGAATCACATGGTGCCAGTAAAGGTCTCTTACCACTGCTTGGTGATGTCAAACATCATCACTACACCATTGCAGTTCTTATAGACATCCAGGAACTCTGCATCCAGAGCCATTTCTGATTCTGCCTGAGGAAATAAAGGCAAAGAAGCAGTAAATAACTGGATTCAACTTCAGAGTGATACAGAACACAATGGATACAGTACTGACTGGGCAAAGTTCCTAAAGTTACAACCACTGTAAGGAGTATGTGTGGATTTCACACTATTAGCAATGAAATAAGATACTTGGTGGTTCCCAGCTTCCATTTCCCATAGGAACAGGATGTGAACCACAGAGCGGAGGACAGAGGACATAGCTCCCATTCCATCTTTTTCATGACCCAGATATTGGCTCAACTCCTAATATTTCTGCTGTCCAAAAGCAGGAGGCAGTTTCTCCCATGGAGGGCTGACATGATTAGTACCTGATTGGCCTTTCCTCATTTGGACTCTGCATGCTACTATGTCCAGATAGTACTGGTCCCAGCTTAGTCTCCATGGCTCCTGTTGGAATCTGGTGTCCCTGGAACAATTCTCACTCATTTCCCAGGAGTGGAAAATGCACCCTCATTTGCATAGGAAGAAGCAGCTGTGGTAACTGTTCTCATATAGGCTTTTCCCACGGGAGAATATTTTGAGGAAAATTCTCCTCATCTGAGCCTGAGCAGATGGGTACTGATGAGAATATAACAGCCCAGCTCTGAGGAGCAGCCAGAGAAGGGCATCAAGTCACTTATTCAGGCCTCACAAGAAGGCCCTGACAAAAGGAGTTTCTGCCTCTGCCATGGGCAGACAGTTACAAAGCAAACATCTGGAACACTGTCATTCCCAGTGACAGAATGGAAAGCAGCAGGGAAGTTGCAGTGAGGGCAGAAGTGCACAGAGCAAAGAATGAAGAGCATCAGGGATTCTACTGTCCCTCACCCACCTGCCAGGCTGGCCTTAAGAGCAGGAACAAATATAGAACTTGCTCCTCATGGACCAAAGGTGGACAAGAGGCCTCAGACCTCTGAATTCTAGGTGACTCACCTCCTGAGGATCATTCTCCAGTTTCAAACCATCTCCTCGTTTTTTGCATTTTCCTTAAAAAGAATTGTAAAGAACAGAAAAAACATTACACTAGGCAAAGAACTGGAGGATGGGTCTGGATAGGTGCACAGCAGTTTGAACACAGCCTTAAAGCAGATCCTACTTCTACTGTAAGCCTGGGGGATGAGGAGGGGTGGGATAGGCATGCCTTGCTGAAGAATCCCAGCTAGTCTATTCAAAACTGAACAGTAAAGCAATCCAAAGACAGACAGAACTTATGCAATAAGAAATCCAAGAGAAATCAGATGAACTGTGGGAAATGAGCTGTGGAGATGGAGAGACAGCCTACATACATGTGCTCCAAAGGCCTGAGCCAGGGGGTCAGGTCTGGCCATCACTAACGAAGGTGCAGAAAAGAAATCCTCCAGAAGTACCACCCAAAGCACACAAGAATAAGCCAGGGAGCAGGTACAACTCTGATTAGGCTCTCAGAAAAGTGCAAGAAGCAACATTCCTAACATTCGTAGAAGACACTAGAAAATCACTCTAGAGACTGGCCCTGCAGCCCCACAGCCATAGTCCCACCTGCAGGAATCTAGAGGTTTCTCTCCAACTCATCTGCTTCCTCTAAGGCAGTTAAAGGGCAGTGCCTGAGGCTTCTCTCTTTCCTTACAGCTTAGGGAAGCATTTTCTAACATTTTAAAGTACCACTGGCATTTAACTCAGCACCCTAGAAAAGGAGTGTTTTTAAACTTCAGCCTCCCTGAAAACTTTGTGTCAAATCAGTTATACACTAATTGTGTTTCCAAATCTTATAGCCTGTAGTCTCAGCAGAGAGGTGTATCTGTACTTATGATTATCAGATGGCTATATCATGGCCATCAGCTGAAATGATTTTCTGGTGTCGACACTTGGCTCTAAGGGTTGCCAGGAGTCCCAGTATCTTCTGTCACCTACTGCCAAAGAGGTTTAGTGTGGACACACTATGAAAAAATCTGACTTCTTGTTTAAACCGAATGTTCTGAGTTTCCAGAATTTTATCAATGATAAGCACTGCACAAAGAATATTCCTGCAAGATCAGGAGTTATATTTGACAGATACCAAGTGTCTCCCAGATGTTAGTAACAGCAGTTAAGAACTGTACTTCTGAAACAATGTTGTGTATTTTCCTAGTCTAATTATCTTAGCTAAATTATACTAGCACAGCCTTGGAATTCCTTCCCATCACTTCTAGAAATTTCCTGTGTTGCTGAAAACAGAAGGCGCTGGCAGCTCAGATGCACCTGCAAAAACCCTCCCACTGACTCCGTAAAAGACTCTGTAACACTGAGGACCAAAACAGCTTCCACCAGCTCTTAACTCTGCTGAATCACATGTGGAATCCAGGGTTATGCCAGATGCTGTATGTGAAACAGGGTTTGTTCTTCCTGCACACTGCTCAAGGATAAATAGTAAGAAAATACAGTTATTCAGAAAATTTATTTAATGCTGCAGGTTATAGCAGGCAATTCTGGTTGGTGCTTCTGTGCATCGCTGCAAAATATTTGCTCCACTTATGTCATCTTACTGCTGACATCTGAAAGTACCAGAAATATTAATCCTGATCCCTCCTCATGTGGGCAATGGGTTTCCAACTATGGGCTCTGATTCTTCCCCATGCAACCGAAGGTGTGGGATGTCTAGGCCATGCATGTCTTTTCCCACTTCAATTCAATTCATTTCAAGTGAGTGACATTTGTGTGACTTCTCTGAATATCTAAACATCGCTATTTCTGCAGTCACTGCTAAATTATGCTTGGCATGACCTACATTTCTAGGTATTAAAAGAGAAGCCCAAGCAACCACAAATACTCTCCATCACTCCTCTCATCCTGAGTAATCAAGGTGTCTGTCTAACCTGGGCACATTTACAGTCAATGCTTTGAGACAGAATATACAACTTGCACACCTCCCCCTGTTCATGGTTTTCTGTGTGTATCCAGAGGAATAAGTTATACCCTCACATGATGCCCATCCGTGCTGCAAAGGAGGTCGCCTCAAAAGAGTCACAGAGCTGAAAAGCGCATGTGTGCACAGATTCATGCACAGGTTCTATTTTTGGAACCCAAATGGCAGGATGAACCAGACAAAGATAAGATCTATGCAGTGAAAAGATGTAATTCAGCCTGTAAAGGCAAGGGCACAGTGAGGATTGTGTCACTGTATGCATGAGATCCAGATTTTGAGGTTGTACTGATGTGTAACAGAGGAGCTTCAATCAGAAAACATGGGCATTCCTGCTGCAGTGGCTCAGGTCCTCTCCCTAGAACGATGGCTGCTCCTCATTTACAGGCATAAGAGCAACACTGGCACTAAATACACTTGGCAGCAGAGCCCTGGAGTCTACAGAACAGCTCCTCCTAGATACTGGGGTTGTGATCATCACTTGAGTCTCTGCAGTAGTATGTACAACCAGTTTTGCAGCAGGATAGAAGGATTCAGTACAGTTTGCCAACAAATGCTGTCCACTATGCAAGGGGGCTGCTTCCCTTCACCAATCAAAAATACAATCTGGAATATGTGCAGCCCTTGTGTTATCTAACTTGAGACATCTGAAAATAACAGAATTATGAATTCTGATCTTTCCTTCTTCTTGCAGCACACGTCTGGGAAGCAGAGGGGTAAAGGTGCAGCAAGGAGGAAAGGAATCTTCAATACAAGGGAAAGCATTTCTCTATCTTGTAGGCAACAGAAAAAAATATGATTTGATGCCTTCAGTCATGTATCAGAAAATATGTAGGAACTCAAGTGGCAGAGTTTACAAGACAGGAATTCACAACTGTTCCCAAATGTCCTGCATTCAAGCAGCTTCTCTGCATTCAGGATCTGCTATAGCATTATGACTTGCAGCAGTTACACAACTTGCTGCTAAGCCAGAAAGATGAGTCAGGACTGTGATTTTTGCTACGAGAGATCCTTCCTGTGCTCTGTCAGTTCTGAGAGCAGCAAAGGAGATGATATTTACTACCCAACGCCACACAAAATCGAATACAATTCACGGCTGGAGGCAAGCTCATCTTGGGAAGATTTTAACAAATGGCAGCTTTCCAGACATGATCCCAGCTCCCTGAGCAGGCCCAAGGAGAATGCAGCAGGCAACATGGAAGTCTGGACTCGAGGGAGTCTGCACACTTAAAAAAAGAATCCCAAATTTAAAAAAAATTAAAAATCCCAAGAACAAGCCAAGAGGAGCAGCACAGTTTGATAGCTGCCATTTCCCACTGTCTCACCACACTTACCAACCTCACCACTTTTAAGTTTTCACAACAAACCTTCCCACATTTCCAAATTATCATCTGAATGCTAAATAACCAATACCAAGCTAAGTCACCATCCAAGCAGGGTCAGCAGAGCTGCCTCTGCATCCCAGTGGATTCTGGAGGGAAAACTCACATTGCTGAACCACCAAGGACAAGGAGCACACCTCTAGGGAAGCACTAGGAGAAACACCACTCAGGAAAATCACCGTTTACTTCAGCCCAGAAATGCACATCAAGTTTTCAGGGTGCAACTCCTGCAATTCCTGTGACTGCAGAACAGCAGCACTATTCAGCAGGGGAGAGCTCAAAGCTGCTTCACAGAATTGAAGCGGAAAACTGCAGTTCATGGACGTACCTGTTATTTAAGCTATAACCCACATCACGACTTTCAACACAGTTTCTCACATTATTTAAATAGAGGCCTCCTAATCTCCTTTGAAAATGAAATGGGGAAATGCTAGCAAAAGAATTTTAGCCTGGAAAATCTTATGCTGAAATGTGTGTTATGTGAACACACCTATGTGTGTTCAGAACATGCATTTTTTGACAGTTGCAAATCCAGCCTGATAAATGCAATGTTCTGCCCAACTCTAAATATGCACACGAGCCAGGATCTGGTATGCAAGGGAAAAAATAAAAGAGGATCAGGTCTTGTCAGCACTGTGCTACAGCAGCATTGGATACTTTACTACTGCAAATCTACAGTTCAGTGTGGCTCTCACCCAAAGCATCACGAAGCAGGACTTTTTGTCCTAAGCATACAGAAGGAAAACAAAAATGTCATAACATTAGGATCAAAATTAGATATGAGCTCTTGATATTTAATATGAACTTTTTCCTAAAGTTATGCTTACCAAGAATCCACAATTGCTATGGCAATAAGAAAGGATTTGATTTCATTAACATCATGATGATCTAATTTTTATACTGCACTGATTGAGCATAACTGACTGCAAAAAATACGTATCTGTGGTCCATAAGTACAGATCTTAACAGAATGAGGTTTATTTCCAAAGAATATTAAGTGAAGGGAAGAGAATCCTTTAAGATTTCCAACATAGGCTCCACTGACAGAAATTAAAGACAGACCACAAGAGCTGTCATCAACATCTGCGCACAGCACATCCCGTCCCCCTCACCAAAAAAACGACAAGTCTCTAGTTGAGAAGATGACTCTGCTCAGAGAAGCTATTCACAGAAATAAATGCTGGAACCACATGATTCCCAAATTAAATGTCTATTTATTCACACCAAAGCTGCAAGGCAGCGAGAACACAGATGTTTTGCTCAGATTCCAGCCCTCCACTTGTTATCCCACAATCTGAAAGCCAAACTGTGATCAGACTGACTTCAGCAGTAACTCTGGCCTTAGCAAGGTTTTGTCTACCCTGTGAAAACTGGAGCTTAAAACACTAAAAAGATAAAGTGCTCAAGATTTTCATGTGAAGTTGCTGGCTCAAGTTTACCCTGCATGCTCCATGAGGTATCTGAACTAGAGGTGCTAGCACTAACTGTCTTTCTATTTTGAATACAGTTCAGCTAACATGAAAAATGACATTTCTCCTTTTCCCACTCCCTACTGTAGTTTTTGGTGTAACACAAGTGTAAGTTGCACAGGTGGTGCCTCTGAGATGCCATTCTGCTGAGGAATGCCTGAGAGCCAAGGCTGCAGGAAAGGCAGCACCAGATAAACCATAAAGTTTGAGTTTTGATGACTGTGGTCAACAAACCTGGCAGACACTAAACAAGAAGCATCACTCAGAGCAAGAGCTGCTCACCTGTGCAGCTGCTTTCCTGACCATGCTCACACACTAAACCAGGAGACTGGCTGGTACTAAATGCCTCTTAGAAGCCAAACAACATCTGTATTTGGGGCTACAGAATGGGCTGTGGAGATTTACATCTGGACCCCAACGTCTTCCAGGAACAGATCCCACTGCATCCGGACTGTGTCTTCACAGACATTTTGGAATTTGGTTTTGCTTTTTATAAAACTAAAGTTTATACTCTGACAAAAATTGAAAACTAATGAAAAATGTATCTATAGATCATAAAATTTTCCTCGGCTAAGCATTTAGAAAAGGTTTTGAAATGCACATACTGCATTTTCTGTCCTAGTGAATTTAAGTAATTGGCTGCTCTTTCATCCTTCCCCCCTGCATATATTACCCACTGCAGCTACGGTTTTACCAATTTAACAATAGAATGCTTTCACAAAAACAGCTCAAGAAGAGCTTTTATATACAAAACAATGAACTCAGAACCTGTCTAAATATACAGGAAACCATAAAGGAGAGAAGGATACATAGAGAGAGAATACATAGAGCAGCAGGTGCTTCATCTGTCATAAGCATGTGGAATAACTGCTTCTGAACACTAGTTTGAAGTTCAGATTCCAGATAACGGGCTCCAGCACAGGGGACTCACATCTCCTTTCCTTATTCTTTCAGGAAGTGATATAAAAAATACAGATTTTTTTAAAAAGCAGAAGTAAGCAGGTATTTCTGAATTCCATGTAAGTTTTTAATTAAAATTGAGAAAGAACAATGAATCTACATTAGAAAGAAAGTTATAAACCTTACCTTTGTCTACTACATCCCAGACTTCAACTTTCACAATGTCATCAGTGGCTGGAAGCACAACAGAACACAACGTGTTAGGTTTCAGTAAAACACCATCACTCAGAGAGCCCAACCCAGAGCCAACATGGAGGAATGTCAAAAGAAAAGCAAATTCTGTGCAAGAAGAAAACTCAACCACAAGAAGGCAGTGAGCTGTTGAAGGTGCAAGCCGTCCACCAAAATCATGCTGTTTAAAGAACTTCATAAATACTCTTAGTCACAAAAGTGACTAAGATCAGTTGGATTTCCTTGCTGGTTCATGTCAGGTTTGAAGCATGTTGTAAGTATTTTGTGTAGACTCTTTTCATAACACTCAGAGGTTTACAAAGCCTTTCAAAAAAGAAAAAAATTAATTTTGAGGATAAAGTCTAGTTTATAAAGAAGGCATACAACTGGCAAAAGGAATACACATATTTAAGAAAGATCAATCACGGCATTTCCATGCAAACATGACAGACAGTGCACAGTCCTGCAGCTACAGAAACCCATTCTCTCTGCACATTTCCACGTGCATTTTGTGAAAAATAAGGTCTCACTAGCAATTTCGTTTCCTATTGAGCTGCAGCATCAATAAATTATAACCAGCAACATCTATTTGAGTTGCTAAAATCTGAAGCAAGACATGTAAAATTCTAACTCCAGTGATTGCTGGTACCCACAGGCAAGCAATTCACATTCAGGTGGCCTAGAGGTTGAGCAGCTCTGGTTCAATGTTTCCATGGAATCCAAATAAGCAGTCTGATTTCCAGGAGGTTGTTCCAAGAAACAGCTGCTTTTTGGAAACGTTACAGGCTTTGAAGCAAAAGCTTGCACTTGGAGCAGCTCTGAACATAAAGCTGGAATAGGAGGACAATACCACAGAGTAGAAAATAACACCACAGGATGGCATGAGAGTTTATCTAAGTGCCATTATCAAACCAGTAAGCATTTTCTATACAGAACTCACTCTTGGCTTAATTAAGTGTTTCAAAATATTGTAAAGACAGATTATGAATAAAGGAAAACTTTGATCCTTTGCTTCTGGAGAAAGACCCTTCTTTACATTTATGCATGAAGGAAAATCAGCCTGTTTTCCTCACAGTGATTCCTGCTTATCTTCCCAAGTGTCAGGTGGGCAGGAAGCACTGGATGAACAGCAGACTCCCCCAGGTGAACCCAGGCAGTGCCTCACAGGACTGAAAGCACATGGGAGTACAGCACTTGCAGCCCAAAAACTTCTGCTCAAACCACTACACCCCACTAATTAACTCAGCCCCTGAATATTTCTACAGATAATCAAGCCAGGTAGGCTAAAGTCCAACCTGTGAATCACTCACCTGGCAACCCAGCCAAGCCACCTCCTCCCCCCAGGCACTAGCACTGCAGGGGCTCTCCCTGTGCCCCTGCAGGTGCTGGGACACAGAGCAGCTACTGGAGGTCTGCCCCTGATTCCTGCCCTGCAGTTCGCAAGGCAATCCCAGTGCCTTTCCACAGTCAAGGCTTGCTGCAAAAGCACAGGAGATATTTGCCTTCCCTGCGTTTTGCACGGGCTCAGGAGGAGCCCAGGAGGCTGCTTGCTCTTTCCAGAAGTGCCATCAGTACCTCAGGACTAACAGTTCAGAGAAGTGAGCCCTTGGGGTGACAAGGCTCACCCTTGGGGTGACCTAGCACTGTGCCTAGTACTGGCACTTTGCTCCTGAGCTCTCCACCTCCTTCCCAGGAGCCAAACGTGCCCTCAGTTAGGATGTGTTGGCCTGCTGAGCGATTCCCACAGAACTGACATCCTGCTGAGCAGCAGCAGTCCTGGCAGCTGGGGAAGTGAACCCCTTGACCCCACAGATCTGGGGTCTGGCTGAGGGGAAGGGCAGAACTCAAAGCAAACTGCACGAGGCCCAGGAAAACCATATTTCCACATTTTTCCTGCTTGCACACAGCCAGGAAGTTCTTCCCTCTCATCACTAGTGTCATTTCTGATTATCCTGATCATGCAAGAGGATAATTGCTTTAGTACTGCTGCTTTGGCTTTGGTGTGTGACTCATACCCAGCAGTAACTCATCCGAGGGAGCTCTCTGGCAGCAAAAAGAATGCCAATTTATCCTTTCACCTCCCTAACTTGGCTTAGCACAATCATGGATCAAAACACTCCAAAGATCTGTCCTGAGCTGCTATTTGAAGAGATACTCCATGGCCAGTGGCACACTGAACACTTTCCCACAAAATGGAGAGCCATGAAAAGGCTCCAACTCCAAGAAAGCTCCTTTAAAAACAAGAATTATCACATTGTGAGTGGGCTCGTCATCAGGAACTCACCGGCCCTCAGATATTTTTACCCTCATTCAATGACAGGATTCACTTTCTATGCTCTGGATCACAAATCCTACAGTGCAAAGCAACGCTGTCATCCCTCATTCCCATCTCTAAGGCATTCAAAGGATCTGAGCACAACTATTTGTCAAGTTTTATTTCAGATTACCTTTCTCAGGCTGCCAAACAGAAAATCCATGACCAGTATAAGCCAAAAAAGTGTCCCTTAGGGTCCGGAATGGTAATTCCTTACTTGGACACAAAAATTACACATACCCATTACAACTGGCACAGAAAAGCAACTTTGTTCATCCTGAATAAGAAGTAACTCAGATTCTGTTACCTTCATTAATTCCTCCAGTACAAAATGTCTGAAGGTGATACATTTTGCATCTAAAATGGAATTCTTCTAAGACCAGGCAATGTAAGAATCCTTCAATATTTGACCGCGATTTAATTAACATCTGTAAATATTTGCCACCAACTACCTCATAATGTTTATTCAAGGTAGCCTGAGAGCATGAACATAGGGAAAACAAACTTTATTTTTCCTCTACAGATTAATGTGGACAATAGGGCAGGATTTAGACCTGAACCAAGTACTCTGAGGGCTCACATCACCAGCTGTGGATGGAAATTTCTAACAGCAGGAAACAGACATCACAGTGTCTTTAAAATGGGGGTTACTTTCTGAAACTTATCTTAAGAAAGTCAATGGAAAATTTCCTACATTAGTGGGAATTATTACTACGACAATAGCACAGCGTCTTACAACGTAAGAAACACAAATGAAAGGCACAGCTTCAGGTGCAGCTTTGCAGGTAGTTTTACAAGGTCAGCAACACTTCACCTTGAGAAAAGTCCATCAGCAACTGCTGTCAGCTCTGGCCAGGGAGCTCGACAGAAACGCAGCACACCAACGTTAGAAGTGGGCTCTAGAAATAACCTATACAACTGTGGATCTCAGCACACAGCAAAGCCCGTCTGAAGTGCAGGTGTTTTCTAATCCAGGATTGCATCAAGTGCATGAGCCTTGGCTCAGGGAAAGAAATGCAGACACAGGTGAGATGACTGATCTTCCTCCAAATACCTTTTTGCACATACACATTTTGTACCTGTTTGTGGATACAGCTAGATATGAATAAGGCTCCTAAAATAAATGCCAGACTCCCAGGCTATATCCAACACAAGTGTTCTGTTACCTGCAGCCATCAGAGGGGAAGCCCAATTCTGATGCTTTAACCCATGATACTGCAGAAAGCCACAATTAACACTCAGTGCATTCTTTACGCTTGGGAATCTAGGAAAGAGGAATTTTATTTCTTACTCTGATCTAAGTGTGTTTAGGCTGAAGCATTCAAATTTGATTTTGGAGATAGTTTTCACTATCTAACTTGTAAGCTCTGTGCTCATTCCTCAGTAAATGATGTGCTGACATTCTGAGTGGAAGGAGGAGGAGTGAGGGGAAGGATGCTACAGCTAACATACACCATGCCAGAGGTTTGGCTGCAGATGGGAAAAACTCTGTGAGCATTATCACGAGACTTGGGCATCATGGTATCACCTGGCAATTCAAATTTGGTGGTGAACCAGACATAGCACTCAATTTGGTGCTCATCCCAACTGGGAGTTGGGAAGTACCTGATTCAACAGAAGATCAGAGTGAGGCTGATGGAAAATGTCTGATAATGACAAACAACTGCTGACCTTTTTTGTACAGCATACTCAGTCTTACAGAGCACTTTCATACTCAGGAGTTCATCCCACAAGGCTGTGGCATTCTTGATCAGCAACCTGAAAGCTGGACTTAATGCACCGCTGAATCACAACCCTATGCAACTTCACTGCCTACACTGTCTTTTCTAGGTGGGATGCAGGGCTTTCACAACCACTTGCAATCGGTAAAATAAAAATTAAAGCCACACCTGAGCATCCAGACTGCAGCAAGAACTTAAAAAAGGCACTAGCACTTCTGTGCTTCAGTAAGCCAGCCCAAAGCTACCAGTACTACAGTAATTTTTGAAATCTTCCCCAGTCACCAGATGCTCTTTGTATTTTCATCAGTGAAATCTAGTTTGCACCATGTATCCACTTCTAGGTAACACAGCAATACCCAAAACAGAGGGAGCCTCGGAGACAGACTTATACAACAACCCCTCCTCATTATCATGTCAAGCATATTACAAATTTTTCCAATACTTTGACCACCTATTAAACACTTCCTTTGAGTTGTGGCTTCCACAGACATATTCTTTAGCACTTATAACATAGAGCATCTGATAAAATTAAAAACATTACTGAGAAACTATGAATAATTAAAAAGAGTAATGAGAGACCATTTTGTCTCCCAGGCAGACAAAGAAAAAAGCAAATGAGGCTGCAGTGGAATTTCCTCCCTCAAGGCACCGTCCCATGACTGCCACTCCCTCCACCCTCTTCCAGCTTACTTTTGTAATTCCAGTGGATGCTGGTGACTTGGATCTCCTGAGTTGGAATATATTCCTCAATAAATTTCTTTCCCTGCAGTCGGTGCCAGAGTGTGGTTTTCCCAGTGTTCCTGTCCCCCCGGATGACAATTTTCACTGGAGAAAAGAGCAAGCAGACAAATAAATGATTAAATACAACTTGAAGAATGCTGTGAAAGCATGCTAACTTTTTGCAAGCATTATTCAGATGTAATTAGTCCTCCCATACTACACAGGCATTGACGGGGTTGTTAGAAAACATGAGCCTCAGTCATTTAAATCAGTGTTTATTCAGTAACTCACACCAGCTCAGCAGAACGAACCAACAGCAGGGTTGAATCTTCAGAATCTGCACAACTCCAGCCAGCTGAGCCTCTGCTCTGTGACGGACACACTTGACCCCTTAAGCAAACCAGCAGCGGTTTGGTTCAGGCTTTAAAGGAAGCAAAGGCCTGAGCCATGACTGGACCAAGAATTCCTTGGGAAAGACAGAGAGGAGCAGTGACACAGCCAGCATTGGTGCACATGAGCTTGGAACATCACACCAACCATGGATTAACACAAGAGTACCAGGTGGCTTTTCCAAAACTTGTTTATCAAGGAAAAAAGAAAGATGTGAGTACAAGGAGTGTCCTGCACACCCTTCCCATTGAATGCAATGAGACTACGAGCCCCTGTGTTATCCCATCAGTGCGACAGATAGGATGAGCCTTCCCTGAGCTCTCGTGCCCGCTGGTGTGGCTGCATGGTGGGGACCTCTGAAGCTGGGACACCTCTTTACTTCTCCTCAAGGGAGAGACCTTTTATCCCTAACAGATCAGGAGTGTAATCCGAGCTCTTTCTAAACTGTGGCTGGACTGTCTGCCTGTGAGTCCCCCTGCTTCAACTGGAATATCTCTCTAGGTCTGATGTCCCTTACCTCAGAATAAGATATCCCTCCTTGCCCAAGAGATCCTCAGTAAGGAACTGATGGTATGTGGAATTAATACAAATGAAATTGATACTCAATTATTATAAACTCTGTATAGATAATTCCATTAGGCATAAACTGTCCAAGTCCAAGTCTGAGACCACGATTGGACTCTGAAGCACCTAAGCTCCATCAGGAGTTTAGAAAGGGGGTCCCCCTTTGAGCCTCGTAACTCAACAGGAGGGTGTCTGTGTCACTCATTCCACTTCAGTTCTAACTCGATTTTTCCTCTGGGTATTTCATGCATATGGTCAGTAACAGAGTGAACTAGCTTTGTCAAGTCACACTTGAACAGTATCTATCATATCCAGACCACTTTTGCTCGTACAGCTGCTACTTGTTCTTTAAGTGATCCAAGTCACCCATTTGCAACAACCGCCCATCCTCCTGCCCTCTCTACCTCTCCCTGGCCCTTACTCCCATTTTGTCATACCCTATTCCCTTGCTGGCCTTTTCTGCCAGGCTCTTTCTTCCATTACCTCCTCTATAACTTCCCTTTCTCCTTAAACATTTCTCATGCCTTGAGAGAACAGAATCACAGAGTGATTTAGGTTGGAAAGGACCTTTAAGATCAACGATTCTAACATTCCCTCAGCACCACCAAGGCTACCAATAAACCATGTCCCCAGGAGCCACATCCATATGGTTTTTAAATCCCTCCAGGGTTGGGGACTCCACCACTGCCCTGAGCAGCCTAATAGCCAATCTAAACCTCCTCATATGCAACCTGATGTTGTTTCCCCTCCTGTTACTTATTACTTGGTAGAGGAGGCTGACCCTCACCTGGCTACAACCTCCTGTCACCAGGCCCTTGTGTAGGTTGGTTCAGTTTAGGCAGAAACTCTTTCAAACTCTTCCAAGGAAATCAAGTGTCCAAAATATCAAAGACTGTTGATACCATGAACTTTCCAGAGTCAATTCAAATGTTATCTTGTTCTTTCTGAAAACACTACCATTATTTTCTATATTTTCTGTTACATTGTGGAATTTTTTTTTTAATGCCATCTTTGTTTTTACTGGCAACCACATGACTACTGGAAAACATAAGCCTACCAAACTGAGATTTTATTTTTGTGTTTTGATTTGGAGTTATGATCCCCTGGAAAATGGGCAACCTCAGAGACATCTAATGGCAGTCAGGTGATTAGCATTAGGTTGTGCATCATCATTTGGGCAAGGAGATCTGAGACAGAAGGCTGCCTTCTGCTGCAGTTCAGGAGCTGCTGCAGGCATTTCAGAGAAGAGCTGAAGAGGTCATCTTGACGATAAAGCACAAAAAATCTGTGGAGGAATTCCGTCTATTGCTGCAGTTCCACCATGCTTTTGTCGTAGTACACAGAGGTTTATTCTTTTTCAGAGCTGTTTATTCTTTTTCAAAATTACTTACCACACCAGGATAATAAAGGCAAAATGAACACAGTATTTATAGGCTGACTTCACTTAAAGATCCCAGAGCATCTCTGCAGACACAACAAACCAGCTCCTGAATTTCTTGTCACCTTATGTGTGATTGTTTTCTACTTATGGATGGTAAAACAATCGACAGAAAATCCCCTTGATTTTCTGGAATCATGAAGCCAGTCCATGGCATAGGCAGAATGAGATTCCATTTGTCCCCTTTCAAACCCAAACCTTTCCAAATGCTCTCATTGTCTGCTCTAAAATGTTCAAATTCGTATCCCCCTCCTCCCCGAATGCAGCATGAGATACTAAAACAGTGAGTTTAAGGGGCAAACAGACCTTTCCTTAAACAGTTAGGCTACTCTCAAGGTGCACTTTCAGGATCACTACCAGACGATATAGTTGTGAACTCTTCCCAGAAGGGACAGTCTTTCCTCATTCCAACACCATTTTTTATGCACTTAAACGTGGAACTGGATCAAGAAACTGAACTGGCTGAGCAATAACCACACAATTATCCATGTTCAGTTTTCTTCTCTAGCTCCAGTGCCCAGCTGAATGAGCAGTGTGAGAAGCACATGGGAGGCACAGTTGGAGTGCAAGGGAATCTCCCCCCCCAGCCCTAATCAGCTCACGTTTAAATCAGTGCAAGGTGCTTGTGGCACCACACGCTCAGTCTGAGCAGGTCCAAGGGCCCCTTCCAGCTCCAGCACTTTCCATTAGGATCTCTCTTCTCCTACACAGTGCACAAGTTCTCACTGACTCTTTTCCTGAAGAAAGAAAAAGTCTTTAAAAACAGAACAGGAAGAAGGCAGGTGACACAAATCACTTTTAGCAAAGTCTGTATTTCGGACTTTGGCTGGGGCGGGTGTGCTCAGTGACAGGCACCTGAAAGGCAGGAAGGCTTGAGTGAGCTTCCAAGCACAGCCAGGCTGGGCTGTGGCTGAATATGAAAAGAGGAACAGTTATTATAGGGGAGGTTAATACTATTAAGTAAAACTGTTGCCTTATTTTAATTTGAAGTAAAATCAGTACTTACTGCAAACAGCCAGAGATTTGTAGCAAAGACAGGAGAATTATCTGTGAGAAGCAGGGTAGGGATGGGGAATAGATCAAGAGGCAAGGAAAAAGCTAAACAAATCACTTTATTCATATTGTCAGGAAAACTAGAAGGATTTCCATTCTCCAGATGGGGAAATGAAAGTAGAGCAGCAATGAAAGACGATCCAGGCCCAGAGAACAGGTCTGAGACCAACTAAGAACTAGAAACCAGGAATTCCCAGCTTTGCCCACATTCCTTCAGGACTCTACAGCAAAGATCTCGAAACTAATAACCCCATGGAAAGGGTCATAACTTTACTCTCATTAAGGTTTTTGGGATTTCACTTGATGCACAAACACCTGTGCCAGCCACAGGAGAAAACAAGAGAAGGCAGGAAGTGGCAGGAAGAGGAGAAGCCTTCCTTTTGGGAGTGGTGTGGAATGAAAATACTTAACAGTCAGTCTGGGAACTACAACTCCAAAGCAACGCAAAAGAAATAAGGACTATAATGGTTACTAAAAAGGTACATGTGCTAAGTTTTGTCTTATAAGGCAGAAAAATTAATAAGAAGAGGGAGCGTGGGGAATTCTTGGAGCCTTTGGTATCCCAGCACCAGTGACTGTTCAGCTTGTGCTCCATGCACACACAGCAGTGGGATTTGTCGAGTGACACACTGGATGCAGTATGTAAAGCCCAGAGCAAGGGTTCCATGTCTGGGGAATAGGATGGATGAACATTTGGTACCTCCGTGTCTTTTGTTCCTGTCCCTGATCAGCAAATCCCAGGACCATTGTTTTCCCATCACTGCCTTACATAAATGGTTACGTTTGAGCATCCTGGTGCTCAAAATTTCGTTCTGCAACTGCTCTTGTAATTTATTCAAACAAGCACTGCTGCCAAAAGGCATGAGAGCCACTTCCTTTTACTCGCTCTTGCCACGCTCCCTCATGGAGCCTTGGAACAGCCACACAGCACACCTGATGCAGGGTAGCCCAAGCAGGAAAACAAGAGCAAGTTTTCACAAAGACTGGCTCCCCACCCCTGGAATCATGATCCTTTATAAACATTCCAGCCATGACATACATGGCACGAACCCACATCATTTTCAGCTCTGTGCTTTCTGAGTGCTCAGGGAACTCTGGTGTTAATTGGATGTGAACCACAGCAACTTCATGCAGACGGTACAGTGTTTGTGTGCTGGAATGCAGTATGGAAATGCTTTTGTTTTACAATAGGATGTCCCAAGCAAAGGACACGATTGCTGCCAAAGGCTGGTACTGGTCTCTGCTCTCATAATTTCATTAGAAATATAAACTTTCCCACCCTGCAATGTTCTTCCTTTAGAAAAGTTTACTGTGTCAGAGAGAGACCATCAAAACCAATCATTTGGGTTCAACTTAGCACTCTATTCTACCCAGGGTCTGTAATCATCAGTGTCATGAAAACACCTCACAGCCTTCAGCATCACCTCAAACACAGGACTATCTTTGACAAAATGTACCTGAGAGCCGCAGGGCTGGCACAGCAGGGGCTGCTCTGGGCCCAGAGAGGCACCCAGGGCCAGGTACAAGGCCTGTGTCCCAGCCTGCTTCATCAGTGAACAACCCAAGGTATTCTCAGCACGCTATATTTCTGGGAAGGAAACAGGTTTCATTCAGGATCTGATGCTGCACAGAAACATTTCTATATAACAAATCACAGCGCCCTTTGGTTTAGGCAGTTCCAGGGAAACAGAGGAGCTGTAAAGATCTTTGTGCTAACGGTGGCTCCAAACTACATCCTGCATTCCCCTGCTGAATGTCAGGAATTTGACAAGAAAGGAGAATTGGCAATGCACAGGATTTGCAGTTCTGCCCTTCCTGAGCAACGGCCTTTGTAATGACATTCCTTCACAGCCCACCTTCAACTGAGACCACCTCACCATGCTGGAATGTTCCCCATCTCCCCAGTGCCACGGCTAAGAGGGGTATCTGGAAGCCCTTTTGTAAGCCAGCCCGTGTGTCCTATAAATATTATATAACAGTGATGCTGGGAAGAGTTACTATGGAGATTGGAAAGGTTGCCTTAAGGCAGCGACAGAAAGCTGCAGTTTTCAGCTATAAAGCAGTAACTAGAACACAAATCCTGGTAAGACAGAGCACAAACCAAAAACCTTTCCTGAGGCTTTCACTAAAGAGACAAAAAGCAGGGAAGCTACAGTTAGCATTTTTGGCTTTGCACAAACGGCCATTGGATGGCAGGTGCCCATCCACAGGTCTGGCATTATGCAGTTGCCACGGAGCAGAGCTGGACCCATCCTGTGCCAGCAGGATGCAGCTGATCCCTTTTGTCCGCAGCACAAACCTCCCCTGTCTGAGAATTCAGCTCCTGGCTCTTATATAATTCACAAGCTGGTATTAGCTACCTGATCTCTGGCACTCAGCTGCCTGTGCAGCACACAGGTCTTCTGGGTTGTGGCCACATGAAGCCTCTGCACAAACCAACAGTCTGAAACCAGCAGACCTCCAGTACGTAGGATGCAGTGCTGTTTTCCAAGGCATCACCTTCATCCTCAGCCCCATCTTTCACTGGAAATCCAGTCTCAACAATCACACTGCTGCTTTTCACATTCAGGACTCCTTGCTAAGACACGAATTTTATAAATTAAACAGCACTAGCATATCTGCAGATGTGCTATGGATAAAGGCACCAAATGCTCTCTCTAGTAAAGCAGAGCACTTTGGAACCTCCGTCCGAAAGCACAGCCAAGAGCCATAATATTAAACAAAATAAAAAACATCCCAAAACCCAAAGTGTAATTTCTCTCTCACTGTTTCAGACCAAGATCCAACAGAAGCTCTATTCCACCAACATGTGTGCCTTCACAGAAACTATCCAGTGCCACGTTTACAAATCAGTCTTTTTCCCACCTGCCAATCTCTCAGCCTTCTGCAATCTGCCTCCCCTGCCTGCCTGGATCCACACAGATGAGCTGGTATTCACAGTGCTCTATGGAACCAGCTCTATTTTGAGCAGGAATGACATAACTGCTGTCCCTGTCTCACAATTGTTACTTTGGGACATATTTCACATACTTGCAATGCCCTCCTGAAACACTGTATTAAAAATCACCTTTACTGAGCTAGAAGAGAAAAATGCAGCCCCAAGCCTCCTCAATGAGAGGAAAATAATTCTGAAAGCGTTTCCTCGAGAAAAGAGCATCAGTTGCAGAAAAGACAGCCAGGAAGAAACGATGTACCAAGGGCACACAGAGGTATTCGCTGTCCACTTTTTACTAAAGCCTGGCAGGGTTGGGCTTTTTAATAGACTCTCACCATGCAACCACTACAGCTTAATTATAATCACCATTCTCCTCCGCGGCAGGGAAGGTCACCCACGCACTCAGGGGAGTTACCCTCTTGATGCTCGAACTGACACAAACTCATGTACCAGGCACTCTCTCCTATGCCACAGCCAGCAGGCAGCGCTCCGGGACGCTGCTGCACCGCGGGTCGCGAGTCCTGCACCAGAAGATAAAAGTTTCCCATCCCTCACTCCTCCCACGAGCTCCAACATTTAATTCCAAACTTGGCTTTGAGCGAATACGGATAAAAGCACCAACCAGCACAAAGAAAGCTCACGCACTCCCAGCCCCTCTGCGGTCCCTGGGCACCCCACGGGCCAGCAGACAGGGCCGCCCGCTTCCCCCCGGGCTGGCCGAGCCGCCGCGGCCCAGCGCTCCGACTCACTGTTATACTGGACTCCCTTGGCGAACCTCCTCTGCAGCGCCTGGTTCATGGACTGCAGCCCCGCAGGGATGTTTTTGTCGCGGACTGCAGCCTGGTCCGAGCCCACCAGCTTCTTCAGGGCCGAGAACATCTTCGTGGTCCCACACCTGCACCCCGGGGAACGGGCCGAGCGCGGGCTCAGGGGCCGGGCGGCCGCGGCAGAGGCGCGGAGGCACGGGGCGGCTCAGGGCTGCGGCGGGGCCGGCCCGGCCATGCGGGGCGGAGGTGTGGGGGCCCAGCCCGGCAGGAGGAAGCTACGCCGGGGAGGGGGGGGCACTATCGGGGCATGTCCCGGCGCGAGGCGGTGGAGCCAGTGCCAGGGTCCGGCGCGGGGCGGTGGGGCCGGGCCGCTCAGCCCCGCCGGGGGCCGGTGCCGGAAGCCGGACGTGAGGAGCGGGGGCGGCGCGGGCCTCCCGCCGCCGCCATCTTGGGTCTTCCGCCTCACCGCGGGGGGCCGGGGCACGCGCGGCGCGGGTACGGCGGCCGGCGAGGGACAGAAGGGCACGGAGCACAGTCGCCGCGGGGACCCGCCGGGAACCTTCCCGTGACCACCTCGAAGGCCGAGTGCAACCCAACCCGCCCAAGTACCCCGCAGCGCGACCCCCGTAACCCCGGCCATGCCCTCCTGGGACCCCCGCAGCCCCCCAAGACTCTCGCAATCCCCTCTTGTCAGCTTCACAGTCCCACACCCGTGACCCCCATAACCCCTCACGAGGCCACCGCAGCATCCCTGGGAGACCACCCCCAAAACACCTCTAATCCCTTCCTGGGACCCCTGTGCCCCCTGGGACTGCCATAATCCGTGTCGTCTGTTCCTGTGCCAGCCCCATTTTCCCGTGACCCTCATAACCCTGTAACTCTTCTGTGACCCCCTCAGGGTCCTCTCTAACACCCCGTAATCCCATGCTGCAAACCCCATATAACCCCCCGTGATTGCCCGCCCTCCCCGTGCCCTCCGTCTCGGCCACACACGACTCTCCCCGGTCCCACCATGATCCCGAGCCAGCTCCAATCATTCACCTTTAGGGACGAGCAGACACTTGTACCCTCTCTTGCTGTCCCCTCCCCCACAGCCCACCCCATCCCCTGGGAAATGGGGACTGGACCCCATCCAGTGGGACCCCTGTGCCCTCCCGGCCACCCGGCCCTGTGTGGGCAGAGGGCAGAGGCTTGAGGAAGGGGCAGAGACTCAGTGGGGAGAACCCAATAACCCCACAGAGGTGGGGACACCCACCAGGGAGGCCAGAGAAGACCCCACAGCATCCCCTGCCCCTCCTGTACCCCCCACCCCACTTCCCACCAGCTTGAGGATTGACACTGGGCTCTTTGGTCACATGAGAGACATTTACTGTTGGAGGAATACTCCTGTGCTGCCACAGCTTCCAGCACCATCCTGCAAGACCATGGTATTGGGTGCCAGCCCCTCATCCTCTGCCTGCATCAGTTTGAGAGATGCAGGAACTCCTCGTCCTCTGCAAGTGGAGAGACACAGCTGGTGATGGACAGACCCTCAGACCCTTCATCACCCTGCAGTCACAGATGATGGATGTTGCTTCCCACTTTGTCCCTGCCAGCAGTGATGGATAAGGGTAGCAGCCTAGACCATCTGTGCATACCCATGCTGTCCCACATTTCATGTCCCACGTGGTGGCATTAATGTACTTTATATTGCTGGCAGGGATTATAAAAGATGGGTTCTGCCCTAAGACAGGCCCTATCTCCCATCTGTGCGGTCAGGCCAAGTCCCCAGCTCCTGCCCTCCTGGAAACAGGCTTGCCCAGGGCTAGATATGGTGGAAGATGACTCAGTTACTCAAGACTCTGCATGAAGATTTTCTCTGCCACACTCCTGACAACCTGGTCATCACTTCCCCTGATGGCTGAGTGATGAGGGGCTGTTGCCTCCACTGCTCCCCACTGCACCCAACCTGCCTGGGGATGTTCCCCGTCTCATCAAGACCACACTGAAGTTCAGTCATGGCCTCAGCATGTCTGTAGCCTGCCCAGCCCCGCTCTACCATACTGTCTGTGGATTAATGGCCGTATTCCTCACCCAGGACAGATCCTTCCTCGGCACAGCACAAAACCATCCCATTCCCGTCACGGACCCATGACAAACCCACCCCAGCCCAAGGACCCACCCATGCTGACCCAGAATGATCCATCCGAGGCAGAGCACAAAACCAACCCAGACCCATTCTAGAGCCAGACTGATCCTGAACCCATGACAAACCCATCGCAGGCCCACGAGGGACTCATCCTTGACCCATCCAGAGTCAGGACAGATCCATCCAGGACAGCCCTGTCCCCACCCCAGGCAGACCCTGTGCAGGACAGGAGGTGGTGCAGGCTGCTGCCCTGGGATGGGGGGCCAAGGGGAATACCTGCCAGCTGAGGAGCCCCGCAGTACTCCTTGCACTCCTTCTCTGAGTAGAACTGGTTTCCATTGCCTTTGCAGCCCCCATAGCTGAAGGTGATGCACTTGCCCTGGGCTGCATCGAAGGCCCAGCGTGTCACCAGTGCCTGGCAGGGACCTGGGACAATGGGCAGCCTGCAGGCAGCTGCAGGGACAGGAGCTGTGTGAGGCAGGGGGCCCAGGGACTCCCACACCTCCCACATGGATGCCAGACACATGACATTCAAGGCAATCCTTTGTGATGCCTCAGCAAAGGCACCTCCAGTGCTCCGGCCCAGCCAGGATTCTCACCCTCGGTCCGGCATGCCTGCAGGCATTCCTTTTCTGAGTAGAAGTTGTTGCCATTTCCCAGACAGCCTCCATAGAGGAAAGTTTCACAGGCCATGGAGGAGGAGTTGTAGAAGAAGCGGGAGAGCATCCCGCTGCAGGGCCCGGGGTCCCGGCTCAGCCGGCACGAGTCTGTGGACCAGCATACCATGGGTCACAGGCAAATGGGAGTGCAGGCCAGGGGGGTCCCGATGCAGCCTCCTCCCCTTGGACCTACCTTCCTTATTGCCAGTGTAAGTGGGCAGGGGTCCTGCGGCTGAGCCCTCCTCCAGGGGCAGGACTGCTCTCCGTGCCCTCTGCACCAGTAAGGAAGCACAGAGCTGCCATCAGTCCCTGCCTGTGGGACCTGCTGCCCACCTCAGGGGTAACTTCAGGGGCACCTCAGGTTCCAACCCTCCTCTGTGCTCCCTGCACATCTCCAGTCACTGATCTCAGGTCTGCAGGCTGTGATCCCTCCACACCTCATGATCTTCCCAGCCCTATGCTCTTTCAGGGTGAGGTCCAGAATCTCAGGTTGTGGATTAAGACACCCAAAGTGCCCAAGTCATGCCCCATGCTGGGGATGTACCTCAACGGTGTGTTACCTGCTCTGGAGTCAACTGAGTTGTTTCTCCTATGTAAGTCCCATTCCCCCTGGAAAATCTTTCAACACTCAGCCCTGAGAGGCTGGGAGGTGCTGAGTGATGGAAGTTGAAGGACCAGTGAGTGCTAAGCTTCCCCACCCCTGGAGAAGGGGTCTACAGCCTGGCTGGAACACACACAGACAGGCAAGGTGCAAGGAAACACCAGCAACCTTCACACTGTGAAAAAAATCAGAGTAGGAAAAGGCTTCTACTTGGAATAAACTCTTGTGCCCACCTGGCCATCAGGACCCTCCCCCTGCAGCCTGCACCTGCCTAGCTCCCATCCTTGCAGGCAAAGCCCATCAGCAGAGGGGGAAGAGCAATTCCCAGGATGGTCAGTGGAGCCACTGCCCAAACAACATGTCCTGCCCATGGAGCCTTCTCCCTGGACACCTGATCCCCAGTGAGTTTGGCTTGGAAGGGATGTCTCTGTCCTTGATCCACTTCAGAAGGTCCCAGCTGGCCTACTCACCTGGGGAGCATTTTCAGTCTCCTGAGGAACACATTCACCTGGCGCAGGAGAGAAGATGAGCAGTGTGAGAGGAGAGGTGGTCCTGACAAACTCACCTCAATGAGTCCAGCACTATGCACACACAGAACCCTGGGCAAGGGGACACCCTCCCACTTCCACCCCAAGGTTCTTCCCCTCTTTCTGCTTTCCACTTCCCACTCACAGAAGCACCATCCTAAAATGGCCATACCTCCCTTCATCTCCCAAAAATCCCCACGCCCCCCTAGGTCCCCCCAAAATCCCACACACACACCCTCCCCCCCATACACTGCCATCATGCTAGCCCCTTCTGAACCCCAGACTGAGCAAGGAGCCTCCCAGGTGCTGGCAGCACCCAGCCTGGGGACCAGACACAAGGGTCCCATGCCCTCATCCCAGCACAATGGTGTGGCTCCATTGACCTGACAGCCCAGCTTGGACCCCTCTGACTGGAATCTGATTTCTCTGGTGGAATCCTGACCAGTACGTGGCTTTATTTTCTTTTCATCCTATGCTTCCAAAGCACTTGTCTCTCCTCCCTTCCTCCTGAGCATCTCTCATCTCCCCAGCTCGGCAGACCCAGAATGAGCAGCTGGAGTGTTCTGGCAGCGTGAGAGGTACATGCCCCATGGGAGGTTACCTCTGTTGGCCAGGATGAAGATGGAGTCTTCAGGGATGCCCATCTCCAGAGCCAGCTGATGGAAAGACTCAATGAGGTCCTCCCGCAGCTCCGGACTTCTCCCTAGGAAAGAGAATGGGCTGTGAGCAGGGCTGGTGTGGGAGTGCAGCCACCAAGCACCCACCGAGTTCAGGTGGCTGTAGGCAGGCGGGTGCAACACCTCCAGCCTCCTGGTCCTTCCCAGCACAGAATCAGGGAAGCAAAGCTTGAGCCCAACCATTGACACAGCACTGCTATGTCCACCCTAAAACATGTCCCTAAGCTCCACACCTACATATTTTTTGAACCTTTCCAGGCACAGTGGTCACTGCCTCCCTGGGCGGCCTGTTGTTCTTGACCAGCCTTGACCAAGGGCTTGGACAAAGTGGGTTTAATGTTTCTTAATAATGGAAGACAGAATCTCCTGCCACTTCAGGGCTGGGTTTCCTCGAAGCAGCTATCACCACCTATCACCACCTTCATCCCAAACACCATGCTGGTTTGGATGTTCAGTGCCTGATGTAGCTCTTATGGAGCCAAGAGACTCCACTTCTGTCATGCCAAAGATGAGCTGGTCTAAGCCACCATTTCCAAAACCCATGGTCAGATCCCTTAAGGCCGAAGGAGCTGAGAGACCCTTGGGTGGTGTTTTTGAGCTGTGCTGGTGCACCCTAGAGCCTGCTTGCCCTCAAGTGCCATGGACAGACATACCATACAGCTTCAGGGTGGTGCTTGGACCAAAACTGCTTTTCTTCTTTATCAGAATGACAGCATATTCTTCATAGTTGGTACGGAGCACATAGGACTGAATAGACACATGCCATTCTGGGTGAGACAGACACACAGGGATGTCATTCCTGCCCCTCACGGTGAGATGCAGCAGAGTAGGACAGTCCTAAAGCTGGGAGCTGAAATCAGGCATCTAATTTAAAAAACATAATTTTTGGGAAGCAGACTCAGATACAGCCATGACTCCCTTTAGGCTTACCAGTCTGAGGGGATTGGAAACCAAGAGCTGCGAACAACTGAGATACCACTAATACTCCTGAAGTGTGGCTGGTCCCTGCCCCAGCCTGGGACCCTGTGGACAGGAGCGACCTGCTGCAACATATCATCTTGTGGCTATGCAGGGACAGTGCTCAAACAGTCCTTTCCCCTCAGCTTTACTCTATACTTTGGCTAGAAATGACCCATACTGTGGAGTGGCCTCTGAGCCCTGCTCTTCTGAACCCCTCTGCCAGCTCTCCCCAGAGCTGGTCCCCGTCTCCCAGCCATGCCTCACTCCAACTCACTGGGATTGTAGTAGGTGTATTTGCCAGGGGTGCTGGTTTTCTGGTACTCTCCTGAGATTTGTGTGCAGTCACCTTGCCTGGAGAGAGGAAGAAAGCAATCAGCTACTTGGAGGGATTGTTTTCCCTGGTTATGGTATGAAAATCATGTCTGGAGCACCAAGGCCATGGTGCAGGACCCCTGAAACTGCGCTGCCCAAGGCATCAGGTATTTGAGCCAAATCCACTCCCTCCTCAGGGCTTGAATGCCAAGCAGAGCAAGTAACCCCTGTGTCTGTCCCAGCCCTTGGGAGAGGGAGCACCCTGGGTGAGGTGGCTTTGGAGGAGGCTCAAGCACCTCCAGCAGTGCTCCCAGCAGTGCCCCCATACCTCAGCCTGGTGCTGGTAGTGCTGATTTGGTCAGTGCTGGGGCCAGGGCTCAGCACCAATGTGCCCATGCTGAACTTCTCCTTGTAGTTCTTCATCCATTTGCAGGTTGTGCCAATGGCGATGTCGAACCATTTCCCGTACATCTACAGGGAGAAGAGAGAGACATCTGCACCATGAGCCTTCCTCACCAAGGGGGGATATCACCTGGTTTTGTGCAGAGTTTAAATATTCCTGACCCAGGGAGAAACTGAGAGGTGGTGATGCAGGGTGCTGAGGCCAGAGCTGCTGCAGGATTTGGGAAGTGTATCAGCACTAAGCAGAATTTTCCTTGGTTCCCTGACTAAGAGGCAGGGCTGGAGGCATCAGGCTGGCATCCCCCCATGTATAGCAGTGAGACCCAGACCTTGGCACACAGGCAGCGCTGTATGAAACCTGGCAGGGGACAGGGCGCGTTGTGGGGGATTTCTCAGGCAGCCTGCATCCCACAGAAATCCTGCATGCTGAACCACAGACATTCCACAGAACTCATCTGCCCCGGCCCTCAAACTGCAGCCACCTTGCTTGGGATTTGCCGGGATGAGGCCACTCCAGAGGCTGGCACCTTCTGAGTGGCACCCAGAGAGTGCCACAGTGCCAATGCCTGTCCTGCACAGCCTGGCATGGGCATGGGCACTATTGCCCTTCTTTCTGGAGGAAAATGAAACAAAGCTTACCCCATCCCTTTTGCCCCCAGAATTAAGGGACCACAAGCTGCCATTACCCGTTCAGCCTCAAAATTCTCCTGCACTTGGATATCTTCTTCCTGGTCTCCGATGGGTGTTCCACTAACCACAGTGAAGAGGAGGAGGGAAAGGAGACCCCAAATAATCATGGCTGGTGTCTTCGGAGTGCTGCTGAGCCTCAGCACTCCAGTGGGATCCTGGACTCTGCGCTGCCCCCACTGTGCAGCACTGTGACCTTCAGACCAGGGGCAGCGGGGCCAGCCAGCCTGCGGGGGGGCTGCCGGGGGAGGTGAGGTGTACGGCCCAGGGAGCACCACTGTCCTTGGTGGTGGTTGGGGTTTGCAGGGAGCTGTGTGGGGTGCAGGGGTGGAGAAGAGCACCATCCCAGCCACACCAGGCTGAGCTCCTCACTCTTGCCTGTTCCTACACCATGGGGCCAGGAGTCGTCTTTCTCGTTATTCTGTGTTGGGACTAATATTCCTGTTCTGTCATCCTACAAAGAGCCCCAGCCCTGATGGACCAACCTGACCCTGTGGTGAGGAGAGCACTGAGGGATGCCCAGTGCTTACCCCAAGCTATCTAATCAGTGTCCACAGGGAATGGAGCCTGAGTTACCTGCTCCCCTTTTGGACCCCTTGCAGGCAGTCCCAAGCTGATGGCCAACATCCAGGATCCGGCTGGGTGTTACCCATCCCACAGTCGAGGGTCCCTGGGCCGGGAGGAGCGGGAAATGCTGGGCCATCCTCAATCTTTCCCAGCAGTGTTTGCCTTTGTGGGATGATTAACAGAAACCAAACAGCCCGAGGGAAACTGCAAACAGAGCAAAGGGCAAGAACCCCCCTCCAGGTGGCAACGGCCCAATATTCGTGGCGAAGGGCCAGAGTTGGTGGCACACTGGCAGAATTCAGCCGGACTTTCACCCTCCACTCCCCCGCAGTCACTGACGGACCCTTGGATAAGGACCAGCAGGTGCTGCTGCCCGGGCACGGGGCTGCGAGATAGCGGTGGTCCTGGCAGAGACAGCCTGGACACAAACAGATTTCCTGCACATCCCGGTGTGTCGGGAGCGCGATGCAGACGCAGACCTGCGGCACAGGTGCCTTCGGTAGCCCCCCACCCTCCTCGCCCCGCCTACTCTCTCCAGAGGGGCGTCTCCGGCGCACCAAAACCCTGGGCTCCGGCCCCCAAGCCGGAGGTCCGTTCCCTGGGTGCCCGGCGGGGTCCCCGCTGCCCCGGTTCCTCCATCACTAGGTGGCAGCCGACGGTAAGGAATGACAGCCCGGCTCTGTCCCTGCCGCAGTCACTGGCGAAGGGAGGGTTCCTCTGAGCCCCCTTCCTGTGTCCGGGCAGCGATGGGCACCGGAGAAGGCTGTACTTAGAGAAGGCTTGGAAAAGACAGGGAGAGCGACTTTTTACACGGGCAGATAGTGACAGGACAAGAGGCAACTATTTTAAACTAAAAGAGGAGAGATTTATATTAGATATTAGGAAGAAATTGTTACCTGTGAGGGTGGGAAGGCCCTGGCACAGGTTGTACAGAGGGGTTGTGACTGCCCCATCCCTGGAAGTGTTCAAGGTCAGGTTGGACGGGGCTTGGAGCACCCTGGGATAGTGGAAGGTGTCCCTGCCCATGGCAGGGGCGTGGAACTGGATGAGCTTTATGGTCCCTTCCAAGCCAAACCGGTCGGGAATTCTATGACTTGTAAGAGGACATCAGGGAAACCTCAGAAGATACTGTCTTGTGAGTCACGGAGTGCTTGGGAGCACATCTCTCATGCTCCTCACACAGAAACGTTGAGCGTTCAGCAAAGGGCAGAGCAAAGGGAAACAAGGCTGGACTGAGAAGGGAAGTGCAACCCAAAGGCCGCAACAGACCCAAATCACTCCCAGCTCACAGGAGGGCTAGGGGAGAGTGCAGAGATGTTCCTGATGAAGGCAGGATGGGACTGGCTCCATCTTTGGCCCAGGGACTCATGTCCTCTCCCAGTGTGTCCCTTGGCACTTAGCACCCATCAGAACTAGAGGGCAGCTGCCAAACTGCCGGTGCAGCACTACTGGGCTGCTGATGGGTGGCAACAGCCTGTGATGGCCTGTGTGTCAAGACTGGTGCTCAGCCACATCTGGGCACATGGGACGGCAAGAGGGATGGATGGTAGAGCGAGAGGACAGCTGGGGTAGCTGGCTCCCCAGAGCTGTTCTCTGGGACATCCCCTGGTACGGCTGTGCAGGTGCAGAAATGGAACCTCCACCTGACTGGAGCGGCACTTGGAGCAGCATCTCAAAGTGGAGATGGCACAGCCTTATGTCCATCTGGGAGCTGTGTCATTACCCTTGGGTTGAGTGTCGGTGTGCCACTGGGTATTCATGTGTGCTCTGAGCTGCCTGGTCTATGTGTCTCCAGCCGGAAGCATCAACCAGGCTTCTCCGTGCCCGGAGATGAGGAGTCACATCTGCCCACACATGTCTGTCTGCACGGCTCTTCCCTGCCTGGCTTCTCCACCCCAAAACCCTGGGAACCCTTTCCATGCATGCCTGGAGGGCAATGCCGCCCTGTCCCCGTCCCGGCGCTCGCCCCGTGCCCGAGCCAGCACCCGGCTGTGCAGATGCTCCTCCGCCGCGCTGGGTCGCAGCCTCCACCCTCACGTGCGTCTGCTTTTTGTGTCCTTTTCGCTGCGGGTCGGGCTCTACCCCGTCTCTCCCGCCCCTCCGCCTCCCGCGCCCCCCGGCGCAGCCCCCACCGGAGCCAGCCACACACACAAGTGAACTTTTCTGCGTTTTCCAGCAATTAAAAAGAATAAAGCAACAGTTGTCTCCAGGCAGGGCATGGATCCTGGTGACCCTGATTTTCTGTGTGGCTGGGCAGGGTGAATGGGGCTATTGAGACCCCGATGACTGGCATCTCCACTCCAGGATTGTCTCCTCTTCCAAGTCCCCCTCCCCGCGCTCTCCTCCTCCTTACCCTCCTCCTCGCTTTCAATTTCCTTCCTGCAGAGAGCTGCTCATCCCCTTCCCATTGGCTAAAGGCCTGAAAGGGAATGGAGGAGACAAGGGAAGGATTAAAGACGCTCTGCTTAGGAGCAGGCAGCCTGAATACAAGATGCACCGGCTGGGAAAGAATGGAGGCTTAGTGGGGCACCAGATCAGACCCGCCCCCGCCGCATTCACCCGACCTGCATTCCTGCATTGCTAAGCAGGGACCTTTCTCCCCGGCCAACCCCTCGGAGGGACGCCCCGGACCCCTGTCCCACCTGCTGACGCAGGTAGACCTGCCCAGGCTGGTCCCACCACGCCCCTCGAGGGGCAGCCACGATGGAAGACAGCAGTGCTGCGGTGCTTGGAGGACCCCTGAGCCAGCCTGTCTAGCTCAGGACACAATGTCCCCAGCCAGTCCCACAAGGATGAGGAGGCAGTTGGGGCAGCACTTGGAGCAGTGTGGGAGCAATGTGGAGCAATCGGGGTCTCTGGGACGTTCCCAGCCCTCGCCCCAGCAGAGCTATTGGCCTCATCCTGCAGGGCTGGAGGCTTTGGAGCTCAAAGGAAGGCTGGAACCTGCAGCAAAGTGGGGTCTTTTAGACCTAGAGAAGGGCTGGGGCTCTTCCAGCCACAGCCTTGGCAGCAGAGATGGTGATGCCCCAGGGCTTGTTAACCATGTTGTCTCTTAGAAGATCCTCTAAAACCCCACAGTGTTCCTTTACCCTTCTCAGCACCTCCCAGAACCATGCAGGTCCGGGTGCAAAAGGGGCTGCTCTGGGGGCAGGTCTGGGGCAGAGGCATTCCCTGCTAGGGCTGGTCCTCAGAAGGGCTGGAGCAGAGAGAGATGGGCTCAGGGTCACACTGAGAATGAGGGGTCCCCGAGGGCAATGGTGAACCATGGTGACCTCTCACTGACCCATGGAGAGACACCAGTCAGGAGCACACTGTGGTGTTGGCAGCATCTGAGGCCTTCCATGCCTTTCCATGCCAGGTCAACCCTTCATGTCCTGCCTCTACCTGAGGCACAGGTAGAAGTGAATGTCCTGGTCAAAGTGGTGTAGCACAGTTGACCACTGTCTTTGCCCAAGGATACTCCATGGAAGCCGGAGCAGCACAGCCCCTACCTGTTTCTGATGAGCTGAGTCAATCTGTAGTTTGCACACGGGAAGGACCTTCTCCATGAACTGGGAATTTGAGGCTGACTCCTGGCTAGAGCTGGTTTCCTTCATGGGATAGGGGGAGGTTGTTCTCAGAAACCTCTTGGGGTCCCTGCTGACATTCACTCCAGAGAGCTGATTTCTGGGGGAACACATCCCAGCCCAGCCCAGCCCAGAGTGAACACGATTCTCCCTGGCCTGAGGAGCTGGGTGGTCTGCAGTGGGAAGCAGGAATGGGATGGGCCAGCCAAGTCCTATAGCTCTGAAACCTCGCCTGTGAAGGCACCTCAGAGACCCCACACTGAGGAGCAACTCGGGGAGCTGGGGATCCCATGCAAGGACACCCTTGGGCACTTCTCACACAGCCTTGGGGTCCTGCATGGCAGGGAGAGGGGTCTGAGCTCCTGTGTCCCATGTCCCATGTAGTGGTTAACATCATTTTCAGTTTCATGAGGGTTGTCCCACCTCTCCCCATTTTCTGACCTGGATCTGGTCTGGTCTGGTCCCTCGTGCACCCCAAATCTGTGCAGCACCTGCAGTGGTCAGGATGGAGCCCTGGTGAGCAGGTAAACATGAATGTAGGAGCCCAGGGAGGTGGCCTGTCAGGGCAGCCTTGATCTGAACTCCTTATTGCACTGGTGCAGAGCTGGATTCGGGCACCAAAGGACAGCACTGTGTGCCAGCTGAGATGCTTCAGGGTGCACAGGACACCTGGGATGGCTCCAGAACCTGGGGCAGAGGCCAGGAAGGATATGTCAGGACATCACAAGCAGTAAAATGAGTTTAGGGAAGCTCTTTGTGTTGCCATCCTTCCCCTTCTTCCACTGTGGAACACAGATGCCACCTCAGATGGACCCCCATGGTCAGAGCTAAATCCCACCCCAGTGACCAAGCTGTGCAGGAGGGTCCCAGGTGCTGCTGCATCCTGAACACCACAGGTGACCATCATGATCTCCATGGTCCACCTGGCATCATTCATTCCTAACATGTTAAATGCATGAATTTAAAAGATTCTTCGGTATTTGATACTAAAAGGCCAGTCTCCTGGAGTTCTTTGATTCCAGCAGAAACTTAGTCCATGAGGAGAGCATGAAACCCTTCCTGGAGGTGAGCGTCCATTTCCATCCCAGAAGACAGAAGAAAATGCCCACCTGTTTTTCCTCCAGAGAAGAGTCCCATCCTTTCAGGCTTTCCACCACCAGCCTCAGCAGTTGATAGGGAGCCCACTGCACATCTACCTCTATCCCTGCCTCCTTCTATGGTCTTTGCACCAGAAATTGCCCTAACTTTAGGGCAAAATAGGTACAGTGGGTATGAAATCATCAGTTTTGGTATAAGGGGTATCTGCTATCAGCCCAAGGCACCTGCTATGCTGGGAAGGCACCAGCTGTGGTAAGACAGCAATGGCTGGTCATTGCTCAGGGGCTGCTGGGCTGTGCCTGGCCTGGCAGGTGCACTCTCCCTCCTCACCCATCACCAGCATCAAGAGAGCCGCCCTTGCCTGGGGAAGACCTTCAGCCCACACTCAAATCTGAGTGTCCCCATGGCCCTGTCCTTGCTGTAGCACTTCCCAGCACTGCCAGTGGGCAGGAGATGTGGGGGCCCCCATCAGCTGCCTATAGGAGCCAGGGGCTCCATCCCACTGGAGAAGCCGAAGAGTCCCATGTGGGGCAGAAGCCTGGATCTCAACAACTGGTCCCCCTGTGCGGTGCCAGAGGCTTTTGTCCTCCCTCCGCCGAGCCCAGGGGCCGGAGCCGGGTGATTCCCAGCCCAGAGGGGATGGAGAGCCCGTCCCTCCGCCCTGCCCGATGGAGAGGGACCACGGGGCTTTCTCTTTAATGCAATGCTATGAATACTCAGGGTCTTTCTGCTCGCTGTTTAATGGATTTGAATGTGAAAAGGTGGTGGAATTGGGAAGAGGGGAAGAGAGGGGGGAGGCCAGGCCTCTTTGTTCGGGGATGCTGCTCCAGCCTTGGATTTATTTAGCATTTGGAGGGCTCTGGGGTCTTTCTCTCCTTCCTAGCCCTGCAAAGGCTTGCTCCCTTTTCTCTGCCTCATGCTTATTAGCATAGCAGCTGCTCAGGAGAGGGGCTAGGCAGGAGAAAAGGATCGAGGCATCCGGGAAATGAATAGGAGGGAAAAAAAAATAGCTTAAAAGGACAGAGGCTTTGAATGAGAGGGAGCAGTGAGTGGAAAATGGGACGGGGGTGGCTCAGAGTTGTCACCATAGCTGTGAATGTGAGCAAGGACAAATGTGAGGACCCACTGGGGACAGGCTCCCTGTCTGGGCACTGTGCTGGGGCGAGGCCTGATCCTGGCACTGTGGCATGAGACCGGGGCTGCCGTGTGCTCCCCAGCTCTTGGCACAGGCAGCCAGGGGGTGCTGAACCAGCATCTTCCTGTACCCCTCGGGCCACCAGGTGCCCCAGGCCCCTGAGGCTGGTTTGGGGTCCCCTGTCTGTGACCTCCGAAGCCTCCAGCCCACTAAGTAAGACCCAGTAAGTGTCACAGCACCAGCCAGATCCCCAAGGGTGGTGGGCTGCTGGAAATCCAGCAATCCTCTCCAAGGGGCAGACTGGGCATGGGATGGGGCACTCAGGGAAATCCTCAGGTCACACTTCAACCGGTGCCTCCAGCTCCTCCATCCACTCCAGGAAAAGCCCTCTAGCCACTGGATGACTGAGTGGTTTAGGCATAATTAAAAGAAATCAGGAGTCCAGGGAGCTGCCACCCAGCTCCTGCCCCAGCTAGAGGAGTGACCACACTGAGACATCAGAGTCTAGTCCAGGGCAGCCCTGAGGGCTGCACACATTCGGAGCCTGTTTGTTCAACTGTATTAATGTGTGAGAACATTGCTGGGGACTGCACGTGAGTGAGAAGGAATTTTTCACCTGCAGAAAACAAGAACAGAGATGACAGTCTTGGGGTGAGAGGAGTCTGCAGAGTCACTGCTTCCAAGCAGAGGCTCTCCTTGGTTGCAGGATTCATTCGAAGCCAGGATCTGTTCATTGTACTGTCATGTTTCAGAGCACAATCCATCAGTCTCAGGGTGCTGCTCAGGCCCCCTGTGAAGGCTCAGCCCCCAAATGCATCACAGCAGAGCCACCAAGTGTTGGCCAGCCAATGTCCCCTCTGTCCATGTCCTCTCCAGCCAGTGCTGTGCAGGGCTCTGCTCACTGGGCCACTGCTCTGTGCTCCAGAGGAGCACACACTGTCCATGTCCTCCATGCCCCACTGAGGAGGGGTCAGCAGAGCTATAGCCATCCTACTGGGATAAACATGCAGCTTCTTGGGGAATTTTCCCCTTCCGGGGAGCCTCTTCCTAAAAAGTGCCAGGAGGACACCACCAGCTCACCTGGGCTGAGATCTGCCATCAGCTGACAGTGCTGCTGGAAATGCTGTTCTCCTTGGCTTGCCCTCAGGGCCTGCTCCCAGCCACAGAACACTCTTGGAGTCAGGCTGAATGAGGAGCTTCCAATTAAAATAGTTATCTCAACCACCCCCAAATCCATTATCATTCTCCAGCTGTCCAGCTTTGTCTCTCTCCATTCTTCTACTCATATCTTACCCATACATCCCATCAGGCCTCTATTCCCCATGCCTACCAGCCAGCTCCTCTCCCTGCATTCTTCCACCCCTCCATGACCCCAGTGAACCCCCCAGGCCCCCTGCTATCCCTCAATCCCTCCAGCCAAGCACCTTCCACCCTTCCAGATCCAAACCCCCTCCATTGTCTTCCCCAAAACCAGCCAAACCACGAAGTTGCCCTGCTTGACCATTTCTTCTCAGGAAGAGAAACCTGTTAACAAAAAAAACCCCAACAATTCCCAACAAACCCCAGAATTCCACTGAACCTGCAGGTCTGTGTCCCACCCAGGCTGAGACCCAGACATCACCTCTCCCTGGGCACCCTAAGATGGGTGCTTGTAGTGGTAGAGGAACATGGCAGCTGCAGAGGTTTTGGGAAAAGGTTTCTCCTTCCTACACAAGGGACCAGCATCAATCCTGGGGGCACTTGCTCACCAAGGAGAAATTGGAGCTGCCTACACTGTGCTGGGACTATCCTGGGGAGGACACAGTCCTCCAAGTCTGGGGGTCTGTAGAGTGACAGTGATTTCAGGGCATGGAGGATGGCATTGAAAATCTCATGCTTGCCTCATGGCAGTACTTGAAGCTCATGTACACCCCATGAAGAGCAAAGAATTACTCCATGCTGCAGGAATGGGGTGACCTGGGATGGGGGGGACAGGACCTCTGTACCCAGTCTTGGCATCAAATACTGCAGCAGCTTTGGGTCAGCAGCAAAAACAGGCTGAAATCATGAGCTGTCCTGTCCTGCACTATGCACTGAGGACCCTGGTGCTGCTAACCATCCATCCGTCCATCCATCCATCCATCCATCCAACCATCCAACCATCCATCCATCCATCCATCCATCCATCCATCCATCCATCCATCCATCATCCATCCATCCATCCATCCATCCATCCATCCATCCATCCATCATCCATCATCCATCCATCCATCATCCATCCATCCATCATCCATCATCCATCATCCATCCATCCATCCATCATCCATCATCCATCATCCATCCATCCATCATCCATCCATCCATCATCCATCCATCATCCATCCATCCATCCATCCATCCATCCATCCATCCATCATCCATCATCCATCATCCATCCATCCATCCATCCATCCATCCATCCATCCATCCATCCATCCATCCATCATCCATCATCCATCCATCATCCATCCATCCATCATCCATCCATCCATCCATCCATCCATCCATCCATCCATCCATCCATCCATCATCCATCCATCCATCCATCCATCCATCCATCCATCCATCCATCATCCATCATCCATCCATCATCCATCCATCCATCCATCCATCCATCCATCCATCCATCCATCATCCATCCATCCATCCATCCATCCATCCATCCATCCATCCATCCATCCACAGGGATAGAGCCCAGAATGCCTTGAGAAGGGGCAAAAATTCTGAAGTTTGGAAGTTTGGAAATGGGCAGCCTGAACCACTGGCTCCTCGCTGACCCCGAACAGAAGTTGATTGTGGTTTTTTTTTTGTTAGAAAAGGTAACTCCTCTTTGGACCGTCGGGCTGTGGCATTATCATAGTTATACAAACGCCCAACAAAGCATCTATTTAAAATGTCCTGAGTTTTGATTACAGCCAGTCCCCTCTTGCTTGCCCTGTCGCTGTCTTTCTTTCTCATTTATTACTTACTGTGTTAAGCTCCCTGAAATTCAAATAAAATCCCACCTCCTCCCCCGCATCCATATGCAATGGCTGATTCAGCGCTGATGGCCAGGCTTGACGGATGAAGGGCAATAGAAGAGGAGACAAAGCTGTCAAACCTCGCCGGGCTGTGTTGACTTCCCATCACCCCCCAGCCCGAGGGGAGCCCAATCCATCTGGTTTGGAGTCAGCAGCACAAACAAAAGCAAAAGACAATGGCAGGAAACACTTGAAAGTTCAAATTCTTGCTTTGGTTTCTCTTGGAACAACAGCACCTACGTAATGCAGCCGACGGACAATGACATGCAGCCAGGAACAGGCAAAAATGCCAGAAGAATGTGCTTACACCACCAAACCATCAAAAATTTTTATGTTATTGGAACAAAAATAAAAAAGGGAAAGAAAAAAAGGGGGTAAAAAAGTCTTTTAAGTTCCTAGATTTCTTGGACAGAGTTTCTGTAGAGGAAAGGTGCAAAGTGGAGTGGCCATGGGCCTTGGGAGGAGCTCCCCAGGGTGCTCAGCCCGGGGACTGGGGTTCAGCTGTGTCCTCAGCACATTTCCTCTGCCAGGGCCATCACATGTGAGGAACACAGAGAGGCTTTGCTGGGCTTAGCTCCAGGGGGCTGCCCAAAAAAGGGGCTGCCGGAGATCCTAGCCCACCCCATCCACTGTGGGGAGAGGAGCCACACACAGGAATGCTGCACTTCCCCAGAAAAACTTGTCCTTTGAGGTGGTAGCTGGCCCAGCCCAGGTCTCTGGGGCCCTGGGACAAGGTGAAGGGTGAGGAGCTGCAGGGCTGAGCAGAGCCAAGTGAGGCCAGCTCTGTGAAATCCCAATGCAGGCGCCAGGACGAGGTTTTGCAGCATTCCAAGCAAAGGGATGAGGTTGGGGTTATTTCCACCTGCAAGTGTGAGCCCGTGTGCCCTGAGGAGCACAGCCACTGTGAGGTTTGGTGGCCCAGGCTGGTGGTCAGTGTCACACAGTGCCATGGCTGGAGAGGGGAGCAGTACTTGTCCCACACCTCCAACAGATTTGGAGTCAGCAGCAGGACCTTGGGTGAAGGACCCCAATGACCACCAGTGGTTGTGACTGATGGTTTTGGCATCATCTTTTTTCTCCTGCTCAAGTCCATGCGGGTCACTTGGTACCTGTATTGTCCACACTGGGCTGCTACCCGGGGGGCTGCATGTCCCCAGGGCACCTGGGGACACCAACTGTTTCTGTGCCAGGCACTGGTCCGTGCTGGAAGCAGATGGCACAGGGTTTGGCACATTAGAGTGGAGTTTGGCCAACCAGGAAAGGTCACATTGGGCCTTTTCTCCAGGTTTTCCCCCTGCTGTATTTGCAGGACGTCACTCCTTGCATCCCTGGGAACCCACACCCAGAGCCAAACTGAGCACAGCATGAATTTCCTTTGGATTTAGGCATTTGCAGAGCTGGCAGAATTACTGATAGAGAAAAAGCCTCATCTGACCCCCCAGTAGTGCCAGTATCGTGCCTTCAAAGCCCGGGCAGGGCCCAGCAGTGCAGGCATGGGGCTGGGGCTGCCTCTGCTTTTCTCCTGCCCGGAGCAGCTGGGTCCTGTCAGGAAAGGCTCCAGAGAAGGGCTCAGCCCTGCTGGGCACTGCTGCACTCTGAGCCACGCCAGAGGACAGAGATGCCTTTGGGGATGGAGAGGCCATACTGACCCTCACCCTGTGCCCCTTCCTTGGGGCAGCTGAAGACACCACTGACCCCAGCCCCACAGCCTGAGGGGCCTCAAACCGTTGCTGGGGCCCAGGCTGGTATCAAAAAGCTGGGAATGTTCACAGGGAGCTGCAGGGTGCTTAGCCAGACAGGCTGGGGCTGCAGGCCCAAAAATGCACCCCAAATTCACCATCCCAGGACTGGCTGCTGAGGCTCTCCCCTCACTCTGGGGAGAAGTAGCTTCTAAAGAAGTGTCTCAAACAGCATATGCCCATCCAGCACCAGCGTTTGGTCTGAGTCATCACCCCTCTACCAGCCTCTGAATGCTGGGATGGGGCAAACCAGGACACCCCTGAGCCCAGACAACTTCCTCCAGCCTGTGGGGAGGAGCCACACTTCCCCCCAGATCCACCCCAGCCATCCCCCTCTAGGAGTGCATCCAAACCCAGAATAGCTGCAGGTTTCACACCAGAAGAGACACCTGGGGTTCCAGCCAGCCACCCTCCACCACAGGAAACACCCAGCATTGCCAATAACCACGTGGAAAAGAACAAACAAAACAGTCTTATATTTTTTTTATAAAAAGATCAATGAAAAATTTATTTATAAATTTTGCACTCTGGGGCTACACATCTATATCATACACTCAGGAATATGCTGTACTGTACAGACTTTATCCAGTTAGAAATGATCATATAGTGACCCACATACAGCTTCAATATAAGCCTAAAATTCTTAACATTAATTAACATAATTAAAAAAGGTATTCGCATCTAAAGAAAAATCTACAGAAAAACTCCTTTCTGGAGCAATCTGTGCATCAGCTTCAATGTCTGCTTATTTCACTGACATTATCAATATATTCTTCTTACAAAAATAATAATAATAATTAAAAAGATGACTGCTGGAAGGCAACCAGTCATGCACAAAAGAGCCTCCCCCACCTGCCTCTTTTTTTTTTTCTTGTACTCCCCGTTTTGGCATGAAGGGTCAGCAGCACTATGAGCCAACAAGGGGGGTGGGGGGACCCTCATTTCAATTTGAATCAATCTGCATCCCTTTTACTTCTCAGGATCAAGAGAGACGGGGGTGTGGGGGTTGCATAGAAAATTGAAACTCTAGGAACTAGGAAGGGCAGCAGCTTTTCAGTAAAATACAAAGGGATGTAAAAATACATCAACTCACAATTTCAGAGCAAACCCCCTTCCCCGACATACAGTTTCCCAAAAATCTCAGCGTGTCTAAAGCTCCAGGAGGCTGGAAAGGAACAATACTTTTCTTAAACAACTCACCCAGCAATTCACACAGGAGATTCACAGTCTTAATAGGTATTTTATAAAAATATAAATATGGGTTACATCATGTTGTCTTTACAACACTGGACAGAGCTCCCTTTAGACTGGGTTTATAACCAAGATTTCTTTTTTAAAATCCATCTAGAACTCGGCTTTACAATACACTTTTTAATATCATGTCATAAATGTTATGACATTTCATTGTGGCAAATCCATTTACGTAAAAAAAATAATTGTGCAACCATCTGGTAACAATGATAAAACTTCACTAGGAAAGGTCTTGTTCCCACCCCGTAACTATCACACAGAAGCACCAGTGGAAGTGCTGGACACCCCCTTCCATGCTCACAGAAAGACTTCGGCCAAGCAGTTCCTTGCAAATTACAGCAATAACAGTAGACATTTTTGACAGGGCTTTTTTTCTTTTCCTTCTTTAAATCTGGAGCTTTTGAAATAATCTCAAATTGTTGAAATGGACACAGAGCAAAAACAAAAAACCCAACAAAACGCAAACAACTGCAGGTGAAACCATCAGAGACAAAGCAGAATATTCAGTGCAATGGGAAATTATCAGGGCAGACTCTAGGGGTTGTTTTTTTTCTTTTAGTTTTAAGACTAGGAAAAGAAAAAAATGAACAACAAAAAAAGCATATATCCCAAACCATATTTTTGAAACACTCACCACCAGCTTCAAACAAAACCAGGCTCACAATCTTCACCCACAAATATATACAGACATGATAAATAGGTAAGACACAACCCCAATAAACCAGCAGGTAACTATTTTCTTTTCTCTTTTTTAATCAGAATGGTTTGGATGCAGAGAGCAAGAGAGGAAAGAGTGGGGAGACGGCACTGACATGGATGGCTTTAGTGCAGACAGGGAGAAGAGGGCTGAAAGACCAGTGGGAGAAAGGAGACTTCTGAACTTTTCCGCATTTTCCAAATGGATGTTCTTGTGCCATAGCAATAAAAAAGCAGCATTTGCGATTATACGTGCAGTCACTTCAAAATGCGCCTTCGGGTGGTTTGCTCTGCTTCCTCCCTTTCCTTTATAAAGATATATACGGCGGGATATATATCTCCTATAAAAGGCGGGTGAGTGTACGTACATCAAGTGAATCGTTCTGCATTGAGAAGTGTTATCCAAGTTTCACAAAAAGAAAAAATAAAAAGTTCCCAAACGCTTTTCAGTAGTTTTCCAGCATCTCTGTAGGCAGCAGAGAGCGCTCGCGCGCCTTTTCTGTGCAAAAGCAAATCCTCTGCCTCTAGAGTTTATTTCACTTTTTTTTTTTTAAAAAAGAAAAAAACAGTCCAGGATTTGCTAATCCCCCTTTACAAACAAAACCACAAGGACTCAATGTCTTTTCCCAGGATCTCACGTGTGCTAAACAGATTCGTGGAGCGGGTGAGGACACAGATTTTCTTCAGACACCCAAGGAAGAAACAAAGCAGAAAACGCAACGCAAAATCAACCAAACCCAGGAGCAATCGGGGTGAGAAAACCACGTCTGTCATATTCCAACGGAGTCGCCTCGACAAAAAAAGTCAGCAGTGGGAAAACACTGGGAGAACTTTGGAGAGGAAGAAGACTTTCCTGCTCTTCCTCGCCAGGAAGGCCGCGGCCGGCCAGGAGCCTCAGCCCGCGGCCGGGGCTGGAACCAGAGAGGGAACCCCAGCACCAGTGGGGGTCTGCGGGGTGGCTTTTGGGGGGCGTTGAAATGAATTCGTTTCTGAGCCAGAACACTTTAAATGGGAGGGTCGGGAGCGAGGGGGGACGGAGAGGGGGATTAAATATTAGCAGAGAGGGAATGGGGGGCGTTAAAGGATCTGCCCAGATGTCAAACTGAAACCGTGAATACTGTGAGTGCAGCCGAGGTAGATGGAGGAAAAAAACCCATGTTACAGTAGGAAACAACCCTTGGAAAATTAAAAAAAAACAATCAAGCAAACAACCAAAAAACTTAAAAATGTAAAAGCGGTAGCGTGTTCTGCGTGGGGACCCAAATCTTCGCCAAACCCCCCCGGGTGGGGGCGGGAGCAGCTCTGGCGGCCGGGGAAGGTCCCCGGCATCACCGGGGGAGCGGGAGCCGGCATCGCCGGGGGAGCGCGGGGTGGGGGGAGCCCGGCATCACGGGGCGAGCGGTCCCGGTATCACCGGGCGAGCGGAGCGCGGGGGCAGCCCCGGCATCACCGTGCGCCGGCGGAGTATTTGGCCTTGGTAATCAGGTAGAGGACGATGTCCTGGTGGCCCCCGAAGGCGGCGATGTGCAGGGCGCTCCAGCCGTCGCGGTTGGCCAGGCGGATGTCGGCGCCGAACTTGACCAGGAGCTTGACGAGCTCGAGGTTGCCGTCGATGACGGACTGGTGCAGAGCCGTCTGCCCCTCGGGCCCGAAGGAGTTGACGTTGAACTCGCAGTTCGTCATGTTCTGCAGCAGCGACTGCAGCTCCTTGGTGTTGCCGCGCCGCACCGCCTCCTGGAACACCCGCTGGCTGGGGGGCGGCGGCGGCGCCGCGCACGGCGACACCTCGCTCTGGCTCATGCCGCCGCCTCGGCCCCGCCGCCCCGCATGGACGGCGACGGCGGCGCCCGCCCGGGCATGCGGCGGCGGCGGGCGGGCGGTGCTGCGGCCGCTGCCGGGGCCGGGCTGGGGTGCCGGGGGTGCCGCCGCTGCCGCCGCGCCCCGGCCCCGCCGCTCCTTCGCTCGCTGCTCCGCTACCCGCGCCCCGCGCCTCTGCAGCAACCCGGCCCGCGCGCGCCTTTTACCCGCCCTTTTATTTGCATAACAATGGCACGGCCGTGACGCGCCTCGGGGGCGGGGCCGCTAGCCGCGCGACTATTGGTCCGAATGGCGCAAGGGGCGTGGCAGAGAGGGGAGGACACTCCTCCTCACGGGATGAGCGGTCGCTCTGCGAAGGAGGGAGGGAGGGAGGGAGGGGGCGATGGGGGGCGCTACCGCCTCGGCTCCGCTCGGCTCTTCTTGGGGCTGCGCCCGGCTCGGCTCGGCTCGGCTCGGCTCGTGACCTCCAGCCAGGACCCGCAAGAATGTCGGTCACCAAGGGGCTGCGGTTGCCTCCGATTTGGGGTGACACCATGTTGCTGCGGGTTTGTGTCCCCATGAGCCAACAGGGACAGCTCACAGAGCAGAACGGGACGTTCAGCTCGCGGAGTCCATCCCCTCTCCCTGGGGGGATGCACTGGGTTTCAGGGACCCATAGGTGAAATTGATTTAAGGGGGAAAAGATGCAGCCCCCACCAGATGCCAGCCCTGGAGTGGCTCAATTCGGCTGCACGGGCTTTTATCCGCGGTCGGACCCGCTGCCCAGACGATGACCACATTCCTGCTTGCGGGAGCGCTGGGAGCTGCGGACACCGCAGGAAGGTGGAAAAATGGAGATAAAAATTCCCCAAAACAGCGCATCAACCAGAAACGGTGCTGGGGGCACCCTCCGGCGGGGGCCTCTTCCTCCTCCACTCGCCCACCCCGAACCCCCTCCTATTCCCGTTTGGTCCCCGGGGAGCAAACGGCGGGTCCAGGTGGGAAGCGGCGCTCCCGGGCCAGCTCCCACCGCCTCCCAGCATTTGGTCAGCAGGAGAGGGCGGGAGGTGCGGGGAGAGAGGAAGAAGTGTGTCATAAAACCGAGGTGACAGCAGCCGCGCCAGGGCAGCTGGGTGGCAAGCTGCTGTCACCTGGCACTGCTGGTCTGTCCTTTTGGGGAGGGAAAGAGAGAAATCGACCAACTGCTAAATTCAGCCCCAGCCGATGAAATGTGCCATCACGGAGTGTCTGTCACACAGCTGGACGATAGTGGCCTTGAGCTCCGGGTGTGACTTGCTCCATGGCCTGTTCCCGTGGCTTTTCCCGGCAGCGGGAGTAGTCTGTGAACACTCCTGCCCCATCTGGGTCGTTCTCATCCCACCTGGATATAGAATGTAAGGAGTTGTTGAAGCAGCTCGTCATTTTCCTTCCATAAAGGGTCTGCTTTTCTAACTCAATTTCTGCAGCTAGTTGTTCTCATTCCTATCCCCATACCTATCCCATTCCCATCTTCATATCCATCCCCACCTCCATGCCCATCTCCCTATTTCCATCCTGTCCTTGTCTCCACCCTCATCCTATGCCCATGCGCACCCCCATACCCATCCAATCCCCATCCACCCCATCCCCATTTCCTCACCCTTGTCAATCCGATGCCCATCTCATCCCAGTCTCTGTCCCAATTCCACCTGTCTGGTGTCTGACTGTTTGGCTTCTTCAGGGCAGAACTCTCTCCGTCACATCTCTGTAATGTGAGTATGTTGCAGTCCATCGTTCTCACGGAATAGGAGGGATTGGAACATTACTGCTGTTGGGGGCTGCAGACCTCCCCTCTGCTCTCCTGTGCCTGTGCAGATTCTCCCAGGATGTCCCTGTGCCGCTGGGACGTGGGGCCTCTGCAGCGCTGGCACAGGACACTGAGATGGGCTCAGAGCTTGAAGCTCTGGGGGTCCGCGCAAGGAGTCAGGTTTGCCCGAGGACCGTGAAGAGGAGCCACCCCTGCCTCTGTCCCATCCCACTGAGGGCCCCGTACCGGGCAGCAGGCGGTGGCTCTGTCCCCATCACCCCAGCCATGGTGTCAGCGGGAATCGCCAGCGGCAGTCCCTGTCCTTTCTCCTATGTCGGCTAGCCGCGGTGAGCGGCGGGACGTGCCGTGACGCACGGTGACTCACGGGAGCTCCGCTTGTGCCCGGGGGCCGGCACAGCCCGGCAGTGCAAACAGCGTGCGGGGGGCACCGGAGCCTCCGCAGCCCGTGACCGTCCCCTGGTACTAATCCCTGCAAACCCATCGAGACAAAGCTGGAAAAGGGAAGGCAGTGGGGTCGTGCGGCAGCTTTGCCGGACGTAGGTGCGATGGCCTGGGTGTCGGGGCTCCGGTCTTCCCGGCTGGCCCTCTCCTTTTTACTCCTAAATATCCCGGGACAGCTGACTTTGTGTCTTTACTGGCCGTATTCTGCGAGGTGTGGAGCCCTGTGAGGGAGCCGTGGGAGAGTGGGAATAGCTCACACCTCCCCGGCCTGGAGCTTGGCCAGAGTTACATCCTCGCAAGCAAATCTGCATTTGCCAGTGACACTGGTGAGAAAAAGAGCCCGGGCAGGGACCCAGCCATGCAAATGTTCGGGAATGGCAGGTGGGGGCAGGACTCGGCCTGGGAACGGGGCCAGAGAGGGAGGGGAAAGAGCGAAAAAGCGGCGGGAGGATGGGGGGGGGGGGGGGGGGGAAGGGGGGAAAGGAAAATAAAAAGACAAATTTGAAAAGCTGCATTTCAACTCCAGTTTGTACCCAGCTCTGTAACCGGAGAGGAGCCGGGAGCGGAGTGACGACCGGGCCAGACTCCCCGCACGGCTCCGCTGCCCACCGGCCGCGAAGGGGCTGCCGGGGGCTGCGGCCTGGCTTCATGGGGCCCTGCAAAATCAGTAGTCCCAGCCGGTGATCTACCCGCTCTCTTCTGAGGCGAGGCGAGGACGTGGCGGGAGGCGGGGAAGGGGCCCCGGAGCTGCGACGCCTTAAGCGAATGGTCACGCCGAGAGGCGCGGAACAAATTCCCCCTCCTCAGGAGACGTGACGGCCAAATTTCCCCGTGCCCATGAGAGCCTGCGGGAGGTAGAAGGGCCGGCTGCCACCGGCATCGCCAGCGGAGCCTCCCTGGGACTGGGCGCGCTGGGCTGGGCACGTCGCAGCCCTTTTCCAAAAAATCCCAGCGGGTCATGCCCGTCCTCCCGGCCAGGCGGACGCGGCAGCGAGAGTCCAGCCACCCCCCGAGGCCTCCTTGCAGAGAGCCGGAGAGCCGGGGGGACGGATCCGGGGCAGGCGGCGAGGGGGCGTGCCCCCACTTAATTCATTAAAATGTGTCGGAGAGCGTGGGAAAGACGGGAGCTTTTCTTCCCAGCGCAGAGCCCCAGCGAAAGGCGTGCGAGGGAGAGCGCCCTGCCCGCTCGGCTCCCTCGGAGCCGGAGGAAGCGCCGAGGTTTCCTCCGCCGCTGGCCACGCCGGCGCTTCGCCTCCCGGCATTTTGGCAAAGCGGCTGCTGGAGCCCCGGTGGGGAAACGTGGGGCTCGGCCAATGCCGCCTGCCCCACGGCAGAGATGTAGGGTGTGAGGAGGCAGAGAGCCCACCCGGGGCTGTGGCTACTGCGTGGGAACAGTCTCCCTTGTGCGGATTCACCTCTGGGGGCAAGAAAGGGGATCACTGTCCCTGGTGGGGAAGAGGTCGAGGGGGTTCTCAGGGGACACCCGTCCTCCGTGTGGTCTGAGGGCTGCACAAGCAGGGCCGTGGCTGTGGGATTGGCCTCATGCTCTCCCGACGGACACATCACACACCAGGAGCCTTCGGTGGCACCCAGACTGTGCCTGGGCGGGCCGGGACACTGCCAGCCCTGCAGGCAGAGCTCCTGAAGCCAGAACTGGGGGTTTGCAAGGGAAACCTCATGTTCTTGTGGCGAGAACGTGTGTGGGTTCCTGTGTCCTCTGCAGGGAGCACAGCACCACAATAAAAGCTCTCATGAGTGGTTTGGGAAGTTCTGTGGACAAGGGCATAGTCCTGGGACTCCCACACAACAGGGGCCACTGCAGGAACATAGTTTGGGGACTGCCACTTCCCGCGGATGCCATCGTAGATGCTGCTCTGCATGGTCCCTCCCTCCTAGCTTGTGACAAACAGGATATAAAACCTGAGTGAGTCTCAAGCAGGGTCATAACACTACACGTAATCATTGTCCTCTGGGGAGAGCACAGGTAGGGGTGTCCCTGGGCTGGAGGATGTGGTACTGGGCTGTACAGTTTGGGTTATCTCATTGCAGCTTGGCCTTTAACCATTCCAGTGCTTCGTCATGTCAATCCTTATCCTGCTTGAAATGCTGCAGCTCTTCTGAGGTAGCCTGTGGTCTCAGTATCTGACAGCACAAAAATGCTCCTGGAGCGAAAGGCCACCAGCTGGGACACACTTGGAGCTGGAGAATTCCTGCCCAGTGCCACAGGCAGGTATCTCTGGCTGCACAAGTGTCTCAGTGCTGCTAGGCCATGCTGAGGCGTCTCCTTGACTGACGTCCCTATGGCCACTGAGTACATGTTCTCTAAACTGCCATGGCTCCAGCCCGTGTTCTAAACTGACACCATCACATGTCCCTGACCTGGTGTGCTGGCAGCTGCTTGTAGAGCTTCTGGTCCCGGAAAACTGGCACATGGAGGAACCATATCTTCACTCTGCAGGTGCTGATAGAGTTGGTTGGAGACACAGACTTTAGTTTTATGTGCCCTGGGCCAACCTCACCATCTTTGGGATGTAATTATTTTGTCCTGGATCATCTGAATGAGCTCCAGGATTGAATCTAGTGGCAGTGCAGGGTTTTGGTGCAAGGAAATTGCTATCTCCTGAGACACATGGTTCTTGGGGCCATTTATCACAGAATCACAGACTGCTGTGGATTGGAAGTAGTCTTTAAAACTTATCTTGTTAAACCCTCTCCCATGGCAGGGACATCTGCCACTATCCCAGCTTGCTCCAAGCCCCATCCAGCCTGGCTTTGGACACTTCCAGGATGGGGCAGCCACAGCTGCTCTGAGCAATCCGTTTGGTTGCACTGCATGGCTACTCCTCTGTGGTGGCTGTGGGATGGGTATATGTCACCCCACTGCTTCCACTGCACAGTTCCCTCAGAAGACTCCTTACAGCCCACCAGGAGCGGCCTCTGTACCTGCTGACTGCTCCATAGGGACAACCTGTGGGAACCCCAGGCTCAGGGGTGACACAGCCATAGCTGCCATGGGACAAATGCCTGGTGAGTGATAGAAGCTCATTTGCCTAAGGGTCATGCCCACATATTGGCAGGTTGATGGAAAGGGTCTGGTCCCAGGCTACGCCCCAGGGTGCAAACATCCCCTGACTGATGTGAATGTCCCTCCTCAACAGACACCTCTCTGCTCTCCCCTCACTGTGAGCAGTGACCCTGCCCTGTGGGAGCAGCATTCCCACAGTGTGGGACAGCACAAGGGCCAGAGCTCACAGCCAGCTCGGGCTGGGTCTGTGTCCAAAAGCACATTCGTTTGTTTGAAAATGGCAGCCAAGCAACTGGGAGCTCAATTGGAGCATCCGGCTGGAAGAGTGGCTCCAGGATGAGGATGGGTAGTGGTACAGTGCCTGTCCTTCTCCCGTGCCTTGCTGGTTGCCTTAGGGACCAGCCAGTCCTAGTTCAAGGAACAAAGTCACGCCAGGGAACATTGAGCTGATTTCTGTGAGCCGGTCAAATATGTGGCGAGGTTTCCGCTGCAGATTACAGGAGGAAGGAAGTTTGCTCGGGGATGGGGATAAGGTGGGGGAGAAGGGAGGGAAGTGCATTCCTGCCTGATGAGGAACAATGTTGACATATCCATTTGTAAACTAAAGCTGGCCTGAGCGTCAAACACCTTGTCCCCATCAAGCTCTGAAGGATGTGCAGGAGTACACAAGGAGAGGAGAGGAACCGCCCAACATCCGATGCAGCGTGTGGTTTCCCAGGGCTGAGGGATGGCTGCTGCTCAGCCAGATCTCATTCATGATAAAGAGCAATAAAACTCTTCCTCAGTGCTGTTTTATCCCAGGGTCCCCTCATGATCACATCCTGTCGCGCAAAGGCAGGAGCTGAGCACAGGTGAAGCAACTGGGGGATCCATGGGCTCTGGAGTGGGCAGCCCACCCAGGGCGCTCATCCCTGCCAGAACACTGCGGGGCTGCCCTTCCCACACAGGATCAAACGACTCCATAAAACCAAGGAGGGCTCATTACTGCCCTAATAAATGTTAAACATTAGTATGATACAGACAATGGGATTTTGTAATTTTTTTTTTTAAGCAGCCAGATAAGGAAACAATATTGTAAGCTGATTAGAAAGCTGCTTTAACTCCCTTTGATATGTATCCACTATTCAAAAAGGACAATTTATTACCTCCTAGATGCTCCTCAGGACTGATTTGATGTGGAATTTGCTGTTGACCGTGTCTATGACTGGAGGTGACCTTGCTGCACACTTCCCACCACAGCACCACCTCCTGCTGGCAGCAGGAAGGAAAGGGTGCTGTGCTGGGTGCTAGGCACTGCCCCTGTCCCCAGGAGCTGGATGGAATCCTCTAGGAGCTGTTTTGTGCCAAGTCCACAGGTACACACCACTTGCTGGATTCTGCCCTGGGTTGGTGTCCTAGAACAAGTCCCAGCCATGGGACCCTGCCCTAGCACAGCTCTGACTGTAAGCACAAGAGCTCACCCCGAAACGGGAGGACCACTCAAGCACATAAAGTCCTGGAGTTGGCCAGGAGGTGAGCCTACTGTCCCCAGGGATCAGAAGAAAGGCACTTTCTAGGCAGCAGTCCCCAGGTGTCCCCACCTCCTGTGAGCTCCCCTCCACAATGGAAGCAGTGGCAGACAAATGTGAAACCACAGCTCTGGAAAACCCAGCAAGCAAAGGCCAGAAATACCCATGAGTGGTCAGACGTGCATGTGGCTCAGCAGCTTCCCCTAAACAGGGCCTGTAAAGGTTCATCCCATTTTGGAGAGGTTTATTTCATGGCATGACAAAGCAACGCATGCTGTGGGGGCTGGCAGCTGGAGCTCTGCATCATTCCTTCTTTGCCTCATCCTCAGTTTCTGCCCTTTGAGAACAAACCCTGAAGAAGCAGGATGCTGACACAAGGATGAGTCTGTGTGGAGCCTGGAGGGCTTGGGCTGCTCAGTGCCCAGTACTGGTAGTGTGGGGATGGTTGCCTTTTAGGGTCACTTGTATCCATTAATGCTCAGGCATTAGTATTATGGATCTTATGGAAAAGAAGAATATTTAAAGTGAAATTTTTTATTTTAATTTTTTTATTAAAGCATTGATCCAGAGGGTGAGATGTCCCTGGGAGGAAGGAGCCTCTCCTCTGTGTGGCCAGGAGCTTTGGAAGAAGGAAAATGAGTCCTGCACTGCAGCATGAGCTGCCTGGGCAGGTGCATTGCTAGCCCATAAATGTCACACCTCAGCCAAGAGCTTCTCAGGCCCTCTCAACAATAACAGCAGGGCCTGACAGTTAAACCAGATTAGAGGAAGAATTTTGTAGGCACTCCTCTGTTCAGGATGGAATCATGTGAGCCTGGCATGAAGCAGAAGGCACTGGGCAGCAGCCCCCTGGAGCTGAAGGACCTGGCCTAGGATCTCCAAGGCACATGCAGTCTCCTCTAGATGCTGGCCAGTCCCACCAGTGATTCCAGTTCCTGGTACTGGAGGACCTACACATGTCACTGCCTCTCCTGTGCACCCTGCACAGCACCTGGGCACGGGGCTGTCCTGAGGCACCTCCCCAGGGAAGGGGGAGGCTGGCAATTTTGGCACCAGTGGGAGCCCCCCCAGGACCAGCCTGGCCTTGCTGGGGAATCCTAGGCCCCAGCACAGGGGGTGCAGCTGCCAGTGGGCATTGTGGTGCCCCCAGAGATTTCCATGAGCCCAGCAATGCTCAGCCTCCCCAGAGCTCCACATCTGCACCCACCAGCTGCCACCAAGTAGTGCTGGGAGTGCAGGGCCAGGGTGAACAGGATGCTGGGGATGGGCTGAGGCATGGCACATGTCCCACAGTCTGGGAGTGCTCAGGATGCTCTCTGCCCTGTGCTGCTATTGGGGATGCAGCTACTGCTCCCCCATGAGTGAGTGGGCAGAGGGGCACTGGGGTGTGTGGGTGTGGTGGGGTCAGCACTGATGGGGTGGTGGTTTTGGTCAGCAGAGCCTGCGACCATCTCACCATGAGTAGGTTGGAGAGGGGCAGAAATAAAGGATCCATTCTTCAGCCACCTCTGCTTTAATGATCTCATGGAGGCCACATACTTTTGGGCTGTTGCAAACCACTGGTGCATCTGTGACAGTGCTCTCCGTGGTGGATCCCAAAATGAGAGCTCCTCCCTCTCTCTGGGACACTTCCAGCCTCTCTCTGGAAACCCAAGGCCCAAAGTCTGCTGAGGTTCCCCAGGCAGTCCCCGTTCCCCTGCGGAGCCCCTGTGCTTCCGCTCAGCTCAGCTCAGCTCAGCTCAGCTCATAGACACTCTGTGTGTTCCCAGAGACCACAAGAACATCCTGAAACTGGGAGACCACGCGTCCAAAATGGGACCCTTCCCAAAACACTTTCCCACAGCAGGTGCAGCAATAGAAGTGAGTGAGCTCGTCTCTGTCCAGCACCCTGGGGGGGATGGCAGCGACCTGCAGCACCGTGTCCCCTGCCAACACGGCGGCTGCCCTGCACTGCTCCACGCCCTCTGCCTGCTCGCCGTGTGGGGCACAGCCAGGCTGAGCTGTGTCACAGATTGGCACGGTGACATCGCAGCTCTGGCTCCCCGGGCAGCCTGTGGAGAGAGGAGACAGCAGATAAGCCATTAGTCACTTCTGTGATGAGCAAAACCTGTGCTCAACCACGTGAGTGACCCTTGTAAGGGGCCGGTCATGCCTGAAGGGGTCCAGGCTCTGCCCTGCATCCCAGGGAGGAGCATCCAGCAGCTGCCTGCCCTAAGCGTGGCACCCGTACAGCCACTTGCTCCCCTGCAGCCGCCTGGCACCTCCTGCAGTTCCTCTGCCGTGTCTTGGGGTCACTTCCAGTCTGGGTAGTGGCACCACTGCTGCTGCTGTTCTGGGTGCAGTGGTTTTGCCTCCTTGTCACAGGTCAGGCCAGGCTGCTCTTGGAGTGGGGCTGTGCCCCAGCTAACGGCTGCGTTATGGGGCAAACAAGCAGCAGGGAAGCCCTTACTTCTGCTTTAATTAACTTGCCATCGTCATCAGCTGCTAATGGCACCACGACTCTCCCGGCCTGCCCGCGGGCACGGGGCTTTGGGGTGTGCGTGACCCCATCCCCAGTGTGTGACCCCCCCCCCACCTCCCGCCATGTACCCTGGGCAAGGGGCACAGTGACGCGGAGCCATGTCCCCTGAGCTGTCCCCAGCCCTGTCCCCCGGCACCGGGGATCGCTGCCATCGCACACCGAGTGCCCCGGCCCGGCAGTTTCGGCACCCGGCGAGCGAGCGCCCTTCTGTCCGCAGCGGGGGCACGGCAGCCTCCAGATCCGGGTGGCGGAAGCCGAGGGCTGAGCTGCCTCCCATCCATCAGGGAGCCTGGCAGCCGGGAATAGGCTGCAGTTATTGCTGCGGGATGACTCAGTTTTGGCAGGGAGGTCTGTCCTGCTCAGGCACCAATTAAGACAACAAAAGGCATCCGGCATCGCTCCAGCGGCACTTCTGGGGTGTCCATCCGACCCTTTTCAGGATCACAGGGACCCTGTCAGGAGCCAGCTGAGACCGAGAGGGACACCAGCATTCCCAACTGGCCCTTCCCTTCATCCCAGAGCCGTCAGGATGCTGGGGATTATCGTGGGGGAACGCACAGCTGGGGACAGCCCTGAAACAGCCAACCCATCCTGGCAGAGCCGCCCTGTCCTGGCAGAGTCACCTCCCAGCTGTGCAGCGGGGTCTGGGCCTGCCCATCGCATGAGCAGAAAGAGCCACAGCCCGGGGGAGGTGTGGAAGCATCAGCTCACACCAGCCTCTGGTTCAGGGGGGGTTCCTCAGACTCGCCCAAAATCTTCCACAACAACCCAGGGAAGATGACCAGCCTGAGCTGGTGGGGCACAGTCACCTCCAGTTCCCAGCACACTAACAGCCACACACAGGGTCATGGCTGTCACTGGAGATGTTTTCAGGGGGCATTTGCAGGCCAGCTCTTCACCACCACATTGCCTAGCAGTAGCACTAGTTTGGGGTTTGCTGCCACAGCACAAGGGGAAGCAGCCCCAAGCCCTGTCTGAAACACTGGGCAAGAGTTGGGCTTATCAGGGCTGTGCCCTGGGCAAGTGCCCCACAGCCCCACTCAGAGGTGGGCCTTTCCTTCACCCCCTGCATCTGCTTTGGACACTGGCATCTATCCTTAAAGGGAAAACAATGACCTCAATTTCCATTTTCTTCAATTTCTGGCAAGTGGTCAAACACCCAGGCTGCTCTCGAGAGATTCCTGAGCCACCCAGAGCAGGGATGTGGAGGAAGAGTCCATTTCCCAGGGGTTCCTCCAGGATAAAGCCTGCCAGTGGGTGGCAGTTTCCCATGGAAGGAACAGAGGCATTGTCCGCACCCTGTTTCCACCTCCCTCTGACCTGTGCTACTCCTGTTTTTGGTGACATGGGGTGGCCTCATCTTGGGCACCCTTTTTTTTCTATCCTCCCTGCTCTCGAGCACCAGACCCTGAAGGGAGGGACATCGATCTTGGATGGGACTTTTAGATCCAATGCAATGGAAATGACACTGCCAGCACCCAGCACCCATAGCCAACAACTTTCCCTATTATGGAGCCTAAAATTTCCCTGGCCAGATCATGGCATCACGACACTGATGAGACACTGACATTCTGTGTGCCTGCAGGGATACTGAGTAATTTTCTCTCTCTTGACACACGCTCCCTCTGCTGTCCTGCTGCTGGTGGGCAAAGCCAATGGCAGACCCCTCCTTCCCTGCATGGGGGTATGGGAAACCTCCAGCTCCCCAAACGCCCCAATCCCACCCCCCCGGGCTCGTGGGAAAAAGGCAGACAGGGAGGGAAAGTTCATCCCTTAAAAGCCTGAGGAGAGAAAGGCTGTGATGGTCACCCGGTAGTTTTGCCTTTGCTTGCACCAGCCCCCTCTTAATTGTGGCTCTTCAAAGGGTTGAAAATGCTACATCACTTCAAAGTGACCATTTCTGAATGGGAGCTTGTAAAACCCCTTCTCCCCCTCTCACCAAATTCTTCCCAGGGCTTTTGAAGATGTTTGTGCTCCCCTCACCGACAGGGTGAAAGGGCCATCAGGCGTCAGGGACAGGATGCCAGCCGGGCATGCGTGAAAACTGAGCTGGGAAAGGCTGGATCCCCCAGAAAAACAGGGGTTTCCTGGGGAAAAGGGGGTGGTTTGAAGACGATTTTTTTCTCTCCTTTCAGATAGGCAGAGGCCTCCCCAGTGGAGCCACGGCTCCCTTGGGACTGCAGCCCAGCTTGCCTGGATGCTGTACACTCCAGAGTTACCCCAGATATGGAGCAAAAAGTATGTGTAGGGTGCATGGGGACGTGGGGAGCCCAGCGTGTCCCTCCAGTGTGCCGGGAGCTTGTCAGATCTTCCAGAGCTCTCTCACACCAAAGGCTGGATTCCCAACGCATCCTCGCGGAGGAGAAAGGAAAGCGATTCCTTACCGAATTGATTTGAAACACTTCTTGGGAACTAATAATCCCATTATAAAACATCTTGAAAATAAAAACTCCCTCGCCTCTCGTTCACCTCTCCCCCTCTTGGCTGGGTCACCCTGGGGATGACAGAGCCTGGGTGAGGGGCTGAGCCCTGCAGCCTCCAGCCTCTCAAGGCTGAGCACCCCCATGTGAGTGCTGCAGAGCTCCACAGGCAGCAACAGTCATCTCCCAACTGGGCAAGTTCCCAACTGGGCAGTACTTAGCACAAGAGCCATCTCTTCCTGGCCTCGCACGTGCTGCCACTCACAGCTCCTGTCCACTTCTGCTTGCCCGCGGGAATTAATCCCACGGGAACAAGCAAAAATTCCTGCTGTTCCCACCATGACGTCTCATTGCCAGCAAATGCTGCCATATCCAGGGCAGAGGGGATGCTGCAGCACCCCCATTCTACTTATTTCTGCATCAGGTTCTTTCCTGGGCTAAGCAGGGCCACTCTCAGTGGTGGGGTCCCATCTCTGCAGGCAGTTGTCACCTTTGCAGCAGCCCTGCTTTGTGTTCAAGCCCCTGCTGTATGCCCCAGGGCAGGCTGGCCCCATGCTTTACGAGGTGTGTGTAGCAGGAGCTCCCCAGCCTGGATTGGATCCCCTTCATTCAGCCCCCAGTCATCAGCACCAAGGCAGTGGGGCAGACCCACACCCTGGGCACTGAACAGGCTCTGGGCAGTCCAAGGGACCAACAGCATCTGGGACTCACGGCCACAGGGTAGTCCCACAAAAACCCTGAACTGTTGCCACAGAGAGGCTGTGGGGGCAAAGTGACTTGTCCCAATATAGGGACAAGACAGGAGTTGCAGCTCCATGTGCCCCACTGCAAGATCCTGCTCATGGACATGGGGCTGAGCCCAGTGGAATGGACATGGGACAAGACATGGGCTGAGGGCTCTGGGCAAGGGCATGCACATTCCTCCACACAGAGAGGCTCTTAGTGGGGGTCACACTGAAAGGCTACAGTGATGGTGGTGACACTGGTGACCTGTAGTCCCTCCAGCCTATTCTGTCAGTTGCAGTGCTGGAGTGCTGGCTCAGCATTACTGGGAAGCCACTGGGAATTCCATGGCAGGACAGGGGGGCAGGGACAGAGCAGATTTGGGGAAAATCTTTGAACCTGTGCCCATTTCCCTTTCCCAGCCTAGACAGCATTGATTTGGCTGGGAAACATCTGTTTCCACCGTGTGAGCCCTGGACACTCCCAGGGTTTCAGTGTCAGGTAGCCAACAACTTCCCAGGGAGCCAGGTACTTCTGCCCAAAATCCTGCCCCACGGGACCTGTTTCTAGCCCAGGTCCCTCTGTGTCACCCCTGCCCGAACCAAGACCTTGGGGCAAGAAGCTGGGTGCCTGTCCCGGCTGGCTCAGGCAAGCACCTGGCAGCACCTGCTGCCTCTGAAGATGCAGTCCTGTGCCAGCCCCGAGCCCTGTGCCAGCCCCGAGCCCTGTGCCCGCCACGGCCAGAGCCATCACAACGGCGTGAAGGCCTCGGTAGCAGCCAGGGCTGGGGGGTTTGGGAGAACGCTCACAGCTTTGTTGAGGCTTTACTCAAGGCTGAAGACAGACCTGGGAGCATTCTTGGAGTACAAAGGTGCATGGGAAACCTCGGCCGTGGTGAGAGATCAGCCTGATAAGAGGAGTTACGAGCCTGAGAAATGTGCTGATTGCAGGGCATTGAAGATACCTGGTTATCTTTTCCTCCTCGATAAGGCAGATAAGCAAAGGACAAAGGACCCGGGATTGTGCAACCTGGGCTGTAGCAGCCGGACCATGATCTTAAGATGTTCCCAGGGTGAAGGAGGGAGGATGAGCTCAGGCAAGAGGCAGCTCCAGCTGCTCTCATCTCCCCATGCTGCTGCGAAGAGAACCCTGGCAGCCCCTGTACCCAGCGCTGGGCAGCAGCACGCAATGGTCCCCGGCTCTGAATGGCCCCCAGCTCTTCCCCGGGTGCCTGTCAGCAGGCACAGCTGAGCCCTGCAAACCAGCCGACACAACAATGCCACCGGGTCCCAGCCCTCCCTTGCTTTTCCATATGAGCAAGTGAAATTCTGCTGAGGAGGGAAAGCTGGCAGAGCACAACCCAGCTAAGCCTGAGGGGTGTTTCTGGCTGGTCTCACCACTGCAGCCCCGGTCCCATCCCTGCCCTGCTTGGGCACGTGAGGATGCTCCTGTTATTCTGTTGCATCCTGGAGAAGAGAGAGCCTAAATGCATGGGGTTGCCGAAGGGGAGGAGAGGATTCCCTGGATCCAGGGGTGCAACCCCTCAGGATCCCATCCCCTTCCACGCTGAAGTGTTCAGAGCAGCCTAAGACAATGGGGGTGCCTTGGCCCCACAAACTGAATCTGGTACGAGGCACCGTGGGTGCAAGAATACGCCTGGGACAGCACAGGGACCTATCTCACACCTTTCCCACATGTCAGCAAGACAAGTGTGGTGCACACAGCAAAGCCAAATACTGTAGATCAGGGAAGCCTCCAGCTGTAAGGCTTTGGGCATGCAGGGGGCTCTTCCTGCCATCCATCAGAGCTCCTGGCTAAGGGAGCAGGACCCACCAGCCCTTGCCCTCAGCTGTCCCAGTGTGGTGGCTGTAGAGGAGGGACTGTCTTGCTGCCACCCCAGCCTGGAGCTGTCACCCAGCCTTCCCCACACCGTGGTCTTCCTCCACCTGCCTTGAGCTGTCTCTGCCGGCTTTTCCCCAGGCTCGGGGTGGAGTCGAGGGCTGAGAAGGGAAAGTCACTGCTCAAGCCGGCAGGGGCAAAGTGGGTGCCCGAGCTGCCTGATGCCATCCTACCACCCAGTGCAGAGACACTCTGGTTGCTCCTCCAGCCACCCCTGGGGCCATCTGAGACTTACCCTGCACCTGTGTCCAGAGCCCCAGTGCTGGCAGCTGGTCAGGGAGGGTGCCCACCCAGGATGGGAGTGGAGGCTCCACCGTACCTGGTCAGCACCACAGACCCAAGAATAGCAGGATCCATTGTTTTAATCTTTTGCAGCACATTTTAGATGGTGAGGGGGGATTTTACAATTAAATTCGCCTCCTCTGTTTGTCAACTCCCAACCCAATGGAATGTGCTACATCCTTGCCTTTCCCAGAGACCAGATTTCATCTGGCAGAGCACCCACCGAGCTCTGGGGCCCTATGCCAGCTGGCTTTACTGCACTGACTAAGCAAGAGTTCCCCTGGCCAGACGAGTGCCTGTGACACAGCTCATTCCCCTGGGTCCCTTGGGAGCCACAATCTGTCACTGCCTCCGGCAAGGACGTGTCTGCACCCCGTGGTGATCCACAGCCCTGCTCCCCTCTCTGCCCCAGTCTGCTCCAGGCACCTGAGCTGCTAAGAGCATCCCACTGGGAAAAAGGCTTCACAGTGCAAAGCTCTCCGGGCTTGAAACTATTTGCAGCACTTCTGTCAAAGCCTTCCTGCAGGAAATATTATAGCTGTGTCAATGAATATGTTCTCTAAGACCTGTGAAAGTCCTAGGTCCAAGTAAGAGTGAGCTATTACAGGATGAATAATTGGCCTTTCATCACTCGGAAGCCCTGCTATAAAAATCCAGGAGACAAATGGAGCAGCACTGGCCTGTGGCTGGCTGCAGCTGGACCCCAGCACTTGGGAGCACCTGGACCAGATGCAGACTTGTGTTGAGGGGAGGTCTTGAAGGATCTGTCCCCATCTGCCCCAGCATCCACCAGCTCCTCCCTGGAGAGGTGAAGCCCCTGTGGGAAGAGGTTCTCCCCTTGCCTGCAAGCAGAAGCAGGGAAAAGGCATTTTCTTGCCAAGCAGCAGCACCTGGCCATGGTCTCGGCCAATGCTGACAGAAACAACATGGCCTGGGCTGGAGTCATGGGACAGGGGACAGTCCTGGTTGTGGGGCTGTGGGTGCTGAACACCCCATGCCGTCTGTTGGGCCATGACAAGGGCAGAGCAGGTCCTGCCACCAACTCCTTCGGCAGGAAAATGTAAAGGAAATGAGGTAACAGGTGAGATTTTCCTTATGGACCCACTTCTGTAGCTGCCCAGCCTGTCCCAACACCACCACTGCCCCCACCAAGTGATGGCAGGACACTGTCAGCACACCCTTCCTGTTTGTCTTCCTGAAAATCTGACCCAAAGTGAGACATTTTGGGGCAACCTAGTCAAGCTCACATTAATGCTTGCAAACCCTGCAGGTCCTAGCAAAATCCAAACAGAAATGGATACCCCAGGATGGGGTCAGACCTTTGGGTCACAGGAGACCCTGCTGGCAAATCCCCAGGGGTTCTCACTTTGGGTGGGTGCCAGTGCCCTGCTGTGCCCACCTGTACTGGAATCACAGCTTCTGTTTCATGTCTCCACCAACCCTCTGGGGATGCTGTGGCACCTTTGGTCCCTGCCCCTGCCTGCTCCGGGGCAGAGGATGGTCCCCATTGGAGGATGCTCCCTGACAAGGTGATGAGTGATATGGCCAGCACAGGGGTCCCACCTGCTCCTTCCCCATAACCCACCCCCTCCCCCACCAGGTACATGGGGGACCCAGCAGGAGACTGCATAGCCCGATGGGGACACACAGTGCTGCAGATGGGGTGTAAAGAGTAGGGCAAGGTGGTCCCTGAAGAGTCTGTGTGGAGGAGCCACGGTGCTGTGTGAGACCCTCCCAGCTCCACCAACCTCATCCCGAAGGGGGAAGGGGAAACAGCTCACTCTGAGCACAAACCACAGCATTTCTATTTCCCATACTCTGAAACTGGCTGAACTGGCCCGTCTGGTCGCTGGATACACACGCAGAGAGTGCCCTCACCAGAGAAACCGCTGGAGAGGATGTCCCGGCCTCTGGGGAAGCACAGCACTCCCAGGCTGCTGGCACCATGGGAAAAGCCGCCCCACCACGTTCCTTATCCCCAGAGCCACACGTGCAGCTCCCAGCAATGCCACAGCCACTCCCTGCTGTCAGCAGATGGGGAAGTGATGCACAAAAGGGCTGGGGGCAGAGCCCAGGCTGGGTTGGAGCAGCAACAGGGGCACATTCCCATTCCAGTGTGCCTGCGATGGGTGTCGTTTGCCACCAAACTGTGTCTCCCTGTGGGAAGGAGTGTGTGTGGGTCAATGCAGCTCGGTGCACAGCACGAAGGAGCCTTCCCTCCCCCGAGCCCACTGAGCTTGGCTGGGCAGGCGGCACTGACTCACCTCCCTGCAGTCTGACCTAATTCGAGAGGCACTGGGCAGGTGAGGAAGGTGCTGAGAGCAGCCCCAGCCAGGAGGCATTTCACCACCCAAGCTGAGTTTTTCAGTTCAGGTGATGATGGCCTCAGGCTGACACTTGAGCTACTGTTGGCATGTCACCAATCCCCCCGGGCTGGGCAATCCCGTGCACGACCCTGTGCCTTGCAGGGCAGGACAGGACAGCCAGGGCAGAAACATAAACTGGACTTGAAAGAGCTCTGTGGGTCTGCACCCTGTGACAGGTTGATGGCAGGGCACCCTGATCCTCTTCTGAGACACCCCCAGGCCCAGGGGGATGGTCCTGCTCCGTCCAGGCCAGTGAGTCCCAAGGAAGGGCACAGGACGGGGGATCATGTCCAGCTGTGGGCACTCACCCACTCACCTGCACTGTGCTCCCCTGATGCTTGTCTGCTGCTCTCCACCAGCTGCCTCATCGTCTCCCGTGAGACCTTCAGGTACTTGTTGCAATTGCACACCTGAGAGAAGAGAGAGGGGAAGGTCAGTGCTCCCGGGGCACCTCCTGCCTGCCATGGGCACAAACCCATGCTGGGCACCACTGGCACAGGCTGGGCAGCCCGCATCACATGCACCACAGCAGGGAAACCAGGGCAGGACGTGTCCCACCAAAGAGGGACAGGCACCAGACACAAGCCCAAGAACCACCTCCAGAGCTGCTCCCTCTGTGTGTGCTCAGCCACGTCTCCAGCCAGGCTGCCAGCACTGCTGCCCACCCTGGCTCCCCGGGCAGAAAACACCAGCAACAAGGCTGCCTTAAAGCATCAAACAGACACTCAAAGTCTGGGCTGTGGCTTCAAGATTTGATCTCTCTTGTCTGACAGACGCTGGGGGCTGTGGACCCCAACACATTCTGGGCTCTCATCTGGCTCTGCTTGGCTCAGCTCTGCTGCAGCTCTGTGAACACTGAGTCATGCTTTCTACCCCACCTTTTGTTTGCCAAAATGTACCCAGACAGCTCTCTGAATGCTTGCATGTGCCAGGTGCTGGACACGAAGGAGTTCCCCAAATCCCACTGCTGAGGAAGGAGCTTCCCAAATCCCACTGCTGAGGAGCACACAGGGATGGTGCCCGGGGCTAAGCACAGGATGCGGCTGGCAGCCAAACACATTTGTCCAGAGTGAGCAGCACTAAAGCTCTCCGGGAGCATCGCAGCCAGCTCCCTGACACCTTCCCTCTCCTCTCCCCTCCCTCCTGGGCCTGGGAGCTGATTTCTGGGATGCGCCATAACACCTTTTGTCAGCTGTTTTTAGGGGCTGTTTTCTGCTGGCAGAGTGTTCCCAGCATGCTGCACCCAAGGCAAGGCAGGAGAGAGGTGAGCAACTTCACCAAGCAGAACAAGTCAGTTCCCTGCCAGACACTTTGCTCCAGAGCCTGTTGAAACCAGAAAGGTTTTCCAGCTCCCAGCCAGACCCTGGTGTGGGCTGGTGGCCACTCTGCTGGTTTGGGGCTGGAGCAGTGCCAGGTTCATGGCAAGGGCCAGTGATGGCCTGCTTGCACAGGAGGAACAGGGCAGGGTGATTTGTTTGGCAATGAGCTTTCCACCATGGCCTGGCTCTGCCTTGCAGCAGGAGGTGACTCCCACTGGCAGCCTCCACAAAACCAGCACACGCTCCCCATTATTTTGGCCAGAAAGGACACGTGGGCCCAGCTCCTCGAGGCTCCACTGGTCCGGCCCTGCAGAGCAGCAGCATGGACAGACAGACAGAGACAGACAAGGGGTGATCTTGGAAGTACCCATGGAAGACACTGCATCACTTTTAAACGGGAATTTTGCGGCAGTATTCTGACTTGCACAGCAGCATCAGGGAACAACCCCTCGAGCAATTGGGGACAGAGCCTTGTGCTGCTCCTTGCTCATGCTGGGGACAAGATGAAAGCACTGATACCATGGGGGGCTGGACATGTCCCCCTCCCTTGAGGAGGGCAAAGCCCTCCTCGGTCTCCCCCTCAAACCCAGGGACCCGGAAAATGCATCTGGGTGAAAGCCCAGGGAAGCAGAATGGTGCTGTAATTTGTGGGAACCTGAATTTCTGCACAGCCTGACAAGGTGTTGGATGGTCCCTTTGAGGCCTGAGCACATCTCAGCTTGCAGAGGCTGCACCTAGAGCCAAGATGCCACCCCCCGACAGGCACCCACACCCTCACAGGGATCTGTGGGATTGCAGCAGTCAGGCAGAGGGGACGGGCAGTTGCTGGGGACATGTTCTGGTCCCACTCCCCATGATGGTGACAATGGGCTGCATGCTAGAGAGAGATGTTGAGCCTGCAGGGATGGGGGATGGCATCTCTTGGTGGGAGCACTGGAGAGTCAGAGGTTTCCAAGAAGCTCCCATATCAGTTGTCCGTTGAACTGGCAGCCAGGAGGGTGCAGCAGGGCCCAAGGGCATCCTCCTCCCCGCCCTCCCTGCTGGCATGGACATGCAGGGTCTCCTCTGCCTTCTGTCACACACCAAATCCCCCAGGATGCCCAGCCCTGGAAGCTTGGAGCCCACGAGGTTCTTGTGCAGCAGTGCCAGCACGCTGGGTACAGGCTTCTTGTCTCACTTGGGTGCACAGTGTGACCTTGCACAAATTTCTCTGCTTGTCTAAAATTCATGGCTGTTGTGAGCTAGGAGCAGTTCACTCCCTGGGCCAGGGATGCCCAGCAGCACAGTGGTATCCTGGCATTCCCCACTCTCTGGGGCTGCTGGGTGCTGTCAAGAGGCTCTGTGCCCCATGCCACACCCCTAGCCTCTGGGCCTTTACAATCTTCAGCTTCCCAAAAACAGAGTACGAGCTCAGGAGCCAGATAAGTCACTTAAGCAGTAGTGCCAATTAGCTGTAATAAAAAATTTCAATTAATTTTTTCTAATGCCTTGCCAAAATTAGCCCAAAGAGATGAAATGAGTGGGGGAGGCTGCCACCTCCACAGGCTGGGCTGCATGGCTGCTTTGCAGGGACCAGTGGTGGCCTCAGGCTTGATGTTTGGCTCCTGGGGATGTGGAGCAGTTTTTTGTGTGGATCTTTTGTATATAGGGTAGGGAAGTGGGAAGCCTCTCTTCTGGAGAAGAGATGGTTGTTTGGTTTCTACAGATCCGTCATGGCAGGATTAGATGTGGCCCCAAAAATCTTCATGAGGTGAATCAGCAGGAGATGGTGACACCTTGGGACACTGCGTGGGGTGCAACTGCTGTGAGCAGTGGCCATAACCCGACAGAGAAGGGTTTGGCATCTCTGCAACATCTCGGGGTCCCCTCAGCCCCTGTGCCAGGCTCGGGGTGGGGGTGGCAGCTTCTGCCCACGCCCCAGTCCTGCCCGGAGGATAATGAGCTGAGTGGCTGAATGCAGAGGCTCTGCTCACGCCATCCTGCCTGGCCTCAGGGATGAAGAAAGGGCAGAGTCCAGCTTGGGAGGAGGGGACTGGGGGGCTGCAGCCCCCACAGGCTTCTGAGTCCTCTGACACTGCTGTCGCTGTGGCACAGGAGCGTGCCTGATGCCCTCAGGGTGGCAGGGTGCCCGATGCCCGTGTGACACAGTGGGGTGTCGGATGCCCCCGAGGCAGTGGGGTGCAGGGCAGCAGCGGGCACACCTCGGAGAAGGAGCAGCCCTGCTTTTCTCACGCTGGGGCAGCCCGTGCCAGCACATGCTTAGTCACTGGTAAATCCCAGCCGAGATCTGCTCTGCCCTCTGTGAAATGGATCTTGGCTGCACCCCCGCTGAAGCAATCCCGGCGCTCGGGAGCCATGGCGGGCGCGCTTTCCCACGGCAGCCCGGCCCCCGGCTCCCCGTGTGAATCAGCCCGTGAGCGCAGCGAGCCCTGCTCCCATCCCCTCGGCAGCAGGGCCACGGGGTTCCTGTGGAATTCAGGCTCCCTGGGCTGGGGGACACGACTGTGACACCACCCCTGCGTCCCCAGGGCTCTGCTGTCACATCCGTGGCAAGGGTGAGGAGCAGGTGCAGCTCGACTCAGATGAAGCCACGGTCTCCGCTACAGTCCCTCACTGTTGTCCCCTCTCCTTGTGCCCGTCTGTCACATCCTGGCCAAGGTGCTGCACCTCGTGTAGGGCACCATCACCCCCACACCCGTGTGCTCCTCCCCAGGACCTCAGGCCAGCATCCACAGGGACACTGCAGCCCAGCCGGCTCTGTGTTCTCACCACCAAGGCCGTGACACGGGGATTAGGAGTGATGCCATTGGACTGAGACTGTGGTGATGTCACTGGGGTGGATCTGTGGTGCCTGAGCCCAGCAAGGTGCTTGTCCTCAGCAGCCTCAGCAGCTTGAGACCCCTGCACTGAGGCTCCCCCTGCCCGTGCCACCAAGGAAGACGAGGCAAGTGAAACGTCCTTTTGCAATGCTGGCAGCCCAGCCGGCGCCTTGTTTTTGTTTAGGATGATCCCTGCCTCTCCCAGCCCTCCTGGCTGCAGATTTCAGCAGCAGTGACGCACGAACCTCCCAGGACTCGAGGCACTGGATGCTTGAGCCTGGAGCTCCAGGGCCATCTCAGTATCCCATCCTCTTTCTGCACCTCCACCCATGGAGCTGAGAAGCTGAAAGAAAACTCAGGTTCAGCAGACAACAGGAGCCAAACCTTTGGTGACTCCAAAAGCACTGCAGAAGTCAGTGTGAGCTTGGCTAAGGCTGACAGCATGAGCTCAGGTGGGCATAGACTGGTACCCAAAACATGTGGAAGATGAGTAGTTCAGACAGCACTAGAGTCAGTTTCACCCCTTCCTTTGATACCTCTACAAGCTGCTTCTCCAAAGTGCTTTGAGTCACCTTGGTGATGCTGACCTCTGCCCAGAGAAGCCACTCTGGAATGGCCTCTGGGCCTTAGGGCTCCTTCCATGTGCTCTGCTGACAAATGTCACAGGCCAACGTCACTGAGGGATCTCCTTGGGGTTTTACCAGTGAGACACAGCTTTCTGCCTGGAGAGCTCCTCGCTTGGGAAGTTCTCAGTGTGTCAAACCTGCTGTAAAGGACAACAGTGCCCGGTGTGAACTCTTTGGGGCAATTCAGGGCAGCTCACGTCAGGACAATTCCCTGGGCGTCTTCTGCTTGCTGTATCACACTCAACAGCCACCTGCAGTGATATCTCTTTTCCTACTCACCACCTACCTTCTCCTCTTTCTCCCTCTCTCCAAGATGGATATCACCTGGTGAAGGGGCCACTCCTCCGGATGGAGGTTGCAACTCTCCCTTTGGTTGTGAAAGCACAGCCCTTGAGCATCCAGGAGTTTCTTTCAGGGACTTATTGAGACTTGAAACCTCCTCAGATTTCAGGGTTCCTGGGCTTAGCACAGGCTGCCCTTTATTGCCTCCAAAGGCCAGGAGTTATGGATCTGCCTCTGCATACCTCCTGCCTACAACCCAAAACAGAATGCCCAGGAAGGTGGGAGATGGTGGGACGGGCAGTGAAAGAAAACCATGTGACAACCCAGATGTGAAGATGAGGTCAGGAGATGACCATGCTCATCTGCCCACATATCTATTTTCTCACGTTTTTTCCCAAGTGACTTCAGCTGTCCCTGCTGCACCCACAGCTTTGACCTTCAGACACTCTCCTCTTTCTCCAGCAATGCTCTGCCCTGTAGTACCTTCGAGGTCCTTACATAAAGAGCAGAAACTCAGCAATTCACCCCACTAGAGATCTCCACATCCTGTGGGTGCAAAGGCCACCTCTGGGTGCAGTGCTGGGGACAGCCATCTCTCCAAGGGCATTTTCAGAGAGCAGCTGGCTGGGCCTTTCCCTTCCCCTTTATGCCAAGAACTTTGCTTACTGATCTTCTGATCACCAGTACCTGGGAAGCATAAAGGTGCACATTGCTGCTCCTGCTCTGTTACAAGGGTCCAGTGTCTGTCCTTAGGTGCCAGCAAACCCCCCAGCAGCAGAGGAGATGCCAGGTGTGTCAGCATGGTCCTTCCAGAGAGCAAAGGCTCTCTGTGCATGCAGCAGCCCTGAGTGCCCACTACACCAGAGCAGCCCTGCCTGCCAGGGCTGGGAGTTGGGCTGTGATGCTCCTACATGGAAATGCAGCCTGGGCATCCTCTGTCAAACCTGCCTGCACATCCAGCAGCAGGGATTTTATGGCCATCTGAGCTCAGTAACATGCTTCCAGTGCAAACACAAGGCTGCCAGTGAGATCCTGGCATCAGGGGCCATTTGGTTCACAAAGAGGGAAGGGCTCTGTTTATTGAATCATTAACATCACTTCCCTCACTGCCAGGTACTCCGAGAGGTCTCTTAGGCAAGTGCTGACCTAGCCCAACCCTGCTAAGCTGGTAAGATGACATGGATCCCATGCCAGCCTGGTACTGAGTTCCCACTGCTTTCTCTGTTCCTGCTTTGCTATTAGTCATCCATTTCTGGAAGGTTTCTCATGCATAATTAAGGGTTTCAACACTTGCATAAGCCAATTCTTCTCATCAGGAGTGACCTGCTGCATTTCCCAACACTTTCCCTAGGCAGTCTTTCCGACTGCCACAAAATATGGAGTTAAAACATGAAGTTTTCTACCCGCCTTGAGGCAAAAGGTGTGGGAAATCGAACAGATAAGAATGCCTTTAATTAGTATCATTTGCATAAGCTCTGGGAAAGGCTCACCTGACAGCTACAAGGGCCTTGCTTGTCTGGAAGCATCAGCCATGGCTGAAATGGGTAGATTAGCGGAGCTCCTCTGACAGGAGATAGTGAGAGTCTGGGTGACAGAGCCATGCAGGCTCCTTGGGTACCCCAGCTCCTGCTGGCTCCTCCTTGAGGCACCCCAGCTCCCACTACCTCCTTGTCTGTGGACCTCAGCTGCTGCTGGCTCCCTTTCAGGTCCCCCCAGCTCCCACTGGCTTCTTGTGAGGGCACTTTCTTCTCCATTTCCACCTCCCAGTTTGCAGCCGCTCTGAGCAAAGAGGTGCCTTGTGGGCTGGGGTGAAGGTCAGGGATGGGGAGAGTGGAGAGGAAGCACAGGCACATCCCTGAATAAGGTGTGGAGGCTGTGGAACGGGCTCAGCATGCAGCAGGGATGGGAGCAGGCTGTGTGGCCTCTGCTTTTCTCTCCCCCTGCTGCACTCATGCTCCCTCGAGCACAGACGCTGCTGGTCCCCAACCACAAACCCCATCCCGCTGCTGTCACTGCCAGGGGTGACAATGAAAACTCTTTTCAGTACCTCGAGGCCTCTGCAGTGATGAGAATCTCACCCCACACTACACCTAAACCCACATGCAAAGCTGGATTTCCCAGAGGTAAAAAAATGATGTTCAAGCTGCCTCCCACTGCACACATCCCCTCTCGGATCCCTCCAGCTGCCTCTCAGCCACTTCAAGTCTCACTTGCTCATCTTCCCTCCCAGCTGGGCAGAGCACCCCAAAAAGCTGAGGCTGCCACAGCACCCCTGAGCCAACCTTTGCTGTAGCCGCGGGCTCTGTTTATCCAGCACCCAGCACACGGGTGCTGCTCCAGGACAGGCTCAGGGCAAGTTTAATAACAAAGCAAACCAGTAATAACTGCCTGCTAATGAGCTTACACAGCGTCCCTGAAGACTTGGCTTTAGAGTGAGCTCTGTGCCAGGAGCTGATGGGCCAGGGTGTGAGCTGTCCCTTCCCACCTTCCTGACTACGGTGTCTCTGCTCTTCCAGCCCTACCCCAGAACCTTCCTGCCTTGTAGATGTGCTTTATATCCAACCCTGGGGTGAGGGTTAGCCCTTCCCGGGAGTGCAAACCTGTGTCATGTAGCTCCAGGACACCCACCTTTTGCTTCAGTCTGCTCCAGAGCCTGTGCCACAGCAGGAGAAGGCTTAATTTACCCAGCTCCCTGCAATGCATCTCATTGCTGCTCCTCTTTATCAAGCTAATGAGCTTTATCCAGCTAGAGGTGAGAGCTCAGCTCCTGGTCAGAGGATGTCAGAGGCTGATGGACCTTAGGGTTGAAAAAAACCCTCAAATCAAACTCTGGAATTGCCCAGCACTGGAAACAGAGTGAAGGTCCACATCCTGCTAGCTCATATTCCAAAGCTAAAATGCAGGTGGAAATTTGGCTGCCAAGCAACCCCAGACCTTCAGGAGCATCACATTTTGGCACTAGAAATGGAAGAGGTCGTGGAGTTCCATTTGCTGCCCTTGAGAGTCAGAGCCCTGGAAACTGCAAAGGGATGAAGCTTTTCTCTGTCTAGAGGATCCCCAGACTCAGGTCACTGACAGTCAGGCACTGGCACTGCTCTTTCTCCCCTGAGGGCTCGCTGGCCATGCTCAGATGGGTTCATGCCTGAGCCAGGCCCCAGGAGTCCCCAGGGTGGCCCATGAAGCCTCTTCCCTGCTGTACCTTCCCCTGGACATGCAGCCAAGTTGGGGGCTCTGTCCTCTGTTCCCGGGGCTGGACAAGCTTTAGGAAATTATCTTTATTGTGTATTAAGCAACAGCCGCCCTTATTCCGGCTCCTTCTGGCTTTTCCTGGCAGCTGTCCTCCCTCTCACTGAGGTCCTGGGACCAGCTGTGTAATGCATGTCAGGGGCTTGTTCCCCTGCCCTGTACTGAGCCCTCGGAGCTGTGCCTGTCTGGAAGCTGCACCCTCAGCTCTGCTTTTCCCCAGGGCAGTTTTCAGCCCTCTATAAGTGGCCAGGGCCACTTCGGGCCAGGTGGCTGCTCAGCTCTGCTCCTTCATGGCCATCTGGTCCCCAGGCATCCTGCTGCCCTTTCCTCTGCCTTCCCTGGGGAGGCCTGGGGCTGCCCCAGGCTGGTTCCCCAGGCCAGTCCTGCAGCTGAGTGGGGTGAAGGTGTGAGGGCAGAGGCAGAACCGGGAAAGTTGGGTTCATGTTTCAGCTTCTATTTTTATCTGGGAACCCAAGTCTGCTATGCAGAGGCCCCCAGGGGACACACTGCCTTCCCCAGCTGGAACCATGTACCACTGGAGCACTACCTGCCCCTCCCTGTCACAGTGCCAGATCTCTGGGTAGGAGACAGCATCACCCGAGACATTGGGACATCCTCCTGGCTCCTGGTGTGCTGAGGCAGGAGGGAAGCAGGTGGGGAGCAGGTCTGCAGGCCAGGTCCCCATGCCTCCAGCCACTCTGAGGCTGGGAACACTTCATCACAGGTAACGCTTGGAGCTGCAGAGCAGCCCTGCCACACTCTCACCAGGCCACCAGGTCAGCAGCCAAGTGTTGGTGTCCCTTCTCAAACTGGACTTTAGTTCTGTGGGGCTGCACCAGCCCCATCACTTCCCATTTTTTAAGCAAATAAACCTGATTTAATGGCCAGAACTGCAGGAAAATGGGAACTTGTGCTGCCCCAGCCCGAGCAGCTTGTGTGTAGCTGCAGGTTGGCCAGGGCAGAGCTGGCTCCCAGCGTGGGAACTGGTCCTGGGCAATGGCAGTGAGCAAGGGGGCACAGCTGGGAGGAGGGGAGCCCCCATCCCAGTAGGCAGCGCCTGCTGCTTTAATTGTGGAGGAGAGTGGGAGCTGCTGCAGAAAATGGGAATATTAAAAAAAAAAAAAAAAAAAAAAAGGAAAAAAAAAAGGCGAAAAAAAACCCCAAACCAAAAAAACAAAACCCGTGAGAAAGGAAATCTGAGCGAGGCCTGGAGCGATCTACCCAATCCAGCGGAAACAATGGCCCAGGAAGAAAAACCAGTTCCTACACATAAGGTAGAATAGACTGGGAAGGCTGGAGGAGGGGTGGGAGGCTCCCTGCACAAACAAGCCGGGCATTATGCGGTGCCCCTTCCCGGCGTGGGGGACCCCTAATCCTGCTGGGCTGGGCTGGGCTGGGCTGGACTGGCACACACCCCAGGGATGGACAGCCAGGAACAGCAGCTCGGGCTGGCGGGGCTCAGCACGCAGTCTGGGCTGGGCTGTATTTAACGCCCAAACTGGGCTCAGGTTTAACTCAGCTGGGCTCAGCATCCAGGCTGGGATCAGCACTGGTTTGAGATTAGACCTGAAAATGGGATTAGAACCGCTTTGCCCAGGATTAATCCACATTTGGAGATTAGCCCCCAGGCTGGGATCACTTCGAGGCAGGGTTTACTCCAGGATGAGCTCATCTAAACTAAACTCACCCCCGGGATGGCTGATCCTCAAACTGAGCTCAGCCTCAGGATGGGATGATCCCCAGGGTGAGCTCATCCCCAGGCTGAGTTCATCCCCAGACAAGGCTCAGCCCCAGGCTGAGCTCACCCCAAAGGGCTGCAGGATGCACGGAGCTGCTGGCTGGGTGCCCCCAGGCTGGTGGGATGTGGGTCCTGGACAGGTGCCCTTCAGGGAAATGCCACTGCTGCCAGCTTGGCCATCTCCTCACCTCTCCAGATCCCACTGTGGGATGCTCATTGTCCCTCTGGTCAGCACACCCCAGCAGACAAACCCTCAGCTGTGAGATGGGGAAAGCCCAGGTGGACAAACCAGCTCCAGCACTGGTCCCTGCCCTGGCCATGAGCACTGGTGTTGGATCCATCTCCTTGGCTCTGTGGCAACAGTTAGGATGTGCCAGGGGGTTATGTGCTCTCCACACCTGGAAGAACTACAATTTCATTTTGAAGCAGAATCTTAAATTCCTAAAATCAAAACCACCATCATGATCCTGACCATGATCCTGGCTATGTGGAGAAGGTGTTTGGCCCCCCCAGCCCAGCCTTGACTGTTGAGGCTGAGGACAGATGGTGTGCCCAGAACATGGGCCACTGGTTTATCCTGGCCTGACACCCATTCTCACTTTGGGAATGGTTCCTGTGAGCATGGGCCTATTGCAAAACCTGTCACCACCTGGAAACAAAGAGCGTAGGGAGGGAGCCAGGGAGAAAAGGCAGATCCCACCCTGACGGGGTCCAAAAGGGCTGCAGTACCCTATGCTTGGCCAAGGAGGCCTCTGGGAACAAGCTGGGCCTTGGGAGATGTCCTGGAGTGTGCCACACTGATGGGTACATCCCTGAGCTGACCCCGGAGTCCTGGGCTGGGGGTTGCTCCCAGGCAGCCCATGGGCAGGTGAGGAGGAGGAGGAGGAGAAGCCCTGTGCTGTGATGGGTTTCTTTTCCCAGTGTCTCACTGCAGGTATGTCAGCATCCTTTTCCCTAGACACCCCCTCGTGGCGTGGGACTTACACTGGACACCTCTGGGATGAAAGATGGATGGGTGTGGCTGTAGGACATGCCATGAGTTAAGGTCCATGGGCCATGTGCTGCCCAACATTTACTGAGAAACCTTTGCTAGGGCAAGGGTGGACAAAGGGTGGATTTGGGTGAGTACCAGGCTGCTGCCTAGCACTTTTGGAAGGCTGTCCCTGTCCGAGGTAAGGACTCAATGTACCCTGAGGGTGCAGCTCTTCCCACAGTGAGCAGAGCATGATACTGCACAGCTGGGCTCAGGCAGCATTCCCAGCATAAGGGGGCTCACAGGGACCACCATCCCCTTTGAGATCAACCATCTGCATCTCATCCTGAGGGAAAACAGCAGCTCTTCACACACAACTTCTCCTGAAGGCTTCCCAAAGCAGTCTCAGAGAGAAGCTACACTGGCTGCTAGCTGGGACCAGAGACAGGAAAACCACGGGCGCAGGGGAAGAGCTGCTGCTGCCAGAGTTAAGAACAAACCCCAGAAAACCTCGGGCACTTATTCCCCGTGTTCCCAGCCTGACATCTCGAGATGTGTTAATGTGACCCCACTGTGTTGGTGACATATGGGGTCACCATGGTGTGATGGGGGGCCCAAGCCCTCCACAGCTCCTCACCACAGCAGCAGGGGGTGCAGGGAGTGATCTACAGCATGACAGGCTTGTGTCACACACACAGAAAAGGTAAAAAGGGGCAATAATGTACAAATTTGGCATTTTTTTAGGCTCTTGCTGTGCCCGAGGGAGTTGCTGTCTATTGTTTCAGTGGCCAAGTGGAGGAGGCAAAGCTGGGGCAGATGACAGGAGTGATCTGACCCTGCCACACCTGGGTTTGCCCTTTCCCTGGCAGACAGGATGTGGACAGTTGAGTGGTGGCAGAACTGTAATTTCACCCCACAGAAAAAAATACCTGCGAGTGAAAAATGCTGATGGGCATTTTGTGGGGGTGAAGTTGGGGAAGAAGGGTGTATGCTTCGTTCCTCACATTCCTCTTCAGCTTCTCTGGGATGGTGGCTATGCTCCCCAGGGCCCTCCCAGTGCCCAGGGGGTGATGGAGAGGGCTGAGGATCCTGTCCTGCCACCCTGCTGTCTCCACCAGCTGGGCAGGGCTGAGATCTTCCCCTCCTTTCCCACTGTGGGGGTGGAGGAATGGGACTGAGGTCTGAGTCCTGCTGCGGTCTGTGAAATGAAATCTGTGATCAGTGTGGGCTTCACCTTCAGAAACACCTGGCTCACAGGCACCACTATGTCCCCAGATCCCATCCCGCTGAACCCTGTCCTGCCGTGTGCACGGCCAGCAAACTGGTGTGCCTGTGGCCACACCAGAGCAGGGCACCTCGGGCTCATCGCAGCGTCCGAGCACAAAGGGATGTCCTCTCCTGCAGACACCTCCCCGTGTCCCCTCTCCTGCAGCACCACCCCGAAGTAGCGAGGAAGGCCCCGCTCCCAGCCTGGTTCCCTCCCGGGCACTGCGAGGGCACCGCGCCAGCAGCTGATGGGAAAGTTCAGGGTCGGGGCGAGCGCGGGGAGAGGCTCATAAAGGGCTCTTTGTGCCGCAGGTCTGCTCCGGCTCCGCGCACGGAGCCCGCGGCCCCACAGCAAAATGCAGCCCAGAAATATGACAAGACATCTTTTCCCAGGCTGCTGTTAAACTCTAATTAAACATTTCAGCACACTCGAGCGAGGGAATGTCTGCTTCTCAGGCCCAGGCCATCCCATCTGGAAATCATCCCCTCCGGTGTGAGTGGGCTGGTGCAGGTTGACCCACAAAGATGCTCCTTGGGTGTAGGGTTGATGTGAAACCACATACCAGAGGGGACAACCTGCTCCTCTCCAATGCCTCCATGCCAGCATGGGTCCACTGTTGCCTCCCACTCTGGAGGAGGCATCCAGGCTGGAACAGCTGGAGAAGGGGACATGCAGACAGGTCTACGACAGCAGTGCCACCACTCCCTGCCATGGGAGCTGGGGTCCCTCTAGCTGCTGGGGCAGCAGCCCAGGGTGCACAGCCTGCAGGGGCAGGAGGAAGTGGCTCCTTCAAGAGATGCTGTCAGAAAATTCTAGCCTCTAGTGAGGCTAGAATGGCCATCCCGCTGTTTAAAGAAAGAGAGAAAAAGAAATAGCACAAAAGAGCTATTTTCAGGTGGTTCCAGGAGTGAGGAGCACTGTAAGGCAACAATCTGGGGCACGGCAGCTTGGAGACCCCCCCTAAAATCACCTGGATGCTCAGGATGGGTCTCATGACAGTGAGCTGGCGCAGCTCTCCACTTTATTAAACACTGACTTTGGCCATTAATTGCAGGAGTTCCTCACCACCTTGTTTCTAGCATAGACCAGATGCCAAAATATCCCACCCCTGATGCTCTGGTGTCTGACCCAGCCTCATGGAGGGGACATGGTGGCACTGAACTACTGCTCTGCAGCATCCCTTGTCCCACCTGAGCACAGCCCAGTGGAGCAGCACAGCAAGGACAGGCAGTGCTGGGGGCTGAGGAGCTGCTGGTTTTCCATGGGCAACCTCAGCATCAGAACCAGGTCACCCAGGAAAAGATTACTCCAAAAATGTGCCATTTCTGAGATCAGTAAGTGGTGGGAAGGTGTCTGCCCAGAGACTTGGAGCAGTGTGACAGACCAAGCAATGACACTTGTAATTTGGCATCCCATGGGGTGGAATTTGGCAGAACTAGTCTCTCCTGCTCTGAGGACATTCCACCTCCTGCATAGGCAGTCTGAATTGAACTCCCTCTGTACACACAGCAACCACGGGTTTAATCCAGCTCTGCCCCCTCAGTTAGACAAGCAGCAGCAGCACCTCCTGGGGGAGCTTCATCCTGGCCCATTGAGGCCCCAGGGCTGAGGTTCCTGTCACTGGAACTGGTCCCCCTGACGGCATGTGACTGTGGAGCCCCGAAGGGGCTGTCCCCAGGTGCCACAGGCTCACAGCGTTTGTCCTTCTCCTTCACTGCAGTGGGATGGGGAGGGAGGCTGGATTTAGGAAGAAATTTTGACTTTTCTAGGAAAAGCAAGGCAGGCAGCAGGATCTTTACATCATCCCTGTGCAGCATTTGGGCTGTGCTGACCTGTCCAGCTTTGTGGGATGTATCTGCCCCTGAATCCTGATGCACTGAGGGTGCCCCAGTCCTAGCACAGACAGGGCTGTCAGGCGGCAAGGGAGGTGACAGCCTTAGGGACACAGACTGAGGGCAGCCACCCCCGGGCAGCACACACGCCAAGGGGGCTCATCCCTATTGTCCCTCAGAGACCCCAACCCCACCGGGAACCACAACCCACACCATCCCAGTGTGCCCACAGACTGTGACACCACAAGCCGGTGACAGGGAGCCAGATCCTGAACTATTGTCCGACTGTTTCCCAGGCTCTCCTACCGGCTGTGAGGATGCGAGTACGTGGGGTGGGATGGGGGGTGCGAGGGAAGCGGGGACAAAGACGTCGCACCGCCCTCCTCTCTGCGCTTGGCAAGGCGGGGGGACTCTGGGAAGAGAAAAGGTTCCCAAGGCGAAGGTGTTAAATACCCTTCTCCCGTGCTGCTGTCACCTCGCGGCCCCGGGGGTGTGAGAATCAGACTCTATTATCCCCTCCCTAGGAACTAACATACTGTACTAACCTTTTCACATGAAAGCTACGCTCTGTTTGCCAACAAAAGCCGACGCTCGGTTCCCAGGAGTGGGGAGAACCCAACCCCACGGCACTGAGCGAGGGCTCCGGGGCCAGCCCACCCTGCCTGCCCCAGACCCTCCAGCCTGGTGAGTGCCAGGGGCTCTGCCGGTGGGGTCAGCCAGGTGCAGCCGCTGGGTTGCAGCAGGAGCACCCTCCCCAGGGTGAGGGATCCTTCTTCCCGGCCCCAGGGTGCCTGGGGTCCCCCGGGCCTGTCCCCCCCCGTAGAGGGGTGGATGGGGCTGAAGGTGCAAGACGGTGCGAGGGGGACTCCCTGCCTGGAGTATGCGCTGCTGGGAGCCCTTCCCCACCAGGGTACATTGCCCCAGTTGTGTCCTGTCCCCGGCCTGGCACACCCTCATCAGCTTCCCCAGGCTCCCCCTGAGCCGTTTGCAGGGCTCAAGCTGGTTCTTCTCTCACCACTGACCAAAGCAGGTCAAGCTTTGCAACGTCTGAAACTCCCACTCGCTTTCAGGCTACCCTGAGAGGTGGGAAGCAAGACTGGGAAAGCATCACCGGGCCATGGAAAAACCCATCTGCACAAAAGCTGAGCCCCAGCTCGGCATTCAGAGTGGCCAGATGAGCACTCAGCACAGCAGCTCTGGCCTCCCTGGGAACATAGCAGCAGCAGGGATGGGACAGGTGTCACCTGGAACTGGGACTTCCTGCCCCAGATGATGGCAGACATCTTCTGAGAAAATTCACAGTTGGGGTAGCAGCCTCCTTACTCAAGTTTTTAATTAAACGAGATGTGTCTAGGGCATCACAGCTACTCAGTGCTAAGATAAAGAAACGGCCAGAGGAGAGGTCTTGAAGTGAAAAGGGTTTTTCTGGCCTTTTCACATTAACAATACCTGCTCTGCCTCATTTATGGTTGGATACCCTTGACAGCTTGGGACAGTGGGCTTGAGAGGCACCCAAGGCCACAGCAGATGCTGCCTGTCTAAGGAGCCCCACACCAGGGGACACATCCCTGCAAGACCCTACAAATTCCAGATTCTCATGTTGCCTTGGAATCTCAACTAGGTCCATGCTTCTAACGAGGCAAGCAGGAGAAAGGAAGGATGAGTCCTTTTCCCTCCTCTCTATTGTTGCCTTCCATGCCTACCTCCATTTCCAGTCAGCTCTGGAGGCAGCTTCCTCCCTGACCTCACAACCTTCCTGCTCCAAAGGGCTGGGAGGCTTTTCCAGGTCCCCTAATGAGCTGTTGGCCCACTCCAGCAATGGGGTGACCCTCTGCTGCCCCAGCTCCATCGGCGTGTCCCGCTGCAGGCAGGCAGGCGGGTTCTGCATTGCTCACACGTTTATTGGCCCCAGCCCACGGAGCTGTTTCACACGGGCTGTCAGTGACAGCTTCCAGAGCCTGCAGAGCCGTCCCGCTGCTCTGGATCCTGTGGAGGTGCTGTTGGCCTCACACTGCTTTGCAAAGTAATTTAATTAAAGCCGGTGAATCACTTTGGTGCTGCCTGGCTGCTCCTCTGTGCATGGGTGCAGTGGCCCAGGGTGGCCTGGAGCACACGCAGGGGCTCTTCGGGCTGCTCTTTTTGGAGGGTCATTTCTCCTCTCAGTTGCTGCACTCAGATTTGGGTCATCAGGTTTGATCTAAATATGTCAGAGGACTGGTATTCATGGGGAAGCAAAGGCACAATAATGCAGACTCTGTCCCAGTGTGATTCTGGGCTGGTTTCAAAAGCTCTTGGTTCACTCTTAGTGTTCTGGGAAACCTGGGGCAGGTTTAGTTCCTCACCTGACATAGATGCCTTGGTGCTCAAGAAGTGAGGCTTCTCTCAAAGGCTTCGCCTGCCCTACCCTGACACATGTCCCTGTGATGGAGACAAATACGTGGCTGAGCTGTTGCCACCTGTTCTGGTTCAGAAGCACCATTGAGCCAGGAACTGAGCCAGGGCCATGGCTTTGAGGCTTAAGCCAAGGTGAGAAGAGATCCTTGCCCAGCGTCTGGGGCCAATGAGGCAAAAGAAGGGAGAGCTGGTGCAGAGCAGAGTTGGGACCTTTGTCCCTCAGGCCACTGTCCCCAGGCTTCCCAGTGCCAACTGAACCCCGTGGGGCCTGAAAGGGTTAGTGCTTCCCAGGGCAGAGCACTGTTAGACTTGCTGCAGCTGTGAGAGAGGAGCTGGGAGGGTTTGTCTGCTGTCTTCATCCCAGCCCAGCTGTCCAGACCTGCTCCCCAGCTCCAGGCATCCAGTGGGTCCAGCATGGGCCATGCACAGAGTGGTCCCCAGGGCAGGTTGACAGCCCTGGACCTGCCAGAAGAGTAGCAATAAACAGGAGAGGAGACACAAGGGACTGGTTTAGCTCTGCATTTTCGGCTTCCCCACCTGAGGTCTGCCTGAACCCAATCAAAGAGGTCCAGGACCAACCAAACCAACTTGAGGCAATGAAATTGCAAACACAACACTTCAAGCTGCAACAATTTTTCAAGCCAGCCCATGCAGGGATGAACACACTGCAGTCCGGGTCATGCAGAAGCCAAGCTGGAGACCTGTCTGGCTCCTTCAGCATCTTCATCCAACTCTCAGTGGGTCCCCGAAGCCTGGTCTCTACCTGCTGTGTCAGGGATCAGTGACAGTCCTCACTGCCTTTGCTCCTGGCCACAGCCAGTCAGGGCCCCTGGCCACCACAAATCCTGTGGCCTGGTAGAACTCTGGGACACACAGGGCTAGGGCTAGGGGATAAACCCCTCTGAGGTCTGCTTGGTCTGCTGGGGTGAGCAGACTTGGGGTTTGCCCTGAAGGTAGCAGCTGGGTGGGAACTGCTCCTGCTCAGCCCCTTTTCATAGGTACCTGCACGGTTGAGGCAAAGAGCAAGAGCCCAGACCCTTGCACAAGCTCTTACATCCAAAAGTGATACAAAGAAATGAAAAATGGACCTTCACCAGGTCCCTGGGGAGAATTTTTTGGGAGCAGCAGCTTGCCATTTGGTCTTGGAGATTCTGCTTCAAAGCCCAAGGCACATCAAAGTCCAGACCTCCAAGTCCGAGGCTTCCTGGGGAAGGCAAGGGTGCCCGTCTGTCAGTGCCAGCCTCTGCTCTGCTCTCTCTGCCCTGCAGGAGCCTCTGAAGACACATGGCTCCAGTGCAGGAGGTTAAAGGGGCCTCTGGAGCACAGTATCTTCAGCAGCTCAGGGGACACCTGCTTAGCTCGTGGTGACTCTGACTGTCCCCAGGATTCCTGCAGTTCCTGTCTTAGGCAAAGAAGATACTATTATACCCCCATGATAAAAATGTTAGAAGGAGAGATTATTATACCCCCGCAGCCCTTCTCCTCCAGCAGACACTGCAGAGCCTCCCCTCCTCTATGCAGCACCCTGAAGGATGCTCAGCCCGGGGCCGGGAGGGGACCCTGGGAAGGCCTGGCGCTGCTTACCGCTGTCCTGCTGCGCGGCACAGATGAGAGGAAAAACAACTCCCGGGGTTTCACCTCAGCTCCGTGCCCGTGGCCTCGCCGGCTCTTTCATCTCCCGGCCCGCGGCTCTTTCATCTCCGGCCGAGGTGCGACCGGGCCCCTCCAGCCCCCCCGCCCGGCACCGCCTTCGGCCCGGCCCGGCCAAATGGCCACTGGCCCGTGCTGGCCCGGGAGGGGGTGACGCTGGGCTCCGGTCACCTCTGCAGTCACTGCCTAAGTGCTCAGCACCCCCAAAATTTGGCTGCTCTCAGGTGCCTGGAGACAAACGGAAGCACCAGATTTCTTTTAGTTCTCCCTGCAAAGCAGATGATGCCGGGCTCGTGTTGGCTCAAACTCAGCTCATCTCTGTGAATTTGTGCCCACACAGACCCAGCCCGCCGGGCTGGGGTCATGGGGGTCGTGTGGGCAGGTGTTCCTGTATCCCAGTGCTCCCACTGCAGGTGGCAAAGTGGTTCCCAAAGGAACCATCCCAGTTCCCAGCCCCGGAGGGAGGGAAGCTCATCAGCATCCTGGCAAACAACTTGCAACCCACGGGCCAGCCACAGTTTATCCCTGGATTCTGGTGTAGGAGTGGCAAGGCTGCATTGTTACCACACAGCTCTGGGTGTCAGGGCACAGGGGTACCTCTGCCAAAGGGCATGAAAAAAGGTGCCTGCCTGGTGGGAATGAACTGCAAAGGGAGCCCAGCTTGGTAATAGGAATAGCTGGGAGAGGAGAACAAGGAAGAGAAGGGCCATGGCTCGGGCTGGGCTCCTGCCAGGCAGTGTCACCGCATGTCCCAGCTCTGGGGTAACAGTGATGGGGCTGTCAGTGAGTGCAGCCGGGACAGGGACATGTGGCATCAGGACACGTCAACACCACTGCACCACAGAACTGCACCCAAACAGCCAGGAATTGACACCAAATTTCACAGCTCTTCTGTAGAGAGCCAAAGGGATGAGGTATGAGCATGGAGCCACTCACAGGCCAGGAGGGGCTCAGGACTGAGGCAGGGCTGACAGCAGAGTCACCACAGCTCCTGGCACGTGGGGCTGCCACCAGTGAGTGTCACCAGCTCAAACCCGCGCTGGGGTTGGGATGCTGGGACAAAGAGAGCCCCAGCAGGACTGTCCTCATAGGCTGACCCAGCCCTTCAGGAGGGAGGTGTCCATGCCTGACATGCCTGTGCTGACTGCCCTGGCTGATTTGTTCCACACATGGATGGTTGGAAGTGCCAGGAGTTTGCCCCGAGCATCTCCACGAGTCCCAGTAAAGCATCCCAGAGAGCCCCCGACCTCCAGTCTGCTTTCAAATGACAGAACCACAGAATCCCAGACTGGTTTGAGCTGGAAGGAACCTTAAAGCCCATCCAGTCCTACCCCATTCCACGGGCAGGGACACCTTCCACTATCCCAGGCTGCTCCAAGCCCCATCCAGCCTGACCTTGGATACTGGCAGGGATGGGGCAGCCACAGCTTCTCTGGGCAACCTGTGCCAGGGCCTCACCATCCTCATAGTAAAAAACTTCCTTATATCTAATCTGAATCTCTCCTCTGTCAGTAGAAAACGATCACCTTTTGTCCTGTTGCAACAGGCTCTGCCAAAAAGACTCATCCTTGTCCCCATTCCCATTCCAATTCACATCCTCACCCTCATCCCTATCCTCATCCTTGTCCCCATCTGTGCACTCTCCCAGGATCACCAGGGACACCCTGGCTTGCCATGTGCTGACTCGGCTGTGGGTCAGGTGCTCAGCAGCATGGTGGGTCCCTGCACTCAGAAGTGCAGGGCCAGGGAGCCACTTTGGGCAAGGACCCAAAAATGCAGGTGGTGACTCGCTTCTTCCACCCACCAGGAAGGACCCAGACCAGTTGAAAATACAGCTTCTTGGAAGCCATTCCCACTTTTTTCATAGGTCTTTCAGAAAACCCCTGGCTGCAGTCCAGCCCTAGCAGAGCCGTGCTGCCCCTGCAGCTCCTGGGCTCCCAAGTGACCTCCGTAAGTATTTCCACAGCTGCCCACACAGATTCGTCAGGAAGGACAGTGTGCATCCTGAGCAGTGAAGCAGCCACGATCCCACTGTGCCCAGAGCTGCCCCATTTCTCTGGAGTAATCACAGCTCATAGGGGAGCCTTCTGTTTTCCCTTCTGATGTGATGGAAACACAGACACAGGACCTGCCAGCAGCAAATATTTGTCACTCTCCCCCTTTGCCTCCCTGCTAGACACAAAGCCTGTCGGTCCACATCCATATACGCGTGGATATGGCTGTTCAGACCATTTGGTTCAGCTCCTTTGAGCTTTTTTGCTACACTGTTAGGATCCCAGAGCCATGCTGGAGCCTTTGACAGCAAAATTGGGCTTCAGAGGAGTAGCGAGGGCTGGGAGCAAGTCCCAGCCTTGGTGCTCAGCTCCTTTTTTGAGCCCGGGCTAGTGGATGAACCATACAGAGCCTGGCCAGGACCAGTTGCAGGGTTCAAGGTCACCTTCAGCTCCTCGCTGTCAGGTCACAGGGGGAAAAGGAAGGATTTTCCCAGCAGGCTCCCTCCCTGGCATGCTGCCTGTCCCCAGATGCTCCGTGTTGCTGCTCCAGCCTCAGCACCAGATGCAAAGCAGCTGATCTTCATTTGGCTGCTCCAAGAAGCTTCACTGTACCAGCCCACAGTACTCATGGGGAAATTACTTGCCTGACCTCTTCCTGAAAAGAGGCCAGAGCAGAAGCTGGACCAAAGGTCAAACCAGTCCTGGGCCCTTCTCCCACCTCTCTTGGGGTCTCCATGTGGAGATTAAAAGCATTAGGATGAGGGATGCTCAACATACCAGCAGGTGTGAGGTGGGGCAGGAGCAGACACCACAGACACCCGTGGGACTCACAGGGCTGGGTGGTCATGCTCTCAATCCAGCAGACATTTCCCAGAAGGAATTTTTTGGCAGGATCACCCTTTTCTTCTGGGAAATTTCTCTGATAACACTGGGGCTGAGATAAAGAAAAGCACCCCCCACGTTCCCACCCAGCTGTCTGCAGGAGGATCCACCCCACCTGGCCGGGATGGTTTGCACAGAGCAGAGCTCAGCTCCTGGGGACCCCCTGAGCATCCCTGCTTGCCTTGGCAGACACGGGACGGGGCTGGCATTGCTCCGGGCTGGCTGCTCGGGTTCCCACATCGCTCCTTGACATCACCCCGAAAACGCTGAGTGAAAGGGGGGCCCTCGGGCACTTCCCATCAATAGTGCTGAGAGCCACGCTGGGCTGACACGGAACTGTGCACAACAAAAGGCAGTGTCCGAACAAATCTTCTCAGGCGCTGGGTTCCCCCGGGTGACCCGGGGTTAGCCCGGACTTTTGCTCCCACCCGGCCCTCCGGAGCAGGAATGTCCCTCCGTGCTGCGCCATGGCTGGTTCCCACGCTTCCAACCTGCTTTCCTATTTATCAGCAACCAGCCCCTAATCCCCTTTGTGAAGGCCCGATTCAGGCTCAGCACAATGTGGCGAAAAGGGAGGGGGTGGGCGGGAGAAGAGGGAGGGGAAAACGGTGCCAGAGAATGAAAATCAAACTCTTTACCTTTTCCCCTCAACGCAGATGACGAGTCCTTAGGGACTCTTCAGGCTGTCACCTGCCTGGGCAGTGCCAGGCTATGGCGGGACGTGAGCCCAGCTCCACGGCAGGGCCTCTTGGTGGGATGTGCTGATGGTTAAGGAACAAGTAAAGGCACACATTGAAAAATCCACTTGTGTACTCTCACAGGTTACTGCGGCTATGCCGCCCACTGCTCTCACATGATGAGATATTAGGATTTTTTATTTTTTATTTTTTTTTTCACAGAAAGGGTTGTCAAGGTCTGAAACAGGCTGCCCAGGGCAGTAGTGGAGTCAGCATCCCTGGCATCGGAGGACATGGTTTAGTGGTGAACATGGTAGTGATCACGGTTTGGATTGATGATCTTAAAGGTCTTTTCCAACCCTTAACAGCTCCAAGATTCTGTTATTCTATGACTCTGTGATCCTCTCCTTTGTGGCTTCTCCATCAGGGATGTGCCTGCACTCCCCATGTGTTCCCAACAGGGTGGAGATGTGTGCTGGAACATCACTGGAGGGTGTCTGTGGGGGAACAGGGAATGTTCTGATTCACTCCTGTTCAGCCACCTCACTGCAGCCCCTCCTCGCTACCATATCCTCTCTGCTCACAAACTTCCTCGGGAGGAATAACCCACTGGAATTTCCCCAGCTCTGGGTGTGATGTTCCATGCTGGGCTCCATCCTCCCTCGGGCTGATCTCCTTGGTCAGCTCCTGTTTGCTTTAGGGGAGGATTCAAAAGCCCTTCCCCAGATAACTTTGGAACAAAACAGTTTCCAAAGGCTGTACTACTTACAAATGAGGGGTTTTGAGCTTTTGTCCCAAATCCAATGCTGTTTTCTTTGCAAACGGTGGGGGAAAAACGTAAAAGCAGAAGAGCTGACCTCAAATGCTAATCTTGTTAGGTTAAACTGTTCACTAAACAGATGGAGGTGCAAGGCAATGGGATTTTTGTCTTTCCAAGGAAGGGGTTAAGCTTGGAGGGCACAGAGGTCATTCCAGGCAAACTGGCAGCTTTGCTCTTTGTGTCACAAGAGCAGGGGGAAAGGGAAGGGGCACAAATGCTCCCAGCTGAGCTGGTCTGGTCTCACAGGATGGAGCCCCCAAGCCTTGCTCTCAGTTATTCAGAGCCAGCACAAGGCCAAGGTACCCCAGAAGGGACACACTGCCAAAGACTCCATTGCTACCCAGGGGCACAGTACCTCAGCATTCCCCATGGAACATCCTCCCAAAAGCCACCCTATGGCTACTCCAATGCTCAGCCCTTTTGGAGCACTGGAGGGGTGACACCTCCACAGCCAAGCCTCACCTTTCCCTGAGCTTCCTGTGGGAAGGAGAGGAAAGCCAAGGTCTCTGTGGGCAGGGAGGCTGCTGGTACCTGTTGGAAGCTCTGGTATAGACGGAGGATGATGTGTTCCCATCCTGCTGTCCCTGTGCTCCTCACCAGGCAGAGCTAGCAGGGAATATGGGCCTATCTCTGCCATCCCAGGGGCAAAAGCTCTGCTCTGGACACTGTGTTGTGCTCCAGGTCAATGACTGCTCCCAACTCCCTGCCCTTCCTGCCCCTCCTGCCCTTCCTGTATGTACAAGCACGTTCTCAGCCTGCCTTTATCTTGGTGAATCTCTGGGCTGCTCCAGAGGGCATGTGAGATGAAGCAACAGCAGAAACAAGACCACAGAAGTATGAAGAATTGGTCAAAACCCCCAAATGACACTGTCTAGATCTGACAAACTGACAGCCAGACAGAAGGAACAGCCCTCAGGGGTCCACCACAAACAGGATCTGTTCCCGAATGGCAGCAGGGGATGTGAGAAGGAAAGGGAGGAGGTCCTCAGTGTGGTCAAGGAGAGGCCAGCTGTGAGAGGTAGGGTGATGCTGAGGCCAGTGGGATGTGAGATCCTCTCCTGCAGCACACCTAGTTCAGGTTTAGTGACCTTGGAGGCAGAGGACAAAGCCAGATAACCACCCAAAGTACTTAAAAGGCTCCAAATTTTATGTCTGAACCCCAGAGGACTCTGTGCACTGCTGTCAAGACACTGGAAAACCACGTGCTGGACCTGCTAAAGTGGACATGAAATTCCTTGTTTTAAAATAAATGCTAAGGAGAGAGTGCTGGTGGGGTGTTCTGTGGGTCTTAGAGCACTATCAGCCTGTCTGAGCATTGTCCAGAACTGGAGCCTACCAAATCCCATGGGAATCCCTGCTCAAGTGGCTGCTTCCAGCGAGTACCCACAGCAGCACAGCCAGCTGTGCCCACAGCTGCCCTTGCAGGGCTCCAGCTCTTCCCTGTTCAGCCCAAAGCCACCCTGTGAACTGAGGCTTGTTGGGGACAAAGGTCCCCTGGACTGCTCAGCCTGGACCCCTATCTGGCTGGGTGTGCTGGCACTGAGCAGCAGGGACTGGGCACTCCCAGAGCCACTGGGAGGAAACTTCCAACAGAATGACGCCGATATCAGGACGGATCGCACGGTCCCGGCTGGCATGAGTGAGCTCTGCCGGCTGCTCCCACCTCCCTGCCCCGGCTCCGGCTGGGAGCCCCGCAGCTCCTCCCATGTCACTCCCCGGGGCCGCAGCACAGTGACTGCACGATCAGTGTGACCACCGGAGCAGTGTGACCACAGGAGCAGTGTGACCACACGATCAGTGTGACCACAGGAGCAGTGTGACCACACGAGCAGTGTGACCACAGGAGCAGTGTGACCACAGGAGTAGAGTGACCACACGAGCAGTGTGACCACAGGAGCAGAGTGACCACACGAGCAGTGTGACCACAGGAGCAGTGTGACCACAGGAGTAGAGTGACCACACGAGCAGTGTGACCACAGGAGTAGAGTGACCACAGGAGCAGTGTGACCACGCTCCCAGCAGGCGCCTTCACACCCTGGCCCCACATCACCTGCCGTGGTCCAGACTGGGAATTCGCTGTGGTGTGTCTGTATCCCCCTCGGCATTCAAAGCAAACAGGAGATGTGAAAACACAGCATCCAGAAGAAGTGAGAACATGAAAACAAAAAGGAGAAGCTGCTGTAGAGCTCAGAGGCTCGACCAGGGCCCAAAGAGGCTGTGGCAGTAAATAAATGACAGTCCTGGTGTGCAGAGATTTGTCACCTCCCTGTGTCCCCTTGCCCAGGCACTGTGAGAGACACAGCAGCCACAGAATCGCAGCAGAGCCAGCAAAGGGACAGAAGGAAGGAGCGAGCGAGCCTGTTGCATGGCAGAAGCTCAGGCTTCCAAATGGGGGCCGGCTCCTCAGACCAGGTGTCCCTGCCTGCCAGGTCTCATGCCGAGGGCTGGCACCAGCACAGAGAGAGCCACAGTTCCATTCATCCTGGTGTGGATGAGGCCATGGGGACATGTGGGAATTCCCACCACAGGTGCAACACTGAAACCCTGCCATGAGCAAAAGCCAAAGGTACAGGGTGCCCCCAACTCTGCAGGGAGGTTTGCTGGAGCCATGGGAGGAGTGGGGGCCAGGGCCCCGGTGGTGCCCTACTGCTCCTCCAGTGAGTGGGCTGGTGGGGGCTGCCTCGATGCTGTCAGAAATAACCAGTTTGCCCCTTCTTTGCTACTACATTCACAGGAGCAGCCTGGCAGTCTGAGGAGAGCAGGGACTGCATTCAGACACACCAGCTCAGCTCTCTGCTCCATTTCCCTGACTCCAACTGCATCATGCACAGCACAGACCCCAGGCACAGGACTCAAAACTGCCCTGAGTTTGGTGTTCAGCTGCACTTGGGACTCCTTCTTTGTCTGTGGGAGAGAGACCAGCTGAGGACAATGGTTGCCATCAGTAGTTAGGGACATCAGGCATCAGTCAAATTCCTCTCCAAGCTAGCTTCTGCTATGGGTCAATAGCCCAGACTGAAGCCCTAGACACTCCCAAGTGTCCAGGAAGGTGAGTGAACCTTCATGAACTACAGATCTGTCAGTGGCTGATTCCTGGGAGCAGGGTATGTGGTGGGAACATGGTGACAGACAGAGCTGACACAGTTCTGGCATCTGCCAGCCACCACTGCAGGTCCCTCCAGGGTACAGAGGTTGCTCTGGAGTGCCCCAAGCCCCAGCATACAAGCCCAGCACATGCATTTCCTACTCTCCAGAGTCTTCAGTCCCTCCATTCAAACCAAATTAATTTTAGCTGTGTTTTTCAAGCCATAAGCACTCTGCAACCAGGCTGGAGCTGGGACGCTTGACCAGACAAGGAAGGGGATGTTTAGGCTCCAGGAGAGGCAGGGACATCCCAGATCCTCATCCTGCCCAAAGGAAATGGCCCAGGACATGTGTCCATCACATCATGACAGCTAGACCAGCATTCAGGGACACAACAGAATCAGGATTTGTGCTGAGCCCATTTCTTGAGCTTATTTCCAGAGTCTCTCTCACTCTGTGCAAGTTGTTGGAGGGCTTGGAGATGATGGACTTGGGACCACACCAGACATGTTTTTTTCCACACAGCAAATGTCTATTCAACGCCTATATTTAACAAGCAGAGCAGCAACTTCTCAAAACTATAAAAAAAGACTACTGTGTCTTTTAAAATTTATTATTTTTGTTCTCTGAACATTTTCCTAGAGGAGAAATGAGAAACGAGGACCCTCCTGTGTCAGACAGCACCATAAATGTCTCCTGCTACTCTGCAAAGTCTGAAAGGAAAATGCTATCACTTGAGTCCCTGGAGACATCATGTGCACCCCAGTACAAAAAGTCAGGCGCCAGGCCAAGCCTGCTGTCCTGGGAAGCTGTGACACCCAGCTTTGAAAGCCAGGCCTGGGGTCTCCTGAGGACAGGAGTCACGGAAAGCTGTTGGATGAAAATCCTGTGGCTTGGCAGGCTTAAATGTAATTTCTACCTGAGCATCCATGTGCTGTGCAAGCACTACCCACAGTCTGCACTTCCCCTGCCCTGGAGCCACCTCACAGGGGTGGGCTGGGGTTGGATGCCCCCAAAGCCTTTCCTTTCCCAGGGAGATGTAGATGTGAAAGATTGAGTGAAACATCAAGGCTGGAAGAGGCTTTTCACTGGATAAAGATGAGGTGACCATTCCATTACAAACAGATTGATGAAGGGAGGAACTACCAGCCAAGTCTGAACCAGAGGAGACTGTCTGCAAAACAAGGTGAGAAATTCTCACATCCCATGAGGAACTGTCCTCATCTGTCACATAAGGGGAAACTTATTAGGTGACAATAATATTTGTCAGTAAGAGAGAGAAAAAATTGGAAAGAACCTCCTGAAATGAGAAATCACATGGATGACAATCATAAGCATTCCAGACAAAACACCCAAGCTGGTGGCTCATTCTGCACAGCCCAAACTGCAAAATCTTCCTGAGGAGGAAGAAAATCTCTGTTGCTGTGTTCCCCATTATTGGTCTTTTCAATGGAAAGCTAATGAAGATAAAAGATCCTGGATGACCAGTTTCTGCCCAAATTAATCATCCTGAACACCTACTGCTATTGCCAAAGAAAGGGTTTTGCTCCACATTTTGTGATTTGCAGCCATCCACAACCTCCTGGATAATGTTTCTTACAGCTCATAATTTCCTCATGGACTTTTCCAGTTTGTCTTTGTGGGGACATCACACACACTTTTGTGCACCAGTGGTTGTGTGTGATGGTTCTGATGTTGGAAGTGTGAGGGAGCCTCCAGTGCCCAGATAAGGCTGTCCTTTTTCCATACAGGGCCAGATCTTCCTCACAGCAGTTGCAATTTTGGTAAACACAGACATCTCACCCATGAGAAGTATTTCCCAGGGTGGAGAACCCGACCCTTCCCCACAAAGTCCACTGCAATTGGAGACCCTTGGATGGATATTTGTATGAAGATAATTTTAAAAGGAGATAATTTTAATCAAAGCTCAGCAAAGCAGTGCAGAGGCGAGAGCTGATGGGTGATGCAGAAGTGGCTGAGACAGTGACCTGCGTGGGAGTGACTTGCTCTGATTTCACCCAGCATACAAAATATTCCCTTCTCCTTCATGACAGACACTACTTCTTATTTTTCATTGTGGAAAAGGTCATTTAAGGGACTTTCTGGCAATGGCTGGGGAGTGACAAACAGGGGGTTTCACTGCCTGTATGCTCCCTGGATTATCTGCACCAGGTCTTGTGCTCTGTTAGGTGCTCAGTCCCAGGGGCCTGCTGCATTTTGCACCTCCTAGAGGGATGGGAGGTGTCCCCTCCTGGGGACAGTTGTGGGCTCTGGTGGTGTGAGGGGTTTCAGCAGCACTCCTGGATGTCCCAATTCTGCCCTCAGTGCGATGCTGAGGACTTTGCTAGATTCCTCCCCACCACAAGTTACATGAGATGGACACAGCATAACCTGCATGTGCTCTTAAGTGCCAGGAAAACCTGCTCCATAAACATGTTTGTCAGAGGCGGAAGAGTCCCCTTGAGCCTCCTTTTCTTCAGGCTGAGCCCCCCCAGCTCCCTCAGCCACTCCAGCCCCCTCCCCAGCTCTGTTCCCTTCTCTGGACACGCTCCAGCCCCTCAAAGTCTTTCTGTCATGAGAACTGAACCCAGGACTTGAGGTGTGGCCTGACAAGTGCCAATGTACCTGCAGGGAGGGACATTGTCAAACCCTTCTACCTGTTTGAGGCTCCTGAAGAGCCTGATTAGGGAGAGCTGGCAGGGGCAGATGGGCAAAGAGCACCAGGGACATCTGTGGGGAAGGGCTCTGACTGCCCAATGTGGGCACATATATTGTCATAGACACTGTAGGAAATGTGAATTTCCTCCTTTAAAGCAATTCTTCTGCCTCCAGGCATTGGGGGCATTTTTCTTCTGGTTTGGAAGACTTTCACTTTGCTTTAGAGCTGGTTGAAAATCAAGACAGGTTTCCCAGGATTTTGGGAGTAGAAACCATCATTCTTAGTGCTGATATCTGACTGAAAGAGTAAGAATTGAAATGCCTATTTGTGGATTCCCCAGGAAAACCAAGCAAAATCCGTCCTGCAGGTGGGTTTAGGAGGGACTGTGAAGGGGCTGGGGACTCCCAGCTCCCAGGAGCTCTTGCTCTCACCTCAACCTCACTTCCTAAGTCCCTAAGGAAGTCCAGTAAGCCCACTCCTTCTGCTCACCCTGCTTAGCACCTACCGGGACATTCGCTGTCCCATTCCCTGGGACAGCCACAGGCCCCTTTGCTACGGCCCTACAATTCCATCGGGTCCCCAAAATCTGGCGGAGCCAAGGGGGCAGGGCTGGGGGACATCTCCCTGGCACCCGGCTGCCCTGTCCCTGCGGGGGGGACCTCCGGGACCCCCCCATCACCCAGCACTGAGCAAATGCCCAGCCAGCCCAGAGACACGAGCGGGTGCTCCGGTTTTAACGCAGCGCACCAAGATCCCCCCGGAGCGGGGAGCGAGGGGGCCCCGCCCGGGCACTGCAGGCAGGGTCCCTCCGCCAGAAGGGCAGAAAACAGCTGAAAACAAACAAACACTCGGGGTCCATGGGGCCGCAGTTATTTTTGGCCTAGAGGGAGTTCACACACTCGGTGTTGTTTTAGCAAATAGCTGTAAATGGAGGCGGCGGTGAGGGGAGCGCGCTGGCTCCGGGCGCTTGGCGGAGCCGGGCTTGGTGCGCTGGTGCTAACAGGAAACCCCAGCTCCCTTCGCACCTCCCGGCATCGCACTTTTATTGTCACCACATCCTTCGGAGGCCACATCAGAGGGGAGCCGAGGGGCGGGGCAGCGCCCGTGGGAAGGTGGCTCTGGGCTCTGTCCCCCGCGGGGAGGGGACAGCCCTGAGGACAGCCCTGAGGACAGGCTGTGGCTGGCATGTGGCAGGGACAAAGCAAAAGCCGCGTTGCCATCGCTGTTGGCACCCCGGGCCGGTTGAGGGAACGCAGGACGGGCTCTGGACCCAACCACCACCGCCCCAATGCCGACAAGGCTGCTGCTCTCCTGCCCCCATCACGCCGGCCAGTCCCGGCTGGTCCCGGTGAGCCCACGACAGTGTCGGCATCACCCTGGGCCAGCACGCCCCAGGAGAAAGGCACTTTCGTATGGAGATGCATCCTGCAGGAGAGCCAGCTTTGTCTAATGCCCTGGCTGGGACACTGGGGCCTTTGCACGTGCTGAGATGCAGAATTAAACATTTTCTTCACAGCTGTTTTTTTTTTTTAAAAGAGTGATTACACCCCCAGGCGTCTGGGATAGGAGGCCAGGTGGCTGCGGAGGCATGAGTGGCATTGGCTGAACTGGCCTGACTCCATAAACCAGAAAGGCTTTGCACAGGCAGAAAACACAAGCCACCAAAAAACCACATAAAATCAAGCCACACATCACCTCAGTAAGAGCAGGATAGTTAGAAACACTCCCCTTGCACTGCCTGTAATCTCAGAGCAATAAAACTGGAAAATAAAAGCCACAGAACAGCTGCTGCCAGAGCAGGGGACAGGGACACAGGGGTTGAGTGGTGGCATCAGACTCATGACACAATTCCTGCACCGATGTCAGTTTAAATCTGCTGGTGACATTTCCTTGGGGACCTATTCAGGGTGTGGGGAAGCAGGGAAGCAGAGGTCCAGTGAGGAAGGGGTGGAGAAGGGGCTGGAGCCCCAGGAGCAGCTGATGGAGCTGGAAAGGGGCTCAGCCTGGAGAAAAGGAGGCTCAAGGGGGCCCTTCTGGCTCTGCACAACTCCCTGACAGGAGAGGCAGCCAGGGGGGTCGGGCTCAGCAGATGATGCTGAATTGTGGAAATGCAGGTGCTGGCTGGAAAATGGGCTGTGAACTCAGCACTGAAGGCAAAGCTGGCATTGCAGAGAGTGGCAGGGCACAGCCAAGGACTGCTGGTGTCAGCATCCCCCTGCCAGCTCTTGCTCCCCGGAATGGAAGCAAGCAGTGCCAGAGCTGAGGAGGGCTACATGTGGTTAAAGGAAGGGGAGAAGGACGCTGTGGTGCTGGAGACAGAAAGCAGCACCCAATACCATGGCAGGGAGCAGCTTCAGTGCTAAAATATCTCTTGCAAAATTTCAGTGTTTTAGTGGGGGTTTCCCTATGGGAAAATACCCATAATGAGTGGCTGGGGGATGATTTTTCCTCTGTTTTAAATGGGTACACACAGAAGGTCTTTGTGGAACAGCCCTTCCATCTGGGGTCCATCCAGTCCCCCCAGCATGGCCAAGGCAAGCCCCATTCCCAGCCCAATGTGTGCAAATTACAAAATCACAGAAGCAGAGACTGGTTTGGGTTGGAAGAGACCTTAAAGCTTATCTCTGTGCTTAAAGTTCCACCCTGTGCCATGGGCAGGGACACCTTCCACAGAACCAGGCTGCTCCAAGCCTCATCCAGCCTGTCATGCACCCAATGCAGGAGCCCGGACAAACAGGCAAACAGGCTCATCTGGTGCTCAAACGCTGCCAGTGCCAGGAAAAGGCATTTGTAGCAGCTGTGCCCACAGCTCAGCATCCATGCAGTCCCCCAGAAAGTCTGCAGTGGCTCCTGGAGTCACGGGGCAAGAGCTGCCAGTCCTGCCAGTCCTAGGGCTTCATCCGCCTCCCTGGGGAGGACCTGCTTCTTCCTGCTGCCATGGGGAACAGGGGTCACTTCTGTTGGATGATCTCATCAAACTTTGGTTATATCTGCAATACAGATCCCAAAACCACTGTTTGTAGGACCATAAAAGGCTTCCCTGGGGGGAGATAAGAATTGAAGACAACTGGCTTTAATGGTGTTGGAGAGATTTATGGGATCACCTTAGAAGAATTTATTGGAGGGCTTTTTTAATGAGCAAATAATTAGTAGATTTATCTGCTTTTAGCTGCCTTGCTGTTTTATGGCCTTAGTGAAATTGCTTTCTAGGGTTTTTAATAAATCCTGATTCTGCCCTTGCTCCTGGGGCCTGTCCTGGAGTTCTCTGCCCTGAGCATTGTGAGTGGAAGGCAGCACTGGTCACCCTTATTTTTAAGGGACAAATCATTCAGAAAAGGAGCAGAAAAAGCCTGGAGAAAGACAGAGCTCTGAGAAATTAATGTAGAACCCCAGCAAAACCCAAAGCCGAGGAGGGATCACAGGGCAGCAACTCCCTGGGCCAGAGCCCTTTTCCAGGGAAAGCAGCTCATCTATTTCCACAGGGAAAACATTCCTGCCATATGCTTTTTCCAAGAGATCCCCTTCCCCAGGCAGCTTCCAGCACTTCCCCTGGGGCCCCTCTGGCTGCTCTGGCAGTAGGGACTTCAATATGGCCACAGCACCTGGGTGGCCACCAAGGGACTGACCCCTGACCCCCCACAGTCCCTGCATTGCCAGGCCCTGCCCACGGCCAGGCTGAGCTGACCCAGGGGTTCAGGCTCTGGTGAGCCCCAGCACGCTCCCATGGCTGAGCAGGGCAGATCCACATGAGGGAAAGGGGAACTGGCAGGGCACGAGATTGGTACGTGGCAATGGAGAAGAAGGAGCAGCACTTCCACAACACCAGCTGAGCACATGGGGACACATCTGTCCCTCACATGGGAAGTGCCAACTGGGAACATCCCTGGGAAGGCTGGGGAGAGGGACATGCTCTGCCCAGGAGCAGCCTCAGGAAGAAGCAATGGAACAAATCTATCAGCAGGGTCATTAATCACCCAGAAAGGGGCTATGGGGGATGTAACTGCTTGTGGGAAAAGCAAAATCCCAAGCAGTTGTGTCAGGAGCTGGCCCCAGCCAGGTCATGCTGTGGCCCACCCCCGGATGTTCACTCATGGACAGGGACCTTCCTGGGCGCTGAAGGCATCAGCTCAACCCTGAACAGAGACATGGGGACACTCCCAGGGAGACTTCTGGTATTCTCCTGAGGTCTGGGGCTCCCAGTGAGTAAGCAATGGTGCCATGGGCCCATTGCCAGTGAGAGGTAAGCAGCCAGGCATGTGCTACTCCAGGGGCTGAGGGTGGTGCAGCTGAGCTCCTGCAGAACCAGCCCCTTATTCCTCATCACCCTGGCTGTTCAGTGAAGCAAAATCTCGTTTCCAGGGCCAGGGTGTCCTTTGGTTTGTTTTGCTTAAGCATGAACACTACCAAAGTCTCCAGTAAAATTCCACAGGCTCAGCACAATACAGTGAGATCTAATATATATAGATATATATATATGCAAATACATTTAGATACATTTATATATATATATAATGAGCTAATACCTATATCTATTAACAATTTTAATACACTTTCATACAATAGAGACAGTGCTTTAATGTGGGAAGGGGATTTTTAGAACAAGCCCTCCTGGCACTCAGAAAGCACCACTTTTCCATCCAAATGGTTCAGGCTGCAGCAGAGCTGATTTCTCCTGGGACAGACCATCCAGTGTGTGGATTTTGCTGGCAAAGGGTGGCTGAAAAGAAAACAGTCCCAGAGTTCATAAGGTCTGTGAGAAGAGTCAGAGACAGGAGCTGCACATGCTGAGTCGTTAGTGGCTTTTGCTGCTAATTGGGTGCAGGCTGCCAAACTGGACTTATTTCAGCGGAAAAAGGAATCTCTTCCCTGCTTTTCCCCTGGACAAGTCAAAGGTCAGACACCTTAAGAGCCTGTACAATTACTTAAAGCTTTCAATGTTGTACTTAAAAGCTTTGCTGTGGAGCCCCCATCCTACCACTTTGCTTCCTCCTGTTGTGAAATTCCCTCTGGCTTAAAAATTCCCAGAGTTTGTCCCAGTCCTGCTCCATGGCTGCTACCAGACCCAGCCCACATCAAACCTCTGCTGAGATGCTCTTTTGTTCTTGATGGCACACTGGGCAACCTTGAATTTTTTTATCCACGTCCCTGACTCCTCCTGGAAAGCAGGAGTTGTAGCTTCACCAGCCAGCTGTCCCACTTGATAAAATTCATGCAGACCAGCAGCACCTACATTTTCCCCATTATTTCCCTGGAGAGAGGTTAGAATCACAAATCATACATGTCTCTAGAAATAGGTAATGCAAACAGGGTAACATGCGGGGGAAGCACCCATTGTTTTAGAAAAGCTGGTGCAGAAATACCCCATGGCAGGAGGTGGAACAAGATAAGCTTTAAAGGTCCCTTCCAGCCCAAACCAGTTTGGAATTCTATAAGTTGCCCTATTTTAATGCAGGTGATAGATTATAAATCCCACATTTCAAAACCTCATTGAACTCCCTACAATGATGAGCAGGTATTGAAAACTTCCGGCATTTGCTCTGGAAAACTGCGAGCGTTGCTTGTCTGAAGGTGGGGGGTTCTGCCAGGCTGGCTCAGCGTGTGGCTTCTGCTCCCAGCACACGGCACAGCTGCATTTCCCTCCCTGCTGGTCGCCAAGAAGCTTCGTGGATCAGAGTAGTGGGATCTGCAACATCCCTGTCCCTGCAGAGCTGGGGACTCTGAGGACCCACGGGAGCCATCCCGTGGGACATCGAGGGGACACACAGAGCCCTGCCTGCTACGTGGGGACAGCAGACCTCCATGAGCTGAGGTCTGCAGGGGAAGTCCATCTTGGGGCCCAGGTGTCCTCCTAGAGAGCCAGGAGCCACTAGGAAAACAAATGCTGATGGGTCCTTGCTATATTGTGGGAATCAGCTTCACTGGCTCCCTCGTTTTTATTTGCAGTACTGAAGATAAGAGACCCAGGGTGTTGTGGGAAACAGGAAGACCTTATCTCCCATCCCAGGCTGCTTCTCCTGCCACAGCCTTTTTCCACTCATCCCTGATACCACACGATTCAGGTCAGCGGAGAGGGGTGTGTGCTGCTGCTCTGTGAGCACCACTGAGCCCCTGAGCACTTGGATGGCACTAGGAGGGGTGGTGTATTACCAGGACCATACAATCATCACACATTTTGGGGTGGAAGAGACCTTTAAAGCTCATCTAGTTCAGATCCCCTGCAATGACCAGGGACATCTTCCCCTAGATCAGGTTTCTCAGTCTGACATTGAATGTTTCCTGCAACAGGACAGCCACCACCTCTCTGGACAACCTGTGCCAGTGTTTCACCACTCTCATAGTAGTAAAATGTAGAACATTGTAGAAAAATCCATGGATAAACTCACAGGCATATCCTCAAGGGGCCTCCAGAAGCACGGTGGATGCCACAGTCGCTGGCAGGGCTGTCTGCTCAGGTCAGCCCCGGCCTTGCAGATGCCAGAGAAAAGTGCTGAAACAGGAGGTTTTGGAGCAGCCAACTGCTCAGTAGGTAGGAACCATGTGACACAGTATTAGGACTAGAAATACTGAAATTCCAGATGAAAGAGACTCACAGCTTGTGAGTTGTAGCTGCACTTCCAAAAAACAGCTAGAAAAAGGGATGGCTCTGCCATTTGCAGGCTTCACCCACACTTCAGCCCTTAAGCTCCCTCCCAAGCCTGGAAATGGGGATGCTATTGTTGGATTTCCAATAAAAACACAACTACTGACTCCCTTGATTTGGTGACAGTTGAGCACTTCACTTCATCACTGCAGTGTGGGCTGGAACCGACTACATCAGACATTTTAATAGAGAACACCCTGGTGCTTCAGCGTTACAGCAAAGTCTCTCACAAATCAGGACTACACTCAGTTCCTGAATCTCTGTTCAGACTCTGAGCAAAGCCCCTGGTGACACTGTGCTAAGCCTGGCAGTGGTGATGTCCATGTGAAAGGCAGGTGCCCAGCTCCAGCTTCCAGAGCCAAGGTGCTTCACGTCAGGGCCTGGCAGGGAGCACACTGCCTGGGAAGGGTTGAGGACTCTGCCAAGTCCCCAGCTCCAGGAGCAAACCCAGGAGTGAAATGTTGCCATGGGACCCGTGGGATTTCAGCTCTGCATCTCCTTCGTCCTGGCAAAGAAGCCCTGCTGAGAGGTCCCAGTTGGGAATTCACCAAGAGGCAGAACCCAGTCTTGTCTTGATCCACCTCTGAGTGACTTCTCTTTCACCTCATGTTTAACCAACAAGGGCAGAGTGTGATGTCACTGGCAGCATCTTCACCTTCCTGCAGCCCTGGCTTGGCCCCTGCCCACCAGTGAGATGCAGCGCGTGGGTAACAGAGACATCTCAGCTGAATCAGGATTTATCAATAGTGACTGGGATGGAACCACCAGGGAAGGAGGGAGATGACAAAAAAGCACCCTGACCCGGGCCAGGAGAGGAGAAACGGATTAAAGGGAGGGATTAGCAGGGAGAAAGCTGCAGGCCATCTTCAGTGAGAATAAAATGAGGCAGCAGCAGCAGAGGCAGCTCTGCCCGGCTGCCCTGGCTGCCCCCAGCCCGGCTCCCAGCGGCAGCACCTCCTTTGTCTCTGCCGTGACCCAGGGATTACGAGTGTGGGAACAGGGCCACGGGTACCCTGCGCTCACAAAGGGCAGAGCTGGGAAGGAGGAGAAGCGGGGACAAAGGAATGGTTTCTGCTGTGGCTCTCTGCTGGGAGGCTGCTGGGTGCAGGGCTGGGGCAGAGGATGTCCCTCCTACTCACCTTGTGCTTGGCTCTCTGTTGGAAACACCTCAGAGCTGCTGGGGTCAAAGCAGAGCCAGCACACAGGACTGTCCCTTAACAAGCCTTGATCATCTCCCACCACAGTGCAGAAGTCAGAAAACCTGGTAAGTCAGAGCTTTCTGAGTGCAGTCCCAGCAGGAGCTTGGGCAGGGACCACACTGCTGTACCCAATGCCTGGGGATACTCCTCACTGTGCGGGGAATGCTCAGTCTGGGAAAGGCTCCGTGTCCTGACATGCGCATTTCATCCTCACCCACCAGGCTCTTGAGACCTCAAAGACTCAAAATACCCTCCCAAGCCCTTCCTCTCCTTTTCTCCCTACTCTCCAGGCAGGAGCCAAGTCATGACTCCCTTTGTGCACATGGAGCATCCTGGAGTCCCTCCTGGGACACAGCCGAGTCATGGGGACCACAGCTGAGGGAGCAGAAAAGGTTTGGCAGGAGCATCAGTTCCCAGAACGTGTCAGAAGGACCAGCCCATGATTAACGACTAATTAGGAAATGTCTGTCGTGATTATTAACCTAATGATCCTGGTAAGAAAGGCTCCTTACCTTAGGAAAAAAAAAGGATGTTCGCTCCAGCAGTCCCCAAACATAACAGCCCACTGTGGGAAACTCCAGACTTTAGTAAAAACAAATAGTCTCGAGTTTGCGCAGGAGATTTTATTTTTAAATAAGCCAAAGCCGAATGAGCAATTTTTCAGGGAGCTTTGGAACCTATGGGCTGGTTAGACCAAGGGAGAGGCGGGAGGGGGTGCTCTGCTGGAGGTGGCCACTGTCTCCATCCGAGAACTCAGCCCCCTGTTCTGGCTCGGCTGAATTTCCCCATCACTCAGTCTCCTTATGGGACAGCAACGGCCAAACCTCATCACAAATCTTCCAACAAAACCATGAAGTGAAGCATAAAGCCACGGAAAGGGACCAGTGCCATGGCATCAGGTGATCCCATTCATCCTGCCTGGACTTGATACCAACCCACAGGAAAACTGAAGACAACAGGCTGTGTGTCCTGGTCAGTGTCCTGGCTGCATACTCAGGTCTGTAACTGAGTTTTGCAATTCAATGGGATCACTGTTAATCAGTTGCTAAAGTATATTGGAAACAGAGAGGTTAATATGAAGTAAATTTCTGAATATATAAAAATTTTCCTGGAAAGACATTCCCAAGTGATACAATGCTGCTCTCTAATGAACAGGAATTATGTCAGTCTGGCTCCAAAGCCATTTGCCTACATGCTACTTTTCAGGCTTTCCAGTAGCTCCCATTAGCTTCAGGAGCTCAGCCCAAAGGATTAGGAAATAGAATAGCTAAAACCTGCAAAATGAAAAGTGCTCCATAACTGAGCTGTGCTGTCACAGGGATCCCCACAGGGATCCTTCTCTGTGGATCAAGGAAAAGGAGGCTTCTCCAGAAAATACTGATGAGTATTTTTCACCTATGACATCAACCAAAAACCTCTCAATTTTTTATCAAGGAATCACTGAGCACAGCTGTAGCCATGCAACTGGAAAGTAAAGAAATCAGTATTGCCCTGAGCTAGAAACTCCGAGAAAACAAATAATGAGGGTTCAAGGAGCATTTAGAAAACACTCTCAGGGATGCACAGGGTGGGATTGTTGGGGTGTCTGTGCAGGGCCAGGAGCTGGACTCGATGATCCTTGTGAGTCCCTTCCAGCTCGGATATTTTAGGATTTGAACCTGAGACAAAACGTACCATGCAATTGGGAGTTTCAAAGCACACAGAGCAAGGAGGGCTCTGGGACTCCTCTTTGTCACCCACAGGTGCAAGGTCCCTTTGTGTGCTGTGGCACTGGAGAGCAGGAGAGCTCATGATTTTGGGACCCCATGCTCAGGGAGGATCTTGCCAAGGCTGAGGCTGGTGCTCAGCTTTCCCTCCTCTCCACATCTGACCTCAGCAGGGATGTCAAGCCTGTACCTTTGTCAGGCTCTCTGCAAGGGCTTCTCCAGCTCATTAAGTGCACAATTAGAAGAAATTGGAATTAAAATATTCAGCAGTGAGAACCAAGTACCAGCCTGCTCTCTTCTTTCTAAAGAAGTGCTCAAGGCCAGGTTGGATAGGCCTTGGAGCAGCCTGGTCTAGCGGAAGGTGTCTCTGCCCATGCCAGTGGGGTGGGATGAGATGAGCTCTAAGGTCAACCCAAGCCAGTCCATGATTCTTTTATGCCAGTGATTCTATGGGAAGCACCTTCCCCAAAGAGAGACACAGAAATGTGTCCAACTCTGGTACTTGGAGCTCTTGCAGCAGAGCCAGGTCACCTCCACATGCTGGCCCATCCCAAACACTCCAACCAGACACAGAATCCTGGTGCCAGCAGGTCACACACGGCTGGTGCCAGATCCCTGGGCATGGGCACACGACGACTCTGGTCTCCCTTAGGAGAGGTCAGATGATGCCCACTGCAAACCTTCATCTACATAACTTCATCTCATGGATGGTGACTAATTCCATCATTCAAAGAACTGACGATGACGAAAACAAGTGGAGCAATCAGGAAGGAAATTAAAAATAGCCCTGATGTGGCACTGTGTCAAGCACTCATGTTTAGATTTTAATTTTATTTTTTTATTCCAAGTTTCTTTGATAAAATATTTTCCCATGCTGACTACCCTTGGAATGTCCCCTCCATCACGGCATTCCTGACAGATGAGCCAGGCCATTGCAGATCCAATGCAAGAGCTGTATTGCCTCTGTTCCACGATTCTCACTCCCACATCCACACCTTTGGAACCTGAAAGTCATTAATTATTGCACACCAGTTGGGAATTTACCTCTGAGGGCAGAAGCATCATATTGGGCACAGAATGGGAAGGAAATCATAGAATCACAGACTTGTTAGGGTTGGAAAATAACTCTAAGATCATCAAACCCAATCATCAACCCAGTACCACCACCATGCTCACCACCAAACGGGGTCCTCAAGTGTCACATCCACGCAGTCTTTGAACACTTTCAGGGATGGTGACTCCACCATTGCCATGGGCAGGCCATTCCAATGCTTTAGAACCTTTTCTATGAAGAAAATTTGCCTAATATCTAATCTAAACCTCCCCTGGCACAACCTGAGGTCATCTTCTCTTGTCCTGTCCCTTGTCCCCTGGGAACAGAGCCCGACCCCCCCGGCTGGGGAGTTGTGCAGAGCCAGAAGGGTCCCCCAAGCCTCCTTTTCTCCAGGCCGAGCCCCTTTCCAGCTCCCTCAGCTGCTCCTGGTGCTCCAGCCCCTCCCTCAGCTCTGTTCCTTCCTCTGGACTCGCTCCAGCCCCTCCAAGTCTTTCTGGCAGAGAGAGGCCCACAATGGAGCTTCTGACATCCAGCACCAGCCTTGCAGCCCAGCTCTGCTTGGCTCCTGGGGCTGCAGGTAAGATTCTCAGCAGGGAGGTTTTCTGGAGGTATGACCCAATGATCTTGATAGAAAGTGACTGTTTCTGTCCCACTCTTTCCGGGTTCTACACTCATTGGAAACACCGGAAGGAAAAGAATAATCTGATTTGATCTTTGAACAAAAATGTTTTTTTTCTTGTTTTAAAACTGCAAATCTAAATTACAGTTTTTAATTGCCTTTCTCACCATAAACAATTTGCCTTTGGGGTTTCCTTCAATTTTTTTTCTTTTTTCCCTTTCAGACTTTTCCCTCACTGCAGGCACAGGTTCCAGGCAGAAGCTGCCAAGGTCTCACTGTGCAAAATTACTGAGTTCAAAAGTAGGAAATACACCTCTGTCCCCAGGCCCCCACCACCCACTTATCACCTATGCAGGAAACACAGGCATTCACAGCCTCTGGACTGAGAGAGAGGCATTAAAATCCAGTTTGTTAACTTTGTTAAAAGAAATACAAGGATGGAGGGACTCCTGAACAGCATTTACAAGGAAAAATGTATGTCAGCCTCTTTTGGGTACTTCTGTGGAGGCACAGAGGTGTGATGCCAGCCTGTGCCATGACTCTGCAGGGGGAAGATGCTCAGCTCCAAGCAGGGCTGAGGATGAAGCAGCCACATGCACCAAAAGTACTTAAATTTCCTCTGACATGGTAGGCAGGGAAGTGGTGGCCACCCAGAGTGGGAAGAAGCTTTTATGATGCAGTTACTGAAAGAGTATAAATCTGCCTTCACAAAGGAGTAGGGAAAGCCGAGACTCATGGAATATCTTCAGAAGGTTCCTGCAGCCATAGAGGACAGCCTGAGGTTCTCATCCAGAAGCCAAGATCAGCCACCTCCAAATAAATATTTATACCTGGGCCACCTGCCCAGATGTTCTGGCTGACTGAAGCAGGTTGGTGGTTTGGACTGAAGTGGTCTTTTCCTGCCTGTGAGCCCATCACATCTTGCTCTGAGTGGGGCAGGAAGTTTAACTCCTCACACATCATTCCTACAGGCATTGGAGAGAAATGTTTTGAGCTCAAGCTCTGTCTTGAACATTGGATTTAGAGGCCCAGAAGGGACCTTGTCTCCCTGTGGGTGGCAGAGGGGTCTGAACAATTCACTCTCATGGAAAATCATAGAACTGTTTGGGTTGGAAGGGGCCTTAAAGCCCATCTTTAACGTTATTCCAACTCTGCCACAGGCAGAGACACCTTCCACTAAACCAGGTTGCTCCAATCTCTGTCCAGCCTTGCCTTGGACACTTCCAGACAGGGAAGAGTTTCCTCCAAATATCTGCAGTAAATCTCTTTTAGATTAAAACGATTCCCCCTTCTCCTATCACTGTCTCCCTTTGCAAAAAGTCACTCTCCATCTTCTCCAGCTTGCAGATTATCTCCAGTGGGGATGGCTGAAGCTCAGTCACAGGACTCCAGCCTGGTTCTCTTGGCCATGCCATTGCTTCTCACTTCATGTTACCCTATTTCTACCCACCAGCGTTGTCTCCTATGTCTGGCTTTCACCAAAGGTAAAGAGAGTCCAGCTTGACCATCCAAAAGGTACCTGGGGAGAGGTACTCCCAGGGCCCTGGAGAAAGACTCTCCCTTTAAGGAGAAAGGCAATACCCTCTGTGCAGGGATCTGTGCTTGTTTTGTCATGGGACACATTACCCTGAACCCAAAAGAGGAAGGAAAAAGGGGGGTGGGGGGAGCTTTTGCCTTTCCGGTGGGAACAGTGTTTGAACTAACTTTGTTTCCCTTGGGGAAAGGCACCAAAATAACAGAGGAAGGGGGGTGTAGTGGGGGGATGGAGCTAAAAGGGCTGTGTAATCTGCCTGGGAAAAAACGCGCTCCCAACAGTGCTGTGAGCCCAGCGGCGGCAGCACGGCTGCCTGTGCCCGAGGGGACACGATGGACCTGGCTCCCGGGGGACTGCTCTATTCCCCTCTGCATTTTATTACCTCTGAGCTGTGCTGGACAGGAGCTAAGCTGTTACGGGCACTCAGACTGCCTATGTGCTGAATGAAATCCATTTCCCTTTTCAACTTTAATACCTACAACAAATCAGTTTATTAAATATCTTCCCAAGTCCTTGGTGCAATGACTAACAACGAGAGCAATGGAAAAAAGCCCAAGCCCACGTGGGTTCAGGACATGATGCTTTTTCCAGCCTAGGGAGTCCTTCTTCATGAATTAAACCTGGAAGATATTCGCAAACCTACCAGCTCCTATCTGGCATCTGTCCTCTTTTGAACTGAAATAGTATTTTAAAAATGTTCCTAGCTAAGGAGCCCTCCCATTTTTATTTATTTTTTTTCAAGAGAAATGAGAGCTGGAAGGGTTTTAGTTAACTGCAGATGTTTCTCCAGCACCTTCTCTTCCATAAGTGAATGATTTGCATCCTTAATGAGAGGAGAACACAGGGCACATGTCATCACATTTACTGAGGTGTATGTGTAAGTTCCACCCCATATCCAACAAGTCCTGTCGTTAACAGGACAATGGCCATGGGACTGGAATGTGGGGCTCATCCTGGACCAGTCTCCAGTGCCTGGTTTGTCTCCCAGCATTATCTTCTGGGATCTTACAAACTGTCTTGTAATGAACCAAATCAGTTTTTTTCTGGGGATTAATTTAGGATTCAGTATTCTGCCACAAGGGTTTGGACAAATGGCCAATAAGATTTTTGCTTTCTGCCTTTGATGAAGTCTTTAAGTTGCTGTTTCCAGTTTGTTTCCTTAGAAAGCACATAAAATCTCTGTTCTGTTGCTTTATTTCACAAGTGTTTCCATCAGCTCTTGGCTTGTGCTCCCCTTCCTTCCCAGCCACAGCCTTGGCTCCCCACCCATCCAAGTATTGCTGTTCTGAGCAGCAAACAAAGCTGTGTGTCAGCACTCAAAGGGGAAACCCTTTCTGCTTTTAGGAGGTGCTGGGGGACAGGAGAGACAGAGGCCTTGGAGATGGGAAGGATCCAGAAATCCCTTGGAGAGTTTTGGCCCTGGGCTCACAGCCCATGGCAGGAAGCTCCCCCTGCTCCCAAGGGCCTCTCTCCCCATGCTGTGGGAACTCCCTGCTCCTCTTCCTTCCAGGAGCTTTCCCACTCCCTGGCATTTTATTCTCTTGCGAAGCCTCGTCCTCACAGGTGGGGAGGTGACAGTGCTGGCAGTGACAAGTGACACGGAGAAGGCAAGGCCACTGTCTGGACACTGCCATGTTACATTTGCTGTGTTCCCTGCCTCATCTCATGCTCCTGCTGGATTCCACCCTCCTGCTGCACTCCTGTTCCGCTGCCCTGGCTGTCTGTGCACTCTGCCCTGGGGCAGGAGGGCTCTCAGGCAGCTGCTTGTGTCCCTAAGGAGAGACACTTGCCTCTCATATGCAAAGCAGAGAGACTGGTGTTGGACTGGGAACAGATAAGGAATGGCTGGGGCACATCCCTGTCTGTGCCTTGCTGTGCAAGCGCAACACCACACTCCCAGCTAAGGTCCTGTGATAAAAATTCAGAGTGATTTAGGTGCAGACAGGAGAGCAGGGACCACATCTGCAGCCCAAGATGTCCTGCAGAGATGGAGAGAGTCGGAGCTGTGCCCCATTTCTTTCCTGGGGCAATGGATCTGGCCAGGTCACTGAGTTAGATCCCCAATTGGTAGAGGGAGAGGGAAGGGACAGGGAATCTCCCTCCTGTGCTGTGCTTGGGAAGCAGCAGGGGCTGCTTGGCCATAGTGCTCCATCACAGCTGTGCTGGCACATCCCTGGCTCTGGCATGTCCCCAGTGCTGGTGTGTTCCTGCCTCTGGCTGTCACCACTGCCCTGAGGTCCCCCCAGCACACAGTGCTGTGCTCTGATAAAGAGTTAAGGCACTCTTGGAGGCAGTCCTGTGAGAACATTTCTCAGAGGGCAGTGCACTTTTATTCAAAATAATTTTCCATTCCATTTATATCTATATCATAGGAGGTGGCTGTGGGGTTTGAATTTTCCATCACCCCAGACCTCATTTCCCTGCCTGGGTCTGACCCCTGCTCAGCTTCCACAAGAATAACAGGGAAAAGTTCAATGGGAGCAATAGGGCCACAGGGCTGAGCTCCCACTGCTGCGGGCACTCCCTTTGTTAGGAGAAGACATTCTATATACAGAACATTTATATGCATATATTATATACACATTATATAGGACAGAATACATATCTTAATATGTATATGGGAAAGCCCTGGGAAGAACATACATAGCAGGTACATACCTGGAAAGGGATTTCTAAGCAAACAGGATTGGAGCTCTGAGCACGTGCTGCAGCCTGCTCTGGGTTTTATCATCATCTGTTTTGATAACTTTATACTTGAATTTCAATAGCAAGGTGACAAAGACAAAACCCAAAATTATCAAGGCCAGAAGAGGGAAAAGCTCTAAGTAGCAGATATGGACAGAGAACCTCATCACAGGTATTGATCAGACATTATATGTACTTCTGAGTGACACTGCTTGATAATGGAGATATTAGGGTTTGCTACTTGGACAGTGGTGATATTATTCTTTCTGCTAAAAATATTTTGATTTTAAATTGTAATTCTTATTAAGATATTTTATTATGCTCAGAGACCTGTCCAACATGGCCTGGAACATTTCCAAGGATGGGATATCTGGACACCAGAGTGTGGTATCTCCTCTTAATCCAGCCACTGCCTTCCCCAGACAGGGCACACCTAACCCCAATAAATGCACTGAGGTTCTTCACCTGACAGACCTGGGACACCGTGGTTCCCCACAGGGAACCCCAGGGATGTGCTCCTGTTGTTAGGAGCCACGGTTTGTGGGTTTTCCCCCAAGGACTGCACTGTCCAGCAGCACCAATTCCCTAATCACAGGCAGAAGCAGAAAATGTGTGTCAGAAAAACAGGTTTATAAAAATGCCAGCTTAATCAGATGAGCTTCCATATAGCTCATGGGGAAGGGCAGCATCTCATGGAAACTCTGGCTGGTTTTGCTGCCTCATCACTCTCAGCTGATGGAGTTTTTATCACGAATGGCTGTGCACCTCTAAAAGCACTGGAGATGATTTCCCTGCAGGCCTGCAGTGTTAGGAAGTCTCAGTTACCTGTTTCTCTCATTTCCATCCCACACAGCTTCCTCCTGCCTCCTTCCAAAGGGCTCCAGGCACTGGAAGTAGTCAAGCTCGTGTGAACAGCACCAGGTCCCAGGGACCAGCATGGGACAGAAGGGTCCTTCCCTCAACATCTATTCAGTCAGGCACGTGTCACCCATGGGATATTTTACAACTCCGCTTTCCCGGCAGGAGTTACAGAGTTCACATCAGTGAACTTGGACCCGTCACACTCAGATTTTTGGTTGCACACCCCGTGAACAGCCATGTCCCACCTCCCTAGCTCCGTCAGGATCCTCCTCCCTTTGCTGCCAGGAAGGAATTGCTCCAGCACTGGCTCTGCACGAAACAGTGGTTTCTTGTTCAATTAATAAATTATTTGACATAATTTTTAGCTTCTGCACCTGCCTACTTCGCTGTTCAGCACACATGTACTGCAATGTCAGGGCTATGGATCCTCTCAGCTACCAAAGCTGCCAAGTCAGATACAGAAACCCCAACATGGATGGTGCCCGAGGCTGCCTCGGAGGTGCTGAAACAAAGACTGAGAGAAAAAGAAACCAAAAGGAATGAGTATGGAAAAGTAAAGGGCAAAAGCAGGGGAAGGGAAAAAGTCAACAGATGCCTGGGTGGGATGCTGTACACCCCACTGTGACAGGAGCTCTCTTCTCCATGGGAACACTCCTCTCCATAGTCCCAGGAGCTCCTGATGGCCCAGTATGGGACATTCCTTTGCTTAAATCAGAAATAAAATACTGAGAAAGGCATCTGCCATCCCCACAATACCATCATGAAAACACTTGCTGGACTGTGGCTGAAAGGGACAAACCTGACAGAGGATTTGTCTGTCCTGTGGTCAGCAGTGTGACCATGAGAAGGGACACTGCCTAAGCTGGCACCTGACGAGCTATGAATTCCTGGATTTTGAGTGGAGCCTGCTGCCTCACAGCCCTGCTCGTGTCCACATCCCCACAAAGCTCGGAATGCTGAGCAGCTTTGCTATGGAGAAACAGGAGCTGACGAGCTGGGACGGCTGGATCCAAACCAGAGACCCAGTGACTCCCAAATGAGCTTTCTGAGAAGCTGGGTGAGTGATAATGAGTGCTGACAACATTTCAGTGTCAGCTCACATCCATATTCTCACTTACAGCCTCAAAGGACCCCCAATGCAGAATTTAAGCTGAACCAGAAACTGACAAACTTGTAAATTCTTCCCCAGGCTGCTAAAGACATTTAAACTGATACTTGCAGAGCTGTCTCAGTCTTCCCTTGCTCCATAACAAGTTTTTTCCATGACAGAGGTTCTCTGAGCATGCTGGTCACTGCCAACAGACACAGCCCCACAACTCAGATCGTCACAGACTGATTTGGGTTGGGAGGGACCTGAAAGATCCTCTCATTCCACTGCCTGCCATGGGCAGGGACATCTCCCACTAGATGAGGTGCAACTCCTATCACTCCACTGCTGTACAGCTGCCACCATAAATCATCCTTTACCTCCAGAACAAGATTTTGGGGATGGCTGTGGGTGCATCCTTGCAGCTGGCTGCTTCTTGAGCCCCTTGATTCTGAGAGTTCTGACTTGGCTGCAGCCACTGGGTGGACTGCACCTCACAGGTGCTGAAGTGATGGAAAGTCAGAGGGAATGTTGCCATTCTTGGCAGACTTCAGAATTTTCAGTAACTCCACAAGATTCATGAAGTGGAAACAAAAACCAAGTGTGTTGCTGAGTGCAGTGGGATGGAGGGACACAAGGAGTCACAGCTTGTAAAGCTGATGGTGCCTGTAACCATGAATAACTTCAGCTCTTCTTTGGGTTTGAATCCATCCCCAGAGGACATGGTTTTCCCACTGTCAGGTGCCTGACTGGATGTCAGCCCAGGTGTGTGTGAAGATGTTCCCCGAGCCACACGTGTCCCCTGTGGCAAGATCCCCACATCTACAGCTCCAGGTGCAGCTCAGCACAGGAGCTGAACAAATCACAGGTAATGTCACCCCAAACTGCAACAGCAGAAGGAAGGGAGGAGCATCCCAATCTCACATCAGCTGCAGTGTTTTGCTTTCCTAATTCAAACCAGCTCAAACTGTCCACTCTTTATCTTCTGGGGAAGGGAGTCCTGGATATCTCCTTCCTTCTTCACACAGGGGTTGTCAAGTTGACAGAGAAATACTAAACACTTCTCTAAACTTCCTAAATGTCAAGAAAATATTTACAGGGCCCACTTGTGCTGAGCTGAGCCGCCAGCCCCAGGGGCAGACCCGCACCCTTGCCTGGTGCTGCCTGGCATGCTCAGGGCAATCTGTTTCATTAAACATTTGTGGTTTTCCTGCTGAAAAAACCAGTGGAAGATTAATGCCAAAAAATTACTCCTCTGGGGCTGAAACTGTCAGGAAGCCAGGACACAGGGAAGGACGGAGCCTGCCTGTCTATTCCTTCCCAAGTGTTTTACAGCCAGAGAGATCAGGCCCAGCCTGGCCAGGACTGCAGCACGGTTAGGGGGAATCTGGGCTAATGCTGACCATGCTCTGGGGACACAAGAAAACTTCAGGCTCTCACTTGTGAACATTTCACCAGCAAATAAATTAATATAAAACTTTTTCCCATGCATGTTCGATTTTTTTTGGTTTTTAATTTTTTTTTTTTTTTTTGCTTTAAAACAGGATCACCATGGTGTCCAAATTTCTCCAGGCTGCAGTCACAGCCTTGCAATGCCTGCAGCTGCTGAAATCCTGTGCTAGGCATGGAAATGGGCTGGGCACAGAACTCAGCTGCAGGGGGGGCTCCTAACAGGGCTGGAGGCAGGCCATGGTGCAGGCAGGGCAGGCAGCAGGAGCGGTGCCATCCTGGGGCTGATGGTGCCATGTCCTGGCTGGACCCTGGCCTGGGCTGTGCGTGGGTGGCAGCGCTCGCCACAGCACCAGCCCTCAGCTATTTCCAGCTTCAACTATTACACGTTAATGAAGGTTTTCTAATGAGCTGTTTCAACAGTAATTAGAGGCCGGCACTGAAGAGGGAGATAAGTCTTGTGGGTATCTTGCCTGGCAAGAAAGGACTTGATAAGAAAGAAGTGAATGATTTTCTTCTGGGATCAATTCCAACCAGCAATTATCCCCTTGATACCATGCTGTTTAATCAGGAGCAGGCTGAAAAAACACTTGACAGTGGCAGGCAATGAATGGGCCACTTTCCCAGCATTTTCCAAGGGAAGGCTGGAGGCTTTATGCCAGTACCTGAGACAGAAGATGATCCAGATAGTGCTGAAAGCTAATTTGATTTACATAAAATAATCATCAATGTTTCTGTTTCAAAAGCTTCACATAGAGGGAAGAATCATCAGCTTTGTTTCCTGATGGGTTCCCATCAAAGTTGTTCAAGGGGGGAAGCTAGGTGTTATTTAATTTCAGGTGTTGGGCTCCAGTCACTGAAATGCTGATCAGGAGCTCGCTGTGTCCTGGCTGTGTTGGGCAGGATGATGGGGTTTGGCTCAAGTGGTTCTCCCTCGGCAATTACAGCAAATAGATGAGCTGAGCAGTGACAATGGTGCAGGACAAGATGACTCACAATATTTCTTGGCTGAAAACTGTCTGGTTATCCTCTGATGTTGTCGGAGAGTTAAGTAAGCTTGAACATTTTAATAGGCTTATTTTCTCACCATTCTACTTCCTCAGGTGATCCTTTGTGTTGCAACAAAAAATACAGTATCATGGGATTATTAAAAAAAAGAAAGGGCCGTGCTCAAACCATCATTTTCTTCTGTCACCCTCTGCCAGAGCCAGTATCTGGTAGGGACGCTGGCACAGAGTGCACACAGCAAATGATGCAAAGGGGTTTGGCAAAGAGCAGAAACTAACAGCCAGGAGGGATTCTTTTAAGGCTACAGCATTACTCACTCCCTGTAGCCAGGAGAGATAACTGTGCAGCAGGGCACAGGGACTGAGCCTGGTGCCCACATGGGCGTGGGGAGCACAGCCTGGACACATCGTGGGTGCAGCCTTGGCAATAGGAGCACGTTGCCCTTCAATAACTGGCAAAGGCAAAAGAAACCCTGCAAACCTATGCTCTGTCCAAGCACACCCTGGGGACAGATCCCACTGCTGAGAGCCCTGAGCATGGGGTGGAAGGGACTGTGTTACCCAGGCTAGGCTTTGCTCCCACACTGGCTTGACCCCTAGTCCTGACAGGCACTGAAGTGAAATTTTTTTCCACCAAGACATGGTGTGGAAAACTGTTTTCTGGGGGATTTAGAGCCTTCTTCTAATTTGCAGACTGGTTTCACTCGTGGCACTTTGTACCTTCACTGCTGATGCTCTTGGCTCAGCTCCAGTCTCTCCTCCCCCATCAGGGAATAGCAGGAATGGCCCCTGGCAGCCAGCCCCTCTCCACAGCCCCCCACTCCAAGGTCTCCTCCTGTGTGACAGCGTCTTCATTTCCCTGATCTGCCTGCAGATTTCCCTTCAGCTCCCATGTGTCTGTTGGGGACCAGAACTGGTCACTCTAATCACACAGGGATAAATCATAGCAAAGACCCTTCCAGCCCAGGGAAGGGTCACTCACTGGGCACTGATGCTGAAGGTACAGCTTCATGGTACAGCAGAGCCAGCCTCAAAGCTGCCTGCTGCCAAGGAGGGACACTTCAGGAGCTCCACCTTCCTGGAACCCCTCCCTAGTGCTTGCTCACATCCTTGGACTGGTTCTGGCACAGCCTCAGCTTCCACAGGAGCAAACATGGAAATATTCCCCTTTTTCTGGTGTTTCAGATCCCTGGCTGGTCAGAGGAGCCTCTGGAGAGTAGGGGCTCAGCAGAACACACCTGGGAGAGCTGAGGTGGAGCAGCAGCAATGAGTTAAAGTGAGTCAGGTAATCCCATGAGATCACATCCTGCGAGATGGGAAGGACAGCAGGGCACAGGAGAATGAATCCTCCCTAGCCTTCAAGAACACGCTCAGCACATTGGGGGACACAGAGGCCATGTCACAACATCCCACAGCAAAAGCAGGGCCTCTGCCTCACCTTTGGGTTCTGCACCATCATCCCACAACAGGCTCTGGATGCAGCCACGCATCACCCAGGAACAGCAGTACTGCTTCCCCTCCTCTCCTCCCCCTGCCCATTTCAGGGACTCCAGGGCTCACTTGTGCTCCAGAGCCCTTTGTGTTTCTGAATTTGTTGGACTCTGGGTGACTGTCATCTCCACACCAGAGCAGAAATCCACATCACTCCTTGACTTCCTCATTTCATTACATTCCTTGTCTTCCTTTTTTGAAGGAATTCCTGTTTTTCGTGTGCAATTTCCCCTAACTCCTTTGTTTTGATGATTTCCAATTACAGGTAATCACCAAATTTCATTAGCAATTTGTATGTTTTGTGCCAAGACCATTAAAAATGTCAAACAACAAGGCCAATTTTTGAGAAGCCTATCTAGCACAGTCCCTACAGCCCAGAATCTTCTTTCCCAATGTATTTAATAGTCTCCTCTACTGCAGACCAGACAACTTAGATGTATCCTGTCTGCTTTGTCGAGAAATTCAGGTTTTTTATCTACTCTGGCATCATTTACTTTCAGAAAATCTGTATCTCATCCATTTTCCATGTCCTTAATTATTCTCTGTTTTAATCTTTATTCTGAAGCTTTGCATACTCACAGATTCAAGAACGTGCCAAGAACACCTTCTCCCTCCCAAATCCAGCAAAAAGACCCAGCCCCTGATCTTTGACAGATTTATTGCAAACCCTTCTTCCATGACTTAAGCTTTGTGCGAGCCCTTTCTCATTCCTGCAGGAGAAGCTAGCTGTTCCTATCTGTTTCCATGCTCAAAGCTCCTTGCCTGCTGATTCCTTGTTGGTTGTGGCACTTCCCATTCCCAGGCACTTGTCACCCTCCTCTCTCCCCTTTGGCCAGTGTGCCCAGTGCCACCAAAAACACAAGGAAAGTTTTCATGTTGTTTTTTTTGGAGCTGTACATAGATTATCCTATGTCTCTGTCCCATCCTCCGCACGTACCAGCCCCGTTTCTCCTTTCCTGCTTCCCCTTTCATTTATATGTCTGGACGGTTTCCAAGAGTTGTGCAATCCATCCTTTGCTATTTCCTTCAATAAACTTGGCAAGGTTGGATTTTGCCATACTTTTCAGACTTGCCTACTTCGCAAAAATTGCAAAAATTCCTTTTTAGTACTGTTTCTTTCTCTGTTGCCTGTGGACTCCCAGACCTCCCTCAGCAGCATCTTCTCTTCCAGTCACTGTTGCTGGAGCCCATTCTTTGTTCCTGCAGACCCTTCGGCCCTGCCTCACCGGCAGGGGAAGCAGGCAGGGCTTGCTGTCGGCAGGAGGGAGCTGCTGGTGACTCACAGCCCTCCTGGCTGCAAGGCCATGGCCATCCTGTTTGTGTGGAGCCAGGGGAGTGGGACCCTTTGCAGGGGAGGTTTAATCCCACCTCGGAGCTGGCAGGTGGGCAGAGCTGTCCTGCCAGAGGGAACAGTGCTTGGAGCATCAAAACCTGCTCCAAGTCCCCCATCCCACACCTGGCTATCAGAGGAGCTGCCTGGGTGGGTGCTTGTGTCCACCCTGTGCAGCTCCAGGAGCCAGGGCAGATTCCTGGAATCTCATAAACTTGATAACCATCACTATTATTTTTAGTTCTTTCCTTCCAGCCTCTCTCCAAAGCAGGCTGAGGCTGTGTGAGCCGTGCAGCACGGAGTGCCTGCAGTGCAAACCCACAAATATCCACAAAATTGGAGGAAAGAGGTAGGCGGGAGGAGGGAAACCCTAGGAACTTGCCCTGGGAAACAGCTCTGTGCCAGATTTCCTCGCTGCAGGACGAGTGCCCCGGTCACCACCAAAGGCTTTCCAAGCTTGCCAGAGGGTCCTGGCCACACCCTGGCTTGTGGATGCCCCAGGTCTCCCCAGGCAGGGAGCAAATCCCCAGGGAGCAGGACTCCAAACCTGTACTTCTGTATAAAGTCACTCCTCTGGAGCACCTTTCCTGCACAACTCTCCCCTCTGGCAGGAGGAGACACAGGAGGCTCAGTTGGTTGCATGCTCCAGCCACAGGCTCCTGGTGAACAAGGCTTGGGATTTCGCTACCTGAGGAGGCTTTTACCAGAGAGGAGCAAATGAAAGTGCTTCAAAAGAGGACTAGAAATATTGCAACTCTTGGAATGGCTCCAGCCTTGGCTGGGAAGTTGAGACATGCCTTGAAGGGGATGAGACTCCCCTTGGAAGATAATCAGAGATTTCAAGTCTCTCCTACTTCCTCCTGTTTACAAAGTCAGGGAAACCAGAAAGTTGGTTCTCCACCCCCAGCCCCCCACACAACAGCCTCTGCTCATGGCAGGACTGAGGAACACCTTGATGGGAGGCTCCAGATGGCCTCAGAAACCACTGTGGGGGAAGCAGGGTTGGGCTGCCGGGGAGTTTCCAAAGCTCCACTGTGGCCAAGAGGAGGACAGTGAGGTGCAGTGCTGGAGAGATCTCCCTTCCTAAGGGCTTGTCCCCACCACAGGGCACACATCCCAGGGGCATGCAGGATACTGAGGCAATGGAGCCTTTGGAGCACGAGGAAAGACCACTCTGACATCTTCTGCTCAGCCAGAGCTGCCCACGGTGCTCAGAAATGGCCCATGGGTGGGCAACTGCCTGGCACATTGCCCCCTCAGCCTTGCACTGGGCTCTGTCACAGCACAGTGACCTGCCCATGTCAGCCACCTCTCTGAGCCTCTGCAGCGCTCCATGTGCACAGCCACACAAATCCCATACCCATGAGCCACTGGCTGTGCATCCTGGCTGTTCTGCATGGCTGAACTACAGTTCAAACAATCACACAATTCTTTGAACTGAGCTGGAAGGGACCCACCAGGATCATCAATCCAGCCCCCGTTCCTGTCCAGGCCCCCCAACAATCCCAGCCTGTCCATCCCTGGCAGCGCTGTCCAAACGCTCCTGGAGCTCTGGCAGCCTCGGGGCCGTGCCCATTCCCTGGGGAGCCTGGGCAGTGCCCAGCATCCTCTGGGGGAAGAACCTTTTCCTAACATTCCCCTGACACAGTTCCAGCCATTCCCCCAGGTCTAAAGCTGCAGGCCGTAGTGAGGTCCCTCGCAGAATCCCCCTCTCCTCTCTGAAGCAAAGTAATCCCTGCTGCTTCTTGTATGGCTTCCCCTGTGATTCTGAAACAGGCAAAGTGCACTGCAAGCGTATTCTGAGGGAGAGAATTTAACAGCTTCATGCATGCCTGGGGGACATCCCTCCCTCTCCATACACTTCCCTTCAATACCTTAACTGAATAAGAAACCCTAAACATGTCTCACAATCTCAAGCTCCTGCAACGCCTGGCAAATGGAGTAAATCTAATGTAGAACTTCCATACCCAGCAGGAGAGGAATCAAACAACAGCAGGATGCAGGTGGCTGTGCCTGCTCCGTGCTTCATGACCAGAGCAACACCCTTCTCTGCAAAATGCTGGGGGATCCCGGTAAGAGCTCTTGGGTGGAGAAATCCAAGCAAAACCCCCAGAACAGCTTAGGGACCTGGGATGCTTGCACAGAGGCTGCTCCCTAGTGACATTTCTCCTGATTTAAACCTCACACTGCATCTTGTAGGCAGCAAAATCCCTCCATTCACAAAGTCCCAGGGCCTTTGGGCTATGTCCATGTTGGACAGAAAAACAGAATCATATTCCTCAGGAGAAGTCAGACACAAGCTCAGGGAATAACTGGAGCCTGATGATATATTATAGTCACTGTGATGTTTACATAAAACAGTAAAGGTTACACATTGACTAAATAACTTGGTCTGAGGGCAGCCAAGAGACACACAGCCTTCCTGGCACCTTACAGGGCCCAGAGTCATTGCTTTAACTTCACGGGCTTCAGTTTCCCAGTTTCTACCGGCAGCCATAGGAACCTGGTTATCTTCCAGAAGCATGCAGAGACATCATTACCAGTGGCAAGAAAGTGGCTTGAGAGCCTCCAAGGGCTTGAGCAACACCAGAGGTTACTGCATGCAGCCTGAGCTGCACTAGCCAGCCAAGCACTGAGCCAAGAGGGAAAGTTCAGTCCCTGCTGCCAGCACTTGTCAGAGTGAGGGAGCACTGGCTGAGGCTGTTCAGCCCAGCTGTGCTGCCTTGGACCTCCCCCAGCTCCCACAAACACAACTGTGAAAGGAGGGAGAGAAGCTTCAAGTGCAGCAGATTCCCCTGGCACTGCCGTGGGAAGCTTCCAGCTCTCTTCACTGCTCCTATCAAGAACTCTTTTTCAGCCAGGAGGCTCTTGCAGCACCAGTGCACAGAGACAGAGATCCATGGCAAGGCAGGAATATGAGTGCACAGGCTGGAAAAGGCTCGGACACTCATTTTCCCATCAAAGGAAGCACATCCTCCCTTCATCCAGAGATGCAGATACACAGCCATGTTGCTCCCCTAAATCCCAGGCTGCCCCGTGCCTGTCCTGCTCCCAGGCGGTGCTGTGCTCTCTGAGGGGTGAGTAAGGACTCAGACATGCAAATCCACAGGCAAGCGTGTGCATGTTGCAACATGGAGGAGACTGCTCAGCCCAGGGACTTGGCTCCTCCTGTGAACAGCGTCAGGGAACAGGCTCATGAAAAACCTAAGTCTCCAAATATTTTATTTTGATCCATGAGCCTGGCAAGACCTTCTGTGAACATCCACTTGGTTGGGACTACATGGGCCTTGGAGGAAGAAGGGGGAGTGGTAGGAAGTCAGAGACAGACTTGCTTGGGCTTGGATTTGGGAGGATTTTCACTCTTTCTTAATAAACATAGAAGCCTTGATGTTTAAGGACGAAAGCTTGTCTACTTGTGGTTCCTGGTTTGTGTGTTTGAGCAAAGGTTTCTTGGACATCTGCCAGTCTGAGTGAAGAACTGGGGGTCAGTTAACAAGGTGAATGCATCCCACTTGACTCAGAACAGGGCAAGAGGTACCAGCTGGTAAGATGGAATGGAGCAAGACACATCCAATTTTGGCTACAAAACTTCAGAGAACCATAGAATTCCCCATCCCTGGAAGTGTTCAAGGCCAGGTTGGATAGAGCTTAGAGGAACCTGGGATAGTGGAAGGTGTCCCTGCCCATGGCAGGGGATAGAATGAGATGAGCTTTGAAGTCCCTTCCAAAGCAAACAAGTCTGTTATTCTGTGATTCTTTGAGTGGTAACTGGAGACACACAGCTCAGCACACAGAACATCACCCATGTGAGACATGGATTCAAGACAGGCTTCTTTGTTCAAGTGCCGGTCTGTGCATGACACTGGTGGCTGGTGCTTGTGACCATTGGGACAGTCTCTGACACCTGCAGTGCCCTGCAATAACTCTGCTGAGCACAGCACCTTTGAATCCAGGCTGTCAGCACAGGCACACAAAAATAGGAACTGGCTGTTCATACATCCAGTGGTTAGATGAACCAGAAATGGGATGTAAGAAAAGGGAAAACAGCAGGCCAGAGTCTCTTTCCAGGGAAAATCCAGAAAAATCCATGGATGTAAAGAGCCAAGAAGAGCTGATTTCATGTGGGAACATGAAATCCGCTAACTGCCCTGAGATACAAAATCCAGAGGAGGTCCCGGTGGGAATGAGAGGTGAGCTCTCTCCAGGGTAACACTGCAAACCAGTGAAGTCACAGCTCCAGAGAGGTGCAGAACGAGCCCGTGGCATTGAAAATGCTGCCACTGGCATCTCAGTACTCTCCAGTTGGGTGCATTTTGTGATTATTGACCTTAAAGAGGGAAGCCCAGGATGAGGAAATAAGCTTCTTAATTCCATGTCTCCATAAGAAATGCTGGTTATTTCTGCTGAATTAGGCTGCTTTCCTTCCTGCCCAGAGTAGAGTGAAGCCCAGAGCCATGTCCAGATTCTAAGCCTCAGCTATGGCTCCATGGAATGGATTATTTATTTCTGTAGCTGAATACTAGATACATCACTGATACAGAGACATTTGGATGATCCTCAAACCCTCTCTCTTTATTCTCCTTTCCTCACTCTTTAGGGGTGTACAGGACAGCAGCAATAAGCAAATGGTTTCGTTATTTGGGAAACCCTCTTGGCAGACATACTCAGCAGGGTGAACTCAAGTAATCTCTCATTCCTTACTCTACGTTGTACATTTCTGTAGCTGTCTCATATCTGGAAGAAAAATCTTTGTTTTCCTGTCAGCCTTGGAGTTTATATGTTTACATTCTCTCAAATCCAAAGAGAAGCAAAGAAAAGCTTGAAGAGATAAGAGGATGGAGAGTGATTCCACAGTAGTATGACCACACCATCATCTCTCCAGCTAAACCTTCCATCTCCACTCAGGCTGCTCAGTTGCTTCTGCTCACAAGAACCTCTGGGGACAAGGTCTTGTTTTCCCTGCCTGGTCACCTGTTGGAGAGCCACATCCTGTCTAATGACTCAGCTCTGAGTTGCTCAAAATGATGTTTCCCTATCTGACCCCACCAAGGTTTCATAGCAGTAAGTCTGATTTGGGTTAGCAGGGACTGTAAACTCATCCCATTCCATGCCCTGCTGTGGGCAGGGACACCGTCCACTATCCCAGGTTCCTCCAAACCCTGTCCAACCTGGCCTTGGACACTTCCAGGGATAGGGCAGCCATAGCTTCTCTGTGCAACCTGTGACAGGGTCTGCCCACCCTCACAGGAAAGGATTTCTTCCAAATCTTTCTTTCAGTCAGGAAGCCCTAGGCCATGTTCAAACCAGACTCTGGTTCAAAGGAGAAAGATGAAAGTACAGGTATTAGAACTTTAGCAATCAAGATCTCCAGCCATGATGGGACTTGATGGCAGTGTCACAGTAGTTCTCCCTGTCCCTGTTTCTGTCCCTGTCCCAGCAGATGTGGCTATTGCTGTTTCCAGTTAACATGGCTGGGATTTTGTAGAGTTGGGCACTCAAACCTCACAACACTTCATGTCCTTGATTCAGGTGAGGTGCTGGAAATGCCCATGGGAGGCAGTGCTGCAGCTGTGCTGTGCTGGAGAAGGGGCCGGGCGGTGCTGCCGCAGGCCTGGCAGTGAGTGCTGTCCCTGGCAGGAAGCCGTTTGTCTGCGAGGCAAGGAAACAAGGAGGTTTTGGAGACGGCAATCCCATGCAGCTTCTCACTGCTTTTCCCAGCTACTGATCCAAGAGTGCCTGTGTTTACTTCCAGCCTTCCTCTCTGCTGCGCTGCCAAGCAGGCTCGCTGACCGGACACAAAGTGCTCCACCAGGAAATGAGCTGGGCTGGATCAGATAAAAAGGCCATTGCACAGAGACACTCTGGTGGCATTAACCCTGCTCTACCTGGTCCCAGGACTGTGGCAGCACAGCCAGCCCTGCTTATCGCCCTGTGTCTGCTCCCACAATATAAGTTGTTGGCCCTGGGGCTGATTCCAGCTGCTGTCACACTCCTCAGCGTGACAGTAACTGGAGTCCTGCCCTGTGGCACTGAGATGCTTGCAGGAAGTGAGGGTGGACCTGCCACGTGTGCTGTGGCTCTGGGTTCAGACCTGTGTGTTGGCTGCAGTGCCTCTGTCACAGCAGGGTGACAGCGGGAAATGGGAGATGGTGCTGTGCCAACGGGAACCACAGTGCAGCCAGACCAACTTCACCAGGGTCTTTGCTCACTGGTCTGAGAATGCTTTCAAGGAGCAAATGTGGTGGGACTGCCCCACAGGATGTGGTGGCTCACGAGAAACAGGCTGTGGATTGATGGGCTCTGGCTCAGCAGTTCCTCTGCCAAAGGCAGGGACAGTGCTGCCTCCTTGGGCTGTCTGGGCACGGCAACACACTGGGCAGGGCTGCAGGCACCCACTGCCAGGACCTTCCCCCAAAGGCATCACCCTCAGGGACACCAGGAGAGGAAGCAGGCTCGGAGCACCAGGACTGCCTCTGGCACAGCTTCTCCTCTCAACCTGGCCATGTCCCGTACCCATTTCCTGGCTCCAAAGCCATCACTCCCCTGGGTCCATGTGCTCTCTGCAGCACAGGGGGCCACTGTCCATGAGGGCACGACCACCTGTGGGATCTTGCACTCCACTTGGCTGGAGAGGGGAGGCAGGGAAGCAAATAGCAATTTAATAAATAAATGCATTTAACTGTCAGAAAATATTCCTTCTGCAATTCTCTGTAGAAGATCATAGGAACATGGGATGATTAAGGTTGGAAAAGCCCCCAGAGACCACGAGTCCCACCACTAACCCAGCATTGCCAAGATCCATGTGCCCAAGTGCCACATCCACATATTTTTTGAACATTTCCAAGGATGTTGGATCCACCCCTCCCCTGGGCAGCCTGTTCCAATGCCTGACCATTCTTTCTGTGAATAAACTTTTCCTAATATCTGATCTAAACCTCCCCTGGTTCAGCTTGATGTGCTTCCTCTTGTCCCATTGCTTTCTACTTGGGAGAAGACACTGACTCCATTTGGCTACAACCTCCTGTCAGGGAGTTGTAGAGAGGCAGGTGAGAAATAACCCAGTGAGTAAGGTTACACTGAAGTGGCAGTCTAATAGAGCTTGGAAAGAAATCGCTGAGCAATCCCTTCTCCCCACCTAATTCACCATCTTTATTTAGTTATCCCAAATGTTCCAGTATAATATATATGATATATATGAATTTTATATATATATGTGTGTGTGTATTTCTTTAACCTGCAATTATTGTGTCTCCTTTTCCCTGCTGAGGCATTCTTCTCCCTGGTCCCAGCATGGTGGTGATCAGACGGCAAATGGAGGGGAGAGAACCTCTGCCCTTCCTCAGCTCCATTCCCAAACCAAACTCCATCTGTAGTGAGAAACTCCAATGCTTCCATTATGCAAGAAAGCAAACCTGAATTCCCAGCAAAGAATTTGGTCGAGTCACAGCTGGCCAAGCAGGGAGTGACAAGCAGCCACCAATAACTCATTCTGGCCATGTCTGCCCACGTTCAGATGTGCTTTGCCTTCCCTGTGTTTCAAGGAGGATAAAAGTATTTTCCAGCGCCCTCCCATCACACAAAAGGCCCCTATTGCTGTACTGACTGGCTGGGGCAGCAGTTCACCTCAACCTGCTCTTAACTTTTAAAAGGACCAACCATTGCATTAAGACAATGCATCCAAAACACAAATCCTGCCCAGGCTTGAGGACTGGAGCGGGAGAACGGCCATTGCCAGTGTTTGGTGCCAAAATCAAGGGCTGAGCTGCAGCCCCAGTCACCCCTCCTGTCTCCTTGGCTTAAAGCAAGCTGTACCCAGGCTCTGCAGATTCACCCCATCCCAGTGAGCAGCACAATTGCTGATGCGGCAGAACTTCTGCACACCAACACCTGTCCAGGCAGAGGTAGGAGGCCCCTTTTCTTGAAGAATACTTAAAAACAAAAATCTATTTAGCAGCTTTGCCGTACTTTATTCTGACTGCTAGTCCTGCTCTGCTAATTCCTCCCAGTGCTCCTGCACACTAGTCTGGGTCTGCAGGGAAGGGATCCTGTGTTTGACATCCGTGTTATTGTGTCTTGCTCGGTCTCACGCTCACTGGCCTGGGGCCAGCAGCAGAAGGACGTAACCTTGAGCCGGGCTGGACCCTGCCGTTCCCAGCTACTGAAGTGGGAGAGGGGCTGGAGCAGGAAAAACAAGGAGGCAGCTTTTCCCCTTCTTTGGGTGGCGATCCCCCGGCAGCACACACATTCCTGACTCGGTGCCAGGGTGGACAGTGGGCAGCCCCGGGGGAGCCAGTGCCGGGTCCTGAAGGCTCTGCTGCGACCGGGAGGAAACTGCAGCTGCCTGTGAAGGGCGATACGGGGCTGTGAGTCAGCCGGCCAGGCAGCACACACGGACCTAGCCACAGACACGTCCTCACAGAACCAGCCCTGGAGTCCATCAGCAGCCGCATTGGGAACAGCTCAGCACCAGGTCTGCTCTGAGGGTTGCAGCTTTGCATTTCTCCCAGTCCCCAACCTGCACTGAACCCCACTGTGCTGAGGCTGCAGCTCTAGCTGCAGGGACCAAAGTGTCCAGCCCACACGTCACGGATGTGCATTTCCTCTCCAAGCTCCCTCCAAGCCCTCCTGCTTGCTGCCCCACCATGCCCCTCTCCATCACCCTCACAGCTGGGGGATGGTGAGGAGTTATGGGGACACAGAATCATGGAATCATCATGGAAAAACACATCTGAGATCATCAAGTCCAACTGTTTCCTGAGCACTGCCAAGTCCACTAACCCAAACTGCCATATCCACCCTGGATGGTGACTCCGAGCAGCCTGTTCCAGAGATTGACAGCTCTTTCCATAAAGAATTTTTCTGCTAAATACTAGTCAGGGGATTCTCTGGGAACAAATGTCTGGCTTCAAATGGGGCAGGAGTTCTTTGAGAATCAAAAAAAGCAATGCCAAGGCTATACATGATTTACAAAAACTGTTGCAAGGTCTGCCAGGGTTTAAGGTCTATAATTACTGATGGCTCTGCTGCAGCAAGACCATCTTCTGCCATATTGACTGTCTTGTTGACCACAATCAGTAAACTGAAGGAGGGTTGATTTAGATTACTTACAAAGAAGTTTTTACAGTGAGGATGGTGAGGCCCTGGCACAGGCTGGACAAAGAAGCTGTGGCTGCTCCATTCCTGGACTTGTCCAAGGCCAGGTTGGATGGGGCTTGGAGCAATGTGGTCTAGTGCCTGTGGTAGGAGGGTTGGAATGAGATGAGTTTTAAAGGTCCCTTCCAACCCAAACCAGTCTGGATTTTGATGAATTTGCAAGAAGCTGCACAAGATTCCACCCATTTTTAACAGGATTAGCTTCACAGAGATGGTCCTGACCGGCTTCAGGTCAAGTGTGTCCGGCTCTGCTGGCCAAGATTGTGGAAGCACAAACATCATCCATTCCTCACTTGGTACCATGGCACGAGTGAGGGATCCTGGGCAGGACAGGGAGCCTGGGCAGGACAGGGGCCCTGGGCAGGACAGGGAGCCTGGGCAGGACAGGGAGCCTGGGCAGGACAGGGATACTGGGCAAGCTCTGTCTCCTGTCTCAGGGCTGCCCCTGGAAAATCTGCCTGCTCCATTCGGCTCAGCTCAGTTCTGCTCAACTATGGACCCACAAGGGCTTGGGAATGGGGAGCCAGGGTCCCGGCAGCAGCAATCAGGGAAGGAAGCACCAGGCCCGGGACACTTGCAGCTGAGACAGGAAGGGATTACACATATCCCACCGCTCCAAACATGCATCCCCCTCGAACAAAGCCGTTCCTGCCTCTGTGTGCAGCCAGGGCTGGGAACGGGCTCCCAGCTGCTCTGGGAATGCTGTGGATCACTTTCCCACTGTCAGCACCTGCTTAGAGGTTAGTTCCTACGACCTTCAGGGTAACGCCGTATCATGGTTTTACTGCCCTGAGAAAGAGATGGGGATGATAAACCAGGGCGAAGCCGAGGAGCCTCGTCCCTCCCCCGATCCCTGCAGCCCCAGTAGGCACGGCCTCTCCCGGGCCTGCCCCTCCAGCCGAGTCCCCTGAGGGACCCTGCATCCACTCTCTCTCATCAAACTGCAGACCAGGCAGGAATAATATGGACATATATTTTTAGCAGCAGCAAATTATTTCTCTTACAGAAGGAATATTTCCATGCTGGGCTTTTTCCCTTCCCTTATCACAGATTGTATATTTAGAGCGTGAGAACTCTACCTCGCACAAACAGCTGCTGCCAAGCCCCGTGCTCAGGCAGGGAGCCACTGCTGGCCTCTCAGACCTGCCCCTTTTTGGGACCAAACCCCCCATCTTCACTCCACAAGTGGGAACTGCCAAAGGGAGAGCTGAGTTTGGGATATTGTGTGAAAAGAAAGGGAAAAGACACTCAAGAGAGTTATCAATCAGCACGTTTGTGAAGTTGTGGCTGCAGAGCTGTAGGAAACACGGGGCAGACTGTGAGCCCTGACACAGCCACCAGCAGCAGGTCAGGCTTCACCGCTTCCCCTCTGGCTGCAGGTGCATGAGGGATCCCGAGGGACAGCTGGAACAGTTGGGGATATCCCCAGGGCCATCTGGCTGCTAAAACACAAGGCACTTGCCAGCAGAGTTTCTCGCCCAAAGAGTGGCTTTACAGCCTGCTCTCCACAGAGCCTGTGAATGAAAGGCCATGGGTGCTCAAAGCCCCTTCATATCTTGGATACACATGCCAGGTTGAATGGAGTGGGGTGACAAACCACAGCACCCTCTGCTTTCCCATCCCTCTGGCATGCTGGAGGCTGAGTAGCCTTGCCTTCCTGCCTGCCTCCCTGCCTGCTTCCCTTCTGCTTCCCTGCCTGCTTTCCTTCTGCCCTGCTGCCTGCTCCCCTGCCTGCCTGGACCTTCTGGGAGGTGCTCTCTGGCAACGAAGGCACAGCCAGCTGGCAGCCCTGGACTGCAGCTATGGAAGTTTCTCATTCCTAGAGAGGAGGCTGATTTCACAGCCCGACTGTGGCAAACATCCCTGCGATTTTCAGAGTTTGTCATGGATGAGCCGTCAGGCACTGCTGGATCCACACGTTCTGCTCTGAGAGGGAGTGGGACAGAACAGCTCCTCGTGGTCAATGGACCCAACCCCTCCCTGTGGCCCCTCTAAGGCAGATTTAACGCATTTCAAACAAAAATGCTGTATTTCCACACTGAACATGGGGATTTCACGGTCTGGGTGACTTTCATGACATCAAGATTGATACAGACTCTTAATCATAGGTAACAGTTGCTCAATGCAGCCCCAGGATGAGGACTGGACATCTTGGATGCCTGCCTGTATTTGCCTGTCTCAGCCTGGCCCTGTTTATTTTCTTCACATCTCTGCTTGGGCATCACTCTCCCAATGAGAAGAGCATGTCGAGTCATCAGCCTTCTTGCAAATCGTGGCCCTGTGCCTTCTCCCCTGGCCGGCATAACTCCAACAGCAGCATGGGAATGTAAACAGATCTGTCTATTCCAGCACTCATCCCTTGTGGGCAGGGGCTATGGTGTGGAGGAAAAATCTCACACAGTGACCCAGGCACGTTTCAGTCATTTCAGACAAGGAGTGACACCTACCCAGTAAAGACATACCTGCCATCAGACACCCAGGGTCTTGTACCAGCCTGGGCATCTGCAGTACAACACAGCATCTTAGAATCACAGAATTCTTAAGGTTGGGAGAGCCAAACACACACAAAACACTGCTCAGTGGCTCTTCGCAAAGAGGCTCTCAAGAGAGCCCAGGAAATGAAGGATGAACAGAGATGGGCACTGCTGGCTGCTGAAAGCCTGAGGTTAAGGGACAAAGTAGGAGACTGGAAAGCATTTACACATTTCTCATGACCTGAATTTCCAGGAAAAGTGGCTTGGCAAGGACCAACAGGCTGAAACTCAAGCCCTGGGTTCATCCTGGAAAAGTGATCTTGCATAGTTTGGGCTCCCTTGAAGCAGCAAGTGGCAAGGCTGAGCCAGTGAGGAGAGCTGTGAATAAGGGAGTGATAGCTGTCAGAGCAGCCCAGAGTCAGGCAGGCATTTCAGGAACCAAGGAACCCCAGATATTACTGCCTGAACACTTTCATCTAGAAAAATGCTTCACATGGTGGGTAGGGAAAGGAGAAGCAAGAAGTGATAGCCAAAAAATAGAAAGAAAAGCAGATGCATGTTTAGGACAGGGCTTGAATTGAAAACCCAGACAGTGGGAGTGTTAAAATGAGATTTCCAGGCAGATGCTTTCTCTCCTGTGTGACCAGGAACAAACCGTCCCATACTGCGAGGTGGATGTCTACACACATCTCCCTTTTGGTATTTCCAAACCTGCTGACTGCCTAGTCCCTGTCTGGAGGGAGGGTCCATTCCACTGGCACCACTCTTCCCTTATTATCTTCTTGTTGTGGTGTTATCACCCCAAGGACATTTTAGGTGCTTGGGAAAGCAGACCCTGGGCATGTGCTCCAAGAGCCAAAAGGAGCAGAAAGTTTTTCTCCAGGGGCCATTCTCCTGTGTTGCTGTGGTCACTGAGAGGCATGAACTCAGGAGCTCTGAAATACCTAGAATTAAGCCTGGATGTTTCAGGTTAAGCCTGAAGGCTGGGTGAAATAAAAGGAATGCTTTTGCTGCTCAACGCACCTGTGCAGGCAGAGCCGGTGTGAAAATTCTTGGTGTGAGGGTGAAGAACCCAACCTGTCCTGCTCCCCCTGGCAGTGACCTGTCCCCTGTAGGGGTGGGCTGGGGGATGAGGGTAGAGCTCCTGTCTGGCTGGCCGAGGCTCGGCGCTGCAGCTGCAGCTGACAGCTGCAACAGGAACCAGCTGGGCTGGATGGCGGGAGCAGAGCAGGAAGGATTTCCAGGATGAGGCCGACAGGGAAGCAGGGTCTCTCATGAGATGGAAGAGCTGAGCCTGGGGGAGGTCCTCTTGTGATAACCATCACTGCAGGGCTGGGGTTAGCCTGTGGCAGAGGATGGGGAGATGGAAGGAGGAGTCAAGTTCTCTGTGAAGAGCGATCAGAAAGGATCAAGAGAGTGAAATCAAGGTGTTAAGACAGTCCCTGTACAAACAGTCCCTGGCATGTCGGGGGTGAGTTGTGAGTGCAGTGGGCTCCTGCACTCCAGCCTGCAGGAACCTCCAGGCAGCACAGAGGGGAGAGAAAAGGTTAATTCAACCCAAAAAAGACAGGTGCCGTCAGCAGCACCTTGTACTGTGTCTGGGTCTGGGGTTCATTTATGCTCCACTTAGTTGCTCTGGAGACAATGACCTTTCCTTGCTCGGGATCTGTTGTTTCATTTGTACTGCCGTGGCTGCAGCTTGATGGATGAATGTAAGGGTCATATCGAGCAGTTCACTCTGGATTTTCCCTGCTGCACCACTAGATCCTTGCTGACATGCAAGTTAGGAAAATCCCATGCAGTCTCCAGCACATGAGACCCCACAGGGCAGGCACCAAGGGACTATTCTCTTTCTGGAAGGATGAGAAACTCATTACCCCTGCAGATGGTCTCACTCTTCCAGGCCTCTCGCCTTGAATGCCAGCCCAGCAAAGGCCACGGGCTGTCTGAGATTACAGCTACTTGGAGGTTATGAGGTTACATAAAACATTTATGGTGGGTGCATTAATAACACAGTGGCTTGTATTTATGGCTGGTGCATGCCCACTGCAGAGCAGGGGCGACCCCCAGGCTTAGCTGGAGCCCATGTGCTGGATTTTGGATGGCTTCCATCAGCATCAACAGCTGGGCTCTGCAAAGTGGTCAAGGGCAGCTCAGATGTCATGTCTGAGCTCCAGCACCCACCCACGGGCTCCCTCCAGCACTGGGAGAATGAAGGGCTGCTCCCACCAGGATGGGGCTGCCACTGTCTGTAGGAGGCAAGACCTCTGAGCCAACATGGCTGTGGTTTCCCAGCTCTCTCATCCTACCTGCTGCATCCATTACCATCTGGCCTCCAGCACCTCACATCACAAAGGATCCCCTTTATGAGAGTAAATTAAAGGTGTGATTGGCAAGGAGAGACATTTCTGAAGGCAGGGAGCAGCCTGCCTGTCTGGGAGTGGGGAGAGGGTGGCAGCAGGATTCCCTGAGCACAGGGCAGGGTGTTCACATAGCCCCCTGCTCCCCTCAGGAAGGAGGAACAACAGGAAGAGAGAACTCACTCAGACAAAAGATAAACAGACCAGCAAGATAGAGAAGGCAAAATTGCTAATTAACCTCAGATTGTGTTGGAAAGGACTCCAAGTGGAGTGCTCCCTCTGGAAGGAGAGCACACAGGGCTATCCCAGCACATCTGCTGCTACAGCCCTGTTCTGCTGCTACACTGCAGCTCCTGGGGCTGTTTTCCTCTCAGGCAACCTGAGCTGTCCTGGGTGTGAAAGCAGGAGTCAGCAATCTGAAAAGGAGCAGCACTTGCTCTTCCCTCAGACCAAGCCTTGTCTGGGTTCAACAAGGACAGGCTGGAGCCTTTGGTGCCCCCCACCAGAGACCCTCTCCCTGTGCTTCCACTGGCACCACGCAGAGCACTGGCAGGAGCTGTGTCCAGCTGAGCTCCCTCAGAGCAGCAGCACATCCCCAGCAAACCTCCTGTACTGCAGCACTGCTAAACACAGTACAACCCAGTCCAGAATCTCTCTGTGCAGAGAGCGTTTCATACTCTGCATGATTGGGAGATTTATGAAAGGGGGTGAAGCCCAGTTCCCTCAGGCCAAGGAAATAAATGAGGGAGAAGAACTAAAGTGATTGCTCAAACCCAAGGGCCAGTCAGGAATAATCTGGGCTCCTTGGAGCAGGAAATGAAACTCACTGAGCATCTGGGTGCCTGTCAGGAGGGATTAGGAGCCTGTCAGAAGTCAGACACCAGCTTTACAGGATGATTACACATGACAGGGCAGCTGTGGGCTCTCTACACCAGAAGCCCCATTGCAGGCACTGCAGCCCCAGACCAGCTGCCATGCTCCTGCAATACACTCTTTCTTCTTTCTCCACTGAAGGTTCTCAAAAACTGACCCCAGGTGAGATGTCAGATTTGGCTGCAAACCAGGGCAGGTTTTCAAGTGCAGCATCCAGTGAAGCTCAGGGATGTGTTCTCCCTACTTGGCCTATGAGGGGCCAGGCTGCCTCTGCTCCACTCAGATACAGCTGTGTCTGGGATAATGGGGTAATTGCCATCCTCCAATACTCAAGGACAGCTTTTGGCACTTCTCTAATGGTTTTAACACTTTCTGGGTTTGTTGGTCTAGGCATACAAACACCCTCAGGTGTGGTGCTGTCCCAGTATTTTTGAAGGAAGAGGGTTTACAAATAAACCCTTCACCTGCAGATGGGTACCTGAGCCCCCACCTTTCACCATGCGAATTACAGGGCTGAAGGAAGGTAATGCTGAGACAGCCAAGTGCACTGAGAACCCAACACAAGAAGAACGTGGAGCTGCCAGAGTGAATCCAGAGGAGGTCATGGAGATGCTCCATGGGCTGGAGCCCCTCTGCTCTGGAGCCAGGCTGGGAGAGCTGGGGGTGCTCACCTGGAGAGGAGAAGGATCCAGGGAGAGCTCAGAGCCCCTGCCAGGGCCTGAAGGGGCTCCAGGAGAGCTGGAGAGGGACTGGGGACAAGGGATGGAGGGACAGGACACAGGGAATGGCTCCCACTGCCAGAGGGCAGGGCTGGATGGGATATTGGGCAGGAATTGTTCCCTGGCAGGGTGGGCAGGCCCTGGCACAGGGTGCCCAGAACAGCTGTGGCTGCCCTTGGATCCCTGGCAGTGCCCAAGGCCAGGTTGGACATTGGAGCTTGGAGCAGCCTGGGACAGTGGGAGGTGTCCCTGCCATGGCAGGGGTGGAATGGGATGGGCTTTAAGGTCCCTTCCAATCCAAAGCAGTCTGGAATCCTATGATTACTTTTACCATTCTGTACTGGATTTTCTTTTCAAGATCATAACATTTGTGGTGGGAGCTGGATACTGCCTACAAAAGGGGTACAGTTTTCTTTGTAGTAGAAAGGAGTCTCACGAAGTTGAACCCAGCTGATCTCCACTGCTGTGGTCTCCCTTCATACTGTGTCACAGATGTTGCCCTTCCATTGTCTTTGTGGATTCCCTGGAAACTCCCAAATTCTTGTCTATAAACACATTTTGAGAGCATGTAAGTCCATGTTATGGTAACAGCCCAATGCTTTCATCTTCTGGGCTTCAATCCTGCTGGCTGAGCTCATTGCTCACACTCGAGCAGTGCAGCACAAACCTAAGAGCAGGAAAACCTTCCCAGTGAGATTTACACTGAGCCTCAGCAACTCCTGAAGAGTTGTGGTGGGCTCAAAAGTGTTTTCTCACAGACTAAAATCCATCTAAACAAATACTTTTTCTGTATACTTTCTATATGTAAAAACATATAGACTGATTTCAGTGCAGAATCAGACACCTGGACCTTCTCACCAAGGTAAAGCACCCTCTTTTCTACCTCTTACCCAAACATCTCAAAGTATTGAGTGGGTCACAGAAGCTCTCCCAAAACCTGGTGGAGCAAGACAGGGACCTGTGGCAGGTCATTCACATCCCTGTGTGCCTCACAGCTCATGGAAGTTGTCTAATTGTGAGGAATCCAAACTTTGGGGACGTAAATGTCACCACAAGGATCCTCAGTGGCAAAGCCAGCCTCTGCACTTACTTCAAAAGGATCTCAGTTGAACTCCAAGAAACATTTCATGTAAGCACTCACAGCCCTTTTCCTATTCAGATCAAACTCATATCAATCCTCTATCAATGCCAGAGATAACCTGAGGTCCTTTCTCACCTCTGTCATTAAAGGATTCCAACTAATTTTCCTCTTTTAGTTATTCAAGCCTTTTGGAAAAAAACACAGTGAGGTCACCAGCAAAACAGGCAAACATTTTGCACCTTTATGTGGGCTGGACTATCATGGGACACTCTGCTGGGACGGGACACCCTCCTGGTAGGATGGGACATCCTGCTGGGATGACTGCACCCTGGAGGAGCCGTGCGTGGCTGGTGGCAGCAGTGCCAGGAGCCTGCCAGGGGCAATACGAGCCTTTTGTCTCATCTGCCAGTTCCCAGTGCTGAGGTATCTGGTGCGACACAACCAGAGTAATCCAAAGGGACAATTTAGAGAAAGACAGCAAAGTGATAGATAGTGGAAAAAATACCCAACTCTGGAGAAGTAACAAATGGGGAACTGGCTGTCCCACCTGGCAAACAAAGCTTGAACACTTACAGGGACTCTAGAGCACAATCTGCCCATAGAGGGGCCCTGACTGAACACCCTTAATGTTCTGATTTATATAAACATAGAAACTATCAAAAGCTCATCAAATTTTAAATGCTCTAAAAGTATTTTAAAGCTTTCTGTGATAGTTTAAACTCTCCCCAGATAACACCCATTGTCAGAGCCAACCTGCTCTCTCCTGTCCCACCCTGAGACCAGAGCGTCCCATTTGCTTCCCCCACCGAGAAAAGCCACTCACAAACCCACTCTCAGCAATGCAGGGGCCAGCACATAAATTTAAGGATGTACTGAGGCCTCCCTGTCCTAGGGCGGGCTCTGCTCCATCTCCTGGGGTACACCACAACTCTGCTGAAACATTAGCCAGCACTAGATCATCTTTCAGTTTAAAAAAAGCACTAAGAAACTAAGGAAGCATCCCACTATCTGTCATAAAACAATAATTGATTGTGCAATCGATGGATGAAGCTTGGGTAAATGACTTGGGTATGTGACAACCATGGAAGAGAAAAGTTTGGATGTGAACAATCCCACTGGTTCAGAACATTCTCACGCCTGAGCAAGGATGGGAATGAGGCTCAGCACAGCTCACAACTGCCATCACTGCTTTGCTTCCTAAACTTCACTTTCTTTTATTTGTAAAAACAACCACGAAATTAAAACATGTAAATAAAACAAAACCGCCTTATCTTAGAGAAATCCCAACGTCACGCTGAAGGGAGATAAGAAATGGTGGAGCAGTTATTGTCCTGCTGTCGATGGGAGCTGTAAGTGTTACACGGCAAGAAAAACAAACACTCCCTGTCGGATGGGAGAAAATGTTTCTTCTCAGTTGGAGAAAGAAAAACACAAAACGGCTCAACTGCATCCCCAAAATTGTGCAATTTACTTTGCATATTTGGCAGCAAAAGTAGAAGAAGCAGTTTATAATCCAGGGTTTTCATGCAAATGACAGGTTCTTGGTTCTCGAAGGAGCACTTCATTTTGGTATGCTTTTTTAATTAACATTCTCACAGTACATTAGAATTAAAGGAACACCACCAGCAGAAAACTCACTGAGTGAGCATTTTCAGGGCCTGGTGTCCCAGCAATCTCTGGATTGGCTCTAATTGAGGCATATCAGGAAACTAGCAACTCCCTGGATGGTTTGGGGTTGATATGGATAACTGCAGCATTTTCTGTCCAGCAGATTTTCCCATGTGCCTTGGCCAGGTAGTTCTTCCCTTCCCAGAGCAGCAGGAGACAAGGACCAGGCAGAAATCCATGATCCATCTGAAGGCTGTGGATGTGCAAGACCTGGGGTTTGCTTTTCTTTAGCATTTTGCTAGAAATATGTGAATTGCTGTACATTTAATTATTTTTAAATGTTAATCCAAACTTCAATAAGGTGGAAATTATGCATAAATCAACCTGCAAAGTTCCCTTTTCTGCTACAAGAGTTGGTTCTGTGCTTCAAGATATGCTGGTGTGCAATATACAGAGAGACTGAAAAGGGCACTGCCTGCCCGCAAAAACAGTTCAGAATTGGTGAGAGCATCCCAAAGAAGGTAATTTTTCAGGAAGGAGCCATATGAGGCAGCTCCCCAGGCAGCAAAGGGAACCAACTCTGCTGGCTCCAGAAAGGAAGGGAAAAAAAAAACCACGACGGAAGTGAAACTGTGACAATTTTAAAGTGCTGGGGACAGAGTCCTATGACTGGGCACAGTCCTGCGTCACATGAAAGGTGTGGGAAAGCGCAGAAGCATTGGTTACACTCACATTTCTGGCTTCAAAAATAGCCTGAGAACCAAACCATGACTTCAGAGCCGAGGCAGCTCCCAGGCGAACGCTGCCAGGAGGGGCCGAGCCCCCGGCCAGCCACACCTGGCCAAGGCACCGGGACCCTCCCTCCGTCCCTGCCGGGCCAAGGGACAGCCCCGAGTGCCCTCGGATTCCAGCCTGGCTGCAGTCAGACGGGAATTTAAGCTCCGAGTTAAAGACTGGAGCAGTCCCGGTGAGCGAGGCATTTTCCAATTACCTCATCCAGCCTATCCAACCCTGCGCCGGCTTTGTAAACTCAATGAAACCGCACACAAATTATACTGACACTAAGAACAACATTGCACAGGCTGCCCTTTGCTGTGCTCTCCAGGTTTGTTCTGTTTACAACTCTGTTTACTGCCCTCATCTCCCCACATTACTCAGGCTCCAACATGAGATGTAAACAGGCAAAAATTTGGCTATTGGTTCTGAGGGCATGATTTTTTTTTATGAGTTCTGATGGGGATAATGAGAACAAACTAGATTTTTTTTTGCAGAATTGCCTGGGCTGCTGGAGCAGTGTGTGCCCTGTCTGAGAACAGCCCAAGTGCCTTGGAGGGTGCTGTGTCCCTCTGTCCTGGTGCTGAGCTCACAACTCTCTGCCGTAGGACACATTTCCAACCCACAGAACTCCTATTCCTGCATGGCTGGAGCTCACCAATGTCCCACCTGGACGAAGCTCAGCAGAGCATCATGCACAGCTGTGGGGAAGCAGGAGCTTGCCAGGCACAGCCCTCGACCTTGGTGGCATCGGCTCCATGGATCCTCTCTGCATGGAGCTGGCAGCTCAGCCACCACCACAGAAGGCAGCTTGTGCCAAACCAGAGTCACACCTGTGGCAGGCCAGGCACAGGCTGCAACAAACAGCAGTCATTGCCAAAGGAAAGATGGAAAATCTCCAAAAAAACAAATATCCCAAGTACCTGCACAAACTAGCTGGGCTGCTCAGCCCCTGCGCTCACTGCCAGAATTACAGAATGGTTGGAAGGACCTTAAAGATCATCTTGTTTGCCACCCCTGCTATGGGCAGAGACACCTTCCACTATCCTAGGTTGCTCCAAGCCCCAGTGTCCAACCTGGCCTTGGACACTTCCAGGGATCCATGGCTTCACCGGGCACCCTGTTGACCTGTTCCTCCCAGGGAACAATTCCTTCCCAATATCCCATCCATCCCAGCCCGCTGCAGTGGGAAGACATTCCCTGTGTCCTGTCCCTCCAGGTTCTGGTCCAAAGTCCCTCTCCAGATCCCCTGTGGGCACCACAGAGGCACAAGAAACCTCGAGAAACACTGCCTTGGTGCTGTGGGGGATGGAAGGAGCGAGTCCCCAAAACACACTGTGCATGCGGCCCTGTTCCCATATCCTGCATGCCACAGGAGCAGAAGGTGCTCCACACACACCAGTGAGTATGACACTGCAAACTGGGTGTCCCTGCAGCTGGGGAATGGCACTCCTGGCACTTTGTCATGGTGCCACCACTTGTGCAAGACACTTGCACTCAGAGTGCATTGCAAGTGGAGGGGCACTTAAAAGACAGCAAGGACATCCATAAATGTATGCAAAAAATAACAAGATTTCAGATCAGATGCATCCATCAGCTTCACACACTGTCACACAGTTCAGCTCCCCCGTGTTTCAGCCACATCATACCCCATGTCCCCAGCCTGCTTCCACACGGGCAAAGTGACAATGACACTTCAGAAAAGGGAATAAAGGGAATGGTGAAGCAACTGTTGGTTTCTTGTGGGTGCAGTGATTCTCTGAAGGAGCTTTGCTCTCTGAAGGCCCAGGTCCACTTCAGTCCTCGTCCCCTTTTGTGGCAGCTCAGGGTGTTCTTCCCCCCAGCTCAGCACACCCTTGCTCCCATGTTTCTGCTGACACAGCAGTTTGTTGGCTGTGAATTATGTCGCATGCAACACTGCAAAAAGACAAATTCTATGTCCTTTTTTTTTTTAAGCTTTTCTTTTCATGCCTTAAATAGCTAAATGCAGTTTGCCTTTTTCTCATTGCTTCAGCAATGAGTAAGCACCTGCTCCGCACACACCACCTTTCAAGGTACATTTCTAGAAGTGCTTTTGAAAAATAAGAGTCTTTCAAGGCTCCAAAAAAAGCAACAGCATTTCCTCTTCAGAAAAGCACAGTATTAACTGAAAAGGTGATGCCTGCTAGAGAAGAGGAGCACAGACAGAACTGCTGCTAGGTGCAACTACCTGGGAACTGAATAACAGTGGCCTGGGAATGGCATGGCAAGGATCAGGCTCTCTGTGGCCTTGGAGCATCCATCCTTGTGACTTCTGGGGCCATTGTGGCTTCACAGATATTTTAAGCTGCAGCTGAAAGCCGTAAGTGCTGGTGTGCCCTGTGACATGGGTTTGAAGCCAGACAGCTCAAGGCTGGCCACCTCAGGTTCTGGAGGCCCACAGAGGTCAACAGCCTTTGGTTTCCCTCTTCCTGTGTGAAACGGAAGAGTCTGAGGAAAGATGCATGTTCTGGTATGATCTGAGACACTGTGGGTCAGAGCCCTGGCTGGTGAGCACAGACTCTGACAGACAGCTCTCACACAGATTTCAGCAGTTCATCCTTTCAGGCTGCACCCTGTTGCTGCTGGTCACAGGCTGGGTGACACAAACAGGAACAAGTGTCCTTTCCAGACCTATGCTCCATCCCTTCGGGTTGGAGGCTCCTGGAGCTCAGGGAGCTGAATGGCTGTATTTTTCCTGGCATGTAAGAGATGGCTCCACAGGTTGTGAGTTCCCTCATTCTGACCCCTTCATCACCGGCTCCTGCTTTCCCTGGATGTCCAAGTCTGGAACCAAGCACTGCCTGACGTGTGACACACAGCACTCAGAATGAGGAAGGGGAATGAACAGTCGGTCACTCTTTTTCCAGTGACCTCATCACTATGGTTAAAAAAGGGAAACTCAGAGAAGCTTTGTGGTCTAATACATAGAAATACGTATATTCCTTAGAAACAGAGTTTTGAAATGCATATGCAATGGCACACATCATTTACATGGATTGATGCCATGACTTGTTGCTCGAATCAGGTCTCTGCATTCAGAAATTCTTTGCTAATCGGGTGTCTGTTCATGTGTGGATTCACATTCCCAGTGCGTGTTTGCACTTGCCACAGTAACTCCCTGCAGCAATCAGGCACACCTTGTTTGTACACCCTTACCCAGACAGTTGCATATTTGGCATGACTGTGCAGTCCAGAGAGTGTTTATGAATGAATTAAACCACTTAACAAAATCAAATGCTTGGGGAAAGGACAGGCAAGAAGCAGCTGTGCTTTCTATCACTCAGCATTAAAAATACAGAGGATTGGCATCTTCCAGCCTCTCCTAAGCACGCTCTGTTCAGCATTTTCCCCTCTGGATGCTAAATGGAAGAGCTGCCAGAACACAGTACCTGCAGCATGAGAGTTAAATGGCATGCACTGCATGCACTGACCTAAACTGGTCTAACTAATTCTAGTATCATATTTCTTAAAGCTACTATTGCCAGCATTACTTCCACGTATCAGCTCGTTCCAGCAGACTGCTTCACCTTCTCAGCCAGCAATCCTTCTCAGAGCCGCTCACTGAAATTACAGATTGTTTAATTTCAAAACCAATTAAATGTAATTAGAGGAATTTCTACAACCATTCCCTTTATGGGGTGCACGGCAATGATCTGTAATTCATCACCACGGTACCCCAGAAAAGGATGTGAAAGACTTTCCATAAGTGAAAAAAATTCCATCAAGACAAATTTGCTTCCTTTTTTCCCTTCTTTTATCTAGGGAAAGCACCTAACACAAAGACTGGGTCTTCAGTCGAGTGCAGGGGAATTTGGAGTGTGTTTCTAGCTCTGTGTCAGACAAAGGCCTGGGGACCTTTTGGCCGCTGCCACTGAAACTCTCTGGTGACACAGCAAAGGCAGCTGGAAAGCTGTCAGCAACACAGGATAAGCCCAGTTTATGTCCCAGCTGGCTCACTGGAGAGCAGCAGGTCTGGCCCTTGCCTGGCGGTGGCCAGCAGTGAGCCTGATGTGACCATAGGCAGTGGGCAGGATTTTTCACAAAAGTCCTCTGTCTTAAGGTCTCAGGTCCACGTGTCTCACCTTCCCAAGCACCACAGCTCACACTGAGCTCATGTGGATCCCCCAAACCTCAGCACTGCTGGGCTCTCCTCACAGTCCTGCTCCAGAGCCCTACTGGAATTCAAACTCGATGAATTCAGCACAAGTATTTTGAATTTTCAAAAGCAACCAAAAAACTTTTGTGATCCAGTGAGACCTGACTTACACCCACTGTCCTAAGGCTGGCTGTCTTGCCTAACCTCACTCTTGTTTCAGAGGAAGGTGGCCCCGTCTCAAAGACAGGCTGCAGCTGGGCCAGTGCCAAGGATGGAGATCAGATGTTGTCATGGTGGTGGTTCCCAGCTCCTCTCCTGCAGAGAGCCGTTTGAAAGGGAGAGAGAAAATCTCTGGCCAAGAGAGCAGGGCCTCCTGTGGTGGATTTGGGGCAACTCTTCTTGCTGCAGCATCAGCATTCCCACCTGCAAGCCTCTGGGAATGGTGCACTGGCCTATACTGGTGCAGCACTGGCCTATACTGGTGCAGCAGCACTCAGAACTTCCCTGGGTAGGCAGGCACTGGTATTACTTGGGGACAAATTTCTGTGGATTATTTAACTCAAATGATCACATACACTTCACACAGTATTTTCCATCATTCCCCACATGAATCCCCTTGCTCTGCCATTTAGCAATTACTGGCAGACAATTTCTGATATTAAACTTTGGGGCTAAACCCAAGATAAACTACATTAGCCCTGAGATTTTTCTGTCCATCAGGCCAGATTCTTTTTCACACTGGTTTTACACAAGCACAGGAGTGACCCATGCTACAGACTTGGCTGTTCATTCAACGAGAAGAGCTTAAATCCACTATTTGTATATACAGGCAATTTGGGGTTTCAATGTAACACAGACTACTGCTACCACATGCCTGTGCTTTCATGCAGATTTTTCCTGAATGTTTTGCAGTCCTCTTTCCTATTTTGATAAAAGAAAGTTACTTTCAAAAGTAAAGGCTTATAATTTCTGGTGATCTAAACAGATGTGACTTGACAAAGGGGTCCATTGTAGAACCATGTTAGTGCTTTATTTTTTAACGATGAAGGTTTTGGTTGTTTGTTATGGTGAGAAGTAGTTTCCCCTCCAGATAGCCCCTTGAGAAATTCATGAGAGAAAATCCAGACTGTGAAAAGTATGGCTTGAGAGGAATTTGAAATAACATTACAGGGGAAGCAAATAATCATGAAAATCCTATTAGAGAAAGCCTGGGCTCATGCCCACCTTCAGCCCTGCTCCAGGTGAGCTGTCTGGCTGTGTCTGTGCCACGACTGTCCCCAGCAATCAGAACCATCAGTCAAGCAAAGCTGTCTGTCATTCTGGAGACCCACAAAGCAAGGTTGAACTTGCCCAGTGGAGGCTGGTCTGAGCCAAAGACAAAAAAAACCGTGAAAGAGTAAAACCATGGGTCAAGGTAAGGAGGGAAGAACTGGCAGCAGAACCCACTGCCATTGCACAACTCTGGCTAATCAGACACAGATACAGATGAAAATCATCTGTGAAGGCTTCAGAGAAGTTTACATTTCAGCTGGGTTTCACAGCTGGACAGGGACGGCTTCACATGCAAAGCTGATTTCTCTAGGGTGCAGCTCTGGAGAGAGGTAACCCCTGTAGTGCCTCTGAAAAGCTCCAGTTTCTAACCCACGATCAGTCTTGTTCCCCTTCTTTGCAGGCTTCTTTCCATGCACATGCTGAAGTACTCTGCGCTATTGTAATTCAAATACAGTTCAATAAATTTCAGTTCTTGTTTAAGACTTCATTTTTGAAGATAGCAGAATAGCTTGGGTTCATGTTAGAACCCAAGCCCTCCAGCATCAAAAATAATCTGTCATAAATCTAATAATACCAGCTTTTCAGAGAGGAGATGTGAGGTGCCAAGACATTTCACACACAGAGACAATCATGAGATTTGGCTTCAAGTTCCATTTGCATTTTTTCAATCGTTACCTAAGGCTGGACCCAGTAATTTGAGCTGAATCACCTCAAGGGGTTTTATCCAATGGTTCCCCCCAAGCAGGGTTTCACAGCTCTCAGCAGAGCCCATGTTTCCCTGCCTGCTGCAGAGGTGATTCTCATGGTTGGATCTCCACCCAGAACACCACACTCCAAATTTTGCACGGTGCCTTTCTGGAGCTGAGGCACAGCCATGGCTGGATCTGGCCCCACACTGCACTGGGAGAGATGACCTCAGCATATGGGGAGGAAGATAAGCATGAGCACAATGGATCCACAAAACTGTTGGAGTGCAGGAAATTGGCCAATTATCCAGCCCTGATTTTTAGCAGAGACCATACAAAGGGATCTTTATGGATGAGAAGACCACAGAAAAGGAAGGAGAGGCAACTCTCAGGGAAAACAAAAGTGTGGTGAACTGTAAGTATTTATGACCATCCTATGAAAAGTTGTTCCTAGCCCAGCTTATACCTACTGACTGAATGTATGAATTATTTAGAAGAACTTGTTAAAATAAGCAAAAAAATATTTAGTAGGTAAAACTGACAATGCTTCTAAATGAAAGCAGCTTTGTGTAGTATAGGAACTGGTGTCCTTGCACACCATGGGGCTACAGCAGGGATGGGGCAGGAGTGGTGTGCTCATCTCTGGGCATCAGCTGGCCCCCCTCACTGATATTCCTGTAGAACCACTGGCCATGGCATTCAGTGTGCATCAAACCTCAACACATGGATTTAGACCGGAGCAGGATGTGTCAAAATCAGTCAAAAGGGATGGAGAGGACAAGGTGAAGCCCAGTATGCAGCAGAGATACAATGGCTCTGTGCAGACAGGCCCTCACTTACACTGCTGCTGGGCTGAAAAAATTATCAGAAAATACCCTCTGAAAAATTCCTTTTCCTGTCTGATTTTGTAAACACAAGTTCAGCACAGGAGACTCCATGGGATAAGATGGTTTTGATGACTTCCAGCTGCACATACACTCTGCAGACTCACTTCCCAAACAGCCCATTATCACTGTGCAGGCAGTTCATTTATTTGCTGAGAATTCTCATTTAAAAAAACTAATCAGGCAGGATTTATTTCCCTCTGATAAGGCACAAGAGGGCACGGTGAAGAGTCTGGCTCCTGCCAGTTGTCAGGCTCCTTGTCTGGAGGTTAACGTCAAGCTGACAACAGAGCAGGGCTCTGACGTGTCCCTCAACCCCTGTGTCCTGCGGGTCTGTCTCTGGAAGCTGGGGCTCTGCCACCAATGTTTTCACAGTATATGAGAAGGATCAGCTCACTGCCTGGGTTTCTCCAGGAGTAAAAGTGAGGTATTCCAGCCAAGCAGTCAAAAGGATGCAAGGATGGGAGTCCACTACTGTCAGGAATTGTATGAGGCCTTAACCAAACACAGATCACATCCCAGAGCACCTGGAGCTGCCACAGGAGGATTTTGGGACAGCAGATTAGGGCTTGTACAGACAACCTAAAGCTCTTCTCCTTGCACTGGCCCAATGATATCATCCTGGGGAAGCAGTAGCAGGACCTGCTGCAGGGCTCAGCCCACTCTTGCTTGGGAAGGAGCAGTGAGCGGGGCAGAGTTCCCTGACACAGGGCTCAGATCCATGCAGAGCCGAGATCATCATTGGCAGATCTACCTTCCACAGGGCTCCAAAATCTCTGTCAGCAAAGAGAGAGCAACTGGAAGGGAAAAAAAAAGACTAAAAGAAAGCCTGTATTTAAAATATGCTTTGTTTTCTTTTAAAAAAATCCAGGATTCCATCCAGCTTGAAAGAGGAGGCGAGCACTGAAACAAGCTCTTTGTTTTTTGCATTAGTTCAAGAAGAAAATACTTTAAAAAATAATTCCTTTGAGGTTCTGATACTGCCTCTAGCCCCCACTTTTGGCAGGCTGGGAGCAGGTCACAGGTAGTGTTCTCATCCCTGGCCCACAGCCCCTCTCTTTAATCCTTTCCAGCCTGCATGGGGATCTTCCCCCCCACACCCCCTACTGCAGTATCCTCCATCCAGCATTTCAGTCAAGGCACAGTGGCCCCCACACCCTTTCCTGGAGGACCTCCCTCTGCCTCAGGGGTTTGAGCCCTGTGTCCCTCCAGACTCCGAAAACACACAAATATCAGTCTTGCAGGAAGCTTGGGTGAACTGGGGGCTTTGTGGGGTGATGACACCCCCTGATCACCAGCAAGGACATGAGAATGGAGTCCAGGGACTTGGAGTAACATGGCCTAGTGGAAGGTGTCCTTGTCCCTGGCAGGGATGGAGCTGGATAATCTTTAAGGTCCCTTCCAATCCAGTCTGAGATTCTATGAAAGAGCAGCCAAGAACTTTTCTCAGTCTTGCTACTGTCTGAAGACTCTCAAATGAAGTGCTGCTCTTTACCAGCCTCCAATGCTCCCCAGAAATGGCTGAGAGGTTAATTCCCATCAGGGCTGGTGCTCTCTGCCCACAGAACAGAGGGGCTGGTTTATAATGCTCTCTCACTGAAGCTGCCATCCTGCAGTCGGGGCCATGCCTGACACCAGCCAAAGGGTCTCTGCTTCAGTTCCTGAAGACACAAACTCGCCCCTCATTTTCTCTTGGTTGCACTGGCTGTGCAGGTTGAAGGCTGACTGCCAAGTGTTATGGTGTGAAGCCATTTTCCATGTAAAGGTCTTGTTTCTCATGGCTTATAAGTTCCCATTCCCTGGCTCCATTCCTTTGGGTTGGGATTTGTCATGTTTGTTCTTTAACCCAGGGGGAGAATTTCTTTAAGAAAGTTCGATGGTGTAAGTAGCAGCAATTCCTCATCTGGCTTTCATCATGGAAGACAAGAGACATTCACAGAAACTCGCTGCCTCTGCCAGGGAGGCAGCAGCAAGGAGAACTTCTGTCCCCAGCCCAGTACAAGCCCAATCCCACATGTCCAAGGGTTTTCCAGGAGTAAATCCAGCAGCAATTCCTGCACTTGGACATGGACAAACACCCACCCAAACATGAGCATTAATTGCAGCCCACAGGGCTACTTTGCAGATGGCTGAGCATGAGGATGTGAGCAGCAGCAGCTCACTGAGACATTTTCCAGGTGCATCCTGGGTTCAGGTGAAAATTCCAAACCTGCAAGGCACCAATTCTTAAACAGGCCCATGGAAATGGCTTGGTGGGGAAGGGGGGGTGGGTGTTGTGGATGCAAAGCTCCACATTCCTTGGCCACACACACTGGGAATCAGAAACCCCCTACCCTGGGCTGATCTCATGAGTAAAGGAGGATTCTGTCCCTCTGCCCAGTCAGGTGAGATCCCACCTGTAGAGCTGCCCTGGCCCTGGGGCCCAGCACAGGAAAGATGTGGAACTGTTGGAAAGAGTCCAGAGGAAGTCATGGAGCTGCTCCAAGGGCTGGAGCCCCTCTGCTCTGGAGCCAGGCTGGGAGAGCTGGGGGTGCTCACTTAGAGAACAGAAGACTCCATGGAGACCTCAGAGTCCCTTGCAGGGCCTGAAGGGGCTCCAGGAGAGCTGGAGAGGGACTGGGGACAAGGCATGGAGGGACAGGACACAGGGAATGGCTCCCACTGCCAGAGGGCAGGGCTGGATGGGATATTGGGCAGGAATTGTTCCCTGGCAGGGTGGGCAGGCCCTGGCACAGGGTGCCCAGAGCAGCTGTGGCTGCCCCTGGATCCCTGGCAGTGCCCAAGGCCAGGTTGGACATTGGGCTTGGAGCAGCCTGGGACAGTGGGAGGTGTCCCTGCCATGGCAGGGGTGGCACTGGGTGGGCTTTAAGTCCTCTGATGAGCCAAGCCAGCCTGGGAGTCTATCATTCATAACCAGAGCCAGCTCTGCTGGCTGTGCTGATACAAACTCCCTGGGCAGTCCAACTGCTCCATGCCGGCTCCCATGCAGCAGAAGACATAAAATACCTTTGCTTTTTTGATTAAACAAAACAAAACAAATCAAGCAAGGAATGTAGCTCCAAACAATTGATGTGTTATGATTGAAATTTCAAATGAACAAATGTCAAATGTGCAAAATGAGTCCCACTCTATCCACCTGCATCCTATGGCTCAGACTTCTCTGTGTGTTTCCCAGGCTGCCATGAAGTGCTGCAGAAAGGGGTTTCATCTGCATCCATGGAAAATACAGTTTTGAACATCCTAATTTTGTTTGGTTTAAATCTTAACCATAATATTTATATCAATGCAATTTATTCTAATTTATTTTCATTTAAACATATGCACAGGAGTAAAATAAAATCAAGTCATGTTAGGCTATTTTAAAAACAAAAACCACAGTGCAGATAAGGAAGATAGATTACATCTTTCCTGTGGAGAGATGACTGGGGGTCACCAGGCACTGACACAAGAAACAGAAATTTGTTTCTACACCAAGGAACAATAAAAAGGCCTTTAAACATTTTGACAAGCAATTGTGAAGGTAGAGTGGGGAGTGAACTCCACGGGAAGGAATGATTCCTCAGTCTTCCAACTAAGCACAAAAAACAGCACACAAAAGAAACATAAAAACCCACAACCCTGTCTCGGTTCTGTAGGAAGAAGTTTTTTGTGATTTGAAACAGGATGTTGCTTTTTCAGATCCTTTAATTTATTTACCAAACACGGAATCTCCCCACAGATTTTAAGGGTTAATCACATCACTCCTCGTTCTGCTGTCACACCCTGAAGTGCCATTAAATCCCCCCAAAAAGTGGTGGGAGGGTGCACCATGCTGATAGCTGGGCTGTCCCAATGAGTAATAACAGGATTTCTCAGTGTGCCATTCCCCAGGAACAGCCTGCCCCAAACTCTTCCCTTCTAGAGCTGAGAGGGCTGATCTCAGATTAAGTAGACAGAAAGAAATGCCAAAGGCTGCTAACAGCAATAACCTGAACCTTGCAGGGGACTCCTGGGACTCCAAGGTGGAAACACAATCTTGCCACAGCAGCCCCACGGCACTGTCAGGCAGGTAAAGCAGGGAATGACTGGGATAAACGGGCCAGCCGGGGGCAGTTTCTCTTCTGATCCAGTCATATCATAACATTCCACTGCCTCTTACTATCAGGGAAGCACTCCTGTGCTCTCACCTTCTCAGGAAGGTCAGAACTCTGCAGCTTGCTGGCTAGACCTGTCTCCTCACGCTCTCCCTTCTGACTTCATCCTTACAGAATAAATTCCATGGGGAATTTATCTGCCTTGTCGCCCTGTGCTTGTGCTTCACTCTCCATATTGCTACTGCCCTGTTACCAGCAGTGTTCCCCAGGAATGAAGGACTGACTCCACCAGCCCCTGCAGGCTGGGGCAGGCCCCTCGTTTGCTCACTGGTTTCCTAGGGATAACGTGGAAAGGAAGCAAAAGTAACTCAAGGATACACCCAGCTGGCATCATCCAGGCGGACCCAGCAGAGGTTGGAGCCTCATGCTGAGGAAAGATCAGCTGATCGTATTGCTGAGCCAAATCTACCATATTTAAACCAATTCCAGTTAGAGGTCACAGACAGGAAATCCAGTCCCAGTGCTGCTGGGGGCAGACTGCTCCCACAGCCTGATGTGCTCTTCACTGAAGAACTCCTGTGACCTCCTGGCTCCAGCTCCTCCCATGGAGAGGCAAGGTGAGAGGAAGAGAAGAGCAGGAACAGCTCAGCAGATTCTGGGCTGTTCCCAGTCTTTGGAGCTCCACTTCCAGTCTCAGCTGATGGACTACTGGGACTCAGGGAAAGTTTGAGTTTTCATGGGAAAAGAAAACACTTCTATCTCCTGGTTGTCTACAAAAAAAGATTGTTTAGTACTAAAAGGCAAAGTTGCTTTGCCTCAACTCGGTATTACACCTTAAATTCCCATCAGTTTTTATTTTACCTCACCATTTTTAACTGTTTGGTGTTAACCACACGAAACCTTTCAGCCATGGTTCTCGTGACCAGAGTAGAGTGCACTGTATATGAGAGGAAACAAAAGGCCCGGTTAAAGATTTTGCAGCCACTCCAGATAAAAGAAGAGGGGTATTTAATTAGAGTGGCCCTTCTCCAGATCGTGTCCAAACCACATCAAATACATAAAATACTGGCTGCAGGAAATTAAAATTGGAGCCTTAAAACCATGAATAAATCAAGGAATTCTCACGTTTAACTCTGTCCCCTGACCCTCAAGGTCTTCTTTCCTGATCCACTTTCCTAACAGAAAGTGAGTTGATCTGCCAAATCAGGCCCTGTGCTCATCTCTGCCTGTCCACACAGCACAGCAGCAAGGGGCTCCCTCTCCTCATCACTGCCCCTTTGGATGTGCAGTACCAGGCATGAGTGGTTGAATCAGGGCTACCCAAAAAGTCTTGGCTCACACGTCCCTTCCCTCGCTGGGAATTAGGGTAAATGACACATCTCCCACCCTTGCAAGACATCCCCGCTGCTCTCAGCTCTCTGGGGAGCTGCTCTGCTGAGCCACGCTGAAAAAGAGCACTGATCCCTCTTGGGGGATCTGTGCAGGGAAGTGGTGGAATCACTGTCCCTGGCAGTGTTCAAAAAATGTGTAGATGTGACACTTGGGGACATGGTTTAGTGCTGGCTTGGCAGTGCTGGGGGAAAAGTTGGACTCGATGATCTCAGAGCTCTTTTCCTACAGTAATGATTCTATGAAACTATTCTGAGATAAAAATCAGTGCAGAATTAGGAGACTGCAGTAAACAAGTACAAACAAAATAATTCTGGATTCTCAATTGTTCATTTAATGCCAGTTACATCAGAAAAGTCACACTCGAGTTGTACTGTGACAGTGTCAGAGAGAGGGACATGGCATTTCCACCCCGGAGACTCAAAAGGTGAAGGTGGGGAGGATGCTGAGTGAAAGGATACCAGACTCAAGCAGCTTGGGGCAATAATTTCATGTTTCATATCAACACCCACCCTGCTTATCTTTGCTGAGCACAAACCAGAGGTACTGGCCTGGCTGATGAGCTCCAACACAATAGAGCAGGCACTGCTGCTCTTCCTAGAGGAGATAAACTGTCAAGTGAATTGGAGATTAACTATCCAGATGTAAATGAATTCATTGCTATGCAACTGATAGGGCTCAGGCCTGGTTTAGTGCAGGATGGAGTCAGGTTTGGAGAGCTCTCTCAATGGCTGAAGAATTTATAACCTGTATTCATGGCCCTCTGTAAACGGCTGCCTGACAATGCCAGCTCTGGCAGCATTGTTCCTTTTGAAGGGCTTCACCACTCCACCCCCACTCCTCTGCCCCCAATTTACTCCCTTCCTCCCTGGATCCCCCACAACCCTCCCGATCCCCCCTCTCCTCCCGATCACACAGGAAGAAAGCTGGGGGGAGGTGACCTCCCCAGCCGAATTTGCTATTCATGTTCCGTTACCCCTCACAAATCCTTAACTTCTTGTCTCTTTTTAATCTTTTTTCTCTTGAGAAAGAAAAGATCAAAGGGCTTGGAGGTTGATGTTTTCTGAACTAGGCACTTCTTGCCATGGGAAAACAGCGATGGGGAAGGGCTACACAAAGATGTTTGTGACTGTGGCTGGGGGAGAGCCCAGGAGATGGGACTTTCCTCCAGGGAAGTGCTTTTTGGAAGCCTTCACCAAGCAGCCCTGGAATGGGGATGCAGCATCACTCTCAGACTGTGGGGCTGCAACAAGAGCATGTTTTATTTCAGGTCACACATGAATTGCCTTAATTCCAGGAATGAGGAGGGGGATTGGGAGTGTGTCCTGGGCTGGATGGCCCATGGGCACCACCAGCATGTGCCTCCAGTAGTTACTGGAGCACTGGACCAGTGTGGAGCTTGTCTGAAGACCACTCATTTCTCCTGTGGCTTCTCAGGAATGCATTAAGAGAAGCAGAAATAGATACACTCGCATGACTGCTCCAAGCACAGGGAAAAACCTGAGTGGGGTCCCTGGTCCCAAAAAGACAAATGATTCTGCTCTGCATTTCCACATGATTCATCAGGGTATGGAGGAGAGTTTCCATGCTCACAGAGGAGTGATGCAAAAGAATCCCATTTCCCCACCTGACGATAAACGTTTATCTCAAGGCAGGACTTTGAGGTTCCCAAGTATCTTTCCAGGGAATATGGATTTTTCCCTCATTCAGTAATCCAGTTTGACACTGACTGGCTGTCTCCTGCCAAGGAAGATGAGTCACAAAGCAGAGCCCACACACAAATAAGAGACTTGTACCAAAGCACTGATATCAAATATTTCAGGGAAAAAATGCTCTTGGCCTAAAGGTTTGTGTGAGTTTCCAGCGGGAGATGGAACTTCAAAGCAGAGGCTTGAATCCCTAAGGAGGAAACCAGGCTCCTGAGAAACCTTTAATCATTGTTGCTTGAACAAACAACAAACAATCTCCTGTTTAGAGGTCTCCTTCTCCTGGAAAGTAGATGGTCGACACTCTTATGATTTGGAAAAAAATCTTACCTAGACTTGAAGGGCTGATCTGAATGACATTTTTTGCTCTAAGCCTGAGTTCAAGGCTTGCTGGCACAGAAGTGGGAATCTGCAAAGACTATTCAACTGCACAGGTTCAGCCCATCATCTCTTTTTCTCCCAGCTATCCCAGTCATCCACGCTGTGACACCTCCTGGACCTGTCAGAGGATGGCTGGGTCACCAGGGCCTGATTTTCCTCTGACACTTCTGTGCCAGTCCCTGCTTTGCATTTTGGCTTCTGCAAGAACTCTCATGGACTTTAGAGTTCCCTCATGGGCCACTGTCCTCTCCCAGCAGGTCCTGGCACCTTGTATTCCACAACAAGTAAGTCATCCTTATCCAAAGCTTATTTGCTCTTTAATTTTCAAACTTCTGATCTCACCAGGAAATGCTTCTCCAGAGCCTTCAAACTCACCATAGAATTACAGAATCCCCTGAGCTGGAAGGGACCCACCAGGATCACCCAGTGAAGCCCCTGTCCCTGCCCAGACACCCCAACAATCCCAGCTCGGGCATCCCTGGCAGCGCTGTCCAAACGCTCCTGGAGTCTTTTCCTGATCTCCACCCTAAACCACTTCTGACACCAGCATCGAGCAGCTCAGGCACAACTGCCTCACTGTCCCTCCAGTTCTGGGATGCACAAGACAGGGCAGGATCAGAGGTTTGCTCCATGCACTTAATATTTAATTATTTTAGGAACAGCCTTCCTTGTATCACACTGCTCCCAGCTCTTTTCTTGGCCAGTGTACACTCAAACCCACAGGCCTGAGCCCATGTCAGGAGTCTGTCTCTGGGCCCTAATGACTGTATGGCCACTCTCCCTTCTCATTCAGCAACTCCTGACTCAGCTCCCTAATGTGAGATTAAAATCTGTTCCATGTGTTGCATTGTAGGTCCTGTGAGGGTTTCACAGACACACACCACGAAAGCCCTGCAGCACCCCCAGTGCTGTGACAAGTGACAGGTCTTAAAGCAACCCTGAAAATTCATATGGCTTCTCTGCCTTCCAAGCTGGCTCCTGACACAGACTTTAAGAATGTGTTTCCTCTGTAGGCTCAACAAATGCCTGAAAGGCGCTGGCAAGCCAAAGGGAACAGCTGCCTCCCTTCAGAGCTGAACTACTTTCATCACCACCCCCAAAACCAAGCACAGGAGCATTCTCATTACTAGAGAGGATAAGTGTTTGTGCTGAAAGAAAAATGTAAATTGCTTTAAGAAATGCCAAATTAGCACAAGTGACCCACAATCAGAAAGGCAAAAATTCTCCAGTGGAGATTTAAAGGCAGTTGAATATCTCAGCAAATTACCTCTGAGGCTGTCCTGATGACAAATCTCTTCTTGCACTTGGGCTATGATCCCTATAAACCAGTTGTCCTTACAAAATGCTTCTGATAAATTTTGCTCTACTGCTGAGGAAAAAATGCAAAATGTCACCATCATAAAACTGCCACATGTGTCTGTTCACTCCAATCACACAGAGCTTCCAGGGGACAAATGTCTCCCTGTGCTGCAAACCAGTCTTTGTCATTTCTGTGGAGCCCTGCGTGGCTGATGAGACAGAGTACCAATCCTGCTGCACTCAGAGGAGCTTCTGTGACATAGCCCCAGAGAGGTGAGTGATACAGGTGTGGTGTGACAGTACAGCAAACCAGCAGCAAAGCTTCTGCTCCAGGACCACAGGCAGGGCAGGGAGGTCACACGAAGCCTCACCCAGCACAGCCCAAGGAGTCAGGGCTCATGTATACAAAAAATTTAAACATTTCAAGCTGCCTTTCCCTGGCTGGTTTTCGACTGGACAGTGCTTCAGACACATCAGTCACATGCTGTCCCCTTCCAGCTGGCACAGGGACCAGTGACCCTGACCATGACACCAGTGGACAGCACACACCGCACCCCCAGACCGACCACAGCCAGGGACAGTGCCAAGGATCACTCCTCTCCAGCTGTCACCCAAGGTATCCTGCACCCAGTCGTCTGAGAAGGGAAAACTCATTTTCACACAGGTCTGTGAGCCATCATAAGCACCTGTGTAGGTGCCAAGTCCTCATGGTTTTCCTTTCTCTAGTCAGTGAGGACTCTGTTTTTTCCCATGTGCACTCAGATAGAAACCCAGCAGCTCAGAAGTGCTTTCCATGGAATATTACAGACCTGAAGTACCCAAAGCATGGACAGAAGGTCAGGGGAGGTGGTTCTGCCCCACTGCTCTGGCGAGACCCCACCTGCAGAGCTGCCTCCAGCGCTGGAGTCCCAGCACAGGAGGGAAATGGAGCTGCTGGAGCCAGTCCAGAGGAGGCCATGGAGCTGCTCCATGGGCTGGAGCCCCTCTGCTGGGAGAGCTGGGGGTGCTCACCTGGAGAGGAGAAGGATCCAGGGAGAGCTCAGAGCCCCTGCCAGGGCCTGAAGGGGCTCCAGGAGAGCTGGAGAGGGACTGGGGACAAGGGATGGAGGGACAGGACACAGGGAATGGCTCCCACTGCCAGAGGGCAGGGCTGGATGGGATATTGGGCAGGAATTGTTCCCTGGCAGGGTGGGCAGGCCCTGGCACAGGGTGCCCAGAGCAGCTGTGGCTGCCCCTGGATCCCTGGCAGTGTCCAAGTCCAGGCTGGACATTGGGGCTTGGAGCAGCCTGGGACAGTGGGAGGTGTCCCTGCCCATGGCAGGGGTGGCACTGGATGAGTTTTAAAATCACTTCCGACCAAACCAGTCTGGGATTCTGTGATTATCAATCTGTCATGAGATCAGTACCCTGTGCACACACCAGGAAACACCACATCCACAGGACACAATTACAGGCACAATGTAGAAACATGGGATGCACAGACAGAGACAGAACCTTGGTAGTACTGACTGTAATGGAGACTCTTTGGAAACAGAACTCCATGTCTCCATAAGCTGAAAAATGATAGTTGTTCCCTTTATTAAAATACTCCCTATAAGGAGAAAAGCAGGACCAAGGCTCCAAAGAGAAGCATGGAGCCTCATTCCCTTTCTAAAAATGAATCCTGATGAACACATGACCTTCTGATGACTCCCTTCTTCCTAACAAACTGGCTTCACAGAAAGAATGTGAATATACATTTGAAGCATATACTAGCAGAAACAGCATTGGGAAGATGTAAACCTCAGAATCTGCACCAGAAACCTGCATTTATCAGTTGTTTTCATCCAGGCAGGAGACAGCAATAAATTGATAAATTCAAGCACAAGAAAGATGTGGACCTGCTGGAACCAGTCTAGAGGAGGCCATGGAGGTATTCTGAGGGCTGGAAACTCTCTGTTATGGAGACAGGCTGGGAGAGCTAGGGGTGCTCAGCATGGAGAAGAGTAGGCTCTGAGGAGTCCTTATTGAGGCATTTCAGTGTCTAAAGGAGGCTTGTAAAATTGAGAGTTTTTACACTGGCAGACAGTGGCAGAACAAGGGAGGACAGTGTTAAAGTGAAAGAGGAGAAATGTTTGATATTAGAAAGGAGTTCTTCCCTGTGAGCATAGTGAGGCCCTGGCACAGGGTGCCCAGAGAAGCTGTGACTGCCTCTGGATCCCTGGAAGTGTCCCAGGCCAGGTTGGATAGGGCTCAGAGCAACCTGGGATGGTGGAAGGTGTCCCTGCCCATGGCAGTGGGTGGAACTGGATGGGCTTTAAGGTCAGTTCCAACCCAAGCCAGTCTGGGATTCTATGAATTCAACTTTTCAAACTCTGAAAATCTCCAGCAAGCACCTTCATGAAGTTTAATGAAGATGCAAATAAAAGTTTGTTGACTGAGGCTGAATTATTCTCAGTTGCCCAGAGGAGAGGGATACATGAATCCCACCGAACTCAGTGGGAGCTGGGTTCCTCATGTCCAAGATTATCACCAAAATATCCACATAAAGTAAAATTCCTATTGGTAAGAGGTTTGTACATTCTTCAGTCTCAGAGGAAAGCCCTAAAAAGGACATTTTGCAGGTCCCTGCAATGCCTGGGTGACTCTGCCTGCTGTGGGGACAGCTCCAGGGCACAGCCCAGAGGTGGCACTGCCAATTTGCCACCTGGAACGCACTTCTGGAAGAGCCCAGCTGTGTTCCACCAGAATCCCCAGTGCAGGCAGAAGTCCTCACACTGTCCCCATCCAGGGGAGCAGAGAGCAGGAGACAGAGCGTGGAGATGTGGAGCTGCTCTCAACACATCAGCCCCAGCTCCCTATAACAGAGTTCAGGCCTGCTGTGTCCCTGGTGTCCTGAGCATACTCCGACCTGTGGAGAACACCTTCTCTGACTTTTCCTCCTCACTCCTGTCTCATCTTTCCTCCTCACTACCCATTATATGATGTGTTTACAACAGCATCCATCATCATGGCATCCAGGGAAGACAGAAAGCTCCCAAAGGCCGAATTTCCTTCCCAACTTTGTCATTTTGCTTTTGTATTTCAATTATTTTCCTGACAACAGGCTGGGGAGGCTGAAGCTGGCTGGAGCAGGCAGTGAGCAAGGAGCAGAGCTGCTGTTACTTGCACACATCTGCCGTTCTCCAACAGCAATTTGGAAAGGTCCAGACTCACAGCTCTTGCCCCAGTATGCTCTCAGTCTGCCTTAGTCATGAGGAAATAGTTTCCCATAAAAGCCCAGGGGCCTGTGGAAGAGCTTGACAGAATCTTATTCCCTCTTTAACTTTCAAACCCCATTAACTTCTCTCTTTCAACTGCCCTAGCTGGGAAGGACCTCGGAACTAAGCTCTGGAGTGGAGGAGCAGGTGCTGGGGCAGCCCTGGGCAGTGTCCCCATGCTCTGCCAGCTCTGCAATGTGGACCCTGCCATGGTGGCTGCTCTGGTGAGCCTGTGGGCAGGTGAGCCCAGGTGGAGAGCAGTGGCTTTCTGCAGCCGCAGGGAATTTCCTGGAAGAGCAGCACGGCAAGCCCAGTCCTGGATGGCGCCTCTCTGCAGGACTCCCTCTCCTTGGCTGGAACTCCTCCATCCCAACAGCAAGTTCAGAAAATAACGTAATAAAAACAGACTTATTTTTTTTTTCCTTTTTTTCTCTGTCGCTCATTTTACTTTACTGAGCTACTGCATATGGAGCTGAATCTTTATTTTGGCTGCTGTCCTTCTGCAATATCATTACCCGCGCACAGAGGAAAAGCCCTCTGGAGATTTCCAATCCAAACAGGCCCTTGTTTTATCTACAGCTATTTGAGTACATGACCTCAGATAACCCCACAGCCAACTGTGTGCCAAATTCAAACTGCAGCCATGGGAACTTTAAATACAGAGAAGATTTTCCAGCTTCCCTCCGAAGGGAAGGCAGTGAGTATCTCGCTCTGCTGGGGCTGATGGGGCCGGCTGGGCCTGCAGGGGTCCGGCCACGTGGCCACGGTGGCACCGCTGTGCCACGGATTCACCTCGGCCCGGGAAGCTGCACACAGACTGACCCCTGTTCCACACACAGTCACTGTCCCCTCCTCTTCTCAGGGCGCTGCAACGGCTTCGGATTACTGGAAAGACAAACAGCTGCACTTGGGCCAGCAGCCTCATCTGTAAGGCTGTGTTTGGATTCCCCTGGACAGGGGGAGTTTTTCATCTTCATTAGCTGCTGTTCACAGCCACATCCGCCATTATTCACTGGGTCAGAGCCTCCTGCTCTCTATTGCTGCCTACGAATCCAAATAAATCAATTAATCTGGTACTTTGAATGAAATTCAGAAAAATTTGGCAGCCAGCGTTTCAAAAACAAGAAGTGCATGTGTGTGCCTCACTCTGCAAGTCTTTGGAAACAGGACTCAGAGAATTTAGGCACTAGAATCAGGGATGAGAACTTTTCACAGCAGTGCCTAATTTGCTTTTTGTCCCTGGATCAATACTTCCTCATGTATGCACTAATATGAAGGAGGAGAACCACAAAAACCCAGACTGGTTTGGGTTGGAAGAGACCTTAAAGCTTAACTCATTCCACCCCCTGCCATAGGCAGGGACACCTCCAACTATTCCAGTTTGCTCCAAGTCCTGTCCAGCCTGGCCTGGAACACTTTCAGGGATCCAGGGGCAGCCACAGCTTCTCTGGGCACCTGTGCCAGGGCCTCCCCACCCTCACAGAGAAGAATTTCATCCTAATATTCCACTCAACCCTGCCCTCCTTCACCTTAAGGCCATTTCCCACTGTTCTAACATCATATGCACTTGTGAAAAGCCTCCATCCAGGGAATGAACCCTAGGGCTGAATGCAAGCACAGAGCAAAAAAAATCGGAAGCTCTAGGAATAGCACAGGAATTTGGTCTTGACAGTCTCCGGATCAGTTTCTGACACTGTCACACTGAACACATGCCGATATTATTTCCCATCAGGAGCCAACCCTGTGAGCAGGGCACAGCCTGGTGATCCCTGGGGTGGCTCTGCTTCTCCTCACTGGGGTTGTTACGTCTGTGGGATGGGGCACCAACCCCGTGGGCCGGGTTGAGGACAACAGCCACAAGTGGCTCTCCCAGCACCACCACTCGTTTCCCAGGGCCTGCCAGGCTTCCCAGGACGAGTCAGGCTTCCAGGGGCACCCAGGCTTGTCAGGACACCCAGACCTCCTGGGGCCCAGCACTGAAACACAGAGCTTTAAACAAGCATTTTTGCAGAGGCAGTGTCCCACGGGGTGGGAGGGAGGATGAAACTCCAGAAATCACTTTGGTCCCTGGAGCAGCCCTGATGCTCCAGAGCAAGCCTGGGTCTGGGATCTGGGTCTGGTACCCTGCTGCCAGGAATGCTGATCACACGCACTGGGGCACTTTTCAGCTGTATGCAACTATACATTCATATGCATTATCCAGAGACCTTTGCATTTCAAGGCTGTTGTTATTTTGATCTTTACAACCTCTGGAAAAAATGAGTTCAATTAAGTCTCATCATTAGGAATTTGCATAAGGTCACTTCAAGGCTTCATTCATTTCCTCTGGTTCAGATCTCAGTGCTCTTGGTGTTTCCCCTCCTCACTTATAACCCTGTTGCTGTAGGGCATTCAAAGTAAATCATCCACCACCAGTTTCCTCTCTTCAGCAACATGCATGAGTTTTTCATTCAGGCTAAATGAAGCTTCAACTGCTCTGTACAGCAGCAGCCTAGTTAAAGGTACAGCATCACTTGAAAAAAAAAAAGAAAATATATTAATTTGGACTCCATTAGTGGGAGGAAAGATTTAGTTGCATTTGGCAGCACAAGTGCAAGCAATGAACCAATTCTTACATATTCTCTGAGAAATTCATTTGAGAAGCACAAAGAGCCCTTTTCACTCGGAATAATGGAGAAACACCCTTGGAAGCTGTGACCTGTGCTCAGGCACAGCAGAGCTGAGGAGAGGGGCACATGAGCTCCGCATTGCTCACAAGCTGGGGTGTCTGGACACAGGGATAAACACCCACCTAACTGAGTTGAAGCTCAAATTTCAGCTAATCAGATTTTGAACTGCCAGGAGGGTCCAAACTGAATGTGTATCACCAGGGTAGGGCTGATCCCCCAGCCCCAAGGCTGGGGATTCACCTCCTGAGCCAGGAGTGGGCAGTGCTGGAGCGAGGGGTCCCGGAGAGCACGGCGGGCACCGGCCACGTTCGTCCCTGTTTGGCCGGGGCTGGGCACTGGCAGGAGTTCCCTGAGCTCTGGGCTCGCAGGGCTCCGGTCAGCACAAGCTTGTGCTGAGCCAGCGCACACAGAGTCCTCCTGCCCCCTCCCCTCCCCGCACATCTGGGCAGCTGCAGAGCGAGCCAGACTGGGGAGCTGAGCTGGGATAAAATTAGCCATCTGGTTTTGACAGGCCTGTTTCAAGTGGGATCAATTCCCTCGTCCTGTGGCCCTGCAGTTAAACGAGCACTTGTGCTGGGACGAGGGGAGTGAGAGAGGGGCTGGGGCAGGGAGCAGAGCCCCGGCTCCATGCGGCTGCACTGGATGCCTGCACTGACTTAAAATTCTCATGCAATCCTGGCAGAAACATCCCGGTCCCATTTCCAACAGACTCTCAGGGACCATGCAGCATTCTTCTGGCTCTCTTTTGCAAATGGCTTGTATGAGCTGGGCCCACCGACACCATTCACACTCCTAATTGCACCCATAAACATCACTGCACCCTGGGGACGGGTGAATCTTGTCCTGTGTCCGACACAGATCCTGTCTTAAGTTTTCAAAGCCTTTCATATTTTTCCAAAAGGGTATTTTCAATATTAAAACACAATAATGCCTCAAACTAATGGGGATCTTTCCACCTAACCTTTTCCCTCTATTTATTCCATGTCCTCTACTGACACAGCTATCTCTCTCCTGCTAAGCAACCGGCTCTATACGCATGGATGACTCTTTGCAACTGAAAAAATAACTTGGCTGATGCAGCTTAGGTAGGAGAATCTGAGTGTGTGCATTCCTTCTGCGGCTGGCCCCAGGAAAAGGACACCCTGCCACTTGCAAACCTGGGAGGTCTTTGAGAGCTTGGCAGCAGTCCCCTGGGAGGCCCGTCATTAGCCATTTCAAACTGGCTGTAGGGCAGCGCTGAATGGGAGCGCCGGACAAAGCCCCGCCGAGCTATCCGTCAGGAAAGGCTCCCGGGCCTGGCAGGGGCTGTTAACAGTAACAATGATGACAATATAGCCGGGATTTTCAGGGGTGGGGACTTCAAAGGAGCCCTAAAGAGGTATTTTTCATTAAGGAGTAAGAAAGCAGCTGAGTATTGTTTTTGGCATTAAAGCTGAATATGAATGTTACTGCGATAAGTCACAGATCAGGACAGCATAAATTTGCACTGATTTAAATATGCATAAACTGCCTTTCTGTGTTCCTTCCATTCTATGGGGGCTGCAGAACCTGGGCAAACCAGCAACCCTTGGACCTTCCCTCATGGACCCTGGGATGCTCCAGTGCTTATGAACACCAAGGAGCAGCCAGCAAGCCCCTTAGCAGTGCTTGTGAGGTGCCGCTGCTGTAAGCACACATTGATACCACACTGGGGTGTCAGCTCAGGGCTCTATCCTGAGCCCTGACCACCCGCAGCCTCCCCACAGCCCCTCCCCAGCTCAAACTGGGAGCTAGCCTGGGTCTCGCTGGGCAGGAGTCACAGGGACGTAGTGGATGCAGGAGATCAGGAGGGGCTGTTGGTCAACAGGGACTCTTCTGCATTTAAATTCCAAATCTGTGATTCCTTGGGGGTGAAAAGGAAGATGATCATAAGGAAAAGCATCAGAGGGATACCATGAAAGACTACTGTGACAGCAAGTCCTCCTAATGGTGAGAATTTACTGATTACTCTGCTGTTTCTGCATGGACCATGACGGACGATGGCCTGAGAATAGGAGTGCACTGATAACAGCCTCGAGTTGTGCCAGAGAGTTAGATATCAGACAGAATGGAATGGGGTGCCCAGCCTAGAGGGATTTAAGAGCTGTGTGGATGTGGCACCTGGGGACACGATAGCCTTGGCAGTGCTGAAGGAATGGTTGGATTTGATGATCTTGAAGGACTTTTCCAACTTAATTCTGTAATTCCATGGTAAAACCATTACAAGCATATTCTGTCAGCAGCCATGGCCTGTCCTCGTCAGCCTGGCAGAGGTGACCAAAGGGCTCCCCAGAGCCAGACCTCCCACCTTTCCTCTCAGGTGACCTGTTGGCTTTGCCAGGCCAGGTTTAGGAGCCCCTTGTGGCTCAGGAGCCCTGTCCCACTGTAACCACCTGTGGGCCAAGTTAACCACCTTTGAGCCGAGCCCAGGACCAGTTTTTCCCCCCAAGAGCCCAAGCCCAGAGCTATTACATCCAGCCAGCAGGGAGAAAGTGCCCACAGGGTTTACGGCACAGATTGACTTTCACACCTCGCTGGCCACACAGAAGAAACTCAATCTAAACAGCGTAACTTTGCATAACCGATTATTTTCACTGGGGTAATCTGAGCCCGCCAGTAAATGCCAGTAAATGCGGCTGATCCAGGGAAGGCCCTGCTCGGGGGAGGAGCGGCCCCACAGCCGCGGGCAGCCGGAGCTGGCGGGGCCGAGGGAGGGAGGCTGGTCCTGGCTCTGCGTGGGTTTGGTCCTGGGAGCTGAGGCTCAGCCCTTTGCCGTGGGGCGCTGTTTGCACGGAGGGAAGCACAAACGACTTCTGAGTGCCCAACTCCTTCGCACAGTCAGTGACTCGAGTATGCAAAGCCACGCGGAGGGAAGCACAGAGAGAGCTGTCTAGCTTTACTTGATGTCTTCTTAACTTTCTTTTCCACAATGTTCCAGATATTTTGAGAGGCTTCAGCTTTCAGGCTGACTCCCCAGTGACCTATTATCCCTGCACATTGATCACTCCATGCTGTCACCATTCATATGACCTTGTTTGTAGGTGTGGGAATTGAAGCAACTGAATTGAAGCAAGATAGAAGACATAAACCTAAGACCCTGGGAAACTGGGCATTGCAAAGATGCTAATTAGCTCATTCCAAAGTAAATCTTATTCCTAGCCCTGGTTGGTTCAAGACCTCTGACATATAAGGTCAAGTCCCTGTCCTGCCTTTGGGATTGGACCTTTGCACTCAGGTATTCCCTATGTACTGTGAACTCGACCCCGCCCCCGCACCTTTGGTCACTGCCTGCCTTTGGAACGACATGGATTTTGGGTACTGCTCCTAGGACCACGTGGATTAAAGGATATCTCTGGCACACCATCGTACCCATCCTGTTATTATTTTTATAGCCATACTATTACCCAGTTTAGCCGGTAAGGTCGTCGCAATGGGAATACCCCCGGAACACGACGCTCTCCCACTTCACTAAAATGCCTCAGCAGGGGCAGCCCTCCTGGAAAGCATCAAGAGAAAAGCTGAGTTGGGAATGGGATTAAAGAAGCTTTTGGGCATGAGACAAAATCAGACTTTCATCTGCATCCTGTCCCAGCACTTCCATGAATAAAAGGGTGATCAACTCAGACTATGTATCTTAAATTAAGACAAGTAAATCATCCAAATCCCCTTATCCAGAGAAAAGATAATGACTCACAAGGAGCGTGCCCTGAATGTTACATTTTCCACCTTTGTCAAAATTCCTACGCTGCCATTTCTCCCTCTAAGCTTGCTCAGCCAGATTTTACCTTGGGCTCAGCTTCATTTCATCATAATAGCTGCAAAATATCCTCTTCATCAAGACTGACACAACACATGAATTGAGAAACTCATTTAAAGGCTTTCTGTCTCTGTTTTCACCAGGATACTGCTGTGGCTGTCCCTGTTTCTGTGTCCCTGTCTCTGTGTAGTTCTTGGATGTGAGAGTGTTTGCACAAACACAAAATGGTCTCTTCCATCCAGCCACTCATTCAGACCAGATGCACCTTGTGGGGACAAGGCCTTTCTTCCTGGAAAGAAAGAATGTTGCTGACCATCATCACCAGCTGGAAATGCCTTTGCAGCTGTAGGTACCGAGGACAATCCTGCACCACATCTCACTAGGACCTATGGACACACAGTTTTGGCACAGGGAGTCACTTTGCCCAATGAATACCATGAATAACAGATACAGTCTGGTTTATGTCACAGGAAGTGACACAGTTTAATGCCTAAATGTCTTCAGATAAATGGTGCTGAGCAATTGCAGATTTGGCAAACTCTACACAGAAACCAAGTATGTGCAGCTCAGCCTATGGTGCTTCCAAGGAAGGCTCCAAACATGCCTGGAGATCCCACATTCCTCCTCTAAAGGAACAAAGGTCTGCTGCTGGGACTGCTGTGGACCTAGGATGGCTGCAGAGCTGTGCAGTCCCCACAAAGCATGTTGCAGGAGTTAGTGGCATTTGCAACCACGGGACAATGGTTTTGTGCAGAATTCTCAACAGGACTTGGGAAAACATTGCCCTGATACTGAGTTATCACAGTACTGGAGCCCCTCTGCTCTGGAGCCAGGCTGGGAGAGGTGGGGGTATTTAGCCTGGAGAAGAGAAGGCTCCAGAGAGACTTCAGAGCCCCTGCCAGTGCCTAAAGGGGCTCCAGGAGAGCTGGAGAGGGACTGGGGACAAGGCATGGAGGGACAGGACACAGGGAATGGCTCCCACTGCCAGAGGGCAGGGCTGGATGGGATATTGGGAAGGAATTGTTCCCTGGGAGTGGGGGGAGGCCCTGGCACGGGGTGCCCAGAGCAGCTGTGACTGCTCCTGGATCCCTGGAAGTGTTCAAGGCCAGGTTGGACACTGGGGCTGTGAGCAGACTAGGATAGTGGGAGGTGTTCCTGCCCATGGCAGGGGTGGCACTGGATGATCTTTTAAGGTCCTTCTACCCAAAGCATTCCATGATCTTTGTGCTGCTCTGGCGAGTCCCCACCCCCATTCAAACACTGGGAGCTGGCCAAGCCACCCTCACCATGACATACAAAGAACATTATAAGGGCACCAATGTCAAAAAGGAGGAGAAACTACACAGTGCATAAAACATGGGAATTTTGACTTCTTGACACAGTCAATACACTGAACTATGACCTCAGCAGGCACAGGGGACTGGAAACCAACAGAACTTAAATTGGTTAAAAATCTCTTCTTTTCTCATGACATTTGAGAGAAACCATGGGGACAGTTTCCTTAGGACACATGGGAGTTAGAGCTGTGTCACTGCCTTCTCTAGAGAGTTCCTCGTTTTCCTTACAGTCACTCCATCACTGTCACCCTCTGACCCTTCATTACTTTCTCCCAGTGCACCAGCATCTCTGCTGACCAACATACTTCATAGTCTGTCCAAACCCATGAGAGGAAGAAAAAGTCTTGTAAAGGCTGTATAAAAGGACATTTACTCTGTACTACATTGTGTCTTCTTTTCTATGCTAGTCTAAATACAAGTGCTGTTTTCACTGCCAATCGTTGTTTGCTTGTGCTGTTTCCACTGGCTAAAACCAGCATTTTTCCAGCTAGTGTTGCCCTCCAGGAAAAACCACACATTCATACCTTTCTTGCATTTAGCACAGGACAACAAAACTGGTTCTCAGGAATAAGGATGTCTTCCTCAAAAAAAACCATTTGCTGTCAGCTGAGGTTTGACCTCTAATGGCTAATTTGGCATCATCATTTTGAGCACTGGAATACATAACAGTGTGAAAAAAACCCTCCCTGCTGACGTTTTATTTCCGCCTGCAGCTTTGCAAGTGAAAATAAAAGAACTGAAATAAACACCCAAACCGAAACCTTAGGTACAGTCTCTCACATACATCCACAAAGAGGCCTTCAAGACAAAGATCTGTAAGGGAAATTTCACTGAAAACCGAGCTTTTGCAGACACTGAGAAAGAAAGTCTGCAACATGAGACCGTCTTCCTTGAAGAAACACAGCTGATCCCAGCTCCCACTGCCACTGGGCTGTGTAAAACATAAACTTCACGCTAACCCTATGAAAACAGTCAACATGAGAGAGAGACAACAGTCTGCTCCGAGCTGCTGAAAGAGGAAAAAAACCTCTCAGGCTGTCATTCTCCCCTTGCTGTGACCTTCATGCTCCACTGAATTTCTGAAGATACTGAAATCTTGGCAGGGAAGTGTACAGTCTGTGGGAACCAGGCAGTGCCGGCCAGGCTCACTGCTGAGAATTAGGCCCAGTTGAGCCCTTTTTTGGGGGACTCTGAGTTTTATGTGGCCAACAGCACGGGGCTAAGCCAACTCCAGGCTGGGAATTTCACAGAATTGGTGCTGTGTGCACTCACGTATCATGTTGCAGAGCCATCACGGACAGAGTGCTCCCCCTCTGCCTGGCAACCATGAGCTGGGGCTTACTCAATGTCTACTGGAATCTCCAGTGCCTAAAGGGGCTCCAGGAGAGCTGGAGAGGGACTTGGGACAAGGACCTTGAGTGACAAGACACAGGGAATGGCTTACCACTGCCAGAGGGCAGGATTAGATGGGATATTGGGAAAAAAAATCTTCCTTGTGTGTGTGGTGAGGCCCTGGCACAGGCCACCCTGGCACGGGATGTGGCTGCCCCTGAACCCCTGGAAGTGTCCAAGGCCAGTCTGGACGGGGCTTGGAGCACCTTGGGACAGTGGAAGGTGTCCCTGCCCATGGCAGGGGCATTGGAACTGGATGAGCTTTAAGGTCCCTTCCAACCCAAAGCATTCCCTGATCTTCATGCTGCTTCGGGGTGTCCCCTCCCACTGTGGGGAACAGTGACCACTCACTACAGGCTCTCACTATCGTTTATAAACTATCAGAGGTTAGCAAATAAAAATCTCAATCAGAGACTCAAAAGAAGCAGAATTTGCCATGACAAATTATCCCAGAGTCTAATGGTATTTAGTAAGTCTCGTGTGGAGCCACTCCATACAAAGAGTTCGGTCCCTCTCAGCGAGGCGTGGTGCCAGGGCGAATGGCCACTCAGCCACTCAGCCAGCCCTGGACAAGTACCTCTGGAGGGCAATTCGCTCCCTCAACAGTGTCTGTCGAGGCAGAATAATACCAGCTGTGCTTCCTGGATGGAGCCTCTGCAGCACAGGCTGCAGATTACATCGGAATTGCCAAGACCAGGATAAACAAAAAGATTAAGAGGGCCTCACCCTTTGTGTTGAACAATCGCACTCTGAAGCAAGAAATCACAGCCCACGTTGTGGGCAGGCACTGGGCTGAGCCCAGTTTGGGTGACTGGGGAGGAGTAAGCAGCTCACTCACACATCTGGGGAAACCACAGATACTCTTAATCACAGGTTTTCCTGACCTGTAGGTGCTGACAAATTGCATCCTATGGATGAACCTTTTATTAAACCACAGAGGGTTTCCAAACGATATTCTCTTTCTCAGCATTCCCAAGTAATTGAAATCTGGCACACGTGACCCTTCTGAATTCTTCATTTAGAGGGTGACACAGTGCTTTCCAAAGAGATTTCAGGGCTGAAAGGAAGTAAATGGAGACGTGATGTTGCATCAGTGGAAGGCAGCTCAAAAGCTGAACCAGGGGCTATGAGAACTGACATTTTCGAATTCTTTGATGATGTCTCAGCCCCACTGGAGCTGAAGACGCTTTTTGTCCTGAGTGACTCCCAAGGCCAACCCCTTGCTGTCTGCTGAGGCAGAAACATCTCATGAAATACGCAGCCTTTAAATCTTACTCTTTTTTCTCTGTGCATGATGAAGGACGACTGGTATTTTAAAATGAATAAAATGACTGTTCTTCAGGCCAGGAAAGGTGACCACAAAGCAAAATTGCCCTGGTTCCACTTCCATGCCATGCTGGAGCAGGAGATAGCTGCTCAGTTCACAAGTGAGTGAGAAAGACGATGCCTGGCAGTTCTCATCATCGTCTGGACCGACAGAGCAAGCCACATAAAAGGAAGAAAAAAGCCTCCTGATCAGATTGGTGTGACAGAGGCTCATGAGAGACATGCACATTTTCAATCTAAATGACAGCTTGAGGGATCTATATTACTAATTATCGACTAATATTGCCAGAGTTCCCAGGCTGGCTTCAAAGGTTCTCGCAAAGTGCCCCAAGTACAGGGTTTCCATCTCATCGTAAGGCCTTTTTCTTTGTCCCTGCTAAATGGATTGCTCCATCCTGGGCTCCCTGTGCATAAATCAGCTTGCACATGATGAGCTTTGCAGCAATGAAATTCGTTACCTTAACCACAAAAAAAACAGAAACATTTGCTGCAACTGTAAGAATGCTTTTGCACCTAATTAAAAAAAAAAAAAAAAAAAAAAAAAAAGGCTGTTTCCTCTCTTCCTCCCCTTTCCTCCCTGCCAACTCCTAATCCCATGCTAACACCTTTGTAAAGGCTGGGATGCGTAGTTTGGAAACTGAAAGAGCAGGGAAGGGGGGGGGGGGAAAGTAGAAAAATATATCATATCTCCAGACAATGAAATTGAGCAGCTATCTCTCATATCCTGCAGTGCTCAGGCTGAGGTCATAAGTTAAACAGGACATCAGGATAGGTGATGTAATTTGCTTATTTAAGATCAGAGCATTCAGTGAAGTGCAAGAGACAACCTATTTGAATGTGCAGATAATCCCCGCATCAATATGGGCCTGTTCAGATGCACAAACTGCAGCTGGAGCCTGGATTTTTTTCCCCCACACATTTATTTTTGCAGGGGATATAATTGCAATCATTTTTCCTTGCAGGAAAGCCTTGAAACCTCACCTGGGATCAGCCTCCTGTTGCGTTAGGTATTGTTCAAGAGGGGTCCCTGCCCCGGCCAGCTTAAAGGCTAAAGGGTCAAGTCAAACAGAGGGTGGGAAAGGAAAGAGAGGCCCGGGGGAGGTGGGGGTGGCACAGCGGCTCTGCAGGACCTGGGTCCCCCAGTCCGCTCCCCCCTCGTACCCGAGCAAAGCCTCAGACCCAGAACTGAGCTGAGCAGCAGCTCCACTTCTGAGTAAAGCCCAGCACAGCTTTTCTGCAGATGGACAGGCCCTCCTGGCTCCAAACCCAGCTGCAGAGCCTCACACCTGTGAGGGTTTTACAGCACTTGGAAACCTTTAACCACAAGGTTCTTCCAGATTCCAGGAGGAATTTCTTGGTGAGCCCAAACAACACTGAACACAGTTGTCCCTTCAAGCCACAGTGACAAACCCTTGTGATATAAAGATATAAAGCTTGCAGTGTTTATCTCCTCAGTTTATCACCATCCGAGCCAGGATTCCTCCCTGTCAGCAGCACTGCTCACCCCAAGCCTGCCAGCCCTGCACCTTCACTGATCTGCTTTCACACCAGTGCTCTTTCAGTGACGCAAGTTGGCTGGGCCAGACACCTCAGCCACGGGAAATGAAACATCCTGGGCCCTGGGGCTCACAAGCAGTCAGTGACAAGGCCCTGGCACAGTGGCAAGTCCAGGTGTGGGTGTAGCCCACACCTCCTTTGGGTGGACCTTCAATCACATGGCATGGAAAAGCAAGATGGCAGAAGTCAGGCCAGTCATCCAGGTAATATATCCTGCCAAAACATGGTTGTTCTCAAGAGTTTCTTTAAGAGACTGGAATGATGTGGAGACATGGAGTTCATGTCCTTCTGCTGTTCCACCAGGACATACCCAAGGTGTCACAGCAAGATGTCCTAAACAGGGACAGCACCAGGAAGGGAGGTGGGAGACAACCACTGCTGTGAATGGATGGACCTGGGAGAGGAGCTGAATTTCATCCTGCTACAAAATGACCCAGCTGTCAGCTGTCTGTGCCCATGACTGCAGCCACCTAATTTAGCAGGTTTGGGTGTATTTTTTTTTCTCCTAGTTCTGTGTTAGAATCTCCTTCAAGCTGTGGAGAGCAGAGCATCACTGATCTCCTGGATGAGTCAGGCTGTGAGCTGACCCTAAGGCTGCCCACAACAGCCCCCTACAACTCCACAGAGATCTTCCTGACTACTCTAAGGGTTCGGCGTATTGAACTGATTATATCCAAACACCCCAAGCATTATTTCACACTGTCCCTTCCTGAAGGAAGTATTTCAGCTATCTGAAAAGAAGTAACATATAAGATACTGAAATGTGTGCAGAGTTGACAGGCACGTGACATTTGCATTTCAAATAGAAGGAATGGGTTTGTAACATTTTAAGGTGAAATGTAGAACTTCTATAGGGGTTGCTTGCTTGTCACCAAAAGATAGAATAATCTTTTCTCACTCAGCCCCACTAAAACATTCCTTAATAAAGGCAGCAGCAGGCTCAGCTACAGCTATTGTGCAGGGGTGGCTTCCCAGGATCATCACTGAGTCCTTACAATGCAGCACTATCTTGGGTTGCAATGCAGGATGTGACCAAAAGTCTGTATTCTATCACAATCTGTTGAAACTAAGAGGGGCAGTGATCCTGATTTCTGTGGGAGATATCCTCTGTTAATGGCCCAGCTGTTAACCCAGCTGTTGCAGTGTTCTTTATCTTTCCCACAGCCCATCCTCCCTCCAGGAGATCTCTCCTGTTCATGGCCATGCAGTCCCAGGGCAGGGCTGATAAAATTCCATCATCCCATTGGGAGATGCTCCAGCCAGGGGAGGAGCCAAGCATTTCCTACCCAGATCAAAGCTGAGATTTGGAACAGCAGAGCAGCCTTTTCCCACTGAATCCCAGAGGAAAACCAGAGCCTTGCACATCATCCCTGGAGCTTTGGAGGAAAACTGCACCTTGTGCAGGAGCCCTGCTCCAGCAGAACCACATCTGTCACTGCAGGAGGATGCAGCCACCATGGAATGGGACTGCACCAACCCCTGACTTACAGGGTGTCAGGTTGTGTTCTGACTCGGTCAGTGTTTTGGGTTTTTGTATTACTGTATTTTTATTTTAATTTTCCTAGTAAATAACTGTTATTCCTATTCCCATATCTTTGCCTGAGAGCTCCTTAATTTCAAAATTCTAACAATTTGGAGGGAGGGGGTTTACATTCTCCATTTCAAGAGAGGCTCCTGCCTTGCTTAGCAGACACCCGTCTTTCAAACCAAGACAAGCACTTGACAAACATATGGAATGAAAAGGTCATTCCTGCACCTTTACCTTTGGCAGCAGTCCCCACTCCTGGAGTCTTTAACTGGAGTGACCAAGCTGAAGCCCAGCACAAGTGGGAGCAGAAATGCTGAGCAGCCCCTGGATGACACTCCCTGTGCACTTGCTGCTCTAGGTCAGAGGTAGCCAATATTGGCCATTGGTTTAACAGAAAAAACAGCAGTATTTTGGCAGGGTTACAAAGCAAGCCCATTCTTTACATCTGCAAAAGAGAACGAGTCCATCCCTGCTGAGGGAACTGACAGGGGAAACGTATTTTCCAGCAGTCTTGGGTATAACATTGAACTGGGACCTATTTTTACCACATTCTCTGCACTACACGCATTAATTGCTACGACAACATTTGCTGTCATATTCAGTCCAGTCATTTACAGAACAGAAGTCCAGGAGACAAAACAAGCCCCTGCTCCATGAGACAGAGGGAGCAGGCAGGATGCCACATTGCTTCCTGTGACACACAGCTATGGCTGATGACACAGATAACCCATCCCGTGCTGGTAGCTCAGGCCCAGCTCCATGCAGGCGAGGGAGGAGAGGGGCCCAGCTCATGGATCAGTACTACCCATCCTCCTCCTCCTGCCTAGCAAGGACACCAGCAGCACCTGGCTCTTTCTGGAGCCCTGCTTGTGTGCCCACCATGCTCCCCCATTGCAGGGGCAGCCAAAACCCTCTGTCACCCCTCAGCAAAGTGCTCTGCAAGCAGGGGCAGAGCTCAGAGCAGTCTGAGAGCTCCCAGCCTCGGAGCAGCACAGACAGGCTGGCAAGCACCGCTCAGCAGTTTCGGGATCCAGCCTCCATTCTAATTAAGCCAAATTAGGTTTGCAAAGAATGAGGATGTTTTAGGAAGGACGTACAAAAGAACTGCTGAGGTCTCTGTAGGCCATGGAGGCCCGGAGCATCCTCCTGAAGGCAGAAATTGCCACTGTTGATATGGGCTGTCAGTTTTTCACAGTGCTGGAGGATGATCCTGCTCCCTGTGCTGCCCATGGCTCCCCTCGCACATAACCCCAGGAAGTGCAGCTGGGAGAGCTGGGATTCTCCTCCAGAGCACCAGCAGCACATCAGCCAAACTTGTGCTGTCTGCAGAGACAGCTGAGCAAAATCAGCTCCAAAATGCCAAGGCCTTAAATGGAGGTAAATATGATTCAGAACAGGGAGAGGTTTGACAAATCAGCATCTTCCCATGCTAAGGGGTATAAAACACGCAGCTGCTCTACCACCACAATTTACACGGAAGGCATTTCTCCTGGAAGTAAGAGAACACTTAGTATATATTCCTAGCAAGATTGATTACCTCTATTTATATTGTAAACTAAGACAGCATGTACTAAACCCATAGAGTTAACCAGTTCCAGATCCCAGATCCTGAGTGAGGGGTCAGTTTTCCATTGTCTACTGCACAGTCTCGTGCATTTATTAGAGAGAACAGAGTTTCCTGCAGCATGTTTTTTTTTTTGTGTGTGTGTGCTTATTTTTGTGGTATTTCAACAACCATCAGGATGAGCACTGCTATTTTATGGGATGTCAGGGAATTGGAGAATCCACGAGGTTTTTTAAAGGTTTATTTGAAACAGCCAAGAAGCCAGCGTGCCACTATAAATATATGTATGTATAACAACTGCAATCTGTTCTGGGACAATAAAACCACAGGACTGAAGGTAGTATCCCATAGCTGAATATATCCATTTATCCTGCAGTAAGATGAACCCCTGTTCTGAGGATCCAACCTGCAGGGAGTTTCATCAGTTTCCTCTCACAGCCAACCTGCCCAGCTGGACAATTCTCATTTGCTCTGTAAGTTACAGATCCAGTTTCAACATCTGACAGCAGATATAACAGAGGTGCAAGACACGCTCTCTGGTGTGTCTGCTCCTACACCACTTGTGCAGTTCCACTGGGCCAGGAGACCCCAGATCTCCACCATGAGGCATCGAGCCAGACTCACTGGCTTATTTATCCCTAAGAAAAAGCTAACTTTCTAACTAACTTGCTTCTTTTTCTCTCTTTAAACACTGATAAGGTGAGAGATGTTGACGTTCCGTGTTGGTTTATATTGCAGTTTGGGAAGGGATAGATTTTGGCGTGTTGCTGTAACAAATACAAGAGTGAAATTGGAAGAGATGGTGATTTGAGCTAACATAATTAAAATTTATTCTTAACAGCAATCCACAGATATCCAGTGCCAAACACAATCTGGAGTCATCAACTAGCATGGACATGAATTAACCTAATAGCTTCCGAAAAAAAGAGGCAGTCCTATGAAAAAATCCTCCTATTAAAGTAATTAAGTGTTAACAGAATCACAGAGCCATAATTAAACATGGTTTATAATTAAAACAGCATGTGTCCTAGACAGAGAACACAGCAACAAAGAGAGTCCAACCATGACAGTTGATGCCAAAACACATGCCAAGAACCAAAAATCAGAAAAACAGGCGAGTTTCTAGCAAAGCTGCAGATGCAGAGCCTCTGATCCTCTGACTGAGCCCTCAGCACTGCGGATGTCACAGATGTGACTGCACTCAGAACTCCTCACGGCTTTGCCAGGTGCTGCCAAAGTTCAAGAAGAACTCTTGGGAATCAAGAAGACACCGAGAGCAAGGCCCAGAACACCGAGGCAGCGCAGGGAGCGGTGAGCAGGCAGGAGCCGGGGCTCAAGCCAGCCTCGTCCTACCTGGCAGCGGCTGAAGATGTCACTCAGGGACACCTGCACGTTGAAGTGCTTCAGCACCTGCAGCGCCTGTTCCTTCGCCTTCTCGGAGCAGTTCACAGAGAAACACCTTCCTTCTCCCACCTGGGAGCGCAGCTGCAAACCAGAGACACCAGTGAGGCTGAGCGTCAGGGCATGTGGGGCTGTTCTGTTTGGTTCGAATTCTGAATAATGCTTGGAGTTAGTGTGTGTTCACAGTCTGAATTCTGATCTGAGCACCACAATTGGTAACCTAACAGCCACCTCTGCAAGAGCTCTGACTTCTGAAGCAGTGCATGATTTTATGTGTATGAAACATGATTTAAGCTGGAGAAAGCGAGGCTCAGGCTGGACCTTCTCACTCTCTACAACTCCCTGACAGAAGGATGCAGCCAGGGGATGCTGGTCTCTTCTCCCAGCTAACAAGTGACAGGACAAGAGGAAATGGCCTCAAGATGCTCCAAGAGAGGCTGAGATTGGATTTCAGGGAATTTCAGGAACATTTCTTCACAGAAAGGTGGTCAGGCATTGGAATGAGTTGTCTGGGGAGGTGTTGAAGTCATCTCTGGAAGTGTTCAAGAGACATCTGGATGTGGCACTTGGAGACATGGTTTAGTGGGGACCATGGTGATGGTGCTGGGTTAACAGCTGGACTTGATCATCCTAAAGGTCTTTTCCAACCTTAACAATTCCATTATTCTATTCTATAGAATATACCCAAGTCCCATTAACTCATAATTTGGTGAGGTGGTGCTGACAGGGGCAGCAAAAGGATACTGAATTCAATCCCACTTTTCTGATGAAACTTGGCCAGATCCCACAGAGTGTGTCAAAGCACGATGATGGAAACAATGTCCAGTGACCCTCTGATTCACACAAATGTTTTCACCTGGAGTTGCCTGAGGGCCAAGAAATTTGAAGGGGTTGATGTGGGCAATCCCTCAATGTTTGTTACACACTCTGCAGAGGAGACTGCATCTGGGAATGAGCAGTCCCAGACACATCTTTATGGCCCTGCTAAGGACTCATAGGAGTGGGATCAACCACACACCAGTAAAGGAGCCCAGCAGAGGCATCCCATCCTTGTGGAGGGCATCCAAAGGCAAGAAAACTGAGGGAACCAGACATTTCCCAGGAGTATTGTACCCTGGAAGCAGTTATTTCTCTTTTGCAATTCCTACAAGTACTTTGAAATTAGAGCTCTGCCAAACAAGATGATGCTGGATTCTGAATTCCCTATTCCACCAGCTGTAGGCTCAAGGAACCTGCAGGGTGGCTGTACCCGTCTCACAGTGTCTCATTACAGGAGGAGTTTTATTCCACACTCAGACTTTCCATAGGAAATCAGCAATCTCTATTCTGCAAATATTCTGCCTGAGTAGCTGGGAGACTTTATACTGACAGTTTGTGACAAAGAAGTCCTGTACCCTGGCTCGTATGAACAGAATTCTGGCATATCCAGAATTATTTCACTCTTCCAAATGGATTTCTGGGCAGTAAAAAATTGCAAAGGACCTGCAGTAGGACATCACAGCATTGCAAGCACTGACTTGGCAGGTTCAGCACTGCATTTTGAAACGTGTCTGTGAACAGCTCTGAACAGCTGGTGCTGAGGGCAAGGTTGGGCTTTGCTTTGGCTTTTCTCTTTATCCATAACAACACAAAATCTCTCCAGCTTCCACCGGACCCATGTTTGGGGACTTCCAATCTCTCCCTTCCAAGCCTGAAGAAATGTTCCTGAGGGCTGAAACTCTCAGTGTGGAGCCAGCCAGCAAGCAAGAATCTCTGGGACAAAAAGCACAGGAATTGAGCTGCCTTTCATCTACCAGTGAGACCAGACAGAAACACACTGTTCTGGATTGATTGGCTTGACTTCCACCCCTGCCCCCAATGGAGAGCAATCACTCTCCCCACTGATGCAGGACTGAGAATAAGTATAAAAAAGCATTTCACCCCGACACTTGGTGGTTGAGAACAGCAAACCTCTGCAGATCCTAAATGCAGCTTTTAATGGAGAAAACATGAAAAAGCCAAGCCAGCTGTTGCATTCATGCCTGCCTTTTCCTCTTGTCTTCCCTGCACACCCCAGACCACACAGTGATCTGTGCCAGAAACACGCCAGCAGCTCGGAACACTCACGGTCTGATATGGGAGTCCAGAGGTCAAAATGACTCTTCCTTCCTGTCGGGCAATCTGGAAAAAATGGTAAAAATCCAAATGAGAAGGGGCTGAAGTTATGCTGAGTTCAAGTTTACTTGCAGTCACAGAAGAGAGAAGGTGAACTGGAGATATCAAGTGTTTCTCTCAGTGTCAGTCCACACCTGGTCAAGAGTTCCTGAGAGCAACAGCAGCTCAAGGTATGGCTCACTCCTTGTCCCCTCCCTGCCACTCCCTGCCTTGTCTCCCAAGCACTGGAACAAGCTGCTGGTGCACCTGTACCACAGATGGCCCAGGGAACCATTCCACCTTGAAACAATCCTATCCAAAACCAATCTTTTATTTTTTCCCCTTAACCCAGACTATTTCTATTTCTGCAGTCTGGGTCACAAAGAAGGAACAGTTGTGCTGCATAGGGGAAAAAGGAAAAAAAAACTATGCAGGTAATTCCAGAAAAAAAAAGTACTGTGAAATGTGTCTGCAAACGTCACCCCTTTAACAAAAAATGCTTCTTAGAGAAGGAGCATGTTATTGTCCTGGCAGCCCAACACACAGGAATTATGCATCTTTCCAGGCTGCAGGGAACATCTCCCATAGAGTTTATCATCGCCTAACTTGCAATCCTGAACTTTTGTCAGAGGTCTGGTCCTTCAAGTGGAAGATCTATGCTGAGTTACCATGGAGCTCCTCACCTGCCCTGCTGATCTTCACATGGGGTTGGGGACACTGCAGAAGGGTCGGTGCCAAAGGGAGACACAATCTGGAGCTGCAAGACTGAAGTGTGACTGACCTTCCTTCACATGACTGAATGACACCTATCCCTCCCAGCCCTCCCCCTCGTGGAGGAAGGACAAAGCCTTATGGCTGCAGCAATAGGAGGATTCCCAAGGATTCCTATGGGAACCAGGACTCAGCTGTGATCCTGCTGACAAGAGATCAGTTCTTTGAAGTAGGCACGAGGTTATTTCTCTCCTCTGGCTTGGATTCTCTTGGAAGCCCTCATGTTTTTCACTGACTCCAGATGTGTGTTATGGAGGCCTCTCATCTGGTTCAGAGTGCAGCAGCTCTCTCTGGATCCCTCTTTATTGGCAGGAAGACATATTTGGGATCAGAGTCCTGCTGCACTTCCCAGAGAGACACTAGCGAGCACAGCCAGGGAACACTAGACAAACCAATCGTGACTTTTAAGCTCTGTCTTGGGTAGTCATTCTTTTAAGATTCACTGGACCTATAGCAACAGGAAACAAGGGGCAGAAGGCTCTGAAGGCTCCATGCAGGCAGCTAAACAACCTGTTTTTTCATTTTTTCCTCTTCCTGAGATTTCAGGTATCTGCTTCGCTCCTTTAGTTGTGAAGTCACTCTTTGGCTGAAAGTTCTGCACTGAGAAAGCAATTTGCAACAACTTCTAAAGCATCTTTCTAGAGGCAAAATTACTGGATTTCTTTCAAAATCAACCCTCTCTCTCTCTCAATAAAGGAAAAAGCCTCTAAGAACAGGAGCCTTGAAGGGGCAGCAGTGACTCCCCATGCAGTTCTGCTACTGAGCAGCCACTACAGCACCCTTGTGGCACTTTAGTGAGGAAGGTCTGGTAAGTCAACAGCAAAAGGTCACCACAGGGATTTGCCAACAAAGGAAAAGGGATATGGAATTCCTTCAGACCCATGTTTGCTTCAGGGTAAGTCTGAGGATTTCACAGCTGGAACACTCCATTCTGACTTTCTGCATTCAGGGTTAATTAGTTCAAGCTTGATAAATCCCCTTATCTAAATGGCTCTGCAGAGACAGGCAAAGAACATCAAATAAAAAGGAGAAAAGCAGTAACTCTTCCAACATGTTTTTCTGCCTCTGGAACAACGACTGGGAGAAGCATGCAGAGCTAGAAAAGCCATGTGATAGCACACATCTGACTGAGACCACAGAAGGTATGTGCTGGACGCAATTCCTTCTTTTCCTCCAAAAGCAACAAGGGAAGGCAGCACTGGGACCATGGGGGGATGTGTGGTCAGGGATGCAAATGAGAGGAAAAGAACGCCCAGGGCAGCATTTTGGCGTGGTTGTCAGGGACCTGTGCTCCAGCCCAAGTGCTGCAGAGAGGGCATTGGCCTCAGTTTCACAATCTATTACAAAGATAGTATCAACTTCCTCTGGAAAAGGCTCAGACCTTCTGGATAGAAAGCACTCCCTGATCTGTCGGTATTACTGATTAGCCCTTAACGTGCCTGTCTGTTCAGCCAACTTCCATCCTGCAGAAATGAATGAACCCACAGGAATTACTGTCAGAGAGACCTGGAAGGGCAATGACTGAGGACAGAGGGCAGACAAAGCCCCTTTGTTTCCAAGCCAGCACCAGCAGCAGGATGATTCGTGACAACCTAAAGCATCCTGAACCAAGGCCAAAGGAGGTTCAGAAAAGCAGCAGCACAAGGCTGTGGATTTGTAAGTTAAACTTGGCCAAGTCTGTGTAAGACACATTGGGCAATGCCACGTGTCCTTGAAGAACCAAACTGCAGTACAGGAAAAGCTGTGTCCCCCTTGCAGTGATCCTGAGCCTGGGCCAGCAAGGCCCTGCTTCAGACCAAAAGGGAGTGGACAGAAAGTATCTGCCCCAAGATATGGGCTGGGAAATCACCCAGACAAGGATGTGCTAGAGAAGGGGATCACAAAACCCAGCCCAAATCCAGAGCCTCTCCTTGTAATCCCAGGCTCTTTTAAAAGAGACAGTAAACCAAGAGCTTAACAGCTCTGAGCACCCTCAATCCAGCCCTCCCAATACTGCAACCCTAATCTTCTCTTCAGCATTCCTGAAAAGTATAAATTGCACAGAGTTATCACAGGGTTTTGTAACATGACCTTAAGTGTCACACCAAAACCATGAACCCAGTTTTGTTCCTCTGTGCAGACCCATTTGTATCAAGGTCTCCAATTAAAGATCTTCTCTTCCTAAAGATAAAACATCAAAAGCCAAGTCTTGATCTTAAATGCAACACAGCTCTTCATCTGCTCTCTGTGAATTTAGCTCCCCACCAGACTAAAAAGACCAGCAAACCTGGAGAATATCATCTACATAAAAAATATGGAAAAAGCCAGTAAAGCTGAGACAAGATCCAAGATTAGATTCCCCCATTAGGTGAAGATCTGCTCACTGCAGGATTAAAATCCCCTCTGTGCCACCTGGCTCCAAATCAGTCTAGGGAAATTTAGATCTAGGTGCACATTGCTCTATCTGGCCCCTGAGATCCATCCTGGCCCTCCTCTGCGACTCGCTGGTTCACCTGGAGGTTTGGAGGGTAGGTGTAACCTTGCAAGGGAATCTTTCACAGCATGGGAGCCTCAGAAAGCCAGTTTTACCTGCCTTCTGGTTATTAGCATACTTCAAAAGATACCAGGTTTGCCTTAGCATCAGATTATCCTTAGAGATGAGGGTGATTTTGAAGACCAAGAGCAAAGTCCATTTAAAAAATAAAGTAACCCACCCAGAACTCAACTGAAGCAGCTTTGAGATTACACCTTGTCTCTTAAGAGAAACCTAAGAGACTACCAACATTTTCTTAAAAACTTTTGCTCTGGTCCTGAGGTACAACATTGCAGGATCTACTGTAGTCACTCAGGCTGCTGGGTAATTCTATAAGATTGGTGTGAGAAGGATCCCACTGCTTTGTCTTATTCTGCAAAATTGCAGAGAAAATGGGAAAATCCACTTTTCCATCCCCTTCCAACTATCTGGAAAATTCAAAAGATAGGTTTAAGATTTTCTGCAAAGAGAAGTTTGCAGAAGACAAGATGGAATCATAGAATAGTTTGGCTTAGAAAGGACCTTGTAAAGGTCATCCTGTTCCAACTCCCCTGCAGTGAGCAGGGACATCTTCATCTGGGTCAAGCTGCTCACAGCCTCCATCCAACTTGACCTGGAATTTTCCAGGGATGGGGCATGAAACAACTGGCACGGGGCACAATTTTAAATAAAGAAAACTTGAATTAATTGCAAATAACATGTTGCTTATAGGAGTAATTGCAAAGGCAAAGGGTGGATTACCCAAAAACAGCATCTGCACACACAGAACCTGCTGCATCCCAGAGATGGAATCTCCATGTTCTTTACCCCATGGCTTGCCTGGAGCTGGAGTCAGAATCCCTGGGGAGGAATGGCTGGATGCACACAGCCCTTCTTCAGAGAGGCCACACAGCAGAGAGCCAGGCTCGGGCCAGTCTGGGCCACTGCCCCAAGTTATGCAAAGGCCCTGCCCGAGGTGCAGGACTGAGCAGTGCTGCCAGGCAAGGACATGTTGGGGACAGCATGTGGTGAGTCCCACTAGCTCTCAGTGCACAGACTGCAAATAATTTCAGATAAAGGAGCTTGTCCAGCACATCTGGAACTAATTCTACCCCCAGCTGCAGACCTGCTGTGCCACACAGGTGTGTGCACGTGCTACAGCAGGTAGGACAGCATGGTAATATGGGAAAAACAGCACGGCCACCCCACCGAGGGAGAGGGCTTAATAAAACCACCCCCACTGCCCTTCTGAGAGGCTGCTGCTCATGGACAGGAGCTAAAATGCTTCTGTAAGGACAGCTTGTGAGTTCTTTGCCTTTCACACAAGGACAGATTTAACCAGAGACATTTTCAGTATGAATTTCCACTATTTTTCCATTTTTAAAGATTGTCTGTATCTGCACTTATGACAGGCAACTTTAATCAGTCACTTCTCCAGTCAAGTCCTAATTAAATAATTAAATGGTATCATTAAATCACAGCCTGCAAGCTGGTAGCATCTTACAGCAGATAAACAGAACCACAGAATCATTAAGGCTGGGAAAGACCTCCCAGGTCATCGAGTCCAACCATTAACCCAGCACTCCCAACTCCACCATTAAATCTGGTCAGCCAGAGGAGATCCAGTGGATCATGGTGCCAGAGGCCCTGCTCTCCTACCTCTGCAGATCTGGCATGATAAACTCACCATGACAAGTCCAAGATAAAATATTTAGTCAATAACAACAGCACAACACAAAGCAGAACACAGGACACGGGTTTCACATCCATGGGCATGGGGGTTGTCAAACCAACTGCCACATGTGCTAGCCTAAGCAAAAAAATTTTAAAAATCCATAACTGCCCAAACACAGCTGAGGAACTTCTCAGGCTTTTAAACTTGATCCCAAATAACAGAAGGTGAAGGACCAGACCCATCTGCCCACCAATACTTGAAGCCACTTTAACAAAGAAAAAGAATGACAACAATAAAGAGCAAATGCCAGGTGTTGCAGAAGTTCTTGACACGAAGAGAATTGTAATATGACTGGTAAATCGCTTGAGTGAAAAGACTTTAATGAAGAGCAAACATGAATGCTGTACACTCTTAGGTGCTCCTACTGAAACCAGTTTAAGACTGTGCTGGGACAGCACCCAAACTGTCTGTCTTCTACTCAGTTACCAGGACCCAAAGCCTCTGCTGGCCTTTACAATAACATTCACAAGTTTTTGGGCGTAGCGGGGTCAATATTCAACTTTGATTCAATCAGGACCAGCTAGATATAAAACAGGGTGGGAGGAGTCTATTTTTATCTTTGATTATCCAAGCCCAGATCAAAGGCTCTGCAGTACAGTAACACTCCAAGGGCTTTTGATAGTGAAAGGATGTTTGTCTGGTCACCATAGAGAAAGCAATGTCAAACATCCTGTCTGTGGCACGATAAGGGATGGGGATGAGAAGTGGAGATAGGGCTCTGGGGGGAGGCACTGAGAACCAGTTTGTTTAAATAACTTGTGTAAGTTTGGCAGGGAGGAGATATTAATTATTTCTGCAGAAGTTAGAGCCTGCCCCGGATTCAGGCCAAGCAGACATTTGAAGAGGAAACATCCTGCACACCAGGCTGGGTGATCCATGCACATTTGATAGAACACACTAGGTGGGCTGGATATCTCTGTTGACTCCCTCGAAGGCAGGGAGGCCCTCTGGGAGACTTCGACAAATCAGAGAGCTGGGAAATCACCAACCAGACGAAGTTCAACAGCGGAAAATGCCAGATTCTGCACTTGGGATGGAGCAACCCTGATACACAAACAGACTGAGGAGGAAGATGCTGGAGAGCAGCACCATGGGAGGGGACCTGGGGGTGCTGGTTGACAGAAAGCTGAATGTGAGTCAGCAGTGCCCTGGAGCCAGCAGGGACATCTGTGTTCTGGGAGCATCAGGCCCAGCATCCCGGGCTGGTCAAGGGAGGGGATAGCCCCACTTTGCTCTGGGCTGGGATGGCCTCACCTCGAGGCCTGAGGGCAGTTTTGGGCACCACAATATAAGAAAGACATTAGGCCATTAGAAAGTGTCCAAAGGAGGGCAACAAAGATGGTGAAGGACCTTGAGGGGAAGCTGTATGAGAAGTGGCTGAGGACACTTGGTATGTTCAGCCTGGAGAAAAGCAGACTGAGGGGAGACCTCATTGCAGCCACAACTTCCTGGTGAGGGGAAAAGGAGGGGCAGACACTGATCTCTGCTCTCTGTGACCAGGGACAGGACCTGAGGGAATGGCCTGAAACTGTGCCAGGGCAGGCTCAGGCTGGAGCTCAGGACAAGGTTCTTCCCTAGAGGGTGCTGGGCACTGCCCAGGCTCCCCAGGGAATGGGCACGGCCCCGAGGCTGCCAGAGCTCCAGGAGCGTTTGGACAGCGCTGCCAGGGATGGACAGGCTGGGATTGTTGGGGGGTCTGGGCAGGGACAGGGGCTGCCCTGGGTGATCCTGGTGGGTCCTTTCCAGCTCAGGGGATTCTGTGATTCTGTGATCTGCACTCATGGGATAGCAGAAATGTGCCTGAAATGAACCAGTATTTGTCTCTCATCCGGTAGGCAGAGGGGCAGAGTTGTTATGGGAGCCCAGAGCAATACTCATGGTCCCCTCTTCCTTTCCCAAATATCACTGCAAGTTGTGGCTGATCATCTTTGGGTCATCTCACAAGGCCAGCCAGGATGTTACATGGCCATTGATTAAGGACATTCTCCCTCCTGTATTGAACAGCCATCTTCGGATTATGGTTCTGCCCAATTGACCTGTACACAAGGCAGACAAATACCTTGCCTATAAGCCCAAACTGGAATGCATTAGAAATCTAAGTGAATATTGGTTCCTTTCACTGACTTTTGCCTTTCTGCAAACACACACGCTCCCCAAAGATACTTGGTCACATCTTTGGGAGTTGGAGATGATCTTTAAGGTCCCTTCCAAGCCAAACCAAACTATTTTGTGAGTCTATGATCTTTACCCTCCACTTGTGTTCTTCTCATGACTCGAGCTGCCTCAGCTGCCAGTGACATAAACAGACACGCATGTAAGAGTGAGATCATAGCAGTCTCTGCTCCCCTCCTCTCTCCTGGAAATGGGGAACCAAGGCCACACACCACTGCAGGGACCAGTTGATTCCAGCTGCCAGAGCTCGGGGTGACCCGAAGAGCTGGGACTCAGCATAGGGATGGAAGGAGGGACCCACAGGGCAGCTCCTGCAGACTGAGCACCAGTGCAGCTTCCTAGTAAGCCCCATCACATCCCCATGGAGATGGGAGCTGTGAACTCACCTCAGCAGCTTTCCTGTGGTCATCCTCATTGTCCAGCAGCTGGACATCCACGCCCAGGCAGCGCAGGTAGCGCCCCAGGCCCTGCAGCATGTTGTCACAGACTACGCTGAACTCTCGTGGGGAAATGGGGGCAGGGGGGCCTGAGGGCTCTGTTCTGGGTCCTTGGCATTCCTAGAGAAAGGCAGGAGATACATAAGGAGCAGAAGGATGACTCCCAGTACTTTTGTGTTTTTCCTCCCTGCGTTTGTTTCACCCACCATAGCACATCCAACTGCCTCCTTCCACCTGTGCCACCACTTCCCCATGCTCTGCAGCACCCCTAGATCCTCCTTCCCATCCTGTCCACATTGCCACCACCACCTGGGCCGGGGGCAGAACATGATTGGGCTAATTCTGAATTCGCCATTCTCTCCCTGACCAGCTGGCCACCTGATCCAGGGACCTGCAGCCTTTCCCTGGAGAAGTGCCAGCCTGGCCTCCAGTGCTCTGCACAGACATTCATCTTCAAGAAGTCACAGAAACATAGTGAAGGCTGCTGTTCTCCTAAAGTAGCCTGCAATTAATAAACATGTGCCAAAGCTATGATTCGGGACACACAGAGGAAGAACCAGGTAGACAAAGTAACCACGTCAACTCTGTTGTCTTTGGAAGGTTAAAAATAGGCAGTGCCTGAATTGTGTTTGTTTTATTTCAAATGTCTGCTGCTGGGGGAGTTCCTGCACTTGGAGGACTTTGGCTTTGGGAGGCTCCCAGAAGTACAATAGCTAAATTCATGGAGAAGGGAAGTTATTAAGGAACTTCCAATGTCCAGCTTTTGACTCCAGGAACTTGAATCAACTGGGATGACTGAAGGACACTGCCAGCAGCTATGCAGGGAGCCAGCACTGCAGATCAGCTCTGCAGGAGCTGGCCCCAAGCTGGGAATGCTGTAACACACCAGGCAGCTCCACCTGGGATGTCCATGGGAACCAGCTCAGGTCCAGGAGCAACACTGGTGTGATGCTGCAGCTCCCAGTAGCTGGTCCCTGCACTCAGGGCTCTGCAGCACTGGGTAGACTGGGCTGTCACCAGCTCCTGCAGGATCCTGGTGGCTGCAGCTGTGACACCAGAGCATGGTGATGAGGGATGGAGCTGCCCCCTGAACCTGAGGCAGTTGGAGACACTACCCATGGCTGCTGCTGCTGTTCAAACAGATGTGCAAGAGCTGAAGCTGGCTCTTAGCCAGTGTTTATCCAGTGGCCAGCACTGTCATACAGAGCTTTTTTCTCATGTTTCATGCCAGCAGACAGCAAAAAACTTATAAAGGATAATAGAGTCATTAGCCCCACTTCAGATAGTGGACCAGGAAACAGTGAGAAAGAGAGCTTGGAGTCCTGCAGGATGCAGTCAGAAGAAGTCTGCTTCTTTTGGTGTCCCAGTCCAGGTTTTACCAACTGCCTCTTGGCTGATGAATCTGACTATACAAAACACAAAGATGACCCGTGGGTTTCCAAGGTGGTTGAAGCCTGAAGTGCTCACTTTTCCCACCTCTGCAGCAGCCACCCAGCTCTGCTGTACCATACAACATTCCCACAAATGCAGTGCTCAGGGAGCAGCTCCATATCTTCCTGCCTGCTGAAGGCCAAAGGATGCTGCATATTTACACACAGGTGGACACAGTCAGAAGCATCTCAGCCCAGCCATGGAAGGGGCACTGACTTCTGGAGCTCCACACACATCTGGGGCTCCTCAGGATACACACATACACACGATGAGTCAATAACAAAATGGGATTTGTGCCAAGGTTTCCAAAGGTGCACAATCCACTGAATGGTTCCATTTTAAATATAAAACTTTATTACTGAGAGGCACCGGTCACATTCCAAGATACTTAAGCAGAGTTGCATAGCTCTGGTGGAGTTCTAAGGCTCTGCCACAACACAAAACTTCTGGGAGAGGCCTCTCATGGAATGTGGTGGTGGGCAGGGAGGCAGAGACAAGCCTTCAGCAGAAAGGCATTTTTGACGGATCATTTGCTTTTAACTTTGCAGACTTCTACTCCAGACACAATAAAGGAGATATTCCCAGTGTGAAAGCAAGGTGTGGAAACTCAGTAAAAAGCAAAAGTAAGGAAGTAAGAGTTTTGAAACCTTGGCCACATAATCCAGACCCAAAATGTGGAAGGAGCATTTCCACAAGCAAGGCTCACTGAGCTTAGCACACAGATCTGCACCCACACTGTGCAAGGAGAACTGAACCTCAAGTGCAGGGAACCAAAGTGCAGGGAAAGCTGGACCCAGGAAGGCCAAGGAGAGAGCACAGTGTCCCAGGAGGGAGGGTTGATGAGGATGTTTGCTGCAAGAGTCCTGAGAACAGCCGTGCACAGTGAAACGCTGTGACTGAGAGCAGCAGTGTGTGATTTGCAGGGGTCTTGAGCAACAAGCAGCTCTTTGAAGATGTTTACAGACCTGTCCAGAAGGTGATGGTGTTTCTTGTTTATTCAGCTGCTTCTTTGCCCTAGGTTTTTTGCTCTGTTTTCCCACCAGACTGTCTGTCAGGTCTGAACCCAGACCAAAGCTCTCAGGGTCCTTGCAGAGCCTTTCGTAGATCTCCAGCAAGCAGTAGGCATCTGAGGCTGCAGGGAAGAGAATGTGAGCCTCAGCTCATATGAAGCTCATTCAAAAGTAAACCAGAGGCTTTCCTGAGGTAAGGAAGAGCCCCCACCTTTGTAAAAGCCATTGTGAACAACTGTGAAGCTGCAACTCCCTCAGGTCATACCCTCAGCTCCAGGACTGACTCACTGAGCATCACAGCTGAACCCACAATCACCAGGGGTCAAGGCAGGAGCGCTTAAAGAGAAGCTCTGCCATCTCCACTCTAACCCAATAACCCAATGCAAACTGCAGTGTGGCTCTTCCAACTACCACCAGGTAGCTGCAGTCAGCCCCTGTTCCTCACCATTGTCCCCGAGCCTGCCCACAGCTCCTTATCACTCCTCTTGACAGGAAAGGAACTTCCCCAGGAGATGCAATATCTGAGCAGGTACTGCCCAAGCTGTTTGCAATCACCTGCCCACACTCACTGCCGTGTGCTGCTGCTCCCTGCAATGGCAACAGAAGAACTCTCCCAGCCAGTCTGACAAGTCCCAGTGATTAACTTTTGTGGGAACTGTGTCAGCTTCAAGGATAGTCGAATTTAACAAAGGGCTGGTTTGCATCAGCAGACTGTCCTTTGATGCACCAGGAAAAGATTTAGACCCAGACTTCTGACTCTGGGGTAATCAGCAATAAACTCTGTGGGTCCCTCCAACAGCCCTGAGTCTGTGCTGCAGTTTCTGACACCACATCTGCCCATTTCAAACCCAGCTCTAACAAGTACCTCACTGTGACAAATGAACACAGCATTTGTTTCCCAGGAAGGCTGTGAAATGAGGCAGAAGGAAGTGGACTTTCCTCTTTTCAGTTACTGAGAGGAGCTTCCACTGAGGTGATGTTTCATCACACAAAATCTGCAAAGCACAGGAATTCCTTCATAAGGGAAATAATGAATCACTGGACAGTTTAAACTTCAACCATTAAAGTCATGTCCTCAAAAGGACAAATAAAACATGTGCTGACTCCTCTGAACAGGAACTAATCTGCAAAGCCATTTTCTTCCTCTGCTACTTAATGACTTTCCTGGGGACAGAGCAGCCAAACACAGCCTGCCCTGAGTACCTGCAGCACCCAGCCAGGGCCAGACCTGCATAGAGGATCTGCTCCTCCCGGAGTGGCCGCTTCTCCCAGTTTGACAGCTGCTCTGTTTTATCCAGAGGCTTCCCCAGCACGTGCTGCACCAGGAGGCTGAGTCCTTTCTCTGGTTGCCTGACCCCTCTCTCCTCGTGGCTGTGCTCTGGGGACAGTCCATCGACCTTCCGGCTGTCCTTCCCCCACTGCAGCTGATGGAAACAAAAAGATAGAAACCACCTGGTTATGAAGCAGCTCCCAAATCACCTCCTGTTCCAGCTGGTGGGATCAGGCACAGCCCTATCACATCCATCTCGTTCCTGGCATATTGAACCACAGCCCTCAGACAAGGGCTGGGATGGCACGAGATAAACATGTTATTTGTTTAACAAACACACTTGCTGGAAAGAAATCTCTTCCATAGCCAGGGAAGGGAAAACAGGGCATTCTTGTACAGCCCTGCGCCAGAGCAGCAGGGCTGGGATGAAGCTCCTTGGGGCTCTGCAGGGTGCTCACCAATGCTGGAGGCTGCTGGGCATCCACTCAATAAAGGACCAGCAGCGGCAGTTCAGCACCTTTCTCCTCCTAGTCCCGGTGGGAAAAGGCACTCCTGTGACAGCCTGGGCAGCAGCCCTCCCTGCAGCTGCCATTTCTCAGCTTAAACTGTGGGCTGTTGGCAGTTATGTCAGCCCCTGCAGCACTTCCCAGGTAAAGCTATCAATCCCAAAGATCTGCTTTCACCTCAACCCACAGCCTAAAACACACTCTGTACATTTTACCCATTAAAATGGTTGTGCTGAACATTTTCACAGACTGCTGAAAGCTCCTGCGTGCAAACCCAGGGACAGCTGTGCTTCAGCTGACCAGAAATTCCTGTGCTGAACCCAGCAGGAACTCCAGCCCTCCTAGGAACATCAGGGTTCTGTGCAAATAATTAACTCCATCATATCTGCTTCAATAATGCATGGCCTTGGAGTAACAGAATTTCTACAAGAACTTCATCTTCCTAAGTGCAACTTGTACTCAGAAACCTTGTCCTGGCTGAATGGAGCTGGGTCTCCAAGAGCTTTTCACAGCTTTTATAAAGGCTATGAAAAAGCTGTCGGTATCATAAGCTTTAACTTTTTAATTGATGAAAATGAAATTCTTCTGTCTTCCTTTACAGAATCCCAACACCTCAAACCCTCTGGAGGAAATGGTCTCTTAATTCATGCAGCCATCTCCCTGCCAATCCAGAATGCAAAGAGACAGTGCTGTGGATTCAGGACAGTTATCCACCAGTACATGCAGGAGATATAATTTCCCACATCTCCATGTGTTTTTCCTTACTTGTTTGTCCACTGCAAGGAGATCCACCACACCTTTAATTTGCTTCTCTGTGTCTTTTAGACCAGAACACGTGGCTGCAAGACTGCTGAGGTCTCCAGACATCCCATAACCTGGAGAAAAAAAAAGCCCAAATCACACAGGTAAGAAAACTCAAATCACAGTTAATGCACTGCAGCTTCTTCTAGTTCAGAGTCAAAGTGTTGACAAAATATTTATAAGCATTAGTGGGAAGACTGTTTAAAAAGGGGAATAAGACTGGGTCCTGTCTCTTTTGTTCCAAAGAGATGCTCCTGCAGATAAAGAGAGAAGAGAGGTGGATGAAAAAATGCCGAGTTTAGAATCAACTTACATAAAATCTGGGAAAGGTATTTTTGAATTTGCCCTTGAAATCCAGGTTTAGCAGCTCCTGATAAAAGCCTCCAAAAACCATGTATGGTAATTCAGAGGTCTCTGGTGTCCAGCACAGCAGCTCTGGCATAGGGACAGCACATCCAGACAGCTATGCCCACCAGAATTATCAGAACCACTGAAGATTGGGTGTCAGTTGGGGATTAGTATAGAGCTAGGACAATACCAAGTATGAGAGTGCAAGTTAAACCAAGGATCTTGGATCTGACCTGAAATGGGGAGTTATAACGGCATGGAGCTATGTCAGGGCAGGCTCAGGCTGGAGCTCAGGGCAAGGTTCTTCCCCCAGAGGGTGCTGGGCACTGCCCAGGCTCCCCAGGGAATGGGCACGGCCCCGAGGCTGCCAGAGCTCCAGGAGCGTTTGGACAGCGCTGCCAGGGATGGACAGGCTGGGATTGTTGGGGGGCCTGGGCAGGGACAGGGGCTGCCCTGGGTGATCCCTGTGGGTCCCTTCCAGCTCAGGATATTCTGTGGTTCTCTAATTCCGTATTTCTATCATTCCCAGTTACACATTCCCTGCTTCCTGGCCTGGCAGTGCCTGAACACTTAGGGCCACAAAAGCTAGCTCTATGGCAAGTGCCTTTAGGGAATGACAACATGAAGAGGACCTAAGAATGACAAAGATGACAAAACAGGCTGTGTGAAACCCCAAGGTGGGGAGGAGAGATGGGCGTTACCTAGTTTAGTGATGGCTGTGTCTGAATAGAGCATCTGGATGAAATGGGGAAGCTTCTCCTTCTCTCCCTCAGCCTCAGCTTGCTTGAGGAGCTGTGGTAGGTCCAACAGGAACACCTCATCCTTCAGTGCAAGTTGCAGGAGGGCGACACGAGGCTTCCCCACCATGCCAAAGGAAGGCTTCCACTCCATGTCCACACCAACGACCTGCCCAGGCTGCAACACAGACACTTTCTGCACCCAGAGCCTCCCTGTGCTTGAGAGGAGCCTGGAGAGTCTGTCCAGAACATGAGCATTTCCTTCTCAGCACCTGCAGCTCTTTGTGCAAACTGCCACACACACAGAGAACTCTCACAGCACATACATCACCCACGGGGACCTTCCTTGGCACAATTCCTGACGCATTCCCCAAACCAGAGCAGCCTAAAGCAGCAGGTGTTCTTGGCTTGGGGAGGTGGATGGCAATGGCCACATCCAGCTCTGTGTCTCAGCCTGACATGGAGTTCCAGCTCCCTGACCCTGCCAGGCCAATCCCAGGTAACACTCACCTGCAGCACCTTCTCCCAGCACTGCAGTGTCTCCTCCCATGTCTGAAGAAAGTGAATATTTTCCCGTGAAATAGGAAGCTGGTAATAGTCCTTCTTCTTACTGGCCTCATAATTGTCTGGTTTTGTGACCTCTTCTACCCTGCACAGAATCAGATGCAACAGTTTGAAGCCAAGCAAAGCCAGGAGGAAATCCTGGATTGGAGCAAGAGGGGTAAGTTTTACTCCCCTTATTTCACCCTGACCCTCTCTTTCCCCATGACACTCAGCTCTTTCTCAGAGAAAAGAAACTAATCAAAAAGATCCAGCTCCCTTGGACAGACCACACATTTCTGGAGAGTCACCCATAGAGACTTGAAATGGTTCATTATTTGGGAAACTATTAGTAACCTTATGTTTGGGAGGCTGTGTGCCCAATTTTGCAGCAGAGCAGCTCTCTCTGCACAAACACTCTTCCTTGTGAGTTTGTGTGCATGGGGAAGTCAATATTTGTGTAAAATATTTAATGAAGGTGTGCAGCCTCAGGTCTCCAGGAATATTCTCTCCTGCAAAGCTCAGGAGCCCCGTGTGGTGTGTCCAGAGACAGATGATGTCATTTATATGCTGGTGCCACCTTGTTGTGTGCAGTGTGAACTCCCTCTGGGAACCTGTGGCTGTGTAACTGAATAGACAGGGCAGCCAGACTGTTTTATGGGGTTCCATGGCTCTGCTCACTTTATAGCAGCTACCACAGCAGGCATCATGACTGGATGAGTAAACTGCAGTACAAAGGGGTTTATTCATCCGTCCCAGTTCCTCACGCAGGGCAGACCATACCCCCACCTGCCCTCCCTCCACAGTACAGGATTCCCACAGCACAGAGACGTAGTGATGGGTTTTATCTCTGGATGCACAGTCTGTGGCTCAGCCACACACCTGTAATCACATCTTTGTGTTTTGTGGGCTTATCCCTCATGGAAAAACCTCCTGGCTCCCAACTGGTGACTGCTGTAGCTTTAGGAGGAGGAGGACGAGGAGGGCAGCTCCAGCAGTGCTTTGGAGTGAAGCAGGAGCATGCCCAAGACAGACAAGAATTTCCTGTGCTCCAAAAAAAGCCATGGACCTTCTGGAGAAGTGTTTTGAGGGTGATTACATCTGTGTTGTATTTCCTGAAGTGACACAGTGCTTGAACAAGTGCAGATCTGTACGAGGAGAAAGAGCAAATCCACAAAACCAGGATCCCTGAACATGAACTGTTCAAGGCCATCTGTGAGATCTTCCCAAAATTATCAGCATTAAAGAAATAATAATTAGTAAAACTTTGACAGATCTGCAATCACCTCAGTAAAATAGAGGAATATTTGCACTGTTGATCTGGCAGACGAGGTGTAAGAACCCCCAGCAGCATGAAGCCATCTCACAGTTTCTGTCTACTTAGGATGAGTTTAAAATGCCCCTTTCATAGAAATTTCCAGGCTTTTGTACTTTGCAAACTTCTGTCCCCAAGGGCGCATCATGGCAGAACGATTTTAAGCAAATAGACAGTGTTTGTATGACAAACAATCTGCATGGAAAAGGCACCAAACAGGGGATTTACCTGCCTTGGATATGCAGCTTCTGCAGCTCCTCAGCCACGGCCTGAGGCAGCATCTCGGGGGGCACCCGGCAGTGCAGTGCCCACCGTGCCGCCCCGCGCGCATCGCAGTGACGGAGCAGCGACTGCACCAGCTGGCCTTGGAGCCAGCGGTTCTCCCCAACTGTGCTCTGCAAGGGGGGAAGGCAGACTGTCAGTGCAGCTTCCATTGTGGGGGTTTCTCCCCCTCCCAGGAGGCACCCTCGTTGTAAAAACCTTATTCCTCATATCTAGTTGGAATCTCCCCTGCTTTAGTTCAAAACTATCAGCTGTTGTTCTGTTGCAACAGGTCCTGCTAAAAACTCTGCCCTCATCTTTTTTATTGGCCCTCTTTATGTACGGAAAGGTTCCTTGGAGTCTTCTCCATGCTGAGAACCCCCAGTTCTCCCAGTCTGTCTCCAGAGCAGAGGGACTCCAGACCCTGGATCATCTTGGGATGGCTCAGGATAGACATTCCCTGTCTCTCTAGGGCAGATGGTGGTGTGGGGTCTCCTCCATCTTTGGAAGTATTTGGCCGGATTGTCGGGATTGCCATAGGAGGCAGGGAGGGCACATCAGCAAAGCTTTCCTGAGTGGTGTTCAGAGCCAGGAAGAGGCTGACACCAGCCTCCAGCCCCCTGCCCCCAGTGCTCTGGGACCCCCCCAGCGCCATGCACAGCTGTGGGTGGAGCCCAGGCTGGCAGTGGTGTCACCCTGCACTGGAATTCAGCTGGATGAAATGTGCTGTGTAAGTCCCACATCCAGCTGGGGTGAACAACGACTGCATAAAGGAGTCCTTCCCTCTGTGTCTGTTCAAAGCCCCTGTGAAGGTGAGAACTGGATGTTTGCTCTGGGACAAAAGCACTCTCAGGTGTCACTGTGTCACTCCCTGCGTTCACCATGCAAACAGGGAGGGCACTCGAGGACATCCCCCACTCTCAGCTGCTCCCTGGAGGAAGGAAATGCCTTGGCCCACTGCAGAGCCTGGGGCCACCAGCACAAACTCCCCCTGCCTGTGGTTTAAACCCAAACACCAGCTCTGGCCAGAGCACGACACAGTGCCCACCCTGGCAGGGGTGAGCAGCCACTTGAAAGGGGCAGTGACAGTCCCCAGGGTGACAGCTGGATGCACCAGAGCTCTTCTGCCTTGTCCACATCTGAGAGGTGCAGGTGTAAGAGAAAATACAAACACGGTAACACAGAGGGTCACACCAGTTCCATGGGGTAGGAGTTCCTCCCTTTTTCCCCAGCCAGCCCAAATGTGCTGCAAACACCCCGGAGCTCCCACAGCCATGCAGCAATTTCTCCTCTCCGACTTACTCATGGATCTGCCCTTGAAGTAAATATTGTCAAGAAAGCCGCTAAAACAAGCTGAAACCCTACATGGTGGCCCAGGACCTGCAGCTCTAGGACTGGCACTACAAACGAGAATTTCAGAGGAGTGAAGTGCAAGATTTGCCCTGGAAGTCCATCCCCACCCTGCCCATGCTGCTGCCATCTGCCCTGTGCTGCCCATCCACCCTGCTCACGGGCCCGAGCCTATTCCCAGGGAGGGCAGCACCTTGCTCCCTCTGCCCAGCGTGTAGGAACAGCTCCCAGCTGGGTGGGAGGCTGCGGCCATGGGGCCTCATTCCTCACATTCCTTCGGTAACTAAAAGGTGAGAATTTGTCTTCAAAGCAGGCGCAGAGATCAAGAAACAAATCTATTGATAGCCCCAAGGTAAAAAGTAATGGAAACAGAAAGCCAAGGAGAAAAGAATGACCCCGCCCAGAGGTGCAGGAGGGGGCAGAGGCGCAGAACAGCTCGGAGGGATCTGGCACCCCAGGTGGCAACAGCCTGCTCACAAAAACTGCTGCCTAGCACTCTGCACCCCGGAGACTCTGCCAAATGCCAAACCACAGCACTTCTCATGGATGTGTGGAGGAACAGTTTTACTGCTGTTCCCAAGGCGCTGGGGGCACAGCAGAAGCTGGGGGGAGCAGGACAGGGGTCCAGCAGCTCCCCAGGGGCTCAGGTACACGAGCGAAGGGGCAGGGCAGGAAAAGGACAGGACACGTTCTCCTGCTCATGCTTCTTGCCCTCTACATTTCCCCCGGCCATGCTAGTCCTGACTTTTGTGCCTCTCTCCCCTCTCTACCTTCTGTGACTGAGCTCACTGAGCCAAGCTCTGAACACGTGAAGAGGGGCTGAGTTAAACCCTCCTGCGCATCTGCCAAGCCACTTCTCAGAGTCCTTCCCAGAAAGAACACACTTTCTTACTAACATTACAGAGCAATTCCTTTTTCTTGCTCCCCCTGTGTCCATCCTATTGTCTCCCTGCCTTTTTTCTAAAACACAAACTCTTTGGTCATGGAGCTCTCTTCAGTTCACCTCGAGTCAATTCTTAATAAATCTCATTGTGGCAGCTTTATTTCTGGAAATAATGAGGTGCAGATTTTTTTAATATTATTTTAGTGATAACAGATTTCTTCTTTCAACCACAAAAAACAAGTCTGTATAGAAGGTTAATCTCTCCAGAGATATCCCATCTTGCATTCTGAAACAGAAAATAGCTTTGTTTGTCTTTTTATTGAAAAAAAGAAAAAAACCCCAATGTTGCTCTAAAAGGGGAAAGGCTTCCACCGCAACAGCTCTGCAAGAGGCAAGAATGTGGAAACTTTGGCCCCAGAAGATGTGGGCACAGATGCAGAGAGCAGTGTTTCACCAGGCAAAATTCACCAGCACATTTCATGTGCTTTGCTGTCAGTAAATGAACACTTCTCAAGAGGAAACTGGCACGGGTGCTCTGATCAACATCAGTGACATCTCCAAGCAGGAGAAGATTCTAGAGGGCATGAGGCTTGTTTACATCCCTCTTGGAATTCTAGACATATCACACATTCTTTAATTCATATGAGCACACAGAAACCCCTGACACCAACAATAACCCGTGATTAAAGCTTTCCACAGTGACGGCTGCAGATTTCCTACCCGTAAATCCTGTTCTCACTGCCAAGGCTTCACAAAGCTCACACCAACCACACAGGGCAAGCTCAGCAATGTCCTGACCTTAATTCATCAACCATTTCTCCGTTGGTACCAATAACTTTGAAACCAAATATCCAACACCTCCCTTGGAAATCACCCTATCAAACCCTAGATCAATTTTATCTGTATGTGTTAAGCTACATTTCAGCCCCAGCCAATTCTGCCCTTTGCTTCAGCATCTTTTCCCAAAGAGGGGCGTTATTCACACCACTGACACTGGCTATTTGCAGAGTCAGATTTTAATTTAACTTTCGAATGTCTTGGCCAATTTCCCCTGTTTTCAAGTGCTTCCAGAATCAACAAAACCCCCTCCTGCTAGTGTAGAGAAAATGTCAAGGAGAATATTTTAGAGTCAGCAATTTTAAAAGGGGGAAAAGAAACCCAAACTTGAAAAAGACAAACCCCTGTCAGCAGTGGAGGGCACTGGCAGCACTGATGAATTCCTTGTGGTGTGGCAGGTACAGACACCTGTGCTTTAACATTCCCTGACTGTGATAGTGTCACTGCAACTTTATTGTATTTGCGCTCGAGGTTTTTTGTGTTACAAAGTTTCCATCATTTGTGCTGCATGGGGAGATGCTGCAGTGTCACCATCAGATGTCACTGAAAGGAACTCCTTGAAGGGTGGAGCTGGGACCCTCAGAGCCAGTTTAGACCAGGGCCACAGCCTGCTCCCTAAGGGGAGGGAGATCTTGCCTTCTGGAGAGCCTTACAGAGATCCAACAATCCCAGACTGGTTTGGGTTGGAAGGGACATTAAAGCCCATCCAGGGCCACCCTTGCCATGGCAGGGATATCTCCCACTGTCCCAGGCTGCTCCCAGCCCCAATGTCCAACCTGGCCTTGGGCACTGCCAGGGATCGAGGGGCAGCCACAGCTGCTCTGGGCACCCTGTGCCAGGGCCTGCCCACCCTCCCAGGGAAGGATTTCTCCCTAATGCCTAATCTAACCCTGCCCTCCTTCAGCTTAAGGCCATTTCCCCTTGTCCTGTCACTATCTGCCCATGTAAAGTCCCACTCCCTCTTTCCAATAAAAACCCTTCAAGTCTCAACAGCTCACAGTAAGGTCTCCCTGGAGCTTCTCTTCTTTGGGCTTGACAACCCCAACTCTACCAGCCTGGCTCCAGACCATCTCTACAGCCTCCTCAAAACAGCCTGAGAACAGCCAGAGAACACCCGGAGAACACGCTGCTTTCTCATCACCTGAGATGCTCTCTCGCTCACAGGCGCTGGGCACTCAGCTGCACTCATTTATGAACCGGAGAAGAACAAAATGGGCTCCATTGAGAGCCCAGCGGCCCGGCTCCCGGGATCAGTGTGTCACTGCCAGAGCCACACTCCGAGCTCGGGAGCCCATTACCACATCAATGCCGGGGAAGTGGGCTTGATCCTCCTTCACAAAGCTTCGGCACCTCGGCTCCCTGGGGCACGTTCACACTACCTCGCTCCTGCTTTGCGAATCAGGACGCTCAGCTTCCCGGCCCCCCAGTGCCTCTTCCAAAAGGCAATTCAGAGGAGTCTAACTTAGGATATCACTGGCAGGGATCAAGGCAAAGGCAACTCTTAAAGTCAACTTGCTTCTGTACTGGGGCTCCTCACAGGGATTGTTCTGGGAAACCTGGAGGAAGCTCCTGGTTTGTGGTGAGCAGCTGAGCAATATTGTGTGACAGGATGCATGTGCTCCGTGTTCCCGTGTGCCTCACACAACCACGGCCAAGTGGCAGCCAGAAGAGTCACACCACACAGCTTCTCTGGTAAATCTCACTCCCACAGGGGCTTTAAAGGTCCCTTCCAACCCAAACCATGCTGGGATTCCAGGAGATGGTCACTGGGTTGGTGCACATAGAGAGGCTGAGGGAGCAGGGCTTGTTCAACATAGGGAAGGCCTGGCTGGATAGAGGGGAATAGAATCCCCTCTTCAGTTTTATCAAGGGGGACCACAGAGAAGATAGAGTCAGATCCTCCCAGATATTCCAGCCAGCCAAAAAGTAAAAAAAAAGAGACAGTGAGAGTGGCTCAGTACTGCAACAGGCCCAGAGGGGCAGTGGAACCAGGCAGGGCATGGCAACACCTTGTCCCACAAAGCTGGCCCTGCTCTGAGCAGGAGGGCAGAGATGAGCTCTCAGAGAGGAGCTAATTTCAAACTGAAATGAGGCTCTGATTGTGTGATTAGCAGTGCCCTGCATTCCCCAGGCTCCTCTCCACACAGACTTCTTGCAGCAACTGCTGCTTTCAAGTCCCAAACACCTCCCGGGTGAAGAACACCCAAGATCTCATTTACCCAGAATACACGATGGTCCTGATCATGCTCAACAATACTACACAGAGATCCAACTACATTTCCTGCACTGGGATTCCTTCCAAATTTTTGTCAGGCAGCCCCTGAGGGAAGTAATTAATTTTCAACAGATGAAGTCATCGTGTCTCCAAGATCAGCTCTGGCCGATATGAGCAGGTACAGAGCAAAGGGAAAGAACCAACGCAGCTTTCAGAGGCAGATCTGGAGATACAGTACTTTCAAAAAACACTGAGCAAGAGGTTGAGACATTTCCTTCAGCACATTGTTGGACATTGTCCATGGGCCTTCACGTGCCTCACAGAGCCATGGAACACATGAACCTGCTGTGGGCAGCAGCTCCACACACAGGGCACGGACACTTCCCTCCACAGAGATGAAAGGCTCCAAACAGGATGTTTCACTGAAGTGAATCTGGCATGATCATTCCCAGATTTCACTTCAGTAGCTTCAGTAGTGGATGGCAACGTTTCTTGGCTGGACAAAGCACAAACCCAAGCAGAAATGGAGAACCATCGAACGTCCTGAGCTGGGGGGGACCCACAAGGACCAGAGAGTCCAAGTCCTGTCCCTGCCCAGACCCCCCAACAATCCCAGCCTGTCCATCCCTGGCAGCGCTGTCCAAACGCTCCTGGAGCTCTGGCAGCCTCGGGGCCGTGCCCATTCCCTGGGGAGCCTGGGCAGTGCCCAGCACCCTCTGGGGGAAGAATCTTTTCCTGATATCCAACCAGAAACTCCCCAATAGATATTTAAGACATTTAAGAGGGAAGGTCCAGTACTTAACAGTGACATTGCTCCCATGTGCCCAAGGAACCATCCAGCACAGAATCCCCCAGACACTTCAGGACAGGCTTCTTGATAAAGAGGGCACCATGGTACATCTGTTAGATAGCAAAGCTCATCCTGACGCTGGATCCCACTCCCCACTGACTGAAAATGCTGTCTTAGAAAATCAGCTCTTACTGCCCAATTGGCCACTGCTGCTGCACAGAAGGTTTCAGTGAAGGGATCTTGTCCCACTGCTCCTGTCACTGCAGACTTCAGACAGATCCCCAGAAGAAGGCAGCCTGGGGCTGTGCTAGGACCAGTCAGCAGTGCCACTTGTCTTTGGGGCCACTGATCAATTCCTGGTCTTGTTCAGCAGTGTCAGCATAGCCTGACACTTTGGGGACTTGCCCAGATCATAACCTCTTATTTTAATCCACAATGAATTAATTTTCCTCAATTACATCTCACAACTCCAGGTATGCTGATACACAGAATCACAACCCACTTGCAATACTTGTTCTGCCCTCCACTTAGCTGGTCAGGGAATGGAACGGGTGTAGCTCTGCAATGAGCTGTAGTGTCTGACTAATCCCATTAAAACAACTTTTGCTTGAAGAGAAAAATAACTGTATGACATCCATAAACCCCCCAAAATACAATTACATAGCAAATAGACTAAGGTAACTTTACCCTACCTGCTTTTTCAGATATAATTTCTTTTTCCTTCTCTTCTGTGTGAAGTCTATCCTGAGGGTCTGTGCTTCCTCCCAAAATCCCTTTCTCACAACCATTGCAGAGGCACTTTTTGAATTCCAGCCTAACCCTGGCCACAGAGCTGTTGAATATTATTCATCCTAGGGATCAGCAAAGGACCAAGGACTTGGTCTGAATACATAAGCCACAGATTTTTGATATGCTTCCAGATTTCTCACACCTCAGTCTCACAATGGCAGGCTGGAGATATTTTCTGGGAGCACTCCAGCACTTGGCAAGACTGAAGATGAATGAGGATGGGGAAATGGGCCAAACTCTTTCAGAGAAGAGTAGTGTGTTACTTATCACAGTAGATGCTTTGTCTAAGCCCAATGACACAGTATATTGAAGACAAACTGGCAACCCTTATCTTCCCAGTGTATTCTGAAGTAGCATTTATCTCCCTGCCTTTTGTCATCATGTCACACACACACGAACGAAGTGTCACAGGGGCCAATGGCAAATCCTGCTCTCCAGTTTAAGGAAGTGGAGGCTCCCATCGTGTACTGGGTTACCTGCACTGCTGCTGAGCCTCACTGAGCCTGGGCTTTCTGTGACCAAACATCGTTTCTCTGGGTTTTCCAGCCTCAGAAGGTTTTTACAATCCAGGCACTTCCATAAATGTTCTACAGAAGTCACGGTCCCAGAACTCTGCTCTGGTTTGTATCCTGGAGTACAGAAGCTTGCATAAGGAAAATACAGCTCTCTGCTAAGCTCTAGGGCTGCCTGAAGGGTGCCTATCCAATCTGAGCATTCCAAATTCCAGCTTAGCAGCAGCGTGTAACATTGACTTGTGCTATGGGATCTGTCTGCAGGAATTCCACAGAGTGAGGAATTCCATGTGCTGCCAGAGCCAGGCCCACTGTGGGGACAGGAACAGGGCCCTGCAGCTCCATGCTACCACAGGGCTGCCAGAGCTGCAGGTGTGTGAAGGAGTGAAACCACTGCCTCTGTGCTTCTGCTGGGACCTGAACTCACAGGGTGACACCTCATCCACTTGTTGGGATGTGCATGAGCCAAGGTCACTCCAACGCCTTCCTGGTTGGTTTGAAGCCCTGGCACTAGCCTAATGAGCTAAACCAGTGTGCAATTAACCCACTAATAACTCCAGTCAGTGTTCCCATACCCAGTCACATACATCACGAAAATCCATAGACTCCGTTTAGGAAAAAAAGTCTCCTCTTTTCTATTTAGGAAAGCCTTCAATGTAAATAAGCAAAATCCTGACAATGGAAATACTTGCTCAGGAGCACAAACTCTTCCCATCATTAGTGTATGAAAAAGAGATGCCCACAGGACAAACATGGGTTACCACTGATTTCTGTTTTGCCATGCCCAAACCTCCCTGGCTCAGAGCCAAAGCAATAATCAGTATCTGTGCAAGATCTTTCCCAAAAGCAAAGCTTGGCGGTCGATTTTTCTCTCCTTTAATCTCTTTTGGTACACTTCAGCTCCTGGTGGTTTTTATTCTGAAGGAGAAATGCTTGAGAGGGTTGACTGAATGAACTCTGAAATTCACACCCTGGCAAATTGGACTGATTTCCTAAATCCATAATTACAACATTCCTCAGAGATATGCATTCTTTCAGAGCGAACAAGGGAAGATTAGTTTCCTGTTTCTCCCATTTACATGACTTCTCCGTCAAGAGGAACTTTTTTTGTTTCTAAACAATCCTCTGTTTATGTGGTTCTCTTCTTGGCAGGGAACTGGGGAACTAATCTTGCCTAAAAGTATAATACAGCCAAACTATCAATTGCCAGCAGCCTGATTCTCTGTGTGCAAGGCAGCTGATTTTTACAGGATTTAGAAGCCAATATCTATCAGTGAGCACTCAGACAGAGGCTGATCGATTACAGAGGATTTAAATAATCTGGGATGATTATTGAATGGCTGGATCATTTTACTGCTGGCTGGGTAAGAAGGGCAGAGTGTGTCTGTGTGTGAGAGAAGGCTGAAAACGTAGTGACACTGGGCAAACGGAGCCCCCACACCTGCACAGCCCCAGCTCACAGCAGCTCCCACGGGTCAAGGGCATCGTGGGGCTCCTGCCACGGAGCTCTAGGTAAGAACTGGCTCCCACCTGCAAACAGAGTACATGCAGAGCCCTGTTGTTTGCTTTGGTTTTTATCACTGAATCCGTCCTCTCCTTCTGTGCTACTCTGGGAAGGAGGCAAGCTCCATGTCCCATCTTCCTTCCTTTCCCTATCTGGCTGCACAGGTCAGTGTCAGGGCTCTTGACCAGGGTTCCCTTGGTCCTGGAGCAAAAGGAACAGGAGGATTCGCCTGTTTGAAAGCGAGCCTGTCCTCATTTTTACTCAGTGGGATACAAACAGGAGCTGGGGTTGTTCAGCTGGGAGAAGGCTCTGGGGAAACCTTGTTGTGGCCCTTTGGTACCTGGAGGGAGCTTATAGAAAAGACAGAGTGGCTTTATACAGTGGCAGTGACAGGGTGAGGAGGAACAGTTTTAAACTGGCAGAAGGGAGATTTTTCTTAGATATTAGGGAGAAATTCTTCCCTGTGAGGGAGGTGAGGCTCTGGCACAGGGTACCCAGAGAACCTGTGGCTGCCCCTGGATCCTTGGAAGTGTCCCAGACCAGGCTGGACGGGGCTTGGAGCAGCCTGGGATAGTGGAAGGTGTCCCTGCCCATTGCAGGGGGATTGGATCAAGATGATTTTTAATGTCCCTTCCAACTCAAACCAGTCTGGGATTGTGTGACTTTTACCCTGTACTTACTGCAGTTTGCAGTCACTAACAGGTATCCTGGACACCACTCCTGATTTTGACTTTAAGGACCTGGTATATTCCACACATTCCTGTAAGGCTCTGCATGATCATCAGTCCTGTATAGTTTCTTAGTCCTAGGATGCTTTTCCCATTTGGCAGAACTAAACCTCCCCCAGCACACCCCAGTGGAGTTGAACAGCTCACTGATGCTCTTAACTCCTTAATCTAACCCTGACCTCTCAACCTACAGCCATAAGCCAATTAGCTCTTCTTTATACCATACCAAATCTCCTTCTGATGAAGCTGTGCTGCCTAGTGAATGCCTGCTAGTGACAGAAATGTAATTAGAGTGCTTAGCAGCATGCTGGCCCTGGCTGGTGGCAGGGGGCTAAGGTCAGAATGCATCTCTAACACACCAAAACAATTTAAAGGAGATTCTTCCTCCTCAGTGTGTTCTCTCCAGTTTCCTCTCTTCACTCTCCAGTACTTAATTCGTTTGCACATTAAGGCTATTTGGCCATCAACTTTAAGACTGAGGTCCTGAGCTTTCCAAGGATCCCTTGGCAATCCCTCCCTGAAGCAGAATTAGACACCCAGCTCTGTCAATCTCCAGCTTGCCCCTGTAGATCCACACTTCAGTAAATGGAGGCTGATTTTCTAGAGTTATTGAACAAACACATCTTACATCACTCCAGAGAAATTTTTGGCTGACTTTTAGAATTATTTTGGACATTTTTGACAATTTGGTAGATTGGACAGCAAATGATGGCAGTTCGTCTTGGCTTCTTTGTACCTACTGTAATATTACACCAGAATTCATCAGCATCTTTGTGCTTAACCACAATTTATTTATCTAGCAATGTCTAGATTTGTTATAAATAAAACTATTACAATTAGAGTAGACACACCAGCTCTCCAGGTCCTACAGAGAATTAACACAGCCTAAGCCATGCAGGAAGTAGTCAGAAGTATTTATATTTAACTGTACACATCATCCTTTGACAGACTCTTCTTAGCTGGGGAGGCACAGAACACGCTGCACGTTTGGCTTTTCCCATGTGCTGTTTCCCACAGCAGCTGGGGGTTTGTTCAATGCAAAGTTCCCATTTCTTTTAGCCCAGCAGTGCAAACTTCATTAGTGCAGGTGCACATTTGTTTGCTCTCTCCCAAGAGCAGAATGCAGCCACAGAACCAAATCACAGTCACAGAATCAGAATATCCTGAGCTGGACAGGAACCACAGGGATCATTGAGTCCAGCTCTTGGAATTACAGAATGCTCTTCCTGGTTACAGACATGCCTGTTCTCTGCAATAGCCCCATCAGTCATCCTTTTGCTTTCCAGTAACTGGTGTTATTTCAGCTTCCAATCAATATATGATCCCACTGACAAACTAAACTGAGAAATGGAAGATCGATACTTTGCGTCCCCCTTTTCCTCCTACTACAAACTTCAGTTTGTCCATGGTTTAATATTCCCTTTAAACCATGCTGTGGCTCTGTGCTCTCCCCAGAAACCTCCAACAAGCATAGTGAATGCAAAGAAAATGGCAAAGGGAAAAAGCAGAATGAGTGTCAAAGCACTGTCACCCCCACTGAGCTCCTGCCAGTCCCTGAACAGGGGACAAAACACAGGGAGAGGAATAGAAGGAGAAATGGGACCCACAAGTAGACACTGAGAGAAGAAAGGCTGCCAGTTCTGATCTGAAACAAAGCAATTTCCCCAGTTCTGACCTCCCAAGAGACACAGCAGACCTTAAACATGTCACTAGTCCAGGTACAAACACCAGCTGTTCTGTAAAGGGGAAAGGGAAAGAAAAATCAAACCTTCACTTTTCTGCAATGGCAGCTGCTAGGGAGCTGCTTAAAGCTGTGGAAACATAAATGCAATTCTTTTGCAGATGGTTGAAGTGGCAGACTGCAGGCAAAACCAGACCAGCAGCAGCTCCTGCATATTCACATACACCCCATACTGGGAGCTGCTGGGCTCCAGTGGCTCAGCACCTCAGCACAAGCACCCACGTGGAGCACCACTGGTGGGACCATGAACATTTATTTCAGCTGATGATTCCTCCTTGAGACTTCTAAGACCAGAAGGAACAAAACAATCATCCAGCAGTTTAATTTCCTGCTAAAGAAGTCCCTAAGTACTGACAAGGGACTCCACATGGCTGGTTCAACTCGTTTGGGTTTCCACCTTAAAGGAAAAGAGCCAGTCTGGGTTTGGCATTTGAGTGATAAAATCCATCCCATCTCTGAATAAACACTTCACTCCAACCAGAGGGAAAGATGATTTTGTATGCAGCCTTATACTGAGAGACATGCCACTTATGAATCACCTCCAGAGCATCACTCTCGTCTGCACATCACACACTGCTTCATTCCCTATGGATATTCAGTTCCTCAAACTTCAGAGAGGTTGCTGTACTCAAAACAATTGAAAATTTTCCCTAAATTCAGGGGTTCCAGGGAAGAACAGTGGATGTGGGTATTTGCAAAGTGGTCTTTTTGACTCTTTGTCCTTATTCAAGACTCCCCAGAGCAGGAGTCTTGGCCAGGTGTTCTGGACACAAAAAAACCTTTGAAAAAATAAATGGCATTCTGCCCTTTAAAATCCCTTTAAAAATTCCCTCCTTGAGTGTAACAGCTTTTACATTTTATTCCAGAGGTAGCTGTGTCAAAATGGCTCTGTACAGAAAGAATCTTGGCATTAGCCACTGCCATTTAGAAATTAATTAGTCAAATAAATAAGACATCAACTCCTCGCTGCAGTGTAAGGTAATTTACACACATTAAGTACCAGGAATTGTCAATGTTTTTCCAATGTATTGCACAGAAAGAAGGGCAGATTTCTGAATATTGTCTGTAAGCAGCCTAACAACCCTTGAACTGCTGTGGAACTGGAGTTCTGCATTTCCTAGGAATTACTAGCATCTGACCCCTACTCACCCAGAGAAGGAGCTGGCACAGTGCTTGATTTTCATGGTCAGAAATTTAAAAATAAATAAGCTATCTCACTATCCCAGCTGGAGGAGGACAGAAATCAGCTGCAGGCTCTCCCTGTGCAGAACAAGGGAAACAGCTGCCCCAGGGCCCATCTCTGCACCCTCACAAGCCCAGAAGAGACTGAGGAGCTGCAGGACAGGGCCTGAGGAAAATGAGGGCACTTTTCTGGGAGGTGCATCCCTGCACCCTCCTCTCAAACCACACACCAAGATCGGAGTGGCCCCAGCCAATGCAGAATCAGAGAATCGTTCAATGGTTAAGGTAGGAAAAGTCCTCTGAGATCACCAAGTCCAACCATTAACCCAATACCAACCACATTCACACTAAACCATGTTCCCAAGTGCCACATCCACACATTTTTTGAACGCTCCCAGGGATGGTGACTCCATCACTGCCCTGGGCAGTCCGTTCCAGTGCTTTACAGCCCTTTCCATGAAATTTTTTTTCCTAATATCTAATCTAGACATTCTCTGGTGCATCTTGAGGCTGTTTACTCTCATCGTGAACAAGAGGCCCCTGCTCCCCAAGAGCACCCACAGAACAAGTAACATCCTTCCAAACAGCAGTGCTTTTCTGAGCACCAGGAAGGGTTTCAGATGTTTAATTTTGAGAAGTTAAGTTCCCTGTGCAAACACTAGCACAGAACGGTTTGGGATGTAGCAGCAAAAGGCCCCTTGGCTTAAGGTCAATAAAAATGAAAATCCCACTTCTACCCATTCCCTGTCCTGGACACCTCACAGTGGTTATGACACTGACAAATCCAAATAAACCAACGGGTTTGAACCCTGCCCAGTGCTGCTTCCAGTCACTGTCCCCAGCAAGAGCTGCAGTGCTGGGCAGTGTGACCCAGTTCTGCTACACAGAAGGAGGAGTTTCATCGCAGAAAAGGCCAAACTAACATACAGAGATTTCTTGGTAACTTCTTGGTATGTTTGAGATAACATTTTAAACTGATCTGGCACTGATCAGCCCAGGTGAGTCTAGAAGGGCCTAGCTACAAGACTCCCAAAACACTGGTGAGAAAACTGCACTGAGAGCAGGGCAGAACCATCCTACACCCAAGTCCTCTGTCAAACTGGGACATTTCAGGTCACCAAAATGCAGGTGTCTGGTGTCATTTGAGATGTCCTGGTGCTCTAGCTGCCCCCTGAGACAGAAGTGTCCCTCAGCAGGGCCTTTCTCATGCTGCCAACCTCCTGCAAGTGTCTCAGACACAGTCTGACACCTAAACCCTGACAGAGGTGGCACCTGCCACCAGAGTCAGTCCCCTACCCTGCTTCTCATTGATATCACAGTTCCATGTGTGTTTACTTTTTGAAAGCCTAGCATGGAAAAACTCCTTCCATGGAGAAACTCTTTCCATGCTTTTTAGTGATTTTGTCCTACAGAATGTCTAGGGGAACATCTGGCCTCCACAGCCCCTCTTGCTGCTGGCCTGCAGTCGCTGGCAGGACCACCCTGAACACATCTGAGCAGAGCCACAGACTAGCTGTGCTGGGCTTGCTCTGCCCAACTTGACCTTCTTTGTGCAGCTGCTGAGGCCAGGACAAACACAAAGCATGCAAAAACGGCAGCACAAGGGCACACAGAAGTCAGACAGGAGTCTCATACTCTGCCTCTTTTTCCCTATCTACCATCAGTATCCTCCACACCTTCCCCTCTTGCTGGCACTCCCTGTGTTCCAGCAGCCCAGGATCCCTTAGGAAGGGAATGAAGAGCAAGCAGCTGGCACTGAGCACAGAGAGTCTCTTCCCCTCCGTCTGCCCTCCAGGCATCTCCTCTTGGAGGTGTTGCAAGGGCTGACCAGGCCTGCAGCAGCCAGTGGGGATGAGGGCAGCCTTCCTGGGGTATGAAGAGGTTTAGATCCCTCTCCTTCCCCTCCTGCCTCCTCTGACATCCCTGCCTGGACACCGGCACAGCCACTGGGCACTAGCAGGTGGAGAGGGCAAAACCAGTTTGCTACAAGGCTGGAAACAGATTTTATTGGCCCCACAATTAACTCCTGAGTTTCTGCTGTTTATAGGAGCAGCCAGGATCACACCCGAGATTCATCTCATAGAGCAGGAACAGGAAAAATCTGCACTGCCCAGGGTGAACAAAAGAAAATCCCAGTCCCAAAATGTCACTGGCCAGCAATGGCAAGCTCCAAGCAAGGACAGTCCCACCTTCACCAGAGTTCCTGGTATATCTATAATTCCTGATATCTTAACCTATATAATCACTAGAGCTAGTCATATCAATATAATTTATGTCTTTTTTAATGGCTGCAGCAAAGAATTAGAAAAAATTTGAAACTGAAAAGCATCCCATGAAGACTTCCAACCTCTTTGAACTTCAAATTGAAAAAAGTATCCAAAAATGATCCAGTAATTCTGACTGAGCATTTGCCATTGTGGAACCTTTTGGGAGTTTTGGTTCCTATTCCTCCAGGTGACCAGAGGTCACATTGTATGTCATCCTCTTTCTCCTGTCCTTAATAATGCCTGACCAGGCAAAGCCTGGGAGATCCAAACTTTGTGAGCCTCTGCTGAACACAGGGATGGGACACACAACACAAATGCCATGGCTTCTCAGCCCCACAGGGAGTCTAAGGAATTTTTTTGATCAGACATGTCAGGTCACAGGTGAAGCTCTAGCCTTTTGTGAAGCTGTTGCCCAGAGCAGCTGTGGCTGCCCCTGGGTCCCTAGAAGAGGGCAAAGCCAGGCTGGACACTGGGGCTTGGAGCACCCTGAGACAGTGGAAGGTGTCCCTGTCCATGGCAGGGAGTGGAACTGGATGAGCTTTAAGGTCCTTCCCACACCAAACTAGTCTGTGATTCTCTGAAGCTCTGAGTGAACTCTGAGCCATTCCCTCCTATAAAGCTCAACCTTTCAAAACCAATTAAGTCTTGGACAATGTTAGTTTTTGCAATGAAATCCAAAACTTCCTCAAAGATCCTTCCTTTATTCCCTCCTTTCCCTGCCAGCAGCAGCCACCAGCCTGCACAGGTTGTTATTTCAGCTTCCTGCAGATGCACAGGTACAGGTTCCCAACACTTTCAAGTGATGCCAGAGACAGGGATCTCTGATAGCACCGAGTCAGGCTGATAACAGGCAAGTTGCAGCACAACTCTACTGATAATTACACAGCTATGAAAAATACACCAGTTGGCAACAAGCAGGAAATACAGAGTTTGGAATCCTTTGAAAAGACAACCCTCTGCCCCAGTGCAGTATGCATCTCTGTGCTCTCAGGACTTACCAGGCACCACATATACACTTCCCAGAGATATCCTGAGCCTCCTGTCTCCAGAGTGGGAGACTTGAGAGCTTTACCCCACATTCCATCATCTACAGAGACCTCTTCCCCACACACACCAAAGCACATCCCGATGTGAGAATCATGGAATCTCCTGAGTGGAAGAGACCCACAAGGATCACAGTGTCCATCCCCTGGAGCTGCACAGAAGAACCCAACAGTCCTCTTGCTTTGCTGGTGTGTCCAAACAGTGCCTGAGCCCTCAGATCCCTGAGATTATCAGCCTGGCCTGTTACCACTCAGAGCCCACGCTGACCCTTCAGATGGATTTTCAGAAATCCCTAATGGCTGCAGAATTCAACCTGAGAGGAGTCAAAGAACAGGAGCAAACACTCACAATGGGGCTGCAATTCACGGATACATAAATAACCACTACTGTTTTATCACCATGGAATTTCGTGCTGTTTCATTGTCACATTTGTAATTATTGTAGGATCAGGCCAAACTATGATTGCCTAAATTCTCTTGTTTATACCCAAGAAAAACCCACCATGCTCCTTTCTCCTTGTGCTGTTAAAATTACTTGTGTCCTGCAGCACAAGACAGAGAGGTCACAACATCAGTGTTCCGTTGAAAATGGTCAGAGCATGCACAGGGAATCTAACATTTATCCCAGTTTCCTCACACACCTTGCCAGCTGCTGAGAAACAGCCTCTTTTCTCCCTTCCTTGTCATCAATCAATGTAAATACTTGTAGTGTTCACTTACAAGTAAGTGCAGGAAAGTAAAAGAAAGTACTTAATCTTATACAGATCACAGAATCACAGAGCCATGGAATACCCTGGGCTGTAAGGGACCCACAAGGATCATTGAGTCCAACCCCTGGCCTTGCACAGACACCCCAACAGTCCCATCCTTTGCATCCCTGAAAGCTCTGTTCAAATGTTCTAGTTTGGCTCCAGCCAAACAAATGCATTTTCAAAAACATAAAAGGAATTAAAATACAAGTGTTCTCCCTTGCCCTTCCCTGCATTTACAATTTTGCTTCCAATGTGTTGAGAAAGTGCAGAACTGTGATAGCAGGACTACAACATCCTGAGCTAGATATGCTAAAACATCTTAAAATAACCTCTAAGCAAAGAGCCCTGTGAAAGCAGGAAGAGGGAAATCCACACTCACCTGAATGTGATCTGCCCAATTCTCCTCAGTCATGGTTTTCTGAAAAGACAAAATCACTGCTGAGCCATCTTAGAAAAGGGAGGATGTTCCATATAGGAAACTAGAAATGAACACCTCATTGTCCCCACTGGCATCACCTGTGACCAAGGAATGCCCCCTGGGACACACAGGACACCTCAGCTCCTCAGTGTCTCCAGCTGGGGCATGGCAGAACAGAGCTTGGGTGGGGGAATTCAGGGAACTCTTACACCACAGCACATGAAGCATAAAAATGCCTATGCAGTTTGTTTGACTGTTCATCTCTCCAGCCATCCTGAGGGCTCCAGCCAAGGGAGGGATCTCAGGGCTCATCTGCAAGGCTGAGCCTTCACAATATAAAAATACGAATTTTCTCAAAAATCCTCTAGAATCATGAGGTCTGGGAAAGGAATCTGAGAAGTTAATACTCCCATTCTCATGCAATTCAGAGCCAAACTTGGGGAGAAACTCAGGAGGGGACCGGATCTCTGCTCTGCCAAGAACTGCATGAGACCCACCATGAGTCTCACCCCAGAGCTGGCAGAGGGAACAAGGAGTGTCAGCGCCACTTTCATGGAAAGGTACAAGAGCAAAGAGGGAGGAAGAGCCTCAAAGAAAACAGCTTTGAGATATCCAAGCATGTAATTTAAATATTAGTGAGATAAAGAAGCCATTTAACCAGAGCTCAGACACAGCTGTGAATGGTAAACAGAAAGCACCAAAGAGCTCTCAGAAGGGACTGTGTCCAGAAACAGCTGCCAAATGTACCTTAATGGAAGTAACTGACCAGCTTGGATAATTTAAATCAAGCAAATTCTCCAAAACAAAGGAAGTAGAATGCCAGAGAGAGCAGAACACCAGATCATGAATCCATCCCCTCTGCTAAACAAATACACCTGGAGAAATGCTCTCTGCTCTCTCTGTGGATGACCAAGCTCCCTACAGTGATGTCATCCAATATTAAAGCTCTGAGATGCAGGAGGCTGAAGTGCTCCATTCTCCCCAGCTCCTCTGGCAGTGGTTTGGCAGGCAGCAAAGACAAATCAGAGCCTTCCATGAAGGACTGGGAGGGCTTGGGAGCTGAACTTCAAAAAAACCTTGATCATAAACTATTGATAAGTTTTGATTATCTTACTTAAGTTATTAAAAATGTAAATGAAACAAGAATCCTTATTCCACACACACAACACAGCACGTACCTCAACAAATCTCTTGTAAAAGAGGTAATTCAGCGTTCTCAAGTGCCGCTGATTTATAACATTAGGGCAGAGGGCTGAAAGAAGGAAAAAGACATTTGAGTACACAGCATTTCCTGGAAGTTCTACTGTCTAGACATTACACTTTTCCTTCCCCAGTATCAGACTGGGTTTGTGGAAGGCAGGATGCCCTCACACTTGGAACAATGAGGGACAGAGTCGCACACTGTCAGCTTATCTCAACTATAAACTGTTATTTACACTTTCATCCGTGATTAGCAATGCTAATTCTCAGGTCTGATATCTCTGCTTCCACCACTCCTGAGCGATAAGATCCACTCCCTGGTTCAATATGCTCGACACTCAATGACTTTACACCTTTAATTAGGCAGCATCCTGACACGGGCACCGCCTCAGTCTCTAGAGGCTGCATTCTTTCAGGTTTAATTGGACCTGTGTTGATAATTCATTGAAGCAGTTGTGAACAGCTCACTCGGGATATAAACTTGTGGCTGAAGTTTATCCGATAAAACACAGATCCATGAAAGAGGCTCCACATCCATACAAAGAGGGTGGGGAATACTGTTTTGCTGAGCTAGCAAGCCACAGTTGTTATTATTTTTATTGCTGTCACCTTCATTAGATATGGCTCATTGCAACTGCAAAACCCAAGCTCTTCACACAGCACCTTGTTTTGAAATCCAGTGCAAGGAGAGATAAAGGCTGGAGATAAAAGACATAAAGTGGCATTAGCATAGGTATCTGTTAGTTCCTGCTGGAGGCCTGGCTGCCTGTACAAGGGAAAGGCTGTGCCAAAGCCTTCCTTGGGCTTTCAGATGGGGCTAAAACATCCCACTGGGAGCCAGAGGGAGCAGGGCCAGCAGTCACAAATACAGAGAACAGGAATGTGAAATCCTCTGTAGCCTCCCTTGAATGAACACCCACAGGGAGAAACTGATTCCTCATCCCTTTGTGTGCCCCACACAGGGGCATGCCCAAGGACTAAACCCCAGGAGAACAAAGAGTGATCTTTGGATACCAGAGCCTGGGATCAGAGGGGTGTGGATTGGAGTCCCACTGGTCACAGCAGCTCTTCAGAGTGCCCTGAAGCATCGCCTCAGAATGTGAACGTTTCCATCTCAAACAGAAATGGTTAAAGCTGTTACTTGTAAGTTAATCTTCCACAGTGTGACAACAAATCTGTCCCCTCACAGCATCTGAGGAAATTACTGCAATTATCATGCAGGATGTTGCACCAATAAATATTGTGATCTTTCCTCTTGATATTGTCCCAATATCTGGAGGAAAAATCATCAGCTCATGGAAAGGAACACTCTCTGAAGCATGTAAGATCAATGTAAAAATTAGTAACACCACCACCTAACTTAAAATTTTCAAAGCTCTTCAGAAAGAACCATGGTATGACCCCTCCAGGCCACCCAAAAGATCCACTGAACAGCTTTTTCTTTGAGCTTCTAAAGAAAATATCCAAAGCACAAGCTCTGGCAGAACTGGGAGAGTTGAATGCTTCACTTCTGTGTAGAAAAGAGAGGAATGTGGATGGACTGGAAACATGTTTGAAGGCACTGGTGACATATTTTATTCTGATGGAGCAAAGGAATTGAGTTTGAATCTGAGTTTCTATAATTTATTGCAAAAAAACAGAGAAGGATGAATCAGAAACACACAGAGAGGTTGGACAGAGAACAGACTGAGAGCAGCCCTGGGAGAAGGACCTGGGGGTGCTGTGGGTGAGAGCTTGACCTGCCCCAGCCCTGAATCCCCCTGCCCTGGGCTGACCCCCAGTGTGGGCAGCAGGGGAGGGGGAGATTTCTGCCTGTCTGCCCCTGAGCTCAGGTGAGACCCCACCTGCAGAGCTGCCCCAGCCCTGGGGCCCAGCTCCTGTTGGAATGGATCCAGAGGAGGCCATGGAGCTGCTCCAAGGGCTGGAGCCCCTCTGCTCTGGAGCCAGGCTGGGAGAGCTGGGGGTGCTCACCTGGAGAGGAGAAGGATCCAGGGAGAGCTCAGAGCCCCTGCCAGGGCCTGAAGGGGCTCCAGGAGAGCTGGAGAGGGACTGGGGACAAGGGATGGAGGGACAGGACACAGGGAATGGCTCCCACTGCCAGAGGGCAGGGATGGATGGGATATTGGGAAGGAATTGTTCCCTGGCAGGGTGGGCAGGCCCTGGCACAGGGTGCCCAGAGCAGCTGTGGCTGTCCCTGAATTCCTGGAAGTGTCCCAGGTGTCCCTGCCCATGGCAGGGGTGGCACTGGATGGGCTTTAATGTCCCTTCCAAACCAAACCAGTCTGGGATTCTGTGGAAGATGTAAGGGTGAAGGGTAACTTGTAGAGAGACAGTAGAATGGAGAGCTGTGCTGGTATTTAACACCTGAGTAAAAACACTCTGGAGGAAAATCACCATGGAAATCGGGGGTAGGGGCTCTCCCTCCAAAGGCATTCCTGTAAAGTTGTACAAGTCATTCCCTTGTTTCTAACAGAACATCTTCTGCCTAGTGAGGGCTCCCAGGCCCCAGCTGGGGCTCTCCCTGGTGACTGCCTGGACATGGGCTTGCAGGTCCTCGAGCCCTGAGGATGTGTGGCCAGCTGTGGCTCACCTGTGCAGATGTGGGGCTGTACAGAGCTAGCTGTGGCTCACCTATGCAGATGTGGCCTTGCAGAGCCAGCTGTGGGGCTCACCTATGCAGACGTGAGGCCAGCTGTGGCTCACCTGTGCAGATGTGGCCGTGCACAGCCCTCTCCTGCCCTCTGCTGCCCCACAGCGCGGCACTCCCGGCAGCGCGGTCACACGGACGGAAATCCCACGTTAAACCAAACGGACAACTGGGTGCTCAAGCGAGGGAAACATTCCTCGTGGTTCATGTTGAAAAAACCTCCGGAAGCCCACGGCAAACACTCGCTCACACCGATCAGAACCGGAGATGCTCGTCTGTCCCTGCCCCAGCACACCCCCACCAGTACCGGGCTCTCAAGTACCCCCTCTGTCCCTCCACTCGGATCTCCCTCATTGGCACGGCGGCACTAAGCCCAACAGATGAGGCTGCTACACTTCTCCGAGCAGGATGCTTTCTACCTCAGACTCGGGAATTGTCAATGAAAAACATCACGGAGCTCCCTCTGTGTCCTGGCTGTACCAAACCACAGCAGAGAACAGACTCAACCATGTCAACCCTGGGAAGGGGCTGTTCCCTCACCTCTGAGATCTGTTTTGACTGAAACTTGCATTTGTAAAGTCGATCTCACAGGGTCTCCAAAGGCTATTAAGTAATTAGCTTGTAAAAGCTACAGGCTTGTTAAGCCAGAGCCCACTGACCGAGGTGTGAGGAGACTCTATAAACCTCAATTTCCTCAATCACACACCACTTCTGCTCAGCTTCTTCCTTCCCCAATAAGGGTAATTAAATGAAATAGACACACGGTTTATTGGGACACCTTTGGGACGCGGCAGAAAATCTCCCACTTCCCATGCCCTGTTTGGGAGTTAAGAGGAATATGAAATACATCTCTGGAAAAGAACGGGAGGACTAATCTAAGAGGATGGCTTTATTTTGTTTTTCTCTAAGGTGTGAGATCTTTTTTTTTAATTGGGCCACCTCCTATCTGGCTCTGAAGTTTAGGGCTGGCAGTTCCCATGAGTGTTCTCAATTGCTGATGGACACCTCAGCTGTGCTTGGCAGTCAGTGTGATTTACCGTGAGTGGGCAAGACTGAGCTCAGGCAGTGAAATCTCCAAGTCGATTTGGAACTGCAAGAACTGAGTCACACACAAGTTTGCCTTCTCATACCCAGAAACCCCATCCTCCTCCAGCCCTTCTCACCAAAGCCACTTCCCTCCATGCTGCTGCTCTCAGGCTCTCAGAGTGAGTGGGAGTCACAGGGAGGAGGAGACAAAAAGCAGCCGCAGCATCAGATGAGCTCAGGTGAGGTGACAAGAAGTATGAGCTCTGCATCACCACCAGCGTTTGGGGGAGCTGCTCAGAACAAGAGAAATGAGGGTTTCTTTTATCTGTATGTTTTGCTCAGTCTGCTTACTTTTTGTGTACTTTTCCCTCCCAGTCAGACTTGCTTTCACTGAAGAATGGAGAAAGAACACCCAGAAATTCAGCAAAAGGGAGGGGAAAGATGGGAATACAGAGAAAGCCACATCACTCCAGCTGCCAGCATTTCCTAATTCAGTTCCAGCACGCCCAGTATTAAGGCAGCAATTCCTCTGCAGGTATTCATCCCTTCAGCACTTCAAAGGAGACTGACAGCCACAGTTTAGCAATGTGTGAATTCCTGCTTGTAATTACACGTGGTATGATGTAAGGAATAAACACCTACATCCTATATGGGACTGTGGAAGTCACCCAGCACTGGCTTTAGCTGAAGTCCAAACCAGGTGCCCACATCCCCTCTCACACCAGCAGAGGTGGGCAGCCTTCTTGAGCAAGGACTTGCCCTACATTGCAGACACTGCAGTTTGCATGGGAGAAAGGGCTGGAAGGACATTTGTCTGGAAGGACATTTGTCTGGAAAGAATGGGATTTGTATTTACCCCAAGGAACCTCCTCAGCAGTGAATGGCTGTGGAGGATCAGCAAGATCACCAGGTCGAAGCATGCTGCATCCAACAGAGTGCACCTGAGCCCAACACATGTTCCCCTCCTACATTTTTATTTTCTTTAATTATTATTTCTCAGGATTTTGCATGTGAACAGTTACATCATTTCACCTCTACCATTATATTATGCCCTTGGTGGAGCTTTCATAAGGAAAGGGGAACAACTCTTTTCTCTTTACAGATCATCAAGAACAACATGGCTGACTGAATGCCCAACACTGCCAAAGAGAGAAAACTACTGAAAACTAATGAACTCCTGGGAAGCTTTTAATTTCTAAATAAATCATTCCTATATGTTTCAGCTTTCATATGAAGGTGCTGGGTTTAATTATATCCACTTCTCCTCCAGTGAAGGTTTGAAAGGTTTATCTTACTAACTTTTGAACACCAGTCTGAAGATGGGAAGATTACTACTGCTGCTGACAGGTATAACAAGCCCACAGTTTGTGGTTAAAAAACCCTTTTCAGTCCAAGAAAAGAGAATTGCATACCTTGGGGTGATGATGGAAACCTCTGCAGGGTAAAAGTTAACGGAGCACCTAAAAGGGTCTGGTGCAAGGCCCCAAAGAGAAGGAAAAATCAATAGTCCCCACTAAGAACCAAAGTAAAGCAGATTTTGTTAGAGAGCTGCTGGTGAAGTGATAGCAAATGTGCCACTTCTCTTGCAAGGCTGCAAGAGCCTTAAAATTCTCCCCCCAACCCTAGTTTATGCAAGAATACAAAGGGCTGTGAGGCTCCTGCTTCCCAAGGGTTATCTCCTCCCAGCTGACGCACCCGCAGCTCAAGAAAACAGATCCCCAGTGAATAATGACTTGCCTCTTATGTGAGAGAAAGGAGTCATAACTCAGAGCTGATCATGGTGTGTTTATGCACAGCCATGCTGAGGTCAGGATTTATTTCAGATCATGGCAGAAGCAGTCTATCAGTCACCAGTGCTTCATTCTTTGACAGCACAAAGTAGTAATTCTCATAACTTACCAGCTTTGTTTTTCAGTATCATTAATTAAACCTTGAAATTCCTCAGGATAAATGACAGCAGAGATTCCTTAATGAACATCGAAGAAGACAGATTTACTTTGTTCTTTATTACTGAGCTAACTCCACAATATGTTGCAATATCCCATACCTGGGTCAACGTTGAATCTCTCCAGGAGCCTGAAGACCAGCTTGCTGAGCATTCTGCGGTTAAATTTTTCGGGTTTGTACCTGGACAGGCCTTGATATGGTCTGTAACAACACCAGAAAAACACATCTGTGGCATCACCTAAAGGATGTTTCCCAAATAGCAGACATTTAACAGCAGAGAAACTGGCGTTTGCAGGATGTTGATAAGGACAGCCCCTGCCTTTCCCAAGGTACAGTGAAAAGCCAACAGCACGACTACACAAATTTCAGTCAACCACTTGAAGAAAGTACAGAGGCTCATTTTAAAGAAAGAGAAAGTGAGCAACTCCTTTTCATCTCTTTTTCAGAACTGACAGCAACTATTGCAGCTACACTGTGACTCTGACTGTGCTGCTGGCTCTGAGTGACAGGAATTATTCAAGTGAGAGGCAATTCAGAAGTGAAAAGACACACCATGAGTTGATGAGCACAGGAAGGTTAACCACTTGCATCTCTTGTTTTTCTGCCACATCATCACAGTGTTATCTTCCTGTCAAACCTGTACAACCGATACTGAAAGTCACCCTTGTCTGCAGCAAAGCACGAGAGGCTGACTGTTCCAGCCTCCACGGGAAGCTTTGATACTGCTCTGCTGCTGGGGTGTCCTGCACAGGTTTCATCCTGGCAGGAATGGAGCATCTGTCAATAGCAAGGATTCTTCTGTCCTACAGGCTGAACCATTGGAGAAGGCTCTGGCACAGCCACCAGAATTTTTCCTTTTTCAGCCGAAAAGTCAATATATTGCACTCCCTTACACTGGGACACAATCACAGCCAGCCAGCCAGGGGACAGACACACTGCTCTGATCCCAACACAACCAGGGGACAGCCACACAGTGCTCTAGGAGCACCTTGGCCTAGCTGTTCAGAAAGACAAGTGTTTATACCTTGTGATGTCTCTGATATTGAAGCTGAGGTCACACCACTTGTCTAGGGTCTGCAAGAGCTTCCTCTGGAGCTCGGGATATTCTGCCACATAATCTTCCACCAAGTTAGCTTTATCCTGGAGCAGTAGTGGGGTACACATCTAGGAGAAGGAATTACATTAAAGCAGCGTGCTCTGCCTTTGATCCCCATGGAACATAAGAATGAGTCCCAACCCTCCCCAAGCCATCAGTGCTGCCTACAGGAGTGCTGTGACATCTGCAACACAAATATGAGCAAACCTTCGGTGCAGCAAAGTACTGATTTCTGCCTCAGTGACGAGCATAGCCAGGATTTGTTATAGCAATGGCTGCAGCCAGAAAAATCGGGTAATGGGAGCTAACAAAGCACTCTGTGCCTAGTCTTGATGTAAAGGTACCTCAACAACACAATAGGCACTTCTTGGGAATGGAGCAAAGCCTCAAATGAAAGGCTGCAGGACTTGGAGGGCCCTGATGGATCTCCTGCTAAAAAAACCGTGAATCTGATGACAGAGAAGCCTCCAGAGGAAATTACTCACCTTCTCTACATCTTGATCTGGCTGTAATTTCAGCTTAATACTCAGTATGGCTGCCTAGAAAACATGAAAAAAGTTGTGTATTTAGAAGAACCCTACAGTGGATAAATGGGCATTATTCCAAAGTTAAGTAAAAATGCTGTTATACACATTTTTAATGTGTTAATTATTTCTGTTACGTTGTCAAGCACAAATCCTGCAAACATTTGGCCACATTCATTCCACAAATGTACAAGAACACTCCTGGCAGAGCTGCATATCCTGAGTAGCAACAGCCACTGGAGCAAAAATGAAAGATCAAGGGGTTGGGCAGAAAGCAAGTGAAGCACTCGGACAAAACCAGCTGAGATGGATATTTCCTATCAATTTCATGTTAAAAACACCATACCTTTCTGAGCAAACTTTATCAGTCTCACTCTGCCTTTGAAGTTTTGTAAAACAGTTGCATTTTGTGAAAGCAACTCAACATTTTAAACATCCTGAAATCAAAAAGTAATAGTTTCTCTAATTCCTGAGTCACTCCACACCCCTGAAAGCACCAGGGTCACCACAGGCAGTTAGATGGGAAGAACTGTATTTTTCCCTTTTGTGAGATCTCCGAATCTTTGATAAGCCAAGACCTGCCACGTTCAAAATTGCCTCCAAAACAGGATCTTCTGGAACCTGCTGGGATGAACTGCAGGAACTCAAGGTCAGAAGAGCTGAACAGCCTGTCCCATCCCAGCTGAGGACCACAGGAATGGATGAAGCTCTAACTGTGCACTGCTTGGGAAGTATAGACACAGATTAGGATTTACAGGAGGTAAGAGTGTCTCATTTCTGATGTGTGTGAGAACTCTCGGATCCCAAATACAGAATAAGCACTTAATGGGTGGCTTTAATATAGTGCCTTCTGCCAGTAACTGGGGCAATCAGGGCAAGGAGCCTTGGAGTACCTCTGTGTGTTAATGCTGAGCTGGGAGCCAGGAATGAGGAGGATGGACATGGAGTATCCTTCCAATACCTTTGTCAAGTCAGGCTGCATTTTCCCAAAGGGCTGTAAGCAGTGCTGAAAAGACATCTGTGACCCTGCCAGAGCAGGACTGACCAACGATGGGATGGAATCCACTGAACTCACAAACACCTGTTATTCAGATGAGGATAAAACCAGTGTGATAGGGCTTGGAAAAGCTCTTTTCTTCTATAGGTTTCCTTGCTCTTGGTGATTGATTTTGATTTGAGAGAACGACCAGGAAAATGATGCATTTGTCAAAATGGATGGACATTAGAGCTGTGCTATTTGTTGGAGTATAGAATCGTAAAATGGTTTGGGTTGGAAGAGGCCTTTAAAGCCCACTTAGTTGCAACCCCCTTGCAGTGAGCAGGGACATCTTCAGCTGGATCAGGTTGCTCAGAGCTGCTGTCCAGCCTGAATTGGAATGTTTCCAGGGATGGAGCAGCCACAGCTTCTCTAGGCAACTTGTGCCAGGGCTTCACCACCCTCACGGTAAAAAAATCCCTTATATCTAATCTAAATCTCCCCTCTATAGTTTAAAATCATCACCTCTTTTCCCATCACTCCAGGCCCTACTAAAATGTTTGTCCCCATCTTCCTAATAGACCCCATAACGCATAAACAAAATGCAGTACCAAATGTGCATTTCCCTAGAAAGAGAGAACTCCCACCATTACATGTCACCTGCATGAAACTTTTCTGGAAAAATACAAGAATAACCCAAGTGGGGGCAGGCATATGTCTTAAAATTCATTTCCTGTGATCACTCGAGTGCCATCTGAATTCACCCCACCACTGGCAGCACATGTCCTGCAGAGCCACACAAGCACCACAGACACCTCACAGCTCATCCCTGCTCACAGCAGCAGCAGTGGATTACATTCCTTTCTGGGGAATTCGTGCCTGTATTTCACCGTCTGCATCACAGACTGAGTGTGCAAAAGCAGAGAACCAACACACGCCATGGAAGTTCACCTGCTCAATCCTACTGCCCCACTTAGAAGTGGAAAAACATCAGTTTTTTTCTGTTTGTTTTGGTTTGGGTTTGGTTTTGAGGAAGTTTGGGTGGTTTATTTTTTTTTTAGCACTGCTTCATTGGAAGTCCAGGCTTCATCTTCAAAAGAGAAATCAAGAGAAGAACTTTAAGTGACAAAAATAGGAAATACCATTAATGCAGAGACTGAACCGAAAGACACAGGAGCATTGCTCAGCCCAGCTAAACCTCAGCCAAACCTCTCCCTTGCTCCAGGCTTTATAACTATTCCCCAAGGCAGAGGCAAAGAGCTGCTTCTTTCCTCTCACATTATCAGCTTAACAACACAATGTTCATGCTGAGTGATTATTCTCAAGTTGAAAGCTGCTATTTGTGGTGTGGACCTGAAAAAGGGGTTTGGGTCTCCAACACTTTAGCAGCTGTTTTGCTTTCCTCTCAGCTCCTCAAGTTTGCTGAATTAAAAGAAATCATTTAAACAAAAAAGAAGAAAGTATTTGCAACTCTCAAGGCCTTGTTTCACCATTTGATCTCATTAGTACCTCCTATTGTAGCCTTAGTTTTAACTGCAACATCCAACAGCTCCCTAATGGCTTTTTAATGTTCAGATTAACGTAATTGCAGCACTGTTATCTACATGGCAGAACTTTATCTCCAGCTCTACTAACTGTACAGGTGACTTAATCAGATGAACATGTGTGGTGTCAGGTTGGGTTTTCCTCTTTCCCTGGTTGGATATTCCATCCTGTCCTAAAGGGTGTAGAAGAACAGATGTTCATTTGTAGGGCTGGCAGACATCTCTCCCACAGCAGGCCTGGAGGACAGAGAAACTCCAAACACACAGAGATTGATGGAATCCTCACGGCTGGAGAAGACCTCTAAGATCAACAAACCCAACCATCAACCCAGCACCGCCACAGCTTTCACTGCCAAACCATATCCCCAGGTGCCACATCTACGTTTTTTCTAACATCTCCAGGGATAGTGACTCCACGGCTCTGGGCAGCCTGGCCTAGTGCTTTACATAAGCTGTTTTTTAACAGCAATCTAACATCTTCCAGCTCAAGTAGGTAATGGAGCAGTTGTGCTGCTGGCAGAGCCTCCTTGCAGCAGGGAATGCTCCTGGGGCAGGGCAGCTGCTTTGTCCATGCCTGAAGCATGAAAGAAGCATGAGCTGGGCCCTAGAAACAGGCACCAGGGGGGCTGGGCTGAGCTGGAAGCCAGCAGAGATAACATCAGCCTGTTTACAATGGGAATAGTAAGAGAAGAGATATGAGTAACTGTAATAAAGATGAAAGTGCTTGGCAGCTGTGTCTGTGGTCTCAACTCCGAGCTATTTTAAGATTTTGTTTTGTTATTATCGTGTTTTGAATTGTTTCACTCCACAAACAAATTTTGTGTAATACGACCCTATTTTTAACAGTCTGTTTACAGCCGATAAGATCTCCAGCAAAGCAACACCTCATTCGCAGGCTCCTTTTGTTTTGACTCAGAAAACAAACACTTTAATGAGGCCGAGCAGGCTGTAGCTGAACGGGTGATAAACCCCCTCCCCACCCACAGCCAGCATTCCCCATCTGCAGTGCTGGGCTGGAAGGCGAGTCAGGTAAGCTGGAATCTGGCAATCCCTATCATCCAGCTGCAGATCCTCGGGCTGGATCAACAGAGCTGCCCAAATCCTGAACAGCAGGTACCCCCCGACTTCACCAGCTGATCAGTAAGAGCCAAAACCCGAGGCAGGATGCAGGAATATGGGCAAGCTCCAGGGAATGCTGAGATATTTGCACCTGTCAGGGTCTACTCACTCCCTCAAACACCAAAGAGACTATTATTGTCATGGCTGGTGGTACAAGGAGCCTTTGCACAAAAATATGTTTCATCCACATAGAGTTTTTAGCATAATCTAATTACAGCAATAATTATCATTATTGCAGCACATAACAGTGTTCAACCTGTACTAACCCCCCACAGATGACAACAAACCTGGGGGAGGCTGGTCCCTCTCTTGCCTTGAACAAGTGTACATAGGAGAGAGATGTGATGAATGCATTGCTTGGTGCAGGAGAAAAACTGATGGCCAGTGCCTGATCCAATTCCTGTCCAAGCTTCTGAGTCTCCTCATCCTTGGGGAGCTTTGGGCCATTCTTTGACTTAATGATGGTGAATGCAAAAATCCCATCTGGACATTTTGTAATAGTTTTGTCTCCCAAGGATAAACCCCTAAAATACAGCAGAGGGCTGGTTGAGTCCAGGACAGAATTCAAAGTCGGGCAACACTACATTGAATTCCACCTAAGCCACGTGTAGGTGCACTGACCAAAGGATGGGGAAAGTTCTCAAACCTGACATGTTCAGGCCTAGCCACGAGCACCAGAACACTCCTGCAGTCACGCGAATGCAACCCACGAGTATGGGAAAGTGGGGAGTGCTCTGGAGCCAGCACAGCCCAGACACCCTCACCAGTACCTGCTCCTCTCAGCTTGTTTTGAATGCAGTTGGCTCTGTCTCATCGAAAAATGACTATTCTTTCCACATACAGTACGAGGTGCAGGAAGCCACACAAGATCTTATCTGCAAGGGCATGTGCACTTGGGTGGTGTCTGCACTGACAATTTCTGCAATTTTCCCACGGTGGGGTTCGCAGCAGAGGAATTACCTCGTGCATGAGAACTGCTTGGAGTGCTGAGGCAGGACAGACACCAGTGGTTGCTGATGACTCCTGCTCTTGGCTCTGCTGCAAGTGAGCTGGGACAGCACAAACACAGATATGTCTGTGCCTGACTGAGTGCACTATTTGTGAACACATGGTGAGGGAATTTCTGAAAACCCAAAGAATAAACGAAACAACAGAAGTGGACTTTGCAGAGAAGGAACCAACATCAACTCCAAGAAAATCACAGTAATCAAAGCCTGGATAATGGCAGAAATAATTGAGTAAAAGGCACACCAGGTATTAATCACTGGGCACATCTGTTTTGTGTTTTGGAACTACTCATTTCAAACTTGAGGCTAATCAGCCTTGCTGAGCTCTCAGGGTGCATCACTGCACAGTGGATGACATCACGTTCGATGGTTGATTGCTTCCTGCTCAAAGGGCAGTTCATACACAGCTGGCTGTGGGAAGGTCTGCAGAAACCAGGGAAACACGACATTCCTCAGGTCCACACTCAAGAGACCAGGAAAGAGTGAGACCATCAACATGGAGCAGTGACAGGTTGTTTATTCCCAGCCAAAGAATTTGAGGTAGAGGGAGAGAAGTACAAGTCCAGGTTGGGAATATGCAGAGGTGAGGGGAAGAGGGAACTGAAGCCAACCCTCTCTGATTTGTGTCCCTCAGGTCACTCAGCAGTTTTAGATGGGGTTTAACTGCTTGGCTCATTCTCTGAGCGTTGCCCACCTCCACCAGACCCAGACTTTGCCCAACTGGATTTGCTGCACATCTCCAGGGCTGTCCCAGAGCCCAGAAATTCTGGTAGTAGGAGTAGATCTCTACTGTCTCATTTATGACTCCCAGCAACACTGAAGCTCCTTCCCCAGGCATAGCCCAGGGCAGAGGTGGGTCTGGAGGCTGGGGAGGGCAGCAGTGGCCCATGGCCCGTGGGCTGGCTCCCTCTGCTCCAGACAGGCATCACTGGGCAGGCAAAGTGCCACTACTGCTGTCCTTTGGCAGCAGGGTATGTTCAGAGGAAAAAGGGGTGGATACTAAAACATCATCATCTTTATAGGAGAAACAACTGCTGTAACATTTTCCTTGGGCTTCTTAGCCAATATAGTTCATAATTTAAAAGAAAAAAGGAAATACAAATGTACACACTTTAAAATATAGTAAGAGCTGAACAAGCCTTTGTACAATTAAGGTGGTGAATGGAGATAAGAAGCAATATCAGAGGCTGGCCTGAGAACAGCTCAGAAAAAGCCAGAGTGAAGAAATCCAAAATCTGATTATCCATTAATGTGCTCAATCAATGCTAACACTGATCTCTACTGACAGATCTGCAAAGATACACTGTGTGTAGTCCAGCACCATGGATGCAGTATGGCTACAAACACCAACATCCCTGACTCTTCAGAACATCCCTGCACTGAAACTGAAGGTCATGATGGGGATTGAACTGTCCATTTTTACACTTCCGAGTATTTGTGCTCCTTTAAGTTTAAGTCTTGTCAATCACCCTTTCTATTATGTCTGTAGCAGTATTGCTGACAAAAACTCACAATTCTGTGTCTACACAGCTTTTTCTCTGGGTCTCTTTTTCTCAAACATATTTTATGTCAAATTTTAACTGAACTCTACCAGATAATCCACATTATCTTAATTGAAAGAGCAAACATTAACCAAATTTAACATACAAGCCTTCATTATTTCTAGAAATTGATGGATAAAACATTAGAAAAAAATATGCTCCGCTTTTGCAAACAGAGAAATCTGAATGGACAGCAACTGAAAATCCTGCTAAAAACAAAATACAACTGGCTTCATCCAATATTCTTGTTTAAGAATCAAAGTGATGAAGGGGAGAGAAACTGACACAGAGGCTGGAGTGGGAGGTCTCTCAGGCCCAGGAATATTTCTGGTTGTCAGAGGCTAAAAAGATTATTTATTGTTTCCTTCCTAAACCCAGCTCCACTGCCACCTGTTCAGAATTTACTATAAAGCTGTTAAACAAGATGAGAACTTTGATGCTGACTGTGAAAACAAGTTTCACTGTATCTGACCCGAGCAGCACTCACTGCTGATCCAGAAGCAAAGGAATTTGATTTTTTTTCTTTAAGCACAGCTATCTTTTTACCTTTATAAGCTGTTTAAAAAATGTAAATAAAATAACTCAGTGGACAATAGAGGGCATTCATCCCCCAGAAAGACAGCCGCCACCCTTAGACATGAAATATCGCAGCACATTAAGTCATGAGACCCCGCTAATCAAAGCTGACAGGGCCCTGAATGTGATTTCTGCTGAGACTTAGCGATATCATGGGGCACTGAAGCATGCACAGCCTGCCAGACTGCCCCTGTTCATGTGACAATGGCTTTTATTCCCCAAAGGGGCCTGCGAGTGACAAGAGTCCCCTTTGTCTCCGGGCTCCCGCATTCGCAGTGCAAGAGAGGTTCATTCAAGCAGCCCCAGACACTCTTTGAAAGGCTGAAGTGTAACATAAGATGACCATGAAACACTAGCTTGCCTTCTGCCTACCCCTCATTCTTCTCTAGCACAGCCTGGCCTATTCAGGGCCTCTCGCAGCCCCGCTCGCTCTGCATTACCCCCGGTCTGCTGAATCTCAGCATTGTCCTGTGGGCACCCAGCGCCCTTCCCACACCAAAACCCAGTGTCCTTCCCACACCAAAACCCAGTGTCCTTCCCACACCAAACAGGGTGCCCTTCCCACACCAAAACCCAGTGTCCTTCCCACACCAAAACACCCAGTGCCCTTCCCACACCAAATCCATCCAGAGTTCTTCTTGCACCACTTCCACTGACACCCAAGTGCCCTTCCCACACCAGAACCAGCCAGCACCCTTCCCACACACACCAAATCCACCAGCACCCAGCACCCTCCCCACACCAAATCTACTCAGTGCCCTTCTCACATCAAATCTACTGGTAGCCATTGTCCTTCCCACAGCACATTCATGCAGAGATCTCCCCACACAGCATTCATGCAGGGCCCTTCGCACAGCCCATCCTCCTGCACGCAGCACCCTTCCCTCACGGTGTTCCCTTCCCTCACGGTGCTCCCTTCCCTCACGGTGCTCCCTTCCCTCACGGTGTTCCCATCCCACACGGTGCTCCCTTCCCTCACGGTGCTCCCTTCCCTCACGGTGCTCCCTTCCCTCACGGTGCTCCCTTCCCTCACGGTGTTCCCATCCCACACGGTGCTCCCTTCCCTCACGGTGCTCCCTTCCCTCACGGTGTTCCCGTCCCACACGGTGCTCCCTTCCCTCACGGTGTTCCCGTCCCACACGGTGTTCCCGTCCCTCACGGTGTTCCCGTCCCACACGGTGCTCCCGTCCCACACGGTGCTCCCGTCCCACACGGTGCTCCCTTTCCACACTGCATACACCCCACAGCACGCCTGGGCTCTGGCACCCCTGGCACAGCCCAGGCTGAGGGAAGCAAAGAGTCATGGCTGGCTTTGGGGGGTTCTGGGAAGGGGACAAGGCTGCTGTGCTTCACTGGAACTCCCTGAGCGGGAATGCTGAACCCTCCCACCTCCCCATGCCATGGGGGCTATAATGAACAGAGCTGGGAGCCCCTTGCCCCGCTCAAAGCTCTCACTACTTCGTCACAAAAGAAAGATAAAACGCCACACAGCCCAGACACCTCAAAACCCAGTTCCACATCCCCGCTTTTCCCCAGCTCCCGCTATCTGCCTGTTTCTCCGCATCCCGGGAGCACAGTGCCATCCGCTGGCGCTGCTCCCCTGCAGGTGCCTCCCCAGCACAGCCCGTGCTGCTAAAGCAGAACCATCCCCTCCACCTGTCCCCAGTCCCCTCTCCTGTGCCCTGTGCCAGCACTGCCCCAAGCCCCGGGCTCAGCCTCCCACCAGCTCCCCCAAATCCAGGCACAAGGGAGGGCCAGAGGTGCTTCAGCAACAAACAACTGCCACGGCCATCCCCAGGGATCGGGGATCTCATTCTCCAAAGGGAACATTCTCCGAAACCTCCATGTTGGAAAGGAGCCTTCTTGGTTTGCACACCACAGACAAAGAAAATAACCTGCTGTAGAATAAATCACAGAACCCCAGACTGGTTTGGGTTGGAAAGGCCCTGAAAGCCCATCCAGTTCCATCCCTTGCCACGGGCAGGACACCTTCCACTGTCCCAGGCTGCTCTGAGCCCCAGTGTCCAACCTGGCCAGGGACACTTCCAGGGATCCAGGGGCAGCCACAGCTGCTCTGTGCCAGGGCCTCCTCACCCTCACAGGAGGGGATTTCTTCCCAATATCCCATCTAAATTTCTCCTCTTTTAACTTAAAATAGTTGCCCTTGTCCTATCACTATCTGCCCATGAAAAATGTCATCTCCCTCTATTTTATAAGCCCTTTTAAGTAATGAACTGTAAAATGGCTGGTGTTTTATTGCAAATACAGCAAGAAAATAAAGAATGACAGTCAAGATTTGTATGGATTTCTGTCCTTTCAGGAGAGACTGAAGAGCCAACAATCCTATATCTGAGTCTGCTTCACTGCCCCAGTTGAAAGATGAGGAAGAGCAGGACAGACGGACACCCAGAGCCACTGTACCACTCAGAGCCCCCCTCCAGACTGTTTGGAGTTACTCTGACTTAGGTATGTTCAATCTCCAAGGGCAGTAAAAGACTTCCTGTTACTTTTGAAGAGAATTCTATTCATCCTTCTGGTAACAAAAAAAAGCTAGAAGAAAGCTATGGCTGAGAGTGAGAAGCTGTTGAGGTTTCCTGTTCTTGACACCGAGAATGAGCAGTAAATGAGCTCTGCTGTGAAAGAAAAGCCAGAACAACAATTCCACCCAAAAAAATCTAGAGCTTTCCAAAGCTGGATCTAAAAAGAACTGTATTTCTAATGAAAACAACAAGTAACTTTGAAGCCATGAACCTAAAAAATCCCACTTGAATATAATCAAATAGGACATTTCTGTTGTAATTATCAAATATTCACATTCAAAAACTTTTTGAGCACAAGACTAAGTCTCAAGCAGCTACCGAGGAACTTCAAACCAAATACAAAATATCTTTGTTTCAGTATTGAAAGAAATCAACAAGAATGGGATTCCAGGATGCCACCTGTGAATTCAGCTTTACTGAAGAACAGGATTTTAAGAATGCTATTTGAGTTTTTGCTAAACAAGGTCAAGTTGTTATACATCACCAACCATGCTTCTGGGAGAAAAACAAACCCTTTTGCCTTTAAAAGAGAAAGATCACAGAATGGTTGGGAGGGACCTTCAAGACCATTTAGTTTCACCCCCTGTCACGGGCAGGGACACCTTCCACTACCCCAGGTTGCTCCAAGCCCCATCCAACCTGGCCTGGAACAATTCCAGGATGGAGCAGCCATGCTGGAGATGCTGCAGTGCTATAGAACAGGGTAAAGCACACCAGCTCCTGGGTGTGGTGAACTCCTGCCTGTGTCAACTACCCAGATACACAGATACAGGATATGTTACACACTTGGAATATGAGCCTCAGTGGTAAAGTGACTTCAAAACTTCTCTAACTGAGACCTGAGGCTGGGGCAATCACATCGGACCAGTGAGATTTTCCAAGCCCTCTGGCTGCAGGTGGGCTGGAGATAGCACAGCAGGTCTATGACTAAGGACTAAAATCCCTTTTTTTCTTGCTAAGACAAGGAAAACAAAAAAGAACACAATCATCCCCTTAAATTCTCCAAATTAAAGCCTATTAACCTATTACTTTCAAAGGTCAGCAAAGGAATAGAGGGAGGATTCCCTGGTATTCTGTCCTCAGTCAGCAGAAAAGCTGAGGTTGAGCCCAGGCTGCTCCTGTACACGGGAAGAGCACGTTAAGCTGCAGCATTCACAGCGTGCAGCTGCTGGGATGAAATGGAATACACATTGAAATGCATCTAAAAAAAAGAACACAGACATTCACAGAGAACTGGCAAGGTAAATTTATTTGAAAGACATGACCCACCTCTTTGTAATTGCCCTGGAGATAAAGATGACTGACATGTTCAAGCAAACAGTTCCGGTCTGCTGTGTGGAGCTGGTAAATGCTAATCAGGGGGTCAAGCAGATTAGCTGGGCACTGGGAGAGCATTCCGAGCACACGGGCCTGCAGCTTCTTCAGCTTGGTGCCAGACTTCAAAAAACAACAAAAAACAACAAAAAACAATCAAACACAGGTTTGGTAAAGATGGCTGCGATTCAACAGTGGTTGAAAACGCAGCTTGTTTAAACAGAGCAAGCGAATTCCTCTGGAAGGGATTCTCCAATTTCCCCACAGAGTCTGCAGGCAGAAATCGGAACAATATGATACACATTTTTTTCACAGCACCCACTTTAAGAACATAAAATCTTTGTGGGGTAATTCTGGAAAAGGGATAGGGCGTCGTGCAAAAGTAAAATCTGAAACGGGTAAAATGCCCTCTGCTAACGGAGCTCTTCAGAAATTTTCCCCTCTAGTTCCCAGCAGAAAATTTCTGAATCCAGCGACTCCCTTCCAGGGAGATCTCACCTATCAGGCATAAGAATTCTGTTTTCATTCCCAGGCTTGCTGCTGGGTGCATGAAGGATAGGGAAAGCACTATCAAAAGATACACAGACACAGGTACTAATCCTTGTGTTCCCACGTGATCATTCACTCGTGACACAGGGATTTCAGTGCCAGTAGCACTTCACTGAACTTTGCTGATCCTGTGATGGCAGAGCTCAACATCTAACCAGAGCCATTTGGAAAAATGGGAAAGGAAGCAACACAAATATAAAAGTATCCTGCTGTTCAGAGCCAAAAGCTTACAGAAAAGAGAAAATCTCAGTAGGTCAGAATATCTGAGGGCAGATGGAATGGTAAACATTAGGACATAAAATCTGATGACCCAACTTTACAGAACTAATCATTCAGCTGCTGAGAAGGCACGCTGTTCCCATTTTCTGCATTCCCACCATATGGCAGGAATTAAGCAATCCTACAGTAACTGGCTTCTATTTGCAGAGCTGGAAGAACACACAGAGCAGATTTCTGCAACTGGGTTTCTCCTGACAGCAGGGATGTGGGTTCCAGTGGAAGAGCCTCCAGCCTGGAAAGGCTGCAAGAGCAACGCTCGATCAAAGTGGTTTGATCTGGAGAGATGGAAATCCCAACTTTGGAGGGGAAACAACTCCGGCAGCACAGCTCCCAATATGATTTCATTTTCAGGCCAGGCACGCCACAGATAACAACATCTCACTGTGAGTTTCACATCTTGTCACACTCTGTATAAGGCTTCAGAGAAGATACTGGACTTTTTGGAATAAAGTGAAACTAGAGATACTTGAGGAACATTAAAATCAATTACTCTCTCCCAGCTCTCTTGGCTTTCTCTTTTTCTAACCTGTGGGACAGCAGGATGCGTTTTTATCCAAAGCTGCAGCTCCGTGGTGATGCAATACCCCAGGGAATGCCCTTTCCCCTTCCAATCACTGCTGCTCTCCAGCATGGCCAGGAGTCCTGCCAAAGGGTCCTCCAGTCTGGCAAAGCCCCGCCTGATTTCTTCCTTGAGCTACCGAGATACAAAACCACATTGTCATGTACAAAAAGATTAGTGAATCCTCCCTTCCCCCAGCTGAACACAAAGCTTTATTTTTTAAAATTTAATCTATTCAGAGAGGTAACTGTTGCTATTCAGCCACCATCCGCGCCTCCAGTGACTTTTCATGTCATTACAGATTCCTTCATGGCTCACTGCACCTCAAACCCAATGGGAAAAGCAGCAATTGTCCACACTAATTATCCCATAAAGATAGAGAAGTTGTTCTGTGGGGCAGACAAAGGGGCTTGGGATTTGGGGGAGGGGGAGAAAAGAAGTGAGCTGGAGAGAGGGGTGTTATTGGGAAAATGGCAATATTGAAGGTAGAAAAGTGGGCTCAAAATCTTCTGATCTTCTAAGACACCTACAAGGAGTAGTAGAAGAACTCCTCCTCATGGCTACACCACAAACCTGCATATTTGACCTTATGCCCACTTCAGCCACAATAGTGCCCCTAATTGGTATATTTGGGAGTCTCAAAATAGTTTGGATTTTACACTCAAAGTGAATGAAATATCTGAGTTCAAATTCTGTCAGATTGTCATCCTCCAAATCTATGCTCCATCCTCCAAAGCTCCCTGAGCACCTCCTGTCCCCTTGCACACCTCCATGAGCCTAAAGGCCCCACAGTGGGGATCAGAACATGGGAAAACTCCATGCCACAAATCTTAGAAACCCCAGGGTGATGTGTTTAGAAATGTGAAGGAATTGGACCCTCACTTTGTGAATGTTAATAGGCTACTTACTACCCATCTGGTAGAAGTGATAAATTAGCAGTACTGAGCAATATCTCTATAATGTTTACATTAGAAGTAGTTTCCAGGGAGCTGGGAGGGTTGGCAGGGTGAGGAAGTGGCATCCTCAGTACCCACACAGGACCTCTCACTGCATGATACATCACCAGCGTGGAGAAGGGCAAGAGCAGAGACAGAAAACAAGAAATCACTGAGAGCAGCTGCTCTCTTTATTTTCTGGCTAAAAAGGCAAATCCAAAAGATGCTCATTCCTGCTGCAGCCAGGAATGCACTTGTAATTTACTGGATTTCAAGGCCCCCATTTGGAGCTTCCAGTCAAAACTATAAAGTTTGAAGAACAACATGGAAAAGAAAATATAATCTACAGAAAAATTGCCAATGAATTTTTTCTTTTTTTATTCATCGACAATATGTACTGGAAGACAGTTGTTTTCCAGAGTGTCTTTCATGTCTGGAAAACCCACAGAACCTATGGTTTATGACAGAAACGGTTTCTTTCTCATCAGGCTATCAAAGGCATTATGAAAAAGCTGATGACTAACAGAGATGGGACCTTAGATAAGAGATTTCTCCCTGTAAGTAATTTTCCCTGTGGCAAGAGTTTGCAATGTTAAACACAGGGCTCCAGCTTTGCTGGGAGATGCAGCAGAAGGCAAAGATGAGTTCTGATCCAACCACAAACATCCAATACAACAGCCAAAGGAAAACAAAGCAACTCGCCAACTCCACTGCACTGTTTGGAAATGGCTTTTTCCCCCCCAGAGCCTCACTTCAGCACATTTGGAGCTTCCACCACCCCACTCAGCTCCTCCTTGGGCTGGTATCTGAGCCTGGGCTCTGGCAGGATGGGCTCCTGCAGACATCAGATCCTGCTGGCACAGGCAGAGCAGCTCCCGGCACTGACACCATTGCCAGCAGCACAAAATGTGCTCATCTGCACTGAGTCTGGCCTTCCTACCAGTGAGACTGTGATGAGCTGGGAAAAAGCCTCCTTCCAAACCCAGGAAGCCTTCAGCCATGGCATCTGTAGTCTGAGGGGGAAAGGTAGAGAACAAAAAGGGCACGAGACACCTAAATCAGAGATGAAAGAGTGCTGTGCTGCTTGGCTCATCCTTCTGCCAGAGGGGGACTCCTCTCAAACTCTTTTTGTAATTGCCACTTCCATTTCAACCGATTCCCATGGCAGGGAATGGTCCTTGGGGAATTTCTACAGCTTGACAGATCATGGGAATAGGAAAATGTTGCTGGATGCTCAAACTACACACTCCTTTATTCAGCTTTGGTCCCCTGTTTCTAGTCCCACAGCTCTGGGCAGTCTTCTGATGCTTCCTGGTTATTCCCAAACTGTCATTCCTATGTAGGAAATGACCATTTCTTATACTCATTCCAGAACTGAGGTCATGTCCTGGCAGACACATTCCTGCCCATGGTCACTGATTGGAGACCAATGGGCTGATTTACCCCAGCTCATGGACAGTACTGACCTACAGGCACACACAGCTAGAGGCAGAGAAGCTCCTGCCACTTACCTGGCAGTGGGGCAGGGTGAGATGGATTCAAGTCAACTTATCTCAGTTATTGGGCCTGGAAATTTGGGTGGCAACAGCAGCACAAACCATCTGAGCTGCACACAGAGGGCAGAGCAGCCCAGACCCTCAAAACAGAGTCTACATTGTCTGTGGGTGCACAGCCCTGGGCATGGATCAGCCCATCCTGCTGACTGCGTGACGAGCACGAGTCAGAACCCACTGGGACACTCCTGCCGTGTCTCCCCAAAGCAGCTGGGCTCACCATAGACCTATCCATTGCTCCAGAAAGGCTTTCCTTGGGCACCCTCCAGGCTGAGAAACATCCTCCTGCCAGCCAGGAGGGGGAGATACACCTGCAAACCCCACTGGGGACCTGCAAAGCCCAGGTGCCACTGAGGTGAGCAACATAAGAAAGATGTGGAGATGTAGGAATGAATCTAAAGGAGGCCACTAAGTTGGTCTGAGGGCTGGAGCCCCTCTGCTCTGGAGCCAGGCTGGGAGAGCTGGAGGTGTTCACCTGGACAACAGAAGGCGGCAGGGAGAGCTCAGAGTCCCTGCCAGTGCCTAAAGGGGCTCCAGGAGAGCTGGAGAGGGACTGGGGACAAGGCATGGAGGGACAGGACACAGGGAATGGCTTCCACTGCCAGAGGGCAGGGCTGGATGGGATATTGGGCAGGAATTGTTCCCTGGCAGGGTGGGCAGGCCCTGGCACAGGGTGCCCAGAGCAGCTGTGGCTGCCCCTGGATCCCTGGAAGTGTCCCAGGCCAGGTTAGACAGGGTTTGAAGCAGCCTGGGACAGTGGGAGGTGTCCCTGCCCATGGCAGGGGGTGGCACTGGATGAACTTTAAATTCTTTCCCAACCTAAATCAGTCTGGGATTCCATGGCTTGTGGGGATCCTGCAGCTTTTCTGCCCCCAGCAGAATCACTGCAGTGCTCTCTGCCAAAGGACACGTCCATGGGAGGCTTTGTCTTTTCCAGAGTTTTTCTTCCCAATCCACATACACATCCCAGGGTACCCAGTACACAGATTTTGATGATTTCTCTTCCCTGCTGTTGTTTTGTGGAATTAACTGCCCTCCAGACCTAAAGGATAATATTTTTTTTCCTCCAACTCTAACAAAACTTAATGGAAAGCTCAAGGCTTCAGAGTTGCTGAGCTCAAGTCTCCACCAGTGACTGATCATTTGGAAAGGCACCTCTCACATTGGGTTTCCAGTTGTTTATTCCAGCTGGCAACCACAGACTACCAGTAATGGAAAGTCTAAGAGCAGCAGCCCAGGACAGTGACTAAGCACTGCAGACATCCACAATGGAGCACGTCCACCAGGTCCTTAGCCACGCTGGCCACTCCACACAGGACACGCTCCACATGGTTCTGTGGGAGCTGCAGGGTTCTGTGCCTTCTAGAAGAGGAACCATCTCATTTCTAAACCTGCCTGAGCAGCACAGAGTTAAACATGGAAAACTCACCCCTCAGCTGATGCATCTGCTGGTTTTGTTAGTTTTCAAGCTTCCAAACTTAGATGAAATATATTTTACTGCCTATGAAAAATCTCCGTGTAGAGCCCATAGATTGCTGTATAAAAATACAGCACTTATTTTAGAAAGCAGTGTAAATTGCATTCACCACTCTTAAAGGCAAAACCAAACCAAATCAGGAAAATAAAAAGAGCACTGTAAATACGAAAGCTGTGATATATCCACTTGACAAAAAGCACTTCTCTACCAAGTTCAACTCTCATTTTTTTCAGCTACTAGCAATATTCTTCCCCCTCCCCCCAAGATCCTCCATTTAATGGACAAAAAGGGTTCTTAAAACGAAACAAAAGCAACTTTGATTTTCTTTCTTTCTGTAACTCAGCCCTGGAAACTCCAGCTCTTTTCTGGGAGCCCCTGAGCTGCTTCACATCACAAAGCTACCTTTTCTTTTCACTTGTAGCTGCAAATGCAGAGGCTCTTCCCCTGAGTGCTGGAATGAAAGCAGCCGTGAAGGATGGCGGGTCTGACCCGAGCGTCCTGTGCCTGGACATGCTCTGCATCCAGAAAACTGCTGTGTGCAGGGCTCAGCCTTACCTTCCCCAGCTCTTGCTTTGTCCAGAGAAGCTGAAGGGTTTTCAACAGTAGGAGTGGGTCTTGGCCTGAAGGAGGGGGAAGAGAGAGAGAAAAGGAGGGAGAAAAACAAAACAAAACAGATTTATTTGCTCTGTAGAGACAGCCCAGACACACTGGGGCATTGTTTCACCCCAGAGAAATCAGCTACTCCATGCTGGAAACCACCAAGCTCCAACTGCCAGTCAGGATTAGTGTGTAAAACCCTGCACTCTGAAATCCAAACAAAATCACAGCCAGCAGCCAGGCACGGCTTTAACTCAGCACCCTGTGGGCTCCTGCATCCAAAGCTGTGCTGTTGCAGCTCCAGCCCAGTCCTGCTGCTGCTCCATGCCCTGCCCACTCCCACCCTTCCCACTGGAAACCAGAGGCTCCTGGAAGAGCCAGCACCTTGCACAGGTCAGGAGGGATGATCAGCACAGGAGTTTTTTATGCACGGCTCTGCAGTGGAAGCTCTCGGCCAGCTGGGGATGGAGGAGGGAGAGGGGGACTTTGGGCCAGAACAGGGACCTGGATGTGCTCAGGGGTGCTGCCCTGCCAGGCTGGACAGCAGTGTGGCTGCAGTGGGACTCAGGCTAGAGGGTGCCTGAGGAAGAGGGAAGATGAAAGGCTGCTGTGATGAGTGGCAAGGTTAACCAAAGAGGGATCAAGTATTTCAAAAGAAGGTTATTTGGAATTTTCCTCTTACTTTTCACCTAGTTATTGCAGAACTTGCATTCAGTTGTTCTTTTGTGTGTTATCATTCCTCATACAGTCATTAATCATACCATTATTCATCATACCAATATTCATCACACCAGTACTTCTAAAGCAATTGTTTAGGAATATTTCATTTTAAAAGCAGCAATATGTTTGATATCTGATTCTACTTAATTCACAGTCATTTACTTAAGAAACCACAACACAAAATATTCTGAATGAAAATCATCTGCAGCATCAACAGTTTAAATGTGAATAATGAATTTAAAAATCTGAATGAACTCTCCAAAACCACTCCTTCTAATGCACCTCCTCTTATGTTTTCATACAGCCAAAAGAAAAATGTTAAACTGAAAAGGAAACTTCCTTTTAATCACCTTCTTTGTTTTACAATTCCTAAAGAGCTCATTTCCAAATGCTAGATTTCATGCTCAGCATCCCATCACACTTCATATTTCAGGTCACAAAAAACTCCTTCAGCTGTGAAAGGCTCTACCTCATCCAGCTGAACTCTGAGGCATCACATTCATAAAATATTTGAAGTAGCAAGCTGATTACTGGTTGAGCCAAGAGCATGATAATATTCCAATTATCCACAACCTCTGGGAAACACCAGCTAAATTAAAAATGCCACATTTACAATTCACAAGATAATATTTTCTCTCATCTCCGGTTGTTCTGAAATGTTGAACTCTCCAAACACTGGCTGTTCGCAGCTACTGCTCCTCCTTTGGAAAAAGAAAAGGCTCTTTTTACACCAAAACAGAAGAAAAGCCAGATCCCTTCTCCCCAGTAAATTAGCAAATTACAGTCAAATTCAGTCCATGTGTGTATGCATATCTGCACACTCTCCTCTTGGCCTGACTCCCAAAGAAATTTATACACACACAGGGAAAAAAAAAAAAAAGAGAATGCAACGCAGTGTGTAACCAAATACACTGTAAATCTGAGCTGTAATTAATGCTAGGAACAGGCTGGAATGATACAGGAAATGAGAGCAGTTAGGAAAGCAATGTTTCCCTTCAGATGCAACCAATAATTCAACTTGTTAAAGCTTTCTAAACCTCAATCAACAAACCCAGCCCTTTTCTTACTGACTGTTTCCTACCTTACCTCCCTGCCACTGAAACCCGAGCTGATACAGCCAGAGGAAAACATCTCCGCAGTCAGTTTTAACCAGGTCAATGGTGCCAGCGTGGCATGGAGCAGCCACAGGTACACAGGGACACTTTCCTGGCCACAGAGCCGGGCTCTGAACACACCCAGAGCTGGGTTATTTCCACAGAGCACCCCTGGAGCATGGCATCCACTCTGGGCTCCTCAGCACAGCAGAGACATGGACCTGGTGGACAGAATCCAGGGGAGAAGGCTCCAGTGAGACCTGAGAGCCCCTTGCAGTGCCCAGAGGGACTCCAGGAGAGCTGGAGAGGGACTTGGGACAAGGGCTTGGAGGGACAGGACAAGGGAAAATGGCTTCACAGTGACAGAGGGCAGGGACTGAGCAAGAAGAGAAACCGAGAATTCTGCTGGTGTCTGCACAGGGCTGTCCCCTTCTTCACCTGGTGAGGCCTCTGGGAATCTAAGGATGCAGCACAGTCAGGGGCTAAACATAAAACAACACACAAGCAGTTGCTCCCAGAGCCAGACATAAACAGGAGAGCAAAGCCACCTTGTGCCCTTGTCTCACCCCACCAGAAGGAGGACACTGCAGCTTGGGCTGGACCTGGAGCTATTACATCCAGTTACTCTCCAGATGAGACAGAAGATGGAAATGTGAAGGTTCACATCATTTGGTCTCCTGAAAGAAATGAACAATTCATCTGCTCTGTCTCCTTTAGGACCTCTTTGGAGGACTGTCCTCCTCACAGTTCTCTGGAACCCCTAAAAAGTGAGAAATTAGTGTCTTTGACATGGATAATTCATCAATAACTACTGCTACATCAATAACATCAATAACTACTGGCAGGATACCACACAGGTACCTGCCCATCCAAATCTGAGGAGGAACAACAGATGCACCAATAAACTAATGCCAGGACATCCAAGGAAAAACAACAGGACCATACAGGCAGTTTCATAAGCCTTCAAGAAAAACCTGGAGAGCAAGTGGCTGCTCCACACAGCAGGGAGCGAGGGAGAAGTACAAGGGAAGGAGGGATAAAGGGAAGTGACTGAAAACCAAGTGGTCAGGACTGAACCCGAGTGCATCTGGCCTCAGCTCTGGACGAGAACAAGGCAAGGATGGGGCATGGTGGCCAGAAAAACCCCATCATTCCCACCCAGGACACCTGGAAGCTCCACTGGTAAAGATAACTTCAGTCCTGCAGAGTCCTACATCCTGAAGAGCCATTAGGAAGGGGCATTCAATGAGCAAAATAAAAACAAGGGTGAAAAACAGTAAAAAAACCCAGTATGGAAAGTCAGAGAACACCAGGTCTCCCTGCTCCAGATGTGAGCAGCTGAGAAGGATTAGGAGACATGTCCAGGCAGCTGAGCCCACCCAGTGCCTAGACTGAGCACAAGAGAAAAGTGCTCAGTCTGACACTAACCCTTCACAGCTCCAAAAAAAGGGGTACACATTAAAACAGCTGGAAAAGCCTCACCAAATCAAGGTTAGAGCATGTTGGTGGAGATTGCAAAAAGACACATCTACACCCAAGCCAACAAGATACAAAAGACCTCAAGTTTTGGCACTGACAGCTTCTCCAAACAGCATGTTCCTGTTTTATATATTTTACATTACTCTATTTCCTTTGAACGTTTTTAATTCTGAAAATTTATGAGTTCTGCCCTGAACCTGAACCAAAATTGCAGGAGATGGTAAATCAAGTGTCTTCCAGTTCTCAAGATCTGTGGTTACATTTCAAAACCATATAAACCACAAGGCTTATATTTTTGAGTTAGAAAAGTGCCCTTGAGGAAAGCCATAAACTACTTTCTGTTCATTCTCTCAATTTCCTTTATGCATCCTTTACTCAAACTCTGCTATGATCACAACAAAAGCAGTGCCCAGGGGCTGGTGAGGTAAGCATTGGATTTGCTGGTAAGGTTTGCAGTGGTGTCCTTGCAAAATTCTGCTGCATTATTCACCAGTGCAGCTGAAACTCCCTGGCAAAAGGCATTTGACTGAGCCTCCTTGTGTCTCTCGCCTGAAGAAAGGGTGACATCCAACCCCAGAGGAGGAATTTCCCAAGGAAAAACCTCCTGACACTTTCTCTTTAGGCCCAAAGCCATTAAATGCCTTGTGACCTGGAAGAATTACAGTCAGCAGAAGAAAAGATACTGAATGAAAAAAAACCAACCCCAAAGAAGGTGGAAAAAATGAGTGAAATGCAGGGTCACAGCCCCTAAATGATCACAGCTGAAAGTCATGGACAGGAAAAGTCAAGAACAAAATGTTAATTATGAATCACCAATTTATGGAATCACAGAATATCATGAGCTGAAGTGACCCATCAGGATCCCCCAGGGCAGCCCCTGTCCCTGCCCAGACCCCCCAACAATCCCAGCCTGTCCATCCCTGGCAGCGCTGTCCAAACGCTCCTGGAGCTCTGGCAGCCTCGGGGCCGTGCCCATTCCCTGGGGAGCCTGGGCAGTGCCCAGCACCCTCTGGGGGAAGAACCTTGCCCTGAGCTCCAGCCTGAGCCTGCCCTGGCCCAGCTCCAGCCGTTCCCTGGCTCCTGTCCCTATCACAGCCAGCAGAGATCAGAGCTGTCTCTCTGCTGCCCTACAATGATTATGTTTTCTTTAGGCAGCCAGCTTGTCCCTCTGCCCTGCAAGTTAAAAGAATTTTAATAAATGTTTAATGGAATATCCAACAAATTCAACCCACACAGTAAACAAACAGTAAATTTTTACTATTACTTATTGTTTAGTGTGCCTTCTGCCTCAATAAACCCCTGGAATCTGTTCTCAGTGAAAACTCCTGCTTATTTCAACATGTCTTTGAGATGTATTTCTGAAAGGAAAATTAAAATTCAAGGTATTCCCATGTCCCACTTAGGGCAGGTGGTCCATTTGGGCTTTAAAACTCCAATACCTCAATGAAGACAATGCATGAGCTGGAGGTTTGGGTGAGCAGAGCATTCATCCTGTTCCTGCTCCAGCAGCATGAGGGGCACACCCTCTCTGGGTCAATTAAATTGCAGCTGAGGACAAACAAATTGTGTGTAATGGATGCATTAATCAAAGTCTCTTATCCAAACCTAGTTTGTCCCAGTTTTGTTCAGAAGTGGCTACAGCTCACCAAGTGTGTGTTAGTTTTACAGAGGAACAGGCACAGAAATAATCTCACTTAGATGGAGCAAAAATGAATGGATACATTTTCTAGTGCCCAAATCCGAATCTCTGAGGACAAGCTGATCTAATTAAAAAGGTACAAAATTCCTCAGTAGAAACCCACAGATCGTGACACCTTCCAGGTGTTCATGCTGTGCCTCCCTTTAATGAGCACATGGAACATAAATAAACCTTTCAGTTTATTATTATGAGGAGTCAGCACTTGCTGACTGATCCCAATCTCCACTGACTGCAGTGATGAGTCCCCCACTAAAGACTGAAAGCAGCCAAAGGTGTTCCCTGCACTGCTCAGGTAGCAATGCCTGCAGGGACAGGGAATGCTGCCAGGAAAGGCTGCTCCATTTCCACCACTGAATCCAACAGAGCCAAATTTACAAGAGGACCATATGTCACAAAACTATTTCATTTCAGAAACAATACACTGCTCTGCTTTACCACCATTTCCAGAGCTCCAAGATATGGTGCTAAATGGTGCTAATTCTCTCCCCATCCCAACAAACCATTCCTTCGCTGCGCCTCCCACAAAAGAAAAATGTGCTTGAGAATGTCTAACTGTGCATTTAGCTGAACTCACACAGCAAGGAAATGAAGCAGGAAGACAGAGAGAGTCCTTCTTTATTTGGCCTGTCTGGCTCACTCCAGCCTTGGCTCAGTGTCCAGTTTCAGCTGCTGTTTTCTGATCCACAGAGCTTTGAACTCAGCTGCACCAAGCCCTTCACATCTCGGGAGGGAAGGAACCACCACAGTCCTGAAGTCCTCACACCACACACCTCCCCTGTCATTTTAACATTAAAGACACAGCCTTTGGGGATGTCTGGGAGTCCAGATTTACCAAGGGAAAGAAAGGCATTTCTTACTTGTTCCTCCAGCTCTTCATCCACACATTTGGATTCCTCTTCTGCACTAATGCAATCTACATCAGACAGGAGGGGAAAATATCCAAAAACACTCTGAGTTCCTCACTTGTAATCACCTGACTGTGAACATCAGCTCATTCTCAGTCACCAGAAACCTCGTGTAAGATGAATGGTTCCACATTCATCGACCAGTTGTGACTGCTCTGTTTCTCCAGCCCTGTGATGACAGCCACCTCCTGCTTGGCAGGAGAGACACAAAGGCCCCTGCGGCCTCTCTACAGCAGATGAAGATTCCCACAGCTGGGACTAGTACTGAAACAAAGGGGTCACATCACCTAACAAGCTGGCCTAGGCATCCCTAGGAACTGCAGAACAAGTTTATGTTTTGTTCATAGACCAGATGGAAAAGTCAGCCTGGAGTGACTACCCCAGCCTGTATTGAGAGCAGAGGCAAAGCTTTACTCCAATCCAGCTGAGATGGTTGTTTCACTCAGCAGGAAATATTTTGTTTCACTTTAGGGAGGAGGTCAGTATCTAGAGGCTTATCTATTTGTGGTTCTTCATCATCTTCCAGATAGACCTGGTTTAACAGAAACGTCTAACTAAGTGATGCACCTTGCAAGGTATAGGCCAGCAATTCCTCCACAAGTCTCTGGTTTGCATCTACTCTGTTAATGTGCCAACATGCAAATCACATACCACAGAATTAGTCCTACTGAATGCCTGTTCTCTAATATCCTTGCATAAGCTTACACCAAGCACACAACCACACAATGGCTGGGGCTCCATCTGGCTTTGCAGGCAATACTCATCTCATGTTCCTCATTTGGTTCCTCTAGACAAAAGCCAGAATTCCTCAGGTGCCATTAGCTGAGCCCACACTTTCCTGAGATCACTCTGTGAAGCCATACCTTGGTCTGTGCAGCTGACTACCTCATTACTGAAAAGCCAGAATTAGGAAATGTGGTGGAGAATGAGGTGCACAGGCAGAACATGGAGAAACTGCCCTGCTGGAGAGGGAAAAGGGACATGAACAGTGTATTGAAAGCAAGAGAAGTTTTTCTAGAAAAGAAGCCAGACTTTCTCAATGGAAACAAAAATCATTCTCTAACTAAGGGCAAGTGAGATCCTTTCCATTCTGAGAAATTTGAGTTATGAAAACATAATAGGAACCCTCAGCATTTGGCTGATACATGCTCGATTTCTAAGTGAGTCAGAAGTTCACATTCTTCTACTGCAGCCTCCCAACTGAAAACAATCCCCACACTTAAAGCACAAGAATAATAAAGCACACATATGCTTCTTATAAAACAATCCTTACAAATAACCATGCCTTTTGTTTTCATAATGGCTAAAATTCATCATTTCCCCCCCAAAAGCACAGATCAAACAAACTGCATTCTCATTAAAAGAAAAGGCTCACTTGGCTGAGCACAACAGGCAATAAGACATTGCTGTCTTATTTTCTTAGTGCTTTTTGTCAATGGAGAGACTGGAGAGCTGCTCCCCAGGCTCTGTGGGGCAGGGCAGGCTCAGCACAGCCCCACCAGTGCTCCAAACAGGGACTTTGCTCCCCCTCTCCCCACATCAGCCTCGAGAACATCCTCATTCCTCTCCCTCCCAGAGTGTACAGATACCTGAGCAAAAACGTCACAGAATCCCAGATTGGTTTGGCTGGAAGGAACCTTAAACTCATCCAGTGCCACCCCTGCCATGGCAGGGACACCTCCCACTGTCCCAGGCTGCTCCAAGCCCCAATGTCCAGCCTGGCCTTGGGCACTGCCAGGGATCCAGGGGCAGCCACAGCTGCTCTGGGCACCCTGTGCCAGGGCCTGCCCACCCTGCCAGGGAACAATTCCTGCCCAATATCCCATCCAGCCCTGCCCTCTGGCAGTGGGAGCCATTCCCTGTGTCCTGTCCCTCCATCCCTTGTCCCCAGTCCCTCTCCAGCTCTCCTGGAGCCCCTTCAGGCCCTGGCAGGGGCTCTGAGCTCTCCCTGGATCCTTCTCCTCTCCAGGTGAGCACCCCCAGCTCTCCCAGCCTGGCTCCAGAGCAGAGGGGCTCCAGCCCTTGGAGCAGCTCCATGGCCTCCTCTGGATCTCTCCAGCAGCTCCAGGTCCTCGCTGTGCTGAGCCCCAGGCTGGGGCAGCTCTGCAGGTGGGGTCCCACCTGAGCAGGGCAGAGGAGCAGAATCCCCTCCCTCACAACACCTGGGCACCACAGCTAGCATGGGAGCAGAGGGTGCCGTTGAGAGCTAGTGCCAACTCAACAAATAAAAATGAGAACTCACCAAGGAGTCACCCAGCTCTGGGACATCCTCACGGTGCCTGAGATAACCCAGCCCGGGCAGCAGAAACTTCGTGCCCAGGAGTGAAGGAGCCTGTCCCACACTGTCAACCTGAACAAGGTGTGACATCACCTCAGACAGACAGAGGTCATTTGGGGATGATTTCAGGGCACCCTGACTGGACAAGGAGAAGTGCAGCGATTTGTACAGAAATAGCAATTCTAAAAATAACACCAAGAGGTTGCTTTCTAGGAAGTTAATGAAATCCAACTTCATAAAAGCCTAAAAATGTAACAATCATAAACCTTTTGCAGGTAATTGTCGACACTCTTGCATGGTTTCCTCCTCTGTGAGATGGGCTCTAACCTTAGTGTTATGGGCTCTGCAGCACCAGGCTGAAAATCTCTGGCACAGGACAGTGGGGACACTCATGGGAGGGGAGGACAGCACCGCAGTCACTCATTTCCTTCCCATTTTACACCTCTTACTCCACCCTCGTGGCTAGGCACAGCCAGAGGGGTGGCTCAAGGCCCTGAGCTCGGTGGATCCCCATCCTCACCAAACTAGGGATTGTACTCTTGTGTTCAAAACTGTTTAAACAAAACCCAAAGCTTCATCATACAGTTTTTCTTTTCCTTCAAAAATTCAGCCAGACTATCCTTACTTCCTTTAGGCACCAGCTCCATGTATTTCTTTAGTGATGAAGAGAATTAGGTTTTGTTCCAATAAACCAGCTCAGTGTTGAGGAAAGGGTGAGGAGCGAGTCACTACATTCCCAGAAGGAGGACAACAATCAGTGCTGTGGAATGAGCCCTTCCTCACATCCCACTGTCCTGCCAACCTCCTCAGGATAGGAACAGGAGGATCTGTCAGAGCCGGGGTGCCACTTAATATCCTTACACTGAGGTAATGGCACTTTCATAGCAATGGAAATTCACTTTAAAAACACCTAAAACAGCATTCCAGAAAACTAACCATTTCTTCTTTCAAACTTATCAATCCTGCAAAGGAGAAGAAAACTGACATTGTCCAGGATAAAAGGGGAAACTTCTTAATTATGTAAGAGACTGAGACTGCCAGGAACAGCTGCAGTCCCAGAGGACTCAAGTGCAGGATGGGAAAGAATCTTCAGATCCAGAGTACTATCATAGAGCTAAAACGGTATCTATATTTTTGCCTCCAGACATTTCTGGAAATCCCCAAGTTCTAAACCTAACAACCTTTTAACTGTGTATCCTAAGTAGCTTTATATGAAAAAACCCACCTGGTAATTCTAAAAAGCTGTAGTACATATTTTGAAGCCATCCAACTTTCTTTTGAGAACAGTAACAATAGCTTGATTCTTGTATAAAAGACATTCCCACATTTTCTTCTGCCAGTTTCTCACCTGAGCACATTTCAGCAGCACCACAGATGCTGAATGGGGGTAGGGCCTCTCCCTCCCCAAGGTCAGTGTGTATGGTGGTCATGGGCTGAGCCAGCCTGGACAGCCCCGGACACAGCCAGAAGTCCTGGGCAGTGGAGGAGCCACTAGCCCTGCAAGTTTCAAAAAACGTGACAATGTGGCACCTGGGGACATGGTGACACTTTGTTTACTCAGGTAAACAAAGTGGAGGAGACCCATGTGTCCAGGCTGAATCAAGCTTTCCAGAGGCAGAGGGAAATTGCTGCTTTGCTTACGCTGAATAAAACAGTGGTTAAACCCTAAGTTGAAAGAATTTCTCCTTCTTCTCTGGCTAATTACATCTCAGGGTGGTAGATGAAAACTCCATCTCTGGTAGAATCCCAGATTAGTTTGTTGGAAGGGCCCTCAGAGATCATGTCATTCCAACTCCCCTGCCATGGGCAGGGACACCTTCCACATGACCAGCACTGACACTCAGCATTATCAGAACCTTCAAACAATGTGTTCTTCATCCATATATCTGCTGCAGCTTTTGAAAATCCCACCCTGAGGTGCTAGGAACAGTTCCAATCACTACCAAATCCTAAATCTGCTCTCTCCAACACAAAGCTTTCCAGGTGACCATTAAGTGACTGCACAACAGCCAGATCTTTTCCCAAAGCTGGTTGGCTCAAGCCACTTGTCTCTAGGACATACTGCAGACATGACAGGCTCAGGCAGAACCTTGCCCAGTCCCTCACACCACACTCCCACTGACTATAGAGCTGCCTCCCAGCCCTTCCAATGTTCCTAGCACCAAATCCATGGCCAAATCAAAGATCTTACTGCTACTTAAGACAAAAGTAATGATGGCTGTTCCCTTCCAAAATCTATAGCTGCACCGCCTAGATAAAATAAAAAAACCCTATTTTTGACAGTCCTGCACGTTGAAGTTCATAGCTCTGGGGAGGCTAAGTGGAAAAGCCAGGATACCTGTCAGCTCAGCACCAATGTGTTTGAAGGGATTTGGTGGTTTCCATGGCAATGGGGAGGGTAAGGGGCTGCCTGGTTCCAGCTCTGACTGACGCACATCTCAAACAATTGCTCTCTTCCTGTTCGTATGGCACAAGAAAAACAGGATGCTGAGAGGTGTTTATCTGAGAGAGCGAGATAAGCAAGCGCACTGCGAGTTCTCAAAGTACAGGAGTTCACCAATGAGATGTTATAGACCTTCTGTGGAAAAAAAAAATCCCACTGCTGCCGTGCTGAACGTGATTAAATTATGCATGGAAAGGTCCTTTCCCTTGGAAGCTGCAGGAAACTGTGCAGAGCTGGTATATGAGCCCTGAATACCAATGGAAAGTCTCCTTAGAGTGTGGTACCGAGTTACAGTGCTGAATGAAAGCAGAGAACCAGCTCAGTGTGTGATATCTCCCACCCCAAGCCCTGCCTGGGGCCCACGGGGGGGGTAGGCTGCAGAGTGTGGGGCTGCCACAGCACAGAGAGCACAGGCTGCTCTAAAGGGCTCTGTGCCCATGAGCACTAGTTCACAGGCACTTCTCAGGCCTCCCACCCAACCTGAGGCACTTTGCAGCATTTTAAATGTCCCTCAGTTCCTGAGAGGGAATCTGCCCACTTCTTATCCCAACTTCATCAGTGACACAACCTGCAAACCACACAGTCACCTGCTCTCTAATCACCACAAGCTGGTACAGCCCAGCAGCACTCTGGGGTTTAGAGCTGAAAATCTCATGTCCAAAAAGCACAGCAGCATTGTCCAGGGGTTCTGGAGCAGGGGAAGGCACCTTCACACCCCTGTCACACGTGGGCACAGGCAATACCCCTGTCCAGAGGCTAGGCAAAGCCATAGCATGAAACCAGGGCCTGGCTGGACATACTGGAGCTGACCTGGGGTCACAGTGGCTTTAATGCATCTCTCCTGTTGATTTACAGAATCATAGAATCTCCTGAGCTGGAAGTGACTCACAAGGACCATGCAGTCCAACACCGAATTCCAGCTGTACCAGTCCCATCCATGTGGCTACCAAAACTATCCCATCATAGCCAGGAATTGTTAGAGCTCAGTTGTCTGAGAACAGGCCTGGTTCCCAAAACCCTGTAAGAAACAACAGCGGAGCTTTGCCACCTGTGTCACCCACACTGGAGGACACAGGGTAGGACAGATCTGTAAAACAAAGTGGATTTCTTCTTTATGCAAATTTTGTTTTCCCAGTCATTGCACATATTTAAGACAGTATCAAAGGAACAAAATGAGAACCCAGTCATTGTCTCTGGCTTGGCTGGCTTACAGATCAACTCCCAGCCTTTAATTCTAGGAAGTGAGTGACCACGGAGCCTCCTGACAGCCAAGGGCCCCCCTTTTTCCATCTGACTTGCTGTTTGTCTTGGAAGTAGCCAGGTTAAGGCTGTCCCATTCAGCCTGCAGTGGAATGTGGGGCAGATGGAAAGGGAAAGACAGACAGACACTGCAAAGACTGACACAAAGCCTGGTGGTGGGATGAAAGAGCACAGAACGAAGGCAGGGCCCAGCCAAGCCAAACAAAGATTTCCTTGAGTGATTACATCTGCCGGAGAGTCCCCAGCTTGCACTCTCCTTGCTGAGAAATTCTTTTAATTGTGTCTAGGACATTTTAGAAATCCCAAGAAAAGCTCCTCTGTAATCATTGGAGTTCTGAACTGTGTGAACTTTTGTTGTGCTGAATCGCCAATAGCTCGCTGCAGACCTCTGCCACCAAAGCAAGGCTTTGCTGAGGGAGAGCCCTGGGGAGGGCAAACTGGTAATAAATCTTCATTTCTTTTTTCCCAAGGAAAAACAAGCAATTTAGACAAATTCTTCTCCCTCCCAATGTCTGTATAGCTCAGTGAAAAGTGCATCCAGCAGAAAATGAAAAGAGATCCGTTCTCAGATTAGCCAAAATTAAGTAAGGTTAAATGAGCGATGTGTAGAGCCAAAGCCTACAGCTCTGTGAAATGGGCAACTCCCAGGGGGCCAGCAGGGACAGTGGATCTTCCACAGCCACCAGAGCCACTCAGTGCTGGGTCAGGGAGAAGGGGAACAGTGGGGCAGGAGTGTATGACCAGCACCTGCACCACACAGCACCACAAGGTGCCAGGGGCAAGTCCTTGCAGATATGAAAATGAACACTTGTGAGCCAGAAAGACAGACAAATATTAATTCATCTTCAGGGGCTGTGATCTTGTCTTGACCAGACACACTTCAGGTGTTACCTGAATGCTACTGCCTCGGGCTTCACATCATGGGTCCAAATCCCTTGTCTGTTGCAAACCTCCTTCATCTTCAGGCCTGTTTTCACAGCATTAATTTCTCTCCACCCCTCACTGTGATAAACAGAAATGCCACAGAGCTGACAGACTCCAAGCACGTCATTTCTCTCCTTCAGAACCCACATATCTGCCTGCACCGTCAGGTAACTGGGTATTTGTGTTTGCCACATGTGAAGGTCAGTCACGGGAGGCTACTACAGGCAAGGCTCAATGTCAAAGACCAAATGAAAAATAACAAGGTGGGTGAGCTGCCTCCTCTGGTCACAGTCACACAGGATGGGGTACCCTGGTAAGGAGGGAACACTAACACGTCTGTGCCCCTAAAACAGCCACCCAAAGGTGGGCTTGGTGTGTGCACATTTCCTCAAGCACTTTGAATGAACACCTGGCTGTATTTCACCTCTTGGCTGGTGCCAAGACATTCTACTTAAGACATGAGCTGTCCAAAAGCAAAGCAATTCATTCTCATTAAAATCACAGAATCTCCTGAGCTGGAAGGGATCCACAGGGATCAAGTCCAGCCCCTGTCCCTGCCCAGACCCCCCAACAATCCCAGCCTGTCCATCCCTGGCAGCGCTGTCCAAACGCTCCTGGAGCTCTGGCAGCCTCGGGGCCGTGCCCATTCCCTGGGGAGCCTGGGCAGTGCCCAGCACCCTCTGGGGGAAGAACCTTGCCCTGAGCTCCAGCCTGAGCCTGCCCTGGCCCAGCTCCAGCTACTCCCAGGGTTCTGTCCCTGTCACAGAGAGCAGAGGTCAGAGCTGCCTCTCTACTTCACCTGCACAGAAAATGAACTTGGTCAAAACATGAATCTGCTCTTGCTGGGCCAGGGAATTGAAGCAACTCAGTGAAGGCTCCAAAGTACCAGAACAGGATCAAAGAGGCGACTTATGTGACAGGACTGGGTGCAAGGGCATGAAAGACAAGGGTAGAAGCAAGACCTTTCTCTTGCAGCTGTGATTCAGCTGTTTGATCAGCCAGCACTTCCACTTGCTCCATTCTGCCAGAATACACATCTTTCCTTATCACACAGAATTCACAGTACTGACTGCACATCAGGTAGTGACACCTATCCTTCAGTGACCTCACAGGTGCTAGGGTTTTATATGCTCTGCCATGCAGAAGACAAGACTGGAGGCAAACTCACACATCAGCCCCAGGACAGGATTTCTCAGCTTGCTGCTCCTCAGGGGGCCATGAGCTGATCAGCAACCCAAGCCCCTGGAGCAGAGTCATCAGCACTGCCAAAGGATGTCAATGCACACGTGAATGTCGGCATCATCCAGATTTGTTTCTTAAACATTGTCTTACAGAAACTTTAAAACAGTATCTGTAATTTTAGAACAGAATTTATCCTTATGATAGGCAGCCTTTCCAGGCAGAACCACCTCTTCTGCTCTCAGACCCTACATTTCAGAAAGCACAGCACAGCCAGGATCATGCCATGTGGAAACACCACCTAAGTGTCAGTTGAACAACACCTCAACAAGGCTGAAGGAAACCTCAATGGAGAGAAACACCAGATGTGGCTGAAGGAAAGGGCACAGTCAGACCAGGTGGCAGCTCAGAGACACAGAGCCTGATCAGAACCCGTGGGCAATGGGACTGGTGTCTCCCCAGCCCCCAGGTACAGGGAACAAACAGTCAGAGGGCAAAGGAGCACCATTTGAAAACATCCACTGCAATAATCTCAGTCCTCAAAACTATGGAGGGTTTCCTGAAACCCTCCGGTTTGCTGGGGAGGAGGTTGGGATTTTGTTTTATGCTTATTTGCCTCTTGTTTTTGTCCTGGTAGATAACGTTCATTTCCAGTAACTGTTGAGTGGAAAAGGAGGATTTAACAATAAAGTGCAAGAGTCCATCACAAGTAATGGCAACCCATGTGCTCTTATGAAACAATAACACACCAACATAAAATAAATCAGTGCCTTTTAATTTAACAATGTAAATTACCCTCCCACCTGCTGTGACTCTCCATAAGGAGAAAAAGCTGGCAGTGTATTTACCAAGCTGTCTATCCCAATCCCATTCTGCACTGGCCTCCCGCCCTGGGGTTAGACTGTAGGACTCTGTCATCTCTTGCACTCGTATGACCTAAGAAAGGGAATGCGGCCTTTTTCCCACAAGCCCAGAGTGAGAACATCATAAAAGCTGAACTTTAGCCCCCTTTTTGGGCAGGCAGCACAATAGCAAGGAGGATGCTGTTACTCCCCAGAGGCTTTGCTGCTGAAAAACATCACCAAGCTCAAGTAAAAGGTCAGTAGTTAGGATTGCATCTCTTGTTTTCTTCAGTTTTCCTCCTCCGTCAAAGGCAGCTCAACATTCTTTGCACACCCCTCTCCCTCCTTCTGAGAAATGCAGGAAGGAAGTGCTTGCAAAATAGTTTAATTTAAAAGAAGGTACAATCACACACAGCAAACCCTGCTTCAGTCTCTGAGCAGGACATGTGCACTGCTCCCAGTTCCCACTGCAGCACAAAGGAGTCCCTGCCGCGGCAGGGCTGTCCCTCCCTCCCCACACACACGGGCAAGACTGTGCTCCCAACACCTGGGCTGGAGAGCTGTGGCTACGTGCTACAGGCAGCCCCTGCTCCCCTAGAGCACACAGCACATCTGTGGGAGCCAGGGCTGTGCAGCAGCACAAGAAGGATACAGGGAGCCCTGCAGCCTCCCAGGGCACTGCATGGTACCAGGCACCAGTGGCACCGTGGTCCTGCCTGCAGGACAGTGTCACCTCCTCTCTCTCTCATAACTAGTGCTTATTTGATTTCACATGATGTTCTTCCACCAAGGCTTGTTACCTGACCGTTGCTAGGGTTTGGGAAGATATTTGGAACAGTTGGATTTAGCTTGACCCTTTTCTTCACTAGATTTATGTGAAAGAACCAGAGTGGGTGGAAGCAGCTGTTATACTCCATGCCTTTTTGCAAAGAGGAATGTAGAGACCAGCAGGCAATTCCTGGAAAACTCCTTCATTATCCATCAGGTTCTGCTGTATGACCACATATCCAACCTAAACATCATTCTTCCTAGGCACATGGTGTTTTTGTATCCCTGGGCAAACAGCACTTACTATCACAAGCCTATTTCTTAGTCTTTCCCAAGACTCCGGCAGTCCCAAGGACTTCCCTTGAGCCATGAACCACAACAGCCACGTTTCAGGACAGGCTGGCAGTCCTTTCCTGCTCTCCCTTTGAGAATTCCCAGTCCCCCCAGCCCAGTGTCCTCAAACAAACCCCTCGGTGCCCGCAGCCTCTCCCAGCGCCTGCAGCGGATCCGGTCCTGTTCCAGTGTCCTGCGTTCCCCTCATTGCTCCTGGGTTCATGTCCAGCTGGCATTCTTGGACTTCATGGGACACTGCCAACAAACCACAGTCCTGTCTCTTCTTTAACCCATTGCTGTCACACTGCATCATTAGACTAATGAAATAACAGTGCATGAAGGACCTGAGCAGAATCACACCCATGAGCACTCGAGTGGTGCCTCCTTCCAAACAGGATGCCCAGGACAAGCAAACACACAATTATTTTCTATAAGGAAATTTAAAAATGCTGCATGCTGTTAACGTGAGCACTTTCCTGTGTACAGTCACACAGCTTCACAAAGGGATTAATGCTCCCCCAAACAGGGAAATGAGAGTATCAAATGCCACCAGCAGGCTGGGGACTGGGGGGCTGCAGCAGGACCTGAAAACAGATTGCTGAATTTGACTTTTTTTATTTTAAAGTTGACAGCTTCAACTTCCAGAATCTAAACCCAGCACTGAGCATGGGGAAACCTGCTGTTCTCTAGCTCAAGGCCAGATGGGTAAATTTTTGGGATTAATGTTTTGATAACCATGCAGCCAGGGCTGCTGTTTATTACCCATCCCATCCCCAGTAACTTCTTACCTTCCTTTCTTTTCTTTTTCACTTACTGTTGCTTATGTGCATTTCTGATAGATTTAAAAATAAGTGTTAGCAATGCAGAAATATCTTCAGCTGTAAAATGAGGGTTCCAAAATCCTGCATTCTTTAAAGACCTTAAATAAAAAATTATTTCTGTCCTGCAGAGTGTTGTAAAGGATTTAAGGAGCTTACTGCCCACCCCATGCCTGCTGCAAGCCCAGACAAAGGACAATAAAAATTGAAACAGAAGAGAAGGAATGAAAGGACCCCAGAAAGGCACATCTGGGAAGATGGAGGTGCTCCTGCAAGTAGTCAGCACAGAGCCTGACCACTCCTTCAGTGAAAAAAAAATTTCTAATATCTAATCTGAACCTCCCCTGTTGCAACTAAGGCCATTTCCTTTTGTCCTATCCCCTGGCACAGGGAAAAAGAGACCAAGCCACTACCTCACTACACCTCACTTGAGGGACTTGAAGGGGGGAATTCCCAGTTCAAGGTTTGTGAGGATACTAAAGCCATACTGAAAAATATAAACACAAATAGTTGGTTTAAGGAATGGTTAAAAACAGGTTACAGAGCATATAGATCTGAAAATATGGCCCAAATATTGTAATGGAGCATTTAAACAAAAGCAGTGATAGAAGGAAAAAGATCCCATTTCAGTTCTGAGCCTCTTCTTGGAGAGAATCCTATTCAGCAAAGGTGATCCAGTCAAAGGTAAGGCCCCACCTGACTTGGTTCCTCCTTCTTTAAGGCATCACAGATGGCTTTGCCTCAGCACTGCCCTGAAGAGCTTACAGAAAGCTCTGCCTCCATCCCAGCACCCACAGGGACCCACACATCACCCAGGCTGCTCTGCACCCCAGAGCATCCCCAGCACGTCCTTGGCCACCAGTGGCCAGCACAGCAAACATCTGCCCTTTGCCTCCTTTCTTCCCTTTCTCATTTGTCGAGGTGCTTCTTCGAAAGGGAACTTTGATTATGAAGATATTTAGTGATAAAGGGAAGGGCAGCAAATGTGCAGTGCCTGCTGCCAGGCCCAGCCCCAGAGGAGGCTCCCAGGCCCTGCTCCTGCTGTTTATCCCGGCCGGGTGTTTTCCCCTTGCGCTCCGCGATTGCTTGGCCGGGCGAGTGATGGATGGTGGAGAGGGCTGGGTCTGGAAATGCTCCTGAGCCATCAGGAAGCTGAGGGGACCTTTGCCAGCACTTCCTTCCTGCATACAAGGGGAGGACAGAACGGGAAAAACCTTGGCTGTCTCTCACCCTGAGAAAAGGTCTCCCTTTCCAGCTGTATTATAGTAACAATATTTTAATCTTTCACAAGATTGTAATATCCTTCCTCTCTAAGTATAGCTCCAGTGGCAGCTCAGAAAATGAAATGAACCAACAATGTAAAACTCAATAGGTGGTGCTAGAAGCTGAACAAATGGAGGTCCAGATTGGAAGATCCCTATCTTCAACCAGAATATAAAGCACCAGTGATCACACCTGTCCTAATGCAGGACTGGACTCCCAGAGCAACCAAGACTAAGCGCTTCAACAGGAGGCGTAAAATGTACATAACTAATACACTGAAAAAGTGTACTTCTGGAGAGATTAATTCCTGTGCCTGTTTCAGAGAGTAGATCTAAACTCAAACCACAACATTTATTACACCTACAAAAAATAAGGCTGCAATGAGCAATCTGTGAATGTTCTGACCAGACATTTCTCACAAGCACCCAGGATGTGTTACAGAGACTTGAATGTCTTTTTCCCCAACCTCAGCCTCTAGGTCCTTCTGTGGATGATTCATGAATCTCTACGACATCCTGACGTGTCATCATCACCTGTTCACAGTAATAAAAGTACATGCTAAATATTAGAGAATAAATATTTCATGCTACCACAGGAATTTTTCTAAAATTTTCCATTTTTGAGTTCCAGATTCAAAACCATGGACCATGGCAAGGGTTTCAGTGCAGGCAGATCTTCAGAATCCCAAACTGCTCTTCCCCAGCCATGTGGCCTGCGACAGCCAGAGCAGGGAACACGGGTGGTGGCTCTGAGGACCCCTCTCCCTGCTGGCCCAGCAAGGGGAGATCCCAGCAATCCCCTCATTTGTCTGGGCAAGTTTGCCCAAGCCAGTCTATAAAAGGGAGGAAGAAATTCTCAGGACTCTTGACAACAAAAGAAAACTCCCCAAACCTGTGAGCAGACAGGTCTCCTAACAGTCTCTATTTCTGACAAAGGCCTCAGAAAAAAAGGCCTCACCCACAAACAAAGAGTGGGGAACAATGGGAACTGTCAAAAAATAGCCCTCACGTCAGAGCTAAGAATGCTCCTTGACACTTCCAAAAAAGCCCAGGCTGAGCAGAGCCTGTGAGGCTGCAGGCACAGTCCTGGCATCTGCCTCTCCCAGCACAAACTGCCAGCAGCACTCGGTGAGCCTGAACTCCCACAGCCAAAGATGGGGATGGAAGAAGAGAGTGAATTTATGGCACGTCTGAGCCAGAAGTAACAAATTCCTGTCCATTCAATCTCTCCAGCAGGGACCCTGACACTTGGACTTGATGGGACATACCTGACAATGGTGTGTTCACATCTTCCCTTACTGCAAAGAGTAACTAATCACCAAAGTAATTAATGAGAAAACTAAGTTATGGCAAAAAGCAGAATGATTTGTCTAACACAGTAATAAAACTCCTGTGTTCTTCTGAACTGGTAAGAACTCATTAAAAAATTGCTAGAAAAAATTTCAACCTGGACTAGAATTCTAAGAATGCTGACATCCAGATGTGGACAGGAAACCTCAAAGATCCAATAATCTTTATTGGCATGCAATTTAGCATTGAGTCACATGTTTTGCTTTATTTGTGACTCAGCATTGTCCTCCAATAGCAGTAAGAAAATAAATGGAAAGCAAATCATGCTGAATGAAAACTCACCCGTGGGCTGATCACTTGAGTAACTGTCCTGATTCATCTTCCAAAAGGCAGCACCAGATCAGGATGCTGAGGTTGCAGGTCTAAACTCAGAGATGCAGCCCAAGCTCTTGCTTCTGGAAAGCAAATAAAGAGTTACTGTCAAACTGTAGGAACTTCAGCCTGTGTGAGAAATGGAGTATCTTGTGTGTGGTCTGTTGTCTTTGAATTTAGCAGGAGAGTGGAGAACCTACATGCATGTGCAACTTGGTGTAGGAGCCATAGGACACGTGCCTGAAGATCAGAGAATGCAATGGGAAACTGAATCAACCAAGAAGCACTAGAAAGTGGCATCTGAGAGCACATGGAAGGTAAAACAACATGGAGTTAAAAACACAACTGAGTTCCTGGAATAGGCCGAGTTCCAGATTTGAACTACACAAACAGGAGTCCCTAATGCTCTTCACCTGAGTAGTCAAACAGAACTCCTACACAGGGTGAAGACTTGGACTTAATGATCCTGAGGTCCTTTTCAACACAGCAGATTCTGTGATTCTGTGCAAACCCCAGACCTCCCTAATCCCAATCTGGACAAACAGGCCATGTGAAAGCATGTTTTTGCCAAACCTACACAGCTCCTCCTCTTTGTTTGCTTGCCCTTCCACTCATCATCACATCTTCACTGTGGTAGAGTTGGGAACAGAACCCCTGTCTCCCAAATCCCAGTCCAGTGCCTTAACCACCACATCCTTCCTGCTGAATCACACTGCAGGATTGTTTATCAGGAAGGAAATTCCCCTTCGAGAGCACTCACTCTGAGTGTGCTGGTGGAACACAAATGCTTAGAAAAACACAAACAGAGGCAATAACAAGTGACTGAAGTCCCTGTACTGGCTGGAGGCACAGCAGCACCCTGTTTGTTATGGAGCAGTGGAAGCGAGCCCCATGGAGCAGGACATGACACAGAATAAGCAGTGCATCCAGATGGCCTCCCAGGAACAGCCTCCTGCTCTCCACAGATGATCCATGACTCTGGAAGTCTTTCCCTCACATTTAGCACAAGGTGTATGCCACTCAGGGCCATTAAAAAGGTTTGGACTCTCACAAGGCACTAGGAGGGTCACCTTTGAGAGCAAAGTTGCCAAGTGCAGGTAGCTGTGAATGTGATCCAGAGGGTCAGAATTAACCTCAACATCAAAGGGCCCTTGCTTTCTTTAAGGTCTTAAGCTCCAAAATAAAAAAAAAAAAGCAGGGTATGTATGAGGGGAAGATACCAAAAATGGAACAAATATGTTTTAGCCTGATACACTTTATGCATTGGTCTCCTAGAAAACAAAAAGGGCTGTAATTCATCCACAATCTGTCGAAAAACACAAACCCACTGAAATGGCAGATTCATGGTCTAGGACTCTGAAGAATTTGGCTCTGCTCAACAGTTGGGCAAAGGGGAAGAATTTCCTCATTCACAAGCAGTGGATTTCCAGGTTGTGTCCCATGGGACCCCATCACAGTAACCAACAAGCAGAGGCTTGGGCAGATGGCAGAGCTTGGACTAGATTTCAGGACACCCCCTTTAAATATCATTGTATGGGAATTCCAGCAGGACCTGAGGACTCCTGGGGGACAGGGAACCAAAGCCTCCCACTCAGCAGCATCCTGGGGTCACACCCGGATCTAGAGCAGCTCTAACAAACCCTGAGATGGGGCTTCTATTACAGTAGAAGTTTCACACCAGAAGGCACTTTGAGGCACTTCAATTCCTTTGAACAGTTAAAAAAGTCACAATTTCTCCTCAGGGCTTCTTTTAACCTTGACATGATTTGGAATCCCTCAAGCCTTGGTTTTTGATGTCATATGAGAGTAATTCAGGAATTAACACAAAATGTAATTCCATTGTTATCCATTCAAAAGGCTATTCTCTCATTCCTTGCCTGCTATTTTTAGGGTCAGGATCCAGTTTGTAGCTTTTTCCATTAGGCCTAAATCAAGTGTGTCCAGAGAGAGAAGATATCAGCACATGCTCAGTCCTGCAGGATACTGTGATCAGTGAGCAGGGGTCGGTGATGGCCCACAAGAAGGCAATTGATGGAATGGGTGTCTCCTGCTTGGTTCAAAGAATTCCCTGTACGGAAACCGAGGATGGAGCAGCCAAAGGTGAAGGCTTCTGCAAAGAGCTGCCAAACTGCTTGGCCAAGGACTGCAGGCTTTTCTCCTGAGCAGGTGTTGTCACTGTTGAGCTCTTGACTGTGATGCTGAGCTCATGGCTGGTGCCCTGCAGGAATGTTTTGCTTTATAGTCCAGCCAAATGAGCTAAGGGTGCACACAGCCAGCCTGACTAACACAGTGCTGAGGGAGGGACGGATGGATGGATGATGGATGGATGGATGGATGGATGGATGGATGGATGGATGGATGGATGGATGATGGATGGATGGATGGATGGATGGATGGATGGATGGATGGATGGATGATGGATGATATGGATGATGGATGATAGATGGATGGATGATGGTTGGATGGATGGAGAGTGTCTGACACCTGCCCTGCCTGCAGCTCACACCTGCCCCAGGGGCAAAGCAACCCTCAGGTGTATTTGAACAGTATGAACAGAGCTCCCATTCTGCTTCCTCAGTAAGAGCTGAGGCCACAGCCACTGCCAGACAGGGAGCTGGGGGCCACTGGTTTCCTCCTGAGTGATTTCAGTTGAAGTAAAGCTATTGCTGGGCTGGAGTGAACAAGGTGCTCCTGACCCATGCTGGGAAAAGCAGGAAGTCTCCCTCCTGACAGCCTGTTAACTGTCCACGGGATCAGCTCTGGTCTAGTATCTCAAGCTCTGCCTGAGCTGGTGCTTCCCTTAATGCTCAGTAATGTGGTGAAGTGACTGTACAAAAATTTTTATTTCTCCTCAGAAAATGTCCCCAAAATAAAAAAGGAGGTTTCTTTTCTGCCTAGGTATGGAAAAGATTTGAAAATGTGAAGTGAGAGTAACTTAAATCTTTAGAAACAAGAAAACAAAGCAGTACTTATTTGTAGGCCTCTCCATATGGGGATTTTGAAGTCTATTTCACATTTTTACAACCTTCCTTTTATCGCTTTGGTGTTACAGAACATACAGGCACACACAGCAAAATATATCACAGAACCACAGAATCCTCTGTGCTGGAAGGGACCCACCAGGATCAGCCAGCGCAGCCCCTGTCCCTGCCCAGACCCCCCAACAATCCCAGCCTGTCCATCCCTGGCAGCGCTGTCCAAACGCTCCTGGAGCTCTGGCAGCCTCGGGGCCGTGCCCATTCCCTGAGGAGCCTGGGCAGTGCCCAGCACCCTCTGGGGGAAGAACCTTGCCCTGAGCTCCAGCCTGAGCCTGCCCTGGCCCGGCTCCAGCTGTTCCCTGGCTTCTGTCACTGTCACAGCCAGGAGAGACCAGAGCTGTGCCTCGGCAGGAAGCTGCACATTGCTCTGAAGTCTCCAGTGAGACTGACCCCTCCCCAGAAAAAAACATGAGTTAGAAGATGAGTGAAGGAGCTGTAGTCCTAGGAGTGCCTGTAAAAGCATCCTCTGAAGACCTCAGGTGTGTTTTCACTGGCTTTTACAGGCTTTGGATTCTGTAATTAAACCCAGTTTAGATTCAGTTTAGCTCCCATCAGCTACAAACTCAGTACTTCATTCTTAATAATGCCCCAGCTGAGCTACACCACTCAAAATCTCTGCTTAAATTCTGGAATCTCAGGCTGCAGTGTCACAGAGGACCTGCCTCCCAAGCCTTTTCACAAGCTATGTCTGTAGCATGTTCTTTCAAAGTGGGCAGAAGTGATGAAGACGGCTCAGCCTCTCTACACCTCATGTTGAAATGCAAATCGCAGTTCCACCTAATCTTACAACTTCCCTTTATCACACAAATCTTTAACTACTCAGAAATAGAAACTTCACTGTCCTGTGATATAGAAAAAAAACATTGACACAAGCAAAAAAAAAATTAATTTCAAACCAGGCAGTGTTCAGCCAGTGCCTGCCATGACTCCGGGCCTCTGTGAAGAACCCCAGGCTACCTCCCCTTCCCTCCAGGGCCTTGAATCCAGCAGGGCTCCAGGAGCTCCCATCTGGACAGGGCTGTTCAGCACTACCAGGACCACTGGCACTGCAGAAGCAAAGGGGCCAGGACACCACCCTGCCTCCTGTATCAATTCATTTGATTGGAGCTTATTCTAAGGAGATCACTTCACTTGAATGGAATTTTTACTAAATAATTACTGACTTTTGATAACTTATGGGAGTAATTTAATAATTTTGCACCATTTGTGCCATAATAAGAGTCACTGGAAGTGCAGAAGGCTCAAAGCAAAACACTCATGGCAGAAGCCAGCAGAGCCACACTGCTCCAGAGAACCTGCCTCTGGCTCACTAACTGACACATTAAAACTGGAAGGCAGCTGACAAAACATCAACAGATGTCTGTCAAAATCTGTTGGATTTTCAAGGCTGTCCTCTCAGCATGGTGAAGCTCGCCAGCTTGACAGGAATGTATTTTTCATGGAATTTCTGCCCAACTTCTTAACATCAATAAGCAAATTGTTGTGACACCAAGGGCATAAGTACAACCTGAACCCCGGGAGAAAGCCCTGGATACCCTAGACTGTATCTCCTGCATGCCTGCAGAGTTCCACAACCCAGCTCTCCCTGCTCATTTCACTCTTCTTACCCATCAATCACATCCAGCCACTGGGAAAGAAAGCCCTGGGACACAACCAGCACACCTGGAGAGGCTCCGAGCAGCAGTGCCAAGGCCGTGCTGGCCCTGGGGTGGCTCTGGCCGTGCCGCAGCCTCAGAGGCTCGGGCTCCCCGTGCGCTCCCCGTGCGTTCCCTGTGCGCTCCCCGTGCGTTCCCTGTGCGTTCCCCGTGCGCTCCCCGTGCGCTCCCCGGTGCGCTCCCCGTGCGTTCCCCGTGCGCTCCCCGGTGCGCTCCCCGGTGCGTTCCCTGTGCGCTCCCCGTGCGTTCCCCGTGCGCTCCCCGGTGCGCTCCCCGGTGCGCTCCCTGTGCGCTCCCCGTGCGCTCCCCGGTGCGCTCCCCGTGCGTTCCCTGTGCGTTCCCCGTGCGCTCCCCGGTGCGCTCCCCGGTGCGTTCCCCGTGCGCTCCCCGGTGCGCTCCCCGTGCGCTCCCCGGTGCTCTCCCCGTGCGCTCCCCGGTGCGCTCCCCGGTGCGCTCCCCGGTGCGTTCCCCCTGCGCTCCCCGTGCGCTCCCCGTGCGCTCCCCGGTGCGCTCCGAGCGAGGGGCGCGGAGCAGCCGCGGGGCTCTGGCACCCTCTGCTGACAAACAGGGGCCAGGTTCCTTTTGCTGCATGAATAGCTCGGAGCTTAACAGGTTCTATCTGTTTGCTCAGATATTTCCGTAAAATTACACTGATCACAGCACGGCCCGTCCCCCCCGGGTTTGCTCTGGGAACCGCGCACAGCTCGCACAGGGACATGCCCTACTCTCCTGTCTCCAGGATCACCTAACCCCCCGGGGTTACCAAAACCCCCGAGATTTATTGTCCTTTCCACCTCCCAGCACTACCCAGCTCCCTGCAGGCAGCATCGATCCTCTCCCATATTTCTCAAAGGTTTGGACGTGGGAGGGGACCCCTCAGCCACCTGAGGGAATCATCCCTGGAAAGGAACTTCTAATCCTTGCACCACTGCAAGATGCCCTCAGCAGTCTCCACGCCACCCGTGGCACACAGCAGCTGTGACCCCTTGCTGTCCCTGAGCACAGGAGCCGTGGCAGAGGAAGCCAGAGCTGTGCCTGGCAGGGGCGTTCTATGCCATCCCCTCCACCAGGGCAACCTGGCACCGAGCAAAGACAGGGAGGTGACCACACACACCTTGGTCATACACCTGACATGTCCAACCCCCAGGATGTCACACAGAGACACCCCAAGGTGCCGACTGGGACCAGTGACACACATCCTGCTGAGCCAAGTCACAGTGTCCTGACTCTGCTGTGCTGCTTGGGAAGGTTCTCGGGGAATAATGAACACCAACAACAGAAAACTCCGTGTAAAGGCAAGAGTGAAGCAGAAACCTGATAGTTTGGGATATGTTAACTTCAGAGGTTGATTTTCAGTCTTGTTATTGTCTGCATTTTTCTGATTCTTGCTTCTTCTGTACTGGAGTGAAGGGAAGGCTGTGAGGAGGTGACAGCACATCCTGGGTAAGGCACAGAGAGCACACAGGCTGAGCAGACTGGCACTTTCTAGTGCTATTTCAAACCCATGCAGGCCATACTTAATCTACCAAAGGGTCTGCACCTCAGGGGAGAGCAACTCAAAGGATCATCTCACCTTCAAACCAGCACCTTAAACAAAAAAAAACAAAAAAAGCCAAGGAACAACTTTGGAAATAGGCAATGCAGGATTTCTGCCAGAATCAAAGCATAAATTAAAATTCTCAGCAAATAGAAAAATACCTCAGTTGAAGACACTTCACGAGTTTCATTCCAATTTTTTGGCTACTACTGAAAACCACTATAATATAGAAAAATTTGGAAAACTTTAAAATGTCAGGGGACTTAATAATCAGGGTGATTGTAATAGTAACATGTAAATCCTTCTTACGAGGAGATCCAGCAGAGTCACTTTAAATGCTGAAACTCAGTCTCTCTTGAACTCTCTCACATTAGAAGAACTTACTTGGCTTGCTTTTTTCCCCTCCTAGAACAGCTTTGTTAGCACGGAACACAACTCCGCTGGGGACTCAGTGTAGGACTTCAGCACTTGCCAAACAGAGCCAGGGCTGCGTCAGTGAGTTTTTTAGACACTTTGACTGCTTCCCAGCACTTGGATTTCAAGTTTAGGCAGCAGTGTTAAGGCAACATCTGTCCAGTGCTCTCTGATGGAGTGTTTGAACGTTCCCTCCTGGATCACTGAGGAAGCTTTATTATCTCTCATATGCATATTCACGTTTGGTTTTATTTAAAGCATGAAGTGTCCTCCATGGTCTGACACTTCTAAAAGGCTTGGCTGGACAGGCTCTGGCAGCAGTGGCTGTGGCAGTTGCAGCCCTCATGTTGCCAGATGTTTGTCCCACCTTGCCCTGCCAGGACAGCACAGCTGGCTGTGTGCCTGCCCGCCCGAGGCCTCAGCTCGCAGTTCTGGCACATTAATGAGAACAGTGGATGAAAAGATTTGTACAAAACCACTGGGCTCTGAGCTAACACACAGCAAGGCACGAATGTCCGAGTGCAGCTGCTGGGCAGTGTCAGAGCAGTGACACAGAGACACGGGCTGAGCTCAGCTCTGGATGGATCCCACACCTTGGGCTGTCCCCAGGGATCACCCAGAGACACTCTGCAGTCACATCCCCCCTGCACAGTTTTGGGGTTACAGCTGTGTTGGTAAAAGTGCAGTAAATGCAGTCATCTGCTGACTGACACATGCTCCAGTAAATTCCTGGGTGAAACAGAGAGAATTTCATGAATCATGGCATTTACAGAAGAAGGGAGGGAGGAAGGTTTGTCTTTAATAAAAGTACTCTTTTCCCCCCTTCTTCTTTTTATTTATTTTTAATAGTGTTGAAGCTTTCCTTCTCCCCAGGGTTTTGCTTGAATACCCCCAGATGTAGATGTAACACTAAACAAAAAGCTTTTACAGGATGGATGAGTAATTTTAGAATTCTCCTAAATTTTCTCCATCTTAATCTGTTTCTCTCCCGTTTCCATTCATCCACAGGAGCTGAAGCTCCACTGCGTGCATTTCTCCTTGATCACTTTCACTCCAGCCCATGTCTAACCATGAATCAAAGCAGAATAATCCAAGGATTTCCTCTCAAATCACCATTTCCTCTGTTTTCCCTGTTACTAGCAAATCCCCCAGATCCCAACTGTCTGCAGCTCCTCATTTTCCGCCCTGGCTGGGAGTTCCTCAGCAGCCGGAGCGGAGCCAGCAGCCCTGCAGCCCGCACAGCTCCCAGGCACCCTCAGGGGCATGGGCAGCTCCTTTGCTTCTCCCAGACACACTGCTACTACGCCTTGGAAACTGTGCCACAATTCAGAAGTTCCATAAGCTATTGGCATTTTCATTTCCAGGTTCTTTTCATGTTTAACTCAGATTTCCTTGCGAGTTTTATCTCCCTGAGATCTGATATACTGGGTCAACAACGAGCAGCTACTTGTTTAAGTAAGTTTTGTCTCTTACTTCATTTCTGTTTGCCTTTTGCCCACATCATTGCCCATGAGTCCCCCACGTCCTGCAGGGAGTACCCTTGTTGTTGATGGCAGCAAGGAGAGGAACGCTGGAGGACAGGGAGGGTGGAGAGGCAGGAGCTGCAGCACAGATCAGTTGCAACATCTGGTGATGGCTGAACAGCTGGAGGAGACAGTGGCTTTGTTGTGGCTGAAGAGTCTGACTGCTACTTGGAATATAAATTACGGGATGACTGATTGCTGGTCTGAGACCTTGACCAGTAGCTCTGGTTACAACATCATGCCTTACAATGAACTGTGGCTTTGTTTCCCCAGCCTCTGGAAAGAGCTGTGTCCTGAGCAATCCCACCTGCTGGCACCTGAGGGACTGACACCCTTGCAATGTCCCTGTTACCGCTTGTTCTTCCTGAAAAACTTTCATCTCACTGTCATCACCAGATGACCTCAAGGTCAATTAGGCTGCTTATCAAATTCAATTAAGTCTCTGTCAAGCACAAAGCCAGTACCTGCACCACGCTCTCCTTGTACACTTCCTCACACTCACACCCACAGCAAGAGAAACAACATTCTGCTGGAGTGCAGGAATAGGGTCCAATCCCACAAGGTCAGGACAAAGCCAAGTCACATTATTCATCACACACTGTGCACTGACTTTTTATCTCTTCCCAAGCCATGTCAGTTTTATCTCCCCCATGCCTGATGATAAATTGCTTTTCAAACTCCTTCATGGGTAGTTGTTGCTCACGCTTTACATCCTGAACAAGCTTAGAGACCTTCTAAGTTCAGATCTAGGTATCTTCTCTAAGCTTATTCAGGAGGTAAAAGGGTAGGGAAGCAGGTTCTGAATGCAGCGACTGATTAAGCCACCAGTGAGATTAGCAAGGTCACCTTTGGTAGCATAAATGGCTTTTACAAAGGATGTTGGTTTGTAATCAAGTTTGTAGAAGATGGTACTATAAATAAGTAGTCTTGAAGGCGAAGTTTTGTTCTGGCAACACTCCTGGAAGGCCAGCACAGAGAAACCACTCCTGAAACTCCTGGGTAGGGTGCCAGGTTTTTCCACATGTCTGGAAGATGGGTCTCCAGCAGCCTTCTCCTCGTCCTTTGGTTCTCCTTAAAGCAAAGGCGTTACCCTGCAGCCTCCTCCTGCCTCACCCCCAACACTTGGGTGAGACTGGGGAACAGAGCTCTCCAGTTCAAAGGCTCGGGTTAATTTTCACAAGTGTTTTGAGCAGCGACATGCACAGCCACTGTGAAACATTCGCTGAGATCAGAAGATCTCAGTAGCTACAGATGTCTCCACCACTGTCTTCAGAAGTTGAGAAAAATGCAGCCTTGCCCTGCTTCTGGACTGTTCCGCATCCACAAACATTATTTACCTGAAGGCATGTGTTTTCTCAGCATGATTTATTAGCTCTAGTTAGAGTTGCAATGATCACACTCTAATTTTTCAGAAAGTACTACAGTTTATGCATAGTTTTAACCACCTTTTGAAAAACCTTTAAGTAGTGATGAATCGACCCATAAAATAATACAAATGTCAGAACCAACATATTATTCTCCTTTAGGCATGGGCAGAGGATATCTGATTTTTGGCTGCCAAATTATTTGGCATCTGAACAACTGGCAACAAATTCAAAGTGAAACAACAAAACTGTGGGCAACCGCTGGCTAAATTGGGGTTCCTCCCCTTTGCATTTGGACATGAAATACCATGTCTGCTCCAGGATGCTCTAACCTAATTCACTTGTTCACAGCACAGCAAGTCAGCTCCATCAAGATAGTTTGTGTCTGCACTGCTCTGCCACAAAGCCATGAGCACCTCTGCTGTAAAGCACGATGAACACACAAGTCCTCACTTGATCAAAGGAACCACTGGGGAGAGATCTCACCCTGTAGTTCTCTCCTGCCTCACTCCCCACTGGAGTCTGCAGATGCCTACCAGAAACTGCAGGAGCTGAAAAGCAAACCAAAGGGTGCCCTGGTGTCTCCTCTAGTATCACCAACCCAGCCAGCCCCTGGGTGACACCTGCTCGTGGTGGGCTTTGAAAGACCAGGACACCACGTGCTGTTATCAGCACACCTCAGCTGTGTGAGAGATCAGCTCCTCGGGTTCTTCCCTAAGCCCTCAGCAGGCTGCACGGTGCACAGGGTCATCCAAAGGATATGACAGCAGCAGTGCTGGGTGCTCTGGCTGAAGCCTCAACACAAGAGTGTCCTGCTGCATCTCCTTGGCTCCTCACTGCTCACCCGGCACCTCTTTCATGGCCACACGCTGTCATGGAAGCTTTGACACCTGTATTAATGTGAGCAGCAGAGCAATGTCTCTTCTGTCAATGTTCCATGCCACAGATGCAGGACAGAGCAGGGTAGGAAGCCCCAGCACAGCTCTCCCTGCACAATGAAAGGAGATCCCAGAAAAAGGGCAAGAAACAGGAAAGGTACAAGCTGAAAAGATCCAGCACTGCTGCTTGTCGCTGTCCTGTGTGTTTCTCGTCTGTTTGAGGTCGCTTTGGATTCAGTGAGGACCTGACTGAACCTCTGCAGGTGATCCTTTCTCCGAGTTCAGTATAACCCTGGGCTGCTGCAGTCCCTCTTCAGGAACTTTTCTCAGGCTAACAACAGAAATAAAGTGCAGGAAAATTGCTATTTAAACTCATTTTCAGAGAGGAAATTTCTCACAGCCTGATGGCAATTAAGGAAAACATTATTTGGTGGCTGGGGAAGCCACTGACTTTGTTCTCAAATAGGGCTGGATTAGGAAGAACTGCAACATCCCCCACTCCGTGCAGGTAATCCTGGTTGCACAAGCACATTTCTCACTGTGCCCCTCAGCTTCTCCAAAGCCTCTGGGACACAAACAGGAAATCAGAGGCAACATGCTGAAAATGGAAAATAGCAACCTCCTAAAAATTATTAATCACTGAAAATGGTAAAACAATACCCTTTGTCAAAGTGTGGGTGGTGAAGTTGGCACAGCTCCTACCAAAGAGGAACTTGATCTTCGCTGGTACAACAGCATGGAGCAGCATCCTGTGCTGATGACATACTCGGCCTGAATTTCTTTCAAGGTGCCTCTGCCACCTCTTTTAGCTTAAGTCTGTGGAAAACAGGAAGAGAGAAGCAGCCTGGGGCAAGAGTCACCTGAACAAGGGACACCACAGGGGTGCAGCAAGAGGAAAGGTGCTCATTGACAGAAATTGAAGGCTATTCATATTTAGTGGGAGGAAGAACATCTTAGAGAATGCTGTGCATCACCCTAGGAAGCTGTAATAGGAATTTAGATTCATGGAATGGCTTGGGTTGGAAGAGACCCTAAACCTCATCTCATTCCAGCCCTGCTATGGACAGGGATGCCTTCCATTATCCCAGGTTGCTCCAAGCCCCATCCAGCCTGGCCTGGAATACCTCCAGGGATTGGGAGCCCACAGCTTCTTTGGGCAACAAGTGAGCCACCAACCCTGGGCTCCAGAGATTTCCATGAGATTTGCAGGCAGCAGGGGTCAGCTGTGAAGTCCCTGCCCAGCTCCCCTAAGCCCCACACTGAGGGGTAAAGAACGAGCAGAAAGAGGCCCCAAGAGCAGTGTCTGTGCCCTGATAACATCTTCACAGTTCCAGGCTGCAGCTATGTTTGTACATTTTAATTAACCTGGAGAAAAGCTTATTTTACACAGATTATTTTACTGAGAGTTGGGACACACTTGCAGCCCTCTAAGACAGGAGCACTAAGAACACTCAGAGAACAAATCCCGGTGTCTGAGAGGGAGCAATTCTGCCCTCAGCTTCCCTCAGCTCCATCGCTGTCCCTGCTGCCGGGGATGCTGGGGACATTGCTGTCGCTGGCTGGAGCAGGCAGGACACTGACACAGGCACCGCCTCCCCACTCTGCCCCACTGAGCACACAGAGGAAGCTGGCGACAGCCAGATCAGTCACTGGAAGCCACAATGACAGTCTGTCCCCAACGCTGGACAGTTAATCCTGATGCACAACCCCCTTGTGAATTTAAAATGCTTCCTTTAGCCCCTCTCTGGCTGTGGTCAAACAGCTGATGACACACACTCTGATACAGCAGCAGGGTTTCTGCTGGGGCCACAGAACACTACCAAGAGAGAAAAGTCTCCAAGAAAAAAAAACAAACCAAAAACAATAGGAGGCTTAAACCTTAAAAAATAATGCAGACACTAAGTGCCTTGAAAGTAAGATACAGCAACAGAACATTTTAGGTAGATTGCATTTTAAAAATTGCATTTTCTACATTATTTCCTATTACCCAGAATGTGTTATGTGTAATTATCTGAGTATTAGGGTACAAAGGCAGAATCCAATTTAAATCCAAGCAAACCAGTGCAAGTTTAGCAGGATGTTAAACATAAGTATTTCAAGGCTGAGCTGGAATACTTTCTGAAGTACTGAATATTGATTTAAATTCTGTATACTCCTTGCTTTTGAGGACTTACACAGGTGAGAATCAACGCTAACACCAACATTGCAATGTACTACTTAAATCCACTCTCTACTCATTACTTCCGTATTTCAAATTGGATTTTATGGTCAAATTCAGAAGCAAGGTGAAGCCAGTGTAATACTGAGAGACTGTGCAGAGCCACTGCACACACTTGGAATTCCACTGCTTCACACCTACTTGCCTATGCTTAATTAATTGCCTCTTTACACAGATTCTCATTCTGGTTCAGTTCAGACTGTGGAATTTAACATGGCAACGCTTGTCAGAGATTAAAAATTAAGAAGAATGGAGCAAAGGAAAAGCTGTAACAGATAAGAGGACTAGTAACACCAGGATACACACATGAAAAAATATGTACTTCCAAGTATAACTCACATTGCCTCCCTCCTTCTGAATGCTCAGAACTAATTCACAGGGAGCTAAACTATAATTCTGCTTCTCAGATAACAGAAATTCAATTTAGTATGCTTAAAGTAAGCAGCTCTGAGACTTGAAACAGAGCTCTGGAGACCACCGGTGCTCCTCGGGGAAAAGGAAAAGCCAAGGGCTCGAAGGCAGGACGTGCCTGTTGTACTAAAAGGCAGATGCCTTCAGGGCACTGTATGTTCAGTCATCTCTTTATCAAACCCTTAACTAATTAAACAATCCTCTTGTCAAAGAGGACAGTTATTGTTTGTGTGACCGATGCCCTGTAAACATAATGGGATAATCTGCCTTTCTCCTTTTCTCTCCCTCAATTCTCCCGAGCAGCTGGGGGATGCGCTGCCCGCCCGCCGGGAAGCCAAGGCTCATCTGTCGCGGCCGGCCGCACGCAGCATCAGAAGCCAAGCTTAGGACAATGACGCCTCAGACACTCCAACAATCCATCTGATCCTGTGCCATCCGAGAGTCCCCGGCCGCGGCGGGGCTGGACAAACAATCGGGGGGAAAAAAGAAGGGATTCCTGGATAGAACTGCCAGTTAAAACTGTATTGATCTACGACAAACGATGCTCCAGCAAAAGCATTGCTGGCACCCTCCTTTGACTTGGTCCCAGGGAAGAAAGAGTCTGCAAACACCAAAGCTTTGGTCAGATGGCACCAGGCTTGCTCTCACATCTGCACAGTACAGCAGCAAAAGCTGTTCTTCAGCTGCTGGAAGCTCAGCAAGTCCCACGTTCAGAGATGGCTCCAGCCCTGGGTACCCGAGGGAACAGCTCAGCTCACAGAAACCTCGTCTGTGGATGGGTCATGACCAACAGCAGTTAAAGAGGGCAGCTATTTTCTCATGTGAAACGAGGACAATGTTTCAGTCGGTTGCAAAATCCAAATGTTTTCCCCTCTCTGTATTGCTGATGTGGGGGATGTCTTCCCCACAGCCCACTCTGCTCACCCCTGCATAGCTCTGTCACCCCAGGGATAACCAGGACAAAAACCATTACCTGTCCCAGCCCTCTTTCATCAAAGTGTCTATTTTCCTACTTACACCACAGCAGCAGTCTCTACTAATTTACTGTAAGAAATTTAAACTGCCCAGTACTTGAATTTTTAAATTAAAATGCAGTGTAAACTGAAACCGAAATAAATCACTATTACAAGGGGCAAATTTCATAGGGCTGCCATTCCCAGGACTGAAGCAGAAAGCAGGTAGGTAGGCAGCCCTTCCCTCCCAGGTGGGGCTCCCCAAACCCTGGGGACACAGACTGAGACAGTCTGTCACTCCTGTCCAGCGTGCTCTGGTGCCAAAGGCCACACACAGCTCCACTGACCAGAACTGATGACCACGGTGTCATTGATCTCAGGCCACTTGTATGTGTATTTTGACTAAGGAGGGAATGTGGTGTTTCTGTGAGGGGTGAGGAAGAGGAAGAGGCAGGAGGAAGGGAATGCTGAATAATATCCAAATGTGAAAACCCTTCAGTGCCCATCGAACGTGTGAAGTGGTCATGGCCCGAGGCTGCCAGAGCTCCAGGAGCGTTTGGACAGCACTGCCAGGGATGCCCAGGCTGGGATTGTTGGGGGGTCTGTGCAGGAATGGGAGTTGGACTTGATGATTCCAGTGGGTCCTTCCAGCTCAGGGTTTTTGGTGATTCTAACAGGAAGCTTCAGGTCCACGGTCAAATCCATCCTCGGCTGTATTGTCCGAATTCCCAAATTCCCCAAACTTTCACTGACTGCCCAGGCAGTGCCTGACAGCGCCATTTCAGACCAGAATGGGGAGGACAAAGGGCTTATCACAAGAACAACTCTGATCTTCTCCTGAGCAACATTCTCCCTCACAGCCCAGCTTTGAGCAAAGATCCCCTCCCCTGAGAACACACAGAACACTTCAGACAGGGTTCAACGACAACCTAGAGCCCCACACCCAGCTAAAGGCAGATCCATCACAGATCCACAGGGACAGAACAAAGTGACAAACTCCATCTGTGTGCACGCCCTGATGAGGAACTCACAAACGTGTCCAGGTGTCCCATCTTCCCTCAGCCCTACCTTGGACAAGCTGCCAGTTGGCTTAAAGCTCCTCCAGAGGAGAAACAACACTGGTGTGCCCTGAGCTCAGGAGGGAATGAAACCCAGGAGACAGCACGTACAATGCAAAGTCTTTTTGCACCTCATCTAGGCCACAACAGGGGAAAAAAATAATGCAAAACTGCTCTATTTTTAACCTACCACCAAGAGAGACTTCACAGAGCCATGTTCAAATCTGAACAAGTTCCTCATTTCAATCCAAGTTAAACTTAGCAAGCGTAAAGCAAACATCCCAAATGGAACATATCAAAGCCAAAATGATGTTATCCTAGCAAAACTGCAACATTTCCCATATCTGTAACCAAAAAAATAGCAGTATCAGCCTTAAGGTTCTTTTTTTTGCTCTCTCCCCTACTTGTTTTCTCCCTCCCCACCTCATCACTGCAGCCAAGTTTTAAACAATATCCATGAAAATAGCAGCTTTCAATCTGTTCCTGGATCAGCCAAGTTAATGAGGCCACATGGCATCCAAGGGCACTCCAGAGGGAAGGGCTCACACTGCTTGTTACTGCAGCCTGTGCTGCTCTCAAAAATGTAAAGCATTTCAAAGTGGTGAGCGCTTCCCTCTTCTTCTCCCCCAGTCTCCAAGTAAGAGAGAGTTCAGCCTTTCAAACACATATTGTGGAAAGAATGAAGTACTTCTGGAAAAAATGAAAGACTGGTTTGCCTTTCTAAATTTAAAGATTTATAAATCAATGCAAATCTTTTTCAAAAAAGAAAAAAAGAAAAGCCAGCAGAACACTCTCATGAGTTCTAGCACAACCATAAGAGAGTTGTAGAAACAAGTACCTGTTTTTCCTGACCTACATTTGCAGGCTGGCAGAAAATCAAAGTTCGTGTCAAATTACAGCAGAGTTTGAACAGACTTGCATGTGCCCTCCAATCTCAGCTATTAAATCTGTTTGGGCCCCGGGAGTGAATGTTTAGTATGAAAGGTGCCGCTCTCTACAGTGACACACACAGGGTATTACGTGAATGCAGGCAGATTGTCTTTTTGTTATAACACTACAAATGGGAATGGATTTTCCATAGGAGTTGGTTCAAGTAGACACATTTTCCTTTCCTTGAACCGCTCTATACATTCTCTTCTGTATTTACCATAAAAACCCTATGGTTAAGCAGACACAACCACAAAAAGCCAACGTGGAGCTTTGTCCTGAAGGCCTGGCTATGGAACGGTTCCACAGGCAAGAGCTGCCTGTGTGGGCTGGGGCTGGGTAAACAACAGCACCCAGCAAACAGCACTGGGGCTGAGGAGAGACAGGGACCTAGAGCCAGGACACACAGAGCAGCCCAAGAACAGGCTCTCACCTGCACCACTCCTCACCCCAGCACAGGCAGCAGTCCCTTGGATTGTTGTTCTCTGAGTGGGGCTGTGCTTTACCTGCCTCAGAGTGCAGCCCGTTCCTGCGTTTGTAATTTCAGAAGGGGTCTGGCCCGTGCCAAGCAAGGGAAAAAGCTGCAGAAGTGAGAAGGTGACACAGCACCACACTCAGGCTTGGAAATAAACCCAATCTTTCTCTTAGAGCAGGAGAATTTTTTTCCTCTCAAGACCACTGAAGCTACTACAGGGAGCTGGGAAATAAGGCTGCTACTGATCTACTTCATGTTTGGTATTATTTCCAGGTCCTTATTCCTACAGACGCACCTTCGCCACAATAGCCCAGTGACTCATGACCTGTCCCAGAAAATCCGGGTCTGCAGTAAAGATGATGCGTTCTTCCTGCTTCCAACTGGCTAAGAAAACACAGCAGGAAAAGAAGGCCCAGTAATCCAGATTTTCCAAATATCCAGGGAAGACTGAACCCCATGGAATGCAAAGGAATGGACACCTCAGCCAGTTATATGAATCCCACGCTCGATGATCTGAGATGATCTGGTTTAACGTAAGCTTGCAAAAACTGTGTGATGGAAACACACTGAAAGTTTCCTTTATTTTCATGCCCATTTTCAGATCCACAATGTCCATATTTCACTAAAATTAAAATCGCTGTGTTGCAAAAGACATTCAAGACAAAAGTTTCAATTAAGCCTTTTAAAAGATGTTTTTCACAATTGTGGCAGAAATCCTTTAAAACTGCATCTTCCCCAAGCCAAGTCAAACGTGCCTGAGAGGCTGCAGATGCAAACCCGCAGGAAGACACTGCCAGCAGAATTCCCACCTTTTCACATTCGTGTGAATAGGAATTACCTATACTAACCAGCCCAAGCCTAAAGCCCCCACGGTACTCTGCTGATTTCCAGTCACAGGCTGATATAAAGTAAAGGAGTCAGACATCCATTAGCAGCAATCTGAACAGCCCTGTGTTTTGGGGACTGCTGGTTTCGCTTACGTTTTTTGATTTATACCTCATAACTGCAAAACTAATGAGATTCTAATGAATAGTGGGACATTATTCATTTGGGTTCCCCCCAGGAGGTTCAGTTCATTTCCAACAAGCATGCTGCTCATTAAAACAGGAGGTAATGGTTTTAAGAAGCTGAAACATGAACCTGTTCCCAAATGTGCATGGTCTGAAATGACACAGTGGTTTCTGCAGTTGACAGTTTTACTGTCTTTATTGATATTATTTTGATCAGATAAGCTTTTTAAACTGGTGATTTATAAATAAATAATAAATATCTAATCTGTATATCAAGTAACATAATTATTTTTAATAATTATTTTTTAAAAAGTCAACCCTCTGCGTATTTGCTTCTTCCCTGCCCTAAACAAATCGAACATAAATAAAAACTAAAATATAAAACTATTTGCAACTGGTTTTTAAAAATTGAATGATACTTAATATAGAGAAACTAAGTAGGTGCACATATCATTAAAAACATGTATCTGTATAGTTCTCCTTACTGAAATGGCTGAAGACATAACCTCAGCTATCAGACACTTCCAAAGCGTATCTATGAAATACCAGCATCAGGCAAAGGATCTCTTTGAAAATCCTTTCCTTAGTGACACACAGGTCTGTAGCACAGAGGTGAAGCTGCACACCTCTAAAGCTCTCTGGAATAATTGTTCCTCAGCCATATCCTCCAATCTCTGGTCCCCAGTGGGCCTTTGGAATTCGTACAGAACCAAGAGTGCTTTGCTTTGCTGCTTTCCATGGCTGGTGCAGCTCGGACAGTACAGTGCTCCCACTCCTCCCACACCAAAGCCATGAGAAATGAAACACTGAACCAGAGCTTTTTAAAAAGCATTTAAATTAGGAAATGAGGTCTAGAACATGGAGCATTTGAATTGCCTGTTCATCAAGGCCAAGGCAGTGGGTCTACCAGTTACTGGAGGCAGGGACTCCAAAGTGGCAGTGTTGGCTTTCCAGCATCCCATCAACTCCTGACTCCTCCAGACACAAACCAGAAATGCACCAACTACAGATTAGGGAGGGACAATTTTAATAGTTCATTCATGAAAGCTCATTCAGTTCCTGCCTCATGGCTGTATTGCACAACCCAAATATAAAAGATTTTGATTCCAGAGGGAAACTTCTCTGGAGTTTAGGCTTTCCCAGTCTCTCCCCTCCAGTTTCTCCTGGTGTCACTTAAAGAGCCAGGCTGGGAGAGCTGGGGGTATTTAGCTTGGAGAAGAGAAGGCTCCATGGAGACCTCAGAGTCCCTTCCAGGGCCTAAAGGGGCTCCAGGAGAGCTGGAGAGGGACTGGGGACAAGGGATGGAGGGACAGGACACAGGGAATGGCTCCCACTGCCAGAGGGCAGGGATGGATGGGATATTGGGAAGGAATTGTTCCCTGGCAGGGTGGGCAGGCTCTGGCACAGGGTGCCCAGAGCAGCTGTGGCTGCCCCTGAATCCCTGGCAGTGCCCAAGGCCAGGTTGGACATTGGGGCTTGGAGCAGCCTGGGACAGTGGGAGGTGTCTGTGCCCATGATAGGGATGGAATGGGATGGAATGAGCTGTAAGGTCCCTTCTAATCCAAACCATTCCATGGCTCTATGATTCCTTCTCTTCCTAAATGCTACAAATTGGGTACTAAAGCATCTGTGTCATTCAAGCACTCCACCCCAGTAAACAGCATCACCTGGGGCTTTAGGGGAACAGACAGTTCAATCTGTTCAATCTTAAATAACATTTTCTTTCTGGGGAAAGATAAAACAGTTCAGTAAGTGATCCTGCAGCATTCACTGAAGATGAATGTCTCACAAAGCAAGCACAAGAAAGATAAGTGGTTCCACCCATCTGAACAAACATTTCCTCCCAGTCACACCCTCTGCACATAAAAGCAGGAATCTTTCTAAACTCACACTGAACAATTCTAGTGGAAGGTCACAAACAATAACAATGGATAATTAAAACAATAATCAGGCTTAGTAAGACAAAAATTAAAAGTAAATTGCTCATCATTTTTTTCAAAAACTGCCCAAGCCTCAGCAAGAACACATTTTGGACAGAGGAGGATTTGAATTTAAAAGATTACAACAAGCTGCTGTTCATAACCAAAAGAAAAGTCTCTCCACTTTTGGTGCTGTGAGATTCACTGCGGAGCAAAGGGATTTTGTGGGAGAAAGGAGGACAGACTATAACAGTCTTGTTGAAGATGTAATATGCTAAAGTATTACACACAGCAAGGAACGTCCAGGCTAAACACATCCATAGCTTGGAGCTGGCTCACAGCTCATCCCACCAGCAGTGGGACTGCCCTGCCTGTCTCAGTGTTCCTGCCTTGGAGATATAGGAATGGGAGTGGTGTTGGGAATACCATTAGAATGAAAAAAGGAAAAGGGAAGGGAAGGGAAGGGAAGGGAAGGGAAGGGAAGGGAAGGGAAGGGAAGGGAAGGGAAGGGAAGGGAAGGGAAGGGAAGGGAAGGGAAGGGAAGGGAAGGGAAGGGAAGGGAAGGGAAGGGAAGGGAAGGGAAGGGAAGGGAAGGGAAGGGAAGGGAAGGGAAGGGAAGGGAAGGGAAGGGAAGGGGCACTGCCACGAGGCACATGCACATCTTCACCTCTCGGGATCAGGGAGTTATTTCTTATTTTGTAAAGCGCTCAGCTTAATATATACCCAAGAGATACTGGTACAGTTGTGTTGCTCCATGTTTGTCATTGAGTAGCTCTCATTAAACTACCCCAACCAGGTTGGTGGGAAAAATTATTAAAGATTTTAGGCAGAGCAGTACATTTTCGGTAATGGATCTGAAGGAGAGATTTTGTGTCATTTAAACCTCCCCCGCTATTTACTGAGGTTGTTCTACAGGTTATAAACTACTTATCTGGCTCTTTCCTCCCTAAAGAGGATCCCCTTATCACAGCCCTCCTTCACCAGTCCTGCTCCCTGACACTACCCTTATTGTTCTCTATTCCACAAATCCCTTCACCTTTTCTTTCCAGGGACAATTTAACTGAAACTCTGAACATTGCTCTGAGTATACTCAGCTTCCAGACAACTGCCTCTGTCTGAGACGTCTATGGAGGAATTCAGAATAGAAGTCAGGTTTTTGTAGAATGCAGAATTCCCTTTCCTCCTGGAATACATTGCTCCATGCCCTCTGCATACCCTGCCTGGGGTGACAAGTGAGGCACAGCTGTGACAGATAAGAGCTTTCTTAACTCCCCACTCCAGAGCACATCCATCTTCAACACTGGGAAAAGCAACAGTTCTTGGGGAAAAAAGGTTGGTATGTGGTCATGTAATTAAACACTGTCATAACTCACACCCACATTGTGGTAGATTGGTGGTATGCAGGCATCCTTAGCTCTGGTATTTCCTCAGTTTAGGCTCCTTGCATTAGAAATCTAAATACTGTTTTTACCGTACCGCACCATAAATTATTGTGCAGAAAAAGTAGCATCCCTAAAAAACAATTCTTCAGCATGAAAGCCCACCTCAATGCCTTGCTAGAATGAAGTCACAATCCCTGGCTCCTCATTCACATCCCAGCCCTGGTACAGCAGCACATCTGTGAGCAAGCCCGAGCACATGAGCACTCTCACTGTGCCTGAAATGCAGCACATGACGGAGCAGCATAACCTGTACAATCCACAGCTCCGGAGAGAACCACGGGCTCAGATCAAAGAGAGAAACTGGAAAGCAACTGGATTCCTAAAGGACTCGGGCTGACAAGGCCGGCATTCACAGCAGTACAGATATCCCAACAGCCTTTCTGTATTCTTAGAGCAGACAAATGAAGAATAATATTGACGCCATCGGCGGCGAAGGGAAGAGAATGGCATTGCTCCCTGGGGATGCTGCGTGCCGGGCGTGGGGGGGAAGGGGCTGGAGCAGAAGCGGTTGTTAAGGGAACAAGCAGGGAAGGTGAAACAATGGCTGAGAGGAGCATCTCAACAAAAACGCACCAGACTCCGGGTGTGCGCTGCGAGGAGTGGGAGCTCGGTCCCGTGAGGCGTCCCTGCCCAGGCCGGGCCCGGGGGCGGAGGGAGCGGGGCCCGGCCTCAGGCGGGGACACGCCCGGGGACACATCCCCGACAGCCTCCCAAACCAGAGAGAACGGAGGAACGTGGAAATCAGAGAGTCCCAGGCTGCTGTGGGTTGGAAGGCACCTTACTGCTCATCCAGTGCCACCCCTGGCAGGGCAGGGACACCTCCCACTGCTGCTCCAAGCCCCAATGTCCAACCTGGCCTTGGGCACTGCCAGGGATCCAGGGGCAGCCACAGCTGCTCTGGGCACCCTGTGCCAGGGCCTGCCCACCCTGCCAGGGAACAATTCCTGCCCAATATCCCATCCAGCCCTGCCCTCTGGCAGTGGAAGTCACTCCCTGTGTCCTGTCCCTCCATCCCTTGTCCCCAGTCCCTCTCCAGCTCTCCTGGAGCCCCTTTAGGCACTGGAAGGGGCTCTGAGGTCTCCATGGAGCCTTCTCTTCTCCAGACCTAATCCCAATTCTCGCAGCCTTTCCTCCTAGGACAGGTGCTCCAGCCTGCTCTCTATCAAACTCTTCCTAAGAGCTCCATGCACAGAACTTTCCCAGCTTTTGCTCTATGGGCATTGTTGCAACCAGCTCCACTAAAGGTAAAACTTTAAGATCTCTTAAAAAACAAGATTTCTTGGAAACAGCCAGCTCCACTGTCATAAGATCCTGTCCAATGACCACCCAAAATCTCCTTCTTTCTAGGAATTGAAGACAAATGCTCTGCCTGCCTTCTGTTTCATGGCTTTGCACACAGGGCACACTTGGCAGTGGATCAGCTGCTCCTGCAAGTCATGAGCTACAAATTGCAGAAACACACCAGGAGCTAAAATCAGTTTCTGAGAACAAAAACAGCTGGTATAGAAACAAAAGCCAAATATTCTCCTGGCTGCATTTTTAAAAATTTAGCTTAAAACAAAATTTAAAAAATCTGCTTGGAACCCAAACAGTCTCTAGCTGAAAATGTGGTGTCTAGCCTGAAAAACAGAGGCTTGTGGACATCATGCCAACAACACAGGATTCCCATGGACCTGTGTTTCTCAAGCCCTTAATGTTGTTCAGCTTAGGCAAGTAGTTTCAGGATTCCCAGTTTAAAATCTACAACACACATCTGCAATTCATTCTAGTTTTTTTATTTTATCTCTTACTTCTCCAACCAACTCCAAATGGTTTTGTGAGTTCTCACAATCTGGTACTAATCAGTTACTCATGGTGAGGAGTCCCCACTTCCTCCAAAGGGCTCTCTTTGCACGGGGAGCCAAGCTGTGCATTTCGTCAGCTGCATTTTGCCAGAAACAACAGCAACTACCTGATAAAACAAGACTGTTTGGAGTATTGTATGCTTGATTACAGGACATGGAAAACCTCTAACATGGCACTGGGCATTTTCTACTCCTCTTCCATCAGCTCACCTCGTTAAATTGAAGTGACTCCTCTACTAATGAGACTAATTTCCCATATTGGAGAAGGAGACTTCAAGTGGCTTCAAGGGAAACTTGTTAGAAATTTTCATCCAGCTCTATGAAAAGAATTCCCATTTGAGAAATGCCACTGGCTTAAAATCTTTACTGGAAGTGTCCCAAAAATCAGACAGTCAGTATTTGCCTCCTGCACGTCAGCTGTGTCAGATGAAACGCTGCAGACACAGCAGGTGAAGGCAGTTACTCTCAGAAGTGATTCTGAAATACAAATACAATCATCTCTGCTTCCCTGCTCTTCTTGTTTCAAATACAACACAAACATTGCACTCTTAAGCGGTGGGTGCATCCCTTATCACCATTGCACAGGAGCCCCCAGACCTCGGGGACAACAACTAGAACATTCTTCTTGCTGAATGAAGATTTTTTTCAGGCAAAACAGCTGAAGACTAACAATTCTGTTTCTGCCCTTATGAGTTTCTATTCAATTCTATCCAAGCTATTATAATTAAGAGACCTTCACTAAAAAAATCTTTCAGAAGCTCCTGTTTCTCTGCATAGCACACGTGACAGGCACAGCTTCATAAGTTGGGCATCTGTTATTGCTGTCCTCCTCATGACACATCTGGCTCTGATCAGCACAAATGGTGGATAAAGATTTCCCTTTCTTGGGGCTGAAGGACTGGTTGCTTCTTTCAGGCTTCACCAGACCGAATCAGTGATTCTGATGTGGTCCTATGGGAGCAGACAGGAGAGTGAGTTTGTGGTTCTGCCAGACTGTCCCAGGAATGACAACGCCATGGCTAGAGGACAAATGTCTCCTCATTATCAGCCCAGCCTAACAAATAGCTGATAATGGAAGGATAGACACTGGAGAAATGTCCCTCCAGTTTCCTGTTTGAGTAACTGCAACCCTCCCTGCCTGATCTCACACTCACAACATCAGGCTGCACCCAGGCAAGCTTTAGTATTTCTTTCATGCTTCACTGTTTACATCCTGCCTTTACCCTCCACATGTTTCCTATCTTCAGCTCCTGAAGGTAAGTCATGAGCTTTGGCTATTGCATAACACAACCTCTCCAGGGACCTTTGATATTCTCCTCCAGATGGCTTGACAATAACCTTCTTTCCACATCCTCTACGCTCTCAGATTCTGATTGACCAACTTGACCAAACTGAAAATGAAATACAGATATAATTACTTTATCTTCTTTATTTTTATTTTCATGCTGGGAAAAGTTGGAAAATTCTTGGGAACAAGCTTGTATTGAGTATATAGTATGTCACTGAATTTGCTTGGCATCCCTGCTATGGTGGCACATTCTCAGGATAGTTGCACTTGTGATGTCAATAATGAGCGGCATGAAAACACCCATCAGAGAAAAGCAGAGATGGAAGGACTCTCACAAGCTCATCTAATCTTCCTCTCTCACCTCAAGGCAGAATTAACAGAATTTTCAACAGAGACTTACCTAAACCAAATCTTTAAACCTTTACACTGACATTTGATAGCTCAAGAGAGAAAGTCTTTCATTGGTAAAAATAACGAAAACAAAAAAAAGAAAAAAGAAAAACAGGACCTGCAAGCCAGCAGCAAACATGCTTCCAAGAGATCACCCCAAGTAATGAATTCTGTTTTATCAGTTAATAGAATCATACACATGTCACAGAGTATCCTGATTTGGGAGGAACACACATGGAAGGGAGGAAAAACAACTCCAATGAAGCAGAATGCTGTCAGGAATGGCTACTCTTGGGCCATGCATGGCAAAGGACAGGAGTTTGTTCCTCACTTTCTTCCAGAACCAGATCTTACCCCTGGCTGATTATCACTGGGGCTACTGTACCGGTGCCCATCCTCAATAATCCATACCCAGGGGAAGAGCAGGATGAGTTTCCTTTCTTCCAAAGGAAAGGAGGCTGCAAAACCAAAGGTGTTCAGCTGGTCTGCAGCTCCTGTGGAGTTTTTATGCTGTGTACACTGTCTGGAACTGCAAGACTGTGCAAACACTGATGTAAACATGTTTAGACCATAGCTTTAATTAAAAAAAACCCACGAAAACCCAACAACAACCCCTTCATCACATCTATCTGCAGCTGCACAGCATGCTCTGAGCTCTGCGGTGCTGGGGAGCAGCTGTGCTTTTAGTGCCCTTCTTCTAAAGAGAACATCATGTTCCCTTCTGCAGGAGCTCCGAGGAGCCAGGATTTTTGCCCCTGTGAAAACCACATACATGTAGCCCCCTTCCAGGCTACAACTTTTATGTATCCTGAAATGACTTCCCAGAGTGTTCTCTGAAAACCCTTCCGTTAACATGAATGTCTCAGCCAAGAATGGATTTTTCTGGATCCTGTTCACAGACTGTTACTAAAAATTGCAGCAACATATTTTTCCAGCCTTTAGGAATACTGGATGTGACTGCCTTTTATTTCTATAAGGACTCTGCCCCAGGATCATTCTTAAAAGCTACTTCCAGACCTTGGTAGCATCTCACAAGTAATGTCTTTCCAAAATCCCAATATTAGATTATCACTGCACACAGTGAGTAAAAACTGAGACCTCTAGAAAAATGCTTACAAACCTATGCTTAGGAGGATTACAGAAATTATAATGTGATCGAAATCTGATCAACACAACTTCACCAAAAGTTAACTCTAAATCATATCTAGTGGAAACTGTCCCTGCCTATGGCAGGGAGCTGGAACAAGATGATCATTAAGGTCCTTTCCAACTCAAACCAGTCTGTAGTTCTGTGATACCTTTTATTCTCACCAACTGCCACAATTTTCATATGACTCTTGGAACAGGTGCCCAAGCTCCAGCTCAGAATGGTACTGCTGTACACGTCTCACTTCCACTTGTTTGACAGAACAAATAAGTAACAAATTAAACGTATCCTCCATGGGTAGGACTGTTCCTCCATGATCCTGGGTGGACAGTAAATAGCATTAACTTGCAATCAAGTAAGGGGCTTTAAAAATGGATTGATGGTCTTTAGCCACTTTCAACACAACTTCTTCCAGTAGCAATTAACAGTACATGGTATGAGTGTTTTAAGAAAGAAAGAAAGAGTACATGAGAGGCAAAAAAACCTTTCCTGGTTTGCACATTGGCTGCAGTGGTGGTGACACAGCAGCTCCTGGAGTCAAAGGGCAGCCACAAAAGAACACTCATTTCCGGGAGCATCCTGACTGGAGAGCTTCTATCCTGTGCAGTTCCTCCCTGCACTTACGGCCAAGCAGCACAAAGTCAGGAACCCTCCTGACTGGCCCTTTACAACATAATTCCCACTGTGTGTGGACTAGTGGAGACAGGAAAGCTCCCTCTTCCTGAAGGCTGCCATCAGTACTGGAGATCCCATGGACAACACTTGTAAGCACAGGACAAGCAGTATCTTTTACAGCTCCACCTCCTGCAAATGAGGAATCACTGAAGAAAAGCAGTGGCTTAGGTTACCTAAAACTACAGCATTTACAGCCTAAGCCGCAAATTTACATGCATTTACAGCCTCAGCACCACTTAGGGCCAATGGCACAAGTGAAGCATGACTGTCCTCAACCACCACTGCACTGAGGTAATGTTTTACTGATTGTGTCATTGAAACCTGGGATTATTTCTGCACCTGGCTCCGTTCAGTAACTCGGACAAAGAACCTCAGGTGCCATTTCCCATCTCCAAAATGGGAAAGGTGTTTCCCCCTTGCCTCCATGTGGCACGCTGAGGGTGCAAGGTACTGAGGACACTGCTGGAGCAGATCTCCCAAAGCCCTCAGTGCCAGCACCTTTCCTTGGCAACAATGGCACTGCCTGGCTGCTGGCAGAGACATGTTAAGGATTATTGCATCACTCTTTTCAAAATGGGGCACTTCAGAATCTCATGGCACAGGCTTTGTATTCCTTTCCAAAAAAGATGCATTTCACTGAGCACACACATCAGCTCTCACCTGAGCACAGCCTAGGAAGGACCAGCCAGAGGCACTTTTCCACTGTAGCAGCCTGGGCAAGAGGACTCCCAGGAGAGAGAATGGGCTTAACCTCACCCATCCCCATCACATGTACCTGTGCCTTTCCTCCCTTGCAGAGGGCACCTGCTGAACAGGAGTTCTCAGTCAGGAGCATCCCCCATCACCCCCTTTTCCAGTGAACACATGGACTGAAATATTTTACTTCAATGTGGTTCTTTCAAGATTTTTTACAGGAGCAAAATTTTAGTTGTTAGAGAGAGTAACAAATTTAATTTCAGTTCCCACCTGCCACAGCTTATGCTGATAGCCTCAGCCAAACATTATCACTTCAGAAGAAATATTATCATATAAGGCAGAGATAAAATAGACCAGTAAAAATAAACTGAAGGGAGAAAACGATTTCACTATTTAACCTTGTCAGCAAAGGGAAGAGATATTCTGGAGGAAGCTCAAGGCTCAGATACCACCAGTGCTCTTGCTGAAAGCCGAATTACTTTAACATACATGCTAAAAACAAAGATGGGATATGTTATCCTAGCAAGCATTTGCTGGCTGCTTCTGTCCACACCTGTGGGCAGAAACAGTGATGGAGACATAACAAAGAATGAATTACACATTAACTCCTCCATCTCTCCCAGTACTCTGCTTTTAGATGTCAGTGCAACACAGGGGTCAGTGTCAAAGCTAACTTTTTTTAATCCTGAAACACTTCTCATACTGAGTTTGTGACATGACACTTACTTGCACATTTTTCTCTTGGTATCAGCTAGAGATTTACATTGTAAATTGGATGCTGATGAAAACAGCATCAACAACTTTATTCTTTATGGCTGCAATTGGCTTCAATAAATTTAGGATTTTTTTTTAAAGCGATCAGTGAACCACAGACAGGTTCCTGAAAAATAAACCTTACCCAGACTAACTGAAAGAATGCATTTTGTTTTTTAAAACAACCTGCAAAATTCAGGTAAAACATCATAATTCAAAATCTTGTACTTAATATTTATGGAGAATCCTTTGGAAAGATGCTGCTGCTGGCTCCATCTTTCTTAGACAACTCTAAAGAACTGAAAAATACATGAAAAATTGAGCAGATGATCCTTATTCAAATAATTTGGGAGAAGGCCACAGAAACAAAGTCACCCTGTGTAACCTCAAGCTTACCAATGAAAAATAAAGGAAGTCTGAGAAAAAAAGTAAACTAAAGACAGTGAAGAGAAATATTCTTAAATAAATGGATAACCAAGACCATGTCATCGTGTGGTGGCTCCGGGTAGTTCACAGAATAGGGAGCGGCACAGAGTCTGTGAAAATCTGTGTTATGGGTTACACATCTACAAGTGCTCCAGAAGCAGATCCCAGCTGTATGGGTCCTACATGCATCTCCTGAACCCTTGGCATCTCACCAGAAAAAACCTGCTGCAGAGCCTGCTTGAGCCAACACCTTCACAGGATCGCCTGAGCTGGAAGGGACCCACCTGGATCATCCAGGGCAGCCCCTGTCCCTGCCCAGACCCCCCAACAATCCCAGCCTGTCCATCCCTGGCAGCGCTGTCCAAACGCTCCTGGAGCTCTGGCAGCCTCGGGGCCGTGCCCATTCCCTGGGGAGCCTGGGCAGTGCCCAGCACCCTCTGGGGGAAGAACCTTGTCCTGATCTCCAGCCTGAGCCTGCCCTGGCCCAGCTCCAGCTGTTCCCTGGCTCCTGTCCCTGTCCCAGGGAGCAGAGATCAGAGCTGCCCCTCGGGATGAAGCTCAGACTGTTCCAGGATCAGCAGACAGTGGAGGCAGAACCTGAGCACAGTGGGAGACCCAACCTGCAGGGTGCAAACCTGGACTTCCCAGGCAATACCAAAGACCACACCAGCAGACAGGCATGGCAGCAAGGAAATGAACCAAGAGCAAAAGGTAGGCTGAGTATCTGGGAAAAAAATTCTGAAAGAGTGAGAATTAATATAAGGAATTAGTCCTCAGGGAAACAGTGGAAGCACTTTTGCGTGGGTATTTTATGAGAGACTGGGCACACCACCAACAAATGTACTGCAGGAAAGAATCAGACAATGGCAAGGAAATGGATTAAACGTGTTAGCAAGACAATTTCCAGATCCGATTTCTGTGAAGAGAAGACCATGACCTCACCACTGGATTTGTGGTGTTACCATTAAGTGATGCCCCATATGAGCCCCAAGTCCCTCACTAGCATGGGTATGGTCTTAAGACAGACCACACCAAACACTGAAAGGGATCTGGGAGTGTCTCTTCATTGTTATTTTATTTTTGTATTAATGATGGGTCAATTTATGTCCACAGATTTTGTAAGGCAGAATTCACCAGGGATACTGAGGAGGGGAAAACCGAGACACAGACTAAAGCTTTTGGGGAAAACAAGAGGGCTGAAGTTGATTAAAAGGAAAAAAAAAAAAAAAAAAAAAAAAAGGCCGGAGGAACATAATGTTTAAAAACACATATGTGGGAGAAGTGACTCTTTTCCAAGGACCCATGGCAGCAATGGAAACACGGAAAATGGCTGTCTGGCCAAACTGCATTTCTGTATTTGTCTCATCCTTTCCAGTTCACTCCAGTTCACTGGAGCACAGCAGAAGCACCAGCAGCTTTTTCTTGTGTAGGATTCCTACCACTGTAAGAAGCACAGAATCCATTTCCACTCTAACCAGGATCCAATCAGGGCTCTGTGAAGCACTGTCTGACATCCAAATCAGAGAAGCTACTGCAGATGTAGCTGTGGGAGAAACCAAAGGCCAGAGCTTCCCTCTCACTTGTTAACTAACAGAGGTTGGCCACAACATCCAAGTAAACAGGAGCTTACCAAAGGGATAAAGTGCTACATCCAGGATGAGCCTTCTGTAAACACACACTGGCCCATTGAAAACCCTTTCCCTCCTGCAGGAAGGAATTGCTCCATCATGGTGAATTTACTGGCACCTCAGTGAAGCAGCCCAGAAATGATGGAGCTGATGAAGTTGGCCATCAGGGCAGAGGACTGGAACAGAGCTGTCATGTTAAACCAGTGACAAACACACAAAACTCATCTCAATATTCCAAGTTTCTGTCAGCTGTGCAGAATGAGGCACCCTCTCCTGCAGGCCAAGGGTTCACATAAAACCACAACAGCATCTTAATATTTAACACTTTGGGTGGAGGCCTATCTTCTTGCTGAGAGATAATGATTCAGACTCTCTTTGATCTGTATTTCACCATGCCTTTATTTTTTTGTCATCTCATTTTATTTTTGTGTTCCCCAAAGGTACCAGTCCTTTCTGTTAGCTCCTGGCTGGGTTACTGCAGAGAAGACCATCAAGATGCTTCATTGGATAGCAGAGCATTTCCTGCTTCCCCATGGCCCTTCCAGATCAAAGAATTGTCAAGCCATGTCCTGTCTCCAAAGTTGGGCAATAGCAAATGCCAAGGGAATAGTAAAGCAGAGCATACATGAACAGATACTTCCCTGACACTCTCCCAGCCTCTAGAAATCTGCTAGACAGAGATGGAGATTGTGTTTGTGGAAGTGTTTGGTCAATTTGTTCAGTTGTTTCTTGAATTCACATGAGCTTTAGCATTTGCACCATCCCACACCACAGCTTTCCACAACTTGTCCCTGGCGCATGAAAAATTATGTCCTTATGATGGACTTAGAGAGATCTAAACCTTTCCACTGTTATTTTGAAGCTCCACAACTCTGGCATTAGAAGAGATTGGTCACAAGCCCTCCCATCTCCTGTTCCTTATTTATCCAATAAGCAACTGTATACAGCAGATGGGAGCTGCAACATCAAACCCAGCCCCATCCCACTGAAATGTCAGAAGAGCTGAGAACAAAGAAACAAAACACAGAATTGAATGCTGAGAATGGACAGGCTTCTAAATTTGAGCCATTTTTCAGAGGAACAAAATTTTGATCAGCAGATATTTCAGGAACGCTGAAAGATTAGCTTTCATGAATAAAAGGCTCTGGGGAAGTTTCCTTTATTTTCTTTTGACTGTTACATCAGATGAAAAACTCCAGCAATTTCTTTTGTTCTAATGTTTCCAGAAAAAGAACAGACACAAGCACACCAGATTAATCCATTTCTGTGATTAAGCAGAATCTGAACATGGATGGTTCTGGAAAGCTTTGGCAAACACATGGATTTCCAGTAATCCAGGCACATGGCTCACCACATTTATTGGTACCTCTGAAGGATTTGGAGAGATGAATGCTGAGTTCTGGTGTAAGAGAGTTCATATCTTGCTCTCCTTTCCATGAATTTCAGCAGTAGTTCCTGAGACAATGGGATAAATGCTGTTATCTTTAAGACAGCAGAATCATGAGGCATTCATTGTAGCATCTACCAATAAACTCCTCTAGATCATCTGGCCAAAGGCACAAAAGAGTAAGGCTTCAGTTAAATAAATCTGCTGAAGCTGAATGCATTTTTTCATTATTTTAATCCGTAGCCCAAATTGATAAAAAATAAGTCCTCAGCCTTGGAGAAACTGAATGTGTACCTTCTTCTACATTGAATGCTGCTGTTTCTTGAGGAGTTAATAAACATCAAATGAATAGAAGAGCTTTGAGTCTGCCACCAGCATGGATTGCCATTTAAATCCTTTCCAGTTATAAGAACAATGAGAGCATGTGCCTGGAAAGGACTTCAGGGAGCCACATCCTTTTAACCTCCTGCAGCTCTTTGGTCAAGGGCTCTCCAGGGAATTTGGCAGGTTGGCAGTGCTGGGAACATCCATGTCCTGCACCTGGCCACACTGAGCAGTGGGGCAGGAACATTGCCAGAAATTACAGACAGGCCTCATTCCAAGAGAGGGCTTCATCTTCAGCAACAACAAGTAAAGTAAGAAGAGAACCTGGTCTCCATTTTATCTGGACTGTTTGGACTGTTTTAACCAGAACTGACTGTGCAACTGCCACGGAGCAAAGAAGTAAAGTCAGACAAACCCTTTATACAATTTCCATGCCCCACTAATTCCAATATGCTCCTCAAGGCCTCAGCAAAGCACCTCACACCAATCTGCAAAATTTACTTTTAAATCTTGAAGTTAAGAAATACTTGAAAGAAACACAGGTTTGGGGGCACTATTAGGTCAGGCTCAAACCTACTTGATATCCTGCATTAATTGTGTTTTTGATTCCTTTTGCCCTGTTCAATATAAGTGGATATTTCAAAAATGCACTTATTTCTATCCTGCATTTACTCCATATCTCAATCATTAAATTAAGTGATGGAGTGATTTAGCAGCTTTGCTGCATTGTTATAGCTCCAGAAGGCAGGATGGATGCACTGGAGAACATTCAGGAAGACAAGCAACACTTCTACCAGTCACAGATCAATGAAAGAGGACCCCTATACTATTCTCATTTTTTTATTCTTCATATTACTTTGTATTTTTTTAATGTTTATGAATGCTCCATAATCCAAGGCTGCATTTTATGAATGCTTATAAATGACGTAAGTATTTCCTGGTAACATGAAGAATCTGGATGAACTAACAGGAAATAAAAGATATCCATCTTCCAGAGAATGAAATGGAGTTTCCATCTACAGATGGTTCAGTGGCACTTGTGTACCTGCCACTCCTTTTTGGCGATTAGAGAACCAGTAATAGTGAATGAGGGTTTAGGAGCACCAGTCTACACCTGTTTATTCCATTACTTTGCTAAGAATGGGTCTAAAACTCCCAAGAAATCTCCTTTCAAATCTCAGCTCACTAACACAGAGCACTTCAGCCATCATTTCCAGAACACAGGTATGTCCAGTTCTTGAAAGTCACACTGACACATTCACTGGTGACCAGGGAAGGGTGTCCCCTCTGCCTCAAAACCCACCCTGGCCCAATGAAACAGATCCAGTACATGCATCTACTGAACCATTTCAGCAAAATGTTGGCTAGTAGATACTGCACGATTTGTCAGCTGAAATGGACTGGAACCACCTCAATACAGCCTCCTGTTGTATTTGACAGTCTCCCACCCCATCCCCAGGGCAGCAGAGTCACCAGGATCCTGCTGGGTAGGGCTGTCCAACCACATCCCCATGGGGTTTGGTGCAAGCACTGATGGGAAGTGGAAGGAAAAATGAAGCATATTTGCTTTGCACCCCACTCTGCCTCGGGGGTTCTGGCAAATCTCCTTGCTCACATAGCAGAGTTTGGTTTGTCCATGGTTAAACCTCAGCAGCTCCTTGACAAGTGCTCTAACAACCATACAGGGAATGGAAACCAATGCCAGAAGAGACAGGAAATGGGGAAGGCGCTCTCAAGGACTTTGCTCTGAAAGCAATTTCCCATTGTTCACTAAATAGAAGCATTTGAATTCATGGATTTGGTTTTAGCCAGGTTCTTTTTTGGCAGGGCACGTTGCTTCGTTTTCTCCTCTACTTTGTTTAAGACATATCTTACAGTTTGTCTCGTTATCAAAGGACACACACTTCTAGGAAAACCTTCATTTTTGGATCAACTCCTGCCTTAGACACTTCTCCCTGCTGGCTGCATAGATCCTGGGCTGACCAGCCCTGTGAGGCACAGAGCCACAGCAGATGTCAGCCTTCACTCCGTTCCAGGGATTTCTCAGTCCCTTAATCCAAAAATACAGTGTCTGGTCTCACTCCAGGCAATGGGAGGAGATGCAGGACTCAGGGCATCACTCACAGACCCATAAGCACTGCAGTTCTCCTGGACTGGAGAACCAAGGGGATGGGTGGCATTTCAAACAGCACCTAAAGGAGACAAAAAAATCCAATGAAACCACACCACACACACAGCACAGCAGAAGGCCAATACTGAAACATGTGAACACAACCAGTTGATTCCAAGCTATTTTCCATTCTAGAAAAGGCATAAACCAGGCTTAGAGAACCCCAACAGCAAGAATGTAATGCCCTTGTGATCTGAAATTGCTCATAATTTCACAAAACTTTATCTCAGCGGCTATTTCCTTGATGGAAATTGCAGACTGATTTACTTGAGAAAATTCCTTCATAAGCATTTCCTCCATTTCTGAAACACCCCTGTTTTCCATACCCGGATGTGGCTTTGCCATTCTCATTAAAATCTCTGAAAATCAGGCCAAGTCGAGAGCCCCAGAAAAACCTTCATTTACAACAGCTCAGCGAAGAACAGCTAGAAGGTAAAACTTAAATTTCTTTTGGGGCCCTAAATTACTCCTGCAGCCACAGCTATTGTTATCACAAGGTTACTACTGAACAGATTTCCTTCATCCCACTTGTGCCCTGCATGCCAAAATGCAAAACTAGATACTGACCATGTGATGACATTTGAAGGTTATTCCTGTCCCCAGCAGCTACCACAGAACATTGCTGCATTCTTACCATCATCATCGTCATCATCATCATCATACCTGAACACACACCAGGGCAGGGAATCTAAATCCTTGCTCCTTCTGCCACCCTGGTCTCTTTTTCATTGACCAGCAAGTTCTCTTTTTCCAGCTGAAGGCTGAAGCAGCATCTGCACCAGCACATCTTCTGCAGACCCTGGCATATCAACATCGCCAGGGTTCTCACCCCATCACTAACAAACCATGCTTTTGGTAATATTTCCTTTAAGGAGACTCTTCGAAGTCACCCACATTCCCTTACTCCTGAGCATCTCTCTGTTTCTATTGGGCACTCTGGGCTGCTTCCCTCAAAGGAGGTGCTAAAAATATTAATCTGCAAAACTGACTTGAATTATCATACAAGTTCGTTCTCATTTTGATGACCAGCTTCTGGTTTCACCTCTGAGTTGAACCTAAACAAAGTCCCATGTGTTCCTAACACTGTGACAGGGTGATCATGCATCAGCAAATTCCATGAGGTCCTTCTGGAGTATCCCAACATATCTCAGTGTTACACACCATGGAATCAGTGAGGTGGGAAAAGACCTGGTCCAATGCTTGACACCCCTTTCCATGAAAAACATTTTCCTAATATCCAACCTAAATCTCCCCTGGCACAACTTGAGGCCATTTTCTCTTGTCCTGTCACTTGTCACCTGATAGAAGAGACCAACCCACAAGGTTCTGTCAGGGAGTTGTAGAGAGCCACAAGGGAAAAGCCTTGGCTGCATCCTGTTTTTGGTACTTTGCACAGACACACCAAGGAGATGTTGGCCAGCTTCAGCCAGGAATGATCAACAGGCTCCTGGAGCATCTCAAGGTTCTTCCCACACTCTGCAGGATTCTAGAACTTTATATACAAGATTGTTCTTGTACATAAAGGCCACAGACTTTGCTTCAGTACTGGGCTCTTCTAACTTCACCCCACTGTTCCTATTTCATTTACTTCTATTGGTGATGGAAAAGCTGAGAACTAGAAAGGAGACAAAATGAGACCTATCACAATTTGCATTCCCAAATAAGCATGTTTTCACACAAGATAAGGAGCAAACATCCTCCACATTAGGGCTCCCAGTAATTTCTTCCTGCAGTGAAAAAATGGTTCAATTCCCCAGAAAGAATCAAAAGATGAGGCAGAGTTTTACCTGCTGCATGGGAAAAGGTGGGGGGACATGGGCTGAGTCAGGAGACAGAGGTGATTACTTCCTGCCATTTACTCCTTCCCCAACACTTTTATATCTGTTGAGTTTGCAAGTGCCTTAAGCAACATATAGCACATCTCCTCAAACCTGGCTTTCTCAGCTTCAAGTGTGAAATTAAAACCATCCCCAAGGAGACCATCTGTGCAAGGCAGCCTATAGGAAATGGAGCTTGCACAGATGGGACTTATCACACTCTTCCTCGTGCCATATCAACACACCAGCTTTGCAAATCTGCCCTAAATAAACCAGAATTGACAACACATTCTGTCTTGAGGCCAGCAGGGCTGTGGAAGCCTAGCATGTACTTGGCAGGGGCTGGATTGTTCTCTGCACTTTTAACAAACAAATCCTCATAAATGGAAAACTTGTGAACGTTCAAGTCTTGTGTTGTGTTCAAATGTCTGGAGGATTGTGTTCAGCAGTCTCCTGGAGGGATCAACTAATTGGCCTTTGAATTCCTAGACATGAAGCTGTAGGTTGCTTAAAAACTAGCAGGACATGACATGGCCTCCTCACAATCCACAGTGGGGACAGACACTGGTCTGGAACATTTTCTAGTTCCATTAACTCTTCACCAACACATAAAAATAACACTTTAAAGATGTTTATTTTTACAAGTTACATTAGGTGAAAGAATATAGCTGAGCAATATGGCTGAACACATATGGAAATACTTAAGCAGCAGCTCTATTTTCTGTCCAAGCAGTCTGTGGACAAACACAATAAACTGAAGTTACACACATGAAAACTCAATGTACTATATGAAAAAAAAGACCAAAAAGTGTGTTTTCATAAAAGAAACTTTTTTCTTTTTTTTTTTTTTTTTTTTGGCAAGAAAAGCATCTGAGAGAGGAGGGCATAGCTTCAAACAGGCAAGCACAGAAATAATAAAATGCGTTTTGGGAGAATAAAGCACTGAAGAGGAGCCTTCCCAGGTCAGAACTTACCTTCACCTGGCCAGTGCCATGTCTCAGACAGTAGCCTAAGGGAGAGAACTGGGAGCTGTGTCCAGGCTCATCCCCTGGCTACAGCAGCCTGCAGTTTAAAATTTCCACATCAGGTCTTCAATACTGGTACAACACAGACTTTTTGACCTTTGATCCAAGAATGGATCCAAGCACTTCCCTGCAAACCCTCAGCACCAGAGTCGTGTTGCACCAGGTGCCACATTGTACTTAGCAGGCAAAGCAGTGTTTCCTTTTCTTTTTCCTGAACTTCCATTTGATGTCCATAATTTTGGCTAGGGGATTAAGGAGAAATGGGGAACAACTGCTTTTGTCCCATTCCTTTGTTCAGGCCCAGATGTTCTGCATTTGCAAACTGTCCCAGGATGTGTTCCTGGGGGAGGCAGTATCTCCTTTAGCTATAGCTGTCTCACATGTTTCTCCACATCTACTGACCCAAAGTTTAACCTGCTGGTTTGTTTTCCAATCCCACAGGACCAGAGGGTAGGTACTTCTGCAGCTTTAGATCTGATTATGCCAAAGCTTCGAATTCCCTCAGACTTTATTTCTCCATCCACTGCCTCCTCAGGTCTCCTAAGACTTCTGTCAATCTCATGCTAACCGCTCTTGAGTATAACAACCATCACAGCTACACCTTTTCTCACCTTTTAACCAGTCACTGGTTTGCTAAAGAACATCCTCTTATCCCCAGGAAAGCAGCTACTCTAAGGTGCTGTGACAAAGGACCATGTCAGGAGCTGTTAGAAAATCTGAGGACACCACACATGAAACACCCAAATCCAGATGTTTGTCCTTGAAGATTCCTCAAGTGCAACTCCCTTTTACAAAAGGCATGCTTACTGCTCCACATCCATATAAAATCAAGTGCCAACTCATTCTGATCTACATTATTCTTTTGACAACACTGCACAATACAAATCCAGATTTCTGTCTGCTGCTCCCCAAGTTCCCTGGAACTCACTTGCAAGCTGGCATCATATCAGCCCTGTCTGTTTTCTAGTAAGAGTGAGGAGATGTTAATTGAAAGGTTGCATACAGGTGTTATTTATTCAGCAGCTCCTCTCCTGACTCCTTCCCAGGAGTCTGACATTCTGGTCCCTGCAGGCAGGTATTGCTCACTCTGTTCTTAAATTCTTAAATTAGTAGTTGGGTTTGAGATGGGTTCTGGTAAGGAAACCAAAGCACAATGTAAATGCCTCAGAAACCCAGCGTTTCTTTCTGCTCCACCTCCTGATTTTTCACACGCTGGTCTCCATGGGTTTCGTCAAGCTTTTGGACAAGCTTCTTATTCCCAACATATCTGGGAAAGAACTGTTACATTTTAGACTTTCTGAAAGGCTTTGAAAGTGTTTATTCTTTTCTATCTTCCTCACTTGGTCATGACTTCAGCTTTTGGAAGGATGCCCCTGCCTCTCCAGCCTTCTTTCCCTGCTGCTTCACATCAGAACTTCTCTCTCTCTCACAGCAACTGATGGAGTTGAGGCATTTCATCTGCAGCACAGAGCCTTTAAATCAGCTTCAGCTCCTTACAAAGCTTTCACCCTTGTCACTGCTCCTTTCAGTTTCTTTTTAACCTGCTGCCTCATTCTGATATATTTTCCCTTTGCAAACCACAGGATTTCACTTCACTGAAGTTTTTTGCTTGGGTTACTTCTGCAGAATCTGTAAGTGCACCTGTGTTCACTGGCAGTACAATTCTGTACCAAGTTCTGCAGAATTCCCAGCAGAAAGTCAAAATTATCTTCCCTTCTCTAGATTCCTTCACCAGATGTTTCCCAAGGATGTCATTCTTGGACTGGGGTGCCAGTTTTCTCCCATCGTTTTTCCTGTTTTAAAGCTCCATACTCCCTATTATTCTAATACATAACTGAATGAAACATTTTTAGAACCCCAAAGAAAAGCAAGAAATGACAGGACCTTGCAAGCAGTTTATTTTCATTGCTCACTGAATAATAACTGTGACAGTTATTTAACCCTCATTCAACTCTTCCTGTTGATATTGATGCTGATGATGTTTGACACCTCAAACCAGCATGTCAGTAAGAAAATAAGCTATAACTGAAAACTTCCCATTAAGTAGTATTTTGGTTATTAAACACCTGTTATGGGATAACACTGTCTTTAACTGCAGTGGGAGATGAACAAGGTAAAGAAATTGGTGAATACCTGAATGCTAGACAGAATGGTACAGATGGCATTTTTAGGTCAAAGGCAAAATCCTCACAGGACAAAAGACAGTTACTGCAGAGAGAACAAAAAGCATCAGCCCTAATATTGCACACACTCATTAAACATGTCACCTGGCTGTACAGAGAAGTGTGAAATGGGATTTAAGTGCCAGCCAATATTCAGTGCTATTTTTCCTTCAGCTGAGCCTCCCATTTCCCTGTCTGTTCCTGAAGCTGCTGAGGTTATAGAGACAATGATTCCCTTATCACACTTGTACTTCTGCGACAGAATCTCCTGAGCTGGACGAGTCCCACCAGGATCACCCAGGGCAGCCCCTGTCCCTGCCCAGACCCCCCAACAATCCCAGCCTGTCCAGCCCTGGCAGCGCTGTCCAAACGCTCCTGGAGCTCTGGCAGCCTCGGGGCCGTGCCCATTCCCTGGGGAGCCTGGGCAGTGCCCAGCACCCTCTGGGGGAAGAACCTTGCCCTGAGCTCCAGCCTGAGCCTGCCCTGGCCCAGCTCCAGCTGTTCCCTGGCTCCTGTCCCTGTCCCAGAGAGCAGAGATCAGAACTGCCCCTCTGCTTCCCCTCACCAGGAAGTTGTAACTGTGATGAGTCTCCCCTCAGACTCCTCTAGATTGAATAGACCAAGCGACGTGAGTAAGAACTACTGCATGCTCCTCTAAATCACACCAGAGAAGCCACAGAACCTGCCAGGCCATTCTCCAGCACTGACTCAGCATCAGAAAGAAAACTTTCAGCCTGCAGTTACACATTTTCCAGGGTTTGAGTGTACAATGTCCAGCCATGAGAGCAGAGAAAGGCAAGATCCCAGCAAGCCAGACCCCACCACTTTCTAGGGCTTCTGTTACTCAAAGGAGTTACAGTAATCTCAGGATAGCCTTTCCATCACAGTTCGGGACAGTGCCTGACCCACCCCACACTCACACAGAGCTCTCCTGTCCAGGATTCCAGCTGCATGTTTGAGCTCACACTCTCATTTCTCGTGGATCATCAAGCCTGCCCCGTAGAATGACACATACCAAAGGTGGCAAATTAACATCAAAATAAAGCAGCGTACCAGACACCCTGGGAACAGGTTTGAGGGAGAGGGGAAATGTTTTACATCATCTCCCAGAGTAAGCTGATGGAATTCCCGATGCTTGGGACAAGGGAATTGGTAATGAGAGAGAAATAAATTCCTTCACCTCTGGGTTGAAATCCAAGTCAGGCTGGTGGTAGCCAAGACCCATTAGCTCAACATCTGCTAGTTGTTTGGCAGCCCATGTGAAGTGAGTTATATTCCTCAGTGTCCACATCCCAGTCCCACTAATTGGCACCACATTGGCAATCTAAACACAGAGGTTAAGGTCTGAGCACACAGCAGGCAGCAACTCTGAGATCAGGCAGCTTCAGTTTGGAGGACACATGTGATAAATTACACTTCTGGTATATGGAACTCCATTTAATTGCCCCGCCATCCTGTCCTGCCCTCAGAATAAAATTGTAAATCCAGGCGAGCCAGTGAACTGCCAGCAATCCCTTGCCCAGCACACAGCTCCTGCAGCAGTAACACACAATATTAGGTCCATTACCAGTCAAGGCAACTTAAACTGCTTCCATTTTAAGCAAAATGCTGTACAGCATGAAGTTAGGTATGAACTGAAGTGTTTGGGTAATAGCTACCAATATCCATAAAAACAGTACCTTTCCCTCAACTCCGGTTTTAATGCAGAAATGCAACTCTCACTAAAAAGGCAGCAGCAATATAATCTTACAGATCCCCAATACGGAGGCTCTTTTCTTTTTGTCTTTCCTTCTTCTGCAGCTTTCCAACAAAGAGTGCACAGGACCAAAGCTGATTTGAAAACACAACTCATTAACTTTTAGAGAATTATTCTTTTTATTGCCCCATGGTAAAACATTTCTCTCTGAGGAAAAAAAAAGTTGTTAGCTCTTAATATATAGTAATAAAGAAAAATTTATTTTTAATACCATCTGAATATGGCAGCAAAAAAAAGTCTAAACTATGAGGGAAGGAAACTCACACTACAGTTTAGAAACTGTTCCTGATGTTTACACATCACTTCAGTTTAAAGAACTGCTTATGATGGGAACATGATGAAAGCTGTTGAGCATGAAGGGAGATGGAAACGAAGCCAAAAGAAGCATCTTTGCCAGAACTCTACAAGAAAAGAAAACCACAGTCAGTTAAGTTTGGGAGGGACCTCTGGAGTTTTTCAATCCAATCAGCTGCTCAAAGAATGGCCAACTTCAAAGTAGGGTGAGGTTGCCCAAAAGATATTGTAGATGCATAGTGCAGTGCTCTGCAAATCCACCTATAAAGAATTTTTTCTTGCAAGCCAAGCCTCCTCTTCATTTACCACTTCTTTGGAAATGATTCCACTCTAAGCTGTTCTGAGAAGCAATAGGGCCAGCAGCCATCAGGAGCAGGGATACATTGCAAAGGAAACAAACCTAATCTGAGCACCCAGTAGGACCAAGGGATGGAGAACCTCAGCAGCTAGAACGCAGACTTGAGCACAGGAGACTCTGAGAGAGCTTGGAAAGTCCAGTCCTCCCAAGATCTGTGTTTTATTTTATCTTACATTGGACAGGTATGCTCAGCCTGTGAGAAAAAGGCAGCAGTGACATAAGGCCAGTGTGCATGAAAACAAATCCAACCCCCAGTCTGCATTCCACAGCCATGCTCAAAGGAGGGTTTTTCCTTCTTGTGCAAGGAACAGTCCAACAGTTCACAGCCAAGGGGTCGATTGTCTCTCATCTGCCTTATACAGGAACAGCCTGCTGCATTGGCACAGCTCTGCCAGCACTACCTGGCTCTGCCAGCACTGCCTACCTGGCCACTGACAAAGCCAGGCCAGCCTGACTCTCACCAAAAGGTGCTGCCAGTCCTCAAGATCTGCACAAGCTGTTGAAGATTCTGTCTTCTTTTCTCCCCCTCTGCTCTGCCCTTACGAGACCTCACCTGCAGTGCTGTGCCCAGCTTTGGAGGCCTCAGCACTGAAAAGATGTGGAGCTGCTGCAGCCAGTCCAGAGGATGCCAGAGAGATGCTCCAAGGGCTGGAGCCCCTCTGCTCTGGAGCCAGGCTGAGAGAGCTGGGGCTGTTCACCTGCAGAAAAGAAGACTCCTTGGAGACCTTAGAGCCCCTTCCAGGGCCTAAAGAGGGCTTGTAAAAAGGAGGGAGACGGATTTTTTATACAGGCAGGTAGTGACAGGACAAGGGGGAATGGCTTCCCACTGCCAGAGGGTGGGATTAAATTAAAGATTAGGAGGCAATTCTTCCCTGTGAGGGTGGGGAGGCCCTGGAACAGGATGCCCAGAGAAGTTGTGGCTGCCCCTGGATCCCTGGCAGTGCCCAAGGCCAGGTTGGATGAGTCTTGGAGCAACCTGGGATAGTGGAAGGTGTCCATGCCCATGGCAGGGGGTGGCACTGGATAAGATTTAAGGTCCCTTCCAACCTAAACCAGTCTGAAATTCTGTGACTTAAGACGGACCAAGGGATTTGACCTCTCCTTCTCCAGAGCTCCAATATGCCTGCATCTGCTTCTGGCAGCAAGGACACAACCTTCTTTTCCCCTTCACTATTTAAGACTTAAGGGTGGACCCTTTTTTACTCTCTTCTATACTTTTGAGGAGTAGAATAGGCTCATGCCACATTTTTGAAATACCAGACCAATTCCTTCTGTTTTAAGACACGTTATTAGCAGCTTCTGTTAAAATCACACCACTGCAAATGATTCTACTGACACTTGAGGCAGGAGCTGCTGTGCTGACAAGAGAATTAAAGGGGACTGTGATGACTGCCAGGAGTCCAGCATTAGCTGGAAGAAACCAGGCTGGCACCAAAAACATAAATTCTGAAACTGCTCTGCCTTTGGCCACATTCAAATCCCAAGCTGCCAGTTCAGGAGGTGCTGAGGTGCTTCAGCACTAATTCTTGATGCTGCAGGACTCAGCAGGGTGACAGGGCCAAGCAAAGGTTATCATCATGTGATTTAGTGAGCTGCTTCACTGAGCAGCTCTCACATGCACTTCTGAAACCTCATGCAGGTATCAAGCAAGCATTTATACTCAAAATAATCGTTTCCTTACAAAACCAAGTATAGGAATAATACCAAACTCATGAGTTTCCTGAGAGTAATTCCTCTCCATTTAGAAAACAGGAGGAGTCCAAGAAAGAACTTCTCTGCAGGGAAGGAAGGCAGGAAGGAAGAAAGGAAATGTGAATTACATACACCTCTAGATAAGTTCCCCTTTAAAAAAAAGGAAATTAGAGTTAACTAAAAAGAGCATGTTTAGCATCACTGCACAAGCTAGGGGAAAAACCTCGGAAATCCTGGCCAAAGATAATGCTGCCTCCTCCTCTCCCTGCCAGGGAGAGGCACGGTCACTGCTCCAGGCAGAGGGGAAAGGGCCATTTTTCACCCTTTTATAAGCATCACCACTTTGAAGTTACAAATCAGAGTCACCATTTGATGATCACCTCTCCCTATGTCATCCTAGGTTTCTTTGTAATAAGGCTGTTAAAAACATGTGTTTTCACTTTATTTTTATTATTATTAAAAAAGGATAACTTATAACTGAGCAGAGACAAAGGCTCTGTTGATACAACATGTGGATTAAATCTGAAAGGAGAAAGAAAGCTGCTCTAATAAACTGACAATCCTGCTCAGAGGCCTTATATCCAGATTAGTGTAATAAATCATGAGCAAAGAGTTCTCCTTGACTGAACCAACCATTTATTTAGGCATGGAACAAGAGTATTTTAAAATTGCTCTGGACATTGTACACGAAAGACTTTCTCTATTTTTGTTCTTTTTTGCTTGTTCATTTTCTCTTGAGTTTTAATCATATACCCAAAGTTTTGCATTTGCTTTACTTAAAAATCGTTACTTTTTGGTGCTTAAACCTCTGACAAGTCAGCCAAACAGCACCATTGGGCTCCTACAGAAACAAGATGAAAAAAAAGAAAGGAAGAAGTGGTTCTTGCTCCATTACATCATTACATGAGGTAGAAAATTGCCCAAAATTTAAGCTTTCCCCATTACACTCCTCTCATGTGTTTTCAGTCTTATTTGTTCCCTTAACCTCTATTAGCAGGGGCTTTTTCACTCTTTTTAAAGCAGGAGACACTCTGCACTATTTCTGCCTTCTCCTATCACACAAATTGTCCCACAGTGGCTTCTGATCCCAGCACAAGAACCTGCCCTGTCAGAGCATCATTCTGGGGCAGGTGACCAGCAGGGAGGAGCTCCAGAAGCCCCAGTCACAGCAGCACCCCCAAAACACTCCCCAGAACCAGCACTGGGCCTCCAGAACCCCTGTGCTGCTGGGCAAAAATCAGGGTTTGGCAGAACTTGAGTACAGCACTGAACTGTAAATATAGATGGGCCTAAGAACTGCAACCATTTTGGTCATAAAAATCTAATTTGTACCTGGAGCTGATTTCAGAGCTAAAGTATCAACCAGTTCCCCTTAACACATTGGGCTGTGGGGATGGCTTTGGCCAACTCAGGCAAACAAGTCACCACAGAGCACAGCTGGTCTTCAAACAATGTCAAAACCCAAAACATCATCACCATAAAACAAAACTTTCAGTTCCACAGAAATGTTCTGTGAGAACATTTCTAGGAGATATTACTCAAAACTGGAAGAAAGTGTTTCCTACAAGCAGGGTAGAGCTCCTCTTAAGTATGTTCTGTAATGTCCCTGGCTCCTGGATTACACGGTTTTTTAGAACAGTCAAACTGTGGTAAAACACAAGAGGGATCTGGATATGGGATGGAGGATAACACTAAAGGGGTGAAGATTTTGGCTGAAGCCTCTGTCATTCACAATGTCAGTCCTAAAGTCACTTACAGAAATCACATAAGTACAAGAAACACTCTTCAAACCCATTAAAAACCACAATCTCCAGTCTCACAGATGAGATGCTTTAAACTCAGCAACTGTTTTTATCTCTGCCAGAGGAGTCCCTGTGTATTCCATTCCACCTTAAAATCCATCTGCCAGCCAGACAAACAAAAGGTTCCTCAGAAATTCCAGCTGATGCAGTCACCGGGAAGCCATCCCAGCCTGCCTCATCTGCTGCTGGATTCCCAACTCCCTGAAAGAATCCGGGGGCCACACATCAGCCCCGATCAGGTCTGGAGTGCTCTTGTCCCCCAGCCACCCCTCTGCCCAGAGCAGCTGTGCCACCCTCCAGCAGAGCAGTGAGGCTTGGGAAGTGCTGAGTGCCTGCCTTTGTACCAGGGATGCTGTGCCAGGATGCCCAGCCCAGCCCAGACCTGCCTGCAGGGCCTTTCACCCTGTGCCATCAGCTGCCTCACAGGCTGCAGGATCTCCCCAAGTGCTGCTTGCCTGCAGCCACCTACGTGGCTCAGCTCGGCTCCTGCTGCCTCCTCCTGTGCTCTCCCACAGAAGGATGCTGGAGAACCCCTGAGCAGGAATGGCTCTGCTTTTCTTCTATCCAGGCAACCTCTCTTTGCCAAAAAACTACCAGGGGGATGGAAAGGGAAATTATAGGAGATTGAAAACCAGGAGAGGAAAAAGAAGGCCTGACCAGCACTTTTTATTATTATTCTGCTTTGATTGTGGAGAATGAAGTCTTGTGGCCAACAGAGTTCACAGAAGCCCTGCACAGTGATTCAGGACTCCAAAGAAAGTGCTGTCTCCTGCTGAAGCACAGAACCTGGTTTGATAAGCACTCCTGTGGTCAACGTTTACTGTCCTTACCCTGCAGACAATAAAGCTGCCCCGTGGTGTACAGCTCCCTGGCAGGGGACACACAGCAGTCTGGAAGGTGCTGCTCAGTCAGCTGGCACTGTTCACAGCTGGCCCTGCCCTGTGACCTGTCACATCACCCCCATGCCTCCCGTCCCATCCTGGAGAGGCACAGAGCACCCCACGGAGCAGTGACAGAGCCCAGCCACCACCTGCACCCATCCCACAGCACAGGAATTCAGAGGCTGAGTGGAGCCATACCTTAGAGGTTTGTGCCCTGCAGGGATGGCTCCAGCCAGGAAACACGTCCTGGGTTCTGCCAAGCCTCCCCACGGTGGGGATGACTGAGTGCTAATTGCTCAGAAAGCTTCTGGGTCCCACCGGTTTGGTTTGATTTTGTAAAAGCAAAACAAGATATGTTTGGACAAAGGTGAGATTATGTTTGTGTATCTCACTCCTGCCCAAAACTAAAAACATCAGGAAATCAAAAGTAATGCAAATGATGTAGCTCTATAATCTTGCCAGTACAGAACCACCACCAAAGCACTTGAACAGTAATCATAGTCTTAAATTTGACTTCTATTACTCCTGCTTTGTTCAATATTTTAATTGTACTTTCAAAAAACCCTAAGCCACTTCAGATTTCAAAGCACATTTATATACATTGATTAATTCTCCCAAAGTAAAAATCATTATCTTCTTTTTGACATAAGGAAAGTAAAAGGAGACACAACAAACTATTTGTCAAAGGCACAGATAGAACTGGTGCAAGGGCTAGTATTAAAACCCAAGAGTTTCTGAAGCACCTTATATTTTTATGAAGGATTTACTTTTTTGAAGACAATAGCAACAAAAAAAAATCCAAAATGGATATCTATTTAGGATCAGGGCAGTTTATGGGGTAAAGGCCACGAGAAAAGCAAGTTCATTAATTCACATTTGGAAAACTGGAGCGAATTCTCTAATAAGTTGTTGCTATGTTCCTTATAGAGCACAAGCATGAAATCAGCCCACAGCACAGGCAGTCTTGCCTTGGATCAACAACACCCAGGGTAATCCAGCTCTAGGTTCCCACTTTCTGCTCTGGGGGCAAAAGACATTTGCAGCAGGATTCCTCCGGAGAGCTGGTGGGGAATGTGGCTGCTCAGCTCCCTGGGTGATTCCAGAGTGCCCTCTAACGAGGCTGCAGCTGCATTTCACACACACAGGGATGCCAGGAAAACCAAAAATGAGACTTTTTTCCACTTGAAAATGGGAAAGCAGGTTACAGACACTAACTGGAGGCTGCTCCTGCACATATATTTTATACTGCCCTGCACTGTGCAAGCCCTTGTTGGTAAATACCTCAGTAGGCAGCAGGACTATAGAGAAAGATGGGAAAATTCACAGTTCTCCCATTCCAAGAGAAGAAAGTCAGATGAAGTCAAATGAAAGTTAACCGAGTACAACGTTTTAAGATAAACTGAGTTTTACACAATTGGTAAGGAATTGCTGGGCAACTTTTCAACATATGATGTAGTTAATTCACACTTTACAAAACTAAGTTAATATCATCAATGAAGTTCACAAATAAAAATGGAATCTCCTTGAATATATTCCTTAATACACTGGTGTACCATAAAACACTGACTATTTGGTCTGCACCCAAGAGTGGTCACACAAGCTGCAGTAGTGGAACAGGACTGGCTACAAGTTCTTACAGCAGACACATGGTTTATTACCCAGTTCCCTTTCACTCACCAACCTAGACTAATAAACTATCCTGCAAACAAGAGTTTTTATTGAGACACAAACCCCACGCTGATACTCAGAACAGAAATTCACTTTAATAATCTCAGCATCACATTGTCAGAATGGGGCTGTTCCTTGCCCTTGAAGCTGTACCTACAGCTATGCCAGGAGAGCACAGCTGCACAGTGCAGGCTCAGAAGAGTCACAGCAGTTCCTGTGCAGCTCCTGTCCTCTCCCTCCCTCCCCCATCCTGCAACAAGGCATCTCACTCAAGTGTCCTGCAACACCCCAGCTGGGAGCAGAAGGTGCAAATGATCCTTTCCCAAGCTCCTACAAGACAGAATGGAAAGGGGCAGAAGTTCCTGAAGCTGCACTGCCCCCATCCTGCCAGATGTGTCAGAAGCCTCTGAACAGACCTGGCAAACTCAGCCCAAGTGGCAAACTCACCCCGAGGGAGGACAGTGAAGGTGTCAGCTGCTGGGCGATGTCTGAGGGATCCTGATGCCACCAGGAGCTGTGAGGAAGCAAACAGGCCTGTGAGCACTTGTACACCTGGCAACTCAACACCTCAGCCCCACAGCCCCCAGCTAATGCAGGTACCTGGCTAATGTAGGCTGGAAGACAGCCATTGGTAGGCATCACATTCTTCCTTGAACCCATTTCACAAACCTGCCAACTGCTTTACTTCTTGCTAAGCATCTTTACTATAATGTTAAGATCATGAGGGGAGACCTCAGAGAAATCTGCAGCTCCCTGGGGCAGTGCAGGGGCAGCTCCAATCTCTGCTGGCTGTGACAGGGAGAGAACCCAGGGAACGGCTGGAGCTGGGCCAGGGCAGGCTCAGGCTGGAGATCAGGACAAGGTTCTTCCCCCAGAGGGTGCTGGGCACTGCCCAGGCTCCCCAGGGAATGGGCACGGCCCCGAGGCTGCCAGAGCTCCAGGAGCGTTTGGACAGCGCTGCCAGGGATGGACAGGCTGGGATTGTTGGGGGGTCTGGGCAGGGACAGGGGCTGCGCTGGGTGATCCTGGTGGGTCCCTTCCAGCTCAGAGGATTCTACAATTCCATTTGGGTCACCAAAGACTAAGAACACCTTACCAATGTGACGAACCACGGAGGGAACCAGCACCCTGACCCACACAGGTTATCCCCTTCAACAAGTACAGCACTCCCAGGAAAGCTCCACTCCATGCCTGGAATGGCCCAGTGGCCTCCACTGCTCACAAACAGCCCTGGACAACACCCTCAACTGCACAGGTAACAAAAACCTGCCCTGCTCCAGCTGAAACTGCAGCTTGAGCTTGTACAGCCCAACTGCACTGCCCTGCTCAAACAGTCAAACTCATTCCCTTCCAGCTTCTAACAGTGGTAGATTCGAGTCCCCAAGGAGTATTTCCCAATACCATACAGGCAACTGTAAACCCAAGAAAGCCAAATGGAGTAGTTGGATAGAGCCAGAACATCCGAGGCAGTGCTGAGTCCCTCCTGTGTGCTCACTCACATGTTTAAGCATTCCTCACAGCACTGCTACATTCCAGCCAACTCTTCCTCACAAAACAGCTTATTCCTTGAGGAGGTTCAGGCAGAGTTTGACTTTACAAAGATCAGCAGTGGACAGACAATGTCCTTGATGTTTTGAAAAAGAGACTTTTCTTTCATGAACATGTAACCCAAACAAGGCTCGGTGAATTGGTGTAAAATCAAAAATGACCAGAAAGTCTCTTTTGAACCAGACCTGAATCCTATTCAGCACAGAATAAAGTGTAGGAAAATGCAAGAGCAAATTAATCACTGAAATAAGTGAACCACAGTTGTGTGCAGAGCTGTAAGGGTAACCCCTTGATACGTACTCTGCTTTTGAAGGCAAGATGAGCAACAGCCAAGAATAAATCACATTATGTGGGTATGACAAGCCATGGAATGAGCAAAAAGAAAGTATTACATTAATCAAAAGAGTCTAAAATGACTGCAGCCACACATTTAGACTTAACATGAAGTGTGACCATACCCTTGGCAGAGCTGGAGCTGTAATAAAGAGGAAATTATTTAAATGCATTAAATCCACGTAGAGCTGGAATCTCTCCTGCCCTGGCTCAGTAACGTGGGACAAAGATCACAGCAATGCCCAGCTCAGCAACCTGCACAGGATCCAGAGCTCACCTGTGCAGACATACCTGCAGCTTTGCTCTCATAAACAGACTCAGAGATGGACTGACGCACTGGGCAGAGAATTTGGCTACTATATTATGACAGGACAAAGAGCTTTGATGCATTTTTTATGTCAGTTGCTACCACAACAAGCGGGGGCAGGTAGGACCTGCAGGAACAGCAGCCCCAGAGCAGGACACCAACAGGAACCACTCCTGACATGTCCACTTCAAATTGGTTTCTGGCCTGGTACTGTTCAAATGTTTACACAACAGAAATTCAACATTTTTTTCCTTTGCTTAATTCTTCCATTCTTCTTATTTATATCTACTTTTTCTTCATTAGCAAATTCCTTCTCCACATTCACAGTGTGGCAAGTACAAGGAATACACAACCTTGTCCATGGGATAGGGTCAGAGGAGGCACAGAACTCTCATGTGTTACAGGTGATCAGACAGAAGTTGAAGTCTTTAATTGCAGTTTTTAACTGCTCCCGGTCTGATCAGATTCCAAAACACTTCATCTTCCTTTACCTGCATTTCCACCTATTCCTTCCAGAAGAAACTGCCAAGAGGATTATTCTGTAAGAAACACATGATTTTTTTTTCTGCTGTAGAAATGTCTTTGACAGAAGCAATTGCCTCAACCCTCAAACAGGTCTGTTCCTGCTTAGAGCCAGCACAAGGGGCTGTGCCCAGAGCAACAGCCCAGTGGAGTGGCAAAGCTGAGAATGAATAAGCTGTTAGTGGCACAAGCAGGGTTTACTGCCTGATTTTCAGCTGCAGCCCACAAAGCAGGATTTGCCCTAGGTCTCCCAGCAGGGAGTCAGTCAGAAAAGGACATGCTGCTCCTGCCCTCAAACACCTGGACAAGGCTCTCACCTGCCAGGCCCAAGTTAATGCCATTTGGTCACATTGCAACACCACACCTCCACGTGTATTCAGAAAGAGCCAGACTTTTATCCTTTGGGGAGACAGCTTTCTAGACTTCCAATATCCCACACCCCCTTCTTTCATTTTTCTGCAAGATTTTTTCAGACGTTTATCACTGACATCTGCCACAGCTCCTCCAACATTCAGATGAGAGATGAACATGTGAATGTTCAAGGATGCTCAGTCCTTGGCACATGTCCTGTTTCTGTTCACGTATTTCTCCTCCTCAGTTCCTCTGTGACCAGCCCTCCCTCCAGTGCCCCGGGTTACCAAAGGAGCTGCTTGAGGAGGCTGCCAGAGCACCAAGAATCCTCAGAGCGCTACAAAAAATGTATTTTTATTTAAGGACATATTACACAGATTCAGTAATAAACTTTTGAATTCAATTACTAAAACTTGGTTCAGAAGAACATTAATTCCAATAAAAGTCTCTGTCATTAGCCCAGAGGTGCCCTATGTCATTCCCTCTCCTAGGTTACATCACTGCACACATCAGCAGGTTATTTAATAGATATTTGGGTAAATTATTTATTGACAGGAGCAGCTGCTTTGGTTGTCTGAATGTAACTGAGCCTCTGTGAACCGGCATCCACCTGTGAGTGAGGATCCCTCTGCACTACCTCAGAGCTGAAAGCTCCCAGCACAGGGAGCACTCCCTGCTGCCTCTCACCTCTGCACACTCCCTCTGGAGAATCCCACAAGCTGCACTTGTTCCAGCTGTGCCAGCTGCCATTTGCAGTGGAAAGGAGCAATGTGAAGGGTTCAGTTTAGTCCTTCTATGTCTGCATGAGCTCTGTGCAGCCCACGCTGACCTGAGGGGCTCTGTGTGAGCAGCACTGCCACTGCCCCAACAGAGACAGGAGTGTTCTGCACTGCTGAACTGCAGCCACCAGCACAGCTCTGTGCAGGTAAGTGGCAGCATTTTTACAGGCAGTACTGTTGCCTTAGAACTCCAGACAGAGCTTTCCTGTTGGAGCATTTACATTCCCGATGATGCATTTTGCTGTTTTTGCTCCAAATGTTAAAATTTGATTGTTTCTGCCCTATTGCTTGCACAAACTGGCTTGGCCCCTGAGACTGCCCAGAAGTCTGCTCTGAACACACCTTCAGCATTGAGATCCTTCAGCTGAGGAGTTCCCAACACTGACAGGCCTTCCCCTCTTCCCAAACTCCTCCACCACTGCTGGGAAATTGGGTCACATTTAACAGAATTTGTGTAGCTCTGCCTCAGTTATTAGATCCTGCTGCGTGCTTTGGAAAGCCTGACAGGATCCAGCTGTGGCATAACTTCCCACAGGCATGGGTTTCCAGAGTGCCTGAGTCATTCCTCAACTCTCTTCTCTTGAATGTGCCTGAATAAATTGAACTTAGGGCTTGTTTTCCAGAACCAGAGCGTTTTTGTGGCCTGCTCTGAACTCCCCAGTATTTTTCTATCTCACTGGAGAGCTCCTGGAACCAGAGATGCCCTCATAGTCTATTCTAACCACATGCACACACATGGTCACTACAGTTTGATTTTCTTTAGAAAAACTGAAAACCACAAAAGCAATCAATGCCTCCCCCACCAGTGCAGTTCAGATTGTGGCACTGATGCACCTGTGTCCTGCCAGTCCCCCTCCACCCCCACCAGTGGCTGTGGTGGGAAGCTGTCCTGGTATCAAGATCCTCCTGCTACGTGGAACCACCCAGGCAGGCTGGGCTAGGCCACAGCAGCAGCACCTTGTCCCTACCATGTCCCCTCTGTGTCAGGGACCCCGAACAGCAAAGGTTACACTGCTGCTTTGGGCTCAGCCAGGGACTGAACGAAGGTAAGAGAAGCAGCTGGCTCCCTCTCATCCACAACTTCCATGTAACAGCTGAGACACGGCTTGTCCTAAGGCCATCCTTAAAGTCTGTGTGGCAACACCATCTCGTTTAATTAACTTGTCAGGCTGCACCAGAGTTCAACTCCTCAGAAAATCCAAATACGTGGTTCTAAGAATTCATCAGCTGACTCAGACAGATGCTGAAATCACTTCCCAAGAAGGAACACCAGAGATCCGGGGGGGGATCTCCTTTCCAACCACATGTGGTTTAGCCTTTAATCTTTACATTCATTGCATCTGCAGGATCTAATTATGCACAAAATTTTACCTGCTCACTCCTGCTGCTGACATCATGTTAACAAACTGTCTTTCTTTTCCTAAACCACATTTTATCTTTCCATGTGCGGACAATACTCGAGGTGCTTCAACTCCAATGCCTCTTCTCCAATGACTCTTCCGTGTCCCCCCACTCCGGGCTCTGTGCGTCCCCTCCCAGGTCCACGTCCCATGTCAGGTCCGTGTCTCATTCTCTGCAACATTTCAAATCAGTGGCAGGGAGCCCAACCAGTTTATTTCAAACTGAATGCCACCAGTTGCACCGCTGCCTGGTGCAGGGCTGCCCCTGATTTCTTTGGTTTATTAACTTGTAATGAACTCGCTCAAGCCCGTGTGACCGCTCTAAGTCCGTCCCGCCGCCTCGCGGAGCTGAAGGTGCAATCACCGCTAATTCTGACCCTGCTCTCTCCGCCCCGCTCCCCGCACGCACGGGCTCCTCGTCCAGCGCCTCGGCCTGGCCCAACCCTCGGCCTGGCCTGGCCTGGCCCAGCCCGCTCCGCCGGACCGGCACGGCCCTGCCAGCCCTGGAGCCACTTCGTGGCGCGATCCGGACACCAGGAGCGGCCCGGCCTCGCCGCCTGCTTGCCGCTCCTCTCGGTATCCGAGGCCGCACGTAGGCCGCTCCGGTGCGGGCTGCACGGGCCGGGGCTGGGCCCTCCCGGGACTCACCTGGCACCGCCCGGAACCGCCCGCACCTACGGTCCGCTGCGCAAAGCCTTCCCCGCCGCTCACCCCACGGCCCCCGGAACGTCTCGCGCACGGCGCCGCGCCCCCATCGGTCTCCTGTTCCGGGACACCGATGCGCAGCGCCGCCAGGGGGCGATGTCGCCCGCGGCAGCGGGAGAGCCCGGGGGGCGGGGCGGGGCGGGGCTTCTATCGTATTTACCGGAGCACGCAGCCGTCTATGCCTACCGTACTTACTGTACAATCCATGGCCGTGCGAATATCTACTATATTAAATTTACATTAAACATTTTATTCAAAGAAGCTCCCAAAGCGGTATTTTGGCTGCGGCAGCGCTGACCGCGGGCTCGCTTCTAGCGAGGTGCCCTCTGCGGGCAGCATCCCCTCAGCGCCCGTTCAGGTGTGGCCACCGCCCTCACCTGTGTGCACCGCCGGGTCCAGCCGCCTGCCGCGGTCCGTGTCCCCCCCTCCCGGCTCTGTGTCCCGTCCCCTCCCAGGTCCATGTCCCATGCCAGGTCCGTGTCCCATGCTGGGCTCAGTGTCCCCTCCCGCCGCCCGGGGGAGGAGCGCAGCGGGCGGAGGTGGCCGCGCTTCCCCGCCCCGCCCCGCCGCGGCAGGTGAGGCGCAGGTGAGGCGCGGGCGCTCCGCAGGTGCGGCCCCGTTCCCGGTGCCCTGGGCCGGCCATGGCGTACCGGGAGCTGGTGCGGCGCTGGCACGAGGCCGTGCGGGCGGCGGACCGCGGGCACTGGGACGCTGCCCTGGACGCCTTCGGCGGCATCGCGGATCCTCCGGCCCGGATCTGCTTCAACATGGGCTGCGTGCAGCTCCTGGCCGGGCGGCCCGAGGCGGCCCTCAGGGTGAGCCGCGAGCCCCGGGGGAAGGGAGGGAGCCCGGGGAGGGGCGGCTCGGCTCCCCAGGGTCCCTCTCGGAGGGAACGATGCTGAAACTAGATTTGAAATCCAGCTTTTGGTGTCCTGCGTGTCCAGCGGCAATGCGAGCAGTGATGTGGGAGGGTGAATGGTTTGAGGGAATCCTAGAAAAGTGAAAAAGGTTGAAGTTAAAAAAGCGGATGTGGCCATTGAGGACAGGGTTCAGTGGTGAACTCGGTGATGCCGGGTTAATAGTTGCATTCGATCTTTGAGGCCTTTTCTAACCTTAATGATTCTGTGATTCCATGGTTCTCTAAATGCTATGAAAATCCCGATCAGTGGGCAGAATCATTTTGAAACAAGATAATAGAAACAGAGAGCACTTTAATTAGGTACTAGAAACTGTGTCTGGCAATGTGCCTTAAGTTTTGTTTAAGCTATATCATTTAAAATTGTGTCCTTTAGGTGAATTTAGCTCATTATCATGTGAAAACCACACCTCTAAAGCTCAGCCTGCCTGATTCCAAGTGAAGACCTTAGCCCACTGGACATGCCATGCACAATAAATTTAAAAAGTATTGTAGCTTTAAATCAAAGCAGGAAAAGGATTGTCCAACAGCTGTTCCATAGGCATTGGCTTAGACATGAGATGGGTGTATTTTGAAAGTACAAGTACATTTCTTGGCAGTGGAGACTGCCAGAACAAAGCTTCCATGCTGGAAAACCACTGCCCTTGGGAAGGGAGAGGAGGTGCCCTGAGGAAAAGCCTTTTTGTGACAGAATGTAGAATGTCTGCACATCCATCCATCCATATCCACTGAGAGGATGCAGATACAGCTTTCCTCAAACAGCATAAGGGAGAGCTGAAGCTATGCTGGAGGGGCTGGGGCAGCACTGTGGAGCCCTGAGCAGGGCATTGGCTGCTTGGGATGCAGTGAGCACAGGGCAGTGGTGCCATGGGGATGGGGGAGAGAGCTCAGGAGAGACTTCTGAGCCCCAACCAAGGGGCAGTGGCTGGGAAGAAGCTCAGCTCTGCTTCCGTGTGGATCAACAGTTGGCTGCTGTTATTTCATTTATGGCCCAGTGAGGCAGACGTTCCAGCACGGTGTGTGGGGGGTCACGGAGACTCATCTTCACCTGCAGTGCTGTCCCTGTGCAGGCAGGGTCAGGGAGGGCTGGCCTTTCAGTAGTTGTTATACCCATGAGGTGTCTGCAGTGGGAAGGAAGGAGCACATCCCTGCTGCTGCCTCTGGAGGACTCTTGGCTCTCCCAGCACACTGAACCACGAGTGGCTGCCAGCTCTGCGAGCACTGCCTGTATTTAGCTGGGGCACTGAAGCAGAGGTACTGACTTAGAGGCCATTGTGGGAAGCCCTGCAGCTTCCTCCCTTTCATCACCTCAGCCTTCCCCAGACTGGACAGTCCTGCTGCTCCCACTATCCTGGCCAACTCTGCTTCAGGCTGCAGCTTTCCCATTTTAAGAAGCCAGATGGCCAATGCAGCTCATTTATGTCCAGTCCATTGTAGGAAGGAGGGGAAAAGGCCTGAAGCTCAGCTCACACAGAGCCAAGACCTGAGAGATGACCAGGAGCTGTATCTGGCCCCTCGGAGCTGGGCAGGAGCCCAGGGATTGCCTCTATGAGGGCAACTGGGATGTGTCTGGCTGGGTGTGTGTGCCCAGGCACTGAAAGGACAGATTGCAGCTGATTCTTGGGATGTGCCTGTGTTTTTCTCCTCAGGCATTCAATAAAACCATTGAGAAGGACAATTCCCTGGCAGTGGGCTACTTCCAGAGGGGGTTTGTTCATCTGCAGCTGGAAATGTGAGTGAGGTGCACAGCCAGTGCAGTCTTTGATTCTTTGATTCTGCAGTTTTGATTCTCCTTTCAGTCCTGCTTTATTCCTAAACCTGAATAATTCTTTGATTCCAAAATTCACTTCTTCCAGCAACCTTACAGGGTTCACAGGGTCTGCTTTAGCCGTGGAAACCTTGTCACAGGTCAGCAAGTCTTATCTCTGATAAGAACTGCACAACTCTGCAGCCCCAGGGGTGGCTGACACACCACATTGCTGTCCCGTAAACATAGAGACTGCTGGATGCAAGGCTGCCACAATGTTATGTTGCCATTCAGATTTTCTTTGGGAATTAAAAAAATATAATTGTGTTGCTTGGTGTGTCTTCACATGACATACATGAGTCTGGCCTTCCTGAAATGCAGCCTGCATACTCTCCTGTCAGCAGACTTTGGGGACCTGATCTCAGTCTCACTGATAAAATATTGAAATTGCTCCAGAAGTATCATGGGATTGATTACTCATTGTTTCCACAGTTAAATCACAGTGACATCCTCTTCAGGGACCTGGGTGAAGTATTTTACAGATCTTGTCTTACCTTTGAGCTCAGTTATTTTCTTTCCTGTTGTTTTCCCCATATTTTCCAGACCTTAATCTCCAGAAAATGCTTGTTTTTATTTCTGGGAGGGAGTTAAAGTGAGCAGTTCTGGCTTCTCCAGTGGAGGGGCTGTACCTGGGGCTGGTGGAGCCCCAGACAGGGAGGGCTATCTGGAGCTGCTCCACCACCAGGAGAAGCAAATGTGCCCCAAGCACACTCACTGCAGGGGCAGCACAGCTGGCAGTTGCCTCCTGCCCAAAGAGCTGATGGCTTCCAGTGCTCCAGGGCTCCTTACTTCATCTGAAGCTGCTCTCACCCACCCACACCCACCTGAGCACCTTCTCTTGGGGTGCCCACTGCACATCCCTTCCTGGGCCCTTCCTTTCACCACGTGCAGCCTCAGTGGGCACCTGCTTGGATTTCAGTTGCATAGCTGGTACAAATCCAGACTAATTCCCTCCTTAGTCTCAGACGTTCTCTAAATTTCTTAATGTTGAGGTTCTAAATGTTGAGTTTCTCAATTCTGATGCTCTGACCATGTGTGTGCCCTCCCTGGTCCCCATCAGCTGAGTTGCCAGCCCTTGATCCTCCTGAGACAGGCAGGGAGTTCCCAGCAGTGGGTAATCTTTGTTCTTTACAAAGATGACACATCTCTGGTGCAGCAGAATACATATTATTTGCTAGTGTGATTTTTAAGCTTCTTAAACAGTCTCCAGCTTCTTTAGGCTCAGTTTCTTGTGTCACCTCTGTGTTGCAGGTTTGAAGAAGCTCTCTCTGACTATCACGTGGCCTTCAATCACCTAAGACAAAATCCCTTCATTGATTACAAGCAACTGGGGCTGAGGCACATCCTCTATGCCTGGGAGGTAAGAGTCAGCCTGGCTCAGCAATCCTTCCCCACTGTTGAGGGAGTCAGTAGCAGGCATTAGTGACCCAAGACCTTTTCAAGAAAGTACATTCAAACTGTAAAAATATTCTGCTTGCACTTTGATTAAAGTAACTTAATAATAAAAGTTGTCAACCAAGATCAGCTCTGGAAAGTGTAGCAAATGATGCAGTTTGAAAAGTAAAATTATTCAGAATAGGTGCAAAGGAATTTCTATATTGAGGGGTTTTTATTTTCTCTATATATAGAGGAAGTGGTGGCTTCCCCATCCCTGGAAGTGTCCAAGGCCCGGTTGGGCGGGGCTTGGAACAGCCTGATCTATAGAAGATGTCCCTGCCTGTGGCAGGGGTGGAACTGGGAGCTTTAAGGTCCTTCCCAACCACACCAGTCTGGAATTCCATGTAATATTTACACTTGCATGTAAATACACTCTTAAGTTCAGTGAATTCCTCAGCTCTCAGAGCTGAAAGAGGTTGAAACATTGACAGATGAGAACAGAGCTGATGCATAATGCAGACTCCAGGAAATTCAGGTGCATGAAGGCCTCTTTCCAGCTGCAGCAACAGATCTAATATTCCCTCTGTGCCTGAACTTACACCCTGTGTGTAGGCTGTGTTCGTAATGCTTCATCCTGCAGCTCTTACTGTCACACAGAGCCAACCTGCCACATCCTGTTCAAGGAACCTCAAAGGCTGAACTGATTGTAAATTTTTGTAGTATTTGGACATATGTAAAGGATTCCTAGAAACTGTCCTTACTGGAAAGGTTCATTTTGTTTTCTCTGAGCCCACACGAACAGATTGAAAAGCAGATACAGGAAAGAGGATTTAACTCTTTACTTCCGTGAGAGTGAGGAGTCATTGTGTAACTCCAGTCAAGCATCTCGGGCAATTTTCATACACCTTATACCTGGCAGGAGGAAGGTATTCTTGGCATCCGTAGCATTACCCAAATCCCCCTGGCTTTAACAGCTTCAGTGCCATGGTGCTGCCTTCTCTTGGAAGTGAGCAGTTCCTGGGGAAATGGGCAGGGCTCAGGAGTGTCCTGAGGAGGCTGGGGCCCTTCCTGGTGTGAGCACATGACCCCTTACTCCAGGCATCACCAGGACATGTGCTGGCACCATGTTGGCCCTCCAGACTTGAGATCAGCATCCTGATCCAGCTGTATCTCGTTCTTACCTGGAGCTCATTTTTCAAACTATACAAACATCATCCTCCAGCAGAATTGTGCCATCAGCTTTCTTGTGCATGGCCTCTCACGTGCTGCATCTGATCTTCTCATGAGAAATACATGCATGGTTTGAAAACCCAGAAATATTTGCTGCTTGCAAGGCTGTGACACTTCTGACTGAGTGAGAACTGCTGCCTTGCCTCCCGAGAGGGCCTGTCCCTGAAGTTCCCGTTCAGGGTTGCCATTCCCACACTCCCAAACAGGGTCTTCTACTGCCTGGATTAAGGAGTAAAGGAAAAGCATCCTATGAGCTCCAGCCTTGTCCTGAGCAGGGCATGCAGCCAGGCACACCTCAATTCCCAGCTGGCAATCCTATCACAGGAGATAAGGAGCTGTCTGACAGTGCTCTCTGCCTGTGGCCCAGCAGCTTTCCAACACACTGAGTGCTGGCCACTGACAGGGAGAGATCTCCCACTCTCACTATAGACCACAGCTCCCCAACATCCTGTCTGCAACACTCCCACAGCCTGCACTTCCCCAGGATCAGACTGACATACTGCTGAAGGGTGACAAGCTACAGCTGACAGTTTGCACATTCACAGCTCACTACAACATGAAATAGTTTCAGTTAAATTATTTTACAGTGACAGGGAGTCAGGATTACAAAAAATCATTACCTAGTTGCATGTGGAAAGAATCCAAAGAAAAGCTTCCTAGCCTTTTGGATGCCAGAAGGATCAGATATAAACAGTGTGGTACCAGAGTCTTCATGTGCTGTCCCTATGTCTCTTCTCACCTTGACCAGCAGCTCCAGCACACCCAAGCTTTTATTTTTCCTTTCTGATGGTGAAATTTTCCCAACTATGCTGCTCAGAATATTTGTCCTGTTGCTGAATTTTTGGTGTTTTAGTGTCTGTCCCTGTTTCTTGGCTGAGTTCAGGAGGATGTGCTGGGTGTTCCTGGGTCCTGGCCCTCTGAGTCCCTTCCCTGTGCCCTCTCCAGGTGCTGTACAGCACTGCAGCAGTGCAGTGTCACCTGCAGCAGTGGCAGGAGGCCAGAGTCACCCTAGAGAAGGCTGTTGTGTGGAGGCCTGAAAGAAGAAGAGCCATCCTAGAGCTGGCTCTTGAGCGGGTGCAGGTAAGGCCACCTCTGTGAGTTCCTGGGTGTGGACATTGGGCTTCAGCTCAGGGATGTGTGCTAAAAGTTTTCTGAGTGTTCCTGATACCTGCACATTCCTGCCATCCACCCACCTGCTAGCACAGACTGAGCCATTTGCACGATGATCTGCCAAACCAGTGCTTCAGGTGATCGAGGAACTCTATCACCCCAGGTGCTTCACTGCCCAGAAACATCATAGTGAAGAATTTTGGGATGATCTCTGTGGCTGGGGACAGGGCTTCTTGGTTCCTCATATTCAGGAGCTCAGTTCCATTTGTACTTGTCCTGCAAAACCCATTACCTTGTGGTTAAACCCTACAAGTGCAGGTCTGGAGAGTCTCCCTTTTCATGGCACTGACTGGCTTTTTTTGAGTCCTTTTGGTCTCAGGAAAAATTGGTGGCAGCTCAGAAATTAATGTCAATCACTTTTAGAGCTAAAGTAGGGTGTGAAAGTGTTTCTAGGGCTGCTTCTAGTAAGTTTCCTGTTAAACTCCTTTATGATCTAGAAATATTTGCAGATTTCTGATTTACTCTCCCTGAAGGATTCATTAGTTTGCTACCTTCATACTTTATAAGTGATTCATTCATACTTTGTTTTTAATCTGATCATCTCTTCTGACATCACGTTTGTGCTTTTCCAGTGTATTATTTATATTTGCTATTAGCATGCTACTCAGTAGCTGAACAGAAAACATCTGAAGTCAAACAGAAAAGCTGTTTGGAAGATTTGTTTGATAAACCTTCCTGTACTGCCCCACTTTGCACGAACCCCATGCCAGCAGTGTCAGTCCTTGCCTCCACACTGGGGAGGGGCTGCTGAGCTCTGTTTGCTCATGCTTTTGTGGAGCCTGAGTGGCCTTTGTCGAGTTCACAGCTGAATTTTTTGCCCCAATATCTTCCTGGAGCTGTTCTTGCATACCTAAGCTGTATTTGCTTTTCAGTGCTCTGATATTTTATTCAATGTGAATTGATGGCTTTTCCTTTACCTGCTTTACCCGCCCCAGGACCACCTGTTTTTAGAGCCCATGCTGGTTCCTCTCGGGGAACTTTTCAGACCACGAAAGAAGGAAGTTGAGCAGCTGGATTCAAAAGATTTCCTGGGTAAACCCAAGGTAACAGGCACATAATTGTCACAATTAACAGCAGCAGGAAAAAATCCTGCCTCTGCCATCTCCAGAGAGCAGTGCTGTGCGAGGACTCAGAGCAGGATGGGCAGAGCTTGCAGCCAGTCCAGGCAGTCGGGACACAGAAGCCAAAATTTGTTTGAATTACCACCTCTTCTACCAAAAAATACACTTTGGCACTAAAATACCTTCCCAGTCCTTGTCAATTTAAAGTCTGACAGGGCTGAGCAGGTACTCTGGGAACCCGTGGTTACCCTTTTGCTGACAATGACCTTTTAAAGAGGGGCACATTGTCTCAGTCCTGCATTCCCAGAGGGACAAGGGGATACTTGGGGGACAAATGCTTTGTCACATCCCTTGATACAAGGCAGCAGAGAATTTCTCTGACCTCTTCTGTGACCAGTACGGTCAGAACAGAGAGCTCCAAAACAAGTAAAGGAAAGTAATAAATTAACGTACTTTTAAAGAAACATTGGAAAGTCTAAAAAACTGGGACACAAATGGTTGAAGCTGACTTGGGAATCCAGCTCTGCCTCTCCCACTGTGTGCCCAGCTCCACATTTTGCCTGACCTTGGGATGCCAGAAGGAAATGGGTCTGAGCAGATAATCTTGGATGAAGTTTGGAGGTCTCTTCATCCAGCCTAGATTCACTCATTGCTTTGTTCTCCAACAGGTGATCTCATCCATCATTCCCAACGATGAGTACATTGGCTTTGAGCCTCTCAGGCCTCAGGTGAGCAGGACAGGGCTGCAAAAGGAGGAATGAAGCTGTCCTGGAGTTCCAGAAAGGAACTCAGATCCAAACTAACAGGGGAAGAGTGGACTCTTGGTAAAACCAGCCTGGATCCATGGAGATGTTCAGAGCCAGGCTCGGCACTGGCCGTAAGGGACTTGGTGATGGCAATCTCCAGCCCTTTAAAGATGTATTTTTGGCTCTTCACCAAAACAGCAGTGCTTTGCTGTGCTCAGTCTGCCTCTGCTCATCACTTCAGTAAAGTGTCAGTGTGAGCATAGCTGCCTCACCCTGTGCTGGGAGTTCCTTGGAACCAGGGGAGGAGGAAGAGATTGTTTTACTTCCTGATGAGATAAAGAGGGAGGGGAAGGAAGAGAAGGTACACTGGTAAGGTGTGGAGCAGTGGACTTTTTCTGGGTGGTGTGGAATGACAAATGGGGTCAAGAGTAAAGACGAAATAGCACAGTCAGGAGGTAAGGTGGCACTGGTGCTGTAGAGGCGCTGTTACAAACAGATCCTGTTGTTTCTCCCACAGAAACAGGGCTTTTATGAACCCAGTGCCGATGCTCTGCGGTGAGTGTTCAGTCCCACCTTGGTTTTACCCTTCTCTCACTCTGTTCAGAAAGTCTTTTGTTCTCCGGAGTCTTTGTGTGAAGACTCCGAGGGATTCACACCCACTTTTTACCAAGGGTGGAGTGAATGACAAACAGAGGCTGTATCACTGTAAGAGCCTAGGGCAGTTTGCAGGACTTAATTCAATAGTCTTGGGAGACAGGCATGGATCGTGGCATGCCTGGGGAATGGAAGCAGATAGAGGTTGTGGGACCTGCGCGGGTCTGTGGCAGAGGATGCTTAGCCCTCCCATTTTAATTCCCAGGACAATTCCAAATACACACTACCAGCCTGAATGTCCTGAGCCAAAATCATGTTCAAAGCCCGAGAAAGTAATTTGTGATAGTGATATTGCACCAGCACATCAGGGCTGTGTTTGATCTTGGCAGTGTTTATCAGTACAATGAAAATGCAGCTGCATTTGGCAAATCGGTGTTTTCCAAGGCCCTTTTGTTTCCAGTTGGAGCAAAGACCAGCAATGGAAATCGCCATTTCGCAGCACATCTCCCAGCCCGTGCCATTGGGGTCGGTGCAGTGCGGTGGCTCAGAGCCAGCAGCACCCGGGCCGGTGCAGCGCTCTCCTCTCCTCTCCCGCAGGGACGCCGAGTCCGGCTACCACCGAGTGCTGGCCCGGTACCGGCCCCAGGAGCCGGCGGGGCTGGAGGTGCCGGCCGGGAGCCTCTTGTTTGTGCTGAGCAGGACAGCAGAAGGCTGGGCCACGGCCATCCACGATGGGCAGGTGAGGGACACGGCCCCTTGGGGACATAGCCCTATGGGCAGGGGAAGAACACGTCCCCTTGGGTAGGGAAGGACACAGCCCTGTGGATAGGTGAGGGTCACGGCTCCCTGGGTAGGGGGGACACAGCCCCTTGGGGAGGGAAGGACACGGCCCCGTGGACAGGGCTTAGCCCCAGCCCCCTCTGATCCTAATCCTCAGGAGCTCCTTTCCACACCCCTCAGGTTTCCTGGCACTGGGCTCTCCCTGGCCTCTGCCATTCCCCTCTGTAGATCCACAAGGATGGCTGTTGGGGATCCTATTGGGGAGGATACCAGACCTCACCAAGGATCACCACTCAGAGCAGGTTTTGTACCCTGAGAGCTCTGATGGAGCTGAGGAGATGGACTGGTCCTTACCTGGTCTGTAGTGCCTCTGTTCAATGAACTTTGGGAAGGTTTGTGGTTTCAGCTGTACAGACAGGTTTTATGAAGGGTTCTAGAGAAGTCCTAAGGACTTAGAGCCCAGCAAATCTGGCATCTTCCTGCAGGCCAGGGAGCTGTAGTGTAAACACAACATGGAAAATCTTTCGTTGGCAGAAGCCATTTCTCACTTGTCTACTTCCGTTTTTGAAAGAGCCACCTGGATTAGGTTCAGTGGATGTATTACCTGCCTATCTTTCAAAAAAGATTCCTCATAAGACCAATAATAAACCAGTGAGGTGTTTGAGCAAGAGAGACAGTGCTCTGAGGACTGGTAAAAAATACAGAATTAAAAGTTTGGTATAAATGAACAGGTTTTTCTTCCTTTCATTTTTAAAAAGAAAGGATGTCCCAACAGCAGATCCTCTGTGGCATAAGCGTTTAGCATATTCCTAAGTGATAGAGAAATAGGGGGAGAGCCTGAAGCATCTGGAGCTAACAGGAACAGTTACTCAAGTATTTAGATGTGCTAGTTGACTGCTACATGAAGTGCCAGGTGAAATTCAATGTAGGAAAAATAAAAATATACTCTCAACAGAAAAAAAAAGCATTGTAAGCAAAAAATTGCAATGCTTAGTTGAAATGAGCAGCAAGTGATTGTCAGAAGACACAGAAATGCTGCTGGACTGGATGCTGGGCATCCTTGCTGCTCTCTGCCTGAGCATTTGTCTTGGGAGCAGGGGATTTGGTGTGTTTGGCCTGTTCCACTGCAGCCACTCCAGCAGCAGCTCTGCTCCCAGCAGGAAAAGCTGCAGAAGGACCACTGGATTTTGTTTAGCAGTTTGTGAACACTTGGCACTTGGCTGGGGGTGACCCCGGCCCCCCAGGCACAGTCTTGTGGCCATAGGGTGACAGGCAGTGCTGGGTCTCTGGGCACCTCTCTCACCCTGCCCTGCTCCGTGTCTCTCTGCAGAAGCTGCACATCCCGAGCTCTCTCCTGGAGCCTGCCTCAAGGATGGATAAATGGGTGAGCTGGCAACCTTGCAACCAGGGGGAGGGAGAGACCAAGACATGTATTTGGGACATTTATCTGCAAGATTATCACAGGATAGGACAACTCTGTAAGAGAAACGTAGAGTATGAAACACTGAGACTATTGACTGAAGACCAAGTGCTCTTGAATGGGAAAAAGAGAAGAGTTAGGAGTAAGAAAAATCTCTTTGACTCGGGAGAACTTCATTTCCCATCTCTACCACAGGCATAGCCATTATCTCATTATCTCAACCATTTTCCATCTGAGCCCAGTGTAGAAGGGTGCAGCTCGGCCCCATTTCCTGTGAGGGAGTTTTCAAGCACGTGGTTGTTCTGATGTTACTATGATTTTTTTTTTGGTCATTTTCCCCCCTCCAAATGAATTCCTGATACTTGGACGTTTGCACCATGGATGTGTCACAGTGAACCAGCCCAGGTGGGAAGAGCCCTCAGCACAGTGTGAGCAATCTCCTTCTGTTCCAGCACCAACCTGGCAGGGAACAGGGAGCTAGGGAAGTGTCCCCAAACCTCTGCCCACAAGAGCCTGAGTGCCTCCCCTCATCCAACCATTCAATGAGCAGCTCTCCCTGGGGCTCCTTCTGGGGTTACAGGCACAAATCTGTAGCTGGCTGCAGCCTGTCACACTCCAGCCTTGTCCAGGCTCCCATGTTTTCTGCCTTCTTGTTTCTGATGCTGTTCTGTTGCAGAAGATCAACACTGGGATTCCCCTTCCTCCTGCCCAGGTGCCTCCCAGCTGCCTCCATGTGAAGCAGAAGCCAGGTAATTCCTGGGCAATTGGGATTAGTGGGTGAAGCTGTGCCCAAACCCTGCTCTTTAGGGGGTGTGAGGAGGTGGTGGCCCACTGCAGCCTCTGCTGACTGCAGGGCTGTTCCTCTGCCTTTGTGCTGTTCTGCAGATCCTCCTGGGGAAGAAAAAGCCTGTGCCAATGATGCCAGTGCCCACATGGACTCCAAGGTGAGGTGTTCCACAGGCTGAAGCTGGCACAGTCTCAGGAGACATGGGCTGGCAAAAGTGAAAGATTCTTGCCCAAAATTCCTGAGCTGCTCCCAAATCACTGGGGAAAAAAACTTCCTCTGACCCCTTTTCCATTCTAAAGAGAGGCTCCCATGTGGTCTTTCCTTCCAGTTTGTGACCATCCCACTTTGTGACAGACAGCCCAAGCTGTTGCCACCCTCTGAGGCACCAGGAGCACCAAATGCATCAGAGTTCTTGTGCACATGCTTTACAGCCCACTTTGCAAGAGGCAGTTATCTTTGAACACCCTGCTGTCCCTTTCCCCCTCTTCCTGTGTTCCATTTTCTGTCCCTATTAGTCTGGAAAGCTCAAATTTATTATTCAAATTCATTCAAATTTGCCCTGTTGGGTAATGTCCTCTGAGGCACTTCCATGCCATTGTCACCCCTGCATGTGATGCCCCTGTAATGACTCCGTGGCACTCTGGGGACACCACCTCTGTTCTCCAGCTGCAGGTCAGCTCTGCCACCCCTCTTTTAGGGCTTTTAGGGTAATTTTTTCAGGTGTAATTCAGCCAAAGGACAACACAACAGAGGAATGTGGCTGGTCCTCTCCAGCTGGCTGGAGGAATTGGGGCCCTGATCATACAATTTTGGGTTAAGGAGGTACCTATAAAATGACAACCAAAACCAGAATTCCTGGGTCATGGGAGGAGCATTTGATCCTGGGCTTTGAATACAGAGTTCCCCCTTTGAAATTCAGGTCTGCATTTTGATGATGTTCTACTGTGACATGGCAGCACAGAGATGAGGGATTTTGTCTGTGTCACCTCTCTGAGAGCAGATATTGTCACTTGGGTTTGTTAGAGTCAGTCGTGGTCCTTCTTAGTCCGTGAACTTCATAGTCAGTCTAGGTTCTTCCCCCAGAGGGTGCTGGGCACTGCCCAGGCTCCCCAGGGAATGGGCACGGCCCCGAGGCTGCCAGAGCTCCAGGAGCGTTTGGACAGCGCTGCCAGGGATGGACAGGCTGGGATTGTTGGGGGGTCTGGGCAGGGACAGGGGCTGCCCTGGGTGATCCAGGTGGGTCCCTCCAGCTCATTCTGATTCTCCCCTGTCCCCACAGATGCCCCCGGGGTGCGGGGATGCCCCTGCGGGCGCAGCCAGGCCGGCGGTGCTGCGGCTGCACTGCGAGTGCTCGCTGGTGCTGCGGGCGGGCGAGGCCCCGGCCCTGCCGGCCCTGCGGGCCCTGCTGCGGGACAGGCTGGCTCAGCAGGCACAGCGGGGCACGCTCAGGTACGGGGCTCTGGGCTGTGATGGGGCAGCAGCCATTCCCCTCAGGACACGGGCACCCAACTGCCTCTGCGCTCCTGGGAGCGTTTATCTGAGGCCAAACCCCCAGATCCAGCAAAGCTGTGAGCACAAAGATGTGAGCACACAGTCTGCCTAGAGGGCAAACCTCACCGTGGCCTTAGGGTTGGACAGCAGTGTGATAACCGTGGGGAGGCACATGCTGTTCCCCTTGCAATCCCCTCCCAGTACATAAAGGGCTCAGGAAGGGCTGGAGAGGGACTTGGGGGACACAGGCATAGAGTGACAGGACAACGGGGAATGGCTTCAAACTGACAGAGGGCAGGGCTGAATGGGATATTAGGAAGAAACTCTTTAATATAAGAGTGGTGAGGCCCTGGCACAGGTTGCCCATAGAGATTGTGGATTCCTCATCTCTGGAGCTGTTCACAGCCAGATTGGATAGGGCTTGGAGCAACCTAGTGTAGTGAAAGATTCTCTGCCCATGGCAGGGAGTTGAAACTAAATTATCTTTAAGGGCCTTCCAAGCTAAACCATTCTATGACTCTGTAATTGTATGGGCCTTGGAAACCTAAAGGATCTTTCCTAGGAACTGTATCATGGTCAAGAAAAAGAGAGAACAGAAGGAAAAACTCTGTGTAGATGCAGCTGCTGCAGATGGGATTTTGTCCCACTCAGCTCAGCCTTTGCAGTAACAAGGATCAATGCAGAGCAATCTGGGACTCAGGCAGAAGATCCTGGGGTGAGGTCTCCCTGATTGTGACACCCCTTGGGGCACACAGTGGCATCAGGGGAGTTTAGGATCTTTCCCTCAAGTTTGTGTGTGAGGAGGTGACAGTGTCACTCCCCACAGTGCCACTTCTGCCTGCTGAGCATGTGGGGTGGCCTCATGTCACTGTGCAAGGGGACGAGCTCAGAGCTGGCCTGCAAACGGGACTGTAAAGATTGAGGGTGGCAGAGGGCTGGGCTTGCCTCCAAATTTGGCTTTAAAGGAGATGATTTGCTCAGCATTAGTGAACCCTTGCAGCTACCGGCTCCTGGATGGCACAGAGCTGGGGACAGTGTCAGGACAGGAAGACCTGGGGAAGGTGTGGCAGCAGCTGACTGAGGGCAGGCTGACACTCTGCTGCCAGGTGAGTGGGCTGGGGAAATGTCTCTGCTGGGCTGGACTCCAGTCTCTTCTTTGCTTTACAACCTCCATGCTGGCTTTTTCCTGCAGGATTCAGACTCCCACTCGGGCAGACCTGTTCTCTACCAGATGCTGGCTCAGCATTCTTACCTAGCACAGGGACCAGGAGACCTGGAGTTCAGCAAGGGAGATGTGCTGGATATCCTCTCTGAAGGTAGCTCTCCAGTCCTGCTGCTGGGCCAGGCTCTTGGAGTCTGCTGTGGGGAGGCACTGGGGAAAATGTGGCCTCTCCAGTGCTGTCTCAGGTTCATACTCTCAGGAGTTACATGCTTGCACTGGTTTTACCCAGAGTTAAATTCCAGCCATGAAAACTCTCACTAACCCCACTCATATGGGCCAGGGATCATTCCTCCTCCTTTATGTTTTCCAGTGAACAAGGACTGGCTGGAAGGACGCTGCAATGGCAAGACTGGCATCTTCCCCAAATGCTTTGCCATTCAGACCAGCTGTGATGCTGCCTCCTTATAGCAAACAGGAGCCTTTTCCTGCCTGACTGCACCGCCAGGTGTGGGACACACTGCTCCCAGCTCATTTGGGCCCCAGCCAGCACAGCAAGAAGCTCTGCCATATCTGGACAGGGGATATCTCCCACTCAGATTCATGGGGACAGTTCCAGTAGTGATGGCATTTCCTACAGCATGTTCCCTGACCTCGTGCTTACACTGCCAAAGATGTGTCTGTGCAGAACAGAGAGCAAGGGAGAGGGCTCTGGAGTTTGGCTGTGGGAATTGTCCATGTGGCAGCTCAGGCTTCTGGGTAGGAAGAGATTCCCCTGCGTGGGAAGAGTTTCCCCTTGCTGTAAGTCTTCACCCCTTCTCCCTTGTTGCTCATGTTGAGGCTGGGAAGGCTGAGCCTCACTGCCAAAGCCAACGGTGGCTGGCAGGGGCAGAGGCCTGTTCCCCAGGCTCTCGGGTCACTTAACCTTAACCTTATCTCCACCAGCCAGAGATGCTTCTCTTTCAAAAGGCTTTTGAACCAGTTTGCAATGGGATTAATTGGATAACACCACTGTCTTCCATAGCAAATACTCTATGGACCTGACCATTTCTTGGCCAGATGCCTTTGGCACTTTTCTTAAGCCAAAAGGCCAAGGTGGGATCTTGGAGCACAGAGAAGAGGCAGCTGTGGGAATCCCCACTGCTCAGCAGCTCTGGGCTGTGAGAGAGCCCTGGAGGCCCTGAGGAAAGGGCTGTCTGGGAAGTGCAGTGCTGGGCTGGTGCTGCAAGGACTGAAAGCCCTAATTCCTACAGCTGGGCTGGGCTGGGCTCTGCTGATCTAAATAAAATTCTCAAGTGCCTAGAGCTGGAGCCTGTTCTGGATTTGATGTCTTGACAAAACTTGGCTATGTAACTTGAATATAAAATAAACCCTGAGCCAGAGTTGGCAACTCTTAAATCAACTTTCACTTGTGTTCTGCTGAGATATGCCAGTAAGTATTTTTAAAGACAGCTGACAGTGTCTTTGGGAAGAGATTCTGTCACATACTACAAAAATATTGCACATCTTGCACAGGGCAGGATACAGATGATGTCATCCCTCTGCTCAGTTAGGTGCCCACCACGGCTCTCCATTGCTTCCCATGGCTGTTGGAAGAGTAGCCCAGCAGGACTGGGAGTGCCAAAGAAACTGTGCTAGGCCAAGCAGTGACATTCATATTTGACAAAAAAACTGATTTTATTTCTAGTTTGAATTTTTCTGGCTTCATCCAGCCAGCAAGACTCAATCAGGTTTTGGCAGTCAGATTAAAGGAGTCTTTCTCTTGGAGAGAGATCAAGACACCTTTGTCATCTTCCACATTCACAAAGGTGACCCAGTCAGATCTCCTGAGCAATGGAGATGGGTCTAATGCCTTCATTCTTTTCCACTTTCCACCTCTTCTGCACCACTTCCCTGCCTGGTTTAGTGGGCAGGATGCCTCTAGTCAGGAGGCTGAGAGCTACTTTGTTTTCCAGAAACACTGTAGGAAAACAGCCACCAGGCCTGCCACAATGGCCAGCACAAGGAAGGAGACAGCCCCTGCCCACAGGCCGGGCTGGTGGCCCTTGACGTGCAGCAGAGCCTCAGCAGGGATCATGTTGGTGAAATTCAGCATGAAGCCCAGTGTCCATCCAATGTCTGTGTTTGCTGCCTGAGGGAAGACAGCATAGGGCATCATCCAAAACCACCTCTCCCAGGCACCAGCAGCTTGGTGTCAGGGGCTGAGGGGCACCTCTCCCCTGAGCTGTCCCAGCTGCCGTTTCACCCGGGGACCAGGCTGTGATGAATCTGATTTTGCCAGCAGCAGTTGCACAAAGAGCTTTCCTGTCCCCCCTCCCCCAGGGCTAAGGGACAGATGAACATGGATGACTGTTCTGATCCAGGTGTGCCTCTGTGACCTGCACATGATTTTGGATCTGGGCTTTCCTCCATCCCCATAATCCTTCTAATTTGGCTGCAGAGTCAGTAAGGTCAGAAAAGACCTTTAAGATCATGGAGTCCAGCCATCAGCCCAGTACCACTGCTGTGTTCATCACTGAGCTGTGTCCTTCAAGTGCCACATCCACATGTTGTTGGAAACTTCCTGGGATGGTGCCTCCACCACTGCCCTAGGCAGCCTGTTCCAAAGCCTGACACTTTCCATGAAAAAAACATCCCTAGTACTTAACTAAGCTTCCCTTGGCACAACTTGAGGCTGTCTCCTCCCATCCTGGAAATATTCTGGCCAGGACATACTCTGGTTCATACTCTGGTGGTCATGGGGCCACCATCACCTCTCTGATAACAACAACAGAGACCAAAGTGCCAAATCCTGCTCTGCTTTTCCCTGACCCCCTTAAAATCAGCTACATTCAGGGAAAGTGAAACATGAGCTGGATCAGAGGTTTGGGGATGGCTAAGAGAGAGCAAAGCTCTCCTGGGATCCCTGAGGAGCAGCCATGAAATAGGGACATATTTCTGGCACAGAGGACTCCAGAGATGCTGCTCCTGAACATGTCCATCCTCTCCTGGTGCCCACAGGTGTTTACCTGCCTGCTGAAGTGGATGTTGCTCCAGGTGTGCTCGTTGAACTTGTAGCCATCGAGCAGCAGTGTCAAGATGTAAATGGCCACAGAGCAGTAGGTGTGCAGGTACTTCAAATCCTGCGGGAAGCTCTGCACCAGCTGTGGGGCCATGGGGGACACAGTGCAACAGGGAATGAAAGAGATGCTCAGAAACCCTCCCTAGCCCAGGGAACAGCAGGGCTTGTATTCCAAGGGCAGAGATTCGGGACAGGATAAGCACAAGGCTCCTGGCTGCCTCTCACAGGGCCCTCACCTCTGTCCAGCTCCTCCTGCAGAAGGACAGGACTGTGGTGTTGACTTCACTCAGAGACTGCTGGCGGGTCAGGTTGAGGAAGTGGAAGGTGTAGTAGAACCCAGCGAAGGCCTGGGGGGCAAGGGGACATGGTGAAAACCACAATTCCTTCCTCATCTGAGAAAAGACCCAGGAGGCCCTCTTGCCTGGGAAGAGTCCCAAGTAATTCTAAGGGTTCTGAATCTGGCACCACCTTGATGGTCTATCACAAAGTCTCAGAGCTGGCTGGCAGCCCTGGGGCTGCTCTTGCAATCTGAGCTAGCTCAGACAGGCTCCCTCAGACAAGTCATGCTGTTTTCCTCAGGGAAGGCTGGGACATGGCAGGAGGCAGAAGCCACCACTGAGCATAGAAGAGGTTTGCAGATAGAAACAGCTCTGAGGATCCCTCTCTCCCCACTCCTTCCCAGAGTCAGAGGCAGAGGAGACTCCCAGTCTCTGCTGTCACCCTCCAACAGGCACAGAGACAGAGGCTGCTTACCAAGAACTGTCCCCGCACGAGGGGCTGGTACACCCCATTGAACCCGCACGGCCACTGCGCCCCGCAGCTGAAGTTGAAGAGTCTCTGCACGGCCGTGCCACACGCGGCTGGGTCCCCTGTCCCCGTCACACTGAGGACAAGGCCAGGGCTGGCTGAGCTTGGTGCACGCACACAGGGGCTATTGTAGAGCTCTGCCACGGTGAGGTTCTCCTGGTACCCCCGGGGGTAGCAGGGGTGGGAGATCTGAGCACTCGAGCTGGCCTGGAGAGAAACAGAGCCGTTAACGGGGCTGCCATGCCACTGAGACCTGGCCCACAGCCCATCCCAAAAAGCAGGACCTACACCCCAGGAGGACTGGATGCATCCCACCTGTGAGCTCCCTGAGCACCCCTGGCTCCCACAGCACTGGGTTCTGGCTCTGTCCCAGGCCAGTTGTGCAGGGACTGGGCTAGGAAGCCTCTCTCTGGGCAGAAGTGGAGCAAGGGCAAGAGAAAGGTGACAGCAAAAAACCTACAGATACACCTGGGCTTAGGAAACTACAAAATTACAATGCCACTGCATGCCAAGATGTGGGGAGAAGGGAACCCTGGCTGGCAACCACCACCACCTTCCACCCAAATGAGGGAATTTTTTGCTTCCCCAGATAAATTCCAAGCCTCTGCCGATTGCCAACTCTTTGCCCACAGGCACACCAAGCATGGCAGGGAGAGATGTGCCATGGCACCAGGAGGTGGCTGAGCAGCCCCCGTGCCCCACGGCACCTGGTGCAGAGCTGCCAGCAGCATCTTCAGGGCCTGGCTCTGCCCGTAGCACAGGTAGCTGTGGCTGTACAGGGAGTAGTTGGTGCCGTACAGCCGGAAGAACACGGACGTGTTCCTGTCCTCCACAGGCACCCCGGGCTGGAAGGTGATCTGCGTCGAGGCACCGCCAAGGTCCAGAGCTCCCAGAACCTCGGTGTCCTGGGGATGTTCCCATTTCTCTGCAAACGAGAACTGGCCCAACACACAGCAAGAGTAAGGCTGAGCTGCAGGCACTCACACTCGAACTCACACTCACACTCCCTTCTCTCCAGGAATTTCAGGCTCAGAAGCCCCACAGGCACCTTCCATGTGCTCCTGGCTCCCTGTTTTAACCCCTTCCTGCCCACACCCTCCTCAACCCACAGACACTTCCACAGAGCACTGAGGCGGGGCTTCTTGGCTGGTGCACATCTGCTGGGATCCACACACTCTGAGCAGGGAAAAAGGAATGCTATCATCCAGGGGCTGATACCGCCGCCATATCCTTGGGATCCCAAAATCCACCCGTGTGTCAGCACACGAGAGCACAGGGCCAGGCTGAGATGGACACAAAGATCCCGTTAATCACGTGAATGGGGTTGAGCCTGCGGCCACAGGGCACATTTGGTTGGGTGACCAAAGCTCCATTCTTCCCACCTCTGCAAATAAGGCAAGCTGGCTGTAGCTCAACCAGGGACATTCTCCCCGCTCCCCCTCCCTGCCCTCTCCCCGAGCTGCACCTTGACCAGTGTCTGCAGCAGGTAGTTGACAGTGATCCAGCCAAAGGAGCCCTCCTCGCTCCCCGTCAGGATCCGAGCTCCGCGGAAATCCACAGGGTACTCCCCAATGGCCTTGGACACCTCGGCAAAGACCTGCTCGGCCTTGGTGCTGTTCTCCTCCCTGCCAGCAAAGGCACAAACACCTCAGCTGCTGCAGCCCCTGGCTGGCAGCTCGCGGAGCCGGGCTGGCAGCGAGAGACTGCTGTGCCCAGCCAAGGAGCTGCTCGGAGACATCTCCCCTGCCTGCAGGTGTCTCCTGCAAACTCCTAATCCCTCACCCGGGCCCTTGGGAATCTCCCTAAAAACGCTGCCTGCAGGCTCTGCTGGAGCACTGGGAAACTTCATGCCAGCCTGGCAAAGGGGGCTCATCCCCTCTGGGGCTGCTGCCAGGCTGGGGCTGCACAGGGCTGGCCGTGGCCCCTGGGCACGGCCAGCGGCTCTCCCGGACACTCCAGGGCATGGCAGACAGGGATGCTCTGCCCATCCCCACGGCCCGGCCGGGCAGCACCCCTGTGGCCCAGCCCCTGTGCCCCGGTGCCAGCCCCGGCTCTGGTGCAGTGCAGGAGCGCCGGGAAAGGCGGGAGGTGCCAGCCTGGCCGTGCCGGTACCTCAGCAGCCGCATGCCGGCCGTGGCCCCCAGGTACGTGGGGGTCTCCCGCTGTTGCTCGGCCGGGATGATCTTCATGGCCTTGTCCAGGCAAGGCTTCAGGCTGGCGCCAGCCCCCGCCGGGTCGTCTGCGTAGCTGGAGATGCCGGGTCCTGCCACAGGGAACCGGTGATGGAGAGAGCCCAGCGCTACCCCGGAGGGACAGCACAGCAGGGGACATGTCCACCCAGAAATCCCGTAGGGCTTTTTTGTTGCTTGCCTCGGGTAATCCCAGCCTTGCCAGGTGCAGCCCTGACCCGTGCTCGGTGCTGTCCTGCCAGGAGGCAGCAGTTGAGCCATGGCCACAAGCCCTGGGAGCCAACGGAGCTCCTGCTCTGGGCAGAACGAGAGGGCTGCAGGCGTGGCTGGGGATGCTGAGCACGGGCCTGATCCTGAAGGACCGTGGCACAAACACAGCTCTTCCTCATTTTCCTGAGGAAGGAGTGTGGTGTCCTGCACCCTGCTGCAAGGGCACATGGAGCTGATAGGCACACAGAGGTGCCCTTGCACAGCCTCCCTATTTTTAGAGGCTGGCACTGGATCTGAGAACCCGGCATGGTGCTGCAGTCAGTAGGGACAGGCTCTCGGGTGGAAATCTCACTCTTTATCTTCCAGGGAGCTTTGCACTCAATGATTGCCATTAGCCCAGACACCCCTTGCTTTACACTTTGCCCTCAGCCAGACCTTTGCAGTTAACCAGTAACTGCCACACCACCGCTGCCGAGCGGGACATGAGGGCAAGGTGAGCTCTGAGCCCTCTTGCCCCCTGCCCAGGCACCTCTGCCCTGGCCTGGTGGCTTTTGCTAGCCTTAGCCCAGCTCCATGAACTATTTATCTGATCCCAGATCTGCTCTCTATCCTGGGCATTTCCTTCTGAGAGACTTGTCCTTGTGCCAAAGCCTGACAGCACTTTTGGAATAGGAATAAACACCCCGTGGGTATTAAAAAATGCCCAATAAATAAATTAGCATTTATCACACCTGGCATGAATCAGCTTTTTTTGTGTGGAACAGCCATGCAGGGCAGCCCCAGGTGAACTGGGCATGGAGAGGAAGGATAAATCCCAGCACACTCACCAGACACAGAGCAGGCCTCCACCTGGGAGACAATACCGGTGCCATTCTCCTTGTCTGCGGGCCACTGGTAGATGTAGAGGGACGTGTGTGTGGAGCCAGCATCAAACACCAGACCGTACTGGGGAGGCACAGGGGACACGGGGTCACCCTGTGACCAGCATCACCCACTGAAGAGCAAGAGAAGCTCCAGGAGACCCATCGGAGCTCCCGGTGGGCAGGGGAGCCTTGAGTGGACAAACAAGACTGGGGGTCACCAGGACAGAAAAAGTCTGGTGGCATTGCAGTCACCAGCTGTGTTGGGGAGAAGGATTTATCCCAAGCCCCTGGAGCTGGCAGTGCTTTGGGATGAAAAAGCTGCATGTGCTGTGGGGCCAGGCACAGTGACCAGATTCAGCCAGACCACCCCAATCTGTGCAGGGCTTTGTCCCCATGTTGGTGACAAACATCACAGCCTTCCTGAAACCTGGGCAAAATCCAACACCCAGCAGATAGCCAGCAGCCAAGTAAGAGCTGTATTCCTCCCGAGGACCCTACCTTGGTGCTGGGGGGAAGAAACACATCCTTCACATTCACGACGCTCAGAATGAGGGCGATGACACTGCAGACACAGGTGGCTGCCAGGAGACCAGCAATGGCCTTGGCTTTGGAGCCCATTCCTCCTCCAACCTGCAAGCACAGCCCCAGCTCCCAGCTCACACCTCATGGATGGATATGGGACTTTCCCCTTCCTGACAATGAAGCCATTCTCTGGTGCATGGCTGCTCTTAGCATGGAAGAGGATAATATCCATGGGCTCCTCTGCACCCATTCCAGTCGGGCTGTTGGCAGCCTCAGGGTTGGGGCATCCTGCTGTTCTGAGCACTCCCTCCTTGGAGGATTTTCAGCACAGTTTTTTCAGCCCTGCCTTCTCACCTGCAGCCCGACAGTACCTGGATCCCAGCCCACTGCCCTGCTCAAGCTGTTGCCTGGCTGGCAAGTCAGCAGCTTCCTTCACAGCAGCATCACCGGGGGAAGCCTGGCCGTGGCTAGCTGGAGTTCCAAGCTGGGAGCAGGATCTCACAGGGCAGGGTACCAGTGTGACCGTCCCCTCTGGGGTGCAGAGCCACATCCCTCCAGCACCCACATTCTGCCACCTCAAAACCCATCCCACAACACTTGGGACCAGGTCACATCTGTTGCCCAGCAGGCCCAGATTGTTTCTGAGAGGGTCCTCTCTGCTCCAGGCAGGGAACAGCATCTCCAAGTATGTGTCTCCTGCCTGGCCCAGCTCTTGCTGATGCCATAGCATGTAAGAGACACACAGGGACAGTCTCCATGCCTGCTATGATCCCCACACCTCTCCTGCAGCCTCAAGGGCAGGCAGGAGGGCAGAGGCAGGAAGCTGGGCACACAGCCCATAGCCAGGCTGGAATGCCCACAGCCATTGCCCTTGGGGACTGGAGCACTTCCCACTTGTCCATTCAGAGCTTAGCTCCCAGCAGAAACAGCCTTCAGACACCCCTAAGAAATTGCAGGAAAGCAAAGAGTCTGGTTCTCTGTGACAGCCTCAGCACAGGTCAGCTGAGATATCCATGTGCTCAGCATGCCACAGCTGGGCCAGATGTGCTTTCTGAAATGCACAGCTCTCCTTCTCTTCCTGCACTGCACTGCCCAGTGCCATGAGCCACACAGGCAGGATGCCTGCTGGGAGCCAGGCTGACCTTGCTTCACACTCCAGGTGAAAACTGCAGATGGCCTGAGAGCCCTGGGCACCAGAGATGTGGGCTTAACCCCACCAGTGCTTTGGGTGGAACCTGAAGCTGTCACTTGGCTACACAATTCTCCTGTGAGTGCAGAAAATCCCTGAGAAATTCCCCTGCCCTTTTCCCAGGTCAGTGGAGAGGAAAGATCTTTGACAAGGTCAAAGGAGATGCTGATTCCTGTTTCGGAGTCAGCATCTCTAGCAATGAACAAGAGTGACCAATCTCCTACATGGCATGAGAACAGCTGTTCTTTGGGCCCATGTCATGGGACATGGGGCCACCAAAATCCCTTATCAGACCTTGTCCTATAGCCAGCAGCCTTCCCTCTACAGTGACTATAGCCGGAAGAGATCGTATGGAATCAGCTTATAAGTCCTTGTCATAGAAAGAGGGAATCATTAAGGACTTTGAGACATTAAAGTGATGATTGATTCAAAGTGATCTCAGACTCCAATCATTAAGCCAGCATCACCATGATAACCATTTAACTATGTCCCCAGTTGTCGCATCTGCAGTCCTGCCAGCCCTTCTGGAGTGTGCCCAGATGTAACTGTGCCGTTGGGATGTGATTCATCTGCTCCAGGTAACAAACAAAACAATGGCAAAAGTCCCCAGCCTACATCCTGGAAAAAAAAAGTCCCCAGCCTACATTCTGTCCCAGGCACTGTGAAATGGAAGGACACAAATTGGTGATAAATTGCACTGTGCTACATGCAGGAGAGGGTGGGAAATGGGCTCCTCCTGCTCTGGTAGGGACTAATTCCCATTTTGACTGGACAGGGGGCAACATCCAAAGGCAGCACAGAGTCAGCTCTCCCGGGCAGGAGAACAGGGCACAGGAAGGGAGCCCTGTGGGTGGGGAACAATGTGAGAAGCTGATCGATCTGTCCAGGCTTTCTGTGGCATCCCGGGGCTGGCTACCACCCGTGCAGGATCAGGAAGGTGGTGCTGATGCCTTCAGAGGTGCAGAGGAGGCACGACGCTGCACAGTGCCTGCCCATTTCCAGGTGTGGAAAGTTTCCAGCTGTGCCCAGCAGCTGGACCAGGGCTGCACTTGTTTGCTTAGGGCTTTCCATGACGAAGGGCTCGACAAATACCTGTGGGACATCCCTCACTTGCAGCATCCCTCGTGTGCAGGGAGCAGGGGCTTAAAAATTGGGGCAAAAGGCTCAGAGCCATGCTGGATCTAAACTGCCTGTTGCTCAGGACAATGGGGGGTTGACTTCCCAGTGGGCACGTTTGGGATTTGAAAGCCAAAAGGGCTCTGAAGGTTCTAAGAGGGTGACTGTGGATTGCCAGGAGCATCCTTGCCAGGCAGAGCAGTTCCCTGCATCCCACCTCTCATCAGCGCTGGGGCTTGGCAGCGCCCTCCATGACCGGTCCCTGTCCCCTCCGTGCCCCTCTGCCCCTTGCACCTGGGCACCTCGTGCGGCAAGTGGCCGCCCCAGCCCTTTCGTCCTGCCCCACCAGCCCGCGGAGCGTGTTTCCCCCGCTGCTGCCCAGGGCCCGCTCCCAGACCAGCTCCACCGAGGGGAGCCCCCGGCCCCGGCTGCCCCCGTGCCTGCCCCAGCTCACCCCGTTGGCTCCGGCCGCCACTCCGGCCCCGCCACGCTCGGCCCGGACTCAGCGCGTACCTGGAGCTGGGAGCCCGCTCCTGGGACAAAGGCTGTGCCGCCGGCGTGGCCCTCCCCTTGGCCCCGGACCAGCAACCTGCCCAGGAGAGCGCTTGTCCGGGAGGCAGCGAGGCTGAGGCTGGAGAGCCGGGGTGGAAAGAGCATTCGGGATTAACCACTTCGCTGCTGGAGGAGCGGCACAGACCGGGAGCTGTGCTGCCCGCGGAGATCAGCGAGGGACAGATCCCAGGCAGCTCCTGCCCCCGGAGCCTGCGAGCGCCTTGTGCCGGGACGCGGCAGCAGCTGAGCTCCGGGAGCCTCAGGCATCCCTGCCAGACCTGTGGCACAAACAACGTGAGGGGCTGAGCCTGCCCTGTCATCCTGCTGTCACCCTGCTGTCACCCGGCTCTGCTGGACCCCCTCTGTCCTGCAGGCAGAGCCAGGCTGGCGGCGGGGGTCGGGACAGAAAGGAAGGACCTGACAGGTGAAGAGCTGTCCCCACAGCTATCCACGTGGGATCCATCCCCACAGGCAGGAACCAAACTGTCCTCACAGTTAGGGAGCCATCCCTGACCCATGGGGTCCTGTCTGTTCCCACGGCCAGCACCTGTCCATGTTCAGAGTCCCGTGGATGAGAGACAGAGACAGTGCAGGCAGGGAGCAGGCGGGGTACAGGTGGGGTACAGGCAGGTACAGGTGGAGTACAGGCGGGGTACAGGTGAGGTACAGGCAGATACAGGTGGGGTACAGGTGGAGTACAGGCAGGGTACAGGTGGGGTACAGGCAGGGAGCAGGCGGGGTACAAGTGGTGTACAGATGGGGTATAGGCAGGGGTACAGGCTGGGGTACAGGTGGGGTACTGGCGGGGTACAGCAGCCTAGAAGCGGGGTACAGATAGGCAGGAAGCAGGCGGGGTACAGGCGGGGTACAGGCAGGGAGAAGCCGGGTACAGGTGGGGTAAGGCAGGGAGCAGGCGGGGTACAGGCAGATGTCCAGGCAGGCCAGGGCCCGCCGTCCGGTGCGGGCAGCGGCAGCCCCGAGCTCCCCGCTCTCTCCGCCCGCGGCAGTGCCCAGAGCCCGCCCCAGCCGGGGCCGGACCCGGACGTCCGAGAGCGGCTCAGCTTCGCTTTCGCTTCGCTCTGCTCAGCCGGGGCCCGGGGCCGGCGGGGAACGGGCTGTGCCCCGATCGCCGCCGCACGTAGGGACGGACAGGGCTCCGGGCACAGGTACGAGACGGCCGGACCGCAGCACGGGGGAGCTTCGCCCCTGCCCCTTCCCGGCGGCTCGGGGCCAGACAAATTCGTGGTCTCCCCACCCGCCCACCTCATGTCCCAGGGGGTCACTTAAGGGGTAGGGGGAACCACGAGCTGCAGGGAGAAGGGGACCCCCGGAGGGGCTGGAGGCTCGGGGCAGAGGCAGGCTGCTCTGGCAAAATCCCTTCCTCCTCCCAGACCCTCCCGAAGATCCTCCGTCCCGAAGATCCTCCCAAAGACCATCCCTCCCCACAGACCCGCCTCCCAAAGACCATCCCTCGCCCAAACCCTCTCCCTAAAGACCCTCCCTCCCCACACACCCTCCTCCCAAAAGCCACCCCTCCCCACATAGTCCCTCTCTGCAGACCCTCCTCCTAGACACCACGCCTCCCCGCAAACCTCCCAAAGACCATCCCTTCCTACAGACCTCCGCAAAGCTCATCGATGTCTCCGCGCCTGCTCAGGGTGCTGGGTTGGGGCTCGGCGGCCGTGCTGGGGCTGCTGACGGTGGCCGTCTTCGTCCTGGTCCTGATCCCGGCAAAGGATGCTGTCCTTCCTACCACGATCAAAGTAGGTGTCCAGTGAGACCTGGGGAAGCCTGGGAATGCCACGAGCCCCTTTCCACCTCGAATTCTTCCATCAGCCCTGCCTTCCTTTCAGCTTGCAAGTTTCCCCATAACTAGCTCAGCTTTTCAGGACTTAACCTTATCAAGGTGGCACTGGGCGGATCAACCTCCGCCAAACCACGGTCCTGGCTACTTGCTAAGGATGGAAGAGAGAAATGCAGCCTTCTCTCCATGACTGCTCCATTTCCCACCACAGGCACTCTCTTCCCTGTTTTCAGACATCCAGGTCACCTGTTGGGTTTACACCTCTCTCCCCTACTGCTTTCTGCTGTTGGTCTGCTAAAAAATGTCAGGTTTTGTGAGATTTGCCAAAGGCCTGGGAGCAGCCTGAGCCCTTCGGCCCATGCCCAGATGCCTCCCTGCTCTGCAGCTCACCCCGCTGACCTGCACGTCCTTGCTGAGCTGTAACTCGCTGGAGTGGCGAAACCGGGGCCGTTAGATATGGAGCAGGGCTGCTGAAGGGAGGGTGGATGTGCAGACCTCTGCTGCTCATGGTCACACAGGGGAAGCAGGAGCTCTCAGAAACCCCCGTGGCACTTGGTGCAGCCCCGAGCCAGCTGTGAACCCGTGTCCCCTGTGCCTCTCCAGTACGGTCTGGTGTTTGATGCTGGCTCCACACACACGTCCCTCTACATCTACCGGTGGCCTGCACACAAGGAGAACGGCACCGGTATTGTCTCCCAGGTGGAGGCCTGCTCCGTGTCCGGTGAGTGTGCGGGGATCTGTCCTCCCTCTCTCCCAGTCTCCTGGATCGCTGTCCCAAAGTCTCACAGCACCATCACTGATCCGAGTCTTTCAGCCTGTTCTTGGGCTTTGGGCCTGCTTTGAAGGGAGATTGCCTTGTGGGGAGTTGCAGGAAAGGGTCAGGGGATAGTCTGTACCTGAGGGAGCCCTTCAGCCATTGGGAGGTGCAGAGGTGGGGGAGGGATTGGACTTAGCTCAGGTCCTGCAGCCAGTCCTGTCCAGATGTGCATCACCTCATAGCTAGGATGTGCAGTTTGCTCCTTCTGACTTGCCTCAGCTTGCTTGGCTTCTTCTGACTTGCCTCAGCTTCCTTGGCTTTTTTACCCCATCTGTTCGCATCTTCTTTCATTATGTGCAACTTCATGTGCCCAAAGGGCCACCCAAAAGCTCTGCAGAAGTCTGTGAGCAATCCAGTATCTCCACTCAGGTGCTGCCTGACAGCTGCTGGGGGCAGCAGTTTGCATTTTGGTATCTGTGGAGCTCCACAGAGGGCAGGACTGGGGCTATGGCTGGGACATCAGGGTGTGTCTGAGCAGGCCTGGTAGAGATCCCTGGAGAATGGGGGGACATGTCCCCTGCTGTGCTGTCCCTCCGGGGTAGCGCTGGGCTCTCTCCATCACCGGTTCCCTGTGGCAGGACCCGGCATCTCCAGCTACGCAGACGACCCGGCGGGGGCTGGCGCCAGCCTGAAGCCTTGCCTGGACAAGGCCATGAAGATCATCCCGGCCGAGCAACAGCGGGAGACCCCCACGTACCTGGGGGCCACGGCCGGCATGCGGCTGCTGAGGTACCGGCACGGCCAGGCTGGCACCTCCCGCCTTTCCCGGCGCTCCTGCACTGCACCAGAGCCGGGGCTGGCACCGGGGCACAGGGGCTGGGCCACAGGGGTGCTGCCCGGCCGGGCCGTGGGGATGGGCAGAGCATCCCTGTCTGCCGTGCCCTGGAGTGTCCGGGAGAGCCGCTGGCCGTGCCCAGGGGCCACGGCCAGCCCTGTGCAGCCCCAGCCTGGCAGCAGCCCCAGAGGGGATGAGCCCCCTTTGCCAGGCTGGCATGAAGTTTCCCAGTGCTCCAGCAGAGCCTGCAGGCAGCGTTTTTAGGGAGATTCCCAAGGGCCCGGGTGAGGGATTAGGAGTTTGCAGGAGACACCTGCAGGCAGGGGAGATGTCTCCGAGCAGCTCCTTGGCTGGGCACAGCAGTCTCTCGCTGCCAGCCCGGCTCCACGAGCTGCCAGCCAGGGGCTGCAGCAGCTGAGGTGTTTGTGCCTTTGCTGGCAGGGAGGAGAACAGCACCAAGGCCGAGCAGGTCTTTGCCGAGGTGTCCAAGGCCATTGGGGAGTACCCTGTGGATTTCCGCGGAGCTCGGATCCTGACAGGGAGCGAGGAGGGCTCCTTTGGCTGGATCACTGTCAACTACCTGCTGCAGACACTGGTCAAGGTGCAGCTCGGGGAGAGGGCAGGGAGGGGGAGCGGGGAGAATGTCCCTGGTTGAGCTACAGCCAGCTTGCCTTATTTGCAGAGGCGGGAAGAATGGAGCTTTGGTCACCCGACCAAATGTGCCCTGTGGCCGCAGGCTCAACCCCATTCACGTGATTAACGGGATCTTTGTGTCCATCTCAGCCTGGCCCTGTGCTCTCGTGTGCTGACACACGGGTGGATTTTGGGATCCCAAGGATATGGCGGCGGTATCAGCCCCTGGATGATAGCATTCCTTTTTCCCTGCTCAGAGTGTGTGGATCCCAGCAGATGTGCACCAGCCAAGAAGCCCCGCCTCAGTGCTCTGTGGAAGTGTCTGTGGGTTGAGGAGGATGTGGGCAGGAAGGGGTTAAAACAGGGAGCCAGGAGCACATGGAAGGTGCCTGTGGGGCTTCTGAGCCTGAAATTCCTGGAGAGAAGGGAGTGTGAGTGTGAGTGTGAGTGTGAGTTCGAGTGTGAGTGCCTGCAGCTCAGCCTTACTCTTGCTGTGTGTTGGGCCAGTTCTCGTTTGCAGAGAAATGGGAACATCCCCAGGACACCGAGGTTCTGGGAGCTCTGGACCTTGGCGGTGCCTCGACGCAGATCACCTTCCAGCCCGGGGTGCCTGTGGAGGACAGGAACACGTCCGTGTTCTTCCGGCTGTACGGCACCAACTACTCCCTGTACAGCCACAGCTACCTGTGCTACGGGCAGAGCCAGGCCCTGAAGATGCTGCTGGCAGCTCTGCACCAGGTGCCGTGGGGCACGGGGGCTGCTCAGCCACCTCCTGGTGCCATGGCACATCTCTCCCTGCCATGCTTGGTGTGCCTGTGGGCAAAGAGTTGGCAATCGGCAGAGGCTTGGAATTTATCTGGGGAAGCAAAAAATTCCCTCATTTGTGTGGAAGGTGGTGGTGGTTGCCAGCCAGGGTTCCCTTCTCCCCGCATCTTGGCATGCAGTGGCATTGTAATTTTGTAGTTTCCTAAGCCCAGATGTATCTGTAGGTTTTTTGCTGTCACCTTTTTCTTGCCCTTGCTCCACTTCTGCCCAGAGAGAGGCTTCCCAGCCCAGTCCCTGCACAACTGGCCTGGGACAGAGCCAGAGCCCAGTGCTGTGGGAGCCAGGGGTGCTCAGGGAGCTCACAGGTGGGATGCATCCAGTCCTCCTGGGGTGTAGGTCCTGCTTTTTGGGATGGGCTGTGGGCCAGGTCTCAGTGGCATGGCAGCCCCGTTAACGGCTCTGTTTCTCTCCAGGCCAGCTCGAGTGCTCAGATCTCCCACCCCTGCTACCCCCGGGGGTACCAGGAGAACCTCACCGTGGCAGAGCTCTACAATAGCCCCTGTGTGCGTGCACCAAGCTCAGCCAGCCCTGGCCTTGTCCTCAGTGTGACGGGGACAGGGGACCCAGCCGCGTGTGGCACGGCCGTGCAGAGACTCTTCAACTTCAGCTGTGGGGCGCAGTGGCCGTGCGGGTTCAATGGGGTGTACCAGCCCCCCGTGCGGGGACAGTTCTTGGTAAGCAGCCTCTGTCCCCGCCTCTTGCGGGGACAATGGGAATTTCCAGTAACCCCTGGAAAACTGCTCTAGGACAGTGTCTGAGTAGTGCCTGCCCTGGGAGCTGGGTTTTGCCTGACACATGGAGACACAGAGGGTGCTGATCTGTGTGCCAGGCAGCCCCAGACCTCTGCTCTCCCTGCACCATTCCCTGCCCATTTGGCAGCATTCCCAAGCTCCCTCCCACAGGGTCACTGCCAGCACCTTGCAGGGCTGAGTGGGGCCTCACAGGAAACCCTGCAAATGGGTGGGGGGCATCAGTGGCCTGAGTGCTTCACTAACCTGTCACCTTTGGTCTCGACACCCACAGGCCTTCTCGGGGTTTTATCACAGCCTTCATTTTCTGAACCTGACAGGAGGACAGTCCCTGAGCTTGGTCAATGCCACCATCTGGCAGATCTGCAACAGCAGCTGGGAACAGGTGAGATTCTGCCCAGGAGTGCATTTCACCTGGGCACTGGGTTGCCTGAAGGCTCATCCACAGCCCATCCTCTGCTGTGGTCAGTTGTAGAGAGGCAGGAGGAGCAGATGGAAAGAGGTGGGAGAACAGCCTGCAGCCTCCCGGAGTCTCTTTGCTCTCCCCGTCTTTGCTCCAAGCTGCCCCGAGGGGCTCTTCCCCAATGTGGGCACATCCAGGACTGCTCTGTGTCCAGCCCCCCTCGTTCTCCCACCTCTGCAGGCGCAGGAGTTGTTCCCCACGGCGAGCAGGACCCAGCTCCGTAATGCCTGCACAGCCAGCTTCTACACCCTCACTCTTCTTCTGCAAGGCTACAAATTCAACTACACAACATGGCCTAACATCCACTTCGTCCGGCAGGTAGGAGAGTGTCCGGCAGCCCCCAGCTTCCACACTTTGTGCTGTGAAGTGCCTTGTGCCCATCCTGCTGCTGCTAGGGACAGGGCATACAGGGCAGCACAGCCCCACTGCCCATACCCAGGGCAGCTCTTGAGCTACACTCACGGAGCTTCTGGAACATCTGCCCTGGCCCTTTGTGCTCTCTCCCAGTTTATGTCACTGCTGGGGCTCCTGCAGCCCAAGATGGGCACAGAAATGGTGGTTGTGGAGCAGGACCTGCGGGTGCAAGCTCTTCTCTAGTTTACCTGGTACTTTGCAGTCTTTCCCATTCCTCTTTCCTGTCTGTCTCTGCAGGTTGCTAACGTAGATGTGGGCTGGACTCTGGGCTGCATGCTCAATCTCACCAACATAATCCCCTCGGAGCCTCTCACAGCAGTCACAGAGCTCCCGAGAAACATCTGGATAGCAGCCACAGTTCTGCTGGCCATCATGCTCATCCTCACCTTCTGCCTGCTCACAGCCATGTGCTACCAGACAAACTCCGCAGGCTATGAGCAGCTGTAGCAGCATTGCCTCCAGAGGCTGCCGAGGCCACCGAGTCCTGCTACCACACCTTTGCAAGGAGCTGCTTCCCAGGAATCAGCCTTGTGTGCCCAGAGGCCATGGACTTGTCCTGGGGGGCCCTGAGTCCTGGCCTGGTGAGCTGGAACTGGCACAGCTGTAAAACAGCCTCCTCATAGCTGTGTGCTCTCCAGTTCTCCTTTCCCTGCGCTGCTGGTGGGAGATGCTCCAGGAGGGAGGGCTTGGCCATGTGGGGCAGGGGCTCAGTGCTGGGGCCTGGGGACCACCGTGATGTGGGGTTGCTGGAGATGGAGATTAGGGGGGTCTGGCAGCAGTGGGACTGTCACAACCCACAGCAGAAACCCTGGGTGGGACACACACGTCCTGCCCCATCCCAGGGCCAGGGTCTGCATCTCCCGTGGCCAGCGCCAGTCCCAGGGGCTGTGGCATTGGGGATGTGGGGGGCACTGGCCTGCTAGGCAGGGCTCTGCCTAGGACTGCACGACTCCTCTCCTGCATGAGGTTCCTTTCCAGTCCAGCTGCTCCCCATGCCCCCCGTGCCTGGCAGAGAGTTCATCCTCCCTTTCCAATGCAGGGTGACTTGGGAACACTGCTGGGACATGGCAGAGGCAGCTCCCAGAGCCTCCCTTACATTTTTGGGGAGTCGCACTTGCAGCCAAGTGACGGGTGAGTTGAGACACCTCCTCTTAGAAGGAAAAGGCCTGTCCTCATGCCCTGTTGGCTCCACTCCAAGGTCCAGCGTACACCTCAATGTCTCCAGGGACACCTCCCATAGATTCGTTGCCTCTCCTCTGAGTCTCCGTTATCACCAGTCATTACTTGGGAGACGGAAGTAATAAAATCACAATGATTTCGGAGCAAAATAGCAGGCATTTCCCCACGGGCTGCCTTCTACAATGTTTATTTGCATGATGAGAGCTGTGAGGTGCCCAGCATTCCACAGGGACACCAAAGGTCTGGGAACGCAAACAACATGAATCATCCACAGAGCAGCTAAAAACAAGCAGAACCAAAGGCAAAAGTCGTGGGCAGGACCCAGCTCAGCCATGTGCAGGGCAGGACTCACAGCCACAGGGTCCAGGCCTTCTGCTGGTGGGACAGTGCTGTCTCCAGGAAGGCACTGAGGAACATCAAACCCTTTATTCCAGGTGAAAAGGAAGATGATGAGATGAGTGGCAAGATATGATGATGAGATGGCATGACATGCCATAACACGCTGATGAGATGATGAGATGGACTCTCTGGAGGGGCATGGACCATACTTCTGACTTTGGGTGCTCAGTTTTCTTTCTCTCTTCAAGACCATCTCCATGTAAGCCCCAGCCACAGACCCTCCACAGGGCCAGCCGGGGTCCCATAGAGATCCCTCAGGCTGGCAGATCCGGCAGGGCCCACCTGGCTGTCAGTGACTGTGCTCATGGAGCCGGCGTTCCATGGCACCCTGTCCCCAGGTGCCTGACCGTGCCCCACCAGGCTGGCACTGGAGCACCATCCCATGGCCAGGCTGCCCCTCCACAGCGCCATGGCCAGCTGGTGGGATGAAGCCAAGTCTGTGACAGGCAGTGTGGTGACAGGAGGCACAGCTTTGGCTGAGGCTTCTGCAGGCTGATCCCATTATGTCTCCATGGGATTGGAGCTCCTCTGGAAACCTCAGAGAGTGCTTGTCTGCATGGTCTAGGCCCACGGAAAAGCAGACCCCAGTTCTCTGGAGCTGTAGAGATGAATGTGCTCAGCAGCACAGACCTAGCCCTGGGCTCCAGTCCCACAGGCAGGAGCATGAGGACTCCAGCATGGCCCTGCATCCCTGGCACGTCCCTGCTGGGCTCCCAAACACGGCCAGGCTCCTACAGCCACAGCAGCAGGAGCAGGGCAGTGAGCCCCAAGATGAGGGTGAAGATGATGAAGGTGATGGCTGCAGCCCACAGGGAAGGCCTGTGCCCTTTCAGGGTGGCTGGAGCCTCGGCCGGGATCATGTTGGTGAGGTTCAGCATGTACCCCAGCGTCCAGCCCACGTCGGCACTCCCCGCCTGCCCCGAGAGAGGGGACAGGGGTTAGCCCTACAGGAAAGTCACTGCTGGCACAGGGCCACCCACCCACCCCTGCTCAGCACAAACAGGATGCAGCAGCTGTCCCCACACCAGTGCCATGCCAGGACAGGGGGCTGGCAGGGCTCTCTGGACTGTTGCTCCCCAGCACTCCAACATGGAACTGGCTCTTCCCCAGCACCCCCACACAGGGTCTGGCTCTCCCCAGCACCCCAATATGGGGCTGGTTGTCCCCCAGGACCACCCCTCCTCCCCCTCACGGGCTGGGAGCACTGCCCACCTTCATCTGGAAGATGATGTTGTTCCAGGTGGTCTCGTTGAACTTGTAGGCGTCGAGGAGGAGTGTGAGGATGTAGTTGGCATTGGCACAGTATTTAGGCAGTCGCTTGGGATTTTCTTTGGGGTAGCTGGAAGACAGCTGGGATGGGGAATGTTTGGGGATGAAGGGAAGGCTTTGAAGACAAAGCCCTGAAATGTGCTGTATATGTGGCAGTAGCTCCACAGTCACCAGCATCCAGAAAGAGACTTCTGGGCCAGGCAATGATTTTGGACCTCTCTATACAGGGCAACTTCTTTGGGGAGGAATTACACTCCACATGGAAACAGAGGCACATATTGTAGCTTATTGTAGCTCCTCCTGCCCCAGATTCTCCCATCCCAGCCTCCTCATGCAAGGGCTCCTGCTCTGTGCCCCATGGTGGTGCTGGCACTTTTCTGGGCTTATCCACTCCCATTTGTTGCCCAGAGAAGCTGTGGCTGCCTCATCTCTGGAAGTGCTCAAGGCCAGGTTGGATGGGCTTAGAGCAGCCTGGTCTAGTGGAAGGTGTCCCTGCTCATGTCAGGGATATGGAACAAGATGAACCTTCCCAACCAAACCAGTCTGGAATTCTATGATTCCAAGATTGTACTTGCCTCCAGCATTGTGCCAGCAGCTGTCTCTGCTCTCACCATCCTCCCTGGCATCCCCATCCCCACCTCCAACCCCAGCTCTTGCTGGAGATGAGATCTTGCTGCCCTTTTCCCAAGGGTGTATGAGCAAGGAGTGGATGCAGGACAGTCCCAGCTCCACACAGACCTCAGGGGTGGCTCAGCTGTGTAGGGCACAGCTCAGAACCAGAGAGCCTTGCCCTGGAGGGGTCCTCACTCCCTCCCCCCACCCCACGACCCCTTTCCTTCTGAATGTTCCACACAGCCTCCATCCTAAGGAACATACATCCTCCCAGCTCCTTGTGCAGAGCCCCTCAATGGCTTCTCTGACCACGGCCAGCGGCTGCCCCTCCGTCAGGTTCAGGAACTTGAAGTTATAGTAAAAGGCAGAGAAGGCCTGCAAGGCAAGAGGCAGAAACACTGGAGAGCTGCAATGGGGCATGCCCAGCAGCTGCCCCATTGCAAGAGCTGGGGTTTGAGTATAGGGTTTGTTGCACCCCAGATAGTCCCAGGGCATTGCTGTCCCTGTCCCAGCGGGTGATGGGCTGGTGACAGCAGCACAGCCAGCAGAGCCAGAGCCTTGCCTGAAGGCTGCTGTCTCAACTCCTATTGACAAACCCCTGTTTTACAAACAAATCCATGGGATATTCAAGGCCAGGTTGGACAGGGCTTGGAGGAACCTGGGATAGTGGAAGGTGCCTCTGCCCATGGCAGGGGGTGGCTCAAGATGAGCTTGAAGGTCCCTTCCACCCCAAACCAGTCTGAGATTCGATGATTCTCAACATGGTCCCATTCGGAGGTTTGGCTGGAAAACCATCCAGCAGCAGTCCCTAGTGTGCCCTCAGGCAGTGGCGCTTGAGGAGCCTCTTGCCCCTGTTTCCTGCAGGGAGGTGACAGTGCCATGGGGCATCGGGGACAGCCCAGCCCCGGGGGACGCCCTTGGAGGAGGTGGGAGCAGGGATTTGCCTTACAACAAACTGCCCTCGGAGCGGGGGCTGGTAGACGCCGTCAAAGCTGCAGTGCTGGCTCTGGCCACACGCCGAGAAGTTGAAGAGCTTCCTGAGGGCAGCCAGGCAGGCGCTGGCATTGCCCCTGCCCTCCAGGGTGACGGTGCTGTCGCCCAGGGCCAGGCGCGGGTCGCTGCCGCCGGTGCAGGGGCTGGCGCGGAAGGAGGACAGCGACACGGTCTCGGTGTAGCCCTTGGGGTAGCAGGGGTGCTGGACTCGTGTGCTGGAGGATGACTCCTGGGGACAGCAAAATGCAGCTGCAGCTCCTGCGGACTCTCCTGGCTGCATGTGAACACACCCAGCATCTCCCCAAGCCCAGGCACCGACATTACCACCTCCTGCCCTTCAGTCCTGGTCTTGTTGGCTGTCCCAGCATGAACCCAGCACTAGTTCTCACTCTGCTTTGTCTCATTCCCTCTCCCACAGAGGCAGACCAGTTTCAAGAACCCAGCATGTCTCTGTCTTGGCCAGAAGGATCACTTTTGGGGACATATGAAGCCCTCTCCACCCCTGCTCTAGCTCTGGTTCTAGCTCCAACGCCATCCAGGGTCAGCATGTGGGACTTTCCTGACCATAGGATAGCAAGGTTTGCCAGAAGGGCAAACCCTTCTGGCTCACCAAGGCTGCTCTGCTGGCGAGGTGCAGCTCCATGAAGATTCTCTTCACCTCTGACCTTCCGAAAAATGGCCCGAGAAAGGTCTTCAGCTCACATTTCTCAGGTCCATGAAGTCACAGAGTAGCCGAGGTTCAGGGGAGCTGTACGTTCCCTGTGCCAACCCTCTTGTTAAAACATTACCAACTAGAGCAGCTTGCTTAGAGCCTCGACCCATCAAGTTCTGAGGATCTCCAGACATGATGCTCACAGCATTTCTGGGTCTAATTCCAATATCTGATCATTCCTATTGGAGAAAACCTTTCCCCTTTGTCTGGTTGGAAATTCAGATGTTCCAGCTTGTGCCCCTTGCCTCTTGTCCTGGCACTTTGCACCTCTGAGAAGAGCCTTGTCCTGCATTTCTGTACACCCCATGTAAAGCCAGAAGATCCCAAACTACCCCTTTTGCCATTTTCCCCATCCCTGGAAGTGTCCAAGGCCAGGTTGGATGGGGCTTGGAGCACCCTGGGATAGTGGAAGGAACAAGATGAGCTTTAAAGTCCCTTCCAACCCAGACCAGTCTGGGATTCCATGATGTCTGTGCTCCTCTCCACATTTGCCCTGCCATGCTCCAAGGAATCTGTCCTTGCCCTCAGTCCTTGCTGATGCTTCTCCAGAAGAGCCCTGCCTGTCCTTACTTTATGCATTAACAGGTGTGTGGTTGGTATCACGACACTACAGGCCAATTACCCCTCAGCAGCCTCTCACCACAATTAATTCCTTTGCCAGCCGCTTCAGCATCTCGTTCTGCCCGTAGCAGAGGTAGCTGTGAGTGTAGATCTTGTAGCTGTACCCGTACAGGGTCAACTCAGAGGCTTCATTCTGGCTCAGTACTGAACCTTCGGGCATAAAGGTGATCTGAGTGGATGCTCCTCCAAGATCCAGTGCCCCAAAAATGTTGGCTGCCTCTGGATGAAGCCACGTGTGTGCTTTGGGAGAGTACTGCCAAGGAGAGCCAGGAGAGGAAGAGGAGTAGCACAGCATGCCCTGAGCAGAATTCTCATCCCATTGAAGATAACAGGATTTTGTTATTAAATTCAATGGGCCTCTTCATGTGAGCCCTCCCCCACCCTCCCCACCCAGGCAGTCAGGATATTTATCAGAGCCATGCCAGAGATGGAACTCTCAGGTGGTCAGGAGGTGCTGATATGCTGTGGGTTCACGTGGCTCTGAGTCACCATCCCCAGGCCAAAGTGCTGGTGGGGACTGGCTTGGGACTTGCCTTTCCCATGGAGGTTGCAGGGGTCCTGGTGCAAGAGGAAGAATTTCTATCCAAGAATCCTCCAGCAGCCCCCACAGGAGCCCGACACTGCCAGCACTGCACTGAGCAGTGGCAGGGCTGGGACAGAGCTTTGGTCTGAGCTGCCTTCAGCTGGAGTCTCCCAGAACTGCAAGGAGATGGATCTTCCCAGGGCAGGGAGACAAAGCCCAGCTGTGCTGCACTGACCTCACTGTCCCTGAGAGATCCTCTGTCCACACGTGTGGAGATTGCCCTGAGCTCTCAACAGGCACCCTCATTCCTGAGTTCTTCCTCCTCACTCACTGTGGGCAATGATGTCTCCTTCCCCTGGATCATTCCCAAAAGCTGCTAACCCTCACCTCTCCTGCACTGAGAAAGCTTAAGGAAAATCAGAAAAGCTGTATTAGAAAAGGAGTGAGGGTTCCACCCTTCTCCCACCTTGGTGAAGGAGTCCAGCAGGTAGTTGATGGTGATCCAGCCATAGGCCCCCTCTTCCTCTCCTGTAAGGATTCGAGCCCCTTTGAAAGCCACAGGGTACTCCTGCATGGTTTTAGCGACCTCAGCCAGGACTTGCTCTGTTGCTGAGCTGTTCTGTTCCCTAGGAAGGATGCAAAGGACAGGACACATACCTAACTACACCAGAGGAAACACAAAGCAAGAGTCTGGTTCTCTCCCAGTTCCACATACTCAGTTTTTGCCACAAGCAGTCTGTCTGAAAGGGAGTTTCCTGCCACATGACTTGTCTGAGCTACTCATCCGGGGTAAATCCCAGCTGTCTTGGCTTGGCATTGCCAATCTTGGAGCAACAGCAACCCCTCCCCTCCAGTGCCGCTTGATCCCAGTCACCCCGACCCTTCCCATGCCACCCTTCCCTGTCTAAGTGCTGGAGACTGGAGGGGGCTGTGCTGCAAGACCCAGGTTTGAACATCACCCCCTGGCTGTGCCCAAGACAGGGCTGACTGCTGACCTCCAAGGCTTTTCAGGAAGGGTCCAGCCTGGGTTCAGACCTCTCAGTGGGGAAGATGTCTCAGGGCTGTTCTTGCTCTCTGAAGTGAGCCACCTTCAGGCTATGGCCCAGCTCCTTCCCAGGTCTGATTGCCAGGGCACAGAAGTAACGTGAGCTATCTGCAGCCATAAAACCAAGAGCCATGAAATGAAGGCTGGCATTTGAAGAGAGCTAATATGGGCTGGTGAAAGGTGAGGACAGGACCTGCAGCATTTCATTGCCTCCTACCTCTGCACCACCAGCACCCATCCACATGGGCATGTGGCACATCTCCTGGTGGCATCCAGACTCCCTTGTTATTAAGGAATAATGAAGAGCAAACAAAGCTGTGAAAAATATTTCTTGTTTAGAACTGGGCATGCAGCACCATCCTGGGATGTCCCAAGAGACAATGCTCAAGACAGTTCAGCCCTCCCTGTGTCCTCACCAGGCTGCTTTTTCCCCTTCTCCTCACTCCCCAGTTGTTTGCTCATGGCAGTGTGGGAGCTGGGGTTCTGGCCCTGTGCAGGAACTGTCCTGGCAGTGGCTGTTTGCAGCTCTGTCACTGCTGTCACCCCCTGTCCCACAGCAGTACCTCAGCAGCCTCATGCCAGCCGTTGCTCCAAGGTAAGCTGGGACATCTCTCTGCTTCTCAGCAGGAACAACCTGCAGGGCTTTATCCAGGCACTCCCTTAGGGAATTGCCAGCTTCAGGGGGATTGTTGGCATAGCTTGATATGCCTTGTCCTGAAAAAGAGTCAGGCTGATGGGAATGGCTTGGGTGAGGGTTGTGGGAGCAAGAGGGCACAAGGCAGTGAGGGCTGTCACCTCTTTGCAACAAAGGTACTTTTCCAGGGTCCCCTGGTCCCCTGAGACCTGACTGACCCACACGTCCGTTCCTCTCACATGCTTTCAGCAGTGCCCCCAGTCACTATAGGTGACACCTTCTCCAGCCAGGACAGCACTGGGGGCACTCCAAGGTGACTGAACAAAACCTAGTTCACCACTGATATGCTTCAGTCCCTCTCAGTGCATGGGCACCACACGGTGCTAAGGGCACGGGGCCCCAGCCACAGCCATAATTCCTCTGTGCCCACAGTGCCAGCCCCAGGGACAGGGCTGTCCAGCCAGGTCACCCACCCACCACTCGAACAGGGCAGGACAGAGCCCACGACAGGGGATACTGACCCTGGACATCACAGGACAAGGTCTGGCTGACCACTCCAGTGTTGTTCTCCTTGTCTGAATCCCACTCGTAGACAAACAGAGAGGTGTGGGATGAGCCCGCATCAAACACCATCCCATACTGGAAGGGAAATCAAGACATAATCAAGATACAGGAGCAGCAGCCTGCTGTTGTCACCCTGACAGGGCAATGGGGCCAGAAGATTCCCCAAAACCCATGTGTGAGGCACAAAACCCATCAGCTGTGCCGTGGCAAAGCAGAGCGCTGGCCTCAGCCCCCCTGGTGACTAAGGCACTTTGTCATTCTCTCTCCTGAGGTCTGTGCTGCAATGCCAACTCACACAAACATTTCCTGTTGTTTCCTCATGCTTTTTTATTTTCTTTCATGGTCACATACCTTTTATGTCTACAGTGGCCCCACCTTGGGACCTGCAACTCTCCCATCTCTCATGCTCCCTGCTGCCCCATGGCTGCCCCCAGCCTGGGCAGGGACAGCAGGGCCTCTCCAGGAGCACTCAGCCACCTGCCTCACCCCATAAAGCCTTTCCCCTCACCCAAACCCCTGCTAGCCCTCTCCAGCAGCTGGGGTGGGATGCCATGCCCAGGGCACGGCAGGGGGAGGCAGGATGCTTGTGCCATGGTGTGGGGGTATGGACAGACTGGAGGAAGCTGGCAGGAACAAGGGGGCACACAGAGGTGCTCTGGCAGAGCAGCTCTGCCCTGCCCATCTGCCCCAAGGTAATCTCCATACCTGGCACAGCGTGGGGATGAGTTCCAGAGGAGCCTTCCCCTCTGACTGTATTCTGCTTGAGGTGGGCCAAAGCACCCACCCTGTTACCCCCAGGCAGGTCCTGACCCCATTGCCCCTCTGAGCCCCACAGACCAGCTGCTGGCTCAGAGCACCTCCCCAAGGTGACAGGGTCACCACAGGTGCTCAGGGACCTTCTCTGGGCTCACCTTGACCGTGGGTGACAGCGTCACATCTTCAACCCTCACCAGGCTGAGAACCAGGGCGATGATGGAGAGTGCCACCAGTGCCCCGACGATGGCACTGGTGAAGGACTTCTTCCTGGCCAGCATCAGGGTTAAGGCTCCTGAAAACCCAAACACGGGAGAAAGGTGGTTAGACACCTGGGAACCTGGGAACAACAGTGTCAGTGAGAGCTTCAAGGAGATCCGCTCCGAAAACTGACCCTGGCTCATCCCGTGCCACTCAGAAATCCTGGTGAATAATCGGATCTTTTCCTGGGAAAAACAGTATTAGGATTGTGACAATTGATAAAAGATTCGTGTTAATCACGAAAGCATTGGGGTTTGTATAAACCAGAATACTAAACTCTGAAGTGAAGCATGGACACTAGATAAAGGAAATTATATGATTAAAAAATTCTGTTTCAAATCACCTTGTTATGTTATATTACGTTGTATTATGTTGTATTATGTTACATTATAATATGTTATGTTATGTTTTTCAAATAAGTTGTATCGGCTATCAGCTGGCAAAATCGGACTTCCCAAAAAGCCCTTCCTTCCTTTGTCTGATCAATACTGCCTATCCCAAAAACCAGACTCCCAGAACTTCTCTGGTGGTTATCTACAAAGACCAGACCTCCAGAACTTCCCTGGTGGTCATCTACAAGAACCAGATGGCTATCTGTGACTGATTATCACCCAAAGGCTTTGTGAATTTGTGAACAACGAGAAACCACAGTATAAGAAGAGGCTGCAAACCGAGGTTCGTTGGAGCATGGAGTGGGCGGTGACCCCTCACGTTCCCCAGTGCACTGCTTGCTCTTTCTATATCAAATAAAGCAATCTAAATTTTGCTGAATATCGAGACTTTTGTCTCTCATTTATAAGAGGATAAAATACAGGGAGCTGGAGGAAAGAGGGGCTGGGTACTCCGCAGCATGGGAGAGCCATGATAGGATCACAACAATCCTCCAGGTGCCAGAGTCGCTGCTGCCCGGCTGCCCGCGGCCGGGAAGGGTCGGGTCTGGGAGGGACAGAGGAACCCTGCACGGAGCAGAGGAGAGCAGAGAACCTGCAGAGCCCTCAGCGTGAGGCACTGCAGCAGGGAGGGCAGCAGGGAGGCAGTGTGTGTTTCACACGCTGTGAGGAAGGAAGGAAGGAAGGAAGGAAGGACAGCTCACCTGTCGGCACTCCCGGAGCCCTGCCCGGCTCACCCAGGCTGTGCCCCCGTGGGATACCTCGGGGCTGGCGCTGTGCTCCTCCAGGGCAGCAAACACAACTTGGATTTGCTTTTTATGTCCTTTCAAAGAGAATGCTGCTGGAAAATCTTTCCCCCGTTATTTTCTCTGAGGGCTCATCAGCCTTAGGCAAAACTCTTGAATATGTGTTCTCCTGTTTGTGTTGCAGGTATATTCTTGGCTCAGTTTGGTATTGCCCTTATCTTCAGCCTCCTCCTCCTCATTTGTATGCAATAATAATGCATCACTGCATTTAACCCTTGTCCCTCAGGTTCTCTGTGCTGTCACATCCCCCATTTCTGTTTTCTCTTTGCTCTCCCAGCCTTAACATTCCCATTACAAGCTCTCTACAAGGTCTGTAAGAGGTGAGAGTGATATCTGCAGTATCCACTGCCCAGGAATCTAATGGAGTGCTACGTACCTGATAATAACTTTTACTACAATGAGATGGAAACACATCAGAGGAGAGGATTGCCCTGCCAGGGGGTCTCAGCAGCGCTGGCTGGGCTTTGCCAGGGGACACTGGAGAGGCCAAGACACCATCATGGCCCAGCTGGGACTGTGGTGACCCCTTCCCTATGTTTGACCCAGCTTTGTGAGGCTCCTGGGGTTCCTGCAGACCCCGAGGAGACGTGAGGCACTCAGGACTTCCGTGGGAGCTGAAGGGCTGGGGAGCAGAGATCTGCTCCCTCTGGGCTGTACAGCCGAGCTGCTTCCTGCTGATCCTCCCTGATACTGTGGTGGGGCTATCACCAGGATCTGCATGGACAGACCCAGTTCCAGCCGCCTCAGCTGAGTCACACGGGGCAATGCTGGGAGGGAAATGCTCTGCTGGGAAGCTCTCATTGCCCCTGACCCTCCCCAGCACCTTTGCTGGTGTTTCAGAGGTCCTGCTGTGTGCGCTGGCAGTGTCACTATGCTGTGAAATCAGGTGCAGCAGTCCCCAGGTACTCCTCAGACCCCGGGCCTCTCCCTGTTCCTGCTGTCCCTAATCTGTGATCTTTCACCCCACGTGCAAGAAGCAGATTTCACACTCTGAGTCGAGATAATGATTTTATTTCACATCTATTCAGAGATGGGTGGTGAATCACCAAAGCCGACACACCCTCAGCATGCCAGGTGCCCACTTTTCCACATATGAAGGAATTGAAATCAGCATTTCCCTACAGCCAATCACAAATACCATAGCCATTGCTTTTGCAGTCTGTGCCTCGTTTAAATATACTTCTTTTACTGCTCATGCTCTGTGGGGAAGAGGCTTATGTGAATAACGGGTGATGACAGCCTGTGGGCAGGGATTTTACTATGCCAATGAGCACTGGAATCACACAAAGCTGTAATTTGGCTTTGTAATTTGATTTATAGTGTGCTCCTGCTCTTCACTTCTCGGGTCATGGCTCTAGGTTCCTGCAGGGTTGGTTATTCCCTCGTCTTTCGCAAGTTCTTTTGTTTGTCCTGTACTGCAGTGAATTTTTGACCTTCTCGTGGTACTTCATTTCAACACATCTCCTCTCTTAGACTTAGGGAAATGTCCATAGCACATTTCCTGTAAGTCTCACCTTATTTTTGGAAAAGCATAGTTGACTCTTATCTGAAAGAACAAAACAAACACATACTCTCATTTTGTGATACCGTGGCATTGGCAGCCAGTCTCTGTGGGCTCATGGCACTTCAGCATTCCCATGGCAATCTCCTTTGGGGTGGCTCCTGAAGCCCAGAGGGTGCCACCACTCCTGCATTCCCACCTCCACACAACACACAACCTTTAGATTCATCTGGATTCAGTGGGAAGGGTGGATGAGTGTCCCTGCTCTGGAAATCCCCTGCTGACTGCACAGGGCTGTTTTGAGCACGGGAGTCTTGTCCCCACTTAGGACAGAGAGGCACCAACCAGCCCTGGTCCCTCAGGGACATGTGGCACTGCCAGTGGCTGTGTGCCCCCAGAGCTGACCAAAACCTCCAGCTCCAAACACAAACACAGGATGAGCAACTCTTCACTTTACTTTTCCTGTCCCTTTTTGTAGTAAAGAAATAGTCCCAGAAGTTTTTTTGAGGGGCTGTTCCCCCTTGCCCATGCTGGCCCCATGTGCAGCTCTGCAGCTCTGCCAGGTGATGCTGCCCTGGCTGGGCTCTGTCTGTGCATCACAAGGATCTGTGTGGAAGGACACAGTTCCAGCTGCCTTATCTCAGCTGAGTCAAACAGGGAAATGCTGTGCATGGGAGCCCTCATTGCCCCTGACCCTCCCCAGCAACGCCTCAGCAACACCCAGGCTCTGTGCTATATCCAGCCTTCAATTTTCTTCAGCCAGTCCCACCCAAAGGGGTGTCTCTGCTAAAATTCGGGGTCTCAGGATTACATGGTGTCTGAGCATCCCAGGACCTGGAAGGGCCATGGGATGCCAGGCCCCCAGGAGCAGCTGCTCCCTTCGGGTCCTTAGGCACATCAGCCCCATCCCTGTTTGGCTTCAGGGCTGTGCTCTGGTGAGAGTGAAATGTGCTATTTCCTCATAGTTGAGAAAAGGACCAAGTGTCTCATTCTGACTTCTGATAGATAAAGCTGCTGTGGTGCAGTGGCTAGAGTACACACACACACCCCTACTTGACCTGCTTTTGACATGTATTTATTTGCCTGTGGCCCTTGGAATGACTCTGGGACCCAGAAGGGAGTTGCCACACTAGTGTGAGGACTCGGTGGGGCTCCAGCCCAACCATCACTGCCAGGCACTGGGCTGACTGGTGTTTGTGAAATGACATCACCTCCATTGGCAACACCTTCCTGGTGCCTTCTGGAAGGAAAGCAACCTGACTCAGGGTTAAAAAAGGGAGTCTCTCATTTCCCAGAACTCAGTTTCCACTCCATGAGGTCACCCCAGTCCCAGGGTGGGAGGTGCAGGCAGTGGCTCTGAGCATGTCCCGTGTCTCCAGGTGAGCTGCTCCACTTGCTCCTGCCCCAAGTTCCTCTGCCAGAGGTTCCCTGGGTCTTGCTGTGAATTGTCCCAGCAGGGACCAGCTCCAGCCCCCCCCTTCCACTCTGATTCCAGTGGGACTGATGGAGTTTGGGCCATTTAAAGCTCCCTTGTCCCCAGGTGCTGCCCATGGCAAGTTGCAGGGAGGGCTGGAGGTCTCTTGGGCCACCCATTCCCAGATGTCTTTTGGGAGCCCCCTTGCCCCTCCAGAGGCCCAGGTCATGCTGGGGCTCTGTCCTGGTGCCTGGAGCCCGTCTGGGCTGTGCCAGGCAGGCTGTGCTCTGTGTATGGACACAGCAGCACTGGCTGCTCTCCTGCAGTGTACCCCTCCCCAATTTCAGATGGCCCTGCAAGGGCTGCTCCCATCCCTGCAGGAGCTGGGACACACAGAGAAGGGTGGCAGCTGGGGCTGCTACTGCCCCTCTGTCAGTCACAGGGATGCTGCTTTGGCATCTCGGCTGGGCTGTGCAGAGATGCCTTCCCCACCAGCCCAGGGGTACAGAGGGGCTCAAGGCTGATGTCTGCAGCACCAGCCTTAGGAAGCTGCACCTCTCTCCCAGTGTATCCACATGGCCAGGCCAGCAGGACACTCCTCTGCTCTTGGGTTTGGGAAAGGACCCACTGGCAGAATACCCAACCCACCAGCCACAGCAACAAAAATAAACCCAGAGGTGAGATTTTCATCTTTGCCAGGCTGTACTCCAGTGTGGGAAAGAGTGCTGGCCTGAGACTTGAGGAGTCTCCATCTCATGCCAGAGACCTCGATTCTCACACCAGGCAGGGAATGGATGTCCGGGTCCCCTCAAGCTGTGTCAGCAGGGCGAGGCTCCAGCAGGATTTCTCCATGGGGGGTGCTCCCAGAAGGAATTCTGTGTGGCCACAGGCTGGTGTGCCAGCACTGCACACTGCTGGGTGCCAGGGCAAATGCCCCAACAAGACTTGGTGGCCCTGGGCACAGCAGGTGACTCCTCTGCACCAGGCATGAGCGCTGGGAAGGGACACGGGGTGGTCCTGGCTGCCAGACCATCCCCTCACCCCAGCACCCCACCAGGGCAGCACAGCCAGTGCCACTGTTTAGTGTTGTGGCACTCCTGTGTCCCCACACACCCCAGGGAAGCTGTCTTACCTTGGAGCAGAGCTGGGACACGCTGACCACTGGTTCGTCTCCAAATCAGCAGCAAAACGCTGGCAAAGCCACTTGCAGGTGAGGCGAGTGGCACACAGGGGATGTGGCACACAGGGGATGTCCCCCTGTCTTGGACACCACACCCCAGTGACAGGGCTGCTGTTAGTTGGGACTCACGGTCCAGGCAGCCCCACTGGGGCTGGGCAGCAGGAAAGGGCTCCGTGCCTGTGCAGCGTCGTGGCAAGGCTGAGCAATGTCATCATCTGTTTGATCTTCTTTGGGTCTGATGAGCCCCTTCCTTAGTTTATTAATTACCTGGTGGCTGGGAGCTGTGGGAGTGTCCAAAGGCACCATGGGTCCCCAGGGCCACTCTGTGATTGTCCCCTCCTGACTCAGAGGCTTCGCTGCCTGTCCTGCTCCTCTCCTGTCCCTCACCTGCTGCAGCTCCAGTTCCTCACTGCTGTAGCAGACATTGACCCCAGACAGCTCTCACCCCATAGCCCCACAGCCAGCCCCACAGCAGTGCCCCTGTGGCTGCTGCTGACACACCTCCTGTGGCAGCAGGTGATGGAACACCCGTGGCCTGTGCACTCGGGGTGACTGGGGGCATGTGGCACAACCACAGCAAGAGGGGCATGAGCTCACACAGGTATGAGCTGGAGATGATAAGGACCAGGCAGCTGCCACCTCCCAGGTGACATGTCGTTGGCTCAGGGGAGCCAGTGAGAGGCTCCAAGTGGAATAACTTGAGCACCTGGGGCAGGTTACACCAAGCCCTGGGAGATTGCATCCCAACATGAAACAGGAGCTGAAGATCACCTGTGAGGCAGGTCCATCTCAGGGTGCGCAATAATCACAGAATCTCCTGAGCTGGAAGGGACCCACAGGGATCATCCAGTCCAACCCCTAGCCCTGCACAGACACCCCAACAATCCCACCCTGTGCATCCCCGTGACACTGGCACTTCATACACTGGTCTGCACTTCCACAGGGAATACTGGATTCCTCCTGTTCTCTGGGGACTCTGAGGGCAGTGTTGCACCCCAAAGGGGTCAGTGACACCCCTCTTCAGAACCAGCATCAGCCATGCACACTCCTCCCCACGTCCCCCATTTCCATATTTAGGAAATGGAGTGAAACACAAAGAAGAAAACTCATATTCCTGTTCAAAGATACACACATCAGTGATCTCAACATACCTTACAAAACCCTGTCAGCACACTGAAGGTATGAAGTGCTCAGGGAGGAAGGGGGACAGAGGGAAATCCATGAGCTAGCTGCTGGGAAGGGCAGGGAAGCAGGAGTCTGGGCTGTAGCAGGAGATCTACAGCAACCCTCCACCCTCCAGGCAGCAGTTTTAGGTACAACTGCTTTCTAGGCAAGAAGAATTTTATAAATAAACCAAATCCTTCAACACATTTTTATTCTAAAATAAAATAACTGTCACGCCCAGCCGCGCTCACGGCACAGGACAATGCAGGAGCTGAGGGAGCACAAACAGGGATGTGCAGCTTTTGGAGAAACGTGATGCTCTGCAACACTGCCGCGAGCCGGGGCACTGCCCCTGTCCCAGCCTGTCACCTGCCCCTCCGCACGGGAACAGCGACGGGAGCGGCCCCAGGAGCGCCCCCGGGTGCGCCGGGCATGTCTCCCTGGGCCGGGGCTCAGTTCACGCGGCAGGCCCGGATCATGAGCAGCTGGAGCAGGATGAAGACGGGCGACATGATGAGCCCGTACCAGAGCTCCCGCGTGTGCTCCACCAGCTTCTGGCACAGCAGCATCTCGAACACGAACTTGAGGCTGAGGATGGTGAGGATCCAGAAGAGCCGCAGCACTGCCAGGCGCTTCTCGCCGTCCTGGAACAGCCGCACGGACACGATGGTGGTGAAGTAGGTGCTGAGCCCGTCGGCGGCGAAGAAGGGCACGAACACGATCCACCAGGAGAGCGCGGCGGCCGCGCCGTCCACCTTGAGCACAAGCAGCACGGAGAAGGCGAGCAGGGCCAGCCCGTGCAGGAAGATCTCGAATGTGGCGAAGCCGAGCCACTGCACGAGCTCGCGCAGGGAGAACAGCATCGTCCGGGGTTACGGCACCGCCACCGGCCCGGCCCGGCCCGGTCCGGTCCAGCACCGACACCGGAACAAGTCCTCAACCCGGCCCCGGCGCCGGCGCCGGCCCGGCCCCAGCACCGACACCAACCCCAGCCCCTGACCCGGCACCGGCACCAGGCCCGGCCCGGCCCGGCCCGGCGGCGCGGGGCGATGGCGTCACGGGGAGAGGCGACAAGAGGTGACGTCATCAGGCGGGGTGGGGGTCGGTGCTCGGGGAATCCTGGCACCTCAGCCGGAATGACTACGTCAGCGGGAGCTGTCGCACAGTGGTGACGTCAGTGGCGGTATGGGGCCGGTCCGTGGTGAGTTCCGCAGAGCGGCCGAGCCCTGCCGGGCCTGGCCCCTGGACTAGGCCTGTGCACCTACAGAGGAGAATCCCCGGGGACCCCCTGCCAAGGCCTAAAGGGGCTCCAGGAGAGCTTCAGGGGACAAGGCATAGAGGGACAGGACACAGGGAATGGCTTCCACTGCCAGAGGGCAGGGCTGGATGGGATATTGGGCAGGAATTGTTCCCTGGGAGGGTGGGCAGGCCCTGGCACAGGGTGCCCAGAGCAGCTGTGGTTGCCCCTGGATCCCTGGAAGTGTCCAAAGCCAGCTTGGACATTGGAGCTTGGAGCAGCCTTGGACAGTGGAAGGTGCCCCTGCCCATGACTGGGATGGAATGGGATGGGCTTTAAGGTTCCTTCTAACCCAAACCATGCTGAGATTCTGCGATTTTATTTATTATTATTATTATTATTATTATTATTATTATTATTATTACTATTATTATTACTATTATTATTTAATTTATTATTATTCTATGGGCACATAGTGATGGCAGCTGTTTGCAGCTCAGAAAGCTCCCAGGGCTAGATTCCATCCAGGCTGGGCCCTTGCTCTGTCAGAGCCTGGCTGAGAACTCCGTGTGTGGTCACACCTTTGTCTGTCCCTGATCCTCTAGGCTCTGCTCTAGCACCCTCAGGTGAGGGAGCATTCCCAGGGCACACAGGAAGGTTTCACCCAGAACTGGGGAACAGCCGATCCCAGGGCTGCACTCACCCTGTGCTGATGAGGGCAGTTCAGTGGGGCAGGATGTGGATTTTAGTCCCTCTCCTGTCCTGGCCGTGGGGACAAGGAGCACAGTAGTGTCCCTGCTTATCCTGTTAGTGAGACATGGGATCACTCGCTCAGTGCTGCACAGGGGTGTGAGGAGAGCCTGGGAGCCTTGAATCCCACTGCTGAATCCCAGCTGTTCACCATCCCTGTGCTGGCTGGCTGCTGTGTCAGCCCCTGGAGGCAGTCAGTGCTGCTCCAGGGCAGGGGCCCAGGGCAGCCCCAGCTCTGCTTCCCCTCCTCTCACTTCCCTCCGATGACTTCCCTGCTGTTGTGTTGCAGATGGCAGAACGGAGACTTCTTGTGCTTTTTGGCAGCCAGACTGGGACAGCTCAGGACACAGCAGAGAGGATCGGGAGAGAAGCCAAGCGCCGGCACTTGCGGTGCCGAGTGGAGGCCCTGGACAGCTGTGACGTGGTGAGTGGGACACAGGGGCTGCTCCAGGCGCTGCTGCTCCTACTACTCCATCCCCAGCAGCCCCACGGGTAGGGACACCTCCCACGGGACCATGGAATCATGGAACAAGCTGAGTTGGAAGCAACCCATCAGGATCATCAAGTCAACTCCCGGCCCTGCCCAGGACACCACAACAATCCCACCCTGTCCCTGAGAGCGTTGTACAAACACTGTTGAACTCAGACAGGCTTGGTGCTGGTTGCTCCAAGCCCAGTCCAACCTGGCCTTGGACACTTCCAGGGATGGGGCACCCACAGCTTCTCTGGACAGCCTGTGCCAGAACCTCATCACCCTCACAGGGAAGAATTTCTTCATAATATCTGACCTAAACTTGCCCTCCAGCTTATGGACATTCTTCCTCATCTGGTCGCTCCATCCCTTGTCCAGATTTTCTCTCCAGCTCTCCTGAAGCCCCTTTAGGCACTGGAAGGGGCTCTGAGGTTTCCCTGGAGCCTTCTCTTCCCAGGCTGAATACCCCCAGCTGTCCCAGCCTGGCTCCAGAGCAGTGTGGAGGCTGCTGACCTGACTGTGCCTTGTTTATATCCACAGGCCAACCTCATCCATGAGCCTTTGGTGGTGTTTGTGTGTGCAACCACTGGCCAGGGAGACCCACCTGACAACATGAAGGTAGGACGTGCTCCTGTCCTGTTGCTTTTATGTTCCTGCTGCAGAGCTTTCTCTCCTGAAGCAGCTCTAGCAGGGGTTATTTTTGCTGGGGAAGCTTTGCAGCAGCCCCAGTCACATCCCAGGGAACATGAGCAGGGGGCTGCTGAGGTGATTGCAGGGGGCACTTCTGCAGAAAGTCATGCTCCCCACTCTGCTGAGATTCAGGAGGCCCCAGTGGGTAGGTGAGCAGGAATGCAGGGACAAGCAGGCAGGAAGGTGCCATGGCAGCAAAAGGACTGGCTGGCTGTGTCCCTTGTAGATGTTCTGGCGGTTCCTGTTCCGGAAGAACCTCCCTGCTGGCTCCCTGTGCCAGCTGGACTACGCTGTGCTGGGCCTCGGGGACTCCTCTTACCCCAAGTAAGCAGCTCTGCAGCTCCTGAGCAGCTGCTCCTCACAGCTCTGACTGCAGTAGAGAGTAGAGTGGCTGGAGAACAAAGGGGGTAAGGGGGTACTCTGGAGCAGCAGCTCAGACAAAATGTAACTCCCACCAGCCTTAAAAATCCTTGCCCTACTTCCCTCCTAACCCCCAGGAATTAGGTTTCTGCCTTAACCTCCCAACCAAGGATGCTTTGCTGCAGTGGGTCAGACATCCTGTGTCCATCTTTTATCACAGCTATGGGCCAAGGCAACACGGGACATCAAACAGAGGTGGCAGTCAGCCCTGTTGGTCCCAGGTGTCTCCCAGAAGATTGTTCCTGTGTGCCTCAAAGAGCTATAGTGGGAGAGATGGGTGTGCCTGAGCTCTGTGGGGCAGTGAGGGGCTGGAGGGAAAGAAATGTTTTATGGCCCAGGGCACGAGCTGCCCTGAAGGGAAGCTGGACCTGCCCTTGTCTGATCTCGGGGCTGGGCACAGCCTGTGAGGGCCAGCAAGTGGCACCCAGCTGGTTCTGTGAACTGGCACAGGCTGGGGCACAGGCTGGGCAGGGCATGGGCCAGGTCACAGTGCTGGCTCTGCCTGTGTGCTGCTCTGGTGGCCCTGGCAGTGTGTGCTGGTGCTGTGGCAGTGCCTGCTGTGCTGCTGGAGCAGCTCTGGCCTGTGTTATTCTCTGCTCAGGTTTAATTTCGTTGCAAAGAAGCTGCACAAACGGCTGCTCCAGCTAGGGGGCAACCCGCTGCTGCCAGTGGCCTTGGGAGATGACCAGCATGACCTGGGGTAAGAGCCCACAGGAGAGGTGGCAGGGGGGTCTTCGGGTGCCCTGCAGCTCCATCCTGGGGCTGGTGGCAGGGCTGTGTGCTGCCCCCACCACCGGGCTGCTGCTGCAGCTCTGTGGTGCTGATCTCTGCTCATAACCCTCCTGTGCCAGGACCTGCTTCTCTAGGGTGTCCCATGTCCCCCAGAACGTGGCCATGACCCCAGGCTCAGCCCCAGCCCTGTTCAGAACAGGGCATGACTATGTCACACAGCCCTGTACCTGCAGGCATTGCAGCAGCCTCAGCTGTGCTCACCTGGCATGGGGCAAAGGCTGTGGAGGGCTCAAGGACTCAGTGACCACATAGCTGCTGCTCAGGGGCTGGAGATTCTCTTCAAGTGTCAGTGGTTGGGCCCTGGAGAGTGAGTGAGTGAATGAGTGGCTGAGATATGTTTCTTCCCAGACCTGAAGTTGGAAGGGAATGGCCGGGGGTGACTGTGAGGATGGTTGTTGGGCACATGCAGGGGTAGCAGGACTTGACTCTGAAGGGATGATGTTGCTGCAGCCTCAATTTCCCACTTGCAGGCCAGATGCAGTGGTTGATCCCTGGCTCATGGCCTTGTGGGACAAGATCCTTGCCTTGTATCCTCTCCCTCCTGGCCTTGAGATCATCAGTCCTGACGTGCGGTGAGTGCAGAGGATGAGCAGGGACTGCTGGGGCGAAAGGCTCTGCTTCCTTGGCTGTTCTCCTGAGTGGAGACGTGCTCTGCTTGGAGCAGGAACTCTCCCCACACAGCTTCTGGTGTCCCTTGTGCTTTGGTGACAGGTGGCCCATCTCTCTCTAGATGGGTGTCCCTTTGTCCCCTGGGGGGGTGTGACAACTGCCCCAGCCAGGTTCTGCCCATCTTACTGTCCTGATGTGCCTCTCGCCCTGGCAGAATGTGTGTGCCCCACCAGCGTCCCCCCTGCCTGCTCTGGAGCCTTTGGGATCTCCTCTTGGCAGTATCCATTGCATTCCCACTACCACAGATCAGCTCCAGGGGAATGGGGATAATGGCTGGTGGATACAGCGGGACACTCCAGGCCTCTCCCTGCCTCTGGTCTTGCAGCAGCAGAGGAGCTGTGGCATGGAGGTAACCCTGCTGCATTGCTCTCCTCCCCACAGCCTGCCGCCCAAATACACCCTGCACTACCTGCCCGAGGACTCCCCCCACCGTGACAGTGACCTGCTGCAGCTGGCAGCCCCCCAGGCTGCTCCCTGCGAGCTGCATCCCTTCCCTGCCCGCGTGGTGTCCAACCAGAGGGTCACGGCACAATCCCATTTTCAGGATGTCCGGCTCATCGAGTTTGACATCGCGGACTCGGGGATCACGTGAGCATTTTCCTGACTCCCCCAAGCTCTGTCGTATGGGACCAGGTGTCCTGGAGCATGCCCTCCTCTTCTGCTGCCCTTTCTCACTGATATCTGAGGCTGCAGTCTTGTGGTCATGGTCCCTGCTGCGAGTGGGGCATCCTGCCCATGGACCAGCTCCCTTTGCCTGCCAGAGCAGTTGGTGGCACTGGGAATTTGCCTCCCCTAGTGTGGCTGCTGGTCAGGGTGGTGATGCTGTGCCTGTGGCTCTGCCCCGTGGCTGTGCTTGGCAGCTCCCCCTGCATCCCCAGGTTCAGTGCGGGGGACGTGGTGATGATCCAGCCCCAGAACTGCCCTGAAGATGTGCAGCAGTTCTGCCAGCTCCTGCGCCTGGAGCCACACAGACACTTTGTGCTGGAGCCCACGGAGCCTGGTAGGTCCTGCCTGCTTCTCCTTCCCCTTTCTGCTGAGACAGGGCATCCCCTAAGCTCTGGCCCAGCCTGGAGCTCTCCTCTTCCTTTGCTGCAGACCTGGTTGGGAAGGACACCTGCCTGTCCTTCCCTCCAGTGCTCTGTGTGGGGATGCTGTGCGGGGTCAGTGTGACTGGAGGAATCCAGCAGTGCCAGACTCCACCTGGGCCTTGTGCCTTGGCAGCTCCAGCACAAGAGTGGGGAGGATCCTGTAGCCTTGTCAACCCCAGGCCCAAACTGGGAATCCCGTGATGTCCTGCATGGGGTGTGCAGGTCTCCCCACTCTGCCTGTACCCCAGGGACCTCCTGAGGGGCTCCTGCAGCCACAAAGCAGCACAAGCAACCCGAGGAACTCCTTGGAGACCCTTCAGAGTTCTTGGTGCCTGCGTGGAACTGGGAGAGTTTTTCTCCTGGCCCCTGAGTGCCCATTCCACCTCCAACTTCCCTATGTCTGTCCATGCTGGAATTTTTGCCTGGCAAGCAAACCCAGGAGAAATTCAGACTGCTTCTTGCGCCCTTGGGAGAGATGTGGGAGACAGGACGGGCCTAACACATGACACTGCTGGTTATTTCCACTGCACTGTGTGCAGGGAGGGCAGGAGCCATGTGGATAAGGCATTATCCCAAAGCACCCGCCAAAAGTAACGGGTGGTTCAACACCGCTGACTTCCTCTGTTGCAAACTTGTGGGGTTGAAAAGCAAACTGGGGAGAGCAGGAGGGAGTGGAGGTCCATGGTGGGAGCAGGGACGGGTGGAGTTGGCTCCAGTAGCACATGGGTGCAGCGTGGGTGGTGCTGCAGGCAGCAGGGCTGTCCTGCTCTGAGGACAGCAGGTGTGCAGGTACAGGCCCTGAGCTGTCCCCTCTTCCTTGCCTTGCAGGCACACCCCTCCCCCCTCTCCTGCCACAGCCCTGCACCATCCAGTACCTGATCACACACTACCTGGACATCTCCTGTGTGCCACGGCGCTCCTTCTTCGAGCTCCTGGCCTACTTCTCCACGAATGAGCTGGAGCGGGAGAAGCTGCAGGAGTTCAGCTCAGCACAGGGCCAGGAGGAGCTGTACAGCTACTGCAACCGGCCCCGCAGGACCACGCTGGAGGTGGGGCTGGGAGCAGGGCGCACCTGCCCCGGGAGGGCTGTGCTGGGGCTGAAAGCACCCAGGACACAATCAGCCATCATTTCTTGGCTGAGGAGTTTAATCTACTTCACTCACTTTCTGAAGTGTCCATGGATTTCCACTGGCAGTTAAGACCAGCTCCAGATCCTTGTGGGCTCTTGGGTGGGCTCTGTGCTGCTCGTGGAGGGGTGCAGAGGGCAATGGAACAGGGTGGTTGGTGCTCAGAGGTGCCCCATGTGCTGCCTTTGGCAGAGGGCAGCGTGGCACAGCTGTGTGGGACAGCCTCTGGCACCCTAAGGGCAGGCAGGATGCCTTCTGGGGTCACCAGGCCTCACCCTCTTGGTTTTGCAGGCCCTGTGGGATTTCCCTCACACCACGTGTGCCATCCCAGCCGATTACCTGCTGGACCTCATCCCTCGCATCAGACCCCGCGCCTTCTCTATCGCCTCCTCCATGCTGGTAAGAGCTCAGCCCTTCTGACCTCATTTCAGACTCTGAACAGAGGGTCTGGCAGGGCCTGTGCTGACTGTTGGTGCAGATATCTCCGGGAGCCTCCACAGCCCAGCCAAATCCCGGCTCCCTGCTGAGCCTGCAGCAGCCTGATGTGCTGGATGCAAACTTCAGGGCTAGGCCAGCCTTTGGATTAGGAGACTTGCTCTCCTGTGGCCCTGCAAGTGCCAGGACTGTCCCAGTACACCTCAGAGGTCTGGTGTCGCTGTCCCTGGGAGCAGTGGGATGTGGTGCCACCAGAGTGTCCTGGGAGTTGGGCAAAGGGGAGTGCTGCTCCCTGCTCCTGCCGGGAGGTGGCAGTGGGACCAGCCTGACTGCCTGCAGACTCAGCCCATGTATGGCTGGATTTGTCCTCCATGGCAGCCTCTTGGCTTGGACAGTCACCATCACTGTTGCCAGCTGTGCAGAGCATTCCTGTAGCAGTGGTTCTCCAGGAAAACCCCCTTCTCTGTTAGGAAGCTTTTGAGCAACGGTGTGCTCCATTATAAGTGGCTGTGCCAGACAAGGACGGGTGTTGCATGCAGCCTGGTGGGAGCTGGGCACAGGCTTTGTCCCTGGAGGAGGTGCTGGGCTCTCTGTGAGGAGCTGTGCTGGGTGTGTGCTCGTGACTCTGTGTGACACAGGCCCATCCCGAGCGGATGCAGATCCTCATGGCTGTGGTGCGGTACAAGACACGGCTCAGCAAACCCCGCCGTGGGCTCTGCTCCACCTGGCTGGCTTCTCTCAACCCAGAGCAGGGTAAGTGCTTGGACGCTGGGAGAAGCCTGAGTGCTTCCCACAGCACCCATGCTCATCCCTCGAGCCATTGATGGAGCTGTGTGGGTACTGACCATGTGCAGGAGCTGCCTGGCTGGAGCACCAGTTCCATGGGAAACACACTAGCTTGGCAGGGTGGTCCTGCTGTCCTTCCTCACTGCCCCCATCCTCATCAGAGCACAGTGTGCCTCTCCAGCTTACCCTGAACTCCTGGGTTTCTCCCAGCTGCTCAACCCTGCTATCCCACTGTGGGCTGCTCCTGGTGTCCTGGAGCTGGTAGCACTCTGACTGCTGGGCACCTCCAGTCCCATAGCCACAGCTCTTGGAAGGGTGTTCCCTTCGTTCACAGAATCACAGAAAAAGCTGAGTTGGAAGGGACCCATAAGAATCATCAAGTCCAACCCCTGGTCCTGCACAGACACCCCAACAATCCTACCCTGTGCATCCCTGAGAGCCTTGTCCAAATGCTCCTGGAGCTCTGGCAGCCTCGGGGCCTCCCTTACATCCAGCCGGGTTGGAATCTCCAGCTTGCCTCTACCGCTGTCTTCCCTGGCACAGGCTATGTGAGGAGAGGGATGTGGCACAGCCCTTGTGCTGGGGGGCTCTTGCCTTGCTCTGGGCTTCACTCAAGTTCTTGCAGAGGCAGTGTTGAGACAGCTGAAGTGCTTTTCACACGCACACAGTGGGTGATGAGCAAGGTCTGTCTGTATCTTTGGAGCACCCTGGAAGAGCTGGGTGCCAACTCACCCTCTGCAGGCAGGCACAGGGCCCTGGTGGTGGGGTCATGCTTGTCAGTCTCTCTGTTTCACAGGTGATGTCCGGGTGCCTCTTTGGGTGAAGAAAGGAGGAATGAAGTTCCCAGCTGACCCTACCACCCCTGTGATCATGATTGGCCCTGGTACAGGGGTGGCACCTTTCCGAGCAGCGATACAGGAGCGGGTGGCACTGGGACATAGAGGTGAGGGATGGTCCTGGGAGGCACTCAGGATGCCTCTTGCACAGACAGGTCTGTGTCAGCACGTGGAAGGATGGACTGGGGGCTCCTGAGGGTTCCACCAGGTCAGACTTTGCTGTGTTGAGCTGAAGCAGGCTGAGCTCAGTTACTCACAGGCTGTGCTGCAGGGCAGCTCCTTGGGTTGGGTCAGGCTCTGCAGAGGCTCTTTCTTGGCTTTCTGAGAGTGAACATGGGTTACTGAGCTCAGCTGCTGCTGCAGCTTATCCCATCCTCATTCCCTTGACTCAGGGAATATAAACTTTGTCCAGGCAGCCCTGGGGGACACTTTCCCCCCTCCTCCTTTTTCAGCAGACGGGGGCCTCTGGTTGCCACAGGTCACTTGACTTCATGCTCACATGGCTCATGGCTCTGCAGGCCAGGGCTGCCAGTCAGGTGGCACCAGCAGTGCCCAGCACCAGGTGCTGCCAGCACATCCCTGGTGCTCTCCTCCTGCAGGGAACTGTCTCTTCTTCGGCTGCCGACACAAATCCAAAGACTTCTACTGCCAGACAGAGTGGGAAGAGCTGGTGGCAAAGGGCCTCCTGACACTCTTCACAGCCTTCTCCAGGGACCAGGTTAGTGCCCAGAGGAGGAGGGTTAGTACAAGAGTATCTCAGGCACCACTGATGGAACTCTGCTAGTGTATCTGTCCCCTGTACCTGTTGGCATGACCTATGAAGGATCTGGTGAGGTGGCACAGTGGGCACCTGAGCTCCCACACACCCCTCAGTGCTAGTCGAAATCCCCTCCTGCCCTGCAGGGACGTGTCTAGCTAAGTTGAGCTGGAAAGGTTGCTGGGACAAGGCTGGAGAGCAGCAGAGCAGATAAGGCATTAACCAGCCTTGTTTGGCTGGACCACGTGAGTGATGAAAGGCTCCCAGGCCTCTCGGAGGGTCACCAAGCAGTAACTTCTTGGTTAAGTACCACCCTCCTCATGGTGTCCCTCTGAGCCCTGGCTGAAGCTGAGAAGCTTGGCCTGTGTTCCAGTTCTCTCAGAGTCCCAGATATATAGAGGAAAGCTCCCCATGGGTATGAGCATGCCCACAACTCAGCCCCTCACTTTGCTTCCTGCTTTCCCAGGCAGTGTCTCTGGTGGGCAGCCCTCATCTCCCCTTGGGGCTGCAGTGCTACCAGAGAGGCTTCCTGAGCTGGGGATCTATTCACTGCCTTCTGTTTCACTGTCCCTTGATGGCATTGAAAGCTCAGCCTGGCTTTGGAACAGAGATGTGATAAAAAGGGAATGGGGATCTCTCAGTAGCTCAGCTGCACCAGCCCCAGCCCTTTCTCCTGGCTGTGTGCATGTGTTGACATGAATTCAGCATCTTTTATCCACTCACTTGTAAGGCAGGAGCTTGGTGCTTCTGTGAAGGCTTTCCAAGTCTGTGATGAGCAGGAGCAGCACTGCAGAGGGTTGTTGAATGACCAGTGAAGGGGCACCTGCTGCTCTCTGGATCTGGAGAGCAGCCAGAGCCACCTTCTGCTCTTGCTCACTGTGGAGGGATGGGACTTCCACTGAAGTGTCCCCTCTCTCCTGCTCTACTGGCCAAAGCAGTTTGTCACCAGAGCACTCTGCCCCCAAGGCAGAGTGGGAGCACAGCCAGGTGGGATGAGCCACACTGGGCTATTGTGCCTTTGGCTTCAGGAGATAGCACAGCCTTTAACTCATCAAAAAGTTTGTTGTCAAAGACCCAGGTGAGGGCTGGGACGCTCCATAGCTGAGAAGGGTTTTGCTCTTCTCTCTGAAGTGAGAGACCCCCTGTCCCAGCACATCCACCCACAGTGCAGACTGGTCTGAGCTGAACGTGGATGCCCTGAGACATCATGACCTCAGTTTGTCACTGGGGTGCTCTGGTTTCTAGGTCCTTAGATGATCCCCTCAGAGCCCAGCCTGGCTGGCAGGGCTTCTGGCAGCACTGAGCTCGTTACTGCTAATGAAGCTGAGGCTGGCTGTGCTGGTGCTGGTGAGGGCACTGCCCGGTCAGAGCTGTGCCCAGGCTGAGCTGGCACTCCAGGGCCATCAGCCAGTGGAGCTGTGGGACCCACAGTGACCAGGTCCTGTGACAGCCTGGGCTGGAGCTGCTCAGGGCTGTTCCCACACACATCTGCAGCCTGCAGGACCTGAGCCACAGCGAGAGCTGTCCTGCCTTTGGAGAGGGGGCCGTGGGAAGGAGGCTGTGCCCATGGCTCAGCTCACCACTGTGCAAAACCGGGCATGGCCTTCATCACAGTGCCACCTTTGTCACAGGAGCCCTCTGGGCAAGCAGTGAGTTCAGGCACGTTGGCAATGGTGTTCTCTTGGGCAGGAGCCAGAGCTGTAGGCAGTTGCTTGGATGCTTGAAGTCTTGTGGATTAACCCTTTAAGAACTCTCCTTTACTGGGCTGTACGGTGCCCAAAGCCAGTCCTCATCCAGTCCCTAAGCACAGTGGAGGGGCAGAGACTGGGACTGAGGCTGTCCTTCCAAGCTTTCTGCTCTTCCAGGCTGTTTCAAGTCCCCAGAAGTCAAGGGTGTAGGGAAGGGTCTCTGTCCTGTAGCAGACTTGGCACAGAGGGGCCACAGAGCCTTCTCTGTCCGTGCTGGGAGAAGAGAGAAGAGGGCAGGAGGGAAACCCTCACAGGGCCTCCCCAGGTCATGGCCCTGACCAGTGGACACCCAAAGGATTTGAGGGGCTGCTTGGGGCCCAGTGTTCCCCACTGAAGCTCCTGCTGCTGCACGCATCTCCCACAGCTCATCTCAGTGCAGACATCAGGTGTGGGACTCCCCCACACTGGTCATTGATCCAACTGCTTCTCCCCGTTCCTCCAATTCCAGGGGTCTGTGCTGCCTTGAGCTCCTCCAAACAGCCCCTGAGAACAGTCCTGAGAGCAGGAGCTGGGACTGCTCCAAAGCTGGTGGGCTCAGTGCGTTGTTTCCCTGCAGGAGGAGAAGGTTTATGTCCAGCACCGCATCCAGGAGAATGGGAGGCTGGTGTGGGAGCTGCTGAGCAGTGGGAATGCTCATGTCTACCTGGCTGGGTGAGTGAGAGGCCTCTGTGCAGGGCTTGGGGGGAGCAGGGCCGCACATTTCTGCTTCTTCACCCACCTGGGGGCATTTCCTCTGCTCAGCCCCCTGTTGCAGATGGGCAGCCCATTCCTCCTCTCTGTATGTCCTGCTCCAGGAGCCCAGGGATGGGAGGGCCGTTTGTCACCTACTCCATGCTCCCATTAGGAGGGGCACAGCTGGGGTAAAGTTTCTCCAGCCAATGCCCTGCCCAGCCTCTGACCCACAGCACATCCACACACAGGAGAGGCCTGGCCCCTGCACAGCACTCTCCTGCAACAGTGCTTGATGAAACTGGAGAAAAGGCTTGTGTGGCACCTCTGGCCACTTGTGTGGGCAGGATGCCCAGTGGTGCCGGGGCTCAGGAGCAGCTTTGTGAGCCTTGGCGTATTCTGTCAGGCTCTTTGCAGCCAAAGCTGCCTCCCAGGGCAGGGACGAGCCCTGTTGCACCACAGCCAGTCTTCTTGTGCAGCACAGTCCCTCTCCAGGTGCTTGTTTGGGCTGGTTGCACATCTGGAGCTGCTGGCCAGAAGGTGGGGTCTTGGGCTTTGGGCTCAGGGCGTCGGCAGCTCTGCTCTGAGCTCCGTGGCCGTGTCCTGGGCAGAGCCCTTGACCTGCCTGCCCTGCAGGGAGAGGCTGCTCCCCGCTGCCCAGGGCAAGGCTTGGGAAATGCTCTGGGCTCCTGGAGCTGGGCAGAGCCCGCCCACGGCGTTTGTCGTGCACCCCGTGACCTGGGGAGGGCAGGCCTGGGCCCGGCTGTCCACACAAGCGGCGATTGCAGGAGTTTCTTTCCTGCCTGTCCTTCAGGAGAGCAGGAACTCCTCTGGCGCCTTGCAGGGCGAGACTGGCCCCGCTGCATTCCTGGGAGAAGGAGATCTGTGTTTAACTTCCTGGGCAGTGGAGGCCAGGCCACCCCACTCTGTCCTTCACTGCTGCAGCACGGGGCTTCCTGGAGCCTCACCCCAAACGGGGCATTCCTGCGCTTGGGTCTGGGGTTTGGAGCACTTGGGACTTGGGGTTGTGCCTTCTTCCACAGCCCGAATGCTGAGACTATTGAGCTGTTGGGTCACAGCTTTATTCTCTCCATTCTCTTTCCTACTTTTTGGTGCTAATGGAGATTACCAAAAAGAATCAGTGTACTGGAAAGAGCAGGGTTTGCACAGCTGTCCGTATGGCAGATTTTGTGTGGCCACGAGGATGGTATTTTGGACATCAGGCTAGCTCTGAGACTCCTCTTGTTGGTGGCTTTGTCTCTGGTGTGGGGTGTCCCTGAGCCCCCATCAGGCAGGTGGGATCCGAGAGCCTCGTCCTCCCTGTACAAGTGACACTGTGCTGATTGCAGAGGACACTGTTCCTCCTTTCATGAACAGCCCAAACCCTGTAGAAAGGCTCCCAAGATCACCATGCCCCTCCCTGTCCCACAGACTGAGCTGTCAGTGGGGAGCCAGGCAGGGAAGTGCAGGTGAGTGATCCTCTTTTCCCCCCAAATTCACAGTTTCAGCCAGACTGGGAGAAAGCTGGGGGAAATGAGTCATGAGCTGTGTGACCCTGAGCAGCAGCCCTGGGCCATGGGACACTTTTCCCTGCCTTCCCTTCCCAGGCCAGACAGGCTCTGGGGAGCCAGGGCTGCATCTGCTCTATCATCGTTCCTACCTTGTCTCACTCAGGGGCAAAAGGGTTGAAAATGTCCCTTTTTTTGAAAAAAAATAGCTATTTGACATGTTTTTCCATCACGAAGCCCAGCTCCATTATCTTGTACTTGCATATCAGTGCCTGACACAGAAACAATGCAGACTATTCCAAAAAAAGAAGACCTCCTTTCTGGGTATTTTGGGATGTTAATCAGCTTCAAACACAAGTCAGAATTCTGCCTTGTTCTTGGGAAACAGCAAGGACGTTGCCAGCTGCTCGTGCCAATTGGAGCAGGCTGGGAAATTTTTATTAGATTTTTTTTGTTGCACAGGCAGTTCATCAAGTGAAATTCTCTCCAGGAAAAAAAGTCTGAATTTCTTATTTTCCCGAAGAAATAATTGTGCTTGAAAACACTGAGTTCTCTTTGGGTGTTTTCTACACAGGGGCTCGATGTTTTCTCCAGCATTTCTCTGATTTTGAAGTTTGAACTGGCATTGGTTCCAAATGTCACCATCAAACCAATTATTCTGGATTTCTTGAGAGCAGGCAGCAGCAGGACGGCAGCAGCTGCTCCTGCCCAGCTGAGGATCAGACATGTTTGACATTGAGTGATTCCAGAGATGGAAGGACAGGTTCCTGTCCTTCTGCTGATAAATTCTAACCCGTGCTCCTGACCTGTGATGCTCCTTCCCTGGGGTCTGGGGCCCCTGGCCATGTTTTTGCCTGCACATGCCCGTGCCAAGGAGCCCTGTGGATAACGGCCCTGCTCTCCCTGGAGAGGGAGTGGTAGGAGCTTCCTCTCAAGCCTGTCATGTACCCTGTGCCAGGCAGCCTGTGGCAGGACGAGGCAGGTTCCCACTGCCCTTTTGGGCTTGGCCACAGGGACTGCTGATTCCTGATCCCGAGCACTGGGGCTGCTGCTCTGCTCCCCGTGTTCCTGCTTGCCCTCCATCGTGTCCTGCTCTCTCCCCAGGAATGCCAAGGAGATGCCAGCAGCGGTGGCCAAGGCCCTGCAGTTGGTGTTGCAGCTGGAGGGTGGCCTGTCCCCCTCAGAAGCAGAGGAGCATTTAACAGGCCTGGAACGGTCCCAGCGCTTCCAGTCTGAAACCTGGTCGTGAGCCTGGCTCCCTGCCTCCCCCTCCCCACAGACTGCCTCAATAAAGGAGCTTGCAAAGGGATCTGCCTCTGGTGTCTGTCTTGGGCTGGGATTATCCCAGCCAGGATGGGGCTGGGTTTACCCAACCATCTCCCCCCAACAGCAGCAGGGCCATGGCAGTGGGGGAACCCTTTCTCCTGGAGGGTTTGGCTCCTGTGCCCACACTTCATCAGAGCAGGGGCCGGAGGTCTCTTGGAGGTGCTGCTGGTTTGCTTCAGTGGGGACTGATCTGCCCCATGTGCCCCAGCCCCGGGGGTCCCTGTGTGGGGTGGGTGGCACCCAGGGCATTGCTAGAGCTGTGGCAGTGGTCGCTGTTTGTGTCAGGGCCAGAGGAAGGAGAAGTGTTGCATGGGAGTCTCTCCACCCCGGCATTACTCAGCAGCGCGTGTGCAGGAAGAGGCTGCCTGGACAGACCTGTTCCCCCTGCCTCCAGTGGCCAAGACCGGCAGGGACAGGCACAGGAGGAAGCCTTGATGCCTCTGTCTCTGCTGCTAGTTCATCATCCTGAGCCTGCTGAGGTCTGAGCTCCGAGTTCCTGCTGAATTACATGCTTCCCTGAGTGCATGCTCAGCTGCATCTCTCCTCCACCCCATCCTGGGCGCTGCTTCCAGTCCTGTCCCTGCAGCCTCGAGGCTGTGCACCCTCCTGGCCCTGCTCGTGTCCCAGTGGGACCAGTGCCACCATCTTCCTCCCCCAGTTCAGCACACTGGGTGCCACTGTGTAAATAGCAATTAGGACCCAGGGCATGAATCAGCAGGGACATTCCCTGGGAGCAGGCTGGGACAGGAAGGGACAGCAGTGCCATGCCACACCTGTGACCCAGCCGCCCTCCCACGGCCGAGTCATGGGGTCCTGCAGGGGCAGGCAGTGCCCGGGGCATTGCTCAAGCTGTGGCATCACAGTGAGGGGGAGCAGGGATTTGGGGACTCCCACCCCACTGCTTTGCTCTGAGCAGCTCTTGCATTCACAGACCCTGGCTGGGCTGGGTGTCCTTGTAGGCCAGGGACAGTGGGGCCAGTGCAGAGCTGCTGCATGGCAGTCATCGCCCTGGTGCCAACATCCAGTCATCTGGGGTACTGTCGAGGCAGGAAACCTGGAAGGAAACTTGGAAGGAAACCTGGAAGGAAACTTCCAGGCCCTGCAAGCTGCTTGTGGGATATGACAAGGAGAGGTGGTCCAGCACAGGAACCAACCTGGGGGACAGGGAGTTGGACTGGGGGAGCACAGGGCCTGTTCTGGGAACTGTCCTGTGGTAGTGCAGGGTCCATTCTGGGGAGCTGTACTGGGGTCTGAGCTGGGGGACTGAACTGGGGGACTGAACTAGAGGAGCATGAGGCCATGTGGGGAGGCTGTACTGGTGGAGCACAGGGCCATACAGCCATGCCCCAGGGACAGTGGTGGGGGCAGCACTGGCCACAGAGGTGACTCCACTTGTGCTGGGCAAGGAGAAGAGGCGGCCGTGGGCCCAGCTCCTCCCCAGCTCTGGCGGGAGCTGATTGGCGCAGGCATGGCTGCCTGCCCCGGGCTCCCTGCATTTGAGCCACTTCCAGAAGCTGACAAACCAGCCTGGTTACACCCAGGCTCGGCCCCAGCCCTGCCTGGCCCACGGCAGGAGGCAGCTGCCGGCGTGGGTGCCCGCCTGGCCTGCGCCCTTCTGGCACAGCGGGCAGTGTGCAGCTCGGTGCCCTCTCCTCTGGACCGTGGCGGGTCAGTACTGCGGTGGTGCTGGGGAGGAGGAAGAGGAGGAAGAGGAGGAAGAGGAAGGGGAGGGAGAGGAGGAGGAGGAAAAGGCTGTTGGATGCTCACGGTGCTGCCCCTCTTGGGGTGGCCTCTCGGTGAGGGTGATGGGGTTGCACCCGGCGTCAGAGGCTCCTGACCCACTGGTCTGGGAGGGCGCCCCAACCCGCACCGGAGGGATGTTGGGACTCTGTACGGGCACTGCTGCCTTCAAACCCTTCAGGCAGCCTTGCTGAAGAAGCCTCCTGCCCTGGAGCAGCACCCACGTCCAACACCCAGCCCCGAGGGGCCTCGGTGGGCGGGGGGCTAGCGTGGTGACTGCTCTTTCCACCCTGATGGAGCCGGCGGCGGGCGAGGAGGCAGAGCCTGGCCCGCCGCCGCTGCAGGCGGGTGGTGGGGAAGGCTGTGCCGGGCAACGGGACGAGAGCGAGCCTGTAGGGTCGGGGGACCCCGGGGAGCCGTCCCGACGCTGTGGAGAGGCGTCTGCTGCTGCCTCGGGGTGCTGGGAGCTGCCACCGGTGGAGGATGCCAGGGAGCCGCTACTGCCCGGGCATGAGGAGCCGCCTGCCCACAGTGCCTCCCTGCATGCGGGGCAGGACCCTCCTGCTGCCGACACCTCCGGCCTCGTCCTGCCTGGCGGGGAGAATCCATCGCCCCACAGCGTCTCTAGCTCCATCCTGAGCCTCTTCGGCGAGGCAGAGGAGGCATCGAGCGATGGGGCGGCGGGGGCGGCGGAGCCGTGCCCCGTGCTGGCAGGCAGCGAGGACGAGTGCCCCATCTGCACGGAGCCCTACGACGAGCAGCGGCACAAGCCGGCCGTGCTGAACTGCAACCACGGGCTGTGCCGCGCCTGCCTGCGGGCCATCATGGCCACGGCCACCGGCGCCGAGCTCGGCCGCGTGCGCTGCCCCATCTGCCGCCAGAAGACGCCCATGCTGGAGTGGGAGATCTGCAAGCTGCAAGAGGAGCTGCTCCTGCTGCACGCCCAGCCCGGCTTCCCCGGCGCCCTGACCACCTCCCGGCCCCCTGCCCTGCCGCCCCGGCGCCCGGGCCTGGCCGGCGCCCTCGAGCATCGCTTCCAGGTGCGCTTCCACACCAGCCGCATGTTCGGGTGCCTGCCCTGCGTGCGGTACCCGCCCTGCCTGATCCGTGCTCTGGCCCGGCTGGAGCGGCGCTGCCGCTGCTGCTACCTCGTGCTGCTGGCCCTCCTGCTGGCGGCAGAGATGCTCAGCCTGCTCTTCATCTTCCTCCCCATCGTCCTCATGGTGATGCTCTTCCTCATCCTCGACAAATAGCCCTGGCTTTGTGCCCTCGTGCTGAGCGTGTGTGCGGAGAGGAGCCCAGCTCCGGCTCTGCCCTCGGCTGTGGTGCCAGCTGGGAACACACCTGTGACCCTGGTGCCTGGGACACCTGGCACTGCCAGTGAGCCCAGAGCGGGTGAGGCAGCAGAGGAGCAGGAGCAGGCAGCAGAGGGAGGCGACCCTGGAGCTGGGCATTACCTGCACCGGGACACCAGGTGACACATGACTGCCACAGCCAAGGGGCAGATGGAGTGGGAACCCTTCCTGTGCTGGGGCACATCCCTGGCCTGGGGGCTGGGGACCAGAGAGGCTCTGCGGGCAGAGCAGGGCTTTGCCAAGGGCTGTGCCAAGGGCTGTGCCAAGGGCTGTGCCACCTGCACCCAGGACAGATGGGCTAGGATCCCCCAGCATGGACTGAAAATACAACTTGTGTTTCTACCACAGCTGTGTCCTGCTGAGTTCAGCGCCTGGCCTGGGCATGTCCCCTTAGGGCACAGCAGTGGCACAAGGAGGGGATGGGGATGGGGATGGGCGCAGCCAGTGGTCCCCAGCCTCCCTACAAGGTGTGTGTGCTCCACCATGGCACCTCCCAGCCCCTGGCGAGCCGTGCCAGCCCGTGCTCAGACTGTGCCTTTCAGGGAGATAAGTGAGCAAACATGGCTCTGTCCCTGCCATACACGGGTGGGGGAGTCTGTGGTGAGTGGCACTGGGGCTGTCCCCACATGGGACCTGCCATGGAGCTGGAGTGTCCCAGGGCTGAGCAGGATCTGGACTCTGTTTTCGATTGCCAGCCTTGCATGGGGGCCACACGCCAGCCAGGTGATGTGTGGGTCACAGTGTGGCTGCTCTGCACCCTTGTTCCTCTACACTCCTTGGGGAAACCAAACTCCAAGGGGACAGGGATGAGGATCCTCCCAGGCTTTCAGCCACCTTTGGGCTGGTGGTGGGTGGCAGGGAGTTGTCAGACTCTCGCAGTCCTCCCAGGATTCCATTTCAGGGGTGCTGACACCCACCTCCACCAGCTGGAATGTGCAGCAGTCTGTTTGTCACTGCTGGCGTCCTCTGGGTGTCCTGCCAAGGCTCTGTTCTGACTCCATGCCAATTCACCCCCCGTGCTGTCACCCCTTTCAGTTCCCCTCAGCCCAACCCTGCTGAGGGGCTGGTGACACTGCTGTGCCCTGTCCTCCTCCCTGGCTGTGCTGGGCTTGTGCAACCATCCCCATGTCCTGGCTTTCCCTTATCCCCAGGAAACACCCCCTGGGCACCTCCCCAAGGCTTTGTCTGTGGGGGACAGACCGCAGGGTGCCAGCTCCCCCACCCCCTTCCCCTTCCTCCTGCCCAGAAGCTGGGGGGGGTGGGAAGCCAGTGAGCACTGCTGTGCCCACACAGCCCCACAGAAAACCTGTGTCCTTGTGCCCAGGAGGGCAGAGATTGGGGCTGTGGGATTTGCTAGGACACTGGTGCCACTCAGCATCAGCATTGCCATGGGCTGCTCTGGCCAAGTGCTGAGGCACAGGGTAGGAGCAGGGCACCCCAAAACAGGTCAGGTCAGCAGGCAGAAGCAGGTGGGTCCCCCAGCCCTGGTGTAACCAAGGAATATTTATTTATACCAAGTGGAGCAGGTCCATCAGGAGAAGCACCAGTACAGCCCTGAGTGGGGCGTTTTTGGCTCCATTGAGCCTGTGGGGAGGGAGGGGGGAGTTCAGACACCTGAGGGGGGCCCTGTCACCATGTGGGAGTCTCATGCCCCTGCTCTACATTGCGTAGGGGTGTTTGGGTGAACCAGAGCTGCTCCCATGGGACACCCCCACGGGACACCCCCAGCACTCCCGTGCTCCTTGAGCCTCTGGGTGCTGAAAGCTGAAAGGCACTTCCATCCCCCTGAGAAGGGTGTCCCTGGGGGCTGTGGTGTGGGATGGACCCTGTGGGAGATGTGGAGCTCGGCTGCAATGTCCAGTCCCAGAGGTGGATTATATTTAGCACCCTAAGATAATGGTGAGCAGGGCTGCGGGCTGACAGGGCTGATGCAGGGCTCCTGCTGCGGGCATAGCTTCTAGCACAGCCCCCCAAACGCACCCGACCTCCCCACTTGAAGCCTCGTCCCCTCTCCCAAGCCCCTGACACCCCATTACACCACCCCAAATGCTTCATCGCATCCCCCAGCTGCTGGCGCCAGGTGATTTGGTGTCCCCAGAGCAGAGACTTGGCTGTCCCCATCCCTGCAGGGACCTGCCCATTCTCTCCTGGCTTCTCCCACTCAGCCCGACGTGTCCCACCTGGGTCCTGCTCTGCCCAGAGGCATCCCCATCCCAACTGCACCACAACCAGCAGCACCTTCCCTTCTCCCCTCACCCCCACTCTGGGGACATGTCTCCACCCCGTGTCCGTCGGGAGCGTGACCAGAGGGCCAGGAGCCATGGGGAGGGAACATGGAGCTGGGCAGAGAACAGGAGCTGGGTTTGACCCCAAGAAAGCTCCTGGGCTCAGCAGTCCCTTCCTAGCCGCGGGACCAGCACTGCCCTGGGGACCTGTCACAGTGTCTCGGGCTCCGTGCCACCACCCATTATCCTGTCACCGCGGGCTTGCGCCGTTGTGAAAGCGGGCGCTGGCACGTCGCAAGCGGCTTCCTCTCGGCTGAAACCGCCGTTTGGGTATGTGACCACCCCGGGGCGAGCTTTGAGGCTGTGTGTCCCCAAGGAGGGCACAGTCCTGGTGCTCAGCCACCTCCCAGCAGCCGGCCACGGCGCTCCCCTACCGCCCAGCGCAGTCTCGCCTGCCGCGGCCGGATCCTCCCGCTGTTTGCATCCACGGGGAGCTGGTCCTGTTGTGCGACCTCTGGGGCAGGATGCGGGTGGTGGGGCCACCACATGGGGACCAACTGCCCAGCGCTGCCACCGTCCCCTGCGGAGCAGAGCAGCCCCAGCCCTGAGCCCCAGGCACCAAGCGGCCGGGCGGCAGGGGCTGCTTTTCACAGAATCACAGAATGCCCTGGGTTTGAAAGAACCCATCAGGATCATCCCGTCTAACTCCTGTGTTGGGGTGCACAGACACCCCAACACCTCACCCTGTGCCTGAGAGCGCTGTCCAAATGCTTCTTAACTCTGAGGAGAATGACTGGCTAACACCATGCCCTGAACCCACGCTAAAGGCTGAGCCCAAACCAGCCCGATCCTGGCGCTTCCCACCTAAAATGAGGACATGTGGGAAAAGGGTTATCCCCAGGAGCAATTTAACTGCCCACGTTCCCTCTCCTATCACGGCCCAAATTGGACACTGGGTGAGCCCAGAGCTTCATCCCAGCCTGGGACAGATGTTACAATGAGAAGATTTTACAACCAGCTCACCTGGGAACATCTGGGAGCATCTCTGCTCTCGTGTGGCCAAACCTACTCCTGCAGCAATATCCTGGCCATGCTTAAGCAGCTTATAGGACTTGGAGATTTTTAGAAACTTAGCGTGGGGGTACAAAGCTCAGAATGGCCATGGGAGCATTTCAGGGGATGTGAAAGACTTTTAATTCACCTGCATCTGTGGCACAAGGGCTGGCACCACCCCACGTTCCTGTCCTCTGCAGCAAACCTGGCCCCTCTTCCAGCAAGTGCTTATTCGAGGTTAATAGGGCAGGAGAAATGGGCTCTCACCCAGTACTTGCTCCTGAAAGTCCCTATTTCTTCCTTAATTGCAACTCAAAATCAAATTAGCAGTTTTAAATTTACTCTGTGCCCAAGAGGTGCCACGAGGGTAGGGGAGAACACATTGTACCCTTTATCCTTATGTAATAAAAAGGGTAAATTCCTACTGAGGGCAAAATTGCTGCCACCTCTTCTCTGGCTGGCTTGCAGCTTCAGTGTCTTTGGGGAAAGAAAAGCTCCGCCTGATTTAATAGCAGCTTTTAGGGTGTCAGAGTTCTTTATCCTGGATTTGGCATGAGCCTTTGGGGTGATGGAGGTGCACATCCTGGATGTGAGGCTGCCCCAACTCCCCCAAGCAGCTGCATCATTTGGCTCAGTGTGGGGTTGCCGTGACCACCAGGAGACCCCCACACTGTGCCAATGTTGCATGAATGATGGTAGAATGTGGGTGCAGGGTAGGATGTTGGTAAGGACAGAGAAAGGACATGGCCGCAGCATCCCCGGGGACAGGGGTGGCACTGGCTGCGTTATTGGTGCTGTAATTCAGCACCTATGGACTGGGAGGTGGTTCTTTTTCCAGGTGTAAAAACTCCCCTGGGATGGGAACCAGCACACAAGGAAGAGGGGTCTGTAGCCACCCTGGCACCCTCCTGGATGTGCTGCTGCTTTGAAAGCAGATGCTCCACCTTGGCCCAGAGCAGAGGGCAGAGGCAGTGGCTGCTCCTGGAGAAGGGAAATTTGGGACCCCACAGCAGCCTGTGTCCACACCAGCCAGGGTGTACAGCCCTCCCTGGGAAGCTGCGTTGTCCTGGGGTCATCATCCCAGCTGCTTCTGCTGCAGATTCCTCGCTCTCCCAGACGTGGAGCTCCCATCCCAGTGACCCCGGGGTCTGTCGAGGCAGGCAGTGGGTGCCATGTACTTGTGCTGCCAGCTGCACTCCAGGCCCAGGGCAGTTCCTGCATGCTGTGGGGATGGTGTAGAGAGGGGCTCACGGGTGCAGCTGCCTCACCAGAGCAGGGCAAGGGGAGCCCAGCACTGCCCACATCCCTGCCCAGCTCCCTTCAACAGCAAGTGGCGCTGAATGGCACATCCTCCCCCACTATCCTACATCTCTTGTGGAGAAAGGGGACATCCAGCGTGTGTTTGAGGGCTCTGGTGTAGTTGGGGACCCCTTGCCAAGCTGGGCACTGTCCCCCAAGGTGTCCAGCCATGTGTAGGGGCTGGGCAGGGCAGGGACACAACTCCATCAGAGCTGAAAGCCAGGTTGGAGGAGGAGGTGCCAGTCCAGGGGAAAGCTGTCACCTGGGTATGGCCCCCCAGCCTGCCCCACAGATGGAGCAGGGCCAGGACACATCCTGGTGTGTCACCCCACTCCTGCCCACAGTGATGCACTTCCAGCTCGGTCTTCGTTCCAATATAATCTTTATTGGGGAGACTGATGGGGGTCAGAACAAGGCTGGGTATAAAACATGATCATGGTTACAACCAGCAGCGGGAGGCATAGGCAGAGCAACACAGAGACGGTACCGACGCCGTTCTCCACCGAGGGGGGAGAACGATCCTGGGGCTGCGCCAGCAGCAACACCCGCTCCCTCGGGACGGGACGGGGCATGGACTGGCCCCTCTCCCTGGATGGATGCTGGGCTTTGGCCAGTGCCAGGGGCTGCTGTTTCCTCCAGGACGCAGGGTTCTGCCCTTCGGCTCACCCAGCCCCAGCGCCCTGGGACTGGGCAGTGTGTGCCCCTGGCCATGCTGGGTTGTGGTGCTCAGCCCCATGGGAGCACCCAAAATTATGGCTTTTTCTTTTCTTTTTTTTGTTTTGTTTTGTTTTGTTTTGTTTTTTGCTTTTTTGGCAGCAAACTTACCCCTCCAGGTGCTCTGGAGAAAGCAAGACTGTGCACAGGGGGCTGCTGCCCTGCCTGCCCCCCTGCACAAGGGTCAGAGCAGAGGTACTGCTGAGGGGAAGAGGCTGGGGCAGGAGCCAGACTTCGGTCCCCCTGCCCAGTCAAATCCCCTTGCTAGAGTCAGCAGATTGGGGTACTGGATCCTGTGCCACCCTCCTGAGCCATCCCATGGGGCATCGGTGTGGGTCCTGGGTGGAGGGGCAGAGAATGGGCACAGCTCAATGCCTTGGTGAACACGTAGTGGCCTGGGATGGGGTGGCCGGGGAGGGATGGGGAAAAAACAAGAATCCTCCAAAACGAGGACAAAGTGGAGCTTTCCTCAAGGGCCTGTGGAGGACATGGGCCGCATGTCTGCTGGCATCCGAGGGGCCGGTATGGCGGCTTGGTGTGGCTACTGAGACTCGGGTGCATGGCGGCGTGGCCACTGAGATGAAAGCTTTGGCAAATAACTTACAGAGAGGGGGTGGAGGGGGCAGCTGGGGACCTGTCCTCATTTCCTGTGCTGGGAGGGTGGCTCAGTGTGGCACCATGCATCTCCAGGGCTCCTTGTGCTGCTGCTGCCGGCCATGGGGCGATGGGGAGGGTGTCACTCCGGCCAGAACCCGGCGCCTGCTCTTGGGAGAGCCTGGGAGAGAGGAGGGAGAGGCGCCCGGGGAAGGAGCACGGTGAGATGCTCGATGCACCACGGGAGCACCCGCCGCAGGGCTAAGGGAGCTGCAGAGCCTGGATGCGCTGGTAGATGTGCTCCCCACGCCAGCTTTCCTCTCCCCGGGGACCACAGGTGAGCAGGGGGCTGCTGCCAGGTCCCAGCACCCCCACTTCCCCCCGCGAGTGCTGGTAAGGACACCAGTCCCACATCCTTGGCCGTGGTGAGTATTAGAGCTTTCACTGGCTGTGCCACTGGCAGAGAGGGGACAGGGGGCCGGCTGTGGCGCTGGCCGTGCTGCCCCGCCCGCCGTGCCCCGCTGCGGAGGAGCGGGCGGGGCGCGGGGCTCACATGATGGTGCAGGAGGACAGCGGGTTCCGGATGTGGCAGGTGCAGGCGGCCCCGCAGTACTGGCGGAAGGTCTGGTAGCAGCTGCGGTCGGTGTCGCTGCTCCACTGGACGGGGTTGGCAGCCAGGGCCTCGGCCGGCAGTCTGTTCAGGATACTGGTGTTGACGGCCAGAGCCGCCAGCCCGTAGTCGGTGAAGAGGACGGTCTCCCGCTTGCAGGTGGGGCAGGAGATGAACTTGTACTTGGGGCAGGACTCGTAGAGGATCTGCAGACACTCCTCGCACACTGAGTGCAGGCAGGAGAGGATGCGGGGCCGCTTGTTGGTGAAGTTGTACATGTGGCCGCAGGTGGGGCACTCCAGGGGCTCGCAGGGCGTCGAGGGGTGCAGCACGTACTGGTTGACGATCACCTCGTCTGATGGCGGCTGCCGGTGGTAGCAGACCTCGGAGCTGCCCTTGCGCTGGCCCTGGTAGCCGCGCTCGCGCCGCGGCAGGGGGGGAGTCCGGGGCAGCGGCAGGGGCCCGGGGGTGGCGTCCAAGGCAGGGATGTCCCCGCACGCTTGGTTGACGATGATCTCGGACTCGGAGGGCCACGCGCGCTTGGCCACGAGGGGCGGCTCTCGGCGCGGGGCGGGCGCGTAGCGCGGCTGCGATGCCTGCAGCTCCGAGAACTTCTCCGGGTGGATGATTTTCATCGCCTCCATTTTAATGATGACCTGTTGCCCTTTCAGACACGACATGAGTATCGTTTTCACATTACTGTCCACTGCTCTGGGGTCTCTGAGGGACGCCTGCATGAGGCTAAAACATGCTGGCAGCCTGCTGAGCTTTCAATCTTGGTCTGGCCGCGGAGCAGGAGCACGGGGAGCAGCAGCTGGTGCGGGAGAGCATCCTGGGGACACGGGGCAGCGCCAGCGGGCCCCGCGCCCCTCTTCTGCAGCCAGCCCCGAGGGTGCCAGGTGCGAGGCTGGGGCGGGCAGAAGGCAGGGCTCACAGTGGCATCCTGCCTGCTTCGAGATGCTCTTGGGCGGATGATCAAAGCGCCGGCTCCCTGCGGGATGTTAACGTGACATTGGCAGTCACTCAGCAGCCCTGCCCTTCGCCTTCCCTGCCACTTCCCACAGCGGATCAGCTGCAGTCGGGAACAGTAATTTGGGGATGGTGGCACTGGGCACTGCCCAGGGCAGGTGAGTCCAGGGAGGGTCTTGCAGAACTGGAGGCAGCTCTCACTTCGCCCCAGCCCGACCTCTATTCCTGTTTACATGCAGTAGGATCCTCGTGGCGTTGAAGAATGTGTTTGCAAATTCCTTTGCTCTGACTTCCCGGCTCTCCCACTTGCCGTCACCGGCAGCTCCCGCAGGGCAGGGGCTCAGGGCACATCCCGGTCCGGAGGGCAGCTCACCTTGGCTGCGGCCAGGACACCACACACCTTGTCCCCTCGGTCTCTGGTACCTCTGTCCCCAGCTCAGCTTCGTGCTTGCTGGAAATGAAAAGTGAGAGGAGGTTGGATCCAAGGCTCTTCAGGGATTTACCGGCTGCCAGCGCTCCCTCGGGATGCGTGCCCGCCTGCATCCCGGCGATTTGGCAATCGAGCCCTGCAGGTCCTGTCCATCAGCCCGCTTGCTTGGGCTGCGGAAGTGAGAGCAGGCAGGTATTTCCCCCCAGGCATCCCTTCGGCGGCCCCGAGCGTGGGGTCCCGGGACCCCTCTCTGCCCTGAGGGTGGGAGGGCAGGTCCCCCAGAGCCCCGTTGGGCTGCAGAGCCTCTCCCGAAGGGGTTCCTCCACCGACCTGCCTCTGCTCAGGGTTTTCTCTCACGTTTAGCCCCTCCTCTGCTCAGTGGATCTATTTTTACCTCCATCGCTTGCTCCTGATCTGTCCCTGCTATTATCCCTCCCTCCAGCTTCCTCTCCCCCCTTCCCGGTTCCCTGCCCTTGTCCCAGGGCTGATGGAGAGGCCAGGCCACGTTTGGGGGCAGGAGATGGGGGGCAGGTAGCCAGCTCGAGGCCATTTTCTCCCTCAGCAGCCCCTGCGCCAGCCCGGCTCTCCTCCGAGAAGGGCGAAGGCGCTCTCCTACATCACGCTGCAAATCCTGTTAGAGGGATGCCTGCTCCCGCCGGCGCTGCCAGGCCTGGCGGAGGGGGCCCGAGGGGGCCATCTGGTTGCAGCAGCAGCAGCCTTTGGGAATGAAGAGAGGCCGTGGGGGTTCAGCCCCGGGTGCCTGAGGGCTGGGAGGGTGGGCTGGATCCCTGCCCAGCCCCAGTCGGGGTGTCCCGGGGGCCATGCCCTAACAGCACTGTGGTCCCGCAAGCATCCTGATCTGCGGAGGGAGGCCTCGCCTCTTTCATTTGCCATCGCGGGCCCACATTCTGCACCCCACATCCTGCACCCCGCGCCCCATAAGCAGCATATATTCCCCCCCTCCAGCACAGAGCAGCAGCCCCGGAGGCTCTGCCTGCAGCTCTCACACAGACACTCACCCGCAGCGCCCACGAGCACGGCGATCCGGGTGGTCAGCAGTGCCACTCACTGTCACCGCGTTCCCACGCTTGTTCTGTCACACCCCTTCACGCACAGCCCTGGCGCAGCATCCCGCACCCCCACTGCCCCTGGGGCGACACAGCCCCTCGCCATCCCCATCCTTTCGGGGGTGACACAGCCCCCGCCGTACCCCGCATTCCCATCACTTCGAGGGTGACACAGCCCCCACTGTACCCCGCATTCCCATCACTTTGGGGGTGACACAGTCCTACCCAGCACCTTCCCCTACCCAACCTCCCACCGCAATCTCCAGCCTTACACGTCCCTGCTCGCAGCCTCGCGGAGCACACGCCTGTGCACACACAAGGGCTCCTCGCACACACACACGTGCACTCCCGCACGCCCGCAGGGTGACTCCCCCCCAGCCCGCCGTTACCTGCGCTGGCCCCGGGCAGGGGTCCCGGCTCAGCCACCAGCCCCCGCTCCGTGCCCGGTGCGGCTTCGCAGGCCCGAGCGGCGGAGGTTATGTGAAAGGCAGAGGGATGCGGCGCTGCTTCGGCCAGGCGCGGCTCCCCAGGGATGCTGGCGGTTCCGAGGCGCGGCTCCACGGGGATGGTCCTGGCCGGCCGGGCTGCCCCCGGCCCCGCTCCCCCCGGCCCCACCGCCTACTCCGGCCGCGGCCGCGGCGGCGCGGGAAGAGGACCGGGCACAGAGGCCGGGGCTGGCGGCGCCGGGCTGCTCCGGATGCTCGGCGGCGACCGGCGGCCGGGGGAGCCGGCAGGTACCGCCGCTGCCGCTCCGGGGGGCTCCTTCGTGCCCTCCCCCGGCTCCCCCCGCCGCCCCCGGCCGCGGACCCCGGCTCGGCGCGGGGCTGATGCAACACCCCCGGCCCGCAGCACAGGCTATGGCGGGCTGATGGCGGCCCCCCTGTGCCCCTCGGCAGGTGCAGGCAGCGGCGGGCAGCAGCGGGCAGGCAGCGGCGGCTCCGTGCCCGCCGTTCCCGGGGCCCGGCGGCGCGGGCGCTGCTGCGCGCTCCCGCCGCCGCCCGCAGTGCCGCCGCAGTGGTGCAGCCGCCTCACATTTCTCTCGCTCAGCAGCGCCGGGGGCCGCCGGCCGCAGCGCCTGACGCCCAGCACACCCCCTCTCCGCCCCGCACCCCCACCTCCCTGCACGCCCCCTCCCCGCCCAGCACCCCCATTGCCCCGCGCCCTCCCCCGCACCCCTTCATCCGCCCCGCACAACCCCCTCCCCGAACATTCCTCCTTGTCCCACACATCCCGCTTTCCCACTCCACAGCCCCTCTTGGCCCTTCTCCCCGTAGCCGCTCCCGAACCCTCCCTACGGCCACCCCCTCCTCCTCCCGCCGCCGGCCGGGCCCCCGCGGGTCGTTCCGAGGGGCCCGCGGTGACTCAGCATCAGCGCGCTGCAAGCGGCTCCGCGCCGGCCGTGCTGCTCCGGGGCCGCGGTTGTGGGGCAGCATCGGGGAGCAGGGCCCGGCCTGCAGCCCCCGGGGCTGGGAAGAGGTTGGACAGCCAGGAATTCCCCCACCACTGCTTTTTCCCACTGCCAAATCAGCCGTGCACCGTACTGTGTCCCCTGGGATCCATGGCCACCGGCTGTCGGGGGAGCTGAGCCCCCCAGTTCCTGCTGAGCTCCGGGGCACCTGGGCACAGGAGCTCACTGGTCCCTGGGGACACGGTGGGCTCAGCATGGTGGGGGGGGGGGGTCACACGACTGCTGGGTCCCAGCAGTGCTGACAGGTCCCTGCAGAGCACTGTGGAGCTCATGGCCATGGGCTTGCTGGTGCGACCCCCATAACGGCACAGGCAGACAGGACCCCACAGGCTGGGGACGCTCCACAAGGTGCCCTGAGCAGATGACTCCTGGTCCATGCTTCCTGGCTCCTGCAGATGCGAGAGGCATGGATGTCCCCTGGCAGATGTTAGAGGCCTGGCTGCCTCCAGAATGGGGACCTGACAGACAAATCGCCAAAATGAGCAGGCAGCCCCACACAGAGACCTCTAGCTCCCATGCCCCAACCCCAGGAGCAGAGACCCAGGCATGTATACATGCTCCAATCCAAACCCACTCCACCACTCCATCCAGCCCTGGCTGGAGCAGGACGCTGCTGGGAGCTCACAAGGCTCCTTTGGGTGCTGCTAGGGTTTCCCTGCTTGTGCTGCCCATTGCTGTGTTTTAATTTTTCATATTCCTCCAGGATTTTGCCTTGACTTTTATGCCCTCCCTTTTATTACCCTGCCCAACCCTGTTTGCTGCCCCTCCAGCCCTGATGCAGCAAAAATCCAGCCCCTGTAACAAGGAGTCTGCGTGGTCCTGGAGCTGTGTTGTGTCCTCAGAGCCGCATTGTCTTCACACCATCGCTGTCCTCTGGCCCTGCCGTCAATGGGACGGACACAGGAACTGGAGGTTACATATTCCACAGCTCTGCCAGGCCTTATGCAGCCCATAGATGATCTTCTCACCCACATTTCAGACAATGATGCTAAAAATATCGTCCAGGTGCATCTCTTCTGACCTGGAGGAGGTGACCAGGCAGAAGGATTCTCTAGCACCCCAAGGGCTCAGCTGTGCTCCATTCCCAGGCCAGACTGACCCCAGAGTGTGGTTCTCCCTGGGGACCCTGCAGCATCACCTCCACCTGGAAATCCATGCTCTCTTCTTGACAATGGTTGAGTTTTTAATCTTTGAGTTTCTCTCACTGGATAAGGGACTTTTGAATGCCTCTAGTCCCTCTAAGTGCCATTCTTTGATCTGCTTACCTGCCGAAATCAGCGTGAGGCTGCTGTCGCCTGGCACTCTAACACTGCTAAACAGGGATTCCCTTAATCTTCCCCATCCTTCCTTTGTCAGGTGCTCCTGCCTTCCCTGCTAAGTGCCTGGGTGCAGATAGCAAGAGCCGAGATCGCACGCCTGAGCTCGCTGAGCAGAGGAAATTGCAGGAAGTGAGCGAGCACGAGCTATTTTCTGTTATTAATTCATATGGCATCCCTGTGCTGACCCAGCTACACGGTGTTATTATGCTGCTATTCTGTGAGTTAAGCAACAGCTCTATTTAAAAATAATCATAAATTACGTTGGGCATCTTTTCTGCTGAATAAGAGTGTGTTTGTGCCAAGGTGCTGGGATCTTCCTGTTGCCCCAATGGCTCTGCTTCTGCTTCGCATGTTCAGTGCAGAGCTTTCCTCTGCTGAGTTGGTCCTCCAAGATCTCTACTTTCTACCCAAACTGAAACAATCTCATCCTTCCAAACTCAGACCTTCCATCTCTGTCTGGGTCTATGTGGCTCGGATTTGAGTGATGACTCCACCAAACCTCAGCCCCGTGGCCACCTCTGCCTTTGAGTCCTGTCTCTTACTCCTGGTTTAACTGTGGCATATAAACATACATGTTGCATAATCTTTTATAAAAACCTATTGCATTGGGTGTTATCATAAATGTACATATTTGGGCTGCATGTGGATATCCTCAGAATGCCTTCTGAGCTGTGCTTATGTGATATGGGTGCTCTCCTGGGTTTTACAAGCAGCACTGATGTATTTTACCATTTTCAGAGACCTTGTCAACAGGCCAAGCACACCTTTGGGTTCAGAGGTTGCTCCTCAGCTCAGTTGTACCTGCTGTCTTCGGGTCCAGCTCTCCTTGGACAGACATGCAGGAGCAGCTTTGCCAGTGGATTCCTTTAATTTGTCCCAGATGAACAAGGTTTTTCTGTTTATAATCAGGAGGTTATTTGTTGTAATTCAGCTGATGTTGTCCTTGAGTGAAACCACAGCTTCATTCTGCAAAACTCATTCCTGTCCATTGTCTTGTCTGGATCAGTTCAAAATCTTTGCTCTGTAAATGTGTTGGGAGCTGTAACACTGCTGGGCAGGCTTTGCTGAGATGAACAGTGAAGCCAGAAGATAATTCTGCCCTAAATTTCTTCCTCATCATCAGCCATCACCTGCTCAGCTATCCAGCTCAGGATTTTATTGCCCTTCTGGATTTCTAGCACCTGTGGGAAGGTCCTGTTGTGAGAGGATGGCCCAGCTCTCACTTGGTGCCAGCCTTGTGCTGTGATGGCACCTGAGGCTTTTCCTTCCACCCCACCTGGGCAAGCTGACAGCTCCGTGTGTGCCAAACCTTTCTTGTTTTTTTTTTGCCAAATTCCCATCCATGCTGTCCATGCTCCTGGTGTCAGCACCTCAGGCCACCTTTCTTTGCTCCTTGCTGCTCTCATCACCAAGTTTGCTTGTCGGGGTCCTGCACACATCCAAAGCTCTTCCCAAAATCCTGTCTGTTTCTCACACCGATCTTGTTTTGCTCTGGTGAATCACTCATCACACAGATAATTCACCCACAAAAACATGAGCTCACTCCCAGCTTTGCAGAGAGCAGCTTTCTCTGCAGGTCTGTCCCTTCCCCGCCTGGCCTGGCTGGGAGGGACGGACGTGGCACCCACACGCCGTGTTTTCATCCTCTGGGCTCCATCCCCTCTGGACTGCCTCTCCTTGCCGGGATAGAGCACCAAGGGAAGGGACTTCAAGTGCCAGAATCAGCACCATCCCAGACTGAGACCCTCCAGGCCTGGCTGAGGTGGCCACAACAGCCCAGCACAGACCCCAACAGAAGAGGAAAGCAGGGCAGCTCTCATCAGCCACAATGCTCCACCAAAACCGCTAGAGGAGCTGTCTGTGCAGCTTGCCCAGGCAGAGCAAACACCATTTTGGAGGGATGCTACTGAAACCTCTGCCAAGAAAGCAGCAGAGTTTCTTGTTGCCAGCTGGTAGCTGAGGGATGCCCCAGCTGCTGCAGAGCTGTTCCCTGGTTGCTGTTTAAAACAGTGTGTGGGCTGGTTGCTGGTGGTCAGGACCTGACCACTGATGGTCTTGCAGTACAATCCTAATGCCATGGGGGACTTCCATGAGCTGGTTTCTAGGCTTGCAGCTGTCTAAAGAGATGCCACCATGAGAGAAGGGATACTCAGAAGGTCCCCAAAATGTTCAAAGCCACAGACAAACCTTGAGATGCACATGTGGTACTCTGATCAGCTTGAAGGTTATGGAGCCCCAAAAGATTCAAAGGAGTTTAATCATTATTTTTGCTATTAGTGATTAATACTGATTTTATGAATCCTGGGAGTGAAGAGGGGGCCCACCTTGCTGGTGCTGCACTGAGCAGGAGGAAGGAATAGGAGGAGAGGGACTGCACATGGGTTGGGGGGAGGTCAAGGAGCCAGGGCCAGAGGGACCACATCCTCTCCTCAGATGTGGTGACCTTCATTCCCCTCCCCACCAACTCCCTGCCTGCAGACCTAGGGTTGCTCAGCTGCCAGAAAAGAACACTCATGGAAGATGTACTGCTCAGTTAACTGTCAGTTAAGTCTCAGACTGTTAACTCAGTTAACAGTCCACAGATAACTGTGGCCAGTTATCTCCTGAGAGGAGGGAGAGAGGATGGGGATCCATAGCCACAAGCAAGGACATGGGAAATTCCAGATGTATTTCTGTATAGCTACACAGGGAAAAATCTTTTTTTCTCCTTGAGGGTCAAAGACGGCACAGAGAGGTGATGGGATGTTCTTCAGAGCTGCCCTGCATAGGTCCAGAGTGACAAACTGGCCACACCCTGAGCCACAGGCCCTGTGGGACAAGTGGAGCCCCTGCTCCCATCAGAGCCTCCTTTTTCATCTGAGGCTGCATCTTCCCCAGCCCCAGGTACACACAGTCTCATGGACTCCCTGGAGACGTTCACGTCTGGTTGGTGACCCCACAGCAGCACAGCCATGCCAGAAACTCTTTCCCAGTCCTGCAGTGCTGCTGAAGAATGATGGGGCAGGGGGGAATCTGCCACCCCCTAGGGACTGCTGACCCAGGCAGAGATGACCACAAAGACCTAAAGCTGCATTTCAGGGCTGAGAGGGTGCAAGGAAGACCCATTTCCTTTAGAAAACACCTTGTGTCCAAGGAAAACAGGACAGGGCTGGCCCAGAAATAGAAACGGCAGCTCTGCAGAAGCCTTCCCTCAGCCCGTGCAGCCCAGCTGATGCCGGGTTTAACAGAGCCCGAGAGATTCGAGGCTCGGAAGAAAGCAGAACATGTGCAGAGCTGGGATCCAGGCGCTGTCCCAGCCCTCATTCGGGGGCTGGGCGGGTGCAGGGCTGGTGGAGCAGCTCCGGTGCCGACGCTGGGGCTGCGGCAGGCGCCCTGTAATTGTGGCTGCCCGGGAGAGCCCGGCGCTCGTAACCTGCCAGCGCTGGATGCCGCGGCCAGGCACAAAGTGGGTCAGGGAGGAGGAGCAGCGGCGGCCGCGGATGCCCTCGAGGTGCCCGGTGGGACACGCTGGTCCTGGAACGGGCCGCGGTGCCCAAAGTGCTGCTCCTCCTTCCCGGGTGCTGCCTCGCCTGGGACACAGCTCCGAGCCAGCGAGCAGACTGAAGCAGCGGTTTGTTTTTGCAGTGTAATTTCAGCTTTTGCAGGAAAACTTCCCTGAAGGGATGGGACCCACCGAGTCCAGCCCGGCTCCAGCCTGCTGCCCCCCCTTGCTCTGGACACAGCCCCACACCCGAGGCTGTGGCTGTGCTTGCAGGTGGTGGGATCCTGCTGTCCCAGTGTGACTGTTCTGGGGCTCCCAACAGGACCTGAGGGCACATTGCACTCCCCCATCCCTGCTCTCAGCAGCTGGCAGCACCCCCGGGTCTCCTGCTGGCCCTTCTGCTCAGCTTGGGCAGCCCATGCTCTTGTGAGGAGCTGCATTTCTGGGTCAGCTGGGTGAATTTGAGTGTTGAGCTGAGGATTTTGTTTTCTCTGTGTTCCTGTCACCCTCCTGGAGGCTTGTGTGGGTGCACAGCTGGGAGATGGCCCTGGGCATGGCTCCCTCTCTGGCAGAGGCTGGGGGGCCCCGGAGAGCTGCCAGAGCAGGAGCTGCTGCTCTTGGAGCCTGGGGAGCTGAGCCAGTGCTTGGTCTGAGTGTGTGCTGGGAGAGCTGCAGTAGGGGGAAGAGGGGTGGCTCACAGGCCTGGGGATGGGAGGCTGGAAGGGAGAGTGGGTCAGGCATGAGGAGTTGCTCGAGCTGGTGAACTCCCGGCATTGCCGTGGGTGGAAGCTGGGAGTGCGGAACACGCGGCAGAGGGTCCCTGGGAGGGGCTGCACCCCACGGGGCAGGCATGGGGGGGTGCACCAGCTCTTGGGGATGTTCTCCAGGGCTGACAGCATCATCTGGCCTTCGGGTTTTCATCACCCTAATTTCTCCAGTCCTCCAAGAGCTTGGGCCAATATGTCTGGTGCCAGGATGCTGGGATGTTGCTGGGCACCTCGAGGCCTGTCTTTCCCCTCTGCTCCCTCCAGAGAGGACTCCTTGCCTAGTGCCTTGGCTGAAGGGAGACCTTAGGGCACAAGGGGTCTGCAGCAGCCTGGTGCTCCTGTGCAGGCTGTGGGGAAGCAAGTGGAGCACTGGATCCAGGGTGACATGGGGAGGTGAGGCCACTTCGTGTAACAGAAACCAGAGGTCCAGCTGGGGAGGGGGACCCAGCATGTCCAGACTGCTGCGGGAGTTGTCAGGTGCCACTGAGACTGTGCTGTGTCCCCAGAACAGGACAAGGGTTACCAGGGAGACCTGGACCACCATGTCCCTGTCTGCTGGGGGCACGTGTGTGTTAGGGGGAGGGGGGGGGAAACAAGAAGCTCTGCAGGGCACTGAGCACCCACAGTTCCCCCCCAGGGTGCTCTGGTGCCATCATGGTCCAATGGATGGGGAAGAAAGGACAGGTTTGAGGCTGCAGGCTCAAGGGTTTTGCTTTCAAGGTGCAGGCTCAAGGCTGAGGGCTGCCCCCAGCAAAGCACACAGGGTCCCTGGGAGCCCGGGCTCACCCAGCCATGGCTTCTGCAGGACCCTGATCTGCACACGGGGTTTGGGGTTGGCAGGGCTGCGGAGGAGGCTCTGCAGTAGCGCAGGGGCTGCCTGCCCGGCGGCTGCCTGCGTGCCAGCACGGAGCTGCCAGCCTGCGCCACCCTGGCGCTCGCATCATTCCTTCGGCAGACGCAAATGGGAGCAGACAGCCTGGCTCGAGCGGTAAAGATCAAACTCCGGGAGCCCGGGGCTGCTGTCAGAGCGGGCTGGGCGCTCGGAGCCATCCCGGGAGTGGCAGCCCCGGTGCTGGCCTTTCCTGGTGAAGCCCCTGCCAAGGTGCTGTGTCCCCGCACGGCTGCAGCACGGGGATGCTGGCAGGGGGCTGCCCACGCTGCTGTGACCATTGCAGGAGCTGGCGTGGCCACGGGTAGAGGATCTGGGGCTTTGCCTGCCCTGACTTTCCAGCCTGGGAGATGCACGAGGCACTGTCAACACGCACGAATAACTGGTCCTGCTCCTCTCGCAGGGCTCTGCCGGCAGGGATGCTCCTGTGCCCAGCACCTCCCCAGGGATTGCGCTCCGGCTTCCCCGTGGGCTCAGGGGACAGAGCAGAAGGTGGCCCTGGAGCACGGCACTGCCGGAAACTGCTATGGAAAGGCCCCTCCACTGCCCCAGCTTTCGTCAGCTGCTGGAAACCTCACCCTTCTCCCGCCCGCCCCCGGCTCCGGCTGAGCTGGCGGCTCTGGGAGGATGGGTGAGGATGGTGCAGCCGCGGTGGCACGGGGGCGGTGGCTTGCAGGAAGCCCCCGCGCCCGGGGAGCGGGGCAGGGGGGGTACCCAGTACGGCTGGGGCAGGACGGGCAGCACCCACCAGACGCTGCGAAGGAGCAGAGGGAGATGCCAGTGGCACCCTGGGAGCTCCAGATTCGGCACAACTTCCTCACCCTCCTCAAGTGCCAAAGAGGATTGGAAAGACCTGGTATTCCGCATGGACCACAACCACCTGGATTCTGCACAGCCTGCCTGTTTCCCACCCAGGAAAGGTGGCAGCCATCGTCCCGTGCCCATATCCCGCTGGCCCGGGGGTGGCCCCCTCCGGACAGCAGCGCTCCTGCCACCGGCGCGGAGCAGGAGGGACGAAGGTCCGCGGTGCAGCTGGGGAGCAAGGAGAGGGCACAGCTAATTGGGATTATTGCTAAAGCAGGCGAGAAGCGAGCGGGGAGGGAGGTGGTGAACAAGGAGCCGTTGTGCACAGGCGGCCCAAGCACGCGGCCCCGGCTCCAGCCGGCAGCGAGAGCCAAACAAACGGGGACTGTTTGGAGCGAGGGAGGACAAGCAGACGGCAGGACAGAAACCAGACCTCCACTGGGAGAGAGTCGGAGCCAAGGGCTTAGCTGGGAGTTGGGTGCTGCACAGGGTCTGCCTGGTCCCCGCGTGGAGAGCAGCTTCAGGTGGCCACGGCCAAGCATTCAGCAGGGCAGGATGGTGCCATCCGTAATCCATCCCCGGGGCAGGGGCCAAAGGAGAGGATGGCAAAGTGCTGGGGATACTCCAGGCCAGATGAGTGACAGGACTTCTGCCACAGCCATCCCCCGGACTGGAAACTTTCAATCACGGAAATATAGCAGGAAACTAGAAACCAGCCCTTGTCCTAAAAAAAAACCATCAGCAGGTGCAGTCACTGCACAAGGTCGTGGCACAGCTGAAGCTGCGGCATCGCCCACGAGGCTGCTCAGGAGCCCGCCAGGGTGGGAGCAGAAGCTGCCCCCGCCTCGGCTGCTCCATCCGCAGGAAGGACAAGTGACATTTGAGCAGGTAGAAGCCTGGCTGTGTATGTGAGCTGCCCAACCCCGTGTCCCAGCTGGGGCTCTTACAGCCCCTTTTCCAGGTGTCTGTGTGAGGTTTAGCCTTGGAAGACATGCTGGGCTGTTTGCTGCTGCCTGGTTCTGCACGGGGAGCTGAAGGTTGTGGCCCATGGACACAAATCTCCACAGCATCGACCTGTCATGGGGCTGGGCTGAGCTTGGCAATAGGCAAATTGCCTTTCCTAAAGTCTCTGTGCAATGGCAGAAGGCCACCCAGCTGCCACTGTCCCCGTGGCACATTGTCGGTGAGAATGCACGAACACCAAGGAGAACATCTGTGTGCCGGCCAAAGGCTCTGCCTGAGCACGGATTTTGTTTATGTGTAGGATGGAGCACAGGGGGAGATTTTGGAACTGCCAACAGAAGTGCCCAGATCCGTGCTGCCTCCTGCTTCCTTGCACATTCAGCAGCAGCTCCATGCAGGGGAAGCCCCCGGCTGCTGGTCCAAAGTCTGTTGGGAACAGCCCACCCTCAGCCCCAAGGCTCTCGGCAGCTGGGAGGAGACGGGAAGGATTTGCTCCAGGCCAGGAAATCCTTGCTTTCTCCTCCAGCCGGGCCGCAGTGGGCAGCCACAATGCTCGCTTCCCCCACGCCGCTGCCAAGCCCCGGCGTGACCTGGGGGCGGCCGGGCCGGGAGCCGCAGGGGAGAGGGACGGAGGGGGGCTGCGGAGGGGCGATAAGGAAACCGGCTCCTCTCTGGTTCCTGCAGCCCGGGGAGAGGCCGGCGGCGGGCCAGGCGCCCGAACACTCCTGTGATGTCGGTGTGGCCGTGCCAGCCTGGACACTGGGTTATGTGCTAGCTCCAACGCGTCATCCCCGAGGAACGCAGCATCCCCCTGGCAAGGGAAGAGCCTGGCATTAAGCTCGGCATCCCCGCACAGGTGTCTGACAGGAGCGCAGGCTCCGAGAAGCCCCAGCACACCGGGCACCGCGGACGTGTCTGCAGCGTCCCTGTCCCCGCGGGCACCTGGAGGGCTGGGCAGGCACGAACACGTGTGTCCCAGCTATGCATCCCTGTCCCCCTCGTGAGCCTGCAGGGCGGCTGGGATGTCACATCGGGAGAGCGCAGTGTGAACAGGATGGCGCCGGCAAGGGACGCCGTGGCATGTGAGGGGCTGCCAGCCCTTTCGGGGCCGTGCCGTGCCGCAGGGTGAGCAACAGGGCTCGGGAGCCTCGGCAGAGGAGCCTGTGCTGCCCCTCCACACAGAGCTGAGTGCTCGGAGGCGGCACGGACTGCAGGACCTGGCCTGCTGGAGGATGGGTGCTGGGGCCAGGACAGCCCAGCGTGGGCAACCAGGTGCTGACCCGAGGGACGGGACACATTATGGCCCCACAGGAAATCCCTCCCACCCAGCAGCTTAGGCAGGTCAGTTCCAGGCTCCATTTGGGCTTTAAAAGCTGCTGCCATCCTTTGGGACACATTACTTTCCCTGAGAGGGAACCAAGAGCTGTGGAAAGTCCTTGCATGCCCTGGGCAGATGTGGAGACAAGCAAAGCAGGGTCTTTGCACGTGGGATGCTGAGCACAGGCCTGGGGACACAGGCTGGATTTTGAGATGAAGTTTCCCACCCCGGGGTGTTAGTGAGAGGCTGTGCTGCTCAAGGACACAGAGCACCAAATCCTGCAGCTTCCATGAGCCCCCAAGCCTCCTGTATTTAGCAGCTTTGCCTCTGGGTCCTGCTCTGTGCTCCCTGTATTGCCCCTCAGATCTGCACCAGTGAGGTCCCCTCCACGGCACCCTCATACCCACAGCCGCCCCTCACTGGGTGACAGCTGAGTCCTGGTGCTGGTGACACTGATCCATGGGGCTCCCCTTATGGGATGTTCACCCCACTGGTACCTCCCACTCCCTGTGATCTCTCCTTCCATATCCTCCAGCCTCACTCTGATTTTAATGAGGAGGCAGCTGAGAATTCAGGTAAAGCCTTGAAGGAAACCTGCACATCTGTGCTCCTCGGTGGGAGACTTGCGGTGTCCCGAAGGGAATCATCCCACATGTGTTTCACACAGCCTGAATTTGGGGGTTGCCCTCCCATCCCCGCACCGGCCCAACCCCTCCCCGTGTCCTTCCTTCACACCGGCCACCCCCGGGCTCTCCTGAGCTTCAGCCAAGCCTTCAGCCCCCGCAAGGTTTGGTGCGCTGCCCCCACCGCGGGTGTAAAACCTTTCACTCTGGGAAGCGTCCCCTTCATCATCCGCCGGCACTGACGGGCTGCAAAGAGCATCACCACCCTCGTGTGCCCGCGCCAGGCACTGCACCGCACAGGGAAATGCTCACAAACGGGATCGCTTCAGGAGTTCTTTATTCCTGGTGCCTGGGGGAGCCCTGGGAGGAGCTGGAACTGGGAAAGCTCCACCGCTGGGATGCCATGCAAATACCTGTCCCCAGCAGAAAGAGGCCCAGGGACAGGACGAGCCTGTGGCTTTCTGGATTTTTGGGGTTTTTTTGATTGGTTGGTTTTTTTGGTTGTTTTTTGGTTTGGGGGGTTTTGTTTGTTTGTTTGTTTGTTTTTAAAAAGAAAACAAATGTGTCTTTTGCTGTGTGTGAAGCATCGGTGAGCTGAGGCACCCCAGGGGATCCCTACAGTTATTTTATCCTGCAAAATCTTCCAACAGCTCATGCTGGGTCACAGGTTGTGGGTGCCCTGTCGTGGTATGGCTGGGAGGAGACCAGAACTCATGGACTGGGACTGAGGAGTCGCTGAGGCTGCGCTTTCCTCCTGGCTGGTGTCCCACGGCTGGGGATGCTCCTGCCTCTGCGGCCCATTCTGGGAGCGCTGCCCCCTCCATGGGGCTGCCCCCTCATTTTCAAGCTTCCAGCAAGATCACGAGCCAGTCAAAACCAAATCAAAATAAAACAAACCCGCAAAGGTTGGCTGTTTTCCTCCTTCTTCTGGTTTTCCCAGGTTCCTCCTCAAACCACTATTCCTCTAGAAGTAGTGTGGCATCTCTGAGAACCTCCCCCTCCATCACTCCCCAGCACAGGACATCTCCAGGATGGGCATTGAACTTGGTTGTTCTTTTCTGTTTATTTCTTTTCCCTCTGCAAACAATTGCAGGAAATTAGGCTGGTTTTAAGCCACGAAAAGCCTCTCATTAGTTCAGCTCCTCCATTTACTCAAGGGGGGCACAGCTCTGCAGCACCTGCCAGCTCCCAGCCTGGGGAATCCCACATAGGACAACTCCAGAGCAACAGCTTGAGAAACTTTTCCACCTGAGGATCCTCCATCGTCTATAAACCCTTCAAGAGTCAACACACAATTTCTGGACGTGGCCTTGGAGCTAGATTTGGAGAATTTCTTGGCATTTCAGGCTCCAGATTAGGGGTTGCTGCTCCTCATCTGGGGCTGCCACAGATCTGCCATGCAGGGAATGAGTATCCAGGAGGTGCCTGCGAGATGAGAGCTGCCACGGCTGGATGCTGGGAGAGCTGAGAGACATCCTCAGCATGGAGGCACCTCAGATCCCGGCTGACACTCGGCTCTGAGCGGCTGGGTGGGCTCTGCCGCCCCGGGCAGCAGCGTGTGGAATGTCCCCACCCGAAAATGCCAGAGATTCTATGAGGTGCCCTGCATTGGGAGCCCCTCTGGGAGAGGGAAGGAGCTCACGACACGGAGGTCGCAGGGTCTCAGGGTCCCCCAGAGCCGGGCTGTGCCTGACGTGCAGCCTGCAAGCAGAGCTACTCAGGAGCAGGGCTGCTCATGGAGACTGGGGCTAACAGACAAACCCAGCACTCCTGAGGCTCTGCCAGGAAGGGGAGAGTGCTGCTGGAGAGAGCCACAGCGACATCCCCTGCGCAGGCGGGGACACGCCAGGCACGGACAGGCAGGGCTGGGGTTACCGCAGGGCACCTCTGCGGAGGATGCCCCTTTTTCTGTTCCTGCTTAGGCAAATAGATGAGTTTTCCTCTGGGGAACAGCTCAATATGGGAAAACTGGGCAGCAGCGAGGCCCAATGAAGGGACAGGGCCTGCTGGTGGCTCTCGTCCAGGTGACCCTGCGGTGGCAGAAAAGCCCTGAGGGGTCTGTGCAGGAGTTCTGCAGCTTTCAGACCCGAGAGCTGTGTGCTGTGATGCTGATTTGTCACAACACATGCTCTGCTGCACCCCCACTCTCAGTCCTCGGAGGCAAACTGAGGCACAGAAGTGCATGAGGCCCCTCTCTCGATGCTAGAGCTGGTCAGAGGAGGGTCAACTTCTCCTCCAAAAAATCTCAGGCCTCCCTCTTCCTTTCCCTCCACTACCTGGAAGGTTGCTGAGTCTCCTTGCAGGGAACCTACACCCTGGGAGCTGCCAGCCAGCAGGCTTGGGGACAGAGGGATCAGACACAGAGAAAAGGCAGGGGAGCTGGGGATTTGCAGCAGGTGCTGGCAGCTTCATCCCAGGGGCAGTGCTGGCAGGGACAGGCAGGCTCCCATCGCTCCCTGGAGCTCTCCTGCTTGTTCCATGAGTGCCAAGGGGCTGGCCTGGGCAGCCTCTGCTCCTCAGGACAGGTGAGAAATATTTTCTGTTGTCAGAAGGATGGCCAGAAGGAAGTGGCTTTTCCTTTTTGAAAGTGTGTGGGAAATGTAATTCACTCCCAGGAGGATTCAGCTGCAATTTGAGGTATTTGTCCCCAGCCTGTCCAGGAGGATGCTGTCCCATCATTCCTGAGGCTCAGGGAAGGGACAGGTTCTTCATGGAACTGCTTGTGGGAAGGTGTTGGGGCTCTGCACAAGCCACTTTGGGGGCCTTGGTGATGGGAAGAGTGACAGTGGCTGAGGACATCCCAGCAGGGTCACATGGCAGGGCTATGGATGGAATAGAGTGGAGGGTGCTGAATGTTTATGTCTTTTCTACTGCAGCACTTCTGGTGCCAGGGACTGGCACCAGTGCCAGCACCCCCCTCCTCGCCCTGACACAGCCACATCCTCACTCCATCCAGCCTCACGTGTGTCATCATCCAGTGGTGCCTTGGATACCCCCCAAATCCACCCTGGAAAAGGTCCTGTTGTGGGGCACAAGGGCACACCACAGCCAGGCTGTGCTGCAGGGATGAGGCCCCCAGCAGAGCCCTGACACTGGGGTCTCAAGGTCAAACACAGCCAAGCAGGGGGTGTGGGACCCTGGGCTGCACCCCTGGGTGCCCATAGGGGCAGGCAGAGCCCGGCAGGAGGGCCTGGGGCTGCCAGAGGATGCAGACCTGGTATGCCCTGGTGTCCTGGTATCCCCCGCCCAGTGCTCAGGACATGTGCATGGTGCTCGGTGCCCTCTGCCCAGCGCCTGGTGCACAGGGTGTGCTGTGGAGTGCAGTGCTCCCCTCCCGGTCCCTGCCTGCTGCCCAGAACCGTGTGATGCCAGTGCTGGTGCCAGTGTCCAGAGTGCAGTGCCCAGTGCATGGCACACAGTGCTGGTGCCTGTGGATGGTGCTGGTGGCTGTACTGGTGTCAGTGCCCAGTCCTCGGTGGTGACAGTGCATGGTGGCACTGTGTACCAGGGGGTGCTGGTGCCAGGGCCCATGCTGGTGCTGGTATCCACTGCTGGTGCCCAGTTCCTGGTACCAGTGGCTGGTGCTGGTTTGGTGCCTCGGTGCTTGTGGCCTTGCCTGGTGCCCAATGCCTCTGTCCAGTGCCCACCTCCCATTGCCCCCTTCCCCTGTCCAGTGCCAAGTGTCCCTGTCCGGTTCTGGTCCCAGTGCCTCCTGATCAGTGTCCCTGTCCACTGCCAAGCGCCCAGTGCCAAGTGCCCGTCGTCCAGTGCCTGGTATTGGTGCCTTGGGGCAATGTCCAGTGGGCTGGGCTGCTCGGCTGGCGCTGGGGCTGGCCGGTGGGTGGCTGCTGGGTGTGGGATGTTCTTGCCCCGGTCTCTCGGGGCCGGTCTGTCTGTGTGTCGGTCGGTGCCGTCTGTCTGTCGGTCGCTCGGGGCGGCGCCGCTCGGGGCGGTCCATACAGGAGGAAGCGCAGCCGGGGCAGAGCGGCCCCGCAGCGGCCGGAGCCGCGCTCGGTGAGTACCGGGAGGATCGCTGCCCCCACCCTGCCCGTGTCCTGCCTGCTGCCCCCTACGCCCCTTCCCCTGCCTGCCCCGCTACTTCCTCTGCGCCCCCCGCCCCGATTCCCCATCTCCCACCGTTGCCCCGTCCTCAATCCCTCTCCCAGCTGCCCTTCCCCTATCCCATCTTCCCTCTGCCTCTCCACTCCCCTGCCTCTCCACTCCCCCCTTTCCTCCCGCAACTCTCCCCACTTCTTTCCCTCTTGCTCTATGTCCCCCTAGAAATTCCTACACCACCCCACTACCCTACCTGCACTCTGTGTCCCACTCAGCGCCCCTTCCTGTCCCCCCAGTGCCCTGCTCACCCCCGGCGCCCCAGCTCCTGCCTCCCCTCCTGGCTCCGGTGGGTCCATGTGTACCTTGTGGGGGTCCCTTGGGTAGTGAGTGGGAGGCACAGCTCTGCACCCTGCACCCAAACCAGTGGAGTATGCCGGGTGTTGTTGCTGTGAGAAAAGCCCCAGCACTGACACCCCCCACACCCTGCAGTAACATCGGCTCTGTCCCGCAGAGTGTGGGCAAAGCCAGACAGGCCACATGTGCTGACCAGGGGCAGTGAGATGGATCGTGGAGTCACTGTGGAGAACCCCTATGCCAGCGTCAACATCCCACGGGAACAGTTCCAGCAAAGCTTCATCACTCGCTACCTGAGGGATGAGCCCACCATCATCACCAACCCCACAGCCGTGCCCTCCTATGGCACAGAGGACCACACAGACTTTGCTAATGGCTGGAGCAGCCCAACCATCTCCACGGACAAGTCCTGGTCTCGTCCCTACAACCCCTACGCCAGCCTGAGGATGCCCAATGGGGAGTCATCTGCCTCCTTCTACACTGTGACCCTGGACAAGCCACCCAAGGGCCAGGAGCAGGGGGCTGACAGGCGATGTGGCTGCTGCAGGTGCTGCTCCTGGTGCCCAAAGTGCTGCTGTGTCATCTCCTAAGGGCCCTCCCTGCACACACGGGATGTGCTGGCAATGGGATGGGGCCAAGTGACCTCACAGGGACATGGCTCCTGGCCTAGGTACGCCAGGAAGCTGCCCTGGCACCTGGCAGAGCTGGCACTGGCTGGACTGACGTTGCTTTTTTACCTGTGAACTCTGCAGCAAGATGTGCTGGTGATGGGCACCTGCCAGGTGGGCCATGGTGCCCGGGAGCCCTGAGGATGATGTGTGCCAGGACAGATGTTACCATGAAGTGACTACACTGGAGACAGGGCAGCACCATGAGCCTCAAATCCTGCATAGAGCCCTTGCCAGTCTCCCCGTGCTGGGAAACCTCACCCAGGGAAGGTGTGGGCAGTGCCACCTGCCCATGGGTAGGTTTGGATGCTGGCAGCCCTGTGTGCATGGCAGAGGAGGACATCATCATCCATGGCAGTGGAGAGGAGCCAGGATCCTCCAGCTGGCACAGGATCCCACCTCCCCAGAAGTGAGTCGTCCCCCCTCCCACAGCATCACAGGGATGGTGCTGGCACCCTGCACCAAACTCCATTTTGGTCCTGCTCCTCCTCACCATACTGCCCATGGGATAGAGGGATGGAGACAGGAAAGACAGACAGCCAAAGCATGGCTGAGTGCTGGGCCATGCTCCAGGGCAGCGCCTGATGGCACAGCATGGATGTGAGCATTGACATGCCAGTGCCAGGAAACCCCCAGCCCCATTCTGTTCCTCCTGTCAGGCTTGTGGGGTGCTGGGCACAACGTCATATCCCATATGCAACCCAGAGATGGGTCCAGTGCAGAGGGCTGGCCCAGCTCCAGCAGTAAAGCAGCACTTGGGCACCTTGCTGGGGATGCAGAGGCCCAGCATTCACCTTCTGCAGCTCCCTGGGCTTGGAGGATGGCGGGAGGAGCCTGCTGGCTCTTCCCAGTCTGCAGGGGCGCCTCCAGGCTGGACTGTCGGCTGGGGCTGCTGCCATCGACCTGGAACAAGCCCGCTGTTGTGCTGATGTCCCGCCGTGGTGTTGACGTCCCTCCGTGGTGCTGGCAGCCCTCCCTGGTGCTGGCGTCCCAGGGACAGCTGCTCTGCCAGGCGGCAGCTGCTCCGTGCCTGCTGCAGAACTGCCTGCTCTGCGGGAGCTGGGGCTTGGGAGGGGTGCCTGTGTTTGCAGATGACTTCAGGGTGCTGCAAATAAAATTACAGTCGTCTCCTGCCCTGCTAAGGTGTGTTCTTATTCCCTTCACTCAGGCTTTTCTGGGATTCCCGTGTCACTTCTTGCTTTTCCTGGTAGGTGTGTAAGGGCAGAGCTAAAGCCTCCAAAGCAGGCTTAACTGTTGCTCTGCTGACTCATGGCAGCAGCAGCTCACGCTGAGCTCTTTGGCTGCTGCCTGGTGCCCTGCTGCCAGCCTGGGTCCAACAGTGCCCAGGCGTTCCCAGTACAGGCTGCTCCTGCCTGTCTGGGAACACTGGCTGGTGCTCAGCCCAGCTCTGCCAAGCTGGATGACTGTCCTGTCTGGAAAGACTTCGTGAGTCTTTGGGAGAGGCTGAGGAAGTTCCTGGCTGGGCCAGCTGGGTGGGCTCTGGGGCACTGCCCAGTCTGGCTGTGACCCCCCGGGAGTCCATCAGCAATGGGAGCCCACTTGGTTTGGAATTTGCCACTGCTTGGAGCCCTCCTGCACTGAGGCCCCACAAGCACTGGGTGCCCAGCGTTGCTTGGATACCACCCCACAGATCCCACTGGGAGCCCACAAGTCCTGGAAGCCCACCACTGCCTGGAACCCCATCACTCTTGAAATCCACCCCCCTTGCGGAGATATTCTGGGCTGGGGTGGCTGTGGCTTGGCAGAGGTTTGGCCCTGTCAGTTTGGCCCCCCCTGTCCAGTTCCCAGGGCCGTGGGTGGCCGGGGGCGTGCGGCTCGCAGGGGAGCCTGGCAGGGACACAACCTCGCGGTGTCCGCCGTGCACAAGGAGCTCTCTTGTTCTCCCTGCCCAGACCGCGCAGTGGGGACGGGCAGATCCACCCCTTGTTTGCTTTGGTGTCCCCGCCGCCAGCCCTGCCCTGTGCTCTGCGGCGGGGCAGGGGACGGACACGTCACCACCGGAGCCCGCAGGGCGGGGGTGCCCCGGGGCTCTGCGGGGACACTGTCTGGGGACACTCTCGGCCTGGGGACGGAAAGCTGGCCCCAAGGGAGTGCGGTGCCTCGGGCACAGCCCAGGGCCGGTACGAGCAGGGGGCCGGGGCCTCGGGCAGGGCAGGCGTGTGTCACCGCTGCCCCTCGCTCTGCCCAGCCCCGAGGCCATGGCAAACACGGCGGGAGCGGCCGGCACTGCCTGCCAGACAGCCGGGCAATGATTAAACTGGAGCCGCAGGAAAGGGGGGGTGAGCAGGGGAGGGTGCAGGCTGCGGCCCCAGACCTCGCCAGGGCTCTGATGCCCCGGGCAGTGCGTACAGAGTCCCATGGGTACTCCCCCGCCGTGTTCACCTTCCCAAGGTGCCCGGGGGTGCAGAGGGTTGTGCTGTGCTGGGTGACTTTCACCTCCTTCCTCTGGAGCGTGCCTGGCAGTGCAGGGCTCTGGCTCATCCCGAGCAGACCTTTGCTCTCCCTGAGAGTGCCGCTCCCTACGCCGCGGTGCCAAAGGTCCGGGGATGAATCCTGGGAACGGGAAAACACGTTTCCCATCCATGTGTGTCGCTGCTGATTACAGATCTGCCTTTGCTGAGAGGAGACCTTATTGCTCCGCACAACTTCCTGAAAGGAGCTGTAATGAGGTGAAAGTTGGTCTCTTTTCTCAAGTAACAAGTGACAGGACAAGAGGAAACTGCCTCAGGTTGTGCCAGGGGGTAGGTTGGATATTAGTAAACGACTTTTCACTGAAAGGGTTATAAAGCCCTGGCACAGGCTGCCCAGGGCTGTGGTGGAGTCACCATCCTTGGAAGTGTTCAAAAAATGTGTGGATGTGACACTTGGGGACATGGGTTAGTGGTGAATGTGGTGGTGGTGCTGGGCTGACACTGGACTCGATGATTTTAAAGATATTTTCCAGCCTTAACAGTTCTATGATTCCCTGTTCCTGGATCCAGGTGGGCTTTTGGCAGGGGTCATGGTGCCCCTGGTGTCAGCATGGCAGAGGCACAGCCCCTGTCACCAAGGGCTCCCCTGCCCCAAGCCCTACCTGTGCTGAGCTGGGGTGCCCAGCAATGGTCAGAAGTGGCCAAGGGCAGCTGGGCAAGCCCCTCAATGAGACACAGCTCTGCTGGCATCAGGGAGGGACATGAGGGCTCATGGGCAGGGGCTGGGCAGGGGCTGGAGTGGGGCAGGAGGGCAGGCAGGATGTGTATGTGTGTGTGTGTGTGTGTGTGTGTGTGTGTGTGGAGCAGGAGAGCAGCCAGAGGGGTCACTGCCTCTGAGCAGTGCCTGGAGTACCCCCAGCTGTGCACAGAGCCAAGCCCACTCCTCCCACCCATATAAGATTTTTGGCAGAGCTCCCTATGGGACTTCGCTATTCCTGTCCCTGAGGCAGGTGAGCCAGGCCAGCACCGTGTGTTGGGTGGAAGAAGGACAGCCTGGCAGCTTTGGGACAGCCCCAGCCCCAGGTGCCTGCACGGCCCTGGGCACATGGCCCTGGAGGGAGCCCACTGAGCCAGCCAGGAGCCAGCTCTGTCCTGGCTGCCAGCACCCAGGGGCTGCACCCCAGCACAGGCAGGAACAGTGGTACCCCAGCATGCCAGGGCACAGCTGGAATCCCACACAGCTGGATCCTGATCTGCCCAGGGCACACGGCCCTTGCTTCACCTGGGCCAATGGGTTTCACCAAAACCAATGTCCCTGGAACAGCACTGTCCCAAACTGGCCCCACTGGCCTGTGCTTGCCACCAGCCTGGCAATGGGAGGGCAAAACCCTGCCATGGGGTGCCACCCCTGTGCCTGGGGACCCGGGGGCACACACACAGCCTATGTGCACTGCCTCAGGAAGCATGTGGCAGGGCTGGACCAGAATCCTGGGTCAGGATATGTGCCCCAGAGGTGCTGTGCTGCTGGAGGTGCTTCCTCACTCACAGACACCAGTGTCATGGGGTGAGCCCTTCTGCAGAGCCCAGTGACCCTGTGGGAATCTTCATTTCCAAAACTCCCAATTCTTTCTCCAAGGGGTGCTGGAAACATGACCTGAGGGCTGCTGGTGAGGAGGCAGCATGGGAGAGCACTGCCTGCCTCCCTGCCTGCTCCTGCCTGCAGTGGGAGCTGCTCCGTGCTCCTGCTCCACATAGGAGTGCTGCCGGCTGTTCTGGCCATCCTGCCCTGCCTCCAGGATGGCTTTCTCTTCTCCAGGATCCTGGCTCAGGATCTGTTCCCCTGCCACGCTCCCCTCTTCAATCTGTAGCACCCTCCATGCCAAGACTGGGACATTGCTGCTGGACCAAGGGCAGCTGTGGGAACAGTCTGTCACTTCTCTGGCCTTGTCACCTCCCCTGGGTCATGCACCTTGCAGGTGTCCCTGTGGAGTGCTGGGGTATCCCCAGCCTGATGCTGAGCATTGGTAACTCAGCCTCCAACAGCAGAGCCTGCAGCCCCACAGGGAAGGGCAGGGGCAAGTCACAGACACATCACCCCCAGGCTCCAGGTGGGAGCACCACCCCACACATGGGCACAGCCATCCTGCACCAGGCCAGAGCCTCGGTGTCCCTGCACCAGTCCCAGCCCTGCCACCCACCTGCCCTCCCGCTCCTGTCACAGCTGTCCCCACAGCCCAGACCACCTGGGGATGCGTGGGCTGGAGTGCCACGGGGTCTCCGCTGGCTGACATCTGCCCGAATCTTCTTGGCTGTGAAGGGTGGCCCAGGATGTGGAAGACTCTGCTGCTGCTGCTGCCCAGGTCCAGATGACATCCAAGCCCTCTGCCCATGGAGGAGCCCAGAGCTCCTTGGCCTCACAGGGATGGTTCCTTCTGTTAGTGAAGCACAGGCTGATGGTTAATGACCGTTCCCGGGCTTAGATTTCAATGGTCTTTGTTGCCCAGGTGCTTGTAACTCAATCTCCCGGGCTTGGCTTCCCTGCAGCAGATCCAATAGCACCTGTCCCTGAAAGGTGAACCCCTGCCCACTACCACGGCCACTGGCAGCCACAGGGACCTGGTTGGCAGCTCAGCCCCCCGATGCTCCCCACAGGACTGCCACAGACCCCGGGACAGCACAGCCCTTCTGCCCTGAGGCCCTGGGAAGCATCTCAGGACAGGTAGGGATGGAGAATTGGGAGGAGGGGAGGAGAGGGGTACCCGTGTGCACCAAACACTTGAGGTCACCTAAGGAGAGAGAACAGAGTCTTGGTGGCCTTCAGGAGAAGTTTGCAAATATACTGGAGGGTACCAGATCCCACCTGACCCCGTCAGACCCCTCCCCAGGAGCCTTTGTGCCCATCCCTTGCTGCCGACAGCTGTTCCAGCACAGCCCGGGGCTGGGGAGGAGTGGGGCTGTGCCACTGCCTGGTCTCCAAGTGCTGCTCCCCAGCTCACCCAGCCACCTCATTCCTGCTCACCCCATGCCCTTCCCGCTCCCAGGCCACCCTCTGAGCAGGCTGCTGAGATCTGGTCCACCCATGTTTCCTGCAGAGCTCCCAGTGTGCCACTGGGACAAATGAATCCGCCATGGATGCAGGGACACCCCACTGCAGTGGCAGCATCCTGCTCTTCCAGGCAGGGCTGGTCACGGGGCAGGCAGGCAGCGGGCAGGGATGTTGGGCGGGGATCCTGCTGCTCCTGGGAGCCCACCACACGGATCCGTCCCACATGTCGGGTGCACTCGGAGGTGACATCCCAGCCCCGCGCCCCATCCCCAGCCATGGCTCACACCTCCTCTCACCCCCTCCCCAGCATGTCCCAGGCCGGTGGCAGTCCCGGGGCAAAGGATTTGGGGCCGAGTGTCGGGGCGCACTCGCGCACCCCGAGCCGGGGCAGCCAGCGCGTCGAGTGCATCATCTGCTACTCCTCCTACGACCTGGGCGTGCGGCTGCCGCGGCGCCTCTACTGCGGCCACACCTTCTGCCAGGCCTGCCTGAAGCGCCTGGACGCCGTCACCAACGAGCAGCGCTGGATCCCGTGCCCGCAGTGCCGCCAGAACACGCCCACGCCGCGCGGAGGGGTCACCATGCTGGACCTCGACCTTGCCACCTTCCTCGCCGTCAAGGCCGACAAGGAGCAGCCGCGGGTGGCCGGCAGGTCCCCGCCGGCACCGCTCGCCAAGGGCTCGTGCAAGGAGCAGGCGGTGACCGAGCAGCCGGCGGGGCCGTGCCCGGAGCCCGTGCCCCCCGCGCTGTTCCCCCGGCGCGGCTGCTGCCGCCTGTGCCCGTGCTGCGGGGACACCGCGGCCTTGGAGAGCTGAGCACGGCGACTGCCAGGGCCAGCCTGGGACTGCTGCTGCTGGGGACCTTTGCCATGTTTCAGACCCAGCAGTGGTGGGGCTGTACTGGCAGTCTAGGAAGGGCTTCAGCCTGGGCAGGGCTTTCCATCCTCTCGGGATTTGGGATGCAGCAGCAGGGAATGTGAATGCTACCACCCCCTCATCCTGCTCATCTGCCCTGCTGATGACTCAGGAACCTGGTCCAGCCATCACAGAGGTTCCCTGGTCCCTGAGCACGGCCTGGCTCATGCTCCTTTCCCCTGTGCATGTGGCTCTGCAGCAAAGACAGTGGCACCGAGCATCCCCCAGGCAGGGGCAGGGCCCTGGCACGGTGACGTGGGGCACATCCAGCACCTTGAGAGCTCCACGTCTATTCAAGACACTTTTGGTCCCACTGGGCTGCACGTCCTGGTCATGTTTGTTGGCAATCCTTGCCCGGGGCAGGCCCTGTCTGTGGCGGGTGGGGGGAGAAGTGACCTGCCCTGCCCGATTGCTGTGCTGGGAGTGTTTGCTCTACTGGCCATTTGCATGAGAAATTTTGGCACTGGGATAGCAGGATGGTTGAAATCGAGGATGACAAGAGTTGTTAGGAAACCTCCAGTGTTTGTGTACATTGCTCCAGTGTGGAAGGAAGCTGAGCTTAAGAAGCTCCTGCCTTGCCTCGTGCTCTGTGGCTCATGCCAGGTTTGGCTAGTCCTACCTGACCCTTTCCTCGCACACAGGCACACAAAAACCCTGCAGCTGTTTTTCAAGTTGTGCCCTGCTGCCTGCATGGCTTTTCCTGCTTTCCCTGCCTGACTCCACACCAGGGTGCAAGGACAAGAGCCCAGGCAGCTGGTCTGGATTAACAGGGGCCAAACTGGAAGTACTGAGGGTGCACAGGGTGATACTGAAACAGCTCTTGAGCAGGGCCTGGTGTTGCCTGGAACAGCTCTTACTGTTCTTCCTCCGGGCCCATTTTCAGTATCTGTTTTCCATGTGGTTTATGTACTTTTGCAATACTCCAACACCAGGAACACCCTCAGGGCTCAGCAGAGGACCCCAACCTGTGCCTCCCTGGGGCTGGCAGGGACCTTGAGTCTCCTGGGCAGTCCTGGTGCTTGGATGTTCCCTGTGCTGGGGGCCAGGGCTGCAGCCAGAGGACTCCATCAGCCATGGACAGCACCCATCCCTGCACAGAGCTCATGCACAATTCTGCCACTTGGTGTCACCAGCCATAAAAAAACCCCAGCTGAGATGTTCCCAGAAGAATAAACCTGGGGTGCTCCAGGGCAGACAGAGGTTCAGAAATTCCATGTGAGTCCTCCCTTGGACCTTTAGTTACCTGGGAACATGCAAGAAATTAAAGCCTTCAAGGAATGGATAAGAGCTGTGACTGAGTCCTAATGCACCTTCCCCTCTATCACTCCATTTCTCCCCAAAGACTCAACAGTGGGCGGTGGGAAGAGTCTAGGAAGGGCCTATCCCTCCCTGCAGCTCTGTGCTCAGCCCAGCACCTCTGGGTCCCACCTTTCCCACAGTGCTGGGTGACCAAACCCATGGCTCTCTGCCCCACACCCCATGTGCCCTGCTTCCTTGCCTCCCCTCAGCACCAGAACCACTCTGGGGGACTTGGCCCTTGCTTCATTCCTCCATGGATGTCCCCCTGCTCCCAGCCAGTCACTGAAGGAGGGGATCATCCCTTCCATCTCTCTAGGAATGATTTTGGCATGCTGGCTGCACCCCTGATTTGGCACCTTGGGCAGAACAGGGCCAGTGCTGAGCCCTGTGCCCTGGGGGGCTCCTGCCCTGGCACAGGCCACTCGAGCTGTCTTGGCAGAGCAGCTACTCAGAGCAGCCTGTCTGTCCTGCCCTGTTCCGTGTGAAGCCCAGAACCTCAGGAAGAGGTGATGTAGAGGGGGAGCAGGACATGGGTGGGTGCTGCTCTGGCTGGGGACAGGGACCTGAGCTCCTCCTGCCTGGGTTCTGGGTTCCTGTATTCCAGGGAAGGGATGGTGGGTGGGAGGGGCCCAAGCACTGGCAGCATGTGGAAAAGGGCAGTGGTGGCACTGCTGGGGTACAGGACCCCACGTGTCCCCAGCCTGCCATTGCAGCAGGATGCAATGTGGATGGAGAACAGGACCGAGGGCAGGCAGGAGCATGGGTTGGTGTCTGGCCATGTCCTTGGCAGGGACACCTCTCCTGCCACGTGCCATCAGGGTGACAGCAAGGGGCTGCCAGAGGAGCTGTTTTCAGGCTTTTCAGCCTCCTGGGTTCTTTGTGCACGAAAGCTGGCAATAACCTTGCTTTTAATAGTGGTTTGGGTTATTGGCATGGATGTTGCACTTCTCACTTGATTCCAGAGAGATGCAGGCAGTGGGCAATGCCTGAGGAGGAAGAGCATTTTGGGACAGGACTCTCGCAAAATCCAGGTCTCCATATAGCCTGTGGCTGTGCATGGGATGAGCTGAGGCTGCAGCTGCACATGGCAGTGGGTTTATGCCCTTGCCCTGGGGCTGGGCTGGGCTGGAGGATTCCTCTGAATTATTTCCAGATGGGGATTAATGCAGCAAGGCGAGTTTGCTGCAGGACAGATAAACAAACCAAAGCTCCTCGGGATGCTATTAATAAACCCTCTGCCTGCTGCTTCTGTCCCATATTTGGGAACATCCTGGCCTTGGCCTGGGGTGCAACTGTGCCCTGCCTTGCTGCCCATCCAGCCCCTTGGCCATGGGGCAGAGGGACAGGGATTGCTCTGGGACCATGGCCACGGGGGTCCTGATGGATTTGAGTGGGGACAGTGTCCCTGCTCTGGGCCCCCGCTCTGGCTGTAAGTGGGATGAGGTGCTGCCAACTGTCTCCCCTGGTGCTGCAGTCCCCACTGAGCTCTGCCAGGGGTAGTAGCACTGGGAGGTGACACCTCTCCTCCCCAGCCTTCAGCAGTCGGGCTTTGGGTGGTTTTGAAGCAGAGTGGGTGTAAACAGGGTGGAGGCAGACTTTGAGCCCTATGGAACTGGCACGGCCATGCCAGGGGGAGGACAAACCAGTTTTGGGTGGCTGCAGCCCAGCAAGCTCACCTTTGCCATGCTTCTCCTTGGGGGACTCCTGTGTCACCCTCCATGTGCACACAGGAATCTCCCCCTTCTGGGAAGGAGGAAGGTGGCTCATGGGATCTAATCCCAGCCCTCCTCATTCTGGCATGGCTGGTGGTCTCCTGCCAGGGGCAGACAGGGCTTGGACAGGGGCTGGGCTCAGCAAGGTAGGATATGGTTCCCAGCACAGCTCCTCACTGAGGACCCCTGGGCATGGCGGGACAGCAATAACATGGGGTAAGACCTGCAAATGGCAAGATGTTGTCCCACTTATGTTTTTTCCTGGTAACCCAGACACTTTTGGGGGTCCTGGGCCCATACACCCCTCTGTACCTGGCTGTTGAGGCAGCATGCCCACGGGAGGATGGAGGCTTAGAGATGGATGTGGATTTGCTCATTTCCAGCTCTCCAGCCTGCAGCACACACAAGCAGTTAATCCCACGCCATGCAGAGCTGGCTGCTTACCTGGCTGGAGCGGTGCCTGGCAGAGGGAGGGACATGGGCACGGTTCCACACCTTGCTGGGCAAGCATCATTGCAAAAATATTTACTGAAAAAAGTGCAGCTCCACCCCGAGGAAAACCGGGTCCGGGAGCAGAGCCCCATGCAGGTTTGCAGCCGGGTGAGCAGGGGAATGAATGCGAGTGGATGCAGGGAGCCGAGCACTGCCCAGCCCCTCCAGCCAGCAGCACCGGGCTCAGCCGAGGGCTCCGGGCAGGGGCTGGGCAAGGCGTGCAGCTCTAGGGAGCCTGTCCGTGGGGACATCCCAGCACAGCAGGTCAGGGAGCCCTCTGTGCCTCGGGGGGCAGCCATGGGCTGCTGCAGGGTCCCCGGCCCCGTGCTGGCCCTGCTGCTGCTCCTGTGCCCACCTCCCTCGCCAGCCTGCCCGGCCGCCTGCCGCTGCTCCTCCGGAGAGGTGGACTGCAGCGAGCGGGGCCTCCGAGAGGTGCCCTGGAGCCTCTCGACCAACACCAGCACCCTGTGGCTCGGCTACAACTTCATCACCGTGCTGGGGCCACGCTCCTTCCCTCGGCTGCCGGGGCTGCGGCTGCTCAGCCTGGTCCACAACCGCCTGGAGCTGATCCACAGCCGGGCGCTGCTGGGGCTCGGGGCGCTGCAGGAGCTGGACCTCAGCCACAACCACCTCACCGTGCTGACCCCCGAGACCTTCCTGCCCCTCTCCAGCCTGGCCACGCTCAACCTGGGCAGCAACAGGCTGGGGGAGCTGGAGCCCGGGGTGCCGGGCGCCTTGCCCCAGCTCCAAGCACTTTTCCTGCAGGACAACCCCTGGGTGTGCAGCTGCAGCATCCTGCCCCTCTGGCGCTGGCTCAGCCACAACAGGGAAAAAGTACGAGGTGAGTGCCCACAAGGACATGTCCCCACGCCCCCTGCTCACTCCATGCTGGCTGGTCTGGTCAGCCTGCCAGGGCTGAGGCAGGACCCAGCACCCTGGCAGCCAGCTGGCTGAAGGCTTGGGTGGTCAGTGCCCTTGGGATGAGGTTCCCCAGAACCTGGCCTTAGGTCATGCCAGCTCCCGTGTCTGCTTGGGTGGATACAGCCCTGGGTCTCAGTTGGTGCTCACATTTTGATTCTGGTCACCAGCAGGGATTGCCTGAAAAGAAGGGCTGGGCAATGTCCCACTGACAGATGCCCAGTGCTGTCCCCAGCAGTGGCACCAGTCCTGCCACGTGGCACCTGAGGGGGCAAATGGAGCCTGTGTGTCAGGGTGCACATCACTACTGCCCTATCCAGGATGCAGTGCTTTCAGCCCCATCCCCAAAGCCTTCATGAACTTGGTTCTGATCCTGCATTTCTTCCCCCACTAGCCCCAGTGAAAGACAGCTCTGCTAGCAAAGTCTCTCTCACCACTGCTGCCATCTCCTGCTTGCTTCCAGCTCGGATGTGTGACTGCACTTGTGCTGGCTGGGACCTTCTATGGCATCTCCAGGCTGGCTGCTCACTTCTCTCCACATCTGTCTTCTGGGAGTTAGTGCCTCCCACTCTCTGCCCCACCTGCCATCCTGCCCCAAACCCATCTTCCTGTGTCCTCTCCAGCACTGTGCTCCCATCCCATCCCATCCCATCCCATCCCATCCCATCCCATCCCATCCCATCCCATCCCATCCCATCCCATCCCATCCCATCCCATCCCATCCCATCCCATCCCATCCCATCCCATCCCATCCCCCACACAGGCGAGTCCTGAACCTCACTGTTCCCCTTCTTCAGGTGATGGTGACTCTGCCCCCTGTCCTCCTGCCCTGGTGCCATCTGTCACATGCAGACCTGCCATCCCCCCTGTCTTTGGCCCCTGCCTTTCCCAGCTGCCCAGTGTGCCCTCCAGCACTTCTTTTCTCTTCCAGAGAAGAGTTTGCTCCTCTGCAGAGCTCCGGAGCAGCTGAACAAGTATCCAATTATGGCCTTTGGGGATGAGTCCTTCAGACAGTGCCAGGATATCTTGCTGTCCCCGGAGTACTACATCTCCTTCTTCATCATTGGGCCCTTCTCCTTCATTGCCAGCATCTTCTTCTGCACCTTCATGGGCTCCCTCGTGGTGTTCTACCACAGCCTGCGCCGGGAATCCCACTGCTGGAGGAGACCCCGCATCTGCAGGGTGCACTGAGGAGGCTCAGCCAGGCTCTGCCCTGGGCAGGCTGTGCCCCATCCATGCCCCTCTCCAGTTGCCTGCACCCACCTATTGCAAACTCGTCCCTGTGGACCAGTGAGATGCAGATCTGTTCCTGGAATCGCTTTAGGTTTTCTCAGAGTCCCCCAGGATGGTGCCAAGCTGCCTCTGCCAGGAGGGAGCAGCCTCCAGCTCAGCTCCCTGCAGGCTGACCACAAATGCTCTCAGTGTTTTGGGAGGTTCCCCAAGGCCACCCTCAGATCTGCCTATCCCCTTCCTGGGGCGTCCAGGTGATCCTTCTCCCCTTGACCAGTCCCCTCAGTGTGCATTTAGGATGCCCCTTATGCCTCACTGTGCCTTTAGGTGCAGCCTGGGAGTCCCTGTGTGCATCCCAGGACACACCACATTCCTCTTGGTGCCTTTCAGGCCACCTCAGGAGTCACCATTTGCCTTTTGGTGCAGCCCAGGAGCCTCTGTGCGCCTTTCAGTTTGCTCCTTGGGCCTTTTGGTGTCCCCTGCAGCCTCTGACTGCCTTCAGTGACCCCAGCAGCCTCAGTGCTTTTTTCTGTGCACTCAGAACTCCTTGGCTTGGCGTTTCCTGGACCCAAATGCCATGTTTGGCTTCTGTGTCCTGGCAGGCATTGTTTTTCTTTGAGTGTCCCCCAGAGCTCTCCGTGTTCCTGTTGGTGCACCTGAAGATCTCTGGGTGGTTTGGAGCATTCCAAAGGCTTCATGGGGATGTCAGACCATCCCAGGCCTTTCAGTGTGCTTTCCAGAGACAGGGCTGGTTGCAAAAAGCTCCTTTTGATAGTGTTTTTCCATTGAGTCAGGAATGCTGGTGCTGAGAAAGCTCAGCTAGCAACTAAGGTCTAGGGTGAGGCTGAAGTTTAGGGTGAGGGCCAGGAAGAGCTTTGAGCTGCCACTGATGTGGTTTGGCAGAGGAGCTGCCAAAGGATGGGTGAGGCTACAGTGGTTTCTCCCTCAGTAGCTTTTCCCTAGGCTACAGCTCATCTCAAGCCAAGGTATAGGGTTAGCTCAGTGTTGAGAGTGGGGACAAACAAGCCCTTTACACGGGCCCTTTACAGCAGCCCTGGCTGCTGCCTCACCTCCCATCACCCACAAATCGGGGCTGGGGCTGCCCTTGCACCTCCCTGCTCTGCTGCCTCCTTCCCTTTCCTGTGGAAATGCTGCTGGAAATGCTTAGTGAGTGTGCTGGGAGATGGCCTGGAAGGATCTGGAGCTGTACTCCAGGAGAAAGCCACAAGCTGGGGTGACAAAAACGTCTTTCAAGGAGAAACAGCAGCCCTTTTTGGCCTGGTCTCTTACCCACTGCAAGATGATCAGAGCCACAATGAGATGCGGTGACCACCAGCCTTGTTCACTCCATGTCCTGCCCATGTAAGAGCTGGGACCTGCCAGGGATGTGGCAGGAGTCAGTGCATCCTTTGACAGGCTCTTGACAAGGGTTCACTTAATCACACATAAATAAAGCAAGGGTCACCTCAGTGGTGGCTTTCTTCCATTTTCATTTTCAAGAGAGAAACTAGCTCTGTGTGCTGCCACACAGATTCCTACTTCCTCCTCTGTTGTGGGGCAGGGGGTCTGCAGGGAGCTGCTGAAGGCAGCATCTGGTCCAGTGCTGCCAGCCCTGCACCTGGGAGGGCTGCAGGACCTCTGCCAGGATCGTTGTCTTGCCTTTCCCAGGAGCAATCCCAGTTCTCCCAGACCCTCTCTAGAGAGTGTTCAGTTATTCCCAAGAAAGCCTGGGCTTCCTGTTTGGAGCTAGGACCTTGTTTGTCATCCTGCATGGCCACCTGAACCCTCCTCCTTCCCTCAGACCATCCTGAGCCCTCATGGAGGCTGGGCTGGAGGTCTCAGCACATGGGGAAGATGCTGTGGATGGCTGATCAATTCAGCCTTGGGGGACCTTCCTATTTTGGAGATCCCTTGATGGACCTCCCTATGGATGGGCTGATGTGTGGACTTCCCCAATGCCTTCATCCCTGCAGTCCATCCCCTATTCCCAAAGGCTGATGGGGAGCCCAGCAGTGGCAGGGGACTTTTTTCCCCAGGATGGAGGTGGGACAGGGCCAGCTGCCATGGTTCTGGTGTTTGGACAGCTCCAGACTGTCCCCATCCTCTCACTGCAAGGCCTGTGCCCCACCCTGGCTGTCACCTGAATATCCCAGAATGGGGATGCCCTTTCCCTCCCAGTCCCCTCTATAGCCCCTGGCCTTTCTCCCTACGGGTTTCTCCATCCCTTCCTGTCCCTCCACTGGCTGCAGACCCTGCCACAGGGTTGGCTCTGATTCACTAGAGGGCTCCCTGCCAGCTTTGCCAGAAGTCAGAGACAGAAAGAGGCACACAGCTCTGGAATAAACCACTTCATGATCCAGTCTAGACTTTACTGAGCTCTTGGAAAAACTTGGTATTAATGTAACATTGACGTATAAAGTAGAATGGGTCCGATTTCTCAGCTGGAGCTAGATGAACTTGATGGAACCACAGCAGTCAGTGGGACAATGCTCACAGACCTCAGCTGCCATGTGAAAATCCTGCCCGCGGGGGCAGCCTGGGGCAGGGGGAGGGCAGTTCGTGCCCTGGGGCTGGGTACCACGGTGCGGGTGGGTTTTCCATGTCGGCAGGAGACGGGATGTGACGCTGCCCGTGCACCGCTCATCCCCGGGGCCGCTGCCGGCGCCCACGGGGAGCGTGCTCAGGGTGGGCTCGAGGGGAGGAAGGTGCGGGGAGGGATGGCGTCAGCCTGGCTCGTTCAGTTCCCTTCTCCAGAACTGGGAGCTGCTTTCCACGTCTCCGGATTCAGGCAGATGGACCGCCGTGAGCTGGAGCTTCAGCGGGAGCTGCTGGCAAGCTTGAACTGCAGGTGAGGGTGGCAGGGGAGCCGCCAGTGCTGGCCGTGGTGCCCCGACAGTGCAGACAGGCTGGGTGACCGCTGCAGCGAGCCGTCACCAGCCAGCAGCATCTCTCCTTGCATTGCTGGTGCTGAGGCAGTGTGGAGCTGGGGTAGAGGTCAGTGCAACCATCCAGAGCCATTTCCCGTGGAGAATTCCTGGCCAGGAGAGCTGCTGTGTGAGTGCTACATGCTGGCCGTGGCCAGGTCCTGGGGATGTGTTCTGTGCAGGAAAGGTGGGAGCCGGGATCTTGGCTGGCAGCACTCCGCGGGCTTCGGAGTGCCGCGATTAGCACAGCGGCGTGGGCTGCAGGCAGGAGCTCTCCTGCTGCAGCCAGACCACGGACAGGAACGGAGTCACAGCCACAGGCCGATGGGAGGGAAGGAAAGAGGGTCCAGCCCCTGCAAGGAGCAGAGCGCATCTTCCAGCCCCTGCGGCAGACGTGAGGGTTCCTCGGCACAGCAGGCACCTGTGGCCCACCTGCCGCACCAGGAGCTGGCTGCTCTGGCTGCTCCAGAGCCCGGGCACGTCGCTGGAGCCCTCCAGGTGGTGGGAGCCGTGGAGCACACATCTGAGGGGCTGTGTGTGCTCAGAAGGCTGCAGCCTGTGAGGTTAAGCACGTGTTTGTGGTGTGGAACCAGCTCTTCCCTGCTACCATGGGAGAGCAGGCACCGTGTGCCTTCTGCAGTCCTTTCCCCTTGCACGGAGCCTGTCAGTGGCAATCCTGATTATCGTGGCACTGTTTGGAAGCAATTATCTCTGTACATTGAAGTCCAAACCTTGTCCTGGTCCTGCTGTGCTTCCTGGGGCACGAGCATGGCAGCAGGCCTAGGAAGGGAGGGAGATATACAATGGAGTCACTGTGTATGGATGAAGGATGCTTTTCTCCCATCTCACCCAGAAGAACCCATCAGTGTCCCTTGAAAGGCAGTCCTGGCTGTGCCTTCCTACTGTGTTGGGCAAGGACTGATGGCCCTCGGGGAGAAGGTCACACCACAGTGCTGACTGAGGGGTCGGAGAGGTTGAGCTGGCCAGTTATGTCGGTGGGGTGATACTGCTGCAACACACAAATAGACAGACAAGGAGAAAGAAGTGTTAGGCAGTTCTGGCACTTGTCTCCGCTGCGACTTCCACCCCATGTGTCCCTACAGGATATCTCTTGGGGTGAAGCAACGCCCTGAGAGCTGCTGCTGGCTGAGGTCCCCTTCCCAGTGCCATCCATGCTTGTGAGAGGTCATTGCAGATGCTCTCCAAGCACCCTGGAGCTGGGCAGGGGGGACACCCAGGAGCATGGTGCAGCTTCTGCAGAGCGTGGCTGCCACGTCACCCGCTGAGCCAGGCCCTCTCTGCTCTGGGAGGGCTACAAAACAAAGCCTGTGACTCATCAGCCCAGCCCACGCCTGAACCTGTGTTTGGAGGGTCTGGCTGGGTTTTGGCACCTCTCTGGTGCCAGATCAAGCTGTGCTTTGAGGCCAGGGCATTTCACCTCCTTGCTTGAATGACCCTGCCTGTGACTACCTTTCATGCAGGTGAGATATGTGGTGTGGTTGACTTGTGATAAAGTGTGGCATTGATTGCTAATGTGAAAATAAATACAGCCTGTGTGGGGGATGTGGCCTGGATTTGGGGTTCTGAGCTCCTTGCAGATGGGAGGGCTTGGCATGGGAGAGACCTCCCCTGCTGCAATCCCATCGGCAAGTAGGGGGGAGAGCAGAAATACCCATCAATGGGCAAGGAAAAAAAGTTCTTTCTCCCGAGGCAGGAATTTACAGCTGGGCAGTTATTTCCTCCCTTCCTCCTTCCTTACTCTCTTCCTCTACCATCTCCACTCTCCTGACTACAAACCCTGACCTGGAAGCCCTGTCCAGCCCTGCTGTGGGAGCAGGTGGCCCAGAGCATCCTGTGCTGCTCTCCGGGGTCCTAATCCTGTGCCAGGGCAGGAAAGGCTCTCTGTGGGTCTCATGCACTGCAGCACAGACCGTCTCCGGTGACATTTCCCAGCCCTTGCACCACCCTGCCCAGGAGGGCTGATGTTTTGAGGGGCTCCACGGGGGCTCCTCGGTGACAGATTTCACCTGTCCTGCTGTGGTCGATGGTGGCCGTGGCCTTTGCAGTGCTGCCGGCAGGTCTGGCACTGTGGCTACCCTGTGTGCTGCACACCCTGCCTCCTGCCATCCCTGAGCCTTGCATGGGGTCCTTGGGGCTGTCCTGCCCAGCCCAGCTTTGTGCTTCACGGGACCCCTCAGTGGGAGCTGCTGGGGCAGGGCCAGGCTCCTGTCTCTGCAGCATCGTGCTGGGACGTGCTGACACCCAGGGAGCCTCTCATGGGATCACCTTGCCACTCAGGGCACTGGCTAAGATCCCAATGGAGCCTCTGGGAATTCCTGGTTATGGCCTTGCCTTGCTAAGGGGCAACAGCTCGGCCATCACCTGTGGGCACAGAGAGCGGCCAAGGCCATCTTGATGTCACTCTGACACCCTGGGGGAGCTTTTTGTGGCTATTCATCAGCCCACCAAAAAGCATCCCTCTCTCCCAAAATCGAATGTAGCCACCCCCTCCTCGTGAAAACTTTGGATTCCAGCTCAATGCAGTGTTTCCATGGCAGAGCTGCCGGGAGGTGTGTGCTCGTGGGATGGGGCTTCACTCCCGCAGGGAGGAGAGGTGACTGGGAAAGGGGAGAGGCTGGTGACTCACTGCTGGAGGAGAAGGAGGAACTGGAGATACAAAAATGAATGGGTAGAAGAAAGGTCCTTTGTTAAATATCCTGCCTGATGTGAGGGGAGTGGAAGCAGCGGAGTGTGCCTGTGTGAGTGTGTGTGCCTCGGTGCATGTGTACGTGTGGCTGCTGTGGTGGTGTAGCAGGGCAGGCTGGGGCCTTCTGGCCTCTCTGCACAGCTCTGGGGGTGGGAAACACTAAAACAACCAAGCGAAATGGGCAATCTGGCCAGAAAAATTAAAATACAAGAGCATGGCTTTTGATTTGAAAGCATATCTCCTCCAATCACAGAGTTATCACAGGGTAACATTCTCATTTACTTTTTTTTTTGTGTAAAGTTCATGCATGCAATTTTTAATAATAAAAATTAAAATTAAAATAAAAAAGGAAAAGAAAAAAAAAGCAAGAAAACGGTCATATCAAAACTATGTTAAAGTAGGACTAATGCTAGAAGCACATATCAGTAATTTAGGGTAAATTATGTTACAGGGATGGTGCAATAATCCCCAAACAAAACATTATAAAGCTAAGAAATTAATCAATATTAACCGTAGAAGAGACTCAAACATGTTAAGGTATGGAAGTGAAGTGAAGGCACCAAAAACTTTAAATGACAACCAGGAAGAAAATATAGACAAGAACTTAATGTCTTTAAAAATGACTTCAACCTAACTGGGCTCATATGGTAGTCCCTGGCTGGTGGAAGATTTTCTGGAAGAATTCTGGTTTGTTGTTGTGGGTTTTTTTCAATTAAAAATTAGGATTCCAGCTAAATGCGATCTTGCTGTAGAAAATATCAACTTCCCTTTAGAGAAAAAAAAAAAAAAAGTTGTCTTTGACCTGCTTTTGGTTCTTTTGGGCCAAAAACTAGGCTCTTTCTCAGCCAAGAAGCATTTGGCTTTGGGACAGATGATCCTTCACTGAAAAGGTGACCTTTTCCAGGTTCTCGCCCAGCTCTGGCACCATCCCCAGGGATGCCAGCGCCGGCCCTGGCAGGGCGGCGCCATGGGACTGTGTCAGCTGTGCCTGGGGTGGCAGTGTGGCTCTGCGGGGCAGGCGATGCGGGGGGCTAAGGGACCTGTGCACCTCCATACGTGTCTGTACGCAATGTGCCGGCTCGGAGGTGTCAGTGTGGTCTATGCGTCTCACATGGCGTCTGTGGGGTTGCAGTATCGTGGGTGGCTGCGATGGATGGCAACGTCAGCTCTGCCAGTGCTACTCGAGTTGCAGGAGCTGCCTATGGGGAACACATGCATCTCCTCCTGGGGCGGTGGGGATGATGTGCCGCGGAGAGGCTGTGCAGCTCGGGTGATGGTGGGCGCTAGGACGTTCAGAGTGGGGTGGAAGCTTCCCAGGGCTGTCTTGGCTCCATGGTGCCAGCCTGTCTCTCTGGCACTCCTGAGGGACCATTCTGCAGGGCTGCAGAGCAGAATCCATTTTTAAAACTCCCGACAACGGAAAGGAAAGAAGCAAGGCCACCAGGTCTGCGTCTTTCGCTCGCTAGCCAGGAGAGCCCGTGGGGCTGGGTCAGCCCGGCCTTCCAGCCCCATGGGCTCTCCAGCCTTGCCCATCTAAGACCTGGTGTGGGCCTGCAGCTCTGCTGAGCGTCATGAAACAGAGCACCTCGCTGCTTTCTCGTCTTTACAAGGACCCCAGGCAACGTGCCCCAGCATGCTACGGACTCATGGGGCCTTCCAGCAGGAGGGTGTTGGGGTCTCTGAGCCAGGGCTGTTGCACAGAAGTGGAGGGCACCAAGCACAGGCTGTGACAGGAGCTGGTGGCAGCACCCTGCTCCCGCTGGTTGCTCACCCTACAGAGCAACAGCAGGTATGCCCGACATCACCACAAAGCTCGCTCCTCCACGGACCTCCTGCAATAGCTGCTAGCCTTCAAGCTGGCTACATTGGCTTGGATGTTCATCCCATCTAGCTGCTCTTGACCCAGCTAGCTCAGTTCCCTGGGGAATGTGTCCTGGGACCCTGGCCACAGCACCCCATGGCAGGCAGAGCACTGTGACAGGCTTCTGAGCAGTTGAGAATAACTGATCATGCAGCTGCCCCCAAAGTGGGGACCATCTTCTGGAATGAGTGGGGTCATTGGGCCTCCACAATTTGCCCATGAACAATGTGCTGGGAAGAGCATGACCAGGACCCAAATGTGGGGAGCCCCGTGCTGTGCTGGACCCAAGCGGGTGTGGGAAGGGGAGAGAACAGCTCCATTGCCCATCCATGGGACCTGTGGTGCAGGTGGGCCCTGGACCTGGTCAGCTCAGGGCATTGGGGTGCTTCTGGCATGGGGCAGACAGGGCTGTGGGCTGGTTGGTGTAGGTTGCAAGCCACACCATGGAGCAGGATCAGGACCAGGATGCTTCTGTGAAGAAGGAGCAAGAAAGAGCAATGTGGGAGGTACCAGGGGTGCCACACACCAGCTGCCCCATTTTTCCTGGATTCTTCCCCTCTCCTCTGCTCACCGATGGCACTGGTTCCCCCAGGTGCCCCAGGGCACCATCATGATGCTGCTCTCTCAGGACAGGACCCCTTGGTTTCCTAATCGTGGAGTCGTTCAAACACAACAGAACATGGGGGTCTACTCAGCACATGCAGATATTTCTGCCAATTTTTCTCACCCTCTTTTTTCTGTGCATTCCTCCTCACTCTTGCATCACCCACCCCATCTCTGTCTCCTCAGCCCTGATAATGGCTCAGGCCACGAAGACACAACCTGTGACCTCCCTGCAGAGCTGCTCAGGAGGTGCAGCAGTGGGGAGAGGGGACCCCAGACATGGGGGCATTACTGGGACAAGATGCCACCCAGGGAGCACAGAAGCAGCACAGGAGATGACAGGGATGCCTGTCCTCCCTGTGGGGTACAAAGGATGAGTGGGAAGAGTTTGGGTGTTCCCCCCATGACTTCCAGGCTTCGAGGTGACAGTGAGAGGAGCACTTTGTGTGAGATGGTGGCAATTGAGCCCGGCCGAGGGCTCAGCTGTCCCCAGGGCTGCGTTCCAGGAGTGCTCCAGGAGCTTCTTGGTATGGAGCCTGCGCTGGTGTCAAAGGCAGCCTCCTCCATTTCTCATACAGAGCCGTGGCCCCGAGACCCCCTGCGATACCACATGCTGTCCCCGAGGCGCCCAAGCCTGCGGTGGGGATGGGCCACCCCGCCACGGGGGCCACATCTCCCCGTGCTGCCACCGTCCCCCCGTCCCCAGTGCGCCAGGGCAGCCTGGCAGGGACCTACTCTGAGCAGCCCTGGGCACAAACCCGCCGGTCGCCCCGGGGAGGGGATTTTGGCAAGCCCGTCGCGCCAGGAGGTCGGGCAGCAAAACGCAGCGGGCGCTGCCACACGAGACAACAGAGTAGCCACAGTGCAGAGTGTCATACAACAGACGGCGACATGCAGAGGGACACGGCTCAGTCCGACAGACCAACAGCCCAACCTGACGCTGAAGTGTCTGAAGCTCCAGCACGAGCAGACACATTTGCACATTTGGAAACAGCTGGCTTTAGAGGCAGCAATTTGGAAATTTTCTCTGGTTATGTGAAAGCAGCAGAAAACACGAGTTTGAACCAAGGCTGGGTCTTTAACAACCTCTTCCTTGGAGCCTTTTCATCTCTTTTCTAGAGCTGCATTACTGCTGACGATAACCAGAGACAGCTGTCACTCCTGTGCGAGGACTATTCGGAATGCTAATTGTCACAAACAAAAATCACATGTAGAGAGTGTGACACGCATGGCTCTTGGTGAGGTGACACAGTGCCCAAATTAAATCGGGGTGATTGTTTTTAGGCATACAATGACAAACAGGTACAGGAACACTTAGGAACAGAAAAAAAAAAAAAAAAAAAAAAAAAGAAAAAAATGTCATCAGTTTCAAGAGGTCAGCACCGGTAAGGTGAGCGAAGCACAGAGAGGAACATCAGAAATCATCCAGGCAAAAAGAAAACAAAAAAACAAAACAAAAACTCGTTTTCATCTCCCAACTCATCACAGGACTCCAAGCCACCTCCTGCCTGCCCTCCAGGATCCCAGCATCCTTTCAGGTACACGGGATGACTGACTGACTGACTGACTGACTGGTGACGAACATGAGCTATGCATGTACACTGGCAGCTTCGGGATGGGTGTGTGGCAGTCAATGGGATGGCAGAAGAGAGAAAGAGAGAGAAAGAGAGAGGGCAGAATTGTTCTTCTTCCTCTTACCGTATCCTTGGAGGACCTACGTCTCTTGAAGCTGGAGGCCAGGGTGGAGGTGATGGACCTAAAAGTGGCTTTCTTTTTAGGGTCAGGTTCTGCTCTACCACTTTTTCTATCCTAAAATGAATATGTATAAGTAATTAGATCTCTAGTGTGTTGTTGGAAACTCTAAATCTATTTGAATACTGCCCCATGTCATGGCCTTCATTTAGGTGAGAAAGCTACTGGAGGTGTTCTGCCACTCCCAGTCCTCCAAGGGCCTCCGTGACCCACGGCTACGGCACAGCCACCACACTGCTACAGCTACGGGGGGCCGGCCTCGCATCTGGAGCGCTGGGAACCCCTCTGGGGAGTAGCCCTGCTCTCCTGGTGTCTGCAGCCAGGCCGGCACAGCTGACCTTGCTTCCTGGGGATGCTCTGCCTGGCGCCTTGCCCCTCGCTTCTACTGCTAGCCTGGCTGGACCGAGATGTGAGATGATGCACCTATCACTAAAAAAAAAAAGTGCTCAGGGCCTTTTCTGAGGCTGAATCCTAGTGCCACAAGAGAGAGAGAGGACTGCATTGAAAGAGAAGTCATTGTATGAATATTCTGTAAAAAAAAAGTGTTCAAAAATTCAAATGATGCAGTTGTGCAAAGCCGAACGTGGTTGTTGGTGGTGGTTTGGTTTGTTTTCCAAAGTAAAACAGGCTAAAAAACAAAAAGGAAACTGGAAGAAAAAAGAAAAGTAAAAAAAAAAAAAAATACAAAGGAAAAGAAAGGGAGGAAGCAAAGCGTTAGTGCCATGATGTCGTCGGGTCGGGATGAACTCAAAGAGGAACAGAACTGAAAAATGTAGGCGTTGGAGTTAGCGAGTCGGACCTGGTTGGCGCAGGCTGGGAGCACCAGCCGCCATGGTGCGGGGGCCGCGGGCCGGGGGGCCCAGCCGCGCTCGGTGCCGGGCGCTGGCAGCGAGTCCTCCCCAATTGCTTTCGTGCCAATGAGTGTGACCTTTCCGACGGGGGACGGAGTGACCAGGTCTGGCTCTGCTACCGCACGGGGGTAACCAAAATGTATCCCGCTGGTGCGTAGAGCATGCTCGGGGATACATTTGCTCCTCCTTCTCAGTTCTCTCTTTTGCGGACATGCACAAACGGAAAGGAAAGCAAGATGAATGGAATGAAATGTCTTTTTCTTCCATGGCATCTCAGGAAATAGCCATGGCAAAACTGTGATCCCAAAAACCATTATTTTTGTTTGTTTGTTTTAACAAATAAATCTTTCCACTTGCCTACCTTCTAGCAATGTACCAGATACTAGTGCTCTGACGTTTCCTCCTGTGGAAAAGTCTTACAATGTCAAACGGCTCTTTACCATGAGGCTGTTTACCCCCACAGGGCAGCATGCTTTGCTCACAGTCCCACAGACTCTGCCCAAGGACCCAGTGCAGTATTTTCTAGAAGGTTGGCAAGTGAAAAATGGCAGTGCGACTAGTGTGCTCTGTCCCAGCAGCCTTAACCCCCTCGGTGCTGCTGCTTTTTGGAAGCAAAGGAAAAAAAAGGAAAAAAAGGAGAAAAAAAATTGAGAAATGGCTTTTCCGAGACTCTTTCCGGTGAACTGAACCCAGCGAGCTCTCAGGATACAGCAGCCCGGCCTCGTGCTCCCCTCACTGCTCTCGGGCAGTCGCTTCCACCCGGGCAGCCCCCCCACAGCCCCAGCCAGCGCTGCTCCCCGGGCCCTGGTGGGCTCCTCTCGGGGTCCCCAGCCTCCTCCTCTCTCTTTGTTTGCTGGCTGTGCTCCGAGAGGCAGTGTCCTTTAGTCACCTAAAGGAACTCTTGCTCTTGGAACGCCATTGTGCTTCCCCAAGGGAAAAAACAGCCCGGGCAACTCAGACAGCCTCCAGCTGCCCTACACTGGGATCAGGGGCACAGTGGGGCTCAGCCCTAAAAGCAGCAGGGGAAGGGAAGTGTGAGGCTGCTGGCCCACGGACGTGCCCATGGCTCAGTGTCACTGCCAGGCTCCTCTGACCCTCCTGGGCTTCCCTGCCTGAGTGACAGACATATGTTCCAGGAGTGGGAGGAGTCTGGGAGAGCAACAGCCCCATGAAAGGAGACCAAGGGAGCCTTGGCGCTGCCAGGGACCGGCACTGCTGCCTCCTGTGTGGGGAAATGTCCTTGTCTCCAAAGGACAAGAGCACGCACCACCTGTTTTTGGAGTCAGTCCTGGGTATGGCTAGGGCTACCACGCTGCTGCGGAGCAGGCAGAGAAGGGGAGGTGATGGAAACTATCCCTGGAGCATTCCTCCACCTGAGCACTGGGCAGGGATGGTCAGTGGCAGCGGGCTGACCTTCCCATCTGCTGGTGAGCGTGGCCGGAGCCGGGCAGCAGGGCAGACCCTGCAAAGGAGCCATGCTGACACTGCCTGCTCAGCCAGGCCAAGGTGTGGCTCTGGCACGTGGTCCCCAGCAGAGCAAAGTCCCCATCCCAAGCTCCACTGGGGGTGTTTGGGCCAGGCCTCTGCCCTGTTGGAGCTTTGCTGGGAGAGACAGCACCGGGCAGGGGCAGCTCCCGGGGAAAAGGCAGGGACACTACCCTACAGCTTAACAGTCACCCAGTAATACCCAGCTGGAGCTACTGGGGGCGGGGTGGGGAACAGAGGGCCCCATGCTAATCCACAGCTCTGCATTCACTGATTTGGTGAAGGAATGGAAAACGCACCTGGTGGAGATTTGCTCTAAAAACGATTTGTCCTACCTGCAGGTTTTTCCTCCACACATTAACGGCCGCAAACGCCAGCTGCATCTGCTTCCTCCGCGCGTCCTTATGTCTTTTGTAAGCTATTTCTATGAATATTAAAAATATCCCGGCAACAATACCTCCAGCCACCAGCATAAACACACCTGAAATAAGCAGGAAAGTTACAGGGGGCAGTGGAAATTGCAACATGACCCCTCATTTCTTCTGCATCATGCTCGGTGATGGGAGCATCTGCCAACCCGGGGTCCCCCCGCCTTCTCCCTGCAGTCCTGGAGGGCCAGAAAGGGAACACAGCCTGGACACCCGAGGGATGTCAGTGCCAGCTCTGGGGGGGCACAGGGCACTGAGTTGCAGCGATGCTGGGGACAGGCACGGCAAGCCCCAGGGCAGACCCCATCCCCAGGACTGTGGGGCTGTTTGCACCAGAACCCAGCTCTGGTGCCCCAGTTTGGCTCGTCAGGAAGCACAGCCACGCACAGAGCTCTGTGCTTCCCTTGGAGGCCTGCAGCCCTCGGGGCTGACATTTCTGGAGTGGTGTCTGAGGAGATGGAGCAGAATACCCCCTCTCTCCATTGCCCGTAACCCGGGCAGCAGTGCTGGTGAGGACGGGGTCCCATCGGACACCCCTCATCCCTCATCACTGCATTGTCTGGCTGTAGGACCAGCAGCACCACCTCAGTGCAAAGGGAGAGCCTATCTTGGGGTTCTCATGGTATTCGCAAGATGAAAACCCCTCTGTATCAATTATCCTTGTCCTGGCCCTGCCCAGGGCTCCTCAGGACTGGGGGGCTGCCCCTCGCCTCCAGCCTCCTCCTGCAGCAGGGTTCTCACTCACATCCCCCAAGGTGCTGTTCTCCTCTCTGCATTGGTGACAGCGCTGACTGCACTGTGACAGCCACAGTTTGGCCGGGGCAGAGGGAGGGGAGCCATGCTCACACCACAGCAGCCCCAATGGCAAGGGCACTCAGGGAAGGTGGGGTAAGCTTTGTGGAACAGTTCTGAACAAGGTGGGAATGGAGCCCATCTCAGCAGCCTTCCAGCACTAGGAAAGCACAAATCCAGAAGCAGCAGAGATTTGGCCTGAGAGGAGAGCCCCAGAGAGGAGAATGTCTTAAGCAAAGGCGGGTTACCCAGTGAAGGGAGAGAAAGAGGTTTGCAGAACAAACCTGCCATATTTTCAAAGGTGAGTGTTGCTGGGGCATTGCTACGGGAATCACACTCTTGATACCTCACCCAAGTCTTGTCCAAATCCTCCATGAAGCCATTCTCGTGGGACCTGGAAGCACAAGGAGACAGGACAGGGTAGTCACTGGGGACCAGCCACAGGCAGCTGGGGCACACACTCTGTGCCTCCATCCTAGGACTCTGCGCTGCCTGAAGCCGCCAGCACAGGAACCAAGGATGTGCTGGCTGTGTGTGCACACCTGTGCACGTGTGGCCTTTGCACAGAGTGAGGGTGGGCTGTCTGCAGGGGCTGCCAGCACTGTGTGGTCACACACACACACACAGAGCCCTGCACAGTACAGTGCTGTAAGCAGGCACCCACAGCACCCCATGCCACTGCCCCGCGGCGCCTTGGGGGCAGCACCTGCCAAAAGAGCCACATATAAGCCATGGGGAAGGTGTGTTTCCAAGGAAGGATGGAGCTGGCAGTGCTCCAAGAGCTCTTGGAGAAGGCTGCAGGGAGTGGACATGAACCACATCTCCCAGTTCCCTCCTGCACAGCTCCTCTGCCTGCCAGGGCCACTTGGAGCTCAGGCAATGATGGACCCCAGTCCTTCCTGGTGACCCCCAGCACCCTCTAGGTCAGAGCACTGCCATCTGGCAGCTCCCTGTTGTGCACAGTGAGGGCTGGGACACACCAGCAGCTTGGTGTCACAGCTTGGTGTCACAGCTTGGGAGGACACAAGCTGTGTCCTCACAGCACCCATTTCTGCCTGAGCAGGTCGTGGGGATGGTGTGGGCACAGAGCACACATCTCATCACAGGCTCACTGCACTTTCCTCCCTCTTGTTCCTGGTACACCCCCACCACCTTCCTGTAGCCCTGGGCTTCCTCATCCTTTCCCAGGAGGACACTGAGGACTCCTGTGGCCTCGTCAGGCTTCTTACGTGGTTCTCCCAAATCCCATCTGCCCTGCTGCCACCCATCACTGTGTTGAGACCATTCCACAGACGGGGTCCATGGCTCCCTACATCACCCTAGGTCTTGCTCATCTTCCACATCCTGCCCATTCTCTCTCAGGCCTTTCATCTCCACATATTGGGCAGGACCCTAGTGGTGTCTCTCCTAAAATGAATCTCCCAGGGCTCCCTCCCTTCACTTGCTGCTTCCCATCTGCCTGTTCCTCCATCGTGACATTTCTCTGCCTGCAAAGAGTGTGGCATTTCCAAAGTAATACGAGGAAATCCCTTTTCACCCACAATATCAGTCTGACTTGTGACACCCCACACTGCAGGTTAGTGCTGGTGTAAAAGCCTTGGACTCAGAGGGGGTCCTGACATATCCCTGTGTAACAGGATTAGCCAGAGTTGAAAGAAAAAAGCCCTGGATGACCAAGCCAGGGCAGTGCAATGTTGTTGGACAGGCTGAGCCCTGAGGGAGGAGTGGAGAGATGGCAGCACCCACACCCTGCTCACAGAAACCTGTGATGGATGGCTCCTGCTGCTCTCTGCCACCTTTGCCTACACCCCTGGCTGACCATGACTCTGCTCCCTGCCCTGCTCTGCCCTCCTTCCAGTCCCCTGCTGCTTTCCCAGCCCTGTGAGCCACAGCTGAGGCTATGGGTGCCCACCCCAGTCACTCAATGTCCCCTTTGTCAGGATGGAAGGGCACCCCAGCACCCCTGTCCCTGAGAGGTCTGGAGTGTGGCTGGCAGTGCCTGGCACATGCAGCATTTGGGGCGAGCCCCACGCCAAGAGCCGTGTACGGACTTGAGGATGGCCAGGGAGACGTTCTGCTTCCAGGGGCTGTCCTTGCGCATCCCGATCCCGAAGCCGGAGCGGAAGAAGAGCTCCCCTGTGGTCACCAGGTCACACTTCTGGGACGCCTCGAACTCCAGCACTGCCGAGTCCCAGATGAAGGCGTGGAGCTTGCTGGGCACAGAGGGAGGATGGACGGGTCAGGCTGGGCAGCCCAGCTTGTCTGCAGCCTCTGTGGGAGCATCGAGGCTGCTCCCAGCTCTAATTTAAACACCAAAGTCACCCACCCTTGCACTGAAAGAAGAAAAGGGGCCAGAAAGGGAGGCCATGGCCAGGGCTCTCACTGTGCCATCCCCCACACAGACCTTGTGCTCCCCACCCAGAGACCTGGGATGCACCAGGACTGGACAGATCCCACCCAGCCCCAGCTTGGAGCTCCCATCAAGCCATGCTTTGACCACATCTCTCTCCAGCTTTGCCCTTGCTCCACCCAACTGCAGCTCCCTGAAGCCCTTCCCAGCGTGGCCAGGCAAGGTGCTGGCCCTACTCACTTGTCCCTCACTGCCTGGATGGCTTCGGCAGCGCTCTCGTAGTTGTGCTTCTCCATGTGCCTGTACATGGTGCTCAGCTCCACCTGCCGTCTGAAGTAGATGTCCACAGAGCTCTGCTTCACCGTGGCGTAGATGAACTTATCCGAGGGGTTGCGCAGCTGAAAGGCAAGGCTCCTATTTTTTTCTGTCCTTCACTAGCAAAACTTTCTCACCCCAAGCTGTTTCCTCTCCCATTTCCCATCTCCTTCAGGGACCTGTTCCCTGAAGAATATTCCCTAGAGAATACTTTGATCTCCTCAGAGGATGCCACGGGGCAGTGAATGCTCTGAGACCACGGTGCTGGGACAGGGGGTGCTATGGGACAGGGACACGATGGCACTGAGGGTGCAGGACGCCTGTGGATGCCATGGGGCTGGGCTCACACAGGGTGTGGAATGCTGTGGGTCAGTGATGCTGCAGGGCACATTCCTGCGTGCCTGGCCTGATGAGCTGTGGCTGTGTCCTTGCCAGAGCAGGAAATGGATTTCAGGCATGTGGAGAGTATTGACTACACCGCAGGGACGATTTCATTAGTTATAACTCATCCATAATGAATCGTTTCCTCGTTGATGAGAGGAGGCTCTCCAGGAACTGGCAGGCACTTTGACTGCAGACAGGCTATTTCTGCACAGGTTGTTTTCCTGCTGATCCCTGCCCACGTCTGTCCATTCCCACCCAGGGCAGGGGCTCAGACTCATCAACACTAGCCCAAGCAGAGCTCCCTGGGTCTGGCCCCACCAGCACAGATCACAGCCGTGGTGAATCAGGGCTCTGGGAACCGCAAGCCATGTTATATGCCCCAGGGAAGTGGAAAGCAAGCGAGGGGTCCTTACCCGAGGGTCATTAATGCCTGTGATCCTCTCCTCAGGTCGGTCTAACACCAGGAAGGCTGCCAGGTTGGCAGTGTATGAAGCCACAATGATCATAGCAAAGCCAGCCCACACCATGCCAAGGATACGGGCAGAGAAACTCCGAGGAGCACCTGCAGAGAGAGAGGAGAGATCAGAGTGGCACCACGAGGACTTGGTTTGGTTGCCAAAGCTGAGTCAATCCACATGAGCCCAATGGCAGCTGCACATGTACACCATCTATCTGCTCTGCCAGCAGCTGTGCAAGGAGCTTCTGCATTGCCCAAACAAAAAAAACACAAACAACCTCCAGCTCCTTCCAGGGCACGCTGTGTGCCACCCTGAGAGGGTGGGTAACCCTGGGCAGGGGATCCAGCCCAAGTTTCCCTGCTCTGTTTCCCATCCCCGGTGCTGGGGGTGGCAGGACAGCCCTGACAGCTGCGACAAATGTGCAACACTCAGCATCACCAAATCTCCTATCAGCCTGCTCCAGGGAGGGCTCAGGGAATGAAGTCCCACAGGGACCTGGTGAGAGTGGGAGGCTGTGGAAGAGGGCAGGGGCTTCACCCCAGCCTGCCCAGCTCAGAGTCTGGGCTGCAGGGCAGAGCAGTCCTGCTGTGAGCTGTCACTCACCTTCTCCAATGCCAGAGTTCAGCAGGACTCCCCAGGAGAACCACATGGCTGAGGAGAGAGTCAGAGCATCTTCCTCCTCCTCCTCACTATTTACTTTGAACCGGCCAAATGGGCTGGAAAACAAGAGGAGAACCCTTCTCATTCCCCTTACTCTGATTCCCAGGGCTCCCCACTGTGTCCTACGTGTCCTAGTGCAGCCCTGTGTCACTCATTCCTACAGATTGTGCTTTGTCCCAGGCAGCTCTGTCCCACTGCCTGGCAAACCCCTGTGCTGACCTGCAGCCCTGTCTGGCTCACACTGGTACTGGTTCCATCACACTCTCTCCAGACCAGAAAGATCATCTGACCCTGGCCAGCTCAAGCCTCTCCCACTGCAGCATAGAGGGCTCCCTGCAGATTAGCCATCAAAGCCTCTGGGCACAGGGCTGAGGCAGGGACAGGTTCTCTTGCCCTCAGAGGAGCTGCCACAGGGCCAAGGAAGGCTGAGAGGAAATTCTCTCAGAGCCCAGAAGCTGACAGTCCCCTTGTCCAGGTATCTGAACAGCACCTGGTCTGACAGATGTGTTTCCACATCCCCACATGCCAGGTACCCCACATATCCATATCCCTTAGCTTAGGCAGCCAGAGGGGCCAGGAGCCTCAGCCCAGGGATGGTGGGGCAGAGCAGGTGGGTTAAGTCCCTGTGAGAGACCCCAAAGGGCTGCAAGACTGTGCCCAAGCAAGGGACCCAGGGGACAGTTCCCAGGAGCACCTCCCTCTCCCCTCCAGATCTTGAGTGGCCCAGAGTGCACTCACCTGAATCGGTCTAAGAGGTACAACATCACTGCCACCACATGCACTGACAGCCCCACCAGCAGCCAGAGCGTGCTCTGGAAGGGCTGCATGAACGAATCCAGGGTACTGCGAGGGATTTCCTGCACAAAGGAGAGACGAGAACAGTGCTGGCACCCCCCACACCTGCACCCTGCCCTCCTGGACCCAGAGGGGCCCTGCCCTGCCCCAAGCTCCCGCTGCTCAGCTACTCAGGAAGGGTCAGGTTGGTGCAGACAAGAGCCTGCACTGAAACCAGCAGCCTGGAGGCTGGAATTTGCAGGGGCTGCACTGGGCATGGTGCAATCTGGGGAACGGGCACCTCCTGTGTTCTACAAAACATCCCACCCAGACCATACCTTCTTCACGAGGATGGTGAGGCCCTGGTACTTGAAGGGCTTGGAGAACTCGATGTACTGAGCCCGCTCGTTGTTGATGGTGAGGGGAGCCACAATCATGTCTGCTTGGCCGCTCAGCAGCTCCCCCATCATCCCATTCCACTCCTTCTTGTTGCTGTTGTTCACCTGCCAGGAAGCCAAGGCCGCGTCAGACCCCTGCCCTGACACACATCCCCCACCAGCCAGGACCCTGCACTTTTTAGAAATCCTGCATTGCCCTTCCACCCCACCCTGCTCAGGAGAAGGGCGTGGGGGTGTTTTAACACGCAATACAGGCAAAGAAAGATCACAGGCTGCTCAAACTCACCCGCTCTTGGGTACCAAATTTACCATCAGCCACCAGGTGAACCTCATAGGTGAAGTTCATCACCCCTGCCAGGCGGATGAGAAGGTCGATGCAGAAGCCGTAGCAGCACAGTGCCACGGTGGGACGGCCTGGGGGAGGGACAGAACGGCCATGAGGGGGCAGCCCTTGGCCAGGGACCCCACACAGGATCCGTGCCTGTCCCCAGAGAGAGCAGCCACCCCACGGCTCTGGCTCCATGTGGGATGTAACCACGTTATCCTTCAGTGCCATCTGCCTGACCACCGTCTGTCACTGCCTGCATCACCTGTGGGTGTTGGCAGGCTGGGGACAAAGGGGTCCCGTTCCTTTGCCATGTCCCAGTGAGGTGGGCTGAGAGGGGGTGCTGCCCACCCACTGCAGGGCAAGGAGAGGGCTCGGTGCATGTGCTGGAGGAGTCCTGGCATGAGCCCAGCAGGCTGAACACAGCCCAGGACACCACTCTGAGGGGAAGTTGTGCAAGGGAGGTGATGAACCAAGGGGATGCCCTTTAGGTGGATCTGGGCAAGCCTGGCATTGCTGAGCAGCTCCCACCCCACCCCAGGTGCTCACTCCTGATCCTGACACAGGTTTCTGGGACAGTTTGAAACTGGTGCTGTGTCAGTGCAGCATGTCCTAATGTGCCTCGGGGTCCTTGCTGCTGCAGGAGATTAAGGCAGAGAGAATTGGAACATGTCAGGAGATAGAAACTTGGGATGCAATCCCTCAAAGCTGCCCTGGTGCCCATCCAGAAGAGAGACAGTGGGAAAGAATCTGTTGGGCTCAAACCCCTGGATCCGAGGGCCCAACTCCTGCACAACACTGCTGTGAGGCTGAGCTGATGGGGGGATGTCTGGGGGCCAGCTGTGCTGTCACCTCTCTGTGCCTCATCCTCTGGGCCTCCTGTATGACTGAGCACCCTCCTTGGGACCCCTTCTTGGAGCAGGAGTCCCCAGCAGACCGAGTTACCTGGGATGGTCTCATTGGGTCCAGTGCAGAAGACCTTTTTGACAGGATCTCCATTGATGGTGAATTCCTCCCTGCAGGTCCCATCTGCCTGAGTGGGCTTCACATACACAAAGGGCTCTTGGTGGATGGTCACAATCTGTGAGGTGAAACACAAACAAACACCCTCTGGTCTGTGTTTCCCTCCAGAGCTGCATTCCTGTGGCAGGAGCTGGGCTGCCCTCCCCACATGAACCGTGTGCCCTCCCCAGCTGCCATCTCAGCCCAGCAGAAGGACCTGGCCTTGGCATCAGAGAATTTGGGAATCAGAGAATCAGAGAATCCTCTAAGCTGGAAAAGACGTTTAAGATAATGAAATCCAGCCGTTAATGCAGCATTAGAACACTCCTGCACCCAAGGTGAGGAGTGTCCTCCTTCATACGGCATTTTCACCTGAGCCTCAAAATCTCTTTCCTGAACAGGAGACACCACACAGCCAGAACTAGTTCCTGGAAAGGGGCTCTAGACACTGTCACACTGCCTCAAGTTAATGCAGGTGTTTCAGTCCTGCCCTGGACCTTTCAGTCAAGCAGCAATCGCAATGTACCCATAGCACCTCTGTGGGGACAAGGGCTCACTGCCAGTGGGAATGGGATTTCCCTTGCTGGACAAATGAACAGTAGGAAAAATGATTGGCCACGTTGGTAAGATCAGCCTGGCCAGGATCCAGTCACTAAAGTGGGATCCAGTCACTAAAGGGGGATCCAGTCACTAAAGGGGGATACAGTCACTAAAGGGGGATCCAGTCACTAAAGGGGGATACAGTCACTAAAGAGGCTGCTGAATGACACTTAAAGGAAGAGCATGAGAAGCAAAGCAAGACCGGAGGGACCTTCTGCCAGTGTTACCTCCATCTTCTGGCCATCAGCTCCTCAGGGATTTCCTGAGTTCAGCCTTGCAGCCACCAATCCATCCACCCTCTACCAGAGGGTTTAATCACCTTTTGAATCTGTTTCCACCTGGTCTCTGCACTGTCTATCAGAGCTGAACCATGCCCTGGCCAAAAGAGCCCATCCTTGTATTTCTTGAAAATCTGTGGCAGGTGTCCTCTGGCTTCCATGAGAACACCTTGTCCCTCTACCCCTTCTATACTGTTTTCTTTCATATCCATTTCCCACCTGTCTCTTTCCAAACCCAAGGATGCCCCTATCTAGATTGACTCCAGCTGGAAATTGTGCTCTGAACACAGCCTTGCAAATGCTGCTGCCAGGTGCAGAGCAGCTGTGGAGGTGAAAGGCAGATGAAGTCACTGCCCGGCTCGCAGAGAGCTGAGAAGCCTGCCCATAGTTCCATTTGCTCTTACCTTCAGCTTGGTTGACATCTGATAGCCTTGAGGTTTCTCGGTTTCCCCCCCTGGCCAGATGATCTTCCTGTCGTTGGTCAGGACCTGCAATGGATCCCGGAGGAAGCAGATGGACATGAGGCCAAGGTGGACACCCCAGCGCCCAACCCCTCCTTCCCCAGTGCAGGCCTGCACGTACATTGCTGCCGTTGTAAATCCCAACCTGGACCAGTTTTCGATTCTGCAGGTTCATGATGCTGTAGTTGGCAAACTTCCTGTCCCCGTCCTCGTTGAACTCTACCCGGCCGGTGACACCCTCTGAGTACTTGGAGGACATCAACACCCTATGGAGAGAAACACTGCTGGGACACCTAGAACACCTGCTGTGCTATTGAGACACCTCCCAAGGCATCTGAAAGGCAAATGCTTCCTCTCAGTTACCTGCCATAAGCTCACTACCCTGCAGAAGTGTAGCCAAGGTTACCTGTGGCCTGTTAATAGACCTGTGGTCATCCCCTCCTAGTGGATGGAATCAGAATGTTCTCTACCATCTTTTTTGTCACTGCCCCTTGTTCTCCACCAGATCAGTCCCACTCCTTCTGGAATGATCTGTCCCACAACACCCAAGGACATTTTCTTCTGGGGGTTCCCTGCGAGATGTGCCTATGCTACATCTTTGGTGCTGTGCCTGGCACCTGCCCATCCCAGCCTGGCTAGAGGCCCAGACACACACAAACACCACCACGGAGAGAACCAGCCCCCAAACCCTGGAAAGGTGATAGTGGAGATGAACAAGGATTGCCTGAGCTACTTGTGAAGAACAGCTTTGACTCGCTCATGCCAAAGACTGTCACTGCAGGGGATGCCAGAAATGCTTCTAAAACAATCTCCAGGCTTTGCAGGTCTCATGCACAACAGAACCCGGGTCTGCAGGGAGTGGCTGCCGCTCCAAGGCCCAGCCCCTCTGGCCCCAGCATCTGCAGTGATGCAGGGACTGGGGTCTGAAGCACATGCAGGACCTGCCGATCCCCCCGCCCTGGCAGCAGGACCCCACAGGCACATGCTCCCATCTGTGACACCCCAGCTTCCAAATCCGCAGCACCAGGGTTTGCTACAGCCAAGGGGAACCTGCTCCATGCATGGACATCTCTTGCCACCAAGCCCTGCTTGCAGTGCTGGACCCATGCCCCAGCTCTTGGAATATTCAGCAGGAAACATGTCCGCAGCACTGAGATAAAATGGGACAGAAATATCCCCCTAGCTTGATTTGGCAGAAGCCCCACTCTCTCCCACTTCCACCTATGGAATTAAGCTCCAGACTGGAGGAGACCATGGTCCCCAATCTTTTCCTCCTAGAGTCATTCTGGCCCACACATCCCAGCTGTCTAAGCATTGCCCAGTGTAGCATGGGTTGACATGGACTGAATTGCTGCCAGGCACCAGATTGATGCCTAAACAGCCTGGAAAAACTGGGTGTCATTTCCTGAGTCTGTGTCTGGGAGAGTTTTCTAGGAGAGATGTAGCCCTCACATCCAAATCATGCAGGAGAGTCCAGGCAGCCCTGTGCCACATGCCCCAAAGATTTAGTGACAGATACCCTGAGCAAAGCCACCATGTCCCCTGCACCTTCAACACATGCTCCCACCTTTTCCAGCTCTCCCCCACCACGTCCTCTGCTCCCTCCAGCAGGATCCTTTCCCCAATACCTCTTAAAAAGGGGTCCTGTCTTCCAGATGTTGGTGTTGCCCACACAGCCCCGCGGTGGATCTGTGATATTCTCCTTCTCAAACAAGTCGTGCACGGCCTGGGCCACCACGGCCACAGCGTCACTGATGTGGGCTGACTCGTTCTTGCCATTGATGAGCTGCAAACCGATCACTCCTGCCGCGGGCAGAGGGGAACCGGGTCAGCATTCCTGGCATCGCTGGCTGCTCCAGCGTTACTCCCATGCCCAGCTCTGGGGACAGCGAGCACAAGGCTACGGGCTGAGGATCCCTTGGATGCAGCGGGAAGTTGCCTGAGCTTCAGGCAGGGGCACCGTGCGGCCGGGCTGGCACCGTGCGGCACTGACACCCTGAGCTCTGTGCCCACGGCCCTGCCCAAGCCTCCCCCGGGTGACAGCAGCTCGCAAAGCCGCAGTGACACGGATTTGGGACTCGCGGATTTGGGACTCGAGGATTTGGGACTCAGGGCTGAGTCCCCGCGCAGGCGAAGGGAGCGGAGAGCGGAGTGCGGGAGCCTCCGTTCGGGACCACCACGGCACCCCCAGCGTGCCCCAGCCCGAGGGGTCCCGGGGCGGGCAGGGGCCGCTCATCCCGGCTCCCTCGGGCTCCTCCGAGCCCGACTGCAGCGGCACGGAGCTCGGGAGGTGCCTACCGTCCGGGGCGTAGCGCAGGGCATTGCCCGAGATCTCCCGCTCCCCCACCAGCCACACGTAGCCCGAGCCCGTCATGTTGAGCACGGCTGCTGATCTGTACACGGTGGCCGCGTCATCCTCGCTGCAACGACAGGAAGGGAACGGCGATGTGGCACCCGCTGCCAGTGGCCCCGTAGTCAGACCCCAAGGGTGTGGCAGTGCCAGGGAAGGCACCATACCGGGTGACTCTGACTGGGCATGGCTCAATCCTGGATGCCATGGGAGCTTTGCTCTCAGCTTCACCCGATGCCGCAGCTCGCAGCGCTGCTGAGCACCCGCACTGTGCCGGAGGCACGGGGCCATCGGGCTCCCCTCCTTCCCGGCTGGAGCAGGACACCCCGGCCAGCTCGGGACTGTGGCTCCCTGGCCAGCAGCACCCCCAGAACCCCCCAGCTGCCCGGGACAGGGGGCTGCGGCTGGGGCTGCTCTCAGGCTCCTCGGGAGGTTGTCAGACCCCAAATCCACACTGACTGCAGCGCTGGGCAGTGCTGGGAGAGAGGAAATCAGAGCAGGGAGGGGAAGGGGCAGCACGGCCTCACCTGGCAGAGAGGATGATGACCCTGGCCTCCAGCTCCTTCGCCTCCAGCAGCAGCGACGTCACATTTTTGGTTCCAGGGTCAAACTGAAGCACTTTCTCAGCCTGTGATTAGTGTGAGCAAAGCTGGTTAGTGCGTGAGCCCCAGAACTGGTGGTGAGAGCCATGCTATCTAGAAAAGGGTCAAGAGAATTCATTAAACTGCACAAAAGTCTGCTAAATAAGGTTGGTTATAGTTATTTTTTTTCTTTTTCTTTTCTTTCTTTCTTTTCTTTCTTTCCTTCCTTCCTTTCTCTTTTAAGGTTTTGGCTTTTTGGTTGTAATTTTAATTTTTTTTTTTTTTTTTTTTTTTTTGCACTGTGCATGCAAACTGAAGTCAATCAAGACCCAAAAAGAGGCGTGCATTGTACAGGAAAGAGAAAAAGGCTTTGAAATGCAATTGAAAACTCAAACGAGTGTTGTTTTTCAAAAACATGGGAAATGAAAAAAAACATATTGCACAGGGTTAACCTTTGGGAATCAAAGTGAGCAACTTACACCAAGGAACCGGTTCCTTTGGGGAGGAAAGGGGTTTGGTTCAACTTTTCAAAAAAAAAAAAAAGAACTTGCAAGTTAATTACTGGTTCACATGCATGTTTCAAAAAGAAATCCTTCCAGGGTCAGCTGGCTAAGTTTCCATTCTCAAGTCCAAACCAAACTATCTCAACATAAAAACGTGCTACCAAGAAACACAGTCATGGATTTTTTTTTCTTTCTTTCTTTTCTTTTCTTTTTTTCTCTTTCTCTCTTTTTTTTTTTTTCTTTTTTATTTTTCTGTTGGCTGTGGCTATTTTTCATTTGCTAGTTAGGTTGGTGGGCGGCGTGCATTTCCATGCATATATACCTTGGGTCCTCGCTTGTTGTCATAGGAAAGTTGGTCGAGGTTTTCATAGTTCCTTTTTTTACTCTGATGAATAATGTGCACAGAGAAAATATGTAGACACAGAAGAATATTATAAACAGTTGAAAATGACGTGTAGTAAAGCAATCCAACATCCACCTCCTCCTCCACTGTTTGCTAAAGGGTCTCTATAACGCTGGAGCTCGCAAAAACCACTATCAGGAGAGATTGTGCCTCAGCTCTCACGGGAGCGTCACGGAGCAATCTGAGAGCAAAGCCTGAGTGTCACAGCTGGTGCGATGCAGTTGCATTTTCCCTTGAGGGACTGGGGAATTCTTCAGCAAGGAATTTTTATCTTAAGCTCAGAAACAATCTAAGGGCCTAAGTGGTGGGGTTTCCATGGAATTACTGTGGAAGTAAAGGACAAAATGTTGTGTACTGAAAGTGCTGGATAAAGGCAAACTGTTACAGTTAAGAGTACTAGCATTACTAGCATCACTATCAGCATTACAATCCTGTCCACCCTTAGAGAGTCCACACAAAGTGAGGTGTCTCAGCTGAACCTCTCACCCCCTGAGAGGAGGGAGCAGCTTTTTGAGCTCTGTTGACATCCAAAAGAGAAAGATAAAGTTCTCTACATCCCGTGTTGGCTCAAAGCATGGCGATATGAAGCAATGGTGAACATGGGATGACATTGCAGCTTTTACCTGGTCCCTGGGGAGGGCCCAGGGCACCTCATGGCTCTGCAGCACACGGGTGGCCCTGGGAGGTGCAGCGACCAGAGACCAGGGTGCCTGTAACATGGCCCTAAATGTGGCTAGTGGGGCTTACTGCTTGGTGGTCTCCATGCTGCTGACTGGAGCGTGTCACCAGGGCTTGGGGCATGCACTGGCCCCAGAGAGATGGGACTGGAGCAGGGATCCTGCTCCTGTCCTGCTCTGACCTTGGAGAGATTGGACTGGAGCACAGATCCTGCTCATCCCCTGCTCTGACCATGGAGAGATTGGACTGGAGATCCTGCTGCTCCCCTGTTCTGCTGCCTCAGCTGCTGCTGCTGGGCCCCAGAGGAGCCTGGAGCAGGGCACCACTGCTGGAGGTTTTCTCTCAAGCTGAGGGCCCACAGCCCCTGCTCTGAGCCCTGACCCTGCACAGAGCCCTGGGACCTTCCTGTGGCCAGGCCAATAACAGTGATCTGAGGGAGCCTTCAGGAGGGGGCCTGGAGGTTTTGGTGGGACATAGTCTGACATCTTCTCCTTGACCCCCCCCATCTGAGCATCCCTGATCGGTGTACATGGGGTGTGGGATGCTGCTCTACTCTCATCTCCATTTTTCCAGAGCCTGATGGCAATGGATCCCTGCCAGGAACCCGATCCTTTGCACCCCTGGTGCACAGGGGTCCATGTTCCCAGGTTGTTCCTCAGACCGACAGGTTTCTCTTCATCTTGCTTTCCAAACTAATTAGCTTGCTTTTTCCTGAGCATCCAGGCCAGTCTTTAGCAGGGCATCTTTCCAGGTCTCCTTTCCATGCAGCTGTGTGATCTTTCCTTTCTTCCCCTTGGACGCAGCCCAGCAGTTTTTCATTGCTCAAAGAAACTGGGACCTGGCAAGGAAAAGCATCTGAAGAGGAAAATCTGCTTGGATCCCAGGTCCACCTTCATTTCTGATGGCCTTCATTTCTGCAGTGGCTTCTTAGTGGCCTGTGCTGGGCCTGCAGTGAGCCCTGGAGTGATGACTGCTACAAGGAGACCAGAGATGCAGCAGGACAGCAGGAATGTTCTCCAGTCAGGCAACACTGGTCACTTCTCTCCAAGCACTGTCAATGTAGCCAAAAACTTGGACATCCATGCTGTAGCCTCCAAACAGAAATTCCTGGGATTTGCTGGCACCTCAGCCCAGGCTGGTCAGCAGAGTCTTGGGAGCAACAAGGCTGGCCTCTGATCACTTCGCCCTGTCACTAGCTCTGTTTTCAGAACTACACTAGTAATCCTCCTTTTCCCATTTTTCCATGTGGTCCTGCAGCCCTTCTCTGATCTCCACGTTTCACACAGGGACCAACAAATCACAAGTTCCCTTTCCACCATGTGCTCCTGCATTCACTTACAGAATTGCCACTTTCATGAGAAATTGCCATTGTCCCAGAGAAAAGCAGGCAGCAGAGCAGGGACCTGCCACCTCTGATCCAGAGCAGCTCTGTTTTCACAGTGTCCAGCACTGCCTTCAGAGCCCCAGCAGGCCCATGGAGCAGCACAGCTGTGCTGGGTGGAGCAGCAGCTCCAGGCTGAGAGTGGCTGCAGACAGCCCCAGGACAAGGCCAGCACATGGGACACTGCAGGGCTGCCTGAGAGCTGGGTTCAGGGTGCTGCTGGAGGTGCAGACCCACACAGTGGTGCCTGCATGGCACAGGGGCTGGCCATGCCCCAAACCAAGAGCTTAGCTGGGCAGGTCAGGGTCTGACCCTGAGCAGGTCCTCCATGTCCTCAGGGGCTGTGATCTAAGCCTTGAATAGGTCAAGATTAGGTGTCCTGCCTGCTCCCTCCCCAGGGCCCAGGCTGCCCTTGGAGAGGCTGGGGAGGGGCCCGTGGTACAGCTTCATGGCATGAAAAGAAACAGCACTTCAGGGATCAGAAGAGATTGGAGAGAAGAGGTGGAGGAAGACAGGAAAGCCCCAACAAGGTATCTGCCACCTGCAAGACCAGTCAGACCAGTCTGTCTGACCTTTTCTCAAAGGAAAAAGAAACAAGATGCAGTGGCACACCCCAAAGAGAAGACCTGCTGGGACAGAGCAGGTGTCCCAGGCTGCAGAGTGGCCCGAGCATTCCCCAGGGGCTGCCAGAGGACACCAAGACACATAGTAAATGAAGTGTAAATATGGGGAAGGTCTGAGGACAGAACCTCCCTCCCCATCTTTCAAGCTCTCAAAGGCTTTCCTGCGGGGTGGACAGGCTGAAGAAGAAATGCACCCTGTGCCTGGGAGCACCCCATGGGGCAAACAGGAGTGGAGGCATGAGAGGGAACAGCAAAATGGGATACATGGGAACTACAGGAAAACAGAAAGTGGAATCCAAAAAATACAGGAGGAGGTATGAGAGACTGACAATGGCTCTCCTTGTATGAAGGGCACTGTGCTGGGAAAAGGCTTTGGAGAAAAACACTGTCCTGCTGTCACCCAGTGGGAAGCTGCCTTTGGAAACAGGAGGATCCCTCTGTGGCTGGTGGAACATCAGTGCCTTGTGACAGCCTGGGATGCAGCAAGGATGAAACTTCTTGAAAATCAATACCAAATCAGGAGTCTGTTGGTCAATGTGGCTTGTGACAGCCTGGGATGCAGCAAGGATGAAACTTCTTGAAAATCAATACCAAATCAGGAGTCTGTTGGTCAATGTGGCTTGTGCCAGCCTGCACCTCTGCACCAGTTGTTCCTCCAGGGAAGTGATGAAGAGCAGTCACAGGCGCCCATCTCTCAGCTCAGCCACCCACTCCAACCACGAGAAGCATCTATGGCCACATCTCCTCGACAGCTGAGAGACTGCCAAATGTCCAGCAGCTGCAGATGGGGCTGGAAAGAGCAGGCTGGGGTCCCTGCCTGTGACCCAGGAAGGAACACCCCCGAATGGGTGCCTGCCCTGATGCTGCTAGAGACTTGGATGAACTCAGCTTCTGCCCATCTGAAGGGGACCTTGCCCTGCCCCTGGTGAGAGGACATGTTGGGACTCCACCCTGTAGGACAGGAAGTGGCTCCTTGCCTTCCAGATTGTAGCCAAACAGCTTCCTTTGCTCTGCTTGTCTTGAACATTTGTTCAGTCCTTTCCCTCCACGCCGCAGGTCTGTGCTTTGTCCTCCCACACCTCGGGGCCCTCCCCTGCCTCCCTCCCTGCTCCCACTGGCCCTGAGAGCAGGTGCATGGTCCCACACCTGCCCCTGTGACAGCATGGGGTGTCAGGAAAGCAGCGTTTGGCATGTGCTTCGATGGAGATGGGAACGGGCCCACAGCTCTACCAGAGGGTCATTGCAGCCCTGCCCCTCCTAAGCACTAAGCTGAGTCCCCGAGAGCCAATTCAGAAGCTGCTTTTCGGGGTGGGGTTGGCACTTCTGGGTCTGCCTGGCCCCGGGGTGGCTGCAGTGGGGCAGGTGCTTCCCTAAGCTGAGCAACTGGTCCTCTCCTTGGGTGGGAAACTTGGGCAAGGCATTTGCAGAGCTCCAGGTTATCCTTCCCTTCATTTTGTAGTCGATTTACATGTAGGAGATTTTGACCATGGCAAAGCAAGTGAAATGAATAAAGTACAAAGTTCTGTCAGGTACTAGTCAGACACTGTTGATGCTTTAAGCATGTTAGCCATGTTACAATGGAAAGAAAAGGTGTTTTACATACAGAAATCTACATACATACAACAGCCCAAGACTTCTAGTTTTGTTGTTGTTGCTTAAACAAAGCTACAAGACAATGTTCAGGAACTGACCTTGGACTCTTTCTCCTCCAGGAGGGTCTCCAGCTTCTTTTGTGCAGCACGACCCTCGTGGTCGTCGCTGACTATCAGAATGACGTGGTTCCAGTTGAAGACTCTCATCATCTCAAACCAGACGTTGGCCTGGTGAGAGTAAGGTGGGACTGTGCGCAAAAAGGACAGGTGGATGCTCTGCAAGGAAGAACAAGAGCTCAGCACACACTGTGGGGGTGTCAGCCACGTTCACAGGGACAGGGCTGGGATCACAAAGCCGTTTTGGGATGCACATCTTGGGCTAGCCTCTGGGACCTGCATCCTTCCTTCTGGCTGGGAAACAAACCCTGGCTATGACTTTGTAGCTCTCTGTGGTTAAACCAGAATATGGCAAAGAAAGGTTTCTGCTTTGTGGTCCATAAATGCACAGAGGAGAAAAGCCTGTCGAGCCACGAATGACCAGCAGTGTTCAGTGCAAATATAGCCTTGCTTCTTGACCTTTTAAATAATTACCAGAAAATGGACATCAAAAAGCAAAAGAATTCCCTTCAGAAGGCAAGAGGCAGGTGCAGGCAGCTGCGTATTCGTCATTTGCCAGGGGAGAAGTTCAGAAAGGCAGTTTTATAACACGGTCCCTGGCTGTTTCTAGGTCAGCCTGTTCTGCAGCAGCAGGCAGGAGGAGGCAGCTCTGGACTCGTGCCCCAGCAAACCTCTCTGATTCAGTTAGAAACATCGTCATGGTTGGGTGATTGTGCAATAGCAATTCCAGCCTAATTAAGTACAGCGCTCTTAGGGGAGCAATCAGACCAAAAGCTGGAGCTGACAGAGAGCTTTCAAACAAATGCAGCTTGTCCAAAAGGCCCTAGAGTCAAATACTAGGAAGTGGAAGTGCTCATGCTCAGCATGGACCCTACTTGACAACCCAGCTACGTGCTGGAGGGAGACAGGAGCTAGAAGTGGAGAGGACAAAAATAAAGCACTATAATATTTCTTTCTCTAAGGCTGAGATGGTTGTTCAGACCTGCTCATCCAGAGACCAGACCCAGAATAGGTCAGAAATGTCCTGAGTGGGCCAAAGTAATACACACTGGAAAGGAAAAGGCATCATGTCCATGGATACACACAGGAGGGACAGACACACCAAGTAAATCCTCTTCCTCACACTCAACACGGTGATCATATCAAACCAGACCATGGAATGTGTAGAAAAGGATGGAAAGCCCCTGCTGTGCTCAGGGCTCAGGTCCCTGCTCCTGCCCCAGCCCAACACACAGGAACAGGGAAGCAGCAAAGCCAGCACAGCACTGGGAACATTTCCTGAATGTCAGACACTGAGGAGAAGGGTGGGTGTTTAATCAGAGGAGGGAACAAACCAGGAGAGCCCAATAAGACTCTCAGAGTGTGACTGATACAAACATTACAGTTACAGGAAGAGCAGCTCACCCCACAAAACCAGCACTAACCCGTGGGATTGGGAAAAAGCCCCACGGGGACAAACAATGGAAACGCAACCATGGTGTCCACTCCAACACAGTGTTCAAGTTCTCTTTGTAGTCAACAGAGATGCCCAGGAATTTCCAGGTCCAGATGCACAGCCTGGGCCAGGGGCACACCATCTGGGTCTCAGCATTTTTAATTTTTAACCCCTGAGCATTTTTAATTGCTTTAAGGAAATTCAGGGAAAGTTAAACTGGAAATGGGAAAAAATCAAAAGAGAGAAAAGAGCTGAAATAATAACAGAGAAGCCAATGTTGAAAAAAAAAAAAAAATCAGAGAAACACAGGTTAAAACATCAAAATTCTATAAAAATTCTTTTAATCTCTTTTTGAAATGAAAAAAATCTTTGAAATTTCCATATAGTGCATCAAATTACTTTCCTGGTTCCCAACCAGCTTTCAGTCTCTGATGACAAACTCTGCACCTCTTCTCTCTCCCTTCACTCCTGGAACCAGTCTTAAAGTTGCAGAACTCAATATTCAACACCAACAGAACAGATGATTAGGGATATACAAGCATCATAAAGTCACCCCAAGACAGGTGTTTAAACAGATCATGGCTTTCTTAAGTATTGTAAATACATATCACTGAGTTCAGAGAAAAAAACTACTGCAAGGTTTTTAGGGAGTTTAACAGTTCAGGCAAATTTGCTTTCTAAGGTGGAGTCAAAAGGGCCATGGACAGACTCTGGTGGTATCTCAGCTCCTGGATCCCTGAACTGTGGTTTTCAAATAGGATAATGTAACAAAATTCATGTCAAGTGGTGAGCTGAGATCTGAGGATGAGCACTCACAGTCTGTGTGCAGCTTTTGAAGCACCTGGGACTCCTGAGCATCTCTGCAAGGGCCAAAGATTGGCAGAAAAATGAACGTGGAGTCCCCCAGAGGTTCACATGTGCAGCCTGTGCTATGCAGAGGCAGGTGAGAATCCAGCTTGGTGTGATTTAATACCCTCCATCCCAGCACACGCAGTGACATCCCACAGGTCCCCGTCACACCCCTCTGAAACCCTAATTACCCCATTTTTTGGCAAATAGTTGTTAAAAAAGACTTGTGTTTTTTAGCACAGCCTCTGTGAGACAGCCAGCACAGGGTGTGGGCTCACTCAGCTGCACCAGCTCTGCCCCTGTGAGCTGCTCCAGGCACTTGAACTCGGGGCTGCCGAGGGTCATCACTCCCTCCCCTCGGATCAGGCACAGAAACTGCTTCTCATTACAAGTCCACGTTGGCCTTGCAGGATGTTCTGTAGGATACTCAGCCCTTGCTCCCCTCCGAGTGTGCCAGGAGCTGGTCACGGTGCTGGAGTGGGACCACGGGAATGGCTCACACCAACCCCAGCCTGTGCAAACCTCCCTGCAGCCCACCACACCTGAGTGCTCAGCCCCCTGCTCCCTCACTTCATTCTAGTTCTGCAAAAAGGCAGCAAATGCAGGCTGGGGTGAAATCCAGGTGCCCAAGCTCAGCAGGAACCCAGGGAACTGGAGCCAAAAACGCACCAGAGTGAACATGGCTGGGAGGTTGGGATATTTCCTGGCAGGGTGGGCAGGCCCTGGCACAGGGTGCCCAGAGCAGCTGTGGCTGCCCCTGGATCCCTGGCAGTGCCCAAGGCCAGGTTGGACATTGGGGCTTGGAGCAGCCTGGGACAGTGGGAGGGGTCCCTGCCATGGCAGGGGTGAAATGGGATGGGCTTGAAGGTCCCTTCCAACCCAAAGCAGTCTGGGATTCTGTGATGATTTTGTGTGGGGTCAGGACTTGAGAACTGCAAGTATTTGATGCAAGTCCATACAAAGAGGAGCTGTTGGAGTAGATCGTGTGTGTGTGTGTAAGCACAGACTGTACATGCACAGCTGTGAGCCTGACAATGCAGAAAGCACGGGAGTGCATCCACCCCTGCAGGGAATGTGCCTGGTGCTGGAATCCTGTGCAGTGCCATGCCTGGGGGAGAGCACTGAGGGTGCCTTTGCGTGGAGATTTTCTCCACAGGGGAAAGGGCATGGCTGGGAGCCAGCAGGCAGTGTCTGTGTGTCACATCAGGGCATGTACAGCACCATGAGTGAAGGGTTTGTTACCTTCTTCACTTCTGTCTGCCCAGGGGCTCACCCCAGCTCAGAGCCCATGGCTGGGGGAGTGATTTTTCCTACAGGCTGAAGGGAGCAATGTGCTTTTGCTTCATTACCTTTGGCAGTGGGGTCAGTCCCCCTTCTAGCAATGCGCTCCCCAGATGAGCTGCCTGGGAAATTTCAAGAAGATTGACAGAGATCCTAATCTGTAAATCTCCTGCAAATTTGGTAAAATTCACCAGCTGGGCATGAGAAAGAAGTGTTGGCCAGTGTGTCCATGGAAGGAGCCTGCCCACTGCCCCACATGCCAGCTGTAGATGTGGGAGGGAGCTGAGGTAACATTGAGATAGCTCAGAGGAGTGCAGGGAGGAATTCGGGGGCAGGGGGATGAGAAGCTCAGACCAAAGTGCACTCTCTGCCTTTCCCTGCAGTGCACAGGGGAAGGCATGGGGCAGCTTCTGGGGCAGGGCCACTGTGGGGAGATGAGGCTGCTCTCTGTCCTGTTCCCAGCTGGAACCTGAGAGCCTGGGGGGATCTGCTGGGATGGGGGGGCACCTTCAGGCCATCTCTCCACTACCCTGGTCGGCTCTTGCACATTCCAAGCTGCCCAGCTGAGGGCTGTCCTACCCTGCTCAGGGTTTTCCTGCCCTGCTCAGGGCTGTGCTCCCCACTCCCAGGGCAAACATCTCTGTGCTGCACCAAGCAGCCTCTCCTGCCATCACTTGTGGGTGCCAGTGAAGGAGTACTGACCCTGACCTTGGCCAACAAGAGCCACTTTTCTCCCCACTTGCACCTTCCCACCCTAACAGAGCTCCTGCTGAGCATCGACAGCCAGTGAGAGCAGTAATAGAGAAGAAAACCCTTTTCAGTGAACAAGCTGGAGAAGTTGCACTGAGAGCAGAAACCAGAGGGAAAAGCCATCCCCTGCCTGGGGAAAGACAGACCTCATTTCAACCACCAGGGTAAGGTGCTGGAACTGAAAAAGCTCTCCAACTGCAGCACATCTAAACTCCATTTCCCAAATCTTCCAGCAGCAGAGCAGGTCTCTTTTAATTTATTAATCTATCTCCCTGATCCTCTGCTGCAATAATCTGTGGGTGGTGAGGTGCTCAGGCCCACACGTAGGAGAGGTCTCACATGGAGGTGTTGAACCTTTCCTTTTCTGCCCCCTGAGCTGTGCGTTTGCCCAGGCTCTGCTCTCACACTCGGTGTCATCTCACATTTTTCATGGTGACAAGATTTCCATGTCATCTCGTTTTTTTCAGCTGAGATACAGAAACCCCCAGTGACCCGTGGGGGACAGGAGCACTAAGGAGCATGGGAAAGTCAGAGGGGGATTTTTGGAATGCTCAGTCCATGAGATGTCCCTGGAGGGCTCTCCATAGCGAGGGGCACCACAGTGATGGGAACCACTCTGCTGCCTTTACCTTGAGACTCCCTCTCTCCTCCAGCTCCCTCTGACCTCACTCAGGGGTGACTGGAGTTCCAGAGACCCCTCCCTGCACAGGTAGGACTGTGGTGGGTGGTGTGAGGGTCTCAGTGAAGCCCGAGTGCTCTGCCTGATAACTGCACTGTTATTTCTAGAACAAATAGTTGGTTGGATACTGTGAGCAGTAAAACTCACTTCCCTCTAGTATCTTTGCTGAAAGACTGGCCACAGCTCAAGGACCACTGTGCTTGACTGGACATGCTCTGAGAGCATCAAAAGGTACTGGGCAGACCTGTCCATGCTGAGGTCCACACATTTCCTCCCCCTGGTAGCCTTGAGAGGACCAACAGCAACCCAACTTCACCCCCCTGTGAAATTCAGCTAAAATTGTCTGATGACTCCAAAACCAATTAAGGGCGTACATACAAAGTGATCCTACAAGCTCGTTTCCATAGAAACTAAGCTGAAAGATAAAATTTCCTGAATTAAAACAAAAAAGAAGGCAAGCTGATCACTGGAAACCAAAAAGGGAACAGCTGAATGTCCCTGTGTCACGAGCCAGCCTGTCCTGCATGGGGTGTACAGAATCTCCCACTGTCCTATCCCACAGCTCCGCCCCCTCTGTCACCTACTTCACTCCCACCTTTGTTATCCCCTCCACTGTCCAAACATCTTTTGCCCCTCTACCCAGTCCCTGCCTTTGCCCCATCTCCTGCCTGCAACTCCCTGTTCTTCAGAGAGCTCCAAGCCTTGGTGGGCAGGAGGCTGAGGATGATGCCAGCCGGGCAGGAGTGCTCTGAGGGGTGTTGGGGCGGGGCTACCTGCCCAGTCTCTGCCAGCCAAGTGTACCCCACAGCCCTGAACCTGCTCAACACCCCAAACATTCCATGGAGAGCAGCTCCCTGCCAGGAGTCACCGGGTCACCACTGTGGCCATGGTCTCTCCTCCAGCCCTGAAGTGAGCCAGGTGGGGTTTATGAGGCTGCTTTGCAGAAAACATGTTTTAAAAAGGAACAGATTGGCAGAAGCAGAGGATGGAGCCAGCCCCTCGGGGTGAGCACTCCAGGTCAGCACGGTGCTGGGGACAGTAGTGGCTTTGCTGGGCACAGCCCTGCAGAGATGGAGCAGACATGAGGTGCAAGGTCCCCTCTCCCTGCTACCCTGTGACAAGGACACTCTCAGTGGCATTTCTGTCAGATCTCCTCCCCAGAGCAGCAAGAAGCAAATCCCCCCTGAACACTTCCTGCCTGCTCTGCAGCTCTGTTTCCATCCCTTTCCATCTAACCATGCCTGGTGGGACCCTGCCAGGGTGTGCAGGTCCCCAGCCCTGCCAGCCACCACCACTGCCGTGGTCTTGGCTTGCTGACCACCCTGCCACGGCTTCCCTGGTGGGAGATACCAAAACCTGCTGCTGCTCCAGCCAAGCAAGCTGCTGGTGCCTCTCTGGGAGCCTCTGGCCCTCCTCCTGAAATTTGACTTTATTTAGCATGTAGGTGGAGTGACTATTTTTGCACTGAACATTTACATTTGTGAATATTCACATTTTTCAAGCGAAGGCCGATTCGTGCTGTGAAGCAGGCTCGATCTCACCCACTGAGCTCGTGTGCCTGGATGAAATCCTGCAATGGTATTTGGAAAGCCCGGCTCTGCTCAGCTTCTCCTTTTTCCTTTAGTAAAGCTTTAGGTTTTTGCCAAATGGGCTGTGAGCTGAAGGCCAGGGCACCACCTCATTGCCCAGACACTGCCTGCACATGGCAGGACTGGAAGTCTCCGTGTTCCCACAGGGACAGCTGAGACACTGGAATCTGAAACTCTGTCTAGAGTACTGACCAGACTGAATGTCATGTGAAGCCTCAGGATATTCTGTTATCTTCCCTACCAATATCCCACAAACCCAGAGAAGTGAATGCAACCAAAAAACCTCCAAGCCCCAGAGAGATCCTGCCCAAAGTACAGGCTCTAACAGGATCCTCTCCCCTCCCCAGGCCCCCAGATCCCCCAGGACCCCCTGGCTGTCAGCTCTGAGCAGGAGTTGTGGCTGGAGAGCAGCGAGCCCGGCAGCCTGGCAGAGCAGCGCTGCAGAAATCATCTGGCACTATGTAGGTCAATACTGGCAGCTGCAAAAAAATTATGTGCCCTGGAATGCAGGAGAGAGAGAGAGGGAACTGCAGGCTGGGCTGGAGAGGGTGGATGGACAGACACAGAGAGAGTGTAGACATCATTAACCCTCCTGATGGGCACTCTTGATTTACAGCACATGTATGAGGTACTAGACCAGAAGCATGCATCAGTTACCTTATCAGAATATATAGACATGCGTGTTGTCAGACCAATGACAGGGATCCTGTAGAAGCCAGCTGTGTATGATACAGGTGTTGGTGTTAGGTGATCGTTGGGAGCAGGAGGGTGACTAACTAATATTGCATAGACCTGTAGGACAGGATACACGACACAAACATTATTTCACGGGAGCGCATCGGCCACCGAGCGTGATTTTTTTTTCCCCTTCTCTTTTCTGCAATGCTAAACAGCCCCTTGTTAACATGATAAGGGCACTGAAATGACTGGGAGCGGGGAAGAAAGGGCTGTGCTGAGAGCCAGGGGTGCCACGGCTGGAGGTGATGGCTCTGCTCAGGGTTATGTCCTAATGGAATGCCGTGCCCAACTGCTCCGCTCACTAAACTAATAACTTCCATGGATTGCAGATTAAAGGGAAGCATCTCCCTTCCAGTCACACTGTGTAATGCGATTTCTTTAACCACACATTTAATACTCGGTTGTAATTCCCCTCTGAGGACTATTACGAGCAAAGTGGTCAGCAGGGACTGTGGCAGGAGCGGGAGCGCGGAGCCAGGAGCGACTCAGCCATCTGGCCCTGGGCACACGCGAATGGCAGAGCCTGCAGGGCGGGGCAGCAGCCGGGATCTGCCCTCAGCCAAGGATCTGGGCTATACCAAAATGGGGAAGGAGGATCTCGGCAAAAATCTGCTGTTACGGCAGGGCTGGGATTTTGGTCTCCAGCAGGATCCTACTTTGTGTCAAAAGGAGAGGAAGGAGCTGAGCAATCCCTGGGGATCCCTTATTACACCGATGCCCTTTCACAGCACAAGGAATGTCCCCAGCTGGTGACAGGTCTCCAGCTAGGGCGAATCAGTGCAAGGACTTTGATGTATGGAGGAAATAACTCTTCCTTCTCCACGCATCTGCCCAAGCCCCAGGATGTGCTCAGCACTCGGGCTGGAGGGACAGATTGCCAGGAGAGGAGGATGAAGCCTGCCTGGGGAAGGGGCCCTGGGGTCTGGGGGGAAGAGGGAGGATCCTGTTTGGCATTGGGAGGGAGTAAATTGAGGGTGCAGAGGAGCTGAGGCAGGGGCTGGAGACCCTACGTGGGAGTAGGGAGAAATTGCTAGAGAAGAGGTTGGGAAGGTCCTGGGGATGCAGGAGGAGGGGATGCCCTGGGCAGAGGTGCCCGGTGCTGACACAAGGAGTGAGGAGTTGCACCCAGAGGGGCTGGGGCAGGACCCTGGGGCAGGAGCAGGCTGTAGGGGCTCGGGCTGTAGGGGCTCGGGCTGTTCGGGACTCAGACTGTAGGGGCTCGGGCTGTGCTGTGGCGCACGGCAGCCCTCGGCAGGAGCCATTTTGCGTTCGCAGGCTGCCAGCCCCTGCTCTGCCTCGCAGCCCCTGCTCGGGCACGGCGCCAGCAAGCGGAGACCGAGGCACCCCCTGCTCTGGGCACAGCGGCCGGGACAGCCCCGCTGTGCTGGGACGGAGCGGCCACCCCGAGCCAGCAGCCGCAGCAGCGCAGCCCCCGTGCCCGGCTCCGCTCCCGCTCCGCTCCCGGCGCTCCGCGGGCTCTGCGCGGGCACCGGGCGCGCAGGTGGCGAGGCCACGGGCATCCAGCAGCCGGGAGCGGTGAATGGAGCCTGGGCTCAGTGCGGGACCCGTCTGAGCAGCCCCTGCTGCCAGGGGACAGCGGGAGTCGGGGACAGCCCACGCTGTCCGGCCTGGCCACCACCCCAGGGATGTCCCCAGCTATCCTCCAGCTCCACACCGGGCAGCTGAGCTACAAAGGCTGAGCTCTGCTCCGCGCGGCCCCTCCGCCTTCGCTGGGTGTGTGTGCCTGGGTGCGGACAGCATTTCTGTGCGCGATGGGGCTGGTGAGGCTGGGCTGGGGGCGTTCGTGCCATTCGGGTGCGCCTTTGCTCCTGCGCACGGGCCCACGCGGACCTTCCGCATGTGCGGGGCTGTGGTGGGCGGCGGGGGGTCTGTACCTGCCTGTCCGCCCCGCGATGGCCCCGGCTGACGGGCTGGGGGTGGTTAGCCGGGCTCTGCACCCAGAGCACACGCAGGAGAGGTGGAGAGGCGCCCCAGCGGCGCTGAGGGTTTGGACTGCAGCCTCAGGTGCTGAGAGTGATCCGTGGGCAAAGGAGGGAGGATCATTCTGTGCTCGTGTGTCACACACAAGTCACACACAGCACGCACCTAGTCTGTGCGCGTGTGCACGCTGTGTCTGTTTGCCTGTGTGTCCGTGTGTCTGTGTGTCTGTGTGTCCGTGTGTCTGTGTGTCTGTGTGTCTGTGTGTCTGTGCAGGTGTGTGCCCTGTGTCTGTGTGTCTGTGTGCCTGTGTGCGCTGTGCCTGTCTGTCTGCAAGTCCAGCTGCATGTGCCCGTGTCCCGGGCATGCGTGTGGCTGTGGGTGTGCCAGGTCCTCTCACACAAATGTGTGTGTCCATGTGTCACAGCAGCTGTGTACGCTGGCACAAGTGCAGACACGTGTTGTGTGTGAGCCCGTGTTTGCACAGCAGGGCACGTGTGCACATAGAATGCGTGTGTGCACATGGAATATGTGTGTGCACATGGAATGTGTGCGTGCACATGGAATATGTGTGTGCACATGGAGTTTGTGCACACATGGAGTATGTGTGGCACATGGAATGTGTGTGTGTGTACATGGGAATGTGATTGGCACATGGAATGTGTGTATGTGCACATGGTATATGTGTGTGCACATGGAATATGTGCGTGTGCACGTGGAATGTGTGTGTGTGCACATGGAGTGTGTGTGTGCACATGGAATGTTTTTGGCACATGGAATGTGTGTATGTGCACATAGAATATGTGTGTGTGCACATGGAGTGTGTGTGTGCACATGGAATGTGTGTGTGCACACGAAGTGCAGCCTGTGGGCATTCCCACACATGTGTGAGTGCACAGTCTGTGTGCACGCACGGTGTTCCCTGTGCCCACATCTCCCTCCAGTTTGGGGATGCCCGTGTGTGCTCACACCTAGCTCTGTGTGTGCCCGTGGTGTTCTGTGTGTGGTGTAGCTGCACATGCATGTTGCTGTGTGCATGCACAGCGTTGGGTGGACATGTATGTGCACCCACTCAGTGCATGGGGGCCTGTGTGTGCCCAGAGAGTGTGTGTGAGCCTGTGTGTGCCCTGGTGTGTGTGAATCTGTGCATGCCTGAGCTTTGTGTGTGAGTCTATGTGTGCCCAGGGGGGCTGTGTGTGAGTCTGTGTGTGCCTGAACTTCATGTGTGAGTCTGTGTGCTCAAGGGCTGTGTCTGTGTTAGTTTATATGTGCTCAGGCTTCGTGTGTGAGTCCGTGCCTGCCTGGGCTTCGTGTGTGAGCCCTTGTGTGTCCTGAGGGGTGTGTGTGTGTGCCTGTGGGTGTCTCAGGGCTGTGTGGGTGCTCCTGTGTGCCCCAGGGTGCTGGCGTGAACCCGTGTGTGCCCCGTGGGTGTGTGGATGCCCATGTGCACCCCGTGTGTGTGTGAGCTTGTGTATGCTCTGCGGTGTGTGTGTGAGCCCACGAGTGACCCAGGTGAGGGTTGCAGGTGGCCCAGGGTGGTGTGTGTGAGCCCGTATGTGCCTGGGGGCTGTCCAGGTACCCGTGTGAGCCCCAGGGTGTCTGTGGGTGCCCGTGCGTGCCCGGGCTATGTGCGGGTGCCCGTGTGTGCCCGGGGGTGCGTGGAGCGCGCAGCCGGCCGCTCTTACATAAAGGCTGCAATGCGGGCAGCGCTCCCCGGGCCCGGGCAGGACCCCGCACAGCGCCGCTCGGCCGGGGGGCACCGCGGGGCCAGGGCGGGGTGGCCGCGGGGGCAGCGGCTCGGGTCCCGCCGGGGACGGGGCGGGGAGGGGGTCGCCGTCCCGGGGTACCTGGCTGGAGATGAGGTCCTCGCAGACGGACAGGGCCATCTGGATGGCGTTGGGCTTGTGGGTGACGGACGTGGCGTTGAGCTGGAGCTTCCAGGTGCCGTGCCGCTTGTTGGCCTGGTTCACCGCCTCGCGGAAGATCTGCTCGTGCTTCTTGGTGCTCAGCACCGCGCCGATATTGACGATCTTAGGGTCGCAGCCGGCGCGGGCGAAGGACGACGAGAAGAGGAGGGCGAGCAGCAGCAGCCGCATGGTGCTCATCCACGGGCGGCCCGGAGCCCGCCGGGCCCCCCGCGCCCCCCGCCCGCCCGCCCGCCCCGCGGGCCGCCCGCCCGGCTCAGCGCGGCCCCATCGGGCTCGGCCCCATCGGGCTCGGCCCGCGGGCAGTGCCCGGTGCTCGCTGAGGGCTCTGCCGGGCGCTCTCCCCGGTGCTGAAGCGCCCGCGCCGCTGCCGCCGCTCCGCCCCGCCCCGCCCGCCCCGCGCTGCCGCAGCGCCCGCCCCGCGGCCGCCCCCGGGACCCCCGCCCGCCCGGGCGCTGCGGCACAGCCCCCCTCCCGCGGGGGCTGCGGGGTCGCTGCGGGGTCGCTGCGGGGTCTGTGGCACAGCCTGCAGGGCGCGGGTGCCGCTGTCCCCGTGCCGGGCTGCGGGTGCGAGTGTCGCGAGTGTCGCTGGTGCGGAGGAGCACGGCTGGTCCGGGGCTGAGCGCTGGGGGTCCCGCTCCACCCTTTTCACCCGCAGTCCCCTTTCGGGATCAGGGCATTCCCGGTGCCTCGGAGGGTGCAGACACACCAGGCATTCAGTAACCCAGGGAGTGGGGGTAAAACACGGTCTGTGGGTTTGTTCTCCACACCAATACTCCCAGCTATGCAGCAGCTCTGAATAGCACACTTCTGCAGCTCTGCCTGGGGACAGCTGTGTGTGACATGGACTCAGTTATGGTCTGCGTGCACTCCAGTGCTGGAGAACTCTCCCTTGACCAGCACAGCTCCTGGGCAGAGATGCTCAGCAGGTGCTCAGCCCCGTTCCTCACCTTCGGTCTGTCCCTCCAGACAGAGCCACCACTCTTCTAGACGTTAGCTCACAGGGCAACCAGCCATTTCCCTCAATTAAATTCACCAAATTACTCTGGGATATGACCTTACGATTTCTCTGCTGAGGAGATTTCTTGAGATTCCCATAATCTACCTGTTGTTGGGTTACCATTAGCCTCCCTTAAGGAAATGGAAGCACAGCAGCCAGTGGCCAACATCTGGAGAGCAGTCCAGCTCCATGGCAGAAAGAGACTGAGTTTCACTCCTGGACTGCACCTGTCCCGTTCCAGAGCCAGAGGGGTGAGGCAACCAGAACAGCACATTGCTCCCCAGAGCAACTTTGGCAATTTTGGAGAAAAACAACGGGGTTGCAGGTAGTGAGAGCGTGTTGCTTTGTTACTGCACGGGACAAACGCCACAGCCAGCCTGGGCACTGCAGAACCAAAACCACCAGGGATATTTTTACACGGCCATTTCTGGGGTGCTGCTGCAGCCCACCTCTGTTCTTCCTTTGCAACGTGAGTTGAAGCAGAATATTTTCCCCCAACGCAAATTTTCTCACTGGCATCTCTGAAGTGCGAGTTGCCATGGAAACCATTTTGCCTATGTCCCACATTGCCCACATGCGCTCGGAAGGAGCTGCAGGAGCAAAATGGCCGTTGTGTAATGCTGCAGGGCTCGGCGTGCCAGCGCTCTGTGCAGCCTCTTCCAGCTGTGAGACCCTCTCAGGAAGCTGCAGACCATAGCTTGGGGAAGCAATGAAGCCCATGGAGGTCATGATGCACTCCGTGAGAGAAGGAAAACGGCCCCACCTCGCCGTAACTCTTGCAGTGCTTGGCGTGGAGCTCCACACCAACCCTGCTGTGCTCTTGGAACAGACTTCCAGGAAAGCTTAACCCTTTTCAGCGTCACCGTGTCATTCCCACTCCTCCAGGCATGAAGCTGAGGGCCTTGCTGGATTCACACCGTGTGGATTTGTGTTGAAGGGACAAAGGGTGAAAGCCAAAGAAAGTTGCATCCCTACCCTCAGTGTGCACAGAGCTGACTTCATTCCTTCCTCTGCCTACGAGGTGCACCTGCAGTAGGTTGTGTGGGAAGAAACTGTTCTGGAGTGGGCTGTACAGACCTGGATCCTGGTGGCTGTGATGGCAGTAGAATAACAAAGTCAAGACCTGGCCACAGCAGGTGGCTTGGCAGAGAAGACAAAGGGAAAAGGCAGGCTTTGAAACGTTATTTGGAGTGCAAGAGCTCTTTCCCTCTCATTCCCTGGAGTTCCTTGCAGGGAGGAGTGCAGCTATTGAGTCCCTCCTGTGTTGCCCAGGATCTGGGATGGCCATGCTTAGGAGGCAGGCTCTTCCCTCTGTGCCTCCATTCATTTTTTTTGTGTCCTGAGAGTCTTGTTTCTGGCACAGTTGTGGAGATCTGAAAAATGCCTGCTTCCCTCTCAGGTCATGTCCCCCCCATCCATGTTTTGCTGGCACGAGGAGCAGCCTGGATGACAATTCCCTGCAGCCAGGCTCAGCCAGCACAGATGTTGTCACCGCACGCATCTCCCGCTTGCTGTGTCCTCTGAAGGCAGAGGGAGTGTGCAGGGCTTTCCCAGGGCATGGGGAGAACAGCCACATCCACCAGCTGATCCTGGAAGCCAGGGATGCTCTCTGCTCCCCCTGTCGCTGCCTCCTGGCACATCGTGGCAACCTCCTTGGCCACGACTGAAGGCAAGAACTGACCTCGGCTGCCTATCAATTAGTGCAGTGTGATCCTGCCCTTCCTGTGGCACCTCCTGCATGGAGGGGGTTGGACACGAGCATAGGAGGGGTGTTGGTGAGGTGTCCCCTCGCCAGTGAGTGCTGTAATTCCTCCCAGAGTAACTCAGTGTAAAACCTGGAGACCTCAGAGGAGCAGCACTGAACCCAGCTGGAAACTTCACCTGCCACGGGGTAAGGCATCAGTCCCAGTGGAAGAAAAGGCAATAGGGAATTTCATGGAAGACAAAAGGGTTAGGAATATTCAACTTGTGCCACTCCTTGTGGAGCTACCAAACAATTCTTCTTTCTCAAAAGAAATGGAATTGAGAGCAGTAACTGCAACACAGGCTGTGGAAATGCTTCCTGTGTGCAGCTGCAAGGTTGATCTGAGGTGTAAAACAGAGCAAAGAACACGCTGAGTGCCCATGGCAAGGCTCCAAGGCCTGGTATTGAAGAGCTGCCGTGGGACGTGGGTGTTCCTATAGGGATGAAAGGATTTGCAATGCAGTTGCCACTTCAGTATTCCTGCCTTTGCTCTAGAAGCAATCGCTGGTGATAAAAATCTGTGAGACAGCAAATAATGATGCCAAATCACTTGGATTCTTTGATAAGCACAGAACTGGAATGTATTTTAGGACAGCCAGTGTAGAGCCATGAAAGCAGAAGCAAGTATTTTTGGTCCTGCTCTTTGGACAGGACTGCAGATCCAGTGGAGACACTGACTGTGAATGTGGTCTCTAATACTGGCCTGAGGGTCAGAGACCACGAATTTCCAAACAAAAAGGTGGCGTTGTCATCCTTGGATTCACCCTGAGGAGTCAGAGCAACAGCTGGCAATGACTTGAGCCTCTGTAGGAAGCACTGCACAGGAAGGCTGCCCACAGATCTGGGGTCACATTCTTTACAAAGAGGCTGAAAAACCAGAGAAACTATCCTTCAGAATATTTGGAGGAAAAACTCTCCATGAGCTGCTCCAGCAGAGATGAGAGTGGATGCAGTCAGAGCATGCTGCCTTCCAGGACAGGGACAGAGAACAGCACTAAATCCCACTCTGAGGCCTGGGCAGGGATGGTTCAAGGGAGGGGGTGCAGGGTCCCAGCAGCTCCTCAGAGCTGTCCTGGAGGCTGGCACAGTGTCCCCACTGCCAGGGTTCTGGGGACTGCAGTTTGTGTCAGCAGCTGGGACACGGCAGGACGTCCTTGTCAGGGATCAGCCACCCAGACGGGCAGGCAGTGACTCCAGTCTGCAGAGGAAGGTGCCCAAGGGCTCTGTTCCTGTGGTGGGGGAGCTGCAGGGAGCAATGAGGTGGAAACCAAGGTGGGAGTGTCTGAGCAGTCCCTTGGTTGCTTTTGTGTGTTCAAGCCCAGTCTCCAGCTCCTTCCAGACAACATCCAGGATGGACTGCAGTCCCTAAGTCCCTGTGCTCGTGCTGAATGCTTTCCCAGCTGAGAGGGACTGAGCCCAGCCTACTCTGCAATTCAGAAGTGGCTGCTGGAGTCCCCAGGCAGCACAGCTCCATGCTCTAGGAATCCATGGGCATCTGTGTTGCCTTTACCCAGTTCTCCCCACAGGAAAGAGCTCCAGGCCCCAAAGGCCTTTGCCACCTTCCTGAGCAGAGTGTTTGGCACATCTGGAATCCCTGCTGTCACAGAAAGGGCCTGCAGCATCATCCTACAGCAGGTGATGAGAGTGGAGGTGTCTCTCCCCCTGCACTGTCAGGTTCCTGCATCTCTGCATCACCCATGTGCAGAATCCCCAGCATCCAGCAGAGCTCTGCCTTCATCCAGGGAGCTGGGCGCACACAGGGATGGGGGAGCTTAAACAAGATGTGAGCAGTTATTCTGGCTCCTGGACTCCAGGGGCTCCAGAGCAGGCAGGGGAGTATCGGGTCAGTGGTAAGAGGATGGGATATGGAACACCAACAGCCAGAGGCTAACGTGGTGAGAAACCCCAAACCACCTCCTGTGCAATCAGAGGGAACTGAATGTGCAGAAACACAGTCAGATGTGCAGTAGGAGGGGTGGGAAGTTCAACTGCGAACATTTTCCAAGGGAAAACCAGGATTTGCGTGTTTGAAATGCATTGCAGGGAAAATGTCATTTTGGTAACATTCCAATTTTCTGCTGGAAAACCAGCCAGAAGCTGGGCTTCAGCTGCCTGTACATCGTGTCCCAGGAGATTGGGCAGCTTGTCCTCAGGGACTCCCAGTCTCCTGGGACTGCCATATAGCAGGAGCTGGAAAGCACCTCAGAGACTGGTCACTGCTTGGGGATTTCCTGCACTTCTTTGTGGACACACACATTTAGAGAGCTGGGGAATTACAGCTTGGAAATTCTTGTCAGGCCTGGATTTCTCCTGACTCTCAGCTCCATTCCCAGGCTGCCAAGCTGACTGCAGCTTCAGTTAGGGAGGAGTCTCCCAGGGTGACAACACGGTGACAAACAGAGTGGAATTCATCACCAACATTAACCCCTGGTGTCTTTGCCGTGGGACACATCCTGAGGTGCTGTCCCAAGGATGTTTTTCCCAATTGTCCAATGAGCTCCTGTCCTGTCCTGGCTGCACTAACACACTTTAAATCCGGGCTGTCTGTACAATAAATTGGCCTTTTTTCCCCAAAGAGCTCCGTGTGTGTTGCTGTCCTTTCTCTCTCTTTGCAGCGCAGTAACCACACTTCACCTCAGGGGAGGCTGGGCCAGTGCTGTGGTGATGGAGCCATGGAGATGGAGCACATAGGGAGCATCAGCCACTGCAGCCCTTGGTGCCCCCACCACGCTCAGCCTGGGTGTCCCTGGAAAGCTCCCCAGTGGGATGGGACTGCCTGCCTTCCCACTGCAGGGCTGACACCAGGAATGTCACCCTCACTCTCCAGGGACACTCTGGGAACCCTGGGACACAGCAACAGTCTCCATCCAGTCCACTGCAGGAGCACTGGTTGGTGCAGCACCGGCTCAAGCAGAAACCATCCCACTGTTTGGAGGGGCTGGAGGGGCCAAACTCTCCGGGAAAGGGACCACAGGAGCTTCTCCAGGTGTCCGCCTGTCCCCAGCAGAGCCCAGGTGGTGACAGGCACCACTGTTGGGCAGAGGTGCCACAGCTGTGCCCTGTCAAGGGGACAGTGAGGTCTCTGGGCATTTCCAACCTCTTGGAGCTGCAATTAAGCTGAAACAGGGGAAGGAAAAAGGGGTCAATGACAAATGAAGTGCTCTGGAACTTGCAACCCTTCCAGAGCCAAAACCAGGACATTGTTTTCATAGCGATGGATGCAGAAACACACAGGAGTTCCCATCTCTAAAACCCATCTTTGGGAAGAGGCAGCAGACATCTGTGGGTGTGTGCCCCAGCCTCCTGTCCCCTCACAGGAGCCACCACAGTGCCCAGAGCATCCCTGGTACCCCAGCCCTGCACTGCCCCAGCCAGACGTGGATCTGTCCCCTTGCAGGGGACGATGCCTGGGGCATCTCAGTGCTCAGCACCTCGTCCTGCTGCTGGGAGATGTTCATGTTTTTGCAAAGCTCCAGGAGCTCTAGGGACTCTCCAGTCTGTGCAGCTCACCCGTGAATGCTCCTGACCTTGGGGGGACAAAAAAGCCAGGAGTGGCTTTCCAATCTGCCAGATGAGGCTTTCGAAGACACCAGCATGATAAATGAGATGGGCATGGCCTTGGGAGGAGCTGAGCAAGAGAGACAAAGCCCAGGCTGGCCCAGTGGGGACAATGTGGCATTTAGGGGCAGAAGCTGGGTGGCACCACACTCGGTTCTGCACTGGATGTTCTCACTCCAGGAGGCTGGAGTGGGGAACCTGGCTGGGCTCCAGCATCACCAGAGCAGATCCTTGGTGGGTGACAGCTCAAAACCACCCAAAACACGGGAATGTGGTAACAAACCTGTCCTTGAGAGCCATTCTCTCCTGTCACATGTGACTGATGTTTGATAGGAGATCAGAATCTTGTTGCTGAGGACAGAGAGAAAGATTGATTACACAAGTTCTATTATGAAACCAGCCTAAAAAAAACCCCAAGTGAAAACATGATGAGACAGCACCAGTTTTGGAGAAAGCACTGCTTTTATCTCATCTCCTTCCCTGAAGGTTCCTGCAATGCACTTACAGGTCAGCACTTCTGGAAGCACAGTCTCACAGGGGGCTTCCTAGAAAGGCAGGCACACAGGTGGGGCTGCTTGGTGTGAAATGTCAAGGAATCACAGAATCCCCTGAGCTGGAGGGACCCACCAGGATCCCCCAGGGCAGCCCCTGTCCCTGCCCAGACCCCCCAACAATCCCAGCCTGTCCATCCCTGGCAGCGCTGTCCAAACGCTCCTGGAGCTCTGGCAGCCTCGGGGCCGTGCCCATTCCCTGGGGAGCCTGGGCAGTGCCCAGCACCCTCTAGGGAAGAACCTTGTCCTGAGCTCCAGCCTGAGCCTGCCCTGGCCCAGCTCCAGCCGTTCCCTGGGCTCTGTCCCTGTCCCAGAGCAGAGCCTGGAGCTGCCCCTGCACTGCCCCTTGTGAGGGTGATGAAGACCCCGATGAGGTCTGACCTCAGTCTCCCCTTCTCGTGACTGAACAAACCAAGTGACTCAGCCACTCCTCCCTCATCAGGCTTCTCCTCCTGCCCCTTCCCCATCCTCAAGGCCCTCCTTTGGATGCTCTCTCTAGCTTAACATCTTTATCATATTGTGGTCTTTGTGTCTAACAACCCAGTCCTCCTTCAATGCTTCATCCTCCTCCTGCCATCCTGGGAATTGCTCTTCACTTCCCATTTCAGTCCCCCGCTCAAGTCCCAGCCCTGATCTAATGCAGAGATGCACAGGAAAACCCCAGATATTTCAAGGATTTCTAATATCAATGAAACACATTTCTCCTTTATTTGTTCTTCTATAGATTCAAAATGTTTTCAACATTTTGAAATGAAGGTGAATCCTCTCTGCCATGACCACTGCTCCTGTGTGTGTTAGACCTGGGGGAGAGTATTTCAGCCTCAGATGCTCAGTTCCTGTAACTCAGAAGTATTTTGTAACTGGGGGTTTGTGCCTGGTGAAAGGTCAAAGGCATTTGTGACCAAAGACACTGTTCCCAACTCCAAACAGATGCTTTTGTGTCACTGAGGTTGCTGTGTGCTGCTCTAAAGACTCTCAGTGTCTCTTAAAAATAGAAACAGAGAGACTCTCCTGCAGGAGCCAGAGTTACCTCACCAGTTACCTCATCATACTCAGTTTACATAATTTACAGAACATTTATGTCCCAGCTTCCTCCTTTGCTGTTTCCAAGCTGCCTTGGGACAGTCATTGCCCAGCACTCCTGGGAAGTTTGGAGTGAGAAGGAAATCTCTGCATTGCACTTGATTTTCCCTACGTGCATGGGATGAGCTTCACTCCAGCATTGCCCATCGTGAGGCCACCCCAGAGAGCAGGGACACAGAGCAGGGACACAGAGCAGGGACACAGCCCTGCATGTCTGGGGAGGTCCTGGTGCTCCTGTCACCACCACCCTCAGGAACCCTCACCACCCTGTCCTGGGCACCTGATGTCCTGTGTCCACCTGTGTCTCGGACACCCAGGGCTTCTGGGCAGCCTTCACACACCAGACTTTCTTTAATACTCTCCCCTGCCACCTCCTGTTCCCATTGCTTAGATTTTGTCATGATTTGAAGCATCTGCTTTCTGAGAGTAATCAGATTAAAATATTAATTTTCCATATCTGAGATTTCCTCTCCTGAAACAGAAAAAAACCTGCAAGGTGAGGTGGTTCCTCAAAAAGTGCTATCACAAAGTCATGTATTTCAACTATGTTGAAATTGTCTGTACTCTAAACATCACTTCCACAGATTATTTTACCTTTACCATTAAAAGACAATGTCAAGTTCTTCTTATGCTATACTGATTTTCTAACTTTTCCATTTTAGTTTAAGCTAAAAGCTAACCATATGTCCTAATTTAAAGGACAGTTTAAAGTCCTAGGTTAAAGGACAGTCCTGTTTCCTGCCCCGACCCAGCTCTGGGCAAGCAGAGGTGTCCAAGACCCCACCAATCATGCCCTGAATAACCTTCCATGCTTCCCTGGTGCTGGTGGGTGCTTCACCAGGGGATGCACCCCCGTGGGTCCCACCTGAGGCTGAGGGTGCCCTGGCCCTCCTGCTTGCACCTGTAAATGTACAAGAGGTGTGCGAGATACTTTAAACATCCTAAGAGAAAGATGTTGAAGGTATCTCAGGGAAAAGGGCAGAGCAAAGAGGGTGAGTGCTCATAAAGGCTCTGGCAACCAATTCTTGCACTCCATGCCATGGAAGCTACTGAGTTTATGCAGCAACACTTCGGGGTTCCCCTTGTCTTCCATTAATCCTTGTATCTTCTCTCCTGCCTGACTGAGCTCTGCCCACTCATGAATTCCTACAAACTTGGAAAAGGGGTCAGATATGAGCTTAAAGGGAAAGTGTCACACTGAGGCCCAGCCTGGCCAGGTGCTGGTTTAGTGACCAGCAATGGGTGGCTAAAGTTACCCCCTGAATGTCAGCACTCCAGGTCTGCTCTGTTTGTGCCACTCCTGGATTCTAATCCCCCTGCCCTTTGTGTCCCCTCTCTGCTCCCTGCAGGGTCAGGGGGTCACCATCACCCCCCCTTGCAGGCACCAGGTGTGCAGGTCAGATGGGACATGGCTCTGAGCAGCCTGATCCAGCTGAAGATGTTCCTGCTCATGGCAGGAGGGCTGAACTAGATGGGCTTTAAAACTCCTTCCAACCTCAACTATTTTATGGTTCTGTGTTTTTCTGCTGTTCCCAATTACATTCCTAATTATTCTTGAAGGAGGGCTATTATACCTGAAAGCTCATCCACTTTTTTCCAGCTGTATCAGCTCATCTAATAGAAATTATTATTGTTCTCTACGGGCCTTGCTTTTTTTATCCCCTTAGATCATGCCTACAAAAGCATTAATGCTAATTATTCCTAACATGGAATTTGTCTGGTGGAACAGTGAGCAGATGCAGCCACAGGGCAAGTGGAGCAAGGCTCAGATGTCTTCCCAAGCACCAATTAACAGCAATGCTCTCCTGTGGGTCTGTGCCATGTGCTGTGGGCCTGACAGACCATGAGAGGTTTGCAGGTTACTTCTGCAGGGGTTCACAGACTCTGTGGTCCCAGCAAGTGCCCAGAACTGCCTGGTGGCCCTGGGGCTCTTTAAGTCCCCTGTGCTATTCTTGCTACCATTGCTATTTGTTTCCCATAAAAGAAATAAACTAATTAAATGGGAAAATTATAAATAAAAATTAAAATGAGAAAAATCTGTGGCTGTTAGTGCTCTGATAGTCACCTGCAACATTTCTCAGTATATCCTAGGGCAGAATACTGTCCTCCCAAGTGAGAGGCATCAGATTTGATGCACAAGCCAGAGCAAAGACCAGCCTCTCCTCTGACTCTGGTGGCTCCAGGGTGCAAAGGCTGGAGGCAAAAGCAGCACTCAGGAGTCCTGGGTTGAGTTTTTTGGACAGCCCAGCAAGGGTTTGGCCATGAGCACCAATCTTCAAGGCAGAAAAGCTCCAGGCTCCTTTATGAACAGAAGCACTAAAGGTGGAACCTTCTTGGAATAAAATCACTTTAACCTGTCAGGGCTGCTCCTGAGCTCCAAGGGCTCTGCTCTGACCCAGCCAGGGCTGCTCCTCTGTGTTCCCACACGGCTGCTGCTACAGAAACACTTTCCCTGCCTTCCCCTTCTGTCCTGAAACTCAGCTCAGGTGAAGAGATGTGTCAGAGACAGAGAATGCTGATGCTTCTGAATGAATCCCAGATCACCTGGGGCAGGGGAAAGTGATCCCTGGTGCCTCCACTGCTCCATGACTGCTGCCAGCAGATGTGGGAGAGCCTTCCAGAAAGGCTGGGGGACACCAGTGCCAGAGCTCTGGGAAAGGAGGGATCTCCAGGTACTGGGGTACAACAGCTCACTTCTGCCAGGCATCAGAAATAATCCTTCCTGGGCTTGAAGGCTGGGAAGGTTTCCAGGGGTTCCTTTTCTTGGCCCAGACAACTCCAATCAAGGAGAGTGGTTTTGGGAGGGAGAGCTCACACTGTGTCACTTGTCATCAGGGTGGCTGCCAGGAAGATGTGTGCTGAGCTGGGCTCCCCAGGTCTCGTGTCCCCCAAATCTCACACCTGAGCTTCCAGGGACAGCAGCCACTGTAACAACCAGAGCTCACAAGGAATGGACTCTGAGTGCAAATGTACATCACCTGGAGCATGGAAAGGAAGACCTGGCCTTTGACTCAGTGGCCACAGCTGTGAACAGCCCCCAGGAGCTCCTGTGCACCAGTGCAGTCCCTCAGGAGGAGCACTGATTGAGTTAAGGCTGTGGCAGCCATCCAGATGTGGTAGGAGCACACCTGGCTGAAGCAGAGCTGTGCACTGCCATGGCTGTGACAGGTGCTGCCTGTCCCTGATTTATCAGGACAGTGCTCAGCTAAGGTGATGCTGTGCTGGGGAGGAACAGATGGATCCCAGAACTGAGCAGGGACAGATCCCAGTGGGGCAAATCCCACATTCCTACAGGAGGCACCGGGAATCAGGCCCAGCAATGAAGAAAAGCAATCCAGTCTGGAGCTGGGGGCTTCCCTTCACCTCACCAAAAATTCCTTTTTGCCCAGGAGTGCCACTGCCCTAGCTCCCAGCCCCTGGCTGGCCCTGCCCGAGGCAGGGATTTGCTGCTGAGTAACGGCCTGAATGGTTCTTGGGGCTCAAGATAAAGGGATAAAAGACTTCTCCTTCTGCCTCCCCTTCCCACACATTCCTGGGCTGTAGGAGCCCGTGCCTCTCCTCTGCCCCTCAGGGCTTGGTGAAGCAATGGAGATTTCTCTGAAAGCTCTTCTCTCAGTCTTTCTTCCTAGGCAGGGGAAGCATCCTAAACCTTTAAACATTTTTGCTGAAGTTCCTTTTGTCCTGCAGCCAAAACAGGATCCAGAAGCTCCAAAAGCGGGGCCGAGGGTCAAAACCATAATGGTTTGGAGATGACAGTGAGAAATTGTTCTCCCCCACCCAGACGGAGGTGCCGCCTCTCATCACGGATGTTTCTGTGCTCCAGCAGCCTCTGTGGGACACTTCCAGCGCTGCAGGGTGACACACGGGCTGTGACACACGGGCTGTGACACACGGGCTGTGACACGGCTCTGCTCCGGGATGGCTTCTAAAGCTGATCCGGTGGCCAGCACAGCCCGGGCATCTGCTTCAGCAGCGCCAGCCCAGTTTTGTGTGCTCCTTTCTGCAGTTGTTGCCTGGAAAGGCTGAGCTGGAACAGAGACTAGACAGAGCAAAAGGAATAAAATCGGTATTTATTGAAAGGATTCACCTTGGGCAGTGCAGGAGTCTGGCTGGGGCTACACCCAAATCAAATACAAGATGGATCCTGGTCACGAGTTTTTACACTTTGTAAAGTTTTGGTTCATCTACATCTTGGGGTCAATTATCCAACCACAGCGCCAGGCTATGAAGTCTCAGCCCCCTGCCTTGCCCCCTTTCCCTCGCTGTTGTTTCTGCTTTTTGGGCACCAGTTGTCTTTGATTCTCCAGCTGGAAAGGAATTGTTTTGTCACTCCCCTGTGAAGAGAACTCACTAACACCTAATATGAAGTTTCAGAGTTACACACTAAGCAGCAGAGATTCTGAAAAATGTAAAAGATAAAACCCAAGGCATAACAGTCAGTGAACACCTCCTGCCCACAGCCTGCCAGGGAGCTGCTGCCCGCTGTCCCCGCTGTCCCCGTCCCCCTGCCGCTGTCCCTGCCCGGCTCCGGCAGCTGCCTGGTGCCATCTCGTGGTTAAATCTCTCCTCCGGAGTATCTCTGCTCCAGTCCTGCCTCAAATCTTCCCCTAGAGAGCACCGGAGCCATCCGGCATTGATTTTTAGCGGATTTCCCGGTGTCGCTCCCAGGCTGTGGCAGGGGAAGGTCGGTGCTGTCCTTTCAGAAGGGGCCGAGCCCCGAGTGCCCTTCCCGACCCTCCTGCCCCAGGGCGCTGCTTTGACACCTCCAGACCCTCCCGTTCCCACAGGAGAACATCCCGCTGTGCTTTGCTCCCAGGATGGCCAGGCTGGAGCCTCCTGCCCTCACCCCGGGCAGCTCCGAGGAGAGGATGGAAACTGCAGCAGCATTTCATGTGCTGGGAAAGGTGAGCATCCCTCAAATCCACGGAGAGCATCCCCAGAAAGGGGACATCCCTGTGTGTCCCCACTAAAAATGGCTTCATGAAGGGAAAGTTGCCCTATAATAATTCCCCCTCCACCCCCTCCCCTGTTTCATGCAGAGTCCTGATTTCCCCCCTGGGTTATTCCACAGGACTGGAACACAGGTTCCAGCGCCCTTTGCTGTGTCAGATGGTAACTGGGACTGTAGTTACCTAAACAGGGCGTGTATGTGGGGAGCTTTCATGAATCTCAACCAAAAGTTCCCTTCAAGCGTTAAAAGGAGGAAAAAATTCCCACTCTGAACCTGTTTCATTGTGTTAATACCCCCTCTCAATTCTGGCAGTCCCACACCTCCTGCACTCTGCAGACAGGGTTACAAAAGCAGATTTTTAATTCTGAGCCATCCCTTGCATCCCTCAGGGGTGGATCCCCAGGAGCTGTCGGGCTCCAGAAATGATTCTGTGCTCTGCAGTGACAGCTGACACCACACCAGGGCTGAAATGTGTCTCATGAACAGAACAGTTTCTCAATGGGAACTTTTTTCTCCTTTTAAGTCTGGAAGGGAACTTTTGGTTGGAATTCAGAGAAGCTCCTCACACCTCCCTGCTGTTTAGAGAGGGTTTGCATTGACTAATCAGCTTAAATCACCAACCCATTTACCTTGAGTTTTGCCTTGGCTTGTGTTTCTTAGTTATTGTCCTGGGAAGTTCAGCTCCAGTGGATTTGGATAGATGGGACAGCAAAGAAACATTCATTGATTGGCAGCACAAGTCAGTCTTTGTACTGAACAATCTATTTCTCCCAAAGTGAAAGCAACATTCCATTTTTATGGGTAAGAAAAACAATTTATAGATCTCACCAAACAGCAATTTCTTTTTCTCTCTCTGTGTTATTTTCAGAAAAATATTACTACTATTTTTTTTTCAGAAAAAATATTATTACTGTATTTTTTCCCCCATAGTCAGGAGCTGCATTCAAGTGAAAATTTGGTTCCGAGTACTGAGCAATGATGTGTTTCATCAGAAAATGAGAGAGAATATTCTGGACATATGCAAGCAGCTGCCAAGACATGTGATTTCATCTGAAATGGCTGAGTTTGGAGTCCTTGCAACCCAGAAGTATTGAAATAACGAAATTGCAGCCACCTGCCCTGCTCACACCCACCCAGAGGGGTCAGGGTGATTTGAAAGCCCCCTGTGCTCTTTTTTGGAGAGGGGTTTTTGGGCAGTTGGGATGAGTAGCACCTCCAGCACGGCGTTTGCAGGGACCCGGGGCTGGAAGGAGCTGGAGCCCCAGGAGAGGCTGAGGGAGCTGGGAAGGGGCTCAGCCTGGAGAAAAGGAGGCTCAGGGGGGCCCTTGTGGCTCTGCACAACTCCCTGACAGGAGGGGACAGCCGGGGGGTCGGGCTGTGCTCCAGGGAACAGGGACAGGAGGAGAGGGAATGGCCTCAGGCTGGGCCAGGGGAGGGCAGGGTGGGCACTGAGGAAAATTCCTTCACGGAGAGGGTGCTCAGAGCCTGGCATCTGCCCAGGGCAGGGCTGGATCCCATTCCCTGAGGAATTTAACAGGAAGGTGGATGCAGCACCTGGGGACGGGGCAGTGGTGGCTGGGCAGGGCTGGCTGCACTCGATGGCACTGAAGGGCTGCTCCTACCTGGGTGATTCTGACACTCCCTGTCTGTGGGGGGGCACGGGAATCTTTAAGATTCCGTGAGACTCACCCCACCCGAGGCCCCAGGTTCTGTCAGTCAGGGCTCACAAGGCTCCTCCTGCCCCTCTGATGTTCACTGACTGAAGGAGAAATTTCACTTCTCCCATCTTCCACCTCCCACGTGTCAGCAAGAACCAATTGCTCTCCTTGCTGTTCGTTTCCACATTAGGAAAAAAAGAAGTAACGAAGGCAACAGCCTTCCAATCCTGTAGGAGCTCTGCATTTTCTGACACTGGGTAAATATAAATGCCAAAATTAATTTCTCTGGAAAGAATGAGCAACACATGATCCTACAATGTTACAACAGAGAATGATTTGAACTTGAGAGGCAGTGATGGCTCTAGAACTAAAAGCAGCTCCTTTTAGCTCATTGAATATGGAGGAGGATCCACTGATGCAGCAGCCATTAAGTTGTTTGAAGGTTAAAGAGGCAGCAGAGCAGCCAAACCACACAAAACTCATGCAAAACACCTGACTGAAATAAAGCTGATTGGAACAAACTCTCTGCTGTGCCCTTTGTAGCTGTCGTCCTTCTGCAGCGCTCTGAAAGCTGGAAAAGTGCCACCACGGGTCTGTGCCACAGGACTCTCTCCCACAAAGATGGTTCAGGGTGAGGTGACCCTTTGTACCAGCACCAGCCTTGGAGCTGCCTCTTTTAACCCGTTCCCTCCTGCCCTGTCCGGGGTGCACGGGATGCTCTGCTCTGGTACCAGAGCATGGGGGGCGGGTTCCTCCCCACATGAGCAGTGCCCAGACAGTGCCAGGCCACCAGGAGAGGGTGTCCCGTGGGCTCTGGATGAGCGAGCTGGGAGCTTCCTCCCTGCTGGGGCACATCCACACCTGAGTGCTCTCCTGCAGCCCAGTTCAGGAACATTTCCCCCAGTTAACTCATTCAGGGACACCTTCCCCCAGCTCACCAAGTCCGGGACAGTGTCCCCAGTGCTGCTGGCACAGCTCTGACCCAGGATCTCCCCCTGTGCTGCACACTGAGCACATGGCACTTGTTCCCCCAACAGAGATCGTCAGCTCCTCGAGTGAAGAACAGATGTTCTGGGTACTTAAAAAGAATCTGTTAATTTGCTGTGACTTACAACCTGTGTAATTTAAAAAAGAGCCCCGGAGAACTGCAGCACTCAGCACCAGGAGGTCTCAGCTCATCGATCACCCAAGTGGAAATGTGCAGTTATTTTGCTGTTAATCTTCATAATCACCATCACAGGCTGACAAATGTGCCATGGAGAGTGAGCAGCTGCTGCCTCCATCACCTCACTGGAAATGAATCTGGGACCTGTTTTTTGGCGTGAGACAGGAGGGACCTTGGCCACGGCCCTGGGGGGAGCAGGGGCAGCCACGGGCAGGGGCTCCTCCAGGAGAGCAATGGGAAGGAGCAGCAGGTTTGGAAGTGGGTGATCCTGGAGGTCCTTGGCAGATCTGTATGTGCTTGGTGATGAGCAGCTTCTGGCTGCAAAATTCCCAGACAAGAAAGGCCCTTAATCCAAATCCAAAGGCTCCACCTGCCTGACTGCATCCCAGCGGGGGAGAGAGGAATGGAATTATTAGAAGACACAAAAGCATAGGAGATGCAGCTCTGGCAGTGTGCAGAGGAGCTGCGAGAACTTGGGGGATTGATGGTTTAGTAATTTTTATTTCCTGTTTTCCGGTGCAAACCAGTTCACACTGGTCCGTACTGACAATATTTCACTATTAAATGTCTTTTAAAACTGATCTCGTTCATTGTTTGTTCTTCTGCACTGCTTTGTGGGGCGTTCTTGCCAGGAGAAGGGATTCTGGAACTGGTCCGTGCTCTCCTGCCTCAGGAGCCACGGGGAGCCTCCAGAGAGGAGCTGCAGAGGGAGCATTGCCCAACCCAACAGCTGAGCCTCCGGGGGAGCTGAGAGCTCTGGTCCTGAGCAGCCTCACCTGGGGCACTCCCAGCCCCCGCAGCCCCATTTCAGCTCCGCTCTGGCCCTTCTGCCCCTGTCGTGGGTGATGCTCTGGGCTCTGCTCACAGCCCGACCCTCCCTGCCCCATCCCACAGAGCTGACCCTGGATACCCTCTCCAAATCCGGGCTCTGAGCTGCAGATTGATTCCCTCAGAACCTCAGCCCATCTCCATGAGCTCGCCCAGGATGTGACTGCTGGCTGAGCCTGGCCATGGTCCTGGGCCTGCCCTGCCCGTCCCAGCCCATCCCTGGGGAACAGCAGCGCTGGCAGAGATGGGTGATGGACAAACAGCCAGAGGCAGCTCCAGGGCAGAGCTGTTCCCTGCTGTGGGTGGATCACGGGGCACTGCTCACCCAAATTCACCCCACGGCCACAAACACACCCAGGGGCTGTGCCACACACCCGGGCTGCTCCCCACTCTGGGCATCTCGGGATGAACAAACATCAGCCCCTCTGAGATGACAGAAAACCCTGGATACCTTGAGCAGAGCCTGAATTTGGAGCAACCAGTTCCTTTATTGCTAAAGCTAAAGGAGTTTTGCCCTGTTAGGGCAGAAATCAGAGAATCGGGAAACAGCAGGATTAGCTTAAGCCTCTTCCATTCCCATTAGCAATTTTATTTATCCTTTTAAATGGCTCCAGCAAAAGGGACAAGACGCTGGTATGCCAGGGATCCCATCCTCTGAGCTTCTGCACCTGTTGGCTTTAAATTACCCACTTCACACATTTAGATTTTCAAACGAATCCCAGCTCTTATCTGATAACACCTGAGGGCATCTAATCTGTTTACTGAAACCTCTTCTGCAACAAATCCCCTGCAGTCTCAGCCATTCTCACCACTAGATACTGATAACTGTGTTTATTATTTTGGTTTGTCTTCACACTTAACTACTAGTCAAGAGTTTATCCAATGGCCAGACCCATTGTCATTCCATGTTTTTGGCTTTTGCTTTTTCCCCAAGTCACAAATTGACTACAAACTTGCTAATTTTCTAGCAAAGCTTTTTTTTGCTTGTTTTTAGGTAAGTGAGGGGTGGGCACAAGGTCAGAAAACCCCAAAGGACATCAAAGCACGTCAAAGGTAAGGCCTGGCCTCATCCTTAGAACCCTGCTCTCTGTACTTGTTTCCCTTGGGACAATTCCTGGTGGTCTCTGGTTCGTTTGTGGGTCCTGCAGCTCCAGAGAGCATCAGCAAGTCCCAGTCCCAGCTGTCAGTGCTCCCTCACCAACACGTCCCTGTGACCCCAGTCCCTGGTGCAGTCAGACCTGAGCCCAGACCTCGGTGCCCTTTGGACTCACCAGGAGCAGCTGCCAGAGGCTTCTCCTGGAGGAGCCCAGTGCCCACCCAGCCCCCAAAGCCCCTGCTCCCCTGGGTGAAACCAACCCCAGCTGCACCTGCTGCTCCAGGTGGGACCCCTGAGCAGAACCTGGCACTGGCGTTGAGGCTGCTCAGCACAAACACCCTGAGCTGGGCTGAACCTCCTGGTGGGGGGAACCCCAACCCCAAGGGACAGCCCCAAACCGAGAGTTTCAGGGCCTTTTTCTGCACAAAAACATCTCTCCAGAGAGACAGGAGCAGTTCATGGCCCCAGCATCTGAGTGTGGGACACAGGATGCTCTGGGAAATGCTCTGGGGGCTCTGAGTGCTGCAGGGATATGGGATATGGAGTTCATATGTGAACTGCCAGGGGGCAGGGCTGGATGGGATATTGGGCAGGAATTGTTCCCTGGCAGGGTGGGCAGGCCCTGGCACAGGGTGCCCAGAGCAGCTGTGGCTGCCCCTGGATCCCTGGCAGTGCCCAAGGCCAGGCTGGACACTGGGGCTGGAGCAGCCTGGGACAGTGGGAGGGGTCCCTGCCCATGGCAGCCCATGGCAGAGGTGGCACTGGATGTCCCTTCCCACCCAAACCATTCCATGATTCTGTGGGATCCATCAGACACCATTGCTGGGGTCCAGGTCACTTCCATGGATGTTTTCCCACCTCACAACAGCACATCAGCACTGGGGATGTTCCAGAAAGAAGCTCGAAATATAGAAAATACAGAAAACCCCAGACACTTTTTTTTCCCTAATGGTTGTTTTATTGTAAAACCATAAATACAACACTGACATGAAAATCCTCAAGCAACGGATGCTTTCTTACAGTTACAGTTTGTCTTCTGCCTTGGCATCAATTCTGAAAAGAATGTTGCAGAAACATGTCTCTAAAGTATTTCCAAATAACCGAGCTCTGGCCTGGAGCGCTCGGCCCCATTGGAAGCTAAGTGGAACTATTCCTCCTCTCTTGTGGAATATTTCCATTCAGACAGCAACAGACTTGTAAAAACAGCAACATTTAAACACCTTGATATTTTTTTTCTTTAATAATCCTTTTAATTTGACGTCAGTCTAAGTTTCAAACAGCACTGAATTGATTCAGCTGAAAAAAACCCAAAACAAAACAAAAACAAAACAAAATCCTAAAAAGAAAAAAAAACCCTCAGAACTTGAGTTGGCCTCAAGTGTTCGCATATCACAATGAAAATCAGCAACTCAACCCCGTGCAATATTGCTCTCTAGTGAGTCATTTGATCCACACCAACAATACATGAGACTTCAAACAGGTTTTGTTTTGTTTATTAACACAGCAAGTGTGACATTAGATAACCTTTTAAATACAGTACATGGTACAGCGCGGGGCCAGCTGCCCGCACGTTTCCCGTTATGAAGACAAAGCCAGCGGTGGCGGTTTATAAAAATATTGTGTTGCTACAAAAGTATAAATTAATGCTACCGGTATTAAGAAATATTAAACACATAAAACTTATAAGGATTAAGAAAAATATTCATTAATACCTGTAGAAAACTCTGGCCTAAAAAAGATATTTTTTGTATATTTTTTGTATTTTTTTTTGTATTTTTTAAGATGACATGGTCGCACTCGCAGCGCGGGTGCTCTGTGGTATTGCCTAGAACATCTGCATCTACAGAAAGGAAGGAAATGCACACGAGTTACTGAGGGCAGGGAGGGCCAGGAGGGACAGGAGAACATTAAATCCTTTGCTTGATGAAACAAGAATTCAGCTCCCAGAAGGAGGTTTGGGAAATGGAACGGAGGAGCAAGGAACAGCTTCTCTTCTCATACTGGCTGCAAACAAGGACCTCCTGGTGTTTGGTTGTCACCATGACACTGTCTGGCTATGGCGTGGACCACAATCCTCATGGCCTGGGCAGAGTGTTCCCCCCACTGACAGCCTGGGCTGTCACCTGCCACCACCGTGCAGGACATCCACTACCAGCTTTCCTTCAAAGAATTCAACAAAAGGAGCATTAAAGTACCAGTACTGGCTCTGGACATCGCTGAAAGAGAGAAGTGGCCAAAGCTCTGCCTCTATTCTGATTTATGGATGGTAGCTAATGCTCTGTGAGGATGGCTGGAGAAGTGGAAAAAGGATAATTTTCAGACATAGAGGAAGACTAGCTGCTCCTCTCAGAAAAAATCACTTCCATAGGTTGTCTTTAGTGCCAAACCAGCTCAAGGGACCATGGAAAACAGCTCCTAGAACTGTTGCTCCTTCCAGAATGTCCCCTTCCTTCAAGGGGAAGGTCCTTCTACACAGCAAGGGGAAAGGTCATCCCTTCTCCCACTCCCCAGCCCACTTGAAAAAACAATCCCAGCCTATCCACAGACACTGCAGAGACTGCCACAAGAACCCCCGGGGAGGTGAGAACAAGGATTCAAGGCCAGTGAGGCTGGAAGTGTCCTTTTAGGGAACTTTGGCCATAAAAAGCAAGGGTTGGACGTGTCTGTGCTCATCAACTCCACCCTACAATATTCCCATCATTAAGGCTGAGCTGCTCATCCGGGTCCCACTGTCAGAGATGCTACAGAAAATCCTGCCAGTCATCCTTCCTTGTTTCAGGAAACAAAAATTCCAACTCAGCTGCCTAGGGATGAGGAACCCCTGAGGGTCTATGGATACATCGTCGTCTGTGTGAGCAAAACTCTCCCGTCGAGTTACAAACAAAGGACTCTTAAGAGGAAAAAAACCTCAACTTAGCAGCCAAACTAAACCCGAAATTAAACAGAAACCCCACAGACATTCCATAGATAAAATTAAATTTCAGGGCAACCCACTCTCATTGGTTCACCATTTCTGGCCTAGCATAAGCAGACTGTCCCCAGGCCTGTCCCATGTGGAGCTCAGCTGGGCCTCAGAGTTTGCTCAGGGACACTTCCAGAAGCCCCAGGGAGGTGACAGGTCCCACCCATGGGAACATGGAGTTCTTATTGCTACGGAGCAGCAGTGTCAGGTCTGACACAGGCACGGGGCTCAGCCCATGGTTCTGGGCATTCTCGAGCGATCCCAGGGATCCAAGGTCATGGTGTAGCACAGAAAAAGCTCAGCAGAAGCAGCAAGACACTGAACACTCCCCCCATGTCAGCCTGACAGGACATTTACTTCCCCTCTGCTGCCTCCTCCTTGATGGAACCTGGCTGGTGGAGGTACTGAGAGCTGGCAAGGGCTTGGTGCTGGTGACGAGTGGGAGGATGGAGAGGAAAAGGCTCTGTGAACCCTCCTGGAGGGGTCTGGGCAGGAACCTGGCACTTCCCATCCCCACACCCAGTTCCTTTTCTCTTGGCAAGATCCAGCCTCGGTCTCATGGAGTGAGCTCCACTCTGCAGCCTTGTCCTCAGTGACAGGGTTCAAAACACATTCCCCTCACAGACTTCTCCCAGAGGAACAGAGTTCTCCTCCCTGAAGAGGTTTCCTAGAATCTGCCATTACTCCTAATTACTCCATAGGGAACAGCTTGTCCCTTCCTGTGTGAATGCTCACAGGACCTCCTGCCTCTCCCTTGGCTGAGAGGTGCCATTAGAGATCTAAGCCTTTCTTCAGCACAAAGCACCTCCCTGGCTGCTCTTTTAATGTCTTTTGATTCATCAGTAAGATGGTGCTGCCTAGAAATGCCCAGGGCACTGTGGGAGCAAGCAGGAGTTTCCAGTCTCCTGTCATGGCTCACCATGGCCAGAGTGGAACAGCAGACTCAGCCACCAACACAAACATTTTTGGTAATTCATGCCAAACCTTGTGGGTTATTGCAGACAGTTGGAGAAAAACCACCCAACCTACCTGAGCTATCTCACTGAACACTCCAACGCCACCGTTTAGAGCTCAAGTTATTTCCAGAAGTGTCTCCCTTCTATTTTCAGTCATTCCCAAGTTATGAGAGCATCTGCTACAAATTCATTTGCAAAATTCACATAAGGGTCATGACTCCCTGAGCTGCTGCTGGACATCACCTCTGCCCAGCAAGCACAGATAAACCAGTGCAGGTGGTTTGTGTGGACGCTTAAACCAGTTCAGCTCAAAGTTAAACTGGCTTAACGAGCAATGAACAAACAACCAAGTCAGACAAAACCTGAACCCACAGTCGGCTTTGACAGAAAGTTTTGCAGATTGCACCAGTTCAAAGCCAGCCAAAGCAGTTTCCTTAGCACAGCCAGAGAGCTTGGACAGAAAGGGAAGTTCACCTCCACCTCAATTCAACCCAGGTGCAAGAGACCAAGTCCGTCCTGCAAGCCAAACACAACCACTGCCTATTGAGAGACACAGGAGACAAATCCTTCCTGACCTGGCTGCTGCACCCACACAGAAACCACCTCCTGAAGAGCTCTGCCTCTGTCCCGCTCTCTTCAGTAACAAGGATGCTCAGACAGGCCCCTCTCACCTGGAGTTCACCTGGCGGTGCTTGTTCCCCACCTGAAGGTCAGAACGCTTCCAAAGCAAACTGTGAAGCCAGGAAGAGAAGTCTGCAAGGTCAGGCACGGTCAACTGCAGGAACAGGTGGATGCCCGGAGGCCACACACCATTCCTGCATCCTGACACATTTCACAAGGGAGATTAAAGGAAACCAACAAGCAGAAGGCAAATTCCCAACATGAGGATGATCCCAGTTCAGAGGACTTCTTCTCTCAGCTCAAAGGGAGCAGAACCTCACGACAGCCCTGGCCAAACTCAGAGCCTCTCCTGTGCAGTCTCCCAGCCCAGGACCAGCAGTGCTCCCTACAACATCCTGGCTCCTCTGCACATCCAAGGCACCACAGAGCAGGAACAGAGCACCTTGGCTTGGAGCAACCTGTCAAGCAAGAGCTTCCAAATTTCAGACCTTGGTAAAGTATTTTTGCTCCCTAGAATGTGAATTCAAGCCTTGAAGAAGGAAGTAGGAAGAGGAGCAAAAGCTTGACATTTAAGGTAAATGCAAGGCTACAGATGTGCTTCGCTGCTTTTACTGAGGCCTAAGTGACCCAGAGAGAGCCTGGAATGGACCCAGCACAAACAGCTCCTCTGAGCTGAGCACTCTGCAAACATATGCAAGAGTCAGGAAAAGCTGCACCTTCCTCCAGCAAGTCTCTGGAGAAGGGGCTGTCCAAGCAGCCTCTCCTCACCACCTCTGAGAATGCTCCATTTTAGGCGCTGAGGTTTTATCTTCCTTTTCCAGCTGCTGAGTTTTTAAGTCTTTGGGAAAATCTCATCCACCCAACATCACTGCTTAACACCCATCATTGGTGCAACTACAACTGAAGTTACCTCAGAGGGGCAGTTTTTGGGATGGGGGACAGGGCCAGTCCATCCCTCCCTTTGGTCAGCACCACAATTAAAGCCCAGCTCTGGTGCCAAACCCACAGTGTGAGAAGGGAAAGGGGAGGTGGGGTGGGAGGTAGAGGTGGCTGTGGCTTCCTGCCTGCATGCTCTCAGTCCACACCACAGTCCTGCTCACTGCTGGGCACAAATCCCTGCAGTTTGCCCATTCTCGATTCCAGGGATTTACAGCTGTGCTAACTCTGTCTTGCCCACTTCCCACCCTCAATGCCTCGCACAGAAAACACGAGCCTGAGTTTGCAAATTCCACAGAAATCATCTAAGTGTCCCTTAGCAAAGGAGGGCTGGGGTTGGAGCTGTCTTTCCAAAGGAATGCATGGGCTTTGCATGCTCCCCTGAGCATCAAAGAGCTCTCAGGGTCCCAGGTGAACCACACAGACAGGTGTAACGTGCCATTAGGAGAAGGAGCTGCCAATCCTGATCCCTGTGCCACCAGCTGAGCTGTGTGGTACCCTCTGTGCCCACAGCTAATCCTGTTTGAGGAACATGCACCAGCCAAGTTTTCCTGCTGTCAGGTACCAGTGGGCCCAGCACACATCTCACTCACTCAGGGTTCATTTTTGTCAGTCACAGGTTTCTCCTGACCTGCAAAGTGCTGTGCTACCAGGGGCATGCAGGATTTGTACAGGAGAAAACAAAATCAGCAAGAAGGAAAGCTGGCCCTACAAGCAACCCCTCCATCAGCCATTGCCAGGGAAATCAGGAGTCCAAGAGCCTCTGCTTTGGCAGCTCCTGTTCATGTGGCAGGCTGTGTGCTTTAGGCAAAAACTTAACATTTTAGGAAACAATGGTTTTGGCCTGATGGCAGTAATAGTGCTGAGAGGTCAACCCAAACACCAGCCTCAAGGCAATGGAAGGCTGAAAGGGCTGGAAAGGGTGAGACAGCTGGTGCCAAGGTCTGTCCTTGTGAGCCTGGCATGGGGAAGGGTCCAGCGTGCAAACTGTGCCCCTGAGTCCTGTGGCAGTGCAGGTGTCAGGGAGTGCCTGTGAGGTTCAAGGCATCTGCACACAAAGCCTGAGAGATTGGGTTTGCTATTTCTCATGTCTTGGGATTTGCAACTTCTCTTACAGCCAGAGCTGGGCAGGTGGGATCCTGGTTTAACATCTGGTCAACAGCAGCACTTCAGAGAAGGCCTCCAGTCTCCCCCTGCACTGCCAGCCAGCAGCAAACTCCCCATGCTGCTGAAGGGCTCCAGCCTGCTCCCAGCAGGACCAGTCCCTCCTCCTGACCCACCCATGCCACCAGGACCGCAGCTCCAGAGCTCCTGGAAGCAGGAGAGACTGCTGAAAAAACAAGAATTTGCTTCAGTTTTCCTCTGAGAGACAAGTCCCAGTGGTGAAAAATGCACAGTTTGGCATCAGAGGTTGGGAATTGTCCAAGAGGCACCAAACCTCACAGAGCCTGTCTAGCAGCCCAGGAGCTGTGTCTGCAGGAGCTCTGGCCTTGGGGACAGCAGAGTGACCCAGATGTTTTGGGTTAAAGGGATCTCTAATTCTATTTGGGGTGAGCCAGTTACGTGTGAATGTTTTGGGGCCCGTGGCCTTCCTGGCCAGAACAGGTCAGCAATAGAACAAGTAGTGTAATGCACTGTAGGTATCAAAAAGACATTCGTGCCACTAGAGGAAACCATTCCAAACAAAAATGGGAAGATATTCTTTGCACTCAATCAGGAGCACTTACATTCAGAAGGATCTTTGAGCCCATGCACTTCTCTAAGCTTCCTTCAAACCCCAGTTCGACAAAACTGGTGAACTTTGTTCCCCTGAAAAATCATACACCTTGGTTTGTCCTTGGCTTTGGGAAGGGTGGTTTGTCTGCCACTGAGACACTTCTTAACAAAAAACTTTAGGTACAAGGGTTCTCTGGCAGACCTAGCAAGCTCACTGGTGGCCCACAGCCACCTGTGCTGTCACCATTTGCTTTTCCTGGTTTCTAGGCTTTGCCACATAAACAACTGCCATGGTTCCCGTAAGAATATGATTTAATTGCAAATGGGCTACTCTAGAACAAGTTTGAGAACGCCTGATGTACACAATTCACAGAAAAGCTAATTAACATCAGGAGTTCAGAAAAGAAGTTCTGCTGTAAAAAAATATATAGCCAAGAAACGTAACAACTACTGACAGTTTCTGCCATGAACCATTTCTCTTAGTTTGAAATCAAACTTATAATCACTTGCTGCCATGTTAAACTCAAAACTGAGAGTAGAGACTGAGGAGTAACTTTTGGTTTTTGGCAAAAAAAAAGGATATGGAAATGTTAAAAATAAAATTAAAAATTAAAAACCTTAAAGCCTCCCTTCCTGATTTCTAAAGATACTGGTGTTGGTGAACACAGCTGCTCTGATTCGTGCACCACGCCAAGAAGGCCGCAGCCAAGTGCCCTCAAGGTGTACAGTTATTCAAAGGAGCAAAGTCCAGTGCAGAACTGGTCTGGTCAATGTAGTCTGATTATCCATGGCAAGATGGCCCAGGGGACAAGAGGAAAGGTGGGGTGGAGGAGAAACAAAAGAAACTTCAAGTCACTTTAGATCTCAGCTGCCTGAAGACTTTAGAACATCAGCCTCCCATTCGTCTGCCCACTTGAAAACATTAGAAAGTCTGTCAAGTCCACACACTATCTATGGAAAGGAGCACGTTCCTGGCAGAGGGCTGTCTCTCTCCCGTGCTCAGCTTTCCTTTCAAACTTAATTTTATATATATTTATATTTTTATATATATATAAAAAAGCACTTGGTTTCCAGGGGCATTCATAATGAGGTCCACAGTGTTTAGAACTTAAATTTCTTTTTCTTTGTTTGGAACAGTGTTTTAAAGTTTTGTTTTAATTAAAAGACAGTCTTAAAGCATGTTGGACTTCAAAAACATGAGTTTGTTCATATCTTCTGGACTGAGTAGCCGTCTCCTTTTGATCAAGAGCGCCTGCTCACACATATTTACACATTCGCTCCTGGCACCCACAGCAGGCACTGCTAAGAGCCAAAAGGCCAGCTTGGCTAGTTTCATATGCTTTTGGGTAACACACGACCAGTACTGAAACAGGTCAGGGGTGGCCTGGAAGAGAGGTTCTTGCAAATAATCATAGACTTCATTTTTCCCAAACCAATCTTCTTCCTGAGCTGCTGTGGCCTCCCCTGCTGCACGAGGCTTCTTGGTTGAAGGTTCAAATTCTGTTTCTTCTGCCCAGGACTCTTTCACCTCATTGATCAGCTCACAGACCTTGCCAATGATCTCTTCGTGCTGGTAGGGCGGGACGGGCCGCAGCTTCTGCTGAGGGTCCAAGATCATGGCTACCTTGTGTGCCGAGTGAACTTTGAAGTTCTCCTTCAGCGCCTCCAAGAAGAGGTGACAGAGTTTGCTGACCACGCCAGCATCGTTGGCTTTGGAAGTGAACAGTTTCTCCAGTTTGACGTAGGTGGGCAGCACCAGCTGCAGCGTGGGCCGGCTCTCGTTGCTCAGCTCGATCACGGCCTGTTTCACCGGCGCCAGGATGGCTGCCAGGTTGCTGAGCAGGTGTTTGTTCAGGTTTTGGATGAGGTTCATCTTCTTGGCCCTGCTGTAGAACTCACAGATCTGCTCGTAGCGCTCGTGGACGAGCAGCAGGGAGTCGGTGACCGAGTTCCAGCAGGGTGGCGGGGAGGTCTCTTCCAGGGAGCCAAAGGTCTCCTTTGAGAGGCCCGTGGACCCTGCCAGGTCTTCACAGACATTCAGGAGCTCGATCACCTCGTGCATGTTGCGAGCCTGTAGTGTTCTCTTGTTGAGCACGCTCTGCACCACTGAGTTCAAGGCACAGGCCGAGCAGCGCAGGCACATGCCCGCCTTGGAGAACGCCGAGGAGTTGACCTTGCAGTCTGTCACGTACACCGTCCTGATCTCCGACATCACAAACTCCGACAGCACGTTCTGCACCCAGTGGTGGATAAAATCACCATTGTCTCGAATGTCTATGCCCTTAATGCCCAGGACATAGCTCTTGATGTGGTTGCCTTCCACCTGGTAGGCGGTGAGGATGTAGCAGGAGTCGGGGCCAACGCTCTGTGAGTGGCAGGTGACCCCGATGCCGAGGCAGGCGTTGCTGCCCAGGGCGCAGGTGACTTTCACCTTCACCTGGTTGTACATCCGAGGCAGGTGCTTCAGAGCCAGGGTGTTGAAGTTGCCCAGGATCTCGGTGACGGAGAAGGCACCGTAGCGAGCCCCGCTATCCACCAGGGTCTGTGCCAGCTTGATGAACTCCTTGCTGCTGACCACGCTGAGTGCCCCGAGGTCGGTGCACATGACCCGCAGCAGCCTCTCGGCGATGTTCTGCCGCTCCTTCTCCGGGATCGCGCTGTTCCCCAGCGAGCCGCTCGCCGACGCTGCAGGAAACACAACGGGCACAGGAAGGACCAGATCAGCATCACCACAGGAGACAGCAGGGCCAAGGCACAAAACAATTCTCACAGCCCCCCAAAGAGGTGGAACATGCCCACATGATGGAAGAGACAACTCCAACCTTGGATTTGTATCCCCAAGGTTTCTGGACAGAGGAACTTCAAGAGACAGGCCCTGCTCTTGCTCAGAGCAGCAGGGAGCACATCTGCATCCTGTCCCTGGTGTGGGGATAGTCACTACTCAGCCCAGATGGAAAGATGGACATCAAATCATAGCATCTCAGACTGGTTTGGGTTGGAAGGGACATTAAAGCCCATCCCATCCCACCCCCTGCCATGGGCAGGGACACTCTCCACTGTCCCAGGTTGCTCCAAGCCCTGTCCAACCTGGCCTGGGACACTTCCACGGATCCAGGGGCAGCTACAGCTGCTCTGGGCACCCTGTGCCTATGTCACACCACAGTAACTGGTTTAGTTTTTTAACTCCAGGCCAGGAAGTCAGACCTCGGGTCAGACGTTACTTTTTTCAAGGGGTTTACAAATGCATCTTCCTCACAAACCTTTCCAACCACCCCAGGGTTCTTTGTTGCACTCCTGTAGTGGGAAGGGGTGCTCTGCTCTGCTAGGTAGGACATGAATGAAGGATGAAATCAAACATAGTTTGGTGAGGACAAGGGCCTTGTGCAGTGTCCATCACTGCTGCACCCCTGAGGCACCTGTTGGACAGGGACACAGTGTACGTACTGTTGTTGGCGTTATTTCTTTGGAGCTGTGGTTTCCACTTTTCTTCAACCACAGGGAGAGGTGATCTGCGCTGGCTGGAGGCAATGTTGTTCTCATTGTCAGCTGTGAGGCAAGAGACGGGGAGGGGGTTAAAAGAACAAAATAAAGCTTAAAGCACAAAAAAGTGGAAACTGCTCAGCATTTATGTAGGGTTCCTCTAACTAAGGGGACAACAACCTACCACGCTCTCTGTGGCTTTTAGGCAGTTTTCAGTGAGCTGGCACAGCACCCTCAGGGGACCATGAAACTGTCTTTGGAGTCACAACCTATCACTTCCCAAAATGTGCCTGATATGTGCCATATGTCTTTCTGTGCACCAGGGACACTGATGCCATCTGTGCACCCTGAGGAATCTCCTGAAGAGCTGAAGCTGCACACCAGGAGGAATGGAGGCTCCCCCTGACTTGGGCCATTCATTTCCTTCTAAGATGAGGGGGAACAGACACTGATCCTTCTGCTCCCTCCCTGCCTCTTCCTGCACTGCAGGTGGTTTCTCTGCTCTCTCAGGGAAGCACTTTGGTTTTCAAGCTGTGCTCAGCTCCTCTGGATCTAAGAGGCTCGTTGAAAACTTCAGGTCTGGTTTCTTCCCTGTGAAGAGCAAGGGCCTATCTCCTCTGGAGCTGCTGCCTCAGGCTGCAAACACAAAGCCGAAGTTTCTGGAGTGTGGACCAAAGACCATTCCACCCTGAGGCTGCAGACACCAAGTGCCCCCAAAGTCTTTGTGTTCATGCTCCCATTTCTGCGTATGGAACTGGGCTAAACATTTTGGCTGCCAGTGTGATGGGATCTCACAAGAAAATGCAAGAAATCAGTAAAATTTGTATTGTATCCATGTTTTCATCTCCTGTGCCCCAAGAATTTCTCCCCACCCTCCAGAGGAAATTTTCCAGTTCTTAGTATGCTTCAGTATGAAAGGGTGCTGTGAAACAGGCTGTGAAGGAACAGTGCACAATGAAATGGGCTGGAGGAAGAAGCAGAAAGATGGAGAGAGTGATGACCAGACTGAGCAGAAGGATGGAAATAAAACCAAGGAAAACAACAGGCCATTTGCTCATCACAGCTGGACTCAACACACTTAATCCTGGATACCTGTCAGCCACACCTCTCTGAAGTGGCCTGTTAGGGCTCCTTTTACACTCAGGAGCGCCACTCATTCACCCAGGCAGAACTGGATCCTCTCCTAGAGTAAGAACCACCAGAAGTCACAGACTCTGCAGTGATTTTACAGGGAGTGCAGACTGGCCAGCTCAGGTGGCAGCCCCTGCAGCCTGGGGACACCAGCACAGAGTGCAGTGACCCTGCCCTGTGCTCTGGGCAGAGGAGCAGAGTTGGAGCAGTGCCTTTGGAGCTGGAGCAGTACAGCTGGAGCTCTGCCAGGCTGCTCTGGGGCACCAGCAGGACACACAGGACAGGGCAGAGCTGCTGTCCTCCACCGTGCCAGCAACCTGGGAGAGCAGGAAGACCAGCAGGAGCGTGATGGAGCTCCAGTGCTCTCTTCCTTACTGATGCCTTAAGATTTAAGTTTTTCTACTCTGCTTGGGTGTGTTTTTCTGATGTGCTGGGGTGATGGAGACCAAACAGTCCTATTCCAGTTGAGAACTCAAGGACAATTTCTTCAAACTTCAGGCCCTAAGCATAAACAATGTGAAAAGAGGAGGGTGGGTTCATACAAATGAATCAAAACCTATAAAAATGTGAGATCTTGTGACCAAGCTCTCCTTTGCTTCCATCTTGGAGCCATCCAGGCAGGGGCCATGACTGTGGCACTCATATTGCTAGGGTATGGCTTTTGTAGGCCTCTCAATAAATCCCCATTTTATTCCCCTTAACTCTGTGTGTAGCCTCTGTTTCAGCTCCCTTAGGCATCATTACAAGTCGTCTCCAGTGTGAGCAGCTCTGCCCTTCACTGCTGGCACTGCAGACCTGCCCATCAACAGGCACAGGCTGCTCAGTCCCCTGTGGGCCCTGCACTGGCACAGGCTGGAGCAATACCTCAGAAAAATCCAGGACACGACCCAGGACAGCCTTTGGCACTGCCTGGGGAGCTCCCTGGCCATGCTGGGGGCCCCGGGAGTGCTGCCATGCTCAGGCTGCAGCCACAGGTTGGTCTTTGCAGGGGTGCAGAGCTGTGAGGAGCACGAGGTTCCTCAGAGAGCACCAGTGGCCAGGTGTGACACATCACCTTTCCCCCAGCATCTGCCAGACTAATTGTTCTTGAGCCAATGTCACCAGTGTTCTCAACTCCAAACATCTGTGGGTGGGCAAAGGAAAATGCTGGATGCTGCCTACTAACTTTGCTCATGGTTCAGGCACTCCTTGTCTTGGTGAGGGATGGGTAGGGGGAGAAACCCTCTGTATTTCCTCACCATAACTCTTTTATCTATTTCCTAATAATAGGGGATTTATTATATACAAATATCTGCTGGCATTCAGTGTGGTATTAATGAGATTTGTACATTTCAGCCTCATCTTCCTTATCAGGCAGTCTATGAACTACACAGATCATGGTTCTTAATTTTTCTTCATGCCTCCAATCCTTTAATCCAGGTTCAGCCTACTCTTCCTTTTGTTTTTTTAGGCCTAGATTGTAGGAAGGGCATTATATGGCAGCACTCGACCTGAACAAAGTACTCTAAAGAGAGTCAAAGCTGTATATTGTTCAGTGTAATTACAGAACAAATTCCTCTGCCTGGTGTTCTGCCTTTCAGCACCAAATTTACATTCTAATTGCTTCTTCTCACTGTGTAGCTGCTTTATGAAGCTATAATCTCTCCTTATTACCTTCCAGCCTCTGGGCTCAGTGTTCTGAATGTCTCAAGAGCCAGCATGTCCCTGATTTTGCTTCTGGAGGCCAGCAGCATGTTCCCTGGCCTCTGTCCTTGTGAGAAGGGTCCAGGGGAGGCAGCACAGCCACTGGAAGAGATCAGCCTCTTACATTAGACAGGACAAACCAAACTGGGCTGCTGAACACATGAACTGAGGGAGCATTTGACCCATACAGGCTCTCTGCATCCCCATAATGAAACATTCCCTGACCAGGGACAAACCACTGCCATGACTGTGTCCCCAGTCTGTGCACCCTCTGCCACCAGTTCTGCTGACCACTGCAAGGTCCCTGCACTCCTAGACTTCAGAGATGTTGAGGCAATGCTGTTTCTTAGATATGGAAATTTCAGAATCACAGGTTTGTTTCGGTTGGAAAAGACCTCTAAGGTCATGCAGTCCAACCATCAGCCCAGCCTAGCACCACATCCACCACTAAGCCATGTCCCCAGGTGCCACACCCAGGTGTTCTTTGAGCACTTCCAGGGATGGTGACTCCACCCCTGCCTTGCGCTCAGGGTGCTCGAGAAGCCTTCAAATCTAAACCTCCCCTGGAATAGCTCGAGGCCGTTTCCTCTCACCCTTGTCATTTGTTCCCTGGGAAAAGAGACCGACCCTCACCTCACTGCAACCTCCTGCCAGCCTAAAGGCAACCAAGTGCTGCCAGGGCAACTGCAGGCCCTGTGTGCCTTCAGTGCTGTCTGTTGGCACAAAACACCCAGGGCTGGACACCCACCAACGCTGGCCACAGTTTTTCCTGTCTCTGTGTTGGTTTTGCCCTCATCCCACAGCAGCAAACGCTGCTCCTCGCCCCAGCTGCACACGGGGAGGGAGGCAGGGGAGAGCTGTGAGCACAGGGCTGCCAGGCACCACACCCAGAGAGGCCACAGCAGGGGACAGTGGCTTTCACAGGGCACAGCCTTGGTGGCACCTGCAGAAAGCAGCTAAAGAAGACACGGACACCCTCGCTGTCACTGCACCAGTAAGGCTTCAGGAGGAGGCAGCCAGAAAGAAGAAGGGACTTGCAAACAGAGCAGGGAGCAATGAGAAAACAGTTACCAAGAGCAATCTTGAGCTGGGCAGAGGGGATTTACCCATTCAGAGCTCTGATGTGACAGGAGCCCAATCGCAGGTACTGCTCCCTCCAGCCTTGCTCTGTGGCCAAAGTAACCCAGGTGAACAACCACAGGACCACTGATTGGTTTGGGTTGGAAGGGACCTTAAAGCTCATCCAGTCCCACCCCTGCCATGGCAGGGACACCTTCCACTATCCCAGGCTGCTCCAAGCCTCATCCAACCTGGCCTGGAATACTACCAGGGATGGGCAACCACAGCTTCTCTGGGCACCCTGTGCCAGGGCCTCACCACCCTCACAGGGAGCCCTCAGCACCACCACCATGAGCCATTTGTAAAGAAGAATCAAGGGAGAAGCTGCAGGTAGCACTAGCTTAAAACTTGAAACAGCTCAACCCTGCCAGTGAGCAGCCCTTGTCCCCCAGCTCCTGTGCTCAGTGTCACCCAGAGCTGTAACTCAAAATGCTGCATTTCAGTACCAGAGCCCACAGCAAGAACAGGATGCTCAGGACACAGCGTGGAGGCAGCAGAAACTGCCACAGACAAGCAGCAAGGACAGAGCCAAGGGCAGGGAGTGAGGGCAGCCCTGCCCTGAGCAGAGCTCCACTGATCCTCGGGTAACAGAGTCCCATTACTCCACAGGAAGCTCCAAGAGAAACAAACTCACAAACTCACACCTGCTGACAAAGTGCTCTCAAAGTCTCTTTGTAACATTAAACAGATGATGAGTAAAGTAGCTGCTGAACAACACAGAGCCTGCACTAAGATTTGCCAACAGGAACTGAAATGAAACAGAGGAACCTCATGGATGAAGAACTCAAGTGACACTATCAGAAGTAGGACTAAAACTAAAATAGAGAGCAAGATAAGAACTTTGATTAACATTATTGTTACAGAAAGGAAAATATGCTTTTCTTCAAGCCTCTTGTCCTCCCGTGCCACTTTCCTCAGGGCCTGCACTGCATCTGCATATGTTGAATGCTGTCTTTGAAACAGGTTTGGCTTTGAAATTTTAAAATCATCTCTTATGTATCAAGATGGGAAATGAAAACAGTAACTTAGAAACAAAGCACTGGAATGACTCCTAAGAATTCTCATTTGTAGGTAGCTGAGAGGGAACTGAACACAGCTGCTGAAATGGCAAATTCATCTTCTGAGAACACATTTCAGCCCTTTGCAGAACTCCAGGAGACACAGCCAAAGGATGAGACTTGTGTGGGCAAAGGCTCTGCTGCCCTGCGAATGTTTTTGATTTGTTTGCTTCCATGAGAGCCACCCCTTTGGCATGAGGTGGGATTGAATCTGCTGTAGGAGTTTATGCAATGAGGGTTGTCTGGATAGCTCTGGATAAAGGCAATGAGCAGTGTGATGGACTCTGAGCTAGCATGGCACATTCCCCCTCTCCCTATGGAAAGGAGCAATATTCACAATATACCCTGGGCCTATGTGCTCCAGCCTTGGAGGGATGATTGTGTTTGTTGCACGTGAAATGACTGGGGCTGTGGGAATGGGGAGCACTGAGAACCCTACAGACACACATTGGGGTCAGCACCAGGCAGCAGCACAGAATTTAATTCTCTGCTTGCAGCGAGTCGAAGTGCCCAGCTTACCTGCATGGGACTGCATGTGCTCCAGGAGATTGTTATAAAACTGGAACTGGATTCCACAAGCTCCACAGGTGTAAGGCTCTGTTTGGGAGAAATCAGTTCAGAAGAATTACACAGAGTCTGCAGGGAAGCAGCACAGGTGCATACCTCAGTGTGTACAGCCGTGGGCAGGGCTCTGCCTCCTGGGCTGGGGCTGGGCACGTCCTCCTGCTGCACTTCATGGCCAGGGACAGGCAGAGCACTAAGGGACCTGCTGTCCTCACGTGTGTGGGCATCTCAGGGACCTGCACAAGGGTTTCTTTGGGAGGCTGCCCACTGGCCAGGGCCTGCTGGCCCAGGCTGCTGCAGCCTGCCTTGAGTGTATCCCTGCTATTTTTGTGCCTGTGAGTAAAGCCTGGTGGATTCATTTCTTCCATCCAGTTCTGTCAAATTTCAGTGTCTGCTGCCTTTCCTGAGTGAGATAAGGAGCACTGGGTTGTGACAAATGCTGTAGTTGGAGGCCGGGGGTGGAGCAGTGCCATGGGGGAACTCAGCTGGGGCTTTGTGGCCGTCACCAAGTGCAGTGAGACCAGGGACCGGTGAGTGCCACAGGGCTGGGTGGCAGCAGGATGCCAGGGAAGCAGAGGTGGAGGGCAGGAAGCACAGGAATCAGGGCTGTGCCTGAAGACTGAGAGCAGAGCAGGAGAGCCATGTGCCAGAGCAATATGGATGAGCTGGAGTGAGGAAATGGCTGGGTGCAGAGCTCCCTTGTGAGCTGAAAGATACATTTAGCCCTGTTCTGTGTTGAAAGTGCATTTTCTTCCACTGAATTAACCTAAAAGCAAATGTTTGCAGTTGCCTGTTTAAAAAGTATCAGTAGAGTGCATTGGTTGACAGATGTGATCTCGAACTACAGTGCTGAAATGTGGGAACATTGCAGTTTGCCTCTGTCCCTGCAGCCACACCAGCACTGCCACCTCTCACTGGGGCATTTTGTCCTGGAGCAGCAGAATGGATAAACACGTTTGGCATATGAACAATTTTGGATACAAATGCCTGGCACACACAAGGAGCAGGGTCTATTGCTATAGTATTTGAGAAGTCTAGATCTAATTTCAAAAGGAAAAACATATTCTGTACCAATGAATAAGCAGAATCACCAGCACCCAGGACAGAAGAACCAAAACCCAGGGAAGCACAAGGTTGCCTATACTCTGTGAAAAATCTATCTCAGGGAGCAAGCCCCAGAATCCACATCAAGGCTACAGGAATCCATGAGGAAAAACATGAAAGAGAGCACGAGCAAGTCTGTATAAGCTGTACTTTTATGTTGTGAGGTTAAACCTTTCCCACAGAACCTACAGCCTCTGAAATGATGGAGCCAGCTCTGTTTGGAGTTGTGCTCAATGCTTTAACTCACTGTGTCTGCTTGTGATGCTGTTCCAGGGTTTTGCTGCAGCATAGAAATTTGGAAATTTGGTTACTTAAAAGGAAAAAATCACTTAAGTAACTGCTTGTGGAAAAAAGAGAAGACTTGGACAGCTGAGTGGTACATAGGGATTTCAGTCCTTGGGAATTAATAGGGACAGGCTGTGTGCTGAAATCATCAGAAGTGAGGAAGCTGTGGTACAATGCCACAAGAGGTACAATGCAATCTAATTTTTAGGCTTATTTTTAATTGTCAGAGAGAAGGCTCCTGTGGGTGCAAACCACCCCTCTTGGGCTCACATTTCAGTGCCAATGACCTGTGTTACAGTTACACCTGTGCCTCTGCTGCTCTTGGAGCCCAGACTGCTCAGATGGAAGCATCTCAAACTGAGGGGGCCTGACTGCCCCTTCAAGCATCAAAATTAACGTGTGAAGAGTCTAATGAAAGCAGTCACACTTGTGAGAGCCTGCTGAGTGCTGCTGAGAGGCCCCTGGCAGGTTAGAGGAGCTGTGACCGCCCCCCTCTGCCCCTCTGCTCTGCTGGAGCCCCTGCCCCTCCAGCAGAGGGGAGAACAGAGCCTGCTGTACCTCTCACTGCTGCCAGCTGCAGATGTCACAGCCCCTGGACACTGGCAGCTCTCGTGTGCCTTTCACACCTCAGCAGACAGACAGACAGACAGACAGCTGCATTCCCTTCTGCCACCTCTGCCTGCAGTGCAGAGGAAGAGACAGTGAGGGAACCCCTGCTCAGCACTGCAGTCCCAGGCCCTTCTGTGTCCCCACACAAGCCCCCAGCTGCCCTGGAGCAGGTTTCCAGCACAGCCCTTCCCCGAGCTCAGCCACAGCCTCAGCAGCAGGCAAACCCCTCACATCAGCCAGGCTGCACGTTTCCCACACTCATCTGGCTCTCCTGTTTCACTCACATTTCCTTCTCAGCTCACTTTGTCTCCTTCCTGCTGTATTCTCAGCTATTTTATCAGCACAAACCTGTGCTATTTTTCTAGCTCTCCACTCAGAAAAATTGTGTTGATTTTCATCTCAACTCCAAAAGACGCTCCTTCTGTTCTATCCCAGAAATGTCCAACTTTGGAAATAAAACTACCACCTACTTTCAAAAGCTTATTTCACGTTCTGAAAATGTCAAAGCATTTTCTAAGTAATTCTGAGACAAAGAACATACAGAAGTCTAAGTTTACCACAAATAAAAACGTGCCACATTAAAAATAAGCAAAAAATTTAAATTCACCCAACAATTCCAAAGTCTTTCCCAGAACCAGAGGAAGGGATGCTTGGGAGGATGTGCAGAATCCCCATGGGAAGGAACGAACTCAACTGATTTCCCTGAGCTCTCTCAACCCTCATCCTTCTGATTTTTCAGCTCCTGAGCCCCTCATGCTCCAGATGCAGAGCTGGGAGCAGCCAGGCTGGCTGGAAGGAAGGTGGGATGTGCCAGGGCTAGAAGAGGAAGAAGGATCTGGAAGGTGGAGAGAAGAAAGAGGCAATCAGTATGCCAAACCAGGGAAAAATCACTGCTGGAAAAGAACTGTTCACTTGGGCTGGCAATCCAGTAAATCCTTCTCCCTTGGATTTCTCTTGCAACTTAAACTGGAAAAGTTGTCAAAACTGCTCTGCACACGCATCAGAGCCACATTCTCCTTCCCAGGAGCACAGGCCCCCATCACTGCAGAACCTCTGCTTGTCCTTACCCTGGGAATTTCAGCTCTTCCTTACTCAGGCTTAGCTTTATGCATCCACAGGGATCTGCTCTCCTTCAGGTGGGCTGAACTCAGCAAAGGCCCCCCAGGTGTCCCCTTTTTCCCTGTCCTTCTGCTCCCAGCTGCTGCTGGTACAAGGGAAGCTGGACCCTTCTGTGCTGCCCACAGGAGCCTCCTGTGCTCATGGAGTTTTCTGAGAGCAGGTTTCAGCCAGCAGCTGTTGAAACCTCTTCAGTGTCCTGAGCCACACAGAACCAATGCTCACATCTGGTTGCACAATTTAAAACATCTTTCCCCAAGGCTATAATTAGACACTTTTATTAGTACTTTACCCAGTGAGCAAGGCCTCAGAGCAAGGCAGCAGCTGTGTGAGCCAAGGCAGGGGAAAACCAGTGCCTGTGCTTAGGTTAAATAAATCACTCGAATTCCCATGTTAACTCTCATTGTCATATCTAAGCCAGGGAAAATAGCAGAGTCTGGTCTGAAGCCAGGAGTTGAGAGCTATAACAAAGTTTCACCAGCGAGCACCCTGAGGTGCTTGTGCAGTGACAGACACCAGCAGGGTGTCACCATGGCTCAGCAGGGACAGGCCCTAGGCTGCTCTTTCCTCAGCAGAAAAGACCCACATTTCAACACTTCTGTCCACATCTTGGTGAAAAATAAATGCAGAATAACTGTGAGGAAAACTTCTCAGCATTTCCACCCAATGTTTCCACTGGCTTTAGCTTTACTAACAGCATAATTGCACTTTTCCTTTGACACAAACCCATGAGACGAGGCAGGAGAACCGGCAGCAGGCTCCTACGAAAAACACCAGCACACCCCAAATCAGTGGAAGTTTCTTGAAAATAGAACTTCTGTCACTTCCAGCCAGCTCAGACAATAAGAGGTACTCTGGAGCATGCTTGGAAAAGGGGAGTTCCAAATTCACCACCCTTGTCAAACATCTTGGCATTAACTGGATTTCCCTGTGACATGTTCCCCCGTGAACTTGTGTTCTGAATAAAGCCCTTGCTTCTCTCTCATGTTTGAAAGAGGAGGAAGAACTCATGTCCTCCCCTCCTGTGGCCATGCTCAGGGCTGGCCTGCACCACCAGGCTGGCACAGATGGTATCACCCCCAAAATCCCAGTGCCAGGAACTAAACACACTGCAAGGCAAAGGAAGAAGTTCCACCTGCTCAAAGCATCAAGTCCACAGGGCAGAATCTCCAGCAGAGACCACCTGTCCACCCATGCCAGACCTGCTGTCTGTCCCCCCCTGCCAGCTCCCTGGCTCCAATCCGTGCTCCCAGGCCACAGGGAAGTGGCTCTGTGCAGGTGTTTACTGAGCTGAGCCCTCAAGACAAGTTTTTCTGGGTGTAAATATAACTTAAATACGGGCTCATTTTCAAGTCTTGGTCTCAGAACACGCTTACAAAAAACTCCCTGAAGACTGAATATGAAGTGATTTGGCAGCCCCAGACTGCACAGAAACACCCTGGAGGATTTCTGTTGCGTTTAAATCTGACACAGAGCCACAGAAGTGAGGCATTTTACTCTTTGACACCTGCACTCATCATAAAAAAGCATTTATTGATGAAAATTGCTCAGAGGGCAGGGCAGCAGGGCTGCAGGAAGGCAGTCCCTGCCTTTTACACCACAGACATCCATCACACTTACTTTGTAAAAGCGGGAAAGGATTTGAAATCAGGGGACTTGCGGTTTCTGCAAAAAAGAAAGAGATTTAAATATTGAGACTGGCAGAGACCTTGCTGCATTCGACACAGCTCTGCCTATCTGCTCCCTGCTCCTTCTCCCTACTCTGCACTTCCAGAGTTATCCAGGGCAGGGCAGGATGGGAGCTCCATCTACCACAAAATCCAACAAGTCCAACATGTCCATTTTCTCTCCCTTGCCCAATTTCTCATGGCCAGGGTTCTGCATCTTTCCTGTTCAATTTAAAATGTCCAGAGATTTTAATGCACACCCAATGCTACAGCAATGGAAACAAGGAGCAAGACAAAGCAAAGAAACCTAGCAAAGAAAAGCCATGGGGCAAGAAACCCTTTACAAAGGTTTTCTTTGGTACTCCAGGGGCAAGAAACCCTTTACAAAGGTTTTCTTTGGTACTCCAGATGCAAATTCCCAGCTTCACCACGCAGCTTCTTTAAACTAAAACTGGGAGGGAAAACCAGGGTGTTTCACTCTCCCTGCATGCCACAGGAGAGAGTTTCTAAGCAGAGCAGTTACTTCAGGCTGAGAATGCACATTTCCTATGCAGCACACCTTGCAGGTCGCCTTTCTGTAAGGTGTGACTGAAAACTGGGTGCTGGCTGCCCCCTGGGCAACCAGGAGTTGTCTGCATCCAGCCCCCAGTGCCCTGGAGCAGAAACAGTGATCCAAGCACCTCAGACCATGTGTGCTTTCCTACACTTCCCAGGTGAGGTCATTTAGGGTCAGACCACTGCAGAGGGGCAGAAATCATTAATTATTAATGTTAAATATTCAGTCATGGACTCAGAACATTTCCAAAAGGGTCCCTGGTGCAAGGCTGCGAGCTGGCACATCCATGACTGAGGCTCTCAGGGCTCTCTGACAGAACTGGCCTGGTTTCCTTGGAAGGAAAACCACCCTCATGAACTGCATGGGCCATGCACAGTGAACCTTCCTGCATAACATCCCAACGTGCTGAGGACCTGAGCTGCTGAAGAGGGATCCAGATGGCAGAGCCAGCCTGTAAGGAATGGAGATGAAGGAATGGATGATGCTTGGCAAAGACTTGACTGGACAGTGCTGTGGAAAGGGGATGCATAGCAGACACCAACTCATACAGAATGCTGCTGATCACTTCACACATTGTCATCAGCCAGCAGTGCTCCAGTTGCTCTTGCAGCTGAGCTCTGTACCTGGGGCAAGATCTTCACTGAAACAGGTGCCTAAGTTGGCCCTGCTGAGCAGCTGAACAGGGCAGGCTCCTCCAGGCACCCTTCTCTCTGTGTGCCTGGTGCCCATTCTGGGCAGTGCTGTGCCCACTCAGGAAACACACGGTGCCCATGGCACCATCTGTGACTCCAAGCATCCAGGGCTCTTGCAGCAGCTCAGCTGCACGTGTGCTTTTGAGGAGCAAACCCCAACTTCACTGTCCCCCCACAAGAGAATCTGATCTGGAGCAGGCACAGAGCACTTAAAACAGCCCAAGGAATTCTCAGCACCACCTCTGGCTGCTCTCCAGCCACAAGTGCTGACACAGTGCCCTCGTTATGCTTGGCTTGCTACTCACTGTCAGTACGAAACAGCAGTTCAGGTACTCAATACAACACTGTTTTATGTAAAGGAAGACTTAGGATTTTGCTGGTCTTCAGATTTATAATCGGACAATTTTTTATCCGTGCATTGTCACATGTTACAATGTTACAGCACAGTCACTTCTGCTAAAGCAACCTATCCAGGCAACAATCCTAGATATGCCCGAGTTTGACTGATTAGTGATAAATCACCTTGTACTGGGGCTTTGTAATCCTTCCCTCCACAGGATTCTCCAGGCAAAATGGGAGTTCAGGTTTTTCTGTGCTCACTTTGTCCAGGGACTCTTCTGGCCATGCCCTGCCCAGTCCCAGCCCAGTAGCTGTGCCTGCAGACTGCAATCCTCAGCCCTATCCCTGGCTGCATGCCCCAGTTCTGCTGAGTGCTCCTTGCCTCAATGCTTTCATACGGATTGCCTCAATTCTTCCCCAGTGTCTCAAGGCTCTGGAGCAATTGGCAGGATATCACCCACAGAGACTGGAAGCTGAGTGGTTATTTTAACCCAGAAATATTTCCTCCTGTCTGCAAGTTGCCTCTTGAACAGCTTAAATTAACATGGCACCAGAAATAAACAGTTCATTCCTAGAAACCTCAACTCCACACAAATGCCCAGTGGACACAGTGACTTATTTATGCAGCCAAGCAAAGTGACACTTTCTCAACTGAATGTCTCCCTGTGTGACTCTCATTCTCCTGGTGGGAACTGCACTCAGCTGCTTCCCCTCCTCCTGGGCACAGCACTTCAGGCTGCTTTGAAAATGCAGCTCTGTCTATTTGTGCAATTGTGTTGCCTCATCATCAGCACTCCCTCTGCTGAGTACAGAGTGGGAGCTCACAGGACAACTCCCCCTTCTCCTTTTCCTCACCCCTCAACTTTGGCCATTGGCTCTCCCAACTCCATGGAGACTTGTAGCTGTCCCAAACCAGCCACAGATGAGAAAGAGAATTACCAGACGAATGTTAATAGAAGCTGTATTTGTGCTGACAGAGCCTGAGAGGCAGCTGGCTGCACCTCAGGAGGCAGAGGCATGGAGGGCTGGCTGTGCTAATATCACACTGCAATCAGTAATCAGGAATTATTATGCCCCAAACACTAAAGCTGCACTCACCCACCAGAAATGCTATCCTAGAAGTGCTGTCTTTGCAGCAGAAATCCCCTCAGATGGGCTGTGTGATGGCTGGACTACAGGGGATGAGCAGAAGGCGATGCATGGCCACACCAGGGAAGAAAGCTTGTGATTTCTGGAAATCCATGTTTAAAATCTAGTCCTGTGTCCTTTAAATCCTGACAATGGGGTATTCTCAGGCTTTTCCAAGAATTTTTACTCTAAATAAAATGTAGGAAACGAAATTTTTTTGGTCTCAATCTCATCTCGGCTTGGCACAAACTGATTCAAAAAAAGAAGACATTTCCATTGATCCTTTCCCCAGTCTGGAATAAACAGTGCTGGAAAGCAAAGCTTCCCTGTGTAAATAGGAATGAAAAGCGTTGACATTTTAAAAACTGTAAATGCTAAAATTTGTTGCACTGGAAGTTCTGACAGTAATAGTTCCCTAAAGCAACAGATGAAATTGAGACATGTTTATACAGCTTAAATCAACCTTGAAAGTTCAAAATATTTCCCAATTCCCTACATAATTTTAACTGTTCTCTTTCACACCCATAACACCGAGCAAATTCAGACTTCAACAAACACTGACAATTTCAATTAGATTTCCCCTTTGATGGCTGTATTTGAAACTAGAGAGCTTTCCCCCCCCCCTCTTTTTGCTTTTATTTTACTTCTTGGATTCTCACAATTTCCTTAATCCCTCTTGGCCTTAGTTTCAAAGAGGAGTCATCCATAGTGCCCAAAACAATGGCTCGAGCTGCATTAAGGTGTAAACACTTGAGTTAGAGATGGTTCTAGTCCTTGAGGAAGGTCATTGTCCCTGTCTGGAGTCAGAGGAAGGGAGATCCCAGAGCCTGGGAGGCCTGTGGTGACAGAGGGCACCAGAGCAGGGCCCAGCCCCAGCCAAAGGCTCCTCTCCAACACACATGGATGGAAAGGAAGGCAGCGAACTTCCCTGTGGAACACAACACTCAGCTCAGCCCCTTTCTGGGGATTTCCCTACCTATGCTCAGGCTGACCATCACTGCCTTTTACATTGCACAAGCTGGCCTTGAAATATTGTTTGGTCTCTTGAGAATTTAGACCAGAAAACCCCAGCATGTGTCAAAAGCCAGCAGAATGACCCTTGCCGGGGAGGGTTCCCTTGAAAGCAGCTTTATGGCACCCTAAGGAATAACAGCTTCTGCTGTTTATCCCAGTGAGTCCATTCCATGCTTCAGGATCAGGTCATGGCATTGCTTCCTGCTCCTCCCTTAGTTCAGCAGTGGATGAACAGAAGCTCCATGTGACTTGGGACCTCTGCTGCCTGTGCTCCTGAGGCAGCAGAAGGAAGCAACTAGAACATTTTAGCAGGATGCTATTTTTAAAGCACTGTGGAACCTCCATGTTTCATCAAAAGCAAGTTCAAGTGTATAAGGAGACCCTTTTCCATGAGTACAAAGGACACTCTCCAATCATAATGTGGATGACAGCTCGAGGCCTTCACCCACTCCCTGTCTCCATCCCACCCTGCTGGGAGACAAAGCTGGGACTCAAATCAAGCCCAAAGCAGGGTTTGCCACGCAGCACAGAGATGCTCTTTCCTGAGCAGTCAGATGCCAGGGCACACAGATAAGGCTGCCAGGTACCTGCATTCACTGTGACAAGGACTGGGATTGTGTGCACAGGGAAGAGACACCTGAAATCCAATATCTGCCACTCTTATTCCCACTCAGGACTCTCTACAGCATTGCACTCCAGTGTATTTCAGGTGGTTTTAGTTGCTGACCTCCCTGCTCTGCTTGTCCTGCCCCTCACTCCAGACACCAAGGGGTCTGTGCCACTGCAGTCAGGATGGTGACACAAGGAAAAAGCAGAATGTCCTCAGCTGGGTGGCCTAAAAAACTCCTGCTGCTCTCTTTGGTATCTCTGTATCTGAGCCTGTGACACAAAACTCACAGCCACAGAGAGCAAGAGCCATCAGGTATTTAACAAGGCCAAGTCACACAGCTCTTGGCTGCTCAGCTAGGACCTACATTTACCTCCTAAACCTGGTGACTGTTCCTTACAGCAGCAGTTTGGTGACAAGCAAACAGCAGATGGGAGTGGGAGGACAGAAGTGTCCATCCTTCTGTCATTCCCCACCACATTACCACCACCTGCTTCCCTGCCTGGGAGAAATCTGCTGGTTGGAGCACAAGACAGGACAAGCCAAGGGTGCCAGAATCACCCAAGAGTTCCCATCCCACATGTGACACTGAGCCACATGGTGTTTGTCCCACCCACTGAGACACAACTATGGAAAGAAGGAAAATGAGGAGGCAAGGACATGTCAGCTCTTCCAAAAGGAAGCCACAGAGAGCTCTGTATGGCCACCTGAGCACACAGAGCTCTCCAGGGCCTCTCTGACCATCAGTGACACTCATGGATATTCACCCAGGCTGCTGCCAATGAGGCCATTGGGACTCCTGAGAACTGGAAAGAATAAAAGGAGAAATGGCTTGGTGCAAGGGCTGGAAAAGAGCACTGAATGGGACACGTAGGAAGCAGCACAAAAATGGAGCCAAAGGGGGAAAACAGAGCTGGAGAAGAAAATAGAATGCAGGATAGATAAAGGAAGAGAAAAAGGAAGACGTTTGTACATCCCCATGCACCAACCTGGCTTTGAGGAGCATGTCAGCTGCTTAATGCAGAAAGGAAGTGCTCCCAACCAGAGCCAAACTCCCCTCAAACCAGTCCTGAGCAGCTCACTTGAGTTCCTCAGGTTTCCTGGCTCAATCAAAGCTTTAGCTTGCAACTCCTCTGCGGCCTGCCAGGCCCTCACCTGAGCCACTAAAATAAACTGACACTGCATGTGGTGCAGACAGAAACATTCCTTACAGGGAAACAAGATGAGCAAATCACATGAAACTTGCTATTCAACTTGTAAAAATTTCTGGCTTTTTTTTTTTTTTTTTTTTTGTGAACTTTCCCTCACATGCTTTAAATGTTGCAGTCCAGAAAGAAACAGATTGAGGAGGATGAGTGTGATGTGAGCTGGTACAAGGAGATGGCAGAGAAAGTCTGGGAGATGTGTCACAGCAAGAGTGGGTCAGTATTTAATAGTTCAGAAAGAACTGAAGTCTTGGACTGTTCAGTACAGCCACTCTTTGTGTTTCTTGTCAGTGCTGCCTGGACAGGTTCATGCTACAGGTTCTTCTCCCCTCCTGCAAAACCTGACAAGAGCAGCCAGCAGGTTTACAATGTAGATTTCTTGGCTTCAGGAATGAGCTGTCTGATAGGAAGGAAGATATTTCTGCCCTTCCTTTGTTGGCTGTAGAGGGCTTGACAGGAATAAAATAGCTACAATCTCAGGCTGCTGCTTTCCAAGGGCTCCAGGGGAGTCAGGGCCCCAATGGAATACTGACCTTTACAGATGTGCACTGAAAGGCTTTGAAACCCTTCAAAACACTGCCAGTAGCCACAGAAGACAAGACACGAGCTGCAGAGAGGCCAGGGCGACATTCAGGGCTGCAGCCAGGCTGGGAACTCTGGCAGCCAGTGACTACACTGCCTTGAGCCATGTCTGACAGCCAGGCTGGGCTCACTGACCAGGGCCTGGGCAGCCCCAAGCACTCCTGAGTGTCCAGCAGGAACAGGACTAAGGGCCTGAAACACAGACAAGCTCACCTGATGGGTTCTGCTTACACCTCTTTTCTTTAGGTTTTTCTGTCCCCGAATGACCAGCTGCAATTGTGGTGAATGATGGATTAGTACAGAATTGCTCCTCAAAACACAACACACAGTATTTTAGCAACGAACAACTTTTTTCCCCCTTTCCCATCACCCACTCTGCTACCACACATGGGTTTTCCAACACCACATCCCTTCTTTTCAACATGGTTCCAGAAAGCCCCTTACTTGTCTCTGAGGCAGATATAACCCCCAACAGACACTGTGTAACCTGCTCCAGGGAGATATCCCACCTGTCCATTCCAGCCAGAGGCATTGCCAACACCACATATTCTGCTTCTCTTGGATGGAGAATGGAGGGAGGCCAGGCTTTTCTGCTGGCATGTTATTTATCTCTGCAGCAAGATGCCAAAACTACATTTCATCTGGTCTGTCACTTTTGCTCCAGTTAGGGAGCATGAAGAATAGTAGTGGCCCACTGGAAGGCCAGGCAATACACAGGCAGGATAAAAACCTTGCACAGAAAACTCTACAGGTGCTGGACCTGAACAAAATTGTCTAAGCCAGTGGTTATGTTCAGTTACTACCACTTGGACTGAACACTGCAAGGAAACTGCACAAGTGGAGGGGATTTTCATTCCTTCTAGCACATGTATTTTGGTATCACATATACACATCTGATTCACTGTGACCTCCATGCAGTGACTGCACAAACAGCTGGACATTGGTTACAGTGACATTTAAATAAACAGTCATGCTCAGCATCACTGTAATCTGCAAACTGCTGCTCTGTCCACAGTCCTCAAACTTCTCTTGCTTGCAAATGTCTTTGCTCCACCAGGACTGAAGTGATACACGGACACAGCACAAGTATTGCCTGATCTCCGTCCATCCTTTCTCCACATCTTGGCTCCCCTCTGAAAAATCTATGCTCAGGTCCTGGTCCTGGGCAGCAGGACTCCCACATCACCTGTTTGACAGGGCTGGAGTGCCAGGAACCTGGGGAGGAGGGAGAATAAGGTACTACCCCAGGAGGGCTGCCTGTGAGCTTAAACAAGGTACCCCTAACACATCAACATTCACTGAGCATAGCTGGATCCTGCTTGGAGAGGAACATGGAAGCAGCAGGAAGGCGTGACTGCACTTACCACTGGAGTTCTGGGAATTGCTGTTTGTTTCTTCAAAGTTGTTTTGCATCTTGCCTTCCACTCTTCTGCTGAAAGCACTTTCTGCTGGGTGGAGAACAAAGCAGGGATGGTGACTGGTCAACACTGGATGCAGAACCAGGCAGACAGGAGGCAAGACATGCTCCTGTGCCACATAATCATAGACCCTGAATACAGCAGAAAGGTCAAATACCTCAATTTGGAGGCAAATGGACCAGATTCAGTGAAGGGATAACAGGTGGGTATTTCTCTTGAATGCCTTCTGGCTGAAGTGGCCTGGATTGGCTCTTAGGGAGCCCATGAACACCAGTCCTGACTGAACCAGAAAGGTCATGGCTTCCTCCCCTGCAAAAAAACCCAACCCTTATCTTACTCTTCCTTAGGGTAACAAGCAGCCCTTAAACACAGGTGACCAGTCTGAGACTGAACCTGGGGCCTCAGCACCACACCAGTGTCACCTACAGAAGCACTGGGCCAGCTTTCCTTGTGCTTCCCAGTCACCTGCATTCCCTTCCTAAACACCCTCCTGGAAATGTTGAAGCAGAGGCCTGAAGGGCTGTCTCAGGGCCTGCCCACAAAGTCTGGAAAAGCTGTGGAAGATCGTCTGGCTCTGTGCTTCCCAACAGTGCCTTTGTTCCCTTGTTCCCCTGGGCCAGGGATTTGGGTGCTGCTGAATGCCAAGGGGGATTTTTGGGTGCTGCTGCTGGCAGGGCACTGCTCTGCACACTCCAGCACAGCACAAGGCAGCTCCCAGGGTCTGTACTGGGAGGGCTCCTCCATGGACTCAGTGCTTCCTGCCCCTGGCAGTGGCCACAGAGTCCTGCAGCATCTCTGCACAGCACAGCTCGGGGCCTCCCACCCTGCTCAACCTCAGCACCAGCTCAACAGTGCAATGAGGTTCTGCCTCACTTCACCAGGTTTGTAACATCCAGGCAAACGGATTTACTAGTAGTGGCTCAAAGGATAAACTAGAGATTAAAAGAAAATGAGCTGGCTAAAGCAATGTGAATGATGTGTGTGGCCCGTGCTGGGCAGGCCCTTGCCCTGCACTCTCATTCTGGAGCCCACTGTCACCTGAGGGCTTCAGAGGGACACGGCCTGGCCTGGCTCTGCTGGGCTCAGCCTGCACACTGGGCAGGACTGGGGACACAAATCTTTCATTCAGGAGTGATGGAGACTCCTGAAAACTGATGCCATGTCATGGTTTTATTCCTGCAGACTACTGGAGTGACCACGACTGCTGTCAGGAGTTGGCAGAGGCCACAGGTCCCTGCAGGCTCCCAGGGCTGCAGCGTGGCTCACACAGTGGGCTTTGGGGTACCAGAGACCTGAACTGCAGGAAAAGCCCAGCCCATGGATTTTGGCCCAGCCAGTCCTCAGTGGACCCTTCCAAGTCCTGAGCAGGCTTCTCAAACTCTCCATCAACTGCACTCCTGACTCCTAAAATTCAGGAGAACAAGCAAACTTGGTAACCAAATCAACTGAAACAGAAACACATCAAACAGGGCTGAACTGGAGACATTATCTATCTATCTATCTATCTATCTATCTATCTATCTATCTATCTATCTATCTATGCCACTTGACAGATAAATAATAGAAACAAGAGGCCTTAAATAATAGGGAAATCAGATGGTGACAAAATGGTTTAGATCGACCCATCCCTCCCAAGACACCCAGGTTCAAGTCCTGGCTTATGTCACAAATGGAAGTGAAATGGAGGTCTCCAAAGACCTTTGTAAAAATTTTGCATGGTAGTTTTGCCTTCATCCCTTAGATTCCCTCCTAAAACCTCCCCCAAGTCTGGCAGTAAGAAAAATTTGGTTTAATAGACCTGTTTGGTCTTACTGTGCCCTTCCCACACTGAGAGAGCAGCTCACTCTGTTCTCTCTCCTCCTATTGGAACCCTGTGAATGTGAAGTAAAATTATCTGTATGGATCAAGCCCTTGGGAGCTGTGGATATGTGTAATCCAACAAAACCCATCCTTGTTCAGCATCCATGGCCTCTCCCACCACAGCCACCTCTCATACTCAGCATCTGTCCATGCCAGTCATTCTAGGGGTATTTAAACACCAATTGATCAGCCCTTCTTCTGCACCCAGATGGAATCTTTATCCATCAATCCCACTTAAGAGAGCGTTTCTCAGTGGACTGCACATGGCACACTATGCTTCACACCCTATTTATTATTTTTCAGTAGTCTTTGCTTTCTTTCTTTTAATTTTCTTTTAGGCTTGATCTTGTTTGGAAGGAGGAAACGGAGACAATGGGAAGATCAATCCTAACTTGCATTTTCTAACTCCTCAGTAATAGTTCTGTAATACTGAATTTTCTGTTTATCTCTTGGAAACTCCTGTGAGCACTGTGAAAACAATTGTACTCCATTTCACTTCTAAAGGCAAAGGCCTAGCCCTGAAAACATCACCTTGAGGGAAACAAACACCGAATGCCAAACAGTGCTGAAAACCAAGCACAAATCCCCATTCCTGACAAGCCATTACACCAATCCTTGTCAGGAAGCTCTTCTCAGTTTGTGACACCAGGATTTGAAATAGGGCCTTTTCTACCTTGTGGTTACCATGATGACGACGTTCAACAAAAAAGAAAGAGATTATAAAGGATATAATCCCCTCAACCTCTTCTGGGAGCAGCTTTGATGGGACAGGCATGGATGGAGCAGACTGAGGAAGGGTCTGGACACCAAGCAGTTCAGAAAGCTGAAAGGCAATGGGTACCTGTGATGGCCTTGCTTCCTGCGGATCCGGAGTTTGGAGCGCGGAACATCTGGGACTGGGATGCGGGCGGGACCCCGGGGGGGCTGCGGTGCAGGAGGCCGGAACAGCGGTTTATGGACGCCGGAGATTTTTTGCTGGACTGGCTCGTCTGTGTCTTCACTGCCACGAAGAGTGGAGATCGAGAGAACTCTGGATATGAAGACTCAGAACTAGTGCCTGCACAGCCAGGGAGCTCGCAGGGCTGGGCCTGCTGAAGCTGCTGATCCACCCAGAGCCCCGGCACAGAGCTGGGCTCCCCCCTCACCCGAGGGCACACTGGTGAAGTTAGCTCCCTTGTGAGCTCCCTTCCACACCTCCACCTGCCACACGGCCAACCCATTCCTCCTCCAGCGGGAATCACCACATCCGTCCAGCAGCACTGTGTGATTGCCACAGCCTGGCTGGAGGCACCTACAGCTCTGGCCTCCTTTTCTATTTTGGGACTGAATTTTGGGAGCAGATTTCTAAACTGCTCAGAGCTCTGAGTAGGGAGAAGTTTACATCTTTGTTTCTTGAGCCTTGAATAAATCCTAGTCATCTCCAGCTACATTCCTTGTCTCTTTGAACAAATACAAAGGAAAAGACACAGTTGGGAATGGAATGGAGTGGAATTAGGAGGCAGAGTGAATAAAGGCTTTTGGTGCCATCTCCAGACTGGTGACACGTGGAGAAATTTTATATATTACTGGGACATGCTCTTTGAATGCATCTATATTTTGGTCTCTGCAGTACACAGTGAGGATCACCAGGAATTTTCAATGCCAAAAGTCATCTAAAACACTTTCAGGAGGACAGCCCTTCGTCTAGGCCACATCAATTAAATAAACCATTACAAAAGTGGAGGAACTGTCTAAGAACTCCCTTCATTCCTAAGGGGCCTCTTCTATGGAAATCTGGGTATGGGTCCTGAAGCCCCAGTCCAACTCCAACCACTCCTGAAAAATCACTAACAAAGAAGGTTCAACTAACCCACAGTCCCAGCTCCCTACCAGTGATTTCTACAGTGATGCTGTGGGATGCCTAAAGGTGGAGGGACAACAGCAGCATCTGTGCGTTCTACACAGTGTGAGTGAGAAATCCTCATCCACATCCAGCAGCTCTCAGGGGAACAGCACGGCAGCACCACAGCCTGCCTCTGAAACAGGGGAGGAGAGAAGTGCCCCAGGCTGGGACAGAACACTCATTTCCAAAATTCCAGGAGACTTTTCAGACCTTCACTGTGACTGGCTCTCACCTTCATCAGCAGCACTGGGGACTGGGTGTGTGGACATTCACAAGGGGTTGCGATTCCAGGGGTTTGGATTCACTTGCTCTGACACACAGCCCCAAGATGCCATTTCCTCACACGTCAGTGTAGTTCTGCAGATTATGCACTGGTTTTCTCATAGTTTAGTCAGGATACTTCTCTGATTGGTCTCCAGCCAGAGAAAAAGGCAAGAGGCTTGTTTTGCTCTCTATACTTCCTTTCAATCTCCATGGATTATCCTCCTCCAGCTGCTGCTAAACTGCCAGCAAAAATATAGTCAGATATGAAAATTTCCAGCTTGAGGATCATCTGCTTCCCATGAGGACCATTCTCCAGGGGCTTTATTCCCCATCAGTGCCATGAGAAACAGCCATCAGCAACTCTTCAGTGCCAGACACAGAGAGCATCACTGCACGTCCTCTGCAGCCCAGATACTGCTCTGGGACCTGAAGGCAAAAGTCTCAATGCTATGATGACCTGCAATTTCTTGACCTCCAAAAGAAATTTCTTCTTCTTCCTCCCAGATGAAACAAACAACATGTCTTCAAACTGAGACTCCACAGAGAAGGCTGCTCCGTCTAACACCAGGCAGGGAGAGAGAGTTTTATGCAGCATTGCAAGACAAACAAAGGAATATCAGTTCCAGCAGTCTGGAGGAAGCTAACAGTTCACTGGGAAAAAAATGTTCAGTCTGTAGTTCATGAGGTGCCAAATTCCCTCTGAAGGCTGAGCAACACAGGTGGAGAGCATCACACAGCTCCCCTGCTCTACTCTGGAAAAGTCACCTTCACTGTGGAACTCACAGCCTCAGGCTGATGGAAAGGTCAAGATGATTATAAAAATGAAAATCCTGAGTTGCTGAATGGCCACAAAAACCTCCTGCCTCAAGATCTGCATCAAGTCTGGAAACAGCACTGTGGGCAGCTGACCTCCTACCTTCTGCATAACTTGTGGAGCTTTTCAAGCCCTCTCAGAAGGCAGCAGAGACCATCCCAGTGGAAGCTGCAGTGATGTGGAGGGTGATTCTCACTGCATGATCTGCAGTCAGCCAGCTCAGGGCTTTGTGCTGCAGCCCTGCAGGACGGCCCAGGGTGTGCTGAAGGACACACTTGATGCAGGAGATGCTGACAACAGTGGAGGCTCCAGCCTGGCAGCAGGAAAGGTCAGTCACTGCTGTGCTTGGTCAGCAGAGCAGCTCCCAGGATGATGCTGTGGCTGAAGAGCCTGAGGTGCTCCTTGGGGAGCAATCAGGAATTTCCAAGCGGATCAAGAAGGCAGGGCCAGCTCTCAGATCCTTCCTGACTCAGTGCTGGTGCCTGCCCTGCCTGAGGATGGAAAAAAGACTGGAGAACACTCAGAGGAGGAGACAAGAGGATAACCAAGGGCCAAGAACAGCAGAGCTTACAATGGAAACACAAGTCACTCCTGTGATTTAACCAGGGCCTGGAGAGCAGGCTTGGCCATCTCTAGAAAGGACAGAAACTTGCTAACTTAGTCCTCCTCCACTGAGCAGACAAGGTTATAAACTGGACTCAATGCTCAAAGCTACAGCTGGCTAATTTTAGTCTGAATTTAGTGGAGGCAGTAATTTATCAAAATAATTACTGTACGAGATTGCTGCATTTTCTGTCACTCAAAAGCAAGATCGGATGTCTCTCTAAAGCATATCTGTCTGCAATTCAATCAAGGCAAAACTACAGAATGTGTTTCTCCAGGCAGTCCAGAGATCACAGTGATCCCTCCTGGCTTTCCTGGTTTTGGGAAGACCTTAAAGTCCTGTGTCTGGCAAGCTGTGGCAGCAAGGAGAAAATTTGGCACACAAATTTACACACTACCATGATGCACCACCACAATAGGGACCAGACTGTCTCAGCAACGTCACTTTTTCAAGGTAAAAATTCTGGGTAATAATTTGTGTATGGTATTTGTTGACAAAGATGTCAGGACGAGCAGGGAACCATTTTGATGGTTCAGATGGAATTATACCATCACCTATGGAGAAAAAACTGTCTTCACTGAATGTGCTGGAAAATGATTCCTTAATAATGGCCTGAAATTCCATACTCTGAGCAGACACCTTGGCTATGGCAAACACGTCTTTCCACAGGAAAACCCCTCTGCTCAAACTTACCAAATTTTTAATGTATGTCTTTATACACACAAACAGGGGGAGGCTGTTGCTAAAACACTGTGGGATCAGACTGGGAAAAGCACCTGAACTCACAGATTTCCCTCACTGAACTGCAGAAAGCAAAGATACACCATCCAACTGGAATCTGGAGCTGTTTTTTCCTGGTTAGGCACGGTCTGTGTGGAAATCAGCTGTACTACCAAAATGGCAGATGCCTTCATGAAAAACTGCATTTAAGCACTCTGTATGAACAAACTGTATCCAGTGTATATCCAACATGGAAAGGAATTGAGCAGCAAGCCTTGATGAACTTCCTTGAGCATCTCAGGTGTCAGGGTTGGTGTAAGTCTGTCTGTCCCCCGGAGAGCCAAGAATGATCCCAGGGATGGCAGGGCCCATCCCACAGACCCTGAGAGAAGTGAGCAAGGCCCAGAGGTGACAGCCAGCTTCAATCATGAGTCCAGGTCATCAGGAAGTTCATGGCAATGAGACAGGTGTGTGGCCAGGTTGGCAAGTCAATCCACAGGTCAGCAGCACGATCAGCTCTGGTGAGGTTAACCAGGACCAGTGATCCTCAGTGAGCTCCAGGGTGCCCAGACAGGGCTGACATCAAGGTGGGAATGCAGCTGTGGGCTAGGGTACAGACCCATGGGACCCACAGCCAGGTATGGGCACGTCCACAACTGAGCTGAGACCAACATCCTACAGAGAACAGGCAACATCAGGCAGGGTGTGTGGCTCAGAGCTGGGCTGGAGCATGAGTGTGGCTGTGGGCACAACTGCTCAGGGCCTTTCAGAGCTCTGAGTACTCCCAGAGCCCTGACATCACTTTACATTTCCATCCTGGAAGCAGAGCCATGAGAGCTGTACTGGTTTTACTGCTCTCTCCCCATCCTTCCATGCCCCAGAGTCTGAGGCTGTAGCTGCAGGTACCAGGCAGAGGTGAATGCACACTCCTGAGCCTGACTCACCCAGCTCAATTCCACTCCTGGTGCATTTAGAGCCAGTTCACATTCCAGGTGCCCCAGGTTTTCTCTGCACTGCAAACTCATCACAGAGTCACAGAATCCCGGATTGCTTTGGCTTGACAAGATCATCTTGTCAGCCCGCCTGCCATGGGCAGGGACACCTCCCACTGTCCCAGGCTGCTCCCAGCCCCAGTGTCCAACCTGGCCTTGGGCACTGCCAGGGATCCAGGGGCAGCCACAGCTGCTCTGGGCACCCTGTGCCAGGGCCTGCCCACCCAATTCCTAACTGGATCCTTGGAATTTCTTCCCAAAATCCCATCTAACCCCATCCTCTAACAGTGTGAAGCCATTCCCCTGTTCTGTCACTTCATTCCCTGAACAGTTTCTCTCCATCCTTCTAAGCAATCTCTACAGCCCAGCCCTAGCAAATGTGGTGCAATCAGCTCTACCTTAGAGAGCAGCCAGAGCCTGAAGGAGGACAGAAACATCTCTGAACCCTCCCACACGAATCTCCATTCAGAAATGTTTCTAAAACTGGGAAAATGAATGTGCCTACAATTCACTTTTATTTTTTGGAAACGGCCTCTGACAGCCTTCTTCGAAAGAATGAATATGTTGATAGAAACAGCATAAGAATATTATTTTTAAAGAGTCATAGCCCAGTTCTAATCTATGAAAATGTCCCTACTCCTCACTCAGAAAAGGGATCTTTGGAAAGAGACATTTGGCATTAACAATTCCAGGGAAGACCACAGCAGAGCTCTTTTCCAGACAGCAGCTATCCAGCAGCACTGACCAGAAATTATCCTGCAAGATACCATTGAAGCTGCAGGATCTCATTCCTTGTTTTACCCATTTTCAATGGCTTTTCATTCATTATGTCAGGAAACCAGAAACACAGGCTCTGGAAGGGAAGCTTGCACTCAAGCAGAGACACAGAAAGCTGAACTGGTGATGCTGAAGGGCTTTCCTCACCCGTTCCCATTATGACTGGATTTTCAGCATTTGCCTTATAACAGAAGAATGAGACCAGGGTAAAGACACATTTACAGTCTCAGCTTTACTTCTTCTGACTGCAAGGACCCAAGAAAAGCCAGCTGTGCTCTTCTAAAGTCAGGTGTTAACAGCTGCCTCACAGGGCCTTGGGTTTTGGGAAGAACAGTCTGAGCAGTAGAAAGGTGTGAGGATGTATTGGCCAGCCTGCCTCGGGAGCTCATCATGTCCTCTCCTGTATCCTCATCAGGTTAGTGGCTTGTAAATCATAAATCTTATTGGTCATAGGAACTAGGAGAGGTAAAAAGAGGTTAAAAAAAAAAGGAAAAAGAAAAGTTTATGGGGAGGGAACCTTATGAAAATACTACCTTGATCTGATCTTGAGTATCCTCATAAAGTTAAAGTTAAAGATACTTGAAAGGACTGGAAACCCATTTGCACAGCTCAGGGCCTGCTGCCTGCAGCAGGGGCAGCTTCTTTTTTTTGCTGCAGAAACCACGGTGCAAGAATGGCTTCAAGCCCAGCACTCAGAAAATGTCTCCTCCTCCTCCAGGACTGGCTCCCAGGAGCCACACAGCATCAGGCACGTGCCTAAGCTGCCCCTGCCAGGAGAGGGGCAGGGCCTGGGAGGGGCACTGGAACTGTAGGGCCCACTGCAGGCACACTCCTTCCAGAGAAACACAGTGGGAGTTTCTTTTCTGCTTGAGACCCTGGACTGGAACCAGCAGCTCAGCTATTATTACAACTGGTTGGGAAGTGGAAAGACATCAGTGGCAATAAATTCCCTGGAAATGGGAAGCACTGGGAAGGTAAGAATAAGCTAGAGGTGAGCAAAGCCCCAGTGCTCACAGCACACTGCTCCTGAGCTCTGTGCAGGGGCAGCAGAGACCCAGAGCCCTGCTGTCCAACAGCTCCTGTATGGCAGGAAATGGACCCACTGCTGCTTACCAACGGCTTTGCTGGAGGCTGAAAACACCTCAGTGAAGAGGTGGAGCTTGCAGGGGCAGGGAGCCACAGGAATAACTGTAATGTGTGCAGTTATAAGCACTGGGCCATGTCCTTCAGCAGATGGCAGATAACAAGATTAACTTTGTGATGATAATGTTGGACATCTATTTTATGCCCTGCACCTTCTACCATGGTCCATATCCAAGCTTCAGAGAACCTGCATGGCACCTGCCAAGAGCCAACAAACCTTGAAAGCGAGTCTGATGAACCATATTCTCATCAAGCCCGGGGTGCCTCGTTATAACCCCCAATCATTAAAAACCCGATTCCAGGTGATTTTGGGGTGGAAGCGCCCCCTGCCGGCTGCAGCCCGATGAGCTCGGCTCATTCCCTCTGTCCATCACCCCAGGAGCAGGACAGGACAGCCCGGGCACCCAGCAAAGCTCAGGGCAGGGCTGGGAAGGGAGCAGCAAGTTCAGCTGTAAAGGACTTCTCTGCAGACTTTTAAAGTATTCAGATCCAGCAGGTAGCGAAAATTCCTATCAACATGTTTAGTCAAATTTTGCACTGAATTACACTGGCTCATTAAAGCCTTCCCTCTGTGTGGGGAGTGCAGAGCACAGTGCTGTGCAGTTTGCTGACAACTGCTTTGTCCTGAGCTCCCTAAAATAAATCATTTATTGAGTGTGATTTCATAGCAAGCTGCTGAGGTCATTTGCATGATTTTGAAATCAGTGAAAACTCACTGCTTGAAATAATTCCTGAGAAGCTCATAAGAAAGATGCTTCTTCCCTAACATGTATGTTCAGTTATTTATTTAGGGGAGTATAAAAATATTGTGCATCACTTCAGTTAAACAAGAGCCTAAACCATCAACCCTACAAGGAACATGTGAAGAATTCCATGGACTGGGGTAGGAGCTCAGAGAGATTCCAGACCTAACAGAGGCCCTGTGAGAGGGGATTCCAGCTCAGCTTTACAGTGCCCTGGTCAGCACATGATCCATGTCCTGCCCGCTGCAATCCCACAGCTGCAGTGGAGGGATCCCCAAGAGTGAAGTCTTTCCTGGCAGCCCTGGAGGTGCCAGCCCTGCAGCAGATACTCACTGATGGGGGCGTGCAGAGCCACGTGCTCTTGGTAGGGAGTGTAGTACTTGTACTGCTTGCCACAGAACTCACAGGTGTAATTGCCAGTTTCTGTGAAATAAACAGGGACAAAGGTCAGGAAGGAGAGCAGCTCTCTCACACAGCCTCCAGCTTCTTTTTACAGAGAAACTCGTCAAGAGACACAAACATTCCGCATGCAAGTGGAACTTGCCTGCTCTGTAATCCACAAGTCCTTTTCCCAAGAAAGGAAACATTCAAAACAGAGAGATGGACCACGCTTAAAAAGCCCAGTAGAACTGAGCAAGCTGCCAAAGATTAGCCCAAAATTACAGCAAGTAAGTGTGCAAAACAAGGGAGAGAATCCACTTCTAAAGTCTGCAATTATAGATGACACAGTTCTGTCCTCTAGTTACAGAGTCTGGGATGTGTAGACAACAGAACAGTCAAACCAAGAAATGAACAGTCAAGTTCAAGTATTAGAGAACTTTTATTTGGAATTGTGGAGTTCTCTTGCAGGAGAAGAGGCTTTTCTAGAGTAACTGTGCTCATTCCTGCTTTGGGGAAACTGGAAATAATGGATTGCAACCACACACTGACACCTCCTCTTCTTGCCAGTGCTAGGAGTACAGAACGGGCAGCAAGCTGCAAGATGAAGGAAAATCCATGGATAATCGATTGTTTCCAAAATGGAAAATTCAGAGTAATGCTTTGACAAAACCTGGTGTTCTCTGTTTCCCTCTGCTCTGTTTGAGCACCCACCACAAAGGCAGTGTGAATGAATCACCTGCCAGCTCTCAGTGCACCTTCAAGCCCTCTCTCATCCCTGCCAGACTGCTTTTCCCCTGAATTCCCTTCCCTTCCTCTTTGCAGAGCTCTTGAGCAGAACTCATCACAAGGCTGCAGCTCTTAGGGCCAGAGCTGTTGGTGTTTGATGCTCCTTTGAGAGTGAACGTATCTGTGAGCACCCAAATCCCAACTCCTCTGTGTAATGCAGTGCTTCCTGCTTTTTCTAGAGGCACTGCAGCCAAAGCCAGGTGTGAACCCCTGAGCTTTCCTTTTTATTTGACACAATAACGACTCTTACTCGGCCCAATCTTCTGGAAGGGCTCGGGCTCCTCCTCCTTCACGTCGTCGGCGGCGATGACGGCCTGGTCGTAGGGGTCTGCAAGAGAACAGAACCAGAGGACAGCTGACAACACCTCAGCTTTGCCTGCTACAGCTGCATGGGCACTGAATGCTCCTGCACCTGTAATCACATTTCCATCTGTAACAGGACTGGAAGACAAGAATTATAAACCAGTGACCCCTCTGCCTGACTTGTCCCTCCTCCTCCTCAGATGTCCCAGGACTACCCCTGGTCCCAGCCCATTAACAGGCCTTGTAGGAATTAATGTTTAAAAAAATACAGAGAAAAACTAAATGAACACACTGCCAAGTCTGATCCATATTTTCTTCCAGGGAAATCTCCCCTCTAATGCTGCTATACTGGCTGACAGTGGGCATGGCAATGCAGTCTGCAGGCACATCACCTAACAAATACCAACCTGGGACTTCTACCAGCTAACAGCACAGCTAGCAACAAATCACAACCCAACCCACTTTAAAGAAGAATTTGGTTTATGCCTTGAACAATTTACAAGATCAGCAAAGATATGAAATACCTGCTTCTTTGATTGTCTGAAGCCTGACCAAGTGTATGTGCAACAAAAGCCTGGTATCTGCTAGGGCTGGGCATCAACCTACTGGCTGTGGACACTGGGGAGGGAGAGGATGCTCCTGTCCCACTGCAACCCCTGACAAAACTCCTTTGACTCTTACAAGCTCAGAATCGACCTGCTGTGTCTGAACAACTGAATGCTTGAAAAGGTTTGTGAAATAAAGCACACAAAGGAGCTCAGCTTACCTGCCCGGTTTTCTGGGGCCCCTTCCACACTAAAAACTAACACAGAATAGAAGAAGGAGGGGAAGAAACAAAACAGAAATTAAATCCTCTTAAATGGTCTTGTTTTCCTCCTGCATTTCACATACTGCTGCAGCACATTTCAGCCCCACTGAATAAACCAGGCTTTGTGCCCCAGTCCCTCCTCTTCCCAGCAGCATCCTCACAGGACCTGGTTGAGCATGCCCAGCCCTAATACACACAGATGCTCTAGGCCTTTGTTCTGACCCTGACACGGCCCCAGGTGAAGTTCAGGTGCACAACTGCCTCACCCCTGTGTGTGCTGGAACACAGCAGCCCCAGGGAGGGGCTGGGACAGTTATTGGAGCCATTTCCAAGCCCTCTTGTGGCCCTCGGCAGAGCTCCCTGAGACATTTCTGACTGGAGCAGCCACATTCCCCTCACAGTGACTGTCAGTGCCACCAGTTTTCTTCCGGCTCCACACAGGAGGAAGGGAGTTGGCAGTGGTGCCCTGCAGGAGAACACTGGCAGCCCTTAGAGCACATTCAGACGTCCACACATTCCAGGTAAACACAACCATTTTTTTGGACAACCATGTACTGTGAAAAAACACTTGCTTTTCTGACACAACCCCAGACATTCAAAACCTGCTGCTCTTCAAGCAGCCTCTTTCTAGAACTCTCCTTGGCCAAGTGAGGAGCAGTACTGACAGGCTTGCAGCACACACAGGGAAAGTCTGGAGTATCTGTGGGCTCCAAGGTCAGGAGCTTTAGATGTTCAGTAAGCAGGGGGCAAGCCAGTATATTGATATTCATTTACCCCAATGCAGAGCAAAGAAACACTGCTTCTGGCAGTGGGTACCTGTTTGTGTCCAGGTGGCACCAGCCTAGGCCACATCTACAGTCACAGAGGAAAAACTGGCCTTTAAGGGCCACTGACAACTTCATCAGTTCACTGCCACAATGATTAACAAGAATAAAACATTTCCCAACTCTGAAATCTGAAATACTTCACAGACAAGTATGCTGGGAACAAACCTGTAAATTCAGAAACCAAAGAACAACCAACTTCTTCCCAGCAAATAATCAGGCTGACCATTTACCTTGAGGCACTCAGTGCCAGGATCTCCATCCTAACCATGAACCTCACTGCAGACACACTGCAAGGTCCCCAGGTCCCAGCATGGTGTTGTGCTGATGCACACAGAGAGAATCAGGCACAGCAAACTCCTTCCTGCAGTGCCTGCAGACTGTGCCTCCATGGCAAAGATAGGTGACCATGCAGTGCCAAGTCCTGCACACCACAGGCCACACACTCCTGCACTGCCACATTTGGCTTCCCCAAAGACTTCTCAGCCTAGTTCAGGTGTCTGAGTGTCAAAACATCACTCAAAACATTACTCACCATCCACGGCATGTAGGTCTCTGTGCTCTTGGAAGCAGCTATAGTATTTATATTTTTTCCCACAAATGTCACACGTGTACCTAAAATTGTCTGTAGGAAGAAGAAAACAGACCAGTTAGAAATCCTGAGGAGAAAGGCAAGCTCTGCAACCACACTGCTCAATCAGGCACCCCCATGCACTGACACATCCCACATGCTCTGTCTCTAAGGCACACAGGCAACAAATGCCTCACACTGTCCCCCCTGCCCCACACTACATGGCTTGGGGCATATTCTGATTTATTTCCTCTTCAGACAGAGCAGACCCCACAGACCTCACAGCAACAAGGCTGCAGGGCAGCAGGCCCTGCTAGCATCTCCTTTGGAAGTTCAGGGCTCAGCAAGTTCAGGGACAAGCAGCTGTTGGTCAGGATGGGGACAAAGGGGCAGAACTAAACACAGAGTGAATGCATGAGCTGATAAAAACTAAAGCCTTAAGACACCAACTCTAATGTGGACTGGATATGAGCACACCCCTGCTTCTCACTGCTGCTGTTTACTGATTCCTAAGTGCACCCAGGATCCTGTCAGAACCAACAAACCCAGGACACCCAACAACCCAAGGCACACAGGACAGTAAGGTGCCCAGTGAAGGGAGGACTGATGAAGCTTGGTTTCACATCCATTTGTTCCCTACATCTCATCACTTCATTCCAGCATCAACCAACCCTTCACCACAGCTGTGTGGGGCAGAGAGATGCAAAACACCTCCAAGTGTTTATGAATCTGGTTTGTTCTGAATGGGGAGCAGTGGCTTTAGCTCGGCTATCACATCAGTGCGAGAGCAGGATTTCCCTGGTCAGCTTGGTGGGGTGTTTCCCCCCTGTGCTGCCTGTCACACCCTGGGGTACAGACTGCCCTCCCTGAGCAGTCACCCCAGCTGTCACACAACCCCAGGCTGATGACTGGTGCTATGAGCCCACAGCAAAGTGGCAAACATAATAAAGTCCACAGCAAACAGAGTGAAACACATCGGTTTGTACAGCCACAAAGGATCTCCAAACCAGTGTGTTTCCTTCCCAGCAGGAGCAAGGAGTGCAGGCAGCAGCTCCCAGAGCTGCAGAGGACCTGCCATTCAGCAAGCTCCCCTGCAACAGTGTAGTTGTATCCATGTATCCCTACTATCAGCAAAGCTAAAGCCTTGTGTTTACCTCTTCCATGCTGTGTTCAAACACACCAGACTATGCACATTCAATAAGCTTTTATTTTACTTCTCCATCACTTTACTTTTAAAATTACTCCATATTGTAAGCTAGGATATACTGGTACAGTGTAATGACTCAGTTGGGTTCAGCACTCAGTCCAGCAGCACATGGGGGTCAGCACTAAATAAAGGATCACTGTCACCCTTTATTCAGTGTGACTGCAGAAGCTATGATGATCTAGCAGAGAAAAATGCCAAATCTAAACCGTGTTAAATAGCTGGGCATAAGAACTTTACCTCTGTGACTAAAATATATTTGTATCTTAATCAGAGCACAGCAGTGCTAAACTAAAGTCAAGGGGGTTTTAGAAGTCTAGGCTGGACAAGCAAGGAGAAAGGGACTCGCTGCAAAGACAATGCACGGCTCAGGGATAGGAGGAGGAACAGCAGAACACACCTGTGAGAACATTCCAGTGGCAAAAGCACTGGCAAGTCACGTTTAACTGTGCTTGCTCCATTCCGTGATCTAGTGCTCCTTCTGTGGTCACACAACAGTGCTGAGGGCTCCCCTCTACCCTGGGCCCTGTCCCACAAGGAAGAGGATCTAATGATTGCTGCTGAGTATCTGTAGCTGTTGCTAAAACCCCCCAGACAATTAGCACCGTCAATTAGCAAGTCAAGTAGCAGAGATACTCCTAACTTTGCATCAGACACCTCGATGGGTGTCCCCAAACCAAGGAATCATTTCCTTTCTGCAGTGCTATGAGCTCTACAGGACCAACAGAAGATTAACTCTTCAAAGGAGTCCCAAAGACCAGGCACTTTCATATTCAGAGAACAAAAACTTACGGCCTTAGTTAGGAAGAAAAGAACTCAGTAAATAAGAAGACTTGTTAGAACAGAATAAAATTAACTAACACACCATTTCACAGGGCCAGGCACAGCTACCTGTGGTCCCTGTCACACAGGGGTGATGTTACTGTCCCCAGCAGAGCCCGTGCTGGGTGTGAGCACCTCTTCCTGGGCAGTGCAGGGGAACATGGAACACGGTAACAGCACTGCCCTGGAGAACAGGGGTTTGCTGGTGTTGTTAGGGGACTGTCCCTACAGGCAGAAAGATCTCCAGGGTTTACAGAGAAGAATTTCTTCCAGCTGGTCTAGCTTGGCACTGATCTCCTGGGTTCTGTAGGAGAGAACACCCAGAAAAGAGTGCCCAGGCTCAGAGACAGGAGCTTTATAGAGAATTCACAAAGTACTGAGAGCTGCCCCTGTGCAGCCAAGCTTTACCTCTCACTGAACAAGAGTCCCTGTTCAGGCTGCTCCCAGAGAGCCAGATCTCCTCCTCCTTACCCAACAAAGCCATCTCTGCTGACAGCCTTGGAACATGCCCAGTGCTGACCCCAGCAGACACTGATTTCTTAGCAAGAAACTCCCTGGGAAGAACTAGCCCTGCAGTACCTCTTAGAACCACAGAATCTCCTGGGCTGGAAGAGACCCACAAGGATCAGACACCCCAACAATCTCAAGAGCATTGTCCAAACGCTTCTTGAGTTCTGTCAGGCTGTGCCCACAGGGAACCTGTTCCAGGGCACTTTACCTGCTGTGAGTTATAACTCCTACCCCAAGGTATCCAGCTGGGGCACAATATCCAGTACCTGTAACACAGCTTGCCATGGGAGGAGCTGCAAAGGACTCCAGGTGCTCAGGTGTGGCTGCCAGCCCACACTGAAACCATCCTCAAACCTCTAGAGAGGTGGATCCAGAGCCGAACTAACACGACCTAGGCAAGTCTGCTCAGATTCAAACTCTCTGCTGCCATCAGGGGCTCCACCCAAAGCACAACCACACCAGCAGGCACTGTTAGGGCAGGGGAGGACAATCCTGAGCCCCCAGCACATGGGTTCAGTGCTGGCCCCTGCTGGTATTCACATCCTTGCTGCCAGCTGAGCAATGATCCTGCTGCAAACAGACCTTCAAACTGCTTCAAAGACATCTGGTTAAACCCCAGACTCCAGCAAGTATCCTTCTCCTTCATGCTCAGGAGCCTTTCCAACACGAGCAGGGATTCCAGAGAGAGGTCTGGTGAGTACCAGCTGTACTTATTTAGTCAGCTCACAATTCATCTTTAATACATAGACCAAAATACAGCACCTCATCTTGCTAGTAGTAGAAAAGGCAAGGCACAGCCTCATTACAAGGCAGCTCCTCAGCTATAAAGGACTGGCACACTCAGATGGCAAATGGGCAGGTTTTTCAGGTACCCCAAGAAATAACTCCACGGGGCCTGAAGAAAGTTTTGACCCCTCTGCCTGTAATAAAAATAAGATAAAAGAGAGAGAATGAGCTGCTCTTCTCTCTCATCTCCAGGATCTGCTGCCAGCTGGCTCCAGTGGTGTCTCCAGCACTCACTAGGACTGGCTGAACCCCCTGCCCCAGGGCTGAGCTCAGCTCTCTTCCCAGACCCTGCGTTCAAGATTTGGAGAATTTTTGTTGGTTTGATTCACATATTCCCCAGAGAAGGAAGCACATATGCCATTTTGGAAAGAGAGGGCAGAGAACACATGTCCAGCAGTGGCAGCCAGAACAAGACACTTCTTTCCTTAGGACACTTGGCCTCAGTAGATTTTGCTTTAGAAACCTAGGAAGGGAATAAGAGCAATCAGAAATGTGTTGAAAGGTCAGGAGCTCTGTATTACTAAAAATACAGCTAGAAAGGCAGATCACCTAACCCACCCTCCTAAGTGCAGGAATACCACAAAAGCTGGGTACAAACTGGCTCCTACTGGGCTCCAAAAGCTCTGCACAGCATCCCAGAAACCCAGACTGGAAACACCCCTGCAGTGCTGCCAGCACAGCCCATGAAGGGTCCCAAACGCTGGGCTCTCCCCACAGTAGCTGCAGGAGAGCTGCTTATCCAGGGTGAAGAACAATTTTCACCTGGCCCAGAATTCACACTGAGCTTTCAAACAGCATAAACCACAAAAGGTTCTTGATAGAGGAGCTCTCTCAGCAACGGGCACTCTGCAGATACCCTAAAATCCCATTGATCCTACTCTTGCAGAGCACTGCAGGAACAGATGTCTTGCAGGGACAGCCTCCACATGTGGAAGGGCAAAACTGCTGAATCTAAACAGATCACAACACCCTGTTGAATTCTTCCTAACATCCAGAAGTGCTGCAGATCCCAGTCAGGATAAAAGCAGGAAAATTAGAAGAGGGCAGTCTGGACAGCACTGCTTGTCCTGCTCCATGATCAGGGTGGCTCCTTCGCACCAGCACGTTTGGGAATGGCAAAGGAAGCACCCAACATAAGGAATTCTATTCTAAATCATACATTCAATGACAATTCCACGTTCCTCATTCACCTTGGCAAACAAGGTTTCCCAAACATAAAGTCCAGGAGCAGCTCTTAAAGGGGAGGGGCTGGATTTCTTACAGCTGCAGTACATTTATATCACCTCTCTCTTTCAGGCTGTGATGTTTCTGGCCCCAAAAACGCTTTCGGAGTGGGGCTTAAGTGACCACAAAGGATCAGCATCATCCCTTCAGCTTTGGCCAGTGGATCATCAGTCGATGACATGCTCTGATTCTCAGTTTCACATTCCTTGTTTCCTGAAAATCTGCTGGCAGATGCTCAAGTCCTGCTGGTGACAAACCCAGAGGGCTGGAGTTGGAGAATGGCTTTGAGGCAGTACCTGGAAAAAGCATCACCTTTCCTGGGATATCTGCCTCACTGGAAGGAACCATGAGCAACACCAGCACTCTTCAGGAAAAGCCTGTCCCCATGACTAATCCACCTGATGCAAAGAAACAGGAAAGGATGGCATTTTCTGAGGAACATGCTGCATGCTTCCCACTGGGAAACACCTTTCCAAGCTGTGTTCAGGGCACACTCTACCTGAGCAGCCTCCCCAGAAGACCCAGAGTGCAGCTACTGCTTCCTTAAAATACATCAGGGAAAAAACAAAACATCTGGGACCCTCACTTGTTTCTGTGGATTCCACCCAGGGCAGCACAAAGACAGCTCTGGAGAGAGGCTTCTTCTCCCTTTCCGCAGCCAGAGGGGCACCTAGATGGAAAGGAACACATTTATGGCTTCCTAGGCTGGCAGGACATCCCCCCCGCAGGCTCACAGCCAATTCCTTTGACCTCAGCCCTTGGCATCTTTTGGGGATTCCTTCCAGACAGGCAGTGAGGAGTGGCAGAGTCAGGGCTGCAGACAGGAGCACAGACCTCCCTCTCCTCCCCACTGGAACTGTGCCTTGCACACAGGTTACAGCTTTGCAGCAGCATTTTACAGCCAGGGACAGAGCTGCCAGTAAAATCAGCTTCAATTTACATCAGAACTCTACTTAAAGGTGTCTAATGGCAAAATTCTTTGAAAAGGGAGCAGGACTGAGCCCAAAGTCAGCAGCAAACCCTCAAGAGGATTAAAGTACCCAGAGTTACATTAGTAAGGATTAAATAATAATAAAATCCAGAATTCTGGAAAGGACAGAAACCCTCGCACACAAAGGCGCAAGCCAGATCCTAAGTGAGGGTAAGGAAAAAATTTTCCCTGTGGGCAAACTATTCCAAGATCACTCAGTTCACAATAATTTACTTCCTTCCCACAAACATTCAGCCTCTGTCAGGAATACAGGAGACATCGAAGAACACACTGGATTAACACTGTGCTTCCCATGCTTCACACAGGGGCATCCTTGGGACACAAACTGCCAAGCTAGGAATAATCCCAAATCCTCACACAGAGAGGTCAAATCCCCTGAAATGACCCAAAAATTGGTGCAAGGTGCTGGCTCACCTTCCAGCTGGCATGGAGCCACAAGTTTGTGCTTGCCTTCTCCATGAAGGACTCCAGAGCCATTCCAGCTGCTACAGGTGCAGTCAGGAGCTACAAGGCTGAATTCACCTCACAGCAATTTTTAAGCTTTCAAGTCGGTAGGCAGAGGCATCTATAAATTGTGTGATATTTTATTGAAACCATGTGTCAGCTGAATGTATCACAATGGAGATTTCAATGCACACTATCCAGGCCTGGATATAATCCCATCAGGTTTGGAAACTCGATGCTAGACTACCAGGAATTTCCCTGCAGAGGGCAATATCCTGGTTTAATTTCTGGGAGAATTAACCCTTGTTCAGAATAGTCTGATGGTCACAAACTCTATTTTTTTTTTAATGCTTTAGGGAAAACATGTCTTGGACTCTACTCACTGGATGCTGAGAGACAAAAGACATTCTCAGGATGTTACACATCAAAGAATTTCCTTGTCCCTGAGTTAAAAGTATGCTCAAGTTGAATCAAAAAAATAGCAAATATCAGCCATTTAAAGCAAAAATATTTTACAATTATCCCCCAAATCATGATCATGAAGCAGGATATTGAGACTCCATGACAGAATTCATACACATGAGAACACATGAGCAGATCGTGTCTCATCCTGCCTCATTCTGGTGTCACTTCAGGGCAGGGCAAGGTTCTTTTTTTGGAAATTCAAAGTGTAAATGAGGTGAAGATAAAGAATGGTCTAATCAGCATCTTAAGGTGTTACTCCCAACAATCTGACAATGAACTACATCAACTTGCACAATTAAAAAATAGGTGTACTTGAACCTACATAACCTGTAAAAGAGGGAAGATTTGTCTTGCTATCAATAAGCACCTGAAGCTCCATCTCAAGTGAAAAAGTCCATTCAGTCCACATTGTGGAGTTCTGCATAACACACAATAAAGACAATTTTATTTTAAAGCCCCTTCTGGGGTAAAAATGGTTTGGCTGGGAACACACTACTCATCTGTCTCAAAACTGCTTGGATTAAATGATGTAGCACTAAGAGTTTCATAAATGAAAAGCAAACTTCCTCCTGACTTTTTCTTACTCATTTGTCCAGGACTAGAAATTCTGTTCTTACTGTGATTTCCAGATGGGAATTCACATGGATCATCACTGCCTGGTTTCTAAAGTGGAAAGAAGAAGTGCTAGCTAAATGACTGAGCAGCACTGAAGAAGAGATCCTGACTCCAAAAAACCTGTTAACGAACAAAATGAAATTAAATTTAGCCAGGGGGATGCAGGATCCTCCTCTCCACAATCACCAGAGGCAATCATGAACACCAACCCTTCTGCTTAGGCTGAAAGGAAAAGGTGTCAGAAAGGTGATCCCTGTACTCCTCTGCCTTTCCGGTTATGAAGATCCTTAGGATGGAAGCTACTGAGAATACTTAAAATACTGAAGGTGTATGGGTTTGTTTGCTATTCAGGTTCAACATTGCTGAGATGCCAACAAGCAGCTAAACAGAAAAACGTCAGGCTGAAAGAGGAATTTGGAATAATCACTGGCATAGCTGTTGTACACCTCTTTTGTTGCTAAATTCCAACCCACATTGGAAGATGGAAAGTGCATCCCTCACTGGATATACCAGGGATGGATTTCTGCCTTCACTAAAACTCTCCTGGCATCTTGAGGACAAACTGAGGGATGACCAGAACAGTCTGGGATTACTAAAATTCTTATCCTCTTTTTATTGAAATAAATATATTTCTCTATCATTTACCTGCCTAGGAACTCTGTAAAAGATTAGTTTCCAACTATTAACATCCAGATTTCTGTAAACATGATCTATTTGGGCAGCATCTGAGAAAGAATTGCATATTAGCAATTTTCTGTATAAGATGATCTGAAGATCACAGAATTATAAACAACTTGAAAGCCTCCTCTTCTAAAATCTCTGATTAAAACTACCCAGAGGGACACTGCTCCTCTCCAGAGCTATGGAACTGCAGGACTTGCAGAACATCAAACCCTCCCATGTGTGTCCTGCTCCTGAGCACGTCTTTGGGACTGGGACAGAAACACACTGGATATCCAGGAACTGGTTCCAAATTTCACCCACCTCAGACAGAGAAAAGGTCACAGAATTACAAAATATTCTGGGTTACAAGGGAGCCACAGGAATCACGAGTGCAGCCCCTGTCCCTGCCCAGACCCCCCAACAATCCCAGCCTGTCCATCCCTGGCAGCGCTGTCCAAACGCTCCTGGAGCTCTGGCAGCCTCGGGGCCGTGCCCATTCCCTGGGGAGCCTGGGCAGTGCCCAGCACCCTCTGGGGGAAGAACCTTGCCCTGAGCTCCAGCCTGACCATCCCCATATCTTGGGATAAGTATCTCCAATATCTCAGGTTTTAAACTTAAAATTTCTTCACACTGCAAACTCCTGAACTAAGTTTCTTACTATTTGCTTAATTCCTGCACTGAAATTTATCATCCTTGGTCACAGCCCATTGGTCACTTACATGTGCAGATGAACATATTCATCTCCCTGTTTGGCAAATGGGAATCTAAACACATTAGGAAAATAAAATCCGTTTTTACAGCTCTCCCCAAGGAGCAGGAGAATTATTAAATAAGAGCACTGGAAAATGAATCAGGCAGTTGTAAATGATTCAGGGGTCACCGTGGTGGCTGCACGTGGGTGTGCACACACACAGCATTCACTGTATCACATTTTTCACTGGGCAAGGTGTCAGTGAGTGCAACAAAGCAACTTCCTGGGCTCTGCTCTGCTATCCCCCAGAAAAGTAAAACAAATCAAAAAGTTACATTTACTTTAAGGAAACATTTATGTTGCAAATTAATCAAGAAACAGAGATGCTAAAAGGTCCTTCCTCAACCATAAATTAACACCAGCAAACCACCTCCACATCCCATCCCTGTCAGAACATTACAAACGCTGTATCCTGTATGAGTAAGGTGTGGGCAAGAAAACCTTCATTTTGACTACATTAATTTCATGGTTTAAATTCACAGTCCTCCAAATGTTTTTGCACATGCAAGACGTTAGCACTGTGCCTCCACAGTTAACATTTGCAAGGCATATTCCAGCCCACATCCCTGCTTCTAACCTTTCACTGGTTTGTTTTTTCAATTCCTTCTCAGGCTGAACTTTCTCACACTTAGTCAGAGCCCAAAGGGAATATGTTTTTAAAAGATCATATCAATCACTTTTATTTACGGGGTTCTGAAATATTTATTGTGTATTCCATTTTGGAAAAAAAAATGCACTTTCTGTTTTTCCTCACTGTAACTGCAGTGGAGACACACATGGACGTACACCTGTGCCCAGGTGATGAATTTGAGGGCATCTGGCTGAGAAACTGGAAAGGAAAATATTCTGTCTGCTGCCTAGAGCATCGTTAGAGCCAGTGAACATTAGTGACCCTCCCCATCAACTGTCCTGTCGTAGCCCAGCACACAGGCACACACAGTAAGTATGAGCAGCTACAAATGGGGAAGAAAAAAGTACACTCAGGATGCATTTATATTAAATATATCTATTTTATTAAATTTTCAAAAATAGCTCTTCTGAAGATAATTTTGGCACTTCTTGCCACCCTATTTATCTTTAAGAGCAGGTATTTTAAACCCTGTGACTCTGCAGCAGGTGCTGTGAATCTCTGCCTTTGCATTTGCTCCTGAGCTGCTCATTAGGCTGTGTGGTGACACTGTCTGACAAATTCCAATGACCACATTTTGCTTCTCCTGCAGCCTGAGGGTGGTCTGAAACATCCAGATATATCCTCACCTGTGAGATGGTATTTGTGATTTTCAAAACGTATTTGCGAGCAAGGAGAAGGGGCTCAACACAACAGAAAAGCCAAGAGACATCAAGAAATATCAGGTTGTGTTATTTGGGATCAGTTGGGATTTTGTGGGATGTGGCCCAGGAGTTTCTAGTCTGTGGGGCTGGTCACAGTGAGCATTAATGTTCTCTGACAGCTGCTCCTGTTTATGCCAGGGTTTAAGGCACAAGAGAAGGATGCTCAGGGATGCTCTGGGCTTACATAGAGGATGTCTGTACACTGGGCTCTGAAGCACCTCCCAAAACAGGGGGGGCACTGGAGAGCTGTGCAGGATTAACCTGCTGGCAGGCAAAGCACTGGGATCTGCTTTTGAGGAACAGCACAAAATCCAGTTGTGCCTCTTGAACAAAACTCCATGTACACAGGAGCACGAAATGGAGACAGAAAGGCCAGGATCTACCATAAAACAACCATTAGTGGTCTTCCAGCCTCCAGCAAACGTCCATGAATTGCCATAGTAACAACTGCGACACCCCAGGAATGGAAGCCAGCAGAGCAGTAGAACTGGCTTGTACAGGAGCTCTTTTTCTTGTTTACCTGCCCATCCCCCTGGCTGGTGTCACAATACAGCCTGGTAGCACAGCCTGCTTTACACTGCAACTTGCTTGTGATGGTCCTCAAAAAAGGTGTCACCAGGGAGAACTCACAGCACAACCCCCACTGTCAGCAAGCTGTCCTGATTCAGCCAGCCTGACTGACACACTGGAGACCAAGGCTCCCGAAAGCACCACATCCTGAGGCTTCCCACTTTTAACAGTGTTTTATTTAAAGAACCCAGCAATGGAAGGACTCTTCACTACAAAGTCAATCAGCACTGCTCCCCCAGACTCAGGAATTCTCCCCTGGGAAAAACACTCACGACATCCCAGATCACTCATCAGACATACCCGAAGTTAATGCATCAGTGGTACTTTGAGATACCTTCAGCTTTTAGCAATCCTTCCCTACCCACTTCCCTGTGCATTTCCTGGTTTCTTTCCCAGGACACAGAACTGTAATCCAAAGGTTGTGCCCAGCACTAGCCGGGCTGCAAGCCCAGGGACTGCACTTTATTCCATTGACACTCACCCGTTTGTTGCCTCTGGCAAGTCACTTTCTTTCTGTCCTGCTGCTTCCTGCCTGCCTGCAGAATTCCAAACTTCTCTGGGAAGTGATCTGAGACTCAGCCAGGCAAAGGGCTTAGAACTATTATGGACTGGGAGCACTACCTGCTGTATCTGTTAACATTTGGTATTTTGGTATTGAAAGGCCATTGCTAAGGTGAAATGAGGCAAGTGTCACATTAACATTTGCCAGAGCAAGCTGAGTTCTGCCCTGGGCTGGTCTGAAGAGGCAGAGCACTGTAAGAAAGAGCAGCAGTGAGAAGGCAGAGCAAAGCTCTGGTGCCTACACACTCTCAGGTGAACTTCATGGGCAAGCATAAAACTCAGTTCCCCTTCAAGCTCTGCAAGCCAGTTATGGTTACTCTGAAGATGTTCTTGTATATAAACTCCTCTTTCCTACAGAAAAGGATGGTACTACATTCCAACAGGCTGAATATTCCAACTACAGAGCCAGAATCCGAGACTGGTTGGGGCTGGAAGGGAGTTCTAAAAATCACCTTTTTCCACCCCTTGCCACGGGCAGGGACACCTCCCACTGTCCCAGGCTGCTCCAAGCCCCAATGTTCAACCTGGCCTTGGGCACTGCCAGGGATCCAGGGGCAGCCACAGCTGCTCTGGGCACCCTGTGCCAGGGCCTGCCCACCCTCCCAGGGAACAATTCCTGCCCAATATCCCATCCAGCCCTGCCCTCTGTGATTCTGTAGCTGTGTCCCCAACCTGGGACATGTGCACTGAATACAACCCACTGAACACACCCCTCTCCACACCCTGGCACAGTGCAAACACCTGCTCAGGTGAGAGGAGCTGCTGCCTCAGCCGTGTCCCTGCCCCCACAGGGCCCTAGACCCCCTCTTGCCCCTGGCTTTATTCAGCGACCTGTCCCAGTGCCAAGAATGTCCTATGGAATGTGAACAGCAGGAGGGAGGCTGTTTGTTCAGTTTGTTACTCTCCTAAACATGACTGGAATTCCCGTGGAGAATGAGAGCACAGACCCAGCCCAAACACCTTCCCTGAGGACTTCTCAGAGTCTGGAGCAAACCACATAGGCACATGAGCATCTCAGAAAAGACCTGCAAATTCTTCTGTGGGAACAGTCAATTCCCCAAATGACAAACTAGCCACACCTGTCTAGGAAAAGATATCAAATAGACTGTTTTTTCAAAATGACCCTCTTCTCTTCCTCGTCCTTGCCAGTTAAAGTTGGTAGCAGTCAGACAAGTCTCTTTAACACATTAGCACTGTGGGTTGCATTGTTTTCTTCTCTCTCATGTGGGAATTCTGGTCTTGGACCCTGAGCCAAGGCTAGAAAAGGAGCTCCCAAAGCCATGCAGCCGTGTCCCTGTGAGCACATCCCCCCTCAGAACCACAGAGCTGTCGCTCTTCAAGAATGGGTCCAAAAAAATAAACGGAGTGCCAGAGACACCATCTACCGACGATAAACCCCAAAGGCTGAAAATAACCAACTAAATGCAACAACTTTTCCTCAAGGGAGTCTTCAAAGTGCTTTCTCAGCTGGAAATCTAAACACCACTGTCTCCTCTTTAGGCAGGCCGTGAGCAAACAACAGATCTCAGCTGAGTCCCAGCTGGCCCCACTGCTCCCTTCCTCCCAGGAAGGAAAAAGGCCAGGATGGGCCTTCCCCCAGCAGCCCCTGTGACCACAGCCCCTCAGAGCTGAAGGCAAGGGCACGTTCCAGCACAGCCTCACCTACCAGTCAGTCCCTCGTCCTCCCCACAGCCCAGGCTCGCTCTCACACCCAGACTTTGCTTCCCAAAACAGAGCTGGTTGCTCATGGGCAGCCCAGGGAGCACAGCACAGAACTGAACTACAGCCCTGTGCTCTGCACAGGCACCAGCTGAGGTGTCACCTGGCACACAAGGCTGCCTGCACCAGCACTTTCTGGGTGACCACTGGTGGCTGTGAGTAACACTTGGCTCCAGTAAGTGACCATGGAGAAAATCTGATCAGCTTTTCAAATCCTGCAGCTTGTGATGTGAACTAATGTAGTATAATGTAGTTATGTGAACTAATCCAGGGCCCCACTGCTGATCAAGGGACTCCTCACTCACAGGTTCAGGATGGATGCAATCCATGCCCCAAAGAGAAGCACAGGAGAGAAAACAACACCTTCCTGTATCCCTTAAATACTGAGAAATTTTGGGAGAGGGCAGCAAACCATGCCTGCAGAGACCATGAATGTAGAGGTTCCCAATGAGATAGAAATAGCAGAGGAAGATTGGAACAATGCAGACATCTGTAAAAGAGAGGGTGTAAACAGCCAGATTAGGTCACAGAGGAACAGCAATGCAGCAGTGGGCAAAGCAAAAATAGCAGGAAAGGAAAGATAAATAAAAAATTCTTTAAATATATGAGAAGCAAACAGACTGACAAGGAGACAAGAGAGCCATTGAGTGGAAAAACAAGAACAGACGTTTAGAAGCAACGAGGGTAGGCCAGGGATTTAATCCAGCCTCAGAGGGGAAGGCACAGGGAGCAAAGAAGAGAGCTGAGTTGTTTCCCTGCAGCACAAGAAGGGAAGAGGAAGATACTTTGTCAAAAAATTACAACCATGTGCACTGAGGCACAGCAGCACGGGCCCAGCAGTCTCACATGCACTCTGCAGTACAGGTGACATGTCCAGGCTGTCCCTCCAGCAGGGCATGGCCACGGTGGATCCTTCTTCCCCTTTCCCTACCTCACCACTCACCATCTCCCCATTCTGGTGGCTTGGTTTGCCTCAACCTCTTTCAGCTAGATGAGACTGTTTTGGGATATGAGTGTGGCAGGTAAAAAAGGGGTCAGTAATTCCTGCAGAGGGGATGAGGCTGGACTCTGCATGAAGATGGAAGCAGTTCCTGCCTCCCCTACTGCTCCCTGCTCCATCTCCAGTGCTACCACAGTGACTTCTTGGAAGCCTGGTGTAGGGAACAGCAGCTTTTTACTGTTCTGTCCCAGACTTCTGCCCATGATGTTCCCTTCTCCCCCTCTCTCCACGACCCAGACACCACAGAAGAGGCATTTACATCCACAGAAATCCTTCTATAGCTCCAGCAACATCGAGTCTGCCCACACAGCAAAGGTGTGAGCCCTCATGTCTTTTTTCTCTCTTCACACCTCACTCTGCCCTATCTTTTCCAGCCAAAAGAAGTTCCCACAACAGGTGGGAAGGGGAGAAGTTCACTTACAGAAAAAAAAGTATCTCTCTGCACAAGGTGGTTCCCAAGCTCTGGCTAAAGTACCCAATACCCACCCAGGATGCACACAGCCTAGCCCAGAACCCAGCAGTGCCTGGCAGCGAAATTCAGAGCAAGGCAGCCAGGAGATGAGACTGGAAAGCCTCAAGGTAAGTAAAACACCAACAGGCAGCTGAGCAATGAAAGAGAGACAGCAAAGGAGGTGACAGGAGCTTGGGAAAGAGTTTCCTTGCCCTTTACAGAGCTGGACTCTGTCAAGGGAAAGAGAAAGGCTCAACTGCAGAGCCCAGCTCCTCCTGTGAGTAGTACACTGTGTGTACACACTGATGTGGGACGGCTGCTTGCTACTGAGATGTTTCAGCTCAGGGCTGAGATCTCCATTCCCCACCTGTAGTGAAGTCAGTCCTGCTTCCTTTTGCGATAGAAAGCCAAGACCCCCCCTATGCTAATGCCAATTGTTCACCTATCACAGAACACGGTGAAGAAAGAGTTCAGAAGGGGCGGTCTGGTTGTACTTTTTTTCTTTACTATTTGTCTAACATTTCTATACCCACCCAGGGTAAGTTTGGTGCTTCCAAGCTGCCGTCTGCAACCACCAATGTTCGAAACTTACCTTTGCAGTGGGAATCATGGCTCTCACCTAACACACAGCAAAACCCAGGTGGGCAGAGACCTCAGGAGATCTCTGATCTGACCTCTGCTCAAAGCTGAGCCTGCTCCGAGCTCGGTCCTGGTTACTTGGGACTTAACCCAGGCCGGTCTTGTAAACCCCAAGGATGCAGGACACAGCTCTCTGGACAGCCTGCTCCACAGCAGGAGGGAGCGCTTTTCCTTCAACGCAGCCTCAACCTCCCTTCTCTCCACTTCATGCCCATTATCTCTCAGCTCTCCTGTCACCGGGGACTGCGTGGCTCCATCTTCCCACTCACCCCTCACAGGGCTCACGAGTCTGTCTCCAGCTCCCTCTGGTGCCATCTCTTCCACTGCTGCCCCGGCCCTCTCTCCTCAGCCCTGGGCCGGCTCTGGCTCTCCCTCCCCGCGGCTGGGGCACACCCCCAAACTGCAGCTTAGGGTTTAAAAATCATACATCTAGACACCGCTAGGGAGGCTGGCAGTGCTCTACCCCTCCCCCGCAAAGAACGCAGGGGGAGCTCCGTTCATGGTCCCTTCACAGGGCAGCGCCCGGGGCACCGCACTCCCCTCACGGCGGCGGGACAGCGAAAACGGTCCGAGCCGCTGGGCCGTGAGGGGCGCGCCCCGAGAGACCCCCGGGTCGTGAGGGGAGTGCCCCGAGAGACCCCCGGGCCGTGCCCGCGGCCCCGCCGTGCCGTCAGAGACCCCGAGCCGTGCCCGCCCGCTCCGCTCCGCCCCGCCGCCTCCCGCCATCTCCGCGGCGGGGCCGCCCCCTGCCGGGCGCCTGCGGTACGGCCCCCCCGCGGCCCCGGCCCCGGCCCCGGCCCCTCGCGCCCCGCTGTACTTACTGCCTTGCGAGGCTCCTTCCCCTGAGGCAGCTTCGGTGTCTGCAAAGAGAAAGAGCAGCGCTTAGATCCGCCGGCCGCGCTGCCCCGGCCCCCACCGCCGCCTCGCTCGCTTCCTCTCCGCGCGGTGCCCGGCCCGCCCGGCCCCTCGCGGGACCTGGGGGCTCACCGGGGCTGCGAGGCCGGACATGGCCCACAGGGGCTGGTGGCTAAAGAGAGCTGCCCACGGTCATATAATGGTGTGGGCTGGAAGGAGCATTAAAGTCCATCCCATTCCATCCCTGCCATGGGCTATCCCAAGCTGCCCCAATGTCCAACCTGGCCTTGGGCACTGCCAGGGATCCAGGGGCAGCCACAGCTGCTCTGGGCACCCTGTGCCAGGGCCTGCCCACCCTGCCAGGGAACAATTCCTGCCCAATATCCCATCCAGCCCTGCCCTCTGGCAGTGGGAGCCATTCCCTGTGTCCTGTCCCTCCATCCCTTGTCCCCAGTCCCTCTCCGGCTCTCCTGGAGCCCCTTCAGGCCCTGGCAGGAGCTCTGAGCTCTCCCTGGATCCTTCTCCTCTCCAGGTGAGCACCCCCAGCTCTCCCAGCCTGGCTCCAGAGCAGAGGGGCTCCAGCCCTTGGAGCAGCTCCGTGGGCTCCTCTGGACTCATTTAACAGCAAGCGCTGTGAACCCAGGAAAGTGAGCAGTGAACAGCACACCCGGCTCAGCTCCCCTGGGATTTGGCACAGCCGGCTCCACCACCGTGCCTGCCCTCCACAGGCAGCGATGGCAAAGCCTCCACAAGAGATGGGCCACAAGAATTCCCCCAGGGGGATTCTGTCCTGGTCCTACTGAAGGCAGATGGAGAAGGGAGAAAAAGCTCCCTCCACTGTCGTGTGTGGGACTGCAAGAAGCACAGAGCAGAGATCGTGTTCAAGCCCTAAATGAATGCAACAGGCAAAGCTGCGAGCTGGAGAACAAACCCCAAAGTTACAAGTCAAGGATCATAAACGATTAGGATTTTCAGGCCAGTCTGAAGTGTTTCATATTCATCCTAAATTACATATACTGTATGTCACATTATCTAATAATGTAACTGTGTTGCAAAACATTCCATATGTCTGTTGGAATGATGCTTGCACTACACTGGAAACCACAGCTGCAGAATAGCACAGCGTTTTTGAATTTACAATTTTCAACCTTAAGTAATGAGCACTGTTTGCATTTAATTTCCTTATTTCTTAAAAATAATAAAAACAAATGATTGTGGGTTTGGAAGTCTGTACATTTCTACTTGATTAACCTGCCTGATTAGATCATTTTTCTAGGCAACGGTATTAATTTGGCACAACTTCATAAACTCAGGGGCCAGATCAGAAACCCTCAGTATCAGATGCAGAACCTTAACAGCAAAGCTGTTAAGGATTTTTCCACAGCTGCTACTTTTTTGAATTCCCACCCATCATTCAAGGAAAAGCAGCTATGGCACAATAGATTTATGCAAAATACTGTCCTGGTGTTCACAAGCAATGGCATAAGCAAACCATAAAAGATATGCACTGTTTAAAAAGCTTAGAAAGTACTTTAGTCAAATTTAACAAGAATCAGGCAACACACAAAATTTGAGGAACAGCCATTTCTGAACTGCGTCAAGAAATGTTGTTACTCTTAGTCATAAGACAAAGTATTCATGAATTTAAAAACTACCAATTAAAAATCCCCTTACAGCCCACTCTATATCACCTTTGAGGTCAGACCAAGTAATTACAGTTGTGAAACAAAAGATGAATTTCTGAGAAAGTTGCAAAAGTCAGTAAGAATAGGGAGGTGGGCAGGGAAGCTGGAAAATGGGTCAGTTAACTCTTGTGTCCCAAGAAGCTTTCTGCATCTCATATGAGTATCTGCCTGCAGACTGGGAAATGTGCATGGGAAAATGGATCTTGGGATGCAGGGCAGAGGGCAAAGGATCTCTTCAAAACTCATCTAGTATTTTCAGTAACAAATAAACAAATGAATCCTAACTTTCTACAGTTCAGGAACACCATCTCTCCTCAGGAATGGTTATTCCTCTATTAGTTTTCTACTCCTCACCTCAAAATCCTTTCAGTGACAGAACCACTTTAACTCAGACTCCAAAAAATGTGCACTTTGGAAAAAAGCATTTTTCCATATTCACCATTTGAATGAGTCATCTTCCTTTTCATATTTTTTGAATTGAGCAGAACCCATTCTTGGAAAACATTAATCTGAAACTTGAAAAGCTTTGAGAAGTTTTTTAACAACTGGTGAAACTCGAAACTTTGCCTGAAGAATCCAGCCCCACTCAGAGGATCCAGGATCTGTTGTGGTGAGGGCAGCCTGGCCCTCAGCTGGCACAGCCCTGTGGGGAGGACATGGAGAGCTGATGGGCTTGGGGAGAGGCAATGCAACAACTTATAATGTAAATAAATAATAATGAAAAACAACTTGAGCAAAATCATCAGTCAACCCAGAAAAGCTTATCTGGAAACAGAGAACTTCCACCAATTCTTGGGCTAGAGGCGATATATCCTGCGAGGGTTAAACTCGAGCCTTGCTATTTTCTTTCTTTGCTTTTGGAAGAATTCTGCTTTGGGTACAAATCTCCCTTGCTTGGCCTCAGCCCAGAGGTTTATAAATTTGCTGTTTGAAAGTCTAATAAAGCAATTTCAGCCCTTTTTTTGGGAGTTATCTAAAAGCAAAATAATTTTCCTGACTCAAAACATGCAGATGCTTTGTTGCTCATGTTGCTTAAACACGACCCAACCGTACAAAGCAGAACTTTCTAGCTGACTAACTCCTGAAGGCAATCCAAACCTTTTAATGACCTGAAAAACCCCACACAGCTAAAATAAAAGCACCAGAAGCAAAACATGTCTAAGCCCCGGGTTGTGTGTAGGTGAAGTGGTAACATTTGGGCCAGAGCCTTCCATCGGCACCGGGAACGTGCAGCCCCTCTGCTCCAGCTGGACTGCAGCACGAGAAAGGAGCTGGGATCCTGCAGGGCTGCATGGCAGCCCACAAAGGAGCCTTTCAGCTCCACAACACAATTTTTTAAATTTTTTTTTATTTGTCAGTTTTGGGGAGGCGAAGGGGAAGGAACACAACCTCTTCCTTTCTTCCTTGATGAAACATAGTGGGGAAATTTCTTACCTACGTTTCTGGTTCTTTGCAGAACCCTTACACAGGGATTTCCGTGCTTGGATCTCGGCTTTCAGCAAAAGCAGAATGGGAACTTGTCCCTGTGAGGCAGCACATCCTGAGCAGAGCTGCCTCAGCCCTTCTGCCAACTGCCAGAGCAGTCGCTCCCTGAAATTCTCCAGCCAGTGGTCTGCACCACAGGGAAGGCTCAATAAACTAAGAAAATGCCCTGTTTTATAGTATAAACTCCCCTGCTCCTGAAAGCAGACGAGAAAAGAAGTCAGCCTGAAGAACACGGGTCACCTCCAATGCAGTTTGTCTGCCACAGAGAGCTGGAGTGGAGGCAGGTGCAACTATAAAAAAAAAAAATCCAGAAAATTTCTCAAAAAAACGCCCATTGCAAAGAAAAATGTAATGTTGCCAGGCCAAAACTCTTCATGTGGAACTGAACAGCTCAAAGGATGAGAAGACATTAAGTTCTGCAGAGGGCAAAACAAGCAGTGGATAAGGATGGATGAGCAGAGAGCATGACAGACCTTCCCCCTGCTGTAAGGCCCAGGTGGGCTCTGGACACAAAAACCAGCTCAGAAATAACCCTGGTCAAAGCAAGGACAACTCGAGGCCCCCAAACCTTGCATTTTGTGCCACTGAGTGGTGGTGACAGATGGGCTGGTGACACAGATGTTTTGTTCTGCCCCAAAGATTCAAAGCAGATCAGCACCAGTTTCTCTGCTCTCTCCTGGCCTGAACCTTTTCTATCTCCTGCTCTGTCATCTGCAGCACCACCCCAGGGCTTGGCCAAGGTCGGCAAGTGACACAGGAACCACACAGACAAGCAGAGAACACAGACCTGGGATGGGTGTATCCTTCAGCAAATCCCAACCAGCAGCTACTGCTCCTGGAATGGCCAAAAATCCTAAAGAGAAGAAAGGGGCCTCCGTTTGTTCTAGCTTCTCTGATGCTGGTGAGTCTCCCAGGATCTGTCCAGCTTTGGGAGAGGCAAATATTACGTGGCCAGACCTTGGGAAAACCGTGGCCGGCACCCAGAAAATCCATCCTGCAAAGAGGGAATCCAGGTCCTGCCATTGCAGTCTGGCTCCTCCCTTGCCCAGCCAGAAAGAAAGGACTGAAGGATTTAGGATTCGAGTTTCTGGCAGCTGAGAGCTGCACTGACTGGGCTAAGGGAGCTCACATTGCCGTGCTTTGAGGAAAGCAGCCCTGGGAGAGCTGGCTGCCAGTGCCTGGCACTGGATCTGAGACATGGACCGGAGATCACAGGGAGAACAGTAACGTGCAAGGTGACACCCTCAGTGCAGTGATCCCACCACATCATCCCACCTTTGTCACCCAGGGGCAGTACCAGCCCCTTCGCCTCTATGAAGCCTTGGGGCAATAAAAGCATCTTTCACAAAAATCTCCTTCACTCCTGCAGTCTTCTGCCATCCCAGCACCATTCCTGGTCCAGTCCATGCACAGCTTACACTGGATAATATCACACAGGGCTTTCCTCCAAAGAATGCTTCCTTCTTTTTTCCTGTCCACCCTTAACCTTTCACTGCAGGTTATTCCTCTGCAGCCAGGCATACTCTGCTCCCTGCCTCAGCTCCCTGGGAGAATCCCACTGCCAGAGCTGCATCATGTTTGCAGCTTCATTTCTTGCTGAAGAGGGTAGATGAATAAGTAACTCATTTGTATCTTTATTGTCTTAAGGCAATTTGAATGCACTTTAAATGCATCCATTTACAGTAACATAAACCAACACTTTCTAAGTATCACAGATCTAAATTCTGCTTCTCCAGCACTGATGTGAGAATTAGTGATAAATTTCTACATTCAGAATTTTGAAAATTTCCATCTTCTGCAACTACACATGATAAAGACCTTGGAAGCAAAAGGTAAAGTCATGTCTCCACTGAGTTCATGTCAAAACTATGGACATCAAATGTACAGGTCTATGCTGATATATGCACCCATATAATTTAATATATTGCTTAATTTCATTATCAAAATTTATATAAATATAAATTAATCAGATCACACACTAGGAGGTGACCTCATGCTAACAGAGCTTCTAAAATTCTAGCTGAATTAAAGATCCCATAGTTCTTGGGGAAAAGAAGTAAAATTAAAGCAATCCTTGTCCCACATTTAAATACTACAATTATTATTGAAAAAATATTGCAATGTTGTGATGTAATGGCAAAGCATATCCCTGTTATTTTAGGGATTTTTTTCCTTAAGCTGCAGAGTGAAGTTACTTGAAGCTACATTTAAAGGACTTCAAGGAATTTTGCTGGTATTTAGAAAAGAAATACCAGCATGGAAAAACAATTCTGTGTATCCAGAGGTACAGAAGCAGCTCTGTCATATTAAACGGCACACAAGGAATATGAAACCATGCAATTAAGGATGTGTTATGAGACTGTGATAAACTCTGAGCAGTTACTTCTCAGCTGTGCATGTGTTAACTTTCAAGAGTTTGACCATTTAGAACATAATATTAGCCTTCATTGTTCTTGGATTTTCAACCACTGGTTACACCTGAGGAGCTAAAGCAGATTCTCCTGCCAGCCTGGCACAGTGACGCCAGTGCTCACCTCAGGGAACAGGAAACAAACCCAGAGAAAGGCTCAGGAGGAGCTGCTTTCCAGTCCCTGCTGTTCTGCTATTTCAGAGCTCCAAATCCTGCAAACTATACTTTGATTGTATAAACCACCTCAAACTTTCACATTTCTGCAATTAAGCAACATTGGATTGTTCAGTCTTACAGAAAACTCAGACAAAGCCACTCCTGACCAAGCACGAGACCTTTCATGCACACAGTACATTTGGGAAGTGACCTGAGCTGACAGCAGGGGCACAGAGGCAGCTCAAGGAACATTTTGATTTGAACATAAAAACACAGCAGTCACAATGCCCATATCTGATTTATATCCTCCCAGGCTGACTTCTCTGGGATGGATGGAACTCCCAGCCAGGCAGGAGCTCAGAGCACGTCAGGGAGATGCCACCACAGTGCTGGCACTGGGACCTGCCAGGTGAAACTCTGTGATCTGAGCTGCTCCTGCACACAGTGATGCCCTCAGAGCCCTGGGCAGTAAATATTGCCCCGAACACAGGAGCTGCTCCTGACCTGGGGAGAAATATTGCTGGAATAAAGAGCCACAAAACTGAGACAGCTCCAAAGTTTATCACTGGGCCCCTCTCCATGGGACACCCCAGAGAAGAATTACTGATGACCAGGGAAGCAGCAGTGCAGCCTTCAAGACCTTCCTGAAAATAGACATAAAATCACAGAATGTCCTGGAAGGGACCCACAGGGATCACTCAGGTGTCCAATTCCTGTCCCTGCCCAGACCCCCCAACAATCCCAGCCTGTCCATCCCTGGCAGCGCTGTCCAGACGCTCCTGGAGCTCTGGCAGCCTCGGGGCCGTGCCCATTCCCTGGGGAGCCTGGGCAGTGCCCAGCACCCTCTGGGGGAAGAACCTTGCCCTGATCTCCAGCCTGAGCCTGCTCTGGGCCTGTGTTATCCCAGGATTCCCAAGATTGCAGCAGGACTGAGATACCTCTGTGTGCTCGCACATGGGTCTGGAAACAGTTGTAATACTTGTATTTCTTCCCACATATTCCACACTCGTAAGACCCTGAAAAACAAGAGAGAGAAGCACACATGACCATGAGAGATCAGGAAAAACAGCCTGCACACTGGTCCATAAACTGCGGGCAAAAGGGTGCACTTTGCAGCAAAGTAATTTCTGGAAGGTTCATGGAGATAAATGCAAGAAATTACTACCTCAGAAACTATTCTTTCTTTCAGCCCTATTTAAGATTCCTTGGCATATTACCCTGAACTTTCATTTTCAGTGTATCTTTTTAACTTTGCTAACGTGAAAGGGCCACTCTCAAAATAGCCTGACTTGTAATTTTATAATAATGACTAATGTTTCCTATGGACAGAAATAACCTTGAATTACTTTTCAGTAAGTTCCTAGTAGCTGGGAAAAAATCCCTTTCAACTGAAAAAAGAAGGCAATATGTTATGTGGAGGCCAGGAGTTTTCAAAATTTCTCAAGAAATGCACAATGTACAAATTTCCCAAGAAACCCACAGAGATTTGGTAAATATCCACCCAGTGGAAACCAAATAGATACAAATAGAACTTTTGCCCTTTTTAAGGAAAAGCACATGACCACAGTAGTCCCTCTTCTCAATTTGTGTCTCTAATTCCAGAAAATACACATCTGCAAAGAGTCATTTGAAATGAAACCAGAGGAACAGAGCTGGGAGAACCATTTATAATGATGAAGTTATGCCATGAATTTAGACTCTTCTGTTATTGAACAGGCAGACAGAAATTTCCTTATATTTGTTACTTAAGTTGATTCAATCTCTTTTTTCCTACTTCACTTTGTTGCACAGACTATAAATTCACTTTCCAGGCTCTTATTTGCACTGCATTTCGTAACTGTCCACCAGAGCTGTGGAACTGGGATCCCCTTGGTGCTCTTTCAGAGGGTGAGAGCATGACTTGAATAAAGAGGAGGTGGGAGAAAGAAGGGCTGAATTAATTTGGTATGAATGCAGAATTTCATTTCCATGTGCCTTTCATCACACAACCTTGAAACAATCTTTTCCTGACCATGCAAAACAGCAAAACTAAGGGAGGGGCCACAAATGAGAACAAAAATATCGACACACTTCCAGATAAACCTTCCCAAACAACATTTCACAGCAATACTCACCTGGAGCTAGTCAAAGTGAGCTCTTGCCAGAAACAAACCCAGGGAGCTGTCTGAACACACTATGCCCACGGTCCTTTTTCCCCTTCCCATGTCCCATTCTTACAGCTTGGGAAGAAAATCCCCCCCTTCAGAGTGTGAGAGCCCTGAATTCTCTGCCCATCACTGATGGCACCACTTGGGGCTGTCTCCTGAGCTGGGGAGGCTCCTTGGTCACTGATGCTGAGAGAGGTCATTTGCCACACTCTGATACACCAGAGTATCCAGCTGAAAAAATACTCACATATTCTGATAGCACATGCACTTAGCTGTGTCTAATCTGAGCATTTTTATTATCATAGCCCACTTATTTTATGTAGATACACATCTGTGGGACAGTCACTCCACACAGGCTGCCTGAGTGAAACCCAGGATATCAGCAGGTCAGCAGCATTTGCCAGTCCTCATTCCCATGCTCAAGGACTAATTATTTTCACCACCAACCTCCAGAATTATTTTCTGAAAACTCTCGGAGCTGGAGCCCCAAAGCAGTAGACAAGAGCACTCACCATCCCCTGGGCCCTGCAAACAGGAGCCCTGAGCACAGCTGAGGTTCAGCTGAACCAACAGAACGATGTGACTGATGCCCACCCACACCCCACCAGTGCTGGCTGCACATGGAGCACTGGGAAGAGTTGGAATGAGTCCAGAGGAGGCCACTGAGTTAATTACAGGGCTGGAGCCCCTCTGCCCTGGAGCCAGGCTGGCAGAGTTCACCTGGAGAAGAGCAGCTCCAGGGAGAGCTCAGAGCCCCTGCCAGGGCCTAAAGGAGCTCCAGGAGAGCTGGAGAGGGACTGGGGACAAGGCATGGAGGGACAGGACACAGGGAATGGCTCCCACTGCCAGAGGGCAGGGCTGGATGGGATATTGGGCAGGAATTGTTCCCTGGCAGGGTGGGCAGGCCCTGGCACAGGGTGCCCAGAGCAGCTGTGGCTGCCCCTGGATCCCTGGCAGTGCCCAAGGCCAGGTAGGACATTGGGGCTTGGAGCAGCCTGGGACAGTGGGAGGTGTCCCTGGCCATGGCAGGTCCCTTCCAGCCCGAAGCATTCTGTGATTCTATGAGCTGGTGCAAACAGGTCAAACACAGTGAGGGGCTCTAGGCTGATTTTTTTCCCCATTTGTATTGTATTTCCTACTTCCTCTGGAGACAGTCTGTGGCACATAAATGCACTGGCTGTGCAGAAGTTCTCTAAGAAGGTCAGCTGTCCAGGTAACTGGGCAGTGCCTTCCTTCTGCACTGTGAACCTGAGCAGGGGCTGCAGCCCTGGTGCAGGGGTGTGCTGGACACCAGGGGCAGGAGCTGAGGCAGGACAGGGACCATGTACCCCAGGCCAGGGCTCCGTGCAGGTGTCCTGAAGCTGCCAGGTCTCAAGTGGAACCCAGGGAAGGCTGGAGTCAACTTTGAGGGGGACACCTGCACTCATCCCCTGCCCACAGGTGATAGAGCAGTGCCTCAGGAGCACAGGGATCTGGGAAGGGTGAGGGAGATGTGTTGTAGACCTGAGGCAGAGACACAACTCAGCAGCCACAGCTGTGTGCTCAGCTCATCACAGGCCCTCATGTTAGAGAAAGGAGGGATGACTTGCCACAAAAAATGTGCTGTTAGAGTGGAGGAAAGGTGAAGTGGAGGAAGAAGGACATCACTGTGTGTTAAGGCCTTGCAGAGAACGTGCCCACGTGGCCTTGGACAGCAGCAGCGAGGTCATTGTCCTCTCAGGGTGTGTCATGCAGGTCACGGCTGGTGGTAGCAGGAGGGGAGATGGGGAAGGTTTGGGGTTAGTTGGTGCACTCAATTGGGCTGGGCTTTTCCTGAGCCTGGCAGCTGGAATCTGGGCAATGCACCCGTTGCTTCCAGAGCTTCCTTTGCTCCCTGAGCCCTGGTTAGACTTTCACACCCTTCCATCACATACCGGACGTGTATCTCAATGCATGGTCAAAAATCCAGGTCCCTGAATATCGATTTCGTGTATATCCAACGGGAGAGCCACGTTCCACTGCTTTTCCATCTAAATTGTGCAAAAAGAAATCAGAAAAAAGCCCTTAAAGTGGATGCATTTCCAAGGAATAATGATGGCTGAAGCCTATGAAAAATTTCCAAAACCCATCTGTCTCTGTGGCTTCCTGACAAGATGTCAGAGGTCTCACAGAATTTCTTAAGGCTTCTGCAGTGCTATTTTACCTCACCAGGGAGAATCCAAAGTACTCCTGAATTTCATACATATGCTGAGCAGCTCAGCAACTGAAATATCAGCACCATGGCACGAACCCAATGTGTGCATGGGAGATGGACAGAGAGGCTCAGAGCAGAAGGATTCTCTCTTCACTCTGTCTCAGAAACAACTCTGATTTAATGCATTACTTGAAAAGTCCTCTCCAAAATATTCTTTCTAAAGCAGCAGATTGGGAGAACAGATTGAGAGCTTAAGGAGTCTTGTATCAAACTTCTCCTCATCAGCTCGCAGGTAACTCAGTCCCCCAGGACACAAATACTGACCTGATGCTATTCCCAACAGGAGGAAATGATCCACATCTGACAGTCTCCCCCTCTTTCTCCCAAATTACAACACAAGTGCCCTTTGCTTTTCCTCTCCTCTCCTGCCAGATCCATGGTGGGACTTCCCTGAGAAGTGTCCATGTGCCGTGGTTCTTCAAGTGCCCCTGGCCTGAGGTCAGCATGTGAATCTTGCCAGAAGAAAGAGAAGAAGGGGAAATGTGGCACCTCTGAGCTGTGCAGGGCAGGAACCTCCACCCCAGGGCTGGGCACCTGGGGTACTGTGGGGGTCCAGGTGGGTGCAGGGGGGGAGTGGGGGATCTGCAGCAGCTGACAGGAACCAGGTGAGAACCAACCTCTCCATTGGCTTCCTCTGCTTGGGATGCCAGAGGGGGATCCCACAGGATTGAAAGACTTGTGGAAAAGCAGCTGAGAGGAAAACGGTTCAAACCCACAAACAGCTCTTCGGCTGGGGGACTGTGGCCACTGTCCCCACCCATCCCACCCAGTACAGCCCCTTCCAGCCCCCACAGGGTTTGGGATGCTCCACATGGATGGAGGCAGAGTCTGGAGTAGTCCAGAGTTCTGAGAGAGACAGGAACTGGTGCAAGCAAATGGGAGACAAAAAACACAAGGCCTGGTTTGATGTAAACACTGCAAGGGAATAGCAGCAACTGAGCTGGGAATCCCTGTTATAAATTGCTCCAAGTAACAACTAAAAATACAAATAGAGTAGATGTGTCACTCAGAAAAGAGATGTAAATCTTGTAATGTGCATTTCAGCCGAGTCCCAAGGCTGAGCCCTGCAGGAAAAGCTGTCACTTGGAGCCATGTGTGCCTTGAGCCTTCAGCACCATGGCCCTGGCTCAGACACATCCCCCATTTAACCAACTGTCCAAAGCACTCCCTGAAAAGAGACAGGCTGGGGTCAGCAATTCCACACAGAGGAGAGGGGCTCATTCATTCCTGATTCACCACTTCATCAGGAAATGCTATAAAAATAACCATTCTCAACACCTCCAGTCTCAGCTTCCCTGATGAAGGTGAATAAAATCCTACCAAAGCCTTTCCTGTCTGCACACAGGAAGTTATTCAGCTACAGGGCTCCCAGATTCCAGGGCAAGAAAGCTCCTGGAAATGCTGGGGAGCAGCAGCAAGAGTAATAAAGCCTTTGTTCCAGAGGCAGAAGGCACCAGCAGCATCAGCAGGTCATACTTTCAGGCTGCTCCAGTGCAGCAGCTGGAATGGCCAGTGAGGAGCTGGAATGGCCAGCAGAGTAGTGACACACGGGGCACATTCCTCGTGTGAGGTACCCTGGTGTGTGCAGAGATAAGCACAGTGCCGAGGTGTGATTTTCATGGGGGGACAGAGCTCAGCAAACACAAGGACCTGCTCTCTGGGGCACCACAGGCTGTGCACACAGGGCACAGGACCTGATGGGCAAACAGGAGCCCATTCAGAGCCACCTCCCCAAAAACGAGGGTCATGTGAATGGCAGACGGGCACTTCCAGGGCTCTGTTCACAAAGGAATTGGCACCAACCTCCATCACCTCCAGACCAAACTGCCTTTAAAGAAGCCCAGGCTTTACAGTGTGTGTTTGACTGGAAAAGGCCCTTCCAGACAGAAGCTCTCCAGTTTATAAGGCTTTCAACCACCACCTGTAAGTGGTCAATGAATCTGCCCCTCTGCCCACAGTGTCCACACATTATGAGCGTCCCCCTCCCACCAGTCTGTCCCCAACACTCTCCATAGGGACAACACAGAATCACAGACCCATGGAACAGCCTGAACTGAAGGGACCCACCATGATCATCGAGTCCTGTCCCTGCCCAGACCCCCCAACAATCCCAGCCTGTCCATCCCTGGCAGCGCTGTCCAAACGCTCCTGGAGCTCTGGCAGCCTCGGGGCCGTGCCCATTCCCTGGGGAGCCTGGGCAGTGCCCAGCACCCTCTGGGGGAAGAACCTTGCCCTGAGCTCCAGCCTGAGCCTGCCCTGGCCCAGCTCCAGCCGTTCCCTGGCTCCTGTCCCTGTCCCAGAGCAGAGCCTGGAGCTGCCCCTCGGGAGGAGCTGCAGCCCCGGGGAGCTCTGCCCTCAGTCTGAACCATCCCAGTGCTCCCAGTCTGCTCCATCTGAACCATCCCAGTGCCCCCAGTCTGCTCCAGCTGAACCATCCCAGTGTCCCCAGCTGCTCCTCACTGGCTTCCCCTCCAGTCCAGCCAGTCCAGCCAAGCCAGCCAAGAGCTAAAGCAAAAGCTCCCTCCCCACTGCACAGCCAAGCTCAGCTGGGAAGCACCACTGCCAGAGGACAGTGACTGCAGAGCAGCTGCTGCTGCCCAGCCAGGAGCTGTGGGGAGAAAAGGGTCCTGCAGGGCAAACACCCAACCTGCAGATGCTTTCACCAAGGGCTGGTGGCTGTGGCAGGAGGAGAAGCTCCCGCTGCTGCCCATCAGTCACAGCTCCACCTCTCCTTTCCAGGGCACCAGAGATGCTTTTCAGCTTTGCCCATGTAATGATCAAGAGCTGCAGAAGCACAAAAATTCTGAAAATACACAGAGTATTTCTTCCAAATCGTAAAATCTTTATGTCAGAAGTAGTTTTGGACTTCTTAGGCTTTTCCTAGACCTGCACAGACAGCACTGACCTCCCACCCTGCTGTTCTTAGTGGCTGTCCTGTGGTGGAAAGGAGGACAGGAAGAACAATGATGCTTCTGAGACAATCACCAGCTAAGGACATCTCTCAGGTTTCTTTCCAGCAGCATTGTCCAGTGTGGACAATGGTCAACAAAACCCAGGAGAAAATCCAACATCAATTCATCTTTTCTCTCCCCCTGCAGGACAAACCAACCCCAACTGCAATGCTGGGCAGCTCATATCAGCTTCCTCCTGAGTCCCTTAAAGGAAACCTGGTCCAACTGCTCTTCCTTCTTTTTATTACCAAGTGCCTTTGGATCTCAGAGACACTGCAGGGACCTGCCCCAGGCCAGGGACAACAGAGGCAGTGCAGGAGTGGTGCCTTGCCAGGTTCCCACAGGAAGCCCCTTTCCCTGGAGCACGAGAAGACAGTTTGATGTTCACAGAAAAAAGAGAAAGCTTCTTCTCATCACAGAGGGAGGTGGGGTGGGGACAGGAAGCACTGTTTTGAACAGGACACACCACAGCCAGCCCAGAGTCAAAAGTATTCCCACAACTGAGGAGCGATCAGGAAAACAAACAAACAGCAACCTGTAAAACCTGCTCTTGGGCTCAGACTCATTTACAGAAAGCATCCACATTCCTCAGAGCAACTTTCCTCAAAATATCTCAGCTGTTTCTCAGCTGTTCCTTCCTAATTCCTCACCTGTGTCAAACACACCCCCAGCCCTGAGCTCACCAGGTGCTGCATGTGACTGAAGGGCAAGTCCCTGAACATGCCAAAAGAAGATAAGGAGCTTTTTCTTTCCCATCTTGGCTGAGCCTTTAGGGGCAACCAGATGCAAACAGACACGGAAGGTCAATAATCCTGAGCCAGGACCACAAGACTGGTGTTCACCCTGTCTCTGGGCCCTCCAGCAGGGCTGAGTGTCCAGGCACAGCTCTGCAGAGCCTCCTCCTGTCCCCACAGCCCCCGAGGGAACGAACGGTGCCTCGTGCCTCACCGAGCGTCTGCTGGTTGCGCACGCCGCCGATGACCACGCAGATCTCTGCAGGCACATCCCCCGGCCCATCCTTGATGTTCTTCTTGGAATCTTTGGTGTCATCCTGCCAGATCACCTCCTCGATGTAGTCATCTGGTACCTCTGTCTTCACTTTCACCTCAGTCATCATTCCAGCCTCTTCACTGGGGGAGGACTGAGATGTCACCGAGTCGGAGCCCTCGGCTTTTGGGCTCCGTGGGCTCCTCTTCAGACACTCCCTGAAGGGGGAAAGAGAGGAGAGAACGTGAATTCTCAATGCCAAGTGCTCGTTTTGTCATCACCAGGACCTAATTCAAGGTACTCTGGTTTATGCAGGTTTTTTAAAAGAAGCACATTAATGTGTGTCTGCCGTGCATGATAAGTAATTAAAATTTAACTGGACAAAAGTAATAAAATGATTTGCTAGTAGTGAAAATAACCTTAATCATCACAAACAAGAGTAGTGCTCATAAACACACTGTATCCCTAAAGAAGAGCACAGAACTTGCTCTGCTTGCCAGCAGGCCACGGGCACAGCTCCAGCAGTTGTGACTGCAGGTGTTTTGCCAACACTAGTCCACACACACAAAGCCACATTCTCCTGTGGCACCTGGGGACATGGGTCACTGGTGGACCTGGCACTGCTGAATTAACTTTCACTTGATGATCTTCAAGATCTTTTCCAACCTAAACGATTCTATGATTCCCTGACATTTTTAATTTGGGGCTATCTCCACCCTCCAATGCATCTTCTCTTTTATCCCTTCACACAACCTGACATTCCCTGGTATTCAGAGCCTTTATTGAACATACACAGTGCTGATCAAAGGGGATCTGGAGGGTGAGGATATTTAGGGAGACTACCACGTTATGGACAGATATAACTATTGGGGATGACAGGGAAAGCCTGATGGAGGGGGAAAGGCAGAGGGAGTCCACTGTGCTCAGAAACAGGTTAGGAAATAGCATGTGTTTTCATCTGGGAAAGAAAAGCTGGGAATCTGTGGGAAAAAACAACCCAAAGAAATATTCAAAACCCTTTAAGAAAAGTGAACTGGACACCTCAAGTCTGCAAAACAATATCAACAGGTGCTGTGGTGATAAAAGGCAAAGGGGCTGTGAGCCCACCAGACAAGGATGTGGGAATAAGCCAGTGGAGCTCCTTTGGCACCACTCTTTATGGGCCCCCAATTTTTCATTACTGGTTATTAATACACTCTAATGTGCAATACAAAGATAAAATAATTGCTAGTTCAGTTTGTGCAGAAATCAGAACTAAATATATAATGGCTGCTCAGACTACCCAGAAACAGAAACCACTGTGACATATTTAGAGTCATGTAATCATTGGGAACAGCCAAAGGTGTTTGAAAATGTTTTAGGCAGAAGTAACAAAATAAAATGAAGAATAGGCTGAACTTATGGATGATCATTAGATTGTGCAATAGCAGCAGAGAAAAAAAATCCCATTACTTGGAACATCATAAAGTTCATCAGGACAAAGTATGAATTACAGTGTTAGAGAACCAACACCTGCAGTGGGTTCTGACACAGGTTATGGAGCTTGCAAAGGAACCAGGATGGTGCAGCTGGAGGTGAAAGTGTGGAGCTCCTGGGAGGACAGGGATGAGGGGTGCAGAGGAACAGAGAGAACAGTCCTCCAGTAATTACTGCCCAACTTCCCACATGGACATGGAGTCACTATTTCAAACTGGGTCAGGCACAACCTATTGCCAGAGATTTTATTATTCACCCCTTCATTCTCATTATGGAATGAAATGTACAATTAATAGTCCCTAAACAGAGAGAATTAGCCTTGACCTGCCTTCCCACTCATTTCCTGCCTTCTCACACATACTCCCCCTTGCCGTGCTCCCAAAATCATACAGAGCTCTTACAAGTGAGAAAGATGGATTGAGACAGAGAAGATGTGGTTGAGAGCTGGACAGTCTTTGTGATAATATTATTGGGTGTGCCACAGACCCATCCATCTCAGCCACCACGTGTGGCTCAGCACCCTTCCAAGGGGAAGGCAGCGACTGCAGGGTACTCAGGGATCAGAAAAGAGTGGGATTAACTGCAGATCAATCAAACCCAGAAGGTTGCCCTGATAAAGGCAACAGTAGGGCAGACAGGAGAATCTTCCCTTCCTCAGAGCCTGCACAGGACTGTAGAGGAAGATCAAAGGCAGCCAGGGCAATTCCCAGTGGGAGGCTGGGAGGTGGGAACAAGCAGTGAGAGCTCGGCTCGATGGCACAGCAACCTGGACCTGCCAGTTCTGGGCAAAGCAATAAGAAAATCCAGGCATGAGCCAAGTGATTTGGGATCAGAAGCTGATGCCAGTGGCAGTGAGACTGAGGCTAGAGCTATCTGAGGAGATTATAAAAGGGCCAAGAATACAATGACTTTCTGATGATACCCAGCTTTGCATCACATTCAAACACAAACCAAATCAGCAACAGGCCCTGTGCTGTGAGGCAAAGCTGCTCTCCATGTGCATTGCTCCTGAATAGAGAGAGGCATTTCCACAGGACTCCTGGAATGGCTGATGTGGGACAGATTTATTTGTGCTCTGGAATTAAATTTAACACCGCTGTTGCTAAAAGTTATGGGTGGAGCTATGGAGGGGTGGAGAGCAAAGACTGAGAACAGGACCCTCCAGCAGTGGATCCCTCTCTCTGTAGCTGGCTCTGCCCAGAGCAGTGGCTGCAGCACAGTCAGACGAGCCCAGGACTGTGGATGCACCCACATGGTGCTGAAACCACACAGAGCCATCCCTGAGCAGCAGGACTGACCAGTTTTCAGTTCAGGTGCCTGAGATGGAACAAGGAGGTCATTTTCTCCCTTTGAAGCTGTGGTCAAGCCACTCCTCACATGCTGCAGACACAGTGAGCAGCTTCAGGTGTCAGAGCTGATCAGAAAAGCCAAAGCGTTTCCAAAACGCAGCACTAAAATGGTTCAAGCCTGGGAAAAGGCACTTTATGACTCTGTGAAACCAAACTGCTCCAGTCTGTTTCTCATGCCAAACGGAAGACTGGAAGATGATTTGATTGCAGCGTATCATCATCTTCATGGGCAGAAAATACTGCCTTGCCTTAACTTGGCAGGGAAGAGTTGAGTGCAAGCTCATTGCTGGAAGCTGGAACCAGCTGAAATGAGGCATAAAACATTAGCACAGATGGTGGTCCAGTGGAACAGCCATTTTCCAAAGGATCTGCCCAGGGAAAAGAGATCCCCCCGAGTTTTCAAACCCAGATTTGTGGGTCTGGCTGGCCCCAGGGCCCTGGGCTCAGTACAGACGTGCACTGGCCACACTTGGTGGCCTGGACCTGAGGAATATATAAATTATTAGACCCGACCAATGGACCCTCAGAACCTTTGCCCTTCATGCACGCTGACTTTGTGGATCCAGCTCTGCCAAGAAAGGAACTTCCCAGCTGGAATGTCTGCTCCTGGGTGGGACCTAACCCTGAAAGCAATTCATTGCCCCATATGTTCTAACTCTGAGCAGATACCTGTGCAGAAGGACACAGCCCCAAATACTTCAGCACCTTTCTTTCACATGATTTCATGGCTCACAAGCCCTGAAAGGAGCTGTGTTCCCCTCAAAAACCAGTGAAACCATAAAAACAGCAGCACTGACACTCCTGGGAGCAGAGCTGAGCTCTCCAAAAGCCACTTGATGCCTTAGCTGGGGCTGCACAACTTTGGAGAGGAGGAGGAGGAGGCAGCAGTGGTGGAATTCAGCTCTCCCATCACTTTCTTGTGGTCCCCTGTGAAATCCAGGTCGTGCTCCTGTGGCCAGAGCAGAGCCAGGACCAGCCCAGGCTTTTCTGAGGCTCAGTTGCTGAATGGGATATCAATGTTCCCAAGGGGACAGGGGAGAGCTGGGCTCAGGGAATGATCCTCATATGAGAGCAGGGTTTGAAGCCTCCTGGCTTGGCTGGGGAAAGAGTACCAACATTCCAGAGCAAAAGAGGAAGGAAAAGGAAGCTACTGACACTGGAGAGTTTCAGGCAGGATGGAAAGGGGTATGTGCCCAGCCCCAGCAGAACCAGTTTTCCTTGGAAGATAGGAGTGAACCATGCACAGCATCAACTCACACATGCACTGAGCCGGGAAAGCTTCATTTCATCCCCAGTCCTTTGGTGCTTGGATCAGCCCTTGCAAGCCCATGATGCTGCACTTGCTCAGTTTTGTGATGAATTTTGCCTCTCCTGCTACTGAGCAGCACCAAGAACCTCCACTTGGAGATGAGGAAAAAGCAGCAGAAGATCTGGAACATTCTTGTTCTCCAGAAATTCCCTGAGAGACACAGGGAGGGACAGGGAACATCCTGCCTGGGGGAGGGAGGACATCAGGCCTCAGCACTTCCATGGCCAGGCCTGGTTCTGCCACTCCTGTCCCATGACAGCTCGTCTGGAGCTGAGACACAACTGCTGGAAAGGCTCAGAAAGAGGATGAGCAAGAACAGGAGTGAATTTTCAGTTCTGCACTTCCCAAGGCTCCAAGCAGGTCTCAAGGGTTTGGATGAGGGCACAGAGAGAAAAGGACGCCAAGCTTTTGGGATGTCGGGTAAGTTCAGTATCAGTCCTGGGGACAAGGAGCAGAAGGACTCCCCAGTGTGACCCAGGCAGTGTCCACATCCCCGGTGGACACAGAGACCTGCCCCAGCTTCCAGATGGCTGCAGGCACTGCTGGGGCACTGCTGGGGACACACTGGGACAAGTGAACGAGTGATGGTCAGAGCCTCCACTTGGTGGAGACAGCAGCGCACAGGAGCCAAGGGAACCTGCCAGAGTCACCTCCCACCTCTCCTGGTGGCTCTGAGCTCGGTCCCCAGCCTGATGCCACCACCCTTCTGCATCAAACAATGCAGGTTTGGTGCTCAGTGTGGCCTTCCAGGGGTCAGCTGCACCTCCCTCTGCAGATCCAGCCTGCATTTAAACATCCATGGGCTGATGTTGCCTGGGAAGAGGATCTTCCTGTTCTCCAAACACAGCACTGCTTGCACAGGACATGAACTGCTCAGAGCCATCAGGCCACAGGAGCAGAGAGCACAGGCACCGCTGGTTTAATCCCTACCTCCTTCCACAGGGGGATCTAACTTCTTCTCCGTGGCTTTGCCCCTTCCTGGGAAATACCAACCTCCTCCACTGTTCCATGTCTTGTCTCTACTGAACTGTGGGCCCTGGCAATCCAAGAGGCTCTTCCTTGCCGAGGAGAGGAGGCAGAAGCCTTGGGATCACACAGTGCTCACTCCATGCCTGCTTGCTCCTACAGGTGAGGTCCTGTTTCACTCCCCAGAACAGACTCTGTGATTTCCAACATGAAAGAGGCAAACAAACATTGCACTTGCATGTATCACTGCTCTCACTAAGTAGGCCACACAGCCAATTACTGTAATACCAGCTCTGCCATCTCACAATGCTCATTTCAACATTGCTGCCTGCTTTGATCATCAGACTTTCATCTTTCGATGATGTTATGGCCACTTTCATGTCAGCCACGAGCGTGTGAAGGCAGGAGAGATTTCAGAAGGCCTTAATGAAGCCTCAGCATGGGGAACTGGAAAGGCAGGGGTAAAAGTGGGTTCCCGGACCCATTTGGGTGCTCATTCTTTGGCCCTACACCTGTGGCAGCTCGTGAAGGCCTCGGGTTTTGGCAGAGCTCAATGATGCAGCACAACAATACGAGCCAGAACAGTTGTGGGTGTGAAGCCTCACCAGCATCGATGCAAGGAGCACCACGAGGGCAATGCCAGGAGCTCTTCTGAGGGAAGGACAGAAGGGAAAGGCTGGGTGCTCAGCCCAGTCCCCCCTGCACTGTGACACCAGCACACATCCAGCAGCCCCTTCCAGCTGATCTCCTGTGGCAGGACAGGGGGAGAAGGGGGTGAAGGCTGCAGGGTGGAGCTGTTCTGGTCTCTGCAGGGTCTCCCTGGCTGTGACGAGCAATGAGTGAAACAAACGGGGCCCGTCAGCTGCTGCAGCCACAAGAAACTCGCGCTTGCAGTTTCTGCTGTTTCTGATCTGGAGTAGCATCCTCATAAATAATGAAAGTGACTAAAAGCTACTTAAAAAACACACACTCCTCCCTTCTGAAAGAATGAGGAAAAAAAACCCAATTATAAAAGGACATTTCTTCCAGCTAGGAATAATTTGTCATGTAATTCTCTGAAGACAGCAACAGAAACATGTGTGCTCCGTGCTCCCTTTGAGTCATCTGTGATTGCATGTGTACTCAGATGGCTTCTAATGAGGCTATTTTTACAGCACACATCCTGCTGAGTTTTTGGGGAGGGGCCGAGTGAGATCAGTGAATTATCAGTCTTCAACATCAGCTCCTCAAAAGGAGAGGAAAAGGAAATACATGTGAAGGAGGATGCACTACTCAGAACCAAAACTTATGAACAGCTCTCCTGCCCCAGCAACAAATGTGGAGCATCTTTTGGTTTTTCCTAAACAATACTCAAGCTGGAAAACCCAGAGATCATTAGTGCCTTGATGATGTCAATGATGGCCAAGAAGCACAGGGATCTGCACAAGCTGGTCTGGTGGAAGCTGTCCCTGCTCATGATAGAGGGTGGAACAGGATGGGTCTTCAAGGTCCCCCAACCCAACCCATTCTGTGATGTGTGGTGACACCCCTTGGCACAGGACAGGGTGTGCCCAGTTAGAGTAAAACTGAAACACATTTTGGGCACTCCTTGAAAGGCTCTTCTGGTCTGCAGCACCAAAAAGGTTCAGTAAGGACTCCCAAACACTCATGGGGACCAAGCAATGGGCACCTTTGCAGAGGCCAGTAGGACACCAGCACCAGTGGGATGTTCCAACTTGTCTTCTGGAAACCAATGTGCAGTTGGCTCATCCCAGGCTAAATCAAAAGGCCTCAGCTGTCAGAAAGCAAAGGAAGCAAAAAATGGGGGAGGCTGAAACTGGGCTCGATTTGCAGATGTCTGCCATGGTTTTACAAGAATCAGAAGGTTCCTGTCATGACTGGAGCTAAGGGAAGTGGAATAGACAGAACAGATGTAAATGAACTCTCCTTTTACATGGAGACGATGAAAGCAGAGGCAAGAAAAAGAAGGCTGGAAGTTGGAAATCTAGTTGTCTGATAAATTAGCTGTGGTGGCCTTCCCACCCCTCCCCGTGGCTCTCATCTGCTTCTTGGGGCAGCCCGGGGGGTGGGCCCCGTTCCTTACACCAGGAGGAGGTGGAGAAGATCAGGAAGCAGACAGACTGCCTGGTGTCCTTCACTGGGGACACCTCCTGCAGACATCACCAGACAAGAGGATTTTTAAGTGCAGGGTTAAAAGAGAGAAAAGAGCTCTTTTCCCAGTGCTGTTTTCCCAGTGTTACAATTGAGCTCCTGGCTCCTCAGCTCCAGGCTCCATCCCCAGCTTCAGATGTTTCCTCACACCCTGAAAGGCAAAGCCACCACCCCAAGCTCGTGTGTCACAGTGTCCAGAGCTGCTCCTCTCCAAGGGACTCAACCTCCCCTCCCTGCCACAGCTCCCAAAGGCTCTGCCAAAGCCCCTCTGCAGCCTGAGCCTACATCCATCAGAGAGGATGTCCTGGTGCTGGTGTGTGAAGTGCTGGAACAACCACCCCATCCTGGGCTCCTCCTCTGAGGGATTCTTTTCTGGAGCAGGCACTGTACTTCCAGTGTGGACTGCTGCCTCTGGTCATTGGGCATTTGCTGGAAAAGACATTCTCTTACTGGGAATCTCCCCTCCACAGGACAATCCCCCTCTGCTGTCTCTTGAATGAAGCAAAGCAAACACTTCCTTTACATACACTGTGTGCACACCAAAATATCCCTTCTGATCCTTGACTCTTTCCATTTGGGAGCCTGTCCACGTTCCAGAGCATGGACACCCAAGCTGGATACCCAAATGTGCCACCAGCACTCTGGGTGACACGCATGGCAGCAGCATGTGCTGGTCCACATGCCTGAAACCCAAATTTTCACTTTGTCACAGAGGGGTTCATGGTCATCCGTGTTCCACCAGGAGATTTCAGTTCTCTTCACCATCTTCCACAATGCCACTGTGAATTCCCAAAGTGTGCATTTAACTTGTGACAGGTTACAGGAAAAACCTGTTCTCACCTGTCCTGCTGCTATTTTAGGGGATGGATACTTGGCTGGGTTTCTTCACGAGGCTGCTCCACTTGGTCCCCTCTTTGCATCCATGACCCTGAACACGCTGCTCCCTCCTACCCTGACCAAGGATGAAGTGGCAGCTCCTGGAGGCTCTGAGGCCCTCGTTCAAGTCAGTTGTACCTGGGGACATCAAACTAACTGGGCACACAAAGAAAATCCCTGAGGAAGGAGAAGCAGCCCAAACTCTGCCCCTATCTGGGACACATTTACATCCTCTGCTTTCTCCCTCCAAAACAAACTGAAATCAGAACACGAGGCCGCATCCTTCTGCAGGCAGAAGTGTGACAGTAGCTGCCATTCAGGTTTTCCTGGAAGAAATTTGCTCAATAAATACCAATATTATTAAGGAGTTCATAAATTTAAAGGATATGAAGGTTTTGTAGAAGAGATGCCTCAGGGAAGTTCACCCCCTGCCTCTGAGGGCAGCCAGCTCTCGAAAACAGAAGTAACAGCTTTCAAAAACCCCAAAATACATAATGCAGCACTCAGTGGTGTGCGTGGTGTCAGTGCTAAAATCCAGGGAAAACAAACAAACAAAGCAGAATACTTAATTTTTCCAGCTATCTGGGTCTAGTAAAACACACAACCTTTCCTGACAGCAAACTCTGCTTCAGGAAGTCCAAGAGGAATTTAATCGTGCGTTCATTCCTCAAGGGACACTCGGCAGCTCTGAATCCTTCAGAGAAGGTAAAGTCCAGGACCAATCAGCCTGCCTCTCCTCTGGAAATTAAACATTAAAATACAAACCAGAACAATAGTCAAGAGCCACAAAGAATTCCTAAGGTATTAGCAAAACAAATTCCCTTCAGTCCTTATTAGGAATATCTTGAGGATGGTTTGAAGAGGAAAGTCTAACCAAATATAAAAAAAATTTGGCTTATCCAACAAAAAACAACTGCGCGCTCTTTGCCAAAAGCAAAAGAATTCAGTCAGATAAAAAATGCGACACACAAATGATGCAGGTTAAAAACTGAATTTAAGATGATAATGGAATAGCTGCCAGCGTCTTTAAATTTTGAAGCATGGAAATGTCAACAGAGACAAAGAAATTCAGGGAAAAACAAAGAGAATAGATTAAGGATTTATTTATATCAGTGAAAGAGCTCTGTGTTCCTTGACTAAGAAATGACTGAGGGGGTGAGAACTGAAATGGCCACAGGTCTCCAACAAGCCACAAGGAGTGAGGGGGTGACCCAAGGATTTCCTGGTGGCTCAGCTTTCCTGAACGCTTTAGAGCTGCCACGTCTTGGAGCTTTATGGCTCCAGAAAGGGACACTTCTCCACCTCACACCATGCAAAGTTCTCCAGGACTTTGGCACTGGGCAAACTGGTGTGGTTTACACAGAAAATACTCCCGTTCCTGGGAGCTGGGATTGAGCACTGTCATCTCCTTGTTTGTGGATATTTGACCTTTTGGGTTTCAAGGAAACCTGGCCGGGTTCTCCACAGCTTCTGTGTTGGTTGTCATACAGAACTGAACTATCCACTGCTCTTAAACTGGCACTTTTAAGAGGGCACTTTTGGGGGATTTTGTGTTGGTTGGTTGGTTTGTTTCTTTTTGAACATGGCTGGTGAGAGCCCTTCAGTGGGCGCCAAGGCTTATTAAATTCCTTGCCTAATTCGTAAAAGTTTTCTCTTTTTCTGATGCAGGATGAGTCAGAAGCTTCTTAGCATTCTGGGACTGGAAATCCCACAGGTTGCCTCTTAAAGAAAGGGGAGACAATTGAAATAATTTTGCTTCCTGGAAATACCCAGCCCTAGGCCTGTCCCTCCACAGGGTGTAGAGCCCTCTCCCAAGCTTCAGAGGACTACAGCCTCAGAATTGTCTTTCCCCAGTGCTGGGGACCTGGTGAGCTGGAAGACGAGCCTGAAGAAGAGTTGGTGCCATCCCAGGGATGACCCTTGGATGACAGGAGCTGCTGGGGAGGACGTGTCCACAAAGGACAGAGCAAGGAAGGTGGGGAAGAGAGGGGAAAGTGCCACCAGGGAGGCTGGAGAAAGGTGAACTGAAGGAGCAAAGTGGGTGCAACCCTTTTTCAACAGCTTCTCCTCCCAGGACTCCACAGGGAATGGTGCCAGCCCCAAGAGCTCCAGGAGTGTTTGGACACTGCTCCCAGGGATGCCCAGGGTGGGATTGTTGGGGTGTCTGTGCAGGGCCAGGAGCTGGACTCGGTGACCCTGATGGATCCCTTCAGCTCAGGGATTCTGTGATTCCATGGAAGTCACATCTTCTATGGCACAGACTGAAACACTCAGACCCTTGAGGCACCATGGCTTGGTCTGGAGTCCCCAGGAAAACTGCACCATGTCAGAGCTGGGAAACCTCCAGGCTCAGCCCAAAGCACCCCTGGGAACTCCTGCTCTGCTCCCAGCTGGGCCCTTCTGCTGCACCTGCACCTCCCTGAGCCCTTTCTGGGCTAAAGCAGAGCCACCCCTGCCCCAAAGGCCTGGATTTCCTCTGCTCCAGGAGCAGAGCTTCTCCACAGCTACATCTGTGCTGTAAGCGGGCTCCTGGCTGGTGACAGCCCTGCTGCAGACGGGGCTGAGCTTCCAGCTGGCTCTGTTCCCTCCACAAACAGATGCAGCTCCTATATCAGGGGCTGATTTATTCAGCAGGAGTCTCACACATTAAGTGTAGTTAAGTCTGAAAACAAATCTAATGACTTTAAAATAAATAGCCAACAGAGGACTCGAAACTGAAATTCCTCCTTCCTCTGACACCCGCCATATAAACAATAATAATTATATAAAACCGTGTCTAACACATGACTACACAAGGCTCTGGTGACCAAGAAAAGCACACGCTGCTTGTCAGACATAATTGCACATTTGGTTTTTCAATTATTTCTTGTCAGGATCCAGAGCCCACCATCTGAACGCTGACATTAATTATTGGGAAGTTGTTAGTGCTCCAATGGTCTTATGGAGACTCCCAGTGCTCACCCTGAGGCCCACAGCCCCCAGTGCTGCTCCCACACTGGCCCCTGTCCCACCAACCCTCTGGGACAGTCACACACCTCACAGGGACACCCAGCCTGGGCCACCATGTGCAGAAGGGGCTTCAGAAGAAGCTTCAAGAAAGTCTCCAGTGGACACCAGCAAGGAACCAGTCCCTGCCATGTGCTCACCCACAGGATGGGGCCAGACCATGTCCAGCACTGGGGCCTCCAACACAAGACCTGGACCTGGAGAGAACCAGAGGAGCCCACGGAGCTGCTCCAAGGGCTGGAGCCCCTCTGCTCTGGAGCCAGGCTGGGAGAGCTGGGGGTGCTCACCTGGAGAGGAGAAGGATCCAGGGAGAGCTCAGAGCCCCTGCCAGGGCCTGAAGGGGCTCCAGGAGAGCTGGGGAGGGACTGGGGACAAGGGATGGAGGGACAGGACACAGGGAATGGCTCCCACTGCCAGAGGGCAGGGCTGGATGGGATATTGGGCAGGAATTGTTCCCTGGCAGGGTGGGCAGGCCCTGGCACAGGGTGCCCAGAGCAGCTGTGGCTGCCCCTGGATCCCTGGCAGTGCCCAAGGCCAGGTTGGATATTGGGGCTTGGGGCTCCCTGGGACAGTGGGAGGTGTCCCTGCCATGGCAGGGGTGACACTGGCTGATCCCTAAGGTCCCTCCCAGCCCCAAGCAGTGTGGGATTCTGTGAGTCCAGCCCATGTCACCCCCTATCACCGTGTTCCAGCTGAGTCCCCTCCCAGCCCCTCTGAGCACCCAGCTCCTGGCGTCACACTCCCATCACATCACTGCCCATCATGCAGGAAAACATCCTGCCTTTTATTGGCTTTTAATTTGCTGCTTTTTAATTTTGTTGACTGTCTCTTTTTTCCTTGCAAAAGGAAGAAAGAAGCCTCTGATCTACCTTTTCTGGAGTGTTCAAAAACATGCACAGCTTTGTCAGGTTGTCTCTTAGTTGTCATCTTCCCCAAGGCAAGCAGCCATCTCTCTTCTGGCTGCCTTCAAGGAAGGGGGCTTTCTGTGCTCCTAAGAATTCTCTTCACCTTGTAAAATCTCCCATTACTGAGCACTCACTGAGGTGCAGGAAGCACACAGGAGTTAATGAGGGAGGAGAACAGCAAGTGCTGTCTGCCACCATGGGCTGCCAGCTGCACACCCTGACCCCTGCTCTTCCAAAGGCAGCACCAGGGCCCTGGAGCTGGGGGTGGTGGGATCACAAACCCCTGGGCCTTCAGAGCTCTCAGTGCTTGCTTGAAACAGAATAAAATCAATTCACTGCAGTAAAAAAAGAAAAATAGGATTGACCCAATACCACAGTCATCACCTTAGAACCAAGCCTACTACTGGGAAAAAAAAAGTATTGCAGGAAGATAAAATCCAGGCAATTTTACTTTGATTATATTATATTAATTACATTATGCTATATTATATTATACTATATTATTTTTGCTTATATTTTTTACTGATAGAAATTAGTTTTTAAAAGCTTCCTTGATAGTTTGCAATTAGTGAGGGTTTCAAGCAGCAATGACTTTGAGAAACATCCATCTTGTGTCTGCATCCACTGATGACCTCACAGATTCAGTCAGAGTCACATTTCCACCTTCAGTCACTGACAGAGCTTTCTTGAAATATTATGTTTTGATTCTGTTTTATTCATTTTAAATGGACTTGGTCATTCTCCTTTCTTTGACCACGTTTTGTGCAGTCAGGTAGATGATAAAGCAGGTTTTGTTTCCACTTTTCTACAAGGAAAAAAGCAATGAGCAGCCTCACACTCCTCTGGACATACAAAGGAACAGGGAAAACAGAGGGAAGTTCTCCCACCTCACCAGGAGCTCCATCCCTGCCCTGGGAAGGGCCATCACTTACTCCTGGGAGGATGTTCAGCCTCAAGGGCACCCCAAGGTTGACACGGGCACCCCAAAGGTGAGGTGGACACCCAAAAGGTGAGGTGGACACCCCAAAAGTGACATAGACACCCCAAAGGTCAGCTCCCACATGGAGAATGCACTTGGCCCACCTGCTGTGGGAAACCCTCCAGTGAGAGCTGTGGAACTGAAAGGTTGGAATAAAGAATCCAGGGGAAGGAAGTGATGCCTGGCTCCTCTCCCCTTGCTCCTCAGCCTGTGCTTTCTTTCCAAGACTCCCTTCAGGCTGATTCCCAGCGAGTCCTCTGAGCCACCCTGCTGGACCACAGATGAGCCACCCCCAAAGGGAGAGAGTTTTCCCCTGTGACAGATGCCCAATGCTCACCTCTGCCCAGCCCTGGGGCACCCCAGATATGTTCAATGCCAGGCAGTGCCAACTGGAAAAAAACTGCCAGGAATGAGGGTATTTCATCCTGAAATGCCACTGGCAGAGCTGGGGCACTGGGCGGGGCACTGGGCAGGGCCCAGGCAGCCTGGTGGGAGCAGGGAGCCCGGCAGGGGCTGTGCATGGTCAGCAGTGGGAGCAGGGACAGCATCAGCACCACAGCACTTCCCACTCTCACTAGGATGTGCTTTCACATGGCAGCATGAGCTCCATGTAAGGAATAAAACTTTCACAGTGCTTTCCAGGCCCTGGAGGGGACAGGAGCCCAGGGCACAGCCACCTCAGCACAGACACCTCTCTGGGATTACAGGGGCTCGGGTGCTGGGACACGTCTGTCCTCTCCTTCTGAAGGACAGCAGGGTCTGCACGGCCCAAGGTCTCCATCTCACCCTGGGGACACTCAGTTGGAACTCCCCACACCACACACAGGCCACCTCTGCTTTCAGTCCCCAAGGCCAGGACAAGGCCAGACTGACACATCCATCCTTCCAGCTATATCCAAAAAGGGCTGCATGGACACTGGGCCCTGACAGCTCCGCCTGCCCCTCCTGTGCAGCCACCCTTGGCCAGCCCATGTCCAGCATGGAGAGCACATCTAAGCAGGGCTGCACCCAGCACATCCCACCCAGCACATCCCACCCAGCACATCCCACCCAGCACATCCCACCACATCCCAACCAGCACATCCCAGTCAGTACATCCTAACCACCATATCCCAACCATCACATCCCACCCATCACATCCCAGCACATCCCAACCATCACATCCCACCCATCACATTCCACCCAGCACATCCCACCCATCACATCCCACCAAGCACATCCCAACCATCACATTCCACCCAGCACATCCCACCCAGCACATCCCAACCATCACATCCCACCCAGCACATCCCACCCATCACATCCCACCCATCACATCCCACCCAGCACATCCCACCCAGCACATCCCACCCAGCACATCCCACCCAGCACATCCCACCCAGCACACCCCACCCAGCACACCCCACCCAGCACACCCCAGAGCCCAGCCCTACCTGCTGGAAGAGCTCCTCCGCCCGCTGCTGTTGCTCTCGTCGGCCTAGGGGAGCAGAAGAGAAAAGCTGGTGAGGCTCAGGAGGACGAGGCTGCTCTGCAGCCCCTCCTGCCCTGGCTGCACCCAAACCCTGGGGCTCTCCAGGAGCTCCCGAGCCCGGCTCTGAGCCCCAGCCCCAGCACGGGGGCTCCTCCCGAGCTGTCCCCTCTGTCCCTGCCCAGCCATGATCCCGGGACACCATGGCCAGGTGGGAGATCAGGAATGGCCAAGGTGTCCAAATGGCCCCGCTCGGGGCTGGAGGGGTAGCCCAACACCTCCCCTCGTTAGCCCCGTGCCCTAATTAGCCCCTGGGAGGGCCCAGGGTCTCCTCTCGCCTCCTTCCCCAGCTCGCTGATGAGAGCCTTCCTTGGAAAGACAATATTATTCCAATCCCAGAAATTTTATTTCTGAATTTGTGCAAATACAAGTTAAAAGATATTAGCTGCATTTCACATTTTGTGCAAATGGCAGAAACAGGCAATTCATGTGCAGCAGGATGGGGGCCAGCCAACGATTTTGATAAAATAAACCCTTTTTTAATTTAAATGCTAATGCACTGAATTAAAATTTAATAACTGAGGAAATTGAAAAGCCGAGCAGGAATATTGGAAATAAATCCAAGCAGAAACAGCTGAAATTAAAAATTCTAGAGAGTGGGAGGATAGCAGCTAAGCTGTCTTATATGATTACATTTTTTTTCTTTTTTCTTTTTTTTTTTTCAGAAAGAAGGGGGGAAGGAAAAAAATCCTATCTTTGGCTGGCTGTAGGGCAGTAAATCGAGAGTGCTGTGATTTATTGCTCAATTTTCCTGAGGGAAAAAGGCTTTCTTTCATGCTGAAATATTTCATAAATTTCAAGCCAGCATAAATTCTTAATTTAAAAGTTATGGAGGTCACATTTAGTGCACTGGTGCAATTCTGAAATCTTAAAGGAATAGCAACCAAAAAAATTGCAATTTGATTTTATTTTTGTAAATTCTTATGTAAAATTTTCTTCAAAGGGATTCTCCAAGTTACAAAAAGTGGAAACACAACCTGGCTTCTGAAGGGATATGAAATCCACTGGAAATGAGGACAAAAAAATCTAATTCAATTACAAAAAGGTATTTTTTTATGATGATGATGATTATTATTATTATTGTGAGCCACTTGAGGAATTTCTGTTAAAAAATTTCTTCCCTCCATTGCCTGGGAAAAGCCAGAAGGGAGGAGCTGACAATGTAATTGCTTCTGTTAGATCTCCAATCTTTTGTGAGCACTGATATGTTCATTTGTTATACAGCTGTTCAGCTACAGAAAGGATGTCAGAGCACCCATAATTCAAAGCAATCAATCAAAAATTAATGATTTGTCATGCTTACACAATGGGAAAAAAAAAGGAAAAAAAAAGCTTTATGGGTTCCTGCAACTGGTAGATTGTTCAAACCTTCGGGGCATTTTCTAGAAAATTAGATTTGTGTGTACAAAGAAAAGGGGGAAAAGGGGAAAAAGGAGACTTAATATAAATGCAGGGCAGAAACCCTGTAGGGTGCTGGGGGTTGCTGAGGCCCAAACTCCCCCAGAGATGGGAACCTCCCAGTTCCTGTATGGACAAATTCCTGTGTGCTCTGTGCACAACCCAAGCTCACACAACCCAAGAGTCACATCCTGGATCACAGGGACCTTGTGAGGCTCCTGCCAGGAGAATTCCATGGGAAAAACCACCTGCTGAAACATGGAACCATGGAGTATCCTGAGCTGCAAGGATATTCTGACCCATGAGGATGATGGAATCCAGCCCCTGGCCCTGCACAGACATCCCAACAATCCCCAGTGCTGGGGAGTTCCCTTATTTTGAGAGAAAAAATGAGGAGAGAAGGGAACCACGACAGGTAAGGGCTCTCATGTTGAAGGTTTCACACAGCCAGGGTGCTCCTGGAGATGATCCATTCAACAAAAACACCAAGCTAAGCCTGAATGAGATCAAATCAAGCTGCCTTAAATGTTTCTGGATGCTGAAATAAATAAATCCACAGAATCCCAGAATGGTTTGGAGTGGGAGGAACCTTAAAGCCCATCCCATTCCACCCCTGCCATGGCAGGGACACCTCCCACTGTCCCAGGCTGCTCCAAGCCCCAATGTCCAACCTGGCCTTGGGCACTGCCAGGGATCCAGGGGCAGCCACAGCTGCTCTGGGCACCCTGTGCCAGGGCCTGCCCACCCTGCCAGGGAACAATTCCTGCCCAATATCCCATCCAGCCCTGCCCTCTGGCAGTGGGAGCCATTCCCTGTGTCCTGTCCCTCCATCCCTTGTCCCCAGTCCCTCTCCAGCTCTCCTGGAGCCCCTTCAGGCCCTGCCAGGGGCTCTGAGCTCTCCCTGGATCCTTCTCCTCTCCAGGTGAGCACCCCCAGCTCTCCCAGCCTGTTCATTCAAAAATAAAATCCATTTAAACTAAAACATTCCATCTAAATTCTAAAAAGTGGCATTTGAGGACTAAAATACCATGAGGAAGTGGAAGGGTGAAAGGCTGGAAATCACTGTTTAACCAGAACGTGTCAAACTGGGTCAGAGCAGCTCCCAACAAAGTAACATCTTTGGGGAGGGGAACAGAAATCTCCTGTGCTCACATTTAGAATCTCCTGCACTCCCACTTACCCAAATAATTGATGTTGGTGATTTCCTAATTTCTAATTGAAAAAGGAGAGGAGCAGAATTTGTATCTGCTGATGAGTGGGGGGGGCGGATGTGGGGTGCTGGAACAGGCTGAAGAATGTCACACAATCTGCCCCATAAAATCATTTACAATTCAAAATCTTATTCCCTAAAGTTGTTTTTCTACATATTGGGTGCGTTTAGGGTAGTTTTGTTTAACTAATGGTAATAAATATCCTTTAAATGAAAATGCACACAAGCAGAATGTGGTTTCAGGCCATATGCTCCTCCACTTGAGCTGTAAGCAAAAAGTGAATTGTGATAAATAAGAAATGTATCAGTCAACATCTCCTAACAGGATAACGTGTCAAAAAATAGGAGTCCAAGCAGATGTAGAACTGACCTGAGAAATCCATGTTTATCAAGAGGGCTACACTATATTGGGAAAAAAACCCCAACATTTTAACAGTTACAGCAAAATAACTAAAAGCAATAAAAATGTGAAATGAGATTTTAGACGATTTAAGCATGGGCTTTCTGCCTGATTACTTAAATTATGATTAGAAACAATTATTCAAATCGCCTGGATTTGCATCCACGGACATTTCAGCTCCTATGGATGGGATGGGGACACCCCCAAAGCACTGCCACAGCCCTCCCCAGGGGGAAAAGGGATTCAGTCCATGCATTTTTTTATTTATTCAGACACAGCGACCCCCTCTGAACCCCATCCCAAAGGGAGAGGTCCCTAATTCTGCCTGGGGGTCACAGGAAGAGCTCACCCCAGCACCTCTCCCAGTGCACCTTCCCCCTCCAGAGGGAAAAGGGCAGAGTTGTTTGTTTACCTGAGAAAAAAAAAAAAAAGGAAAAAAAAAACCAAACTCCCACCCTGCTTCCCCCAAACGCCTTCCCAGAGACAGCTGAGTAATTTTTGTCCAAACACAAACCACACGTTCAGTTTTGGAAGGAGCCAGCAGCACCCAGCATGGAAAATTTCACCCCAGATAATTAAAATTTGGCAAAGGGAGAAGCAACTGAAAACAGGTCTGACACAGGAATGTGCCATAAAAATAACTGCAGGCCTGCTACCTGCACTGTCTGGGGTTATTAACTTCAGAGCCATAGAAAATGCAGGAAGTGCTTTTTTTTTTTTTTCTTTTTTCTTTTCTTTAAACAAAGGGCAAGACACAGGCAGTTTCCTATTTAATTTTTATTAAATAGGAGGGGAGAAAACAGCAAAGCAGCTCCACATCACACCAAAACATCTGCAGAGCACAAGGACCCATAAATGTGCCCATGCCCCTTTTTAAATCTGGATTTTTGCTTCCTCCTGCCGACACAGCGGATGCTGAGGAACCACAAGGGCTGGATTTTGAGAGGACACAACGCTGAGCCCGGGGTGATCCAAGCAGAGCTGTGCTCCACAGAGCCATGGACTCACTGAGATTACTGTGAGATCATCGAGCCCAAGCATTCCCCAGCACTGCCAAGGTGTCCCCAGGTGCCACATCCACACTGGGACATTTCCAGGGATGGTGGTTCCACCACTGCCCTGAGCAGCTGTTCCCATGCCTGACCATCTCTTCCATGATGAAATTTTTCCTCATATCAAACCTACACCTTCCCTGGCTCAACTTGAGGCTGTTTCCTCTGATTCCCAGAGCCAGGGCATCCCCTGCATGAACGACAATGATCTCCACTGCCTTAGGCTGCTGTGGCTCATCCCCTCCTCATCCTCTGCCTTTGCCAATCCATCAGGGCGGCCTCCAAAAGGGATGAATTTTCCACTCGGGAATGAGACAGTTCCTGGGACTGGAGGAATGTGCTGCCTATTTCCTCAGCTGCAGCTTCCCCTCAAGAAACAACCAAAACAATAATATTAATAAAAAAATATCTGCAAGGAGGAAATGGGAACTGTCCCTGAGGCATCTGCCCGCTCCCACAGCTGAGCCAAGCCCCAGAGTGGGGGTTCTCCAGACCCCAAAATCCACAGTGGGGTCTGCAAACCCCCTCCATCCTGGCCATGGGCCAACACCCGGGGTGGGGGTGCTGGTGGCAGCTTCAGTGTCACAATTCCCCGGGAGCAGCTGGGGGAATCTCAGCCTTGTATTCAGCTGCAGCCTTGCCCTGGGAAAAGCCAGTGCTTGTTCCTTCTTCCAGCAGGGAAAGCCCTGCAGTAAACAACATCTGAGAGTTTTGACCCCTCTGAGAAGAGCCCATGGAGGGTTTGCTGCTTGAGGGCAGCAGAAGGCAAAGGCAGAGACAGCCATGGCAGGCACAGGCCCCAAACACCCAGGGACCATCCCTGAGTGACCAGTGACCACACCTGGGCTCCAGCACAGCTCCAGGAAGGTCCCCAGTGCCAGAGGAAGGTGCTCATTGCTCCTGGCCTTGCACATCACTTAGGCCAAGCTTTAGGAAGAGGTGCTTTAATGTTGAGATTTCCAGGCAAGCTCATCCATGGGAAGGCACCAAGGTGATCGTGACCTACAGGGCCATCATCTGTCCCCAGCAGCCCTGTGGTGACAGACAGAGCATCCCAGTGCTGGATGCCTGGGGACACAGGGAGCCCAGCAGTCCCCACAAGGTGCCTCTGACATTTCATGTGTGGGGAGTGTCTGAGCAGCCCAAAACCCAGCAGGTTACTGAGCATCCACCTCTCCCTGCGAGCTCCTCCACCACGTGTAAATAAACGGCTGCTGGAGATGTTGGCTGAGCCTAAAACAAATCAGAGCAGTTTGTGGATGGGAACAGCATCCCCCCAGCGTGGCCAGGGCCCTGGCCACATCCCCTTCCTGTGGGTGGCCACCACCCCGAGGAGGACACGTGTCCAGGGCCACCCAAAGCCGGGGAACACCAGCAGCAATGGCACTGCGGGGTCAGTACTGGGGCAGGGCCAGCAGCACCTTCACCCGGACCCGGGGCTCCCTGCCCAGCCATGGCCCCGGGGCCACCAGGGCTCTGGGTGCCCCTGCTGCAGTGCCAGCCCTGTGTTAATTAGCCCTGGGGATCATTAAGAGCTGCCAACGCTCCTCTCTGCTCCCCTTCCCACACACTAGGAAGCCACAGGGTGCCCCCCAATTACTAATTAGGAACAAGCACTAATGACAAACCCAGTGAGCGGGTGGATCAGCCCGACACGAAGGTCAGCCGTGAGCACAGGGTCCCACTGGAGAAGCCGAGATGGGAATGATCCCCTGTGCTCTGGCTATGACACTCCACACTCAGCCCAAGGGCTCTTGCTCTGCTGATTCCAATTTTCTTTGTATTGGCAGGAGAATTATTTTTCTTTTAGATTTTTCTCTTTTTTGTTTGTTTGGTTTTTGTTGTTTACTAATAAAAAATCACAAAGTCTAGAAATTCTTCTCGTTCAGTTTCACTGGATTTACTTCTTGTCTACTGTTTATTATCTTCCCATTTTACAACCTTCATTTACTACCTTGGCTGTGCTGCCTGCTTCCACCTCATTTCTGAGCTGCCTCTGTAACCCAGAATTAAAAGTTCTTCTGGAGACTTTTAAACAGAAAAAGTCAAATTTCTGATGGAAAAGGCACAGATGGGGCTGAACCTTGGGAGGAAACAGCAAAACCAGCAAGGCAGGGAAGAACCCACTGGCCTGGGTGGGTGCTGAGCCCCAGGACGTGGCACAGTCTTTGGACCCTGGAGCATCCAGGTGTCCCTGTCACCCCTTCCCAGCTCCCACACTCCAGGCAGTCCCAGAAAGGTTTAAGGGCTGTGAGCAGTGGCCTCTGAATCAAGAAATATTCATATAAGTAATTTTATGAATTTGCTGAAAGTACTGGCAGAATTTGTGCTTTGAATTTCAATTTTTCTCCCCTGGCAGCCCAGGAGATTCAAGGAGCACACGCCAGCAGAAGTAACTGAAGAAAGGGAACATTAAATAAATTTTAACCTAAAACTACAAATGTTCAAACCAGTATTAAAAAGCTTCAACCTCGTGTACTTTTGATTTTTCCCTGAAACAGTCATGAAATTAAAATTATGAATAAATCAATGCAGCAAATTGGTCTGGATTTAAAGAGTTACTCCTTGATTATAAGCAACCCGAAAGTAATCAAAATATTTTTTCCATCTCCTGTTGCTCAGTGCTCTCCTTACTCTGTTCTTTATGAGAAAAATAATCAAATTGAGGGTGAAGAGGAGAAAAGGCATTACTGATTACTCTGAACTCTCGTATCATAAAAGCTGGAAAATAAGAGTGACCGGGCAAAACAACAGAATTATGTGCATCAAGCAGTTGTTTACAGATGGCATGAGTTTCCCAGCAAAAGAAACAGCTGGAAATATTTTTAAAGAATAAATGTATATGGAATGAAACCTTGGGGGGTTGGAAAGTGTTGTTATTTTTTACTTGGGGGGAGAAAAAGGGGTGAAGGAGCCATGTGATAGCATTTCAGAAATCCACCCGTTTTTCAAGGCTTCCAATTTCACAGGAAACTCTCAGGAAATCAATTTTTTTAAAAATCCCATTACAGGCACTTTTCCAAGTTGAGAAAACAAACATATCTAACAAGCTAATGCACACGGTGGTGGGGGGGAAATAATTAAAATAGGACTTATTTATCCAGGGAATCTCAGTCTTGTTCAACACATTTTGTTCCGGAGTTTGGCACCTCTGGCCTCTGCTGGAACATCTGGCGGGGCTGTGAGAGCTCCAGTGCACACAGGGACTGCCAGGAGCCTTCCCTGCACAGCTCCAGCCTCTCCCAGCTCCAGGCAGAAGCGATGGCTGGGCAGGACCTGCAGCCGGGTTTTGGTTTTTTGGGCTGGGAGCACAGCACAGCTCTGGGCTCCCGGGCTCATCCCAAGGCAGGATTCTCCTCTTTCCTTCCACCCTCAGGAGACCCCTCCTGGAGCAGTGTCCACCTCTGGGGCCCTGCCACAGGAAACTCCTGGAGCTGCTGGAGAGATCCAGAGGAGCCCACGGAGCTGCTGCAGGGCTGGAGCCCCTCTGCTCTGGAGCCAGGCTGGGAGAGCTGGGGGTGCTCACCTGGAGAGGAGAAGGATCCAGGGAGAGCTCAGAGCCCCTGCCAGGGCCTGAAGGGGCTCCAGGAGAGCTGGAGAGGGACTGGGGACAAGGCATGGAGGGACAGGACACAGGGAATGGCTCCCACTGCCAGAGGGCAGGGCTGGATGGGATATTGGGCAGGAATTGTTCCCTGGCAGGGTGGGCAGGCCCTGGCACAGAGCAGCTGTAGCTGGATGTGGAAGGTGGCCCTGCAGGAGGCTGGAAGGAGATGATCCCTATGTATCCCAATCCAAAATACTCTGGGATCCATTTATTCTCTCCCCACAGCTCAGCTGATGGGAGGCAAGCTGAGGATCCCCTGTCTTGCACAAACAGCTCCAGCCAGCCAGGCTGAGTCTGTGCAGCCCCATATGGGATGGGGATGGGATGGGGATGGGATGGGATGGGGATGGGGATGGGATGGGGATGGGATGGGGATGGGATGGGGATGGGATGGGGATGGGATGGGATGGGGATGGGGATGGGATGGGGATGGGATGGGGATGGGATGGGGATGGGATGGGATGGGGATGGGGATGGGGATGGGATGGGGATGGGGGATGGGGATGGGGATGGGGGGATGGGATGGGGATGGGGATGGGGATGGGATGGGATGGGGATGGGGGATGGGATGGGGATGGGATGGGATGGGGATGGGATGGGGATGGGGATGGGGATGGGGATGGGATGGGGATGGGGATGGGGATGGGGATGGGATGGGGATGGGATGGGGATGGGATGGGATGGGGATGGGGATGGGGATGGGATGGGATGGGGATGGGGATGGGATGGGGATGGGATGGGGATGGGATGGGGATGGGGATGGGGATGGGGATGGGGATGGGATGGGGATGGGGATGGCAGAGGCAAAGCCCCAGGCAGTGCTGGCAGGGAGCCATGGCCAGGGAGCTCAGGGGGGCTTTGCCTGGAACCCTGGAGCCCTCACTGAGGAGTGGCCAAACCCCAGCACACGTGCAAGGAGGACACAACCCGGAGCAGCCATGGCCTCAGCAGCTGGCACACATGGCAGCAGGGCATGGCCCAGCAGAGCCAGCTCCACCTGGACCTTGAGCTCCTGTAGAGGCTCCAGTCCTGCTTCCTGAGCCTTCCAAAGGACCCTGAGGAAAAGGCAGCCAAGCCTGTAAGTAGAGGAAAATCCAGAGGCACTTCTCCTCTGCCCAGGGAAGCTCAGAGTGGTGCTGGTGCTTGCCCAGCACAGACACATGGATGGATCTCTGGGAACAGAGACCCAGCACGCAGGGTTGGGAAAACTTAAAGCCAAGCCCAGCTGGTGCCAAGGTCAGGCTCAGAGGGCAGGCACTGGTGGGAGATGCCCTGGCCCCAGTGGTGGAGCTCAGAGCCACGAGGGAAGTGCTGGGAAGGAGTGCTGGGGACGCTGGGGAAGCTGGGGAAGCATCCTGGAGGAAGCTTTGGTAAGGCTGAGACTCTGCCCTGCAGCCCTGCACAGGCTGTGGAGTGTCCCCCAGGGAGCTGCTCCAGCTCACAGCTCAGCCCTCTGGCTGTCAGGGGGCGTCATGGGACCCCGGACAGAATTTTTATCTCTTTTTTATCTCTTTTTTTGGTAAATTTTGAAGCACGCTTTGGGTCCCTCTGTAGCAAACAGCACTGCAGAGATGCAATGTGCTGCAAATGTTCAGCTTCAATCTGAGATAAGCAATGAAAATTTAAACACTTCCAAAATACAATTCAAGGCAGAAAATTTGATCCAGAATAGAAAAAAAAAAAAAAAAAAAAAGCATAATTTGATAAATATTGCAGTGAGATGGTGTCAGGCACCATGAGGAGGTCCTGGACAAGGATCCCCTCCAAAACCTCCTTCCAATGCTTGTGGGTAAGGCTTTGCATTCGCAAAACATAGATTTTATCCTTGTAAAATATAAATTTGATCCTAATTTTAAAAAATTCCTATGCACCATTTATAGACAGGCTGTGAGGTTGAAACAAAACATTCTCTATTGGGTGGGTAACTGTGGGACTTCACCTTCTCTCCCAATTTTGTAGGATTGGTTTGTTTAAATAGCATGAAATGGTGGTAATTTTACTTTGGAAAGGGGAAAAAAGTCAAACCACATCGGTCTAAAAGTAAGAAAGGGGGAAGGCACACAAAGCTGGGTAATTTCTTCAAACTTAAAAAAGAGCAGTAATTACAGGGGGAATTCAGAAAGAGTTTAGTCTGCTTGGCTCCCTCAAAAAACAACAGCAAAAAAAAAAGTAAAAAGCAAGAAGAAAATAGTAAAAAGAGAAAAAAGAGAAGGAAGGGGAGGAAATGAATTTGGAGAAAAAGCAGTCTGAAAGAAGAATTCTTAGAAATTCTCCTTGCAAAATAACTCCCATCAGCCAACCACAAATCCTATAAATATCACCAGATCGACTTCCGGAGCAGATCTAAATCAACAAATAAACAAACAAACCTCCAAGATTTAAAAAAAGTTTAAAATAAAAAAAGGAAATCTAAATAAAAATGACCAAAAAACCCAGCAAGGCCAAGCTGGTGTCCCCAAGGGAGGGTGGCTTTGCTGGCTTCCCAAGAACGATGGTGGTTTGGAAAGTAAAGAGGGAAAACAACATTTCCTGGATCACTGGAGCTGTGAAAGCTGCAGCAGCATCTCCCCCTGCCCAGACACCCCAAACACTGCCCAGAGCACAGGGCTGGGACCCTGAGCCCTCCCCCAGGCATGGCACTGGGAAGTGCAGGATGTCACCAGGGACCATGACCTGCACTTTCTCGCTCCCAGATCTCCACCTCTGAGCAATTGTTTGGGCTAAGAAAAGGAATTTTCAAGCAGTTTGTGTTGGGGGACAAACATCAGTGGGACCAACCAGGGTGACCTTCCAGTCTCCATCGTTCCTGCAGCTGAAACAAATGAGGGCACAGAACTGCTGGGAAATGATTTCCAGCCCAAAGGGGAGCTACAGTGAGATCATGGCATGGATTGGTATCATTTCTGCTGCACCATTCACACAGCAGAGTATGACATTCATTTTCAAAAACTGGAAGTGACACAGTCCCTGACATTTAAAATTTTCTGATTCATACAGGCAAAATACATCCTATTTATTTTTTAAAGCAAGAACTGTAAGATGTGCTCAAAATCTAAATGAAGCACTTACAAGCCCCAGATTCTGTTTGACTCAAGCCTATCAAACCCAAAAAGATATTCCTTATTTCCTGGGCAACAAAAAAATTCAAATCAATCTCTTTTTCTTCCAGCTCAGTCTGAAAAGAAATTTTTCAATTTTTCAGAGCTTCAAGAAAACCAAGAATATCAATTATTTGCACAGCCCTGCAGAGTGGACAGATTTGTCTTGGAAAAGCTCCAATGTGATGCAAAAGAGGTACAAATTTTTCCTACAGGATCCCTTTCAGGGTTGAACTTTGCAGGCAGCACCGTGAGCCCTCGGCCCATCTGTGGGCCAGGAGCTGCTGCAAACCCTGAGGAAGAAAAGCCAGAAAGTGCAACTGGCTCCCCAGAACGCTGGTGCAGCCCAGGGCCATGTCAAAGGATGAGACAGAAATCCCCAGGCCCACCATTAATGCCCAATTCCCAACTGGAGTCTGGGGTGAGGCAGCACAGGCTGGTGCTGCCAGAGCTGGATGGGGCTGGTTGGGTTTCCAGGCTGAGAAAGGAGCAATGAACCCACAGATCTGGGAGCCTTTGGGCAAACAGGTATCACACCAAGGGCTGTTTCCTCCTGCAGATGCCCCCAGAGAGACTCTGGACCCCAGGCTGCTCCAGTGCCCTGGGAGCAGGAACTGCAGCAGATGCTGGGCAGGCAAAAGAGAAATGTGTGCCACATTCCACTGGCTCTTCTTAGAAAACAAAAACTGATGCTCACCTACATTTTATTACAGACACCTTGAGTGCTTTATTTTCCACCCAGCACATGGACAGCCTCAGCAGCCATGGATATTTTCTAGATGAATGTTTGTACCCAAGGAACATGGTGTAGCACTGATTTTGGGACTGGCTGACAGCACAGCATCTCCACTGAATTACTCAAACATCTGAGAAATTCACCCAAGAATTGATTTCTACACATAACACCCCAAGTGTGGGATTCAATGGATGGGAAACTGACAGTTCAAAGCATCAGTTGAAATGACAACTGAATTGGGGCATCTCCAGCTCCTCACAAATGCCATACAACACCTCACCCACTGTGACACATCCCTGTGGGGTGAGCTGGAGCCAGGCTGCAGCCAGGACAGCGTTTAGAGTTCCTCTGAGGGAGGAACCACCATGGTACCAGGCTTTGGTGGAGAGGGAAGAACCAGGAAACCCAAAACCAGGCTCAGAGGGTTGCACAGGACAGATGGCTCCAGCCTGTCTGGGCACAGGCTCAAGAGCCCAGCAGTGTCCCATGGACAAGCTTTACCCTGCCAGGACACACTGAACACCTGCCAGGATCATGGGACTGGGGATAACTCAGAGTGTGACACTGGAAACAGTCCCTGCTCTCCCATCGTGGAGCTGGGCTGGCTGGGCACTGCTGGCTCCACAGTGACCCAAAGAGCTTAGGGGGCTTTTCCATGATTCCATGATTCTGTGGGGATTAGCAGATATGCAATAGAGGCTGCTCAAACAAAAGCAACATCCTTCCATCCATCATCCATCATCCATCATCCATCATCCATCCATCATCCATCATCCATCATCCATCCATCCATCCATCCATCCATCATCCATCATCCATCCATCATCCATCCATCCATCCATCCATCCATCCATCCATCCATCCATCATCCATCATCCATCCATCATCCATCCATCCATCCATCATCCATCCATCCATCCATCCATCCATCATCCATCCATCATCCATCATCCATCATCCATCCATCCATCCATCCATCATCCATCCATCCATCCATCCATCATCCATCCATCATCCATCCATCCATCATCCATCCATCATCCATCATCCATCCATCCATCCATCATCCATCCATCATCCATCCATCATCCATCATCCATCCATCCATCCATCATCCATCCATCCATCCATCCATCCATCCATCCATCATCCATCATCCATCCATCATCCATCCATCATCCATCCATCATCCATCATCCATCATCCATCCATCATCCATCCATCATCCATCATCCATCATCCATCCATCATCCATCCATCCATCCATCATCCATCCATCCATCCATCCATCCATCATCCATCATCCATCATCCATCCATCATCCATCCATCATCCATCATCCATCATCCATCCATCATCCATCCATCCATCATCCATCATCCATCCATCCATCCATCCATCATCCATCCATCCATCCATCATCCATCCATCCATCCATCATCCATCATCCATCATCCATCCATCATCCATCATCATCCATCCATCATCCATCCATCCATCCATCATCCATCATCCATCCATCATCCATCCATCCATCCATCATCCATCATCCATCCATCATCCATCCATCATCCATCATCCATCCATCATCCATCCATCCATCATCCATCCATCATCCATCCATCCATCCATCATCCATCCATCATCCATCCATCCATCCATCCATCCATCCATCCATCCATCATCCATCCATCCATCCATCATCCATCCATCCATCCATCATCCATCATCCATCATCCATCCATCATCCATCCATCATCCATCCATCATCCATCCATCATCCATCCATCCATCCATCATCCATCCATCATCCATCCATCCATCCATCATCCATCCATCCATCCATCCATCATCCATCCATCATCCATCCATCCATCATCCATCCATCATCCATCCATCATCCATCATCCATCATCCATCCATCCATCCATCATCCATCCATCATCCATCCATCCATCCATCCATCATCCATCCATCATCCATCCATCCATCCATCATCCATCCATCCATCATCCATCCATCCATCCATCCATCCATCCATCCATCCATCATCCATCCATCATCCATCCATCATCCATCCATCCATCCATCATCCATCCATCCATCATCCATCATCCATCCATCCATCCATCCATCCATCCATCCATCATCCATCATCCATCCATCCATCCATCCATCCATCCATCCATCCATCATCCATCCTCCATCTGCATCTCTCCATCCATCCAATTCCTTCTCTTCCTTCCCTAGCCTTTATTCTACAGGTAAAAGGCCAACAGCCAGTGAATCACATGGGACTCTTCTGCCAACTGAAACCCTCGATGTCCATTCCTGAGAGGGACCACGATCATATTGGTGCTCCTCACCAGTCCTAGATGAGCTCTGTCACAGGAGACAGGAACCCCCTGCTCTGAGCTCCCTGCCCCAGGAGCCCCACACCCAGGCCAGGCTGCTTGGAGGTTCCTCCACTGCGAGGGAGGGAAGGACAGGGAAGGTGAATACACAATCCAGAAGCCAAACACGTCCTGGACTGATTCCCCAGCACTGTGGGCAACAGGGGAGGGGGGATTCTTCTCCTGTGCCCCTGTGCTCAGATGAGGCCCCACCTGCAGAGCTGCCCCAGCCCTGCAGAGGAAAGACCTGGAGCTGCTGGAGAGAATCCAGAGGAGATGGTCCCAGGGCTGGAGCCCCTGTGCTCTGGAGCCAGGCTGGGGGAGCTGGAGGTGCTCACCTGGACAGGAGAAGGTGCTGGGGAGACCTTATTATGGCTTTTCAGTACTTAATGGGGGTTTATAAGGAAAAATGGGGACAGAGTTTTTAGCAGGGCAGTAGTGATAGAACAAGAGGAGATGGTTTTAAACTAAAAGAGTGGAGATTTAGATTAGATATAAGGAAGATGTTTTTTACAATGAAGGCGGTAAAACACTGGCAGAGGTTGTCCAGAGAAGCCGTGGCTGCCCCTGGATCCCTGGAAGCATACAAGGGCAGGTTGGATAGGGCCTGGAGCAGCCTGGGACAGTGGAAGGTGTCCCTGCCCATGGCAGGGGGATTGGAACAAGATGAGCTTTAAAGTCCTTTTTTAGTGCCTTCCCAAACTATTCTATTCTATTCTATTCTATTCTATTCTATTCTATTCTATTCTATTCTATTCTATTCTATTCTATTCTATTCTATTCTATTCTATTCTATTCTATTCTGTTCTGTTCTGTTCTGTTCTGTTCTATTCTATTCTATTCTAATTCTATATTCTATATTCTATTCTATTCTATTCTATTCTATTCTATTCTATTCTATTCTATTCTATTCTATTCTAATTCCATTCCATTCCATTCTGCAAAGGACAGCAGAGTCCACAGTTCTTTGGGCCTGTGCTGCCCCCTCAGCCTTTCACCAGTTAACCTCAGAAAGTCAGGCTCCAGCCAAGTGCTTGGCTGCCCCAGCAAGATGCCAAAGCAGCTCCTTGGCTCCAAGCTCTGAGGGGCTTCACAAAACTTCGTGCCTTGCAGACAGATTTTTGTGGCTGCTGTGTGCTCTGCACAAAACCACAGCAGTTACCCAGCCCCACAGCACTTTTCCTGCTCCACAGCATTTTTCCTGCTTGCTGCCATGAGGACACAGCCACCCTTGGGCTGTGGCTGGGCAGCACAGGAGCCTCCCAGCCTTGGCCCAGCCCCTGTGCAATAATTCCCCTTCCGTGCTCCTTCCCAGCGCTGGCTTTTCCGCTTGCAGTGAGCGCCAGTGCGCAGCCTCACCATCGGTCTCTGCTGAGTAATTGCAGAGGTAATAAAAAAGAGAAAACCCTATCAGGCCACAGCTACACAGCCACTGTGTTCCAATATGAAGTGGACACACTCTGGAGTCTCCTGGGCTGCCCCAAAGTTTGTAGGGTTCAGAAAAAGGACATTCAGAAGGTAAAACCCCACAGTGCCCGTGAGGCTCTTAAATGTGACCTCCAGGCTTCCCCACAGCCTCTAATGGGCCAACTCTGCACTCTGCACAAATTATCACGAGTATCAAAAATACCTTTACAACACAGCTTTTATTTCCATATATTTGAAGCTGCTTTCCCCTTTTGTTTCTTCTCTAAACCGGTTAAAATGAGCATTAAGGGATATAATTATGTTGTTAGCTTAATTGCCTACTTAAAGCAGAATCTACAGGGGTTTAATGGAAGATTTGAAAAGGGGGGAAAAAAGGAAATTGGAATATTAATGGATAAAATTTTTAAAAGGAACCTCTTCTGGGGAAAAGTGAGTTTGGGGCCTGGGATGGAGCATGAGGGGGGAGGAGGTGGAATCAGCCCCCTTCAGTTTCTGTCATAAGGTTTTGTCAAAATGCAAATTGTTGGCCCATTCCTTCTCCAGCAGTCTAATTTTGGAGAATTTGACCTAATTAATCATTAACCACCACACACACAAAAAGTATCCCTCCTTCAGTTTGAAACCTTAATGCTATTCTTGGAGTGACACACTTATGGCCAAGACAGGGCCTGGCATCTGGAACGTGCCTGACACTGAAGGACCAGTCCAGCTGGGAGAACTCGAGCAAGAGTCTCCCAAACCACCCAGCAGACAACCAACCACTTCCATGGGCAGAGGAGCACAGGATGGGACAGAGCAATTGGTGCCCAAACCTTGTTCTGTCTTGGAAAAGCCATCAGTGTGTGTATGCTGAGGCACAGGGCTGCTCATGGTCCTGTGAATCAACCCTGTGCCGTGGCTCCTGCTTTAGGATTTGTACAGAAACGGCGACTCCTGTGCCACAAAACAAGCACAGGGCAGAGCAGGGCAGGGCAGGGCAGGGCAGGGCACTTTCAGAGGCTGGAGCAGCAGCTCCAGGCTGGCAGCAGTCCCACCAGCTCCCTGCTGTCCCCAACAGCACCGTGTGGCCCTGGATGTGGAGAGACTGAAGGCATCAGCCAAAGCCTGTCCAGTCCCTAAAATGCCTCCAGTTTCTGCAGCTTCTCTATTCCCACACAGTCACCGTGCCTGGTGCTGTCTCTCATGTCCCACAACTGAGATGCTGCTCCTTGAGCACCTTGGTCTCCTCTAACTAAGCCCTAGAGATTTAAGCTCAGCAGCAACAGGGCTTGTGAGACCTACAATGAGCTCAGTGCCACCTTGCTGTCCCTGGTTCTGCTGCTCTGTGTTGTGTACAGCTCCAACCAGAGCTACATCCCACACCTGGAACCTCCAGTTTGACTCAGAAACTTGGTTTCTGCAGGTTTTTGATGACCTTTCCCCTGTCCAGTGTTCACCACAGAGCTGGGGTGTACAGGGGACACAACATTTCGGGGAAACCCCCACTGTCACCTCTTTCCAAAGTTTCGCTGCCTGTATAACCCAGCAAGGATAAACAGTCAAGAAAATCCAATAAACACAGGTGGGAAACACCATTCTGCTCCTGCAGAGATGGAGCAAAGCTTCATCCACAGTGCTTGCTCTGAGACATTCATGCAGCAAACCCCAGCACCACCAAGGTCCTGTTTCTCCAGCAGGAGAAACAAAATGCTGGTCACAATAGAGATGCTTCCCACACAAAACAAGAGCCCTCCCAGGGTCCTTACCTGCCTCCTAAAAGCTGATTTAAATAAAATTTTGAAACATCTAAAAAACTTCTTTCTGTATTTATTATATTATGCAAATATTAAATATCCAGTGTGCTATTTCAAATATATTATATATCGTATTATATAATATATAAGACATATAATAAAAACATTTCTATTAAATATATATATATTTGAAATCTTTAAGGGAACTAGTTCCTGTGATAAGCAGCTTTTTCCTTCTGGCCCTTTTGCCAGCCCTGCACAGAGACCTTGCTGGGATTTTGAAGGCTGCTGGTGTTTGATGTGCCCACACAAGGGACCATCTCACAATCCCAGATAAATTATTGGTGTACTTGAAAAAAATCAGAGAATTAATGTATTTCAGGGTCTCCTTGGAAACATAGAGTAAATGTGCATTGTTATTACAAAGTTGGATGTTATTAGCAGGAATATGTATAGCACAAATGAAGGACTTCAGAGGAGAAGCCACCTTGGATGGTTTGATTAATACAGTAAGTACTTCCTATACCAACATAAGTGGATTTCAAACAACTTGAACTCAACATAATTGGATAGATTAATACAGCAACAGAATTAAGGCATTAGGTTGAAAGGAAATATATGAAAGAATCTGGAAATTAGTAGATAAAGTGAGAGAAAGTAAACAAGGGGAGGCATCAACATCCCTGCTCATAAATTTTGGAGAGTCTGACAGGCCATGGCCAGCAGCATCAGATAATTCCAGGATGAAAATCCTGGATACAGAACCTTATGCAGGGTTTACATTAAAACCAACACTGACAAATAACACTATTGCAAAATCAGAAAGTCAGAAACTGCCAAAAAAATTGGGTGGAATGTACCCTGTGTGTGAAATGCCACCAGCCCTGAGGTGCCACCATCCTTGAGGTGCCACCAGCCTGCCCCATGCTCTGACCCTGATGTGGTGAACATACATCACTCCTTCCATGGGACCCTCAATGTGTCCAGCATTCCATCTGATTTAGATAAAAATTAAAATAAGGGGGAAAAAAATTCTAGCAGCCAGACTGACTTGTCTGGTCTCTGTCAGGCCCCCTTTTTTTTTTTTTTCTTAAACTTAGAATTAGAATTTTTAGAATATTTTCCAGAAATTATTATAATTTTCTCTTTTTTTTTTTTCAGGTTGGGTTTTTTTTCCACTCCCATATTTGTACTTTGCTTTCTCCCTGGGTTTGGGCAGGGATGCTCTGCTCAGCCCCTCAGCCACCACCTCTTGAGGCTCAGCTGAGCACTGACACCTCAGGTCCTTCCCAAGGTGAACAACTCAGCTGGATCAGGGCATTTTTTCTCCCTGCCACATCCCTGAAATATAAAATCTTCTCCCAGTTTCCCACTAGACACCCAGCCGTGGTTTTCCTCCTCCCTAAAGCAAAGAGCTCAGTGATGGTGTCAGCCCCAAACCCTTGGGACATTTAGAAGGGAAGGACTCAAATCCACAACAATTCCAAAAGATCAGGAAAATGCAGGAATTCCCCTCTAAGGGCTCAGAAAAGCCGGGTTCCTCCCCATCCCCATCAATTTTTGTGCTCACCATGGGCAAACCCTCCTTCCTCTGAGCCCATTCAGCCAGGCCAGTGAGAGCTTTTGCTGTGGCTTCTCCAAACAAATTTCCCCCTTAGGCAGACACTAGGCTTGGAAAATTTCAGTCCAAACACTTAAAAAAGTGTTGGCAGAATTAGAAGGAGTCAGAGGCAGGGGCTGGTTGGAGCTGGGCAATCCTCACTGGTGCTGCCACTGCCAGCGCCACCCCACTGAGGCACAGGCCAAAGTGAAAATCAAATTTTAAAAAACAGTAAAAAAATAGGAAAAAAACCCCTGAATGAGTCATTGTTCGTCAGAGGAGAGGAGGAATCGGGATTTTTTTGTGTTTGTTTGGGAGGGGGTGGTGCAATGGAGATACTGAAGGAAGAAAGGTTGTTTTGTTTTGCTTTGTTTTACAGCAATATGACAGGAAAAGTCTCGTTGGTAGATTAAGTTGTGCTATTAATGACAAGCAAAATGGCTGTGGGCTCCTGCTCCAGGATAGGAACACACCAGGAGCTTTATTATACACAAAAAGAGAGCAAGGCCTCCCAAAACAGCCAGCCTGGGGCTCTGTGCAGCCTCACAGAGCAGGAACCAGGGCTGGAACAGGAACCCAGGGCTGGAACAGGAACCCAGGGATGGAACAGGAACCCAGGCATGGAACAGGAACCCAGGGATGGAACAGGAACCCAGGGCTGGAACAGGAACCCAGGGCTGGAACAGGAACCCAGGGATGGAACAGGAACCCAGGGATGGAACAGGAACCCAGGGCTGGAACAGGAACCCAGGCATGGAACAGGAACCCAGGGCTGGAACAGGAACCCAGGGATGGAACAGGAACCCAGGGCTGGAACAGGAACCCAGGGCTGGAACAGGAACCCAGGGCTGGAACAGGAACCCAGGGCTGGAGAGGGAACCCAGGGATGGAACAGGAACCCAGGGCTGGAGAGGGAACCCAGGGATGGAACAGGAACCCAGGGCTGGAGAGGGAACCCAGGCATGGAACAGGAACCCAGGGCTGGAACAGGAACCCAGGGCTGGAGAGGGAACCCAGGGCTGGAACAGGAACCCAGGCATGGAACAGGAACCCAGGCATGGAACAGGAACCCAGGGCTGGAGAGGGAACCCAGGGCTGGAACAGGAACCCAGGGATGGAACAGGAACCCAGGCATGGAACAGGAACCCAGAGCTGGAACAGGAACCCAGGGCTGGAACAGGAACCCAGGGATGGAACAGGAACCCAGGGATGGAACAGGAACCCAGAGCTGGAACAGGAACCCAGGGCAGGCAATGCCCTGAGCACTGAGCAGGATCTCTGTGTGGAGAGGGCAGCCAGCCCTGGAGCAGTGCCCAGCCCTGGGTCAGAGCCCTGCCCCATCTCCTGCCATGCCCAGGCCCACCCAGCCAAAGCCCATCCAGGCTGCCCAGGTGAGGGGTTAATCCCAGCTGAGGTGCTGAGGATGGCACAGCCAGTGCCAGTGGCACGAGTGGCACAAACCAACTCCAAATGAGCCTTCACCCTGCTGTTCAGAGACATTTTAATCCTTTTTTGATGAAATGAAGAAGAAACAACATCAATGAATCCTGGCCATATCTCGTACCTGGTGGCCTTGTGGAGTCACAGCAACCCCCACTCATTTCTTCTCAAACAGAACTAGGAAATCAATATAAAGCAGCACTGAGCCATGTCCTCCTCAACACTGCTGTCAGCAGGACAGAAAGCAAAGGCTTTGGGGCAATGAGGAACTTGGGAAGAATTTTAACAACCAGCCCCAGTCAAACCCATGCCCCAGCAGGCCCCACTCCCAGGCAGCCACCATGCAGGTGCTGCCCAAATACCATCCCAGGGCCAGCACATTGGAATTTTGGGTAAGCCTTTAATACCTCAAGCTCATAAAGATTTGCATAAAATAAAATAAAATAAAATAAAATAAAATAAAATAAAATAAAATAAAATAAAATAAAATAAAATAAAATAAAATAAAATAAAATAAAATAAAATAAAATAAAATAAAATAAAATAAAATAAAATAAAATAAAATAAAAGTTAAAGAAAACTGTTAGGAACTGTTAGCACTTGCAGGGCTTTTTTGGGGTAGCTCCTATTAATGTTTTAGCAAATACAGTAACCAGTGACCAGGAGCTTCAGCCCTGTGCAATATCCATGTGTTGATCCATCCCCATGTGGACTCCCTGACTGACTCCTGAGACAGAAGTGCAGGGCTGCTCGAGGGAGAAATCCTGCCCTGCCTGATGGGACAGAAGAGGGTCCTGTCCTTGCCCTTGTCCCCATCCTGCTCCAGACCAGCTTTGGGGACCCCTGAGCATGCCAAGAGTGGAACCAGCAGCTCTTGCCAGCACCACAGCAATGCCAATGTCATGAATTGTGTCCTTCCTTATAATGAAAGAATTAAACATAAAACATTAACAGTGAATTTCTTGACCTGCACAAGGAGAACTCTCCATGGCAGACAATGCTGTAAAAAAGGCTGTAGAGCCAGCACCACTCATCATTATATTATTTTAAATTTCCTCTTGCATTGCCACCAATAACCTGAATATTAAGGTGACCTTCCAGCAGTTTTCGAAACATTTTGGATCAAAATGGCACTGAAATGGCATCAGAATTTTTTTCCTTTTTTTTTTTTTTTCCACGAAATATTTTCGTGGTGCATCATGGGTTTGATTTTGTTTTGGTTTTTTTGTTTTCAAGAGGAACTAATCCATGGAGCCTCCCTCCCAAGGCAGCAATAGTTAAGCCCATGCTAATAGAAGTGCAAATCAAGACTGGGCCAAGCAACATAATTGCTTTCCAGACGGGTGAACGTGCTGCCGATGGAGCAGCCCATCTGCTGAGAAAACGAGTGCAACAACTGCTCCAATTTTTTTTTTTTTTCCCCAAGCAAAGGTGCAGCAACAAACCCACAAAATAGGTTTTGCTTCCAGCAGCCAGCACCTCTGAGCCATTTTTATAATCCTTGTTTTTCTTAGATTATCCCAGTGTGGTTTTTCCCCGTTTCCTTGTTGAGCACCATTTAACCAGCACTAAAGTCTGCAATCATTAAACCCCATCACCCCAGCAGGCTGGGCAGGCAGGAGCAGCAGCCAGGCATTGCTGCCATAACTGGCTTGTTGGCAAATGCATACAAATAAAAGGGCCTTTGGGGGTGCCACCTGAAGGCACTGCTGGGTGGGTGCCCAGGGGTTGGGGTCCTGCATGGGAAGGTGGCTGAGCTGCCCTGGGTCCCCACCTCAGGCTCCTGCACCCTCCAAGAGCATCAAGAGAACATGCATACATAAGAAATAAATAATTATGAGCATCTTTTAGTAACGACCAATTTATTTAATAAATAAAAACGATCTGCATGGAGGCCTGGGCCTCTGAGCTGGGGCTCTCCCTTACGAGCAAAGCTGGCATCAAATGAAATCCTACAAGTTAAGGCATTCAGGCCTTCCCCACCATCCACCTGCTGCTGTGCCACCCCAGGTGCCACCAGCTGTGCTCAGCTCCCCAGTTCCTCCAATTCCTGTCACGTTCAGACTCTGTGACTCTGCTCAGAGCACCAGGGTTTTGGGAGCAGGGTGGGAGCTGGTGCTGCCCCAGCGCTGTTCCTTGTGCTGGGATGTGGGACGAGCTCCAGGACGTGACCCCTCACCCTCCAGCTTCAGCTCTGTGCTCACCCAGGCATTTACTGCGCCCAGCCAGGAGCAGTTCCAGGCAATCATTAACCAGCAGCAGCCACCTGCCTTGCCAAAATCAGGTGAAAGAACAGCCCTAAGGAGCCTGCACCGCTCACCAGCCCAGAGAGGCTCTGATTCACTGATAACGGGCCCATTCCCATGGAAAAACCCAAGCACAAACATGGCCTGCTCCTGAATTTAAGATGTGCTGGAGGCAAGAGGTGAGCACTGCCACAGCCAGGACCCCTGCCCTGGTGACTGTCCCTGTGCCATCCCTGCCTGCCCTGGTGACTGTCCCTGTGCCACCCCTGCCTGTCCTGGTGATTGTCCCTGTGCCATCCCTGCCCTGGTGATTGTCCCTGTGCCACCCCTGCCTGCCCCGGTGACTGTCCCTGTGCCATCCCTGCCTGCCCTGGTGACTGTCCTTGTGCCATCCCTGCCCTGGTGACTGTCCCTGTGCCACCCCTGCCTGTCCTGGTGACTGTCCCTGTGCCATCCTTGCCCTGGTGACTGTCCCTGTGCCATCCCTGCCCTGGTGACTGTCCCTGTGCCACCCCTGCCTGTCCTGGTGACTGTCCCTGTGCCATCCCTGCCCTGGTGACTGTCCCTGTGCCATCCCTGCCCTGGTGATTGTCCCTGTGCCATGGCTCACCACAAGGACCAGAGCATTCCCCATCCATGATGTCCTGGGCACCAAGCTGCATCTCTGCTTTTATTAGGGATTCACTCATCAACTCATCCTTCCTTTGCACTGATATTTGCACCCCACAGCTCCAGAGTCCTCCAAGACTGGAAGGTCAGAAACCCCTTGTCTTTCACTGAAAAAAAAAAAAAAATCATGGAATCACAGACTGCTTTAGTCTGGAAGGGACATTCAAGTCCATCCAGTGCCACCCCTGCCATGGCAGGGACGCCTCCCACTGTCCCAGGCTGCTCCAAACCCAATGTCCAACCTGGCCTTGGGCACTGCCAGGGATCCAGGGGCAGCCACAGCTGCTCTGGGCACCCTGTGCCAGGGCCTGCCCACCCTGCCAGGGAACAATTCCTGCCCAATATCCCATCCAGCCCTGCCCTCTGGCAGTGGGAGCCATTCCCTGTGTCCTGTCCCTCCATCCCTTGTCCCCAGTCCCTCTCCAGCTCTCCTGGAGCCCCTTCAGGCCCTGGCAGGGGCTCTGAGCTCTCCCTGGATCCTTCTCCTCTCCAGGTGAGCACCCCCAGCTCTCCCAGCCTGGCTCCAGCCCTGGACTCAGGTAACTCATTTTTAGAACTTTTCATCATTTCTCTGCACAGAAAGCAGTTTAGAAATGCAGTGGAAAATACAACTACCATGAAATCACCAATTTTGTTGTCTTGCTTCCAGTGGAACAAAGCCCAAAATGGAGGCTTTGCAATTTCTCAAATACAGAATTTCAGTTCCCAAGTGATTACTAATTTTTGTTATTAAAAAAAAAAAGCATCAGTGCTGTTTTGTAACAAAAATATTGAACATCCAAACTAAGTCAAAAGTTAAACATGCCACTGCTAAGCTTCTGCAAGGATCAAGTGTTATTTAAAGAAAAGAGTTCATAAGCAAAACAAAAAAAAAACCCTCCAAATAACTGAGGGGACATGATAACCAACACCCAACAGCAAGACTTACTTTGCTATGTGTAAATTTCTAATTATAACCACTCACAAAAAAATTCCTTCCAAATCTAGTCAGAATCTTTCCCACCTTGTCCCTAGAGACCAAATTTACCCAATCCTGTTTTTAAGAATTGTTTCCATATGTTAATTATTTCCTGTAAAAGATTAACTCCCTTCTCTTTTGTGTTAAATCCATATGAATGCCTGAAGTTCTGCCTCTGCTGAGCACCAAATTATGGGACTTTTCCATGTTTCAGGCCCAAAATAGATGCTCAAAAAGCAAAATATAAACTTGAGCAAACTCCTACCCAGCCATTGCACGAAGGAGCCAATTTCTATTTAAATATTCAGCTGGGACAAGGAGGAACATTCAAGTGTTCATTGATGCCCACAAAGAAGAGGATGTGAGAACCTTGCTACAAAAAGCAAATACTGTCTTTAATTCAGTTCCAATTGCAAGTCCAGACCATTCAGGCAGGCTTTGGAGGATTCATCTCATTCCCCACCTCTTGCACCTTGTCCTTCACTCCATGGTAGCTGCTCACCAAACCCAAGCACTCCCTCCAAGCTGCTGCTGCTCCTCAAAGGTGTCCTCCAGCCCCCTGACCAAACCAGCTGCGTTTTCCTCACCCACCCAAGTGGGTATTCATGTCTTTCTTTCATTTCCTTTTTTTGTTTCCTTTTTAATCTCCATCCCAAAGGGCCAAGGTGACCTCAAGTCCTCCTGCCTGAGAGATGGGGACTGGAGAGGGGCATTGCTGGATTCTGCTCCCAGAAGTGGGGAAAGGCTCAGCTGCCTCTGGCCCATAAACCCAAAACGATCCATAAGAGTGTTTGCTTTGTCAATATGAAAGTGCAGCATAAAGCCTTCAGGCACCAGTTAAATCTCGACATCACTGTATTTATAGTTATGAATAATAAGAGCTTTTCTCCAGCACTACAGCAGCAAGGCATAATTCAACAGAAATTCAATTTTTAAAGGATGATGAATTGTGATACACTGAGATTTTTATGCTCCTATGACTATTAAGAAGTCCATGATATTCATTTCAGTAAAGTAAAAATTGAATAGGGCAAAGTATTGTTCATGACTTGGGTAAGAGCACCAGTCCCAGCATCTGTGCTGATCTCCATCAGGACTGGAGGGGATGGGCCAGCTCAGATCCCTCCTGGGCTCCTCCATCGTTGCTGCTGGGCTCCTTCCAGACTTTGGGAATTCCAGAGCACCAGCACCTTCCTGAGAACCTCCCAGCAGAGGCCGCCGCCGCTCTCCTGCGTCACACCACACCACACTGATGTTGCAACTCTCCTTTTCCTTTTCATTCATCCTTTTGCGTTTCTCCCTCTGATTCATCAAAAAAACGCTCAAAGCCTGGTTTTAAAGCCTTCTCCAAGCTCCTCATCACCTACCCCATCTCCCTGGCAATGTCTCAAGGACAGTAACTCCCACCCAGACTGTGCTGCTGGTTACAGATCTGGGCTCTGACACAGATCTGAGCTCTGACACAGGTCTGGGCTGTGACACAGGTCTGGGCTGTGACCTGCTGCTCCTGGTCACAGGTCTGGGCTGTGACCTGCTGCTCCTGCAGAGCCACACCCAAGTTTTGCCCAGTGAGGATTTTGTGCTCGCTCACTCTGGGTGCCTGAAGTGCCTCTTCTCAAACCAAGCACTGCTGTTCCCCCAAACGTCCCCCTTTGGTTCTGTCTCTCCAGCCCACGAGTCAGTGATCTTCCCCTTTAAAGCATCACCAGAATCCACTCCTGAGACTTTGTCCCCGGAGCACAGAGGGACAACAGGGACACCTGGCAGCAGCAGAGATGATGTCCTGGCTGTGGCACTGCTGTCCTCAGCGGAAAGGCAGAGGCAGAGAAATTCTGAAGTGAACAATTACAGCCCATCCCATGCGTGAGGATGCTTCTGCTTAATTTGATCAGCTGGGGCCTGGCTTTTCCCCTAAACTACAGGGGTTTCTCTCTAATAAAAACCTTATACCCGAGCCCTATTAACCACGGAGGCTTTCAGCATCCAAATAAAGATGTTTTAAATTTCTGATGCTCTTACCATCTCTGATCCCTAGCAGCAGGCTCCAGATCTACAGCACCGTATGTGATTTTAAAGGGGCTGATTCACCACCAAGTTCCATTTTACCCATAAAGGCAAGAAAAGATTTCAGCCCAATGCATGGAAAACAAATGCTTATTCACAGACCCTCACACACACGGGCTTGTGCTTCAGCCTGGCCCCCCACTGCCAAGCTCTTTGCTGCCTTGAGGTCTGACTTAAATCTAGAAATCAGGCCCTGGAATGACTCCTGGCACATTTACAGCTTGGCTTAGGGGCAGCTGCTCACCCTGGACCTACAAGGACACACACCCACCCCTGCAGGGCGGACCCCAGCATGGGAACTCTCCACACCTCACTCTGCAGCACCCAGCAGACCCAGCCCTCCAGCCCCTCCACAGCTCAGTATTTGCCACAGGCAGCAAACAGACAGGACGCCCCCAAAATACCCTCAGAGCAACACCAAACAGGCTAAATGAGAAGCCTGATGAGATATGGTCCCTCCACTCTCCAGCTTCTTATCTTCTCAACCACAACCACGGAGTCTCCCCTGCCCTCCCTCTCCTCCTCCTGCCCCAGAGCTCAGGACACACATAAGTGTCTCTGCCTTCAGCACTCCCTGACCCCCAAACCCATTCAGACACACTCAGAGTCTCCTATTCCACTCTAAATCTCATCTCGAGGCTTTTCAGCTTATCAAGTTTTCCATTTGACTTCAGTGGCCTTTGGAAAAGGCTCCTGAGCATCTTAAGGATGCTCCAAGGCAGAGGCAGCTCTCAGCTAACACAACCTTTTGTAGCAGCTGCTGGTGCGACCACAGGATGCCCTGGGATCAGTGACACCCAGGGGATGTGGGACTCTCCCTGCCACCAGCACTGGCATGTCCCTCTCCCCAGGAAAACACTGCCAAGAGAGGCAACTGACTGCTGAATGCCAGAGCTAGAGGGGGAAATTCATCGTGGAGGGACGTTCCACCACCTTCAGTCATCCAAATGATGGGTGCTGCCAGCACAGCTGAGGTGGGGCCTCACTCCTGGGCACCCAAAGCTCATCCTGGACTCCACAGTGACACCATCACACAAACCTTTCATGGGCAGGAGCCAGCAGGGCTGAGCCATCTGTGCAAAGAGCCACAGCATTGAGCAGGTGGAGGATCCCAGCCCTGCACTCCCCTGAACCATTCCTAGGTCCAGGTTCTCCTTCTCAGGCCTCTGTGGAACTCCCAGACAAGGACTGGGGTTTGGACAAACATCCCTGCTGTGTCCTGCCCCACCAAATGTCAGCAGGCCAGCTCACAAGGAACAGTAAGATGGATTTTTAACAGAGCTTCCCAACACCTCCTGCTCAGTCTCTCTGTCAGCACCACGTGACATTGTCCTGCCTGACAAAATACACAATTATGAAGAAATGGCACTGACTGTGTGACACTGCCAGACAAAAGAGAGAAACTCCCATGCCCATGGCTGATACAACACCTTCCTCACACAGAGAAACATGGGGAAGAGTTTCAAATTAATTTTTCTGCAGGTATGAACACCTATGCAAACCTGGATGAAAACGGTGCAGCAAGAAATTCAGCCTGGATGTCTTTATATGGGAAAGAAGGAAGAAAACCAGCCTTGTCAAACAGACTTTGAGTTACTTCCTGATAAGATTTATGGGTTTGGTTGAGAAAGATAACTGCTTTAGCATAAGAAACTTAAATTTTTGCATGGCTTACTATTGCATACAATGTTGAATCAAAAAAACAAATTAAAAAAACCCCAGCCCTAAAACAGAAATCAATGTAAACACATACTAAGTGGATTAAAAAACAGCTATCTGATAAATTTTGAAAACCAACTGTAATGAGAGAATCCTCATTTCTTCCAAGAGAAAGCAGTCCCTGAAAGGATTCAATATCTATCACTGATTTACAAGCAGCTAGAAAATCATTCCCAGTCATGTTTGTAGAGAACATAAAATTAAAAATTAGTTGCACATAATTAAAGAGGACAGGTCACTAATACAATGCCATCTGGATCGATGGGTGTGCTGGGTTCATTTAAACAAGATGCATTTTTAAGCAGCCAAACTGTGCAAGTAGGAAATAACCAAACCCCAAACCAATGAGCAGCAGAAGGACATTATCCTGGAAAAAGGACTGGAAGACACTTATATGGAGAGCAGAGGGAGTCCTGCTGTCCCTGAGAGGCCACAGAGAAGCTGGAGGTGTTCCCTGAGGATGACCAGGCTGCTCAGTGTGTGCTGACACCACCAGTGACATCTTTATTTTGTGCTCTTTCCATTTTACGTGCAACAAATTCACCCAGGATGGGAGAGGAAGAGGCTCCTCACACCCTAGAGCAGGAGTGTGACATGTGCCCATCCCTCCTCCCAGCATCTGGATGATGAGGAGCCTTTCCAGGCTGGGCAGGAGGACAGAGCATTGTCTGGACTCACTGGTGCTGCTCAGACCCTGAAATCAGCCCCGTTTTCCTCTGTCCTGCCTAGCCTGGATGACTGCAGTCCAAGAGCCTGTTTATTTTTGCTGAATTACTCAGATGGGTTCCTGTCAAAAACAAAGCTCACTCTCCAGCAAATTTGATCACATCCAACAAAAATCTGCATAGCTTGGACCCAGAGATCCTGACTTACAGCTGCAAAACCCGAGGAAAGAAACAAGGAATGAGGTAGCAATTATTTTCTTCCCACTTTATGTCTTATAAACCCCTTTTCCTCCTTGGCTGCCCAATTTATTTTTGATGACTGCCCTCGACGGCAGCTCCAGAAATCAAACACTTAACCTCTGCAAGTTGCTTCCCTTAATGAATACACAGCAGTTTGCTATTCATTACAGCCAGAAGGAAAAGCCAAATCTGTTTGTGCTGCATTAGCCAGCAGGGCTGTTAAACCCAGCATGGACAGTAGCCATGGCGACCTCCCCGGCAAGGAACACTGGACTTTTCCAAAAGCCATTGTCACTGCTTAAAATATAAAATAGAAGCAACTTCTTATTATTACTGTTAGTATTATTTATTGCTACTTTGGAAGACAATTCACCATCTGTGAAAGATGGCAGCCTGGCAGCACTAAAGGAGTTCACCCACAGACTGAGGATAAAATACTCCAGGTGGTGAGAGTTTATTGTGGGGTACCTGAGCTGTGCCCTGGAAATAGCCACCTTTATAACGACACAGCAATTGATCTCCAGGCACACCAAAACCCCTGGCACTCTGCTGAGGGCACTGCCTGATGCTCCACTGCTTATCTCCAGCACACAAATTACCCCACCCAGGTATACCAGGACAAAGCCATCCTGAAGATGACATGGTGATGATTTTCTGTCCCTAAAGAGGACAAGGACAAGGCGAAGGATGAGAGCTTCTATGGCAAGAGGGCTCCAGAGGCTCAAGCAAACCTCCCTCAATCACTGTAAGCACTCAATGTGCTTACATTGATGTGAGAAACATCAACCAAAATGTCTAAAACATCCTGCTGGCTCCCAAACACCAGTTAGTATTGACAATTTTCATGTGAACTGGTAAGTAATTTCTCTTCATTTCTTGAGCAGGAAAATCTAAGATCATAAAACCTGCCCAGAGCCACAGAAGAAGATTTTGTGAGTATCAGACACTTATCTTTTAAATTTCAATCCTGCTTTTTATTCACAAAATCATTCTTTTGTTTTGGAGAGGATATCTAAGTGCCAGGGGTCATCCCCAGACTCTTCTGGACAGTCAAAACATCAAAAAGCTGATAGAGACAACCTGGCCAGTGAAAGGAACAATGTTAAGGGCTCTCCAAACCACTTATTGCCACTGCAATTATGATTAAAGGAAAACAGGGTCATTTGATTGCTTTTCAAAGCTAAGAAGGTTATTCCAGGATGGAGGGATCCAGGTGGTGAGCTCCCACTATCCAGGGAGTGTTTATGGAGACTGACACACGTGTGACTGCAACAAATAACCAGGGACTGCTCTTTGGGGCCTGCTGAGAGTTTTGTCCCAGAAAATGCTGCAGCTCCTGGCAGTGTTCTCATGGGCAGGAGACACAGTGAGATCCGTGAGAGGGGAAACACAAATTCAACAACAAGCTCTCCACCACAAAGCTGCCACAGCTGCCTGCTCCTACCAAAGGGGCTTTGGCAAAAATACACAAATGCCTGAGACCCAGCAGCCTCTTCTGGCCTCTCTTTGCCAAGGATGCAGAGCCCAGACCTGGCTCTACCCCCAGCCCACCCACTGTGCTCCCCACCGAGGTCTGCTCTGCAAACAGCCCCAGAACAGGCTCCACGTCCCTGCACAGCCCTGGCACAGCAGCCTCTGGGGACAGAAGTGACACCTCCTGCCCCATGTCAGCAATCAATCAGCTGGCTTTGCCGTGCAGGCACTGAGGGATTCCTCAGCCCCTGCCCTGCCATACCAAGCAGCTCCTGGCACCATCAGCAGGCAGTGGCACGTGCAGAGGTGGCTGGGCCAGTGCCAGGCACCAGTGTTGGCCACCACACATGGGCTGGCCTCTGAACTGCCAGATCTTCTGGTCCGAAGGCTCTAATCTATGTCCTTGCAAAGCCAGTGCAACTACTGCCGTCCTCCAGCAGTGTGGGGGAAACATAAAGCCTGGGCAGAGCTTAAATCTCAAGCCCCCTGTGCTTGGTGGATACAAGATTTTTTTTTCCTCCAACCATCTTCCACAGCTTTGAGCTAAATGGACACTGCTGAAGACTCTAGCACTTCCCATTCTCTATGGCTAAATACAATTTTGAGGGGCTACAATGCTGGGAGTCACTTGTTAAGGTCGGTCTGAATGAGCATTAAGTTAGTTTCTAATGAAGTATGGAGCACACCGAGCAGAATAAACTAATTTGAAGGGCAACTAAAAATGCCCCAAGACCTTCACTCACCATCATCTTACCCAGAAACTTATTTTCAGAGTCAAACACCTACTCCATGCTGCATTTTTACATATTTAAGTTACAATATAGAACACAATCAGTAAGGCTGGACCTGTAAGATCACCCTGCATAATGAAAGATGTCCCTGCCCATGCCAGAGGAATGGAATGAGACGAGCTTTAAGGTCTCTTCCAACCCAAACCCATCTCAAACCCACCTAGGATTAGATGACTGAATCCATAACCAACCTTCCTCTCATGACTGAGGTGACTGTACAGAATGAAAGCTGCTGGGTCCAGCTGTGGACACAACATCAGCCCTGTTACACCCTCCTGGATAGAGAGGGAGGCTTGGGCTCTTCCCCCTACCCCAGCAAGGCTCTCCAGGGGCTGTGAGCAGAGCAAGGGAAGGCATGAGGAGCTGCACAGCCCAGCACACTGCAATGGAAAACACCTCTCTGGTTGTTCCAGCAGTTCTTGGAAGTCAAGAGCCCTTGTGAGAACAGAGAGCCCCATCACTGTTCCATGGACAGGGAGAAGCCTGGTGCAGGGTGTCTGGCAGCAGTCCTGGCCTGGCTCCAGACCCATCAGTCCTCACACAGTGAGTGTGAAATGCTCTGGCTCCTTCATCCTGTGTTTATCACTCGGCTTCGTGCAGGATCAAGCCCTTGCAAACATGGGAAGCAGCTGCTCCACTCCTGTCTGGAAGTGCCTACATGAGGAAACCTGAGCAGGTTCAGACCATGGGTCCATAGGAGGGTTAGAAAAGTGTATAAAACCAGGAAAAGCCTAAGTGCAACATCTCCAAAATCATCTCCCATCTTCCACTGAGCCACAGAGGGGCTTCAGAGGAGAAAGATGTTGGTTTTGTGCTTGGCTGCTGTTGGCAGAAATTTCTTTCATTAATTTATCCAGTTGCTGCCTTTTTACTATTCTATAAACATAAAACATCAGAGCAGGCTCTCACACCAGCCAGGATGGAAGACACTCCCACCAAACCCATTCCAAATGCCCAAAGTCTCTCACATCACACACAAAAACAAACACAGCAGCTACTGGGAGGTGACTTGGACAGAAGCACAGAACCAGATTCACAGAGTCACAGAGTCATTAAGGTTGAGAAAGATCTCCAAGATCATCACATCCAACTTTCAACTAAACACCACCATTCCCCTAAACCCTATCACAAAGTGGATCTCAGAGCAGAGCCAGCATTTCTGAGCACACAAGTGATAAATGCAGCCCAAGGGCCAAGCCCCAGGAGCATTAAGTGATTTTCCAGCAGCAGCACCATGAGGTGGCCCCGAGGCCACTTGGCTGTGGGGTGAGACACCCCGACAGGCAGTGCTCCTGCAGGGATGATGTGCAGCCCCTGCCTGGCACATTCCCCCAGCCCAGAACCAGGCTGGATCCACATCTTCCCCCTGCCTTTTCCACTCCTGCCAAGCCACACAGCTCTGCCACCTCCCCACACAGCTGGGGCATTCCTCCGTTTTGGGCTTGACCCTGGGAGAGGGGCATGGATTTTGAAAAAAACCCAAAACTTTGTGGCGCCCTCAGCTGCTCCCAAATCCTCAGGACGTGTGGCAAGGTGGGCTGAACAATGTTTCTGAATCAAACATTCAGCTTCCAGGGGCTATTCCCAGCTTCCACACACTATTCCCAGCTGGCTGGGGGCCACCAGCACAAACCAAAGCGTGCAGCAGCCTGAGCCCTGGAGTGTGCTGTTAAGTACCACAACTTACAGTAGGCTGCAAAACCCAAAAATTAGAATTTTTTTTTTTTTTTGAGATTTAAATTAAAAACACAAACTTAATGACATCGCTTTCTGCCCTTTTTTATTTACTATTATTTTTTAAAGCCCAATGTGATAGCACTGCACTGAGCAAAACCTTTGCTGAACATTTCATGGTCTGATTGAGAGAAAAGCTGAACAGGCCAACAGGAAAGCAGGGTTTAACCCATTGTCCAGCATTTGGGCACTTCAGAAACAGTGCCAGAAAATTTAACACTGGACATTTCTTATTTTAAAGTAGCTGGCGGTGCAATTTGCAAAATCTATTTCAAAATCTATTTCTCCTACAAATATTTTCATGATTTAATAAAATTAAAAGGAAAACTGGGTATAAGTTTAGGTATTGTTTTCACACTGCAGCCTCCAAAATTTTACTGTGCAGAAGTGTGGAGGAGAACCACACAATGAAAAGTAGAAGTGATCTCACCCTGGTTTCATTTGTGAAAAAGTCACAAGCGAGACATTTATAGGATGGATGTGTTGCATCATTTGGTTTTAGGAACCTGTCTCTGCCAGCAAGGTAAGGAAGGAGTGCAGAGCACTTGAGTGTTGGCTTTTCTTCAAATGAATCTGCATCTCTTAAAGGGTGGGTGATGGCCAAGCACGACTGCCCCACATTCCCACTGCTCCCTGGAGGGCTCTGGGAAGGGCCCAAGGTCAGAGCCCAGAGGGGTTTGGTGGCCACTGGTGTTGAAATGCAAGAGCCCAGTGCCAGCAGGGCTGAGCCTTTCACAACACCAGGGACTTCATGAAACTTCTCTCCAGAATTTATGTCCATTCATTATCAATTACAAAACATGTTTCTGTATCTAAAGGGAAGCCCTTTTAGGGGCATAGACAGAGGAACAAGCTATGGAAGCCAAGCACGTGTGATTCCAAGGAATCCCAGCTGGACTGGATTGGGAAGGACCTTAAAGTCCATCCAGACCCACCCCTGCCATGGCAGGGACACCTCCCACTGTCCCAGGCTGCTCCAACCCCAATGTCCAACCTGGCCTTGGGCACTGCCAGGGATCCAGGGGCAGCCACAGCTGCTCTGGGCACCCTGTGCCAGGGCCTGCCCACCCTGCCAGGGAACAATTCCTGCCCAATATCCCATCCAGCCCTGCCCTCTGGCAGTGGGAGCCATTCCCTGTGTCCTGTCCCTCCATCCCTTGTCCCCAGTCCCTCTCCAGCTCTCCTGGAGCCCCTTCAGGCCCTGGCAGGGGCTCTGAGCTCTCCCTGGATCCTTCTCCTCTCCAGGTGAGCACCCCCAGCTCTCCCAGCCTGGTCCAGAGCAGAGGGGCTCCAGCCCTGGAGCAGCTCCGTGGGCTCCTCTGGACTCTCTCCAGGTCCAGGTCTTGTGCTGAGGACCCCAGAGCTGGAGGCAGAATCATTCTATGATTTTATGAAAAAATCCCATAGCAAGAAGCATTTAAACCCTCATGTGTTGGCCCTGTGCTAATCCACATCAGATAAACAGCTTTTCCAAATCCAGAACTCTGTCTGGCACTTCCTGAGCAAAATCAGATCCACAGTCATTGGCAATACCATGTAGGGAACACAGATTTATTGCTCCTTGTACATCTCCAAGTCCTGTGAACCTTCCTGCACATCCCAGTATCAACAAAACTGCAGCAGGGACTCAGAGCAGCCAGGGAAATGCAAGGGATGACAAATAATCAATTAATTCCTCCTGGAGCACGAGGGGAACCATTTATTTCACAGTTGCTTTGTACCTGTAGAGAAGTCTTGGCACTGCATTTTCACTACACCTTGAATGCTCCTACGAGGCACTGGAGGTGCTCTGGGGGATCATGCAGTGTTAATATAAATATATTGAGAAAATAAATGAGGAGTTGTTCCTGCAAGCTGCAGTAACATCTCATGCAGTCCATCACAGACTGCTAAATTCAGGAAAAATCTTGAATTTTCATCAGAGACAACCAAAAGGTCAGTCTTTCTTCCAGGATTTCAGCCATTTGAGTGCCCTTTTGAGCTACAATCTTGAAATTAGGAATAATTCATTCATTACAGACCGCTGATTACAGAAGGGAGGGGGGAGGAAACAGAAATTTGACATTTCTTTCCAGTTCACCAAAAGGTCAGTCTACTGATTTACAAAATTTATATTAATTTTAACTCTGAGTCTGTCACACTGGGCACGAAGCATCCAATTTGGGGAAATTAAGGTCATTTAAGGTCTCCGGTTGCATTTATCATTTAGAATGCAAAAAAGTTATCAAAGGCAAAGCTGAGGGAGGCAACGGCCAAAGTCACCCAAATTTGGAATGGCTGCCAATTTTAATACACTCAAATGCATTTCAGTTTAAAAAGAACTCAGATTTTATATCTCTTCTTGCCTCATACTGCCAGACACCAACTGCCATTGCTTCACAAGTCAGAAAGAAGCTAAAATTTGGGTTTGGAACCATCTCTCATGGCAAATCCATCTGTCCTCAAGTCACACTGGACTCATGTGGGCTCACAGCATCACCAGGCACTAAGGCCACCAGGTTCCCTTGTCACCAGCAGCCAGCTGCTGTCCTGAGAGCTTGAAAACACCGAGAGATGAGGAGGAGGAGGAGGCAGCATGGAAATCATCTCCTTGAGCAGCCAGAGCAGAGGAAGCAATGCTTCAGAACTGACTCCTCATGGGGAGGAGGGTGGGAGGCGTCTCCCACAAATTTGGAAAATATTGCCAAGCTGCAGAGCAGGACCCAGCCTGGGAAGGCCCTGCTGGGGCTCCCCAGCCCTCAGGACAGCCCTGGCACAAAGCTCAGCCACCCAGCACTGCCACAGCAGAGCCAGAGAAAAGCCATGCTCGAGAGACCCCTCCCCAAAATCCCAAAGCCCTGAGCTCCCGCTTCAGCAGCGCTGTTATTGGTTCCTAAGCCCCTGGGCCACTGCCAGCCCTGCAGAGCACACCCTGTGCAATGGCAGCGCCTGAGGGAAGGTTTGAGCTCCTGCCCTGCCTGCCAGGGAAGCTCTGCTCAGCACCTCTGCATCCCAAGGCACGGAAAAGCAAAAGCATCCCAAGGTTTGGAAGGAGCAGCAAGGAGACAGAGCAATCCCCGTGCCCCTCTCCTGCCCTGGGCACCAGGGAATGGCTCCAGGGCAGGGGCAAAGCTCCAGCCAAGGCCCAGCCCTCAGCTGCTCTAAAGCAGCCCCATTCCCACCAGCCACCACTGCTGCCCTCCATTCTTTTTTCAATGGAAACTTCACTTGTTAAATTATTATTTTTTTTTAATAACGACACACTGATAAAAAATTGAAAGGAGCTCTGTTCAGGCAGGAGGGTGCTCCCAGGACCTGTGTGCACTCAGGCTCTGCTGCTTCACCCTTAAGCAGCAGCCTGGCAGGATCTACTTCTTCAGGCACAAAAAATTAGGGGAACCATCTTGACATGGTGGTAATTTTGTGCTCCAGCTATAATCTCTGCCCATCAAGCCTTTGTCCACTCTAGCCATGTTTATGCTGTAAGGAGATTTACATTTGCAAGCTTCTTAAACATAGAAAGTTGTATTTGACCACTTTCCCTTCGGAAAAAAAGAAGTTCAGTGCTTGGTTCTGTCTTAAAAATTGGCCTTGGTACAAGATTTTAAAATAAATTGCTAGTTTCTAAACTATTTGCAAACACTAGTTCCTCTTTGTATTTCATTTCTTCAGGGAAAAAAAAAATCTAAATCAAATCCACAATCAGACATTTGCCTTTTTTTTCTCCTTTTTAATTTAGTAACTTGTGAATTCATGCATTGACCCAGTTGAACAAAGGGCAAAGACTGTTAAATTCCAGAGCCCAGGAGATATTCGGTTACTCATTCAAGGCCTTCAACTGAGTTTAAAAATAAATAAAAATGAGCCTTAGCGAGGAGGAGTGGCAGATTTGGAAATGACACTTTTAAATTAACAACCGAAAAGGGGAGAAAGGTAAACTGGGAAGAGATTAGCTGCTCGCTGTGCTGTGAGGGAAAGATGGAGAGTGGGTTGGAACTCATTAGCCCAATTACATAATAGATTGTTTTGGCCAAATTCAAAGGCAATAAAAGCAGTGAGAGAAATGAACATTAGGTACCAGCAAAGATGGAGGAGGTGGGGGAAAGAAGAAGAAAAGGCTTTTTATGATTTCATTCGTGAAGCTTCTTTCAAAGGTTCCATTTCAGCAGGGAAGCACTGAGCAGGGGCAGGAATTTGGGAAATAACCAAAATAAGGCTGGGGGTGCCCAACGCCAACGCTACAGTGGTGGGGAGAGAGTGCTGGAACACCAACCAAGGGAGAAAACAGAACTTGGAATTTCCCCGCCTTCCCTTCCTCCTGGCCCTGAAAAATCACATTTCATTGAATTCAAAAGCATTCTGAAATTTTACTAGTTTAGGAAAGATTGAATAAGCATGTAATTAAATTAATTACAGAATCACTGCTCTGCATCCTACTGCAGGAATAGCAGTGAATCAAGCAAATGGATTCAAAATCACTTCCTAAAGGCTTTCCAGTCAAATAAAACTTCAAGTGCAGCTTTAAACCACTCACAGCACAGTCCACAAAAGCCCAGCCTCTCCATCAGTTTCCTTCAGCCATGCAGGACACGCTCCTAAAGAGCACGACCCGAACTGGAGGATTTCCTTTCCTAAATAAACAGCAGCTGCTTGGAGCTGGATGCCTCCTGTCCTGCATCTCCTGTCCTGCCTGCATCCCCTGCCTGCATCCCATCCTCTGTCTGCATCCCATCCCCTGCCTGCATCCCATCCCCTGCCTGCATCCCATCCCCTGCCTGCATCCCATCCCCTCCTGCATCCCATCCCCTGCCCTGCATCCCATCCCCTCCTGCATCCCCTGCCTGCATCCCATCCCCTCCTGCATCCCATCCCCTGCCTGCATCCCATCCCCTCCTGCATCCCATCCCCTGCCCTGAATCCCATCCTCTGTCTACATCCCATCCCCTCCTGCATCCCATCCCCTCCTGCATCCCATCCCCTGCCTGCATCCCATCCCCTCCTGCATCCCATCCCCTGCCCTGAATCCCATCCTCTGTCTGCATCCCATCCCCTCCTGCATCCCATCCCCTCCTGCATCCCCTGCCTGCATCCCATCCTCTGTCTGCATCCCATCCCCTCCTGCATCCCATCCCCTCCTGCATCCCCTGCCTGCATCCCATCCCCTCCTGCATCCCATCCCCTCCTGCATCCCATCCCCTCCTGCATCCCATCCCCTGCCCTGCATCCCATCCCCTGCCTGCATCCCATCCCCTGCCTGCATCCCATCCCCTGCCCTGCATCCCATCCCCTGCCTGCATCCACCGCCTGCATCCCATCCCCTCCTGCATCCCCTGCCTGCATCCCATCCCCTGCCTGCATCCCATCCCCTGCCCTGCATCCCATCCCCTCCTGCATCCCATCCCCTCCTGCATCCCACCCCCTGCCCTGCATCCCATCCCCTCCTGCATCCCCTGCCTGCATCCCATCCCCTCCTCTATCCCTTGCCTGCATCCCCTGCCCCACTGGGCACTGTTCAGTTCCCATGGACAGCCACCACACTCTGCACCTGCATCCTGCACAGGATGATCACAGAGTCTTTTAGGCTGGAAAAGATCTCCAAGATCAAGTCCAACCTTTGATTGATCTCCACCTTGTCAACCAGAGCAACTTCTTTTTCCAGCTTCTCATTGATCACCCCTGAGCACAAGGAGGAGATGGGAAAAATCCCTCTGCATGTTCATGGCCAAAGGATACACAAGAAGTGCACACACGAATTGAGGATGAGAGCCTGGTTCCCACCAGGAATGTGCCACCACCATCCCTACAGCCTCTGCAGGCCCAGAGCTGAGACTCCAGGGCTACAAACGAGGGTTCTGTGTGGCTCCACATGGTGACCTGTGCTCTTGGCTGCAGTAAGACATCCAGTGCTGGCCAAAGGACAGTATCATTCCCTTTGCTGGGGCTGTCTGAGATCAGAAGAGCCTCTTTCTCTCTGTGGGAGAGCAGGAGAGCACAACCAGAGGTGGATTAGCTACAAAAGGCAGGAGCTGCACCCCAGCCCTGGCAAACAGGAGCCCCCGAGCAGCAGCACGAGCATGGCACTGCAGGAACAGGCACAGGCATCCACTGCTCCAGGACAAAGGGAACAGCCTCACCCACAAAGCTGGGGGCAAGGCTGCCTCTGGTAATGCTTAATGGGCAGGCAGGGTCACAGTCCCCCTCGGCCAGCAGGGCTGGAAGCTGCAGCAGCCCTGGATGCAGTGGGACCGTCCTGGTGCAGCACAGGGATGCACTGGGGCTGCCTCACTGCCTCCCCCTGCAGCACAGGGCCCAGGGAGGGTTTCTGGGGGAAGCACTTTGATGGTCCGGTGAGAGCTCTCTCTGGATACTCCCTTTCACACAGGAGAATCCAGCAGTTCCTGCTCCCACCACAGAACACCGAGCCTGCCAGCTCGGCCCTACATGACACACACAGTGTCCCCCTCCAAAGGGCCCCCCAAAGGTCCTCAAGGCACGCACAGCAGAGGGGGCCCTGTCACACTGACCTGAGCATGGCCACAGCAGCACACACCACTGCTCCAGGGAAACCAAGTGCAACTGCTGACAGCAGCAATCAAACACAAACACTGACCTACGGGAGCTGGCACAAATGAAATCAAGTTCCTCCACCAGCACTGCTGCTTCCAAAGACGTTCATCCACACTCTCCATGGCTCAAGCAGTGAAGGCAGCAGCCAAAGGCAGCTTGCATTCTCTACCCTATGGGAGACACTGCCCCAAAATCCCTCAAGTGGTGCCAAAGATGGAAATAGCCAAGCAGGGAACACCTGTGGAGCTGCACCCAAGGCAGCAGAACAGCAACAGCACCTCCTGCTTGCCCAGAGAGAAACACTTACTAAAAAATCCAAATATTCATTCCAGGACCCACACCCTTGTGTCCAACAAGCTGATGGTCCTTTCATGCACAGAAATTCTCGCCGTGTTCCCCCAGGCCTGATGTGATCACACAGGATCCTCATCTTAAAGCAGAGTGAGCAGTTGTGAAATCAGCTCGAGCTTGTTGGTGTATGCAGGGTTGAGCAGGAGCAAATACAGGCAGGGGGTTCCTCAGACTCTTGCCACTGCACAAGGACCTGTACTGTCCCCAGCAAACGCTGTAGCTGCTGCAGTACCTGCCAGCATGTGCAGCCACACATGCTGCCCGACCTGGTCATGGCCAGCCCAGAAGCCACCGAGAGCTCAGTGATGGGACGGGCTCCAGCTCCTCACCCGACCTTCCCTGAGCCCAGGCAGGGCTGCAGGAGCAGCAGGACCTGCAGCACCACCCTGGCCATGCACAGAGCTGGCACTCTCCCAGCTGGCAGTGCCATGGGGCACCCAGTGGGTACCGAGCCTCCTGTGCCCTGACACTGTGGATGGAGACCTCGGCCCCCCAAAGGCATTTCTAATTACTGCACTAAAAGGTGTGAAACACTTCCTTCCCACACACACTTGGCCATCTTCAGGGGCTGGGAGCCAAACCTCTCCTTGGCAGAACTAAAGCAGGCTCCAAACCGCCCTGGGAAGGGATGATCTGGGACTCTTTGGGGCTTGTGCACCCCTGGCTCGTCCCTCCTCTGCCCCTTCAAACCCACTCACATCAGCCACAAGTGCCCAAAGATCAAAGATCTTTGCAACACAGCCGAGCTTCAGAGTGAATTGGATAAACTGAGCAGTAAGAAACTGCCAAGACCAGCTGGGACTGAGCAAAACCTCTTAGAGAAAGCAAAGATGAAATAGGTGAGGATCCCCTGTGCTGACCACACTCTGATGAGGAGCTGGGAGGTGCAGCCCCTCCCAGGGAGCTTCTCACAGCTCTGCAGGTGCAGCACCAAGTGGGAAAATGGGCAGAAACCACTAAAATCAAGCAAACCACTCAAATCAGAGTAGAATTATAGAAAAGATCCAATAGATCCATGCCTCGTGCTAGGAAGGGATCGAACCTGATCTCAGTTGGCATTTAGATGCAGGGAAAACATCAGCTCACTGCAAGTTACCAGTAGGAGAAGAAAGGGAAGAAAAGGAGTTGTTTAAAAAGGCAAAATAAACAGAAACCACAACTGTGCCATGAACTCATCCCTACCACAGCCTGCAGGCTTGGCCATCCTGTCCCAAAACTACTCTGGGAATAGCGAGGAAGGAATGGAAATCCACTAAGTTTCATTTCACTGCTCCTTCATTCCAGCACAACCAGATGTAATGCCAAGATTTGTGCCAGGACTGGGGCAGAGGCGGGGGAGCACTTGGAAATGGCATTTCAGGCAGAACTTTTAAGTAACTGTTACTTGGGAAATGGGGTAGAAAGGTACCAAACGTGCTTTCTTAAATATTCATATAGTTTATTTAACTTTTTTATTTTGTAACTTTAAAAAAAAATTAATTAACTTTCAAAAAGGAAATTTTTACATAGTAGCACTTTAAGCCACTAATATCAATTTACCCATTTTTCAATTGAGCTCCAAAGAATCCCAGTAACACAGTAAATTCCTCATGTAAACTTAAATGTCCCAAATTGTCTCAATAAACCATCAGACACAACAGTAATGAAGCAGCTACATGTAACTCTGGGCACCAACATTTTATGGGAAGAAACCTAAGATATCAAAGTAGAGTGTGCTTTATTTTAAAATTCAAGGAGGCAAAAGATCCTTTACCACCACATGCAGTGCTCAGGGCCAGCAGTCCCTGTACCATGGAACAGGGAGAAGGAAAGGCAGACCCAGGCTCTGCCAGGCTGAGAACACAGTGTCATAAATTCTCATTGAAACAGAAAACCCAGCTGGTTCATTCACAGCCATCCCCACGGTATCCCAGCAGAGTGTGCTCAGAAATGACTGTGCTCCCTGGTGAAATTAGGTGCTGCCCTCCATTGTCACTCTGCTGATAAAGAAGTTTCACATAAAGAAAACCAGCATTGCAGAGAAGCTGCACATTTGCCTAATTCTGGGATTTTACCCTTTTTCCTGACTGGTGTGCTGACCAAGGGCACACTCCAGCACAGCTCACTGGGGACAGACAGCTGCTTTCATCTCATTTCCTGTCACCAACTCTTCGTACCCCCGGGGAGCCGTGCCTTGGGAAACCTCTGCAAATTTTGGAAGAAATGGAGCATAAGAGCTGGAGCCACCCAGCACATCCCTTGTTCCAGTCCCTTGGGACAGGACAGGTCAGACCACAGGACTGCATTGCCCCCTCATGCCACAGGCTCTGGATTCCTGGTGGCACTCCAGCACAGGAGCACTGGGATCCTGCTTTGGGGTCAGGCTGCCCAAGACGAGCCCCTGCTCAGACCCCACAGCTCTGTGTGAGCTGCACTGGCCAGGCACTGAGGGAGCTGCTCAAGAGCCACGTCTATGAGCAAACAGAATCACTCCAAGCCAACATCCAAAGGGTGCAGCAGGGCTGCAAGGTTCCTGGAGAGGGCAGAAGGCTGGAAAGGGCAAAGGGAACGAGCTTGAGGGTTTCCATGTGTCTTCTCAGGAGCCTTCTGGGACTGCCCTGGAGCTCAGACCTGGCACAAGAGCCCTGCACACATTGCAGGGGGGGAGCAGTAAGATGGCACACAAATATTTTTATATAGCACGTACTAAAACACAATTCTCCATTTGGCTTCATTCTAAGAGGAAGGTCCACCTCCTTCTTGGAAAACAAGGGCTCCAATGGCCACTGCATGGTTCCAGCTGCAAGGCAGGAGCTCCCCAAGTCTTCAGGCATAAAATACAGCTATTGAGATAAAAATCCAGGAGAGGCCTGGCAGCAGCTGGAAGGGTGAGTGCACTGCTCGAGGGGTTTTTGTGCCAGGGCTCAGAGCCATGCTGGGAGCTGGCATGGGGTCTGGGCCCAGCCCAGCCCAGGTAGGGCACAGCAGGGGGGACATGGCACTGCTCCAGGGCTCAAAGCCCAGCTCCTACTCCTGACCATGGCTCTGGCAACCCTGGGAATGGTTTATTCTTCAACTACTTGTAACCAGGCTAGACACTGACTCGACAGTGCCCAGCTCCACCAGACCCGACCTCAGCCAGCAATGCTGAAGAACTGATGCTGCACAAGCCAAAGAGCCACTGCTGCCAAGTTGTGCCAGAAAGTGGGGTCAGACCCCATTGTGACCACAGAGGGATGACAGCTCCAGATTTGGTGCTGAGCTTGAATCACACCATGCCTTAAATCATGTGGGGGAACAGAGCTGAGCCCTGAATGGAGCTGAGGCTGCAGCAACATCCCCCGAAGTCACAGAAACATCCCCCCAGGTCACAGCACCATCTCCCCCAGCTCACAGCACCATCCCCCCGGGTCACAGCACCATCCCCCCAGGTCACAGCACCATCCCCCCGGGTCACAGCACCATCTCCCCCAGGTCACAGCACCATCCCCCCAGCTCACAGCACCATCCCCCCGGGTCACAGCACCATCCCCCCGGGTCACAGCACCATCTCCCCCAGGTCACAGCACCATCCCCCCAGCTCACAGCACCATCCCCCGAAGTCACAGCACCATCTCCCCCAGGTCACAGCACCATCCCCCCAGGTCACAGCACCATCCCCCCGGGTCACAGCACCATCCCCCCCAGGTCACAGCACCATCCCCCCAGGTCACAGCACCATCCCCCCGGGTCACAGCACCATCTCCCCGGGTCACAGCACCATCCCCCCCCAGGTCACAGCACCATCCCCCCAGGTCACAGCACCATCCCCCCGGGTCACAGCACCATCTCCCCCAGGTCACAGCACCATCCCCCCAGGTCACAGCACCATCCCCCCAGGTCACAGCAACCCCACGAGCTGCCCTAGTGCAGGTTCAGCCACGTCCACGTGAGCTGCTCCCTACACTGCAGGGAGTGCTGCTGAAGGACACTTCTCCCTTCACATCCATACCAATGCTGAACTTCAGAGCTCTGGTTTTAATGCCACAGTCCTCATCCCCTTACAGCACAAGAGAGGTGAGCCCCTGAGTGGCTGCAGTGGTCGATGGTACTGTGTGCTGCCTTACTCCTCATACCCATCCTGCTCCTCCTTCTGTTTCCTGCTCCCCACTCACTGCTCCCTCCACAAGCCAAGTTACTCACCACCCTGGCACAAAGCCCTGCTTGCTTTTTTTTTTTTAACGTGCTTTTCCAAGGTTAGGGACATAAATCAGCCCCCAGAAGGCCCCAGCAAACACGAGCCCATGCTATCAGCAGCAGATGACCACAGACAGAAGGCAGAGGACCAGCACTTTGGTCTTTTGGCAAGAGCGTGTTCTTGGCCAGGCTCCCTTTCCCATCTTTGAGGCTCTGTTTTGCCACCCACTCCTCCCTTCCCTAGGATGACTCTCAGTGTCGTTAACATCCAACAAACGAGGGCTGAGGGAGTTCACACCTCCACTTATTCACTAACGCTGCCGGCAAACTCGAGACCGTAACGTGCTGCTCTGCCTCCAGACTGTGCTTGGAAAATCCGCCTCATAAAAAGCACGCAGCTATTTTTAAAGGAAATCCTGGATGCCTCTGAACGTGCAGGCAGCAGGCAGCCACAGAGGTAGGCCAAGCCAAGGAGTGTCTGCGCTGGATCTGGTTAGTCTGACACCACATCTGCAGCGCTCCGGCGGCCGCGGCCAAGCGGGGAACGAGGCTGCAGCGCCGGCCAAAGCCACGGTGCTGCCGCTGTGTGCCAAAAGACACAGGAGCACGGCAGGAGCACGGCCAGGAGAACGGGCAGGAGTACGGGCAGGAGAACGGCAGGAACACGGGCAGGAGTACGGCAGGAACACGGCCAGGAGAACGGGCAGGAGAACGGGCAGGAGTACGGCAGGAACACGGGCAGGAAAACGGCAGGAACACGGGCAGGAACACGGCAGGAACACGGGCAGGAGTACGGCAGGAGGATGGCAGGAGGATGGCAGGAACACGGGCAGGAGCACGGGCAGGAGAACGGCAGGAACACGGGCAGGAGCACGGCAGGAGCACGGCAGGAACACGGGCAGGAGCACGGGCAGGAACACGGGCAGGAGCACGGGCAGGAGAACGGGCAGGAGTACGGCAGGAACACGGGCAGGAGCACGGGCAGGAGCACGGGCAGGAACACGGGCAGGAGCACGGCAGGAGCACGGCAGGAACACGGGCAGGAGCACGGCAGGAGTACGGCAGGAACACGGGCAGGAGCACGGGCAGGAGCACGGGCAGGAGCACGGGCAGGAGCACGGCAGGAACACGGGCAGGAGCACGGCAGGAACACGGGCAGGAGCACGGGCAGGAGCACGGCAGGAGCACGGCAGGAACACGGGCAGGAGCACGGCAGGAGCACGGCAGGAACACGGGCAGGAGCACGGGCAGGAACACGGGCAGGAGCACGGGCAGGAGAACGGGCAGGAGTACGGCAGGAACACGGGCAGGAGCACGGGCAGGAGCACGGGCAGGAGCACGGCAGGAACACGGGCAGGAGCACGGGCAGGAACACGGGCAGGAACACGGGCAGGAGCACGGCAGGAACACGGGCAGGAGCACGGCAGGAACACGGGCAGGAGCACGGCAGGAACACGGGCAGGAACACGGGCAGGAGCACGGCAGGAGCACGGGCAGGAGCACGGCAGGAACACGGGCAGGAGCACGGGCAGGAGCACGGCAGGAGCACGGGCAGGAGCACGGCAGGAACACGGGCAGGAGCACGGCAGGAACACGGGCAGGAACACGGGCAGGAGCACGGGCAGGAGCACGGGCAGGAGCACGGCAGGAGCACGGGCAGGAGCACGGCAGGGGATGGCAGGAACACGGGCAGGAGCACGGGCAGGAACACGGGCAGGAGCACGGCAGGAATACGGCCAGGAGCACGGCCAGGAGCACGGGCAGGAGCACGGGCAGGAACACGGGCAGGAGCACGGCAGGAACACGGGCAGGAGCACGGGCAGGAGCACGGCAGGAACACGGGCAGGAGCACGGGCAGGAGCACGGCAGGAACACGGGCAGGAGCACGGGCAGGAACACGGCAGGAGCACGGGCAGGAGCACGGCAGGAACACGGCAGGAACACGGGCAGGAGCACGGGCAGGAGCACGGGCAGGAGCACGGGCAGGAGCACGGGCAGGAGCACGGCAGGAGCACGGGCAGGAGCACGGGCAGGAGCACGGGCAGGAACACGGGCAGGAGCACGGCAGGGGATGGCAGGAGGATGGCAGGGGATGCAGCAGCTGCCGGTGGTGGTCAGCAAGCCCTGCCAGGCACAGCACGGTGCTGGCAGCTGTTGTGACCCCGCCGTGCACGTCACGTCCAGCAGCGCACCTGAGTGCGGGTGGGGGTCCTGCACTTGCTTTCATCAGAGCTGATGCAACCAGGTCAACCAGTGAAGGCTCACTGGGGTGAGAGCTCCACTGAAAATTGCATTACTCAGCCTTTAAAGGCTCCAAACGATCCTTTCAAGGAAGAACCAGTGAAGAAAAAGGATTAATTTCTCAAAGTTCAAAGGACAGAATTTATTTTTGGAAATAGTTTCACTACAAATCCTGCAACTGAGACAGATCAAAACCAGCAACACCACAAACTAAATCTGAAGGACAGGACTCTTGGAAAATCTCTCCAACAAAACAGAGGAGTGACAGAACAATTCATGGAGGGCACCTTAGGGAATATCTTGGTCTCATCCACCACGCTTCTACAGGCAGCAGGTCTACACCACGACCTCTCTGCCAGGAGCTGAGCAGAGCAAGGGCTCCTGAGTGTGAGGAGTCCCAACAGTGTCCTGCATCCCATTCCCACCTGCCATGGTCCCAAAGGTTTACTAAGAGATTCCTTTCAGGCACCCCTTCCCCCTCCACTGACATTTGTGCTGATGTCACCCAACCACAGTGTGTGTGGACAGAGAAGCTGGGATTTGAGAGCAGCTCCAGCACAGCTCAGTGCAGTAACATCTCATCAACAAACCCTTCCCTCCACCAGGACTTCTTGCTTTTATCTCCTCTTTGTCTGGGCTGGTGGCTCCATGACTCCATAGACCTCTTTTTCTTTTCCAGTACAAGATGCAACTTCTTTTGCTGCCAATTAGATGTGCCGATGGACAAAAGCTTCTCCTCAAGAGCTACATTACTTTTGCACAAATATCTCCCGCATATTGGTTTTGGACTTTAATTTAACTTTTCTCCCCTTGAATCAAATTACCATTTTCTTCTGATCATAATTTGGTTGGATGAAATATAAAGTTAGAGGATATCAGATTTGAGGGGAGAGGAAAGAAAAGCAGAGCACAACAACAGATGTGGTGTGCTCATCTTGCTTTATTTCCCATTGAGCCCCACAGACACCCTGCTCTCATTAGCACTCAATGCAGGTGAAAATAGAGAGGTTTAATATTAAAACAGCATGGCTACATGAAAACATCCACCTGGACCTGTTGGAACTTGCCCAATATCATTCCCAAGCTCTTCCTCTATACAAGGAGCTTTTTCACTCCTAAGACTGTAACTCCTTATCTGAGCTAATAACATTCAGTATGAAACCTCTCAAATCCCATTTGAAAACTTAAGTATTCAATAATTAAGACATTTCTCCACTCCATCAGAAATGTAACAGCTTAAAGAAGACCATCCTGCTGCCATCACGGAACAGGCTGACCAGGTCTGCTGGTTCCACCTGAGTCCCAAGGTGTGAATCCAGGGGCTGCTGCTCTCCCACCCTACGATCTCATTTATGCCAATGAAGAGTCTTGCTACTTCACTGCCTGCAAGGCAAGGAAGGGCTGTGCAAGAACAAGCAAGAGGCCCTCTCAGGGATAAGGACAGGGAGTGTGAGGCTGTGCAGAGAGTGGCACCAACGCCGGGCACAGCTGGGCACCTCATTCAGGCCGATGGAGTGGCAGCCCCCAGCCGCACACACAGGGCTGCGGGTCTGAAATGCTCTGTGCAACTGGTGTGATGCTCCAAGGGACAAGTCCTAATCTAGGAACAATGGATCTGGTCGCATTCCCGGCCAGGCGAATTCCAGCCTGCAGTGAGGATGTGACACCAGGCACGTGGCGCTCGCTGACACGGAAAGCTGCTCCACTGCGAGGCACTGCCCATGCAACCACAGCTCCCCGGGAGCAGCCCTGCACAGCCACACTCTGCAGCTGCGGGGGTCACCGCTCATTTCCTCCCAAACTTGTTGAAATCCACGCTATGGTGGCGGCTGGGTGAAGAGCAGGTGTTCAAACTCCAGAAATGCCTGTGAGCAGACAGAAATGAGGCGCATTGGTGAAACCAAGAGCAAGTGTCCACTGCTGGGAAAACCTCCCTGCCCCAGGCTGTGACAACTGATCTAGCATGGGAACACACGGAATCCATCCTTACAAACACAAAAACCAGAGCAAAACAAGATCACCTGGCATTGCTGATCCTACTCTCCAAACCAGGGTAAGCAGGCGGAGGGGAGCCCATCTGCCCCCGCATCAGCCACCAGAAGAATCCCGAGTTTTCCCAGCCTGCTAAAGTCAACCCATTTTTCTAAAGGAAACCTTAACCACAGTGGGATATCAAGATACAAGACTGCTTTTAATTACATATACAAAGGAGTCCGTAACACTCCAGCTCTCTGAAAGGGCAGCTTGCTGAGAAAAGCAACCCTGATCAAAGCAGGAAAATCTAAATCGGGTGAGCTTAGCGAGAAACTGCATAAATTGTCCCGAGGTTTTTATGCACAAGACCCATGAACTTCCCCAGAATGTGTTTTAGTTGTGGCATTATCTTTCCTTCTGATTTAGTGCTTGCTGAACTTAGAGAGGGATTTGTCCCTCTGTGTTCTGCACTCACGAGGCCACACCATGAGTCCTGAGTCCAGTTCTGGGTTCCTCACATCAAGACGGACATTGAGGTGCTGGAGCGTGTCCAGGAAGGCAATGGAGCTGGAGAAGGATCTGGAGCACTGGGAGAGGCTGAGGGAGCTGGGAAGGGGCTCAGCCTGGAGAAAAGGAGGCTCAGGGGGGCCCTTGTGGCTCTGTACAGCTCCCTGACAGGAGGGGACAGGCGGGGGGGTCGGGCTGTGCTCCAGGGAACAGGGACAGGAGGAGAGGGAACGGCCTCAGGCTGGGCCAGGGGAGGCTCAGGGTGGACATCAGGACAAATGTCCTCATGGAAAGGGTTGTCAAGCATAGGAATGGGCAGCCCAGGCAAGTGGTCGAGTCCCCATCCCTGGAGATGTTCAAGAAATGACTGGACATGGCACTCAATGCTCTGCTCTGGTTAGAAAGTGGTGACTGGTCAAAGGCCTTCTTCTGGAAAAGGTCTCTTCATCTGAGAGGTTTTCTCCAACCTGACAGTCATGAAGGTCATCAGAGAAAGCTTCAGGCCTGGCTGTGGCACAGGGTCACCCCCACATTCACAGGTGAGTGCAGCAACAAGGCGTTTTTGTCATGCAACACAAAGATTCAAGGTTCCTGGCAAGCTGCACAAACCTTAGTTTAAAAACAGCATCCCCAGAGTGTGAAGGTGCCCAGGTGTTCTGCAGCTCCCTGTGCTGATCAGAGCTCCCAGCACAGCCACAAGCTGGGTCCTGGGCACGGGTGTGCCAAACACTCACTGGAGGCACAGCCCCAGCCAGAGGCATCCAATAGCTCATTTACAAACGTGCTGTTCACAGATCTCCTGCTCCAATCCCTGGCCTTGTCTTCAGTGGACAAGTTTCCTCTGCTAGCTTCTGTCTGCTCTGAATATATCCAAAGAACTCTTTGAAGTCAAAATATTCTTAGCAATTAGATCTTCTCTATTTCTTTTTGCCTTCCTAATTATCCTTTTAACTGCCTTCTGCTTATTTTAATAGATCTTCCTATCCTCCTCCTTACCAGACTGTTTATACTTTTAAAAAGCCTACTGCTTACTGCTCCTAATACTGTTTACATCTTCACTCAGCCACCTCAGCTCAGTTGCTGCTTTTTTTGCCTGATTTCAGAGTCAACCAGGGGAAATTTCCTCTCTGATCTCTGCAGCAGTTTGTAAATACCTCCCATTTTGTCTACAAGAGGTTTTCTACAATAGGTTCCCTTTTCCACAACAGGTTTCCTCTTGGGAGAGGGAGCAGAGCCCAAGTGCTAGACCACAAGTGATTCCATAAAAATCCATATTCTTCTATATTGCTCTAAGCACTCTTCTCTCTGCTGCTTAGCCTATTGCTTTTGCATTAGGAATACAAAGCCGATTATTTAATGACTGAGTCTCATGTGCTCCCTAACTACCTTATTCATTATCATTTCCTGCCTCAAAAAGTAAACAACTACCCTTTTGTGCTCAATGTTACAGGAGATTACCTAAGAATTTCTTTAGTTAAATCTCTACTAGGCAGGTGAAGCCACCTGGAAGTACTTGGACTTCATGCAAGGGTGTGGGTGATGGTCTGGAGGGTTTGGAGTATCCTGTAGGGTTTGGAAGGGAGAATAATTTAGGGTCCATTTGGTGGAACCTAAAGAGTAAATTAAAGGGAAGCTGACTCAATATTTCCTCCGTTCCTTATAACCCTTCCCCAACCATCTGCTCCCAGACACTGGGAAACAGGACACCAAAGCAGAGACAGAAAGTGGGATCTTTTGTGAAGCCACAGAATGGCCATTCTTTACACCCTAACACAGCTCTGCCCTGGCTCACTGCTCTGAACCCTGAAGCACTTATTCCACAGACACACAGAACAAGCACCAGCTCCAACATGCTACAGCCACAGCTCCCCTTGGTAGCTTGTTCTAACAGCCAATCTGGCCTGCTGCTCAAAATTTCCACCTCCTACTTTTAAAAATATTTTTTGCGTCTTCATTTTGTCATCTCAGTGTTTAGATCCTGCTTCCAGGAATTGTTTCTTGCTATGCACTTTGCTAAAACCAAGGGCTCTGCTACCTGCTTTTCAAATTTTCTGCTTTTTAAACCCAAGGAGAACTGGCTCCATGAAGATAAAAATCAACAAGTGAGGGTTTTTTTGGCAGAGAGCTTCCCAAAATATGAAGCACATCCCCAAATGCTTAAGAACAAACACTAATGAGTATTTCCTTTGACTTCTCAAACTGCTTCACTCCACTCACGTGTTCTGTGTCTTCTCCAACTTTTCAGCATCTCTTAAGGAAATAAGGGAACTGAAAATGGAGATAATGTATTAAAGCACAGGCAAGAGAAGAGCTGTTCTCACACAGCTCCCTCACTCTGCACAACCATGGCTGCAATCCCCCACTCCCAGACTCAGTGTCCCTGCTCACCCTGCAGCATTTGTCCCTTTCCCACCCCAAAGCCTGGACTGGCATTTCTGCTCCCCTCTCGTCTCCCCATACCAAAAGCAGATGCAGTCCCAACGCTCCAGGTGCACAGTCCCAAGATTCAAATCAAAGTTCATCCCATGGAGACGACTCCATAATCCAATCCCAGTGGGCAGCTGCAGTCCCTCCTTCCTCAGCAGCACTGCCAATGCCTGTGGTCAGGACAGACCCTATTTGCAGCCTGCTTCACACCAGTTTCTGGTGCCACAGGGCACGTTGGGGAATGACACAAAACCAGATGTTTTGCCAGCTCAGGACACGCTCCCTCCATCCCTTCTGCTGGAGAACAAATCCAGTCTGACATTCCCAGCCACTCCTCCCCATGCTGGCCAGGCCAAGGCACTACAACAGCAGCACCCACCAAATCCTCTGCAATATTCTCATTTTATCCAAATTTTACAGGAGGAAAGACAGACAGAAGGCCAAGGGGCAAACCTGGCAGAGTGTCCAGGGAACAGCACCCCAGGGAGCAGCTGGGCACCCCGCCCTGCTCAGCCTCTGGCCCTGGCAGCTCCTGTGCACATGGGCTGAGAGTGGATCATTTCTCCTCCTTACAAATAGGGAACAGCAATATTTATTAAACATGTCTAGTTTTTCTGCTTTATTATGCATTTTACCTCTCCTCAGCCATGATAAGTCTACACAAACCATTATTACAATTTCTTTTGTTCCTAATACAAATACTTTCTTACTGTTCCTAGCACTGACAGCCACAGACTTTTTCCCCTTGTGTTTTTAACTTCCTTTATCCATTTTCTGCACTTGATAACTTCTAACTCAAGGATAACTGTCATCTCTTCCTCTTAATATTCCTTTTTTTCCTTTTATTCTATTTTAATTCTCACCAGCACGGTGCTGCCCTGCTCACAGGAGCTCAGCCTGCAAGGGAGGGAGGGGGAGCAGGAGAGGGGAGATCAGGTCCTGCCCTACACCAGCTGCACCCTACATGGAGGCCAATTCAAAGCCCAGATTATGGCTCTCACTTCATGGCAGAGACCACACTTTGCTAAAAAGCACCTGCAAATGGCACAGAGGACAGCAAAGCCTCAAAAAGTGAAACTCAGGACCTTTTTGTGAAGTCCCACCAGGCCCCACCTGTAACCAGGCTGCAGGCTGGGAGCTGAGGAGGGCTTGAGGCAAAAGGAGCCCCTCTGAGAAAGCCAGACACCATCAAAACCAAAGTGAAAACAGATGCCAGTATATAAAACCTATTTAAACTAAAGCCTGAGAAAATCAAAGTTGCAGGAACATCCAGTGTAAGTGAAGCATTTTCTATTGATGAGGTCATAAATGTATTCCTGAAGAGCTTCATAAAATTTCAGGTAGGAGATAAAAGACTCAAGGCATTGCAATCCATCCCCAAATTACATAGGAATGAATGATGGAGCTGTGTTGACAGAGAAGCAATGTGCAGCCCAATAAATGAAACAAGATTACTATGACAGGAGGTAGCAGAGAACCCTGATGGACTGGGAGCCCATCCCAGAAAGGCAGAGCACAGAGGGATGCTCAAAATGCCAAGGAACACCAGAGAGGCTGCAGGTCTCTGCCAAGGCAGGAAACACAATTTCAGTCAGAGGAGAATTCAGATAATCCCACAGAGACTTACAAATGTGAAAGCCAGTTTGATGCAGAAATGATGCTCAAGGTCCCACACAGGACTTCTGTCCCCACACTGTGTCCCCAGGCACAGCACAGGGAATCCCAGAATGGTTTGGGTTGGGAAGGACCTTAAAGCCCATCCAGTGCCACCCCTGCCATGGCAGGGACACCTCCCACTGTCCCAGGCTGCTCCAAGCCCCAATGTCCAACCTGGCCTTGGGCACTGCCAGGGATCCAGGGGCAGCCACAGCTGCTCTGGGCACCCTGTGCCAGGGCCTGCCCACCCTGCCAGGGAACAATTCCTGCCCAATATCCCATCCAGCCCTGCCCTGGGCCACGAGTGAAGCCATTCCCTGTGTCCTGTCCCTCTCCATGGGTCTCCAAGGGTCTCTCTCCATGTTTCTTGCAGGCTCCCTGGAAGGCCACAATTAGGTCACCCCAAAACCTCCTGTCTTCCAAGCTGAACAATCCTAATTCTCTCAGCTTCTCCACACAGGATGAAGCATTCCGTGATTCTATAAACAGGAGAATTTGTTAAGAGTGCTATCAGAGCAGCTAAAAGGCCTTGCAGGTGAGGTGGAAAACTTGGAGATGATTATCACCTACCAAAGGGGGTTTGCTAAACAAATAATCATAGTTTAACAGCAGAGTGGAAAAGGCCATTAGAAAGAAATAAAATGACACGCTCAGAAAGAAATCCAAATTAGGAGAATATAAACTCAAGGAAGCTACACTTTAAGCCATAAAAAAGTCTAGATAAAAATCCAGAAAAAATTTTGAGAAACAGGTCACTAAAGGAAAAAAAATTGATAAACACACAAGCACCAGAAATCTGCCAGATTCTGGTATAAATCAAAAGATAAAACCACAGGATAAAAATTCAACTTCTTTGCACCAGTGCTCATTTGTGACAGGGCTCAGCACTTCCCTGCCTGGACTCTCCCTTCACGAGGAATGAGCTGAGCATCCCCCTCAAACTGTGGGGTCACCAGGGAAAGCTGCAGATGCCTAGCAAAATTAACAGCAAAAACCAAAAAATCTCCAGGGCCCAAGAGCATCCACCCAAAAGTCTGAAAGGCATTAAGCTATTAAAATCACCCAGCACCCCCAAAATCACTGCTATGCACCTATGAATCAGCAAGCACTGAATGTGATCCCACTGTTTCAAAAGGCCTCCAAGGAACTGCAGAACTTTCTTTTTGTGGCACAAAAATTACTATAAGCAGTAATTAAAAAAAAAAAAAAAAAACAACAAAAACCAGAACAATTAAAAGTCAGTGTTCCCACAGATTAAAAAGGAACACCAGGAGTCACTCTGGCTCCTGCAGCCATAAGTCTCTGGGTTCTGAGCACTGCTGGCAAGAGCTGCAGGTAGAACAGGGCGTGCACCCCAACTTCCAAAAGATTCCAAAAGAGTTTGCTCTGCCAGGGTTCTTGTGGCAAGTGCACTCACAGCACTTTGATATGCACAGGATGAAGTAAGAAGTCACCTCATTGATTAACCACTGATTAAGAGAGGGAAAATAAAGGGCAGGAACAGTTCATTATCACAGTGGGGTCCTGCAGACATCTGCTCGAGGTTTGGGGAAGGGAAGAGCGCAGGGAGAGCAGCCCCGTGCAGCACATGGAGGTGCCTAAATGAGCCATTAGCATTCACCGGGCAAGCCAGGAGGCACAGGGACACCTCTGCAGCAGCTGAGCGCTGCTGATGGAACCAGCCACTCATTACAGGCCTGGGACAGAAATGTGCCCGTGCACAAAGCTGCACCCACAGCCCCTGGTGAGCCACCTGCAGACAGACTGCAAAACAAAACAAGGGAGCAGACAAGGGCAGGGAGGGTGATCCAGCCAGGCAAACTCCTGAGCCATGGACAGGATGTCATAATAGCCCCGAAGAGCAGCACCTCAGGGAAAAGGGACACACAGGATGGCTCGGCTTTGCTTCCCAAAGCATAAAGCTAAACCCTAAAAATAAACCCCACAAGCAAGCGAAAGCAAATATTTTTCAGTCCCCTATTTGCCTAAATAAATTGCAGACGCTGCAATTATCCAAATGATTGCCTTGGCCGTGGGTAATGCCAGGCTACAGAAAATCCACATCCCAAGGGGCTGCAGCACATCCTGGGCCAAGATGCGAGGAGCCTCCAAAGGGTGGGCACAGCACCGAGGTGAGAAAGAAACACCTGAACCAGTGGAAAATACACCTCTGACAGTAAATCATGTGTCTCATAGCTGGAGCTACACAGGACCCAGGTATGGGACAGCTGCAAGGATGCAGGCTCACAAGGAAACCCCAAAACCAGCCTGCATCAGCATTTTCTTCTTCTAATGTATGGAGTTGGTGACCCCACAGCACCTGGAGATGGAAAACTGGGAATCAGAGCTGCTGATGGCCTTTGAAAAGGCATCCCCTGTAATGGAGAGGGCACAGAAACACCCAGGGTGGGCAGCAGACACCAAGGAGCTCAACCTGGGAGAGCAGAGAGCTCCTGCAAAGGGACAGAGCTGAGAGCAAAATTCCCTCTGCCTTGAAACAGAGACATGGAGAAACACAGCAGTGCAGCAAAGTCAAAGGAAAATACAGGAGGGCAGACTTGTAGAGGTGTCCAAGGGGAGAAAATGGTTATGATCCAATATTTCACCTTGCCCATGCAGAATTATCAATAGTTCTTACACAGAAATTAGGAATGGAGCCTCAGCTCTTCCACCCAGCACCTTTGACACCCCTAAATAATCTCCAGGAAGAAAGAACAGTCCCAAATTCTTTGAGTTTATAGCCTGAAGCTTGGAAAAATGTAACAAAAATAATTGGACAAAAAGTTGAAAACTTATGATGTCCCAAAAAGAAAAAGTTTCTGCAGTTTGCTTCTGAAAAATTTCCTACTGCTTTTTTGGGTTTGTGGGATCATTAAAATAGCTGAGCTGGGAACGTCATGACTTGGTTGGTTTGGCTAATAAAGAATACCTTCTGGGCTGGAACAGTGGGGATGTTTATGGGGGGAAAAAAGGCTTTTTGTGAAGAAAATTGAGTCAACTATTGATATGCAAAATAGACCAAATGATTATTTATATAGGAAACTATTCTAACGTGATCAAACTTTAAATATTAAAAAAAAAACCAAAAAAACCCAACCCAACACTTTGGCAGAAAAGGAACTAAAAGTAGTATTCCTGGTGCCAGAACATTGCTAAATGAGAGGTTGTATTAATGGATTTGTACTTGTGTGAGGGCCCTCCAGCCATAGAGACAGTTCAGGTAGAGGGATGGGGTGTTTTGGAAACAAAATTGGCCAAACACTTGAAAATTACATAAATCAAGAGGAGACAGATAATTTTTTTTTTTTTTTTTTTGCTATTTTTGGGTGCGAGGAAGGAAGAGCCTTGAAAAATGTAAATATTCAAATGCAATTTTTTCCTCCAGAATGCTATTTTGTTCATGATATTCTACTAACAAAACAAACTCCTCCTGTCCTGCAGAGGCAAAGGGACAGGCTGGAGCCCAGGAATTAGGGAATGTTTCACTGACTTCAGTCAAAGCTGCTTGGAGGGAAATTTAACCACAAGCCTAAATCCCCACAGGACTTGTCCCTAAGTGAATTCCAAAGCAGAACAAAAACTAAAGATTGAAGATTAAAAATTACAAAAAAAAAAAAAAATTAAACCCCCAAACCGCATCTCCTATGAGGAAAAGTCAAGATAGAAATGGAAAATTCCTTACTGGCAAGGATGCTAATTGCATACCTTGTGCTAGGAGCTGAATATCATAAATTTCTACATATATATTTAATTAGGTTAATTTGCAAACTGTAGACATATGTCTGCTTAAAGCAGACAGGAACATTTCATTTTATACATTTTAAATCTCCAGTAATGAACTCCAATCACAAGCAGTGTTTATGCTGCAGGAGGACGGCCAAGGAGCTCCTGTCAAAGGAGGGAAGCACAAACATTTCCCACTCACACAAACAAACAGCCACAACGTGGCACTTATCTCCTCCACCTTATCAGCAACCAAAAGCAAGCACAGCACTCTCAGCAAATCTACTTTCTGGCAATTAGACCAAATCAGATTACATAGGGAAAAAAATTAAATACATGCAAGATTTCAGGAAAAGGGACGTCAATTTTGAGGTTTCTTTTCCTCATTTAAGAAGGGCACCACTATTCCCTCCATGTGGATGATGGAGAATATCCTGAGCTGGAAGGGACCCACAGGATCACCCAGCGCAGCCCCTGTCCCTGCCCAGACCCCCCAACAATCCCAGCCTGTCCATCCCTGGCAGCGCTGTCCAAACGCTCCTGGAGCTCTGGCAGCCTCGGGGCCGTGCCCATTCCCTGGGGAGCCTGGGCAGTGCCCAGCACCCTCTGGGGGAAGAACCTTGCCCTGAGCTCCAATAAATGTTCCAATGGACTCTCCTCCATCCCTCTGGCATCTGCCAGCACTCCCAGGAGCAGCACTGCATCAAGGCTCGCAGCGCCCATGGGATACAAGGTGGATCTCTGGCTGTATCTCCACCTGAACGCTCTCTCTGGATACATTTACATTTTTTATTCCTCGCCCAGTGCCCTGCCCGGCTCCAGGCACAGCGGGTCCCCTGCCAGGCTGTGGCTCTGGCATGTCCTAACAAACCTCATGAAGCAGAAATGCCAATTCCAACTGTTGTTAGCACCAACCAGCCAAATTTAAAGGCCTCTAAAATAAAGGCACATAAGAAGGCAAAAATATCCTTCCCTTGGAGTTAACATGCAGTAAACCCAGTAGTATTAACCATAAACAGAGATGCCCTGAAGCAAGTGAAAACACACCCCAGGGCAACCTTCCAGGTGGTCATTCATTAATTCCTTCCCTGGTGAAGTCCAACTCCAGCCCTGCCAACCCCCACCAGTCCCACCAGCAACCCCAGGGCCACCAAATGCCGGGTCTCAGCCTGTCCCCTGATGTCACTGCCATTGCCCCACAGCATCCCCCGACTGCAAAGAGAAATCCTGTTGATTCCCAAGGAGATTTTCAGATCCCTCTGCCACCATCCTGATCCAAATCCAGCCATCCCTCTCCGCAGAGGTTTCCAAAATGCATGCACAAATTCAAAAAGGTATTTTATTCCCAGCCAATAATTATCCTGCATTCTTACAACTCTCTCTTCCCACCCTCAAAATCACAAATATCTCACAAATGCCAGTGAAAGCTCAGGATTTGCAGCCCACGGAGTAAGCATATCAGACCTCAAGTGACAGATTTACACCCAGAAAAGCAGGAGCTATTCTTGGGTCTCGAGCCAGAGCCCTGCTGGGGCTGCCTGTGCACTGTTCTCTGGGATGCTCCCAGCTCAGCCTCCAAACTACATCCACCAGTCTGCAGACTTAACACAAGAAATTGTACAAATCTGCTGGAAATGCGTTTCATTCATTCCTTCTCTCCTCATGTAGCCAAGTAAATAGAATGGTAGTAAAAAAAAAAACTCACCAAAACACAGACAAGTCGATTTCAAGCGTGCACCCCAAGGGCTCTGCAGCACCCCAAGCCTTGCCCTGCTCCCAGTGGGGCCAGCCCACTCGCTCCAGGTTTCCCTCCAGGTTCCCTTCCTGGCTCTCCCACAGCAGCAGAGCTGCTGGCTTTGGTTGCAGTTTTGAAAACTGAGGTTTAATACTTCTAAAAATAGGTCTAAAGCAATTAAATACTTGCACTAAAATTGTTCTCAACATACTGGAAGCAGTAAATGACGGCCCTTCAATGCAAGCACACCCAACTTCTGAAAACTGACTTCTGCTGCTATTTTCAGGCAGGAAAGGATACCTACACCCACACAGAGAAAAAAATTAACTTCCATAAAATTACTGCTGCCTGTGTGTCTCTAGTAAAATGAAATCACAACAAATATTAATTCCTGAAGAGCCTGGATACACAGTGGTGCCATGGGGACACCAGCAGTGCCATGTGACCACATTTGGCCCTTCCAGCCTGGCTCAACTCACTGCCAGAGGGAAGGTCTGACAAACACGGCTGCTCTCACTTCTATCAGTTGCTGAGGTACCAAACCTTGTGTGATAACATCCCTGATTTCTAAACCAGGGCAGAAAACAGCACGGAGCTCCTGGCCCCAGCACAGTATGGAGCCAGCAGCCCTCACAGCATCCCAGAGATGCTCACTGCAGCCAGGAGTGTCTCAGGCACACCCATATACAAACACAGGCACAGGCACTGATCCTTCAAACACCTATGGCAACTCCTCAAGGCTCCAGCAGCTCCTCTCTGCTCCACACTCTGACATTCATGTTTCCTTTTGTCAGCCCCTTATCAGTGCAGGCAAATTCTCCGTTCTCTACTTTTCCACTTCCAGCCTTATTTTCCACATTACAGAGGGCAAATTTAGATGTGAAACAAGCAGGAGTGTTGGGAATCACAAGCAAGGAAAGCCTTGCCTATATAATTAAATCTTTGCAGGTAGAGTGCAGCAGTGAAACCTTTCTAAGCACACACTGGAGTGCCTTGGAAATACAGGTGAGGGAAATAAAGGGAGGGACTCCCAAGGAAAGCTGTTCCAGCAGAGGAATTGGGGCCCTGACACTGCTCCCATCCCCAAAAAGCACAAGGCTTGCCAACCCTCGGCCCTTCCCATGGGGTCAGCCCCATGCCAGGCTGACCCAGGGCTCTGCAGTTTCACCCCAAAAGAGCCACATGGCCTCCAGCTTCTCCAGAGGCACCACAGCTCCATCAACCACAGGTTCCACCGCCCGGCAGGAGCCTGAAACTCTGCCCTGACCTCGGCCAAGAGTTGCCTGGGCACACCCACACCCAGGGAGGCACAGGCAGGGGGTCCAGCTGGTTTGACCCCATCAAGGGGAGGCAGAACATGCCCTGTGCCCTCCACCCTGCCTCTGCTCCCCAGGCTGCCCCAGGCAGATCCCAGCTGGAGCAAAAGCTCCCAGCATGCTGGCACAAGCCCCCAGAGCCTGGTCAGTGAACCAGAGCTAACTGCCACTCAAGTGCCAAAACACTGGGAAATGGCACAAGAATTCCTCTCCATGGGTACACAGGAGGTTTAACTGGGGGGATGGATTCTAATCCACCTGTGTCACTGCCATGCTGCTCGTGCCCTCCGTGCCACATCCTTCCCCAGTGCACCACTCAGAATATGAAGCTTCTTTGCACTTTCAAGGAGCACAGGGGAGAATTTTATTTATTTCATCTCTTTTTTCCTGCCACTTCTCGCTTTGGGAGAATCCAACAAGCGAAACCCAAGTAACTCAGAGAGATACCACGCAGCTTGCCCAGCACCTCCCCGTGCATTTATACACTCTGTAGTGTTGGAGTACAAACCCCACATTTCAGGAGATGACCTGTGTCCATCATTTGGGGTCTGGAATGCGTGTTCCAACATCAGCAAAGCAATTTCAGCCTGGGAAGAACCCTCACTGCAGAGAGCCCAGCCCAAAGGATGGCCAACACTGACACTGAGCATCACAGCCCCACCACCAGCAGTGAGACTGAGCAAGAGACAGCAGAGAAGGCCCAGGGATGAGTGGATTCAATGGACTCAAGGTGTGAATATCAAACCTCAACCAAGGGACCACTCTGACTGTAATCTGAAACACCAAGGAGCGAGTGCATAGCAGCTTTGATGTCTCCAGCACAAACACCTTGGGAAGAGACCTCCTCTGCAGAAAGGGCATCTGCTCAGCCTTTCCCCTCTCCTAGAGGAGACATGAGTGTGGAGCAATGCCTCCCACATCCCACGGGTCACCTGAACATGCAGCAGCCACAGTCACACCCCAGCTGCCCCACGGCCAGGCAGGGACAGCAGGCACCAAACCCTGCTCCATCCAGAGCCCCCCCACACAGCTGCAGGCACAGATTTTGGGGAGAAACAGCTGTTGCTGAAGCCACCATCAACTCAACCTTCTGCTTATTATTTTTGATTATTAAATTTTGCATCCTCTTGGTTATGTTCCCAAGCAAACAGCTCGATACACATGGTGTATATTATATGTTACACATTATGCATTACATAGATTCATGTTTTTCCACTCCCTTTCTGTTACAACTTTACCCCACCCCGACTGTCACCAGAGCTATCCAAGGTCACCAGGAGCTGCTCCTACATAGGGCCCCTTCCCCACACACCACGAGCTACTGCCTTCCTCAGTCCCTTTTCCCACTCCTGGTGCCATGGTTTAAAAATTCAGCTCTCACATGACGAGGCAGAGCCACTGTGACAAGCTGCACCAGAGCCCTGTGCCCCTGATGAAAGGCACATTGCAAATGGTTATTTTTCATATACTATCCATGGCAAACAGCAGCATTCATTTCTATTCCCTTGCTCCAGACAAATCAATGATTGTTAATGCAAAGTCAACACGTCCAGATGTAGTTTGCATACTAGTTAACCACTAAATTGGCATCACATAGTACAAAATAATCAAGAGACATTCAAGGAACCAAACAAAAGCAAAAAGGAGGCAGATGACTAGCAATTAATCCATAAAAGACCTTTAAAAATTAGAAACTTCTTCCCCAGAAAACATAGTATGGCCAAACCAAATCCATAAATGTGAAATTCCAAATATGCACAATGCTGGATGCAGAGAAATGTAGAAATTGAAAGAAATAAATATCTCCTGGGGCCATTTCCCCACATCCCTTACCAAAACCACCCAGCAGCACTGGCAGCCCTGGCAGCCCCTGCCCAGGTGCCTCTTCCCACACCCCAATGGCTACATTATGTACAAATACTGCTGATCTGGCACACAAAACTCACTTTTTGGGGTGGCTCCCCACAACTGCAGGACCACCCTTGTCTGTTTTACAGCTTCTACCACACAAATAATTGCCTGAAAAAGCACGAGCTGAAGCAAGCACAGAGCTCGGTGTGGCATGGTATGGGGGATGCAGCAAACCCTTGGGATGTGCCACACGTCCTGTACACCCCACGCAGCAGCCTGGCACTATCCCTGGGCGGGCTGGCACACTCCCTGTGCCACTCCCCAAATCTGACGCGTGGCTGAGATGCTCAAGATGAGGATGCTCAAATAGAGGCCACCAGTGGCTCCGTGGGCAGTGCCAGGAACCCAACAGCGCCACCCACCCAGAACCAGCATGGACCCAGACCTGTGCCATGGGGGCGGCTGTGCCATGGGGGGACTGTGCCATGGGGTCTGTGCCATGGGGGGCTGTGCCATGGAGGGGAGGGGTCTGTGCCATGGGGGGTCATGCGGGGACTGTGCCATGGGGGGTCTGTGCCATGGGGGGGCTGTGCCATGGGGGGACTGTGCCATGGGGGGGATGTGCCATGGGGGGTCTGTGCCATGGGGGGTCTGTGCCATGGGGGGTCTATGCCATGGGGGGGCTGTGCCATGGGGGGGATGTGCCATGGGGGGCTGTGCCATGGGGGGGGGACTGGGCCACGGGGGGGCTGTGCCATGGGGTCTGTGCCATGGGGGGGGTTGTGCCATGGGGGGGATGTGCCATGGGGGGCTGTGCCATGGGGGGGGACTGTGCCACGGGGGGGCTGTGCCATGGGGCTGTGCCATGGGGGGGGCTGTGCCATGGGGGGGCTGTGCCATGGGGCTGTGCCATGGGGGACTGTGCCATGGGGGGGATGTGCCATGGGGGGGATGTGCCATGGGGGGGATGTGCCATGGGGGGGCTGTGCCATGGGGGGGATGTGCCATGGGGGGGATGTGCCATGGGGGGGATGTGCCATGGGGGGGATGTGCCATGGGGGGGCTGTGCCATGGGGGGACTGTGCCATGGGGTCTATGCCATGGGGGGGATGTGCCATGGGGGGGCTGTGCCATGGGGGCCTGTGCCATGGGGGGCTGTGCCATGGGGGGGACTGTGCCATGGGGGCCTGTGCCATGGGGGGCTGTGCCATGGGGGGCTGTGCCATGGGGGGCTGTGCCATGGGGGGGGCTGGGCCATGGGGCTGTGCCATGGGGGGGGCTGGGCCATGGGGGGCTGGGCCATGGGGCTGTGCCATGGGGGGCTGTGCCATGGGGGGGACTGTGCCATGGGGGGACTGTGCCATGGGGGGGGCTGGGCCATGGGGGCCTGTGCCATGGGGGGCTGTGCCATGGGGCTGTGCCATGGGGCTGTGCCATGGGGGGGGCTGTGCCATGGGGGCCTGTGCCATGGGGGGCTGTGCCGGGGGGGGGGGGCTGGGCCATGGGGCTGTGCCATGGGGGGCTGGGCCATGGGGCTGTGTCATAGGGCTGTGCCATGGGGGCCTGGGCCATGGGCACCACAGGAGCAGCATCCAGGTCCTGGTACCAAGTCCTGCCATGCCATGGTGGGAAGGTCAAAATCCTTGAACAGACAGATTATCCAAAGAATTATTGATCCACAGAATCTCCTGAGCTGGGGGGACCCACAGGGATCACCCAGGGCAGCCCCTGTCCCTGCCCAGACCCCCCAACAATCCCAGCCTGTCCAGCCCTGGCAGCGCTGTCCAAACGCTCCTGGAGCTCTGGCAGCCTCGGGGCCGTGCCCATTCCCTGGGGAGCCTGGGCAGTGCCCAGCACCCTCTGGGGGAAGAACCTTGTCCTGAGCTCCAGCCTGAGCCTGCCCTGGCACAGTGGGCATAAATCTTGATTCTGTATCAGCATGACCCTTAGAGCAGGTTTCTACCTTCTCCCCCCACCGAAAAAATTTAAATTAAATTAATCTAATTTTTAGAACACTAATTCCACTCTAATTTCACTCCTGCACTTGCATAATTGCAAACTTGAGTGTGCATCACCGGGGCCATGTGACTGAACTATTCCCAGTGTTGCATTATGGCAGTGATATATATTTAAATTATCATGGAGTCATGCAATAACCTCCCAAGGTTTTATATGGCATTTGTATAAATATTATCTACTATTTTAATAATATTATGTCTGTTTTCATTCTGGGATGAAAATATGTCACTGAAAATGAGGTCCTGGAAATTTTTCTTTTTTAAAAAATACATTTCAGTTATGTCACAAGAAATCTGTTGGTATCACTCAGCTGAGCTCCCTCCCTCCCCTTCCCCTTCCAGGCTGCCAACAGCAATTTTGAAAAGGATAAAATATTGATCAACTTTCCAGAAGGAAAAAAAAAAAAAAGAAAGGAAAGAAAAAAAAAATCCCCCTGAAGGCAGACTGCAATGAAAAATTATGAAATCTTTTCCAGGCAGGAGCAGGTTTGTGCTGGAAGGACAGGCAGAAAGGTGAGAATCAGACCCATTATAACCCCCAGCAGCGGGAGCTGGTGCTGGAAAGCTGCTGCTCCGCAGGGAGTTAAGGATGGGAAAGGTTGCAGTTCCCACACCTCCAGCAGCACAGCATCCCCCAGCGCAGGGAGGGCACACACAGCACCCCCAGCAGCCCAGAGCAGCTCCAGGCCAGGCCCCCCCAGCTCCAGGAGAAACTGAACGGCATCGCTGCCAAATGTTGGCACTGTGACCCCACAACTGAAGCTCGGGCATTCATTCTAATTAAAATGCAGCAGCCATCAATGTGTCCCCACCAAATCCCAAGTCCACGGGGTCGCTCCCCACATGTCCGTGTGTGTGGCAGGGCAGAGGAAAAGCAGCATCAAAAGGTCTGAGTCACACGAGAAAAAAAAATGTATGAAACCTTAAAAAAAAAAAAAATTACAGCTAAACAGTTTCTTGGGGTGTAATCATATTGTAGCAAAAGTTCTGGGGTGCAGCTCAAGGAAGGGAATTCTTGGAGGGTAAGAACATGGAAAAGGCACCACGCTACAGCTTCCTGGATGAAACCATGAATAAAATATTCTCCAGGATTGTTTAATCCAATTTGGAGCATTGTGTGTAATTTTTAGGCAGATGTGGCACCCGGCTCGAACTGCACCACTGCCGGGCTGGCACCGCTCTCTCGCTCCATTATTTGCTAAAAAAGGGATTCAGGAAGAGGGTGGGTCCCTTTCGGGGGGGCTGGGGGCAAATAAATGCAAAAATAAAAATATGGAGTTGACATTTCAGAGTATTTCTTCCTCCACCCAAGAGTTATCCTGCTTGCAAATTTTTTCCATTTCCCCCCCCCTTTGAAAATTCAAAACACTAAACAAATAAAGGGGAGAAAAGCGAAAACAGCCCCCAAAACCTGAATTCACCAGCCACTCCTTTCTGATATCCAGCAAATATCAAGTTACAGGGAACGGAAAATCAAAATAAAAGAAAAAAAAAAAAAAACCAAAAAAAAACAAAAAAACTTTTCAGGGATTTGAGATTCAAAATTTAAAATTCATTCTGGCTTGAAATTTAATTTAATTTTGTGCAGCACCCGGATTTCAGCATTTGCTGGTGTGTACTCGGCAGCTCCAGAAACTCACTTTGGAGTTTAAAATTTAAAAATGCTTTTTTCCAAAAAGAAAAAAAAAAAAAAAGAAAAAAAAAGAAAAAAAAAATCCAAACTGCTGCAGCTGTGAAGCCAGCCATCTTGCTATTTTGTCCCCATTTTAGAAAGGATACTGTGTCAAGGTTGGTAAAATTCAATGTTGACCTAATCTTTCCCTTCCTCTCCCTCCCCCACTTTTGGGTGGAAAGGCCATGTAGCTCTCCTAGATTGCTTTTTTCTTGAAACAATGCATGTTTCAGTGCTCTTTTGTTATTTATTTTTAAAAAGATCAATACCAAGACCCCAGTATTCAAGGGCAACCCTACAATAATAAACCAGTGTGTGCACAGTCCAGAACTCACAGGCACTCTGTAATAGCAAAATAATAGGGACAGGACAGCATTTAAAACAAACAAACAAAAAAAATTTCAATTTAAAAAAACCCACCAAAAATAATTATGAAAAAAAATATTTTCAATTCAAATTCCAGCAAGGCTTTAACAGTCAAGGAGAAGAAGGATTTTGAAATTCTGAAAAACATCATGGCTGAGCCCTTTAAAGGCACTTCAGTTTGAAAAAAAATGAAAATCACTAAATCTGCAATTATTTTTTCACAATATTGTTAATTATGCATATTCATAATATCATGGCGGACCTTATAATAAACCTGTGTAAATATTAGATTAATGTGAGCCACAGAACCTGGAGTTATTACAGTGTGTTTAAAAAAAGACGGGGAAAAAAACCTAAAAAAATAGTATGGAAATTTTATTCTTTACAAAAGAAGTAGGAAATTAAATGCTGGAAACTGTTTTAATTATGCCAGAAGAAACCATCCAAAAAGCCAAGAAATTCTAAAATAAAACTGACATTCGACTCTTAATTTTGCTTGTCCTCGTGTTTTCTTGGACTGTGTTTAGAATCTCATTGTTTAACAGCAGTTTTGCATGAAATCCAAAATCACGAAAAAAAAAAAATTTGGGTGTGTCCACAGCAAATTTTCTGGGTTCTTCATTTTCCTGCAAAACTCCTCATTTCAAACAAAATAACTTTAAGCACTGCAGCAAAAAGGAAAAAAAAAAAAAAAATAAACCCTGAGTTTTGGCAAAGCTTGCTGCACAAGTTCAAAATTACAATGAAGCCCAATTCCTAATTGCTCCGGAACAGCAATTCTCCCACTTTCCCAAAGTAATCCCTCCCCACAGCTCACCCGCGGGGGCCCACCAAAAACTTGACTCACTTTCCTTTCCCAGCACTCTGCTGCTCCCAGGCTTCGTTTTTCCCCAGAAAATGGGGGTGGAGGGGAAAAAAAACTGAATTCATTCAAATTCCTGTTTAATTTTCATTTCCATGAGCTGGGCTTTGGATCCAAAAGGACACACACGAAATTTGCGGGGCGCTGCGGGAGCTGCTGGAGGAACCCCAACATGGGGGATCCGGCCCCAACTTTCTGGGAAAAAATTAGAAATCGCAGAATATTTCCTTTTTTTTTTTTCCTTTTTTTTTCAATTTTAATTTTTTTTTTTTTTAATTTACGAAATAGTCTCCTCTAGGTGGCGTCGTTTTAATGGAAAAAAAAAATAGGGGGGGGGAAACGTTTCGGAGGAAAAATTAAGAGAAGGAGGGGGGGGAAAGGAAAAAAAGGAGGAAAAAAAAAGGAATAAAATAAAAAGAAGCAAGAAGGAAAAGAAAAAGAAAAAGGGCCGGAGAAGGGCGCGGAGCGCGGCGGGGCCGGGCCGGGCCGGGCCGGGGTGCGGGGCCGGGCCGGGCCGAGGGGCGGCTCGTCCCCGACATGGCTGCTGAGCTCCGCTTTGTTTTCCGCCCGGTCCGAGCGGCCGCGGGCTCCGGCACCGCGGGCTCCGGGAGCCGCTGCCGGCGCTGCCCCCGCGCACTGCGCCAAAGCGCCGCCGGGGCTCCGCGACGGGGCGGCTGCGGCTGCCGCCCTCCCTCCTTCCCTTCCCTTCCGTTCCGTTCCCTTCCTCCCCGCTCCCTCCGCCTCCCCCCGGGGACACGCCGCCCGGCCGCCGCGTACCTGCGCTGCCGCTGCCGCCGCCGCCGCCGCCGCCGCCGGAGCGGAGCCGTCCGGCTGGTTCATGGGGCTGGGGCGGGAGCAGGCGAGCCCCGCGCCGCCGCGGCCTGCGATCCGCCCGCCGCGCACAAAGCCGGCGCCGCCGCCGCCGCTGCCTCCTTTCCGCCCTCCCAGGAGCGGCGAGTGGGGGCGATGCCCCCGCTGCGCGGGTGGGCGGCTCGCCGGGCTGCTGCAGCCCCCCACCCCCCCGGGGCATGGGCCGGGGCGGCCGCGGCGGGCACGGGCGCTGCCGCTAGCGGCGCGGCGCGCAGGGCTGGGCGGGCGCCTCCCGCTGCCGAGCCCGCGCCGCCGCCATCACGAGCCGCTCTGGGGGCAGCTCCAGCCGCAGCGCGCTCGCAGCCGGCGGCGCCGGGAGAAAGGGGCTGAGTCTGGCCCGGCGCGGGAGCCCCGCCGCCCGCCCGGCCGGCCCCGCGCTGCCCTCCGCCCCCGCGCCGGGCACCGCGCACCCGGCCCGGCCCGGCCCGGCCCGGCCGCCGCCCGGCGGGCGCGGGGCCGCTCGGCGCCGTGGGGCCGCTCCGCGCCGCGGCGCCCCCGGGGGGGGTGTCCCGCTGCGGGTGTGGGTGGGTGGGTGTGTGGCGGGGTGCGGGGTGCGGACCCCGGCCCGCCCCGGACCCCGCGGGCCCCGGTGGCCACCGGCCTGGCCCGGGGGCGAGAGCCCGGCGGCTGGGAGAGCCCGGGTCCCTCACGGCTTCTCCAGGCCTCGTACACCTCTTACACCTCCTTGAGCACAGGGGAACGATCCAGGGGACACGGGGTGACAGGGGACAGATGGCCTGCCAGAAAGGACGCGAGGGAGCCGCTGGAGCTGGGTCACGGAGGCTCAGGCTGGAGCTCAGGGCAAGGTTCTTCCCCCAGAGGGTGCTGGGCACTGCCCAGGCTCCCCAGGGAATGGGCACGGCCCCGAGGCTGCCAGAGCTCCAGGAGCGTTTGGACAGCGCTGCCAGGGATGGACAGGCTGGGATTGTTGGGGGGTCTGGGCAGGGACAGGGGCTGCGCTGGATGATCCTTGTTGGTTTCTTCCAGCTCAGGATATTCTGTGCATTCCATGATTTTTCTGAATGACTTGAGCAGCATCACCCTTCCCTCCTCTCCCCCAGCTCTTTCTTCCCCCCACAGCACACCCAGGGCTGGAATCACCCCCTGCCCTTTTAGCCTGGAAGCTCCCAGCTCTTGGTCCCCCCATGTTTGAGAGCTGCTTTGCCACAACACAAAACAGGGAAAAGCGTTTCTCTACCCTCACACAGAACTCATCCCGACACTCTGTCCCTCCACAAAGAGCTTTTCCTCACCACATGCTCGCAACGCTCGTTACTGCTCAGCAAACTTTGTTAATTTCCTCCAAAAAGAAAGGAAAAAAAAAAATCAGTGCTTTTCTTCCCCTGGAAAGCACACAGCATTAACTATAAACATAATTACATCTCATGCATACCTGATGTTTTCTGCCTTGTGAAGCAGCGCCAAAAATAGTTATTAATAGTATTAATAAAATAATCTGAACTTGTGAATTTTCCTGCCCCAGCCCATGAAACTCTCTTTCCCAAGAGCTCTGCAAAACCAAGGATTTGTGGAGAGCCAAATGCTGATTTTGCTCTTGTTGCCCAGCCTAAAGATAACTTCAAAGATATTGCAAAACACAGATTTATTTTTCTTAATATCTTTTATGCAGATTTCATTCCAAATCGCAGTACGGTCAGATAATGTAATTACAGAGCTAAATAAAAACAAAGGGGCAGGGGAATTGGTGGGGACGTTGGGCAAGGGAAGATGTTTTCCGAATGAGCTTAGAGGGGATGTGGGAAGTGAAGAAGCAGAAACCACTCACGAGGCTTTCAGCCCCAGCGCTGGCATGAAGAGCAGCCAGAAGGAATCCCCCGTGGAGCAGACTAAAGCAAAATTCAGTGTCTAACAAATAACCTTTGAGGAGGGTTTGGGGGAAAACGCCATTTTGACACGGAGTTTGTGGGATGAAGAGGAGCATGGAGATACCCTCAGCATCCCTTTGTCTTTGGAAACCTGCTCGCTGACCTCCAAAAGCCAAAGCCTGGAGGTAAAAGATGCTCGCCCCGCTGTGTCCTGTGATGTCTGAGGGCACATTTCAAGCCATCCCTGGGTGCTTTGAAGCATCTTCAGCACCGTAGAACCTATCACAGCTCATGGTGACCTGGCAAACCATTTGTCACCTTCTCACTTGGAGCCTGACCCCGTTTTGCTTCCATTTGATCCGTTTTTTAACATGGAAAAGCCTCGGGCTATCCCATGTCCGTGAGCCGTGTGGATAAATCATACCTTCACCTTCTTTTGGGGAAGGACAGTGTTTGAGCTCTCCTAGCTTCCTCAGCCCAAACCTCCCATTTCTTCTGGTCATGGAAACCGAATAGATGCAGAAAAGGAGTGGCAACTGTGAAACTCATGGAGACCCCAGCCAGATCTTCTCTTTCATGTGCGTTTTTGCAATGGCTTTGCAGTCTGCTTTGACTGTCCAGGGAACACAGACATCGCTCTGGTGAAGAGGTTGGGGGTTCACAGGGAGGAGTTCCCAGTTCTGGGTCAGATCTCAGAGTTCAAAGCCTCCCTCCTGAGGGATTTGGCTGCTGGTTGCTCTTGGCTTGGTGAAACCAGCCCTTAAAACCCAACTGTGTTCCTGCTGCCGATTTCATGTTGTTTACTCACAACAAACACCATCATTTGTGACCCCTCCTGCCTGAGGGACAGCCCCTTCTCCTCCGATGGGGTGAGGTCTAATGCAGAAATTCTCTAAGTCAAGACATCTTTGATTAGCAAATTTCTACGGATTAGGTCTAGGAAATCCCAAGCATGTTTAGTTCCTGGCAGAGTGATACCCATCAGGTCACTCAGGCTGAAGTCCCTTCTGCTGAGGTGACCTGTTTGGGACAGATGTTTTAGCTGTGCCAGTCTTGCCACTCCGATAGCATCTGATGGGCTCTTCTGTCCTGACTGTTACCAAATTTAATTTTGTTTCTCAAAACTTCCTCATAACCAAAGCCCAAAAACCCACATCCTTATTTTGAAGTGCTCTCAAACCTTCCCTGGGTAAGACAGGCTCGTTGCAGCCAGGAGCTCTCTACACCACATTTCAGAACATGCTTTCCAATGAACATCAATCACTTTTCTCTTCTTATTCCAGTTTCTGGTGTCCGCAGGCAGAGAGGACAGTGGTGCTCACATCTCTGTGGGATTCCCAGCCTGAAAAGTTTGAATTCTTCCCGGGACATCGGCATCTGCAAGGCACTGGGCTTGCCAGAGGTAACTCAGTGACTTCTCCCTTCTTTCCTACCCTTAAGATGAAGCAGCACCAATGCTTTCACCTTCCCAGGAAAGCTCTGTAGTCATCTCAGACTGGGAATGCCATCCTGGTAGGAACCAGGAGCGGGTTCCTGGTAGGGCACCCACATCCCATGAGCTGGAAAGGGTGTCCTGGCTGCAGTAATCCTAAGGGATCGTATGATTAAAGATTGTGACAATGCACATACATGCAAGGGCTGGTTCTGCAGGCTTGATAATCTTTTACTGTGCTGTATTCTCGTGTATAGGTTGTTTTTAAGGCAGGCAGCACTAACAGTTGCTACTCTGTGTGAGTGTCAAAGCCTGCACAGCATCCATCACGAGGTGACAGAGTGTCCTGGAGTTTGCTTGCTGCAGTGTGGACTTCTGCTCGAGCTGTGGGGTCAGGGATGTTGGCAGCAGGCACAGGCTGTTGGGCAAACGAGTCAGGGGGAGATGTCATTTAGCCCCTGGAAGGGCGTTGCAGTTCACAGCTAACTCCATTTTGGAAAACTGGGGAGGTTCAGGCTGGAGCTCAGGGCAAGGTTCTTCCCCCAGAGGGTGCTGGGCACTGCCCAGGCTCCCCAGGGAATGGGCACGGCCCCGAGGCTGCCAGAGCTCCAGGAGCGTTTGGACAGCGCTGCCAGGGCTGGACAGGCTGGGATTGTTGGGGGGTCTGGGCAGGGACAGGGGCTGAATTTGTGATCCTTGATCCCTTCCAGCTCAGGGGATTCTGTGATTCTATGAAATCTCACCTGAGGATGAAGATACAACACAGTGGAGGAGAAGCCCAGTGAGGTGATGAGGATTCTGCAAAAGGCCCTTGTGCTGATTCCATCGAGGAGCCTCTTTGTGGGATATGTGCTCAATAGTCTGGAGGAGGATAGCAGTTGTTAGCAGTCTGCCTAAGTAAATCTAGAGTTCATGATCCCCTTCATCCCATCACAGCCTTCACTCCTCTGGGCCAAAGGTTATCTCTGTTCCAGTGTCCACTCTGAAGGTTGGAATCTGTGTCCAAAATACTGAGGCTGAGCCCTGTGCCGGGGCAAAATGCTGAACACTCCTCATCGCTGCCATAAATAAGGAAGAGTCGGCAGACCACAGTCAGGAAATGGCTAAAGGACTATTTATAATCACTTCTATCTGCAAAGATATTTGTGACACCAGCAGAAAAAAATAAATCCCCACTTCACTCTTCCTGACCCCGGCGCCGTCTGTTTGCTTCGCTCTGAGGCATTAAAGCTCACCAGAAATGTTTGCCAATGGTTACACAAAAAGGAAGTGTTGCATTGTATTTGTTCTTGTCACCACTGAGCTGCTCCTTCCTTTTCCAGCTGTGGTCGCTTTCGTCCCCTCCTTTGCCGGGATCATATGTGCCCTGAGTGCTCAAATGATCTGCACCCATGTGAGGTGCAGCACACACTGGGGATCTCTGCAATGGACTGCATGCACTGAAAACCAGCTGTGGACAATGGGAGCTCCAAAAACGTCCAGATTCAGGTACAAACGATTAATGAGTCCTTAATTGCATCAAAGCCTTGTCAGAAATGGCAGTGGCTGAGTCGTTGGGATGGGCTCTGTTTGGGTGAGGCCAATAAAGCCTGGGGAAATTCCAGTGAGAGCTGATGCCTCTGAGTGTGGAGCTGATGGTGTGAGCTCGGATGCAGGTGGGCCTTTGCTCCTCCTGCTCTGGGTGCTTGGTGAAGAGGCAGGAGCTGTGCAGGGCTCAGGATGCAGCTGAATTTCGGGAGCAAATGCCAGGGTATGGGAGCATTTACAAGCATGTGAGCATGTATTTTACCTATATAAAACAAGAAACCTTTGGTGTTAAAAGCATTAGGATTGTATAAACATTACACTCTCCAGAGCAAACTGCAAAGCAATAAAATCCCAAACCATGGGGCACCTCTTACCCACTCTTTAATGACAACACAACACATTTCTGCTGACAGGGAGAGGTTTATTGCAACAACAAAGAGCTTCCTTCTACCTCCAACAAATAATGAAATGGCCACCTCCCAGTGTAGGAATCTACCCTGCCTTTACCTTAGAGCACCTTCCAGAGCCTAAAGGGGCTCCAGGAGAGCTGGAGAGGAACTTGGGGCAACGGATGGAGGGACAGGACACAGGGAATGGCTCCCACTGCCAGAGGGCAGGGCTGGATGGGATATTGGGCAGGAATTGTTCCCTGGCAGGGTGGGCAGGCCCTGGCACAGGGTGCCCAGAGCAGCTGTGGCTGCCCCTGGATCCCTGGCAGTGCCCAAGGCCAGGTTGGACATTGGGGCTTGGAGCAGCCTGGGACAGTGGGAGGTGTCCCTGCCATGGCAGGGGTGGGACAAGATGAGCTTTCATGTCCCTTCCAAGCCAAAGCATTCTGGAATTCTACCTGGAGGGGCAAGGCAGCAGATCCCCACTTGTGGGTCCGTCAGGTGGGGTCGCAGCTGCAATTGTTTGGCCAGGTGCCTTTATGGCAGGAGGATGCTCAGAGCTCCCCTGCTCTCCCAGGGGCTGCACTGGAGGCAATTCTGGGATGCTGGAGCTGCTAGCAGAGCTTAGGCAGTTCTGCTTTCATGTATCTGAGAAATACGTGCTGGACTGAGGGAGAACATTGGGAAGAAGAAGCCCCCGTGTGCTGTCCCTGCCTGGCTGAGAACCCACGGGGGTGTTCCAGGCTGGCACATGGGCACCAGCTGCACATGAGGCAGGGCTGTGTTCTTGGGTGCAGCTCAGGCTGTGCATCTTGCCCACGATTGTGTTTGCCAGGAAAAAGGTGTCCAAGAAAATTCTGACACGGAAGCAAAGAACCTTAATAAATGGGATTTAAATAATAGATTTAGCTGAAAATCCCCAGAAGACAGATTTTTTATCCACACATCAGGTGCTGTAAGCTTAGAAAAAGATAACAAAGCATTCCTCAGACAGAAAAGGTTGAGTTTCTGCTTTAATTGAAAAATCGTATGTGGTTTTGATACTCCTAGAGAGATGTTATGTTAAGAAGTAGTTTATACTGAGAGATGTATCATCACTATTTTGGGGTAAATTAGATTAAAGTGATTTGCAGTTATCCCCATGTTAAGCAGTATAAAGGGAAGAAATTGGAAGTTAAAGTTGTACTTAGAAGAAGTGCTGGCAGTTTGCTGAGGAAATCCTGGCTCGGCTATGCCTTAACAGGCAACTGTCATCTCAGTATTAGAGAGGAATTGTAGATTTCTGGACCCATAATCAGATTCATCTGTCTCTTCTTTACAGTGGCATGGCAGAGCAGAATTAAGAATATTTGCATGCCTTAAATTGAGTCTTTCTGCTTTAATTGTGTAATTATGGAAATCACTATTTAGGGATCCATAGTAGGGCTCTGCTGAATTCTGCACTTCAGGCAGGCACACAATCCCTTCGTTAAAGAGTATTCCCTGCAAAATCCCAGCATCCAGTGTGGAGTGTGGAATACATGTTCTGGGTATGTATTTGCAAATTCATTAATTAACTTATCAGTTCAAACTAATTAAAAATTGGTTCTTTAACAAATCTAATACATTGTGGCAGACCTGTCTTTTTTTTTTTTTTCCTGAAGATCCTATTAGCAGAGTAATGCAGACCCTGCAACCTTCCTGTGTAATTAATACTCACGGAAATCTTATGTATAAATTTCACTGGCAGAATTTATTTGACAATGGTCTCTTACGAGATTACACTTCATAGCTGAAAGTTTATTAAGCAGGGCTCATTTGCAGGGTTTTCCTTCAGTCTCCCATAAGGATTTGCCTCCCTTCCAGCCCTCATGGTCCCATGTCACTGGGGCTCTCACACTGCTCTGCTGGGGTGAAGCCTCATGGAGCAGGCAGCTCAGGAGGGTTGTGGCTGCTCAGAGCAACAGGAAGCAGCCACACACATGGGAGAGTTGGACCACAAGCCATGGGTTGACTAAGAAGCATAAACTGTCTTTTAAATTCATTAGAACCCCTTTAGTTCATCCCGTGTGGGCCATGGGGCAGGAGGTTGAAGAAGAGAAACATTTCCTGGCTGTTTGTTACCATCACAAACAGAATATACTAAATAATACATGACTGAGTAGTGTGATTAATTTTATTTGCACTCACCAACCATGTGAGTAATGTGTCCCTGCCAGACACAGGCCAGGAAAGCCCTTTAAGCTGCTCCACCGCAGACAGCATCACCCCCAAAACACCCCACAAACTTCCCCGGGCTCAGGCAAGACAAAGAGCCTGACCAAAATGTAACAGTCTGTCATTTGTAACCCTGCCACAGCTGCTGACCCACCTCGGGTAAGGCTGAGCTGTGCCCAGTCCAGTTGTGCAACTGGCAGGATCCTCACGGAATGGCACTCAGTAAAAACTCAGTAAAACTGGGGAATTCTCTGCAACTGGGAGTTACAAACAGTAGCTAACACAGCTCTCACTCAACATCAGCACAGCACAGCACAGCTCTCACTGAGCTCTGCTCCACCTCAGACATGAAGTGAGAATAAAAAAAGGTAAAATTTGAGTAAGCAGGAAAGGGCACATTTAAAAATGCATTTTAAAGCTGAGGTGGCAGGGGGTAGCTGTGCTGTGCTGGCTTCCCCAGCAGCAGCTCCTGTCCTGTTCCCTCCCCATGGAGCAGACCTGGTGGCCCCATCCTGAGCCAGGACAGAGCAGCTCCTTGGCCCCCGAGCCCCTCGCAGCCCCCGGCGCTCTCCTCTGCTCGTAAATTAACAAACTGCAAATACAACATTAAATAATAGCAAATGCATCCGTACAAACAAACAAATAAATATTTCCAGTGCTTTATTAATAGAATTTTGACAGCTTCATTAGGTTGGTGAAATTTCAAGATACTTAATGAAATAATGCTTCATCCCTTGGCTTGTGGTATAAATTCTAATGAAATGCACAATTCCGATTCATCCCCAACAAACTGATGCTCCGCTCACAAGGCACTATCATACTGCCAAGGTTTTTATTTCCCTGACATTATGATCTTAACGATTTTATTTTAACAGTTGGAATGGTTGTGCCTAATAAGTTAAACAGCAGAATAAAAGATCCCTCTAGAAGGAAAAAAAAAGAGAAAAGTATACGTTTAGGTGAAAGAGACTTCAGAACAGATTATGGGTTGTTTTATATTCTAAATATGACACATTAATATCTACGCATTTAATACTGTAATTTTTTTAAAGTTCCTTTCACTGAAAGATGATCTTTATTTCTCTGAAAATTGCCTGGTGGAATCCCCACTTGTGCAAATGATAAGTGACTGCTGCACACCACGAGCTAAATGCTCCAGAGCTCAGTGGAGCTGCCCTTAAATGAACAAAGTAAATGGAAAAAAAATTTAAGTAGAATTAATATTATTAAAGATAATAATATAAATTATTAGTAGTATTCTATTAAGGTCAGATTAATCCCACTACAATTCAATTGGAATAATACGTGCAATTTATGCAATCACAAATGTTTTAACATTTAAATTACCTTTCTGGCATTCTGGAAAGCTGTGTTTTACATTCCAGAGCAAGGCCAGCCCTCCCCGGAGCGGAGCGGCCCCGCTGCCCCCGAGCCGAGCGGCTCCGGCCCCCTCTAGGGGCGAGCAGAGGCTGCGGCTCCTCCTGCTCCTCCTGCTCCTCCTGCTCCTCCTGCTCCTCCTGCTCCTCCTGCTCCTCCTGCTCCTCCTGCTCCTCCTGCTCCTCCTGCTCCGCCGGGGGAAGAGGCTCCGGGAGAGCTCCGAGCTCCTGCCAGGGGCATCCAGAACCCCCCGAGCCTGGGCTGAGCCCCCAGCGTGGGCAGCAGGGGAGGGGATTCTGCCCCTCTGCCCTGCTCAGGTGAGACCTCACCTGCAGAGCTGCCCCTGGAGCCAGGCTGGCAGAGCTGGGGGTGCTCACCTGGAGAGGAGAAGGATCCAGGGAGAGCTCAGAGCCCCTGGCAGGGCCTGAAGGGGCTCCAGGAGAGCTGGAGAGGGACTGGGGACAAGGGATGGAGGGACAGAACACAGGGAATGGCTCCCACTGCCAGAGGGCAGGGCTGGATGGGATATTGGGCAGGAATTGTTCCCTGGCAGGGTGGGCAGGCCCTGGCACAGGGTGCCCAGAGCAGCTGTGGCTGCCCCTGGATCCCTGGCAGTGCCCAAGGCCAGGCTGGACATTGGGGCTGGAGCAGCCTGGGACAGTGGGAGGGGTCCCTGCCCATGGAAGGAGAGTAGAACAAGATGTCTTTCAGGTTCTTTCTCACCTGAACCATTCCATGATTCTGTGATTCTCTCATATTCTGGATGTTGAGTTTGGCACCCCTTGACTCTGGGCCTGGGGCACCTGAGGGATGGGGCCTTTCCCAGCTCTGCAGCACTATGAGGGATCTGGGTGGGCTGGATGGATGGGATGGGATGGGATGGGCTGGGATGGGATGGGATGGGATGGGATGGGATGGGATGGGATGGGATGGGATGGGATGGGACGGGACGGGATGGGATGGGACCAGCTGTAGGAGGTTCAGCAAGGCAAAGTGCCAAGTTCTGCACTTGGATCACTCAGCCCCAGTGCAAGGCTCCAGGCTGGGGCAGAGGGGCCTTTCCTCCTTTTCCACTTGCTGGAGACACTGGAAGCTCTTTGAGACCTGGAGCATCTAATTTGTGCCAAGGCTGGCAAAGTCCCCAAGGGGACCTTCTGATACTGTGAAATGCAAATAAGTAAGACAGGAGTAAAGATTTAACTCAAAGGGGGTTTTGTGGCTGGCTGTGGGTACAGGATCCACCTTCATCCGTTTTGCAGCACCATTGTGGGACAGTGTCAGTTGTGGGCTTACAATACAATTGCAGGCACTTTGTGAGCTCCAGGGGCTGTTGTGTCATGCCAGGCCTGTGTAGGAAGAGCATTCCATCTCCTGGAGAAGCTCTGAGCCCTGTCACTGCCTCACCTGGGTGCTGACCTGTCCTCTCCTGGGGCTTGGAGCTCAGGGACGAGGCCACTGTCCATGGCTGCAGCATCCTGGGGGTGAGTACAGGGTGGAAAAACTCCTCCCAAGCTCAGGTGACACTTGGACATGGCCACAGAGGTGCTGGTGACACAGCAGGACCATCCTCCTTGGAGACAAACCCCACATTCTGCCCGTGAGCTGATTCCATTCTCTCCTTCGTCGCTGCCTGCAGGGATAAATGTGCCAGAGGCTGCCAGGGCTCCAGCTCTTCTCATCATGGTGGTTATACAAATAATCTCAGGTTCCAATTTAAAATAATCATGGTTTTGACTGCTTTTCCCCCAGTGTTCTGCAGCAGCAGGCCATGAACCAGCAGCTGTCCCCAGATAAGATCCACACAGAGCAAGCAAGGGCAGTTGGCCATCATTTGGAAAGACATTATTTTCAAACACAGTGAGCACAGTGATGGAGGAGAGGCTCAGAACAAGGGCAATCTGTGGCCTGGGTCATCCCCGTGCCCCAAGGGGGGGAAATGCTGGATTTCAGCAAGCCCTTGCACTATGCAATGGACCATTTGCTGCAGTGCAAGCCCTCAGAGGAAAAAGTCTCTCGGAGAGTCTCTAAATTTAAGCTTCCTCCATTGCCCCGAGGAGTTTATGAGCCGCTTGACCAAGATAATGACATTCTGACATTTTTGGATCCTCTCGATGACACTGTTATTAATTTTACTATCTAATTTTATCATTTTTATCATCTTTTTCAAGTAGAAGCAGGGACCACAATTAGGGTTCTTTTTCTTGTTGATAATAACAGCTCTTAGTACCTATAACTCATCAGCCAGACTTTTCTTTAATGCATTTGGCTTCTCTTATCAATTTCCTACCACTCAGAAATGTTAAATTATCCTGATTACTAGTTTTTCCATTCCCCCCCCTATTCTTTATACACTGATTCTTTTTCTAATTGCTGCTTTCATTTTCACCCAGAGAGATCTCAAAATCAAACACCATTCTTCAAAAATAATTGCACAAATAGAACTTTTTAGCCAGGTTGGGAACTGGTAGTGGGAACTTTTTATTTTTCACTCATTTATGTACATGTTTATTTTTCTTCCCAGTGAGTTTCCCTCACCACTTTATTCAGCCTCACACATCCAGGGAGAAGCACCAGGTATATGTTACTGGTTGGAACTGTCTTTTATTATCCCATAATTAATGTAATCAGGTCATGATCACCGGTCTCCAGGCAACCACCAATTTCTAGTTCAGTGATCAATTCATCTTTATCCATCATAATAAGATCTAAAATAGAATTACCTCACGTTAGGTGCCATCTCTTTTGTGTTAGAAAATTATCATAGATAATTTTTAGAGATGCCACTGATGTTTTATTACTGCCTGCAGGAGGTCTCCAGCAGTCACCTCCCACAGCACTGTCCTGCAGAAAAGGAGTTTCTTTGGGCACCCCAGGGGCAGTGCCCCCAGCTTGGGGTGTGGTGGCACAAAGAGCCTCTCCCCACTGTGCCAGCTGCCACCCTGCAGTAAAGAAATGCAGGAAATAGAGAGAAATGCCACTTCATCTCTGTCATGGGATGGCTGGGCATGGAAGGGACCTGAAAGCTCATCCCATGGGCAGGGACACCTCCCACTGTCCCAGGCTGCTCCAAGCCCCAACGTCCAACCTGGCCTTGGGCACTGCCAGGGATCCAGGGGCAGCCACAGCTGCTCTGGGCACCCTGTGCCAGGGCCTGCCCACCCTGCCAGGGATGGGTTTCCTCCTAACTTCTTATCCAAGTTTTTCCCCTTTTGGTTTAGAACTGCCACCCCTTTTCCTATCACTATGTGCTCATGTAAAAAGTCCCTCTCCCTCCTTTTCACAAGCCCCCTTCAGGCCCTGGCAGGGGCTCTGAGCTCTCCCTGGATCCTTCTCCTCTCCAGGTGAGCACCCCCAGCTCTCCCAGCCTGGCTCCAGAGCAGAGGGGCTCCAGCCCTTGGAGCAGCTCCATGGGCTCCTCTGGATCTCTCCAGCAGCTCCAGGTCCTCCCTGTGCTGAGCCCCAGGGCTGGGGCAGCTCTGCAGGTGGGGTCTCACCTGAGCACAGGGGCAGAGTCTGGGGGATCAGCCCAGCACACGCAGCCAGGGCACGTCCAGCTTTCCCCCACAGGAACCCCCAGGTCCTTGTCCCAGAGCTGCTCCCAGGGACTTCTGGCTGGGGTTGCCCTGACCCAGGTGCAGCCCCTGCCCTTGGTCTGATCAGGCCTCCTGACATTCCCATGGGCAACTTCTTGAGCTTGTCCAGGTCCCTCTGTGTGACATCCCATCCTTCAGGTGTGTCACTTCCCCCTCAGCTTGGTGTCACCTGCCAGCCTTCTCAGCTGCCCTCCATCTCAGTGTCTGTCCTTCTGTCCTTTATGGCCAGATGAGATATCCCAGCTATTCCTTTCTCTTTATGTCACTCCCTGTCTTGCTTCACAAACTCATGGTCTCCTGAATTTCTTTTTACAAAGATCCTCCAGCCCCTCCTAAGGCTATCCAGCTTATCCATCCCCCTCCCTGTGCAATTCCAGGTGAGAAGATACAGTGTCCCCACTGGAATAATGTAGGGAATCCCATCCCATCCAGCCCATTCAATTTTTTAAGTTAAAATGATATTTTGAAATATTTTTGATCAATCAGAGTAGTTCAGAATTTTGAGGAGTGTAATGAAAATTGGTGATTTAAAAAGTCAAGTTTATTAAATTCAACTGACTCTTAAATCAACATTGTCATTATATTTCTGTCCTATTTTATTTCCTCTTGGTTGGTTTTAGGCTGAAAATAGACTGAATTCAGTCTTTTCAGATTGCATCTTCTATCTGTGCAGACCCTGGGAAAGAACTCCTGGTCCTGTTCGGCACATTTGAATGGCATTGCAAGAGAAATGGTGAATAAATCTGTAGCACTCAGTTCCACAGGGAGTCCTTTGGTGTCAGCAGCAGGGCTGGAGCAGAGCTGCTGCCTCCTGCAGTCCTGAAGGCTGGGATTCATCTGGAGCTCTCTGTGCCAGTGTGGACAAGGACATGGGAGTCCTGAGGAGCAGCTGAGCCCTTTTGGGCCCTCCAGATTCCAGAATTCCCCTCAAGGTTCACCTTGCAGAGCTGTCATGAACTGTCACCCCCTGGCAGCCCTGGGGCAGGGACTGGACATCCTGGAGGGTCCCATGTCCCTCCCAGGGGCAGAGGAGGAGGCAGGGTCTCCTCCAGCCTTGTCCTGCCTCAGTTCCCCACCTCCCAGTGCAAACACTAAAAATCTGCCTCTTGTGTGGGACTCTGCAAGGAAATGTTTTCAGAATGCCTGAGGAGAGGGAGAGAAAGCTAGCTGGATGGCAAATAATTAGAATAATTATCTGAAAATCAATAGCTGTCTGAAACAGCAATCAATTAACCTGGAGACATTTCACAATGAGATCTGTACTGACTGGGCAACTGAAGCCCGAATAATGCCTTGGAATTTGCTCTGGATAACCTTAAATTATCTTTAGCCTTAGGTCCACTGCAGTCAGCAGCCAGCCCTGAATCACCCAGTGCCCGGGTCCCTGAGGTGGCCAGCTCTGGGATGAAGGGAGCTTCCTCTTCCTCTGGCCTCTGCCAGGTCTTTCACTGCACACAAGGGATTGGAGACACCCCTACATGGAGAAAAGCCCTTAATGCAGGGTGAGGATTTGCCTCCTTGTTCAACAGAAAAAACCTGGGAAGAATTTCAGGGCATCTGTCTTTGAAGCCCCAAAACAGGGGCAGGCTGGAGCATGTTTACTGCAAAACAGAGTTGTTTGGGGGGTTCCTGGAGGCAGATCACTTCCCACAGAGCCCTGGAGAATCATCTGGTTTATTTTTGAACTGTAGCAGCTTTCTAGGAAGGGATGACTATCACTGGGGGCTGTTTTTTCAGATTAAAAAAAAATAATTAAAGATTTCACAAGTGTGACTTTCTGTGGACTGCCTGCATGTAAACTGCAAGCCCAGCCTTTAAAATGTTCAGCAAAGTCTTTCTCAGAGCTCTCCCCTGGACCTGACTGGCCACCAAAGGCAGTGGAAGGGCAGAAGCAGCCCAGCAGCCTCAGGCAGGGGCAGTTTTGGGCTGTCCCTTGTGCTGCTGGAACTCTTTCCCCTGTGCTCAGTCCTTCGGGTGTCCCTGCCTGCAGGAGGGGAGGTTGTGCTCAGGCTCAGCAGCAGACAGAGCTCAGCACAGCTCCATGCTGGGACAGCTCCAGGTGCCACCTCGTGTGCCACCCTCCAGCCTGGGCCCTCTGTGCCCTCCAAGAGAAGGGATCCCTGCTTTGTGCTGGGATGCTTTAGGATCAGGTGTAGGGTACTGGAAGCAGGGAAGGGGAGGAGGAGCAGGTAGGTGCCAGCTGTTGTGCCTGCAGCTGGTGGCTCCCAATGCTCCTCAGCCCTTCCACGTCCAGCTGGGCCTTTTCTGTCTCATTTGACTCAAAGAGCAAAGAAAACACAGGGATGGACCCCGTGATCCATTCCAAAAGGAATGTTGTAGAGAGTACATTGTCCCCTCTAATCCAGCAAGCTAAAATGATGAGTTTTAACTCTTTTTTTTTGGTGTGGATAGTCTCTGGCTAGTCCCTTAGAGTGTCCTCATGGTGTGAATTATGGTGCAATAATTCACACTGAGCTGCATGGACAGCCCTCAGCTCCCAGCCTTGTGCCTGACACTGCTCCAGGCATGAATTATTGTCCTATAATTCACACCTTGTCATATCTTATTGCCGGAACATCTCCGAAATGACAAAGCTGGAGTCATTAAAGAGAAATTCAGTGAAAACTTGGCGAAGCAGTTGATGGCAGGAAGGACCATGTATTTAAGGCTGATGAGGAACAGCTGAGGGAGCTGGGGGGGGGGGCTCAGCCTGCAGAAAAGGGGAATTTTCTCACTCCCCAGCACCCTCTGACAGGAGGGGGCAGCTGGGGGAAGTCAGGCTTTTCTCCCAAGTAACTGGTGACAGGATAAGGGGAAACGGCCTTGGGTTGCACCAGGGAGGCTTAGGTGGGGAATCAGGGAAAATTTCTTCAGTAGTGGGTGGTCAGGTATTGGCACAGGCTGTGCAGGGCAGTGCTGGAGTGACCATCCCTGGATGTGTTCACAAAATGTGTGGAGGTGACACCTGGTGACATGGGTTAGTGGTGACCGTGGCAGTGCTGGATCGACAGTTGGATTTGATGACCTTAAAGCTCCCTTCCAACCTAAATGATTCTGTGATTTACCTGTCTCGTTCAGGCTAGACAGAAAGAGCCCCAAAGAATAAACACAGGGCGAGAGCTGTGTGCATTCAGTGCTACGTGTGTGTAACTTCCTTGGGTGGAATTTCTCCAAGCAGAGAGAGGACTTCTCCAAACTGGATGCCTGTGGTCAGTAGTAGTGACCAGCAGGTCCATAAAAGACTTTCCAGCTGTCTGGGCTCCCATGCAGACAAATAGTTGCTTCAAGGGGATATTTGCAGGTAGAAGGTGCTCCCCAGGTGAGCAGAAGTCAGTAAAGCCCTTTGCAGACCCAGCACACAAAGGTTCGCGGGTACTGTGTTCTGTATATCCTCCTCTTCCTCCTCTACCTGCCCCAGGCCCCCAGAGGAGCCTGGAGGTGTCCCAGGGCTCACCCCCAGGCAGCAGCACAGGTGCCATGTGAGGAGGGAGGTGCAGCTTTGCCATCACTGTGTGCTAAGCACCCTTCCCTCCCTCCCTCCCTCCTGCAGCCCAGCTCCATCTCACCTGCATGGGGACAGGTGTCTGGGGCCACACAGCCACCCCTGGCAGGACACACAGACAGTCCCTGCCTTCCTGGGGAGCCTTGGGAAGGCACAAACCAGCCTGGGCCCAGAGCAGATTGGTTCTGAGCTCGTTGGAAGGCATCCCTTGAGATAAAAATCAGATCTGGGGGAAATGGCTGGGTTTGACAAGCAGTGATGGGCAAGTGGAGAAGCAGCAGAGCCTGGGGATGGTCTCAGGAGGTGACTCAGCCCATGGCAGACACTGTGCCCGTGTCCCTGCACAGGCTGTGCCCAACACAGCCACTCACAGGAGCCCTGCTGCTGGGGGGGTGCTGGGGAGGAATCTCTGCCAAACATCCAGGTGCTCAGAACAGCACCAGGCATCTGCTGCAAGTCACAGTTCCCACCCTTCCTGCCCACTGAAGTTTAAATCATTTCAGTTGAAACCTTGCACTCTGCTGAGCTGAGTGCAGGAGTGCCTGTGCTCAGCTGCTTTTTGCGGCCCCTCCTGTTGCTCCTGCAGTTCTCCCTGTCCTCCTGGCACAGTGGGAGTTCACTTTCAAATGGCCAAAGAGGCAAAAAATGTGGCCACTTCCCCAGCTACTTGTTCCTGCTCATCAGTCAGCCCTGCTGGATGCAGGGACACTGGGATCACTCCCAAATCCACTGCAGGGAAAGGACCTAACACATTTCCCTCTGTCAGAGGGGAAGGGACAAACAGGGAGTGACAAGTGGCTGGAGGTGGCAGGGCTTCTCTCAGAGCCACTGCAGAAAAAGGGCATGCACTGCTCAGGAGGTCTCATGACAACAACCAGTGCTTGAAATGTAGCACCTGGATTGCAGAGTGGATTTTGGGATCCTGTGGTGGATGCCCACCCTGCAGAGCTCTGATGCTGTGCCTGGCAGGAGCCCTAACTGAGCCCTGGGTTGTCACTTCCAAAAGGACTCTCAAAGAGCAGTGTATTCCTTGGACTTCATTGCCTTCCTTGGGTGTGCAGAGGGACATTTGGTGGGACAGGCTCCAGACCGTGCTGAGGCCTAAAGCTTGCATGATTTCATCTTAAAGCCAGAGGAGCCATGGCAGTGCCAACCTGCTGGCACTGAGCTCGAGAGGTAGAACCCTGCACGCAGCACAGGTCCAAATCCACCAACCTGCCCAGGTTCTCATTTCTCAGGACACTCATGCTGCCCTGAGTTAAGACAGCAGCTGGAGAAGGTCAGGACAGCCTGTCCAGGCTGGCATCCAGGCACAGTGCAGGAGCAGGGAGGTGCTTGAGCAAGTGTATCACAGATCAGATGACAAAAGCAGCAGGCAGTTGGCTGAGCTCCCCAGGGAGGACTTTTTGGAATTGCTCAGTGAAGATATCAGCAAAATGCCTTGGGCAGTGGGGATGGCTCGTGTCAGGATGTCCCAAGGTGTGACACCCTGGACCACAGTGACCCTCTGAGCCATCTCTTTGGCAGCTGTTGGTGCAGCAGAAGGCAGCAGACTCAGAGCCACATCCCAGAGAAGGTGGCAGCCCCACCAGCTGGCACCGTGCTGCATCCAGCTGGCTCCCAGGCTGCATCCAGCTGGCACAGGCAGGAGCACAGAGCCCTGGAAAGGTGAAGCCAGCCAGGGAAACCCAGACCCCCTGTCACCCTGGCAGCTCTGGCAGTGTTTGTGCTGGCACATGGATTCAGCTCGGCGCTCCCAGGGTGGATGCAGCACCTCCAGGGCATCAGAGGCCAAGTGCAGGCAGTGTTTGCTGACAGCTGGGAGCAAACATGCATTGCCATTAGTTATCCACTAATGAGCGGACTAATAACCAGCTAAACCAGCTTGTTCTTTAGTAGGTGAGTCTTTCTTGTCCTCCTGGATTATTACAATAATCACAGTCACTCTGTGCATTCCTGCAGAGTCATTCACACCGAAGGGACCACAGGACAGCCTGCAACTGTCCTGCTGCTTCTGTCACCCCAGTCCTGCCAAAGCAGGTGCCAAAATACCATAAACTACCACGAAACTGTGTTGGGGTGGGTGTGAGTGTGTGGGTGTGTGGGAAGCCCAGAAATCTTCCAGGACCGTTCCCTGTCCCAGCCTTGGGTCAGACCTGCACACCTGCCTCAGGTGTGAGATGTGGCAGACAGGAGCAAAGAGCTTGGAGCAGGTGAAGCCGGCCCAGCCCAGCAACCCCAAGTGCAGCACGCAACCAGCTGAGTTTTCTGATCACGAGGAGCACTTTAGCGTGTTCAAATCCCCTTTGGGATGTTCTCTGGGCTTGTCACTGCAGGAAAACAGCCTCTTTCCTCCCAGATCATTGACGTAGCTTATTACTGAATACTCGTCTGTTTGCAGATGTTCTATATTTTCCTGACATGAAGTTTCTTAACATCCCTTTTAAATTGTCTTTATGCTCACAATGTTGATGCATAATCTCTTTTTTCCTTGAGAAGTTCCTGTAAGTGCCTCGTGCAGTGATGAGATGAAAGCTTTCTTTGTGTTCCTGCCAATCCAGTTTGTATGCCTCTGTTTGTCACCTGCAGATAAAAGCTCAGGGATGTTGTTTAGAGCTAGGCTATGAAGCAGAGACTCAACTGGAGGCGAGGACAGGAGGAAAATATTCGCAAAGCAACCACCTAATTCTTGACAATGCCAGCACCAGCCATTGTGAACCTGTGCCCAAACAGGAATCCCTTCCTAAAGCCTCTTAGGGTGCTTACATGAGTACATTTGACTTCAAAGAGGGTACACACAAGGCCAGCTCAGCTGATGAGAGGGAACTCATTAAGCTGCAGTAATTTGGCAGGTCTGTGTTTACTTCTGCTGGAGCATCACATTTTTGTGAACCATTTCTTTCCAACCCAGAAGGTTTTGAACTGCGTTGAGCTGATGAAACCCAGTCACATAAACCATTGTGTGGCTCAAAAACACTTTGAGTGATGAAAGTCTCTGAACAGATCCTTTCATTAAACAGGGGACCAAGTTTCCTTTGGTTTTAGCCAATTAGAAACCGGTTTCAGCTGAAGCAAAATTGCAGTTTGTTGTGACAGACTCCGAGATGAGCTCTGCTGGGTGAGCACACCAGTGTTAGTTTAGATCCCAAGCCACCCATGAGGGAGGGACAGCTGGAGCCTTGTTCCCTTGGGGGTTCCTTTGAATCCCCCTCCACCTCCACACACCACAGCCCAGCGCTGGAAGCTGCTCTGAATCCCTCCCTGCCTTCTTCCCTCTGCCCTTTGGGGTTGTTGTGTTTGTATCTGGTTTGCTGGGAGAATGCTTAACCAGGCAGAACATCCAATCCTTTAAACGCTGTGGACTATTCCAGGAAGAGTAGTGAGTTCACTGATGGCACAACTGTGAGAATATGGAACAGGAAGGAATCTGCTCCACCTGGGCCTCTAACGGTTTGTCTGCTCAACAGTTTCTTTTCTTCTCCTGATAGATCCCCTTGGTGGCCACCAAACCCTGTTACAAGGCTCAGCCCACGTCTGCTCTCCCTGCTCTCCATCCTGTGCTGCTCCTCTGCAGAGGTTTGGGTGGGATGCAGTGTCAGGATTGAGGAGCTCCCTGCACTGGCTGAAGAGTCACAGAACCAGAGTCACTGAGGTTGGATCTCTCATGTAGGGGTTTGGGGGCTTTTCCAAGGTAGGAAAATAGTACGATTTTCCTCTTCTCTCCTAATGCAAATGTGGCCAGATTGATTTCCCTCCAACTTTCCATAAAGCAGATTCATTCCAAGAGGAGAATTTTGGGAAAAGGTACAAGTTTGTGAAGACAGAGTGTTCTCGTGGAGGCTGAAATAGTCACTTCAGCTGGAACATTTGTGGCACATGGCCACAAAGGCAGAGTTTAAAACTGGGGTAGGGAATATCTCCAGATGGAATCCCAGAGGAAGGAGGATGGCAATTGAGGCAGGGATTCACGGGCAGATCAGCCCTGGATAGAGCAGCACAGGGTGGAGCTCTCACAGTGACAAACAGAATGATGAGTGGGGGATGAAGGGGAAGAGCCAGGGTCCCAGCAGGGTTCCACACTGGCTGTTTGTCCTGGGTGCAAGCCCAAGAGGTGCAGCATGGACTCCAGTGTGGGACTGGTGATGTCCCCAATCTAGGTGACAATCTAGGAAAGATGCCGACCCAGCTTTGCTCCAGGTGCTGGGGTGGATGATGCTCACAGCTGGCTGATGTTGTTCCAGATCTTCTGATGAGGGTCTGACATTTTTATTTTCTTTGAGCTTTATTCAGCAAGGTCAATGAAGAACCACTACAAATCAATTTAAACAATGGTGCAGGAGCAGATAACTCTGAACTCCCAAATATTTAAAATAGCTGCCACATCCATAGTGAAGAACAGACTGAGTTACTCAGCTCATCTCTGTCAGCTGATGAAACTGCCCCCATATGGAAATATGCTCTTTGCATTCGTTTTTGCTGAGAACTCATTGAGATTAATATAGGCCAGTTCTGTCTTGTTTCAGTTTTCTTTTGAATTACCCTGAAGATCTGTTTATTTACAGCTGTCTGACTATTTGAATGCAGTCACTTGGTGTCTCTGCAAACACCACAGGTTGGACTCTGCCTTGATAGACCAAAAACTGAAAGCATGAAAACTGAGAGGGGACCACAGGCGATGCTCAGGCTGTGAGGAAGCCCTGGCTGGGCACACAGGAGATATTACAGATTCCAAAGGTGTGCCTAAGGGCAGCAGAGCATCTTTGGAGTGACAGGAAGGTGATGATTGCTGCTTGTTTAGCCCCAAAGTTTGTGTGGCAGTCTCGAGGGGACCTTACAGGGTCTCAGTCTCATCCAGGAACACCGAGGCAGGGACACTTCCATTGTCCCAGGCTGCTCCAAGCCCCATCCAGCCTGGCCTGGGACACTTCCAGGGCTCCAGGGGTAGCCACAGTTTCTCTGGGCAGCCTGTGGAGCGGTATTAGCTGGACACCACATCCCATGTCCTTCCTGCCAGGAACACACAGCTGGCCAGGGCCTCAGCCATGTCCTGCTCCATCTCCAGGAGCACTCAGCAGCTCAGGATGCTGCTTGAGGCCCCTCTCCTGCGTGCCCCTGGCTGTGTGTGGGCAGGAGCTGTGGGCTGAGGGAGCAGAGCCCTCTCCATGGTGCCATTGCAGGGGCAGATCCACCAGGTCTGCTGCAGGTTTATGGGACTTCCCAGTGCGTGCTGGGGTTTTCCAGCAGGGTGGGGTTCACTTCTGCTGCTAAATTGTTCCCCCAAGGCAGAGGTGTGTGTGAAACCCTGGAGATTTCAGACTGTCAGACGTTCAAGTTCTCCCATGGAGAGATGATGTGCTCAGCCCAAGCTGGCCCAAATATTGTGTACCTGTGCTCCAGGGGATCTACCTGGGGTCTGGCTGCCATAAACTCCCCATGCCTTCAATCTGGACAAGCTGAGGCTGTTCTCAGGCTGGTTTTGGGAGCCCTCTTTGAGTCTGAGCTCCAGTTCCCTGTGCTGAGACACATGTGGATCATAGCCAAGGGTAAAGAGCTTGATGCAGGGTCATTGTCCTCACTTTTAAAGTCACCTGGGACCAGACATGGAGTTCAGCTGATGTGGGGCTCAGCCCTGCCCCTGGGCTGTGGGGTTCTGCAGACATGGGCTGAGTTTGGCTCCTCTTCCAGGAGAGCCTCAGGAGATGTTAAAACTGCAACCCATGGGTCTGGTCCTTCCCCAGGAGTCCATCCTTGGCACTGGGCTGGGAGGCGCAAACTCTCCTGTGAGACAAAAAGTCTTTTTCAGCCTTGCTGGAGGTGGGGCTGTGTCCTGTGGATGGCTCAGCTATTTCTGGGATGCATTTTGGGATAATGCTCTCCCTGACCTTCTCAGGAGCAGTGAAATATTGTTGGTAGATGTGCAGTGGGCTCTGATTCTGTTCAGCTCTGCTGTGGTGAAATGGCAATGAAATCTGGGCTGGAACACTGGCCCAGGACTAGGGTGAAGTGGCACCAGCAACCCTGTGTCTGTCCCAGCCTCTGGGCCACCTGGGGGGTGTCACATCTGTCCTCAAGGTGCCCAAAAGACACCAGGGGATGGACCAGGTCTGATGGAGAGTTCAAAGACTTCAGTGTACAGTCAGAGACCTGGCCCACAGGAGCTGACACTGTGGTATTAAAGCCTCTCAAGGAGACCCTGCTGAGGCAGACTGGGGTCAGGGTGGTTCAGCTCTGCAGCTGCTCAGGGCGTGTGGGACTGGAAACCCAGCATGGTCCCCCATGGAGTAAAGTCCAGCCCAGCCACCCCTGGAGAGCAGAGCCATGGACACTGTGGAGGAGCCAGGGGTGGGAAAACAGCCACATCCCCACCACACACTGCCATGGCTGTGCAGCCACTCCAGACACAGCCCGTGTGGGCCAGCACTTTCTGCCTGGCTTCATGTGACAGATATCACAACACCAAGGAAAAGCTGTGAAGTGCAGCTGGGTGCAGGTACTGGGATCCTTCCCAGGCTCCTGGTGCCCTGATCCCCACTGGCTTAGTGGGCATGGGGGTGTTTGATCAGACTTCATGATCTGGGAGGTCTTTTACAACCTTAATGACTCTATGATTCTATGACTCTGTGATCCTTTGATTCCATAATTCCATGATTCCATGATCCTATGACTCTGTGATTCTGTGATTCCATGATTCCATGATTCCATAATTCCATGATTCTATGACTCTATGATTCTATGAGTCTATGATTCCATGATTCTGTAATTCTGTGATTCTGATCCTGTGATTCTAAGCCCTTGCCCAGCTGTGACCTGAAGCTGCAGCAGAATGAGCCATTTCCCCACTTTCTCTTGCCCAAGCTGTCTCACCTGTGTTGGGTGTTTCACTGAGCTCTCTGAGATGTGCCCTGTCCCCCTCCTCTCTCTGCCATGTCCCTGCCCTCTCCTTGCCCCATAACCTGGCACAAGAGTGCAGCACAAGACAGAGAAGAAGGAGACCTTCACCATTGCCTGAGAATTCCCCCCTCTGCAAAGACTGTGGGGTGGAAGGAGAGAGTGCTGAGCTCTGTTTCATGTCATGGTACCAAGATTGGCTCCACTGGAGGGACCCACTGGAGCACAAGAATTGCCTTTTTGGCTTGGTGGGGCCAACCCCAGGTTCCCCTCCACACCTCGAGGGTGCTCCCCTGGTCACAGAAGCATCAGGTCTGACCTCCCACACTGTGAGCCTGCTCTGACAGGATGAACTCACAATTTCCTGTGTGTTTTACTGAGCTGGGTGGTTCCCACCCTGCAAAAAGGGGCACAAACCACAGCAATTTCTGTGCTGCGAGCCAGGAAATAGAGACAGAAGCCCGAAGTGTGAAAGACTTGGATTGGGAAGTTCTGCCAGTCTGAATGAAACTGGTTTTCAGGTTTCATGTTTTATCATCTGGATTTGCATCTGGCAATTCCAGGAGCCACTGCCAAGCAGCCAGAGCTCTGAAGATCCACCCAGGTGGGCTTGCTCCTTCTCCTGCTCGAGTTTCACCAGGGAGGCTCTGTGCACTGTATCCATGCTCTGCCCATCAGATAAGAGTATGAAGTACTCAGCTAATGCAAATGCACAGTAAATCAATAACATGCCACTGCTAATACACTTTAATTAAAGCACAACAGGCTGCAGCTCCTCTGCAATCACAGGGAAGGAGAATTGGCTGATGTGGAGTCAGGAGAAGGTGGCTGAGACATTGGGGATCAAAGAAAACCTGTCCTAGGAGTGGACTGGGGAGTGGGAGGGATCTGAGTGAGGAATGGTGGAACTCCAAGTGAAAGGCAGGAGCTGGAGAACAGCATGAGCTGAGCTGCTGTTGCACGTGTAGAGAGCAGAAACATCCCTTGGGATGATGGGGTAGAAGAACATTGGGCAGAGTGGTGCCTGTGGAAGGGAGGTGACATGGGTGGTGACTCACAGCTACACTGCAGCCGAGTCTGGAATGACTTAACAGAGCTCCCTTCACAAGGTTTTGGAAAAACAAATACAAATGGTGAATGAGACACTCACAATCCAACAGCAGAGGGAAGTCAGGAGCTGAAGGGCTGGACTGGGACATGAGGCCCATGGCTCACATCCCCCAGGGCTGGGCAGGGCCGTGGTGCAGCTGTGCCCTATGGACAGCATCACCCCACTGCTGGCCAGGCCAGGGCATCCCTGCTGGGATGGGGACTCCTTCCCTTTCCCACAGCCCTGCCCTTGACAGACACAGACCCAGCCACCACCAGAACAGCCCCATTTTTGGGCGGTTTGCACATGGCCACGGTCCCAAAGTGAAGGGTCTCGGGGTAAGCTGCTCGTCTCTGTGCTTTAATCCAGGCCTCCTGGTGATGCCGTGGCACAGAACACTTGGCTCAGATCTGTTAATTGAAATTTAATTGAAACTGTTTGACTGGGAGCTCTCTGAGGGCTCAAGGACTGGAGGAATGTCAGTCCAGGGAGCTTCAGAGCTCTGCCCTGCAAGGCAGCAATCCAGGCTCACCAGGGCCTGGGCTTGGGCTTAAAATAGTCACCAGTTCTCTGAAAGCAGGCATGGCAAAGATGTTTGTGGATTGAGCTTCTTTTGGAAGGGAAACAAGCAATGGACAGCAATGGGAATTTTTTGCAATAGCAAGTGATGCAGGGACCCCAGGCAGGTGCAAAGGACGGCTCTTTATTGCCAAACACCCCAAATCCCAGCTTTTGAAGCAGTTAGTTGGTTATCGGGTTACAGGTTTTTAAGGCACAACAAGCCTAAGTCAACCAACCACCATAGAGCACGATGTGGGCATGGTGTGGACATGTGGCAGTCACACAGCACATCCCTCATGTCCCTCATGTCCCTCACATCTCTCTACCCCTGTTCCAGCTGAGTCACTCCCCCATAGTCCCCTTCTCCTTAGCCTAAGTAACAGGAGCCATGTTACAAGGCCTTCCCTTGGTAAAGCCTTTCCTCCTGGTAACAGGATTTGAAGAGAAGGAGACAGAGAGGAGCTGTCTGGATTTTTCCTCTGTGCTTTGGAGGGAACGATGGGAGAGCAAAGTTCTGCCTGGGTGAGACACCAGGACTCAGAGCTGTGGAATGGTCTGAAAGCAGGGAGAGGAGTGATGGGAAGGTGGAGATGGGTTTGCAGGGTGACATGGTTGCAGGAAAGGGGAAAGAGTTTGGGCTTGCATCCTAAAGAGGCACAAGAGCACAGTGACCATCCATTTAGGGACTCAGTTCCACCAGAAATATCCCACTGTTAGGGAATTTTTGGAAACTCTCACTGGCAGTGTTGGAACCATCAGACCTGAGGCTGATGAGCGTTCTGTGCCTCTCTGGGGGCTGCTGATTCAGCCTTGGAGGTGATGTCTCACCATTCGGGCCTGGCTCCCTCCCCACCAGCATCTCCCCTTCCCCCTGTGGGACTCATTTCCCAGCACATCTCTGGGAATCCCTGGCAGATTCCAGCTGGCTCAGTGCACAGGGGAGCTTACCTGTAACTAATACCCTGGCCCTGACAGGTCTGAGAGAGGGAAGGGAGTCCCCTTGTCCCTGACTGTTGGCTGAAATGCTACTCCCTGTTCCTCCCACTGCATGAAATCCCAAGTAAATAACTCAAGCAGTTACGGAGCAGGATTACCTTGAAATTTGTTTCCATCCTATCACTGTGATTTGGTTGTCTGTGGGCATTAACTCCACATTGTAATAAGCAAAGCCTCTGAAATACCTTCATGAGAATTAGGGCTCTATAAATTAACTGATTACTGATAAAGCCTAATTATAAATTAGGTCTTATTATCAGAAGCTTCTGAGTGACTCTGAATGAATTAAAGCTGTAGGAGCAGGAATATTTCAGTTAACTCTGTGAACTCTGAGAAAGGTCTGAAGAGGAGCTGTGCTCTGCCCTGCTCCCAAGGAGCTTCTACAACAGGACAGCCTGACAGCCCCTGCCCCCTTTGGTCAGTTCTTTGCTCCTTTCCCGTTTGCCCAAGGAGTGAGGAGATCTCCAGGGAGGAGATCACTTCTCACCTGGTCCAGTAACACCTCGAGGTCCCACTGCTCCAAGCAGAGGTGCTCAGGGCATGAAGTCTGGGAGGCAGTGGGTTGAAGTGCTCAGAAATAGCTTTGCTTTCACTTTCCATGGAAAAAAAACCCTAATTCTCACCAGCCACTCTCTAACCTTCATCCTACAAATCCTCACTGTGACCTCAGTGCACTCTGCACACAAACCCCCATCCAAGACTCAGCCACCATTCCAGCTCCCTGCCCATGGAAGAACTTGAAATCCATGAGATACATCTTTTGGACTGATAAAAAAGGCTGAGCAGCTGGTTTGGATTATAATGCTGTTTCCCAGCCTTTGAATGATTCTCTTTCTCTCCCTCCTGTCCGACATGCCAGCAAATTTTTGATTGAGGAATATGAAGTGCTCCCAATAGGAAATGATTTCCAGTTGTGGGGTCACCAAGTGCAGGCAGGTGGCAAGACCCATAGCTCTGGGAACAATCCACTTTTCCCATTCCAGAGTGGTGGTTCCTTAAAGGACAAGGAATTCTGGCTGTGAGTCAAGGTGCAATCACACATCTGAGAGAAGCTCAGGTTTAGCTCACCTGCCCTGATTTGCTCTGCAGCTCTGAGCACCTGAGCAATGATCCCAGTGGGAATCCTACAAAGCATGATGCTGTCCTTCCAGGAAAAAAGCAATGATTTCAAACCAGACTCTTCTCAGGGCAGTTTGTGCTCTCCTGGGCAGTTCTGTTGCCTGGGGAAGGGTCACACATTTGGTGGCTCGTGTCCTTCAGCTGTGGGAAGCAGAGGATTTAGTGTGTCCTGGTGTCCCTGTGGAGAGCAGGGCACTGCTTTGTCCCCGTGGCCACCACACCTCCCACAGCCCTGCTGGAATCCAGGGTGGCAGATCCCACTCCTGATTGCTGTAGCAGAACTCAATCCAGCAGTGCAGGAAAATGTGCAATTCCCTTGGGAAGGGCACGTTCCCTAGCAGGTGATCCCTGGATACCAGCTGGAGAGCAGGATCCAGTGCCTGGGAGAAAGAACATGGAGAAAATAACACCCATCTGCTCTTCCAGCATAGAAAAATCATCCTCTGCCTTTTTCCAAGTTCCATGTAAAGCTATTTTGATTCCTTCAATGCACAGCACACAGATGGAATGGAATTGTTTTCATGATGGCAAGGATTTGCTTCTTCTGTTTGCCAGTGCAACCAAACATTTAATTATAAAAGCTCCTGAAACTAAGTAGATGCAAAAATTAAGACAAATATGCTCATTTTTGCCAATCTTGTGGAATGCTTTTTCTCTGAAAGACTCATTCCCTTACAACACAATGTAGCAGAAAGTTAACACTCACATAATGACCTTAAAACCTGCTCCGAATGCAGAAACAGGTCGTTGCTGCTCTCCTAAGAAAAGTTTTATACCCCTAAAAATTGAGTCTGCAATGGAAACACTGTAATTACAGAGCACGACGTGTGACACCCGCATTCCGTGGCTCAGGGTAAAGTGTCTTCAATTACAGAGCACTTCCAGGACACTCAGCTGCCTCAGGGTCCCCGAGGGGATCCCTTATTTCCCTCTGCTCTGGAACGCTGGCCCTCCCATTGAGCTGGACACTGGGGCTTGGAGCAGCCTGGGACAGTGGGAGGTGGGATGGGATGGGATGGGATGGGATGGGATGGGATGGGATGGGATGGGATGGGATGGGATGGGATGGGATGGGATGGGATGGGATGGCCCTTCCAGCACAAACCAGTCTGGGATTCTGGGATTTGTAGGAACAGAAATTCCCACTTAGGAAGATTCAGGTGGCTGCCACCATTCTAAAACTGGTGGGAGCTAAACTGGTGCAGTTGAATCAATTCAGCCAAGGCAAAGGCATTTTTAGTGTGGTCACAGTCACCTGTTTCAAATGGGCTTTGGCTTCTTCCTGCTCAAGCCAGGTCTGTGGTGGAAGGAACTGCATCCCACAGATTTCAGAGCTCTGTCTCCCCAAATTCCACAGGGGACTTGTGGGTGAGGGTCTGACCTCGGGAGGCTGTGCCCACCACTGCCCACCCCCACAATGACACAACACTCAGACATTGTGTGGGTCCAGTGACACCCAGACAGCAGGGCAGGGCCAAGGAAGCTGCCTGGAAACGCTCAGCTCCAAGAGCCTCATCTCTTTAGAAAAATCACAAGGAAGCCTGGTGGGCAGCATGGAACAGCTGCCATTGTGATCCAGATGTTAAACTGGGACGAGGCTTCTGAGCCCCTCAGAACTGTGATGCTGTGGCTGGTCCAGGGAGAAAGGAGAGGGTGTGCTGGTCCCAGCTGCACTGGTGGTCCTGGAAGAGATGTGGGACTCATGGAACGTGGGAGTCAGCAAGCTCGGAAAGCCTGCAGGGACACCACCAGGAGCTGCCACACCGTGTGCTGGTGTCACCTGTGTCACCACAGACAGGACAAAGGGGTCAGTGGGTGCCCCCTGAAACAATCCATGGGCAAAGGGAGACCCCGGGGGGCCTGGGACACCCCTCAGATGTGACAAGGTGCCCACTCCCAGCAATGGAAATCGTGTGGCTGGTGTCACATCCCCTCCTCCTGCCCCGGTACCTGGAGCAGGGTCAAGCCTCCCTAGACCCTTCAGAAGATACATTTGAGCCTTCTGTGCTTAATTTAACATATTCAGAGGCCACCAGGCTCAAGGTGATCTGAGAGCTCCAAGGGAGCCGTGGGAAGGGGTTTTAACCCTTTAAGTGCAGCAGAAATAAGATGCACAGCTACGTGGTTGTTTTTCATGACAGGAAGAAAGAGCCAAGTTTATTCAGAAACACACTTGGTTTTATAGCAGGACTGCAACTCCAAGAGTAGAGAAAAGGTGATTGGTTCAGAGAGAAGACACCCCATTGCCAGGGCCTGGGCACACACCACAACAGGGGTTCTATCTTGTTATTAATTCCTTTTTATTTTGACCAGATTATTACCCTGGGAGAAATTCTCCCTAGCCTTGAGCTGGACCAGCTCATGGACTGGGAACAGAGCTGAGAAGCTCCAGCCTGGAATATTTTTCAGGCTGTAATTTTCTTACTTTCTCAATATGTGTCCCACAGAGGACTGTCTGTGAGGATGGGTGTCTTCCAGGACACCTCCAGCTCTTCAGTCCTCCCCAGATCTGGGAACCCAGAGCAGGCTGTGGCACTTCAGGCAGCCCATCCCAGAAGAGCTGCCTGGTGTTCTTCCCTTTGCAGCTCTTCCCAGGAACTGCAGGAGGAAAATGTCAGCAGCTGGCTGGAAAACCCTCCAGAGGCCATGGCACAGGGAATCCTGGCCCTTGCTTTGAAACTGCCTCGTTAAATCATCAGTTCCTGGCAGCACTGTCTCAGAAAAGCTTAGCATGAGGGTGCCAAAGAAGTGACCTTGTGTGACAAAGCAGCTGGAAAATGCCACAAGAATTAGATCAATCAGTCTCCTTAATTTGCTACTGAGAAATGCAACCTTTCCAGCAGGATGGGGAGGGTGCCAGGCCACCTCTTTTTACCTGGATCTTCAATCAACTCCTTCCTGTGCTCCTCCAGGAGCTCCTCAAGGAGGGAAGACTCACGTGGAGGAGGAAAGCAGAGGAGCTCAGCGTGCCCTTGCAGGTGAGATGGCCCCAGCTCCGAGGCCATGATAGGGCAGAACCACCTCAAAGAGCCAAATAATTGACAAATGTCCTGGGCTCCCTTCATTTGCCAATGGCCAGGGAGTTGTCAGGGAGATGGAGGCAAGGGAAATGTGCAGAGAGAAGGCCCAGTGGTGCTTTTGGGAGAATTTTCTTAGAGACACCAAAGGCTAAGTTCAAGCAGACCAGAGCAGGTGCTTTCTTCACCTTTCTCTGCTGTTTTTAGACACGTTGTGGGTTTTTATCACCCTAAATCAGCAAAATATTGATACTGTAGTCCACAGAGAACAGAAAAAGGAAGACCACCCATGAGTGCAATCAGGCTTCCAATCCCTGACCTTTCCAATGCCTGTTTCCAAGCCTTGTACCTCGACATAGCTGGAAGCCTTTGGGATTGATATTTCCTGGGCTCTATCTCTGCTTCCAGGTGGGTTTCCTCAGAGAGTATCAAAAAACCAGGGCAGGTGGCATCAGGTGTCAGGAGAAAATAGTGACTCCCTGCCCATCACACAGCTGGAATGGAGAAATGAAAAAGGCAAAAGGTTCAATGCTGGGCTGAAGGGCTGTAAGTTGTGGAAAATTTGTATCAGACCCAGCTGAAGTCCCAGTAAGTCTCTCCAATCTGTTGTAAAAGACATGGTTGATGTTTCTCAGTTATTGGCAGAGGGTGGATGGGGTAGAGCAGCCACAGCCTGGATGGGGGTGGGGGGGAGGAGCTCCCTCAGGACTGACAGGATTTTGCCTTGTTGCCAAAAGAAGCAAAGGAAGTCTCAGATAAAACAAGCAAGGTTCCCTTGCAGGCTCCCTTGTGGGGTTTCTGCCTCCTGAGCTGCTCCAGGGGAGCTTGCCCAGCCTGGGACTGGGACAAGCTGGAGCTGGACTGACACCAGCTCTGTCCAGCAGCTCGTGTTTGCCAGTGGCCACTCTCCCACTTGGGGCAACGTTTGAATTTTCTCCTTCAGACCATAATTGTCAGTCCTGAGGGTGCCTGGTACACACAGGAAGAGGAATCCCAGCACTGACTGCTGGATAAATCCCTGGGCACAGCAGGTCACCAGGAAAGGCTGAGTTACTGCAGCTTTACACAGAGTTCATTGGAGCCTCTCCTCCTTCCAGAGGCTGTGTCAGGAGAGCAGGAGTGAAGGCAGAGGGTGCTGTCACTGTCCTGTGAAGATCCCACTCTGTTTAAGAGCTTTCCAGCACTGGGATGGGAGCTCAGCATCCCAGCCTGGCTGCCAGGGAAGATCCCTGAGGAGCCTTTCAGAGTCCAGCTCAGGGAAGTGCCCAGGTGAGCAGTGAGCTCCTCTCCATGGTCTGGCTGATGACCCAACACAGCAACTGTGGGAGCACAGAGAGGGGGAAGAAGTGAAAGCAGAGTAAAAGGAAAAGGGAATTGGGTGTCCCCACCCCCTCCTGATCCCAGGGGAGAGCAGAGCTGGTGGGATTGCTTGGCACCTGGGGCTGAGATTTTGGCAGTCTGGATTTATTTTCCTCCTCCAATCCAATTGTTCTCCTGACAATGTTTCTCCTCTTCCTCACTTCCGTGGGAGTTTCATGCCAGTGTTGCTGCATAACTCACACTTACTTTGTAATCTGAGTGCGTGGTCAATACACCCCTCACTCTGCTGTGTTATTCTGGATCTATTCTATGTGGAATCACCATTCCCTCCCACAGCCCAACTCCTGGCACGAGGAGTGTGCTCCAATCCACCATTGCACATTTACATGCCATAAATCTGTTACATTTCCCCCATATTTGTAGTAAAATACTGCTGGATCTTGGCACCTGGGCTGCCAGGTATTAGAGCTCCTTAGTGCTGTCACTGTAGGGAAAAACAACCCCAACCATGCCCCATTAGCACTACAAAGTGACACAACTGCAGCTGTAGCTGTGCTAATGCTCTGCACTCTATGATAATTACAAATGCTTTTCATACAGACATTTCTAAGAGAGAGAGACAATCCTGAACATACTCTAAGCTGGCAGCACTGCAAGAAAACCTTCTGCTCTGGGGGCTGAGAATCAGGAATCCCAGATTGGTTTGGGTGGATGGGACCTTAAAGCTCATCCCATTCCACTCGTGCCATGGGCAGGGACACCTTCCATGGTCCCAGGTTGCTCCAAGACCCATTCATCTGGTCTATTTGTTATAATATTGAATAAAAGCAGCAAAATATTTCATTGTTTCAGCCCCACTACATGCTTGTATGACCCTCACACTGTCACACACTCAGCTGGGTCAGCCATGGTTTATAAATAAGGAATTCATAAAATACACACAGAAAGTCTCCAGTTGGCTGCTCTCCTTTGCAGACACCCAAACCAAATGTACATTTGAATGGCAAAATGGCACATGGAGAGCACGACAGGGCACTGAGCCCCTCAGTGCCAGTGCTTGTCAAGACATGCAGATATATTTTTTCCTGTCTTTTTTTATGGCAGGATAATATTAAGCATCAATTCGATCCAAACATTTTAACGTCATGTTTCAGCCTCCTAAAACAAGGCTGAGGAGATTTCTCATACTCTGATGTGAACTTTTAATCCTTGTTGATGTTCAGGCTGGGGTACTGGGCTAACATCAGTTATTTCTGACTGAGCCTGGCATAGTCCTGTGCAAACCAATGGCTCCACCACGGACTGAACACCTAGAAAATCAACAAATGTTGCTCCGTGTGGTTTCATAGCAATCAGATGCTGTCAAACAATTCTGATTTCCCTTTGTGCTGGAACTGGCAGTGGGTTTGGGAAGCAGCAGATGTTTGCAATGCCCCTGACCAGGCAGCAGATTGAGTGACTGGGATCACAGGTATGGCTGTGAAGCCAAGTGAAGCTTATCCATCCAAAGGCAAAAATGATCTCCTGGAAAACAGTGGGGCCTGAAATGGATTAAAGACCACCGTGGGCAAGTGAGCTGCCAGTGCACCAAGAGTTAATGCTCTGTTAACACAGGGACAGGCAGGGGAAGATTTCTTCCCTCCACATGGAAATGCTCACATCAAGCCTGGATTAGGAGATGCCAGCCTGATGTTTGCTTGTAAAAGGGAACAGGAACAGGAGAAGGTTCAGAAAAGAGCTGCAAAAATAATTTGAGGTCAGGAGAAATTGCCCCAAAGTGAATGATTTTGAAAAGCACAATCTGTTTAGATTGTGGAAAGGAAGAGTGAGAGGTGGCTTGAGTAGCCTGTAAGTACCTGCACAGGGAGAAAATACCAGGTACTAAAGGGCTCCTTGATGTAATAGAAAAAGACATAATAAGAACTAATAGCTGGGAGCTGAAGCTGGAGAAATTCAGATAAATGACCCCCAAGATTTTAACAATGGAGGTGATGAAACCCTGGCACAAAGTCCTGAGGGAAGTGAGTGTCCTCTGTCTCCTGAGAGCTTCCATTCAGGCCAGGCTTCTCTTTTGGAGGACACCAAACATCCAGGATTTGCCTTTTTGCAGGGGTAGAGCCCTTTCTCAGAGGGAACAATGGGTCTCAACAAGCTGAGGAGTCCTCCTGGATGAAAACTGCCCTGGAGAATTGCCTTCCCACCTGCATGTTCCAAGGGTCCAAGGACCTCTTCCAATGAAAGATATTTTATTACCACATTTGGGCTTCTGGAGAGGCTGGCAGCTCCTCAGCTGGAGTGATGCAGTTCACCCTCACTGAGCACAGGGGCTCTCCCATGCCCTTGGTTCCCCATTTTCCATCCCTTCTCCAGCTCAGACCTTCCCCCTGCACTGGCAGATGTTGCTGTCAGGGCTCACAGAGATTAAGGGAGGTTCCTGCTCTCCCACCCAGCAATGTTTGGTGATCTGGCCTGGAATCTCTGCCTGAACTCCACAAGAAGATGAAAAAATGACTGCCCTCCTACAGCTTCTCTGGGCACCCTGTGCCAGGGCCTCCCCACCCTCACAGGGAAGAATTTCCCCCCAGTATCCCGTCTACCCCTGCCCTTTGGCAGTTTAAAACCATTTTTTGTCATATTATATTTATGTCATATACATTGTCACTGATAAAAATATTCTATTTACATCTTATTGCTTTGTCACTTCAAGGGCATTATTTCCTGATTCTCCACTTCCCTGGGAATCCTGCTCCTCCATCACCTCCATTGCATTTGATTCTCCCGTGGTTCCAGCATCAGGAGTAGATCACCTGTGAACAGACTCATGTCTGCTGCCTGGTCTCCAGGGTTAATCTCTTCTGCTCCTTGGGAATTTGATACATGTAAGCCAAAACTTCCTTTCCTACTGTTAAAAATATAAAAAGTAGAGATGCTGGAAGAGTGTTCTCCCTGGTGAAGCTGGTTAGGGTTCTGATCTTCAGAAAACTGTTGGAAATAGTTCACTGCAGAATTTTTTTAAGTGGTTTGGCTCAATTTCTAAATTTTCTTTTGCTGTAAAAAAATTTTGGCAAGGCACCCAAATTCTCAAGCAAGCTTTTGAGAAAGCTGCACCACTTAGTTGGGGGGATTATTTCTGATTCATCACATTCTTTTCTAAGAGTTTTTAACAAATTCAACCCAAGCAGAATAATTTTTTGTTTTCCAGTAAGATTTGGATTTTTGCTCTGTTCTCACACTCAGAAGGTGGCTCCTGGTGCTGAGTGAAGTCAGTGGGGATGGTCTGAGTGAGCACCAAGGGCCCAAGGAGGAGCAGGAGAGGGGTTTTACACACAGCTTGATTTGCTCATGAGGGTGGGATGTAGTAAGATCTCAACAGCAGCATTTCCAAAATTATACAGGTGAAGTAGAAATCTCCAGGCACATATAGGAGAAAACTGTGTATGGGATCAGGATCTGGACCTGAATGGAGTAAATGTTTGGAACTGGTGGAACATGCCCATGAGAGGTTCCCACAGGGCCAAAACAGACTTTTAGTGTTTAAGAATATCCTAAAAAAAAAAAAAAACACACACACACACACACACACACACACACAAAAAGAAACAAACAAACCAAACAAAAAAAAACCAAATAGCTGAACCAACACCAAATACTTAATGTAGCTGTTGGAATTTATGATTTTTAAAATTAAGAGAGTTGAACTGTAGACTCAACTCTAACAGAAAGTATTGACTGGACAGGTCTTGTTGGTACCTGGCACAGAGACAGAGAGTGGGACATGCAGAGAGAATCCCAGTCACAGTCACAGAATCAGAAAATCACAATCACAGAATTAGTCACAGAATCACTTCACAGAGTCACAGGAGGGTTTGTGTTGGAAGGGCCCATGGTGGGTCACTGGTGTCTCTGGTGTCACCTCCCTGCTCCAGCAGGGCCATCCCAGAGCTCAGGACACAGCACTGTGTGCACACAGCTCTGGAACATCCCAGGAGGAGACCCCACAGCCCCTCTGGGCACTGCCCAGGGCAGAAATTCGGCTCCTGTGCAGGGGGAATTGCTGGGCCCAGCCCCTGCCCGGGGCTCTGGGGCCATGGCTGGGACCTGGAGCAGAGCCTGGGACTGCTCTGAGCCTCCTGCACACAGGGACACCCAGGGACACCCAGGGACACACAGGGGACACACGGGGACACACAGGGGACACACGGGGACACACGGGGACACACAGGGACACACAGGGACACCCAGGGACACACGGGGACACACAGGGACACACAGGGACAGACAGGGACACTCAGGGACACTCAGGGACACACAGGGGACACACAGGGACACACGGGGACACCCAGGGACACCCAGGGACACACGGGGACACACAGGGACACACGGGGACAGACAGACAGGGACACACAGGGACAGACAGGGACACTCAGGGACACTCAGGGACACACAGGGGACACACAGGGACACACGGGGACACCCAGGGACACACGGGGACACACGGGGACACACAGGGACAGACAGGGACACACGGGGACAGACAGGGGGACACAGGGACAGACAGGGACACACGGGGACACACAGGGACACACGGGGACACACAGGGACACCCAGGGACACCCAGGGACACACAGGGACACACGGGGACACACAGGGACACACAGGGACACACGGGGACACACAGGGACACACAGGGACACACAGGGGACACACAGGGGACACACGGGGACACACAGGGACACACAGGGACACACAGGGACACACAGGGGACACACGGGGACACACAGGGACACACAGGGACACACAGGGGACACACGGGGACACCCAGGGACACACGGGGACACTCAGGGACACACAGGGACACACGGCGACACACAGGGACAAACAGGGACACACAGGGACACACGGGGACAAACAGACAGACAGGGACACTCAGGGACACTCAGGGACACCCAGGGACACACAGGGACACCCAGGGACACACAGGGACACACAGGGACACCCAGGGACACACGGGGACACACAGGGACACACGGGGACACCCAGGGACACACGGGGACACACAGGGACACACAGGGACACACGGGGACACACGGAGACACACGGGGACACACGGGGACACACAGGGACACACAGGGACACACGGGGACACACGGAGACACACGGGGACACACGGAGACACACGGGGACACACGGGGACACACGGGGACAAACAGGGACACAGGGATACACAGGGACACACGGGGACACACAGGGACTGACAGGGACACGCAGGGATACACAGGGACACACGGAGACAGACAGACAGGGACACACAGGGACACTCAGGGACACCCAGGGACAGACAAGGACACTCAGGGTCGGACAGGGACAGACAGACAGACAGGGACACACAGGGACAGACAGGGACAGACAGACAGACAGGGACAGACAGACAGAGACACACAGGGAGACACAGGGACAGCCAGGGACACCCAGGGACAGACAAGGACACACGGGGACAGACAGACAGACAGGGTCACACAGGGACAGACAGACAGGAATACCCAGGGACACCCAGGCACACAGGGGGACACCCAGGGACACCCAGGGACACCCAGGGACACCCAGGCACACAGGGGGACACCCAGGGACACCCAGGCACACAGGGGGACACCTAGGGGTGCTGAGGGCTCCTCTCAGCTGGGGGGGGCTCCAGGCTGGCTCACCCAGCCCAGGGTGCAGCTGCAGGGTAAGAGCAGAGCAAGAGCTGGGCTGAGGCACCCAGGAACTGCTGGGGGCCAGCGAGGTGAAGGAGGGCAGCGTGGCAGTGAGCAGCAGTTCCTGCGGGGGGACATTCCACGGCTGTGTGGGGACAAAAGGCCTGCTGGCCGTGTGCCCGTGGCTGGGGACGAGCCCACCACGGTGACAGGGCCTCAGCAGGGGTAGCTGGTCCCTCTGGGCTGAAAACACAAAAATAAAAGCAGATTCTGATTCCCCCCGTGGTGATAAGTGACTGCTACAAAGGGCTGGGGGGCTGAGACTCCATTTTCAGACAGTGCAGGGAACAGGAGAAGAGACTTTGGATTTAGTGTGGAGCAGTGCAGGAGCCCTGGTTCAGGGGGAGCCATCACAACCCATCAAAACCATCAAAACCATCAAAACCCATCCCCACAGACCATAATAGACTGAAGTTCAATACTCGACAAGAGTGGGGGGGGAAAGCAGAAACACTCTGATAAAGTTTAAAGGGAAACTAGGAAAAAAAAAAAAAAAAGGAGTGGAGACTAGTTAAAAGGGAATTGAAAGGGAATGGCTGGAAGGGTAAAATGATTGAAAGTGGTTGGGATACTTTTGAAATAAACTGTATTAGAAGCTCTGGAACATTATTAGAAAATTTTAAATGGGCAAAAGTCATTATGGCCATGGCTATAAAGCAGCATAAAAGAAGGAACTCGAACCCAAAGGATAACTCTGGCAAGTTAATGTAAACCCATATTAACAAGGGCCAAAATTGTGCTTGAGAAAGAACTTGCTAAAGACATTAAAAGTAATGATAACCTTTCTTTTTTTCAAGCACTAGACGGTAACTCTGTGCCATGGTAAAGCTCATGGAAGATCAGGATTCAGTGGGAGAACTGAGAAAGGGCACAGCAGGAAATTTAAATAAACAGAGGAATTTAGTCATGTTCCCACACGGGGAATTTTCATTACCAGGGATAAGTATGAGGAACTGTTTTATATTTTAGACTTGAAATTAAAAGTTGAATAATAAAAATTCATCAAGACCAGATGGTATTTTCCAAAGAGCAACGAAGGAATGAAAAAATGAAATTCCAGTCTATTAACTGTACTGGGAAATCTGTCACTTCACCTATGCATGAGAAATTAGAAGGTTGAGAATTTCTTGCAAATTTATTTAAAGGAGTTGAAGGAGAAATAGAGAAAGCTGTGAAATGGGAACTCTGTTTTTTTATAAGGAAAGCTGGGAAGACACCATAACAAAGAACAAAATCAGCAGGGCTAAGGCAGAACAAGCTGTTATCCCATCCAAAACTGACCAACAGAGCAATTCTACATCCTGGAGGAAAGAAGAGACGTAGCCTTGAGTATTTAGATTTCCAAAAAAGCTTTCAAATAAAGTTTTCCCAGTCATGAGATAATAAGAAAGGCCCTTGTATGGTGTAAGGGCCCCTTCCTCATGGACATTTTCAGGAGTCAAACCTCTGTGTGTCAAGAGAATCATGCTGGAGCCAGGCAAGTTTGAACCAGCCAGGGAACCTCGCTGGGCAGTGGAATTCAGGAATTCACTGATTCCAACATTATCCTGCCATGCTCTTTTCCTGGTTTGCCTTTCCCCAGCCAAGTCCCACCACAGTGATGAATTCCCCAGCACTGGGAGATCCCTGCTGGTCACTGTGGGTGTGTCCAGCCCTTTCTGGAGGGTTGGGAAGAGTCCCCATGATACATGGAATTATGCCCTGCCATGCCAAGTGTGATCTCAAATAATATGGAAATGTAGAAAGATTTCCTCATTCTAGAGAGTTCTTGGGAACATCGATGCAACTCCTGGAAGTGCTCACAAAGGGAAAAAGGAAAGAACAGGAGCAAACAGAAGACAACTTTCTGCATCTATAACTCCATGGAGTGACCATATTTTGGGTATTATGTACATTCTTGACATATATTCTTATTAAAACTACCACCAAAAAAATTCTGCAAACTAGAGGAGCTTTGGAGATGGGCAGGAAGAGTAAGCAAAGACTGGGAACAACTTTGGAATAACTTTCACACCTCGGCTTGGATGGTTGCACAGGGAACAGAAAGATCGTGGTGGACAAAGAGCTACAAAATCATGAATGACACAGAAGGAGTGAGTGGAGAGCAGTTATTCTCTATTTTCCCAAATAAACCACTGCAATGAACATCTCAAATCATCAGGCAAGGAGTTTAAAGCCAGCAAAGGGAAGATCCTGAGAATGCACAGTTACCCTGCATAACACAGGGGCTGAGCAGGTCATGGAGCCCAAAGGGACAAACAGGTTCCAAAAGCAGGGAAAGCACTTTGTGGAAGAGAAGGATGTTGTGTGAAACACAGTGATGTAGAGGAGTGTTCAGCAAAAAATCCTGGAGTCAGACTCTGCTGGAAGCTGGGAGACTCCTCAGGCTCATCCTGTTTCTTCTGGGTATCCCACGGTGACCATGGGCAGGGACAGGTGCTGAGGGGGATGGATCTGGCTCGGGAGGTCCCTTCTTCCATTCTCAGCACATCCTGATGAGAGTGTGGTGACTGCCCCAGTGCTGGGATTCTCAGCTGAGTGTTTCTCAGAAGCACCAATTGCAGCAGTGGACAGTGGTGGATTAGGAGTTCTGACAGCAAAGGGAAAAGCTGATCTTTATTCTGTTCGGAGAACTAAAAATATGATCAGCCTTTTAGAAAACTGGGACATGTATTTGTCAACAATTTTTTAGAATTAAAAAATGCACTTTTAAAAATGCACGCTGGTGCCACCTCTGATTCAGCAGTGACATGAACATATTCCATGGGGTGGAGGGGGTTTTTCCCAGTAACTCCATGCTCTGAGGAGCTGGCCATGAGTCACTGATCCAGCATCACTGCCACATGCTCTGAGGACAGGAGCAGCCCCTGACAGTGTCTGCAGTCCCCTGGCTTTGCCTCTCATTCCTCACTCTGTTTGTTGCATCAGAAGTTCCTCCTGCCAGGCTGTTTGACCCTGGAGCAGTCAGGGCTGGTCAGGAGAACACTTTGTCTTGCATAAGCCCATTGTATCTTTAATTTTAAGAGTTTGTCACAAAGAATTGAAAAGCACGTGGTGTGTTAGGACACAGAACCCACCAAACCCAAACCACTTGAAATAATAAAGGGTCAGAGTCTTGCATGGTAATTTAGTGATCTGTGGCTCTTGGAGGCAACTAAATCTGTCCCAGAGAATTGTCTGTGGGGTTCTCAGCTGCCTGTCGGCCTTGGCTGGGTGCAGCTCCTCGGCTTAGGGGTGTCCCAGTGGCACAGGAGCAGAGCTGTGCCCTGCACCTGCCCTGGCTCTGCCTGGACCATCTCTCGATCCCCTTCCCACACTGAATGTGCCACACAGGCCTCCCCAGCTGCAAAACCCACCACGATTTTGATGCTTGGAGGTGGGAACTGAGGTCTGTGGAGATTTGAGCTGATCAGAGCCTGGGCCAGAGGTGAGACAGGCGGGTGAGAAGGGAAAAGGAAGAGCTGGAGATGCTTAGGTGAGCTGGGAGATGCTGCTGCACTCAAGGATTTGATGCTCCAAGTCCAGGCTGGACAATCTTAGGAAGCTGGTTTTTTCAAGGCCAGGTTGGATGGGCTTGGAGCCCAACCTGGGATAGTGGAAGGTGTCCCTGCCCATGGCAGGGGTGGGACGAGATGAGCTTTAATGTCCCTTCCCACCCAAACCCTTCTGTGAGTCTAAGTTCAACATCCCTGTGGGGCTGACGTGAATTTTTCACCACTGTCTGTACACCTGGGCCACAAAGACAGAATTTTTCTTTGCCTCAGAACAAGGAAATCATCAGTGGCCAATCTTTGAAAGACAAGAGGGACCAGGAGCAAAGGGGAACCCGCCCGGCTGAGAGCTCCCAGCAGCTTGCAGAGAAAACCTTCTGCAGGTTCCTCGGGGAATGGGGTCTTGAGCTCTGGCAGAAAGCGGGGGGACAGGCTGGGACTGCAGATGGGGGGGCTGTCGGTGTTCTCCATCCTCTCCTCCTCTCTCCTGGGTCAGCCCCGGGAAGGGGAAAATCCGCGTTCCGTGAGCCCAGCCCCGCCCGGCCCCGCTCGGCTGCTCCGGCGCTAAATTAAACCGGATTGTGCTTCTCCCACTTTAGTCATTTCGCTAAAAGTAACATTTTGTTTGAGAGCAGCAGCAATTATACCCTGGGGTTTGGGATTAACATAATTAATACTTTCTCCATCTCCACACATTTCCCCGCTCTCGCTCCTGCTGCAATCAGAGTCCCGGCTCTCGGTGACGCTGCAGCCCAGAGTGTTCCCCAAAAATGTACAGGAGCCCTTCTGAGGGAGTCTGGAGTGTGTTTGGGAAGGAGCATCCCGGAATGGAAAGGGAAACAGAGCCGTATCACCCTGCATTAGTGTCTGCAGCACATGAAAAGCCTGTCACTCCACCACCCAGGGAACTAATGAAGATCCCAATTATGCAGCAATAAAATATACATACGCACTACACAGGGCCTTATACATTTTTAATTTTTTTTTTCCAGAGCCAAATTCAGAAAATTTTAATTAGTGGTTTTGTCATTTTTAAATAAAAAGGTACGTGGCTGCAGGAAACACTGGCAGAGCATCCCCAGTAGAGTCTGGGTATCCAGACTGGCACCATCCCAGCACAGCGCCCATCCCTTCCCGGCCAGCAGCTCCCTGGTTCCCTGAGATCCTGGCAGGAGGAAATCACACCTTTCAGCAGTGATCCCAGTGATTGCCACACTCCCCACAACCCAGCCAGGCCATCTCCTCTTGAGCCTCCCTCTGCTGCTTCCATCACCTTGGCATTGCATGGGAATGTTTTCCTTTTGAGCTCAGGGGGTCTGGAAGGATCCAGCCCATCTTGGAAGGTGACAGCAGGACAGCAATGAGTGACAAGCTACCAGCTGCACTCTCCAGCTTGGGTTTGCTTCTCCTTCCTCATTCCCAGTACTGGAGGGAGAGCAGTGATGGCCCAGCCCAACACCAGCCCCACCAGGGAAGACTCAGGTGTCACCTGATGAGAGCAGGAGAAGAATGGGATGGAGCTTCAGCACAGAACCAGCAGCTTCCAGGAGAAATCACAGAACCGTGGAAGAGTTTGGGTTGGAAGGGACCTTTAAAGGGCATCTGCTCCAACCTCCCTGCAGTGAGCAGGGACATCTTCAACCTCTGTTTCCTGCCCAGATCAGAGCCCTGGTGATACCAGGGACTGGAAAATGGTGTCCCTATTCCACCATCCCTGGGAAAGGGTGTTTGGGAGAAGGACAAGTGGAACCTCCTGGCATTCCTGCCCTGGGTGTCCTTGGGAGACAGAACCCCACGCTCATCCTCCCTGAAAAGTCCCAGCCCAGCTCTGTCCCTGCTGCCCTGGTCCTGCTGGTCCCACCCTCTGATGGGATGTGGGGGAAGGATGCCCATCCTCATCCCCACACCATTCCCTGCCTTTGGGGACAGGGACAAGACCCCAGCCCAGCCCAGTGACAGCACCCACAGCACAGCTGGGCTTTCCCACAGTGCAGTTGCATCTTCATGAACTTCCAAAATAAATCAGATTTGCTCTTTCCTGTGGTCCTTAGGACATTTAAACCTGGCTGTTGTTCACATGAACAATATCCTACACACACTGCCAGCCCTCCCAGCCTTCCAATGCTGCTCCCAACGGGGAAGGGATCAGAGCTACTCAACAAAAACTACTTTAACACCTTTTCAACATCAGCTTAGCAATATATCTCCCTTAACTGCATCCAGAGAAATGATAGGCCTATTCGAGAGTCAGTTTCCCAAAAAGTGGATATAAAAACATCCATCTAAAGCAGCAACTCAACTCGGAAAGTTTCTGACAAAATACTTAAGACCTGGCAAGGTTTTAAGTGATTCAGAGCAATGTTTTAAAACGGAGCTGTCAGGAACCTGAAGCATAAAGCAGTTCTGCCAACTCCTCCTGTAATAAAAATAAATGACCATTTGTTGCTTTCTGAACTCTAATATGCAGATGAGTGAATATATTATGCAATGTCCAATGTCCTAACTCCATCTTCATTTAAATTTTAAAGTCACGGTAATATGGTGCATAAAAATAAGGGTAAAAAAATAACTGCTGATGGTAGCGTGATGCTGAAAAGTTCCCAAGCATGCAAAAAGCCCAGAAATTGTTATTTTGACATTAATCAGTGAGGAGGCTCTGAGCACAGTGGAGCTGTGACAGACACAGGATCATTATCACCACACAAGGCTGGAGCTCTCATCTACTGTGGAACTGTCGGGGGGCAGGGAGGGACAGGGGAGAGGAGTCCTTCATTTTTCCAGTTACAGACCAAGGACAAGGTGTAGAAGGAAAGTTTTCTGGGTCAAATTTAACCTCAGTCATAGCAGAGAGGGTGCAGGTGATGCACAAATCTCCCAGGGATTCCCTCACCTGGGATGGAGGGACACACCTGGAACCTGGGGATTGTTCTGCTGAGTTTCCTGCTCTGCTGAGTCCCTGCAGGCAGCAGATGTGAGCCCCTCTCTATTCTCCTCCTGCAGTGACCCAGGTACTTTAAATCTGCCTGAGCCCTGAGGAGAATGGAATGGCTCAGACAGAGCAGGCCAGAGTCTCTGGTTTAATGTTTTCCCTCTCCAAGTCACAAAGTTCATCTGGAAATCCCAGAGTACACCTGGATGCTTTCCTAATTACTGTTATCTTAACTACTAGGCCAGTTTTAAATTGCAAGCTGGACTGGAATAAAAAGCAAGGCAAGTTTAATTAATTGGTTGATTAATTATTTTTCCTTCTTTTAATAAGGAGATAATATTCACAGAGACAAACAGGGCACAGTTAGATCCTGTGGCTGGTTCACTGCAGTGCTGCTCCTCATTGCCAGCAGCTGCCCTGGGCTCCTGAGCCCTTGGAATCTGAGGCTTTTCTCCAGGTTCCTTCTCCTTGATCCTCCTGCTGCCTGAAGGAACAGCTTCTGAGCTATGTGAGTGCTCCTGAACTGGGGAAAGGGGTGTCAGAGGGCCAGCACTGACAGAAAGTTGGGGAGAAAATAATCCGAGGGTTAAAAAAATAAATAAATTTTTATTTGTTCCTTTTTTTCCCGATCGTTTTTCAAAATCCTACAGGCACTCATGGCTCCTGGTGAAAATGTTGAAGTATTGGGCACAAGGTTGTCTAGGGGTTCTATTAATTCACCCTTTAGCAGAAATTAATGCTCCAGAGCAGCATTTTGGGTGAGATGTTCACCAGGAATTCCACCAGCAGGACCTCAGGGCCATGGCACCAAGTGATGGTCAGTGAACCCTTGGGAGATTCTGCACAGCTTGAAAACCCCAAGACTTTTATCAAGGGACAAGGTTGTGGAGCTGTCCTGCAGCCAGTCCAGCTATCCAAAGAGATATTTAGAAGCAAAAATATTTGCAACACTGATACCCAGAGGCTGAACCTGACAGATTTGGAAATAAAAATTTTTGGAGGGTTTATTTTCCATCCCAGGTGACTTCTGACCAAAGTGATTTTTCACATGGAGATGGTACAATAAATAATCTGATCAACTTTTCCTGGTGACTGCTACTCTAAATTGTGAGATGATGAGGGGAAAGTGTTCCTGACTTGTGTTTGCTGGGAGGATGACCTGGGACAGGGATGGACACCAGGGGAGTATTTCAGCAGTGCCAATAGAGCAGAAAAGCTCCTCTGCTTTTCAACTTGCTTTAAAATCCCAGAAAAGTGCCCCAGCCAGACCCCACCCAGCAGAGTTGGTTTTTCCTGAGTGCCCCCCCTGTGTCCCCACAGCTGCAACCCATTGGTGCCTCACTGCTTGAACTATTCCACCTCAACTGAACACAGAGCATCATTAGCCTTTTATCTGGAAATCCACCTGTCCCAGGAATTTACCTGTGCCTTTCCTCCGGTGAGAAATTAATGTGCCTGTCAACACGTGCCCTTCCATTAAACCTGCACTTGTTTATTTTAAAATAAAAGTAAGCTGCCACACCAAGCATAAAAACATGCAACGCTTTATGTGGGAATCTGAAAGAATATTATATTAACATGCACATTTCTTTGCTTCTTTTCTAACTCCCATGAGACTCTTCCAGGGAATTTCAGCTGGCAACGGCTTTCTTCTGCATTAATGTGAATCAAACCTTTTCAACTATAAAAGTTTCTTCTGGTAATACACAGCCTTTGAGTGAAGTTTGCCTTAAAATAAACAGTAAAGCAGTTCTTTGGCCCACCCCATCCAGAACCTGCAACTGCACACCCAGGCAGGGCCAGGGCAATGTGCCTGAGCACAGCATCCCGAGCTGATGGACATTCCCAGTGCCAGGAGCAGCTCAGGGAAGGGGGGGCACGGGGAGGGTCCCACCCACCCCAGCATTTCTTGGCATCCCACTCTGGGCTGAGCTGGCCATGTGACAAATCCCAGGCTCGCTGCAAAATCCACCTGTGGTGCTGCCATGGACCTGGACAGGGATCATCCATCCCTGTCCTGCCTCACTGGGAGCCCCACACACGGGGCTCCAGACTCTGCTTTCAGCCCCAGTGCCCGTGGAGTTGGACTGGGGACATCCCACACTGGGGACATCCCACACTGGGGACATCCCACACTTTTGGGTGTAACTCCTGCCCATGAAATGCCCCTCTGATGGTCCTGCTTCGGTCTGCATGATGCCTTGGGTTTTATCTTTTATATTTTTCAGAATCTCTGCTGCTTAGTGTGTAACTCTGAAATTTCATATTAGGTGTTAGTGAGTTCTCGTCACAGGGTAGAGACAAAGCAATTCCTTTCCAGCTGGAGAATCAAAGACAACTGGTGCCCAAAAAGCAGAAACAACAGCGAGGGAAAGGGGGCAAGGCAGGGGGCTGAGACTTCATAGCCTGGCGCTGTGGTTGGATAATTGACCCCAAGATGTAGATGAACCAAAACTTTACAAAGTGTAAAAACTCGTGACCAGGATCCATCTTGTATTTGATTTGGGTGTAGCCCCAGCCAGACTCCTGCACTGCCCAAGGTGAATCCTTTCAATAAATACCGATTTTATTCCTTTTGCTCTGTCTAGTCTCTGTTCCAGCTCAGCCTTTCCAGGCAACATGCAGGACAAAAACCAGCAGCTCCTCCAGGGCTCTTGCACACAGGATGGCTGGAAAGGCCACCCTGCTTTCAGCATTTTAATTTCATTTTTTTTTCTTTCCAAGGAGGAAAATATCAACTTTATACTGATACTCTGTCCTGTCCCTATCCAGGGCACAGCTTCTCAAGGCTCCTCCTGTGCAGATCCAACTCTGGTTGAAGCAGAGGCTGGACCTGGATGGATCTCCTCGGAGCAGGGAACAGCAGCTTGTCAGGGAAAGGCTGTGCTGGGCTCAGCCCACCAGGCTGCTGCAATTAAAAGTCCTCCCTGGGATTGTGGCTGACCCTCCCCTTTATCCCCACTGGGATGTCAAATGTCAAACTGTCTCCGCAGCTCGGGCAGAGCGGGGCTGACGAGCCGCGCTCTGTGGGGACAGCTGGCATTCAGCATAATTGTTTATGAGACACCACTTGCCAGCAGCAGCAGCAGCAGGCCAAATTGGAGAGAACTAATGGCTAAATATTGGGGAATTATCTGGCTGGAGCAGCACGGCCCAGCCTGGTTAATTAGGAGCTTGCAATGAACATAGAATTGCTGTTAATTTTAACCCACCGTGCCTTTCCCCAGGCGAAATAGGGGGAGTATCAGTATTATGTGATTTGGTAAAGGGTGGAAGGGAATGTTTAATAATGGTGGATTTGCTTCTTTATCTTAAGTGCTTCCCCCTTCATGTAGCAGACACACCCCCAGTGCAGCGAGGCAGCCGAGCTGAGGGCAGCACACACCCCCAGGATTTGCCCTCGGTGCCTTTCCAGTGCAGAATTCCTCCCGCGGAGGGCATTCCAGAGCCTGCCATTGCAGATGGAGCATCACTGCCCCCCAGCTCCATCCTGGTGTCCCCCAGTCCCTGCAGGGCAGCCCAGTGCTCTGCAGAGAGCAGGGGCCAGAGCTGGGATGGGATGAGCAGGATCCAGACCCCAGGGACTGCTCCAGTGCTCTGGGTGGGCAGGACAGGCAGGGGACGTCTCCTGGGGTCCTGGGGCAAGGGGCTGCACTGCAGATGAGGGGACAGGGCAGTCCAGGAGCACTGAGGGGGCTGGGACCCACCAGAGGAGGGGTTTTGGGGCAGTACAGGGGGATAAGGGCGGGTGGAGGATGGGGCTCTGCACTGGGGCTGACATTGCTGGGGGATACTCCCTGCCCCTGGACAGCCCAGTTCAGGGTCTGGCACACGAGCACCAGGTGCTGTCACCACCTGGCAAAGGGCAGTGGCACTGTTGTGAGGTGTCACTTGTTCCTTAGTGGCCAGGGCTCATATCCCTGCTCCCCTCTGCTCCTGGGGCAGGCAGTGCCGGCGTGCAGGGAGGTCTCGTGCTGGCTGCTCCTCCACAGGATCCTCCCCCTCACCACTGAAACAGCTTCAGGTTTTGCCTTCCTTGGTGTAGACCTGAATGAAACATCTGGGGAGGCTGAGATGGCTCCTGGTTTTTATCCCAAATCCATGGTTTCCTTCAAACATGAGTGCTGCAATGCAGAGGAACTCAAGAGACGTGATGACAAATTCACCAAAACCAATCCTGCTTGTGTCAGGGACGGGAAGGGGTGACACTGCAGGTGCTCTTGGGTCACTCCAGCAGTCACATAAACACTGGCTGAAGGATGATGAGGAGCCCACCAAGCCTCAGCATCTCCTTCTGAGGCCTCTTGGGCTTGTGTGTGACCCGTTCAGGCTCACCATCACATTTGTGTGGCACCTCGGGGACAATTCGTGTCAGGCTGCCTTGAGTGAGATGTCCCACTGGTTCAATGAGGAAAATTCCACCCTTGGATGTTGAGTTCTGCACTAACCCACACATGGGCCCAGCTCCCCAGGAGCAGTGAGAGTTAAACCATCTCCAGATATCCCAAATAAGAATCCACCACCACCTGGAAGTCCATTCCCTCAACAGGCCAGATGAAATCAGTCTGGATTTTGGACTCCATTCAAGCTTTCAGCAAGTTCTGGGGCACATTTTGGTGAGACAACCTGCACTTAGCATTCTCTCTATATCTGCACTGATTTGGGCAATCAGGTTTATACCTTGGCCACTACTCCCATTCCAGGGTGTGATATCTTGAATTTCAATGCTCCCAAATGCACCCAGTGTTCCTGAACTGCAGCTTTGCTGTCTCTGAATCTGCCTGGGGGACAGTGACTCCAACATCAGAGAGGGGCAGTGCCACTGAGGGTGACACTGGCTGCTTGCTCTGTTAACTCAGCCATGGGACTTCCAAATGCTCAGGAAAATTCTCCAAATCACTCAGCAAACCCATCCTTCATTGAACCACCCTTCAGTGAAGTTTGCCTCAAAATAAACACTAAAGTACACTTCAATTTTCTGAGCACCTTCTTTCCATAATCCAGAGGAGCTGACCTGAAATTTCATGGAAGGAAGGCTTTTTCTGCAACAGTAACCTTTCTTACTTCATTTAAACTTAAGTTTTTCCATATTTCAAAATTTAAATGCTCCTGCCTGTAGGACATTTATACAGACAACAGGAAATTGAGTGTTGCCATGAACGGCACTTTCCATATTATTTGTGGCAAAATATTTTTAGTGCATTTACTGGAAATTTCAAAACATGTCTGGTAGGACATCACTTGGCTCCTGGATCTGCTCAAGTGAAATAAAGTACCCTGGGTTTATTAATAGCTGTGAAAATTCTTACCAGGCGTTAATAAGTTGGAGAAAAATCTTTTCTCTCTTTTTTTTTTCCCCCTCCAAGGAAATAAATTACTATGTCAGAATGTAGAGGAATTTAGGAACTAAAAATGCAGAAAGGTCTGGGTGGAGTTCATGAAAACACCTGAGCATGAAATAAACCTTTGCTCCCCCTTGAAGAGCTGATACAGTGGTACAGCCACATTTTATACAATTTGTACAACGTTATCTTTCTTCTCAAATATTTAAAATCCCGTGACGCTGTTTGGAAAGCTCACTCAGGGATGTGTCATTTTAGCTTTTCATCAAGCTGCCATGCATGGATTTGTTAGTACACATTTTAAACCAGGCAAGCATTCCTCATTCACCTGGCATCACTCAGAGAGGGAGAATTCTTCCCTCTGCCCCAGAGCAGTCTCAGAGAGGCACCACAGCTCAGGATCCCTCCTCTCCTGGTGTTCCATGGACCAGGAACACTGACGCTGACACCAGGAACACTGACGCTGACACCAGGAACACTGACACTGACATTGGAAAATCACCCTCAGCCACCAATGGAGGGAAGAGAATGGCTCAGGAAATGGGGTGAGATGTGCAGGACACAGCTCAGAGCAGGAGTGTGCCCTGCCCCTGGGACTGTTTGCTTACAGTGACAGAAAGGGAGTGTCTTGCTCATGTGGGCACCCACATTTAGAGAGCTGGGGAATTCCAGCTTGGAAATTCTTGTCAGGCCTGGATTTCTCCTGACTCTCAGCTCCATTCCCAGGCTGCCAAGCTGACTGCAGCTTCAGTTAGGGAGGAGTCTCCCAGGGTGACAACACGGTGACAAACAGAGTGGAATTCATAATAAAGATTAACCCCTGGTGTCTTTGCCGTGGGACACATCCTGAGGTGCTGTCCCAAGGATGTTTTTCCCAATTGTTCAGTGAGCTCCTGTCCTGTCCTGGCTGCACTAACACACTTTAAATCCGGGCTGTCTGTACAAGAAATTGGCTTTTTTTCCCCAAAGAGCTCCGTGTGTGTTACTGTCCTTTCTCTCTCTCTGCAGCGCAGTGACCACATGCTCAGGCAGGACAGGGTGGGTTTGGATGCCCCTGGTGAGGACAGGTCAAGGTGAGAGATCACCTGGATAATGGAAACCCCCACAAAAAGAAATCAAATGCAGAATATACACAGGGAGGGGGCAGATGCCATGAAATGAAATCAGGAGTGCTGGGGTAGCACTGGAGGATCTGAACAGGCCCAGGGGGTTCAGAGAACCCCAGACTGGGTTGGGCTGAAAGGGACATTAAAGCCCATCCAGTGCCACCCCTGTTGTGGCAGGGACACCTCCCACTGTCCCAGGCTGCTCCAGCCCCAATGTCCAGCCTGGCCTTGGGCACTGCCAGGGATCCAGGGGCAGCCACAGCTGCTCTGGGCACCCTGTGCCACGGCCTGCCCACCCTGCCAGGGAACAATTCCTGCCCAATATCCCATCCAGCCCTGCCCTCTGGCAGTGGGAGCCATTCCCTGTGTCCTGTCCCTCCATCCCTTGTCCCCAGTCCCTCTCCAGCTCTCCTGGAGCCCCTTCAGGCCCTGGCAGGGGCTCTGAGCTCTCCCTGGATCCTTCTCCTCTCCAGGTGAGCACCCCCAGCTCTCCCAGCCTGGCTCCAGAGCAGAGGGGCTCCAGCCCTTGGGCTCCTCTGGATCTCTCCAGATGTGTCTGAATTCCTCATGCCAGCCCAAGTATTCCTGACTCTAAAGGTGTGTCCAGGCCCAGCTGGGCTGACAGGAACCCTGGCTGTGAATCCCACAGCAGGTTTTGAAAAAGGCAAAAGGCCAAGAGCCCTGTGAGAGCCCTGTCAGCCTGTGCCCAGCTGAACATCCTTCCTCCAAACACGGTGCATTCCCAGCACCCCCAGCCTTGCTGCAGAGCACAGTGGGCCTCACTGGAGCTGTTTGGGGATGCTCATGGAGTCTTGCTTCGTGTCCAAGGCCAGGGGAACGGTGCAGGTGAAGCAGAGGGACCGTCCAGACAGTTCTGAATGCCCCCAGCTCATGGGGATGAGCTGCAGGTCACATTCCCCATCAGCTCCCTGCCTCACCTGTGCCAGCAGCGGCTGGGTGTGGCTCCCCCCATTCCCCACAGCCCTGCTCTGGCTCATACAACTGTGATTACAGCCTCACACTTCCAGGGCTGCAGTTAACAGCCTGATTAGCAAGATACCATTCCATTTTATAATTAGATTAATGAGAGCATTCATTCAGAAGTTGTTATCTCACTTAATAATGACCTCACTGATTATTTTATCTCCTTTAACTCAGTGAGTGATTTTGATTAAAATAAATATAGCTCACAGCACCTGGAAATTCATTCTTCTCTTTAGAAGGAATCTGATGGGAAGAGATTCCCTTTTAAGAATTTCTTGAGAGTGATTAAATATTTTGGTCCTCCCGAGGCTGAATTTTCATGTTTTTAAAGATGACATTTTTGAAATATTTGATGATAAAATATTTATTAAGCCCTGTATTTATATTTTCAATACATCTGTTTCTGCTTTGACTGTTTGAACATCATTTCAGGAGAAATATATATTTGCATGTGGAGCTCATTTTAAAAAAACACCCATAAGTGCTTTTACACACACACACACACAAACACACACAGGCCTCACACACTGAACCTCGCTCCTCCTTTCATCCTGTCCCTCCCACAATGATTTCTGATTTAGGGAAAACACTGCCAGCAATCATTGAGCCAATTGAATTTATCAGATCCCTGCTGCTCATGATGTTATTTTGTGTATTAATCTATTTTCTAAGAGTGGTAAGAATTAGACAGCACAGCTGCTGAAGACTCAAATGGGAAAGAGGCAAACAGGAGGGCAAAGAGCATTTGGGGTTTGCAGGACAGGCCAGCCACGGCTCATTCCTGTGGGGCAACAATTAATCACAAAATCTGGGCTGGTTTGGGCATCTTCAGCCGTGCCAGCAGCAGAGGGAAGGTGGCCATGGGGTGACAGCCCCTGGTTTGGGGGTTCACAGAATTCCAGACTGGTTTGTGTAGGAGGGACCTTCAATGTCATTCCACCCCAGAGCCCACTCTGCTCCTGCCCTGTGGCACCCTCAGAGCTCATCTCACACCCAGCCACGTCTGCTAAGGCAAGGTCAGCCCTAAATAACCACGTGCTGTTCCTCGGGGAGCCCCCCAGGAGTCACCCCAGCTCCTGGAGAAACTCAGGGCACACCAGAGCTCTGGAGGAGCCCAATCCAGAAGGGGCAGAGGAGCTGGGAGCTGCTCCCTTTGCTCCTGCAGGGCTGGGAGTGTCTGCACAGCCCGGGGGCCAGCCCAGCCTGGTGGTTTGGGTTCTCCAGGATGGTTCATGGAGGGCTGGATGGAGGGACCCAGCCCAGCCTGGTGGTTTGGGTTCTCCAGGATGGTTCATGGAGGGCTGGATGGAGGGACCCAGCCCAGCCTGGTGGTTTGGGTTCTCCAGGGTGGTTCATGGAGGGCTGGATGGAGGGACCCAGCCCAGCCTGGTGGTTTGGGTTCTCCAGGGTGGTTCATGGAGGGCTGGATGGAGGGACCCAGCCCAGCCTGGTGGTTTGGGTTCTCCAGGATGGTTCATGGAGGGCTGGATGGAGGGACCCAGCCCAGCCTGGTGGTTTGGGTTCTCCAGGGTGGTTCATGGAGGGCTGGATGGAGGGACCCAGCCCAGCCTGGTGGTTTGGGTTCTCCAGGGTGGTTCATGGAGGGCTGGATGGAGGGACCCAGCCCAGCCCGGTGATTTGGGCTCTCCAGGATGGTTCATGGAGGGCTGGATGGAGGGACCCAGCCCAGCTGGGGACATCGTTGTGCCATGGTCACTGTGACCATCCCAGGGCTCACAGCAAATAATCACCATCAACCTCCACATTTCTGCAGCAGAAGCTCCAGGGACAGGGGGGAATTACACCTCTGCTTCCAGAGGCCTGGAGGGGTTTCAGTGGGACAGGGTTTGGTCTCTCAGATGCTGGCTGCAGTAGGCAGGTGGAAGGGAACGCTGAGATTTCCACTGGTTTCCCTCATGCTTCTTATTTTACAGGTTTTAATGTGTTCATTCTGATTTCTTGCCCTGCTAAAGCCTGTAAAGGTTGCACGTCAGAAGTGAGCACAGGAGAATGTCAGTCTCACCCAGATCCCAGAGATGGAGATGGTGTTTGCTGACCTGGCTGTGAGCAAAAGACAGGGACAAGTCTCATCCTGCATCTGCAGGTACGGAAGAAAAAGCCTTTTACCTTTAGAACAAGTCTGAGCTGCAGCCTGAATTCTGGGGAAAAAATGACTGAAGGGGACCTGGCAACCTTTGGTATTTTAGTTCTCATTTTACAGTATCCATAGGCAATTAACATCCTGCAACCTCCTTTAGAAGCTCTTTAGAAATACTCGTGTTCCTTTTGGGAAGCTGACAGGCTCTGCATCCCTTCAATTCAAAATGTTCAGAATTGCTGTTACCCAGTCAGGAGAAAATATTAAAAATAATTCTTGTTTCTGAGGCACAATCTAGCTGCAGGGGTATTCCTGTGGTTGCATTCCTGAAAACACCAATAAAAAATTGGGATTTATCCTGTGAGGTGGCATTCACACAACAACTCCTTGGCCATTCAAAGGTGCAAAGGAAAATAAATATGCTGAAATAAATTTGTCAAATTTTTTTGGTGATGCTTTGGTTTTGCTTCTTCTTCCTGCCTCTATTTCAATTTTATATTAAAAAGTCAAGTCCTATGTAGCCACAGATATCCTCTGGGGCATTTGGGAGCAGTTCAATAGTGAGACAGGGAATAGAAGGGGAGTGCTCACAAAGAGAAAGCAATGCTGAAAATGTTGTTCTGCATGTACAAATAAAATCAACTGGGCACTAAACCTTCAGCTAGAACAAGAGGAAACATTATTTTTGTAAAAAGAAAAAAAATCAGCTCTTCTTTCCTCCAACCTGTCTCTCTGTCACTAAATATTTCTTTTTATGGGGGTCAAAGTAGCCAACTCTATTTCTTGCAGACTTTGAAAATTTCACAGCTCTGGGAATTTATGGACAATATTTTGCAAAGTCCTTGTGAAGAGGGTGTAGGGAAACCCCCTGTGAATCCCAAAGTCAGTAAGTGAAGCAGAAAAGCCCTGCAAGAAAATAAACCTGGAAGTGAGCATAAAACCCTTCACATTGCTTTGGTTGAAAATAAAATCACATGGAGATGCTGCAGAAAATTCTCTGTGGATAATTTTTTGTCTTTTTTCTCTGTCTAGATGGTTCTTCAGGATTAAAAGGTGGAGAAACATTCATCCATGGCAAAGGGACCAGTTTTGGGCTGGTGGCACAGGGTCAGGCTCGGTGCAGGGACAAGGGCACTCATGGCCAGGTGGCTCCTCTGTGTGCTCCCCAAATTCCAAACTGCAGGACCAAGGAGCCCAGAACCTCCCTGGGAACAGAAACCACTGCCTTTAAAAGAGACTGAAGTGTCCAGAAGCAAAGTTCAGAACAAGGCACAGCCACTGCTGCCACTTCTTAGTTTTAATTCTCCCAACAAACACAGAGACCTGAGCCCCCGTGCCCACACCCCTGGGGAAGGACCTGAGGGCCCTGTTTCAAATCTAAGTCAAACCTGGCTGAAGCTGTTTCAGTCAAAACCATGGCAGGCTCTCCTGTGAAATGCTGAGGGAAAACAAATCTGTAATGATTTCTCCTGAAGAAATACACCAAAAATAAAGTGGAAAATAGAAAACAGACTTTACATACTAAAATCCCTTCAAATAATAAACAAATCACTGCACTCAGCTCCTTCTCAGTTATAGAATCCCAGAATGGGTTGGGCTGGAAGGGACCTTAAAGCCCACCCAGTGCCACCCCTGCCATGGCAGGGACCCCTCCCACTGTCCCAGGCTGCTCCAAGCCCCAATGTCCAACCTGGCCTTGGGCACTGCCAGGGATCCAGGGGCAGCCACAGCTGCTCTGGGCACCCTGTGCCAGGGCCTGCCCACCCTGCCAGGGAACAATTCCTGCCCAATATCCCATCCAGCCCTGCCCTCTGGCAGTGGGAGCCATTCCCTGTGTCCTGTCCCTCCATCCCTTGTCCCCAGTCCCTCCCCAGCTCTCCTGGAGCCCCTTCAGGCCCTGGGAAATGAAAGGTGTGGGGATGGGTGGGACAATGGCCCTGAGCTGTGTGAGAGCTGCATGGAGCCACCTTCACCTCTGGATCCACACCAGGAACCTGGGCTGGGCTCCCTGGGACCTCTTTTGGTGAAGTCCCACAATCTCCTGCTCTCCAAAGGTCAGAGATCCCCACTCCCAGGGAAGGAGCAGATGTGGAATCCAAGCACGAAGTGTCACACACAGAAACAAGAGTCTGGGCAAAGCTGCACAGCCCTGAGCCAGGTTTGGTGGGGGCTGTTGTGGCTCCAGGACATCTTGGCTCTGTTTGCCTCACACCAGGAGAAGAGTCCTATTCAACACCCCCCTGCTCTGCAGGTTTCTCAGAATTTCTAGTTATGGGTGATCACAAATTCCTTTGTTTCTGGAGTGCCACCTTTTCCTCCAGCTCTGCCCTCCTGCCCAATTCACTCAGAGCGACTGGAGTCTGACATCCAGTAGAAAATTCCTGCCCACCCTGATTTCCTGTGGCAGCTTTCACTTAATTAGGTCCTCATTAGTGTCTTTGTCCAGAGAGCCCTCAGTGCCAGGCACATCTCCCGAGTCACAGCAAATGGATTTTTAACCTTTGGGTAAACATTTCTATATATAAGGAAAAACGCTGGGGAGGGAAATGACTTTTGAAGCTGAATTGAAGGGCACAGAGTGGGCAGAGGAGTGAGTTAAGGAGATTTCAACAGCAGCCTCTCCACAAAGTGAAACTTTGCTCTGAGATCATCACCTGCAGCCAGAATGAAATGTTCCAGAGAGCCCAGGAAGGAAGACCCAGAGAGGGAGAAGCTTTCATGTGGCAAATGGAAAAGCCTCAAAGGAAATTCAGACCCTGCTGATCCTGACTCTCACCTTGAAGTCTCTGCCCGGTTCCTCTCCTCACTGGCTCAAGTATTTCTGATAAAATCAGATCAAAGGCTTTTGTCTTCAGTGGCTGCTCTGCTCCTCTGTTTTATTCTGGCTTGCTGGAACTGGCAAGAAAGTGGCCCCAAAATCCAATGTCCCTCTTTTCCCTCTGCCTTTGAGCTACAAAAGGGCATTTTGGCAGCCCGGGGCAAACGGTAGGATTCAAGGATTCAGGGACACAGATGGATGGGATGGGTTGGAAGTATTTAAAAGTGAATTACAACCAGCATTACTTCCAGTGTGTTTTGTACGGGTATCAAAGCTACAAAGGGAAATTCAAGCAAAGAGAAGCCAGGAATGTGAGGAATGTGCCATGTCAGGCACGATGGCATTTGTACTCAGGACATTTGATGATGCAGCTTGAGGAGAGAGGATGGTGCTGGCTCTGGAGAGGGGGAGAGGGGTGGGGGCAGAGGGAGGGGGCTCTCAGAGCTGTTTCCAGCCTGCTCTGCACGGATGGGGACACAGGGGCAGCAGCAGCTGGAACCCCCCGAGATGGGAGGTGAAACCCCCTCCCAGCAGGGCAGCACCAGCTCAGTTTTTGGGACAGTGCCTGAGATGGGTGTCCCAGGTTACACTGTAAAGATGTGCCCAAAAGTCTGGATTCTGTCCCCATCTGTTAAAGCAGGTATGGCAGTGATCCTGATCTCTGGGGGAGATCTCCTCTGTTCATGTTCCAGCTGTTCACCCAGCTGTTGCAGTGTTCTTTATCTTCCCCACAGCCCATCCTCCCTCCAGGAGATCTCTCCTGTCCATGGCCATGCAGTCCCAGGGCAGGGCTGATCAAATTCCATCATCCCATGGGGAGATGCTCCAGCCAGGGCAGGAGCCAAGCATTTCCTACCCAGATCAAAGGGGAGATTTGGAACAGCAGAGCAGCCTTTTCCCACTGGATCCCAGAGGACAGGAGCTCCCAGACCTTTCTACAGGATCCCCACTTCAACAAGAACACTTCATCTGGGACTGCTCCCACCACCCTAACTAGCAGGGTGTCAGGTTGTATTCTGACTCTGGCAGTGATTTTCTTTTGTATTATTGCATTTATTTTATTTTTTCTCTTTTTTCCGTATTAAATTGTATTTCTGACTTGGAGTCTCTCACTGGTTTTGCTTTCAAACCAGCACAATGGGTCATTGCAGCAGTTCCCTGTTCCTCAGAGCACTGGTGGTACAAAGGTAAGCCTGGTTCAGATGTCCAGTGAGATAAAGATTCATGCAACTCGTGCTGCACCAGCTCATCAGTGACAGGAAACCCTTTTGCCTCTGCAGCCCTCGGAACAGAACGAGGGCTCTGGATTTGTATCGCTGGATTTCAGAGCTCCTGTTGGGAGGAGAGACAGAGGTCAGCTCAATGCAAGGAGTAGATTAAAACTTCCAGCTCAGCACCAGCATCTCTCTTTAAGGATAAGGAGAAACCGTCAGGTTTCTGAAACAGTCAGATCTAAATTATGAATGTGAGTAAAGAATGGGTCATCAAAAATGCTTCAGATTCTGCATCTGAAATAGTCCTGTGTCCTTGTGCTGTGAAGGATGTTCTGCTTGGCCTGCCTGTGCACTGCAGAAGATGCAGCTTTCTCTGGAAATGTGTAGAATTCTACAATAATCTCTGTGTTTCTGCCTCAGGCTCAGTGACTCCTGGAGTCACTCGGATGCATTTTCACTGTGGGCCAACAGCTCTGCCCTTGCTCCTTGCACTATCCCTGCCCTTCCTCACAGTCCCTGCTGTGAAAGTGCTGCCAATTTTCTCGGCTTTCATTTCATTTTCTGCTGTTGGACAGAGCTCTGAGCTGATCTCCCAGACTTTTCTGCTGGTGGGAAACCACACAGATCATTGAGGTTGGAAAAGACTTTCAGGATGATCGAGTCCAGCCATCAGCACCACCAAGTTCACCACAAACCACGTCCCCAAGTGCCACAGCCCCACATTCTTTGATCACTTGCAGGGATAATAACTCCTCCACTGCCCTGGCAACCTGTGCCAATGCTTTACAACTCTTTCCATGAAGAAATTTTTCCTAAAATCCAACCTAAACCTCCCCTGGGATGACTCGAGGCCATTTACTCTCCTCGTGTCGAGACATGAAAATGTGTCAGTGATTCTGCACAGAGAGGGAGCAGAGAATTCCTGTCAGAGTGCTGTGGCAAACAACCAAGAACCTCCCAGTTCCAGCCAGGTCACTGGTGTCCTCACAGACCCAGCTCATCCATCTCTCTCCTCTGGGCAGCTGTGTGTGAATCTCAGATGTTTTTAATTTCTGTAAGACAGAGGTGCTGATCAGCCTCCAGAACAAGCAGCTGGTGAGCCTTAGGGAGACTTTCCCAGCACCCAAACATCCCTGAGGCAAATCCAGCCCCGTTTCTCATCCTGCCTGCCCCAGAGGCTGCACAAGACCTCTCTGAAGATGCTCTCAGCACCAAGTTCTCTACTGTACCTTCAACAACCCACAGCTCTCAGCTTGCACTCACCTCCAGCACTCACCTGCCAACTGTCCCAAGTTTTTCCTGAAGTGCAGAGCCCAAGCCTGGATGGATCTAGTGCTGGTAAGAACTTCAGGGTTGTTGGTCCTCATCCATTCCATTCCTCCATTCCATTCCATTCCATTCCATTCCATTCCATTCCATTCCATTCCATTCCATTCCATTCCATTCCCATTCCATTCCATTCCATTCCATTCCTCCTGATAAGGTCCAAGCCCAACACCTCAGTGGTTACCCAGAGTCAGGGCCATGCCAAGGCCAGAATTCCTCATCCATTTAAAATGTCACATCTCCTTTAGGATTTCTGTACAGCTGCTTTAATTGGCCAAAACATCAGCCTAAAAAATGCAGGGAGTTTTGTTTCAGGGTGCACAGTCCCTGCTTTTCATGTTTGATCAGTGCAGGGTAACCTGGAGCCTTGTCCATGACGATAAGCAAGCAAGGAAAGAGCAGGGAAGGCAGCCCAATAATCTCAGACTCATGGAATTGTGGAATCATTTCGGCTGGAAAATGTCTCAAAGATCCAACCGTTCCCCCAGCACTGCCAGGGCCACCACATGTCCCCAAGTGCCACATCCACCTCTTTTTAATCCCTCCAGGGATGGTGACTCTACCCTTTCCCTGGGCAGCCTGACCATCCTTTCCATTAAAAAAGATTTCCTAATATCCCACATAAGCCTGCCCTGGCCTTGGCATGAGTCTGAGGGATGCCACAAGCCTGGGGGAGGATGCAGCCAGCAGCTGAGGATGGGATGCAGATTCCAAACTCCTCTCTTCCCCTACAAATTCCTGCTGCTCCCAGACCTGAGTGTGGGGTAAGGACGGGTCCCTGAGGGCAGGTGATGGAGCTGTGGGGACTCAGGGTGTCCCTGACACTGATCCTTGCACTGCTGCTCCTCCTGACACTTTTCTGGCCCCAAATGCTGGTAAAGAGAATGGAAGTCAGGTCTCCTGCAGGAGCAGGGCCGGTGCTTTAATGCAGAACCCACCAAATACAGGGAGGGCTTAGAGCAAATCACTTTCACTCAAATCAGCCACAAACACTTGAGAGGTTTTAGGAGGAGTCTCACCCCCTGAGGGCAGCATCAGCCAACACAGTGGTGAGCTGAGGACCTGACATCCCTTTGCTCTCTGCTGCTGAGCAATCCAGGAGCAGGATCTTTGCTCCATTTCCATGGGACTGTGCCATTTGTTAAATCCCACTGCTGACGAGGAGCACTGCTGCTCCCCGGCACCTGGGAGGCCCCATCCTGCACTTTGTACCCAGTTTTCTGGGAAGAAATTTGCCTGGGTGAAATGAGGGGCTGCAATTCTGCCCATCACAGTGGGGCACCTCATTAGGCACAACTCAGCCCACAGGAAAAAGCTTTTTTTCCCCTTTTGCATAAGTGCTTGTGCCCAGTGCTGTTTCATTCAATCACTGGGTACACTGTCCAAATTAACTTCCAGGATCAAACTGTAAATATTGAAAATAACCATCATTCTGCTTCCCAGAGCAGCTCATGGCTAACAAAGGACCCAGCCTTCATCTGGATGAGGGCATCTCATCTGAAGTCAGTCGAGATGTGCTGATTTATACCAAGGGACTTCAGCAGCTCATTAATTTTGCAAATCAAGCACTTGGACATTGGGAAATGCCTTTAGGAAATGTAACCAGGTTTCTGGTGCACCTTAATTGCCTATGTTCATTATGTTGATTGGTGAACAGAGATGCCACTGGAGTAAAGGCTGAGGCTTACATAGTTAAACAAATGGGTTCTTCTGAAGTCTCTTTTATATGGAAAATTGATCAGGATAATTATACCACCGGTATAATTTTACCAGTACAGCTCCCACTCACATCCCTGCCTGCAGAAGCTTTTTAGTGTCCCTGCTTTTCCAGGAATGCAATGGGTGATAAAACAGAAACTGTGCCACAAACAAGTGCTCGTGAGAGGAGTGGAGCTGTAGGAGGATAATTGCCCCGCTAGAATTAAGATGCTGATTTCCCTCTGCAAGCGGACTAAAGCCGTGTGTCTCCATCCACATGCATCCCTGCCTCCTTTGGGAATTTGCAGCAGCAGTGCTGAGGTTCCTTCTGCCTTGGCGGTGCTGAGAGCACCCTCGGAGGGAGCAGCAGCTCGCAGCCACTGCTGGTGCTCCTGGGGAGCTGCTTTGGAGCACACCTCCCCCTCCAGGGACCAGTTTGTGCTTTCCTAATGGACATCACTACTTGGGAAGTACCTCAGCTGCCTTTGGAGGTCAGGAGCCTTCAGAAAAACAGACTGAACGTGTCTGAGAAAAGAGGGATGTGCACTGAAACTTCAGCTAAGGATACACAGCAGGTAAAGGGGATCTCCACGGAGCAGCAGGGCTGGAGCTTTTCTGCAGCTGAGAGCACTGGCAGGCAGCTCAACAGAGTTCTAAAGAGTCACATCCTGCCACAAACAATGCTCAAATATTGGAAAAACTGAGGGAAATAAAAGTGTTCCCCATTACCCCCACCCAGCCGTGCACTGTGCGAAAAGGAGAAGCTGAAAATCCCAGCAGGGGCAGCCTGGGCTTTAATTCTTTCTGAGCGTCACAGAGTTCTGCTCCACGGACTCACCCAAAATCAAATCTGGCTCATATTATCCCAGAATCCTATCAGCTAACACCAGCACATGGTTTTCATAGAAAGTGACATTTTGAGGGTTCATTGAGTCTGTGTAAAATACAGGATCTCATCCTTCACTCCTGGGTGGGGGACAGAGAGCTGGGGGTGTCCAGAGAACAAGAGTGTGAGAGAATTGTGAGGTGCCTCAGAATTGTGAGGAGCTCTGCAGATCACCCAGCCTTGCTAGAGCAGGAAGGAGCCTCCCCATCCTGCCTGGGCTATCCCTGACCCCTGGCTGGGACCAAAGCCATGGAGTTGGAGCAAAAGCATCTCAGGCTCTTTTCTGGCTGCCCACATTGGCCTGTCCTCATCAGGGCACCTTCCAGGCACAGAAAACTCTGTTTATCTCTCCCCTTGGGTCCAGGGCCTCCTGGTCATCTCTTGGCTGAGCTGGGAAAGGTCTGAGCCTCTGGATCAGATCCAGAGAGTTTAACTCAGGTTTAGGGCAGGGGCAGATCCCAGTCAGGCCTGGGAGCAGAGAGAGGAGGACCCTGTAAAGCCGGGACTTGGGAAGGGTCAGCCCATAAAGCACGGAAGGTCCAGGTCCCTCCAAGAAAAGATGACTCCAAATGGAGCACTAAGAAATGTCAAGGGCACCTGTGGGCTTGATTTAAACAACTCAAGAGATATTTAGGCACCAAAACCCATTTGTGGGTGCAGCTGAAACAGTCATAACAAACCTGAGACAGGAGATTGTCCCCACTGCTGAGCCTTTGCACAAACAGCAATAAATATTGCAAATGAGGCTGTAATGGGACAGGCACATTTTTACAGCTCTTCTGTCCCCCAGGCTGAAATGGAAAGTCTGGAGTTGTGTGGCATTCTGAAGTCTCCATTGCTGGCAGTGACATCACAGCAGGGACACTGGGGCTCTGCAGCCAAAGCAGGGCAACCTCCCTGCTGCCACTTCCACTTCCTCTGGTGCTTCCCTTCAGAGCCTCACTTCCCTTTTAACATAGCATTTGGATGGATTTCCTGATTTCTAAAGCATTTTGGAGAAAAAGGATGTGGAATCATTCTTGTCTAATAAATTCCCAGTGACCTTACCCCCAGCACTGATCCACAGCAGCAATTTTTCAAACCCAGTCTGGAGCAGACCTTGGCTGGGAGAGCTGCAGCCCAAGTGAATTAAAGTAGCAAAGTTATCAAAAAGTGAGAACTGAGTCTCATAATGGGAGCTGTCAGCACATTTAGGCATGGCTGCCTGCAGTTATTGTTGTTTTCTACCCCCAGCCTGCTCACCTGGATTACATTTATTGCTGGCCCACTTGCCTGGCTTTGTTTAGTGAATTTTCTTCAGCTGTCTGCCACTTATCAGCACTGTAGGATTTTTTCCTCAATGAAATCTATTTCTCAAACATTCTGCTGCACCTTGCTGCCTGATACACTGAGCATTTAAAGAGCAGATTGAATTATTTGTAAGGCAATTTCCTTATTGCACTGAATCCCTTTTTCCACCACACCTTTAATATTTCTTTCTCTCTGATTTGTTGTAAAGCCTGACCCTTTCTGAGCAGGACTCAAGCTTCAGCAGCTCCTCTGTTTCCCCCCTCCTTAGGAGTGAATTTGATGTTCATGTTCACTAAAAGTCCTGTTTTGATTCCATACCTCAGCTTTTCTGGAGTTGTGGTCACCCCCAGGTCTCTGGAATAGGTGGCTGCCACGGCCATCAAGCTGATCTCAATTCCTCAAAACTTCTTTAGGAAGGTGTCCTGGATGATCTCTAAAGTCTCTCCCAATTCAAGGCATGAATCTTTCTGGGATTCTGAGAGATATTTCAGTAGGACTCTACAAATCTGGAGCAGGAGAAGATTTCAGCCCTGTTTTTTCACTGGAGGTGACTCTTGGGCCACCTTGAGCTGTGGATTCAGCCCCTCCCAGCCTGAGAGAGGGACTGACCCTCCAGGCTGGCAAACATCCACAGCCCCCTCCTCTGGGTTAGGGACACTCCATCCGTGCATCCTGCAGGAAAAATGGGATGGAATTGGCTCAGCCAAGCAACTCCTTTTGCTTTGAGCACCTGGAGTTCTGCACATCTTTCACTGCACAGGGGTATCTGGGGTAACTTCTGGAGGCTTCTCGTGCAGCCTGCAAGGGTGACAAGAAACTGCACAGGAATAGAAACTCACACAGCTCCCAGTGAGGAAAAGTCTGATTTTCCTGGCAGAGTATTCATGAAGTGGAAAAAAGCCCTGCCAGCATCCCATCAAAGAAATCTGATCAAGCAATATCCTGAACTACCCACAGATCTTGCAAGAGGGAAAAAAAGAAGAAACAAAAATTGTAGGATAAAATCATTTGCCCGATTCTGCTGGCAATGTGACACCAGATTACTTGGAAGTCCTGGGAAGTTTCCAGGCAGAAAAAAGGAGTTCATTTTATTTGAGATTCCAGCCTGGATTTGAACTGACAGCACTTCACAGGAGAAGCAAAGCACTCAACCATCCTTGCAGCCACAACTGCTCTGCCTGGCTCTGCAGGTTGCAGTTTATTCTGCACACTCCAGCTCCTTTGGGCTGGAACCAATTTGGCAGTGTGCTAAAGGGGCACTTTGGGCTGTGCAGGGAGCAGGGCACTGCTCACATGGGATCAGTGGTAAGAGGGGTTTGTGAAGCTGATGGGGATGAGCCACAGTGCCCATGAGGTGATCAAACCTTCCCCTGACAGCGCTGGCTCAGCACCACGGCCCAGGGTGAGGGAGGGTGGAAGGTAATGGGGTGCAGCTGCAGGATATTTGTGGTTTATTCTTTGTTATTGCCAATGAGGGTTAATGAAATAATTGGTGTTTTTCCCTAATGTTGCCAATTCAGTAAAAGCAGAGCTTTGCTCTCAGTGAGTTTCAAGGTGAGCAGCATTCCCTGGGCTGTGTGTGCAGTGCCACATTCCTGCTGGATTATCCAGACCCTGTGCCAGGGCATCGACACTGCCCCTGCCTGCAGGGACCCTGCTGGGGCACAGCTCCAGCAAAGCTCAGAGAAATCAGAGCCATCCCTGAGCCCTGTGCTCTGCAGGGGCTGCTGCTCAACATTTTGGTGGAAAGGTGCAGGATTTACCATCTCCAGGTGCCCCTACAGGAGGCCCAGCCAGGGCAGTGTCCTGAGCTCTGCTGGGCTGTTCAGATGGGTTAGAGATGCTCCAAAAGCCTTTCTGCTTCCTCTGCTCCACCTGAAGGCCACTGTGACCTTGGTTCCCACAGCTCATGCACGTCAGAGGTACCAGAGGTGCTTCCAATTCCACCTCATTTTGTTTGGCATTAGGTCCTGCTGCAATTATGATGAAGGTGATCATCTCTAAAAGGGAATATTTAGATAGAAAGAGCAAAATATGTGCTGATAATTCTTCATTGCAGCAGCCCCGAGAGGAATCCTATGGACTGAGGGCCCATCACAGGCAGAAAAATGGGATGGCAGCAGGGAAAAGGTAAGGATGGATAATTCCAAACATGAATGGATTACACCAAGGTCCATCCAAAACACCCACCCTGAAGTTCACAGCTCATGGGGTGCTAGGCACAGGTGCAGTTCTGTAAGCAATTGACACAAATCCATGGTACAAACACTGCATTGGAGCAAGTTCCTAATCATTAATCACTGCTCAATTTCCATTGATTTTAAAGGAACACAAATAAATTCCTTACTGCTCCTTCCCATTGCTCTGGATCAGAGGGCAATCAGGGAAGGGAAGGTTCAAACTAGGCTGGATTCAGCTCTTTGGATTGGTTAAGTTGGGAAGTGACAGCTCCAGGCTCTCCCCAGAGCAGGACAGGGACTGAAGGCCAAAACTGCCTTGAATTAAAGGTGACACGCAGGGCTGGTCACAGGGCAGGGCAGGCATTTCCCTTTCTGACCTGCTCAGCCTTGCAGCCTGGCACCACAGCTGGGATGTTTGATGGCAGGTGTCCTCCCCACTTGCAGCAGAGGACACCCTCAGTGTCCCCAAAAGATGAATTACTCTCACTGATTGTGTCTTTTCCTTGGCACCACCTCCGTGGTCCTGCTCTCAGGCTGGACAGAACCCCCAGGAGCTCCCCCTCCCAGCTGGCCACAGTTCCCAGCTGCTTTGAGGTTGGATGTTCATGCTCTGAACTGGAACTATTCCAGGCTGCTCAGGTTTCTCCTGGGAAGTGGCTATGTCAGGTATTTTGTGTTTAAACAGGAGCAGGATGGCTCTGACACAGAACAAGCAGGGTTTGCCCTGTGTCCCAGCAGAGCCCCTGCTGTTGTTCCAGGTGAATGAAGCTCCCATGTCCGAGGGAAAGCACCTGGTGTGTGCCCCAGCACAGGTTCACCTCTGTTCCCAGTGGGGTTTGTTGTATCCTCACTTGACCCTGCTCAAAAGGCACCTTTTTTATGGTTTTAGTTAAGTTGATGAAATTTGTACAGACTCTCAAATGAACTTCAGCCTCTCCCACGATAATCTGAACATCTGTTACTCATGCCAAAGGGGCAGAGCAAGGTGAAATTGAGGATGATGTCCACAAAAAAGTGCAAATCTTTCAAGTTTCACCTGCTGGAGCCTCTGACTGCACAAATTATCTCAGACCAAACGCTGGGAGATACCCCCACAACTCCAGAGGGTTCCTGTGTGCCCTGAGCTGCTGCTGCCTAGAGGGGGACAACTCAAATCCCTTTTTAGACAGGAATAGACTCAATTCAATAGAGCAGGGCTGGAAAATCTGCAGGTTGGTTGAAGGTTTGTGGATTTGTCTTCAGTCAGCACAGTCCAACTCAGCACTTGAATGCAGTTTTGTAAAACCACCAGCAGCAGGTGTGACAGTGGATGTGACATCCTGACTCTGCAAGGGGCAGGAAGGAGTCAGAAATTAAACATTTCAAGCATCTCCTGCCTGCAGAGTCTGGTATCTCTTGTGAGTCTTGCACCCCATAGACCCTGACTGTCTTTTCCAGCTGGGAATTCCTCCTGTCCCACGGTGCTGTCACCAATGCCAGACCCAGGTCCGGCTCTGCTGCCCAAGCCTGAGCAGAGAGTTTCACAGCAGACCATTTAAACAATATTTTAGGAGAATTCTCAATCCCATTCTCTCCTGTCTGTGGGAGGCTGATGATGCAGAGCTGCAGAACTCTGTACAAATGATTTCACTGCTCGTGCTTGGAATCACATTTGAGGGCAGAATCTATCCCGTGGTACTGCTGCCTTCATTAAAGTGTTCCACTGCAATTAGTGCTCTCACTCCTCCTGCAAGAGCAAATCCCTCCCAAGTTGGGGTTTGTTGCTCTTCCTGAGTTTACCAGGTTATTCCAGAACAGACAAGCCTTATCCTGAGCATTTTGTGTTCTGGCCTTCACTACAAAATACTTGGAAAATATTCATTTTCCCAGCAAAAAGCCATGGAACAGAAAGAATTCAGCCACACAGCAAAATAAAAACCATCAGGTTAGATTGGCACAATTTGTGTTGTAACAGCCCTGCCGTTTATTCCTGATTGATGTTGGGAGTTGGATTCTGATCTCCTCTCAGCTAGTTTTGACAAGGGTGCCCTGCTGTGCCCTGAGCATTGCTGTGCACTGTTCCCCCTGATATTTCAGTAAGGGAGGTTTTACATCTCCTCCAGATGATCCAACCCAACCCCAACCCCAAACCATCCTGCTATCCTAAGGACAGCACAATGGTTTTTCCTAAAAATCCTTCCAAAGCAGCCATGAGAAACAAGAGATTTTCTGCTTTTTTAGACTACAGGAACCCTGTTCTTTGAACATCTCTTCAGGTGTCATGATTTCCAACCTCTCATCACTTTTGCTGTTCTTTCCTGGCTTCTCTCAGATGCTGACACTCCTCCTGTGACATCTCACGATCTGTGACTCACCAAGTGCTCACGACCCAGCCCAGCCCCATGCACAGAGGGGATGTGACAAGAACACCCCCAACACCACCCTGTGAATTATGAGAGAAATGGTGCTGAGGGTCAAACCTGCCTCTGCTCCTGGGAAATCTGCTGCCAGTGCCATTCCTGTGAGAGGAAGCCCAGGACAGGCAGCCTTGGGTGAGATCTCCCCTGCCAGAAGTGCACTCGCACCTTTTGATGGGAGCTTTTCATTTGGTTGGAGGAAAAGAGTAACTTTGACAGGCCTGAAGATTAAAGGACATTGCAAGGAGAAAATGAGGATGTGTCCAGGGAAGCCTGGCTGCCTCTAAGGCTTGAGTTTACTCTCTCCCTGTCAGGACAATCGGGGGATTTTGGAGTGGGATCCTCCAGGAGTTCCTGGTGCGTTTTGTGCAGGGGAGGGAAGGGCCCATCACTGCTCACTCATTCCCAGGCTTCCCAGTGCTCAGGGTTTGCATTTCCAGGAATCCCCTCTGGCTCTGTGTGCTCTGGAGTGGTGCTGGACAAAACCCACCCGTCCCTGCTCCTGCTGGAGCTGCTGAGCCCCCACAGCCTAATTCACTCTTATCTATTCCCTTGTGCTGAGCATCCCAGCACCTCCCTTTGCTCTCCAATGGATGTGCAGGTTCTCGAAAGCAGCTCCCGGGCAGGGGAGGAGCAGAGATGGTCACACCATGTGTCCTGGGGTACAATGCAAAATGTGTATTCTATCACCATCTGTTAAAATGTGGGAGGGGTGGTGATCCTCATCTCTGTGGGAGATATCCTCTGCTGATGTGCCATCTGATAAGATCAGGGGATGATCATTGTTATCTATTCACAACCCATCCTTCCTCCGGAAGATATCTTCTGTTAATGGGCATTAAGTCCTATTGTGTGACTGATAAGAATACATCATCCCATTGGGAGATGCCCCAGCCAGGGGCAGGAGCCAAGCCTTTCCTACCTAGATAAAAAACTGGGGTTTGGGACACGAGGGCAGACCTTTCCACTGGATCCCAGAGGAAAGTCGGACCTTTTCCACATCATCGCTGGATCTTCAGAGGAAAACTGCACCTTCTACAGGAGCATTGCTTCACCTGAACCACATCTGTCATCCAGGAGGACTGCAGCCACCATTTATACAGACTGCTACCAACACCCTGACTGACAGGGTATCAGGTTGTATTTCTGACTGTGTTGGTGGTTGTTTCTTTTATATTATTGCATGTATTTTATTTTTTCTCTTTTCTTCTATTAAATTGTATTACTGACTTGGAGTCTCGCACTGGTTTTACTTTCAAACCAACACACCATGGCCCCCATCACCCGGGGCATCAGCACCTGTGGGGTGGAACCTGCTCTGCACCTCCAGGCTTGCACCAGATGAAAAATATCCCTGCTCGTTATGCCTTCAGATTTTATGGCCATCATGAAACTCTGGGATGAATTTGGAGGCATTTTTGTCAGGTTGGATGGAGGCAATGCTCCTGAAGGGGTTAAACCAAACCTTTATCAATAGATACTAAATTCAATTAAATCTAAAGGAACTTGGCTCCTCAGTGGGTCTGGTGCTCTGAATTCCTTCCTGCTCCCAGACTGGCAAATCAGAACAATTCAGCTCCTTGAATACATGGAAATGTGCCAGCAAATGGCATAAGAATATCAGAGTGCATTAAAATCAAAATAAGTAAACATCAGAATGAGTTAAAATCCTAGTGAGTTATTGCTAATGGCTTTCAACCTTCAGTTTAGTTTTTCTTTAAAAATAACTATAAATGCAGAAGCTTTACAGGAAACTAAGTGAATATGAAACTAATCCCCTGAGATTGGCTTCAAATTTCAGCTCAATCAATCTCTTTTCTCTTTTTCATGTGAAATAAAGGAAAAGGAGTATGAAACAATGGATACACTATGTGTGATTTTTTTCCCCTCGTTAACACAGAAATACTCAGAGTAGATGCCAAAGCATCCAGTAAACAAAAATTTCAAACTTTGGGTGTTTTCAAATTTTTGCTTCATTTTTGCAGTAAAATACGTGGAGCTTTAACATGATTTTTTTCCTTTGAATGACTCAGGGATGATTTATGGCCTCATCCTCCTGTCTTAAAACTGTGGGAAACCAGTTCTGTGTAATACTGATGTGGGGAATGTGGACCCCAGAAGAGCAGGAACAGGGCTCTGGATGAATTTCCAAGGAAGCAGCTGCTGCCGTGCGGCTTTGACCCCAAACACTTCCCAAAATAACTTGTAACAGGAATTTTTCCCAGATTAAAATATTGATGATTTTGTGATCTGGATGGACCTCCTGGTCAGAAAGAGATTTATTCTCTTAGACAGGAGCTTTTAGCAGGGATTTCTGAGTAAATATCTGCAACCTGAATGCACAAACATCTCTCAAATGCAAGTGCAGAGTAATTTATAAATGTGAGGATTTTGGAAATGTTCTGCCTGATACCTACAAGATCTGGAATTATTTGAAGCCATAGGATTCTACCACATTTTCTGACCATTTAGACATTCACATTTTGAGAATGACTCTGCTCAGCTCACACAGCTCTGACCCTGAAATTCATCCTTAAAATACAAGGGATGTAGGAAAAAAATGATAGGGAAAAGAGTTATGGGTTCAAACTGAAAGAGAGGAAATTTAGGGTAAATAGGAGGAAAAAATCCTTCCCTGGCAGGGTGGGCAGGGCTGGCACAGGGTGCCCAGAGCAGCTGTGGCTGCCCCTGGATCCCTGGCAGTGCCCAAGGCCAGGTTGGACATTGGGGCTGGAGCAGCCTGGGACAGTGGGAGGTGTCCCTGCCATGGCAGGGGTGGAATGGGGTGAGTTTTCAAGTCTCTTTCCACCCAAACCATTCCATGATTCTAAATAAAATTATTCCAGGCCTTGTGAAGGAATTAGGACTTTACAAATAACTAAGTTTTTATTTCAGCTCCAAGTTGAAGGATTTGATATTTTCATTTCACTCCCTTGAAAGCTGACTCTGCCTAAAATGCATTTTTTTGTGCCCCAACCCAAGGAAGTTCTCCAAATGCAAAACTACCAAAATGTTCTTCCCAAAAGGAGCTGGTTTGGTTTGTTTGCTGAGATTTTTCCTCCCTTTACTAAAATCTCCCATGCAAGTAATTTTGACACTGAACCACATGACAGTGAAAAATCAGAAATGCTCTGATTTTTCCATCCATTTCACCCATTCTTCTTTTGACAGAATTCACTCTGGAGCACCCTGAAACCAGATATTTGGATTAATTATTAGTTGATATTAATCCAGATAATGTCTGCCTAAATTTCAAGGGGGAGTTTTCGATCTTGCTTTTCTTGTTTTTATTTCACAACCTATTTCATGCCAGGAATTGCTGTTTTTGTAGAAACAGTAGCTGAAGTTTATTTTAAAAGCAATTATAGGACACATATCCTCCCAACTGTCTAGAAAAATATTCCTGCTCACGGCCAGGCCAATTTCTCCAAGGGTTTTAGACTTCAGAACAAATCTATGAATCCCCATCAAAAGCAGCTCAGATATTTTTAAGATCTTGGCTTATCAAAACTGCACTTTTCTTTGAATTCTCCAGCTCTAGGTTTCTATTTGGCTTGTCATGTTGGGTAACATCAGTGGCAGGAGTTTATTATTGGATGTAACACAATTTGACTGATGCAATATGATGTGATAGGTCACAGTCTGATGTTTCATCTCGCTTATTAAAAATGGTTTGTGGAGCTGCAGCAGAGGAAAGCCCGACCTGAAAATGAGGACCGATGGTTGGAATCAGCCTCCTCTGGTTTTATTTTTAAAACCCACAGCAGAAATACAAATTCCAGTCAGCCTGTGCCTCCCTGCAAGCCCAGCAGAAGGACATGAATGTTCCAGCCCAGGCAGGGCTGGAAATCAGGGGGACAATGCCCCCAAATCCCCAGCGTGCCCAGCTCCTCTCTGGAACGGTGCTGAGCTCATCTCTGGGTGCCAAAAGCCCCAAACAAGCGCTGCCCTGGCCCTGCGGTGCCCGCTGGGACACACGGAGGATGCTCTGGTCCCTCTGCTCCTGTCCCGGCCGGGGGCTGAGCCCCAGCCCCGCCAGGCAGCCACGGGGATGAGTTCTTGTCCCCTCTCGGCCCCCAGCTCATCTCACAGGATCACAACCCCCGGCCTTGCTGCGGGCACATTTTGTCAGATTTTGTCATTTGCCAGCGAGGCAAAAACCACAGGAAAAAAAAAAAAAAAAAGCTAAAAGAGGGTTTTATTCCAGAAAGTTTTCCTCTATTCCCCTGCCCCTCCTCAATGTCCCTGCACCTCCTCATCCTCCTTCTTTGTGTTTTTTTTTGTTTTTATTTTGAGGTTTTTTTTTGTTCTTTGGGGTTTTTTGTGGGGTTTGGGGGTTTTTGTTTGTTTGTTTTCGGTTTGTTTTTCGTTTTTGTTTTTCCCAAGCTGCACTTTCCAGCTTTAAGCCCGTGGCAGCAGGGATTTGCCAAAGCTTTTGGAAGCTTGCACCTTTTGTGTAGGTTTCCTAGGACCAAGCCACAAGGGAAGAAGGATTCCTACAATTCCTACATAATTAAGAGAATTGTTGCTTTCCTGCTCAGATAAAGGAACTCCGGGTTTCCTTTCTCATGCTGGTGATGTTCTCTCCTCAATCCTGCACCTCTGGCTTTCTTGGAATATTTTCTTACTTCAGCACTGTAAATCTTTTGTTTTTTGCTCTCTTTCTGGCTGTGTTGGTTTAATTAGGGTTTGGTTATCATTGACTCAATCACCCAGGATTTTCCTAGAGCTTGGAAATAAATAAAATAATATATTTTATACTCAGCCAAATTTAGTTCTTGCTGGCATTGTACAACCACTGACCTTGGCAAAACCCAAATCTTAAAAATAAATTCAACTTCTCAGATACATTAATATCAAATCAGTTCAGTGGAATGGTCTAAACAGGGAAGGGGAAATTGGAGAGATGGTAAATATTCAGGAATGGGAGATTTCAGAGGGAAAATCGAGCCCATGGGTTGCTAATGGCACTGAGCACCAGCGCTCACAGGAGCTCACAAGCTCTCACTTGCTCAGCAGCAAATGCTGCCTTTGCCTGGTGAGAAAAATGTCTCATTTTGTGTGCAATTTCTCGGGTTTTGGACAACTTTTCTGCTTTTTAAGTGAGGGAATATTTCAAAGAATTTTTCACACACAGCTGTTGGAGGGAAATTACAGATTCCCTTTGAGAGCGTGTCCGAATGGACTCAACGATTTTCTCTAAATGCCTTTTGACTGATTTAAAAAAAAAAAAAAAATGGGGGGAAAAATAAAATAAATCCAAAGGACATCCTAAAACCATTGCCCAGATTGTCTGCGTGACATCCCCGCGGCTGCATTCAGTTCTGGGCTTTCAAATGCACCTAATGGAGCAGTACAAGCCCCAGCTTTTCAAAAGCATTTAGAAAGCTCATTCGCCTCAATTTCGGTGGAATTTAGATGTTTAAACCTCTTTGAGGATCAGCCTTAGGCACCTCTGAATAGCAGAATTCCCTCTGAAAACAGGTATTACTGAGAGAGAAGGGGCTCTTGTGAAGAGACTTCAAAGATGGGGGGTATTAGGTTTTGAAGGAGAGCAAAAGAAGTGGAGACCAGAGAAGGGAATGGGAAATAATGAATGATTTGGAGGAAAGAAATAATTTTCTGATTCATTATTTTCATATTTGGAACAGCAAAAGAATATTCTCTGAAGTTGAATGACATGAAATTTAAAACTCCCGAAAGAAAATGCAGTAAATGATCACTCAGAGGGACTCAAGTCACAATTTAGCCTCGGGGCCAGGATTTTCACAGGCTGCAGTGGGAGATGCAGAAAATGCATTTATTTTGGGGTTTTTTTCCTTTTTGTCTTTTTCTCCAAGGAAGAAGAAAAGTCCCAAGAGATTATTTGAGATGAAGAAGTGAGGGAAAATTCTTCATTTTATGCGAAAAGTAGCTAAAATTTTCTTTTCGACAGTGGTGAAGTTCACGTTGTCAGCACAGAGAGAGCGACAGAACATCCACTTTGCTACCGAAAAATGAAACTTGGATGCAGGAACAGAGCCTCCCTCCCCATCCCTGCACACCCCAAAGAGCCTGAGGGAAATCCCACTGATGCCATGGGGGTCACCTGAACCTCCCATTGGCATTTCTGAGAATATTCTGCACCTAAAAGTGCCTCTGTTCTTGCTGCAATATTCAGTGTATCCACCACAGTTTGCAGTCTGGAAGCAAATGCAGCCAGAGGGCAAGAGGGAATCCTCCATCAGAATATTCCTAATGCAGAGTTGGCATCTGTTGTATTTTAAAGTTAAAAAGGGATTAAAAATTTCTTTTTCCTGAGAAAAATCTTTCCTGAAAAAAAAATTTCTCTTTTCCTTTGTGAGCATGGAGAAGCAGCTTCCCCTCCAAAGCAGGGATGCTGGAAGATGACCCAGCATTAGGAGAAAAGCAGGAACAAATTGCCATTGTCCCAAAAGAGTTCCTTGATCCTGAACCCTGCCCAGATGCTGTTTCAATTCCACCCTATCTGGGCTCCCAGCTCATCTCAGCACAAGAAGTGATGAGATTTTTGGAATCTCTGGAATTTTGTGTGACCCTGGGGACAAACCTCCATCCCTGTCTGCTCTGCACAAGTTCAGGGAGCAGCTCCTCTTGCAAGAGCTCTTCCCACCCTCTGCTGAGCCCCACATTAAAGGAACTCAGCCAGAGGCAGCCTCTGCACTGGGTGGCCATTCAGGAATCACCGCTGGGCATTGCTGGTGTGGTCAGCCCTGGGAACGCCCTGCAGGAGCTGCTGGAGCATCCACCTCCCCCTCATTACCATGGGAAATCTCCATGGGCACCTCGAGCCCAGAGACAGAAAACCTGCCTGGAGCAGCTTCTTGCCCATCTCCGGACCCGGTGAATTCCCCTTTGAGGGACATCCCTGTCCTGGGGGCACCAGCCCAGCATTGCTGGCCAGGCCAGGGAGGGATTGTCCAGCTCTGCTCTGGGCTGGGGCAGCCTCACCTCCCGGGTGGTTTTGGGCACCACAAAATGATCTAAGGATGACCCCAAGGATCCAAAGCTGTTAGAGAATGTCCAAGGAGGGACATGAAGATGGTGAAGGATTTCGAGGGGAAGCTGTGTGAGGAGTGCTGAGGACACTTGGTTTGTCTCCTCTCTCTGCTGGAGGAGGCTGAGGGGAGGCTCATCGGGGTCTGCAGCTCCTCCCGAGGAGCAGTGGAGGGACAAGCACCAACCTCTGCTCTGGGACGGGGACAGGAGGCAGGGAACGGCTGGAGCTGGGCCAGGGCAGGCTCAGGCTGGAGCTCAGGGCAAGGTTCTTCCCCCAGAGGGTGCTGGGCACTGCCCAGGCTCCCCAGGGAATGGGCACGGCCCCGAGGCTGCCAGAGCTCCAGGAGCGTTTGGACAGCGCTGCCAGGGATGGACAGGCTGGGATTGTTGGGGGGGCTGGGCAGGGACAGGGGCTGCCCTGGGTGATCCTGTGGGTCCCTTCCAAGGATATCCCTGCAGGAAATGCCCTGATCCTGTGGGGTCTCTCTGCTCTCCTCAGAGCTCCCTGAAGCACGAGGATGTGTCCCCAGCCAGGACACTGCCCCTGTCCTTGCAGGAGCCCTGTGTGCCTTGTGTGGCCAAACACATTTCTGCAAACACCAGCAAAAAACCCGATCCTGTGGCCCAGCTGAGACCCAAATTTCACTGAGCTCCAGGAAGGTGCCCCCAGTTCCCCTGAGATTGCAAATGGACCCAAAGATTCTCAGAGGCATTTCCATGACAGCAGAGAGGGGTTTCACAGGGCTGGACTCTGGAAATCACTGCCTTTTACCCTGCAGAGAGGAAATCATGTCATTTATACCCCAAATACGTGTCAGAGAAATACCAGCGTCCCAAATTCAGCTGCTACAGAATGTTGGTACGTTTGCTACACACATTTTTCACAAGTAATAATGAGTGACAAAAATAACTGACCTACTTCTAACTCCACAAATACCTGTACCTCACATTTGGAGGCAGAGAAATCAGCATGGAGACATTTAGAACAAGTCTATTCTTGAATGCCCTTTTTTAACTCTCTTTAAATTATTCCAATTTGGACAGTTTCTAATGTAATTTTTTTGTACACCTTGCAACTCCCTGGAGCTGTTTCTGTAGTTCCAGGCACGTCTGCACAGAGCACAAAACCCTGGTGATCATTAATATGAAAAGATTTGGCTCCCCCAAGAGAGGAGAATCCATTTTTGCCATCAGACCCTCCTTGGTGGTGCCCGAGGATCTGGGCCATGCCTCAAACCAAGCCCAGCCTCTGTTAAAGGCTGATTTTTCCCCTTCAGGCTTCTCCCAATAGTGGCAAAGTGGTTTTTGAATGGCTCCAGTGCTGAGCTGCTGCTCCATTTTGAGACTTTTAGGGTCAGAGTCACCAAATGCTTTCTCTATCCCACTGGGTCTTGCCCTGCAGGTGATGGGAATTAGGTGTGAAACCAAGGTCGGGTTTTACACAGGTGTCAAATCTGTGTAAAACAAGACAGGAACAATCTCCAGCTTGGACATGGACAGCAAAGCCCAAACCTGTGGCATCACAGAGCTGTAAAACACCCAGAGAAATCCTGGCTGCTGCACCCCCTGCCTTTCACCCCAGGAGCTTTTTAAACTTCCCCACATTTCTTGGTCTCATTACAATTTTCCATCAGAAAAGCAAAAGTTTTTCATTTTTATTGGGGGTTTTGTGTTTTTTCAAGACAGCATTTCCTTCTCCCTGGTTCTCGTGTGGATGCAACCACGCTGAGCATCTCCTGCTCAAGAGGCCTTTTTAGGCCTTTTAACAGAATTAGCCCAAGCCTACAGACAGAGCCCAAATGCTTTAACTTTGTTATTATTTCTCACACAGGCAATCCCAGCTCCCACATTAATTATCATTGCCAGGTCCTTCCAGCCTCCATCCTGCTTAAACTTCCTCCACATCTGCAAAGCTACAAGAATAAAACGCAGATATAAACCCTTTAAAAAACCTGATTTTGCTGCTGCCAGATCTGCCTGGTGGCACCAGCTGACCACTGCAGTCTGGTCCCCACAGACTTTCCCCCTCTGTGGAAAGGCAAAAATAATCCCAGTCCATTCCCTGTGGTGGGATTTGATCCACTTGGACATAACAATTCCTTCAGGACAGACCTGACCAAAGCAATGCCCCGGGGGGTTTCTCCAAGCTGTGAATGGGGAGTGACTTGTGGCATTCAGCTCCTGAATTGGGGACATGAAAACAGAATCCCCCAGCCCTGAGCACATTGACCAAAATCCCAGGAAGAATGGGCAAACCCCCCTCTTTAATGTGATAATACCACGAGAACCATAAATAGGAATATCAGCACTTCCAATGCTGCTCAGGGATGGTTGAAAGAGGAAAGAGAACACCAAGACCATTGTTGAAGGAAAATAATTGGTGAGGGTGTTTTTTCTTCTGCTTTGGTCAAATTAACAAAGGTAGTTTGCAGCATTTTGGTGTGGTTCTTCTGAAAAATCAGAGAAATTTTCCAGCTCTGACTTCCCACTCTCCAAAAACCTGCTGAAATCCAGGGTATCATTCTTCTGGCAAAAGCAGGAATTACCCCTGAACATGTTCCTGCCTCAAAAATCTTCAGACAAACCTTCTGTTCTCTGGCAATCTGTTTGAAAGAATGGGATGTTGATGCTTGAGCCATAATCAGATTTTATTGAATATTGAGTGTGTGTAACACTGAAGGCAGACCCTTCACATCTCATGTCATGTGTTTCAGAAATTTAAAAGCAGGATTTTTTAAATGCAATTGTGGCCAGCTCTGCACTCCAGTCTCTGTTTTCACCAGAGCTCAGCAGCTCCAGGTGAAATAAATGTCAGGTCCTGTGTTCAAGTGACGTCGTTGATGTGTGAACTGAATTTCAAACCCTTGTTTAAATGCTGGAAGGAAAATGTCTTCTCAGATGTTGCATTTTTAAATCACTGCCTGGCAGATTCCAAATAAAAGTTATATTGGAGTTTGTGCCATTAATATTCCTTCTGATATCAGCTTCACTTTCAACTGGAAATGGGGGCTGGTCAAAATGGGAAATGGGATTTCTTCTCCAAGAAATCCCAGCACCTCAAGGCTTGTTCTGGGTGCTGATGGAAGTGTGCATTCACATGGAGCTTTCGGGAAATAAACTTCTTAAAAATAATTTCTCCGTTTTTCTTAGAAGATTCTACAAGAATGAATTAAATAAAATTGCAGAAGTGAGAAGTTGAATTGAATTAAGAAATCAAATCAATGCCACGGGCTACAGGGTGGAATTGTTGGAGTGTCCTGAGCAGGGCCAGGAGCTGGACCCCACGACCTCGGTGGGTTCCTTCCAATTCAGGATATTCTGTAATTCTCTGGCACAAAGCTCAGATTTTTGTTTTTTGGCTGAACAAAAATTGGGTATGTTGCATTACAAGGGGACTTTGAGGACAGATAATTGCAGAAAGTAATAAAAAAAATCCATTATCTAAAAACATTTAAGTCTCACCCTTCCTCAGCATCTCTGAGGAAGAGCTGGGCTGGGCAGGAGTGGGATGGGAGCGCTCCCCAGAGCAGGGACACACTGTGGAGCCCAATCCCAGCCTCTCCTCTGCCCCATCAATTCCCCTCCCCACACAGCAAACAGCAGCACAAAGCAGCCCAGACGTCACCACCATCAAGCATTTCAACCCAGTGCTCTCTTCACAGCTCAAAGCGGGGAGACTTGCAAACATCGACTACAAGTAGGAAAAATGAATAATATATGAAAGAAAAAGCAAGAACTAGGAAACAGTCACAAGTGTGAGGCGTTAATTGCTGTACATCCCCCCCAGCACAGCGACAGACAGGGGGGATGTGGCAGGGGACTCCTGCAGCAGCTCCCTGCTCGTGGGAAGGGTGACGGTGACACTGTCCCGTGCCACAGTGGGCAAAGCACACCCACAGTTCGATAAAACCGGGGAGAAGGTGACACAGCAGGAAATTTCATTCAGTTTTGGGATTTGGGACTTGTTCTCCACACAAGCAGCTCCTCCCTGACCTTCACTCCATCCCTGTTTTCTCTCCCTCCTCATTCCCAGCCTCGCCTGCTGCTGGGGGGACTCCTCCTCTGTCCCAAAGGAGGAAAACCCAGGGCTGGGCCAGCAGTGACAGAATCCCAGAGTGGCTCAGGCTGGGAGGGACCAGTGGAGCTGACCAGGGTCCCCTGGAGCAGTCACTCAGGGCTGTGTCCAAATGGGTTTGGAACATCCCCAGGGAGGAGATTCCAGCCCCTCTGTGCTCTGTTCAGGGCTCAGAAGTTCTGCCTCCTGTGCAGGGGAATTCCTGGGATTTTCCAGGGAATGCCCATTGCTCTGGTGGCAGAGCCTGGTCCTTGGCTGCCCCTCCCTGCACGCAGGGACAGACACTGATCACACCACAGGACACTGACAGGATCACCATGGATGATCCCCTTTGGTCCCACCCTGCAGCTCTGGGGACAGCTTTGCTGAGCTGGCCCAGGGGATGCAGGTAGGGAAAAGCCTGACTTTGGGGGACTCATGATGCTCGAGACCAGACACTTGACAGAGAGTGGAATTTTCAGGGCATTTTCTGGGGGTCTGGCACCTTTTCTGTTTAAATTCCACCTCCCTTCTGTGCCACAGCACCCCCAGCTCCTTCCCCACCACTGCCCAGAGCCTTTCCCTCCGTGTCACTCCTTCCCCAGCTCCCCATACCCTCAGCAGCAGCACATTTGTTAGTTGACAGCTTTTATTTTATATTTCATTTGCCATTTGTCAGCTGGGGAGCACAGCTTCAAGTTCCCGTTTGATGTTTCCATGTTATCTACAAACGCTTTAAAGTTGGAGCGCTCTGGGCTCCGCAGCTCACAGCAGCACAGGCACCCCCCTCTAGTGGTCCAAAGGCAAGTGGAGTTGTGCAGAAATTGGAGCATTTTTCAGGGGCTCAGAGTCCACCTGAGTCCCACAGGCAGAGATGATGGGAGGGCAGTAAAGCTCTGTCCTTTAGGTACTGCCCCAGCACTGCTGAGACCTGTGTGGGGACACTGCCACACCTTTGTCTGCCTCTAATGTCACTTGGAAAATATGGAAATAGGCAGGAGATGTCCCTTGTTGAAGCTGAATTGTTTCCCTTTTGCAGTTCTGGGACCAGAAGGCTCAGTACACATGGAATAATCTCATTCTGCTTTGCACTCTGGTTGTAGAAATCACTTGACTGGGAAGTTAAAGAGTGATTTAAATACTGTTAAGCTGGGAAAATTAAAGTTAAGAGTCTGTTAAAATTACACAGCCGTGGTCTCTGTACCTGGACTTTATCTTCCTCTGGTATTGCTGCTAATAAATGTCATATTTAGGGACAAGAAGAGCAAAAACCAGAGGTTGATTCCTGCCCTGCCCCTGCCATTGGGCTCTGTCTGCTCCTGGAGGTTGTGTCCAGCACAGGAAAAGGGATGGGTGAGGGACTGAAACACAGGAATGGTTGGTTTAAACTCTGTACTGGAAAATCACTGCTCATTCAGACTCTGATGGGTTTGTCAAACATATCCCTGATAATCTCAGATGGGTCTGGGATCACCCATCCCATGGCAAAGCTCCACTAGGGAGATTTGGGGAATTTGGACAGGCTTTTGGTACTTTTCTAATATGAAACCTTCCAGTACCTAAAGAGGGGTTACAAGAAGGCTGGAGAGGGACTGGGGACAAGGGATGGAGGGACAGGACACAGGGAATGGCTCCCACTGCCAGAGGGCAGGGCTGGATGGGATATTGGGCAGGAATTGTTCCCTGGCAGGGTGGGCAGGCCCTGGCACAGGGTGCCCAGAGCAGCTGTGGCTGCCCCTGGATCCCTGGCAGTGCCCAAGGCCAGGTTGGACATTGGGGCTTGGAGCAGCCTGGGACAGTGGGAGGTGTCCCTGCCATGGCAGGGGTGACACTGGATGGGCTTTAAGGTCCTTCCCAACCCAAACCCATCTTTGATTCCCTGAGCATTGAGTTGTAGATCTCCTTGTAGTTCTCCATAAATCTGTGTTCCTATAATCAGAGTCAGCACCAAATCCATCCAGGACTCCCTGTAAAGACAATTCCAGAGCTCAGCCTGGAAGCTCTGGCACCACAACACAGCAGTGAAGCATCATCTTACAGGGTACAGACTGAGGATCAATGATCCTGTTAATAGAGGCAGCCAGGTCATTCTGGGTGGAAATGATCGCTTTCTGCATCAATTAGTCATGGGAGCAGTCAAAGGTGGCTGCTATTTTAGACATGGTTTTGGCAAGGGTTGAGGAGTCTATAGAGGAGGTGGTTATAGAAAATAACCTTGGATTGTATGTGTGGGGGTTGATTCAGTTTGAATTAAAGGGAAGGGGGAAAAGATCCCAAACAACTAACCCTGTAAGTGGGGGGTTGGTTTCCTAAAGGGCAAATTTGGAGAAATTCAGTAAAATTACTTAGTGAAGTCAGCTGGCCACAGAAGCCCAGGGAGCTGAATGTGGAGGTGTGGGATTTTTTTAAGACAAAAGGGCAAAAGCATGGAATTTGTAACTCAGTGCAGGGTGAAGGGAAGAGTAGGTGGGGAAAATTCCCAGGTGGCTCCACAAATAACAAGCTCAGGAAGGATCAGAGCAGGGGTGGTGAGGTCTGAGGTTGGGAGTAAAAAGCTGAGCTACAAAGGTGATTCTGGGGAAGAGGTGAGGAGAGCAGAGGAGGATCCTGTCGTGCTGTGGGATCCTACAGGAAAAGGTGGAGTTGGGTTTATGAATAAGAGGGATGAGGATGGATGTGGGACTACCAGAGAGTCTGTTGGGATCAAGGCTTAAAATGATGAGGTGCAGCAGCTCCACAACAACAGATCAGCTTTAGAAAAGGCTGATGAAGGAGATTTGGAACTGGACAGGCAAAAGCCTGAGTCAGTGCATTTAACACAGTGAAATTCTGTGTGATCTGCAAAAGGGGGTGTGCAAACAGCAGGAACAATGGTGTTTAAACCTGTGGGAGTTTGACATTTCCACGGAAAGATGAGAGAAGTGAAGGCAGAGAGTAAGAGGGAACAGGACAGGTATTTATCCTGGACAGATCAAGACAGGCTCTCTCACCCAGTCCCCTCTTTCAACCAGACAGCAGATCCTGCAGGCAAAGGGAATGCACATCCCTCTGCATGGACTTCAGCAGAGCATCTCATACAGCTCCTCCTGGGAAATTATTATTTAAGCTGGAAAAGGTGGGAATTAGTGCAAGAACTGCAAGGAGCTAAAGACTGAGCCAGGAAAAACAGGCACAGCCTGTGCTGAGAGGGGTCTGTGGGGCCTGGGGAGGGCACAGGGGGGTTCAGGACTCAACCTTGGAGCAGATGACACTGATCTCACACTCAGTGACCTTGGCTGAGGAGGCAGGAATGAGCTGGTGGAATTACTGCTGCCACAGAACTGGCAGGTGAGTGTGGTTCAGTGGAGAATCTGAAAACTCTGGTGACTTTGAGGACTGGTGCAAGAGAAATGTGAAGAAAGTCCCAAGTAAGGCTTTGGGTCCTGCATTTGTGGGCCAGGAATTTGCTTCCATCTGGAAGGAAGGGAGGTGGAGAAATCCTGAAATGCAGCCATTGTGTTGCCACCTTCGAGATGGAACTGAGAACCGTGAAAGGTTTGAGGCAAGAACTGATCAAGTGTTTCCACAGAGGTTTCACATGTTCACACAGACTGCTGCCCAAAGCTCAATTGAAACAGCTGCGGTTTGAGAAGGGGAACAGAAACTGGAGGGAAGGCAGAGAAGGTGCACAGAGAGTCTGTGCTTCAGCAGGGCATGGAAACCTGGGCTGTGGGAGAGGAGTGATTCAGTTCATCTTTCTAAATTAAACAGCAGGGCCAACTTTAGGGGAGGAAGGGGTGTCCTAAGAGCACAGACACAGAGTTGGGGGGGGACTGGGACAGGGTCCTGAACAGCAGGAGGGAAACACCCAAATCTGTCAGAGGAGCCGTGGGGACAGGATGGTTTTCAAACACCTTGAAACACCTGGTCCCTGCTAAAGGGATGGTTGGAGACAGGAGAGGTGGGACAAACTGAGCTGCACCTTCTTTTAAAACACACTGTGGAAAGTGCAGGCAAAGAAAATCAAGGCTCTTTTACAACTCAAATATCTGACTCAATAACCAGTTTTAGATGGACATCTCCTGATGAATCCCAAGAATTTTTGTTTTGTTTCCTTAAGGAGGCCACAATCAAATGGTCTCACTGGGGCCACACCAGCTCTCTTTGCCTGTCCCATACCCACAGACCCAGCTGGAGACACCACTGTACCAAAATGACACTTTGGGAAGGGTTTGCCCTTGCTCTGTTGTTGAGTCTGAAACCAAACCTGCTGCTTGTGTTTGGTTCACCCCATCCCACCCCTCGGAGCCCAGGGCCAGCCCCAAACCACACAGAAATCTGGGTGCTTGGTGGCACCATAAAGGATGGTGTTAATGAGAAGGGAGCTTTCTCCATCCCCACAGGGATGTGCCAGACCTGCAGGTCACCTCCTGTCCCCAAAATCTCCTCCTGCAGGTCACCTCCTGTCCCCCTTCATTTCTCCAAATTCCCTGGGATTGGTGGTGGCACATGAAGATATTCCCAGTCCATGAACTTGATCAGCCACTTCTCCTCCTTTCCCAATAAAATCAGCTGCCCTTTGTGCAAGGAATTGCTATTTCTGTACCCAGATCTGAGCCCCTCTGGAGAATCAGCCATTATCTGCTATCACATATCCTGCAAATGCTCCTTTCTCTAATTAAGCAATAATTAATGGTTTCAAAATACGAGGTGGATTCCCAAGTTCTCTGCACTGCACGATAAGTAGCAGGTCTGTTTTCTGCTTTTCAATTTCAATTTATAAAGCTCATGTTCCCTTTTAGTGTCCTTGTGTCTGCAGTCAGTGTTCATCAGACACCACTATTTCAGCAATATCTCATTTGTTCCTCACATGAAATTATACTAAAAAATAAATTAATATCTCCTTTTTTTTTTTCTCTGTTATGAGCTCCATACCTAAACCTGAGGAAGAAAACTCTTTTCAGATAGTTTTAGATAGACTTTTTAGATAGATGCAGGTGACATCCCCACCCAAAGCCCTCTGCAAACCCCTTGCTCTCAGTTCCCTGCTCAGGCCCTGCAGCCAGGGCAGGATTCAGCTGGTTTCTGTGTTGCATGGAAAATACAGTTTTTAATCTACACATGTTTTCTTCACAGTTCCTAAAAACAGGGGGCTTCCTACTGAGGGAATTTAGCTCCAAATCTCTGCTGCCTGTAGCATATGGGCTAAATTTGGTTGCAATCCTCACACTTTGTTTTTGGCAGGGACAATGTGTGAAGCCTTTAAATGAACATTCTCTCCTTGGCTGGATTTTTTGCACCTGTTTGGACAAGGCAGGGGAAGGGGAAGCCCAAGCACCTGACAACACCTTTAATGCTGCCCTGCAGGTCTTGCAAACCCTGGGGCTGGGGTCCCTTGGGAGGGTGAAACTCCTGCCCTGGGTCCTCCTGCCCCTCTCCTTCCCCAGCCCAGCATCTCCAGTGCTGGAATCACTGCTGGGGCAGCGCTGCCTGGCTGGCAGCAGGGAGGATCTTCCCTCCCTGAGCACTCCCTGAATGAATTCTGTGCCCTGCAGAGCTCAGATCTGCTGAGAGGAGCCCCATGGGGGACCAAACCAAAATGGCTCAGACACCCTGGGCTGGCTGTGTCTCCTCCAAAAAGCCACTGCCAACCCCCAAGGACAACGTGGCTGTGGCTCAGTGAAGCCTCCAGGTGACATTGCTGCAGAGCAGGGTCTGCAGCCTCCTCTCTCCTGGCACAGAGGTTGGAGCTGGGGACTCTGCCCTCGGGCTGCCAGAGCACTGGGGTCTCGCTGCAGCCCCATGATTTTCGTGTCTTGAGTGCCTCGACTTCGAGGGGACTCAAAGTAGGTCTATTTTTGTAGATTTTTTCCCAAGTGAATCAGAAAATCTCCATGTGGGTTGCTGGAATGCTGCAATGGCTGATACAGTCCATATGTTTCTGCTGAGCTGGTGGCACCAAGATGTTATTTCAGAAAACACCAGCTATTAGCTTTAACCACGGAAAACTTATGTTTGGGGGACTCTAATTTTACCACTCTTATCACTGTTCCTACCACTGATTTATTGACATGGGTGGGGAAAATGTTCCCTGAATTGGAGCTGTTGTGATGCCAGCACTGAGTTCGTGTTGGCTACAACTCTTAACACGGAGTTGCTGTGTCCCATTTTAGCTGGATTTCAGCTATAAAACAGCACAGGCAGCTGAGGTGAGGGAACAGGGAAGGTGACTGGCTGGTCAATGGTTTTCAGTGAAAATAAAAGGGCTCAGTTTGCCTGAATTTTCATTTGGGAAACCGTGAGAGTTCTCAAATTTGCTACAAACATCCCAGCAATGCCTGTGGCTTTCATGGAAGGGACAGTGAATTCCTGAAGTTCCCCAAAATTTTGGCTTGAGAGTTAATTCTGACCTAAAAGCTCCTTATTTACTATTTCCTACATTTCATTCACTCATGTCAGGGAGAGCCCGAGGGCTGCCAGTCTCCCATGCTCCTCAGCCCAGCCTCTGCTTCCCAGACTGGAAGTTCTCCCAGCAAACTGGGGAGTGCCAGATGCCAGGCACGATGAGGGTGTTCTGGAAAATGCACAGCAGAAAACTGGAAACAAACCTTAGCTGAAGCTAAAACTTCACCTGCTTGTCAGCAAAGGAGTTGTTGATGTTATTCATGACGGAGCAGGGCACTGATCACCTCAGCCCTGCCTTGCTGCTGTGGCCTCTTGGCACCTGCACAGGCTCCTTGTGGAGGAAAGGCAGCTGAGGGCTCTGAGTCCATCCTGACCAGAGCCACAGAATCTCAGAATATCCCGACTGGAAGGGATCTGCCAGGATCACCCAGTCCAACCCTGGTCCTGCACAGACACCCCAACAATCCCACCCTGCGTCCGGGAGTGCTGTCCAAGCCAAAGGGGCTCAATGTCCAGCACAAGGAGCTGCTCTGTCCTGGCTCAAGGCGTCCCTGGGCACCCTCAGGCTGCCAGGAGTCAAATCCAGAGGGTGTTAATCCTGCTCTAACCATCAGCACTGCCCAGTGGGGACTCCCTCTTCCAGGAGAGTCCTTCCAGGACTTCGTCCTCCCCAGGAAAGGGCTGGGGTAGATGTGGACACAGGCTGTGCTCACTGGACTGGGGCAGCTCTGCAGGAGGTGAGAGGGAGCCCAGCACACCCTGAGCTGCTCCTGCACCTTCCATCACCTTCTGAGGGCTCTGTGCCCACTCGGGGCAGGCTCAGGCTGGAGCTCAGGGCAAGGTTCTTCCCCCAGAGGGTGCTGGGCACTGCCCAGGCTCCCCAGGGAATGGGCACGGCCCCGAGGCTGCCAGAGCTCCAGGAGCGTTTGGACAGCGCTGCCAGGGATGGACAGGCTGGGATTGTTGGGGGGCCTGGGCAGGGACAGGGGCTGCCCTGGGGGATCTGTGATGATCTCCTGGCCCCAGCTGCAGAATCCAGCAGCTCCATGACCACGGCACAGGTGGGGCTGGCCAGGCGGGGCCCAGCAAATCCAACGAGCTGCAAGGGGAGACTCCAGCACGTCCCAAAGGCACCTTTGAGCTCAGGGACAGGGACAGGGACAGGGACAGGGACAGGGACAGTCCCAGCGTGGGCTGGGACTGCTGTCCGTGGTGTCCATGCTTGGGATGTGTCCAGGGCAAGCCCAGTGCCTCCTTCTCCGTGCTTTGCAGCCCAGCCCAGCCCAGACTGACACAGGGCGGGACTGAAGCTGCTCCTGTCCCATTCCGATGTCCCCCAAGGGGCTGAGGGCTCTTTGCTGGGAGGAGGGAGTCGGGCACATCCACACTCCCCTACCCCGCTGTTGCCAAGGCTCTGCACTCCCTTCCCCAGTGGAATGACCCTGCTCACACAGAGGGGGAGCTGGGCTGGCTCCCGGGCCAGGTACAGCCTCTTCCCCCTGCCTGCCCATCCCACCTGGAGCGCTCAGAGCCTCCATGGGGAACAACACCATCCCTGTGCTGAGCACAGCTCTGTGTCGGGTCTTTTGTCTTAGGGTTGCTCTTCTGGAGAGCATTAGATCAAATTCTCATGGACAATTAGAACTGGGAGAATATTAACAAAGGAGAAAATTATGCATTGAACATTTTGCTTGCAAAATTCACTGAATAAATTATTCAGATTTAATGTGGAAGAATAATGAAGGAAATAATTGAATAATGAAATATCATAAAATTAATGGACTATTCTATTAATAATTTTACATCTCAGTCTAATACAATAGAATGGGGAACAAGAAGAAGAGGAAAAATAATTTGGCATGTTTGGATGAAAAGAGAGCAATGGCTCTGTTTGTGACACCGCACACAGCATTGCCAGAGCTCATGAATTTATCATGACTCCTGTGCTGCAAAGTGCCTGTGCTGAGCATTCCAAGGCCACAGGCAAATCTCCAACTTCCACCCCTGTGATGACACCAAAAAAATCCAAACTATCACCTGAGTCTGGCCCAAACACCACCTCATAATACCCAGGGGTTTGTAGGGCAGACTCGGGACCTTTCCAGGCCAACTTGCTGTGGGATTTGGCAAACCCTGGGGAAGGTGAGGTGCTGCCCTTGGGAAATGGAAAATTCCCTCAGGGTTTGCTGGGTGTTGGACTGGGCAGGTTGGATTATCTCCACAGATCTGAATGTAGGGAGATGAATCCCACCTTGGAAAACTCCACATCTCACCAAGACCCCTCAGAGCAGCCACAGAAACCAAGGGTGGGATGTGACCACCAACCTCTCATCCCTTGCAGGGCTCCTGGGCATCCCCCTCCTTGGGTTTTGCCCAGTGAGGGGCTGAGTTTTCCATCATTTCCCCCGGAGCTCCCAGGGAGGGTCCTGCAGCCCCCCCAGGCTGGCGAGTGCTCCCTTCATTCCTTCATTACCTCCCAGAACTGATGAACCCACAGAGGGTCAGAGTGTTCTTTAGCAATTAACTGAGCTCCAGAGACTGTAATTTGTCTTGTTCATGTTACAGCACCAAATGAATTTCCCTGTGTTTAATAATCATTCTAAAAGCAGATCACAGAGCCGGGAGGGAGGGCGAGATTGTATCAATCATTTGTTTTCCAACTCTTTCAAGGAATTTCCTACTGTGTTTAATTTCTTGCTGCTAAGTCCTACATGAGCCTCGGGAAGGCGGGCACTGCTATTATTATTCATTTTTTAATCATCAGAGAAAACTATTTAGCTGCTCTAGAAAATTAACATGCTTCCAAATTCAGGAGGAGCCAACAACTGGGAAAATGCAATTTTCATGGACGCTGTCATATTAATCTAAGTGGTGTAATTTAGGACAGCTTTATTTAGGGATTTTTGGAGGGAATTTAGCTAAAGCCCTTGGATTTGTGCTGCAGAGACTCACTTTTGGGCCATTTTGGGACTGGGCCATTCTGCCACTTTGCAAATGAGGCAAGAGAGAATTTGGCTCTCTCAGGGTGCAGCAGCATCCCAGGCTGGGACCAAGGCAGCACCTGCCAGGTACAGGCACAACCTCTGCTGCTACAGGACTGTCCCAGCTCTGTCCCAGCTGGATAAGGACAGGAATCAGAAATACCCACAGAGAAAGAGCTCAGAAAACAGAAAGCAGAGTAGGATTTGCCCTGATTTAAGGGGCGGGGGAAAAAAAAGGGGAAAAAAAAATTGCATTTGCCCTGAAAACCAGCTGAGCTTGAAGGAATTGTCAAAAATCAGAGTAGAGAAATCATCCATATTCTGTGGGGAAGGGCTGCTTTTGGCTCCTTCTGCCTGAGCTCATGTGCTGGCACAGCTCCGAGGTCAGGCACAGGAAAAAAGCTCCAGGTGGGTCCTGAGGGGAAAACACACCAGGGGTGCACAGCCATCCATTCCCTTCCAGGAAGCTTCCCCACATGAGCTGGGCTCTTCCCAGTGGGAATTTCTCCTTCAGGAGATGATCTGGGTGTCTGCTGTGACATCCTGGGGATGTGACATGTTTGGGCATCTTGTGACTTTTCAGTGGTACTGGATGGGAGACATTTCCCACCTGTTTCCTCCCAGACAGCAAGTATGCAGAATCTGAAACAACTCAAAGAAAGGAACTCTCCAAAGCAATGCTGAAATCTCACACCTATTGGAAAACTATCAAAATAACAGGATTTTTTTTTTTTTTCAAAGCAAAGGACAACTTCTAAAACAACAGCTCCCTGTTCCTCTTTCGTCTTGATTCCCAAAGCGTCCCCAGCTCGGTCAGTGCAGATGGTCCATGGGGAGGGGACTTAGTCCGATGTCTGGGGTGAGGTTTGGGGTCCCTTTTGCAGAGGCCGGGGTGAGGGAGAGCTCTGGGTCCGCACTAGAGGGCACTCCTGCCATGCAGAACCTGCGCTCCGCCAGGATGCAGCACCCTTCCAGGGCTGCAGGGTCCTTCCAGGGCTGCAGGGTCCTTCCAGGGCTGCAGGGTCCTTCCAAGGCTCAGGGTCCTTCCAGGGCTGCAGGGTCCTTCCAGGGCTGCAGGGTCCTTCCAAGGCTCAGGATCCTTCCAGGGCTGCAGGGTCTTTCCAGGGCTGCAGGGTCCTTCCAGGGCTGCAGGATCCTTCCAAGGCTCAGGATCCTTCCAGGGCTGCAGGGTCCTTCCAGGGCTGCAGCCAAGAGATCTCTGTTCCCTGTGGAGGGAGAAACCCCCCAGCACTCTCCATCCTCGGCCAAAATCTCCTCCTGGAGTCTGCAGAGAGGTTGTGGAATACAGGACCCACCGTCCTTGAAGGGTTTGTCCATGAAGGAGCAGCCCTGGCTTCAGGTGGGGCTGCAAGCAGGGGCAGGGATTGAGATTTCTTGGGCTGATGGAACTCCCAGGTCTGCCAGGGGATGTGGAGTGGCCGAGCAGGAGGGGCCAAAGCTCTGCTCAGGTGGGAGTGAGAGGGAACCAGGTGACATGAGCTGCTCCAGGGGAGCCCATGGGGCTGCCCCGAGTGAAAATGGTGCTTCCCAGCCCTCTGGAGATTTTGGGAAAAGCCATCAGGCACCAAATGGATGGAGGGTGAACCAGCTGATAAAGCCTGCTTGGATTTCTAAAGGCCTTTTATAGAATCCTTATCAAAAGTTTTATGGAAGTTGAGAAAACAGAGGACAAAGGTCCTGGCATGGCCTGGTGGTTTCAGCAGGAGGAGGAGAGGTGGAGGACAGTGGTCAGCTCTGATGGGGGAGATGTCCCTCAGCCCCCGTGGGCTCTGTGCTGGGGCCTGGGCAGCTGCACACACCCAGGGACTGGGAGAAGCCCTGAGCTGCAAACCCAGAACTCTCTGGTGGTGAAAAGTTACTCAAAGCACAAAGGCCAAAAGCAAACTGTGCCTGGCTGCAGGAGGATGTCCCAAATCTGTGAGAACGGGCCGTGCAATGGGAGAGCAAGTCTGCTGTTGATGAGTTTACAGAGGGGGGCCCGGGCTCACCAGCCCCCTTGGGAATGAGGCAATTCCATGGAAGTGTGCGAGTGCTTCTGCCACTGGAGCAGAATTCCCACGCTGTCTGCAGCAGGAGCTGACACCACATCAGCCCTGGGCAGCAGAGCCCCCAGGCCACCCCCACAGCAGCAGCTCTTGCCACACACGCGGGGCTGAGCTCGGATTTGCTGCCAAAATCCCGCGGGGATCGGCTTCCTCAGCGTTATTTTTATTTTGCTCTCGGGGTTGAGCTCGGATGATGTGAAATATGTGTGGCAAATCCACTCCCCACATCACATCTCCTGTGTGGAGCTGCTGGGCCTCAGACAACAACTTCCCTGTCTGCAGCTGGTTTATTTACAGAGGCTGCTGATCTGTCTGGGCAGCTGCTGGAATCTGCTGCTGCTGAAAATCCAGCTCTAATCACCCCTGCCCTGCCCCTCCTTTAGGGATACAATAATAAATCCTTGTGCTGCCTTAATAAAGAAGGAAAGTGGATCACATTTTACTTTCCCAAGTTTCTCACTGCAGGGAATTTTAGGGCTGTGCTCGATTCGTTGTTTCCCTGCCTCTAAGGCTGAGTCTGGAGGAGTTCAGGCATCACTCACCTCTGCAAACCTGATTTCAGGGCTTTCAATAACCCCACCTCCAGACCTCACTTCCCATGGCTGATTTCTGCCCTTGGATATTTGGAAACTCTTGTCTCCTGAGTAGCTCAGCCCACTCAGGCTGTGCAGACACAGATTGTGCTGTGCTGGCAAAACGGACTGATAAGGAATTTAATATGAAAGGCTGCTCAGAGAGGAGAGGAGTGAGATTGTGTCAGGTGATATTCCCAAGAGCTGGAGCCCGTGCCTGTGCACAGACACTGCTTCTGTCTGATGTGACAGTCCTGCCCTTCTGATCAGGATTTTTCCAGTTCTGCCTTCCTGATCAGGATTTTTTCCTTGCTGAAAGCTCAGGAGAGCTCAAATTCTTCTGCCCCAACCCCCAAGTCCTGTTTCCTTCTTCCCAGTAGCTGCTTCCCCAAACCAGTGATTCCCAAGCTTTCTCATCCTTCCAGGCCACTGGAGAAGAGCTCCAAGGATCTTCCCCAGCCAGAGAGTGGCTGGTTCTGGTCTCTGTAATGGGATGCACAGGCTGGAGATGAACACTCACAGCACAATCCAGCCCTGCCCGAACCTCTGGCCATTTGCTGGGTCATTTTGTGGAGGTAGAAGCTGAGATGGAAGAAGCTGGAAATGAGGTGGGAATTGGAGACACAGAGAGAACACCACCACCTCCAGGACTTCCTCTCCTCCCCAGACATTCTGCAGATTGTTCACCTGTGTTGGCTTCAATCTGTGCTTATGACCTCAGTGTTTCCCACCCAGTATAGAGGGGGCTGTGTGGAGGAGAGGGGTTGGTTTAACGAAGTTTAACGAAGATAAATGCCAGATTCTGCACCTGGGACAGGGCAAACCTGGATGTACAGACTGGGGAATGAGAGGCTGGAAAGCAGTTCCATGGAAAGGGTCCTGGAGATTCTGGCTGATGGCCAGCTGGACATGAGTCAGCAGTGCCCTGGAGCCAGGAGGGACATCCCTGTCCTGGGGGCACCAGCCCAGCATTGCTGGCCAGGCCAGGGAGGGATTGTCCAGCTCTGCTCTGGGCTGGGGCAGCCTCACCTCCCGGGTGATTTTGGGCACCACAAAATGATCTAAGGATGACCCCAAGGATCCAAAGCTGTTAGAGAATGTTCAAGGAGGGACATGAAGATGGTGAAGGATTCCGAGGGGAAGCTGTGTGAGGAGTGCTGAGGACACTTGGTTTGTCTCCTCTCTCTGCTGGAGGAGGCTGAGGGGAGGCTCATCGGGGTCTGCAGCTCCTCCCGAGGGGCAGTGGAGGGACAAGCACCAACCTCTGCTCTGGGACGGGGACAGGAGGCAGGGAACAGCTGGAGCTGGGCTAGGGCAGGCTCAGGCTGGAGCTCAGGGCAAGGTTCTTCCCCCAGAGGGTGCTGGGCACTGCCCAGGCTCCCCAGGGAATGGGCACGGCCCCGAGGCTGCCAGAGCTCCAGGAGCGTTTGGACAGCGCTGCCAGGGATGGACAGGCTGGGATTGTTGGGGGGTCTGGGCAGGGACAGGGGCTGCCCTGGGTGATCCTGGTGGGTCCCTTCCCACTGAGGAGTTTCTGTGGCTCCCCACTGACCCTGAGCTGTTCCATGCCCAGAGCTGTGACAGTGACATCCCTGCAGTCCCATCACTTCACCCTTAGCCCCTTGGGCAAACACCCCCAGTCACATTGTCACTGATTCCCACACCTTCTCTTCCTTGGCTCAAGTGAAGAGCCATGACTTCAGGGCAGAGCCAGGGGCGTTTATTTTGTAGATGTTTGTGAGCTCAGTCATTCACTCTGAAGCTGAGAGCTGCATCCACTGAGACCAGAACCCCATCTTTGGAGGAAAACCCTCACTCTTATCCCACCCTGGATGACCCAGCCCCCACCAGAAGTAGGGCAATGTCTTCTCTTTGCCTGCTCATATGGAAACTACACTGGTTTTTCCCCATAATTTAAACCTGATGATGGTGAGCAAGGCCCATTTAATTTGCCGTTCTTGTTTGCTCATTAATTCCACTGAATTACTTTATTTACCAACATACTTCTTCTAAATTACTTGATTACTTAACTAAATTTATTTATTTACAGTGGATAGCAGAAGAGAAAAACAGCTGCAGTGGATCCCTGCTGACAGCCCCCAAACCACAGCCTAAGAGTGGCAGTGAACACCCTGGATTTTGGGTGCTGCCAGCACGTTGCATAAACTCTGAAAGCAGCAGATGTGTCCTTCAGAGGGACATTTCCTCAAACCTGGGGGCAGCTTTTCATGTTATTTTATTGTCCCCAGATGCTGCTTGTCCAAATGAGGACAAGCCCAAGCCCCTGAAGCACAGACTGAGTGGTGTGGACAGCACAGAGCAAGCCCTGGAAACGCTGGGGGGATCCTGGCAGTGTGATACCTCCTAAATCATGGGATCCACAATGGATTCAGCTGGAAACCACAGAACACTGAGCAAACAACTGAACAAATGGAGCAAAGCAAACCCCCCTGTGGCTTCTTCATTCCTTCCAAGTGTGCTGAAGTTCCTTGTGTAGGTTTTTATATTCCAGGATCCTGGAATCACAGAATCTCCTGAGCTGGAAGGTCCCACCAGGATCACCCAGGGCAGCCCCTGTCCCTGCCCAGACCCCCCAACAATCCCAGCCTGTCCATCCCTGGCAGCGCTGTCCAAACGCTCCTGGAGCTCTGGCAGCCTCGGGGCCGTGCCCATTCCCTGGGGAGCCTGGGCAGTGCCCAGCACCCTCTGGGGGAAGAACCTTTCAAACGGAAAGAGGAGCAAAATCCCGATGGTTCTCTGCAGTGCCCTGAAAGAAAATGAATAACAGCTTTTCCAGGAGACCCTGAGGGAGTTCTGCTCATTATAAGACCCTGAATGAGTCTGGGTGATATTAGAGGGTCTGATGGGAAACAGATTTCAGGGAGAGCTTCCTGAGGCCACCCAGAAGAGAGTCCTCCTCCCAGCCCTGGGCATTTGGGATGAGCTTGTTTACTCCTAAAGAAGTTCCTGTAAGGAAAGATGGTATCTCCAGCAGCTGCTGTAAGCCAGACTGGAAATATTTGTTCAAGAATCCATGGTTCTGTGTCTGCTTGGTGCCCAATAAGTTCCCAGGGGCCCATAATGGGGCCCAGTGAATTATCCCTTCAGTCACAGCACAGGATTATGGAGCCTCTCTTTACTATTCAGCTCTGGCAGAGCCAAAATCGAGTCAAGCTCAACCGGCTCAGCTCGTTTAAGTTTTCTGCTGCAGGTAAGGTGTTGTCTGCTCCCCTTCTGATCAGCTTTGGCACATGCAGCAGTGAATGCATCTCCCCAGGGCACAGCAGAAATTGCTGCTTGGTCTGGTGTTCTCATGATGCAGTTTGGGTCAAACAATCTCCTGTTGCCACATTCCACCTACTTTGTGCTCCTGTTGCCCATCACGAGCTTGATCTGAGCACTCAAGATAATATTGACATTTCAATGAGACTTTTGCAGCAGACAAGCTTAAATATCCTCTTGAAATTGCATTAATTTAGCCAACTGTGTGTGGTGCTGTTACAGCTATGGCAGGGACAGTCTGGAGTGAGGCTCTTGGAAGCTGAGTGGTATCAGCAATCCTTGTCTGCAGCAGCTGGACACATGGAGCAGCACTCCTGACAAACCCACTGCAAACCCCACAGCACCTTACGACCCACAGCTCTGTGCTGGACCATCTGTGCTGTTCCCCCTTGGAAAGCCTTGGGAATTCTGGAGCAGCAACACAAAGGTCACCAGTGCAAGTGAGAGATTTTGTCACTGCCTCCAGCTTCACCTCTGTGGATTTTACAGATTTCCAGCCCCAGGGCCAAGAATTTTCTGCAGTACCCAAGGCTTGCTGAGCTCCTCATCCCCCTCTGGCTCTCATTTCTGGCTGGTTTAGATGTGCAGGAAAGCAGGCACATTGCCAGATGCCAGAGGAGGTTCTAGCATAAAGTCTGCCTTCCTGCATTATTTAATTGCATTTGTTACATTCCTGGTATTTATGTCTTTTCTTCCTATGGGGCTGTGAGGAGTATTTGGGCTGTCAGTGGTGCTGTGCTTCCATCTGATCCCAACAAGCTGAATTTTTGGAGAATTTAACTGAGGAGAGGCAGTGATACTGCCAAAGATCAGCATGGGAGTTTCACCAGGCTCTGCTTTGGGTGATTCCCACTGCTGGGTCTGATTTGTGACCCAGCCAATGCCCATGGCAATGTTTGTTCTTTGCTCCCTGGAATACTGTCTTTTACAGGGCTGAAGTGGCACAGCTGAGAGGCTGCTGCTGGAGCAGAATAGGGGTGTGAATCCCTGTTTTTATGCACTTCCAGTAGTAACCCCTGATATACTGCACTCCTTATCCTGAGGACAGGGAAGGACTTTTTGTGCCCTCTCTCATGATTACCATTACATCAGGATTGAGACTCAATAAACTGATTTTTCTCCTGCAGCCCACAGGGTCTGGCCTGGCTCACAAATGGTTAAGCTCCTGCAGCTCAGCAGCTCATCTGTAATTAAGGGCATCTGTCAGTAAAACATCCTCCTCTCTGGGGCTGGAGGTGCCAAGGGCTGCCTTGGGCTGGGGTTTATTCCCAGGAAACTCCAAAGGCTCTGCCAGTCCCTCCTGGGCACCAGGGGAACCTCCAGGCTGGTGGCCCTGGGCTGGTGGCCCTGGGCTGGTGGCAGGGTCGTGGTGCAGGCTGGGGCTGTGAAATGCAGGTTTCCAGCTGTGAAAAACGAGGTTCACTTTCCTGGTAGATTTTAAAATGTTTAATAAAAGACAATAAGAGACAAACAGTAAAGCAAAAGGTTGTATCAGCCAGTGCTTGGCATTCAGCCAAGAGCACCCTTGCTGCTTTGGAGACACCCCTTAAATCCATCAGCCCCTTGCATGTTCATAGACACATCATACATTTTCAAACTTTTCTACCAACTATTTTCTATATTCCAAGAACTGTTTTACATGGCCACTCCTTGAGTCCACCTTTTCAGAGCATGTGTGTTTCTTGGCCGTGGTTTTAATTTATTTTTCTTGTCAGTTTTAATTTGGGCTGTGGTCTTCAATTTCTACACATGGTCAGTGCTGGTACTGCTGTATCAGTAGCAGGTGTCTTCACTGGGTGTTACCCAAGCAAGCAGGCAGTTCACTTACTGCAGACACACTTTATCAGCCTAGGTTACTCCCACAGAAAGAAAACTATATCTTAAAAACAATTTCAACACCACACATAGAGTATCCACCTTAATACTTGCAAAAAGTCAATACCATAATACGTATTTATAACACAGCTGTGCACAATCCCTCTGCTTCTGGGCACTGGGATACTCAGAAATCCCAGTTCCTTTATGTTTCACAAGTGTTCCTGAGCATTCCTGGAAAGGCAGCTTGGGCTGTACCCACAGATCTCCTCAGCCCTGCACAGCACCAGTCAGAACAAGCTGGATTTTGCTCTTTGCTAAGCTGAAATGGGCCAAGGGTAATTTCGACCAATTTTGTATCTGAGGAGGGCTCCAGGGAGAAGTCAGAGCAGCTTAAAGAGAGGCAGCTGCATTCCAGAAATAACTCCTGTTCCCTCAGCACAGGGAACAAACTGGGCACCCTCAGAGCAACATGTTTATTGCAAACAGCACACTAGCTTTATTTTTTTTTTTTCCCAGGACTTGAGGAAACTCCTCCTGGCTTCCAAGAAAACTTTACCAGGGTACTTTAAAGGGAGGCAGGAACTTTAAGGCAGTGGTGGCCACTGGGCTGTCACAAGCAGGGGCCTGGGGGAGCCAGTCTAAACTTCCAGGTCCATTTTTAGGCCAGAAGGGACTCCCTGCCTTGTGATATTCTATTAACTATGTCAATTTTCTCTTGTAATTTCATCTTGGCCCTTCTAGAAGGAGATGAAATAGTATCAAGTATGGCTACAGGAGTAAAATGAGTTTTTTCTTCTCCACGCATCAGATCAAAAATGCTGCTGAGTTTTTGTGGCTTCCTTATAATTAAGAGGATGCAGCTTCTGAGCTCGTGGTAAAATCATTACCAGGGTTTATTCGTGCTGAGTTTTAGAGTCCACCACATTGTCCAGCCTTTATGTGTGAGCTGAGGTGGCCTCTCATCCCCAGCTCAGATCTGAGCTGGGCTCCAGGGACTCTGGGCCTGTCAGAAATCCTACATGATGTAACAATTTCATTTGCTGGAAATAAATACCCTGTAAATAATGCCAGCAAAGCTCGCTGTTCCTTCAGGAGGGATGTTTCCATCCATGGAAAACAAACATCTGGGCTTTGGTTTGTTGCTTTATTGCTGCCTTTTGCCTTTACAGAGCAGCGGGAGGTCACTGTCCAGGGACTCCCTTTATATGACTTTTGTTCAGAAACTATTCTTGAGCACTGAAAAGATTATCCATGAATCATGCCCATAATGCCTAACTTGCTGTACACAAACATTTCCACTTTGTAGCAATTTCCCTCATCTCTGGGTGAAAGCAAAGAACAAATGGAAACTCTTTATTTTCCATGAAAACCAGAGACGTTGGAACTGTTGAGTTCTGCTTTTCAGGCTTCTCATCTCACAGGTAAAACTGGGACAACTCCACAGTGTTTTCAGGGAGTCTGGATCCAAAAAGCAACCAGGAAGCATCTGATAGGAGATAAAATCTAGAAGAGTGGTTGGACTCTGCAATGATAGGCATTGCCTAAGTGGGTAGGTGATATTTAAGTTTGTTGCAGCTAAACAGGTAAATTTTAACTAACTAGGTGCATTTACTATTGGTAACTGAAGTTTACCGGTATGGCAAGAGAAAAATATCACATTCCACAAGCAGCAAGCATCCAGAATATGGGTGTGACCAGGGCAAAAGTCAGAGGTGGAAACTGGATATCCAACTGTAGTGGATAAACATCTCTGTAAGATGGGGCTTGCTGGGATAAAGAGAGCAATAACTGCACATTTTATCCCCAAACTGTGCAATCTCATGAACTTTGAATTCTTCAGCCCCCACATTCATCACCATCTCCCACCAGAGTCCCTTTATCCTAATTCAATCACTAAACCTGGACAAGGTGGGCTCTGTGTCATGACCCAAGCAGCCAAATTCACCAGGACTGCTCCTGAACCCTGTGTGACAGCAGCAGGACTCCTACACCTCCCCATGGGGAGAAGATGAAGAAAGGTCTGTTCCAGAAGAGAAGCAGAACTGTGTCAGCAGCCCAGGGAAGCTCTGTGCTGACAGACAATGTTTTGGTTCTGGATTTGAACGCGAGAAATGTCTCATGTAGAAATTTTGGGGCAGAGCTTTCCACCCTCCTGATAATCAAGTGGTTTCTTAGAGTAGAAGCCAAATCATAGTACCTGGCTATAAACACAGATCCAAACATGAAAAACAAATCAAAATCTGATTTCTCATTAGCCTAACTCCTACTGAACAAGAAAATTCATTATGTCTTCATTAGCAGTCATTTCATAATGGAACAACTTTGCATTAGGACTTGGCCAAGAAGGCACTGCACGGAAGGCCAAAATGTTCCAGTTCCTTCAGACTCCACCAGGAGAAAGTTCCTTTATTGTCCAGCCCATTGGTAGCTGAGACTGCCCTGCCAGGACCTAGCAAACAGATGACCATTCCCATCTCATCTAGCAATTATTATTCCTTCCAGTTTTCCTCATTTTTCACAGTTGCTTTCCCACCAGCAGTGCTCAGAAGAGCCCCCAGCACTGCAGGACACAGTGTGCTGTGACAGGGACAGAGCTGAGCTTTGGTTCAGGGTCTGTGGGGTGAGACAGGAGTCTGGGTCATTCCCTGCAGATCCTGCATGGCCACAGAGCAGCTGGCAAAGTCCCACCTGCAGCTGGCAGAGGATTGGCACACAAACCCTGGGATGGACTCACAGCCCTAGTCCAGCCGGGCCAGACCTCCCTGCAAATGTGCAGGAGAAAGATTTCCTTCTTGGCAGTGGGAAGAACGTCATTTTCAGGAGTTTTAGGGGTAAAAATAGAACAAGGGCAGCCTTGCAGCACCAGGCCCTTCACCTGAGGGTGCAGGTGCAGTCCTGGGGGACAGGGCACAGGGCAAGGTGCCTGGGTCACACCTCAGCAGTCACCCTGAGAAGGGAGAGACAAACAGGACAGGTTCCCAAGAAGGGCAGAGATCAAACAGAAACTGAAATGTGGGGACATGCCCAGGCTGTGGGGACAGTGCCATGAGGGCACAGGGCTGCCAGGGCTCAGCACAAGCTCTCCTGGTGCTCACTGGTGCCAGAGGCCTCTGCAGCAGTTCCAGCTCTGTTCCAGCTCCATTCCAGGCCAGCTCTCAGCACTGCAAGGGTCTGCACCGAGGTTAAAACATCCAAGTATTCTACAACACACTGGCATTGGAAAGCATGGCAGTTTCACTCAGGAAAGCAAGGACACAACCTCTGCAGCACCAGCCAGCCTTTCACATTCACCACTCCATCACTTCCCATTACCAGAAGCATTTATTTCTCACCAAAGTGCTCCCAGCATCAGCACACATTTAAACCATATTATTTTTCAAGTCAAGGTCTGAACACAGCCTGTATCAAAGTGCTCCATTCTTGCCTTCTGCCAGGCAGTCTCTCATGGCTCAGCCATGTGTTCCCAGGCTCCAAGCCCAGCTGCTCTTGGAAACCATGCTCCAAGCACATGTTCCTGCATGGGATGTTCATTATTATTTTCAGCTTTATTTTATTGGTGCACATCCTCCCTGTGTGCCCCCAAAGGGCTGCTTTCAGCAGGGTTTGTACCAAGTTGTTTGATTGGCTTCAGGCTCCTTTGTGAGTTTATCCAATGCCAAGCTCAGGCACTGAACCCATGCCAGGTAATTCATCATTTCTCCTTAAAAGCTATAGACAGAATCCTGCTCTTAGCTTGTCAGATAAAGGCCTGAGAATTGCCTTTCAGCCCACCTAATGAGGGTTTGTGTTTTTCTACGCTTGGGAGGATGGATGGTCTTAATTTCTAGTTTCTTTCAAAGAGAGCAATTTTCTTCCACAAAAAAGACCAGGAATAATAGGCACAATGTGGCTTATTCTGAGTCACCCTTTAACCATTTGTACTTATATTTTCTCTTTGTGCATCTACCCTGAAACTCAGAGTCTCCTTCAGCTGCTGCTGTACATTTTCCCCTGCCATGGGACATTTCTGTGCCTGAGGGTTTAATGCACAGCGAGCATCCTCTCCTGGACTTGCTGACATTCTCCACAAATACTTCCCTCAAATTTGAGGTGTTCCAGACAGGGTTTTTCTATTCCAGATCTGCAGGAGTTGGCTTTTGGGTGTGAGGAATTTGAGACTAAGTGCACAAGGAACTGTGCAGGGCCAGAGCTCCTCCTTCTGTGCACAGAAATCCCTCAAGGGCACCATGGAGGGGGGGCTATAGGAGGAGTCTCCCAATCACTCTGGCACTGCCCGTATTGAACGATTCTACATGAATATTCCTGGGCATCACAGCAGTTCTCATTGGCCAAATGCTAAATCCAAATCTCTGTTCTCTGTGATTCTTGCTTTCTCCAAATTCACCCCACTTTTGGGACAGTTTCACCCCAAGCTGGAAGCTCAGCCTGGGGAGTGTTCAGTCCCACAGTCCATCAGATTCAGCCTTGAGGTGGCATCCAAAGGGATCTCCAGGGGAGGATGAAGCAGCAGGGAAGGAACAAAACAGGGACTCCAAAGGAAGCAGTGACCTGTGAAGAGCTGAGAGGGAGAAATAAACACACAGCAGGTTTCCAGTGGGCTGTGAGAGAATCCCAGACTGGTTTGGGGTGGAAGGCACCTTAAAGCCCATCCAGTGCCACCCTTGCCACGGGCAGGGACACCTCCCACTGTCCCAGGCTGCTCCAGCCCCAGTGTCCAACCTGGCCTTGGGCACTGCCAGGGATCCAGGGGCAGCCACAGCTGCTCTGGGCACCCTGTGCCAGGGCCTGCCCACCCTGCCAGGGAACAATTCCTGCCCAATATCCCATCCAGCCCTGCCCTCTGGCAGTGGAAGCCATTCCCTGTGTCCTGTCCCTCCATGTCCTTATGAAAAGTCCCTTTCCTGTTCTCCCAGAGGTCCTTCAGGTACTGAAAGGCTACAATAAAGTCACCTCGGAGCCTTCTCTTCTCCAGGCTGAATAATCCTAATTCTCTCAGCATTTCCTCATATGAGAGGGGCTCCAGCTTTTGGATCCTCTTCATGCCCCTGTTTCTTTCCTTTTTTGATAAGTGCAACAACTATGAAGAGCCCAAATATCATCATTTCTTTGTAAACTTCTCAAGCTGCTGGGCTGGGGAAAAGGGAATCATCCATCTTGATGTCCTGACAGGGATGAGGTGAAGGACAGTAAATTCCAGCTTTGGGTTCACCTTGTGTGGTGGTTTTGTGTCTTGGATGGGTTTTGTTGCGGTTTGGAAAGAGAATTGAAAATCCTTAGAGCAGAACATTCCAGCAGTGCCATTTCACACCAGAATTATGAGAAAATTAAGATATGAAATGTTTGCAGAGGCAAAAGCACCCAAATTTCAGAGGCTCCATAGCTCAGGGGTTAGAGCACTGGTCTAGTAAACCAGGGGTCGTGAGTTCAAATCTCACTGGAGCCTGGGGAGGGTCTGCACCTCCTGCAAAGACCTTGCTGCTTTATCTTCCTGCTTGATCCCAAAGTGTTCCTGATGTTGTTTTTTGGAGCATCTATCCCAGCCTAAGTGAAATACAAACATCCCCCAGCACCTACAGCAAACAACAGGCAAAGAGAAGCAGAGAAATCAGCAGTGGTCAGAGTTGTACCCTTGAAATATTTTTAATGAACAGGAATCAGAGAAGGGGAACACCAGTAATGGGATTTGGAGCCTTCTGGACCCTGCAGACTTTGTGAGGGTCATTGATGGACAAAGATGGAATGGCTGCCAGGTACTTCCAGTCAGAGCTGGTTCATCTCCTCAGACATCAGCAGGACAATCAAATTATGGCTCCAGAGCTCAGTAACTGCAGAGCTGGCTGAAAACATTATAAATATGGTTTGTGGAGGAGCAGTAGCATCAGTCATCTACAGAACCCTGCTGGGGGGACTGGAAAGTGATAATTTCTAAGAATAAAGTAATAGGTACGACTTAACCTATTTTGCATCTTGAATTCCATGAATTGCTGTCCAGATTTATGAGAGTTCCTCCTCTGCTATTGCACATCTCTTTTCTCTGTTCATTTTCAAGGAGACTTCCTATATTGAGTCCAAACCAGTGACAGAAAAGGTAATTTCTGAATTTCAAAAGGGCCTTTTCCATCTGAGGGAAGAAAGGCTCAAAAGTCTGAAAGATTTTTTCTCTTGTGGAAGGGGACACAGGATGACATGAGGGACATGGGCCTTTGTTTGCCTCTCCCCAGGCTCTGTTGTCCCAAAAAAGTGAGCTTTGGAGGGTTGATGTGTTTTCTCCCCATGGGAAGTGACCTGCAGGAATTTCCCTGCTTTCCTCTGCATATATCCCAGTAAGGACAAAGAAACAGAAGCCAACAGGGTTCCCATTAATCTGCAATTAATAAATCAGCACAAATTACTGTTATTGTAACCCCAGGTCCTGGAAAATGGACAGATGGGTTTTACTAAAAGAGAATTTATCTCCAGGCTCTTGTGGCTCTACCTGACTTTCCCTGTCCCTCATTCCAGATTTATCTCTTCATTTGGCTTTCAGAGGAGACCACAGAGCAAGACCCAAAAAGATCTTTGTGGTTCAAGTTCACTTTTGCAATCAGGCTTGTGGGTTCAGCTTAGCTGAGCCTGGTGGGGATGGAAATGATCCTCTGAAAAATTAATGTCTTTCCTTTCTGTGCAAAGAGGACAAATGTTCAGGATGTGTTTTGCTGAATTCTTAATTTCTGCAGTAGCTGATATTAATGCCAGAGCTCCTCTCTCAGTGACCCTGCTGCAATGCAGAGCACAAACTCTGATGCTGCTGCTGAACACCAGCCTGGGCCAGAGATGACTTTTCCCAGGGGACCTGACCCTGGAACCCCTTTGATCCATCATCCATCATCTCCTTCTCCTTCAGAGACAGAGCTTGGCTAGAGGGGGAAGGAGGGAGAAGTGGTTCATATCCAAATGCTGCAATAGTAAATGTGGGAGGCAGGGAGGGAAGCTCTGCATTGTCCCCAGGGAATGGGCACGGCCCCGAGGCTGCCAGAGCTCCAGGAGCGTTTGGACAGCGCTGCCAGGGATGGACAGGCTGGGATTGTTGGGGGGTCTGGGCAGGGACAGGGGCTGCACTCAATGATCCCTGTGGGTCCATCCCAACTCAGGAGATTCCAGGATTCTGTAATTCCATGGTCTTTGTTGCCTGTGAGGTGGAAATGCTGCAGAGGTGTTCAGAGATGTGGGAAGGTCGTGCAGCTCTGCCACAGGGATGGCACCAGGCTGGTCCCCATGGGTTTGTTCAGGGACAAGGTTGTGACCTGCCCAATCCACAGCCAGACTGGCTCTTATTGCTTTGTTTAGGGAGATTTAAAGGTGTCTTCCTGACTATCCCTGAAAACTTGTTTTTCATATTCTCCTCACAACTTCAGAATATAATTTCTAGTTTTTAAACCCATCCTGGACTCTGTGCATTTTTTCTGAAATACTTTTCATGCCTGGGTCTCCCTCCAAGGGTTCCATCAAGCTGGACAGAGAAATAATTTCTTTCCTTATGAGCAACACTGAATTTTGTGGCCCAGCAGCCTTGCACCATTGAGGTGCCCCAATCCAAGGACTGTGTTACAGAGCTGCATTTCCACCTCCACTTCACTCCTAGGGAAGGCCACAAATGCCTCAACTAATCCATTTCTTAAGACATGTGGGAAACAAAAAATAGTTTAATCCAGGGAGCAAAGCCTTGAGCCAGAGCCAGTGAAAATGTTTCCATATTTAAAGAGGTTTTGGACTTAGAAATACAATTGACACTAATGTTAAAATCCAACATACACAGGGATCAAAGGGGAGCTTTGTAGCCTCAGCCAGAGAAAAAATAATTAATAAAGTTGGTAGGACTGCAGAATTCAGAGTGGGAAAAAAATCACCCAAATTTATCTATTTTCCAGTTCGCAATGAATATGGTCAATCGATTTTTCCAAACAAGATATTGTGGGTTTAACGATAATGTTTAAAAAACAAATAGGAAATGTTTCTGAAATAATATGAAAAAATATGAAATAATAGCTCCATGTTCCAGTGTGCCAGGAGCAGGGAGCTGCACAGCATCCACAGGGATGTGCCCATCCACATCTCTGCCCATCTTTCACTCATGTCCAAGATGATTTCTCCAAAGCCTTGGTGCAAAGTCTTTCCCAGGGACATTGTCATCTGCCAGCCTTTTAAGCATTGGAACAGGTTCTGAAGGGAAGTGCTGGAGTCACCATCCCTGGAAATGTTCAGAAAACAAGTAGATGTGGCACTTTGAAATAAGGTACTTTGAGATGTGGTTTAGTGGGCACAGGGGTGTTTGGCCAAAGGCTGGACTTGATCCTGGAGGTCTTTTCCAGCCTCAGTGTTTCAGGAATCTCCTGGAGCCTCTGAAATCACCACCTGAGCCCCAAGGCCTGAAAAGAGCATAAAATACAGCACTGACAGCTCCAGGGAGAGCTGCTGGCTGCCCCAGAGGCTGAATGCAGACACTAAAACCTGATGTGAACATGGTCCTGCTGCTACCCAAGACTTCCAAGGCACCTTCCCAGCAGCACTGAAAATCCTGGTGGCTCATTTGACTGCCCATTGCTTTGGAATGTGTGAGCCTCTTGCAAACACAGCAGCCCTGGCAGCCAGCAAAGCTCAGCTCTGTGCTGGACACACAGCTCAGAATGGAAAGATTATCACTTATCACCTGTCTTGGGTTGCAGTACAGGATGTGCCCAAAAGTCTGGATTCTGTCCCCATCTGTTAAAGCAGGTCTGGCAGTGATCCTGATCTCTGGGGGAGATCTCCTCTGTTCATGTTCCAGCTGTTCACCCAGCTGTTGCAGTGTTCTTTATCTTTCCCACAGCCCATCCTCCCTCCAGGAGATCTCTCCTGTCCATGGCCATGCAGTCCCAGGGCAGGGCTGATCAAATTCCATCATCCCATGGGGAGATGCTCCAGCCAGGGGAGGAGCCGAGCATTTCCTACCCAGATCAAAGGGGAGATTTGGAACAGCAGAGCAGCCTTTTCCCACTGGATCCCAGAGGAAAACCAGAGCCTTGCACATCATCCCTGCAGCTTTGGAGGAAAACTGCACCTTGTGCAGGAGCCCTGCTCCAGCAGAACCACATCTGTCCCTGCAGGAGGATGCAGCCACCATGGAATGGGACTGCACCAAGCCCTGACTGACTGACGGGGGCACCTTGGATTCTCACTCTGGCCGTGTTTTGGGTTTGTTCTCTGTAATACTGGATTTCTCTTTTAATTTTCCTAGTAAAGAACTGTTATTCCTATTCCCATATCTTTGCCTGAGAGCTCCTTAATTTCAAAATTATAATAATTAGGAGGGAGAGGATTTACATTCCCCATTTCAAGAGAGGCTCCTGCCTTGCTTAGCAGACACCTGTCTTTCAAACTAAGACATCACCACATCCCAAACATTGCTCCATGAGCGTTTGGAAAGGATTACACCCTGTTCAAGAACAAAACCCCAAACCAGGAGCTCCCATGGGGATAAGAGATCCCATGGACAGGTAACAGTGCTGGCAAAAATGTCTCAAAGCCATTGGGGCAGCATTGCAAGACTTGTCCTTAGCATCCAGTGTGCTTTGCACAGCTCCCTGTTCTGGAAATCCTACAGCTCCCAGGCTCTCCCTGACCGTGCTGCTCACCCCTAACATTTCCATATCTTGGAAAATTTCCATATCTTGTCTATTCCACAGCAGGGTCCTCGGAGTTTAATGCTGGCATTATGATTCTCCTGGACTCCACCTTGGAGATCCCACTGACCTGCTCAGGGCAGTTGGAATATAAGCAAACATCCTCATTCCTGCAGGCCATAACTCCATGAAAGACCTGGGAAAGAACACGAGATTGTTGTAGTTACTGCAAATTTAACCAAACTATAAAAAGCAATTAGTGCCAATTGAAGGCAGCTTTATAAAGCCAGCCTTGCCCAGTTTCACCCGGGCACCCTGCCATGAGAATGGAACTGAAGGGCAGACCCAGGAATCTGCCAGGAGGAATGGCAGGTCCTTAGAGAGGGGATGGAAGGAGTTTATTATGTTTAGTCTGTCCACAGGAAGGCTAAAAGTAGACATGAGTAACTCATAGAAATACCACAGGAGTAAACAGCCAGAAGGAGAAAGAACTATTTAAACTCAATTACATTATGAGCAGGAATTAATATGTTAGGCTGGAATTTTATTAAAAAAAAAAATCTAAAAATCAGAGGAGTCATTTTTTCAAGCAGCCAAGGTGGAGGAAACCCCCTGAGAGGTGAGAAAGGGAACCAAGAGGTTATGGAGGAGCTGGATAGCACAGCCAGACTCTGTGAGCACAGAGCTCCTGTCCTGTGCTCCATTCACCAGTGGCACCATGGACTCTCAGAATCCTGGGATGGTTTGGGTTGGGATGGACCTCACATTTTATCTCATTCCACCCCCTGCCATGGGCAGGGACACCTTCCACTATCCCAGCTTGCTCCAAGCTCATCCAACCTGGCCTTGGACACCTCCAAGGTGTGACCTTGACTAAGTCCAGCCCCATTCTGTGATGGGTGAGTACCTGTGTGTATTTTGTGTATTTTTAACAGTCTTTTAAGTAACTTGTGTCTCCAAACACTTCTCCCATTTTCAGAAGCAGGAGGCAAGGACTTTAATTCTGCTTTCTCCTGCACCCTGGAGAGCCTGTGATGTACCTGCTGATTGCCTCAGCTCCCCCCTGGCTAGGAGGGAAGCAGTTCATTCCCTGTGCAGAGAGTCCAGTTAGAGAGCTCCTTGTTCTAATAATGGTCATCTATTTATAGCCTTTCATAATTTGTTTCATGACAAAGAGATTCTGCAAGATGGTCCTTGATTCTTGCAAGTTTGTAATGATTTTTCCCTTCCTGTGTTATTGAAAGTAGCTTTTGTGCTCAGCAAAATGCCTGTAATAAAGGCTATTTCATGTGCTCCGAGTAAATGACAGGGACTTTAATAGGTTTCTGAGGAAAGCTTAGAATTTCTCTTTGTTTCCCTTCAATTCTTTTCAGTCTCCTGTGTCAGATGGGCCTGGCTTAGCCCAAGCCTTGCAGGAGCAGAGGAGGCACAGAGCACAATGCCCTCAATGCTGCTGCCCATTGCCAGCACAGCAGCTCAGCCCAGTGCCCCTGGGGGTGACACTTTGCAAAAAGCAGAAGGGCAAAGTCTGGAGATTGCCCTGGCTGTGATTAATTTGCTCATTCCACGACTGCCTCACACCAGAAATGACAATTATTTCTGGAGCCAGCTGTTAAATATTTTGGCATTGGTACAACTGCCTTGATAAAATATCTCTGCACCATCACAGCCACACTTCTGTCACCATCACGGACTGCAGTGCACAACAGCATCATTTGCACTCCACAAGACCATCTCCAGATTTTCCCCATTTCCTACAGCATTTTTAACCCAGAGAACACTTTTTGTCCCCATGCATCTCCGGGTGACAGTGCTGGTGGCCTGTCCTTCCTGCAGTGCTGCTGGGGGATGTCAAAGCAGAGAGAGAAGTTCTTGTCTTGACTGTATCTGTGTCATGGATATCAATCCCTCCACACCTTTCTGGGAGGAAACAGAATGGGGAGAGCCCCACCCCTGTATGCTGCCAAGCCCAGCAGGGCCTCACCAAGTCCTGGCTGGAGGTTTTCATTAGTCAGGTGGCAGGTTCACCGTTGTTTGGTTCTTCCCCTCTCACCAGCTGTGTCTGGAGTCTTTTCAGAGTTGAAGCTTTCAGCAATTCTCCACCGGGCTCCAGATTTGTTAACCAAGAGAATCACAGAATCTCCTGAGCTGGAGGGACCCACCAGGATCCCCCAGGGCAGCCCCTGTCCCTGCCCAGCCCCCCCAACAATCCCAGCCTGTCCATCCCTGGCAGCGCTGTCCAAACGCTCCTGGAGCTCTGGCAGCCTCGGGGCCGTGCCCATTCCCTGGGGAGCCTGGGCAGTGCCCAGCACCCTCTGGGGGAAGAACCTTGCCCTGATCTCCAGCCTGAGCCTGCCCTGGCCCAGCTCCAGCCGTTCCCTGGCTCCTGTCCCTGTCCCAGAGCAGAGCCTGGAGCTGCCCCTCGGGAGGAGCTGCAGCCCCGGGGAGCTCTGCCCTCAGTCTGAACCATCCCAGTGCTCCCAGTCTGCTCCAGCTGAGCCATCCCAGTGCCCCCAGTCTGCTCCATCTGAGCCATCCCAGTGCCCCCAGTCTGCTCCATCTGAACCATCCCAGTGCTCCCAGTCTGCTCCAGCTGAACCATCCCAGTGCCCCCAGTCTGCTCCATCTGAACCATCCCAGTGCCCCCAGTCTGCTCCTCACTGGCTTCCCTCGAGATCCTTCCCCATCCCCGTGTTCCTCCCCTGAGCATTTTCTATCAGCTTTAGTTCTTGCACTGTGGTGCCCAAAGCTGCCCCAGCACTCCTGTTCCTGTCTGGGCACTCCATAGCCCTGAACCACCTCTGCCTTTCCCCTTTCCCCACTTCCCAGCCTTTTCCTCTTGCCCCTTTGCTTGGTCTCCCCTTTTCTGAGCATTCCCGGTTGGTGACCCGTGCATCTTCCAGCTTCCCACTGGGACTTCCCCATGCATCCCAGCCCCAGGAGCCCTTGCTGGCTGTGGAAGGTGCACAGACCATTCCCGCACTGCCGGTGGGATTGCCTGGGACCACGAGGAGGCATCAGTCCCCTATTAGTCCTCCGTCAGCCCCCTATTAGTCCTGCATCACTCCCTATTAGTCGTCCATCAGTTCTCCTCCCAGGGCAGGCAGGTGGAGGGAAAGCCTCGCCCCAGCTCCAGGAGCCCTGTCCAGGTTATCCACAGTGCCAGGGATCCAGAGCGCCGGCAGCAGCACCCAAGGGGGTTGTGGAAAGTCCTCGGTGCGCTCCTGGATCAGCCTCGGGGCCATGAGAGGGCAGCACCGGGATCTGCTGCGGGAGCTGCAGAAAACATGGAAAACATTCAGCAAACCTACAGAGAATCCCTTCTCTTCCGTCCAAGAGTCAGGCTGATGACTGGTCCAAAGCAAACCTTCCCACAGCTCTCCTTCACGGTTTGCTTCTTTGTAGACCCAGTTTTACAAAAGGATCTCCCATTGCCAGGGAATTCTGCTGCTTCCGCTCAGGATGGAGGTGAAGCACGTTCTGTTTTGTTTTGTTTTGGTTTGTTTTCTCAGCTGCTGTAACCAAAGCGTTTCAAGAGTTTGTGGGGACTGGAGGGGAATTATGAGTCCCAGTCTGCAGTTGGGTTTCCAGCACACCCACAGCAGTAATTCCCCAGTTCATCACCAGTATCACACCTGAACAATGAACCCAGAGGATGATTAAGGAGCCTGAAATTGGCTTCCTCTCAATGAGCCTTGTGTTTCCTCTCCCAGGAAGGCAGAGCTGTTTAAGGTGTATGTTTGCTTTTATTTTCCCTTGTTTGTCTCCTTCACCCTCCCCAGCAGTGGGAGCAGCAGGAGCAGATCTGCAGGGACAGAGCCCAGCCCAGCTGCAGGGCAGGGAAGCTTCCCCAGCCCTGAGCACACACAGGCTGCTCCCTGTGCCTGGGGATTTGCACATCACAGGAGACCCCCCCACACCACAGGAGTGTCCATCCCAGGGCTCCAGTGCTGCCAGGGGTGGCACATCTACTCTGGAAGAACAGCACGCTCTAGGACTGGGTCTGGTTGTGTTTGCAGGGGGAATTTTCCTGGGAACCATTCAGGAACTTCCTGATTCAGACACAATCGGCTGTGACTGTGCAGCTGCTGGGGGGGAAGGCAATGGAATTATTTTGTTATTAACACTCATGTGGCCACATCAGCTCAGGATCCATCCCATGTCCTTCCCAAGGCTGAGACCACGTGTGAATGTGGAGCATTGAGAAGTTAAAGGATCAGTTTCAAGTGTTCCTTTTCTGCCATGAAATTCATAGACTGAGCGTAAACAAAAGAGGGTCAATATCCCCAAAAAGAACAGAATGAACCTTTTCAGTTGGTTTCATTGGCAATGCCCTTTTTTTTTTCACAGTAACTGCTTGTCTCCGTTGATTTTGGAATGGGCAGTCAGAACTGAAACAAAGCTGTTGGGCTTTTCAGAGTGGGAACTGAAATGTTAGATTCTCTGCTGACTTGTGCTGGCCCCGCAGTCAAATGTGATATTCCCCTTGGCTTTTCAAAGTGTTAATGAAGTCCAGAGACGACCTAGACTCTTGTTTTATATTTCACGGAACATTAATGGCAAATTCAGCCCCCTGGCCCCAGGCAGCAGATGCCAAAATGGAGCCTTGGCTCCATTTCAGCCCTTTGGAGCCCTGGGCAGAGGCTCAGCACAGCCTGAGAGGCTGCAGCCCTTTCCCTGGGCTGGGTGAGTGCACAGCTCTGCTGAGTGCACACACTGTGCATCCTGAGCCTGTGCCCAAGGTGAATTTTATCCTCATTATAGCCCTGGGTCCAACCTGCATCCCATCCAGCCCCTGGATATTGTCCAGAATCTCTTCTGCACTGGAGCCATTCCTGATTCCAGTAACACTTTTCCCTGCTGGACACTGTCATGGTCCACAGGCCCAGCTGTGCCATGCACTGCTGGATTTGGGCCTCTGTTCCCATGGAAATGTTGCTGGGGGGGTTCAGGCACAATTCCTCCTGTCCTACTGGACACTCCCTTTTTCCTTTTCACTTTGGGACAAGGCCATGTCCTTCCTGCAAGGTGAGAGAGCATTGATATATTCTGATGACAAGCCCTGGTTTTTACTCCTTTCCTTCTGGTCCCACTAATTTAAGTTACACTCTGTTCTGTAGTTTCTATTCCTGTACCACAGCTCTCCCCTAGGGCTTTCAACTCTCAGTGTCATCAGAGCTTCAGAAATAGAGAATTAATCAAACACCGAGGTAGTCACTCCTACTAGAAAGTGCTGCTTTTACACATTCCCCACCTGGAGTACAAACAGGATCTCCTTGAGGTTTCACAGGGGAAGGCATTGATGTTGAATGCAAAGATCAGGAGCGTGTACTACATTAAACTTCAGGCAGAAATACTCATCCCAATGTCTGGAAATAAAAGGCAAGGGCCAGATTTGGGTGCACAAGGTGATGGAGGGGCAAATGGCACTGAGCTGGCAGCCACCCCTGCTCCATGGGCTGGAGATTTAGGCAAGGAGGACAGAGGGTATTTCTCACCTGGACACACCCAGATTGGGCAGTTTGGCAGCAAAGACCCTGAGCCTGGGGAAGGTGAGGCAGGGAGTGATCCAGGGGAGGAACAGGGAGGGAAAAGCAGAGAATGATCCAGGGAAAGTAAGGCAGAGAATGGTCCAGGTGAGGAGCAAGGACAGACATCAGCAGCTGGGACAGAGCATTGCCAGCCAGGAGCACCGTGGGCACATTTCTGACCCCCTGAGAGCTGGGCTTTGAGGGGAATTGAGGCAACACCAAGATTTGAGTTCCCAGAGCATTTAGGAATCGAGGCTCTGATTCAGAGGCTTGTAAAATGACTGGGGCTGTAAAATCCTGCAGAGGCCACTGGATTATGCCCAAGACCCCCCCACAGCACGTGTGGGGATGTGAATCTGCACCAAAAGCACGTGCAGCTTTGGGCTGACTCAGCTTGAGCATCAACTGGAGAAGGGAAAAGATTTACGAGCACTGCATAAGAAAACAGCCAAAGAGCCCTGCAACACCTGCAGGGTTTTTCCTCTTCATTTTCTTGGTCTGCGACTCCTGAGCAGAGTCCTCACAGATCCAGTTCAGCTGGAAAGGTCTCACTTTTCTCTGCAGACCACAGGGAGCTCGGGGATTTGGGATTTCATCACCTCCCCTGCCGTTCACCTCCTGCCCCACATTCCCGGATCACAGCTAAGGCTGAGCTGAAAAGGCCCAGGGTTTCCAGGCTGGAAGGAGGGGGCTGTGCACCTGCACTTCCCCACTGCTCCCTGGGCACTGCTGGGATGCTGGGGGTGAGGAGATCACAGGAAAAGCAAACACAGCAGGAGCTGGGGTTTCACTACACAGGGTGGGCCGAGCATAACTCAGCAATGTGGAGCAAGAAAACCAAAACCAAAAGTGTTTCACTGAACAAACCCACAGCTTTCTCAGTGATGAGCAGGAGGGGTGTGGGTACCTGAGGCAGCCACGAAACACAGAATGTGCAGCACAAGTGACCACGCTGAAGTCAGAATTCAGCCTCTCAGAAATCCTTAATTCCTGTCATGACAACAGTGGGATGCTCCAAGAAGCTCAGTTGTCTTCAGGGAAAGATCCTCCTAATCTGCAAGTGGCTGTGAGAGGCATCCAAGTGAAGATCCTGCCCGAGGCTGTGCAGGGCACAGTGGGAGCAGGGAAAAGCAGCCCCATATCTTTTCCAATGACTCCTGGGCATTGCTGGCCCCTTCCCCTGAGCACGGGAGAATGAAGCAATGAGAAATCCTAGAAGTTTGTGGCCACACAGAGCAGCTCACAGGAACTTCATTAGGGCAGCGAGAGGTGAGTGAAAAAGGGGTGCAAGGAGCCAGGAGAGGGATGCAGGAGCCCAGGGGCAGTGAGGGAGCTGGCTTTGGGTGATCCAGCTGCTGGGAGGCAGGAGGTAGGAGGCAGGTGCCCGGCAGCCCCATTTCCTGCCATTACGTCCTGGAAAGCCCTGTGGGAGTTTCCTGTTGCTCAGCTCTTCAGGCTGAAGCAGCACCTGCCTCCCTTCCCCACATTGTGCTGGGCAGTGGGGGGAGGATGTCACTGGCCAAGAACTCCTTAGCAAGAAAATGCCATGAGGCTTCCAGCCCTTTTCCAGGCTGCTGGGCAGTGGCAAAGGCAAAACAATGTGTGGGAAAGAATTTGCCAGGTGTATCCTGCAGGCCAGAAAGGAAGCACCAGAGCTGGGCATGGGTGGCCAGACCTGGTCCCATGGAATGTGCAGCACCTCTGGAGGGAGCTCAGCAGGACCAAGACATGGATGTCAGCTGAGAGGAGGCTGCTCTTGAGGCTTGGCCAGGGAAAGGTCTGTGCGAGGTTGCAGTGTTGGAATTCCCGAGGCTGGACTGGAGCCCTGCAGAGGTCCTTCCCAAAGCTGGTCCTTCCGAGGTGCTGTGAGTCCCTGGAGCAGAGCATCTGCTGTCACAGTGACCCACTGTCCACATGTGGTGGATACACTCCAGGATTTCAGTGTTCAAACAGCACTGGGCTATTACTAAATCACCTTGCAGACCACCCCCATGTCCTATTTCATTTTCTCTTTCATTTCAGAACCAGGTCACTTCCACACCCCTCCTCCCCTGAACTCCAAAGCTCTCACTCCTGGGATCCCACAGCATCTTCAGCAGCTCCTGCTCCTGGGGTTTGGCTGAACCCACTCCTCTCCCCTTCACCTCTATTTTTTTGGTCGTTTTTCTTCCCCTCTCCCTCCCTGCAGCCGAGGGAGCAGCTGCTGTGGAAGCTGCAGAAGGCAGCAGCTTTCCATCAGCTCTGACAGGAGCAGCAGGGCCCTGCTCCAGTTCCACCAGCAGATCCTTCCCCATGTCCATGGCTGGAGGGATCCCCATCCAGACACCAGGGAATGCACCCAGCAGCTGCAGACAGGTCACTGGGAGGACACCTGGGGCTCTGGGAGAGCCCAAGCACACGAGCAGTGACAAGCAGGATTAGTGTCCTGTGACATTTCAGCTGCTGGTTTTGGGCAGCCACACAAACAGCTTTGTTCCCTGCTCTGGGGGCCAGCCCTGCCCCTCCCTGGAGCACTGGGCTCCCTGTCCCATCAATCCCAGGCAGGAGGGGAAATGGAGCAGCGTGTCCATCCACCTGCAGCTCAGCCTCACTTGTAGGGCCACGTGTCCCAGTCATGCCTGGGCACCCCTGGCTGCTCTGGGACAGTGCTTCCATCTCCCTGGAAACCTTGGGGTAGCTGTGTTCCCTCTGGATGTCACTGGGAGGGAATTTCTCCTCTGATTCATTCCACTTGGCTTTGCAGGAGGACGTGGCCATCCTGCGCTGCTGTGACAGGGCATGAAGGGTGGGAAGTGTCCCTGTAGGATGCTGAGGAGGAGACAGGAGGAGGAAGAAACTGCAGAACACATCCATGAAAATCACTGAATATCCCCTTTCCCCCCGTTCTGCTGGAAGTTCATGGCAGTGAGGGGGTGAATGTGATGGGCCACACTGATGGCACCTGGCTGGCACTGGGGTGGGTCACAGGCACAGCAAGGGGCCCAGCACAAGATGAGCCCAGATCCCTGTGCTCCGAGTGTGGCCCATGGGGAATAAGTTCCCGGATGCAAGTTTGTCTCTACCAGGTTGTTGTAGTTCACGTTAACTGTTTGTTTGTTAATGCTTTATGTGTTTGTCAACTGTAAATGTTCCAGCTGTCTGTCCTTTCCCTTTCCCGGTACCCACCGTGTATCCATGCCCAGACACAATGCCCCCAGTTGTTTGTCCCTTCGCGGTTGCCGTACCTGTGCTTTGTATCCACGCCCACCTCCCCGGTGCCATTTAAAGGATGTGCAACCGCAAGTGCTCATGGGACACAACTCAGAGTTAAAAACCCCTAAAACAACGAGCCCAAATAACTGAGAATAGTGTTCCCGGGCAGGAAATTAGTGAAGAGAACGAATTTACCATCCGGAGCTGCTATGTCCCATCGCCATGATCAAACAGCATCTGTCCAATATGGCCTCCCTTGGCTATGAGGAAAAGTTGTTTTTTACAGACGCCGTGAGAACCGAAGGCCCAGATTTGCCCAAGGACAAAGCTGCGATCCTGCTCCTTTGCGTGGGACAGCGGGATCAGCGGTGCTGTGTGCAGCCCTTCGGGTTCCCCTCCCAAAGCTGCCTTTAGTAGTAAAGTGCAGTGCTGCTTTAAAGGAGCGGGTCTGCTGGCTCGTTCTTTTCATGTCCCACCTGGAGAATCACCTGCCTTGGCCTCTGCCAGTGCTTTGTCTAATGCAGCACAAGGTGCCACTGATCTCCTTGGTGGCAGTGACACAGTGCCAGCTTCTGCTCAAGTCTGTCCCCACCAGAACCCCCAGGTCCTGTTCTGCAAATCCTACTCAAGTGGGAGAGGAATAACAGGGAGAGAGAGATTGGCCAAGTGCACAGATCCTTCTCTGAGAAGAGATGGGATTTTGGTGCCTCTTCAGAGAGTGCTGAAAGGGAAGAACTGTGTGAGTTTGTCCAGTGCTGCTGCAAGGGCAGCTTTGGAATCATGGAATCAGAGACTGGATTGGGTTGGAAAGGTCCCACTCATCCAGTGTCACCCCTGCCATGGCAGGGACACCTCCCACTGTCCCAGGCTGCTCCAAGCCCCAATGTCCAAGCTGGCCTTGGGCACTGCCAGGGATCCAGGGGCAGCCACAGCTGCTCTGGGCACCCTGTGCCAGGGCCTGCCCACCCTGCCAGGGAACAATTCCTGCCCAATATCCCATCCAGCCCTGCCCCCTTATCCTGTCATTCCACTCCCCTGTCCCAAGTCCCTCTCCAGCTCTCCTGGAGCCCCTTCAGGTCTTAGAGGGGATTTTAGGCTTTCCCCAGGTCCTCTCTTCTCCAGGCTCAACAATCCCAATGCCCTCATTCTTTCCTCCTGGAAGAGCTTCTCCATCCCTCTGATCATCCATGATCTCCTCTGGAATTGTTCCAACAGCTCCGTGTCCTTCCTGTGCTGGGGACCCCAGAGTTGGACACAGCTCTCCAGGAACTGTGAGGGAAAGGAAGAGCTTTGAGCAATTCCAGAGGGACAGAAACACAAAAAAGAGCAAATGGACTTGGACCAGCTTTTCCTATTTAGACTCATTTGTTACGGAAGTATCCGAAATGCTGGAAGCTGGAAAGCTTCAACAAGCAAAAGCTGCTGCCAAGGCTTATGTTTTCCTGCAATGTTTGACCTTTAGCTCCAGAAGTCACACAATTACATACAATCCTTCATTTTTGCTAAATAAAAATATTGTCAGAACAGAGAAAGAGCCTTTCACAGAAAAATAAAACATAAGAAAGGACCTGAAAACATGGAAATGGGAAAGGAAAGAAAACCCCAGGGTGTGTTCCCCGAAAAGACAACACCCTGTTAAAGCCAAATTTGTGGTCTGGGTGAATGTGTCATGGGTTTCAACCACGTCATGGTTGGCACAGTGGATACCAGCAGCCCTGGGAGCTGCACACTTCAGTCTGGAAGTTCAGTCTGTGAGACAAACACATTTTTGCTCCATTTCTTCTCCTTTTTGTATCTTCAAAAGTGTCCAAGGGCTCAGAGCAGCCTGGTCTAGGGGAACATGTCCCTGCCCATTGCACTGGATGAGCTTTAAGGTCCCTTCCAACCCAAACCACTCTGTGCTTCTATGATTTTATAATCACTGCATTAAATAAAACCCCAGAATGCCTAGAGGGGAATATTCTATATCCTCCCTTCTTTATGAGAAATGAGAGCGAGCCAAATAAATTATACCTGCAGCTAAAAAAATGATTTCAACTAATTGTAGAATGTCATCTTTTTTTTCACCCCTCTCAAAAAAATCAGGTCACCAGCAAATGAGAGCTCCAATTTTTCTCTTTGTAGTCACATTCCCAGCAGCTCTGGAGGGGATGAGGAGCAGCAGGACCCACCTAACCCAGCTCAGCTCCTGGGGCTCCCCTGCCAGCACCCACACACCCAGGCTGGGGAGGCAGGAGAGAGGGAAAATGGAATTTTATCGAAAGGTGGCACACTCATGCACTGGAAAGGCCCCAGGTATGACCCCAATGAGGTGCTGAGGGTGATGAGCCCAACATTTGGATCTCAGGAAAGTGAGAGCCAGGCTGGTTGGAATTTACCTCCTTTAAAACTGACAGAAAATCAACGCCCAGAATGGAATTTCACTGCTTTGCAGTGCTCCTGCCCGGGCTGGAGCCCTGGCTGTGCATTCCCTGTGCTCCCATCCCACTGGGAGCCCCCTCGGAGGCTGGGCTGGGCAGGGGGGAGGCACAGGAGGGACCCTCGGGCATGGCCAAGGCACATGAACCATCACGGGGCTGAGGAGCCCTCCAGCAGCCACAGCTGCAGGAGCCATGAAAAGCTCCAAAACCAGACCCATTCTGCCAACTAAAGATATTTCTGCAGCCCCAGCACTGGGTCCCCCAGGAATCCCGTCCACCTCCCCTCCCTGGCACGAGGTGGGCACGAGCATTTGGGGCCCCAAAGCCAACGTGAAGCTCTCCCCATCTTTCCTTTGTCTGTGTGCAACATCCGGCTGGGGGAAAAAGGATTTCTCCTTTGCTATTTTCCTTTTATTTAGAGAATTGCAGATCAGGATGGGGGATTACAGTTGGAGTTAATCTTGGGGAGGATAACGACGAGTTTAGGGCTGAGCTTTAATTAGAAATGGGTTACTTTGGAGGTTAAAATATACAATTAGGTTTTTCTTTGTGTCTGTAGGTTTAGATAAGTTTTAGGGTTATATCTATGGGGATGATTAAACTCAAGGACTTAGATTTTAAATTTCAAGAGATAATTGCCTTTGGGCTGGAATTAAATTTGAAATAATTTGAAGGATTAGGCTGGTATTAAGGTTAGATATGATTAACCATTGCATTATAGTAGATTACTGTTAAATAGAATCTCAGGCTGATTTAGGAGTTCAGTTTGAATCTAATTATAATTAGGGCTGTTATTTGACATAGACACTGATTCCTGATCAGGGGAGAGATGAGAATTTGCATCAGGGTCTCTCTGCAGCTGCATTTCCAGTGGATGCTCCTGATTTGGGACTCCCCACGAGGAGAGGAAGCAGAAATTTCTGTGACCCAGGAAACCCCAAATCCCTGATGCCACCAAGAGCAGCTTGGGGCTGTGCTGGCTGCAAGATTGCTTTGTTTGCAATCCCTATTTCTGTTTTATGAGCACAGGAAGGAGAAACAGAGCATGGTTTTGTTTATAGCACGTTGACACTTTCCCAGGTTTCCAGCCATTCAAGCAAGGCAGGGGAAAGATCTGATCATTTAAATCTATTTTCCATTCTCTGCCTAAGCCTTTATGAATAAAACCAAAGATTGTTTTTAGAAATAACTCTCCTCCATATATAAATCCAACTTTTCTGTGTAAAAAAAACCTCTCTTGATGTTTAGTCAGTGCTGTTTTATTCAGTTGCAGTAAAAGCAGAGAAGAGAAGCCTCAGTCGGCTGTTTATTACCAGGGATGTTATTTGTACTTTACAGGATGCATTTTCTGTCAGAATTTGTAAAATATTAATCAAACAAACAGAAAACAGTACAGAAACTACAACTTGAAATGAAGGTGATTTCACAGCAACACTAAATCCATAATGGCACATTCCCCATCTTTTTTCTGTCAGCTATGCCACTTAAATGCTTCATTTACAGGAGGTTTGCTTTTGTTTTGGTATTTCTTGACATTTTATTGTCTCGGTTTCATTGAAATGAGAACAAAGCAGAGAAACTCTCTGTGAATAACAATGTTAAGAAGCAATTAGCCAGTAGAAATCAAAACACACGATGCTGCCATTGGAGTGACAAGGCTCGTGCAGGGGAGGGGAGAGCTGCACTGCAGTGGGGGCTGTTCAAACCCTGCACCACGTCCTGCCACATCCATCCCACTCCCTGGGGCTCCTGGCTCTGTTCCCATTTCCTCCCAGGCTGCTCATCCAGGCCGTGGCCAAGGGAAGGAATCAGAGACAGGGCTCTCACATCTACCTGGCCCCAGGGCACACCTGGGAGTCACCTGGGGCTGAGGGACACGGCCCCAGCTGGGAAAGCTGAGTCCTCTTTGGGAAAGCTGGGTCCTCTTTGGGAAAGCTGGGTGCTCCTTGGGAAAGCTGGGTGCTCTTTTGGAAAGCTGGGTGCTCCTTGGGAAAGCTGGGTGCTCCTTGGGAAAGCTGGGTCCTCTTTGGGAAAGCTGGGTGCTCTTTGGGAAAGCTGGGTGCTCCTTGGGAAAGCTGGGTCCTCTTTGGGAAAGCTGGGTGCTCCTTGGGAAAGCTGGGTGCTCCTTGGGAAAGCTGGGTGCTCCTTGGGAAAGCTGGGTGCTCCTTGGGAAAGCTGGGTGCTCCTTGGGAAAGCTGAGTCCTCTTTGGGAAAGCTGAGTCCTCTTTGGGAAAGCTGGGTGCTCCTTGGGAAAGCTGGGTGCTCCTTGGGAAAGCTGGGTGCTCTTTGGGAAAGCTGGGTGCTCCTTGGGAAAGCTGGGTGCTCCTTGGGAAAGCTGGGTGCTCCTTGGGAAAGCTGGGTGCTCTTTGGGAAAGCTGGGTGCTCCTCTCCTGCTCTGGACACACCAGGCACGATGTGAGCCCAGGATGAGCCTTTGTCGTGGTGAGGGAGGCCACAACAAAACTTTTGGGTTTGGTTTAAGTGGCAAAAAATAAAGGAGCAGGAACAATGGAGTTAGCCAAAAAGTGAAGAACTTTAATGGAAAATAAACCAGGGACAATGCCCAGAAACCAAACCCTGTACGGGGACAAACCCTGAGGACCCAAAACAAGGGGAGGGTGACAATAGATATACTTGGGGTGACAATATATCCAATATAGACCCTTGGGGGGAGAACTTTCTGGAACTATGACCATATAAGGGGAACGAGTAACCAATAGGGGACCAGGACTTGAACCAATTAACATAACAACGCTAAGGACTGTGGGAAGAACACTTAGGTTTGCCCTGACTATGCAAATGTTTCCCACAGCTTGAATTCAGTGCCTGGTCCTTCCTTGCAGTGTGGCTGACTCCGTGTCCCAGCCAGGCCAATCCCACAAGCCTTGGGAGCTGCAATCTCATGACAGAAAAGTTTTGCAACTCTTGTTCCCATGACCAAGATTCCAATGTTTTCCCACTCAGCTGTTTTTGCCATTAAATATTTTATACATTGTGATTTTTTTTTTCCATGAATGTGGGGTTGTCATAGCAAATCCCATCCAGCATTCGGATTTTGGGGCAGGATTTCCAAACTTTTGCTGAGTGCTGACAGCGCCTCTGCATTATATTGAATTTTGGGAATATTTGTTATGTTTGTGCTTCTGCAGGGGTTTCCTGTCTTTAGTACATAAAGGAACACTTCTTCATTAAGGTTTTCAAGATCTCCATGAATTCTCCCTCTGATATTTGCTAAAAGACCCTCAACAACTGCTGCATTTTACATTTTTCTGTAAGAAATAGATTGGGATTGATGTCACAGACCATATTTGGGCTGCATTAAAAGCTGGAGCTTGTCTGACAGATGCTTTTTATAGATTAAAAATTGTTGTCTAAGGGTGTATTGACATAGTCTTCAGGAAATTTTGGCAGATCATTGTACCAAAACAATGGCTGCATTTTTTTCTTTTTAATTCAGATCAGTTTTACCCAGCTGGAGCTGCTGCTCTGGCTCCTCTTCATTTGTGGGTTTTGATCTTGCACAGAATCACTGCACTTCATCAGAGACTCCACTTTGTATGTCAGGATCAGCTCTTTAATCTAAAAGGATCCACATTTCCCTTGCTTCAGGTACTCAAGTGTAGAACTTTGGTCCTCCTATGGGACTGTCCTTGCACTGGGATTTTCAGCACCCCCAGTCTGAAAAATACAGACATATGTTTGTTTCTTTGTGTTTACATTTATATATTTTACATTTTATGTAAGTATACAAATATATTTATTTATGTATAAAAGAAGATAAGGCAGCAGCTGAGCAGTGACATGGATGGCCAAGAAGTGAGATTGGGATGGGATGGGATGGGATGGGATGGGATGGGATGGGATGGGATGGGATGGGATGGGATGGGCCAGAAACTTCTGGTAAGGAATGGATAAAAAGCAGAAAAAAATCAGAAATGGTGGGAAAGGCAGGAAATGGGCTGGGTAGAACTGAGGCAAGCAGAAAACAAAGGTGGGCAGAGCTGAGTCTGCCCTAAAGCCCTTTAGGAGGAGCTTCACTGTGGCCTGAATGATCAAAAGGGTCTTTTCCAGCTGAGCCTTTGAGACTCCACAAGACCACTGGAGTCACTTGACGTAATCTGTTGGAACAAGAGACATTCCAGAAATAGTTTTCCAAAAGAAAAATACTGAGTTAATGCAACTTTTTCTTAACTCGGTGATGCAGCCGGGGGAGAATTTTCAGAGCAGCCCCAGGGGGAGCATCATTAACATCAGGCTGGTTTGTTGCCACACAAAGTTTTTCCTGCTTCTATTTCTGTTCTTTACTCCAAGTGGAATCCGTTCCTGAGGGGGGAGGAAAGGCAAGATCATGTTTATTTTATGCAAAAAGCAATCTTTTTTTACTTCACAAAAACAGCCCACTGGAACAGGACAGGGTCATTTCTGACATTTTTTCTTGGTACTGTTTAGCATTTGATCCAGTGCCTTCATGGGGCAGAGATGTGCAGGACAGAGAGAGGGACACAGTGAGGTGGATTTTACCCTGTGGTCCTGATCCTGGTGTCAATTCCTGCCACAGAGTCCAGATCCAGAGTGGAAGCCCATCAATTTTCATTTTTCGGGGATGAGCCACCTCCCCAGGAGCACAAGGGAATCCCCAGCCCTCTTTTCTTTCTCCAAGCCCCTCTATTTTTTGAGAACTCACTTATACATCACTACCCAGCAGCTCTTTGGAGAGAAAACTGGCTTTTTATACAGTCAGCTGAATGTTTTTACACAAATTTGAGGGCTTCTCTGCCTTTCTGGTCCAACAAGGACTTGTGCAGAGTTTAGTGTGGGTGAAAATAACCTGGAGATGGGAGAACGGGCTCTTTGGCTCTATTTCCACCGGCCAGGGCTCCTCATCCCAGGAGAGCTGTGCCCAAACTCTGTGTCCTCCCCCTTCTCTTCTGACAGATTTTCTTCTCACCGATCTCAGAGGGCTCCTGGAAATTTTTAGAAGACACTTTTCCCCAGGCTTCCCTGAAGGGGAAGCAGGCCACTCCTGAAATAGAGGTGACCTGGGTGGGAAATTAGTGTGGGGCTCGTGGTATTCCCAGAGTAGGAGACAAGGGCTGGATTTGTCCAGCACTGATCCCCAGGGAGCTCTGCCAGGATCAGAACTGCACTGGCCAGTTGTGAGGACTCATGGATAAAAATGCCAAGAGCAGGAAAATCCAGAGTGACCCTTTACTGCAATAACCTTGTAGTGTCCTTATAGACCTGCCACAGGTCTTGCTGCTCATTCCTCATGTGGGAACCTGGCCCAGGAAGGCAAGAGAAAGCAGAAAACCCACGGGTGTCACCTCCCTAGCACAGAGTCCCAGAGTCCAGTAATTCCAGAATCCCAGACTGGTTTGGGTTGGAAGGGACATTAAAGTCCACCCAGTGCCACCCCTGCCACACCTTCCACTGTCCCAGGCTGCTCCAAGCCCCCATGTCCAACCTGGCCTTGGGCACTGCCAGGGATCCAGGGGCAGCCACAGCTGCTCTGGGCACCCTGTGCCAGGGCCTGCCCACCCTGCCAGGGAACAATTCCTGCCCAGTATCCCATCGAACCCTACATTCTGCACCTGGCAGGTGCAGCCCTGTCTGAAATCCTGAGCACCATGGAGATGTCTCCTGTCACTTCTGGAGGACCAAGAGCAGCAGGGATGCTGGCAGGAATTCTGCCAGGGTGGGAGAAGCCTGGTAGGGGAGTGGGAGGAAGGAAGGGGTAATGGTGTGAGGCCTCCAGGGTCAGGACAAGCTGAATAAAGAGAATGTTTTTTAATTTCAACTTCCAAGTCAGGATGTTCCTGATTTACTTTGGCCAGAAACAGGGAGAACCAAAAAAGATTCACTCTGACCTTGATTTTATTTTTTTTTCTTTTTCTTGTTTCCTAAGCCTTTCCTAAGGTCATTGGCCATTCTGGGCAGCAGCAGCTCTGGAAAAGGAACTGTCTGGTTTTATGTGACTCCAGTCTGTCAGGGGATTTTCCACCATGCAGTGAAAGGCTCAGCCCTGCTTTGAGAGCAGGGACTGGGAAGGAGCATTGGAAAACATCTCAGTACCTGCAGGTGGGAACTCCCTGCATGTGTTATAAAGACCCAGAGCTGAATAAAGCAGCTGAGGCTGCCCTGGCCCCCAGCAGACCCCAGGGAGCTCCTCAGTGCCAGCTTTGAGGGTGCAGACACAGAGCTGCTCCTCAGCTGCTCTCAAAAGCCTCAGCCTGGGGATTTGGGGCCCTGGTGTCCCTCATCCCCTCCTGTCAGCACCCAGTGGGTCCCTGGTGGCCTCGAGCCCTGGCCCAGCTCCTGCTCCTCTGCCAGGCTCTGGGAAAGCTCTCCCACCATTAAGCACCAGTAGCTGCTGACAGCTCAGCTGGGAGGGGTCCCTTTTACACTTTTACACCCCCAGCCCAGAGCTGAGAGCCCTTCCCAGGCTCTGGGGTATCCAGTGCTCCTGGTGCTCTCCAGGGGGGTGCAGGAACCAGGCAGGAGCACACTGAGCCCCCAGAGGGCTTTGTGCCATCTGCCCAAAGTCACTGAACTTCGCTTTGTGGCTGAGCCCTCGAATGGCAAAAAAATTGGCCAAGGAGGGAAATAAAACATGGATTAAAATTCTCCCTGTGACCCAACTTTCCAGCACCTCTGACAAACAGGGCTGGAACCTGGCTCTGATCCCAAAGAGGGGTGTAAGGTCCTGGTTACTCCAGGTTAGCTGGATCTAGAACTCCAAGTATTTTCTTCCCTGCTTTAGAAATTGTAGTTTAGTTAAATTGTAATTACCCACTAGAAAAGTGAGTAATTAAATTACCAAGGGAGAATTTTCTCCCCCCAGAGCAATATTCTTACCCTAAACCATTTTGCTGATAGTTTGCTATTTTCATACTCCCAAAAAAAAACCTGAATGGGGGCTCTAAATGTGTTTGTCCTCATAATGAATCCTGAGCTCAGCACTGAACAGGCTGCCTTGCCTTGCCTTCAAAACATTTATTCCTCTGCAGGCTTGGTTACATTTCATGCCTGGCTGCAGCAGTGATAATGTGGCTCTGTTTGTGCCCATCAGCACAGCTGGGATCCCACTCCTTTGGACTGTAAATATCTCTTAAAAAGAACATCTGCCACGTGGAAATCCAAGCATGGTAAACAGCAGCAGGAGGGGAAGCTTGGGAGACTGGTGGGGTTGGGAGGAAAACATTGAGAGCCTAAAGGCATAAAGGAATTTTTAGAGGAAGGATTAATTAAGGAAATTAAGGAATTTTTCACTTTTTCCATGTGAAGGATCAAGGTAGGTTAAGGTTAGGCACTTTCAAAGGGTGGAGGTGCCACCTCTAGAGGGTCAGGTAGAATTAGAGCAGATAAAATATTTTAGTTGGAGATGGAAGGAAGCTGTGACCTCGTTGTCATTCCTGACACTTGGTGAGATGAGTCCCAGAGCTGGAGTGAGGCTTCTGATGGAAATATTTAAGGCCTTGGGATGAAGGCTCTGAGCAACCTGATCCAGTTAAAGATGTCCCTGCTCACTGCAGGGGGGTTGGACTCGATGGCCTTTAAATTCCAACCCAAACTTTCCTGTGATTCACCGAGATTTCAACATTTCCTTTCCAACCATGCACGGGGAATGAATTTCTATTTGTTTTCCCTCATAAGTTTATTTGCCAAGAAATTATCTCATGTATTGATCGAATTCCTGACTGTGACACTGGAGATTACCAAATCCCCTGTTTCTGCACCTGTAATTTCCTGTGGGAAGAAGTTTGTTTAATGGATGTCTCAGCACCTTGCTCAAGGCCTGACCCACAGACAGCACCTTCTTTGGAAATGGCTGGGAACCAGGGAACAAACAGTTTGGAGAATCCCTGGCCTGGCTGGGGCCAGGCAGTGTCACAAATGGGAATCTGCGGGTCAGCACTTCGAATTTCACTTTCTGTAGACACTTGGATTTAGGGAAACTCAGAGTAAATATTTGCTTTAACTTTCCACTGGTCAATATTTACTGATTCTGTCAATAAAGCCTGATGTTCATTGGAGCAGAAGGCTGCACTTGTTGGAACAACAGAGATTCTCTTCCCAAACAGGTGTCCACAGGAGCAGGAGGCAGAACAGCCCATGCAGCAACATCTGGGCTGCCTTCAACATCTGGGTTGGCAAAGCAGAGGAGACTCCAAAAAACACACAGAGCTTCAAACACAGGCGAGCAAAACTCCAGCAGCTTTGTCACTGCTGTGAAATGAGGAATGTTCCTCTGGACCTTCCCAGCCTTTGCCAGGCTGCAGCTGAGAAAGGTAAAAGTGTCCTTTGTCCCCTTGTGAGGGCATCACCCTCCCCAGGACCCGTCTCTGGCTCAGGCTGGTGTCTCCTGTGCCCTGTGCTGCCCAGGCCGTGATCTGATGGTTTCATCTCCCTTCTCCATCTCTCTTTGATACCCAGGAGCTGCCCCAGCAATGCTGTCCAATGCTGGATGTTCCCAGCTCCTGCTCGGGGCTCCAGGAAAGGTCAGCCCTGGTTTGCCCTGCCCTATCCTGAGGACCTGATCCAGCTGTGCACTGTCCCTTCCCCTGTGCCATGTGAGTGTCACTGCCTGTCACATCGACCCAGGAGCTGTTCCCACTCCTCCCATCCCTCCATTCCTGACCACCTCACCCAGGGTGTCTTTGGCTTTGGGAGAGGACTGAAGCAGCCCCTGTGCAGACCAGTTTACACTTCTGCCCTGGTGGATCCTCAGTTTTGAGTTCAACAGCTTCCAGACATGAGGTGCCTAAAGAGACAGCATCAAGGAGATGTCTGAAAAATGCTGCATCAATATCCAGATCTGTGCCAACACCTCCAGAGGCATTGGCCCAAATCCTGGGGGTCTGAGCTCCCAATCCCATACAGAAGGGCTGCTTGGAGACAGCTCTGCAGTGCAGAGATGCTCCTGGGATGGTGAATGTTTAATCCCTGTTCCCAGCAGGTGCAGCAGCACTGGGCCCCAGTGGGGCTGAGGTACTGGTGCAGGTGCCAGCACAGGTGTCCCAGTGCACACACAAACACCTCTGAGAGCTGTCCTCAGCCCAGCACTGTCTGCTTGATATGCTGCTGCAAAAACCCCAAATTCAGCATCAACTCTGTCTCCAGGACACCTCCGTGGGCCAGAGGATTCCTTACCTAAACAAAGGGCAGCTGGTTTTCCAATAGATCGTTCAGGAGCCAGGAGGAATTTGATTCCAAACCTCATTTATAAACCCTGTGCTGAAGCCTCATAAACCAAACCAGCCCTGGCTGTGTCAAATAATTATTTTAAGGAGATTTGTTACAGGCTCGAGCAGAGGCTGCAGCCTCCAACTGCATTATTGGGATATTTAATCCATTCTTGTGAGGAGCAGAGCACAGAAAGCAGCACACAGAGACAGGAGCTGGACTGCTGCCAGTGCCAGAGGACTGGAGAGCTTCACTAAGGACTTGATTTGCTCCCTTGGGAGTGGGGATGGCTCTAGGGGAGGCATCCAGGGCTCTCTGGATTACAAAGAGAAGAGCTCTGTGCACTCTTGAGTACCAAAAACCCGGGGTGAAGTCAAAGTTGGGGAATTACAACTTCACCAAAAAACCTGGGAAAAAGGAATACTCTGCTGCTCATGGATGCTCCTTTAGGGAAGGGACAAAGGCAGTGGGATGAATTCTTCCCTCTCAGTGTGAAGCTGGAGCTGTTTCCTGTCCCAGCCTGTGGTTTCTGGCTGGACCCTTCCCAGGCTCTGCACTTGACTCTGGGTCCAGGGACCTGCTTGGCCCAAGGCCTCGTGCCTGGGTCACCACTGAAGCCACCACACACACCACACCTACTCCCAACTCTTTTCCCTTTTTATGATTATTTTCTCTCTTCCTCTCCCCTCCCCAGCACCCCAGTGCTTTCAAACACTATTTCAAAATGACATTTGGGCCAGACCTTCAGTCCTCCCCTCCAGAGGACTCTGAGCAGAGGGATTGCTGCCCCCCTGCTCTTTGGGATCTCCAGCTTGGCTGCAGCCAGGGCAGGAAAAACCCAGGAGAAATCTCCATGCCATTGCATTTTGGCCCTGCCCTGATGCTGTCCTGTGGAGGTGCAGGTGGATGGATGTGTGTGATCCCTCTCCTGCAGGCACAGAAGAGCCATGGAGGAGTCCCAAAGGGTTTCTGGTGTTCCCCAGGTGTTATTCCCAGCCCCAGCCCTCCACAGGCTGGAGCAAAGATGGGCACGAACATCGCCATTGTGCTCCCAGCGCAGAACTTGGCCCTGGGCTCCTGCTCCGAGGCTGTGACGAGCACAGGGGCACTGGGACCCTCCATGGGCAGTGCTGCACGGAGGTTCTGGGGGTCCACTGACTACAGCCTTACAAAATCCACCGGGAGCAGAGCCCTGGCTCTGCCTGGCAGGGCAGGTTTGCTGTGACACTCAGAGGAATCACTGCCAGCACTTGTTGCTCGTTCCTGCAGCATCCATCCATGCCCAGGAGCTGCTTCCCTGCCACCAGCACCACAGCGCATCCCACAGCCCCGCGGAGCCAACGAGCCTGTGCTGTTTGAAAACAAAGGACAAAATTGGTGCCATTACAGATAAACGCAGCTGGGAGTGGGATAAAAATCCTCACACAGCGAGAAAGGGGAAAGTGAGCAGGGAAAAAGTCACAAGGAAAGCTGGAGATTCCCAGCTGGAGAACACATGGGCAGCTGAGAGAGCTGAGGCAGGGAGATAAAAGCAAAGCCCTGGGTGTGCTGCTGGTGCTGGGGGGGCAGAAATGCAGGTGCTGAAAGTCAGGGAGCCACGTCCCAGCCCAGTCACTGGGGTGGCTGCAGCGAGGGGAGCCCTGCCTGCCCCCAGATGTGCCCCTGGAGTTACTGAGCTGCCCAAAATTGCAGAGCTGCTGTCTCTCCTCAGCTTGGCACCAGTGTTAGGTCGGATGCTGGAGGTGGTGGCTTCACTGCTGGGGTAACACCCGGGTACCAAAGCAGAATCTGGGCTGTGGAATGTGAAGTTGCATCCACTGGAAATTGAAATTCCAGCTCAGGCAACATGAGTGAAAATCTTTCTTCTGCTCTGAAGCGTGTGGGCAGCATGAGTTGGAGAGAGAGGGACAGAAAAGTCGATGGGGTTTTTTATTTATTTTGGAAGCGAATTCCTTTGATGTGCAGCTGAGCGTGCCAAGGCTGTGAGTCAGGATAACCCCCCGAACCAGCAGCGAGGCACCCGCGTGTCCCGCTGCGTTTCCTTTGTGTTCAGCAGCCACCAGGCAGGACAGGAGCCCAGCAGCCCCCGTGTCCCGGCCGTGGCCGAGACTCCGAGATCCGCTGCTGTGTTTCGAGTGCTGCTCTATCCAACGAGCCCAGTAGGAAGGCAGATGTGGCCGATGAAAAGCGGCATCAGCTGCCAGGGCCAGCCCGAAAGCTCCAGAACATTGTCCCGTGCTGGGGCTGATCCCAGCGCCTCCATCCCGCACCGCATCCCTGCGGGATCCGATCTCGGCATCCCCCGGCTGGATGCTCGGAGGGAGCGGGGCTCGGGCACGCCGGGAATCGTGTCGAGGGGACGCTCCGCTGTCTGCGGGCCGAGCACGGACCGATCCTCGCTGGAAGGCAGCGGTGTTAATGAGTGGCGGCGTTAATTGCGCCGCCCCATTGTCCCCAGCTCCGTGTCCCTGTCCGCACCTGCAGCGAGTCACGGGCAGCTCCAGAGCCTTCCTGAACGGGCCACACCGAGCTGGGATGTCTGGGCACGCTCCCAGGGGCTGGGGCTGCTAATTGCTCCTGGGTTTTATAGAGCTCGGGGCTTTTTCCGGGATTTTGGACATCTGTCTGCTTGTGATGGCTCCGAGAATGGTTCCCACTGCAGGCACAGCTTTGAAGCTGTGGGATCGCAGGAAGCTTCAGGAAGCAGATGGATTTAACTGACAAATTGAAGCTCACTGAGTTTTCATTTAATTAACTTTTAATTGGCAAATTCGGGGCTCACGCATTTTTAGTATAATTAGCTGCTTAAATTAGCTGTTAACAGAGGTTTAAATTTAGAAGCAGGCTTTTTATAAACCGTGTCTGGGTTTATACTGTATCCATGCTGTGATTCCTTTTCTGCCAAATGCTTCAGCTCCAGCACACCAAAGGATGAGGAGGTTTGGAAGCCGCTACAGGAACTGAGAGCAAGAAAAATGAGATGCACAATTCCACAAGGATTTTCCCTAATGTTTCTGTGTGGGCTTTCTGATCACTCTGCACCATCAGATGTGGAGGAACAAAGGAGGATCAGAAAATGAAGGAGGAGAGGAGAGGAGAGGAGAGGAGAGGAGAGGAGAGGAGAGGAGAGGAGAGGAGAGGAGAGGAGAGGAGAGGAGAGGAGAGGAGAGGAGAGGAGAGGAGAGGAGAGGAGAGGAGAGGAGAGGAGAGGAGAGGAGAGGAGAGGAGAGGAGAGGAGAGGAGAGGAGAGGAGAGGAGAGGAGAGGAGAGGAATCACTCCTACAAACCCAATTGTCTCCCTCAGACCTAAGAAGCTCCATGAAGTCCTTGAAGTGGGTCCCTCACACCCTGTTTGGTTGCTGGAAGGAGAGGGGCATGGAGAGAACTTCAGGCCACCTGGAAATGTTGATCTTGGACGTGTTCTTCAAGGCTTCTGAGCTCCTAATAAAAAACAGCTCCATAAATTGGGATGGATTGGGTCGAAGGCTGAGCTGCACTGAAGGAAGAGTTCCCAGCAGTGGGGTGTATAAAAGCATTTAAACAAGTCCCCCCCCCAAAAAGAGAGAATCTTTTGATTTTTGCAGTTGAAAACAGGAGAAAACTCAGCAAAGATGTCAAGGAGGTGATGATACAGCTGCGATTTGTTCCTTTTTTCAAGGCTGCATCTGTTTACTATTTTAAGAATAAATTCACAAGCAGAGTGGGCAGATCTATATCGTTCCTAATCCCTCAGATTAAAGGCACCAGAGAGGGCAGAGCAGCCCAGCCAACAGTGAAGGCTAAAACCTTCTCGGGCCAGGGCTGGAAAATGCAAATCTGCTCCTTCCTCAGCAGGAATAAACTCTGCATTTTTCTTCTCTTTGCTAAGTTCTGTATAAATGGAACAAAAATATGTTGTGGAGAAATGACCTTTCCCCAAACTGAACAAGAAAGGCATGGTCAGGTCTCTGCTCTTTCCTGGTAAAAAGGTCGAAAAATATTTTAGGAACTGCAGAAAGAATGGAAATGTGGCTAAGTGGAAATTCAAGTGGAGTAGGAAACAATAGCATGGATTAGGTCATTCCCTGCAAGAACAGGGGGGAAAATGTCAGGGATTTGAGTGCTCTGGGCCTTGGTTTCCTCTCCTGTTGTGAGCAAATGAGGACCAAGCTCTCAGGAATTGAACTGGGGGGACATGAGAGCCCCCAACACCATCCCTAGGGTCACAGAGGGGCTTTGGGGCTGGAATGGTTCCTCCAGGAGGAGACACATCCATGGGAAGTGGCACAAGCCAGCATGTCTGAGAGGAGCAGCTCTGCCTATTCCTGCTGTGAGGAAACTTCTGGGGGCCCTGGGGAGCCTTCATCCCTCCATCAATGGCCCCACATTTGATTACTGCACATTAAGTGCACACTCTCAGTAGCCTCTGGCTGTCATCTGCCCCCAGCACTCCCTCCAGGATTTAGGCTGACAGACAGACACCAACTGTCCAGAAGCCTCCCACACAAAGCGTTTGCCAAGGATTTCCACAAAATTTTAAAAACCTAGTTCTAGGAAAAGCTCTGATTTCTGCAGAAATGTTGAAAAATTGGGAGGGGAAGTTATTTTTCTTCTGAGCAAAAGGGAAAAAAATGTAGGTATTTTCACTGTAATTTCCTTTAGAAATGTCTACAGCTATTGCTGGAATTTAAAAAAAAAAACTTTTCCAGACCCTGTGGGTTATGGGGTCACAGTTTCTCCGGCTCAGTGGCCCTTGGGGAGCAAAAATTGGTCCTGGCACAGGGTGCCCAGAGCAGCTGTGGCTGCCCCTGGATCCCTGGCAGTGCCCAAGGCCAGGCTGGACATTGGGGCTTGGAGCAGCCTGGGACAGTGGGAGGGGTCCCTGCCATGGCAGGGGTGGGATGAGCTGATCATTAAGAACCTTTCCAACCCAAACCAGGGCAGAGAGAGGAGTTTCATCCCCATCAAGACAGGAGATCCCTGCATTCCAGGCCTCCTTTCCCCAGGCATTGGCCTTATTCCCTCACTGGCTCATTCCCACACAGATTTTGGCCAAAACTGAGGAGCCCAAAGTGCCTCCACTGTGCTCCAGTGCAGCCCAAACTCTCCTGCTCTTGTTCCACCCTCATTTCCTTGCTGGGAGCTTTGCTCTCTCTCTCTGTCAGCTGCCAGGTTATTCCCAGCCCAGTATTCCCAGTTTAGCTGTCTTTCCAAGCTGCAGGAAGGAGAATGTGGGACTCTGCGAGAACAGATGGGCAGATTGGAGCATGAATGGAAACCTTTGCCATTGAGGAGCTGAAATCCCACCCCAGAGCCCTGCAGGGCAGGGAATTACCCTGCAGCAAGGCTGGCATATGGGAAAAATCCTCCTTGTCAGGGAGGCATGAGCAGAGCTCCAGCTGTTTGCAGGGAACCTCTGCACCTGGCCAGCCCAATAAATCTGTCACAAACTCAGCAGCCACCGACTGCCAGCGCAGCAGGGTGGCTCCTCCCGGGCTATTTGCACATCCTGCCCACAGGAAATGTGCCCAGAAAGGATTAAAGCAAGGCCACACTTCATCAATTGATCCCATCCTGAGCCTTTCAGCCCTGCAGTGAATCAGCATCCAAAGGGAGGAGCCAAAGGGAGATTTCCTAGGCAGTCTGAAAGGGAATAAACTGCCAGGTTAAAATGCCGTGTTTATCAAACTGAGCGAGACACTCCCCTGCTCCTACGTGATTTCAAATAAATTAGAAGCCCATCTGCTGTGCTTGGTTCCAATAAATTAATTACTTCCAAGGGTGACGAGTTTTTGCAACAAGGTAATTATCAAGCTAATAATAAAGGCAGAGGTTGGGCCCTCAACAGGAGCAGGTTGCTGCCACTGCAGCTGGGTGTTCCTGAGAATCCCTCGGGATCCTGCCCCAGGGCCGCCAGGACAGGGATGCAGGTTGATAAATTGATAAATAACTGTGACATCACTGGGCTGTGTTCAGGAGCTGCCAGGATGGGCTCCCAGGGTGAGCTGGGATCCAGAACCCCCCGAGCCTGGGCTGAGCCCCCAGCGTGGGCAGCAGGGGAGGGGATTCTGCCCCTCTGCCCTGCTCAGGTGAGACCTCACCTGCAGAGCTGCCCCTGGAGCCAGGCTGGCAGAGCTGGGGGTGCTCACCTGGAGAGGAGAAGGATCCAGGGAGAGCTCAGAGCCCCTGCCAGGGCCTGAAGGGGCTCCAGGAGAGCTGGAGAGGGACTGGGGACAAGGGATGGAGGGACAGGACACAGGGAATGGCTCCCACTGCCAGAGGGCAGGGCTGGATGGGATATTGGGCAGGAATTGTTCCCTGGCAGGGTGGGCAGGCCCTGGCACAGGGTGCCCAGAGCAGCTGTGGCTGCCCCTGGATCCCTGGCAGTGCCCAAGGCCAGGTTGGACATTGGGGCTTGGAGCAGCCTGGGACAGTGGGAGGTGTTGGAATAAATTGGAATAAATTGGTCCTTAAGTTCCTTTCCAACCCAATCCAGTCTCTGATTCCATGATTCTATGAAAAATTGCTGCTCTATATCCAATAAGGATTGGGCTGATTTAATGATCAAACAAAAATAAAGTGCCTTCAAGGGAGGAAAGGAGAGGCTGAAACTCTCTTGAAGCACCTCTCACCAGAAATAAAGGGACCCCAGGGACAGGGAAAAGGAGTTTCCATGGTGCTTTCCAGGAAAGCACGCTGGAAAGTCTGATTTTCCTTATTGGGAACCTCCTCTATTGGGAAGCTTCCTGGCTGTTATACAAGCAAACTCTCACTACAAAACTTTCCTTTCCCCACTGAGGTGTCCACGAGGCTTCTCCAAGTGCTGCTGCAGCTGCACCAGGCAGGACAAGCAGCAGGAGAGCTTTCTGAAGTGTCCAGATAATATTCCTGCCACTTCTAAAAATGCCCAGTGCCATGGAGACAGCTCCAGCCTGGCCCAGCCCAGTGTTTCTGTGCTGGCTGGAACCTTTCTCCTTGGCTGCCTCATTGCTAAGGGCTGCTCATGTGCAGGCCAAGGACTTCTTTCCCACATAGCTCATAGCCAAAAATATGATGAATCAGGGTTTGGGGTGATTTATCTCCATTTCAGTCACTCCTAACTGTACTTTCTATTTCTAGCACCCACTGTCATTCAGGAAAATCTTGTAGGTGTCCAAAGACACCATGACTCACACTCTGGCTCTCCCAGACTCACACTCTGGCTCTCCCAGCTCTCATGAACAGTTTTCACTCCGATTTTGGGATCCTGGCTTGCAGCAAGTGGCTCTCTGGAGCCAGGCCCATGACTGGGGAGAAGGAAAATGCTTGGTTTCCTATGAGTCAGCCCAAGCATTGTGGTTTGTGTTGTCATCATTAACACATCTAGGCAGCTGGAGTTATTTTAATAAACTTGGATGATGATAATGGTTTTAATAATGGTTTTAGGTGTTAATTCCCATCCTCTAGGAAGTCTTTTCCTTTGATTTGTCAAGGTTGAGTGAAACCCAGATCGTTGGAAGCCAATGATCTCCTCTGAGGAGGGCCCAGGGTTTCACCTCACACATGTTCTTCTCCTTCTCCTCCTCCTGCCTGAGCTGTGCTGAGCTCTCATTTGCTGCTCTGCAGAGATCTGGCAGCCACCTGGTGAGCATCACAGGGAGAGGAGGATTGGGAATGCAGGCACAGCCACCCCCAGCCTGCAGCACCTGTAAATGAAACAGGGATCTGGATCCAAATAACAACTCCAGGGCTGCAGGTAACCCTCGGTGCCAGCTCCCTGTGCTTTCCTTCACTGGAGCTGCAGCCAGAGGGGTCATCCTGAGTGGAAGTACAACCAGAGGGGTGACTTGGGAATGCAAGCTCCAATTCCCAAGGGCTTTTCCCTCTTGGAGGCTCAGGTGGATGAAGTTCCTCAGCAGGGATCCAACAACGATGCTCCACAAGCACAGCAGAGCTCAGGGCGAGGCTGTGCAGACAGAGAGGGGAATTTTATCTGAGATCCAGCTGATCTCACTCCTTCTCAAACACCCCCAAACTCAACACCAGCTAGGCCATGGCACACACAGCTCCTCTGGCAGCCAGTTTTGGGTGGCCATCACAGGATCCCCTGCAGCTCTCCCCTGCTCACAGCACACTTACCATTGTTGTACACCACAGTTACACCTGGTGGGAGTGGGAGGGGTGGAGAAGGTCCCCACAGGGATGGGGACACGGCTGATGTGGTACCCATGGTGCTGCTGAGGAGGGATGGCTGGAGCAAGAGGTTTATGGGGGAATGTTCTGGTTGAAGGACTTGTAAGAATGTAGGACACACCTTAATAGACTTCTCAAGGAGTTTTGGGGAGGATTTGACTTTGAACTTCCTTTTTAAAAATAAGAAATGGCCTACATAGGACTGAGTTTAAAATTATGCAAGTATCCCCCGGTAATGTATAGAGCAGCAGGAAACCCCAGAATAGCATCAGAGAGGGATTTGTGCCCTCAGCAGAGACCATCTGCAGAGGAGAAACTGAGCTCCTTTGGAAAATCCATGTTGGATCACTGGGAAAGGAGAGATTCTGCTGGCCTGTCAAGGACTCTGGGCTGACTGTACAGAGTGGGTGTGCTGAGTGAAATCTGCAGGGCAGGTCCTTGGCCACACTGGGGCACATCTGAGGTCCAGAAGGAGAGTGGAGGAATTGGCCAGAGCAGGAGTGTGGGGAGAGCCCACCCAGCGCCTCTGGAGGCTCAGGGCAGGAGCTGCCCTCAGGCAAAGTGCCCTGGAGGAGCATCCCTGCCCATCCCTGCCCTTCCCTGCCCTTCCCTGCCCATCCCTGCCCATCCCTGCCCTCCCCTGCCCATCCCTGCCCATCCCTGCCCATCCCTGCCCATCCCTGCCCTTCCCTGCCCTCCCTGCCCTTCCCTGCCCATCCCTGCCCATCCCTGCCCATCCCTGCCCGTCCCTGCCCATCCCTGCCCATCCCTGCCCATCCCTGCCCTTCCCTGCCCTTCCCTGCCCTTCCCTGCCCATCCCATCCATCTCTGCCCATCCCTGCCCTTCCCTGCCCATCCCTGCCCTTCCCTGCCCTTCCCTGCCCATCCCTGCCCGTCCCTGCCCGTCCCTGCCCATCCCTGCCCATCCCTGCCCATCCCTGCCCTTCCCTGCCCATCCCTGCCCATCCCTGCCCTTCCCTGCCCATCCCTGCCCATCCCTGCCCATCCCTGCCCATCCCTGCCCTTCCCTGCCCATCCCTGCCCATCCCTGCCCGTCCCTGCCCATCCCTGCCCATCCCTGCCCTTCCCTGCCCATCCCTGCCCATCCCTGCCCTTCCCTGCCCATCCCTGCCCTTCCCTGCCCATCCCTGCCCATCCCTGCCCATCCCTGCCCTGTCCCTGCCCTTCCCTGCCCGTCCCTGTCCATCCCTGCCAATCCCTGCCCATTCCTCCCTGTCCCTGCCCATCTCTGCCCATCCCTGCCCATCCCTGCCCATCCCTGCCCATCCCTGCCCTTCCCTGCCCATCCCTGCCCATCCCTGCCCTTCCCTGCCCATCCCTGTCCATCCCTGCCCATCCCTGCCCATCCCTGCCCTGTCCCTGCCCATCCCTGCCCATCCCTGCCCATCCCTGCTAATCCCTGCTCTTCCATGCCCATCCTTCCCTGTCCCTTCCCCATCCCTGTCCCATCCTTGCCAGTCCCTGCCCTTCCCTGCCATAGGAGCCTGTCCCAGCTCCATCCCTGAGCCATGAGCGTGTCCCATCCTGGCCATGGAGGCAGTGGGGCAGAAATTCCTGTGGGCTGGGTTCTCTGGCCTCTCCTCCCTCTTTCCTGCCCTGGGAGGGGACAGTCCCAGCCCTGGCCAGCCCAGGCACTGCCTGCAAGCCTCTCTGTGCCCTGTGAGCACCTGGGCCAGGCAGGGGCTGTCCTGGCTGCTATTCCCACATGTCCCAGAGCTGTGTGGGGACACCAAAGCACACAGGTGACAGAGGGGCTGTGGAGGTAATAGACATCCCTCATTTGGGAGGTTTAGAAAAGAAACAAAGCAGCTCTCAGGGACACTTGCTCTACTCAGAACAAATCTGGATTCATTTACCTCGTGCCACTTGGAGACAGGGCTTGGCTCTCCTGGGGCTGGTGCCTTTTAGGAAGGTAAATCTTGCACAGCCCACCTAGACCTGTGGGTGCTCAGCATTCACCAGGACTTTGGGGCTGTCCAAGCCAGTGGGCAACCAAAGGATGCTGAAAAAATTCCAGTGCCCAGTGCCTTCACCAAAAGTCAAAATGTTCTACCCATTGTGTTTGTTGTTCCCATTATTTTTGTCAGTGTGTATAAAAAGTGGTTTCTGTTTGTCTGGTAGGAATTATCAGTGCTGGATTTGTCTCAAGGACTCCTCATCCTTGCAGTGCCTCCCTCCCTCTCACGTCTAAAATCATGAAGCCCAGCAAAGTGCTCTGGTTTGGGTAATGTTGGTCCTGGAGCCTGGTGACAAGGACAGGACTGGGCACCGCCTTGTGGATCCATGGATTTTGGCAATATTCCATTTAATCTCGCACAGCTCCACCTTGGTCAGCCCCTCTGCTTGTCCCCCAGTGTGCCAGGAGCTGGACAGGCCCTGAGCCCCTTCAGGGGGCTGAACGTGAGGCTGAATAAAGATAAACAGGTTTGAAAAGTCAAGGGAGGATTTTTCACTCTCTGCTTCTTCCCAGTGGAGGGAAGGGAGGATGAGGATGAAGGCAAAGCCAGAGGAAGAATACAAGACAAAACCATGGAATTTCAGCTTCTGCTTTGGCCTAAGCTCAGTTCTGGGTCATGCTGGTGGAGTTCAGGGCAGAGCTGGGGGTCTGTGCTGGGCACTGGGGAACATCCCCAGGGTAGGGGGAGAGCTTTGTCCAGTGACACAAGGAAGGGACAGCTGCCCACACAAGCCTGGTTTGGTATTTGGGGTATCCTAAAGGAGATCCTGGGGGTCTGTGCTGGATCTTCCAGCCCTGCAGGTTCTCTGGAGCACCATCACCTGTGGTAGGCAGCTGAATGCCCCAGTTGCCACCAGTTCAGAACCAGCAGTCACCAGCTGGGGTCTGCAGAGAGACCCTTGGGTGGCTGGTGCCAGACCCTGCTCAGGCCACCCCACAGGGAGAGCCTGAAATCCTGAAATCCTGAAATCCTGAAATCCTGAAATCCTGGCTCCACTGAAAGCCACAGCAACATTCCCATTCCTTTTACATGAGACTCCCCCCAGCTCATGAATTCTGCTCCAAGTTTTTGGTTCCAGTTTCCCACAGGCTCTGAACTGCCCCAGAAGCTTCGCCAGGACAGCTCTGCTCCCTGCACAGGCTCCAGGCCCCCTGTCCCAGCCACTGTCCCCCAGAGACCTGGGGAATGTCCCAAACGTGCTGCAGTCCTGACTATTCCACATCCAACTATCAGATCCACGAGAGCCAGCAGGGACCAGCCCCAAAACCTCCTGCAGCTCTTGGAGCATCCCCCCCTGCCAGGGAACAATCCAGAGGTGCATTTGGAACCTGGCTGCTGCAGTTGTGCTGCTCTCAGCGTGGGGAGGATCTCCCCTGAAGGGATCCTGACTTGGTTGCACAGAAGCCTCTCCTGCCTCGTGCCTCTTGTATAAAATCCACCTGGCAGAATAATCCCGGAGGCTGTGCTGAGAGCTGAGAGCCTCTGGCTGCTGCAGCAGCCTGTCCCTTCCCTTCCATGGCTGTGCTTTGGAAACCAAACACAGAGAGAGCCCCTGGGGGGCCAAAGCAAGCAGCTCTGCTCAGAATACAGAAATAAATGTATCAACCAGCCTGTGGACAAATTAGCAAGGAGCATTTCTAAACACAAACCCTGCCAGGGGGCCAGACCTTTCCAGCGTGCAGAGCCAGCCAGGGGCTCTTTTGGTGCTGCCAGGTTTTGTTGCTGCTGCCAGGCTGATTTACAGCAGCTCTTTGTGCACTCTGGGGTTGAGTCCAGTGGAAAGCAAGGCATGGTCAGCATCTTTCTTCCACTACATGCAAACCCAGCAGAGGAAATCTCAATCCTTCTCTTAGATGAAAAACAAATTCTGATACAAGAAATATTTAAATCAACCCAGCAGAGGATATCTCAACACTCCTCTTAGAGGAAAAAAAATTCTAATACAAGAAACCTTTAAATCAACCCAGCAGAGCTGAGAGGAGTCAAAACTCCTCTTAAGGAAAAGAAAAAGAATTAAATTAGAACACAATAAATGAGTACAATTCTCATCCTGGTATTTCTTTGATTTCAGCAGCTGCTGATAGAGACTTTTTGAGGCCATGGGGAGGAGCAGCCACTGTCTGCAAAACAGATCAGGAGCAAGGCCACCTCTGTGTCTGTGATTAGGAACAGGGGGGATATTTTGGGAACGCTCAGCCTGGAAAGGCAGGAAGGGAGGAGTCAGGAGGGGCTGACAGGGATGGAGCTGAGCCCCTCTGCCCCCAAATCTCTGGGCAGGAGCCACCCCTGGGGACGCTGGGTCAGGCCATGGGGCTGAGGGCCATGGGATGGGCAGGATGGGTGTCCCTGGGGACAGCCTGGTGTGACCATCCTGAGCCAGAACAGGGGATTTACAGAGCAAAAGCTTTTCCAGCCAGGCATGGAACCCCAGAGCAGCTTCTCCACATTTCTGGGGAGACAACAGGCACGTGCTGAGAGGAGACAGGAGGCAGGGAAACTCTCAGAATGGCTCCTTTACCCAGAAAAACCTTTTTTATTCCATTCTGCCATTACCTTGAAAAAGGCCTGGTTTAAAAATCAACCACCCCCAAAGTGCAAATGTTTTTATTTGAACAGAGGATCAGGTCAAGAGCAAAGCCCATCAGAACACAGGGAGAAGATGGAGGGTCCCCCTCATCTCACTGTCCTCTCCAGGCTCTGAGCCAGGGCACAGCCCAAGGACAGCAAATCAAAATTTAGTTTCTGAATCAAAATGCAGGGAGTTTGGCACAGGAAAAAAAAGTTTCTAAATATTTCTTATACTGAGTCAAACCTCAGGGAAGTGGAAACACAGCAAATGCACTTGGGTACTCAGGGACCCAACAGAAATTATTGAATCACAGAATTATAGAAAGATTTGGTTGGAAGGGACATTAATTACACAGTGTCACCCCTGCCATGGCAGGGACCCTCCCACTGTCCCAGGCTGCTCCAGCCCCAATGTCCAACCTGGCCTTGGGCACTGCCAGGGATCCAGGGGCAGCCACAGCTGCTCTGGGCACCCTGTGCCAGGGCCTGCCCACCCTGCCAGGGAACAATTCCTGCCCAATATCCCATCCAGCCCTGCCCTCTGGCAGTGGGAGCCATTCCCTGTGTCCTGTCCCTCCATCCCTTGTCCCCAGTCCCTCTCCAGCTCTCCTGGAGCCCCTTCAGGCCCTGCCAGGGGCTCTGAGCTCTCCCTGGATCCTTCTCCTCTCCAGGTGAGCACCCCCAGCTCTCCCAGCCTGGTCCAGAGCAGTTTCTCTGGGCTCCAGAACACCCCAGGTCTGAACAGAACAGAACCTGAAGCTGTCACAGCCTTGAACCGGATTGGTATAAGTACATATTATATTATTGGTTTTTTACAAATATCAAAATGCATGCTATATGTATAATGTTGGAAAACTTTGCTGTACGAATAGAGTTTCTTTTATTTCTGCTATTAACAAAACTTAAAAATAGTCATGTGATAAATATATCTATTTTTCTTGGACTATCACATGGTGATGTTAAGTGCTTTTGTTCATGTAACAAACTCAGAGAATGGTAAAAAAGATAATCAGGAAATTCTTCACATTCTTGGATTATCGGACACCAGAACCCCAGGGAAGGAAAAATGCTGGTTTACAGGTTGGGTGGGAATGATTTTGAATAATGCACGAAGATCTATGAATATGCAACAAGTTGATGCATTTAAAGAAGTGTTTTCTGAGTTAGTGTGTGCTCTTGAAGGCCAAGCACCCGGCCATATAACCTTTTGGTTTCTTGTTTGTCTCTTATTGTCTTTTATTAAACCTTTTAGAATCCAGCAGGAAAGTGATCCTCGTTTTCACAAGGCTCTGCTCCAGGCAGAGGAGGGGGTGAGCAGCCCCTCGTGCAGGGCAGGACCAAAGCTGCACTGAACCCTGTGCCTGGCCAATGATAATCCTCTATTTATGTCATGATTTAGCCTGTGACTGGTTCCAAGAGCGATTCTCAATTTACAGATGAAGGTGCTGGAACTGCTGTTGCCTTTTCCATGGCCATGGATACAGGATTGAGCACAGACACTGGTAACACTCCAAAGGCTGAGCAGGATGAGCAAAGGAAATGCCTGAAATGCTCGTGGTGCACTGTCAAGTGTAAAAGTGGAACATAAAGACACTTGTAGTGTCTTTGTGCAATTTCTAGGGAGGAAAAAAAAGCTCTTCAAAGTTCCTTTTGTTGCTAAGAAATAGCAAAACATGAGAATAAGCAAAGGAGCATTGCAGAAGACACAGATGTGGAGCACAGTTCATCATCCATGGACACACTCATGACAGCCAGCTAAATACAGTTGTTTTCCATGTCTAAAACGATCCTTTTGTGGGACAAAAGCTCCATGTATCACCAATAATGTATTAACTATTCTTTAGAGAGAATAATGGAAGACTTGGCTAAAATATTCATACTTTTATTTGTGGTTTCTGAAGTCCAAAACCATGAGGATTTCAAAGCATTTCATGTGGCTCATTACAGCTCAGCTAAGAGGGAAATATTCTATTGTCAAGTTATTTTCAAGGAAGAAGCAGTACTGGGAAGAGTTGAAAATGTGAGAAGTGCTCCCACCGTATGGTTTGAATTCTGATGATGATTCATCACTTGCCACTAAAATTTTAATTTTCAAAGTCAGAAATTAAAGGGGGGAGGAAGACTGAATATTTACTCCCAAGTTCTCAACCCACATGTGTTCAACAGCAAAGCATGGTGTAAATGCCTTGTGTTGAGCAACAGGAGTTTTTATCAATTCCTTCTCCTAGCAAAGGGCTGAAGAATTGCAGAGGATTTGGGATCTTTTTCCTATTAAATACAAAGAAATGTTGAGGCAGCCCATCATAAAATGGCCCTCTCTTCCTGAGAGTTATCCCAGGGAATTCAGCAGGAACAGCCCAGCTGAAGTTTTTATATTCTTTAATATAATACAGATGGCAAGAGAGATGGAAAGTGCTTGGTATGCAAGTGCTGAAGGTTTTCAGTGTTCATTTTAAAACGCATAAGAATACTTTAAAAATGAGCCTGCATTAATCTTTGCATGCCAAAATTTATAACATGCATCCACTGAAGTGTAAAGTACAGCTAAGGACTGGCAACAAATTCCTTGGCCATAAACACCGACCTTCTCTGAAAGAAAAACCACAACAGTGCAGAGCAGAATCAGCAGAAAAGGGTTTTGTTTGCCTGGGTGTGCTGCCTTGCAGACACCTGACTTCACTGGGATCTCAGCACGTGGCACTCAACCTGAATCAATCATTTTCTCTGAAATCCATTCTTGACTTCTCATCATAAACATCAGAGAAGTGGTGAATTTTTAGAGCAGGCTTGTTGTGTGTCAGATTGAGCAAGCACATGTTTTAGGGAGGCTGAGTTATGGAAGGCTCTGATTCTGAAGCAGTGAATCCCAGCTCTCTCTGCTGCTCCAAACCTCTTGGATCTCCTGCAGTGTGGGTCAGGTAGAAGGAGATCTGGACAGGCTGCAACCTCCTGATAAACCCTGATTCTGCCAAAGGACAAGTCTCAACACCATTTGTCCACAGAAAGTGTTTTATGGCTTGACAAAAATATAAAAATACAAGAGGAATAGAAGCCCCATTGTCATCCTGCCATGAGCATTTTAAATGAGGCATCAGAGGTTCCTCCCCCAGAGGGTGCTGGGCACTGAGCAGGGATGGGCACAGCCTGTCTGGCTCTGGTTGGCACAAACCAGAGCCCAACCCCTCTGAGAGCTCCGTGCGGGGCTCTCTCCTGCTCTCTGCTCAGTAATTCAATCGCAGCCCGGGCTGGCAGGGAGCCAGGCGGCTCCGGGGGCGACACAGGCTCCGCTCGGTTATTAACGTGTGTCTTGATCCCAGAGAGCCCTTCCCCAGGAAAAACACTTCCCAGCCGTGGGCCAGCGTGGGCCAAACAGATTGGAGCTGCATTTCAGCTTTGGGCTCCTTGGCCCTGTGCCAGAGGGCAGCAGCTGGCCCCCAGCTCACCCTCGGGACCTCTGGCCCCTGTCTCCTGCCTTTGGGGAGGGGGAACAAGGGCCACCTGAATAAAGCAAATGTTAGTGGGTGAAAAAGGGCTTAAATGATTTGTTTTTCTGTTGTTTTGCTTTGCTTTCTATTGTGGTGTTTTGTGGATTTTCTTTCAGTGGATGAAGCGAGGATGCAGCAGGTGCCCCGTGCTCAGACCTCACCTGCACAGAGCTGGGGAACAGAAATAACTTCAGTGACGTAGAGGGAGGAATCGATACAAACCACAGGGAAATAAGCTTGGTTTTAATCATTTGCCTAAATTCCTGTAAGTTAAGGAGATACCAGGTACCCTGCACTCAGAGAAATATTCCTGCTGCTGTCCATGACATCAGTCCCTGGGCTTTGGCTGCCTGGGGATCTGTGCTGTGTGTCCAGCAGATGTAACCTTTGTCCAAGGGTGATGTTTGCTGGTTGTATTCTCCAGCTATTTCTGGAAGTGAATGCAATAATCTTCCACTCGGATATGACTGTCTCCAGCATAAACAAATCCAGGCCAGCTTTGCACCATATTTCTACTGTCTGGAAGTATCATCATGGAGGATGTTTACTTGACTCTTTCCAATTTTTTTTTTCATTCTTTGCTTTGTTTGCAGTCAAACTCTATTTTTTTAGATATATACACTTTTCCCAACCCAAGTGTCTTCCCCTTTCATTTCAGTATCTCTTGCTCCAGAATTTGGGGAACAGCCAAACTCCTTCACAGGAACCAGTTTCCATTTGGGACATGACATCATTCCAGGTTGCCATAAAGTCAAAGTGTGTGTTTAACATAAAGGACCAGCATGGAGAGTTGTGTTGTCTTTGGCATCATGGCCACTGCCACAGACATCCGTGTCCATCCTCCCCTGGAAACACAGGATATCAGACCCTGGAGTCTGGGTGGCCTCTCACTGCTTAGGTGACATTTCTCCTCCAGCTGGGACAGTTGGACTCAATGGGCTCAATTTCATTGTCCTGTAAGCCTCCCAGGGCTGACAGGGGAGTGACAAGGAATTGTCTTTGGACAGTTTTGATGCCCTTGAGGGTGTGGGACAGCCCCATGGGGACATCCCCATCTGCTCATCATCTTTTGAAAGCAGTGGACAGCAAACCAGCACTGTGCTGTAAACTCAAGGTCTGAGATGAACTAGAAGTGACTGCAGCAGAAATCTGCCCTCAGCCAGAGGCACGGGGTGGGATAATCCCCTCTGTGATGAGTGTGATGCTCCTAAAACCCCACAAGTGCTCCCAGCTCCAAGAAGCTCCTGCTCCAGCACTGGATGGTGCTGGATCTGCTGGAGTCCAGGCTGGGGAAGAGCATTTATTATCACAGGAAAAGAGGAGAGTATTTTTGAGATGGACTGATTTATTTCTGCCTGGATGGGACCCGTGGAGGTGTGTGACACATTGAACTCCCTTCCTGGCCACAGTGCATGGGGCAGCCTGGGGAGCCACCACTGCTCCTGTGTGCTGAAGCAGCTCAGGGAGGAGCTCCTTGCAGGGCCCATGGCCCAGCTGGCACCACACCCAGGCTGTGCATGGCCCTTCTGTCCCTCTGTCACCTGCAGCTTCTCCCGGAGAAGTTGTTAGGATGAAATCTTCCCAGCAGGACTGGTTCAGATAAACACACAGACGCTGCTGGAAGCAGCTCCAGGGGAGGTGGAGCACACCCAGCCCTGGAGAACATGATGAAACAGCCTCAGGTTGCTCCAGGGTAGGTTTAGTTTGGAAATTAGGGAAAAATTCCCACTGGAAAAGGTGGTAAGGAACAGGAACTGCTCAGAGCAGTGATGGGGTCACCGTCCTTGGAAGGATTTAAAAGATGTGTAAATGTGGCACTTGGGGACATCATTAGTGGTGGCCTTGGCAGTGCATTCCAGGGGGAATGGTCGGACTCATGATCTCAGAGGCCTTTTCCAAACTTAATTCCATGATTCTAAAAGTACCATCAGCCCCCTTGCTTAGCACTCCTGGCTCTGGAAGAATCCCCTGGACTTCAGAATCCCCTGGAAATCAGAGCTGAAGGCCACCTTTAAACCACACAAATGTTTTTTCCACTTTCCCCTCTCCCCCCTAAACAGCAACCAAGTGTCCTACAAACCTCTGTGTTTGCTGGGATCTGCTCCCACTAAGGAATAACCCTGCGGGGAACGAGGAGGCAGAAACGGGACCAGGTTAATTTGGAGTGTGCCCTCCCAGCCCAGCGTCAGCGGATATGGGTATTTTTGTGCTGCTTCCTCGGAGATATTTTTAGCCACTCAAGTGACTTGTGGCAATTCCCCGAGGCCAGAGTGATTCATAGGGTTTGGAGACTGTGCTGGATCGTCATCCCACTGAAATCAGGAGCTGGCTTCAAAGGCATAGGGACTTTGAAAAATGGAGCAGGATTTCCAGAAGGAGGTCTTTGGCTCTGGCTAAACTGGAGCTGTGGAATTTTCAGATTATTATATCATGGGGGGAGGGATCTTTTTGTTCTGGTGTTGGTGAAAGGCAGTGATTAATCTCACAGGCTGGGGGCAGGCAATGTGCAGAGCAAGACTGAGCCATGGAAATTCCCTCTTCCCTCAGTCCTCAGCAGCTTTTAACCCTGCCCTGGGCACCATCTCACATTTTTATCCTGCCTTCCTCCCCTGCAGCCTCTTCTCCATCAGAGCACATCAGTCCTCCTTCTCCAGACCCCCAGCACATTATCTCTGATGTGTTGACCTTCCAGAGACTTTTTACAACTCTTCTTGTAGTCAAGTGGACTTTGTTAAGATTTGTGAAGTTCAGCAGCCCAAGAGCAGTGGAGAACAGGACATTTCTCCTGATCCTCCCCATCTGACTGCACTTCCACAGTGCAGCCCTTGTCCTGCCCAAGAACTGCTGCTCTCTAGACTGACAAAAGAGGAAGGAACCTCCCATCAGTCCATGAGGAGATGGTGAGATTGAGATGAGATGAGATGAGATGAGATGAGATGAGATGAGATGAGATGAGATGAGATGAAATGAAATGAGGTTAATTCAGGACAAAGATCCTTCCTCTAGTCTTTTTTGCCCCTTTACTTAGGAAAGGGGCACAGCTTTCCCAAAGTGAGTTGAATGTGGCTTTACAAGAATGTTTTGATGCACTCCTGCTACATGGAGGAAAGGAGAGAAGCTTTCCTGCCCAGCTTGGTGAGTTGGCAGTGGCTGTCCAGCCAGTCCAGCATCTCGGTTCCAGAGAGCATCCTTTGGTCAGCAAAGAATGGGAATGATGAGGGAGGGCAGGAGCAGCACGAGCAGTGAGCAGAGAAGCTCCTGTGTCCCCAGTCCCCACGGAGCAGAGTCAGGAGTGCTGCTGCCATGGCTGTAAGAGCCCCACGGGAGAGGGCAGGAATTAGGGGCCCCCTGGCAGGAAGGACCGACAAAAGATGGAAGAGATCTGGAAGCAGAGAGGGCAGGGAAGGCAGGCCTTGGTCAGAGCTGTCTGCATGGCATGAGGCTCTCAAAGCCATGTCCTTGGGCTGCTCCTCAGGGCTGAGGCAGCAGCCAGACTTCCAGGCTCAGTCCTCAATTTCCCCGGTCATGTGGGATCTGCTGGGCTCCAGACATCCCCCAGCAGCAGTGTTTTGTGGGCAGATAATGCCTGGCTGCTCGTGTAAGAGATTGTAACCGTCCTGACTACAGGGCAGTTCTTCATCCCTCCTGAGGTATTTTATCCCTGGACAGGAGCCAGTGGGATCATGTGCTGGGGATTCAGTTCCCAGCTCCTGCCGTCACAGCCTGGGCACAGCACACAGGCTCCAGGAGTTATTTACAGCAAACCAGCCGAGCCCTCTGGCAGAGCAGCTGCCGGGTGCCAGTGCCAAAGGCGAGTGCTGAGGCCAGGATGTGCCTCCCCAGGACCAGCACTGCTACAAAAGCAGCTTCTTCAAGCCCTGTCTTGGCTGGGACTCGGCCTTCATCCACCCTTGCAGAGCAGAGTGACCACACTTGCTTGGTCTGCTCCGTGGTGAACTCGGAATCACAGAATCTCCTAAGCTGGAAGGGACCCACAGGATCCCCCAGCCCAGCCCCTGTCCCTGCCCAGACCCCCCAACAATCCCAGCCTGTCCATCCCTGGCAGCGCTGTCCAAACGCTCCTGGAGCTCTGGCAGCCTCGGGGCCGTGCCCATTCCCTGGGGAGCCTGGGCAGTGCCCAGCACCCTCTGGGGGAAGAACCTTGCCCTGAGCTCCAGCCTGAGCCTGCCCTGGCCCAGCTCCAGCCGTTCCCTGCCTCCTGTCCCTGTCCCAGAGCAGAGCCTGGAGCTGCCCCTCGGGAGGAGCTGCAGCCCCGGGGAGCTCTGCCCTCAGTCTGAACCATCCCAGTGCCCCCAGTCTGCTCCATCTGAACCATCCCAGTGCCCCCAGTCTGCTCCATCTGAGCCATCCCAGTGCCCCCAGTCTGCTCCATCTGAACCATCCCAGTGCCCCCAGTCTGCTCCATCTGAACCATCCCAGTGTCCCCAGTCTGCTCCATCTGAGCCATCCCAGTGCCCCCAGTCTGCTCCATCTGAGCCATCCCAGTGCCCCCAGTCTGCTCCATCTGAGCCATCCCAGTGCTCCCAGTCTGCTCCATCTGAACCATCCCAGTGCCCCCAGTCTGCTCCAGCTGAACCATCCCAGTGCCCCCAGTCTGCTCCAGCTGAACCAGCCCAGTGCCCTCAGTCTGAACCATCTGAACCATCCCAGTGCCCCCAGTCTGCTCCATCTGAGCCATCCCAGTGCCCCCAGTCTGCTCCATCTGATCCATCCCAGTGCCCCCAGTCTGCTCCATCTGAGCCATCCCAGTGCCCCCAGTCTGCTCCATCTGAGCCATCCCAGTGCTCCCAGTCTGCTCCAGCTGAACCATCCCAGTGCTCCCAGTCTGCTCCATCTGAGCCATCCCAGTACCCCCAGTCTGCTCCATCTGAACCATCCCAGTGCCCTCAGTCTGCTCCCCATGGGCCCCTCCAGGCCCTTCCCCATCCCTGTGCCCCTCTTTTGGGCATTCTCTCATGCCTTAATACCTTTCTTATATCGTGGTGCCCAAAACTGCCCCCATGGCTCAAGGTGAGGCTGCCCCAGCCCAGAGCAGAGCTGGACAATCCCTCCCTGGCCTGGCCAGCAATGCTGGGCTGGTGCCCCCAGGACAGGGATGTCCCTCCTGGCTCCAGGGCACTGCTGACTGTTGTCCCTGTAGCCATCGACCCCCAGGTCCCTTCCCACAGCTCTGCTCTCCAGCCTCTCACTGCCCAGTGTGCTCACCCCATGTCTCTGTAGGTGCTTACCCTGTGAGCAGCAATGCTCCTTCTCCAGGCCACGCTGCTCAGCTGCCACATCCTGGCCCCAAAGTGGTGGGATGGTGCTGAAAGCATGGGGAGATAGTCCTGGGCTGCCACAAGAAAAGGTTGCTTCCTACACAGGAATAAAAATAAACCCCTCGTGCAAGCAGAGTGACTGATTTACTGCAAAGGTTGTTTCTCCACAGGCCACAGCCTCATGGAAAAACTCCACTTTTCAGTTGTACCCTGGCAAAGCAAGGGCAGTGACAGGTGACCACAGCCTTGGTGATGCCCTGGGGCCATCTCAGCCCTGCAGGGGGGTTTGGGGTGTTCAGCCAAGTTTGGAGATGCACAAAGTGCAGTGAAACCAGTCCTGGTCTGACCAGCTGGTCTGCAGGACCAGAGAGTGAAACAACCCCTCCTGAGACTTCCCAAGGTTCAGGTGGAGCCACAGTGTGAGAAAGGGAGTGTGTGGGAAAGTGGATTTCAGGATAAAACCTCACCAGGGAACAGCCGAGTTGTGCTGGGAGAAAGTTTCCTGTCAGAGAGTGTGGTCACACTGGAACCAAAACTTTTCTTAAGAGCAGGCCAAAACTGAATGACTGATTGCTAAATTCTCCTTTGTGGCAGAGCAGCTTCATTTTGAGCTTATGGATTGTGCATTTCAGTGCTTTAAATGAATGGTTTGATAGTAATAATAATGTCCTAACTCCACAGCAGTGCAGCAAATTAAATGTGATGCTCTGGGTGGAGGTTAAATAAACTTAGGATTGCATTAATGTTTATGTTTGGACGTTAACAGAACAAAATAACGTGGTGTTACTGAGTGGAAATCTGTTATCATCTGTCCTGGGGTAAATGCCAACATTTGGGGGTTTCCTTTAGATTTAGAATCTCAGGGATAGGATAGGATAGGATAGGATAGAATAGAATAGAATAGAATAGAATAGAATAGAATAGAATAGAATAGAATAGAATAGAATAGAATAGTCCAATAACAGACCTACAGGAATCATCTGCCTGAGCAGGACTGACCCAAATTTAAAGTTTGTTGTTAAGGGCATTGTCCAAATGTTTATTGAGCAGTGTCAGACCTGAGGCATCAAGCACCTCTCTGGGGACCCTGTTCCAGTGTTTGATCACCTCACTAAAGAAATGTTCCTTCATATCCAGTCTGAACCTCCCTGGTTCTCTCCACTCTAGACAAAACCAGCTCTGGGCCAGGGAAGGAATCAGCCAGAAGTGCCCATGTCTGTGTAAAATCACAGTCAGGGGCTGTGTGTGAGGGAAATCATAGAATCACAGAATGATGTTTGGGTTGGAAGGGACCTTAAAGCCCATCCAGTGCCACCCCTGCCATGGCAGGGACACCTCCCACTGTCCCAGGCTGCTCCAAGCCCCAGTGTCCAACCTGGCCTTGTTCATATTGGCAATGATGTAAAGTTGAGGACACACAAAGTACTGCTATTGAAATACATAAACATTTAGAATCTGTGCATCAACCCAAGCGTGGAATTACATTTACTCATTTTCAAAAGAGAGAAAAGATGTGGGAATCTTTTCCCACATCAAAAGCAACAACAAGTCAGAGTCCTGGTAGGATATTCACTGTGGATCACTCATTAGCACCATGAAAAGCTGTGTAATTAGACAAAAATTCACAAGTAGTTTCACTGAGAGGGTTGGAGTACTTACTTACATCAAGAGGAAATGATTTCATAATTCCTCCTCTAGATATTTCCCATATTTTATGGCATTATGGCTTTCATGTTGGTTTAATTGGTAGAGCAGCAGGAAATTAAAGGAGATATACAAACGTGGTTTTGCTGTGTATTAAAAGTTGTATTCCTGGAAACTCAGCTCAGAGCATTGTCCAGAGACATTTGGGACTGAGAAAACCTGGATCCAAAGTACCCGGAGAGGGAAGGAGGGTTTCTGTCCTATGGACCAGGCTGGGAGAGCTGGGGGTGCTCACCTGGAGAGGAGAAGGATCCAGGGAGAGCTCAGAGCCCCTGGCAGGGCCTGAAGGGGCTCCAGGAGAGCTGGAGAGGGACTGGGGACAAGGGATGGAGGGACAGGACACAGGGAATGGCTCCCACTGCCAGAGGGCAGGGCTGGATGGGATATTGGGCAGGAATTGTTCCCTGGCAGGGTGGGCAGGCCCTGGCACAGGGTGCCCAGAGCAGCTGTGGCTGCCCCTGGATCCCTGGAAGTGCCCAAGGCCAGGTTGGACATTGGGGCTTGGAGCAGCCTGGGACAGTGGAAGGTGTCCCTGCTCATGGCAGGGGTGGGACAAGAGGAGCTTTAAGGTCCCTTCCAACACAAGTCTGGGATTCTGTTCTATCATTCCATTCTAAGGCAGCCCAAAATCCTGGCACTGACAAAGCAGCTGACAGAAGGAAGAGTCATCCCTGAGCCCTGCCAGGTGCTCTGTGGGAAGAGGCACATGGGTTTCATCTTCAGAACCTTTCCCAAAGCTCTGGCCCAGCACAGAGACCCAGTGAAATCTCTTCCTCTGAGCTCAGCCCTGGCTCTGCTCCTCTGCTGCAGCACGGCTGGGATACTTTTATTTTTATGTTTTTTTAATTGTGCATTATTGCCTCTAGAAACCCCAGGAAAAAAGGGCTGTTTGTCATTACAACACTCACAAGTGGTGTCTTGTGATACCCAACATTCACGCCCTTTCCTGGGGATTACAGTGCTGATGTTTTATGGATATTAAAGTATCTGGGGGAATCCTTGGCATCCATGGATTTACTGCACCAGAGTGAGGACAGGCCAGTGCATGGCACTCACAGCTGGATCTCTCAGCAGAGTGGGGTTATTTGGTTTGTGGTAGCACAGACAGAAAAACCTTTCCTCATAACTCTGGATCCATAAAGAAAACATCAGTGGACAGAAGTATATCACTGCTGGAATTGTCTCCTTGCTCCCAAAATAGAGGTGTAAAACACTGAAAGCGTTGGAAAGTTCGCATTTTCTCTTTCCCTGTGCTCATGCTGGAGTGGAACCAAACATTTATACCCCCAGGCACGGCTCTGTCCATGTCCTGGGGCTCCTCTCCACACCCACTGCTTCCAGTCACATCCTCCTTCTTCAGCCACCTCCTCCTTCCTTCCAGCCACCTCCTCCTTCCTTCCAGCCACCTCCTCCTTCCTTCCAGTCACCTCCTGCTGCTGCTGCTGCTCCCCCCAGCCCTGTGGCCACGGTGCCAGGACACCCCCAGGCTCCCTGCTTATCCCTGATCCCTGCATTGCCCCAGCTGGAAGTGGTGACAGGGTGTGACACACCCGGGGCACTGCCCCTCCTCACCCACACCCTCCTGTGCCCCCAGAGCCCCCCCGGCTCAGCTCTGCCTCAGTTTACCCACAGCTCCTCTAGGAAGTGCTGGGCTTTGTTTCTCCTCATTCCTGCACGTCTGGGCAGCCCCTGGGGCTGTTCCCGGTGCCAGGCAGGGTCAGCAAAGCAGCACATTCTGTATCCTGCAGGGATGCAGCCCCAGCCCAGCCTGCTTTGGCCCTGGCACCCACGGGCTCACAGCTGAGCTAAAATTCTTCCAGAGTGAGACCAAAGCTCCCTGGCCCTGCAGCTCAGCCGCTCCTAAGGTGCTGTCCCAGCCCTGCCCTTGGGCTCCCAGCTGGGCACAGCCCTGTCCCCTCTCCAGGACAGGCAGCCAGGGCCTGCCAGGGCTGCAGGAGAGGCCCCATCGCTGGGTTTCGGGATTGCTGTGCCCAGAGGGATGGGTTGGGGTGAGTCACAGTCTGGCAGCCAGCTGGGAACTTCCCATGAACATAAGCCAGGCTGATGGTGCAAGCAAATATCTATTCCCAAGAGTCAAACAGGAGCACCACATTCACAAATGCTATAAAGAGACAGAGAAACAAAAGCAAACCAGACGTGGGCCTGCCAAGATGAGCCAAAAGCTTCTCTCATTCTCCTCTATCCCCTGGCCAAGTGTCCTGTGCAGGCTCTGCTCTCAAGCTCACAGCCACAGGGCAGGACCAGGGGCTCAGATCTCTCCCTTGCCTTTGGGTAACTTCCCTTGGAGATGGGTCTGAAGGAACACCCAGGAATATTTACCCACTTCTCCAAGGGGTACCACATTTCCTGCATTAATGAGCAGATGTTCCTAGCACTGCTCCCTATCCCCACTCATCTGGCTGTGGACTCCATCACTGGACAGACACTCTGGAAATGTCCCTCTCCTCCTGACCCACCACATTCCTGCTGCTCCACCACAGACCCTTCCCCCCTTCCATAAAAACCTCCTTAACTCAGCAGCCACACTCAGTGAGCTCCTGCAAGGCTGACCCAGATGGCTCCTAGACTGCTGTGACAGCCATCAACCCCTCCCTGGGGACACCAGGGCAGAGCCTCTGGCCTTTGATCTGCCCTGGGAGAGCTGCAGTGACACAGCTGAGGTGTCCCACCACTCCCACCCCATCACTGAGTGCTGTGGAGCTGCCAGGGACAGTGTCTGTCCTGGCCAGGGGACACTTCATCCCTCTGGGAGTGTGTGGGGCCACGAGTGCAGTGTGAAAGGCTCCAACCTCCTTTCCAATCCAGAGGAGCATCCAGCACCATCCCCCTCTGTGTGAATTCCTCAGGCTGTGCCTGTGCTGAGAGAAAAAAATTTCCCTACTTTGTCTGAATTTTTTTGCCCAATGATTCCCTTCCTCTCCTGTCTGAACCAGGGGGACCCAGCAATGTTGCTGGTAGCCTACAGACTGGCCCACCTGGGTTAGAACCTCCCCAGCTTTCCCTGTGTCAAACCACAGCCTCTTTACCTGGAGAACCCCCGGAGCAGCAGCCTGGGGGGTGGGGCAGGTGCTTGGCCATGGCCCCCATTGCTGTTTCAGACACATCAGGGCAGCTAAAGCAGCCAGGACACGTCTCAGAGCTCCTGCAGAGCTGGGCAGAAGGAGGAAGCTGGGTAGGACCACACAGGCCATGTCTGCAGGCACTGGGGGCGATGTCTCTGTGCCTGAGCCCAGCACTGGGGCCACCAGCCCAGCCACTGGGGCCACCAGCCCAGCCACTGGAAATCCTCAAGCCTGGAAACTCAGGAGGGGGTTGTTTGGATCCCAGGCAAGATCCTGCCCAGTCTGGGTGCTCCCTGCACATGGGGAGTGATGCCCAAGCTCTCAGCCCTCCCTGCAGGATGTTTGGTGTCCATGTCATCCCCCCAGCCCTGTCCCTGGACATGGAAGCATTTTCCTGTCTGCAGAGGTGGCCTTGTGCCAGGCTCTTGGTGCAAGGATTTGTTACTCTGCTTCCCCCAAGGACTCAGCAGTGCTAATTTTCCTATCCTGGTCTTATTTCCCACCTGGTGTTTGGCATTTCTCTGCACAGCTTCCTCCTCAGCTGGGGATGAAGGTCAGCCAAGACAGTGGAGCTGAGAGAGAACAGAAACATCTCAGGGTGAGAGTCTGGCACAAGGGCACGTTCAGCACCAACATCCTGGCTGAAGGCAGCACAGGAAATGCACATTGTCCTTGTCCTCAGGGCCATGGGTCACCCTACACCAGCCAGGAGGGGGCTTGGGGCAGGATGACCACCAGAACTGACACAGGAACCTCAGGCAAGGGCTCAGAGAGCCAAAATCAGAGCTCCAGAGAGGGGGACGGGTCAGGCTTTCCCCACTGCCACACAGCCTCCTGACAGGCTTTGGACAGGGGACACTGGAGCCGGGACTGGGGGAAGAAAAGGGTCCTGGAGTAGCATTGGAGCACCTGAGGCACCATCCCAGCTCTCTGATGGAAACAGCTCATCCAGGGAGGAGTGGCCACAGGAATTGTGATGGGGCTGAGGTCTCGCCCTCCCTCTCACACCTCCAGCCACTTTTCTGAAAGTCATTGTCCCTTTGGGAGGAAAACAAGAACTTCACCTCCCTCTGAAGCCAAGCTGGCAGCTCTGAGTCCAGCAGGGTCATTCCTGTGGTTGTTCTGGAGGCTGGATTTGGGTTGGGCTGGAAGTGGAGCAGCAGCGTGCTGGTGCTGGGACCTGTGGATCCAGTTCAGCCCAGTGACAGCAGCTCTTTGTGTGCCCCATCAAAGGGTGCTTACCCAACTTGTGGGCCATCACCTGATTGGAAATCACACCCCCAGAGCCCCAGTCATGCTGGTTTGCCTGCCAGCCCTCCCCACCTCCTCCAGAACCACATCTGAGGCTCCCAGGAGAGCACAGGGCTGAGCAGATGCCAGCAGATAACAAGTCTTGAATCCTTGGGGCTCTCTCCTGTTCCTCCAGCCACGGGAGCCTGCCTAGCTTTCCCTGGAGTTTTCACACAGACATGGTGTGGAAGAGGAACTGACCCAAACAGCTCAGGAGCAGCTTTACCAGCACATGGAAAATGCCCAGAGAAGTTGGATGGCACAGATGGGGACTGCCCTGAGAGCTGGTCTTGAGTCTCAGCAGTGAGTCTGGGGTCTGCCTGTTCCTCCAGGTGGGTGCCAAGCCCATGTCAAATCAGACAACTTGACCATGATCCTCTGCAGCCCAAAAACCCACATTTTTGGCATGTAAATAAATGAGAAACCTGATTTTATCATCCTGTCTCGTTGCCTTGCTTGTTCCAAGGTGCATTCTTTCCCAGGAAACACCCAGGCAGGCAGCTCTGGACAGCAGCAGAGAGCTGAGGAGGAGGCTGGGTGCTGCAGAAAGTTGTCCCTGCTGCAGACATTTGAGCATCCCTCCAACAGCAGCAATCAGCTGTCAGAGCAATCAAAGGGAGCTGGGAAGCTCCTGTGGCAGGGTAAATGGAGCTGTTATCACACAGTTAAGGATTGATGAGAAGACTTTGGTTTACACTTTAACAGCCCCTTTCATCTGCAGAGCTCAGAACACTTGAAATTGTTTATAAATAAGCCCCACATCTCCCCAGAGGAGACTTTATTTGCCTTTTAACGTTGGCCAAGTGCACGGGGAAGAGCTGAGGAACTCAGCAGAGATCTGAGACTGATGCTGGGAGCAGAGACCCCTCTCCTGCTGCTCTGCCTCCTATGGCAAAGAGCCAAGTCCCTGAGACATCTTGATGCCAGACCCAGGGCTGACAAAACTGGCATCTCCAGAGGACTTTAACAAGGCCCCAGAACTGGTGTTCCTCACCACTAAACCCTTTTATCAGATGTCTTCATCTTGTGTTGCTGCCTGAGCCATTCTCAGTGAGCAAACCTCCCTTGTGAGGCACGGGAGAGGAACCCACAGCGTATCCCAGAATCTCCAGACAGCCCAGGCAGGCCAGCACAGAAACTGAGATTTTACCTGCCCTGAGCACAGCTGCTCTCATTTCCCAAAACCCAGTCTGCTTCAACAGAAGTGTCCCAAAATCCTCTTTAGCTGTCCCAGTGCTTAGGACGTTGCTGGTGACACCAAGCTGGGGGCTGATCCCTGTATGGGCCATTTGCTCAGGAGTTGGACCCGATGATCCTTGTGGGTCCCTTCCAACTCAGGATAATGAAATGTGGGAGCACAGCAGCCCCGGTGGGAGCAATGGGGCAGGAGAGGCAATGGGGCAGGAGGGGCAGAGGGGCAGGAAGGTCAGGAGGGGCAGTGGGGCAGGAGGGGCAGTGGGGCAGGAGGGGCAGGAGGGGCAGTGGGGCAATGGGGCAGGAGGGACAGGAGGGGCAGAGGGGCAATGGGGCAGGAGGGGCAGAGGGGCAATGGGGCAGGAGGGGCAGGAGGGGCAGAGGGGCAGTGGGGCAGGAGGGGCAATGGGGCAGGAGGGGCAGGAGGGGCAGGAGGGGCAGTGGGGCAATGGGGCAGGAGGGGCAGAGGGGCAGTGGGGCAGGAGGGGCAGGAGGGGCAGAGGGGCAGGAGGGGCAGTGGGGCAATGGGGCAGGAGGGGCAGAGGGGCAATGGGGCAGGAGGGGCAATGGGGCAGGAGGGGCAGAGGGGCAGGAGGGGCAGTGGGGCAGGAGGGGCAGTGGGGCAATGGGGCAGGAGGGGCAATGGGGCAGGAGGGGCAGAGGGGCAGTGGGGCAGGAGGGGCAGGAGGGGCAGTGGGGCAATGGGGCAGGAGGGGCAGAGAGGCAGGAGGGGAAGTGGGGCAGGAGGGGCAGAGAGGCAGGAGGGGAAGTGGGGCAATGGGGCAGGAGGGGCAATGGGGCAGGAGGGGCAGAGAGGCAGGAGGGGAAGTGGGGCAGGAGGGGCAGAGAGGCAGGAGGGGAAGTGGGGCAATGGGGCAGGAGGGGCAGGAGGGGCAGAGGGGCAGGAGGGGCAGTGGGGCAGGAGGTCCTGGCCCCCATCAGCCCTCTCCTGGTCACTGTCCCTGTGCCACCCACAGCAGCCACCCAGCCTCCTCTGACTCCTCTTCCCGCAGAGCCCAAACCTCTCCAGATCCCATTTGGGTGCATCCCCCAAAGCTCAGAGCCAAATCCCTTGGTGGGCTCCGACGCACAGGCTCTGTCCTCTCCCAGCTGCCAGTGGTAGGAACAGAGCCGGGGACAGAGAGGAACCTCAGCCTGTCCCGGGAGCCTTTCCTGCTCTTCCCAGAATAGCCCCGTTGTTCTGCAGCCCCGTGTCCGCCCCGCCAGCCCATTCCTCATTAACTCCTTTTCTGCAGCCTCGTTAGTGCGGGGGATCAATGGGGCGATTGTTCCCCCGCGCCCTCAGTGAAGGGGGGTTTTGTTTATTAAAAAGTCATGCTGGTGGTGAGGAGCTCCTCAGAGCCAAAAATAACTGAGGCTGCGATTGTTTCCTCGCTGCTGCCTTATCTGCTCCGGAGGAGTCGCGGGCAGAGCCGCAGCCGGAGCAGATGCAGCTCCTGCTAAAAATACCTTGGAGCGAGGAGCAGGAGACGTCAGCGGGGCTGCAAAGGGCATTAGCGAAGCTCTCAGACACGCAGGGCCCGCGGCCACGCCGGACACGGGCTCCAGATGTTTGCGAGGGTGCCAGGATGCTGCCGGCGTGTCCATCCCTTGGCTCTGGGGGATGCACAGCACATTCCAGCCCCCCCCATCGAGAGCGCTCTCTGGAGATTTCCTTTGGGAAAACTGCAGAGGGAAGGGAGCAGAGGGCAGGAATCCACAGGCAGGGATACTCCAAAAGGGGCTGGGATCAGCACAGGGTCTCCCCAGAGCCCGGCTCTGGTCTCTGGGGGTTGTTCGGGGCTCCCTGCAGACGGACAGCACAGCCCAAGGAATCCAAGCCCCATGGCAGGAGCACTCGGCCAAGCAGGCTGCATCAGCCACAGGTTTGCTTGGCTGTCCCAGAGCCCTCAGACAAAATGTTTGTGTCTTCCTAAGAACCCAGAGGCTTTTCCTGCTGCTGGGAAGCAGGGTGGGCACTCGGAGGACACACACAGAACCTTCCTTGTGCCAGCTCTTCCATCCACCCAGCCCAGGGAATCTTTTTGCTTCCCAGAGAGTTCTCCTGGCATGAAGTCCAGCGTTTCCTGACCACCAGCCCAACCCCAGCCCCAGCCCTCAGCCCTCCTGGTACCAGTGGGGGGGAGCTGTGTGCCAGCCCTGCTCCACAGCCCTGCTCCATCCTGGCAGCTGGGACAACAGGGAACCAGGTGAGCAGCAGATCCAAGCAGGTCCCAGACGTGCCCTCACCCCCTCTCCAAGCCCAGGGAGCATCCCACAAACACTGCACACAGCAGTGACAGTGCACTCACTGCACAAACAAAATCCTACAAACACTGCACACAGCAGTGACAGTGCACTCACTGCACAAACAAAATCCTACAAACACTGCACACAGCAGTGACGTCCCACCAACTCCCTGTGAACCACCCTCCCCATTTTCCCAGCTGTTCCCTGACATTATTTAACTGATTTATTTATTTATTTATTTATTATTTATTTTATTTAACTTATTTAAGGCCAAAAGCCTCTGGGCTGCTGTGAGCCCTGGAGGGCAGAGCTTGCCCAGGACACCGTGCTGGTGATGCTCTGGCCAGGTCCACTTCCCAGAAGGGCAAGACATGAACTGTTCAGAGCAATCTGGGACAACAGGAGTGATCCCCCACCTTCCCAGACTCCCGTGGGGAATTCTGGCAGGGAAAGTGTCCACTCCCTCCTGGGAGCAGCACATCAGAGCCAGCCTTGCCCCTCTGGCCATCCCTGACTCCAGACACAGCTCCCTGCTCCTGCTCCTGCTCCCTCCACAGCTGGGATTTCACTGCAGGAGCATTTCGAGGCTCAGGGTGGGGGAACCTTTGCTGAAACACCCGGCAGCTTTGGAAACTCTCCCTGCTGCTTTTCCAAGAGCCTGATTTTGGCTTTCTGGCTCAAACACACCACTCATTTTTCTGCAGCAATGAAGATAAACGTCAATAAATCTTCCGCAGTCTTTCCACGGGGCCAAGAGTGATCTCAGCCCTGAAGCATTTCAGTATCCTGCAGTTACACCCTGAGCCCCCATCCAGCAAACTCACCCTGCTCCAGAGCCTCAAACTCACAAGTACCTCCTTCAAGGAGGTGCCCAGTCCCTCTGAAGTCAATGACACCTCTGTGCTCCGGGTTTGCCTGGATCAGCTCCCAGACAAGCAGCCTGTGTGCAGCGTTGGCAGTGCCAGGGCCCCCTTGCAGGGCTGCTCCTGGGGGTCCCAGGTGTTCTCTTCCCTTGCAGCTCCCACCAGCCAGCCCCCAGCAGGGTGACCCCGGGCTCTGCAGCCTCTGGGGGCTGTTTGTTCACAGGCCAAGGCACATCTGTTCTTCTTTTTGCCCCTTGAATAAGGGCTTGGGAAGTGAGGTGATGCCCTGTCCTCTCCTGCATGGACTCCCAGCAAATGGACACTCCTCTGGAAATGCAAAGTCCTTTTGCAGCTGGAAGGGCAGGCAGGAATGGGGGGATCCTGCACTGTGCAGGGTGCAGCAGGCCCAGCTGATGGACACTTCTCAGCCAGTGGATTTTTCCAACACCTCTCAATGGTACCACAGCACCGTGGGCAATGCAGGAGGTTCCCTGGTGCATCCTGCTGGCTTCTGGCTTCTCCCTTCTGCTCCTCACAGCCATCCAGCCAGGCAGCTCTGGCCTCTCAGCCCCTGAGTGTCCAGCCATGGGGTCACTGCCCTCCCCAGCACGAGCTGTCTGCTCCATGGGATCTGTTGGAGAGAGCAGAGAGGGGCAGCTCAGCTCCACAGCACAGCTGGGTGCAGGCAGGGCACCCCTGAGGATGCTGCTCTAAGTACCAAGGAATTGAGTCCTGGACTGAGCCAGTACCAGTGGGGGGCTGGAAATGGAGTTATGGCTCTGCAGCACATGCTGGGGAACCAGGGGCTCCCCACTCCCCCCCTGCTCAGAGCAGCAGGATTGTTCCCCTCCTGGACATGCAAAGGTTGGATTTGGTCACAAAATTCCATGGGGAGAAGGTGTTACTCTGCAGGTCTCAGGTTCTCATCCAGCACAAAGGCTGCTAATGTTGCTCCACTTCAGACTCACCCAAGCCACCCTTTGCTGGCCAGGGTGGGTGACCCCAAGCCCTGGAGCAGAAACCCCTTCCCCTGGCAGAAGGACAATGGGAATGTTTCATTCAGCGGTTTTACAGCTTGAACTCCCTTCCTTCCTCTGCCTTTCCTGGGTGAGCAGGACCTGCCTTACGAGCTGCAGGGTCTGCAGTGCCACAGCCTTGTTTCCTACCCTAATTTCAGTCTGTTCAGCATTACTGGGGGGTGGTCCTTGCTAAACAACTTGACCTTGCAGAGTACCCATGAAAACAAACTGTTTCCAACCATGCTGGGAAGGCTCTTATCAGAAAATGAGCTTAGAAATTCCTCAGCACTCAGAGTTGGTGCCGGGTCATGGCTCTTATCTTCTGCAGTAAAGGGAACATCCAGTGTGTGTTCGAGGGAAACACAGAATTAATTGTCCTGGGGCTGGGATGGAGCCCAGAGAAATTGAGGGTACTTTATTTTTCCATCCTCTGAGTTTCTGATGTTCAAAAGGTCTCGTTGTTCCTTTGCAGTTGTTCTGCTCCAGTTCAAATGCAAGGTCACAACGAACACAAGCAGCTCTTTGAAATATAATTATTAAAAATTTTGCACCTTGGAAAGGAAGGTGAAAGAAATCTGAGGGATCCTCCTCTGAAAGTGACTGTGAACAACATTCCTGAACATGTCCATTCCTCCCGAGGACCCCCATAAAATTTATTTGATAGAATCCCAGAACCCCAGACTGGTTTGCATTGGAAGAGACCTTAAAGCTCATCTTGTCCCACCCCTGCCATGGCAGGGACACCTCCCACTGGGGCTTAGAAGAGCCTGGGACAATGTCCAGCCTGGCCTTGGGCACTGCCAGGGATCCAGGGGCAGCCACAGCTGCTCTGGGCACCCTGTGCCAGGGCCTGCCCACCCTGCCAGGGAACAATTCCTGCCCAATATCCCATCCAGCCCTGCCCTCTGGCAGTGGGAGCCATTCCCTGTGTCCTGTCCCTCCATCCCTTGTCCCCAGTCCCTCTCCAGCTCTCCTGGAGCCCCTTCAGGCCCTGGCAGGGGCTCTGAGCTCTCCCTGGATCCTTCTCCTCTCCAGGTGAGCACCCCCAGCTCTCCCAGCCTGGCTCCAGAGCAGAGGGGCTCCAGCCCTTGGAGCAGCTCCGTGGGCTCCTCTGGACTCTCTCCAGCAGCTCCAGGTCCTTGTGCTGTTTGGGTCCCCAGAACTGGAGGCAGCTCTGCAGGTGGGGTCTCACCTGAGAGGAGCAAGGGCCACCCTCTCCCCCCTCACAGCAAATCCCATTTCCAGCCCAGGGCACACTGACATGGCCAAGATCAGTTTGCCACCAAAATATTGCATTTTCAATTGGTCACCTTATCCCAGGGAACCAACCTGACCCAGCTGCACATTTCCCTGGAGCAATCCCAGCCAGGTGGGACAGGGCAGGCAGGATGGTTCCCTCCTGCTCCTGCTCTCAGGGAGCACAGGGAGATCCAGCCCAGAGCAAGGTCATGGGGCACAGGGGTCCCTGTCCCTCACAGGGGCACCATGGGGGCACTGCCAGCCCCTCTCCCACAGCTGGGACATGAGCTCTCCATCACTCCCGTGCTGCTGGGATCTGCCACAGTGGCTGCAATGGGGCTGTTCCTCCCCTGCAGACACAGGCCAGGCTTTATTTGGTCCCTGCATGTGCACAAAGGCATGTGCTGCTTGCAAACTCCTTTGGAAAACTGCTGGCAGTCAAGCAACCACAGGGAATTTTCCCACAAGGTCCCAGCCACAGACACCCAAACTCCAGGGCTGTTTCCAGCCCTCTCTCCTGCATGTGCTGGGTGAGCATCAGAGGATGCTGGGGAGCTTTGTCCTGGCCTCTTGCCCAAGCCTGACTGATTCCATGCCCAGCTGAGCCTGGCTGCAGAGCTGGAGGTTATTTCCTTTGCAAAGTGCTGCAGAGGGAGCTTCAAGATCCCAAAAGATTGCAAAGGAAACCCAAGAGCCAGCTGAGAGTCACAGAGTGGATGGCAGGTCCTTTATGTTCTGGCATGGACAGTGTCTGAACTTGGCCACACAGAATCCTACAATCATTTGGGTTGGAAAATCCCTCCAAGCCCATGGAGTCCATGATGTGCCCAACTCTCACCTTGTCCCCAGCCCAGAGCCCTGAGTGTCACCTCCAGCTCTTCCTTGGACACGTCCAGGGATGGACACTCCAAACCTCCCTGAGCATTTCCAATCCCTGGCCACCCTTTCCATGGAGAAATTCCTGCTGGTGCCCACCCTGCCCTCCCCTGGCCCAGCCTGAGGCCGTTCCCTCTCCTCCTGTCCCTGTTCCCTGGAGCACAGCCCGACCACCCCGGCTGTCCCCTCCTGTCAGGGAGTTGTGCAGAGCCACAAGGGCCCCCCTGAGCCTCCTTTTCTCCAGGCTGAGCCCCTTTCCAGCCTCCTCAGCTGCTCTTCATGGGATTTACCCCCTCAGACCATGTGGCCAACCCTGTCCCACTCCCCCACCTGTACCTGGGGTGGTTACACTGAGTTCAGCCTTTTACTGTAAATTCACTTTCCAGAGCCTGGTCCAACCCTTGGGGCAGACAGGGAATCACATCCATGGGCCAGTTTGGGCTTCCCACCAGGTCCCATCCCCTGAAGGGTCCCAGCAGAGCAGAGCCCCCCTGTGAGGCCCCGAGGCCACAGGTACAGACTGGAAACAGCTGTTGGACAGATGTGCTGCAGACAGGCAAAGGCTCCCAGCCTGCCAGGGTTGCTCTGGTAACACCCAAACACAAACCTCACCTCCTAAGGCTTCGAGCCTTGCCATCAGCACAACAGGACACAACAAAGTGATGAAATCTCCACCCTGCACAAACTCCCTGGAAGCACCAGCCTGGCCCGGATTTGCAGGGAAAGAAATGCCAAGAAACTGAGGGGGCTGGGAACAGGCGGTGGGAGCAGCCCTGGGACAAATCCATGGAGTGCAGCAGAGACAGGAGAGAGGACAGAGGCAGCAGCAACCCCAGCAGTGAGCGGGAGGTGGAGGGGAGAGCAGAGGGGGGTGGAAGGAGCAGGTGGCCACCAGAGATGGGCTCTGGGCCCACTGGGGGCTCTGGGTCTAAGTGGGAATTGCTCTGGAGCTGCCCAGCCTCCAGCACTGCCATGTCCTGCTGCAATTCCAGGGAATGCTCTCTGGTGTTGGGGAAGATGAAAATGGAAAACCTTATAAATATGATTGCCTGGCAAAAGATTTTGAGAATATGGAAACTATAAGCAAGATCGAAATGAAAGCCATCTTTGAGATACCAAACCTTAGTTAGTGAACAACTAGAAAACAATAGTATGGCCAGCTGAAAATAATCCCCTCTTGACTGAGCAATCCCTTCAGACAAGTCCAAGGGTCAGAAAAGACCCTACCAGCTCGGTAAAGAGGGTCCAAAGAGTAGTTTTTAGGGTTTAAAGTGTAACACAGTCTGGTAATGTAGTGATCTTTATAGGCTGTATGTAAATGCTATAGGATTTGTATCTTGTATTAGATTGGTGAGTGAAAATCAGAATATTCAACACAGAAGAAGATTTATTGTATTGTAACATTGGGAACCTTGCTCTCTTATGCTCTTACTTCTCTTACTGCTCTTACCTGTCTTATGCTCCTACCTCTCACCCCTCGCCCTCTCTTTACTCCTTTGACTCTTGCCCTCCTGCTCTCACAGGCCTGCTCTGAGCTCCAAGCAGGGCCCTTTCCCCCACGCCCTGTGCAATAAACCATAAGTTCCAACACCTGCCTTTAGAGATCTCTCAGTCCCGACCGTCGGGACCAGCAGCTCCGACAGTCTGGGGTCACCCCCAGAGCAGCTGCAGTTCCAGCCCCGTCAGATCAGTGCAGTCCAACACCAGGGATCTCCTGCAGCCCCAGCTCTGCTCCCACCCCACCACGGGGTCCAAGGGCTTGGTCATCCCTGTCTGGAGTGGCCCCTTCCAGCAGCTCCTCCTGGAGCACAGGGCCATGGAGGGGACACAGGGGACATCCCCTGGCATGGTCTGGGCCAGCACACTGCACAACACTTCCCATGGAGCTGCCCATGAGGTGCTGGAAGTCCTTGGAGCAGAATTCTCCCATCCCTGCTCCAACCACGGGGCTGCCTCAGGTGCTCAGTGGTTTCAGGACAAAGCCCCAGCCCCTTTGCTTCCACCTCCTCACTCAGTCCAGGGCCTGCTCTGCCAAACCCCACCACATGCCCTGGTTCCAGAAATCCTGGTCCAGGATGAGCCCACCAGGACACTCTGTCCTTATGGGCTACCTGCAACTTCAGGAGCTGGGCATCACACAGGAGCACTGGCCTTGGCCTCAGCCCCTGCACTCCCTCACTGCCACCAATGTCACCTCCCCAGTTTATAGCCCTTGTTTTAGGGAGAAGCAGCACCCAATCCATGCTTTCTGTTCAAGAGAGTTGGCTTTGGATTCCCTTGGGAGCTGCCAGTGCCCCCCTGCAGCCCCACCGTGCTCTGGCCATGGCTTTGCTGAGGATGTGCAGGACAGGGGACACTCTGTGCCCTGTGCCAGCCCATGTGGCCGTGGTGACTCCTGCAGCTGCATCACCCCTGACCCTGGGGCTGCCACGTCTCTTGTGACTCATCCCTGGTGTCACCAGGCAGGGGCTGGCCAGGCTGGCACTCCCTTCCCTTCCCTTCCCAGCCCTGGCTGATAACAGCTCCACCTCACCTGTTCTCACCTGTTCTCACCTGGGCTGTCCCATCTTTGGAGGAGCCCTGGTGCAGGACAGCCAGCCGAGGTCAGAGGACAGGAAGGGCTGTCACATTCAGAGTGGTGTCACCTCCATGGTGTCCAGGAGGAGCCTCCTCACCTGGGGTCAGTGTGAGAGGCACCCACCAGCTCCAGCCCTTTACCCTGTACACTCCCCCTGCTGCTCCATCCCTGCTGCCCCATCCCTGCTCTTTTCCTCTGCACCAGCTCGAGGTGCAACCCCGAGGAGCAGAAGCTTTCCTGGGCTGCAGAGACGGGAGTGTGCACAACAAAGGCAGGAGGAAAGCAAGGAAGGCAGGGTGAGGGCAGGAGGAACAACGTGGTGAAAGCACAGCACCATCACCCTGTGGATGATGTCAGCCTGGACCAGCCCCAGCTCCTGCTCCCAGCTCTTCTTCCAAAAGCCCTGGCAAAGCTCAGTCCTTCCATAGGAAACCAGAGCACCAGAGCCCTGAGGCTCCAATCCAATCCTCTCCTCACCAGGGAGCTGGGCAGAGGCTGGGGCTGACCCTGCTTTTCCAGGGTATTTCTGTAGTTTATGGAAAAAGGAGCCTCAGGTGGTCCCTGTAAACCACACCTGTGCCTGTGGAAGAGCAGCCCCACCAAGGAGAGTCCCTCAGGCTTCCAGGTCCCCTCCTAGGGGAGGCAGCAGGAGGCCAGGAAAACATTTGTGAACAGAAATTTTTCAAAAAACCAAACAACAATTTGAGGGATTTCATCCAGAGGAAGGAGTGCTGTGACTGTTCATTGTCCTGACCTGGAACATGCAGATCTTCAGCACTCCCACGTCCAAAACAATTAATCTGGGAATCGCTGGATGGATTAAGGATGGATGTGCTGGGATGGAGTGGAGCCCAGGAATATCCCAAACCTCTGCTCTGGCCAAGATTTGGGCAATGCCAACCCCACAGCCAAAGGAGTGGATCCCTGCAGGGATCCACCAAGAAACCAGAGCTGCCAGCCTTGGAAGAGCCACATCTGGGCAGAGCAACACTGGGATTCAAACACCCAGGAACTGCCACAGCAAAGATCTGTCACCAGCAGAGAGTGTGTGGCACGTCAGGAGCTCAGGAGGGTGAGACAGGAATGGGAGATTCTCCCAGGGCTTTATTTCCATCGACAGCTGCAGTTATTTTGGGAACTTGGCACAATGGAGAGTGTGTTTGCAGGGGCCAGTTGGATCCAGGAAAAAAGGAGATGTGTTTTTCTTTAAGAAAACTACAGCAACACTGTAGCTTGATTGGAAAAAGACCAGGTTTTGTTTTTCTGGTTGTTATTTTTTTCCTTAGTTGGCGTTCCTCTCACACTCTGCAGAATTTTAAGGTTTTTCCAGAAAATGAGGAGCAGCCCCAGCCCTGGCAGGAGCAGTTACTGAGCCACCAGGGCTAAAAGTGGCAAAAGCACTGAAGGTTTCCAGAAGCCACAGCTGGAAATAACCAAGCACAGCACCACAGGAGAGCACAGGGCAGCCAGTGGGGCTCCACACAATCCCTGCTCCAGCCCGGGGCTTTCCATCCCTGTCTCCTCATCTTGGAGGAGCCTGGCATTTCCTGCTGACTCCCTGCAGCCATGGAAAAGTGGGGAACAGGAGCAGGATGGTCTCAGAGCAGGGAAAATGGGGTGTTCAACAGCAGAGGGCTTTGAATTTGTGGGGCCTGGGGGAAGTACTGGGGTGGAATCATGGAATCCCAGACTGGGTCAGGTTGGAAGGGTCCTTTCCTTGGTCAGGGACCCCTCCCACTGTCCCAGGCTGCTCCAAGCCCCAATGTCCAACCTGGCCTTGGGCACTGCCAGGGATCCAGGGGCAGCCACAGCTGCTCTGGGCACCCTGTGCCAGGGCCTGCCCACCCTGCCAGGGAACAATTCCTGCCCAACATCCTAAATCTCTCTCAGTTTGAAACCATTTCCCCTTGTCCTGTCCCTCCATGGGGAGCAGGACCCAGGTGATCGTTGTTTTTCCTGTGTCACCTGAAATCTGGCCATGGTGCTCTGAGGACAAACCTGTGGCAGTGTCCCCAGCCAGCCCAGCTGTGTCTGCCAGGTGCAAAGCCCCACAGGGGGACCCTGCAGCATTGCCAGGGTGAGAACTCCCCCATCTCTCACAAGACCTGGATTCACCAGCTCTTACTTTCATCTGAGGTGCAGGAGCAGAGCTGCAGGAGGGGGTGGGCAGAGCCAGCAGGGTGTGCTGGGCAGGGTGGGGAGGACCAGGAGGAGGAAGAGGAGCAGAAAAACCATGGGACCCCCCCTGTTGGGTCCCACTGCTCCTGCAGCATCACTGCCAGTGGCACACTGCTGTGAGATTTGGGTGGTGCCTCTCCTCACCGCCCAGGCTGAGCACAGTTCCAGCTAAGCCCAACTTCATCTGAGCCCCATTTAAGCTGTGCCCAGCTTCAGCTGAGCCCAACTTCAGCTGAACCCAGTTTGAGGTGAGCCCAGGTGTGAGGATGCCCATTCAAACATCCTCAGCCAGAGAAACACAGCACAGAACAGAGAGGATGGAAGGCCAAGGAGTAGGATCCACATTTGATGGGTTTGAAAATCCCACCCAAGAAATGGAGCATTTGAGGAGATAGGACCCTCAGGGCTAGAAAAACCATCTGAATTCCCCAAGCCTGTCTTTATCCAGCAAGCAGGAGCTTCAGGCACTCCCAGAAACAGGGAAGATGAGCAGAACAAGAGGATGGAACCAGAACACCCAAGCACGAGTGGTCTTTAAAACCAGAGTCTGCAAAACACCTCCAGCATCTGATCCCCCCCTTCTCAGAGCTCAGGCTGGCTGGTGGTGTCACTCCTGACCCCACAAACCTGTACAGCCACAAACACAAGCAGGAAATCCTCTTCCCACCTTCCTCAGGAGGCTTTGCCTCTCCAGAAATCAAGTTCTTGTCCTGGTCTGTGGGGACAAAGTGGCACATCAGGAGTCTCCTCTTCCTACAGGTGCAGTAAATAACCCCTCGTGGGCCCTGTGTCTCTGCAGGTCACAGAAGGCTCTGGCTGACAGCTCAGCTGGGACCCAGCGTGCTCTGGATAGGGAATGTGCCTGGACACATTCTGACATGTGCTGACACATTTCCCAGCAAACTTCCATCCCTCCAAAACACCCCTGTGCAGAGGGGGCAGTGCCCTTAAAGGCCTTTCAGACACAAGGATGGAGCAGGAGGTCCAAGCTGAGACCCCTCTGGGTGTCCAGTGGTGGCCTTGCAGCTGCTCCCGAGGCTCCTCTCTGTGCAGGAGAGCAGGGACAGGGAAGGGATTGTCCCTTGGGAGGTCACTCATGCCCAGAGTCCTCCGCTGGGGACTCCAGCAAACTCCCCAAAGGGGCTGGGGGCTCCAAATTCTGCAGAGCCCCAGAGCTGCCTGCAGGGAGCCAGAGCATTGCCCTGTGTGCTGAGACCAACCTGGCTGGACCCTGAGCTGTGGGAAGAGCAGGCACAGCAGTGGGAGCTCTCCTGGGAATAACTTCCCTGGCAAGTTATTATTATTGTCCACCACTTCCCTGGCACAAAACAGCAGAGGAGAGCAGGCAGAGCCCACCCTGCTGCTTGCCAGAGTCAATTCCTGGGCTGTGATGGAGCTGCAGTAATGAGTGTGTCCATAATTATCATCTCATTAATGCCATGCCAGTGCTTCAGGAACTACAGTTTTATGGCTCAGCCATAAAAGCTGACACTATTTAAAATGTGATTTTCAGGAGCTCCCATCCTACTTCCTTCCTCTCTATTTATTTTAGGAAAGGGAAGATTGGCTGTATCAACTTATCAGACTTCCTACCTCTGGCAACACTTGTGCTCCCTGAAAGATCATCTAGTTAATTAACTCGATTGTTTGCGTACAAATGACAAATTCAATAAAATACGTCGGGCAATAGCTGCAGGAGCCATCCGGGATCCCCATCCCACACCGAGCCCTGCACAGCCATTGGGGCTGCTCAGGCCTGGAGTGGCCTAAAATGAGATTTTAGGAATTATCTCTAGAAAACACAGCAACGTGGAGATCAAAATCACCAGGCAGGGAGATGAGATTTTGTGCTAGAAGACAGGGCAGCTGAGCACAGCAGGGATGTCACCCTGATGTCACTCCATGGGGCCATCCCACTGCCCAACCCAGACCAAAGTTTGGCTCTCAGCTCCCATCTTTTACCCACAACCAAACAGATTCTAAGTGGTCAGAGGGCAAAGGGAAGGACTCTTCCCTCAGCTCCAGCATTAACACAATGGACCCATCCTCAAGCTCTGGAATTTAACATTTTCCTTGTAGAAAAACACAGGATTCATCTTCACATGAGGCCTTTGACCTCCTGCAGCTCTGTCCTGCATCTCTTGGGGACATTGTCCATGTCCAGCTGCACAGCTCCTCAGTGTGCCAGGGGTGCATCCCTGGGGTCTCTGCCCCAGCCCTCCCACAGGCCAGGAATGTCCCCAGCACCTGGACAGGGCAGCTGGGTCTGGGGTCAGGTCTGGACCCCTTCCAGCACTGAGACCCCTCCTCCTGGGGGGCTGTTTTTCTGCTGTGCCAGCTTTGCCATGAGAACCTGTGTCGTGCTGTCCCAGCTGAAGGTCTGTGAGCTGTCACACACTGTGGCTGTTGTCCCTTATTTTGTCACCTGGTGCTACCAGGAAAAGTTTGGCTCCATCACCTTTTCTGCTGTCCTTCCCAAAGCTGTGGATGCTGTGACATCCCATCCCTCTCCATCCCCCCACCTCAGCAGCCTCTGCAGGATTCCCTCTGATTTCTCCACACCCCTCTGGAGCTGCCTGGAGAGAACAGGGCACAAAAGCAGAGGGACACATCCCAAACTCCCTGTCAAAGCACGGGAGCTCCATCCAAGAGCAGAGCAGAGCTTGTTTGGCTCTGGGGATCAGCTTTCAGCACGTGAGCCCGTTCTGCCCTGGGAGCTTTGTTTGGTGCTCTGTGACCCATCACAGCTGTCCCCAGGCCCAGGAGCAGCAGTTTCACCTGCTTGTCTTTGTCTAGAAAATCATGTTAGGGACAGCAGGGCTGCTCCCCCGAGGAGCTGACGTATGGCCGGGCTGGAACTTTCCATGAGAAACACATGTGGCCCCAAATAATTGTCCCATTAGTTCAGGAAGGGACAAGAAATTACTTGCAAATGGCTCCTGTGCAAACACTCCATCCACAGCCCCCACCTGCTCCTGCTTGGCTCTTCTCCCTCTCCCTCTGCCAAGGGAGGAAGGCAGGGAAATGGGGGATCCCAGATGTTCCCAAGGTGACAATCCTGTTCTCAGCTCCATCCCTGCCTGTGCCCTGTGCACAGAGGGGCTGGGGGTGCTGGCACTGGGGCACTCCGAGCAGCAGGACCCCCTCATCCCCTCCCTGTGTCCCAGCCCTGCTCAGCCACAAGTAAAAGCATTTTTCACCATCCTTTCCTCCATCCTCCCCAGGCCTCGGGGCTGGCTGCACTCAGCATTATCTGCTTTCCTCCCCAGCTCCAGGGAATGTGTGAGCTGGATGGGCTGAGTAAAAATGACCTCATGCACGGAAGAATCAGAAAATGAGCAATGAGAGGGACACAACAATGCTTCCCCAATGAGCTGGAGGCACCCAGGGGACTTCACCACCGCTGCATTTCCTGCCCTGGCACCAGCCCAGCCGAGCTGAGTTTGTGTCCTTGACAGAAACCTCTGAGTCTGGTTTTATTTTTACCTCAGAAGCCTTTTACTTTCTCTGTATTTGCTCCCTTGGATTGTTTAGGGGTGATATCATTAATGCCACCTGCAGAGGTTGGTTGCACAGTTCCTGCCAGCCTCAATCCAAGGATGCTTTGGAAGGGCATCTGTGGCACCCTGGGCAGGACAATGAGCTGGGTACCCCCTCAGCCCCCCAGCCCAGCCCCGGGGTCACCACCAGGAAGGACAAGAGCCCCCAGACACACTCTGCACCCTCTCATCCTTATCACACCCAGAGGATGCCAAAGTCCCCAGACAAACCCAGACCAAGCCTGACCTCCATCCCCACGGTGCAGACAGCTGGGTGCTCCCGTGGTGGGTCTCCAGACACCTCCTGGGCATCTCAGCCACCCAAATTACAGCTCAGGGTGCTCCTGATAAGCCTCAGAAGCCCTGAGCAGGGCGAAGGGACTGTCACAGCAGCTCAGCTGTTTACTCCAGGCAGGGAATTCTTGTGTCAGTGGTTTCAGTATCAAACTGCTGAGCTGTGTTTAGTCTGTGGCTGGAAAGCAGCCTTGCTTCTATTCTGAGAATATTTGTCTAATCAGGGGTCGAAGGAATGATTTTGCTCAGTAGAGCATGTTTATTTGGGTTAGTTTGTCCTCTAGGATGGGTGCCTTGGAAAAGCCCCATGAAGGCTGGGCAGTGCTGGACTGTCCTGGGGCACAGGACACACCTGCAGAAAAGGCAAACTTCTATTTCTGTAGAAATAAGAGAAAAGCTTTACACTCCTGGCTTCCAGCCAGCTCTGGAATGAGGCTCCTGGTAGCCCAAGTGCTGCAGGTGCTCACCTGGGATGACCACACTCTTCATTCCAGAGGTGCTCAGCAGCTTGAGCTGCATTTTCAGCTGCCACATTCAGAGCTTCCTTTGCTTTTGTAAATCACAGGTGACCCCAGCAGCCATCCCTGGCTGCCAGCCACACCAGGCAGCTGATGAAATACTGAGCTGAGGGACACCTGAAGGGTCGAGGCCAAATCCTGGGACAGGTGAGACATTTTTCCACCTCTCCAAGTACATTTTGTTCATCCCAACCTCCTCATCCCTGAGAGCGTGAGGGAACGATCACATTCAACCCAGGACCTTAGGACATTTTACCTTTTTCAAACCCAGAATCACATCAGTTTTTGAATCTCTCAGCTCTTTCTGGTGCTAATTCCCATTTTCCCACGTAAATCCCTTCCCTGGGGAGCTTTGCCTTCAGCTGGGTGAGCTTTGTCCCATGGATGAACCAGGAGCACCTCGTGGACTTTGCCCTGTTTGCACACAACAAACACCGTTGAGTTGTGACTATTTGCAACTCAGCAACCACTAATTTTTAGCCCAGAGATAAATCCTCATTATCTGCTGAGATAAGGTCCTCTCTATTTTGGAAGGCATCAGTTTCCACATTGGGAAATTCCCTTTGGTTAGACCAGCAATGTCCACAGGCAGCTCTTCCCCACATCCCTGATCCTCTGTCACCCTTCATGGGTGGCTTCAGTGCAGGTAATGTCCCCTCTGCCCCCCAGGGCCATCCCCAGCCAGGTGAGCCCCCATGATCCCAGCATTGCTGCCATGGAAATTCCTCCAGCAGTGCCACTTGGGTTGAGGCTGTGGTTCAAAGTAGGAATTAGGAATATACCTAATTCCCATTCCCATCACACAGGCTTGTGGCACTGGCATCCATAAGTGAGGAATTTCTTCTCTTGGCATGACTAGATTTTGTCCTGGATATGTGATTTTGTGCTAAAGAAGGACATTTCTCTTCCCCTTCTGTGCTGTAAGCTCAGGGTCCCTGTAAGAGCTCCCTGTGTCCCCTCAGGGCAGTGGGGCTGATCTCCATCCCAACCAATGTCCCCAAAGAACAAACCCCATGGTTTGTCCACGAGCTGCCTTCCCTCCTCCAGTTCCCAGCAGGTGCTCCAAGCTCCTCACACCTTTTGCTCTGCAGCACAAAGTCTCGGAGGAGCTGCCACAGCCCCTCTCCCACAGCACAGAGAGGACAAAGCTGTGGCTTCAGTGTCACCACAGAGCCCACAAGGAGACCTGAGTTCATTTTGAGACCTGTCCTGCGCAGGGGGCACTGGCCATCCCAGGAAAACATGGAAAAAGCACGTGGCACTTCCAGCTTCCCCCCAGGCCTGTCTCTCCAGGGAATCAAGTGTCTCCAAGCATGTGGGGATGGTGTTTGCCAAGTGACTCAGGCCAGCCTGGAACCCAGCAATAAATTCTCCTACAGCAATAACTGCCACTCACCCAGAGCTATTGCCATCTTTCCAGGGAGTCACCCCAGGTCCCCATTTCTCCACCCCCACGGTGCCTTTGTCCCTGCAGGGATCAAAGCCAAACACCAGATTCCCACCCTACACATCCCAGGGCAGCTCCAGCCCTCCATGCCTGCCTGGCTCACTGGGCTGGGATAATTTCTGGAGGGAAGGCAGGTTGTAGGCTCAAAATCCAGCATGGTTATGGGGTTGGGATGCTCCTGGGCATCACCAGCACCAGGGATGCACCAGGGATGCACCAGGGCTGCTGGGGCTGTGCTCAGGGCAGGGACAAGGTGACAGCAGGGACTGAGCTGCCCAGTGCACACAGAGCCCTGAGCCCAGACCCTCTGGGGGTGTCCCAGTGAGCCTGGAGACATGGAAAAATGGGCAGGGGGACAGGCAATGAAGGGATCCTGCTCTAAGTTTCCTACCACTGGTTTGGGATGGAGTGAGGAGCTCAGGAGAGTGCAGATGGAGAGCAGGGGGAGGTGCAAGAAAATCTGTGTTGAGTCCAGACACAAAGGGAAATCCCAGCTGGGAAGGAGAGGAGATGAAAGCTCTGGCCAAGGCCAGGAGAAAGAGAAGTGTCTGGCTTGGAGGAGACAGCTGGGAGGGTGCACCCACCCACGGGTCCCAGCAGCTCCAGGGTCAGTGACTGGGCCACCACTGGGACACCATCCATGGACCTTGACCCTGGGGTGCCAACAGCATCTCCAGGAGAGCCACATCACCAACCCTGCTGTCTCCAGCCAAGCCCTGGGCAGAGCCCTCAGCTCTGCCTCAGTGTCCCCACCTGGCATCACCTCTGGTTGTTTGAAGAGGGAAAACAGGCAGCTCCCCAGAGGAGATGGTACCTACTGGGGAGAGCTCTGCTCAGGTGGGGCAGCCACACATCCCTGGGCATCAGCAGCACTCTGGGCAGCCACACCACACCCCTGTGACACCACAGTCACATCCCTGAGCCATCCAAAGCAGTTGACACTTCAGGTACCAAACACACCCTGAACAGTCTTTACAAAATATTTGCATCTCACACCTTGCCCTTGCTGGGGAGGAGCAGCCCTGCCAAGCTGTGCATGGACCTGGAATAGCTTTTTGTTGCTGCTTTTGGTGTGTCCCCAGAGGGACTCAGAGCTGCAGGAGGTCACTGGTGTGTTTGGGCATTTTCATGGTCAGAGAAACCATTTCCCTGGTTCATGCCCTGCTGTGTTTAACAGCGACCGCTGTCCTTGGCAACAGTCTCACTTTGGGCAAAACTCTGCTCCTACACCCAGACCTGGCCTCAGGAACATCTGGCAGCTGCTCCACCGTAAAAAACAGCTCAGAAATTCATGGAACCACATTTTCCCTTCTTTAGCCACACAGTAATAGGATTTTACACTCCTCAGCAAGGCAAGGGCTGTGGCTCCACCAGTGCTGACAAACACGGCACGAACAAAACCCAGCTACAAGAAATGATATTCTCCTTTTATTTACCAATGACCATGACAATGTAGGTTTTTTTTTCTAGCTGCAGAGATGCTTTGCACTGTAAACTGGGAGGCAGGCAGTGCATCCTGCCCTGCCAGGGCCAGCAGGAACCCCCGCTTCCCAAACACAGCATTGTTATCCAGAGTCAGGAGAGCGGCTGCTGCACAGAGTTTGCTTTTCTCCATCACCAACCCCTCCGTCGTCAGGGCATCGATACATTGATATTTACACCAGGCTCCCCCAGCGGCCTGCTGCCAGGGAACGGGTCTGGCACACCAAACCTGCTACCTTACCAAATCTACACACTTGGAAAAAGAAAAAGGCATCCACTCCGCCGGAGAACTCGGCCGCGACACACACAAATATTGCACTTGTAACTTGGGAATGGGAGGACACAGGGGTTCCTATCACACAGCAACGTGTCCAGCTACAGGAGGGCAATAAATAAACCGGGGGGGAGGGCAGGAGGGGGTGCTTTGCACACCTCCAGCACAGGGCAAGGACCCGGCTCTCGCTGCTCCCGGGGGACCCACCACGAGCCAAGGAAGCGTCGGGCTCCTGCCAGAGCTGCTCCGGGAGGCCCCACGGCACAGGGAAGCACAGCAGCATCCTGCGGCTGCTCCAGTTCACAAGGCTTTAATCCAGGATAACGTTTGTGTCGGTGCTGCTGTCCCCTTGCCAGAGCCCTGCACGAGAACCCCTCCTCCTCGCCGAGCTGGGCTCACTCTGCGCCTTCCAGCAACGCCCGTGGCTGGGGCAGGTGCTTCACAGTAGTCTTGTGGGAGCTTCCCTCCTGGCTAAATCCGTGTTGGGGCCACCCCAAGGGCATCGTACCAGCGATGGTGGGACGGGAGCTGCAGCAGTACCAGACTGCCCCGAGCTCGGCGCCTTCAGCTGCCCCATGTCCGTACGGCCTGGGGGCACGAGCAGGGCTGCGAGCTCCCACCAGCTCCCAGGAAGGCCTCCACTGCCCAATTCCATGTAAACACACAGCTCCCAGCCTGCCCCGAGACAGTCCTTGGGCCTACAGCGGGGAGCTGCCTTTCTTCTGGTTGATTATGTCCAAGTACAGGTCGGAGCGGAGGAAGCGGGGGTACGAGTCCTTCTCCATGAGCCCATAGATCCTCTTCTGTGCCAGGTCGAAGCAGCTGCGGGTGATGTTCTGCAGGTTCTCCTTGGTGTGCTCCCGTGTGTAGGAGTCCAGGTTCACCTGTGGGCAGAGGAACCAGGGCTGGTGAGCAGCTCCCCAGGCAACCACGGTGCCAGGAGCCGCATGCCAGCGTGGGAGCCAGCCCTCACCTCCTTGCAGGACTGGATGGCAATGTACTCAGCGAAGATCTTCTTGGCCTTGGAGACCATCTTGGACTGGGATTTAATCTTCTTGAACTCCTCACAGGCCAGCCAGAACTCCAGGTTCTCCTCACTGAACTCGGTGCGCAGGAAGGCCCTGAAGGCAGCGAGCCCATCTGTGGGGGACAGGGACACAGCTCTGCTCCTGCTCACAGACAGGGAACAGCCCCACGAGACCCTCAGCTCCTGCAGAGCCCAAACCACCTCCCTGCACTGCCCGAAAAACCCCTGTGTGCAAACAGGCAGCGATGGCACTGCCAGGCCAGCACAGCAACACAGCCCATCCAGGAGCTGAATCCACACCCCCAGCCTGGCAGCACCACCCAGAGCCAGAAGGGAGGCTGGGCTGGCGTGGGGACAGGATCCCATGGTCACCCTCCTGGGCTGGGTGTAGGATGGGATGCCTGAGAAGGGCTGTCCTCCCATCTTCGGGGTGTTCTAAAGCAGCTCCAGCTCCATGGACCCTCTGCACAGCCCCAAATTGGGCACAGACATGGATCACAGCCTCCTCCTCCCCAAGCCGGGTGCTGCAGCCCCGACCTGCAGCTCTCCCCAGCCCCTGTCACCAAGATCCCCCCCGGGCCAGGCAGGAGCAGGAGGGGTGCAGACAAGGGAGAGGCTAATTTCGCTTTGTGCATCCCCAAACACTGGAAGGGATTAACAGAGGAAATCCCAGCTCGATCCAGGCACGTGTCTGGATATTCCCCTGGCAGCAAACACGAATGGAAGAGATGGACACACACTTACATTTGTGCAGCAGCAGCTTCTCCAGGGAGTCCCCCCACTTGAGGGCTTCCTCGGGAGGGGGCCTGTGGAAAAAGGACGGCACGTTGGCAAAGCTCAGCAGCAAAAGCTGCTTTTGCTGCCTGCTAAACATTTCCAGCGGATTAAAAGCCCGGCTGTGAGCCCAGCACGGCTGCTCCCAGCTCCCAAATCTGCCTCCTGCTAAACGTTTCCAGAGGATAAAGCCACGCTGTGTGCTCAAGGGGCTGGCCCTGGCTCCCACCTTGGTACTGGCACTGGCACAGCAGCTGAAGGCAGAGCCAGGCTCTGCACCAGGGAGCACCACAGCAGCTCTGCCAAAAGGAAACCGCTGCCTTTAGGCTGGCAGGAAGAAAATCCAACCCCAGGAGGTCTGTGCAGGCAGCTGTGGCACTTGGGGTGTCTGAAGAAGAACTGGAGAAACTCCGGGTGATGTGGAGCTGCAGAGAAGTGGGATTTCAACTGCCCCATTCAAGCAGCCAGAGATGCTGCCAGGCGCAAGAGCAGGGAGGGCTTGTTCTCCAGCTGCTAAAGCATCTCCAGAGAAAAGTGGCTTTTCAAACCACTAGCTTTTCAAACATCCTCTAGCCAATTAAAGTTCCATAGACAGGCACTGGGAGAACGCTGCTGTCAGGTAAATTTCCAGCCCAAGCTGCCGCGGTGCCGCCGTGCAGGCAGGACCTCTCACCCTCCAGCAGGAGATTTTCAGCCAAAAAATACTTTAAATGCTCCTCCAGATACAAAAACGTTGTCCACAGCCTCCCCAGACGGGGTGAACACAGCCTCCCTGGAGGTGAGGAGCTCCAGACCACAGCTTGTCCCCATGCCCCCACGGTCCCTATCCCCACGGTTCCCATCCCCACGGTCCCTATCCCCACGGTCCCTATCCCCACGGTCCCTATCCTCACTGTCCCCTATCCCCACGGTCCCTATCCTCACTGTCCCCTATCCCCACAGTCCCTATCCCCACAGTTCCTATCCTCACTGTCCCCTATCCTCACTGTCCCCTATCCCCACGGTCCCTATCCCCACTGTCCCCTATCCCCACGGTCCCTATCCTCACTGTCCCTATCCCCACTGTCCCCTATCCTCACTGTCCCTATCCCCACTGTCCCCTATCCTCACTGTCCCCTATCCCCACGGTCCCTATCCTCACTGTCCCTATCCCCACTGTCCCCTATCCCCACTGTCCCTATCCCCACTGTCCCCTATCCCCACTGTCCCCTATCCCCACTGTCCCTATCCCCACTGTCCCCTATCCCCACTGTCCCCTATCCTCACTGTCCCTATCCCCACGCCACCCGCTGGCAGCACCTACTTGAGGGATTTGAGCACTTTGTCCAGCTTGCCGGAGGGGTTTGCTCCGGGGGACTCGTTCCGCCGCCGAAAAATCCCCAGCCGGTTCTTCATGTCCTTGGCTCTGGAGAGAAGAGCGAGTGTGAGCGGGTGGGCGAGGGGACCCCCGGCCCCGCGGGGACCCTCCGGCAGCGCATCCCGCCCGTGCCCCGCGCCCATCACCTACTCCTTCATGGTGTGCCGGCGCTGCAGGCTGCCCGAGTGCGGCCTCTGCACCGCCAGCAGCATCTCCGCGTGGAATTCCAGCGGCTGCGGCTTGGACAGGTCGCGGAAGAAAGGCATAGCTGCGGGGACAGCCCGAGGTGCGGGGACAGCGGGGACAGCCCGTGCTGCGGGGACAGCGGGGACGCTCGGGCGCTCTGCCGCCCGCCCCGAGCCGCGCTCCTGCCCGCAGTGGCCAGCGCGGAACGGGAAGTGGGAGGACTCAGCGCCGAGAGCTTTAAATGCGGCGTGGGGCGGCCGGGAGCGTGCGAGTGAGTAAAGGCTGTGTCAGCACCGCCGCTGTTTGGGACGGCTCTGCCGTTGCTGGGGAAACTTGAGGAAAGGTGGAAAAATCAGCGCCGAGGCGGATAGTGGGGCCTTTCAAGAGACGGCGGGGAAAAATAATCACGGCGAGGATTTACGAGGGCTATTTATAGAGTGCAGGCATCCCGGGAAGGCAGCGGGGCCGGCGGCGGGGCGGAGCGGGATGAGGAGCAGAGCGGGCACAGCGCTGCCCTGTGTCCCCCCTGCCTGGGCACCCACACACGCACACCCCACGCGTGTTCACACGTCTGCGGTGCCAGCCCGTGTGGGGCATGGCCGTGGGGACATTTCCATAAGGGAGTGGCCGGGATTGGCAGCGCAGGGCACTGGGGCAAAGACACCTCACGCTGTCACCCGAGCACGGGTCCCCGCGCTTCAGAATCCCTGGAGAGACAGACAGACTGACGGACACGCGGGCACGGGGCTCGTGGTTGCCCCAGGGAGCCACCAGGAACACAAAGTTTTACAGATTTTTGGGAAGCGCCGTGGGAAAAGGACCCACCCCCCCCCGGCACGGGCAGGGATCGGGGATGGGATGGGGCGGGCGGTGCTGCCCCCGCGCGGCGCTGCGCGATCACTGCACCCCGACAGGGACACGGGGATGGAGCGGCAGGGGGGACGGCACCAAAAACCTTCCAAAAAACAAAAACAGTGCAGCAGTGACAATTTACACCGCTTGGGCCTTGCTTCTCACTCCCTTTTATGGCAGTATTCTCCCATTTACAGTGATCTGTCACTCATTAAAAAGCAAGTATAATGCTATCTTAATTATATGCAGCTGGAACCCGCATAACTGGAAAGAATTACCACTTCCATACGTGTTTTTAATTTCTGCCATTCAAAATACCACTCTTCGATCTCATCATAAAGTGCACACAGACAGTGTTTCACTGCCTGTGGATATAATGTATTTATCAAAACTTAAGAGCATCAGTCTTTTCTCAACATACATGGACTCTGCCCTCTAAATCTGAAGCTCCTTATCTGACAACATCTCATCAGGCAAGCGGCTTCAGTTTTCACTTCTTGCTCTTTCTGATTCTGTAAATTCAATGTTACAGGACCTCTCACAGGTAGCATAGCAAGGATGCTCAGAGAAGCCACTCTACCTGGTCAAGCCATGCCCAGGGACATGAGGGGGACAAGAGGGATTCAGGGCACAGATGCACCACCCCAACCCAGGTGATGTTCTTCAGATCCACCACTCTCCCCAGTCGCAGGAGAGTAAAACACAGAAATATTGGGAAAAATAAAAGAGGTGCAACAACCCCATGGCTCAGTCCAATGAGCCACAGGATGATTGTAGAGGGCAATTGCTCCCCCTAGTCCCTGGTGCCATCCATACCCTCACAGACTCGGACAGTTTCACTGCCTCACACACCCTGGGCTGTGATCCCAGCAGGACACACGTCCCGCTGCTGCCAGGCACCCGCTAACGTGGGAAGAGCGGATCCAAACACAGAGCCTCACGCTCCAAACACGGAGCCTCACGCTCCAAACACCATCTGCCTCCCATCACCGCGCTGCCAATGCCGCCGGCAGCTGGGGACTCGCCAGCACACAGGACCAGCCATCCCACACAGCCTCGAGCAACAATTTCAGCAGTGTTCCCAGTTCAGCAGGGCAGCGCCCGGCGGGGCTGGCAGAGCACTGAGCACCCCTTGTGTGACACACGTGGGTCACCTCCACAGCACAGCCCTCGGCACAAGACCAGCTGGCCCACACCAGGCAGGTGATCCTGGCTCCTGGGTGCATTTTCCAGCTGGCCCACACCAGGCAGGTGATCCTGGCTCCCGGGTGCATTTTCCAGCTGGAACACACCAGGCAAACACCTCCTAAGGAAGTTCCCCAACTTCCACGTGCTGCTCCTCTTGCACACCCTTGCAAAGAAGGAGTGGCACCAACCCAGGCTGCGACAGCCACGGGCAGGCTGCACAATAAATGCCACAGGAAAAAGAATTCCATTTAAAAATTGCTGGTTTCTCTCCGGAGTTGCCTCTATAAAGTGATCTGCTCCGGCACCCCAGCATGACCACGAGGCCCAGCACCATCACTCCGTGCTGCTTCTAAACCATCTCCTGGGCAGCACATCCCCCCTCGTCGCAGGATGCCGGGTGTCCTACCTTTCCAGGTATTTCTCAGAGAAGTCCACCATGGCGTGGCACATCGGGGCCGGCAGCGTGTGCCGGGAGAGGAGCGAGTGCCGACCCGCGGCCCGCGCACCATAAATAGTCCCGGAGCCGGCCGGGACAGCCAATGGCGCTGCCAAGCGCTCCCCGGAGCATCCCCTGCCGGCTCAAGGTGAGCGCAGAGCCCGCTCCGCAACCGCCCCTGACCCCGCCGCGCCGGGGGGGCCGAGCCTCCCCCGCCAGCCCCGCTCCCCCGGCGCTGCCACGCGGCCGAGGGGACGTCCCTGCCGCAAGGGCTTCGTTTTCATTTCGAGCGCTGGAGAGGGGGGAGAGAATAAAAAGAGCTAAAAATAGGCGGCAGCGATGAGGCAGCGCGGGCCGACAGTGCCGCTCGCTGGCACAGGCGGCGAGGCCGGGCAGCTGCGTGCGCAGCCCCCTCGCACCCTGAGCCGCTCGAACCACGTGTGGCTCCTCCACCTGCCCGGCACACGTGGCGCAGGGCACGGGGCACACAGCCACGGGCACCCCCGCGGCCCTGGCACCCGGCGGGATCCGCGTTCTGGAGGAGTTCGTTCCCGAACATCCTCACTCGTGCGCCTGCCCCCCTCCTCAGCTGCAGCTGTGCTTGAGGACGGCAAAGGCCACGGCTGCCTCGTCCTTGTTTGCACCCACTTTTTGGCACCCCGAAGCCTTACCGGGAGCAGCAGAGGGGCTGCCGGTGTCCCTCGAGGGTCCCCGCGGTCCCTGCTCCCACCACACTGCCACAGATGTGCGGCGAGGGCTGAGCCTGCCCCGCGGTGGGAAACCTCCCCATTCCACCTCCCCATTCCTCCTCCCGGCATGGGGCCAGCGGGAAAGAGGCCCCCAGCTCAGATTTCACTACTTCCATGTCCTCTCCCTGAACCCGGGCAAGCTGCTTTTCCCAAGAGCCGGTGTCTTCACCCTGTCCGGGCACGGTGGGAAGGGGGTGCTCCCAGCTGGGCTGGGCAGTGCCCCCAGCACACCCCACTGCCCTCCCTGGAAACAATTCCATGTGAAATGAGACCCCACTTCATGGCTTTGCTGCTGGAAAAAGTCAGGGGGGAAAGACGGGGATCCTGAGGGCTCCTGGTACCAGCGGGGCTTGGCCGAGGTGTCTGAGCCCACAGGCAGCCCTGGCACACCCCGAGGCCACCCCCGATGTGACACTTACAGGCTCCTGCTACGTTTCTTGCGGGAGGTCTCGTCTCCTTCGTCACAGCTGCACTCAGGGTCTGCTCCACTCAGCTGGGGGAGAACAGAAGAACAGTGTCTGTCATCACATCAGGACATGCCCACGGTGTCACTCTGTGTCACCAGGGCCAGCATACCCACGGTGCCCACACCACAGCCCAGACCCACAGCACCCACAGGGCCCCTTCCTCATGATGGCAACGACATGGGACAAGCTCCTGCCACAGGAACCTCCCTCCCCTCACTCATCCTCTGCCACCTTCAGCCCGTGGTGTTCCTGGAGCATCCAAGGAGACCCCATGGGCGGTGGCCCCGGTACCCTCCAGGTTCAAGATGCTGACAGGGCACCTCCTACAGGGAGAACATTCACATCCCCACTCCTGATGCTCCTACTCCTGCTGCTGAGTGGGCACAGGGGTCCTGCCACCATCCAAAGAACCAGGTTGGGCACCCAAAATCAATCAGGAGTTCCCAGCAGTCCCCCAGGCAGGAGAAATCAGAACAGTTCACCTATAATTGAATCATATCATTGCAGTTTACAAGGCTGCTCTCTGAGCACTCCTCCAGGGCAGCCTGGACAAACCAAGGGGATCTGGGATGTGCCATGAGCTCAGGGCAGCACTAGCACAGCCTCTGTGCCACAAAGCCTGGCACCAGGCAGGGAGACCCGCGGGATGACCACAACTCGGGGGCTTTAGCATTCCATCCATTCCTGAACGCTGCAGACGCTCACAACCAGCCCTGCATCCCGCCCCGCATCCCGCCCCACACCCAGCCCCGCATCCCGCCCATCCAGCCCATCCAGCCCATCCCGCCCATCCCGTGCTCCCGGGGCTGCCAGGCGCTTTCCAGGATCATCACCCCGCGGCCGGGCCGTGGGAACCCTGCGCTCAGCTCCGCAGCCCCGGGCCCGAGCTTTCGGACACTTCCTTCCATTCTGCGCCCGGGTTTCCGGAGTTTATCGGCCCCGAACAATGCGGCCCTCGCCGAGCACCTTCCCCGGGCCGCTCCGGCCCCGGCAGACGGGCTGGCCGGGGCTTCCTGCCATTGTCCGGAGAGGCTCCGTGCTCGGGGACAAAAGGCAGCAGCAGAGCTCTCCCGAGGAGTCCCAGCGCTCCCCACAATGCCCAATAAAACAACCAGCTCCAGCCTCACCGCGGGAAGGGGGGAACGGGGAGGCACACCGGGCACGATGGAGTTAAAAAGGGCTGTGGAATGAGCCCCTCTGAAACACTCCCAGATGGGAAAAGAACCAAGAACCTTGAGGGATGTGATGGCCCTGCAGCCGAGGCCGCTGGGTGCAGGTGCTGCCAGTGCTTGACAGCTTGGTGGGGGAATTCCATTTGGGAATTGTGCATTTTTGGAGCGTCCTGCTCCAAAAAGCTCAGAGGCTTCATTGAGCTATTCAAAGGCACAGACCAATAAAAATGTTTCCACAGTGTAGCCCAATCCCACAGTGGCTCAGCCCCGTGTCTGACTTCCCTGACTGCTGCACACCCTCCAGAGGCAGCTGGAGAGGCAGGGCAAGGGGGGCAGGACAATGGGAGCACGGTGGGAATGGGGCAAGGTAACAGGGTAACAGGGCAATGGGGACGGGGGAATCAGAACACGGCAGTGGGAATGGGGTGGTGGCAGCAGGGCAGTGGGGACAGGTGAATGGGAACAGGGCAGTGGGAGCAGGGCAGTGGGAATGGGGAATACGAACAGAGGAATCAGAACAGGGCAATGGGAATGGGGTGGTGGCAGCAGGGCAGTGGGGACAGGAATGGGAACAGGGCAGTGGGAGCAGGGCAGTGGGAAAGGGGCAGTGGGAATGGGGCAGTGGGAATGGGGCAGTGGGAGTAGGGTGATGTGAGCAGGGAACAAGGCAGTAGGAACAGGCAGGGATGCCCAAGAGAACACAAGGGCAGGGATTTAGGCTCCAGGTAGCCAGAGCTGCTGCAGGCTTGGGATCTGCAGGAGCTGCAGCCACCACACTGCCCTCCCCACCGGCACAGGCTGCCCAATCGCTGCCCCAAAAATCCCAGTCTAATGTTCAGTAGAACAGTTGAACGCAGGAGGAGCTCCGTTCACCTCTGCGGGGAAATATCCACCCAGATGAGAGCAGGATGCGCAGGGGGCGGCTCCCCGGGGCAGGGTGGAGGAGGATCCGGGGTGCCCTGCAGGGACACACATCCCGCCCGGCTGCGGGGCTGCAGGCTCGGGGCTGCACACACAGCGGCACTGTAAGCTCTCCTTCAGGACAGCTGGCGCTGACGCTGTCACCTCGCAGGTGCGACAGGCAGCGACCGTGTCCCTGACACAAGGGTGGCTCATCTTTGTTCGGGATAGGGCGGGTCTGAGCCCCCCATCTCCTCCCGCACACAATCGTTGGCATCAGTCTCCAGGAGAGTTTGGACTCCGTCGCGGACAGCAGCCCCATCCCAGCAGTCTGTAACCGCGAGAGGGGCTCTCACAGCTGGTCAGAGACTTTGAGCCCAAAAATTCCATCAGGAAACAGCATCAGCGTGACAGGAAGAGGGTTAATCCAGCACGGGTTTAACCCCAGGATGGGTTTAACCCCAGGGTCTGCAGCAGCCTCTCCTGCCAAGGATCCCACTGCTCTGGAGCAGAATGTGGCTCTGCAAGGTCCCAAGCAGCAGGACATGGTCCTGAGCTGTGAAATGACGTCCTGAGCTGGGAACACGACCCTGAGCAACGGAGTACCCAAAGCTCCAAGCAGCACCCAGAGCCCCGAGCAGCACCCAGAGCCCCCGAGCAGCACTCAGAGCCCCGAGCAGCACCCAGAGCCCCGAGCAGCACCCAGAGCCCCCGAGCAGCACCCAGAGCCCCCGAGCAGCACCCAGAGCCCCGAGCAGCACCCAGAGCCCCCGAGCAGCACCCAGAGCCCCCGAGCAGCACCCAGAGCCCCGAGCAGCACCCAGAGCCCCCGAGCAGCACCCAGAGCCCCCGAGCAGCACCCAGAGCTGAGGCAGGGATGGAGCTGGTGGGGGCTCGGTGGGGCAGAGCAGAGTGTGGGGCCAGGGGCCAATCTCAGCACCCTGCCAGTGTCACCTGGGGAGAATGGGAACAGCAGCACTTCCCATCTCTGGCACCTCGTCTCCTGCCCCAGTGCAGCCAGGGCCAGCTCTGCTCTGGGGGCTCAGACCCCAGACCCCTGGGGTTGCACAGGTCAGTCCTGGGCAGAGCTCCCTCGGCACAGCCTCTGCTGCTCCTCCTGCATGCTGGGGTCACACACCACTGCTGACCACAGCTTTTTCATGAGCTGGACCCCCACAGTGGTCAAAGCCCTGCAGAAGGCCGGTGGGGGCAGAGGGTCACACTGCTCCTGGCACCCCCTGCGCACTGGGGACTGTCACCAGGGATTCTCCCCTCTGCTGCTGGCAGCAGTCCCGTGCAAGCACAGATCCCCAGGTGCACCTCTGCCAGCTCCAGTCCCAGCAGACAGTGGCTGCCGGACCACGGGACCCACAGGCTGTGGATGCAGCGCTGGCAGTGGCCACCCATGGTCCCAGCGCTGCTGGGGTGACACGCCCCGGTGCTAAGCACCTCCCAGAGCTGGCTGCCAGGGACAGGGACCCTCCCGACCGCTCATATGGCAGATTTGCCATGGTCATATAAACAGGGGTCACCTGCCAGGACACCTCCACCCCAGGAGCTCTCCCACACCAGGGCCAGCCATGGCTCACGTACCTTCCTGTGGCCCGAAAAGAGCAGCGTGAGCTGGTGGATGGAGCCGCCGTTTTTGACGAGCTCTTTCTTGAGGGTCCTGGGGGAGGGCAGTGCCCAGTGCCCGGCGGTGTCCTGGCTGTCGGAGCAGTTGAGGGTGGTGTCGGAGGTGAAGCAGTGGCCCTTGGCCTCCTGCAGGAGGCTGCCCTCGCTGTGGGTGCGGCGCCGCAGGGAGCCCTGCACGCTCAGGGTGTAGCCGGGCTGCCCGCCCGACGTCTCGATCATGCTGCTGCGCTTCAGCTCGTTCCTGTCCAGGTACTGCTCGTCGCTGTCCTCCTCCTCCTCGTCCTCATCCTCCTCATCTTCCTCCTCATCCTCCTCTTCGTCCTCGCCGTCCGTGGCGCTGCCCGCCGTGCCCGCCGCGCTCTGGCTGAAGGTGCTGTCGAGCCGCAGCTCGGGGATGACAAAGGCTGGCAGGGAGCTGGGCTGCTCCTCTCTCTTTGCGGTGGCCACCGGCTGCTTTTCCACCAGGAGAGGAGCCTGGGTGGCCCCCAGAGCATCCCAGGGCTCGGCCAGAGCCGCTGCCTTGGCAGCTGGAGGGGCACCCACTGCTGCCTTCCCATCCTCCGAGTGCATCTGCCCCGGCTTCTCGGCGTCCGTCTCCAGCATCTGCCAGAGGAGAAGATAAAGAAGGATGAAAGCAGAAGCACCCCAGATCTCTCTGGCCACCTTCCTGGGGAGCCTTTCACCTCCTCACACCCCACCTACAAGGCTGGCACCCATTTGTACAACGCTAACAGTGCTCTCGTGGGGTGGGATGGCATTGTCCCCACGTCCCCAGGTGGTGCCAAGTCACCCATTGCTTTCCCCAGCTGGCAGGAGTGGGTGCTGGCACTCAGCTGTCCCCTCCAGCACCCGGCAGCCCCGGTGGGTTTTGAGGAATCCCAGGGATTTTGAGGAATCCCAGGGTGCCGGCTTGGCTCCAGCCGCAGAGGCAGAGCCGTAAGAGCATCCTCACCCCGGGAGCTGCTGCCCTGCAGGGATTTCCCCCAGGGGCTGCAGAGAACCCGGCACCTCGTCCAGCAGCTCTGGCCCCTCCTGCACCGCGTTATCAAATGCCAAAGGGAATCGCCGGGCTCTGCCCATCCCTGGAGTGCCCCAGCTCAGCCCGTGGCTCTGGGCAAGCCCTACAAAACCACAGCCACACCTGCCAGCCCCTATCGGGGTTTTAAGCCTTTGGGCTGGTTTTTCCAGGTTTCTTTGCAGCTGGGGAAGCCTGAGCAAGCTCTGTCCTTTCAAAGGGAAAAGCCCAAGGGAAAAACCTCCAAGGGTGATTTTTGTGAGCAGGGGGAGCCTGCGATGAGCCCTCCCCTGCCAGAGCAGGGTCCTGTGTGATTTTTCTGTTTAAGCCAAAGAGGCAAAATCAACCCAGCAGGGAAAAACAGACCAAAGGAGAGAAAAATCCTCTCTTTAGGAAGAAATTCCCTCCTACGCAGATCCTGGGGCAGGGGCTATTCCACAGGTCCACCCCCAGCTAACAAGTCACCCAGAAAAGAAGTCACTGTATACCCAGCTGAGATCCGAGCATTTCCACAAACCCAGTGACAACCAGAAAGCTGGAGTTAACAAAGACACCCCCTCTGTATACATTTACTTCAGCTTCAAAAAGGGCAGCAGCCCCAGGAGTCAACACATCCCATTGGGAGGAGGCACCCATGGAGTGGACAGAGGTTGTATCCCTGTGGAGGTCCCAGCCTGTGACAGCACCCCTGGGAGAGCCACCCCGCTGCTGGACACCCCTCATCCCCCAGAGCACAGAGGTGATAACCACCCCTGGACATCCCCAGGCAGCTGTGTGCAGATGCTGGGCTGGAAAAGCTGCTGTCACCTCCCGGGGGTGCACAGAGGGGACAGCACAGACCCCACCCAGCAGCACCTGCCTGAGCTCAGGGGGCAAAGAGCTGGGCAGGTATGCAGGAAGGTGCTGGAGCTCAGTGCCACAGCCAGCTGGGCAGGAGCCCCCAGTGTCCAGCTGTGCCTTGTCCTGGTTTATGACACCAAAGGGTCCCTGTGCAGCACAGAGGGCACCAGCTCTGTCCCACCCAGCCTGGCTCACCCCAGCAGCAATTCAGCATCACCTGAACTCCCCCAGTGAGTCTGAAGACAAAAATTCAGAGACCACGATGTGCTTGGTCCCTTCATGACACTGCCCCATCCATGAAACAGCTGGATTTGGTGTCAGACAAAGCAAATGCTCCTTTCACCCCATCCTTGGGGCTGTTCCACTTCCCCCACACAGTAATTCCTTGTAAGAAGAGAATGTTCCCAGCCCTGCCATGCCAGGCTGCCATTTGCACCAGCGTGTGCCTCACTGATGCTGCTGATGTTTTATTTGTCTTGCAATCACTGTCATCATTATCTCATGAAATAATTAGAGGAAAAACCCACACAGCCCTCAAGTCACTCCCCACAAAGCCCTCCCCCCAGCACTGCCTATCTGCCCAGTCCTGCTGCTCACATTGCTGGGTGCCTGCATCTGATAAGGTCCTAGAAGGAAATGAGCAGGCTCCTTTAAAATGAGAGACATTTGAGGATTAAATTAAATCCTTGCACTAATTCAATCAGAGCCTCTGCTGCTCTTCTCTGGCATGGAGGGGATGAGCAGCAGCCTCGCCATGAGCGAGGGTTGGTTCCATCTCGGGCTGAGAGCATCAGCAGGGCTGTGAAACCCTGTCTGCACAGGGCTGAGCTCTGCTCAGCATCACCTGGGCTGGGGGGACACGGGGGAGGAGAGGCAGCAATGCCATCACTGCCAGCCCACAGACCTGCTCCTGTCTGGAGGCACCAGGGGCTTCATCAGCACAAAGCCACCTTGCTGCCCAAAGCTGACTTGGCACCTCAGGGATGGGAATGTCACCAGGTTTCATGGACTCACAGGATGGTTTGGGTTGGAAGGGACCTAAAGTCCATCTTATCCCACCCCCTTCCATGGGATCCACTGTCCCAGGGTGCTCCAAATCCCAATGTCCAACCCGGACTAGGGCACTGCCAGGGATCCAGGGGCAGCCACAGCTGCTCTGGGCACCCTGTGCCAGGGCCTGCCCACCCTGCCAGGGAACAATTCCTGCCCAATATCCCATCCAGCCCTGCCCTCTGGCAGTGGGAAGCCATTCCCTGTGTCCTGTCACTGCAAGCCTCATCTAAATTCCCTCTCCAGCTCTCCTGGAGCCCCTTTAGGCACTGGCAGGGGCTCTGAGCCCTCCCTGGAGCTTTTGAGCAGCTTTTCCAGTACCCAAGGGGGGCTGACACCTTCTCACCACTTCATGTGGCCAAGGGGCTGCTGGAGGAGGCAGCAGTGGAGGCAATGCTGGTGCTGTCTGAGGGAGGTGCTGCCCTTCCACCTCACAGACTCACCCAAAACATTCCATGCTCCCACTGCAGCAGCCAACATCTGGATTTCTCCATTCTCAATGCCTTGGTCTCATTGCTCTCAGCATCTGGTTGTCCCTGACCTCCACGTGCAGATTTCCCTTTTTTCACCCTCTGCATCTTCCCCTGCACTCAACAAATTGGTTTTGCTATTCCCAGCACCTGGGTTTCCCTGTCTGCATCCGGGCAGGTCGAGGGGCTGAGGGGATTTATTCCATCCTCCCTGAAGGATCTCACACTTCACTCTTGCAGTTTCTGTCTCAGACTGAGAGGCCAAGCAGCATTTCCTGAGAAAGGGAAGAGAGAGCAGAAGCAAGAGCTGCCTCCAAAGCCCAGGATGGCTCTCTGGGGTCATTTTAGGGAAGGAGGATGATAGGTCTGAAACCAGAGCAACAGCAAGAGAGTTCCTGAGAATGATCTCCTCACTGAACAAATATCAACACACTCAAAAATAAACCAGCACTGTCCTGCCTGCTCCAACATCCTCAAACCTTGCACCTGTTACCCATTCCCTGGGTTCTCTTTGCCTTCAAGGATCACTCACTATCTCAAAAATCACGTTTTTTTAAGTTTTATTGAAATCAAGACAGGGCAGAAGAACTGCAAACCCTCTGCTCCTTGGTCTGTACCTCGAGCAGGTTTTTCTCAGTTGCTGCACACATCCAGGACTGTTCCAGTTCAACAGCAGAGAAACTTTCAACGAGCATCAGCACAACCTCGACTTCTCCAGCATTTCTTTAAATAATGTGGCCTTGCTGGTCGCCCACAGCTGGGACTTCCAGCTGGGAAATCCCCAGCCATGGAGACAGCACAGCTGAGAGCTGAAGCCTGTCCTGCCCTTGCCCTGGTGCTGCCAGCTCTCCTGCTGCCAGAAGTCCTGGCGGGTGTGGCATTCCCTGGAATTCCCCAGCAAGGGAAGGTCAGGGAATTTTTTTTTTTTAAGATCTTAGCTTCTTATTTCAAAGCCTCTGCTCCTCTCAGTCATGGAGTCACTGTGGCTCAAGGAATGCCTCGCACAAAGACATTTAATTGAGCCTTTCCTGGCTCCTGATGGGGATGCTCAGGTTTTCTTTCTTTTGTGGTGATGCCGAGGACGAGGAGGCAAAATACAGCTCAGAGAGCTGCTCTGCACCCAGGGGCCTCCTCAGCCAAAACCGGGGATTGGGAAAAGCATGGGAGTCCCTGCAGGCTGTTGGACATCGATGTGAGCAGGAGAGCAAGGGATGTGCTGCTCCAGCTGTGCTCTCACCCAGGAGTGAACAGACCTGCTGGGATACCACAGGAAGAGCCAGTCTTGTGGCTGTCCCCAACCATGGCAGCTCCATCCTCCGTGTGTCCCAGGGGGAACCTCTCTGGCTCCTGCTGCCCTTCAAAGGACAGAGATGCCTCCCCAAAAGCATTTGACTCCATGGGAATGAAACCAGCTCTCTCACCAGGGTTCTTTTGGGAGAGATGCAGACAGTAGTGGGTTCCCTGTGCTGGAGGAACATCCCACCCCACATCAGCTGGGAAAAGAGCACCTGCATCATCCAGGGAAACAACAACCTCTCCAAAGTAAATCTTTCCTAAAGCAGAAGGAAAATATTTTATAATTTCGGTTCTTAGCATGGGACAAACTGTTCCCAGATCCACCAGATCAGAAACTTCTCACTGTGAAACACTGTTGAGCACCTCAGGATTTAAAAAGTGACAACTGAGAACCAAGGAAGCTCATGACTACAAGTAACAGCATCTATTGCACAGCATGGGGCTGAGGAGAAGAAAGCAAAGCCAGAAATGCAAAGCAGAACTACCAAAACTTGAGAAAATCTTCATGGGAGTCGTTGTGAAAGTGCTCACAAGGAGCATCCCCTGAGCTCTGCTCCTCACCCTCTGCGAGGCCGGCCAGAGCCCAGGGCTCGCTGCACAACCGGGTTTTCTACCCTTTCTCTGCTTCATTACTGCACAATGAATAATTGATCCCGAGCAATTAGTGTAACAGCCAAAGCAGCGCGGGTGTATCAGCCCGAACAGCAGCGCCAGCAGTGCCTGGGGCAGGGCAGTGAGGGTGGAGGTACAGACTGGGGGAATAATGTTTGTACCGCCCTCAAAACCTGGCCGTGGGCTGCCTCAGCCCTGGCAGGAGGAGCCCTCCCGGCGGGAGGAAGCACGGGAGGATCCCGTGGTCCCTGCACAAATCCCATTCCCCATCCCCGAGGGTCGCACAGGGCTCTGTCCAGCCCCAGCCCTGCGCCGCTGCCCAAACCCAGCGGCAAGCGGAGCCGACGCTCGGCCGAGGGCAGCAGGGAGGAGCCCGGGGACAGGAGCCCGGCTGCAGGCTCAGCTTGCGCCCCGCATCTCGGTGTCACCACCTGCTGAAGGTGGCAGCCACCAACCCGGGACCAACCCGGACCAAGCCGGGACCAGCCCTCCCCACGCCGTCACCAGGGACTCGGCACTGCCGCTGCTCCGGGTGCCAGCCCCGACCCGCAGCTGCCCCGGCAGTGCCAGCTCCGCACCCCAAGCCATCCCCCGGCCGGTGCCCTTCATCCCCAGCGACACTCCGAGCATGCCACGGCTGCAATTCCAGGCTGAACATGCTGGTTGGTCCCCAGTGCCAGTCCAGGGACCGTATCCAAAAGTCCCGGAGCAGAAAGTCCACATTGTGGGCGCATTGCAATGCTGATCCCACAGCAAGAGCCAGCTGGCGCCGATGGCACAGCCGTGCACGGCCCAAATTTGAGGGAACCTCAAAACACCCCCGTGCTACAAATGCCCCTTCTCTCCTCCTGGATGCACCTTACCAACCCTCAAGCCCAGCCTGGTGGCAAATGAGCTGTGCGGGAGCCACAGGTTCCCCAGGAGAGAGCAGGGCAGGGAGCGGAGCAGGTTCCTCGGATCCCTAAGGACATCGGCGCTCCTGTGCCGCTTCCTCAGCCTGAGCCGCGTCCTGCCCAGCCGAGGGTGCGGCCCTCAGGCTGCAATCTTGGCTTGTAGAACCTACCAAATGCGGGCTCTCAGCTGCATCCCCCGGGCCGAGCGAGCGGCGTCTCCTCCGGCAGCCCCGGCCCCGCCATGTGCCCGCGGCAGCGCTCGGCTGCGGCTGGCGCAGCGCTCCGGCTCTGCCCCTGCTGTTATTAATGTCCGTGTCAAGCGGCTGCTGAAACCGCCCCAGCCTCTCCCAGACACGGCTCCCTCGTGCCCCTCGTGCTATTTCTGGCTCTGCCGGCTCTCCCCGGAGCTGCTGTTACCTGCTGACAGCAGCGCACGGCCGCTGTGCCCTGAGGAAGGGCCGAGCATCACCCTGCGAGCCGCTCCCTTTCTGCCCTGTCCTGCCCCCGAACGACACCGAGAGCAGAGATCCCCGTGCTTCCCGCTTAAGGAAATCCTGCTGCAAGCTCGCTGTTCGTGGGGTTTTCTCCCCCAAAGTGTTTTTTGTGGCACAGTGACGGCTCTGAGGTGGGGGATGCTCTGCAATGGGGTGCTCTGCCCTTTGCATCTCAACCTCTGTGAGCAGCTCGACCCTAATGGGCAGGCACAGGGAGAATAAACAGGCGGGATGGTGGATGGTGTCCATCCAGGGGACAGCCCACGCATGACCATCTGCCCCTCCTCTTCTCCTGCAAGGCCAGGGCCCTCTCGTGACACCCCATGCACATCGGGCTGGGGACCCGACTGCCTTGGCTGGGCATTTCTCCTCCAGGGATTACACTTCACTGACCAAGACAGCTGTCCTGATGGTTCCAGAGAGGGAGCACAGTGAGGGGTGTGTGCACTGCCACTCTCAGACATGTGCTGGTTTTATGTGCCCCACAGCCATCGTTCACTGATGGGTCCTCGCTGCCACGGTGTGCTCAGCTGTGCTCAGCTCTCCTCCAGCACGGACTTTGGGCCACGTGAATGCTCCTGGGATGGAGCAGAAAACCCATGCTGCCTCCTCTGCCTCACAGGTAGGCACAGCTCTGCAGTGGCACAGGAAATGTGGCACTGGAAGTGGCACAGGAAGCTCCCTGGTCCCACTGGAGACAGAGCTGAGCTCAGCTACACATTGTCACCACGGACAGCAGTGACATGGCACAGCCACCCCCAGGGCTGTGCTCAGCTCCCATCCTGCCTGCACTGCTGGAGGGAGCTGAGCCTGGTGGGGTTTGTGCCTGCTCCCTCTCTGAGGCACCTGGGTGGCTGCAGGTCTGTGGGATGTCACCAAACTGGGGGTACCTGGATGTCCCTGAGACTTAGATCACCCCCAGCCTGAGGGTTCCTGGCCCCTCTCAGTGAGGAATGACCCAGTCACCATCCCATCCTGCCCACCCCACTGCTCGGTGCCCTGTGATGGGGACACAGCTCCTGAGCCAGGCTCCAGCTGCTGCCTGCAACCTCATCATGGGCCAGTGCCGGGGGATCCAGAGCTGTGAGATGATGTCTGGGCCATAAATATCCCTGGCAGTAAAAATCCAGAGTGGTAGGAAAGGGGGAGGAAGGAGCAGACCCTGTCACTGCCATTCAGCCCACAGCCCTCAGCACCCTTTCCCTTCAGTGCTGCTCAGCAGGGGAATCTGCAGCATTATGGGCAGGGGCAGAGCTCTGTCCCTTGGACAGGATGAGGGAGGTGACAACCAGAGCCTGATGCATTCAGGCACTGCAGATCCACTGGGAAGGACTCATCCCAACACCACTTACACAGGACCACAGGTCTTACACAGGTTGGTGCTGGAAGTTGTTCCTGCTGCCAGCAGAGATCACTGGAAGGAAACATCCACTGAGAGGAGAGGACCTGGCAGAGCAGCTCTGCTGTGCTGGCCTCCAACAGGGCCATGGCCAGAGCCACACACAGGAGGGAGGAATCCCAAACGGTCCCAAACCCAACACTGGTGGCTCCAAAGCCACACACAGCCCTCCTGCAGGGTGCTGGCACGCCTTGCCCTGCTGCTGCATCAGGAATGTGCTCGTTCCAGGGCAGGACAGCACGGCTTGTAGAGGGCCAGGGTGCCATGGGGGCAGGATGAAGCTGTGACTGCCAGTCCCACACCACTCTGGGCATCAGCACCCAAAGCCCCCTGGAATTTTGAATAGATCCCTTGACTCTGCAGAGATATCAGGGTTTGGGAAACTTTTGCAAGGAGTTACTTGAACTTGACTTCAGAGGCTGCCCAGCCACACGCTCACACTCCAGCCATGCTTGGAGGGAAGAGAAGGAGCAGCCACCCGAGCAGGAGGCACAGGAGAGCAGGGCTCCAGCCTGGCAGGCTGCAAGAAACCTCTTCCAGCACCTTCATTAAATGCCAGCAGCGCTGGCTCCGAGCACTCAGTCTGTGCCTCTGACCACCCTGAGCAAATGATGTCACAGCGCTCAGCTCAGCCCCCCCGGCTGCCGGCGCCGCTCCTGCCCGCACTCTCCCTCTCACCAGCCCTTCTGGGGATTGGCCAGGACAGCCCTTCCAGGGTTTAAAACTGCTTCTGGCCGTGATGGAAGTGTTGGCAGCTGCTCATGCCCCGCTCCAGCCCCGAGCCTTCCTGCTGGAGCAGGGATGAAGGGATTTGGGGGCACTGGGAGAACATCTCCCAGAGAAATGGAGCCCTGTTTGTTGGAGGGGACAGCTCTGCTCTCCTAATGGCTTCAGAGCCCAGCTAACAAACGAACAAACCCAGGGGAGCTGTGGCCCATCTGCTCCACACCTCCTGCCTGTGCCTCGGGCACTGGGAGCCAGCTGGGAGCCCCTGGAGCCACCAGGAATGGCACCAAGAGCCTCAGGGCTGGGCAGCGAGGCCAGGGGAGCCAGGGTTCAGTGACCCAGGGTTCAGGAGAGGTAAGGGACAAGTCAGTACCCCAGCCCAGCCCAGCCCAGCCCTACAGGCACATTCCCCGGGGCCTTGGGACGTGTCCTTGCCATGAAAGTGCAAAGCCAACTGATGTGCAACTGTTCAGCCTGGAGGAGAGAAGGTTCTGGGGAGAACTTTGAGCCCCGTCCAGTGTTTAAAGGGGTTCCAGGTGAGCTGGAGAGGGACTTTGGACAAGGGCCTGAAGTGACGGGACAAAGGGGAATAGCCTTAAGCTGAAGGAAGGCAGGGTTAGCTCAGATATTAGGAAAAAATCTTTACTATAGAGGAAGTGAGGCCGTGTCACAGGGTGCCCAGAGAAGCTGTGGCTGCCCCTGAATCTCTGGAAGTGTCCAAGGTCAAGTTGAAGCAACCTGGGATAGTGGAAGATGTCCCTGCCCATGGCAGAGAGGTAGAACTGGATGATTTTAAAGATTCTTTCCAACCCAAACCAGTATGTGGTTCCATGGCTCTGTACAAGGAGGGACAGCTTCCTCCAGATTTTTAAGCAGACAGAGCTGAACTGGAGCCTGACTCAGAGAGGAAGAGCATCTCTGGTCCCACGGCCTCACAAATCCATGGAGCCTTTGGCTGTCCTCAGTAATTAGTTTTTCCAGCCCAGAGCTGGCATGGAACAGTGGAACAAGATTTTCTTTTGGTTTTGTGACCTGGCTGCACATCCTGCCAGCTGATGCTTTACCTCTCAGTGGGACAGAATCACCCTCAAGGTTTCTCCCCTATTTGAGCCCCCTGACAGCACTATTTGGTGCTTGGAGTGTATGGCCAGGTTCAGGTTGGCCCTCCAGGCACTGCTGTTATGTGCTCAGGTTGGTATTGTGGAAGGAAAGGCTGTGGTGAAGATCCAGGTTTCCTGCACCCTTGGCCATGCCCTGCCCCACAGCAGCAGATGAGCAGAACCCCCTAGGGCACAGCTGGCACAGCTGGGGCAGCAGGTTCCCAGCCCAAAATGGAAAGACTTTGGCCAAAAACAAAATAAAAAGGTACAAAATCCTCCCCTCCTTCTCCGTTGCAGTGCTCATCACACTCTGACTAAACTGCTGTGAGTGAAGCACCTGCTGAGAGACACAGGGAGGACTGGGGCTGTCCACAGCCTTGTCCCCAAGTGCTGGTCACAGCCACCCCAGTGCCTGGTGCTGGACTGTGCAAGGCAGGCTCAGGAGATGTCCCAGTGTAAGGAGGAGGGAGTTTCTGGGGCAGGGGCGTGCCAAGGAGCAGGGATTGTGGAGAGACAGCAGGGTGGGTGCCTAGGGTGCTCGGGATGAGAAAGAGGAGGCAGGGGACGGGACAGGAGAGGGGTGGCCCACACCGAGCCGTCCCCAGCTGCAGGTGCAGGGGGAGCTGGGCTGTCCCTCCCGCCCCACCGGCCCTGGTTTCAATCAGCCCTCCATCACACACTGTTTGCTTTTGCTGACAGCTCATTTACTCGCACTTGTCAAGCACGTTGTAAATAAGTGAGAGAAACAGCCCTGCCCTTCCTGAGCAGAGGGAGGCCAGGAAGGGGCCGGCCAGTCCCCCCCGAACGCTCATTCCCAGCACCGGAGCCAGCGCTGCCAGGAAGGGCCGGGGTCATCCACGCCTGCTCTCAGCCAGGGCCGGGACAGTGCTGAGCATCCACCACCTCCCTCGGGAAACAAGGGGAGCACCCGTCCTGGACTCCCAAAGTCCACGCCACAGAGTGTCCGTAATTATTTAGCTTAAGGATAATCTGCATCTTTCAGATACAGCCAGCCATCATCTCCGAGGTAATCTCAGGTCACGGAGCCAGAAGGGAAGAGTAATCAGCCGTTCTGAGTGTGGAAGACACAAAGAAACAAGCAGTGAGAATCAGACGGTGGCAGCAGGTCCTTTACACACAGGGCTTGGGCTGTGGATCTTTTCCCTGGCAGCCGAACCAGCTGGAGCAGCTCCCTCTGCCTTGCCCGGGCCCTGCTCTGCAGTTTGCCCTCTCCTCAGTCAGGCTGGATTGCCCCGAGCTGGGGCAGCAGTTTGAGGGTAGCCCAGCACTGATGGTCAGCAGCTAAGGCAGGTTAACTCAGTTCATGCACCAAGCTGCTCTGCTGTAACCACACTGCCAGCCATGGCTGTGGCTCCTGGCAGCCCCAGCCAACCTCCAGGCTCCACACAGCCCCACTGGGGAAGGTTTGCTCCAAGCTGGCTCACCCTGGGGATGTGTTCTACAGGGGCTTGCTCAGCACAGGCACAGGGCAGGGCACAGCATCCCAGAGCAGACCTGGACTCAAGGACAAGAGGGAGAAGGCTCTGCAGAGGGAGGAAATACCCACAGAGAAATTCCTGGGAGCTGCTGCAGCTGGCAGGGTGCGTCTGCAGGTCAGGGAACTTCAGCCAAGTCTTACAGTGGCACAGAGCCCCATTTGCACCATGTCTCCCAGACACTGGGGACAGAGCTGGACCACAACAGCCAGGCTATCCCCAGAGCTCCTCTGGCAGGAAAAGCCCACTGGGAGCAGGGCTGGACTATCACAGCTGCATCCTCATGGATTTCTCTTCCTCCATCTCCAGAAGCAGATGCTGCATTTGCTCAAGTCCCCCAGAAACCAACAGCTCTGCTCCAAAACCAGGTCTGAAAGCCCCTGCAGGGCTCATCCTGCTGGCCTGACACCATCCTCCCTGGGGACACTGCCAGAGGCACTGCCAGAGGCAGTGAAAGCTCTGCAGAGCCGTGTCCCTGAGCCACAGGGACCTTCCTGCCCTTAGTGCTGCCCTACCCAGGCAGAGCTCGGGGGGGTCTTGAAAAACAGGAGGTACCACCCCAAAATCTGCCTGACGTCTGCACAGCTTGAAGTTTGCCACTGGTGGCAGCCATGGAGGCTCCTGAGGAGCTGCTCTGTGCTTGGACAGTGTCCCTTTTCCTGGCTCCAGCACACAGCTGGCACATGGCTCAGCTCTGCTGGCCCTTCCTGCCCACCCCCCAGCAAAGCCCACATCCCCTTGGCCAGACTGTGGCCACAGCAAAACGAGCTGCCTCTTGCTGAGCTGGAGCAGTTTTGAAGGCTTTGCAAATCAGATTCCTGGCCAGGCTGATATTTCCAGCTTAATTTGTCTGTTCACAGAGCACAGACACTGGGTTTTTTCCCTAAATAGCCCTAGTATCAAATGACTGGTAAGCCAAGCTAATGGATCAGTTCTCCCTTGCAAGAAGCAGCTGATTTTCCCAGCTCCTGCCTGCCACTGCTCTGGCATCCCCGGAGAGGTCTGTCCTGACAAAACAGCCTGGACACAGCCCCAGAGAGCTGCAGCTCTCCCAGGTCAGGCTCCTGTGTGCCCACCCTGCCCCAAGCACCCTCCCCTGTCCCCTCAGGATCTCCTTCCCCACGCTGCTCCTTCTTGCCTTTCACACCAGGTTTGCTTTAAAATTACATCCTGTGCACTTTACACCTTGCTGGGGTGGAAAGGTGCTATAAACTCAATTTAAAGTGCCTGGTAGTTGCTGTCATTCTCCTTTTCTCCCTCCTGGCCCCACACCCCACCAGCGGGATTTCCATCAGCTTTGGTAAGCCAAGACAAACCTCATTTGTCACGACTTTGGAGGGCCTATGATGTCTCTCCACAGCACCCAAAGAACACTCTCTTGGCTACTGAGGCACAGAAAAGCCTTTGAAAGAGATGTGGTGTCTTCTGGAGCGCATTTTCACCTGTCCAGTGGCCAGGCTCCTTCCACAACTCAGGGAGCAGATACTCCCTGCTCTGAGCACAGCCCCACAGCCTGCCATGAACAGTCTGGGCAAACAGCACCATGCCCCAAAAGCCCAAACAGCCCAGAGCTCCTGTCACGATGCCTCTTTTTAAGACTCTGAGGTACTCAGACTAGAAATGTCCCTGCACAGCCTCACCCTGGATCATCCCCAGCCCAAAGTGGGATCACACCCAGCCGAGCACAGAGCTATGCCAAGGCCCTGGCAGCAGCCCCATGCCGTGGATTCCAGCTGGGCCCCCATTCCTGGGCACGGGGCTGTGCCAGCAGGACGCACACAGGCCAGCAGGAGCGTGGCCAAGAGCTGTCACCTCCGTGATTGAGCTGCCCGGGGCCCCTCGCAGAGTGGGAGCTTTGGTTGGTAACGAGCTTCTCAGGCTTTGTGCTGCTGTTGCTATTTTAGTCTGCCTGAAACGTGCAGGAAAAGGAATCTGGAGGCTCTGTCTCCTGTGGAGATGTTTGTGCTGACCCAGTTTGGGAGGCTGCAGAGCCACGGCCGCATCTCCCAGCGCCAGGACCGGGCAGTGAGCGCCGGCTCCGGCCGTGCTGCGGCTCCAAGGACGAGCCCCTGCCCTGGAGCCAGCCCTGCCAGGCACCCACACGGGGACAGTGACGTGGGGCAGGAGCTGCTCCACCACCCTGCGCCAGCCAAGGGAGGGAGCTGGGGGTTTTACCCCAAAATCCCTGTCTGCAGCACTTACAGCTCTTTAAACACTCAGCACAGGGGCTTCTCTCCTCCCTGGGCAGTGTCACTCACCAACAACCCAAACCTGACCCAGCAGAGACTGCCACTGTCCCAGTCAGCTCCGTGGGGCAGCCCCAGCCCCAGAGGAGATGGATGAGGGTGTTCCCTACACCCAGGCAGGGCAGGGTGTGTGGCAGCCTCCGAGCCCTCCACACACACATTTCTCTGCCAGAGCTGCTGAGCCAGCGCTCCCGGGCCAGGCTGGAGCTCTTCAGTGTGGGAAACGTGCTGGGGCTGCCTTTGGGCATGAAAAACAGCACTCCCCAAATGTGCTTTGAGCACATCTGTGTGGGGTCAGGATCAAACACCTGAGCCCACCCAAGTGCACAGAAGGGGCAAATCTCTGCCCCACTACTCCCATGACCTCAGCCTTTTCATCATCACCCAGAGATCACAGCTTGAGCCTCTCCCTCTGCTCCCAGTCCTGCCCCAGAGGCGAGCTCTCAGAGCAGGCTGGCCACGGGGTTGTAGAGCCTCAGCTGTGCAAATATTCAAATACTGATGCTGGGAGGTGTCAGCCCAGGCTGCCTCAGCTCCAGCCGGCAGATGCAAATGCAGCCTCTGCTCCCCAGGCAGGGCAGGAAGCTGCAGACAGCAGTGCCTGAATACAAACTCACCCCTCACCTGGCAAACAAAGAGCCTCCTGCACAGCCCTCCTGGCAGGAGCATCACTGAGCATCACTGCCATGCTCCAGGCAGGAATCTCCAGCTCCCGCGTGGGTCTCTTACCTTGCTGTCCGTAGGAGCTGCTGCCGGATGTTGCTGCTTGGTGATGTTCTCAGCCAGACACCAACAGATCCTCTTCTTCTGCTCCTGGGAGTAAGCCTCCAAACTTAATAAGCACTCCGACTTCTGACGTAAAGGAAACACAGGCAGGGAGAAGGTCATTAGCTGTGTGTCGCAGGCCCTGCCTGGGTCTGCAAACTCCTTGCTCCCCACACAGCACAGCAGAGGAGGGGAGAGCTCCCACCCCTGTCTTGCACCCTGGGCACAGCAGAGTGAAAGAGACTGGGAATCAGCTCCCTCCAGAGACAGGGAGAGTGCTGACTGTGCTTCCGTGAGTAGGCATGGACAGCACGGGCAGAGCACTGGCAGTCCTGCACCCTGTGCCACTGCAGGGGAGAGCGAGGGTGGAAATTGCTCTTTGCCATATGCAAACATTAATGAGGCACCAGAGCATGAACTGGTGAGAACAAGAGCCTTTGGGCTGAGTGGGACTGGGAGGAAGAGCTCAGGGAAGCTCCAGAGCAGCCTCCCCATCCTGCTCCTCACCTAACACCAGGATGAAATTGGGGATAAAACTCCAGAGCAGCCTCTCCATCCTGTTCCTCACTTAACATCAGCATGAATTTGGGGATGAAGCTCCAGCTCTGGTCACACACTGTCTGTTAGCAACATCCAGCAAGGAAGGAATTAAGAGAAATGATGGGAAATTATTCTAGCTGAGCCCACCTCCTCTTGTGCCCTTCCTTGCACACATCTTTTGTTCCTCTTGGACAGGTTTTCTTCGGGCCAAATCTCCCTCACTTAAGGAACTTTCTGACCAAGTTCTCTCAGCAGCTGTCTCCCAGCCCTTCAGCTGCTTATCTCTCATGCTCAAAATTAAGCATTATAACATCTGCTGCCTGCTGGGATTTTGCACGTTTCACTTTATGAAGGGTCCAGAAATGCCCAAGGTTGGATCATCTCCTTAAGTGGCCAGATGGGAAAAAAAAAAAAAAAAGCACAACTTTAGGACAGACTGCAAGGAAAGGAAAAAGAGCCATTAACTAAGGGCCATAAAAAGATCTTTTCTTTCCCCCTAGAATTTCCTTCCAGTAGGGCAGGTCCCCAATAGCTGCTTTTTCCCAGAAAGGTCATAGAGAACCTGCAGCTTTGTGACCTCAGAGACATAACACAGCCAGAAGGGGAAATGCTCTTTAGTCACACCATTTAAATCACTGTTTGCATTGGATGGGAATTCATTCATGTTCCATCCAAAATCCCCTGAAGTGGTAAATAAACCAAGCTCCCACATCACCTCCTGGGAAAGAGGGCTCTGGTTCAGTCCTTTGCCCCTATGAAGAAACTTCCATGGAAGAGAAAGTTTGAGCTTTCTTATGCCTGGACATCCCCACACTTATTCTTACAGGCTTAAAACTAAAAATTCCTTCTCAGGCTTCCTGAGCACAATCAGAATGAACAGAGGTTTGGGATTCAGGGACAGGAAGTGGTGGGGTTCCCCCTTGCTCTCAGATCCTGGGTGGCAGTGATGCTCTGAGCATCCCTGGAGTGTCACAGCGAGTTTTTCCCATCCTGGATGTCCCAGTCTCTGCCAGTCCCACACCAGCAGGTCACCAGGCTGGACCACTATGACACCCACTCCAAGAAGTGGGGAAACACTTTCAGAGGAGAGGATGAGCATCCATTTGCTGGGATGGAATCCAGGCTGGCATTTCCCTGCCCCACACTTGCTCTGGAAGTGTATGAAGAAGAGAAAGAAGCCAGAACTCAGCAGAGCCCCAAGCCATGGGGGCAGCAGTGGAGCCCACCCCAGTGCTGTAAGCGCTGCACACTCCCAGCCCTGCCAGGCTCCTGTGATCCCCCTGGAGGGACCCTTAAAGCATTTCCAAGGACATCTCTGTCCCCTCGCTGTGACAGACACAGAGCTCACCTAGCCCTGCCCTGAGCCCCTCCCTGATTCAATTACAGCTCATCTCTTTGATTGAATTTAGCACACAGCGATGCTCAGCTCCTGCTGGCTGCTGAGAGCTAAGTGCCCTCTGCTCCCTCCTGCTCCCCCTCAGCTGCTGCAGGCTCCCTGACCTCTGCCACCAGGAATGTCACAGCCAGGAGAGCAGATCTCCCTCTGCTCCAGAACTCAGGGAAAGGCAACCACCTCAATGTGTGTCCCAGATATTGTGGGCAAGATCGAGGGGGGACATGGGCAGCCAGAACTGCATTTATCCAACATGTACACGTTTTATTATCACTTTATTCCTCCACAGTGACATTTAACCTCTTCAATGTACATTTCCCAAGGAAAGAGCTCTGGTTTTCTCTCTTGCATTAACCTGCTCTCCCAAAAACTTCCACCTGGATTGGGGAAAGCACAACCCACGGGGGCTGAGCACCCTCAGCTGTCTCCAAACCCAGACAAAGTCCTTTGGGATGCAGCCAGATGAAGGTCTGGGTGTTATCTAGGATAAAACTCGTGTCCCTGGAGCCTGGTCCACGCTGGGCACTGAGGCTGGGGAGGGGGCACAGGGAGCTGTGCCTGCCCACGCTGCCCCTCGAGCTGGGAACAGCTCCCCGTTATTGTTTTCCTGCAGGGAAGCTGCTGTGGGCCTGCCAATATTTACAGAGAGAAAACAGGGTTTAATCTCACAGTGCTGGGAAAGGAGGATGCAGATGGCGTGAAGGGGGCGTTTGCCACCAGATAAAGGCAGTGACTGAAGTGGCTGCCATGGCTTTGTGCCTGCCTTCCCCCAGTGACAAACATGTTATTGCAGGTGCTGTGTGCTGGGCTCTGGAGCCACTGGTGAGCCCTTCCCAGGGCAGTACCAGCACGAGCCCCCCACACTGCCCAAGGGAGAGCAGGAACACTCAGCAGGTATTGCAGAGAATGAGCCAAGCTAGCCAACACCAGCCCCAAACACGCCCTGCTGCAACCAAGGGTTATCTGCAGGAAAGGTTCCTTCAGCTGCCCCAGGCTGAGACCCAACCCCACGGCAGCCAGGTGAGGTCTGGCCATGCAGGCACCACACAAGGAGGGTCTGTGGGCTCTGTAGCCCCTAAATCCTGAGAGGAGCACCCAGGGAATGCCAGCATCACAGGAGGAGCCTCCAGACCCTACACACCGAGTCCCTGACTGCAGGGCTCCGTGTGACACTGCAAAGCTGAGAAACCACAGGAATAAGGAGCCAGACTCAGTCTGACACCTCTGGTGCCCTGAGCTCAGTGCCCAGCAGAGCCCAGGGCTGTTCTCTCACCACTGTCTCCCCTGGCTGTGCGAGGGACACAATCCCAGGGTGGGAGGGAGGGGTCATGTCACAGAATCCCAGACTGGTTTGAGGTGGAAGGGACCTGAAAGTTCATCCAGTGCCACCCCCTGCCATGGCAGGGACATCTCCTACTGTCCCAGGCTGCTCCAAGCCCCAATGTCCAACCTGGCCTTGGGCACTGCCAGGGATCCAGGGGCAGCCACAGCTGCTCTGGGCAATCTCCTCCCACAGATGCAGGGATGCATTTCTGCTCCTTCCCGGGCTCCTCTCTGCACAGGGTTGGTGGCAGGGTGCTTTGGGGACAGGGCTCCCAGCCCAGCCCTGCCAGCCCCTGGCCTCCAGCACTCCGGGTGTTGGGCTGTGGCCAAAGCCAGCAGAGATCCCAGAGGGGAAGTACCTCGGAAACTGCTCCAGACTACAATAGCTCCAAATCACAGAGCAAACCTTCCCCAGGAGAAACAGCCAGCCCTGGGAATATCCTGTGCACAAAACACAGGCCACTGTGCCTGCTGACTTCATGCACCACCAACCAAGGGCTGGTGAGAAAGTTCTGTTTGCTCCCATGCTGGGGGAGTGGGGGGGACCACGGCTCTTCCTGTGGGTTTTGGAGTGCTGGGCACACTGGTGATGCCCATAAAACAAACTGGCAGTAACAGCAGGGCCTCTGCTAGAGCTGGGATGCCCGAAAAGGTGCCAGGGGTGCTGCAGGAGAGGATGTGCATAGAGATAACACTGACAGCAACCTCTGTGTGGCTCTGCTGTGGGTCTCGTGTTTGGGAGCAGTGATGATGACACTGCCTGGGGGATGCCCAGAGGGGTGGATGCCACATCCCTGGAACAGGGATGGACATTGGACCCTGAACAACCTGATCTAGGGAGTGGCATCCTGGCCATGGCAGAGGTGGAACAAGAGGAGATTTAAGGTTCCTTCCAACCCAACCCATTCTGTTATTCTGTGGTTCCCTGTCAAACCTCCAGGAGGAAAATCAGCCTGAAGAACCTTTTCCACCACTGTGGAGCAGCCAGTGAGGACACGGGGCTGTTTTCCCAGGCCAGGCAGCTGTCCTTAAGTGGCTCATCAGGTAAAAGCCTTCACAGGAATCCCTGAGAGGAGCCAGGCACGGAGCTCCTGCTGCAAACACCACTCTGGCAAACAGAGCAGAGCCAGCACCTTCCTGCTCAGCAAACATCCCCTCCTCTCAGGGAAGAGGAAAACAGCTCAGAGCTCAGTGGCTCCAGCAACACCAAGCTTACCCAGCCAGTGCCAGCACAGCCCCAGAACTTTCCATGGCTCTTCCCTGGCACAGCCCCATGGACAGAGAGCTCCAGCCTGTGCAAACAGCCCCAGGGCCCTCTGAAATCATCACCCTGTGCTGCCTGGGCCTTTTTAAAATCTCTCTGTAACTGCACCATATCAACTCTACTTTTTGTCAAAATCTAGGAAATGTGACCCCAAAATTAAAGCTGAGGGGAAAAACCCATATTTTTTTATCTCATCTCAACACTCAGGTTCAGGCAGAGCTGTGTAAAGATGCACAAAACCAGGAGAGCAGAGTGTCCCTGTTTATCTGTTCCTCCAGCTGGGACACCAGCACTCCCTGCTCTGCTGCAGAGACCCGAACTGGGAGCTGGCAGTGCCCAGGAGCTGCCCTGTGCCCAGGCTCTGGTCATACCATCCTGGGGCTTCTGCTGCTGGTGCCACTCAACACCTGACCCAGGGAAAGCCCCTGGGCACAGAAGGTGAAGCCCAGGGTCTGTCTGCACAGAGCAGCAGCCTGGCCACCAACTCCAGAGCCACTGCCAGGGGTGCTCCAGCTCCAGGGACATCCCAGGAGACAGCCTGGCCCAGGGGGACATTCCCACTGCAATCTGGGGCTGCCATGGGGATGCTGGGTTGGGCAGTTCAGGAATGCCTCAGCATCTGGGGCCATTTGCACATGGGTGCACAGCATCCTCCCGAGGGACTTTTGCCAGGGAGCTTTCCCAGTGCTCTAACCTTGTCTCACTGCACCTGCAGCTTGGACTGCTCAGCACCACCCAGAGAAGTGCTGGGGCTGGGACCTGGTGGCCTTTGGAGGGAGGAAAATGGAAAGCTCCGTTCAGGAAAGAGTTAAACTGCTGCGAGTGTGACATGGCAGAGGGACTCAGTGTCCAGCTCTCACGTGGGCTGGGTGACTCAAGCCTTGGGGAACCTCTCAGGCATCCCAGAAATGAGGCATGGAGGAAACAATGGAAATGTCAGAGAGCAGGAAAGGATTTTTTTGTCTGGTAACATCTCCTGGCCACCAGGAGCAAAGGGAGTCCCCCCTTCCACTGAACAGGACTGGGAACAGAGCAAGGAAGGCAGAGGTAAACAATTCTGCTCCCTCAGAATATTCATGTCACCGAACTGGTGAGAACAAGGAGTCTCCAGACTGTCTCTAGCTCAGTGCTGTGATTGATCCCAGCCCTTGCAGCCCTGCCTGCAGAGCCTTCTCCCCCACAGCCCCGGGGATCCTTCCCCCTGTGCAGGACAAACCCATCAGACAAATTGCAGCCACACACCTGACAAGCACCATCTCTTGTCCTATTGTGGACGAGAGGAAATCGAGATACAATTCAACAGAGCACACAGCCCATCTCCCAGACAAAGGCTCATCTCCACTCCCTTCTCACTCAGCAAATTCCCCTCAGCTCTTCACTTGGTCATGTAAGTTTGATGTCACCCCCTGCCCAGCCCTTTTGCCGTCTTTCCTATCACCAAACCATCTGCCCAAGTACCCAAAATGCTCCTTGCAAACTCTCCTGATGACGTGTCCTGAACAGCCAACTCCAAAATAAACAAGTGTATAAAATCTGCCAGAGTGTCCCTGAGACTTGTCCTCTGTGCCATCAGTAAATTGCTTTTCCCAGCATTCACATTTGCTGTTTGGAGACAGAATCTGGGCTCTCCCTGACTGCTCCCTTTGGGACAGTGCCACATCCCAAAGGGCAGTCAGCGAGCAGTGCTGGCTCCCAGCAGGAGCAGAGAACACTTTGGGAAGTGAATGCTGCTGTGGAATTAGCTGGGCCACGGATGGAGTGAAGCACATCACACAGGCTGCAGCACTGCTGTGATTCCTTTGTTCAAAGCATTCCCTCGGCAGCAGCTGAGGGTGGGAACAGGAACAGGGGCCACGGGGACCCTCTGGTGCAGGGATGTGTCCCCACAGAGCCAGGCTGCCCAGAGCAGCTGTGGCTGCCCCATCCCTGCATGTGTCCAAGGCCCTGGTCCAGTGAGTGCCATCCTGGCCATGGCAGGGGTGGGACAAGATGACCTTTGAAGTCCCTTCCGACCCAAACCAGTCTGGGAGTCTATGATGGGGCAAGGTGGGGGACATTTCTCTGTGCAGTCAGGATGGGCATGTCCAAGCCAAAGCCAGCTCGGGCACACATTCATAGCATGAATTTGCTCAGCTCTGCATGAGTGCTCACCACAGCAGCACAAGGAGTTGATACTGGAAAGATTTTCTGTTGGAGAAGTTTCCCAAGACAAACTCCAGTGCCTGTAGATGAAAACTTCCAGAGGAAAAAAAAGATCAAATTTGCCAGCGCTTTTCAAAGGAAAAACTTACTGAGCTGTTTGGTTTCGAGTCGATTTGGTCTGAATATGTTGGGTTCGAATCAAACACTTGTAACAATGCATTAAACCCCTGACCTGCAGTTTCCTCCCAGCAGGATATTTCCGGAGCAGGGAAGGGTGTGAATACAGCCCTGGAGCACACTCACAGCTCCACGTGGCTCCCTGTGAGGCTGCCCATTCCCACCAGGCAGCAAACATTTCCTTCTGACAGCTTGTACACATCCCATGAGGCTTGTGTGTCCTGCAGGGAATGGGGGGGATGGGGAAAATGCAGACAAACCCCCACACCCCAAAAACTGTGGGGTGCAGGAATGTGGGTCCACACTGAGTCCCTGAATCCCAGACTGGTTTGGGTTGGAAGGGACCTGAAAGCTCATCTCAGGGATACCTTTCACTATCCCAGGCTGCTCCAAGCCCCCTCCAACCTGGCCTTGGGCACTGCCAGGGATCCAGGGGCAGCCACAGCTGCTCTGGGCACCCTGTGCCAGTTCCACCAACTGCAGTGCTCAAATCAGCCAGAAGCTGTCACAGGCAGGGGCTGTTCAACTTCAAATTGTTCTCTTTGCACTTAAAATCCTGAAAGGAAAGATGCCCGGGCCAGGACTCTTTAACATAGCAGCTGGCAAAGAGAAAAATTAGAGGAGCTCTACTGGCCATAAACTAAAATACAGGGAGTTCCACCCAATATGAGGAAGAACTTTTCTCGATGAGGGCGGCAAAGCTCTGGATCAGGTGTCCAGGGAAGGTGTGGAGTGTCCCTCTCTGGAGACATCCCCAACCCACCTGGACACGTTCCTGTGTCACCTGCTCCGGGTGACCCTGCCTTGGCAGCCCCAGCTGCTCTGGGATTCTGTGATTCCAGGTACACACAGCATTCCTGAGATCAAAAGGTACCACCTTCCCTTCCAAAACCCTGGCTGGTGTCTGTGCTGGGGCTATCACAGCTGTCCTCAGCCACCAGAAGGAACAAAACCCCCAAAGGGGGCAGCTCAGTGCAGAACCTCCCTCTGCTTTCCCATTCTTTCCAATCCCATTCTACATTTAGCCTTTCCAGGATGCCAAGTGCCCCTCCAGAACTGGGTCCATCTGCACTCAGCGTCTCCGAACCCTGCAATTCACACCCTGGAGAGCCTGTAAAACAAACACTCTTTGTGCTGGAACCCACACCAGGCTCTGCAGCTCCTGCTAGCTCTGCCTGCAAATAACCAAACTGCTCAGGGTTTAAACTCTGTGCAGTGATTTATTACACACAATTAGACAGGAAGACCAGCAGTAGCTTTTTGGTGACACTTCCTGAAGGTTGGAATTTTCTCTCTTGTTTATAATAAATTAAGCAACTCACAGGTATCAGAACATACTTTCGTTTTGTAGCGTGTCAGATCCAAATGCAAATTCGTGACCTTATGGGTCAGAACATTACTCAGAAACGCTCAAGATGAGCAATCGCAGGAGACTGCAGCTCAAGGCTTCAGCAGAGAGCTTTTCCTGCAGCAAAGGCAGTGTCAGCCCGGCCCCGTGGGCTCCTTTTAGCTCTCAGCAGCACTAAACACATTAGTGTTCATTGCAGATGATTTGTGGGCAAGAAACAGCAGCTCAAGAGCTTCCTCCGACCTCCCAGCCCCTCAGAGCAGCACAATGGATGTGTCTGCCCAGCCCAGGCGACAGAGCCCAGCTGAGAGTGGCCACGAACCCTCCTGAGCCAGCAGCAATGCCTGGGGGGAGCAGCAGTGAGGGCTGGGCCAGGACAGGGCCAGGGATGGAGCAGGGCAGGGTGGGGAGACACCCCTCAGGGTGACATGGGGCCAAAAAGCCATGACAGCTCACACACCCTGCCCCTATCCACCCTCATCCTTTCTAGTGCCACCAGCAGCCACGGGGTGGGCAGCCAGACAGTCCTGATCACCTTCACCCCAATTCCTGAACAGCAGCCTGAACATGTCCCCAGGGCACAGCCAGCCCCTCTCCAGGGCAATCCCTGTCCCCAAGGCATAGCCAGCCCCTCTCCAGGGCAATCCCTGTCCCCAGGGCACAGCCAGCCCCTCTCCATGTCCCCAGGGCACAGCCAGCCCCTCTCCAGGGCAATCCCTGTCCCCAGGGCACAGCCATTCCTCTCCAGGGCAATCCATCCTTGCAGTGGGCCGTTCCTACACTCAGGAAGGAGGCTGAGCTTTTCACCAGGGCAAAAGAAGTTGTCACAAGCAGAATGTGGCACCCACTGGACACCAGATCTCTCAGGTGATGGGGAGAGCTGTACTGGGATGGCCCAGGGATCCTGCCCAGCCCAGTGTGTGCTGCAAGTGCCACTTCCCTGGGTCCTGCCCCAGCCTTCATCTGAGAGCAGGCCCTGTAAAAATCACCTTATCACACAAATCCCCTCCCACCAGGCCAGAGAGGCACCAAACCCTCCCCTCTCCTCCTGCAGTGTTTCTGTGAGCAGCCAGCCTGCAGGGACACCTTTGAGGGGACCATCCCCTCCCAGCCTCGTGGTGACACCCCCACAACGCTGTAAACAAAGATTTGCTCCCAAAATGTGCATGCAAAGAAGAAAAGAGAGACAACCTGAAGGAAATGCTCTTCTTGGCTTCTCTGCAGGCATCAGATGCTGGAATGCTCCCAGGCTGGCTCCCACAACATCCCATTCTTTCAGAGGAGCCCATCTCTCCCCCTGGGGCCAAGGGCAATTCTCTGAGCCATACGAGCCGTGTGCTGCACATCTGGGGCGTTCCTACTCTCCATCCCCAGCCCCTGCAGCCTCCACGTGGCTCCTGGGGAGGTGACCTGCAGGTCACTGTTCCCCAGAAGAGAAGTCTGGTGGCAGAGCCCCATGCTGCCCTGGCTCACTGCTGACTCACAGACACATCCCCCACTCTGTTCCCCTTTCAAACCCAATTTCCCACTGCTGGAGAGCCCGGTGGCACCTACAGCTGGAAGGTTCCTGTCCCTTCCCCTTGGAGCCAGGTGGTCAGGACAGACCAGCAGCCCTGGGGGGGAAGGGGTGGCAGGGGGCACGTCCTGCTTGCCAAGGTGCTGTCCCTGAGCCAGGGGCTGCCCCAAGGTCACCTCAGAGTGGTGAGGTCACCTTGGGCTGGCCAGTGCAGGGGATGAACACCCACTCTTGGGTCCTGCATGTGGCAGAGCTGCTGGTCACCAAGAACTGGAAGTCCCACTCCACTTGAGACCTGCCCCAAAATAGCCCAGGAGGACAGGAGGCACAAGGGTTTGCAGAATCCCACAGTGTGGCCAGTTCAGAACTACGGGTTTTTTTCTCTCTCTTTCCCAGGTGTTTTTTGAGATCTTGCCATTTATTTTAAAAGCCAGTCTTGCCTAGGGCTATATTTAATAACTTAGAAAAGCCACTCCAATCCATACTGTACTAAAAAAAGAGACAAAGCCCCAGCATATGTTGATGCATTATGTAAAGACTTTCCTTGACAGGACTTAGTTATATGCAAGCTTGAAATGCCGTGTCAATGTATATTCTGAAGTGCTAAAAGTACTCCAGTAGTTTAGCACTGTAGTGCATTACTACAATACCAAACTGCCAAAAAGGTGGTTTTACATCATGCAATAAGGACCCTTAAAAGAAAAGAGTTGTGCTCTCTGGGGAACAATATCGATCTATGAGCCTGTGATCAAGTCAGAGCTACAAAAACAGTCAATGTTTTCACCGTGAAGGAAGAGTCTGGAAGGAATATGTCAGTCCTTAGCACAAAAATGATGTTCAGCCAGTGTTGTTTCTACCTCCGTTAAAAGAGTTTCAGCTGTGTGGTGAACAGTTTCTAGCAGAGAAAGTCACAAGTCTGTGGGGGAACAGGAGGTAGGAAAGGAAAAGTCTCACATTTTCTATCCAACTACTCCACTCCAGCCACAGCAGATGCCAGGGATCACCAGAGCTCTCACGGCCAATTAGGCTCTTCAGAAAAAAGCCAGCACTTCATTACAGCCTGACAAAGACACCTCTTCACCTCTCAAGATCTCATGAAACACAGCCACATCTCTTTTGGTCACTTCTACTTAGGGGCACCAAGCTTCTAAATCAAATACCAGGCTCTGAGTGCATTTTTCCAAGTGCCCGAGAAAACGCTGGAGAGCCTCATCCAAACACCCAGCACAGCCTGGCTGAGTCACAGCCCAGGATCAGCTGTCACCAGCCCAGGGTGACATTGCCCTGGGACACTGAGCAAACCCTCAGCTCCTGCCCAGCCACCCCGGAAAGAACAGAGCAGACAAGGAAGGGACGGCGGGGAAGGAACGAGAGAGGAGTGGAGGATTCTGCAGTGAGTCGTGCCCTGGCCCAGCTCCAGCCACTCAAGGTGAACAACTTCCATGCTGAGCATTCGCACCCAGCTTTCACAATGGCTCATTATTCCACAGTGCTGCTGAGCAATGTTTGCCTTTCTCCTCTGTGCCCTGGGGAGCTTTCCCAGACCCACCTCTCCACCTCAGAAAATACAAGGCCTTGAAAGCAGGAACACAGTAAAGTCACTGGAAAAGGAAAAAAACTCACAGCCTTCAATGATTAGGGAGGTCCAGTGTGAACCAATTTTGCAGAGTCCTTGACTTGACAAAAGGGACTGTCCCAATATCTGGGTCACCCCAAATCTGGTTAGAGCACTTAGCTACATGTGGGTTTAGAGCTATGATTCTGTCTTTCAGACTGGGCTTCCTTATTTTATTTGAGGGCTCCAAACCTGGATGTTTGAAGACAAGAAAAGCAAAGTGCCTAAAAATAATGACAAAACATTTGGGAAAGAAATCTGCCTCCAGGGGAAAGAGTTCTTAAGAGAAAACAAAAGTGAGATCCTTCAAGGAAGATCTACAGGGAGAAGGGGAAAAAAACTTGTCCTAGTGCTGCCCAAGCTCCTTTGAGCAGCTTCTTATTCATATATTCTACAGCCATTATGTTTCTTTTCCAGACTTCTGGCAAATTCTTTTAAAGGGAACTTAAAATCAGGGTTTTTTAGTGCTCCTTTCCCCAGAAGAAAGGATCAGAGCTGTCGCTCTCACTGGAAAGTTGAAGTGGAAATCAGCACCACTCACCTCTGCCAGGTAAAGGATGCAGAACTTGCGATCTTCTGAACCTGCAGAGAAGAAAAACCAGGATCAGAGCGAAGCTGCAGCTGCATTTCTGCCAGTGGAGCCAGTGGCAGAGGAACTGGCTGAGAGACAGCACTGAATGAATGTTTGTTGTCCCCCAGTGCCAGGCTGTGACCTGGGTGATGTATGTGGCATCTGCCGGGGCCGGGCACGGGCGGGACCCTGCAGGGACTCGCTGCCCTGGCAGGGATTCTCCTCTGGGTTCCTCCTCTGGAAAAGGGTTTGTTCCAGTCAGAGGCCACGTGCAGGCTCTGCTGCCCAACCTGCCTTGGCACATGCAGCCTGTGGGAGCTTCCCAGGGAAAACAGCTCTCACAGCCAATTAAGCCCCTCAGAAGAATCAGGGATGGGTGTCTCCATCTGATCCCCGTGGCCACTCTGCTCCCAGGACTGACAGAGAAGCTCCAGCTCCTACACCTCATTCCCAGCTTCTTGCCCCAAGTCCTGGTGGTCCTGCTGTCTGTCCCAGCCTCCACCAGTGCCAGTAGCAGGGGCAGTGCCTCTCCAAGGGGATGGAGCCAAGTCCCAGAGCAATGGGAAGCAGCAGGCATGGGGCAGGGGGAAGAGCTCACCCTGCTCTTTTGAGCTGAGAGCAGACTGGGATGTCCCAGCACCAGGACACTGGGGAGACCCAGCCAAGGAACTTGCACTTCCACGGCTTTGTGAAAGGAGACGGTGCTGGGGACAACATAATGACCAACTCTGCCATCCACATCTTCCTAAATCATGGAGCAGCCCAGAACAGCTCCTCAGCTTGCTGCCAGATATCCCAGGAGATGTGTCAGACCCCAGCTGCTCCACCAGGCTGGTCCCTGCAGGTCCAGCCTTCCCTGCACCCAAAAGGGATGCCTGAAGATTCGCCCTGGCCCTGGTGAGTCCCCAGCCTCGAGGGAAGCCAGCTCTAGGCATACACCAGCCTCACAGGAGGACATGAAACTGCCCCAGGACAGGGTCACCTCAGCTCTGGAGCAGCACATCCCATCTCCAGAGCAGGACATCCATCCCCAGGAGCTCTGCCCTTGGCAGCACCGTGGGGCTGCTGCATCCCTAACTCTCCTAATGACATTATCTGTGCCAGGAGCTCAGGGCTGAAGCCTGGGCATGGCTGCAGATCCCACTGGAAGTGGTGTCAGCACAAGCTCTGCTTCATTTCAGCAGCCTGAGCTGCTCGATGGGAACAGGCTCTGCACAGGGCTGGAAACACCCTGTTCCCCAGAGAAAAACAATTCTCCTGCTGCAGGCAGCAGCCCAAATGTCCAGATAAGAGCTGTGACCCACTGAGGGACTCAGGTGCCTCTTGAGTCACTGCCTGTGAAACCCATGAAGAAGTGGCCTGGAGCCCTTTGCTGGGTGTCCATTCCAGCTGCCCTTTGTGGGGTCACAGCTCTGCCTCTACTGCCAGCTTCAGTTTTAATGCATTTCACAGGATATGGGCTGGAAAATCCCTGCAGGGACACCAGGACACTGTGTCACAGTGGCTGCTGGAGCTCAGTACCACTGGGAGTGCTGCTGTGACCCTCTCAGGTGAGGAGCCCCTGTGTTCCCAAAACCTTCCCTGTGCTCCCCCCAGGTGAGGTGAGGGAAGCCTGGCTCCAGGGCTGCCCCTCCAAATCATCATTCCCAGAAGGGAAGGGATGCTGGACCCTGGCAGCAGGTGCAGAGTGGGGCTGGCTGGGAGCCCATCCCTCATCCCTGCACACAGAGAAACATCCCCTGCTCCCCATGGCAGTGTCCCAGTGCTCCCAACCCCTCCTCCATAAATCCCTGCAGGACCATTGGGGGCATTTTCCTTGTGAAGCCCATTGGAGCTTCACCCAGTGCTTTTCTCCTGGGAAAAGGCAGAGTTTGGAAGCAGGATCTGTGCCTGCTGCTGGAGTCCACCACCCCCTCCTGCTGCTCCTGAGCTGGACCCTGCTCTTCCCTGCACCAGGAGCTCTCCAGGCTGACTGGCAGAGCAGGTCACAGAGGTCCAACACATCCCAGCCGTGTTTCCTCAGAAGCTTTAACCAGGTTTTCCCTGCTGATGTGAGGATCCTCAGGAAAGAAAGGTAATGTTGGAGTGTAACAGACCAGGGAATGACCCTGCTCCTCTTGGGCCTCTGTGCATTCCTTCTGCAATAACAAGTGATCTGACAAGGTCCAAACCCACCAGAATTAAGTTCCCTTCCAAATTCCTTTCCACTGAGCTGTGAATCCTGGCACCAGCAACCTCCAGAGCCAGCAGCTCCTGCTCCCTGTCCCTCCAGGACTCACTGGCCCAGCAGCTCAGTGCCTACAGGGCATACAGAGCAGGGAGCCACTCTGGGCTAGGGAATGGCTTAAATCCCATTTTCTATCAGCCTTTAGGGAGAACTTCAGTAATAAACTGGCTGCCCATCCCAGCAGCTGGGCTGGAGGCAGGGCTGATCCCTGGCAAGGCACAGGGGGAGGCTGGAGGGCAATGGCAGAGCCAGGCAGGGCAGACCTGGGTGCAGATTTCACCACAAACCAGGTTTGCCAGGATTCCTTCCATGTTTTCAAGTCTCTGGAGGGTCAGGGTGGAGCAGCAGAGCCTGATGTGCCACAGAACCCAGAAAAACATGGGAGAGGCACAGCCTGGCACTGGAGAGGTGGCAGATGCCCAGGATGTTCCCTAGCTCTGCTCCCCACATCTCTTGTGACAAGAGCACAGCACTTTCTCTCAGCCAAAATCAGGGAAAAGCTAAAAGAAAATAAGCAGGAGAAGAGGAAAAAACTCACTTGAAGATATTTCCTTCTCTTCCTGATGTGCTGTGGTGAGGACTGCCTTGGCTTCCAGAGTGGCATGAACCATCCTTGTGCCAGGCTGGGCACGAAGCAGAGTGGGAGCTCTGTGAGGACTCGTCCCCTCTGCAGCTAAGCCCTGTCCTGCACACTGCCTTACCCAGCACAGCAGCAGCTCCCAGCACTGCTCTGCCCCATCCACCTCCCTGAGCAGCACCCTCTGCTCTCAGGATTTGGGGGTGCATGCCTGGAGTTGGGTCAGAAAGATGGGAAAAAAGGGAAGGTGCTCCTGCTCCTCTGCACAGCCCAAGGGCTGTGGCAATGCCCTGGTGAGGGCAGGCACCCTGATCCCAAATCCTCACTCCTGCCCAGCGGGGCTGGCACTGCACCCAGCACAAGGTGAGCACATCCAAACCTGGCTGCCAGGAGGGGACAAGCTTGTCCCACTGGGGCACACGTCCCTGGGGGAGTGTGGCAGGGTGCAAGCCCTGGGTACTCCCCAGCATCCCAAGGAAGGACAGAAGGCCCATAATTCCCACTCTTAGCCCCGGAGCACCTTGGAGCTGCACAACACAGCAGGTTGGGATGGCAAGGCCAGTGAAGCAGCACATGAGAAGCCCTTGTGTTGGGAAAGATAAAGATTTGACAGAAAGATCTCACAGATATGTGTGTATAACAGAAAGATCTTTGGATGTAGAATCTGAAGAAAGAATAGAAATGATAGCAAGTTTTGATATAGAAGAAAAGAATTGCTGAGCCAGTCTTACTGCATAACTAAGAAGCCAAAGAGTAAAATGAGTTGAAAGGGGTTTTTATGACTCAGAGCAAAGGATAAATCCACCTCAAACAAAAGATGTTTTTACCAAACGAAAAGATTTTCACAGGCAAACAGAAATGCCATGTTGCAAGTAGAAAGAAAGATCTCAAAATTTTCCACTGCAAGAAAACTGAAAAATAACTTCTAGCTTAAACTGTAACACACTAACTTCTTGTGATTGGAAAATAATACCATGAATATGGTAACGTTAGTAGTTATGATAGGCTATAGGTAATAGTAAAGGTATTGATTGGTTGTTATATTTTAAGATGTTCTGCAATGAAAAGTATCTAATGCATTGTAACCAGAACTAAAGTTACCTTCAGACAAACCCACAGCTGATGCTGAAAAGGCTGTGGGCTTGGCTCTTGTCACTCATGACCCGTGAATTGCTGCATCATTTAAATACAATAAACAGCATTTTAAAGAGCCTCCTAAAGCCCCCCATCCCTCATTTCAGCCCTTACACCCTCGTTTGCAGGATCCCAGCTGGGATGGAGGAAGGATGGAGGTTCCTGTCTGTCCCAAAGCTGGGAACCCACCGGGGGGGAACCGGGATCCCGGCGCGTGGAAATTCCCCCCGTGTCAGGCGAGGAAGGCAGCCTGTGTCACTGGGAACCTTCTGGCGAGCTGCTCATCAGCTGCTGCTGGGCTTGTAAGGCAGGAAGAGAGAGCATTGTGAACAGATCAGACTGATTTGCTTTCGCACAGAGCAGCGAGCGGCAGGAACAGGAAACAGCACAATGGCCCTGAGCGCACCGGAGATGTCCCAATTGTTGGAGGCAGCCACACGCCTGTTCCTATTCATGTGCCATTCAGTCATTCAGCAGAGCAGCAGCCAAAAGGCACAGACATCTTCTTGCTCTCTCCACCCGCCTTTGAAGCAGCCCTGCCCGAAGCAGGAGGGCTGGAGCTGCCCCAACACCAGCTGTGCTGGATTCCCAGAGCATGGGGAGAGGGTGGCCAGTGCTGCAGGGACTCCATCTCCTTTGGAGAGCCTTGGGAAGCTATTCCACACATGATCCAGCCAAGTTATTATGGCAACAAGGAGGTAAGTGGCAGAAAACTGCTCACAAATCCACCGTGCCTGAGGTGGAGGGCGCACAATCCCGTGCTGCTGCAAACAGAGCTCGGTGTGCAGAGCCAGGAGCAGCACCAGGGAAGCTGATTTACTTCTCCAAGCAGGTGAAAAGAGCAGAGCTATTCCCCAGCCTTTGGGAGCAGCCAGGGGCAGCACACACACACGGTGCAGGAGCTGACCAAAAGCACTTTAAAAAGGAACAATTTCTTTCGTCCCTTTCTTAGAAATTAAGAGTGCTGAGAACACACTCGACAAAGCCCAGGGAGACTTCAATGGCTTTTCTCAATGGCTCGTGGCTGTGGTGCCCCATCTCCCTCCCTTGTGTTTCTGCTGCCACCAAAGAGGTCAGGGAATTCATCTGGAAACAGAAACGTTGCTGGAAATGAGAAATAACAACTGACAGGCAGCCTATGGTGTCCAGCACTGAGGCTCAGAACAACGTGGGGCATGTGGAGAGACACATTCCATCCACAGAGCTCATGGCTCAGATGGGAGAAGTCATGGGAAGCAGCAAAATTCACCCAGAAAAGGATCCCTTTGGAGAAGCAGTCCAGATCTGGATTCACTCCTTTTGGTCAGGGCCACAGGACTGCATAAAGACATTGGCTCATCACTTCCAGGGTAATTCAGGTTGGAAGGGGCCTCTGTGGTGGTCTCTGGAGTCCAATCCCCTGACCAAAGCACCCAGACCTGGGCACTCACGAGTCCTGAATGCCTGCAGGCCTGGAGATCCAACAACCTCTCTGGGCAGCTCAACTTCTGACCAACCTCATGACAGGAAAGTTTTTCTTTCTGTCTCATCCCTATTTCCCCCGTGGGCTCCCGGGGCAGTGCCTGGGCTGGAGGAGGAGCTGTGGCACAGTCAGCTAACTGTACATAAAACAAGCCCATACCCAAAAAGCAACCACACCAACACGGAACAAGGTGACACTGGGCCCAGGGCCAAGAAGTGGCTCCACCGTAGCAAATAGGATGTGATAGAGCAATTCCCTCATTCCTCTTTAGACCCCAAGGAGCTAAAGGGAGTTTTTTGCACAACCTGAAATAACCCATTTCCAGTCACCCCTGCCCTGGAAGCCCTCTCTGAGCCCTCAGCTGGACACAAGATGTGTCAGCCAAGGTGCCTGGCCCTGCTCTTTCCTCCCCAGAGGGGTGAGCAGGGGGATGGATGTGAGAAACAGGGAAACCGTGGGCGGCTGAAGAGAGAAGTAGCAAAGTAAAGCAGCAAAGTAAAGGTCATCAGAGCTTGGCCAGCCACCCTTGGAGCCAATCTCTGAACTCCCTCGAGGCACCACGAGGGAAACCTCAAGCCTTCAGTTCCCCTTCCCAGCCTTGGCCAGTCCCTGCTGTCACAGTGTGACACCAGCCTGGGAAACGGAGCCTGGGGAATGGCAGCCCAAATCCTGGGACATGCACCCAAAAAGGCTGGAAAGGGCCTGAATGCTCCTGAGGTGCCCCAGGAGATGGAGCTGCCAGGTTAATGCAGGGAGGGCAGGGGTGAGGCTGGCCCTGCACCCCGGGAAGGATGAGCTGGAAGCTCCGTTTGGAGGCACTGGAAGCAACAGGACAGTGGGGTGATCTCCTGCTGCTGGCCAGAAGAAAACTTTGCAGGTAGCAGCCAGAAAACCCCCAAAATGCCTCCAATTGCTGCTGCAGACACTCACCCTCCTGGAGCTTGACACTCTGCAGGTACAGAGGGTTCCTCAGCACGTTGCAGCGCCCAGGCTCATCCTCCTTGGTGAAGAGCAGCAGGTCGGAGTAGACAAAGAGAGTCACCTGCAAGCACAGGAGCAGCACAGGAGAAGCTCTAGGGAGTTCATCTCTTGGCACTGGGACAGCCCTGGAAATGTCCCCTGCCCTGGGGAGAGGCAGCAGGGAGCCCAGAAGCCCTTCCCAAGGGGCCGATGGCTGCTGCACCTTCAGATGAGGCTCCCCTCACTTGGCAGCCGCTTCCTGAGACTCGTGGAGTCCTGTGCCAGGAGGGACAAACCTGCCCGACAATTCCACACCACACAAACACACCCTGTCTGCTCCCTGCTGTCACTTCCCACTTACACCAGTTACAAATCAGAGCAGGAGGAGGGAGTAAGTTGCTGACTAATCCCAGTACAGGGCAGAAGTTGCAGCCTGAAAGCAAATCTGATCGCTCTGATCACTCTCACGGAGGAGCTTCTTGCTGTTCTCAGTGAGAAAGTAAAGTTTGGTTTTTACAAGAGCAGGACCCACAGAGAGCAGCTGCAGGGGACAAACCTGACACCTCACACCACAGCGGGGGTGGAAAGGAAACACTGGCCCGAGTGTGTGCCCAGAGCTGTGCTCAAGCAGTGCCCCAGGTGTCCCAAGGGGCTGGAGCTGCTCCAGACCAGTAGGAAAAGTCTTGCCTGAGGTCCCCAGACCAGTTAGTTCAGATTAATGGGACCTTTAAAATAAGGAAGAGTTTCTCCACTGCACTGGAGATCCTGGACCCAGAAGCCTCCCAGGGATGAGAAGCTTGGTGCCACAGCTGAGGTGTGAGCCTGTCCTGCCCTCCAGGAGCTGGGGCACACAGAAAGCCTCAAAGATCACAGAATCATGGAATCACAGAATCTCCTGAGCTGGAAGGTCCCACCAGGATCCCCCAGGGCAGCCCCTGTCCCTGCCCAGACCCCCCAACAATCCCAGCCTGTCCATCCCTGGCAGCGCTGTCCAAACGCTCCTGGAGCTCTGGCAGCCTCGGGGCCGTGCCCATTCCCTGGGGAGCCTGGGCAGTGCCCAGCACCCTCTGGGGGAAGAACCTTGCCCTGAGCTCCAGCCTGAGCCTGCTCTGGTCACCAGAGATGCCAGGGAGCAGCTGCAATGTGGCAGTGGCACAGTGGGTGCCAAACCTGCCCAGGGTGAGGGCCCTGGGGTGCCCCCCAAAACCTCCCACAGCAAAGGGAAAGTTTTGCAACTCTGAGCCACAGCAAGGAAAGGTTTGTGGCCTTTCAGCAATGCTTTTGCAAAAGGAAACAACACCCAGAGTCCCAGAGGGGTGGGAGGCAGCACAGAGAGGTGACTCTGCACCCACAGGGACCAAGTCCCAGCTGACAGCACGGTTTGTGCCCGTGCCTGGTGGACATGTCCTGAGGAGAACAAGCTGGGTAAGAGTTTGTTATCACTTGCTGGGGAGTCTCACATCAGGGAAGAGCATCTGGCTCCAAATCCAAAACCAAGGCCTTGCCACAAGATTTCTCCCTGCAGTGCAAATTCATTTCTGTGGGATTCTCAGTAAGTACAAAGCTGCTGGTGGAGCTTTAATTGACAATGAAATCAGGGAGGGGCTGCTCTCTGTGCTATTTGGAAAATCCCTTCCTCTGCTCTCAGCACTCTGCTGGCCTAGTGCCCACAGCCACTCTCTTCATTCTTTCTTATCTTGCTGGTAATTCAAGGAATAACCAGGTAGAAATTGCACTGTAATCTTCATCCCATGCCCACCTTGTGCCAAAAGGTAACTTTTCTGGGATATGTCTGGTGCCATCTCACTTCTCTCAACCCCAAAGAAGAGATACTGAAGGGATTTTGGGAGTTGCAACTCAAAGTGAAGGAGATAAAAGCATGATCAGCTAACAGATCAGCAGAAATGGAGGAAAGAAAGTAAAAACCTACTAGCTGTGGAAGTTTAAAGGGTAGAAAAAGGATTGGGAGCAGCAGGAAAATCACTTCAAAAACAAGCAAGTTTCAATAGAGAATCTTGGAAATGGAATTACATGACCAAGTATTTACAGGTGACATTGAGCCTTTACAGGAAGATGAGACAGATTGTATTTGGGATGTAGAAGGTAAAAGCACATCCAGTGTGGGTTCTGTAAGAGCATCTCTGTCAGATGCTGCTTCCAGGAGGACACCTGATCTGGGAGCAGTTGGTAGAGGTCTCTCTGCTCCTCCAGGCTGGAGGAAAAACAAAAGTGCCCCTTCCACCTGCAGGGACAGGGACAGAGGAGGGGACAGGGAGAGGGCAGGGACAGAGGCAGAGGCAGCCCAGCAGCACGGGGCCTGGGGCTCTGGCAGACCCAGAGGTGGGATCTGGACACATCCCCCACCTGAGAGCTGAGGAGGGGGCTCGGGGATGGCCCCAGGACAGCAGGGATAAGGGGAGACGGGAGGAGTAACTTGGAGCTCTGGCCTGGGCTGCCATCTCACACGGGTGGGCTGTGACCTGTCTGTAACAGCCCTTGGCAAACAGATCTACCCTGAAAAACCACAGGGCTCGAAAAAGCCAAGAGCAAACAAACAACAAACACAACTGGGCTCACCCAGGCAAGTCACAGAATTCACCAGAGTTGCTCCTTGGAGGGTCAAAGGAGCTTTGGGTATTTACCAGAAGTAATTTCCTACCCCAAAATCAGAAATACAAGAGCTGACAGGACAGAAGGACTGTCTGAAGACACAGATGGGCACCCTGGGTTATTGCTGGAGTGATGGAGGCCACATGGCCAAGGTCACACGGACCTTTTAGGGGGGGTGTGAACAGATTTTACAGGGTGGGAAATGTTCACACAGGCTGAGCCTGATGTCTCCACACTGCTCTGCACCATGGCAAACAGCAAAGCCTCTCCTGCTGAGGGACCTGAGCAGCTACAGGACACAACTGGCAAAGCACTGGCACAGCAGACAGGGCCATGTTCAAGAGTTTCCTGAGGGAAATCAGGAGAAAGTGAAAGCCAAGAGGGAAGGCAGGAGCAATGGGCCAGTGTGCTGCCCAAGAGGGGATAGCCCTGCCCTGGGCAGGAGGGAGCCAACATCACACCTTGTAAAGAAAAACGTGGCCACAAAATCACTATGAAAAGGTGCCCAGAAATGCAGCTTTGAAGAGAGAAAGAGGAGAAAGCCTCCTGCTCTACAGAGAAGAGCATAAACCAAGCCAAGCCCATCCATGAGGTTGAAGCACTCCAGAAGGTCCATCCTGAGCTGCCAGAGGGGCAGAAAGGAGGGATGAGAAGGGCAGGAGTGTGGCCCCCACTGAGCAGACACCCGAGGGCTTTGGGAGGCCTGCAGGTCCATTGGAGATGGATGGACAAGGCCAGAGCCCACGTGTGACACCTCGTGTGCTGTCCCCCACTGGCTCCTCTGGCACTCCACGGGCTGGAGGGATTTCAGGAGACCAGAAAAGTGGGAATTGCAGCAAAGTCTAGACAGGATGTGATTAAGGCCTCAATAAGGATTGCCCCAGAGGTAAGGTCAGGGAAAGGACAGACCCTGGCAAGCCTCCAGAGAGAGAGGTTGACTCCTTCAGGAGATGGGAGAAAGTTTGCTCAGGGACAAGGAAAGAGAGAGGAGTCACTTGGCACAACCCTTTACTGGTTTGTACTGGCCAGTGATGGGAAGTGGCTCTGGGCTTCTGCTATTGGCCACCCAGAAACTAAAACAAATGAAGTAGAACTTCCTCTGCAAATCTGTGAAGATTTGTTCACACCATTGTTCACACCAACTGAATTCAACCCCAAATTGTTCTGTGAGAGCCTCTGAAACTACCCCAGAAGAAATGGCACTGGCTAGCAGTGCATGAGGGGGCTCTGCCTCACTCCCAAATTCCAAGGCTTTGCAGACTTTGCACTTGGATGCAAAGTGAAGCCAGCAGCAAATGTGATCAACATATCCAAACTCTGCCAGTTTGAAAGTTGTCTCATCCACAGGGTGCCAAAGTCCTGTTGTGTCCCCAGATTTCCAACAGCTCTCCAATAACATGGCAGAAAAGTTGAAGTAAGAAGAACGAGAGGAATTTGAACAGGACATGTGAGCTGTTTCAAGAACTGAAATTCTGAGAACATCTGTAGCAAGTTCTCTGTCTGGTTCTAGTTCTAGGTTGTGGATTCTCCTTCCCTAGAGACGCTGCAAAGCCATGTGGACACAATCCTGAGTCACTTCAGAGAATCCCTGAACAAGGGGATGGGACTGCATGACCTCCAGTGGTGCCTTTCAGCCTGAACCATTCTGTCATTCTGTGCTTCTCTAACCTGGCACACAATATCCCTCAACCCCCTCCTCCTGGGTCTGCTGGGCTGTCACTGATGTGCATTTGCCACCCACAGTTTCCTCTCCATGAGCCCAAAGGCAACAGGAACAACAGTTCATTTCTATCACAGCAGAGTTTTGATATTTAGTTTATCCCACAATAAACTGACCAGAAGTCTTTCCAGGTATCATATCAATATAATTACTGCACAGTGAAACATCTCCCTTCTCAATGTAATGAGGTGTCCCTTCCAGTCCCTTCTCAAAGTCACCTCCAGAGCCTAAAGGGGCTCCAGGAGAGCTGGAGAGGGACTGGGGACAAGGGATGGAGGGACAGGACACAGGGAATGGCTCCCACTGCCAGAGGGCAGGGCTGGATGGGATATTGGGCAGGAATTGTTCCCTGGCAGGGTGCGCAGGCCCTGGCACAGGGTGCCCAGAGCAGCTGTGGCTGCCCCTGGATCCCTGGCAGTGCCCAAGGCCAGGTTGGACATTGGGGTTGGAGCAGCCTGGGACAGTGGGAGGGGTCCCTGCCATGGCAGGGGTGGCACTGGATGGGCTTTAACGTCCTTCCCAACCCAAAGCATGGTGATTCTATGATTCAATCCTCTGCTGTAAGACAGCAGAAAAGCAGGTTTGGAGAGCTCAGACAACGTGGAAGAGTTTTACCTGTGTAGTTCTGTTCCTGCTCTCGAGAAGGAGCAGCTCCTCCGACAGCAGCAGAGTCCGGGCTGGGTTACAAAGATCCAGGGGCTATGTTTGGATGGAAAAAAAAAAAAAAAAAAGAAACAGTCAAACCTTCCAGTAGCAGTGTGGTTTGTGAGATACACTTTCCACCCACCAAATCCACTTTGTCTTCACTGTGGGCTGTAACTCACTGGGGAGAAGCCACCCTGCACTGTGCCCAGAAGGACACAAAGTCTGCAGTCCAGCCAGAGGAGAAAACAAAGCCTTGCACTCACACCTACGTCAGCCCCAGCTGTGAAATGACAAACCCTGGCCTCTGACAGGGGCTCTGTGCACGGGGGTGTTATGGGTGTTTGTCAGCAGGAAGCACAACCACAGTGCTGGCACGTCAGGTTCCCACGTCCCTCAGGCACCACTATTTGAACCTGATGGTGTACATCACTCCTAAAGCAACTTCTCAGAATTCCTTTCCCTTCCCGTGCCACACCCAGCTGCCCAGGCTGTGCTGGAGACTGGGACAGGTTCAGGTGTCCTGAGTGCAGAACAAACACTGCACCACCAGCCTGGGACCACCCTTGGGAGCAGCAGGGGATCTGCACAGGGCCCTGCAGATAAGACAGTGCAAAGAGAAAAACCAGCTCCTGCAGTGGCAGATTCCCAGGCACAATCCCAGATGAGTTTTGGGAGTAAGGAGGCAGAAAGTGCCAGTGGTGTTCCTGCCAAAGGCCAACCATGCAGAGCCCAGGTGAACACAAGCTGGGGTCGCCCAGGTGCCATCAGGGAGGAGAGAGGGGATCAAACACCTGCCCCCAGCTCTAGCCCAGCCCACACTGGCCTCAGGCAGCCCATGGCTCGGGCTGGAGTGGCAAGGGATGTGGAAAATGGTTCCACTCCAGAGGAAGTCACCAGGCTGAGCTGAGGTGACAATGCCACTGCCACTGGAGGACAAAGGGCTCCCCACAGGCTCAGAAAGGAAAGGATTCATCAGCAACCTACTAAAATATACGGAGCAGATGAGATTTTTGGGGGTTCTGGCCATATGAAGGACAAAATGAAGGACACAGAGAGTTAGAACTACTACCACCAAATCCAGGGCTGTTTTCTTAAAACAGCTCGTGGAACTGCAGAGGCAGAACATTCCCTGTCAAACCATTCCTGCTCTGGATCTTTGTCTTCTGCTCTGGACCAGGCTGGGAGAGCTGGGGGTGCTCACCTGGAGAGGAGAAGGATCCAGGGAGAGCTCAGAGCCCCTGCCAGGGCCTGAAGGGGCTCCAGGAGAGCTGGAGAGGGACTGGGGACAAGGGATGGAGGGACAGGACACAGGGAATGGCTCCCACTGCCAGAGGGCAGGGATGGATGGGATATTGGGAAGAAATCCTTCCCTGTAAGGATAGTGAGGCCCTGGCAGAAGTTGCCCAAATTTTAGTGTGACCACCAGCTAAACTAAAGCCCCTTTGTTTTTTGCACACACTGATAGCACAAAGAACCCTCGAGAAGAACCCCACTGTTCTGGAATTCCAAAGTTAGCTCTGAAGCCCAAAAGCTGGGACACCTCCTCCTGACCCAAGCAAGTATCAAGGGCAAGATTTGAAAGCTGAAAAGGAGAAAAAAATGCAACCTAGAATTGCTCGGGCAGGACACAGTTCCCTTTGAGACAGCCCCCAGCACTGTGGCAAGTACAGCCAGCTCCAGAGGAGAGCTGAGGGTGACAGGATCCTGCTGGGGAGGAGATCCTTGGCTGGCCCCAGCCTGGGCACTGATCACATGCCAGCCCCTTCCAGCTGCACTGACCTGCACAAAGATGGGGAACACCAGCACTTTGGGAGCCAGGGTCACGTAGGTGCCGTAGGAATGGGGGATGTGAGGCCTCACTATGGTGCAGTTCTGGTAGTTCCCATAGCTCTTCATGGTCTGCACAGTCTTCATCAGCCTGGATTTCCTGCCAGAGCCTGTGTGGGATTTCCCTTTACAGCCATTCCCTGGATGGACAGAGGAGGCAGAAGGAAACACAGAATGAGGAGGGAGCTCCAGCTCTGCCCACTCCAGCCCAGTCCTGCTTTTCCAGGCTGGAAATCCTGGGAAACTGCTGGAGCCAAGTGCTGCAGGGACAGGCATCACTCAGCTATCCAGGTGTCCCCGGGATTCATGAAATAACAGCACTGATTCCATTTTTTCTAATGGGAAACAAGATGACCCTGGGTGTCTTTGCTCCAGAGCCCCTTGCTTGGTGGCCCGAGGACTTCAGTGGGTGCCACCAGCAGCACAGACACGGCTGGGAAGGTACAAACAGGACCCCAGGGAGGCCACAGCAAGCTCTGCTTCAGGCCAACACATCCCACCAGGTGCTCTGCCCTCTGATCTGCCCTCCTGAGTCTCCACCTGCAGAGCTCTGTCCCACTCTGGGGTCCCAGCAAAGGAAGGACCTGGAGCTGCTGGAGAGTCCAGGGGAGACACCAAGATGCTCCAAGGGCTGGAGCCCCTCTGCTCTGGAGCCAGGCTGGGAGAGCTGGGGGTGCTCACCTGGAGAGGAGAAGGATCCAGGGAGAGCTCAGAGCCCCTGCCAGCTGGAGAGGGATTTCAACATTTTTATCCACACAAGTCCTGCCTGCTCCAGATTCTGGGCATGGAAGTCAGCAAAGTGCAGGAATGTCATGACATGGGGCAGTGGGTTAATCACAGCTCTCAGAAGATACTGAGACTGGAGGTGTCAGAGAAAGAGGCAGAAGTTACAAACCCATTCATGGCTGGGATCAATCCCTGCTGCTGCCAGCAATGATTATTCAGACACTGGGTGTATTTATAAAGGATGATCTCATTGTTCATGAGGCTGGCATCACATCATCCTCTGGTTTTCAGCATTACATTCTGGGGCTGGAAAAGGTCCGAGCAGCCTGACTGGTTTTCAGTCTGCCCCTCTTCCCTGAGGAGCGTTATCCTCACTCAAAGGAGGGATTACAGGAGGCTTTCTCCTGCACATTCCCTCCTCAGCTGCTCGAGCAGAGCCCAGACTGGACACCAGCAACCTGTGCTCTGCCCCAAAACTCCAGGGAACACATCCAACAGGAACTGAACGGCTTTCTAACCAAAATTTCACATCTTCAAAAGAAACCCCACTGAAAAATCAATTTATTTCCTTCCTCCCTCCTCCTGTAGGTGATGAACTGAGCCAGCTGAGGGCTGCAGACAGAGCTCTCCACTGCGACTGAACATATCCAGGTGAGGAGCTGGAGCTCCTTGTCCCTCGCAGGAATGTCTCAGGAACAGGAATGGGCATCCCTCCTGCAGCTCCCTGGGGACCCCCAGCATCCCTCCTGCAGCTCCCTGGGGACCCCCAGCATCCCTCCTGCAGCTCCTTGGGGACCCCCAGCATCCCTCCTGCAGCTCCCTGGGGACCCCCAGCTCCCTCCTGCAGCTCCTTGGGGACCCCCAGCATCCCTCCTGCAGCTCCCTGGGGACCCCCAGCTCCCTCCTGCAGCTCCTTGGGGACCCCCAGCTCCCTCCTGCAGCTCCCTGGGGACCCCCAGCTCCCTCCTGCAGCTCCCTGGGGACACCCAGGTCTCTCCTTCCCTCCCTGCAGCTGCCCTGGAGCCTCTGCTCCTCCCAGAGCAGCTTTTTACTGTCGCACTGTAGTGGATGCCCAGAACCTTCCCAGGCAGGAATGAGCCAAAACACTCCCGACCATGGCCAGGGGCAGATAAGGTCTCGTCCAAAGCAAATACACAAACCTGCCCAGCATTACACATTGCATTAAGTATTAGGAAATAGCACATTTACTCCCAGATAAAGGCAGCAGAGGCAGCCAGTGCTGGGCTGGGAAGCCAGCTCGGCTGTTTACTGCTGGCAGGAGCAGCTGCCTCTGCTGGGGGGACCCTCGTGACCCAAGAGGTTGTTTCCACCTCTAAGTGCATTAATCCTGACATTTTCCCTTTTCCCTTTTTCCTGGTTGCACTGCCAGATAACATCGAAGCACAAGACACAGCTCAGCACAGGGCAGATAAGATCTGTCTGAGCTGTTCAGGATTTGCTTTTGCTCTTATCCCTAAATCACCTCATTTTATCACAGGAAATAATCACCTGCACAGGTCCTGGCACAGAAACACACCCACATGTCACCTCCTGTCACTGGGAGGGCAGCTCTGTGCTGCCACACTTCATCCCTGCTCAGGTTAACTGATACCTTCCTCCCTCTGAACTTAACATTAAATAATTAAAAACAAATCCATAAAAATCCAAAATTTGTTATGGGAAGAAGCCCAAGCCTTTCAAATCCCACCCCACTGTACGAACAAGTCCCCTGGTGCAGCTCATCTTTTCACAGGCTCCACAAACAGCAGGAAAGAGCTGCAATTATCCACAGAACAAAACATCCCCTGCAGTTGAGAGTGGAAAATTCTCCTGGCTGCAGAGCTCCAGGGCTGGGAGCACCCAAGGCAGGGGGGCCTGGCACCCACAGCTGCCCCCTCCTGCTCTCCAGCACTCCCCCATGGCTCTGCCAGCCCCACTCTTGGCTTTCTCTGGACACTGCCCCACGTCAGAGACAGCACCGAGTTTTCCAGCTGTGCCCTCACCAGCCAGGGAATGCTGAGGGATTCATTCTCCTCCAAGAGCTCAGCTCTCCTCGGGATACACAGCTCATCCTGAGGGCATGCACACAGGCCAGGGTGCAAGCACAGCCTCCCAGAGCTCCCAAATCCACGAGCAGACAAGGGCTATTTCCACATGGACCTGGATTCCTGCAGTGCCCAGCCCTGCCACCACCTCAGCCCACTCTTCCCACAAGTCCAACCATCCCCAGGGAGCTCCAGGCATCCCACACACACCTGCCACAGGTGTGGTTTATGCTGTGAGTTTATGTTTCAAAGGTTTTTTGAGAAGAGCTGGCCCAGAGACTTTGAGGCAGCCCAGGGCTTGAATATTCCCCAAAGCTGGCACGAGCAGCTGCAATTCTGCTGGCACAGATGTGAGGCACAGGCACCCTCCATCCTGTGGCACCAAAGGAGCCTCAGAGCAGGGGCTCGGCTCTCCCAGCAAGGCCTCGGGATGAGGAGGAGCACACATCATGGACACGTGGGGAACCACCACGCTCAGAGCTCTCACACTTCATCTTCTCACCCTGGCCTGGTGGGAAGTCCCCAGCAGCCTCTGTGAGCTCCACAGACCTTCTCCCACGAGGCTCACCCCATGGCACGCTCTGCTTCTGGGTTTGAGTCACAGTGGGAAGATGATCCCTCCCAAAATCCCTGGGCTGCTCCTGCCCTCAAACCACGAGCTCAGGACAAGGATTTGAAGGTGCCAGGACGAGCAGCTTAGAGCTGGGTGCTCTGAGCAGCATTCCCAGCACAGGCACAACTTACCCACAGCAGTGCTGTCCTCCTGATACACCGGCCTCAGCAGCTGTAAGGGACAGAGGGACACGGTCACCTGCAGCAGGCCTCAGGTACAGGGACACCTACAAGACTTAAGGTGCCAAACCCAGCCAAGACAAAGCACTTCAGAGAGGAAAACACCATTTTTGCAGCAGAAAATGAGAGCAATGACTTGCAGAGTGGTCTTGTGCAGTGGGAACACTCCCCACGTCCTCCCCATATCCCTGGGGTGAGCCCCGAGGGGATGCAGCAGGGAAATGTTTTAGGAAAAGAGTGAAAGCTCCACCAAGGGACAGAGGCGTGGCTTGTAAAACCGGCAAATATTTAGAGATGATGCTGGGTAAGACTGAAGCAGGGGCCAGGAGAGGCTGCAGCACAGAGCCCTACCTGGCTGCCAGGGTTCAGAGGAGCCAGGATGATGTAGTTCTGGTCTGCAGCAGAGGGCACCCGGGACAGGGCTGGCAGGGTGTTCTGGCCCCGCTTGCCCAGCTCGGTGTACCTGTCCCAGGTGTGCAGCCCCAGCCCCTCGGTGCCGTCGTACAGGACGTGGCAGCTGCGGCGCTGCTCCGCCCCGCTCTTCTCCCGCTTCTGCGGGGGACACTGCAGCTCCCAGGAGGATTTGCAGGACGACCTGCGGGCCATGCCCTCGTGTGCTGGCTTCACCTGAGGCACCAGCCTCCACACCAGGAGGATGATCTCCGTGGGACAGTTCCTGGCATGGGAAAGCAGATGGGATGCATGGGGTGGGGAAATCAGGGCCGGAGCATCCGTGTCCAGGGATGAGCCCTGCAGCCTTTCCTCCTTCCAAAGCCTCTGCCCCACTCTGTGCTCCCCAGCCCCTCCACCCTTCCTTCTCCTCCAGGGAATCCTTTCCCAGTGTCCTGCATCCCTCAGAGCTTTCCCTTTCCCACAGTCACTCAATGTTCCCACTGCCCTGCCCTGGGCTCCCTCAAACCACCTCTCCCAGCCCCGGGGTTTTTGGGGAACACTCACCGGATCTCGTGTGCCAGCTCCACACATTTCCAGTGCTCCACAGGCTGCTCGTTCAGCTGCAGCACCGTGTCCAGTTGCTGCAGACCTGCCTTCTCTGCTGGGCCACCTGAGAGGGACAAATTCCAGTCACCTGCCAGGCAGGAGGAGGAGTGGGAGGGGGAGGAGAAGCCCCGGAGCTTGGAGATACCCAGAGAGCTCCACAGCTTGCATCACTCACTCCCCCAAACCCCATCAGACACCCACACCCAAAAATGAAGTGGGGTCAGCCAGTCTGGAGCTTTGCCTGGCAGCACATTCACACACACACAGCACCAGGATGGAGCCATCAGGGCTCCCTCAGAGCTGCTGCATGAACTTCCCGTGTTTCCTGGGGTGCAGTGGGGAGCAACAGGACACACTGGAGACACCACAGGTCCACAGCAAGAGGATCTGCTCAGGGAACTGAGGATTCCCACAATCCTGCTCCCCTCTGACCTGTTTTCCCCCCAAATGATTTTCAAAGGTGACCCAACCAGACAGGCAGTTCTCAGGCTGGACAGGGAAAGGAAGAAAATCTCTGCCAATTACTGCAAAATAGTGATACAGTGCTAACCCAGAGGCCTCTGACCTCATTAGAGGCAAAAAAGAATTCATTTAATGAAGTTTCTTGGAGGTACCCAGAGTCCTGCAAGACGTGGGAGCTCCAGAATCACAACCAGCTCTGGGAAGCAAAAAAGGAGCAATAATTCCTTCAAATCTAGAGAGATGAAAAGGATGCAGTCTCTTACCAGAGTCCACTGCCTGCACACGGACTGGGGAGTCGCAGCAGATTGTGAAGCCAAAGCCATCAGTGCCCCGAGGGATGGTGATCTGCAGGGACACACAGGAGCCTGTCAGCTGGGACAGCAGCCTCTGTGTGTGACCATGGCCCTCACTCCCACACTGCCCCACACCTCTGGAAATGCTGGCGTTTTAGAGATGGGGAAGGGCTGTCACTGTGACCCCCATGGATAAAGGGTGCTAAAGGGCAGTGCCAGTTCCAGCCAAGGGTCTCTGGAATGCTACAAAAGGAACGTTTATTTATAACACACACTCTGCTCTCAACTCTTCCAAGTGTAAGGAAAGGTCTGAGAAGTCATTGGAAAGAAAAACCTGGCAGTCTGGCCCTGACACTGACTTCTCTAAGCAAGTCACTTAAACATTTCATTTCCTGTTGGAGAATACAGAAATAGCAGCACTCCCTTGCTCTGGAGGGAGCTGCGAGCTCAGCACGCTGCTGTCCTCCAGACATCTGTGTGCATCACCCCCTTCCCTGGCCTGAGTGTGTTTTCCCCTGCTGAGTTTGGAGAGGATGGATGCTGGGTTCATTTAGGCTCATTTCTCCTCCTGATTCGAGGAGCATTGAGCTTATTAATAAAATTATGCTTATTTTTTGATGTTGGCTTCCAGCAGCAGCTCAGCTTGACAGATCCTGTAAATACCTGATTAGCCCCCAAGACATTAGTCAAGATGCTTGTTTTACTGACAGAGAGAAGAAAATTAAAAATCCAGCATCTGACCTGTATTATTTTGAGAACAAACAGGCAGAAGGAAGATGAATTCAGCAGAAGTTGCCAAGGAGGTGATATGGTTCCTCACTCCTTTACCATGGGAGGGCAACGGCAGCGAGATTTCATTTCCCTGCACCTTGTCCCTGCGTGATTGCTCAGCATAAAATCAGGCTTCAAAAGAGAAACTGGCTTGCCCTGGCAGGATCAAAACACAGTTCCAGTCCCACTACACTGACTATTTTTCTCTCTGGAGTTTGCTGGTTCCTCAAAGAGGTGGCTCTGCATCTTTGAATGAACCTCAGAGTTGGACTCCATGGTCCCTGTGAGTCCCTTCCAGCCCAAGATATTCCATATCCTAGGAAATCCTATCCATTTCATCTCCAGCACCAAGCACACCTCAGGAGCCAGCCCAGCATCTCTCCCACCACGGACACTCCAGAGGCACTTCCCAGCCCAAGGTTTCCCCTGTGCCAGGTCTCCTTTTCCCTGAGCTGGCTGCCCTTGTGCCTCTGCAGCTCCTCCCTGCTGAAACTCCTCAGCTCCCACCACCATGGCCACCACAGGCAGTGATTGCCCATTTTTTGCCCATTTTTTGTCCTTTTTTCGCCCATTTTTGCTGCCATGCACAGAACTAGAGAGCTATGAGCATCTGCCATGAGCTAGGAGGTGGATGGGGAGGCTTGCTGTACCCAAAGTTTGCCAAAAAACACAGAGAAAATTTTTAAAATAAAGACTTGAGGAGGTCGAAGAGACAAAGCAGAGTCAGCTGTTATTCAGCCAAGGCAGAGCAACTTTCCTGCACGAGATGGTCACCACAGCCCTGGCAAGAAGGGGGCAATTGGGTTTGGAACTCTGCTGCTTTTGTAATTCCCAATATTTGCTGTCCCCCACAGCAGCTGTGGAATAACCTGAACAATGAGCTTAGGAGCACAGGGAGAAGCCGACTCTGAGAATATTCTCCAGAGAGAATATTTCTATGAAATGCAGAAGACTGGGATCTGCACATGGAAAAGCAGCACCTGGCATTGTGCACTGGGAGAACTGGAACCAGCACAGCGAACTACTCCTCAGGAAACAAGCACTATCAGTTCCCAAAAACACTAAAAGCATTTTAAAAGAGACAGTAGCAGCCTGCTGTGCCTGCTTCTTCTCTAATAAGAGGGAAATTAAGACAACGCCTTGCAGCTTAACACTGTTACCATCAGCATGCTACCTGCAAGTTGTAGAGTAAATACATTTTTTATATTTACATATATTTATATATTTTAATAATTTACATATATTTTTAAAGCACCCCTCTCTGCCCATTTCTCCACTGCAGCACCGATGTGAAGCTGCTTTCCTTCCATCCTCACTATAATTTACAAATTGCAACGATACCGAGTCGATGCCTCACAAGCAGCACCCACGGAGCCCAGGCACGGCAAGAGAACTCCCAGAGAGCCAGAAATGCACCCGAGGTTTGCAGCCTGGCCCAGGGCTCGTGCCAGGGCAGATACACACCTGCCTGTACCTCCTCTCCGAGCACACCTTGCAGAGTCCATTGAAGCGGTTCATGGCTGGCACCCCATGAAAACCCCGCAGCTCCCGCAGCGATCCCGGGCTCCTCGCGGCGCACGAGCCGCGCTGGAAGGAGCCCCAGTCAAAGTGGCATGACCGCCCATGGGAACCCAGCTCCAGAGAAGAATGGCAGGAAGCCACCTTTCACCTCCCCGGCCCCTGCGAGCGCTGTATGCCGCTCTACGATAAGCCAGAGGCTTCCTGAAAACCCTCTCTGACGAGGAAGGGAGAGAGTTTGATATTAAAATTCCTGTCAACTCTTTAGTATTCCCTAGTCCCAGCTCTGTTGATGTGGCTTTTGTTCCCGTGGCATTCTTCAGGCGCACGGAGCGCTTTGTTATTGCGACGTTCTCACAAACACTTGGAGGATGTTTGAGCGGCGTTTCACAGGCACTGGCTGTGAGAGCCTTGCCCCATGAAAGACACAACTCCACGCTCATAAAAAAATCAGAGGTTTGGGCTTATAGAAGCAAAAAAAAAAATAGAAACAAAAAGCAGAGTTTGTTTTTGAAAGCACAGACACAGAGGATATGCACGTCCTGGTGCTTTATGCTCTAAAGTCACCAAGGGGGGAGCATCGAGGTCAACTGAGCTGCATCCATGGTGGAATTTGGGAATTAGAGGCCACGAGGAACTCTGACCACAGCCAGAAAGGCTCAGCTGCCCCACTGCCAGAGTTGGACACAACTCCTTGGAGAGGGGGTTCCAACAGAGAGGAAAACACCTTCCACACTCCTACAGGATAATGACAAAGGAGGGAAGGCTGGGGGGAACCCAAAATCCAGCTTCTCTTACACAGTAGCTGGGGCGGCAGGGCCAGGGAGGCCGGGGAGGGAGCTGAGGAGCCTCAGCATTCCCAGGGGAACCTCGGTGGCAGGGCCACCAGAGCCCTGTCCTGAGCAGCCAGGCTGGGGCTGGGGCTGGAGATGGAGATAGAGATGGGGCTGGAGATGGGGCTGGGGCTGGAGATGGGGCTGGAGACGGGGCTGGGGCTGGAGACGGGGCTGGAGATGGGGCTGGAGATGGGGCTGGAGATGGGGCTGGAGATGGGGCTGGAGATGGGGCTGGAGATAGAGATGGGGCTGGGGCTGGAGGAGGAGCAGCCTTCCCTCCCAGCCACCACCTTTCAAGTCAGTGGCGACTGCCGGAGAGGAAGGGAGGAGAGGGGCGCTGGCTTTGTTTGTCTTGCTCAGCCCTGCGCTGTAAAACAAATAACTGCAAATGCAGCTGAGGGAAGCACAGGGCGGAATTCGGCACAGATAAATCACGGGGCCACCCGAGCCCCGTTTCCGATGCAAACCATGTGTTTGTGTTCCCATTTCCCATCCTTGCCTCTCCTATAAATCACCCAGGCTCCACCATGGGCCTTTCTCTTCCCAGAGCACACGGTCCTGGAAGGAGGAGAGGAGCAGACGTGGCCAAGGAGCCACAGAGCAGGGCAGGGGCTGATGCTGTGGGACAGGAGCCTGCCAGCCCCAGCCCTGCCATCCCAGTGCTGCTGCTTTGTCTGGAGTGGGAATACACTGGAAAAACAGGAGGTCCCTGAGGAAATGGGGGTTAGCACCCAAATCACCCCCCTCTACCAACTGGGGCCTGACTGGGGTAACAAATTGAGACAGCCATGGTGTGACAGGGAGGTGACAGCTCCTCACCTCAGCATCACGTCACTAAAACACTGTCCCTTGGCTCATCTGCAAACCCCTCAGGCAGGCACCCGACCCCACAGGTCACACCCTGTCACACCCTGTCACACCCTGTCACACCCACCTTCAGCTGCTGCAGGGTCCCAGCGTCCTGCCTCTCCTGGGCTGCACTTGGGCTTCCTGGCTTGACTTCTGAAATTATTTCAAAAAGAATTTTTCCAATGAAAAGGCCCCATGAGTGTGACAGCACATCTGACAACCCCACACTGCACGAGGCCTTTACAGGTCATGGGCACATCCCCTGCAGGCAGCAGCGAGGGTGGTTGCACACCTGAGACAAGGTGACACTGCTGCCCCACCTGCCCCGTGCCAGCCCCTGCTCCTCCACACTCTGCAGCCACCTTGGCAGGAGAAAAAGCTCCCAACCATCCAGCACAGACCCCAGGGGCAAAGAGAGTGTGGCCACAGCAATGTCTGAGAGGCAGGAGGCAGCATGAGGACAAGCCAAGCAAGAGGGCCAGATGTGGCTGCAGGGTCGGGGTCCCCACAGAGCCCCAGAAGTGAGGCTGAAGGGGAGAGCAGGGACTGCTGAACCAGTCAGGATCTCCACCCCATAGGATTTTGGGATCCCAGTGCCCACTGAGCACCACAGTGCTGAGCAGTGCCCGTGGGGCACAGGCTGCAGTGGGGCTGGGGCTGCTCCACACAGGCTCAGGCACAGCAGTGACTCCTCTCCCAAGCCTTTCCAACACCCCCCGGGATATTCCCGTGGTGGGACACACCTGTGCTCTGCTTCAGCCTCCTCATGGCCACCTTCAGGTGCTTGGTCCTGCCCAGGTCCTCCCCGAGGAGGTAATACCAGCCACTGATGTCCTGTGGGGAGGGAAGCAGCCGTGCATGCAGGGGGAGATGCTCAGCCCCACTTCACCCAGCCAGGGCTGGAGCTGCCCCAGTTACAGCACTCAGAGGTGCCCAGACCTGCTCACACACACACAGAGTCCTTCTCCCAGCAACAGCTAAAATTCCATCCTCCCTGCAAGGGGGGGATGAGAAACACTGAAGCAACAAGATTCCAGGTTTTCAGAGGGATATCCAGCAGTGTCATGCGGCAGCCAGGGGACAGGATCTCATCTCAGCCTTGCTGAGGTCCCACGAGCACCACACTGTTTTAAAAAAGCTGCACCTCACCTGCCAAAATTTCAGAGGAGGCCATGCTTAAGCCACCTCTCACCCACCTCTCAGGCCACTGCCACCAACAGCTCCTTTTTAGTCTGCTGCTATGAAGAAAATGTCCACACCTCAGGTGTGGAAAATAAAAATATCAAGGAGCATCTGGACAATGCTCTCAGGCACCAGGTGGGATTGTCTGTGCAGGAGTTGGACTTAATGCTCCCTGTGAGTCCTTTCCAGCTCAGGATATTCTGTGATTCTGTGAGCTCAGGGGATGTATTAACACCTCCATGAAACCCCTCCAGCTTGGTGAGATATTCTGGTGCCCAGGGACAGAATCCCTCCCCGCTGGGCACTGGGATGAAGCATTCCCATGGAATGCCGTGCAGAGGAAGGCAGAGCCAGCTGTACTAACAGCAGCAGCCAGGCTGGGGCAGCAGCACTGTGACCAAACCCACGGCAGCAGGGACAGCGATTCTGGCACGGAATTCCTGCAGGAACTGCCAGAAAACCTCTGTGTGTGCCCTCTGCCCATAGCACACTGCTGGGATCAGGCAGGCTCCTGAATGTGTCCCACTATCACACGTGTCAGATGTGACCCATGCCAGGCTGGCCCCGTGTCCTGTGTCCCCCCCTGCAAACTGGGCAGCCAGCATGTGCTGGGGACATCCCTGTGCACCCCCAATGGCTGCCACTCTGTGCCCAAGGCAGTGACATCCCCTGTGCCTTCTCTGACAGCCTCCCCTCCATCTCCAACCACCACACGGACTCCAGTCTCACACTGGCCATGCATACTGGGAATGGGAGCAGGGAGCTCCCCAGGCCCCTTCTCCCATGGTGGAAAAAGCCTGTTTTCATCCCCCCACCCATCCCAGAGACCCGAGAGAGCCACACCCCAGCCCCACACCCTGCACTGGGACACTGGTACCTTGTCCAGGGACAGGAGGGACTTCACACCAAAGCTCATGCAGCCGATGAGTTCACTCTGCCTGCAGGACAGCCAGAGCTCAGGGACTGTCAGCACACGCCTGTTGAAGCACCAGATCCCCCCTTGCACCCCTTTTCAGGGAGCCCCCGACCATCCCTGCCCATGCTGGGTGCCAGGCAGTGCCCAGGACGTGCCCCTGCCCCGTGGTTTGAGCAGGCACGGTGTGAGCACAGGGCTCAGCTGCAGCAGGGCAAGGAGCAGCTGGGCTGGAGCACCCTGCTCACCTCCAGCCCGCCTGGTGCTGCCAGGAGCTTGGCCAAGGAGGCAGGGGACACCTGCCTGGGCTGGCAGCACAGCCTGTAAGGTGCCAGGCCACTTGGTGTCCCTGACTGAATCCCAGCCCACTGCAGCCCCACCCAGCTTTGGCCAACACTGCAGGGGTTTAAATGCTGGCCCAGCTGATGGCTACCAAGCAGCAGCGATGGCAACAGAGTGCCAAGGGCAGGGTTTCCTGCCCATGGTGCTCACCAGCACTGGCTGCCCACGAGTGTGAGCCCAGCTGGGACATCCCTGGCCCAAGCCCTTGAGCAGAGCAGCCCTGAGGTCAGGGCCAGCCCTCGGGGCCCAGGGCCATGGGGGAGCTCACATGGGGTCACCAGAGCAGGAGGCAGGGTCTCAACAGCAACATCTGAAAAGGATCCTATGACAGCTGGCAGCCCCTTACCTGGAATTCCTCTCTCTGTTCCAGACTGTGACCAGGAGACGCTTCTGCTCATCCTCCTCTTGCACTGGGCTGTAACGAGGAGAGGGCACAGCCCATCAGCCTCCCCAGGAGTGCTCAGCAAGGGCTGCCCTCACAGCCACAGACTCCTCAGCCTCCTCACAGCCTCCAGTCTCTGCACAGAGCACTCCCCAAAGAGCAATCTGCTCATTCCTGACAGACACCTGCAAGGGGATGTGACATCTCCTGGGCAGGTGTGGGGACACCACTCATGCAGTTTCAGGGGGGAAATAACCTTCCAGGACTCCACACACCCAGCATCATAGGGTAAATGCAAGGAACAAGCCACAGTTCATGCTCTGAATGCACCACCCTGTGCCAAATCAACCTCTGCATGGGTCAGAGGGCTGGCACAGCCTCCACAGCAGTGACAAGCTCTACTCAAACTCTAAGTCAGGCAGCTCCTTTCCCATGCAGAGACATGCTGGAGCTGTAGGAAACCCTTTTACCTTCCTCATTCACACTATTGCAGGTGCCAGGTCTAAGAAATGAAATGTGTTTGTCCAACTTCTGCCCAGCAAGAAAGTCAGAGCATGCAGCAGCAGTGCTACCATGCTGTGTGTGCTGACAGCTCTGCAGAGCTCTGCCCAAAAGTTCAAGGCACTTCAGCTACAAAAACCAGCAGAATAATGTCTGTCACTCCTCATCTCAGCAGCAGAGCTGCTCAGGCGTGCTGAGTGTTTATTAGAGATCACAAAGCAAAACCAACCACAGAATCTTGGCGTGGGGAGGGACAGCAGGCACAGGGTCCCCACTGCTCTGTGTGACACGGTGCTGAGAGCTGGCCCAGAGCTGTCTCTGCCCTGCCATACTCACAACACAAAGTGCTCGTGGAACACAGGATTTTTGCTGTCTGGCACAGTCTTCGTCTTTTGCCTGCACTTCCAGTCCGCATCGGGCACAATGGACATCTTTGGGAGGAAAACAAGCAGCGTTTAACATTCCCAGAGCACACACCAGCCCCAGCTGCCACGGCAGGAGCCTGGCACAGGCACTGTAGGGATGGCTGAGCACAAAGATCCTGCAAAGCCCGTGTGCTCACGGCTGGCTGGGATCACTTCACCCTTCTGCCTGTCAGGTAATTGCATTACACAACTGCTCGGGGCAGGGGAGGGAGGGAAAAGAGCAGAAGAATCAAGGAATTATGTACATAAGTGTAGCTGGCTGGGGTCTGACTCACAGCCCCTCTCAGGGAAGCTGCTCCCTGCACTGTGCACATCCCAGCAGGACACCCACCCTGTGCCAGCAAACGTCCCACCAGGCTTTGGGCACCCACTGGGACATTAATTCTTGCACTTAATGCTTGGCACAGCCCTCATCAAGGTCCTGTCCTCCCCTTTTCTACTTCATGCAGATGCTGCCAACAAAACCCATGAGCTGCCCAGTGCTGGGTCAGAGCCCATCCAGCTCCCTGCGTGCTGGGGATGCTCTTCCAGGGCAGGATGGAGAAGGAAAGGGAAGATACAAACAGTGCAGAGCAAGCTTGGAGTAGCCAACCACAAAATTCTCCCCAAAAAGCACAAAGCTCCTTGAGCAAAGCTCTAGAAGAACCCACCTTCACGTAGGAGTTGCACACATGGTGCTCTGTTCCCATCAGACCTTTTGCTTCCATGACTGGAAAGGAAATGAAGTGGTCACATCCCAGAGCAGCAGGGAAGGCATCTTCCAACCCCACACTGCTCTGCTAAACAGGGTGATCCCTCCGTGTGGGGCAGAACCCACTCAGACAGGGGCAAGGGTTTGTTGTACTTTCCCTTTAACACACCCGTGCTATAAACACAGCCTGGGGGTGAGGTGGGTGGCACAGGCAGCTCAGCATCCCATGGCAAATTGCATTCCCTGTGCCTGACTTCCCCCAGCTCTGCTCTGCCTTCCCTGAAGACAAACGGATCATCCAGTGAAATATCAATGGCATCCTGACATCAGTGAAATAACAATGACATCCCGACACTGCCCCAGTGCTGCTCGGCCCTGCTGCAGGGACCCTGCTTGGCCCTGGGGCCAGGCATGTGCCAGGGATGTGCCAGGCATGTGCCAGGCATGTGCCAGGGATGTGCCAGGGATGTGCCAGGCATGTGCCAGGGATGTGCCAGGGATGTGCCAGGCATGTGCCAGGGATGTGCCAGGGATGTGCCAGGGACCATCACTCACACCCAGCTCATGCTGGGGCTGCTCCAGATGGAGGGATTTGGGGTAAAGCCTGTGCCAGACTCTCAGACAGGTGTTTCCCCAAAAAAAGAGATAATTCTGACACTCCCATTGGCCTCTCTGATAATCAGCATCAAAACACTCATTGAAGAAATATTGCTGGAGTTAAAACCTGCAGCATTTGGAGGTAACAGAAAAGTTTGGAAATTCTGGCCAATGTGGCAAATTTGCTTTGCCAGAGACAAAGTATTTCAGGCTTTCCTTTCCAAATTGCATTTGCCTTTTTTCTCTGCATATGGAATAAAAGAAAAGCAATTTGTACACATGGGTGCAAACACAGTGTTCACCCTGAAATGAAAGTGTCTGGAAATTTCAGTTTGGTCTCTTAATCAAAGAGCTCCCAATTATGCCACTGCACCACAGAGTCGTTCCCAGCTCCAAAGTCGTTCCCAACAGCTGCCACAAAGCTCCAAACAGCTTCAAGGAGGAGCATGGAAGTGCTGTCCCCCCGCCACCAGCCCCTGTGGCTCTGGGGACAGTTTGGGATGTGCCAGGGTCACACTCACCATGCAGCACCAGCGTCCGGCCCTGCACCTCGATGGACAGCTTCAGCTGGCCTGGGGACAGGAGAGCACAGGTGAGGGACAGGGGAAGGACAGGTTGAAGGACAGGCTGAAGGATTCACCCACCCCACAGCTGCAAGGCTCACACACACCAGGCACATCCTGCCTCCCCAGCCCAGGCAGGGAGCTGAGGGAGAACATCCCAGCTCAGAGAGGGTCAGGCTGGAGATCAGCACTGCCTGCCAGCCCCGAACCCCCCAGGTCCCAGCCCCGAACCCCCCAGGTCCCAGCCCCGAACCCCCCAGGTCCCAGCCCCTGTGCAGGAGCTCAGTGCTGGGAGAGCCAAGGTGTGCCCTGCTCAGTGAGGGCACAGCACCCAGGTCAGCACCACTGCTCTGCCAGCCTGCTCACCCCATTCCCTCGCTTTTCCATGCACTGGAAACTCTGCATCAGCCCAAAAATCCCCCCACGAGGCTCAGACTGACACAAAGACCCAGCCCGTGGTGTTTGTCAGGGTTTGAGTGTGATGGTTGAGGGGTGCAGGGTGAGCTGTCTCCCCTCTGGATGTCCTCCCTAAAGATTCCCTGGGAGCTGGGCCTGCCAGCCTCGATAGGATGTGCACATTTTAATAGCAATGAAGGGTCTCTAATCATGTCACAGTCTGGATCAACCCAAAACTAAACATTTCTCAACAGCCCTGGAGAATCCGAAGACCGAAACCATCACTGCTCCAATGTTTCCCTTAGTTCAAAGCAAATGATCCCATTTTCACTTCTTCCCCAGTTTACAAAACACAACAAACAAGTGAGTAAACATCATTTACAGGCAAGTAAACATAATGTACAGACACACAGACATCTTGCAAGTTAAAACCCAACATTTCATTTTGCCAAAGACACACCCAAGGGCTGGGGCTTGCTTGGGAGGGGATATCTGATGGAATTGTTTAACCTGAAACAATTCAGAGAACACATTTTTCACTCATTAAAAAAAGAAAAGGTCCAACCTCTGGGCAGCTCACGTGTGCAGGGACACATGGAAACCGTGTCTGTGTGCATTTGTACAAGTGCAAGGTGAGAGAGTAGAGACAGGAGTGGGATGAGGCAGGACAGCTCTAACACTGGTTTGAAACACAGAGAACTCTGCCCTCCAGGCTTTGGGCACAAGGCTGGAGCCCCTGTGCTGTCTGCAGATCTGTGAGGCTCTGGGAACCCTCTGCCTGCTCCACTGATAGCACACACAGAAGGAAACTGCCCCAGTGCAGCCAGGCGTGAGCAGGAGTCAGGGAATGAAGGGACAGGGGAAGGAGAAGGGAAGTTTTAGTGCCGGGTAATTTGGGGGATGCCAGTTTGGAGACTGTCCTGCCCTAGGGATGCTGGGGCTGCTCCTGGGGAGCTCAGGGCCAAGGCTTTGAGCAGTGAGGGATGGGGTCACCCCGTGCTCTGTGTGTGTCACTGCTGTGGGGACAGGGCCCCTGGCTCAGGCTGCCCCAGCACCAAGGACAGGGGAACAGGGAGAAGAGGGGCAGCTCTGCCTTTCTGGGGAGAAACAGACTGGCCATAGCAGGGTTTGGGAGTTCAGGTGCTCTCCTCTCTGTGAGGAACAGAGGATGCTTCCCTCTTAATGCCATTTGCTCCTGAGTGTCTCCCAAGCACATGAAGGGACAAATCACAACCCCCAGCCCCTGTCTGACCCCTGCTCAGGCCTGGGAGACACTGGCTTGTGTAGGGCCAGGATCAGAGAGGGAAGCTCCTGGAGGAATGATCCAGCTGGAGCTGGTGGGAGGGATTTGCTGTGCCAAGGTCTGTGCTCACACAGAGCTGGGGCATTTTGTCAGATGAGCAGAGCAGTGACCTGGTGCCACACCTGGGTGGCAGGAACACAGTCCCTGTCAAGGCAGGTTCATGGGCTGCATTCCCACCTCAGTCCAAGTGCACAGGGTCAGAGAAACCTTTTCCCCTGGATTCATCTCCTGATACATCCTTAACAAGATCTGAGGGAAACAAGCTCCAGCAGAGAGGCCCTGACACATCTTGTCCAGGTCCTCTCCATTAAATAAAGGTTAATATAAATTCAAATAAGTGCAGAAGAAGGGCAGAGGGAGAACCCACATGCAGCTCCTGGGTGAACACCTCATCACAGAGCAGGACTCAGCCAGGCTTGCAGGGATGCAACACAGAAAGCTCCCAGCCCCATTCCTCTGGACCCACAGGAGGAGAGGCAATTCATGCCAAGAAACAAAGCTGGCACAAGGAGAGCAGGGGAAAATGGGCATGAACAAGCACAAGATGGTAATCAAACAGGTTCCCACCCAGGAGAGAAGTTTGCCAGGTTAAGGGAGGGGACAGGGCAGCCTCCTATGGGAGCAGACTTAGCAGGGAAACCTGTTCCTTACTGATGGTGCCTGACAAATGGAAAATTTGGGGTTCTTCTTAAATGCTGTTCTGCTTTTCTGTAGAAAAAACTGTTTGCCCTGGCTGGGACAGCCAAGAACCATCTGTGCAAATGCCAGAGGAGATTCCTGCCAGAGGTCATAGTGTCAGATCCTGCCTGGGCAGGAGGTCCCCATGGGCACAAGGCACCCCAAAATCACCATCTACAATCTCTGCCCTGGCACCAGCCCTTTGCAAGACTCTCTCCTGGTCACCCTCAGTGAGAAGGTAGTGCTGGCCCTGTCCTGCCAGGCTCTGCAGCTCAGAACACAACTCCCCATCTCACCAGTGATGCTCAGCCCATGAGGGGAGCTGTGCCTGCAGAGATGATGTTTGGTTACAGAGCCAGGAGGCACCACAGAACCTACATTATTTGGCCTATATCCTACAGATAAAACCAGAAGGATTTCAGCTTTCAGGCTGTCCTCAGCCGTTTGGCACTCAGAAGTGCAAAAGGGGAAGGAGCAGCACCCCTGGGAAGGGGCAGCATCCCTAGGAAGGGATGCACGACGATGCTCACGAGAACAGGAGAAGTTTTGAAAGAAAACAAAACAACTGCTTAAAAAGCAGCACCCAGAAAGGGCACCCAGCTGCCCTGGGTGTGACAGTGCTGCCCAGCCAGCACACAAGACATCCAAATTCCCTCGGGGCTCGTAGCTGAACCATGGCCGGGCCAGCCCCACCCGCAGAGCCACCGCTGCCAGGGGCCGCTCAAACCCAGGCTGCACCCCTGATCAGCCACAGGAAGGAGCAAAAAGGAAACTGGGGCTCTGCCCTAACGGGGACACAGCTCCAGGCAGCCCTACCCCAGCTCGTGTCCATCCAGGGGCAGAACGAGCTGGGCATGGGACACCTGGGGAGCGCTTCCCACAGCGCAGCGGCTGCACCGGGGCTCAGCGAGGCAGGAGCTGCTGCCCGGCCCTGATTCCTTCGAGGAGCAGCACCCCAGAGGCTTCCCACGGCTCCCCGAGCCGGGGCACACCGAGCCGGGATACCCCGAGCCTGGGCACACCGAGCCGGGATACCCCGAGCCTGGGCACACCGAGCCGGGCACACCGAGCCGGGGCACACCGAGCCGGGGCACACCGAGCCGGGCACACCGAACCGGGCACACCGAGCCGGGGCACACCGAGCCGGGCACACCGAACCGGGGCACACCGAGCCGGGGCACACCGAGCCGGGCACACCGAGCCGGGGCACACCGAGCCGGGGCACACCGAGCCGGGGCACACCGAGCCGGGGCACACCGAGCCGGGCACACCGAGCCGGGGCACACCGAGCCGGGCACACCGAACCGGGCACACCGAGCCGGGGCTCGGCGCTTACCGAACGTGCTGAGGCAGAAGGAGGCTCCCAGGAGGGGACCGGCCCGGCGGGAGCAGAACGAGACCCTGCGCACATTGCCAGGCTCCATGGCACCACAGCCCTAATTAGGAGCTGCAGTAATTGGAGCCGAGCCCGCAGGGAGCAGGGTTTCCATGGGACACGGAACAACCGCCGCAGTTTGAATGGAGCGGCTCCCATCGGCCCCGCGGGTTGGAACGGAGACCGCACCTGTGACCACGTGCCAGGGCGGGGACAGTGCCAGGTGGGGACAGTGCCAGGTGGGGACAGTGCCAGGGTGGGGACAGTGCCAGGGCGGGGACAGTGCCAGGTGGGGGCAGTGCCCGGATAGGGACAGTGCCGGGGTGGGGACAGTGCCACGATGGGGACAGTGCCAGAGTGGGGACAGTGCCAGGGTAGGGACAGTGCCGGGATAGGGACAGTGCCACGATGGGGACAGTGCCAGGTTGAGGACAGTGCCAGGATGGGGACAGTGCTGGGATAGGGACAGTGCCGGGATGGGAACAGTGCCGGGATGGGAACAGTGCAGACTGGGGACAGTGCCGGGATGGGGACAGTGCCGGGATGGGGACAGTGCAGGATGGGGACAGTGCCGGGGGGGGACAGTGCTGGGATGGGGACAGTGCCAGGTGGGGACAGTGCAGACTGGGGACAGTGCAGGATGGGGACAGTGCAGATTGGGGACAGTGCCGGGGTGGGGACAGTGCAGGATAGGGACAGTGCAGATTGGGGACAGTGCCGGCATGGGTGGGTACAGTGTCCTGCCCGCCCCGCGGACCCCCGAGCCGCGGCCACCCTGCCGGTGGTGCCCCAGGAATGAGCTGCTGGGGAAGGGACAGCGCTCCGCGCTGCCAGCGATCCCTGGCACTGCCCGTGCGGGTGTGCTGGCCCGGTCTCTGCTGTTTCAGGAGCTGTCGCGCCGCTGCAGCGCTCACAGCACCCTGGGGACATCGCTGCAGGCAGAACTGCCCTGTCAGCCTGAGCCGGGAAGGGGCGATGGCAAGGCACGAATGACCTGCTTGGCTCTCATGTGACAAGGACAGAGGCACGCAGCCCCTCCAGGCTTATGGGGCCACCCTGCAAGGCCCCAGAGCAGCCCATTCCATCCCCCAAGAGCTGGAAATGCATCCCCCGGCTCTGGGTGGCACCGGGAGGCACCAGGGCTGAGCACCAGCTCCGGAGGGTGAGGAGGGATGGTGGAGATGGTTTCTTGGGGGGAAAGCCCTCCCCAAAGGCTGGGCTGTCCCAGGACTCTCCGGGATGACAAAGAACAAGATGTCCCGTGGACACACACACCCCTGGCCAGGCTGAGCCCCGGCTGCCCCACAGCCCCTCCCGCACCCCTCACTCACCTTTCCCTTTCACCCGGGCGTGGCTGATCCTCCTCCTGCTCCCCGAGGCTCCCCGCAGCCGGGATTGTCCAGCCCTGGTCCCGGCCGGCAGATGCTCCAGCAGCGGGGCACTCTGCCCTGTCCCTGCCAGGGGAAAGAGGAGATGAGAGCAGGGACAGCAGGGACATCACAGGCTCTGCTGTACCCTCAGCTTTACCTCCAAGGGGGTTTGTCTCCACCTTGCCCCAGTGCTGGAAAAGATAAAGATTTGACAGAAAGGTCTCATAGATATGTATGTATAACAGAAAGATCTTTGGATGTAGAATCTGAAGAAGGAATAGAAATGATAGCAGGTTTTGATATAGAAGAAAAGAATTGCTGAGCCAGTCTTACTGCATAACTAAGAAGCCAAAGGGTAAAATGAGTTGGAAGAGGTTTTTATGACTCAGAGCAAAGGATAAATCCACCTCAAACAAAAGATGTTTTTACTAAGCAAAAAAGATTTTTACAAGCAAACAAGAAACCTAATATTGCAAGTAAAAAGAAAGGTCTCAAAATTTTTCACTAGAAGAAAACTGAAAAATTACTTCTAGATTAAACTGTAACATGCTAACTTTTTGTGATTCAAAAATAGTAACATAAATATGGTAATGTTAGTAGTTGTAATAAGCCATAGGTAATAGTAATAGTATTGATTGGTTGTCATGTTTTAAAATGCTCTGCAATGAAAAGTATATAATGCATTGTAACGAGAACTAAAATTGGCTTCAGACAAACCCACAGCTGATGCTGAAAAGGCTGTGGGCTTGGCTCTTGCCACCCATGACCCGTGAATTGCTGCATCATTTAAATACAATAAACAGCATTTTAAAGAGCCTCCTAAAGCCCCCCATCCCTCGTTTTGGCTCTTACACCGAAGCCTTCCCTGTGAGCACAGAGGAGACAAATGATGGCAATTCACTCCATTCGGTGTCACAGCAGGAGACAGAGCCACGTTCAGAGGGAGTGAGCCCTGGCAGGAGCCCCAGCTGCAGCCTTGGCCATGGCCCTTCCCATCCCTCACACCACAGGCCCTGCTCAGCACAGCTTTATTTTATTTAAAACAGATGATCAGTCCTGCCAGGGCTTCATTAATCTGTAAGCAGCTGTCCAGGGGATGCTGCCCTGAACTGGGTGTTCAGGACAGGCTTAGAATCACAGAATGGTCTGGGTGGGAAGAGACCTTAAAGACCATTCAGTTCCATGCCTGCTTCACCTGTCCCAGGCTGCTCCAAGCCCCAATGTCCAACCTGGCCTTGGGCACTGCCAGGGATCCAGGGGCAGCCACAGCTGCTCTGGGCACCCTGTGCCAGGGCCTGCCCACCCTGCCAGGGAACAATTCCTGCCCAATATCCCATCCAGCCCTGCCCTCTGGCAGTGGGAGCCATTCCCTGTGTCCTGTCCCTCCATCCCTTGTCCCCAGTCCCTCTCCAGCTCTCCTGGAGCCCCTTGAGGCTCTGGAAGGGGCTCTGAGCTCTCCCTGGATCCTTCTCCTCTCCAGGTGAGCACCCCCAGCTCTGCCAGCCTGGCTCCAGAGCAGAGGGGCTCCAGCCTTGGAGCAGCTCCGTGGCCTCTGGACTCATTTAACAGCTCCTCGTCCTTCTGTGGGTGGTCCCGGAGCTGGACACTCCTTCTGGCTCAGACCAGCTCCAGCCCACCCCTGCTGATGTGTTTGGGCTCAGAGGAAGCTCCATCTCATTCCACAAAAGTGGGAATTGGATGCTTTCCTCATGTCCAGCACCCTGACAAAGCCACAGCAGCTCCAGCCTGGCCCTCCTCACTCACAGCCATCCAAACCTGCCACAGGATCTGATTCTGAGACAGACAAAAGTGCATAGACCCAGAACAGGGAGCCTTGGTGGAGAGATCTCCCAGCCACAGCAGAGAGCAGAGGAGCCAGCACAGCCCAGTAACTCTGCAGGATCAGAAACATCTGCCCAGCTCTTCCACAGAGATGAGCTGGGCAGGATTAGTGCAGCAGAGGTGTTTTACACTCCCCTCACACAGAGCCAGCCTGGAGTCCCAGATGAACTCCCTTGAAGGGCAGTGGGGCAGAGCTCTGTCCCTCACCCCTGATGGACCCACACTCACAGCAGCAGTAAAAACAAAAGAGCCTGACCTGGGATTTTGGTGCCAGGCTGTGTCCCTCAGCCCAAGCCAGTGTGTACCAGGATGGACAGATGGACAGCACCTACCATACCCTGCCCAGAGCCTCCAGGTACCCCAAAATATCTCCAGCACCATCTTCACAGCCCCTAGACAGAGGCAGCAGCTTGGAAAGGCTGTTTCCTCACTAGAAAAGCTGCCTTTCCCCCCAGAGTTTGGCAGGGGCACTGGTTTGATTTAGCTGAACTTCCATCAGCAAAACTGCCTGAAACTGAAGGAAAAGCAACAGGAGAGCAAACAAGGGAGGGAAGGAAGGAGGAATGCTCTGCACAGCCCAATCCATCACTGCCACAGACACCTATTGTACCACTGCCATAAATCCAAGCCCCTTTGGGCACTGGTAGAGACAAAAACCACCCCAGCAGCCTCTGGACAAAGAGCACAGCTCTGCTGGGGCTGTCTGTGCCTGCAGTGTCAGCCTGACCTTGGCATCCTGCAGGGGCTGGGGAGGCACCCAGCCAGAGCCAGCCAGCCCTGCCCAGGGTCTGGTGCCTCAGGGGGTGTTCAGGGCAGGGTTTCTGCTGCCAGCTCCCATGCAAAGCTCCTGCTTTCCTGGTGGAAAGGGGCCAGGGGCCTCCTTTTCCCTCCTTCCCACAGCACAGCAGTAAGGCACAAGCCAGGATGGGAGCAGGGCAATGTGCAGCTCAGTGACCAGTGGGGCAGAAAAGGCCCAGAGCTGAGTGCACTCAGGCTGTGAGAGCCCCTTCCCAGCTCTGGGAAGCACCCAGATCCATCCCCATGGATGCTGTGCTGCTGGAGCCCCTGCAGCCACAGCCCAAGGAAAGAGGCACCAGGCACATCCGTGGGCAGAGGTGGGTGCTCAGCATTCCTCCAGCTCCCCATCACCTCCAGCCACTGGGATCCAGAGTTCAGGGTGGGTGAGGAGGGAGCCCTGAACAAAGATGTGATTTATTCTGTGATTGCTGCATGTTTGTCCAGCACAGCAGTGGCCTTTGCTGCCCTCATCAAAATGCAGGGCAGGACATGGCAGCAAGCAGAAACATCTGTGAGACAGCAGCAGGAGCTCCTCAGCAGCTCCAGCACCTCTGCCTTTCTCCCACCACTGCTGGGTTTGATCCAGGGGGAAGCTGGATCCCCATTCCCCAGCTGGCAGTGCCAGAGGTGTGGGAGGAGAGAAGGTGCAGCCTGGTGACACTGATCCCTGCAAGTCTGGGCCACCACCTAAATTCTCCTGCCTGCCTGGTGGCCCCAAAACTCCCAGGGTTGCCCTGCAGCCTCTGGAATCCTTCAGGAGCTGGTAACCCACAGGGAAGCCACAGCTGTTGGCTCCTGCCTCTCCACCAGGGACTTGAAGCAGCAAGCCCAGGGCGAGGTCTGCTGGAATGTGGTGGGCACAGGAGGGGAAAGGCTGCTCCAGCAGCTCTGCCCAGGACAAGAACCTGGCTTCCCACATCTGGCACAGCTGCTCTGCAGCTCCTTGAGGAAGGCATTAATGCAGTCACCAAAGCCCAGAAGCACAAGGAGGGGAACACAGAGAGGGAAGGGGTCCTTTGCCAGCAGGCAGGAGCAATCCTTGCACCCCAGGCAGGCTCTCCAGCCAGGAGCCAACCTGGCCAGGCACACAGTGGCCAATGCCACAGCATCCCACAGTGGCCTGTCCCAGCTGCTCAAGTCGATATTTGCATCCTGGCATTCCAAAACTCATCCCCATGCCTGCTCCAAGCTGTCCCTGCAGACAGGGCCACAGCCAGGGGAGCAGCTCTGGCTCTTCCCAAAGCAAAGCCCTGAGCTCCAGCACAGCTCACCAACATCAGAGCTCCTCCAAAACGTGACACAGTGACACTGGAGATGTCATATCATCTACCTCATCTTGCTGAAAGGCAAGAGAGCCCAGGATATAGAGCTGGGGTGGGGATGAACCCTTTAATCCCACCCTCATTTTCATCCCATCCTCCACAGGCAGCACTGGGAGAGGAACTGAAGTGTATTTATGATACAGAATATTCCAAGAGCTCTCCCATCCTGCCCACAGGGAGGGTCTGGAGACCCCTCATCATCCCAGCCCTGGGGTCTGCAGAGAAATCTCACAATGGCTCAAACCCCCTCTCTCATGGAAGTGTTTATAATGCAGGTGGAGAGGCCCTGGACTGCCTGGGGTCACAGCCAGTGCTGCTGTCACCTCCTGGACAGGAGGGTTGAAGAATTACCCTGCCATGGTCCCCTCTGTCCCTGGCCATGTGCCCCAGAAGCTCTGCTGATACCAGAGCCCCACAGACACAGGTAAATGATGCCAAAGCTCTGTCCTGGACAAGCAGGAACAGCACACAGCTGGGGTGGCCCTACTCAGAGACCCAGGGTCATTTCTAAGGCACTTCTAAATGTTTCTGCTTTCAGGATAATCAAAAACTCTTCTTCATTTGTTCAGCTGAATCCATTTGCTGACACTCCCAGTGATCTCCATCTGCCACCCATCAAAATTAAAGCTTTTTCCCAGCAAATTCATTTGCCCCTGGGAAAATCCAAACCAATCTGGGATTGCCTTTTTCACTGCACAGCTCAGCCCACAGGACAGACAACACCAAGCAGCCTCTTGAACAGACAGCAAACAATTCCCTCCACAATCCCAGGTGTCCTGAACCTCTGGAATGGGAGCAGAGTTTGTACCTACCCGGCCTTGCTGTGTCCTGGTCCCTGTCACAGCACAGCACCATGATTTGTGTGGCTCCTCTCAGCAGCACACAGAGGTGTTTACACTCCCCCTTGTCTCCCAGGAGCTCCCCAGGCTCACACAAATCTCCTCTCTCCATGCCTTCCTTGCAAAAGGCTTTTAAGAGGCAAACAGGACAGTAATAAATGCTCTGTCTCTCCAGCTAAAGCAGGCACAGCTTTGGGTGAAAGAGTCCCAGGAGACAGGGCTTTCAAAAGGATAATAAATAAATTATAGTAAAGAGTCTTTGTAGGACTCCCAGGCCATGAAATTCCCCCCACCCATCTCCCAGAGGGTTTGAGGCTCACTGGCTGCAGAAATCACTCCTAACACACAAACCCAGGAGATTCAAATCCTCTCCATCCTGCAGCACAGAGATCAAACATGATCCCACGTGGATCTGGGCATCTCCAGCCCCTCACAACAGGCACAGGGGAGATACAGACCCTCACCTCCTCCAGCCACCAGGATCTGGCTCCCATGACCAGCCCAGAACCATCATCCATCCATCCATCCATCATCCATCCATCATCCATCCATCATCCATCATCCATCATCCATCATCCATCCATCATCCATCATCCATCCATCATCCATCATCCATCCATCATCCACCCATCCCCAGGGGGATGAGCAGTGCTGCCCAGGCAGTGAGGAATCCCCCAAGCACTCACGTGTGAGCCCTGGCTCTCCCAGCTGCTCCATGGCTCCCATGCAGGGTCAGGATCCTCCCCAGCAATGTCCAAGGTGGGATTTCACTGCCACGAGCTTTTGATCGTGGTACTACTGCAAAGACGGGGGGAGAACCCAAACCCAAACCAGTTTATAAATGTGCCAAGGGAGCAGAGATCCAGTCTGGGAAGGTACAAATTAAATTGTAAGCTGGGAGGAGATGGTGGTGCTGCAATAGCCCCGTTCTCTCCTGGCTCCCAACAGCAAAGAATCAACTCCTTCTAACTTCCCTCCTCACATTCCAGCCCGGGACTGACCTTAGCCTGCAGTTTTGTTGGAGTCTCCAGAAAACTGCCCATTCAGCTGGTTGGCCTGGGAGTTAATGACTTTCTTTTAAAATTTAACACCGTTCTCCATCACAAATTTCAGTCTGCCAGCACTAGGGTCTGCCTTTGGCTGGATATTCAAATCCAAACACGTGCTTAGACAGTTATTTCAGGCAAAAGGGTAACATATGCACACAGAAAACCCACAAGGCTGATGCTGCCTGTGGAACTAAAGAAACTAAATCAGGCTGGGAAAAATTATCTGGCTTCCCAGATGGTAAGAGGATTGCAACAAGGAAGGTTTGGGCTATTTTGGGGCAATCCTGAGGGCAGATTTCTGGGATTAGCACAGCATATAGGGCAGGCACACAAACCACAGCACTTTCCAGTGGGAATGCTGCAGCCCCTCTTCCCCAGGCCCAGCTGGGGTCCCTGACACCACCTCTACAGCAGGCAGAGATGAGCTTGTCCCTGGAAAACTCCAGTTAGGAACCCAACAAAAAGGCAGACTGGCACATTAGCAAATCCTTTTCCAATTTGAGACCCAAGAAAGGTTTCTCCTCCTGCCAGGGTATTTCTCACCCCTTCTCTGCTCACATCCCAGAGGATGAGCACCCTGAGAGTGTGAGCATGGTGTTGGAGCCTGAGCAGCAGCAACATCCCCAGCCTGCTCTTTGCTGCTGCCTTTGCCACCCTGCAGCTCCTTTATCTTCTCTTTTCCAGGCAGACGCACTCAGGACTCCACATTCCTGGAAAATTGCCCTTCCCCGTCGGGAGAGGACAGTGCACGGGGTGTTAAACCAGCACTGACCCGAGCTCATGGTTGTTCCTGCTCACTGCCCACTGCACAAAACCACCCAACCCTTCCACAGCGTCCTCACAGCCAGCACACGATCCCAGCACTCAGCGCAGCACTGCTGCTTTGCCAGAATATCAGAGTATTATCAACACCCAGAGTCTTACAAGAACTGTGTCTCTGCCTCTCCACAGGACTTGATGAGTTTGGCATTTTGCACCCATCATTTTGGGTAACAATCTTCTTTGGCTGATTGTGGACACACACATTTAGAGAGCTGGGGAATTCCAGCTTGGAAATTCTTTTCAGGCCTGGATTTCTCCTGACTCTCAGCTCCATTCCCAGGCTGCCAAGCTGACTGCAGCTTCAGTTAGGGAGGAGTCTCCCAGGGTGAGAACATGGTGACAAACAGAGTGGAATTCATAATAAAGATTAACGCCTGGTGTTTTTGCCGTGGGACACATCCTGAGGTGCTGTCCCGAGGATGTTTTTCCCAATTGTCCAATGAGCTCCTGTCCTGTCCTGGCTGCACTAACACACTTTAAATCCGGGCTGTCTGTACAATAAATTGGCCTTTTTTCCCCAAAAGAGCTCCGTGTGTGTTGCTGTCCTTTCTCTCTCTCTGCAGCGCAGTGACCACAGCTGATCTCTTTTCTAAACCTCCCTCTCTGCCCCTTGCCCATGGAATGTCTGAACATGCAAAGGGAGCAGCCTGCAGCAATTCCTGGGCTCTCAGGCATGGCTCTGTGAACTCAGGATGCTGTGGCTGGAAGCACAGAACATTTCTAGGGCAGGCAGAGGCTGTGTGACAAACCCCACGTGAGCAGCAGCAGGCACAGCCCCTCGTGGCTCACCAGGGATGCAGAGCACAGAACAGTCTCCGTGCACAACCACTTGTTCCTGTGCCCATCCTCGGGCAGGGCCAAGCTTGCTGGAAACAGCTCATCTTGTCCTGTGCCACTGCTAAACTGTGGCTGAAACTGAGGCAGCTCTGACCACATCATGGTTTGTATAAGAGCTGCTCCATAAACCAGGAGCAGAGCAGCAGGGGAAAGGTGGGAGAGAGAGAAGCTCTTGTTTTATTTCAGTTCAGATTTTCACCCATCTTGAACACTCTAAACCTGCAGAAACAGCCTGACTTCTTCCCCTACTGCCCTGGGGTTGGTTAGGGAGACATCCAGGGTTAATTCAGGAGAGGGATCCCTTTGAGGCACAGGGATGCTTCCTGATCCCTCCAGAAATATCCTGTACAGAACATCTCCTGTAGGGCTGGCAGAGCCTCCACTGTCACCCTTCCCAGTGAGGAAACAGCAATTAGAGAGAGCAGTGACCATCAGAGCACCGTGGGTTACTCGTGTGTTGTGGATTCCCCATCCCTAGAAGTGTCCCAGACCAGGTTGGACAGGGCTTGGAGCAACTTGGGGTAGTGGGAAGTGTCTCTGCCCATGGCAGGGGTGGGACTGGATGGGCTTTAAGGTCTCTTCCACCCCAAACCAGTCTGGGATTCCTGATTCTCTCTTCAGGAAAGGCACACAGCACACTCCCATTGCCTCTGAGCAGATTAAGAGGAGATGCTGACCCCAAAGCACTAATGCAGCATCATAAACAACTTTTTTTTCTTTTTTTTTCCATCGTTTTTCCCTTTTGCCATGCCTAGCCTGCAGGATAACAGTAGGTTGGGCACACACCTGACTTAGAAACAGCATCCAACCACCTGACAATTTTCCCAGCTCAAGGCTTTGTCCTTAGTTTTGCATTTCCTTAGGGCAGTGGGACTTTCTCAGGCCAGATGTTTAACACACACCTGTCTTACAGCCTTAACCTGATGAAAAGCCCAGTGAATTACAGCAGCACATCAGCTCACAGCACCATTCTCTGCACTCTGAACCCTCAATGACACAGAAGAGCAGCACCATGAGATATTCCAGGTCTCTAAGAGGATGTCTGATCTGAGCATCCAGTCCTGCTGCAGCATTTTGACAAATGCTGAGTATTAATCCATTGTTGATTTATTTTAATGCAATAAAAACAATGTAATAACCAAGCTGGGTCTTTAGTGACACTTCTCATAAAAGAGTTCAGTTTCAATATAGCAAAAGGTCTCTTGGGAATTATGCTTTTGGCCTTAGAATGATCAAATGCATCAAAGTAATGAAGTTAAAACAGCTTTGGAAGTTATTGCCTGTCACCTGAGCTGAACTGCTGTGCTCAGTCTGGAGCTGCAGGAAATAGCTGAGCTCTCCTCTCAGGTACCTCTCATGGGCTCTGCTCCCCAGTGTCTGACACTGCTCTGCCTCCCAGTGAGCCAGGTTAACTCACTAATTTCACAGGAAATCAAAGATTTATGGCATTTGGCACCCAAATGGATTTGACCAGGGCATGTGATGGGAGGAGACAGAGATCAAATGCCAGAAATCTCAAACTGGTTTGGGCTGGGAGAGACCTTAAAGCTCATCCAGTGCCACCCCTGCCATGGGCAGGGACCCCTCCCACTGTCCCAGGCTGCTCCAACCCCAATGTCCAGCCTGGCCTTGGGCACTGCCAGGGATCCAGGGGCAGCCTGTGCCAGGACCTGCCCACCCTGCCAGGGAACAATTCCTTCCCAGTATCTAACTAAATATATCCTCCTTCAGTTTAAAACCATTGTCCTTTGTCCTGGGCACAACAGGAAGGGGTAAGTTGCCATTTTTCTTGACAGAGATCTCCTTTGTCATTTGGTGAGGCCCCACTCCCAGGCTGGACAAAGTAAACCAAGGTTCTTTGACATTTTTATGTCCAATTAAGCTGGTCTAGAGTGAAGCTGCTGCTCCAAGGGCAGCTGCCTCCTTTCTCCCCTCAGAACAGTGATCCTGAGTCCCCCCTTTAGCCCAAGCATGGGAACAGGCACACAGAGTCTCTCCAGTCTGAAGTGGCCCTGAAGGATCATCAAGCCCCCCTCCCTTGCAGGACTAGAATTAAATCCTATGACTAAGCACATCCTCCAGATGTTTCTGGAGCTCTGGCAGCCTTGGTGCCATGACCACTTCCCCAGGGAGCTTGTGCCAGTGACCCATCACCCTCTCAGTGAGGGATCTTTACAAGAATATTTAAGGAGAGAAGCCTATTCAAGAATATTGAAGAAAATAAAAGTAGACCCATTGGGTCAGACATGACCTGAAGGTGGTGCCCAGGGGAGAAAACAACAACAGAGCAGGCATGAGACATTTTTCAAAATTGCTGCCCAGCCACAAACCATTTTCAATTCAAAGACTTTCCACTCCCTTAGGACCAACTTTAATTAGGCAGACATAGAAGGAGTTGGATCCCATTTGTGTAGTGGCACACCATTAGCCCAGCCTTACTGGGGCACCTTTAAGCCACCTCTGTGGATTAATTGGTATTCTGGACCAATTAGCCGAGCAAAGCCTGATGATTGCCTGTATTGTTTAAGCATGATCCCATTAGTGATAATCAGGAAGGCATTCCTTTCCAGGGTCATCTGTCCAGGTGAGAGGATGTCTGACCCTGCTGCACAGCTCAGCTCTGGCTGGAGCACAAACAGGAGCAAGATTCATGGCGGCACAAACCCGAGTGAACACCACCAGAGGTGACACAGAGGTTACCCTACAGCTTTCCTTCCCAAAGCACTTTCCAAAGGGAATAACAAAGTTACACTTAATGCAATAGTCGGTCCATGTGGCTCAAAATAGCTCCTGACCTGGTACACAGGATTTGTCCAAGTCTCTGTCTTAGGTCACATAGGAAAGTCCACTCAATCAGCAGAATTTGAGGCTGGTGCTTTTTTGACAGTTAAAACTGCTGAATTAGTTTATGGTTTAAAAAAGGATGCCAGGAAGATATTTTGAGAGTGAAAGTGCTGCACTCAGAGGTCTTCATCAGGGCTGAGCTAAATTTAGAGGGACTGAGGCAGGAAGAGAAGTGTGTGAGTGACACCTCCAAGGGACAGCTCCATCCTCTAGGGACCAGGCTCCTGCTGCAGTGCCTGGCCTGTCTTTAGGGGAGGGAAAATGGAATAATTCCAGGCACCAGCTCTAAGTTAGAGGCCCGATGGACTTAAAACTTTAGAGATTATAATGAGCAAGTCAAAGCTTATTTGCTTTTAGAAAAGATACTGCCAAATGTTTCACATTCATTCTTCTTCCGCAGCCAAAAGGGAAAAAAAATCAGAAAACAGAGCAGTCATGGACAGTCTCCCAAGGAAATTGAAACTGGTAAGTGCAAACCATACAACACCAATTTGGGATGTGTCCCTGTGTCCTTTCCTTCATCCAACTCCAGTTTGGGATGTGTCCCTGTGTCCTTTCCTTCATCCAACTCCAGTTTGGGATGTGTCCCTGTGTCCTTTCCTTCATCCAACACCAGTTTGGGATGTGTCCCTGTGTCCTTTCCTTCATCCAGCTCCAGTTTGGGATGTGTCCCTATGTCCTTTCCTTCATCCAACTCCAGTTTGGGATGTATCCCTATGTCCTTTCCTTCATCCAACTCCAGTTTGGGATGTGTCCCTGTGTCCTTTCCTTCATCCAACACCAGTTTGGGATGTGTCCCTGTGTCCTTTCCTTCATCCAACTCCAGTTTGGGATGTGTCCCTGTGTCCTTTCCTTCATCCAACTCCAGTTTGGGATGTGTCCCTGTGTCCTTTCCTTCATCCAACACCAATTTGGGATGTGTCCCTGTGTCCCTGCCTTCAGCTGTGTGCCCCCTGTGTCTCTTGCTCTTTGTTTTGACTGTCCTGAGCGCTCCCCTGTCCCTGTGTCACCCAGACGCTCCCAGCAGCAGCTGGGCTGGGTCTGTTCAGCACTAATGAGGAGGGAGAGGTGTGAAGTGACTCACCGGGATAGGAACGCACTGAACGCTTCTCAGGCTCAAGACCTCACAGTTAATCCTGGAACCCCAAAACATTCCGAGCAGAGCCAGGGAGTGCCCAGAGGGAGGGGTTTGCAGTTCAGAACTCTGCTGTGCACCACATCCTGGCACACCTCAGCCCTGATTCTATGACAGGAAGAGTTATCTACTGCATCAACAGCCTCTTATTTACAGGACTTGGATGGCACCCATCAAAACAGGGCTTCAAGAGGGCTGGAAACAACACAGGTGCTCCACAATGACTGTTCTACATTGGAATAATCTGTATTTTTGCATTACTATTTCTTTCTTTGGCCATGATGATACTGAAGTGTCGTTTTCACAGAAGTCAAGTGAGATTCAAGCCCCTCTGTACTAACAGTGGGTTCTGAGGAGTACAAACACTGCTGGGTAAGCTCTGTGCCTGCAGTTAAACCATAAATGTCACATTTTGGTGCAATTTTGTGAAAAACAAGCAAGCTAAGGGAGTGCCCACCCTCACTGCGGGCTTAAAACTCCCAGTGTTCATCTCCTGCATCAGTGCAGAGTCATCAAACAGAATCACAGAATGTGGAGGGGACCTTAAAGCCCACCCAGTGCCACCCCTGCCATGAGCAGGGACACCTCCCACTGTCCCAGGCTGCTCCAAGCCCCAATGTCCAGCCTGGCCTTGGGCACTGCCAGGGATCCAGGGGCAGCCACAGCTGCTCTGGGCACCCTGTGCCAGGGCCTGCCCACCCTCTCAGAGAAGGATGTTTCCATAATATCTAATTTAAAGGATTTAAAATCTGTTATAGCATTTCCCTGAGGTACAGAGGGATAATATTGTCCCCTGGTTTTGCTTTCCCTCTCCAGCTCCTGCTCCTCTGTCACTGTATTATACCCGTGCTACATGGAAGAACATTTTTGCTCCTGTGTAAAATGTGACTTGCAGCAGTAAACTTGAGCATTGTATGCTTGACATCTTTTGTGTTTTACACATGACAGTGAAACAAGACTAGAAAGCTGATTTAATACAAAGGCTCTAGACCTGCAGATATAAGGCCAGGATGGCTGCCTCATCCCTGGAAGTGTCCCAGGCCAGGCTGGACAGGGCTTGGAGCAGCCTGGGACAGTGGAAGGTGTCCCTGTCCATGGCAGGGGGTGGAACAGGATGGGCTTTACTGTCCCTTCCTGGGATTCAATGTACCAACCTCCAAAACTATGGTTAAAAACAAATACAGACTCACACCAGGGACCAAGGAGGAGCCTGCTGTGTCAAGGAGACACACAGAGCTGGATAGTCCCAGCCCAGGCTGTGGCTGGGGCAGCTTTGGGCCATAGCCCTGGATTTGGGCAGCCCTGCTCCATCCCAGCCCTTCCCCAGGCAGTCCCATGCCACCACCTCGCTTGGTTCTCAGCTCATGGACAAAAACACCTCATGCTCCAAAAACCAGAAACCAAAATAAGCAGCAGTGGCTCCCAAGGGCTCCAACATCTCTGAGCCACCCGCCTGTCCAGAATCCGAGTCTGTCATGGTCACTGTCACAGCAGCTCAATCTGCCAGGTGTGCATGCACCTTCCCCACTGCCAGCACTGCCACACCTGCCCAGGGACACCCAGCAGCCAGGGTTAACAACAGAGCACATGGAAAGGAGCTAAAAACAAAACTTACACATGATTTGTACAGCAGGAATAGAGTTTATTAATCCTGGAACTGGAATGGAACTGTCACCTGGGCCTCACACAGGCCTGGCCCTGGGGTACTTGGTGTGTGCTTCTCCCAGCACAGCGTTATGTCCACCACAGTTACCTTTACCTGGGCTCACACGCTCCTGTGAACTCTCCCTGCAACAGCAACACTGCCCTTGATAATAGAAAATTCCCATTTTCCATGGAAAAGAGCTGTGCTGTCAACCACTGCTCACAATTTCAAGTATCACCCCAACACAGCCCCTAATTAATCTGCCTTCTTGCACTTGGAGCTTACTTAATTACCTGGTCAGGTTATTAACAGGGATAAAGTCTCATGGAATTACAGAGTTTAGGCCAGGCATGGGGTCAGTGGGGCAGTGATGGAGGAGCTCACAGGCCCCGTGCCCTCACACAGCAACAAGGCAAGAGGCCAGAAACCAGTGTGGGGGAAAATAGCTGTTATTTCCTGTTGGAAATGATGTAACTTTCCTAACTAATTGTTTTCATTAATTGCAACCAGTTCCCACTTTCAGCTAGCACTAGTTAAGTTTCTTCACAGGCTCATACAATTACTTTGATCACTAAATAACCAAAACCTCAAGACTGCTAAAAGTAACTCTGCCAAGCTTCAATAAACAAAGCCAAAGGGAGTTGGAAACTGGACATCTGGGAGCTTAAATTTACGACTTTCAAGGGTGCTAGAGTAAGCAGAAAATGTAGAGGAGATTAAGGCCTGGAAAGTTGGAGATCCTCTGACTGAGAAAAAGATGATAGAAGTAATGAGTATACAAACTAGATTAGGAAGAAGAGTGAGAAATTAACAACCAAGGGCAGATAGAATGCTAAGTAATGAAGAGATTTATATAACTAGCCATTAGAGCCAATGAACATTAATTTGCTAAAAATGTACTAATAAGTGAAAAAGTTTTATATTTGTGCTGGTGTAGAGGCTAGAACTTTGTCAGCAACACAACTCTTGGCTATAGCAATGCCTTAGTGATTAATGCTACCGGTGTCAGACAGCCTTAGAGGGAGTCTTGGTGATCCCAAGGACTTTGGGATTTTGGTGACATTCCCACAGTTACGAGCTCTGCCCCAGGGCTCCACCAGCTGCCCATGCCCAGGCTGGCCCTGTGCCCTGGCTCTGCCCCCAGCCCCGGCAGCCCCTGAGCCCCCACGGACCCCGGTGATGGCAGTGTAACCATCACCTACACCATCACCTACACCTGAACCTGTCCTGTCCCTTCACCATCACCTACACCTGAACCTGTCCTGTCCCTTCACCATCACTTACACCTGAACCTGAACCTGTCCTGTCCCTTCACCATCACCTACACCTGAACCTGTCCTGTCCCTTCACCATCACTTACACCTGAACCTGAACCTGTCCTGTCCCTTCACCATCACCTACACCTGAACTTGTCCTGTCCCTTCACCCGTCCCTCTCCCATCACCTGGCCCTACACCTACACTTGTCCCTACACTCGCATCTACATCTATAGCTATTCCTGCGCTATCCCCGCCCGTTCCCTGTTCCCATTCCTCCGCTCCCGTTCCCCTTCCCCCGCTCCCTCCCGCCGCCGCCGCCATTTCCCGCCGCCGGGCAGGGCCGCGGTGCGCGCCGGGAGCGGGCGGGGCGGCGGCGAGCGCGGGCCGGGCACGGCCGGGCTGGGTACGGCGGGGCCGGGAGCCCGAGTGCTGAGGGGATCCCGGGTCTACTGAGGGGATCCTCCGAGTGCTGAGGGGATCCTCCTGTCCCGCCGGGATCCCCCCTGTCCCCGCGCCCCCTGACGCCGCGTTTGCCTTGCAGGAGGCCCAGGATGGCGGAGAGACCGGAGGATCTGAACCTGCCCAACGCCGTCATCACCCGCATCATCAAGGAGGCGGTGGGTGCCGGGCCCGCGGCCCAGCGGAGCGGGGCCTCTGGAGACCCCGGCCCCGGGACATCCCGGCCCCGGCTGGACCCCGCGATGTCCCGGAGGTCGCGGCCCCGGCAGGCCCCGGCCCGTGCTGTGTCCCCTGCCCTGGGCTGTCCCCCCTGGGTACACTCCGCACTCCAGCGCAGCTCCCGCAGTGGCACTGACAGAGCCAGGCCCCCCCAGAACCTCAGCACACAAGTCCACGTCTATATCAAAATCCAGAATAATTCCCAGTGGTTCATTTAGTACGTTTGGTCTGGAGCTGTGAGGTGTTGCTGAGTGGATTTGGGCCTGGCAGGCGTGTCAGGAGCTGGGTAGTCACAGGATGACTTACCTGGAGACAGTGGCCGGACCCTAAACTCCAGAGTCACTGGGCTTCTTCTCAGCTCTGTGCCTTTGAGGGACACATTCCTACTGCCCTTGGCTTCTACCTGAGAGCAGAGCTCCTGTGACAGCACCCCAGAGCAGTTCCCACTTCTTCTGAGCCCTCTGAGAGCTTTAACAAACTGACACGTGAATTATGTGAGTTTAAGTCATTTTTAGCAGCTGCTGATAAAGCTTGGATTTGTTTTTCAGCTTCCTGATGGAGTCAATATTTCCAAAGAAGCCCGGAGTGCAATCTCCCGAGCAGCGAGTGTGTTTGTGCTGTATGCAACATCATGGTAAGGGCTTGGTGCAGCACTCACTGGGGCACTTGATTGATTATTCACCTCTGCTGACCTGGGGACTCCTTCCCATTATTGTTTTCTGTACTCTTTGTGTATATAGATAAACCAGTCTGCCAGGCTGCAGCAGGTGGGTTTGGACTGCCCAGAGCAACCCATGGGAAGATAGCTGAGCTCTGGACACAGCCATGTCCCAAAAAGAGGGGTCCCAAACTGTCATTAACCGCAGAGCTTGGCTGCACAGCCTTCCTGGCAAAGGCAGGAGCACTTGACTCATTTTCAGGCCCTTCATCACAAAGCTGTGTTAGGGCAAAAGCTGCCACAGAGGACAGTCACATTTTTGGGGTGGCTTGGCATATTCTCTGCAGGCAGTCACTTTTCTAGTATCAGGTGCTTCCAGGGCTGTGTGGAACTGTCACAGTCAAGGTTCAGGCATTCTCCTTCTCCTGCTTGTAGAAAAGGTCTGTGTGAGCAGAAACTAACACTGTGGGAAAGCACAGCCAGCCAGTGTAAACAGAAATGTCTCAAACCTCCTTTAGTAAATGATAAAAAGCCCCTAAATGTTTAGGGGATGGCTTTTTAAAGTTACTTATGACTTTCATAAACAAGATGGAATTACTAACAGTTCCCAATTAACCTCTCCTTTTTGGTTCTGCCTAGTGCAAATAACTTCGCCATGAAGGGGAAGAGGAAAACCCTGAATGCTGGGGACGTGCTCTCTGCCATGGAGGAGATGGAGTTCCAGAGATTCGTGGCCCCTCTGAAGGAATCCCTGGAAGGTACCGTGCTCTGTGGGTGTGCAGGGACCTGAGAGGCACCACTCGAACGCTGGACAAGCAACACTTATTGCCTGTCTTGTTTCTCTTCTCTTTGCCCAGCATCCTACACTGCAGTTTGCCTGGGGAATTACTAATGTGCACCTTAACGGGACTGGGATAACATTATTGCACAACTGATGAGGATTGGGAAAGTCTCATCTGCTCTCACTCCCCTATTATGTTTATCTAAGGAGAGCCGTAGGTGCTGCCTGTAAATGTGACCTCCTGCGTCCCTTTCAGCATTTTTCTGCTGAAATTTAACCTGATTTCCTATGGAGCTGCTCAGCACAGCTCAGCTCGTAGGGTGAGTTGTGCTCTGAGTTCCCTGCTCCCCTTGAAAGCCGGGAGAGCAAGTGGACGTTGGACCTCAGCCACTGACCTGTCCATGCCAGCACCGACCCCTCACTGTTCCCTCTCCTCCAGTTTACAGGCGTGAGCAGAAAGGAAAGAAAGAGGCCAGGAAAGATAAAGACAAGAAGGCAGACTCAGAGGAACAAGATAAGAGCCGAGAGGAGGACAACGATGACGATGATGAAAGGATGGAGGAGGAAGAACAAAACGATGAGGAAGAGGTGGACAACTGAGCTCGCTGGTGGGCAGGGGCTGGGGTGTGCTCAGAGGGACATAAACGCTGTAAATCAACCTTGCTCTGTCCCCTCACGTTTCCATTCGAGCTTTGTACTGCCCCTCTGTGGCCTGTCCCTTTTGGCTGTAATTTGTACATAAAGGAGTCGTGCTGAAGCTTTTCCCGTGGCAGGGTGGCTCCTCCCTGTGCCTGGGGGGCTTTGGCCCTCGCCAGGCTCTGGGCAGGCAATACCTGGGCTTTTTATGCTGGGCTGGCTCTGAAAGAGAGGAAAAAAGAACTGGTGGGTGCTCAGTGCAGAAACTGGCCAGGAGAACATGAGACTCTTGAATATGAGGGGCTGAACCCTGTAGATCATTTGTAGATCACTCTTGGGCTGTAGAATGTAGGTGATGATTCCAGAGGCTTGGAAGCTGCACATTGAAGCTTTTGATCCAAGTGAGTTTTTTCCCTTTGTTTCCTTGCATCCTGGCTGTGCCTTCTCTCCCTGCTGTACTGTGACAGTGACACTGTGTCCTTCAGCCTGAGCAGCAGCACAGGGTGGCTGTTCAGGGACCATGACCTCACTCACTGACTCACCCAAACTAACCCACATCCGAAAAACGCACAGTGCTGACAGTGGAAACTGTACACTGAAAGTGGCTTTGAGAGCCCTAAGAGACAAAGAGATTATTTAATATCTGAAGCACAATGAGGGGCTAAAATTAGGAGTAGGGCTGGAAGCAGGTGGCTTTGTGCAGTGCTGGGGGTGTGACAGGTCAGTGGTGGCACTGGGGTCTGGTGGTCTCACCTGTCCCCCTGCAGCAGCAGCTCCTGCAGCAAGCTGAGATGTGGTAGAGCAGAGTGGTGAATTGTGGTTGTTGGTTTTCCCCTTTTCCCATTTGGAATGAGCTCATTGCATCCAAGGTCCCTCTGTAGCCTTCACTGGTCATTCCAGGGACACAGATGCCTCTGGGAGGGCAGCAGGGGCAGGGTGCCCATGTGGTTTCAGAAAAGGGTCCTGCAAGAAAGAAGGGTTGAGAGAAGCTGTAGGTATCCCTTGTGCTAGTGTAGGTTTGTGCTTTTCCACTTGAACTCTTAGTTCTGATGTCTTTCTCCTTCAGAAAGTTTTAGGTACATTTAAAACCCCCAAGTTTTGATGATGTGCAGTTTTAAAATACCATTTGTGAGGAATCCTGGAATGCAAACAAATGGTGGCAGTTACCCACAAGAAGCACCCTGCCTTCCTGCTTTTCTGGCATGCTGGATTTTCACATGCACAAAGGCCCAGCTTCTGAAAAGAACTGAACCAACACAGATGTTCTGCTGTCTAGTTTCTTCTGGCATTCAGTCAGGCTATGGAAAGCCTGAACTGATGTGTTCCCAACATCTCTGATAAACACCCACCTTCCAGCTCTTTTCCTCTCTTTTTTTTTTCTTCAGCACATATGTGGGGTGCATTTTCCGGAAGGGAATGAGATCTAAATAAAAGCCAGATTTTTTTTTTTTTATAGAAACTGAGTCTTGTATTTCAGTCAGTTATAAAATGAGCAGGTTGTGGTTGCATAAGTGGGATGGGAGCATGTGGCTAAGGCAGCAGGAAATGATCTAGGAAATGTTTTCTGGAGCAGCTGACATGGAGGAGGATGAGGGGAGGATGAAGGCTGCTGCAGCCCAGCCTCTGTGTGAGAGGAGGGAGGGAACTGTGGAGACTGGAAAGAGCAAGGGGATTCCCAGGTCACTGATGTCTGCTGGGGGAAGGAGGCTTCAGCTCACCCTCGCTCCAGGGAGAGGTCCTAGGCTGGGGGGAAGATCCAGGGTCTGGATCCTGGGTTTCTGCACTGGAGCGAGCCAGGGAATGATGCTCTGGTGGGGGAGCTGCACAATGTCCTGCACTAAACCTGATCCTGGCATCTCCCCTGCTCTGAGAGACCAAGGCAGGGGTCTGGACTTCCCTGGGCCTGGCCAAGCCCCAGCACCCCAAAGCCCAGCTCCAGGTGCCTCTGCAGCACCCCAAAACCCTGCTCCACACCAGCACAGTCTCCCAGCCATGCTCCTTAAACCAAACACTCCAGCACTCCAAATCCTCACAGCACCCCAATGCTGTGCCCCAGGAGTGCCCCAGCCACTTTGGAGTCCTAAAACCTTGCTCCAGGTCCTCACACAGCACCCTAGAACTGGACTGCATAGACCTCCAGCATCCCAAAACCCTTCTCCGTGCCCCCTCCAAAACCTGGCTCTGGATCCTACAGCACCCCAGAGTTTTGCTCCAGCCTCCATGAACCCCCAAAACCTGCCTTGCGACCCCCCCAGAACCCCAAAGCCTTACTCTATGCCCCCCTCAGCACCCCAAAACCTGCCTGAGTGGCCCCGAGGCACCACCCAGACCTGCCTCCAGGTGCCCCTGGAGCACCCCGGAACTGGATTGCTTGGCCGCAGCACGCAGAGCCTGTCCCCTGCCATGGCAGCGCCCCGTGCCCGCCGTGTACCCACCCCAAATCCCCGCTCCGCCATCACCCCGTCCCCCCGCGCCGCCTTTCCCGCGCTGCGCCGCGCGAGACTTCCCGCCAGCCCCTCCGCGGGGGCGGGGCTATGATAATTAGGAGCCGTGGGTATGCAAATCCAGTGGGCACCGACGCACGGCCGGAGCGGACGCGGCGATCGGTGAGTGCCGGGACCGGGACCGGGAATGGGAATGGGAATGGGAATGGGAATGGGAATGGGAATGGGAATGGGGCTGAGGCTGAGGCTGAGAGCCGACACCGGAGCTGGGTCGTCTGCCCCTCCTCCAGTGCCCGACCTCGGCTCCTTGCAAGGCTGCTGGGGAATGGTTCCAGGGACGAGGCCCGGCCGCGCTTGGGTGCAGGCAGGGAGGGCAACCTCGGGCAGCAAGCAAGCACGAACCCAGATTTTACTCAGTTTTGCTCGGTTTTTGCTCGGTAGCCGTGGCAACGGCGGGGGACGCAGAGAGCAGCGTGTGATGCTGCGAGCTGGCGCCGGTCCCGAGCTGCCGCCTGTCCTGGGGTGTAATTCCAGACCCCTGAGCATCCCCGTTCCCATCCTGGAGCGGGAAACCTGCCCTAACAGCTTGACCTTCGTAGGTAGCTCTTAATTAACCCTGTAATAGCTTGGCCTTCGTTAGTGTCTCTTAATTAACTCACAGCTCCTGGGGAGCTCCACTTTCCTAGAACATCCCGGTCCATCCCCAGCTGGGATTTGAGGAGCTTGCATGTCTCTGGGATTTGGCTGAATAGTTGTGCTCACGTCTGAGGCCACGTGTGCCTGTGTGTGCTGAAATGCTGGGACGCCTCTTGCTGCCAAGATGAGACGAGAGGGAACAAACGCTCCCAGCTTGTGCGGCGGTGTCGGGAGCCGGAGCAGCGCCGGGTCTGGCTCCAGCCCGACCCCGAAAATTGTCCCGTCGGCGCCGGTGCCAAGGGCCGGCGTGTGCCGGGTTCTCCCTTGGGAAGCCGCTTCCCGTCCCTCGAGAGCAGCGATGTCCCCGGGCAGTGCCGCGGGCAAGGGCTGGGCACCGCTGCGGGTTCGGGTGCTGCGGCTTTGGACCGGCCCCAGTGCCCAGGAGCAAAGGTGAAGCCGCTCTGCTGCCGACCTGTCCTTGAACTCCTCCGGCGTGCGCGGGACAAAGAGTTTTGCAAAGACAGGGCCGTGGATGTTGAGGAAAGGTTTATTTGCTGTGCCGGGAGCCCTGCGGGATCTCGGGGGGAGCAGCCCCAGCCTGGGGCGTAGCGGGTGGCGCAATGTCCCCATTGCCACACTCTGCAGCCCTCCCTCCCCCTTGTCCCCGGCTGTGCCACCCCGGTGCCCTCGTCCGACCGGCTGCCCTGCTTGTCCTGGACGCGGGGCTGGGAAGGAGGACCCGGCCCAGCAGCCTGGACGGGACCCACCCGTCCCGCTCTTATCTTGGCACTGCAATCCCAGCCGGTGCCGTCTCCTCCTCGCTCCAGAGCGCGGTTTTGGAGCTGTGGCCTCTATCTGTCCCTTCCAGTCAGGTGCCTCTGGTCCCACCCGGCCCCCTCCCCTCGCTCTGGTGGGATTAACTGTTTAAAACATTTTTTGGATTCTCGAGGTGGGTTTTGTTCACTGAGCCCTTTGTTTGCCATTGCCTGGAGCCAGGCGCCTGCTGGAGCTGCCAGCTCTGCTTCACCCGGGGCTGTTCCCTTCCCTGAGTAAGGACTGGGGCGGCAGCGTTCCAAGGGCTAAAAATGACCTGCCAAGGGATGCCATGACACTGCCAGCGTGCCCGTCAGCTGCTCTGCATCCCCCACGAACATCACCTGATGTTTTTATTCTGGGTTTTTATACGAGTAAGCCTCTAACCAAAGGGGCCTTTCCTCATTCCCAAGCAGCAGCGATTCCTTGTGGTGTGAGAGGCTCGATTCCAGCCCTGGACTGAACACAACTCCCCTTTGTTCCAAGTGTCCTGTGCCCTGGGGTGCTCTGATAGAGTTTGATTCCATATTAGAATACCTTAAGGGTCTTGAGTGTGTAAAATAGGTGAAACACCTCATATTAAAGGTTTTCCAGAAGAACTGAGCCGTCTCCTGCCCAGCTCTGTTACTGGCTGGTGTTGTGGGTGCTGGTGTAAAACGTTTTCCCCTGGATCCTGGGAATCCCAGCTGGGAGCTGTGCCCCCAGAGAGGCTCTGATCCCACTCCTGCTCTGTTTGGATGCAGGCTGGGGATCAGTGAGGTTTTCTGCCTGGGGAATCCCTCCTGGGATGGAACCAAGGCTGCTCCCCTGAGATGGGTCCCATCCTCCTGCTGCTCTGTCTCCCTAGGGAAGCCCTGCCCTGCCCAGGATACTCACAGAAATCCACCTGCTCCTTTCAGAATCTCATCTCAGCTCAGCTCTCCTCCTGCCCACCTCCCTCGGGTTCCAGTTCCCAAAAATCCATGCTCTTCAGCAGGAACTTGGCTCTGTCTCCCAGGGCACCTGAGCTGCTCTGCACAGGGTGTTTGGGGGATGTGGCCCTGTGTGAGCAGTCAGAAGTCCTTGGAGCTGCTGTGCACAAACAGTCCCTTGTTTGGGTTGTGCAGCTGTTGCTCTGCACTGCAGCTCGTCCCAGGAGAGCTCCCTTCCCACGGCCCCTTCCATCCCATCCAACATGGTGGTGGGAATTGAGCCTTCATGGAAATGTAATTCTTAATGTTCTGATCACAGAATTACTACTAGATACAACAGAGAATAAAACATTGCTACAGAAGAAACTTCAACCATGAGATAGCTAATGATTGATTTATATGTGAATTTTGTTATCTCTGAAATCAGTTTTGCCCAATTCCACGGTTTTCTTTCAGCAGTAAGTGGCCACTGGATTTGTGTGAGAGTTGGGTGAGAGCTTTAGAGCCCTGGGTGGTCCCGTGCCTTTCTCCTCCAGTGCCCCTACTCTTCTGTAACTGCACCTTCACACTGCAGCCATAAATATGTGATGCTGCACAGAATCATTGAATGGTTTGGGTTGGAAGGGACCTTAAAGATCACACAGAGCAGCTCTGTATCCTCTCCATACAAAACTGTGTCACACAATTTCTCAGCACTTAGGAAAACTAAAATGAATGAACAATGACCCTCTTGGGGCTCAGGAAAAGGAGCCTGCAGAGGGTGAACATGATTCTGCTGGGGGAGGTTGTCAGTGGCTGGAAATGGGGATTTCATACACAGAACTGGGAGGTTTGTGGGGAAGAGTCACTGATGCCCCTGTCAATGGGAAGGGCTGAGCTGTGACTGCTGGTGGGGGTCCTGCAGCACCCCAGGGTGCCTGGGGTAGGTGGGGTGGAGCTGCCTGGGCTGCAGCTCAAGGATGATCCTGGCATGGGACAGGGTCAGTCCTGCAGCCTGGATCCCAGCCCCTCCTCACGTGTGCCAAGAGCAGCAGCTCACCAGGGCCCTGCTGGTTTGTTTTGGTGTTTCAGAAGTCTCCTTCCCTGCCAGCAGAGCCCACCATGCAGGCAGACTCTGTTCTCCACAGTGGCTACTTCCACCCCGTGCTGCGCTCCTGGCAGTGCACAGCCACCACCTTCGATGCCTCCAACCTCATCTACCCCATTTTTGTCACGTGAGTGAGCCCCAGCTCTCGGGTCAGGGATGGACCTGGCTCAGGGAGACTGGCTGGGCCCTGAGCTCTTAAACAGCTTCTGAGTTCCTGTGGACAAGTCTGGGAGAGAGGTTTCCCTCTCACACCGAGTGCTCATGTCTCTGTCCCATCCACCTCCCACAGTGACAGCCCTGATGCCGTGGAGCCAATTCCCAGCCTTCCTGGACAAGCCAGGTATGAATCCAGACCCCAGTTGCTGCTGTAGCTTATGTCTGGGGAGGGTTCACTTACGCCCTGAGCACGAGCCAGGGGGAGGCTTCCAACCCTCTGGTTCCTGCTTTGGAGATGCCCCAGCATCAGGCAAAGTGGGAATGTTCATCCACTAAGGGAGTGGAGGGAATTATGCAGGGAATGCTGGAAAAATGTCAGTTCTGGGAGGGGCAGCGCCAGGGTCTGGCTCTGTCCCAGAGCTCTCCCAGGCTGGGCTGGGCACACAGGGAGGCTGGAAGTAAACAGGGTTTCCAGCAGCAGCCGGAAAACCTCTGCAAGGATGTGGGATCTGGTCCTGTATTGGATCCTTCTGGACTGGCAGCTCCCCTCTGCATCTGCTGCCACATTAGCAGGGCTTTGGGCAGGAGTGCTATGATGGGAAAGTGGGCTGGATCTGCACCAGGGACACCAAGATAAGGAATCCAAGGGCAGGGTATGCCCATCCCTCAGGGCAGTGTCCATGCCGGGCAGATAGCACTCCTGGAGCCCCAGATAAGGGCTCAGATTGTTCCTCCCAGTGTTCAGGCAACACCTCCCCTGGAGCTCCAGCCACTGCCTGGTGATGCTGGATTGCCCAGGGCAGCATCCAGTGCCAGGGCAGCTCTCCCCACAGAGCACGTCTGGGTTCCTGGCAGCTGATTCCCTTTGCCCTGCTCAGGTATGGAGTGAACAAGCTGGAGGGGATGCTGCAGCCCCTTGTCGAAGACGGCCTCAAGTGTGTGCTCATCTTTGGGGTGCCCAGCAAGGTCCACAAGGTCAGTGCACATGTGTGGAGGTGCTGGGATAGCCACAGGGCTGTCAGGGCAATGTGGGCCTGGGTGGGGGGTGGTCACACAGGAGCAGTTCAGGGTCTCTGGCTGTGATTATAGCCCACTCCGCACAGCAGGTGGGGATGGGATATTGCAGTGACACCCAGAAAGTCCCCTGAGCTCTGCAGGTGGCCCCAAAACCTGCCCTAGCTGTCCATCTCCCTTTTCCCTCAGTTCAGGAAATGCTTCCCGGGCAGAGCTGCTGCCCCAGAGGAGCCAGTGCAAAGTGTCAGCTATGCATGCTGAGGTGTTTCTGCCCTCACAGGATGAGAGAGGCTCTGCTGCTGATGCCGAGGGCACTCCTGCCATCCAGGCCATCAGGAAGATCTGCTCCACCTTCCCCGAGCTGCTGATTGCCTGTGATGTCTGCCTGTGCCCTTACACCTCGCACGGGCACTGTGGTGAGCACAGGCTGCAGGCCTGGGCTGCACTCTGCGCCTTCTCCTGCCTCTGGGATCCTCTGGGATTTGCCATTTCCTGCTCAGGGTCTGGCCAGCTCCTACTCCAGGACTTGGCTTTCCTGTACTGGTGTAGTTGAGCCTGGGTGACCTCTCCTGGGTTTTGACCACAGGGTGGGAGGCACGGGTGGTTCAGACCCTCCCTCAGGCCCCCTGAATCTGATCACCCCTCCATGTCCCCCATCTCTGCCTTCCCTTCCCTGGAGCACCCACATGCTGTGTCCAGTCCCCAGAAGGCTCCTGGTCCTTATCCACCTCCCTTAGCATATCAAGTTCCTCACTGCTGCTCTGAGCATCTCCATAGCTTGTCCCCAGAGCCACACTCCCCTGGGGACTGAGGCAGCAGCTGTCCCTCCCGTGTGTAACCCCATTTTTGTCTCCCAGGCATCCTGCGTGAAGATGGCACCATCCAGAACGAGCTCAGCTGCCAGCGGCTGGCAGAGGTGGCGCTGGCTTATGCCAAAGCAGGTGGGGAGCCCCGGGCAGTGCCAGCCCAGTTTGGCTCTCACAGAGCTGCCCCTCTCTGGTGACAAAGCACACTGGGAGTGCTCCCCTGCCTGTTCCAGGCAGCACCTAAAGTCTCCAGTGCTTCCCAGCATCCCTGTCCTGTCTGTCCCTGCAGGCTGCCACATCGTGGCTCCCTCAGACATGATGGACGGGCGCATTGCAGCCATCAAGCAGGCGCTGATCTCCAACGACCTGGGCAACAAGGTGAGCCAGGGACCTGTGTGTGCCATGGGCACGAGCCACATCCATGGAGGCTGCAGCACAGGACAGGGCAAGTGGCAGGAGGGGCACCCCCCCTTGGTGCCACGGGCATTGCCTTGCCCTGGCACACGCAGCAGGGGAATGTCCTTAGCTGGGCCCAGGCACGGTGAGGCTCCAGACCTGTGGCAGGGGAGGATAAAGCCGTGGGAGGGAATCTCTCCTGTCCCAGCACTGGGATGTGGCCCTGAACTCCCAGCCCTCACAGCCCCTCTCTGCCCTGCAGGTCTCAGTGATGAGCTACAGCGCCAAGTTTGCTTCGTGCTTCTACGGCCCCTTCAGGTGGGTCTGTCCTCAGCCAGGTGTGCCCAGCTGGGGCCAGGCTGGCTGGGAGTGCATTCCCAGGGAGTTACTTGGGAAAGGGGCTTGCCCAGAGCCTGGACTGCACGTGGGGCCCCACTGGTCACTTTGGAGCATCCTACTCCTACTTCTCCACGCAAAAAGGAGACAAATGTACCTTGCCTAGGAAAGGCTGGCTGGCGAGAAGGTCACTGAAGGGTGATCTTCCATCCCAACCTTTCACCTGCTCAGTGCTGGTGGCAAGGCAGACAGAGAGGGAGCTGCCTGCAGCTTCCAGGAGCAGTCAGGAGTCACAGGAGTCAGTGCTGCCCCGCAGGATGACTTCAGGGACAAGCCTCAGCTTAGTCAGCTGTTAGACCTTGTCCCAGGAACAGCCTGGCAGGGTATCCCCAAGGAACCTACCTTGGAAAAGAGCTTGACATGATTTTTCCCAGACTCTGGGCATGGGGAGAGCAGTGGATGTTGGAACAGCTCCCAGGGCCAGCCTGGGTCTGTAGGACCTCCCAGAGCAATCCCGGGGTGCTGGACTGCGTCAGGAGTGTCCCTTTTTCTGGCTCAGTGACTCCAATGTTTGTCCTGGCCTCTCCTCGTGTTTCCTGAAGCTGTGGGTGAGGCAGAGGTTCCTCACTCCCCTGCCCTCTGCCCCTCTGCAGGGACGCAGCGCTGTCCAAACCTGCCTTTGGGGACCGGCGCTGTTACCAGCTGCCCCCGGGCGCACGGGGCCTGGCCGTGCGCGCTGTGGTGAGTGTGGGCTGTGGGGTGGGACACCCTCCGTGTGGGATGTGGGGTTATGGCTATGGGGTGGGACACTCTCAGTGGGGTGAATGTGGGCTTGGGGGTTATGGCTGTAGGGTGAGATATCCTCAGTGGGGAGTGTGGGGTTATGGCTATGGGGTGGGACACCCTCAGTGGGGCCAGGGTGATCGCACCCCGCAGGCCTTGGGGCGAGCAAGAGGTTGGGAGGCAAATGGTCAAGGGTCTTCCCCTTCCATGATCCAAAGAAACACGAGGCCCGTGAGTCTGGGAGACCTGGTCCCAGTGTGTGCCGCAGGACTGAGCACTGAGCTGTGCAGATGCTGTCCCCATGCCCTGCCGTGGTTTGGGGTGTCAGGGGCAGGGACACAAAGCCATCAGCTCTCCCCAGGCACTATGTGTATGGCCAGGGGAGCATCGGCCACCTTGACCATGAGAGGCTCACAGCCTCCTGGGGAACACAGCCACCAGCTCCAAATCCTGGGAGAAAACAAGCTGTTCTTGTCCCCGCGCTGCCTGGCAGGACCGGGACGTGCGGGAGGGCGCGGACATGCTGATGGTGAAGCCGGGGATGCCCTACCTGGACCTCGTGAGGGATGTCAAGGCTCGGGTGAGGACTCTGGCAGGGAGGGCTGTGGGGCAGGGCAGTGGTTCTGCGTGCGGGCAGGGCACAGCGCGGGGGGCCGGGCTGTCCCCAGCGCTGACCCGCTCCCGCAGCACCCCACGCACCCGCTGGCCGTGTACCACGTCTCGGGGGAGTTCGCCATGCTGTGGCACGGCGCGCAGGCCGGCGCCTTCAGCCTGGAGGCGGCCGTGCAGGAGGCGATCACGGCCTTCAGGCGTGCAGGTGAGGCTGCGACCCCCGTGTCCCCCTCTGTATCCCCCTTGTCCCCCCGGGCTGGCTCCAGCGTCTCGTCTCTCCGCAGGGGCCGACATCATCATCACCTACTTCACCCCGCAGCTGCTGCGCTGGCTGCGGGAAGCGGCGGGCCGGCACTGAGTGCGGCCACTGCGGCTGGGGCGGGATCTCCGGGATGGGAGGGAATTCCGGGAGGGGAGGGTTTTCCGCGATGGGCGGGTTTTCCGGGATGGGAGGGCTCTCCGGGAGGGGCGGTGTTTCCGGGCAGCGGTGCAGGTGGGCCTCGGCACTCCGGCACCCCCAGCCCGCAGTCCCCGCGCTCCGGGAGCTCGGCCCGGCGAGCGCCGGGACCGCCCCGCACCTCCGGGACCCGCGGGGACACCGCGAGTGTGCACCTGCCTTCCACCCGGACACCCCGGCCGTGCCCCGGATCCCCAGCCCGGATCGAGCTCCGGTGCCCCAGCTCGCCCCGTCCGCAGCACCCACGTGGGGAGTGGCACTGCCCCGGCCTGGCAGACTTTGCCCCGGCACTCGGAGCTGGGTTTGCCCTCCCTGCCGCGTTCCGTGCTGACCCCGGAGGGGCCCTGAGCCCCGCCGGAGGGACACCGACGCTGGTGCTGAGGTGCACAAAGGGCTGGGGTGCCCCCAGCGCTGTGATGTGAGTGGCACCGCGGGGCTGGGCTGTGTCCCCCGGGCGCTGCTGAGGCCATGCTCCGGCTGCGCCTGCTGACCTGGGACGTGAAGGACACGCTGCTGCGGCTGCGGCAGCCCGTGGGCCAGAGCTACGCGGCCGAGGCCCGGGCCCAGGGGCTGCAGGTGCAGCCCGAGGCTCTGGGCCGCTCCTTCCGGGAGGTGTACGGAGCCCAGAGCCGGCGCTTCCCCAACTACGGCCACGGCCAGGGGCTCAGCTCCCGGCAGTGGTGGCTGGATGTTGTCAAGCAGAGCTTCAGGCTGTCGGGCGTACAGGACGAGGCAGCCCTGACGAAGCTGGCAGAAAAGCTCTACCGCGACTACTGCAGCTCCCACACCTGGGAGCTGCTGCCGGGAGCCGCCGAGACCCTGGGCCGGTGCCGCCAGCTCGGCTTCCGCATGGGAGTGGTGTCCAACTTCGACAGCCGGCTGGAAGTCATCCTCTCACGGTGCAACCTGCGGCACCACTTCGAGTTCGTGCTCACCTCCGAGGCCGCGGGTTTCGCCAAGCCGGACGGGAGGATCTTCGAGCAGGCGCTGCGGCTCGGCGGGGCCCGGCCCGAGCAGGCGGCTCACATCGGCGATGACTACAGCCGGGATTACCGGGCAGCCCGGGCCGCGGGCATGCACAGCTTCCTGCTGCGGGCGGCCGGGCACGGCGACGGGCCAGAGGTGCCCCCCGAGCACGTCCTGCCCACGCTCAGCCACCTCCTGGCTCGCATCGAGAAGGAGTAGCTGCGGTTCGGAGGGGTCCAGCGCTGCTGCCCAGTGCTGAGCTGTCCTGACTGAGATTTCCTACTGCCAGGTGGACAGGGAAGAAAAGCAGCAAGTCTGAGCTGCCTATGGAGCAGGAGGAGTGTTCATGCAATAAAACATTTCTGATGCCCAGCAGTGGAGCAGATGTGTTTCATGGCTCGAAAAACACCACAGAAGAGGGTCAGCTGTGGTGTCTTCCCCTAAGAGGGCTGTGACTGGGTCACTCCAGAGGCTCATTCTGGCAGGAGATAGAAGCAGATACTGAGGTTTATCCCCTCCCAGTCAAGCATCCCCCAGTGTAAGTGCTGGCCCTGTCTCAGGGAAGATTTGCCCACACAGAGCACCCATGACACCTCTGCCCAGGCCCTGCACCCTCAGTGTACCCCAGCTTTGCCACCTCACCAACATCTCCCCCTTCCCAACAGCAGTAGGCAGGCATGAGGTGCCTGTAGATCTCTTGCTGTGGGCAAAACAGTCTGGAGCTGCCAATTTCACTTAATGAATTGCCAATTAACTTTACTGATTTGGGTAGTGAGAAATAAAGATGACCCTTTAAAGATGATTTTAAACCCCTTTCTCTGGCTCAACTTCAGGCCTACACCTCTCCTTCCTGCCTGCTGCCAGCAGCTCCCCGTGTTTGCACCACATTACACTCAAACCCCACTCCCTTGGGACACTCAGTTTTGGTTTCTGCTGCTCTTTGCTTGTTCCTCTGCTTGGATATGGCCACAGCCCCTCAGCAGTGCCTTGTCCCAGCATGGTTCCTCCACAGGGGACAGTCCCCTGTACTGTCCCTGCTCTGCAATGGGGTAGCTCCTCCCAAAAGCGTCTCCAGCTTCCCAATCAGGGAATCACAGAATCATTTAGGTTGGAAAAGACCTTTAGATCGAGCTGTTCCCCCAACACTGCCTAGGCCACCATTAAACCATGTCCTCAAGTGCCACATCCACAACGCCTTTTAAACCCCTCCAAGGATGGTGACTCCCATCACTGTCTTGGGCAGCCTGTTCCAGGGCCTAACCACCCTTTCAGTGAAGAAATTTTCTCCAGTATCCAACCTAGACCTCTCCTGGCACAGCTTGAAGCCGTTTCCTCTTGTCCTTTCACTGTTCTTTGGGAGCGGAGCCTGACCCCTGCTGGCTCCACCCTCCTGTCAAGGAGTTACAGAGTACGGTATGTCCCTTTCCACGGGCCTCCTCCCTACATATCTCTCACCACTTCTCCTCTTTTCTCCAGCCCACCAGCAGACTGGAAAGCTGCCTTTGGTGGGGCAGAAATCAAACAATTCACCTAGGAGCAGCTGGCCCAGCCAGGCATTCTCAGACCCCTCACCCCAGCACAGGGTGTAGGCTCCAGGACGAGAGAAAAGCTGCAGAAAACACGCGAGGAACAGGTGTAGTGTGAAGGCAAGTGTTGTCTGGAGGCCCCTGGACACAGCCACAGCCCTGCCCAGGCTCCTTTCCCCCCGGGCACTGCACAGAGCACAGTCACACACGGCCACACCCCGCTCATGGGAGGAGCGAGATGCTCTGGTGTGCCACGGCAAAGACGGGGTAGACGGGCTCCAGGAAGGCCTGGCGGTGGGAGAAGAGGATGGCGCAGGAGTCGGGGTCGTAGAAGAGCAGCTCCCCCCCAGCAAAGTCCAGCAGGACCCCGATCTCTGCCGGGGCCTTGATCAGCTCCACGGGCTGGGGCTGCCCCGCGTGCAGGAACCGGAATTCTTTGTCGTAGCGTGAGAACACCCAGGAGGCAGCATTGAAGCCCAGGCGGCCTTCGTTGGCTGAGCCCTTCCTGGGCACGGAGCTGTAGCAAACTCCCAGCTTGTAGGCACAGCTCTGCTCCACACTGACCTTCCAGGCACAGACCCCTGAGTGCAAAGGTGCAGTGGCCAAAGCGTTGGGCCAGTGGTCAAACCGCTCGGGGCAGTCCAAGTCCACTTTTGCTTTCTTGGGGCTGAAGGTCACGGTTTTCTTGTCTTCTGACAGGCTGAGGTGGGGGCTTAGGGTTTTCTCATCGATGTGAATCTCCTGTGAGCCTGCAAGAGAAGCCACGTGGTGAGCACTGACTCAGCAGCCACCACCTGAAGTAGTAGTCATGGCCATGAGAAACACAAGCACAACCAATCTCTCTTCACACATGGCTCCTGGGGCCCCATCTACTCCCCAGGGTGACAGTGCTGGGTGCCACAGCTTCTCCTCTCAGCCAGGGCCACAACAAGGCAGAGATTCACCAAAGCCCAGACTCACCAGACACCTCTCCACCTTGCACTAAAGGCCCTGCTCATCTTCCTCTGACCTTGGCCTGACTCCCCATAAAACAGAACTCAGCAGGTTTGATTCACCCCACTTTTGAGAGAGATCCAAACTTAGTTCCTGTCCTTTCCCACCCCCACAGTGAGTGAGCAGGATCTGGCTGCTCCTCCCCCAGCCAGGGAAGCCAAGAGCCTCGAAAGACTAGGAGGGTTGTGTGCAGAAAACCTGCAAAGCCGGAAAAACAGGACTGGAGAGGGCAGGGAAATCTTTTTCCTGCTACAGTGCCCCAGGTGTTGATCAGCCCACCCTGAGGGAGCAGTGTGGGGAGGTGGCACCAGGCTTAGAGCTGAGTATGGCTGTGACTGGATCTGGCTTTGCTGTGAAAGAAGAGGGTGCTCAGCTGCACAAACCCAGCCAGCAGCAGCCCAGGCTGGCCAGAGGACATGGCACCCACCGTGGGTCCGCACCACCTCAAAATCATGGAATCACAGGACTGTCAAGGTTGGAAAACACCTCTAAGATCATGGTGCCCTGCCCTGGCTGCATGCCCTGAGACCCCTCTGTGGGTCTGCAGGCTGTGCAACTGCACAAGTGTGTCCTTCAGTCCCCACATTTGTAAAGCAGGGATGAGGCTGATGCCCAGCGGACTCACCTGCTCCTGAGGAGACCCAGTTCCTGACAGCAGGTGCCCCTCCTTTCCCTGCCTTCCACCCTCACTTTATTTTAGCTCTTAAACCACCATGAAGACAGGGCTGGAGGGGTGACTCAGTGGCTCTCCCATCCCTGCTAGCAGCTCTACCCTGTCACACCAATGCCAGCCATTGCCCAACAGCCTCTGCTCAGCATCCAGCACACAGAACCATGAGCCCTTACAGAACCAAAGGATGACCTCAGCAGGCTCATCCCAGAGCCCAGCCCACTCAGGACCCGGGTCAGCATCTCTCTAAGAGCAAACAGCACCCAGCAGCAGCAGCAATGCTCCAGGGTTTCCTCGGGCTGCACCTGCCCAGGTGCTCCCTGGCAGATGAACCAAGGCTCAATTATCCCTTTGCAAATCAGTGCCACACACCTGTGCATGTTAGGTAGGAGTTATTGCAAGAGTGAGCCCAAAGAGGAGCTGAAGCCAGCATTTCCTTCATCAGCATCTGCCAGCCTCATTTATCTGATGATTTATTTCCCCACACAGCAGCCAAACCTGAGCTCTCCACGGGTTCTGGGGCTGCCCACGCTGCTGGTGTGCAGAGCAGCTTTCCAGGAAGCCAAATGCTGCTCTGAATTCATAGAAAACAGAGCAGCACCAGACTTTATCTTCCTCTGGCAGAAGGAGGGCACTAAACCTCCTGTTGTGCAACACACAGCTAACCAAGGGCTGCAGCCTGGTGGTCCAAGCATGGAAACACCAGCCCAGTGACACTCACATTGCTTTGCTGTGGAGCTGCAGTTCCAGAGGAGCATCTGAGGGAGGGGAAGTGCTGCCGAAGTAACATCAGAGTAACTTGGGTCAGGAAATTTTGCCCCTCACACAAGTCTTTTGTCATGATTAAATCTGGATTTTCACATATAATTCTGATGAATGATTCCACTGGGAATTCATCTTGCCCCCAGGTCTATTTTCTTTGTATCCACCAGGGTGGCCTTGGGACATAAGGGATACCAGGACAATAAATTCCCATGGTTAACAGCTCTGGGAAGCACATTTGTGTGAGCTGCAGCACATCTGACTGCTTTTAAAAATCCTAGTTCCCATGAACCAAGATCCCTCCCAAAACGGTGCCAGGAGATTTACATCATCTCGTGGTGTAAGGAAGAAACTGCCAAACCCAAACAGAAGTGATACAGAAGCCTGGATGCCAGGTGAAGGCATCAAATGAATAATATTTATTTTTGAGAGTGAAATGGAGGCCCTTTTGCAGCTGCTAAGTTTTTTAGAGCCTACGGAGTGAGCCATCAAGGCTTGGAATTTTCCGTTTTCAAGCAAATAAACAAGACAGCCACTTGCTCACCTGCCTTTGGGAGAAGTGACCACAGAGTGACACTTCACATTACTGTGTCTTAAGGCAAGCTCAGACTACTGCTATTAATATTAAATCTTTAAGGCTTGGTCCAGGGTGGCCTATGGACTGATGACATCCACAAGGATACACCAGGCATCCTCAGCATACAGTAATGACCTGTGAAATGTAACCACATACTCAAAAAACAAAAACAGAATTAAATTCTTGTGCAGTAAGTGTATGTGCACACCCACCACAAGAATTGAATGCCTTAAAGTCATTACATTTCACAAGGATACTGTTGGGAGGGGAATCTTTACAAAAACTCTGTCACAACAAAGAAAATTAGGGAAAGGTTTCCTGCTTGACTCCTCCATGGCTCTGAACATTGAGAACTTGCTCGACTGATTCTTTCAGGAAGAATTTCTTCACTGAATGGGCTGTTAAATACTGGAAGGGCGTGCCCAGGGAGGTGGTGGAATGGCCATCCCTGGAGGTGTCCAAGGCATGACTGAACGTGGCAGTCAGTGCTCTGGGCTGGGTGACAAGGTGGTGATCACAGGTTGGATTGGATGGTCTTAGAGGTCTTTTCCAACCTGAACAGTTCTGAGATTCTGTGATACTGTCAATGCACCACTGCAGGGGCTGGCATAAAATCACAGAGTGATTTAGGTCAGAAGGGACCCTAAAGATCACCTAGTCCCAACCCCCTGCAGGGACATTTCCCCAACTGCCAGCACTCACAGATTCCAAAGAGGGAAATTAATCACAAAGGGAGAGCAGCACCAGAGTTTGCAGGAGATAAACACATGATGGTAGTGCTTGATAGGCATGGACTCTCAAGCTAGTACTTAAAACCATGACAGCAATAAAAGTCTGAAGTGCAGAACCTGGAGATGGGCCTGGAAACAGGGAAAAACTGGACACAGGGAAAAAGTGGACAGCTCATCAGAATCACAGCAAGATAAGCAGAAATCAGAAGTTTGTATAGAAATTTTGGAAAAACCACCTTAGGGATTGTTCACAAGGCAAATTACGAAAGATACTGCCATATCTGAGAAACGAAAAATGCATTTGAAATACTCTAATAACAGACTGAAAGCCAGAGTAAAAGCAAACATTTCACAACCAGCCATTCAAGCACATCACGGCCAGAGGAAAAACTTCTTTCCCTGCTTAACACAGCCAGCACCAACCAGGTAAACCAGTCCTAGAGCCTGTCAGGGGCCTGGCAAATGCTTCCAGTGCAGCCTCAGCTGTACAGCAGGAGCTGAGCCAGAGTACAAACACCTCTAGAACCACCAGCTCGTGCAGAGCCACAACACCTGTTTGTGATCAGAACACTCCTCCATCTACTCACTGCTCCCTGCACTGGGCAGCCTCAGACACCCCACAGGTGAAATCACCCTCTCAAAGTCCCCAGCAGCCCAATGCCAAACATTGTGAACAGAGATTTCTGTGACAGTCCCACAGCAGCATCAGCTTCACTGCTGTCACTCAGAGACCCAGGAAACAGCAAAAGAAACCACACAACATTAAAGCCACAGAGCTGATAAACACACAGCCTTTTCAAACTCCAGTTCGCCCCTGAGCCACAACCTGCCATTGGGGAACCACCATTGCACGCCCTACACCTCCCACAGCTGCTGCTGCCTCCCTGAATGGGTCCAAGAAACAAGCAGGGGCTGGGAGAGCAGAGGGGCAGGACACAGCACAAGGAAGTTTGTACACAACATGAGGGTGTTTCTCCGGGCACAACATGAGTGAGGGTGAAGGATCCCTGGAGCATGCGAGATCTGAGTGAGACACTCACCTGTGAGGCAGCAGAGCACAGCACAGGCCCACAGTCGATGCAGCAGTGGACTCTGAACACAGGTCTGATTAAAGTTTAACTTCAGGGACTCCTGTGGCTCCAAGATTCCCTCCGCCACCTCCGTCCTAGCAAAGGAGTTGTTTGAAAATACAATGATTTATTGTGCTGGGAGGTGTTTCAAAGACCATGAGGAGGGGTGACAGATGTCAAAGAGGAGCTCTGGCTGCAGAGAGACCACAGCAGGGGTGTCTGGGACAGCTCTCACCCTGAGTGATACTTTCGGTTGGCTCTGCTTACAGTTTCTTGTGAAAGGGCTGCAGTGTTGTAAAACACATCCCAGCAGCCTGAGTCAACACTCCTCACTCAGCAGACACAGGGTAAACAAATGTGTCTGAGAGCAGCCATCAGGGTACCGGGGAGCACAATGAACAGGCACAGAATCAGATTTCCCTCTATTGCCAGAGCCCCATGACCTGGGCACAGAGCAAGCCAGGACACCAGGTTCCACCCAGCACAGAGCCAGGGGTCTGCTGGCTCCTGTAGCCTGCAGCAAGCACAGAACTCCTGGTTGTGAGGACAGGCTGTGGCACTGGCTGCTGGGCATGTGCTGTGGCACATTCCATGCTCTCCACAGGCACAAATACCCCCATAGGCCCTCTGGGCAGCACAGTGCAGCCAGGGCCAGCACCGTCACAGCAGCCACAGAAATAAATGACTTAAATAAAATTAAATAGATTAAATAAAAACGCAGCCACCAAGGTGCTTCCTCAGGAAGGGCAGCCCAGTGTCACTGACAGAGCTGTTGGGGACACTGAGACTTCCACCTGGCTTTCCCTGCCCATGCAGAGCTGGGGAAATGATGTGCCAGCCACCCCCAGCACAGAGCACAGACCACCCCACCTCCTGCCAACAGCCTGGCACAGGCCTGCCCCAGCAAGCCCTGTGGTTTTCTAAGGAGCTGCAGAAGTTCTCCCATAAGCAAGGACTGCTGATCTGGGAAAGCACATGGAGCATCTCCAGGTGCAGCACAGCACATGGAGCAGAGACAAGAGGCCACACTGGCATCTCTGTGCTTGTCCACAACAGAAGCAGCACGAGGGACAAAGGAGGCGTCATGGGGTGCCTGAGCAGCAGAGGAGCTGTGGGGATGCAGGTGTGGAGCAGGAGCAGGGAAAGCTTGGAGTAGGGTCAGAGAAAGGACCAGGAGCAGCTGAGTACTGACCTCTCGAAGATCTCTTGTTCTGCACGCTGGAGACAAGGAGAGGAAGAGTCATCACACAGCTTAAATCCCCACAGAAGACACCCCAAACACAGCAACACAGGACCTGGGGAGCAGTGTTGCCCTGCCTGCCCCAGAGAAGCCACCCCTCAATCCAACCCCAGCCCTGGAGAGCAGGAGCATCCAACATCCATTCTCTTCAGCTGCAGCACTTCCTGACTCAGAAAATGACTGGGAATGGCTGAAGGCCATACATTGCACGTGTGGCTGGGGCACTGTCTGCTGTTCCCTCTCTGTCCCCACCCCACTAGGGCAGGCTGCAGGAACAGCCTGTGCTCCCAGCAAACAACTCCAGCAGAGGGAGGCTGCAGAGAGACTAAGCCAAGAGTCAGGTCAGTCTCACTTGTTTCTGTACCTGCTGGGCACGAGGCACTCTCAAGGTACGGCAAAGTGATAAGGAAATACCTGATCCCTGCTCAAATCCAAGCAGTGCTCTTTGCATGCCTTCAGCTTTCCTGTGGCATGGCATGTGTTGATTCCAGATAGGCACAAGTACCAACACCAACAACCCAACGAACCTCTAATTCCCTTCCAGAAGGAGAAACTGAGGGTGTGGCTATTCTCTGCCACAGGCAGCTGATGGATCCTGCTCTCCAACCTCTCCTCTTTATGGTGCAGCTACAGCCCAGCACACCAAGGTGCTGGGGCAGCACAGGAACTGCCTTTCCCACCAAAGGAACATCTGCCCTCTTTCCATGGGATTGGGCCTGTTTTCCAAGCTGAGCTCCTGTTCCCTTCCTCACAAATTTACACATGAAGCACAGGCTGAGCATGGTGGTGGCAAGGCAGAGGTAATGCTCTCATCTAAAATGAGAGGAATCACTTGGGTGAACCCAGATGATTCAATAACCAGAGCAGGAACTGAGCAAGGGGAAGCACAGCAAATATCCCTAACAGGGCTAAGCCAGGCAACACAGGGGACTTTCCAGAAGAGCTGCAGGTGCTCCCAAGAGTGAGTTTTGATTAAAACTAGACACTAGAAAACTAACTGTTGTTAGAGCAGCTCACAAACCAGAGCTGTTCTGGCTGTGCAGCCTAAGGGCAGCTACAAGCCCAGAGCTTGGAGACTTGAACCTGGGTGGTTCTGGAGCTCACTGCAAGCAAGAGCAGGATTGGGCACAGCAGATGCTTGAAGAACCACCAGGAAACCACAGGGGCTTATGAGGATCAGGTCAAGGAGGTTCCCTGAGCCAGATCTGCAAATGTATGTCCTGTCCACCTCTTCCTCCCCACTGTCAGCATAGCAGCTGCTGAACACTGCATTGAAGTCCCATAACAAGAAGTGCAGGTCAGCTCAGGGCTGCCTGCCTCACAGTACTCACCAGCAGGCCCTGGTCATCCAGCTTGGTGATCATGTCCACCAGGTAGGTGCGGAGGGCACCCAGCTTGTGCAGAGCCTCTGTCCAGTGCACCTGCTGGGTGAGGATGCTCTGGTGTGCCCGCTCCTCCTCGGCGTGCACCCTCTCGAGCAGCCGCTGCTCCTCGTTCTCACAGGCCTTCCCCACGAGGAGCAGCCTCTGGATCACCAGCTCCCGCGCCGCGCTGGCCGCGCTCTGCCAGGCACGACAGGGCAGGAGCATCAGCCCTGCTCCAGCCCTGACAGGAGCCCCAGCTGCTGCTGCTGGCTCTCCTGGGGCTCAGCTATTAGTGCTATTCTGTTACTACCAAGCCCAGGCCACAGAACCTCGCACCACACCAGTCCCAAACCTGCCAGCCCCAGTACCTAAGTGACAACCTGCAAAAGACCTGAGTCCTGTCGCTCAGCAAATCTCCAGACATCCACTGTTGGTGAGAAACTGAACACCCCCAGCTGTCTCAGCCTGTTAAGAGTCCTTCCAGTGCCTAAAGGGGCTCCAGGACAGCTGGAGAGGAACCTGGGACATGAGCCTGGAGAGGACACAGGGAATGGCTTCCCACTGCCAGAGGGCAGGGATGGATGAGATATTAGGAAGGAATTGTTCCCTGGGAGAGTGGTGAGGCCCTCAGGGTGCCCAGAGAAGCTGTGGCTGACCCTGGATCCCTGGCAGTGTCCAAGGCCAGGTTGGATGGAACTTGGAGAAATGTGGGATAGTGGGAGGTGTCCCTGCCCATGGTAGAGGGTTGGAACTGGGTGGTCTTTAAGGCTCCTTCCAACCCAAACCAGTCTGGGATTCTATGATTCTATTGCTGTCCTTTGCCCTCATCCTCAGTGACAGCAAGGAACAAATAAACTCAGGAATTCTAAGGCACTAATCCTACTAGGATGTTTGATTGTTGTAGACTCACACCATTGTCTGCGCACGTTCTCTAGGCAAATGAAACCGGAATTCCAGGCACACCCTGGCACTCCACTTCCACATCCCGATGTTTCCCACCCTCCCCCAGGAGCTGAGCATCCTTGCCGGGAATGGCGAGCAGAGAGCAGGCAGGGCCAGCCTCGGGGACTCACCAGGACGCCCTGGTCCTTGGCCGGCAGCACCTCGTCCACGTGCCGGGCGATGGCCGCGCTCTGCAGCTGGATCCGCTCGCAGCGCTCCACCAGCTTGTTCTGGGACACGGAGCAGGAGGTGATGGGTGCGGGCCGGGACGGGCCCCGAGCCCCGGCAGCCACCCCACACCCGCACCCACAGCTCCCCTGCACCGCCCCACAGAGAGCCCCTTCCCCTGAACAGCCCCACACGAGCCAGGAGCCCCTCGCGGAGCCCCCATCCCCATGCCTGGGTGGGCCCGCACCCGCCAGGGGATCCTTTAGAGAACCCAGCTCCCCATGGGATCCACCCGCATGGCCCCCCCCCCGCCAGGGACCCCACACACCCCCAGGGACCCCACACTCCACCAAGGGACCCCCAGGACCCCACACACCCCCAGGGACCCCACACACCCCCAAGGATTCCACACTCTGCCAAGGGACTCCCAGGGCCCCGCACACACCCAGGGACCCCACACGCCCCCAGTGCCCCATACAACCCCAGGGACCCCCAGGGCCCCACACAGCCCCAGGGACCCCACACAACCTCAGGGACCCCACACCCCATCCGGGACCTCCACACGCTGCCAGGGACCCCCAGGGTCCCCACACACCCCCAGGGACCCCACACCCCACTAAGTGACCCCCACGGCCGCACACACCACCAAGGACCCCACACATCCCCGGGACCCCACACCCTGCCAGGGACCCCCAGGGCCCCAAACTCCTACCGGGACCCCCCTCACCCCCTGGAGCCCTTCCCACCCCCAGCCCCGCACGGCCCCGCTGCCCCCCCGCCCCGGGCTGCCCTCAGCGGGCCGGTTCCGGCGCTCACCCGCAGCCGCTCGGCCCGGGCCATGCTGTGCCCGCACCTGCCGCGGGGGCGGCGGCCCCGCCCGGCCACGCTCGGCGCTCCCGGCTCGGCTCCGCCCCGGCCCGGCCCCGCCGGAGCCAGCGGCGGGCGGCACGGGCGGGACGGCGCCGGGGCCGGTGAGTCTTTCACGAACCTTCCTTCACGGACCTTTCCCGAGGGCTGCCCCACCTCGTCACTGCCACTTGGCACTTGAGGGGCTCCACGGGAGCATCCCACAGGGTCCCACCCCCACCCCAAGGAACCCAGGATGCTCCCATTTAACCCTACAGAGACACCCCCATCCATAGGGACCCAGGATGCTCCCATTTAACCCTACAGAGACACCCCCATCCATAGGGACCCAGGATGCTCCCATTTAACCCTACAGAGACGCCCCCATCCATAGGGACCCAGGATGCTCCCATTTAACCCTACAGAGATACCCCCATCCATAGGGACCCAGGATGCTCCCATTTAACCCTACAGAGACACCCCCATCCATAGGGACCCAGGATGCTCCCATTTAACCCTACAGAGATACCCCCATCCATAGGGACCCAGGATGCTCCCATTTAACCCTACAGAGATACCCCCATCCATAGGGACCCAGGATGCTCCCGTTTAACCCTACAGGGACACCCCCATCCATAGGGACCCAGGATGCTCCCGTTTAACCCTACAGAGACGCCCCCATCCATAGGGACCCAGGATGCTCCCGTTTAACCCTACAGAGACACCCCCATCCATAGGGACCCAGGATGCTCCCGTTTAACCCTACAGGGACACCCCCATCCATAGGGACCCAGGATGCTCCCGTTTAACCCTACAGGGACACCCCCATCCATAGGGACCCAGGATGCTCCCGTTTAACCCTACAGAGACACCCCCATCCATAGGGACCCAGGATGCTCCCGTTTAACCCTACAGAGACACCCCCATCCATAGGGACCCAGGATGCTCCCGTTTAACCCTACAGAGACACCCCCATCCATAGGGACCCAGGATGCTCCCGTTTAACCCTACAGGGACACCCCCATCCATAGGGACCCAGGATGCTCCCGTTTAACCCTACAGGGACACCGCCATCCCAATGGACCCGGGATGCTCCCATTTAATCCCACAGGGACACCCTCAGTCCCAGAGATCTGCCAGCACTGCTGTGAGGTCACATTCAGCTCTAGGAACCCAGGATGTTCCCCATTCTCCCCAAAGGCAAACACCCTCCTCGCAGGGATGCTTATTCCCCCGTGAGGATGGGACAGCTCTGCTGGGGTCCCTGTGCTGCTGCTTGGGTTGTTGCCATTCCCTATCCCACAGTACAGGTTTCACTGCTGAGCCTGGACAGGTGTAGGCTTATTTTTCAAAAGCAATTCAGTAAAAAAAGTGTTTATTTCTGTTAAGCAATGCATTTGGGGAGAAGGGAGGATAAGGACATCCTCCAGCATGAAACTCAGGCTGCTGGAGGTGAAGCTTGGTGTGGATCAGTTGTTGTAGGATCCCTGAGTTTTTAGAGCTTTGTGGTGGAGCAGCTGATGGATGAACGTGTGCTGGGGTACAGACAGCAAAGCCTGGGATTAACATCCTGCCTGAGCGCTGTTCTCATCCAGGATGCAGAAAAATCTGCTCTTTCTTGCAGTGAGGAAGAGGCAGGAGAACAGTGAGACATAGGACAAAGCTCCCACCTTCCCTGCAGCCTCCCCTGGCCTCTGGCAGCTCCCTGAGGGCTGATGCGCAGGTAGGGATGAACATTTACTAACTGTGGCTTGGAAACAGTAACCATCAGAATTAAAAACTCAGAATTCATACCTTAGCTTTTCCTAGAATCTTGTTTTGCAACCTCTGGAGTTCTCCCACTGTCAGAGAAAAGTCATGTTCCTGATGGACTGAAACAATTGGGGCACTCAGTCTGATTGAAAGAATAAATTGCCAAATTATCACAGCCCCTCAGCTGTGAGATTGATCATTCCTCACATCTTTGGAACATGCAAACTCATGGATAGAACAGCAGGAGATTAACTGGGTATTACTAATTGCTAATCACAAAGGCTGTCAGGGTAAAATTAGAAAGGGAATTTTATAGAAACCCAACCCCTTTTGCTCAGTGCTTCCAGGATTTGGTTTGCACTCTTTTTTTTGTGGGTAGAACCTTCAAGCAGTTTTTTGCTGAAAAAAGAAGATTGGGGGTTTTTTCCCTGATTTTGATAGCAAAATGCTTCAGCCATGGAAGATGGGCATGCTAGCAGACTAAATCCAATTAGTGTGCCTCGAGCTAAGCAGCAGCCAGTCATTGTCTGTGACAATTCACTGTCACTGAGACTGGTTTCTGCTCAGTCTGTGACCTGTGAGGAATGGGAGGAGATGCTGCTGCTCACCTGGATGGATCTGATGGATCTGCTGCAGGCTCTGGCTGTGCTGAGCCCTCTTGGGAGGGTTGGGGCAGCCTGGCCCCAGCCTGGCCAGCAAGTGTTTGCTGAATGCATCTGCGTTATCCACATGCTCTTGCCTGCATGGAACTGGTGTTTGGACATGGAAATTCTTCCCAAAGTGTTCCTCAGCTCATGGAAAGATCAATTCAAGTATTGCCAGACTGGCTCAGCTGAGCTGGGGCTGCCTGTGCCTGCACTTGGTCCCACCAGCTGCTGTACAAGCTTCAGTCTGAAGGTGTTTGCCTTCACCAAGCCAAAAATTGGATCTCCAGGGTATATGAAAGTCCAGACCAGATCCAGGAGTAAGAGGAGGTGTAAAGAATGACAGGCAGCAGCTCCATCTCAGCTGTGGCCTCACCAAGCTTGGCTATTTTTAAGCTCAGTGTGAGGTCCCAGTGACCTCACCCTGCTGCTGGCTCTGCTCTAAGCTGAAGGTTCCACTCAGGATCTCCAGATGTCCCCTCCTCTGAGGTTTTCTTCTTTGAATGGAGTTAGGATGTAGATAACACATTACCAGCACCTTATCCTGTATGTGTGACAAACAGAATCCCCTCTGGATCCCTGGTGATGCCGTGTCCCTCACCCGCAGGTCGTGTCCCCAGAGCAGGTACCCGAGGTGCTGATGTGACACCCACCACTGCCTGCTCCTTGCCAGGGCTATGGGGAAACTGCAGAGTAAAATCAGCTTCCACACCACCAAATACAGGTAAAGCAATGCAGAGAGATCAGGTCTTGCTAATAAACCAGATGTGAGAGTGAAGAGAGAACACAAAAGACCAGACAATATAGCAAGCACAGGGGTTTAGTTTCATTACTGGATGTTTGAACAAAGTTTTGATTTCTAACCCTCACTTATAAAATCTGCTCAGCTTCTTTGGGGAGCTGAAATCCCAAGTGTCACTCACAGGATTGGCCAAGCACATAACCATGGACAGGGATTGTGCTCTGTAATGGCTGAGACAGAGCTCTGAATGGGAACAGCTCCAGGAGTGGCTCTTTGACCCAAATACTCAAGCTGCTTTGTTGTGCCTTCAGAGCCTGTCACCAGCTTTCATGACCAAGATGAAATAATTCAGTCCCTGGCAGCAGGGAAAGGGATCTGTGTCTGGAGAGCAGCACTGGGTGCCATTGGGAGGGACTCGTGGCCAGGGAGGTGTCACAGCAAAGAACAGCAGGGCCTGATCCCTGTGAGTGGCTGTGGAGGCTGGTGAGGTCAAAATCTCTTTTCTTCTGAAACAAATATCCAGCAGCTCTAGAGCTGGGATAGGTCTGCTCCATGCTCCATGTCACTCACAGCCTCTCTCTGGCTCTCTAAGACAGATGTTGTCGTGCCAGAAGATGCCAGAGGTGCCAGGGGATGGCCTTGCCTGCCAGCCCCTGCAGCTCCTGGCTGTCCCTGTTCCTCTGCAGGGCCGAGGGCTCCGTGGGACACACGGGACCCGCTGGAGCCTCCCAGCAGCACAGCCCTGCTCACACCGACGCTGTCACCTCTGTGGCTGCCCTCAAACCAGACCTGTGTGTGTCAGGAGGAAAGGATAAGGTGAGGTAACCCCTGGGACAGGAAAAGATATCAACAGCTTCCAAAATAAGGTGAAATGTGAGCTTTGAACATTTCCATGGATGGTAGCTAGGTTGGTCCCTGGATTTAGAAAGGAAAAATGAGCTTAGAGTGAGGGCACGCACTGAAACACAGAGAATCAAATTTTGTAACCTCTCCAGAGCTCATGGAGATCCTCACATCAAATGCTCCCACCCAGGCTTGGGTTCGCCCCACTGACTCTTACATCACTTGTTTTTAAGGACAGCTGCACATGCTCTAGGAGCTGAAAACCAGAGGAGCCTGTTCCCTGTCCTGTGGACTGTGCACAAATCTTGGTATGATGTAACCAAGAATGTGAAAAATCCTCCCTGCCCTGCTCTTGCTGACCCCTGTCCCTGTCCCTGCAGAGCGTGGCTGTGTCCAGCTGGAGATCTGGGGCTGCCCTGCGCCGCTTCATCGGCCACGAGCGTGAGGTCACCAAGGTGAGAGGTGTCCCTCAGGAGCTGAGGGGCCAGGAATGATGGAGCACTGGTTTGTCATCCACACAGAAAGGTGGGATCAGGGGATTCCTGATAACAGCTCGGGACTGTTGGGCTTGATGATCTTTAAGGTCTTTTCCAAACTTAAAGATTCATTATTCTGTGATCAGAACATATTAGGTTTTTCCCAAGGTCCCAACAGATACTTTTGGAAGCAGCATGGGTGTTGCATCCCGATTAAATAGGGCTGCAGGAGGTCTGGATGTGAGCTTGTCTTCCCCTCCAGGAGACTGTAGCAAAAGCTCAGGATGAATCATGAGATCAAGCTTTTGATGCAGAGATGCCATTCACTTTTCTTCAGGTCTCATTCTGCTAGACTTGATGTTATTTCACAAATCAGCCATACCTGCCTGATATATTCCAGGAATACCCATGCCATGTGCCATAGCTGGCACATTCTGGGAGTAACAGGGCTTTCATTTCCTTTCTGGGATTGGGATGACAAAGCCAAGCAGGCTTCTGGGAGAGCAGATGTGCAGAGGGGGCTGCAGCTGTGTGTGGTGTGGCCAGTGCACCTCGGCAGGGCACAACCCCAGTACTGCAAAGACAGAGGGGGCTTTGTTCACCTCAGTGCTCAAAACAACTGTGCCCTGGGCTCATTTGGTCTGTAAGGAAGTTTTTCTTGTAAAATGAATGAATGGTTTCTAAGAACAAAACCTGAGAACACCCATCCACCATCCCTGGCTCTGAGAGGACAAGGGACAGAGCTGGGAGGCCGGGCTCTCTCCAGCCATGTTCCTGTGTGTGTTGGGCCAGCAGCAGAGTTGTGCTCTCTCCCTGTGAACTGGGTGGGAGGATGAGCAGCTTCTCCTTCTGGTCCTTGGCAGGTGACCTCAGCCCTTGACTCCAGCAGAGTCTTCAGTGCATCCCGGGACAAGACAGTGATGATGTGGGAGCTTCACGGGACTGCGGGGCCAAGCCAGCACTTCCCAGGACATGACCTGGTTGTTACAGGGCTGGCTGTGAGCCCGGGTGAGGGACAGCACACTCCCAGTCCCCAGGGACTGACTGGCAGTGTTTCCTGCCTTGTTTCTGATGTTAATTGTGGTTGCAGATGCCTCCCAGCTGTGCACGGGCTCCCGGGACAACACCGTGTGCAAGTGGGACACTGAGACTGGGGAGTGTCTGGGCAGAGCTGCGATCTCCAGGAATCTGGTAGGATCTGGTTCCTCCAATCCCATCCCAACATCCCCCTGCCTGTGTGGTTATTTCACACTTGGAGCTGTGCAGAGAGAATTTGCTGTGAGCTTGGTGCCACAGGGAGCCCTCGGGACACTGCACCTGGGCAGGCTCAGCTTGAGGCTGTTACCTGGCTCCAGGTAACAACAGACCCAGGAGCACAAAGGGACTATGGCAATTTACCAATGCTCTCAGAGCTGTTTGGAAGCACACAGAATCACTGAAGCTGGAAAACACCTCTAAGATGGAGTCCAGACGTTCCCCCAATGCTGCCTCAGCCACTACTAACTCATGTCCCCAAGTGCCACATCTACCTGTCTCCTAAATCCCTCCAGGGATGGTAACTCCACCACTGCCCTGGGCAGCCTGTGCCTGACCACTCTTAGCAAAGAAAATTTGCCCAATATCCAACCTAAACCTCCGCTGGCAAAACTTGAGGCCATTTCTTCTCATTGCTTGTTCCTGGGAGCAGAGCCTGACCCCCACCTGGCTGCACCCTCCTGTCAGGGAGATGTGGAGAGCCAGAAGATCCCCCTGAGTCTCCTTTTCTCCAGGCTGAACAAGCCCTGTGCAGTGGGGCTGCATTCCCTCCTGTAGCAGCCCAGAGCTGGTGTGGGTACCACTCCTGGTGCCTGTGCTGTCCCTGTGCCCTGCTGCTGTCACCTGCCAGCCTCAATCACCCCCAGGAGCCCCACTGGGACTGGACCTGGCAGGGGAGCAGAAAATGTCTTCATCCAACATTTCCAGCTCCCAACCGGCAGGAGGAGGGAGAGGATGGGAGCTCAGTGGCTCCATCCTCAGGCAGACACAGCCTGGGCTGCACACAGAGGTGGCTCCTGCTCATCCTTCCCTCTCTGCAGGTCACACACCTGTGCTGGGTTCCTGGGGAGCCTTATGTCATCCAGACCTCAGAAGATAAAACCACCAGGTAAATTCTCCCTGTGACCAGAGGGAAGGGAGGTACAGCCTGAGGCACGTGGGGCTGTTGTGTGGTTGGTTGTCATGACCACTGCTGGTGTGGCTCAAAGCCACCTGCCAGCTCACCTGGGCCTTGGAGTGCAATGTCCTGCCAGGGGCAGGGGCTGGGAGCAGCTCTGGGTGGTGAAAAGGAGAATTTGTGAGACAGAAAGCTGGAGAGTGATCCAGCATGGGTAAATGCAGGGATGCAGGGAGAGTTTGGGAGCAGCCAGGGTGTGTGGGAGGGCACGGAGGGAAACCATGGAGGTGATGATGCCTCAGGGTCCCCTTGGGCTCTGTGGTTCCCTGCAGGGTGTGGGACAGCCGGGAGCTGCAGGTGGCACACACGTTCCCAGCCAAGCAGCACATCCAGACGTGCTGTGACGTGAGCCAGGACGGGCGGTACTGCCTGAGCAGCAGCAGCGGCTCCGCCGGCCACGGCGCCGAGGCCACCGTGAGTGCCTGAGCCACGCCTGGCTCCTGTCCCCTTCCCTGCCACACACAGGGAGAGCAGCACTCACTGCTCAAGGGTCTGAGAGCTCCCACGGCCTTGGCCTGGTGTCACACCAGTGCTTGGTGTCTTCCTGCCTGTCCCTTTGGGAAGTTCTGCTCAGGGAATATCAGCAGTTACTCTTCCTGATTAAACTAATGGGATTTGCCCCATCCCTGGAAGTGTCCAAGGCAAACTTGGATGGGGCTTGGAGCACCCTGATCTAGTGAGTGGCATCTGTGCCCACAGCAGGGAGTTGAAACTCTTTAAGGTTCTTTAAGGTTCCTTCCGTCCCAAACCAGTCTGGGATTTCATTTCAGTAAAACGCACAAAAAAAACAATGGATGGCATTAAGGAACACAAGGTTCTTGCAGAAAGCCTGTAAGAGATCCCTTGCTCCAGGTCTTTCCATACCAGGGATTCAATCCTGCAGGTTTTCAGCCTTGTGTGTGAGGTTCAAGAGGATGAAACTATCCCAGCCCAGGGTGGGCACGGCTGAGGGTGGGAGCAGGCTGGACACTTCTTACCTGCCTGCACAGCCTTAGCTTGTTGGCTCTGATGGGTGTGGCCAGGTGCTCAGTTACCAGTGGTGAAAAATCCTTTGGGTTTTGACGTTCTCCAGGACTGTGAGCATGAGCAGGGACAAGGGCAGTAGCCATGGCACTCTGAGGATTGATGAGGAGCTCTATTATCCCAACTCATCTTCCTGTCTCGCTAAAACAACTCCATGCTGGCAGAGCTGGGGCTCTACCACTGCCTGTTTCCTGCAGCTCTGGGACCTGAGGCAGACCAAGGGCCGAGTGTGTGAGTACAAAGGGCATTTCCAGACCACCACCTCGTGTGTTTTCCTGCCCCGGAGCCCAGCCCTCGCCCCTAGCATTGCCACGTCCTCCAGCGACAGCACAGTGAAGGTCTGGGACCAAGACACTGCAGGTAGGGGGGGCTCCTGCCCACTCCTGTTCCTTTGTCCTGGATAACAAACCCACTTCCCTCAGCCCTGTCTCCTGGTGGTGATGGGCAGGGTGAGTGCTGCAATCTCTGGAGTTTACTCCAAGCCAGATGCAGGGCAGGGTAGAGAAATGCTGCCGGGCAAACCCAGACCTCAACAAACACGAAGGGGCTGCACATCAGAGATGAGGGGTTTTCCCTCAGCTAAAAGGAGGAATTACCAGGCAGCTTTTAAAGATACATCCAAGTTAAGCCATGAGAGGACAAATGCTAAAAAGGAACAGGGGAACTCCAGACATTTCTGCAGGTACAAATAGAAGGTGGTAAGGAACAGAATTTGTGCTGGAGGGCTGAGGGCTGATCAGCCAACACCCTCGTTTTGGTTGTCCTCTTGAAGGGGAATCATGGGCATTTTGGGGTTAAACCTGGTGGTGAGGGTGAGTCCTTCCCTGAGCTGGACACAAAGGTGTTTGTGTCCATGGCAGCAGGTTCTTAGTTAACCTTGTGCTGCAGGCAGAGTCCTCTTGAGAGCCGTTCAGGTTCACAGCATTAGACACTGCCCGGGGCTAACCCCCTCTCCAAGGGAACTTGTTTAAGATGGGCTGAAAATAGAAACCCGAGGCTCTCCTGCAGACAGGGACCTTCTGTTCTCTTACCTGTTCCTTTGTCTGGTTCCTGTGCACCCAGGGTGGCTGTGGGGCTGGCAGCAGCTTTGATCCTCCTCTTGCCTTCCCAGCTGGGTGAGCCATAATCCAGCTGCTCTGGGAAGAGTGCAGGGCACCAGGAGAGGCACAGCTGCCTCTGGGTCCAGGGCAAGTCCAGCTCTGTTTGCAGCTCAGCCTGGGGCTGGGGTCTCTGCACAAAGTGTCCTCAGGGGGTTTAATAACAGACACAAACAGAAAGGCTCATGTGGCATTGGATATTGTACATCTTACTTTTTTCCCTTTTGGAGATTCATCAAAACTGTGTGGTGAGTGTTGCACAGCCCTTAGGAAAACTGTGAGAAATTAGGGAGAAAAAGGCGTGTTGGAAATGGCTCCAGGCACACTCTGCAGCTCTGCCCAGTGGGGTCTGTTGGTCCATCCAGTCCTGCTTCCTCTCCCAGGAAGGGGCAGAGCCTGACCCCAGCCTGGATCCCTGTCAGCCAGTGCCTGACTGGGCAATGCACAGGGGTGAGAGTCTCTCTTGCAGGGGCACATCCCAGTGTGTTGGATGTGTGGATCCAGGACAGTGAGGGCAGCAGCTCGGGCAAGCAGAGTCTGGAGGTGGGAGATTGGTGTGGCCCTGCCTCATCTCAGCAAACCCAGCATCCCTCGCTTGTCCCTTCCCCTGCAGCCTGCCTGGCCACGCTGTGCCTGGAGGGCTCGGGCCCGCTGGCCTCACTGGCCGCCTGTGACAGCTCCACCCTGCTCTGTGCCAGCTCCAACTCCGGCATCCACGTGCTCCGTGTGAGCGGCAGCACAGAGCTGGCCCTGGAGGAGGTGGCAGCGTTCTGAGCACTGGAGCCCCTGTCACACACTGTCCCAGGAGGAGGTGGCAGCGTTTTGAGGACTGGAGCCACTGTCACACACTGTCCCAGGATGTGACCCCCAAGAGCTGCCCTGGCAGTGGGCAGCAGGAACTCTGTGCCTGTGGGACATCTGTGGGCAGCAGGGCTGGGGGAGTTGCTCGTTGGCTTGTGGGTGACAGGGAGGCACCAGAGCTGTCCAGGAGAAAATCCAAACCCTGGGGGCCTTCAGGCCAAGCTCTTGCTCCTGACTGAGCCTCCCTGCAGCCAGAGGGAGGAAATGAGACACCAGGACCAAGGAACAGATACTTCAGCACCAGGCACACAGCTGGACCTGGGCTTGGACCAGAGGAGACTGCAATTAAATAATTCTTCTATGTTAGTTGCTGGCCTCTCATTCCATCCTATATTCCCTGGAAAGAACTGTGCTGATGTTACCAAGGAACAGACAGCTCCTCTTCAGCTGACAAAAGGGAGGTGAATCCATCTTCTCTTTACTCCTGAAGGTTTTCATCCAATCACAGAATATCCTGAGCTGGAGGGACCCACCAGGATCCCCCAGGGCAGCCCCTGTCCCTGCCCAGACCCCCCAACAATCCCAGCCTGTCCATCCCTGGCAGCGCTGTCCAAACGCTCCTGGAGCTCTGGCAGCCTCGGGGCCGTGCCCATTCCCTGGGGAGCCTGGGCAGTGCCCAGCACCCTCTGGGGGAAGAACCTTGCCCTGAGCTCCAGCCTGAGCCTGCCCTGGCCCAGCTCCAGGTTCCCTGGCTCCTGTCCCCGTCACAGGGAGCAGAGATTGGAGCTGCCCCTCAGGAGGAAGCTGCAGCCCCTGATAAATCTCCCCTCAGCCTCTCCTTCTCCAGGCTGAACCAATGACCTCACCCGTCCTCAGCTGATTTTTACACCAGCAGAAATCAAACTTTGCATTGTGAAATTCCTGTAATTTCTCCATTTCTTCTGAGAGCCAGAGCCCAGGATACACATTCAAAACCTGTTTAAATTTTCCAGGGTGCAACATTTGCAAAACCTCAATTTAAACAAACAAGTACAAAAGTTCTCCCCAGGGCAGAACAAGACAATCCTACACTGAGTGACCTCACACAGCAAACCCTAAAAAGGAGATGCTGACATGTATTTGAATACCCAGTCCATGGGACAACTCAAGGAGTAGGACACAAGGTGGTACCTGGAAAAGATTCCCTGGCCTTGGACATCTACTCTAAGTGAATCCAGGGGGATGCAGATCTCCTTCCAGACACACCCATGTGGAGGCAGGGGAGGGAGGGCACCACGTGCTTCTCCCTCTGAGCTCTCTCTTTAAATGCAAATCAAGTTTGAAGTCACACTCCTACCAAAAAGGAAGGTGAGAAGGGCAGTAGCAGAAGCTGAACGACACACCAAACCTGAGGGCTCTGTGGTTACTGCAAATGTTTGGAGGACACCTGGGAGCTGAACTTGGAAGGGAGGGTAGAAGTACACGGATCAAAATTAGAGGAGAAAGTGTACCTGCAGTATAAAAACAGTCCAAAAAGTGGGAAATGCCCCAAGACTTGACACCAACCAAGCCTGGGCCAACACTGGTGCTTCAAACACACCCAAATTCCAGAGCAGCCATGGCTGCAGCTGCTGTAACACATTGGATTCCTACTTTTTTCTTTAATATAAAAAGGCAACCGAAAGTCATTAATGTCCCTGTCCCAGTCCGTAACTGCTCCCTCTGAGCTACTCGGCTGTCCAGAGCTTGAAGGTTCTGTCGTAGGAGCAGGTGGCAATGAGCTGCCCATCCAGGGAGATGTCCAGGCCCATCACCTTCCCCTCGTGCCCTGCCAGTGTCTTCAGCGGGGACCAGCCAGGGTGGGTCCAGATCTTGGCCGTGTTGTCGTAGGCGCCCGTGAGCAGGAAATTCCCGTGGTTGGCTGCACAGGTGGAGAAAAGGGGAGAAGTGAGACTTGCAAATGAAAACATGTCTGCTCCCCAGCACAGGCCTTGCTGAGCTGCAGGTGTGGATTTGAGCTGCTGGAGGGCAGGGACAGGGAGCAGCAGGCACTCACGTTCAAACCTGACGCCGGTGACCAGGTTCTGGTGGGCAGGGATGGTGTAGATGCATTTCCTCTGCCGCAGGTCCCACACCTTGCAGGTGTTGTCCCCACTGCCCGTGGCCACGTGGTACCTGCCAAGGAGGGGAGGAAGAGCAGTGTTTGGGGAGTGGGCTTTGCACTCAGAGCTCCCACATCAGTGCCAGCTCCCTCCTTACCCGTTAGGGGAGAAGTTGATCCCGTAGATCTCCTTCAGGTGCCCTTCCAGGAACATGATACAGCGGCCTGTGCGCAGGTCCCACACCCGGCCAAAGGCATCCAGGCCTCTGCAATCACAGGGTCACACACTGGGCTGGGTGGGACCTTACACATCATCCTGGCCATGGCAGGGACACCTGCCACTGTCCCAGGCTGCTCCCAGCCCGTGTCCAACCTGGCCAGGGACACTTCCAGAGATCCAGGGGCAGCCACAGCTGCTCTGGGCACCCTGTGCCAGGGCCTGCCCACCCTGCCAGGGAACAATTCCTGCCCAATATCCCATCCAGCCCTGCCCTCTGGCAGTGGAAGCCATTCCCCCAGCAGGGATCTCTGGTCAGAGCGAGCCCTGGGTAAGGTTTCCCAGCCCTGCAGAGCCAAGGGCAGCTCACCCCGTGCCAGCGAGGGAGCCATCAGTGTGGAAGGCGATGTCATAGACCCCCTTGCTGTGCCCCTCCTGGTGCAGGATCTCCTCCTGGGCCTCCAGGTCCCACAGGCGCCACGAGTGATCGTAGCTGCAAGAACAAAGCACTCCTTAAATCACGGAGGTTGGGGTTGGAAAAGCCCTCCAGGACCATCGAGTCCAAGTGTTAATCCAGCACCACCACATTCACCACTAACCCACATCCCCAGGTGCCACATCCAGATGTTTCTTGAACACTTCCAGGATGGTGACTCCACCCTTTCTGTGAAGACATTTTTTCCCAATATCCAACATAAACCGTCCCTGGTGTAACTTGAGGCCATTTCCTCTGGTCTCCATGTAACTCCAGGGAGAATTTCAAGATATTTTACCAACTCTGGGAGCATTTTATTCCCACCTGAGACCAACAATGTCTCACACAGGGGCAGGGATAGGAAGCCAATGACCTGCTGTCAATTACACTGCAACAGCCCAGCTGTGGTCACCAATGGCCATGCCCTGGCACCCCAGGGCCACCAGCTGGGCAGCCCATGGTCATTTCTGAAAGCCAATGCCCAGGTGTCCGTACCAGGTGGTGCCCAGGAACCTCCCAGACGGGTGCCACATCACACGGGCCACTCTCATGCTGTGTCCCTCGATGTCTGCCACGGGCTCATCACTGAAACACACAACAAACCATTGGCCACTGGCCACAGGCCTCTGCCAGGCCTTTGCCCACACATTGTGATGGCAGCAAAAGCTCTGCTGATCAAATCAAACCAGGCAGGAACACGAGAGCTGTAGCCAATGACTCTGAATTCTGCCTTTGGGTCACACTCACAAAGCTCTGAGTGAAACCCTTTCTCCACACCTCCTGTTGGTTGTAAAGCTCTCCTGGAATGATGATGATGATTATTAATTAAAATTAACAAGACCCCTGTCATTAGCACTTTTGGAAGTACAGAAACAAACCAAAGACTAACTGAACTACAGGGAGTTCTGAGAACACAACATCCTGAACTGCAGCAACTCCTGCTGTTCTGAAGGATGCAGGGAGACAGGGTGGAGGGAATGTTTATTCTCTCACAGTGACAGGCAGCAGGTCAGGAGCCTTCACACGCCATCTGAACAGCAGTGAAGTTTCTTTCCAACAGGTTAATTAAGAGACGTGGTCACATGAGCCTAGCAACCCCCCTGTCCCTTTGCACAGGGACACTTCTGCTGTTACCAACTGTGATTTTCAGCTAAGGATAAACAACTGGGGCTCTGGGAGCTGCCCACCCTTCCCAGGAGCACTGCAGGCTCCACTTCTCAGTCAGGTGATGCAGAGGCTCAGTACCTGAACCAGTCTCCTATTCCCAGGCCTGAGAGAGGTGCTGGCCATTTGCCAGAGCTACTCTGTGCAGTGACAGTCACTTGTTTGCAGCACAGGCAGAAGTTTTTGTGCCTGTATTTGGTCAATCACTCTCCAGATACCAGTGCTTTCCAATCACCAAAAAATTCATTTCTTAATATGCAAGAGGGGCAGTTTTCTCCTAGGTGAGATGTTGGAATGAAACAGTCCCCAAACCTTCCATCCATCAGCCCCAGCAGTTCACCAATGCTCAGCAGCAATTCTGCCTCAATCCCTGTCAGACAATCTCCCTCACCTTGACTCCCTAATCAGGGTGATCTCTCTTCCTGCTGAAGAGGCTGGCACATACTGAGGCCAGGGAGTGCACTGGGGTAGCTACAAGGAAAGGTCATATTGGCAGTAGGATGGTAAATGTCTGGAGGGACATGGAATAAACCCCAGCACAGCAATGCTGCAGCTGTGCACATCTGTAAGAGTCCTGACCTTTCCAGGTTCCAGAGTTTGACAGAGCCATCAGCTGCACACGAGGCCAGGCTCACATCCTTCTTGTCCAGGGACACTGTGGCCTTGGGGTGGAACACGATTGCCCCCACGTTGGTGCTGTGACCTGAAGGGCAAGGAAAACCAAATTTCACAATCTGCTATGGGATCTTGGCTAGTTCTTCAGAAAAGCAGCATTTCCTTGGTACTGGTGAGGGAGGTGCCAGTAAACACTTTCACTGTGTCCTCACTGCTGGGTGACACTGCTTGGTGCCCTGTCACCCCAACCCAAACTGCACTTCCAGGAGCACCCAAGGCAGAGCATCCAACATCAAGGTTTGGAACCCTCAAAGTGCAGACGAAATTAAATGTATGAATCAAAGGATTTGTCTTCATATCTGTATTTAGTCCAAGTTGTGATCACTGCTCGAAGAACCTCACTGTTGTCAAGTGACCTGCCTAAAACTGCTGCTGTTTGTAACTCAAGTAACTGAAAGCAGGTTTGGAAACCAAACCAAACTGTTCAGAAATAGAAACAGCAAACTTGGAGCTGAGGTTTGAGCTAAAGGCCAGGTCTCCCTTCTCATTATATGACACATTCCCATGCTCCCAAGCCAAGGGATGCTCTCAGTAAGACAGAAATCTGCCCAGACACAACATTTTAAATCACAAAGTAATTCAGATGTGGGAGCTCAGCACAGAGAGGAACAAAAGAATCAAAAGTCTCAGTGAGAGCCGCTTGCTACCTCGTAAGGTGTGAACCAGGTTGCAGTCAGGCACAGACCAGAGCTTGCACAGCCCACTCCTGTGGAAGACAAGGAATGGGTGTCAGTGCAGATGGAACATGAAGGAACAGATCAGTGTTCCTTGTTCAACCAGCTCACATCAATGAATCTCTGCCCAGCTCTGAAATTAAGTGATGAGAGCTCAGAGCAGCCTCTCACAATTCCCAAGCCTCCAAAAATATTGCTGTGCTCTCCCAGCCCCCAAAGCAGGTGCTGCCAAAGCTCACCAGCAGGCTGTGGCCAGGAGTTTGGAGTTGGGGCTGAAGTGGCAGTAGGACAGTGGGCGATCATCCCCAATCTGACTGCAGAAATTATTCAAGGACTGTAAAAAATACAAAGAAAACCATCAATAAATTACTAAAGTGCAACCAGCCCAGAGCTATTCCCAGCCAAAGCTTGAGGTGAGGGAGGCAAATGTGCCCAGGAGGAGGCAGAGGCCCTTGGAAAGTCACTTTCAAAGGAGGAACTGCCTCGGAGCCAGGCAGGAGGGCCAGGGCCAGCCTGGCCCAAGTGGCCCAGCATGGCCTGGGGGCACAGCTCAGCCCCCCAGGGTCACCCATGCTATGTGCCCCTCCAGCCCAGAGCTCTGCAGCTGCAGCTCTGACACAGAACTGCCTGGAATTTGGCATCTTTCCACAACTCATCCAAAGAATCCAAGCAGACAGACGGGGCAGAGGGGAGAAGCAAATCCTCTGGAGTAAACAGGATTAGGGGGGCAGCACACTCTGTGCCTGAGCTCTCTGCCTGGTTAAGCTGGGAATCTGGCTTAGCATGCTCAGAAAGGGCATCTCAGCCATGTTCAGTACCTGGAGCTGGGTATTTCCCTTGGATTCCCTGGCTCCCCAGACCTGTGCCAAAGCCAGGAATACATTCCTTTACCTCACAGGCAAGTGGCAAGGCAAGGCAGGGATGTCTCTGCATCCCTCTGCCATGCACAGGGACAAATTACATCTCCCTGGAGCACTCTGAACATGCTTTAGAGACACAGGGAAAGAGAGGAAAAGCAGAACTTCCCAAGACTGCAGAGACTGTGGACATGTGGACAGCACCTCAGGCAGCTGAATTCCTGCTGAGCTCTTTGGAGGATCAGCCAAATGCTGTGAACACAGCAGTGGAGCAGCTGCCAGACCTACCCTCAGGGATTTGTGCAGCTCCTGCCTCTGGGATGTCCTGGTGGCCTCGGGAATCTCTTTGAGCAGCCGTGCCTCCTCCAGCCGCTTGGCTGCCCTGGGGAGAGCAAAGGGGGGTGAGAAGCCTCAGCACTGCCCCTTCCCTGCTGCTGGAAATGCTTTTCCCTGATCTTCCCCCAAACTGGGCTCATGCTGGATCAGTCCCTGACAGCTCAAGCTCGGGCTCACTGGACTTGCCTCCCCATTCCCTGGATTTCCTGTGCTGTGGGATCTGCACTTGGATTTGACAAATGAAATGGGAGTGAATTTTATAGAAGTGATGGCCACATGAAAAGGCCATCAAAGACGTTATTTCCAAACAAAATACTTTTCTATCCAGACTGGCAGTTCTGAAATAACTACAACAAATATATTTTTATCTCTTCATACATTTGGTTTCTCAGCTTGTGAGTGGTGACTGCTATTTGCAAGGCTTCTAAGGGAGATATTTTCACAGTACCAACAATAGTAGAACTAACAGGTAGTTTAGGAAGTATTGATGCAATGGGTGAAGCCAAGGCATAAGACAAATGAAGCATGTTCTGTTTTAAGCTGCCTTCAAAGTCACTTAGTACAAACTAAGGAGAGTTTTTAGGCATTCCTCCACAATTTCATGATGTATCATCTCTTATCACAGTGAAAGGATAGAGGGAAATAGACAAAGGAGGATTTAAATTTAGAAAATAATCTAACCCTGTATTCTCACAGTTATACTTTGGGGAAGGAGGGTCAGGAAAGAAAAAAAGCAACTTTACTCTCTTGGGTATAATTTCTAACACGGTTCCCTTTGGCCAAAATTCACTTCCTCGTGCTCTGTGCTGTTTTCTCTCACCTGGGGAGTGAGTAGTTGGCCAGCCACAGCCTGGCTGTCTTCAGACTGCGTGGGCCCTCGTGGTACCAGGTTTGCTGATACTGTAAAAACAGGAATAAAACTGATAGAAAAGCTCTGGTGCTGCTGCCCCTGCATTCATTCCCCTCAGCTCCTCCCAGCACCTGCCCCCAAACCCTGCTGTATTCTGGCCTTTCTTTAAGGGCCTTCTGCACAACTGTAAGCCCCAGGAAGATAGATTTGGAGAGATAAATCAAATTCTCTGCCCTACAGATCCAATCCTAACATGCTGCCACTTCACTCAGCATTCCAGCTGAACTCATGTGCATTTACTGACATGTAAATCTCCCCTTGTTTACACATCACCCAGTAAAGAGAAAGCCCAGAGCTGCAGAAATTATTTCTTGCAGTACAGCTCAAAAATAATAAGGTAAAATGGACTCCGAAGAGAGACAGAAGCAGAAAGAGTAATCAAAGGCAGAAACAGAGGCAGCAGCAGGAACAAAAGTAAGGGACTTGCTACACTAGGTAAGAGCCCACACATCTGCTCTCCTGGTCTGCACACTGAGTGCAGCACCGAGCTCCATCTGGGAGTAAAAACCACACTTGGTGCTCCCCACTGAGACCAAGCATTGCCATAGCTTTGCTGAAATGGGCAACACAGAAAAAGCCTGAAGGGATGACATGAGAATCCACAGGCTGGCCAAAGCCAGGAGTCCTGGATGTACCATCCCTCCCTCAGCACTGAGAGGACAGGAGACACCTTTACCTCTTCTTTGGACTTCTTGGACCTGTCATCATCTTTCCTGGTCTTTTTTAATGCGTCTGTGCCGACCACTGAGAGGATGTTCCTTAACCTGGAAAAGAAGTCACGAAGCTGGATTTAGTAAATGAATTCCTAGCTCACCTGACAAATATCAGTGTGACATTCCCTCTGCCTCGGGGCTCTTAGAACAGAAATCCACACTGAGTTGGGTTGGAAGGGACCTTAAAACCCATCCAGTGCCACCCCTGTCATGGGCAGGGACACTTTCCGCTGTCCCAGGCTGCTCCAAGCCCCAATGTCCAACCTGGCCTTGGGCACTGCCAGGGATCCAGGGGCAGCCACAGCTGCTCTGGGCACCCTGTGCCAGGGCCTCCCCACCCTCCCAGGGAGGAATTCCTTCCAAATATCCCATCCATTCCTGCCCTCTGGCAGTGGGAAGCCATTCTCTGTGTCCTGTCTCTCCATCCCTTGTCCCAAGTCCCTCTCCAGCTCTCCTGGAGCCCCTTTAGGCCCTGGCAGGGGCTCTCCAGAGCTTTCTCTTCCCCAGACTGAACACCCACAGCTCTCCCAGCTGCCCTGTGGCACAGCACTGCTGCCTGCCAGAGCTCACTGCACCCCAACTCCCAGGAAAACCTGAGGGATTTGCTAAGTGGCCAATCCCTGTTGGCAGACACAGCACCTCTCCCTGCGCTCTGCAGGCCCCTCTCCGAAGAGCGTGATGGGCTCTCCCAGGGCCCTCAGGCACGCCTTGACCTCGGAGTCATCCGTGGACACGTTGATCTGCCGGGCGCGCTTGCGGCGCTCGAACTCCGCCAGCACCTCGGCCTGGCGCTCGCTCATGTGGTCCTCGAGGTCAAACACCTCCCCTGGGACAGACACAGCCCTGAGCACACGGAACAGCTGGGAATGGGAGGGACCCCTGGGAATCACCCAGTGTGTCCCCCTGCCAAGGCAGGGTCACCCAGAGCAGGTGACACAGGTCCAGGTGGGTTTGGGATGCCTCCAGGGAGGGACACTCCACACCCTCCCTGGGCACCTGTCCCAGAGCCTCTCTGCCCCTGGATTCCTCCCGAATGGGAAGATCCAAGCAAGGGGCCACCCATCTCTGACTGGTTTGAGGCGATGCCCAGAGAGCAAGTAGAGACATTTGGAAGTGTCACATCTGCGGGGAGGGATAACAAAGGGCGGTTGCACATCCTCACCACTGCTGATGTTGATGTTGCCAGCCTCCATGGCAGCCTTCATGCCCTCCTTGCCCAGCAGCCCCGCCTCGCCCTTGGCCAGGCGCTCGCGCTCCTTCTCCTCCAGGCTCCCGTAGAAGATGGGCGCCCGCTTGGCCGGGGGTGCCTCGCCCTCCTCTGCAGGCTTGGCCTTGGGGGGCTGCAGGGAGAGGCAGAGTGTGGAGTGTGTCTGGGGATACAGGAGCCAACCAACAGCCTGGCTGGGCCACAGAGCCGAGCTGTGCCCGGGAAACCGCGCTGGCCACCATGCAAAGACCCTCTCAGAATCCCAGACTGCTTTGAGTTGGAAGGAGCATTAAAGATCACCCAATCCCACCCCTGCCAAGGCAGGGACACCTTCCACTATCCCAGGCTCCTCCAAGCTCCATTCAACCTGGCCTGGGATGGAGCAGCCACTGGACATTCAGGTTTTTGCCCAAAGGCCAAAGCGCAAAAGTAAAATACCACATTAAATTGCTTAAATCAGGCAGTGTTTTGTCACTATTATTTATTATCTGCAGAGGTAGGTTTTGAAAAAGCTTTAGAACACGAAACTTTTCCTCCTCCTGCTGAGCGCCAGCACAGCCAGGAGCGATGTCATCCTCCAGCCCCCGGCGCCCGCCCTAGAAGGCTGGGGAAAGTGAACGATGCCCAGATCCCTCCCTTCGGAGAGGCCCCTCTCACGAACTTCCCGGGAGAACAATCAGGATTGTGTAAAAATGCAGGAAAACACGTGAGCCTTCAGGCTCATTTAAATGGCTCCGGTGTCACCGGTGCATCGTAAACCCCACACAACAAGAGCAGTCCGACCCCCGCGGCCTCTCCCGCTCCTGAGCAGGCGGGGAACGGGCCCAGAGCCGCTCCCATCAACCGGGCACTCACCTCGGGGGGCCGGGCCGCGCCGCGAGCCGCCGGTGCTCGCGCGGTGGCCATGGCGGGAGCGGGACCGGGAACAAGACCAGGAATCGATAACAAGTCTGGAAGGGGAGCGGGAACAGGAACCAGACAACGTGAACAGAGCGAGATCCGCCGGGCTCGGGCTCCGGCGCCTCACAGCCACTTCCGGGTCGCGCAGGGCATGCCGGGAGGTGTGGCGGGGCAAGCGGTGCGCGCAGGGCGCGCCGGGAGATGTGGTGCCTCTCTGAGGGCGGGGCGCGCGGGGCACGCCGGGAAGCGTGGCGGGGTGAGCGGCGCGCGATGGGAAATGCAGTGCCCCTCTAAGGGCGGGACGCGCAGGGCACGCCGGGAGATGTGACGGGATGGGCGGGGCTCGCTGAGAGCGGGAGCGCTCGGTCCTGTCGCGGGTCGTCGGTCGCGATGCTCCGTCGGAAGCCGACGCGACTGGAGCTGAAGCTGGACGACATCGAGGAGTTCGAGAGCGTCAGGAAGGAGCTGGAGGTGCGCGCGGGGCCGGACGCGGGGGGTTCGGCCCGCCCCCGGCCCTGACGGCCCGTTCGCCCGCAGAGCCGCAGGAAGCAGCGGGACGAGGCGGAGGCGGCGGCGGGTGGCGAGGAGGCGGCGGCGATCGGAGCGCTGGGCACGGAGCACAAGAGCCGCGAGCAGCTCATCAATGACCGCATCGGGTACAAGCCGCAGCCCAAGGCCAGCGGCCGCACCGCGCACTTCGGCACCTTCGAGTTCTAACGGGAGCTGCCCCGGCACCCCGGGCCCCAGCCCCGCTCAGCCGGGGCCGAACCGTCCCCCCTCTGAGCTGTTACGTTTTTTGGTTATGTCCGTGAACGCCCCTTGCCCGAGTGTTTTGTTTTAAATAAACATGTGGTTTTTTTAAGAAAACAATAATAATCCCACGAGCTGCTGTAATCGGCTGCAGTGACCAGGTGGGGATGGGAACACCTGGACCACCCGTTCCCTGCTCCTGTGGGCAGAGGGATAAAACACTGCGGGAGGATGCTCTGGGAAAGGCATTTGGTGATCTTAAACCAGACAGTGGAGTGTGGCCACCTGAACCTCCAGCCCTACCTGCTGGCGGCCCCACTGAGGAGAAGTGTCTGATGAGTGTTTTGGGATAAAGGTGCCACAGTTTTGGGTGGCAGGCGCTGCTCTGTCCCGAGGCAACCAGGAAAGAATCCCCTGTCTGTTAAATCACCCAGTCCCAAATACATCCCAGAGCTGCTTCCCAATCCTTGTCACAGCTGGCATGTGGTCTGGACCCTGAGCAGGGAATGGTTGCAGACCTGGATGATGGGCTCAGCCCATGGATGTGGAGTGATAGTCCGTATTTTCTGACTGAGCAACTTCTCCTTTACACTTCCCTGTTCCACCTCCATCCAGCCCTGCTGCCCTGGTTTGTCCTTGGAATGGAGCTCAGGGCTGTTTGCTACTTGGATCAAAAGCCACCAAATAGCTCCTTATGGATGGTGTCACATGAAAAGGCCAAGGGCACGTTGATTTCTTCAGCAGGTCCCTGGATTTACCCTCATCAGGTGCCTGGGCAAGTCAGATATGATTTAGATGAGAGGAAGGTGAGATTTGGGGCAGAGCCCACTCAAAAGGAGTCTGGCACACAGTGGGGTGACCTGAAGGAAGCAACTTAAAAATCTGAGCAGCTTCTGGCTGCTCCCTGCAGCCTGGGGAAGGAGCAGGGCAGGCTGCCACAGCTCTGGGCTTGCACCAGGACACCTGCAGAGAATTCAGGAATCGGAGGGTCTCCCTGCCTCTGTACAATGACCAAATCTGTTTTTTCAGCAATCCTCCCAAGTGGACTTCAGGCTTCCCATGTTGTAGGTGCATCAAATTTCAGGTCAGGCTGGGGAAATGAACAGAACTTCAAACTTTTCCAACTGGAAAGAGCCCCAGACTGGCCTAGGAAAGAGCTGCTTTTCCTGTTTAACACCACATAAAATGATCCAAGGGCTGCTCTGCTGGCATTCCCAGCAGGCCCCAGCTCTGGAGAGGACACCACCTCAGGAGGTTGCTACAGCTCCCTAGAACTCCTCTCCCCAGCTCTTCCTTCTCCAGGGCAGGCAGATCCGGGGGGAACCAGTTCCTCTTCTCATCCCTCCCACACCTTCAAAGTGTGATTGAGCTGGAACAGAGAGTTCTCAGTGAATCCCCACATTCCCATTCCAGCAGCTTCAGGGCATGTTCTGGGGAGCTGGGGAGGCCCAGGCCAGGCTGCTTCTCACTCCCATCCCACAACAGCTGAACAGGAACACTGGGCCCTGCTGCTCCCTCTGAGGGTTGCACTGAGGACTGTTCCCAAAATACACCCCCACCACAGTAAAATGCAATCTATTTTATTGGTTAATTATGTACAGGAGATTCTTGATATTCACAGTAACATCAGAGAAGTTACCGCCACAAAGAGCAAGAGTAAAAACAAAACTGACAGTCCACTGTAAACAAAACTAGAAATCCTGCTGGATTGGGTGGGACTGGCTCCAGACAAACTCAAAAGGCACTCAAAGAAAAGCAACAAAAGCCCACTGAGGGACACAGCCTGGATGCTCTGAGGTCCCTCCTCCACGATAATCCGGAGGCACAGCATGTGCAGAGCAAACATCAGGGCACAGACACAGGCACAGGATGTCACCCCCAAGCAGGACAGCACACCCAAACATGCTACATGTGTGTCAACACAGGAGTTTAAAGTACTCAGGTCTCGTCATCCTTCGAGCCCTCCCCTCCCCGTGTTACCAGGACCACTTTAAATTCAGCAGAGGGGCTGGGGCTGCCTCAGAGCTGCCAATCCCATCCAGAGGGATTTGTTCAGGCTCAGCTCAGCTCAGGCTCAGCTCAGCACGCAGCAAGCCCAGGCTGAGAACACGCCGTGGTGGTATCTGGTGGCCAGGGGGAGGCCGGGACACGGGGAGGTTGAGGCTGGATTGTGACACTGAACTGAGGAAAGCACAGCCTGGACACGCCCCTTCCCTGGCTGTGCATCAGGGAGCTCAGGAGCAGAGGGGACACAGCCTTGCCCTGCTCTCCTCAGCCATTTCCCTTCTCACCTTCCCTAGGCAGCCCAGGGTGCCCAAACCACCTCTCGTGCAGGCTGTGGGACCAGCTGGGGCACCTGAGACTCCTGCCTGGGCAGTGTCCCCTCCCTGTGCATGCTGCAGAAAGCTGTGTGCCCTCTCTGGGGACAGCATGGGCAGGAGTTGAGCCTTGGAAGCTCATCCTGGGGGGAAACAATTCCAGGGGCACAGGTGGTAGAAGCAGAACAAGGCAGAAAAGCTTAACAAGAACCAGATTGACATTGCATGAGCCACAGCCTGATCTCCAAGGCATCCCTCAGAGAATTCAAGCCTGGTCACTTGAATACACAGAAAACTGGTTAAAAGTTGACAGCAAGATTGGGCCAAGCAGCTTCTGTTTCAAAGAGAGACACAGCAAGAGGTATTTGAGGTGACCAGTGTCACCACACTGCCACTCCTCACTCCAGCGTGTGATTGTGATGGCAACAACTCCAACCTTTTCCAGAAAAACCAATGGCAGCAGTGGCAACGTCACTCTGAGCTCCTTCAGGGGCCAAGCCCTGCAGTGCAAACCTCCCACAACAACCACCACCTCCAGCTTTCAACAGCTCCAGTCTTCTCTGACACTCGGATTTCCTCTCAGTTCCAGCAGGAGTGGGAAGGGATTGTGCATTTTCTCCGTCCAACACTAACATTCCTCCCAGCTCTCCATGTATGGGGAGGGTCAGGACTCCCCTCCCATGATTGCCTGGAGGGCACAGGAGAGTTTTACCTTTGTGACAGGTGCATAGAGGGCACCAGTTCTGTCACAGACACAACTCCCTGCAAAGATCAGACTGGGGAAGGAAGCACTTTTCCTGTCTCTCAGCAGGAGGTGGCTAGAACTTTTCCATGAAAATAACTTTACCTCTTCCACCCAAATATGAATTTGCTACAGAAAGCAGCTATTTAGGAACTTAAGCCTCCTTTTAACTCAACTCCTTTTATTCTCTAGTTGCACTGTCCAGAGAAAACAAGATGTCCAAATAAACAGCTGGCATCAGCCCAAGAGGGCTGACTTTGGGAGGTGCAATTCAAGCCCTGGTAGCAGCAGCACTGGATTTCCTTAGAGAGGATGGGAGGGTGTGCTCTGTGCAGGGACAGCAGCACCAGCACCATGGAGCACCCAGGTGCACAGGGATGCCTCACCCTCTAAGGCTCAGGGGCTAAAAAATTTCATTCCAAATATGAGCTTTCCTCACAGCTGCTGCCAGCAGTCACCAGCAGCATCTTCAGGGGACAAAAAACCTTCCTGTGTGTGCCCAGGCCCTTTATCCCCGCAGGATTCCCTGTTCTCATGACATCTTCCAGATACCAGTCCCAGTCTGAAAGTGTTGCCAGTTCTCAGTGCCTTTCCCGAATTTCCACTGTCTTCTCTTCCAGCCAGTTACAAGCACAAACTGGGCAAGCTGGGTGGAGGGAAGACTCCAGCTTTGCACCACACTCTGCACAACTTTAACCTCCAGGTGCTAAACCAGAGCTGCTTCCCAAGCCTGGCCTGGCACCAGACAGGCAGGAGGGCAGTTCTGCCCCCTCACAGCCTGTCCTGCCTGGGCACTGAGCAGAGCCCACAGCACTGAGTTCTTCACTGCACCACAGCACCTGTCCCCCACTGCACTCCAGGGGAAGAACCTGCACCTCCAGCATGGGCACACTGTGATTATCAAGACAAAGAGGAGTCATCTGGGTCAGGAATACTTTTTGATTAACCCAGGCTCCTCTAAATTTCACCTGAGGAGACACTGAAGGGTGCTGTAATCCTGTGTTTTCCTTCTCCTCTTCCCCAAACCTCTCCTTTACAGGAACGTGGTTGTCTTCCCTCTTCACCTCCATCCAGGAATACCCTCCAGCCATTTTTAACTTTAGTGTCATGAAATCATTATTTACCTCTTGGCTCATTTATAGAACCAGTTCAAGCTTAGCTCTAGTTCCATCCAGGTGCAGTTCCACATGAATTTCCTGTGGGATCAATGGTTTATTTGGAATCTTTCTGCCCTGCAAATACAGAACTATTATCCTACATCTGATCCATAATTAGAAAGGGAAAGCAGCCAAACTCAAGTGTTCTCCCTGGGGGCTGAGTAAAGCTGCTGGACACATCAGATTAACAACACTCATCATCCTCTGGTGGGTTTGGAGGGCAGGTTCATCTAACCACAGAAGCACGCAAGTCACATCCTTGGGTCAAAGTCCTCCCTTGCCAGGACACACCTGAGCGTATCTGATGTGCAGCACCAAATCTTTCTCAGAGACTGAGTCCTACAGCAAAAGGTGTCATTGGCCCCAAAAGCCACAATGCCAGGGCAATCTCGTCCCCTGGCATTATGTACACATTGCAAGAAAATCAAAATTAAAACAGCCATTCACACATTATTGGCAACTTTGATCTTTTCCTCACGTTCATTAAACCCTCACTGACGAGCATTTACAATTTAAAAATAAACTGGTTTTGTTTTCTTTTTAGAATAATAATTTCTACAGTTCTGTCAGCCAACTAATTTCAATCACAGCATAATCTAAGAATGAAGCAAATCCTGGCCAAGAACGGCTGCCATGGACTCAAGAGTCAAGGGGAACAGCGTGTCCCAGCTCCTCACATCCCTGCACCCCTCCAGGAACCCATGGTGAACTCCAGTTGATTTTTTTTTTATCATGATTCTCTTGGCAGCTTAGGAATGCTCCAGTCCTCGGGTGGCTGCTCTTGCAGGGATGGGGTGGAGAGGCCTGAGGGCACACCCAGTGTTAATGGCAGTGCTCTGTGATATCCACCACCACTGCCTTTTTCCAGCTGAAGAAGAAGTATCCGGTGCCTGCTCCAGCGGCCACGGCGATGCACAGGTACCCGTTGTAGGTCATGAAGATGAGCATGAGGAAGTAGCTGACCACCACCTGGATGATGTGCAGCACAGTCTGCAGCAGGTGGGGCAAGCTCAGCATCTGCTGGCTGGGAACACAAACCCGAACAGGTCAGTGAATGGAACAGGTGGGAAACGCACATCCCCAAAGTGAAAGCTGCCAGGACAGCAAGGTGGGTGTGGGATGGCAGAGAACGTGGCACCAACCCTGGCAGGGACTCTTGAGTGCAGCTGGCACCTGGAGCTGTGGTTTTGCTCACAGGGCAAAGCAAGCATGGAGCTTGCTGGGAGGACAACTCTTAACTTGGGAATTTGCCAAGCTTCTTTTACCCCCCCACTCAAAAGCTGAATGCACAGAGGCCTTGACTACTTGTCAACAAAAGGATTCTGATTGCTTTCTGTCGGGGTCACTGGATGTAACACCCCCACTCTCTTCCTGGGAACTCCCCAAACATGTTCATTACAAAAACCTCAAGCTCATCTGGCTCCTTGCTGCTTTCCTCCTTTTGTCCCCATCCTTGAGGGTGCCCAGGTGTCCCCCATCCTCCAGTGCCACGCAGCATCCCAATCTGGAGCCAGGACACTCTCCAGAGATCAAAACTGGCTGCACAAAGTTCCTTCTGTGCCAGTTTCACCTGCAGAGCTTTGCTTTAGAAGGAAGTGTAATCCTTACCCCACGGTTTTGTGTGTCTCCATCAGGATGGTGCCATTGGGGCCAGGCACTGGCATGGAGTTATAGCGGATGCTGACTTGGGATTTCCGGAGCAGACACTCCCGGGCAATCTTAAGGCCTTCATAAAACATGGCCAGGAAGAAAACAGCCACAAAAGCACCAGCCATTTCTGACAAGAGAGGAAACATTATTGTCTCTGGGCAGGAGAATGTATCAGCAGAGTCACTGTGGGATTGAACAACCCCACTGTGCTGCACAGGCACGGCCCAGCTCCGTGTGCATGCACACATAGGTGGGAAATGGGAACTTCATCCAGACTTTCACTGCAATTTCACACAGAAAGCAAAAGCAGCAATCACTTTTTCTAATAAAACCAAGCTCTTGAATTCTACAAATATCTCCATTTTTCTTTCACCCCACAGATGCCATTTAAACCAGACTCAACACAGCATGAGCACAGATTTTTAGCACAAAGTAATTCCTGAAACATGAATCCTGAAACACCAACTGCAAACCTTTTGTCTGGACTGCACAAGACAGTGTTACTAACCTCCAGGAGAATTGATTGTAAGTCCAGAGAACAGCAATGGCACATTCTCATAGCTGAAGTGGAAAGTCATGGCCTGCCCAAAACACAAAGAACACCAAGATGAGCCTTAAGAGCTCATCCCAAGGAGCTCACAGCAAGGTGTAGCAATGGGGTTTGTATGAGAACAAGAACTCAGATCAGTTTATTTGGTCACCACCTAAACACCAAGAAACTCTCCAGCAGACACAAAAGAGACAGGGATGAGATGCTCCAGGCTGCAGTTCCCAGCTGCCTCAGCAGCCCTGGGCAGGAGGTCCTGCCCTTCACAGAACTCCAGGGAAGTGCCTTCTCCTTGCTTTTGAGCTCCTTTTCTCCTCAGCATCAGCAGCCATCAGGGACTGGGGATATCTCCATGGAACTCCTCCTTGCCTCCCTATCCCCTCAGGAACTGGGGTACAGGGCACTCTCCCTTCCCCACACTTGGACCTCGTCTGTATGATACAGGTAAGGGTTGTACAGGTGAGTCCTCTGCACTATGCCAGCAGTGTTGTCTCCCTATGAAATTTCCAATATCCTATGGGAAACAGAGGCCTAAAAGCACAGCTACACAAGGAGGTAAAGCCAGTCCACATCTGCCCTGGGTGAAAATAAGGGCTCCTGAGCCTGCACAATGAATGCTGTGGGAAGGGGACACATCAAAGATCCTCAGGTCAGCTGGAGGTGATACAAACTTCCCACCTGAGTAAATACAGCTTGGCATGTCTTGGGCACAGCTGCACACAGGATTTTCACATGGGAAGTCCTGACCAAGCAAGAGGAACTTCTCTTTGAACTTCCCTCATTGCTTAATTAAGGTTATTTGCTGAAGCTCAGAATTATGATTCATTTCAGATCCATAAGGATCAGCTCATTTCCCCCAGAGCAGAGATTACTGTAAAACACCTTTTACAGAGTACTTTTCATCTCTTCAATGAATTGAACATATTTACATTTAAAACAAAACCCACATAAATCAATGAGCCGCAGCTGAACCTGAGCCTGTTACTTGGTACCAGTGAGGAATGGGAAAACACACATTAAACGTGCTCAGTCTGTTATCTAACATGCTGTACCTATGTACTGCCTTCCCCGACAGATTCATTTGCAATATGAATTCAAAATCCTGTGCAATTACTCACAGTTTTCAGCTGCAGGGCAAGGCAGGGTCCTGTAACTATCCTGTAAACACTTGACATTTGTAAAGAAATGATATTTACATAGAAAGTAATGGCCCAGGGATGCCAATACTGAGCTGAGATGATGGGAAGAGATTCACAAGGAGAGCAGTGGCAGTGCTGGACTGAGAGCTCCACGTGGGCCATGCCCACCAAGGTTGTTCTGGTGCTCTCCTCTCCTGCTGTGACACTGGTTGCAATAGAAATAGAAGCAGAGATTCTTGGTTCTCTCCTCGGGCACAGAGCTGGCAAAAACTCCAACTGAAGCTTTGCAAAATCCACTCCTGAGAACACACTTACTTGATATGGAAATGTGCCCTCTCCCCACCTCCTTTTGAAATTTAACCATAAACAGACATATTTTAATAAACTGAAACTCATTCCAAAAGTGTTTAGGAAAGGGAGCAAAAGCTGAAAAAGTTCCTAGAACTGACTACACACAAACATTGATCCTCTGGCCATCTCCACAGAAACTTTGGCCAGGATCTCTGCAAAGCCTCAGTGATGCCAGAATGCACAAGTCTGAACCTGCTGGAATCAAAGTCAGCTGGAGCAGCAGGAATCAGGACCAATACAGCCTTAATGCCAGGATGGCAAACAGCCCTGGCAGTGCTGTGCTCCCCAAACCCAGTGTGCTCTGGGAGTTCAGGAGGGAAGGAACAGAGGGAGCTCAGCACAGCCCCTCACACTGCTGGGCAATCCTCTCAGGGCTGAGGGGCTCTCATTGCCAGCCTGGAGAACTCCATTCACTCATTTTCTGAAAGAAAACTCTTGCTTTGCATTTAGCTGGCTGTAGAGCAGACAGCAGGCTGGCTGCTGGAAAGGTTTTTGCAAGAAAAGACAATTTTGCCAAAGGATCTCCAGCTCTGAAATCCATTTCTTGCTCTGTGTCCCTCAGCTGCTCCTTCACTCCAGAAGACCCACAATGGGATCTGGTTTAACCTGGATGGATTCCTATCTTGCAGCTCAGGCTCATTTCCAGTTCTCAAGAGCACAGTCTTTAAGATGACAAGTTACTCTGAACCACACACAAGGAAAAGCTCTCTGGTAAATTCTTCTCCACTTACCATCATCATCATGTCGTGACCGTGTCCCGAGGCCGTGGTGGGGTGGTGATGCTCGGGAGGGTGTGACGTTGGCACCATGGAGCTGTTCATGTGGTGAGACATCTTGAGGACACAGAGATTCAGAAAGGCACATAGAAAAGTGGGACCCTGAAAAACAAACAAAAAATGAAGCCCTTTTCTAAACACAATGTGGTTTCTCTACTGCATAAGAAAATATTCCAAGCCACTGAGAAGTGCTGCCTGTGGAAGAGTCCTGGAGCTTCCTCATGGTCCTGCTCTGGCTACAGAGAGCACACAGCAGCACACTTTATACAAGGTGTGTCCCTCTGCAGCCTAATTTGGTTGAGATGGCACCTGGGGCAAGTGCTCAGCATAAAGGAACATTTCTTATCCACATGAGGAAAAAGACAGAGCCCCTTCCCAATTGCAGTCTTGCAAGGGGCAACAAAATCACAGGCACCACTTTAAATTGCATATACTAAAGGATCAGATCACAGGATTTCTCTTAATTGACAGCTATGCATTTTATTGGGAACAGTTTAACACAGAAATTGTGTTAGTTGGTACAAGACCTACTGCCAGGCAAAGGTCTGCAACTGCTACAGGCAATCCAATTTCATTTCCATGAGCTTTACATTGCCACATCTCCCCTCTAATCACATTACCCACAGTGAGAGAAACACTCAAGAGGCTGCCAGTCCCAATCCTTAATCTGATTATAACAAATCAGGGATGTCTGCACAAACTAAAAAAAAAAAATAAAAAAAATAAAAATACCCTCCATGGTTACCTGTGAGCATGGCTGCTGCATTCTGCCCCAGCACTGCCTGGGCTGGCAATTGCTGGTGGGAAATGAAAATCATCAGGTAGAAACAGCAGTGAGAGAGAAAATAACCTGGGAATACCTGAAAAGCACAGCATCTGTCCTGCTGGACCCTGCCTGGAATCCTCTGTACCCCCCCACTCCAGTCCTGCACTGAAGTAAAACCAAGGGAAATAAAAAGCAAAGTTCAGACACTTTTTCAAATTAAAGTTTAAAAAGAAAGGAGAGACAGACTTCCTTCCACATAAACCATCAGGAGAGATTACAAGTATGTTTTTTCAGATTTTTAAGCCAAAAGCATCGTGTTTGAACAGGTAGGCGTGGCTATATTTAGATTGAAGAGAGGAAATGAGACTCTAGAAGAGCTTTCTAAACTGAAAGTAGCAAATAAAACCCTGAAAGCGTTTTGGTGGAGTGGTGGAGCTGGCTCAGCATGTGACAGTGACCCTGTGCAAGGGACACTGCTGGCCCAGAACACCAGTGCCAGTGCAGCCCTGTGGAACATCCATGACAGGGGATATCCAGGGGCTTTGGGGTTAAATGAAAGTGAGCAATGAGAGGAATTAAAGATTTGGGGAAGGTAAGGAAACTAACTCCCCAGCAGTGCTGGGAAGGAACTCAAGAGAAAGACAGAAGTAACACCCAGCAGATATTGAAAGTAAAAAATGCAGGGAAGCACCAAGAAGCGACATCAGGAACCCATAGCTCAGATGTTGCATAGATGTTCTCATCTCTGTGCTGATGAAGTTTGTAGCCCATCTCTTATTTCATCAGACAACCTCACAATAATCCTCTGTGAAGTAGCTTGTCATGGAATCCAGTGGCACTGGCTAAAGCAGAATGAATTCTCTGTCCATATTTCTGCTAATATTTTTTAGCTCACTTTGTCCCTGATTTGTGCTGATTGTGTGTGAGACCAGAAAAATGTTTGTGGGGAGACAAAAAGGAGAGAGAACAATGCAAGCAGTGGCTCAGCTGATACAGAAAGACTTCATTCACAGAATGCCCAGTGTGATTTCCATATGGCACAGCTTGGATGATTATCCTGTTCCAGAGCTGAAACGTTCAGGCTCTAGAACTGCAGTCCCAAAGTACAAACACTTGGGGAAGGAATCCTCTGCCAAAACACACAAATTTCAAATTGTCTTTTGCATCAGGAAAGGAAGAAGAGCCCAAGTGCTTTACCCACAGGATCAAAGGTAAATGTGCTGAGAGGAAAGACGTAACACAAGAACTTCCCCTCTCCTGCAGCCAAAATCTCCTGGAATCACAGAACCATGGAATATCCTCAGCTGGGGGGGACCCACCAGGATCCCCCAGGGCAGCCCCTGTCCCTGCCCAGCCCCCCCAACAATCCCAGCCTGTCCATCCCTGGCAGCGCTGTCCAAACGCTCCTGGAGCTCTGGCAGCCTCGGGGCCGTGCCCATTCCCTGGGGAGCCTGGGCAGTGCCCAGCACCCTCTGGGGGAAGAACCTTGCCCTGATCTCCAGCCTGAGCCTGCCCTGGCCCAGCTCCAGCTGTTCCCTGGCTCCTGTCCCTGTCACAGGGAGCAGAGATTGGAGCTGCCCCTCTTCTCTCAGTTGACTGATCCATTGCTTTTCCTTTGAATACAACATCCTCACCAGCAACTACTGTCCAATGATTATTTATTCCTTTTAGGATTTCACATCCCTGCCAAGCTCAGCAGGTTCCAAAACACAGAAGCCCACAGAAGTCCACAGAAGCCCTGGCTGGTTACCAGATGAAAAACTGCCTTCATGGCTGGGCTGTGTCCAGCTTTTCACTCCTTTCCTTCTCACTGATCATCATTTGTCTGCAGAAAGGGAGAAACAGTGGATGTGTTCTCAGGATATTGACTCTGCAGGAACAAAGAACAGGTCAGGTGTTCAGGAGTGGCTGCCTGTGGCTGGGCAGGCCTTGGCACAGGTTACAAAGGGCAAGCTTGAACCTCACCTGGATAGAGTCTCACATGCCATCCCAGTGCTGCAACACCAAATCCAACCCCTTGCTGCAGTCACCCAACACTGAAGGACATTTTATGAGATCCTGAAAGGATGGGGCATTAACTAGCTTAAGAGGAAATAACCTCATCTGAGCCACTTCAGCTGTGTTTTGTGTCACTGAAGGTAACCAACAGTGGATAAATTTCTGTTTAAAGATAAATCAGTTCCAGTGGACAATCAGACTGATTTACAACTTAGGAGATCTCTATCTAAGCCTCGAGGTAAAAAACAATATGTAGGCCAGCAGCAGCAGATTAATGGGTGTGTAATATTTCAAATCCCTGGTTGGTTTGCACAGCTCCTAAGAAATAAGCTGACAGATGTGGAGTTCTGTGTGTCACAAGAAGGTGGGGCTTTCACAAGGCTGACTCCAGACCTGAAGGAAAAAAATCCTCCCCCCTAAAGTTTCCATTACTGTAAATTCTTTTAATAGGTTTAGCCTTGTACAAAGGCAGCCCTTCAGCAGGTATTTCTGCCTGAATGGGTGATTTGCTCTCTGGCTGCTGCCTGCTCCATGTGTTTGCACTGAGAGGGAGAGGCACTGGAGTGGATTCCTGAGCATGGAGCCCTGGAGAAGGATGTGCCCCAGCCCACGGCTGCATCAGGCTCAGGTAACTAAACACTGAAGGGAACAGACCCCAGGGTGTACCTGTCACAAGGGACACACGCACACAATAATTTTTTGTGCTCTGCTGTAACCTACTGCCTAAGAAAACAAACAGGGTGGAACAGGAGAGAGGAATGAGGAAATTCTCCTCCAGGGCTTCTTTCTTTCCCTCTCAGTGCTGTTACCCCAGGTGAGAGAAGCCACAGCCTCCATTTCACAACTCCTCAGATTTTTAAGGAAAACTGCAAGACTCAGAACTCCACATAGGATTTCTCTTCCTCTGAGCAGGACCTTAGGCAGGCCCTGCTCACACTGAGCTTTCTGTCCCAGCTCTGCAAACCAGGCTGGGGCAGGACAGTGCAGCCAGGAGCAGGATGTGACAGCAGCAAACTGGCAGCACCAGGACTCACCTCAGCCTCTACCAACACCAAACCAGTGCTGCCTCACCTCACACACACCAGGAGGCCACGTTTACAACTCCAGGGCACAGAGAAGGGGAGGACAGGCAGGAAGTGGCAGAGCACACACGAGTGCAGGTCAACGAGCTGGACCTGATGAGATGCTAAAGCCAGAGCAGTCTTTTCAAGCAGGTCTCAGCCAAAGATCACTGCCATTACACATAACCCCCTCCACAGCTTCCCAATCCATTGCTTCTGCTGTGTTCATCCAGAGTCCTGCAACTTCGTAGCAAAGCACAGCTTTTCCTGTGGCAAACACCCAAGGAAAATACACCTCTCAATGCAGAAACAGGACACACTATGGGAAGAATCTACCAGGCTCCCAGAAAATACTTTACAATCAGCTCAGAGTCAAACAGATCTTCCTTAAAGTCCCAAAGGGAATGAAGCCCCTTTCCAAATCAGAAGTCCAACAGGATTAACACTGGAGCCCTAAATCAATACCACTTACAGTACCAACTCTTCCCTTTTAAACAGTGCCTCATCTTTCCCAAACCAGCTCAGAAAGCCCAAGAAATGAGATTCCACTGGCTCTGCCCAAAAGGACCAGAGCCTTAAAAATCCCCTTTCAAGTGTCCTTTAGAGCAGTTATCTGTCCCACAGAGAGGGTGCTGCTGCAATAGCCAGCACAGGAACCCTCCCAACTCCTCTCAGCACAGCTGCACTGATTCGTACCCAACATCTCTCCACCAACAATTCTGATGGCAAGAACAGGGTCAGGAGGTCCCTCTGCGAGAAAGATTTGGCAATATTTACTAAGAATTAAAATCAAAGTTCCTAAGAGAAAGCCATGGGAAAATTATGAAAAATAGCAAGCTGGAGAAGTAAAGACCTCTTGTTTACATATCACATATGGCTCAGTGCTGCATGACACAAAGGAATGCTACAGAAAAAACACAGAAGGAATGGAAAAGGCACCCAGGAGTTCCTGGTGCTCTACTTACAGCAGTGCCCCTGGCAGACCCAGCTCCACTGGCTCCCAGCTTGTGGTCCCAAGGCCAATCCCTTTTTTGTTTAGCAGTGCTGTAAATGGAGTGGGAGGGGAGCAGAGCCTGCAGACACTGCAGCTCTGTTCACTGGCTCTGGCTGTGGGCTCCTCATCAGGAGACCTAAGCACTGCTTTTAGTTTATTCAGTTTCCTGGCAAACTTTTCTACTTTAACTGCTTCCTTTCCAAATGGGTGGACCTGTGATTCTTGCAGGATCCCAGGCAGAGCTCCAGAGCTGAGGGAAAAACCAATTCCACCTGTTCATGCTGCAGCAGCACCCAGCAATGACAGCCAGGGCCCCTGGGCCAAGCTGTAAAGATATACTTTAAATACACAGGGAACAAACACCACATTCTTCAGTAATGCAGCAGAACACGTGTTACAGATACACACTGCTGTTTCCCAGTGTGAAAATTCCCCTTGGAACTCTCCCAAGCAGCTTCAGCAACCCCAGGCTGGCACTGAGACACAGGGAGGGACTGTGCTGTGCCCAGCACACTTAATTGCACACCTCTGTTTTTCCCTTGCACAATTCCTGAAGAAGGAACTCTTAGAGCTATATTAAGAACTCAAGGAATGTTTTTGAGCTCACAGCAGAACTGTGGTTTGCCCTGGTACTGCCTCACCACCTTAAGAGTCTCATCCTAAAGCTTTTCCCAGAAATTTAACACTTCACGAAAGCTCTACACACCAGAAGGGGTTTGGATAAAGGAAAAGAGAAGGACACAGCTCAGGAGCTCCAACATACACTGAGAGTGAGGCTGTACAAATTTGGATTTCCTGGGGCTTGTCCCTGACCATGGAAGCTTGCTGGATTCAAACTGGATCAGCAGAGCCAAGCAGGAACACACAGTGTGGCACAGGGCACATCCTCCTACCTGGGAGCTGAGCTAGTCACAGCCACAGGTTTCAGAACTTCTGAAGCATGACAGGCACTCTGAAGGATGTCCAGCCAGAGATGCCAGAGGCTGCAGAGCAGGGAGTGGAGAATAATGGGCAAAAAAAGAGCTGAGCAAGGCTGCAGACAACATCTTGTGTTCAGATTCAAAAGGGGACAATGCTTGGGCAGCCTGTGACATGCCAGGGTGGAAGCAGTCAGCAGGGACAGGCAGCCAAGCTGAGAGCACCCAGCTCTCCCAGCTGGAATGAACAACACAGGCAAAGAATGGGCTTTTAAAATTATGTGCATGGTTTTCATGTTTTTTGAGGAAAGAAATCCACACAGATCTGATCCTCTGCCATCACCTCCACTGAGGATCCCAGCTGGAACCATCACAGCACAGTTGTGGATGCTGAAGGTAATGACAAAGTTTTGGCACATCAAAACCATTCTGCTGTCCATAAGCCATGCCCACAACTGATGGGATTTGCCCAGGCTGAGACAGACAATTATTAAGGTGGTGCTGACAAATCCCACAGGCAGGATGTGGGAGGAGAATTAAGCAAAACCTCATCACCCACACAGGGAGGTTTAGGGGTGATGCTCTGAGCCAGAGTTGAGCTCAGGTTCTCTGCAGCACAGGCAGATCACAGGCCTGGGGCCAACACTCACCCCCTGCAGTACATGCCCCTCCAAACACTCACCCTTCAGGCCTCCTGGCTAACAACATTTGCTGATTTTATTCTTGCCAAATCCTTGTGTTTCTTGTACCAATATGTTTGTCCCTCTCTTTACTGAGTTGCTGTGTCCCCGAGGCTCAGGCTGCCACCTCCACATGGAGCCATCACACAGCACCCAGACATGGCAAAAACCCCAAACAGTGCTCCAGCTCCAGACTATGCATTCCAGTTGGGATGCTGGCTCACACAAGCTTCCTGGAGCTGCACCACATCAACTGGCAGCTTGATGCAGTTACATGCATTAATTAATGTTTAATTCAAATGAAGATTAAAACAAGATGATGAAGTATCAGCATATGTTCAATCCTTAATGTCCCTGTCCTCTGCTCTGAATCAAAGCATCCCTCAGCTGTACAACTAAAGCAAAGCTGGTCACAGCCACTCAGCACAATCCCCATTACTTGAGGAGGGGCCAGAGCTCTTCCTCTCAGCATGGCTACAATAATGGCCCTTTGATGGAGTTTATTTTCATAGCAAACTTGTCTGGTCACCCTCTGTTAGAGGCTTCCCTAGAAGGGGACGGTCATTCCTAATCTCCCAGCTTCTGCAGACGCCTCAGGAAATCTGTAATCTTTGAACAAGAAGAAAAAATAACCCAGGACAGATTGTTCTTTACAGGACAATGCACTGAACTTTATTAAGTGAAGTACACACCATGTCATTACCCACAGGCCCAATGGAGTGAAAGGCAGCAGAAAACAATCCTGCAGAGCACAAAACCTCAGACTCTAAGCCTGCTAACATCAGGGGAAAGGCTGAGAAATGCTGGCAAGAGCTGTGTACAGGTGGCAAAATAATGGGGAGTCAGGCTGAGCCTCCCCTGTGGTCAAGCACCTTCCTCAGCCATACTGCAACTCCAGGAGCTGACAAAGCAGTCAAAGAAGGATCCTCGTGAGAAGTGTGGCAAAACCGAGCAGTCCTTGCCAGCCCTTTCCTGGCTGCAGACTCATTTCTGCACAGAAGTCTGAGGCAGCCCAGGTGCAAACACCTGGAACACACACAGAGCTTTGCATGGAGATCCAGGAGTGACCCTTACCTGTCTCCATCGAGCTGAGACCAGGCAGTTAGACCAGATGGTTCCTGAAGGTGCCTTCCAACTCACCATTCCTATCCTATTCCTATTCCTCTTCTATCCTACTCTACCCTACAACACCCTCTGCTTGTGCTGGCCACCTTCCAGCCTTTGCCTTGGTAAGATCACAGGTGAGATCACTTCCACCATGACCACAGGAACTTTTAGCAAGAGGTGACAGAACCAACACTGTCACACCTCAGTTTGTCTCTGTCCCTCACAAATCCAAAGTCAGCAATGTAGGGGTAGAAACTCCTCTCATCTACAAAGGAATCCCACACACATTCCTACACACCCCATGAACATTACGTTTTCCTTTGAAAGAAGTGCTGTAAACTCAGACTAATCCATGCCTCCAACTGTTGGGCCAAATCTTGGGGTCCCCACGTGCACGTGCTCTCCAGGGCACCCCACTCTTGGCAGGACACGAGACAGCACCATCTCTTCAGCACATCAGCACAGCTCCTTGCCCTCTGCTGTGGTGACAATGGTTTGGAAGGTGCACACCAGGCTTTGGGGCTCAGAGTACAGCATTGGGTACATGTGACTGGATCCTTCTCATGCCTTTGCAAATCCAACACACTCCTTGCTCTGCCCAATGCAAAACAGTAGGAAGGGCATGACACCAGGAATTCTACTGGGATTGGGTCTGGCAGCTGCTGTGAAAGCCACGGGGTGCAGGCCTGCAAAACAGTCTGTTTGGCAGATGTTGCTCAGAGCACATCTGTCACAGAAGCCTGGCTCCAGGGAAGGAGTTTTGGGAGACAGAGAGATGCTGGAGGCTGTCACAAGGCTGAGGACACTTATCCACAAAAGGGACTCTTACTCACACAAAGGACAGCCAAGCAGCACACAGCAAACTCATTTTGGAGGAACTGACGTCAAGAGTGCTATGACCTGAAGTTGTCAGCAACAACCTGCTCCCATTCTGATAAAACACGAATACTTTCCACCTGCATGAACCCAGATTAAGCTGAAGTCCCCAGTGGGACACTTTCCAAGGATCAGAGCACATTCCAGCCTTGGCTGTCTTGAACAACCCCAGCCAGGGACTATAATAAGCCAAGCAAATCCAAAGTGGAGCTCAGAGAAGAAAGCAAAGCTCACTTAGCCTGGAGTCGCCCACATGCTGACCAGGAGCAGAGGGCCAGGAACAGACATGTCAACCACAAGCTGCTTTTATTGCCAATAAATGCCAATGAAGATTGTATTCACAAAGGGGAGCTGCTACATCAGCAGTTACTGAAGAGGAATAGTGACAAGGTGGTGCCAATTAAAAGGTGATTGGCACCTCTTCCATACTTCAGTTTCTCTTTTCATCCACCACAAAACTCTCCCCTTTTCCATGTTACTGCTCCAAGAGAACAGCCCCCAGCTCCAGCCATCTCTGCCTTCTGGGCAAAACCAGCAAGGACACCAATGTCCCCTGGGATGTCAAAGCCAGAGCTCATCCATTCTGCTCTAGGCTCTGGCTCCTGCACTCAGGAGTGCCTTGTCCTGCTCAAGCCCACCAAGGGCACAATTTCTGTACATGGACAGCATTTTCCACTCCATTTTCATTTCCTCCACCACCAGCCTTTTGGATTCCTTATTTGCCCCATGCTGTTCCTTGCTCCCCTTTCTGTCTGGGTGGATGAGGCAGGTGTCCCCCTTTATGGCACACAAGAGCACAGACATTTCTGGAAAGTGGCAGGACTGAGGCACCTCAGGACATGCAAGAGCTGAGGAGTGACTGCCATTCCCACAGCCCCCAAAGCAGAGGAGATGCTGTACCAAAGCTGACTGTGATTCTGTCATCTGGAGAGAACAGCACAGCACCAGAGATACCGAAACTGGCACAGGATGCCACGTTACAATTCCTTTATGAAACATCCTGGATAAAATGCACGGCAGACACCAAAATTCCTTCTAGCCTATGCCAGCACGAACTCAGAGCTAGAACTGACAAGTTTCCATCAAAGGCAACCTCCAGGAGGCATCTACAGAAGCACTTGAGCACTTCTGTGCACATCAGAGCCTTCTGAAGCAATGAGCCCAGGTCTGCAGACCAGCAGGCCACACCATCACCTTCACCTCTCTTCCTCACATCATCGGGGCATGACAGGAACACAGGAACACAAATCCAAGTCACAGAGTCCCCAGGATTCAACAGCCAAGGAGGAGAAAGCTGGCAGGAAGGGAGGAAGTTTAGGCAGACATAAGGCAGAATGGCTCAAAGGCCAGGGGAGTAAGAACTGTGTTGAGATGGACAAGCAGGACAGTGGGTGGTGCTCAGCCAGGAGCCACCTGGAAACCTCCTGCTAAAAACTCTCAGCATTCACTGGTCAGCCGAGGACAGCCAAGGATCCTGAGCTGTGAGGAGACACAAAAGCAGGCCCATGTGACCCATATCTCCAAGATTACGTAATTCCTGAATAAACAGATACTTCCTTATCCTCAGTGGTGGGTTTTGCCCAGATGTTACACAACCAAACACAGGAATGGTGACCAGGGAGATGTGATCCATATGGCCAGAGAGCAGGAACCATCCTGCTGCCTCAGGGGAGGCTGAGAGCAAATGGGACAGAGTCCTGAGCCCTGTGGCTCTTCAAAAGCTTTTTAATATAAAAATATATTAATATTTGGAACTCCATCTTGCAAGATGTGTATTCTGTAAGATTAGACAACTTCTGCTTCCTTAGAAAAACCAAGCCCAGTGGGGAATTTCACTTCCTATTTCATGTGCCCTACTCAAGAACAGTTTCTAGCATGTATTCCTCTGCCTATAACAGGCACTTTTTAAATGAAGGGAGAAGTTTTCTCTTCAAATGAAGAAAAAAAGAAACAAACTTCAAAGTTTGCATACAAGGTTTATTTATCATGCTCACTAATTCAGCATCCAGATTCCTGCACATGCAACACCACCTGCACCACTTGTAGGTATGGAAAGGAGCCTGCCTCCCACAAAAATGTATCTGTCCACAGGGTAAGGACACAGATTCTTGTCTGTGGCTGTTCAGTGGCCACATGCAGAAGCATTCCATCTCTAAGGAATGATAGATATGTCAGGATACAAGACAGGGAACTATTTGCAAGTTAATCCTGATAAACCATTGCTCCATGGTTTGCTGGAGTGGGAAGGACACAGCAGGCCACACAGCATAAACAGCTCTGACCAGATTGACTTTATGGTGTCTTCAAGCCCTAAATCCTGTAAAACTGTAAAATAATCTCAGGAGACACAAAATGAAAGCAGAGTCAAAAAGTGCATTCCCAAGAAAGGAAGCACAAGTTTCCTCAGAGCCAAAAGTGACTCAGTGTATCCCAAAAGTGCATCAGTGGGCCTTTAATACAGGTGAAGGATTACAGATGTTATCTGTTATTACCTCTTACAGACCTTATCTTGCAACAGCATAAATACCTTTGTCCCATGCAGGTAAAATTAAACCTGAGGGTAATAAATGGATGGCACTGGTTTATTAGAGGTCTCATAAAAGGGAGTCCAGCACACGTGATCCACAGGAGATTCCCACATCTTACCCTACTTGCCCATTTCACACGGCTCATTTTCCTTCTCTGGCTGCTTTTCAACATTATAATCAGACTTAACCCAGAAAAGGCAACACTTGCAAAAGTTCTGAACTGACTTTCAGGTGTTTTGAGAATGTGAATAACAGGAAAACCACACTCCAAAACTCCTGGTTAATTTTTAGGAGTCCATTGCACACGTATGATGTGAGACACAGTGGTTTGAGCAATTCACACACGTTTTCCCATGTCCAGTACAGCCAGGCACACATTACCTTGTACCACATGGGAAAGTGTCCTTGCAGAGCAATTCCACTGCACTCCTTTCTTTTCATATTTAAGCAGTAGTTTGCCTGTAATTACCCCTCAGAAGCGTGTCCATGTGCAGACACAGCATTTTAAGGTGGCCACTGAACCATTCCCCTTCCCTGGAGCTGCCACGTTCCACCTGTGTCAAACATTGCCTCAACAGCCACAAGCTGATGTCAGCTCCTGCTGGGATACCCTGGCATGTCCAGCTCCTGCTCTGGCCTGTCAGGCTCACCTTGGAAATGCAGGCTTCAATCAAAGACCTAAGAGTTCACAAGACTGACTTTTCAAAAAATACCTTTTCTTGCAGAGGAGAAATGGATGTGTTCATTTCATTTTGCAGCACCTCAACACAAAAACCCGTTCTACCACAGCCAAGAATCAGATTGTTTTGAGAAGCCTCAAGCTGCTCATGGGCAAAATACAAGGTAGAACTCAGGTCACCCTTGGCAAAATCCATTCCAGTGGGTTTTTAATTAAGCCCAGGAAGTCAATCTCTGTTTTGGCAGATGGTTAAGGCCAAATGTCCATCACCAGAGGCACCTTCCTACTCTTGATCCATGATCTTGGCAAACAGCAAACGGATGCACAGTGATACATAAACAGCTTCCAGGTAGTAATGCAAATACTTGTAGGGGTTCAGAGAACAAATTCATAGCCCCAATCCATGGACCAGAGCATTCTCCTTTTGAAGATGCAACTGAACTACTGGAAGTATTATTGAAATTACTGAGTCACTGAAAATACAATCTCAGCAAATTAGAAGATCTCCAGTATGAAGAAGAGGAAAAGAGCAATCAACTCAACTCTCTAGAAAGGAACTGTCTTTGGAAGAGCCTTGGCCTCGTGACACTCTTCTGACAGGAGGAGCCATGACTGTAGGGCATGGAAAGCCAGAACAAGAGCCATCAACAATTTTTCCATGAGTGACAAAAAAACACCTTGGGAAAGAGCTCTGAATGCTGGCTTTTTCATCATTTTCAAACCCCTGGACAGCCAGAGAGTTGCTAATCCAAAGCAGAAATGATTCAGGGGTGAAAAATGCTGAGTACTTACTCTTCCAGAGAGAGCTTTTCCATCTACTGACTCCAGCAGAGCCTTTTTCTCCAGAGAGGCAGTAAGTCTGAGACTGATCAAAGTTTCTCAACCCTCACATAATGCTGACAAGCACATCATTATCTCTATCAAAGGCTAATCATTAACTACTGCTCAGATTAGCTTAGGACCAGACCAAGCACTGGGATGCTCACACAGGGATCCACAGAGCAGCAAAAGCAGTTCCTGAGTGTCCCTCACGAGATCTTTGCACAAGTGCCAAGAGATTTTAGAACTCTCTGATCTGATTAAGTGCATTGCAGAGATTACTTTCCAATACATTAACTGAAACACATTTCCAACATTCATATCTCTATTAGATAAATTAGTGGTTTGCTTGCTTCTGGATATAACAAAGCAAGCTTAGTTTATTTTACTATTTAAGTATTTTAGTATTCGAACTAATAAAGTTTTGAATACTTATAAAGAGAGAGAGCAGGCTTAGATAAGATTTTAGGAAGAAATTGCTCCCTGGCAGGGTGGACAGGCCCTGGCACAGGGTGCCCAGAGCAGCTGTGGCTGCCCCTGGATCCCTGGCAGTGCCCAAGGCCAGGTTGGACATTGGGGCTTGGAGCAGCCTGGGACAGTGGGAGGTGTCCCTGCCATGGCAGGGGGTGGAACAAGATGAGCTTTAGGGTCCCTTCTACCCTAAATCACCCTGCGACTCTATCTGCCCCAGAATGAAGAAATGTGATGTTTTCAAAGCTATCAGCCAGTTTTCAGGAGTACTGGGAAGTGAGAATAAAATAACAAGGCAGATAAATCATCACTTGTGGAGAAATTCTTCAACACTGTGTCCAGGACAAACCCTGTCAGGATAACTGGCTCTGGGACCTCTCTGCTTGGAAAGCTGGAGCCAACAATTGCTATGAAATAAAAAAAAGGGACAAAGCAGAAAAAGTGCAAGAACAGCTGTGCTGTGCCCTGCAACACAAGGGGCCTCGTGGTGGGGGCTGTAGTTTCAAGCAAGATCAGAAGCAAGAGTTACACAAAACGGGATCAACTGACAGGCAGTGCACATGATCGTGCTGTGATGTCCTGGAGGGTTTTAGTAGAGGAATTCAGAAAATTAAGGAAAGTCAGGCTGCTGCCAAGTGGTTTTTTAAATTAGAAGCAAAATAATCAGAGTCAAGTGCATTAGGCTTTACCACCTATACAGAAGGATATCCTACAGACTGCTCTGTGCCTTTTATTAAAAGAGAACAAAAAGGGCTTTACAAGTATAACCAAGCCGGTAACAGGAACATGAGGGCAGCTGTGGAACTCCCAACTTCGTTTGTAGCTGTTCAGGTTTCAGCCTGACAGTATCTATAACATGCTCCTCCAGCACACTTCAGCCTCACCTGACACCACCTTAAACACTCAAGTTGAACACATCCTCATGAGATAACGTCTCACCCCAAGTTAATGAAGGGCATCAAAGCCAATGGTAACTTGATTTTTATAAAACCCTCCTGGCAGAGAACCCAGAAATTGTGACTCAGCCTCTTGTCAAATCCATCAGAGCAGGAGCTCAGACAAACAAAGGAGGCAAGAAAACCAGACCAACACTGATTGCATTTCACTTGCACAGTATCCCGAGGCTGGGTGTGCTCCTCGGGCCCTTGTGCTCCCACTTCCCTTATCACTTTGATGTGCAAGGGCTGATCTACCCATCGGAAATGCCCTCCCACTGATGGCAGCACTTCCCGAGGGCTGCACGGCAGTGAACTGGGATGGCTCCTACTGGGAGCACTGCCTTTGAGCCTGCTCCACGTTTGTTAGTGTTTTTCCTTCCCAATTAAAAGAGGCGAGCTTGGAAACGCAGTCCGGCTGTGCCAATGAGCCGTTTGAACGCCTTTGGGGGCAGGGAAGGTTCACAGTGACCAATGGGATCCCTGGCTCCCAGGGCAGCCAGAGTGGCACGAGCCGCTGCCACTGTCCCACCATTGCCCCACTGCACTCTGAGTGCAGCCACCAATTACAGACATCACACAAGGCTGGGTCACAGGCATGAGCCTCTCCCTAAGAGCTGGATCCCTTTCCAGGAGCTGCTTTTCCCAGCTCTCTGGAGCAGGCCAGCCAGTCTGCTCACAGCATTAGCTCAGATGAGCACTGCACCTCATAGGTGGCCTCAGAGAACTTCTTAATCCTACACAGCCAAGTCCAATTCTCTCCAATGTGAAAAAAGCCTCAAAGTACATTTGCCAGGCACTCCTTGCCCATACAGATGCAGTGTTTAAGCAAAAAAAAAACCGGCCAAGACTGCCAAGGTTCCCCTTATCCAGGTTAGTCAAAAGATCAGCTAAATATATCACAAAGCTCATATTCCAAGCTCCTGTACCTTCATCAGAGGAATGAGATCTGAATCCGTGATAACTAATGAGTAAGTGTGGGAAAAGAAGGTTTATGGAAGTTGAAGTGGCTCTCCCACAGTCTCAGGAGAGCTTGGGGCACTCACTGTGAGTTCCATGCCAGAACTCCTTCATTCTGTTCCCAGTTTTCTCCCAACTTCTCAGGATTCGTATCAGCACATGCTGAACAATTAGTGAGAACAGAAGAGCCTCAATCACTTGCAGAATTTGGCCTGTGCTCTAGAACTACCATGGACTGCTCTAGTCATTTAGATAAATTGAAAAGATTTTATGTTTGTACAACTTCTTTAGCAGATGATAAATGACATTTACATCTGTGACCCAGCAAATGTGAGACTTTTCTAAGATTATATCCACAGAGGAAAAGAGCAGGAACCAAAGCCATTGTTCTGGCTGTAATCACAGTTGCTGAAGTGCCACTGGAAATCAGCTGGAGACCCTCGTAGACATGAACTGATAACACAGGGAAGAAAAGACAAGGGGAAATGACATTAAAAACTATAAAAATAAAAAAAGAAAACTAAAAAAGAGCTATTTCATCACAACCCCCCACTTCTAGACTGACTTCTAAACCAGGAAAGTCTAATTCTAGGGCCAACAAATGAAAGGCTTTACAAAGTACAACAAAATAGGATTTAATTTGTTTACAATAACTAGTCCCATTATCCTCTGCATTAGCAGATTCCAGCTTTCAGATGAAAAAAAGGTTAATGAAAAAATCACTGGCATCGTGTTCTCCAGGACCTGATTGGGAACATTGCCAGGAAATTAGATTGAAACAAAAGGCAATGGAGTAGATTAACTAAGATTGGATTTTCTAGAGAAAAACAACATAAACTAGATTGAGTCTTTTTCATCCTTCCCTAAGAAAAGACTGCCAAGACTCCCAGTGATTGCCACAAGTGGCAGACTTGTGGAGAAGTTCATGCTGGCAATGTGCTTCAGCTCAACTTCCCAAAATTCTGCTGCAGGCTAACTTTCAGGTGACCTTGAGGCCAGGGCAGGGAAGGCAGCTCTGCAGAGCCATGACAGCTTTCTGTTGGGTAGAAGGGTCTTCATTACCAAAGAGAGAAACTAAGGAGGAAAGGAGAAAATAGTTCATTTTAGCCAAAAGAACAAAAAGTTCTGTCTTCTCTTGGACCAAATGTCTGACTGGAAAACAAGTGAGCTGATAGGAAACTCCTCAGGGCCCTGCTCAAAACTCACTGGGTGAACATGTTGTCATTTACATCTAACATAAAACTGCAGAATATTATTCTCAACGCCCTCCCTTCTCAGGCATTAAGCTTTTCTTCAGGGATAGTGTCTCACTAATCCAAATATTGAAGCTGCATTGTGAAGGGAGAAGTGAAGTGAAAAATCCCCTCAAAACTCTTTCCAAAACAAAAACACTAATAACAACCCCACAAAACTTGTCCCTGTACCACTGCAAGTCTGAGGCAGTGGCAGGGATACCTTTAAAATTAAAAAGCAAATATGCAAAAGTGACTTGGAAAGGTGATTTAATTTCTCCTCTGTACTGGCAGAAATTATCCTAATTCTCATCTTCGTTAACAACCTGGCCTAGATGAGAAATCTGATATGAAATGAAAAGCAGCCAAGTCTCAGTAGGAAACGGTTGTACAAAATTCCTCCATTCTCAACACAAAGTTGTGTGGGAGCTTGCAGCTCCTGCCAGTTCTTATATTTTCAGTGTTTGATTTTGGGGAGGGGAGGACAGCAGAAGCAAAAACGTTCTTATTGCAACAATTTTTGTGTTTGTAGCAAAAAGCATCACTTTGATTTTGTATTGTACAGCAGATAAGTCACAGCTTCACCAACAAATCCTTAGTTACAAAAGCAATCTTCAATTAAACAGCAACATTCACACATTATTCCCAGTGCCCCCTTCTTAATGAAGGATGGGAAAAATAATGCAGAGTCCAAAGCCTGATGAAAGCCTCAGGAAACATTACGTCATAAATGACAGGATTTGGGATCATTAACTTGAATCCTATAAGATGCCATATTGTTACTCATGAAAAGTCCTGCAAAAGCTTTACTGACCTCAGGCTCAAGCAGAGGCAAGTTAAGATCAAACAGACTGAAAATCAACTTAATAAACGCTTGTGAGGAGTGTTTCATCCACCTGGACACAAAAAGCAGGACTAGTAAGCATTCTGGAGCTTGGAATTCGAGCACAAACAGGCAGAATTGGCCTCTGCCTGGGAATTGTGTGCAACCACAAGCCCATTGCACACTCAAATACGGATGAGGGCTATGAACAAAGCTCAAATTAAAAAAGGACAAGTGGCTAAGATGTGATGCTTGCTGAGTGGTGCAAGATATGCTGCTACAGCCTCTTCCTCACCACACTGGCATTAAAACTGGCCAGTGTCAGTGAATCCCAGTGAAAAAAAAAAATAGGAAATACATACAGGTGTAACTCTGGGCTAAGAAGATGGTGAAGGGTCTGAAAGGGCCACACGAGGAGCAGTTGAGGGCCCTGGGATTGTTCATCCTGAAAGGGAAACTGAGCTCAGAACTCAGCAGGGGTTGCAGCTCTGCTCTGTCCTGAGGGAATGGCCTCAAGTTATCCCAGGGCAGGCTCAGGCTGGAGCTCAGGGCAAGGTTCTTCCCCCAGAGGGTGCTGGGCACTGCCCAGGCTCCCCAGGGAATGGGCACGGCCCCGAGGCTGCCAGAGCTCCAGGAGCGTTTGGACAGCGCTGCCAGGGATGGACAGGCTGGGATTGTTGGGGGGTCTGGGCAGGGACAGGGGCTGCCCTGGGGGATCCTGGTGGGTCCTTTCCAATTCAGGATATTCGTGATCCCCATACCTAAAAAACCTAAACTGAAGTGCCACGCCAGGACTTATCCACATGGGTCTTCACCACGTAAAAAACAAAAACAACGTTAACAACCAACCTGACAGAAATACAAGAGCCAAAGCAACAAACTATCTTCATCCAAGAGACCACATTTCACATTGGGAGGAAGTTCATGCTCACCTGCCTTACCAAGGTTGGAACAATTTCCTCCCACCAGAAATCTACACTAAATTATTGTGGGTTTTTTTGCTTTGTTTTTCAAAAGCAGTAAAATTCTGACCCTTTCCAAGTTTCATTCTAAATTCATCACACGTTCTGCAATATAAAAGCTGCTTAACATTCCCTTTTATCTTCTCCCTTTAGAAGTGGAATCAATGATATCTCAATCATTGCAATAAACTCCTGTATTACTGCAAACTCAGGTCCACAACAGACCTGGCAACCTTCCGCTCAGATTCAAACATCCAGTCAGTAGCTGACAGTACAAATTTCCAACCAGTGCCAGCAAATACCCAAAGCCAGGAAATATCAGCCCTTATTGCAATTCTGACCTCCCGCACATTGTTTTTCTGCATTTCAACATTATTTGTATCTAAGGTGAAATCAAAGCCAGGTAGTCTCACAAACCACATAAAGAAAAAACAAGGGGGAAAAACACAGAAAAGCCACAACACGCCACAAAAAACTCATTAAACAAACCAAGAGAAAGGTGTATTTCTCAAGGTACTAGGCCAACGTGGAAAACTGCTTCAGAGGGGCGGCTCAGACGTTTATCCGCGCAAGAACTATTCCGATGTTTAAGAACACAGTGCAGTGCTGCTGTCCCTGGGTAGCTCAGAGAGCCGAACCTGGAGCACAGCAGTGCCCGGGTGTCCCCAACCTTCCCTACCGAGCCCCACGGACCCACAGGGTCCCCAGCAGAGCCATGCGGGCCCTCAGGCTCAGCCCGGAGCCCCGGCGGGTCACGGCTCCCTCACGGCAAGGGCAGCGCGGCGGCCGCGGGGCCCGGCTGTCACCTTGGGAACCGCAGGGCCGGGCCGGGCACCTCTCCCGGAGCGCGGGGAGCGCTGCCTGCACCCACAGCGAGCTGGTCCCGCACCTCCACCACCCCCACGTCCCAGGGCTGCCCATCCCTTCGGCGCGCCCCGTCGCCCCCGGCCCGAGGTCGCACATCCCGGCCTGAGGGGAGGGGGGGCGGCCATGAGGCCCCACAGGCGGAATGGGGGGGGGCGCGGGGGGCACGAGCCCACTCTCCCCCCCGGAGCGCGCCCGTCACTCACCGCGCGACCGCCACGAGCCGCGGCCTTCGCTCCGCCCCCGCGGCCAAGCCCCGCCCCCTCCGGGCCCCCATAACCCCACCCCTACCGGCAACCCGCAAGGTCCCGCCCCCCGCCGTGCCCCTAAGCCCCGCCCCCTTGACGTGTCCATGCAGGCCCCGCCCCTCAGTCTGGTTAAGCCGCGCCCCCGCGGTGCCACTGGAGCCCCGCCCCGTGACGTCACGCTCCCGCCCCGCGCCGTGCCGTGCCGGTGCCGCCGGGCCGTGAAGCGCCGCCGCCTCCCGCCCGTCCTCGCCCCGGCGGTCGCTGGCGATGTTTGCGGCGGCGGAGGAGGACGACGCCGATTTCCTGTCCCCGGCCAGCGGGTGAGCGCCGGGGGCGCGGCGGTACCCCCTGCCCGCCGCCGGGAGGGCGCGGCGGCCCGGACAGGCCGCGGGGCCGTGGCCCCGGTGAAGGCCCGCGGCGGTGAGGGCCGGGCAGGCCGCCCCTGTGCATCGGGCCCGGGGCTGTGCTCCTGTGAGCGAGGGTGCCGCCGGGGCAGTGCCCGCTCCTGTCCCGCCGCGGGAGCGGTGTAGGGACAGCCCGAGAAGGGTCCGGCTGCCGGCGGGGCTCGGTGCGGGCCCGCTGTGCCCGGGGCACGGGGTCTGGGGTTTGGGATCCTACCTGGGGACCCGCCGGACCCCGCTTTGCTCGGGGACCCCTCCCGCCCGGGGAGGCGGGGCCGCTCCGGGGTCTTCAGGGCAGAGAACTCGGTGTTTCCACTGGAATAAGGAGTGGGTGGGAAGTCCTGGAAGTGCCGCTCCGGGGCTGCTCAGCCAGCGCTGGCTCCTCCCAGGCTGTTCACCAGGCTCCGCTTGGATCGTGTCTGTGTGGAGCACATCCAGGGTTTTGTATCGCTGACTTGTTGCCGCTCCAAGAGCTGCTATTCCAGCTCTGTGCACTCCCCACCCCCTTCCAAGAGCTTCTCTTTAGCAGCTCTTATAAACTAATCCTCTCTATATAGAAAACTTATATTTTTAAAGGAGATTCACTGTCAGTGGTGTCATCCTTTGTTTGAATTATTCCCTTGCCCTGTGGTATCAGGAATAGGTTGAGTGTAACTGGCCTTGAAGCAATGAAATTGCAAACAATGTCTCCTGAAGGAATAACCTCCAGCACTGAACCCTCTGCCCTTAGCTGGGAGAGCTTCTTTCATTTTAAAACTTCATGGGAGAATGTGTTTCCTGGACATTTAAAGAGAAAAAACTCCAGGAGCTGAATGGTGGTTTCTCTGTCACACATTATTTTGGGTATTGTAAGAATCAGCTATTTTAAGTGAAGCTAGTTTTAGTCATTGCTTCAAAGTAACTTCTTTTTTTTGTATAGTTTCAGTTCTTATACTTCCAGTCGATTTTTGAGGAAATGAAACATAATTGTACCATTTTCCCAACCTCTGCATATACAAGTTCTGCCTATTCAAAATTAAATGGTCAATGCCATAAAGCAGCTTAACCTGCAGCCCTTTGTTTACTTCTAAAGTGATGGTAAACACTTTGTATGTGATATAACTTCTGGTTAAGGGTGTTCATTAGGTGTAATGACTGTTAAATAAGGTTAAATGGTTTTATTTCCCTTTCTAGAGCCAGATTAGCCTCTCTCTTTGGCCTGGATCAAACAGTCTCAAGCCAGGGAAATGAATTCTTTCAGTTCACTGCACCAAAGCAGCCCAAGAAGGGTCAGACAGCAGCAGGTGAGTAACTGGGGTTGAGAGTGGAGAACACACTCAGCAGGAAATGTGTGTGGGAAGAACCAGAACCTTTGTGAAGAGCAGCAGAGCAAATAATTCCCTGAGCTTTCCTCAGAGCTGTTGTCCTCCAGTGCCCTCCTACACCTGGATTTTCAACCGGCCTTGGGTGACTTTAGAATGCATCTCCTTGTTTCTTTGTGATTTCCTACTGGAAATTATTTTTCCTTGAGGGAAGGAGCATGTCATGGTGGTGCCAGCAGCCAGTCCTGTGCCTCTGACAGCTGTCCCTGATCTGTATCCCCACAGGCCAGGCCCAGAAGGCTCCAGTGGCCCCGGCAGCCTCAGGAGCCCCCTCGGTGCTGGTGGCCACCGCCGTGCTCGCCTATCGATAGTAAGTGACTTCTGCAGCCTGGTGCACTCTGTGTCCCTAATCCTAGAGGGGAGATATTTCTGGAGAAATGGGAAGAGAGTTGTTTTCAGCCATATCTGCATGGTGGAAACGTTGCAAGGCAATGGAAGTTTCTGCTCAGGAACAGTTTTCAGTTGCTGCGCTGCAGCTCCGGGTGAGGCAGTTGTGGGATAAAGAGCAGGTTGTGGGTTTGGCTGTGGCTGGGAGCTGTGTCCTGGCTGCTGGGCTGACATGTGCATTGCTTCAGGAGGCTCTGGTAGTGGCTTGTGTTTCTTGCATTTGAGAATTGAGGCATGAACAGAGTGAGAGCACTAAAACTGTTTGATGCTGCCATCATGGAAAAACGCTTTTGCCTTGTATCTGTGAGAGCAGTTTTCAACTCACTCCACAATGTGTGCTCTTGCCTGTGGGCAAGCAGGAATGTCTCTAAGCTAAGCAAGGCTGCCTGACATTTTATATCTGAGGAAAGGGATCTGAACTCTAAATAATTTTAAGTTAGGGACAGTTTTGCAGCTGAATGCCTCCCTTTTCTTCCAGTACAAATGGGCAGTACTTGAAGCAAGGCAAGTATGGAGCAGCTGTAGTGGGGAACCACACTGCCAAAGAGGTGAGAGACACTTCCTTCCCAACTCTGCCATGCTAAAGGCTCACTGGTATGAGATGATGTTTCTGTGAGCTTTCCAGGTGTTTTGCTTTTGATGTTGTTATCCTGCTGCCTTTCTGCCTCCTTGGGGCTCAGCCACCCACCTTGGTGACATCTTTCTTTCCTGAAGTCCATGAGTTTGTAAGATCTCTTACAACTCGTGCCTGAACTAGTTTGCAGTTTTTTTGAAAGTCACTTTGGTATTTATTCAGAATGTCCTTGACAACTGGATCACATATTTGTGCACATGGAAATGGATACAAAGGAAAATTCTGTCCAGCAGTACAGAGATGCTTTGCTTAAGTTTTGTTCTTTTGGTATCAAAACCATCTTTCCTCCCCAAGTGTTCTTTGAAGAACACAGAACTGAGGTGCCCAGTAAATTGGTGTGTTTGAAAGCTGCTTTGAAAACTCTCACCCGTCCCTGGTGTTGGTATTTGTGGTGCTTCATATCCCTCGTTCTTGTCTCACTAAGTTGCTTCTGCTTTGGCAAGAACAAAATAAATCTTAGTTTGGTCACTGAGTCAGTGATCTGGGAAGTGTTGAGCTGTGTTGTTCTGGGGGAGCTGGGGAGGACAGGGAGTGCAGAAGGAATCTGAACCAGCTTTCCTCAGGCTGCCTGTGTGGTATCACATCCAACTGGGAGCACTCACTAGGTCCCTCCCGGTTCACCTCTGAGCTGTGTCCAGTGCAGGTGCACAAAAGAAAACACATTTCCTTAATAGATTATGTTTAGTAGAGCCAAATATGTCAATAAATCTCATATCTGTGTTGTTTAGTACTTGGAAAGCTCCCTTCAGCTCTGTCTCTGACAATAAGCTTATGCAAAGATAAAAAATTACACACACAAACTTCTTCAGGTTGGATATTAAAGAAAATGTCTTTCCCAAAAGAGTGATCAGGGCCTGGAACAGCTGCCCAGGGCAGTGGTGGAGTCCCCATCCAGAAGAGGTTTAAAAAACATGTGGATGTAGCACTTGGGGATATGGGTCAGTGGTGACCTTGGCAGTGGTGGGGAATGATCTTGGATGTTGCTTCCAACCTGAATGACTCTGGGATAGTTTGATGCCATGTGTGGTGAGTTCTATATCTGGAGGGGTTAGTGCAACATCTTTTTCCACTGTAACTGTGAAAAATGTGGAATTAGTTAAAGCATGTTGCTTATTCTAAAATAATGAGTTTGACTTGCTTGGTTGCTGCAGCTAAATAAAACTCTTTGAGAATAAACCAGTTTTAATAAGTGCCACAAAACAGTGTTAAGTATTTTTGCTGTGGTATATTTGACAACTAAATACTGAGCCTTAGGCTATGTGTGTGACAAAGCACCTTAGAACTGAAGATGTTTTGAGTTCCTGTTTTTGTTCTTTTTTTCTTGTCTAATTCCTTGTGGAATCCAGTACAGGATCCTCCTTTACATCAGTCAGCAGCAACAGATCACCTCTGCAAGGATCCACCCAGGCTTCGTGCTCACGGTGAGACTCTGGCCTAGAGAAGCATTTTTTGATCAGAGCAAACACAAGATTGGCTCTAAAATCCTCCCTTAAGCCTTGGTTTCTAACCTTTGAGATCAAACATCTGAGTGACAGAGCAGGAGGTGTCCCAGTGTGACAGTTCTTCTCCTCATATATTGCACAAGAGGCTGTGACAGCTCCTTTTGGCAGAGCACTTCCTCAGGAGATTTCCAAACCAAGGCTCCTGTAGGAGGTAAATTATTACCTGTGCTCACAGAGGTGTTTGGGGTTTGCAGCCCTGTAATGGATAAAAACAGCAAAATTCCTTTTGCTGAGAATTTCTAGTTAAGTGTCTGGGAGAATACAACTGAGTAAGCAGAAGGAAATGACAGCAAGGAAATGTTTTCTCTCTGAAAATTTACACTCAGCATTTTCCAGCTGTTCTGAACAATCTGAGCTCTAAAATGGGATCTCTCAGGATGTTGGTTCCTGCCAGTTTTACTGCAAATTGATGTGTTGGTTTACTGTTCTTAGTTTGTCATCAGATGACATCAAATTTCTTGGTATGAGAGATAGAAATTTCACTCCAAAATAATGAAATTTCTGTCCCAGCTTAGACCTTACTCTCTAGTTTTATAAGCACATTCTTGAAAAATTAATGGGTTTTATAGTCACTTCTGATGACATGGGTTTAGAAGTGAGGAAGAAGTGACTTCTCCAATTGATTCTGGAAGCCTAAATACAGTAAACTATGAAATGAAAGTTACTTGCACTTAAAACTTCTCAGTATGTATAAAAGAACCACGCTTCAAGGAAGTTTCTGAAAGGATTCACCTTCCTGTGTGAACTGCAGCATCTAGGAAGAACTTAATAGTTGCTCACATATTTGAGTTACAATAATTCCTCCATGGTAATGAGCACATAAATAAAAACTAATTCTGAACTTGGGCAGTAGAACAGTAGGGTTCTTCCTGCTTAATTTTAATAGCTCTTATTTTAAGCTTCTTTTGCATGTGGGTTTTTTAGTTCATTTAATGCCTAAGATAGAACTGATTTCCTCTCCCACAGGTTCAGCCCAACAATTACAGCACATTCTATGATGATCAGAGGCAAAACTGGTCCATCATGTTTGAGTCAGAAAAGGCAGCAGTGGATTTCAGTAAGCAGGTAACTGCTCACCTCTGGGCCAGGCAGTTCTTGATGGCTGGTTTACAGCAGGGCCAAATCAAGGTTTATTTTCAATGGAGTTCAGCTTTCAGTGTCTGCATAACTGATGGAGACAGATCTGAGAGCAGCCTGCCTGAGCTTTGTTCAGTAAAACAAATCTCTTCGAGGCAGGGAGCCTGTTCCTTTTCGAGATTCTCAAGTACTGCCTGTCAATGGTTCTGTAGAGCAGAGGATGTTTAATCAGCAACATTCAGCACAAGGAGATGTGGAATGCCCAGGGAGTGCATTTCTAGTGTGGGCTGGATCAGTACAGCAGGGAAAGCTTCAGATTCGTGAGTGGGACTCGTCCATTAAAGGCCAGAGACACTGCCAGCCTTTCCCTCTGCAGGTGTGCATTGCCAAATGCAACAGCTCCCCAGCACTGGACTCAGTCCTCTGCCAGGATCTCCTCCTGGGAGAAGGGCAGGGAGTGGAAGGAGGAGACTCCCTGGAGGTTGCCTACACGGGATGGCTGTTCCAAAACAACGGCCTTGGACAGGTAAAGACACTTCTGCCACCTCTTCATGCTGAGTGGGACAGTGCCTGGCAGGAACCTGCACATCCAGCATAGTACTGGTGTTGATGTTAGTGATGCCTTGAGGAGCTGGAACAGAGGCTACACACAGAGTTAAGGAAATAAAATGGGTATTTATTGTGAGGCCCACAAAAGGCCTACAAAAGCCACACCCCAGCAATAGAAGTGCCACAGTGGTGGCCCCTGCCTGGATGGCTCCAAGATGGAAGGAAAGGAGGGGTTGGTCACAAAATCTCACACTTTATAGGTTCTGGTTAATTTGCATGAACCCACCCTCCACTTTTCACGTTTGTGCTTAGGGCCTGAAGTCTGGAGAAACTGTCCTTGAGTTCTTAACTAGAATAGGAACTGTTTTGTCTACATCACCCTAGCACATCAGAAAAGCACATCCAAGGAGAACAGGAAAACTTAAAACTAAAGGCATCATTAGAGGTATCCTTTGGGCATTTATGGCACTGTAAGTGGGGTCATATGTATTGCCTATAGAATATTAAGGGATTCTGGCATATTACAAAAAAAATTCCTCACTGGAAGAGTTGTTGAGCATTGGCACAGGCTGCCCAGGGCAGCAGTGGAGTCACATCCCTGGAAGTGTTCAAAAACCATCTGGATGTGGTGCTTGACATGGTTTGGTGGTGAACAAGGCAGTGCTGGGGGAATGGTTGGACTTGGTAATGTTAGAGGGCTTTTCCAACCTTAATGTTTCTGTTATTCTGTTCAGGGAGAAGTGATTGAAATGCTTTTAAACTTCTGTTTAAAGCTCTGACACATGAATATTTATTGTTGTGTTTTGCTCTGCCAGTCCTGTCCTAAAGCAGGTCTGAAGTCTGAGTCTGCAGTTACCATTCACTTCATGAAACTGTACTTCAGGAGATGGACTAAAGCTCTGTCTTATGGCTGAGAATTAATTCTGCTAGTAATGGGATGGGAAATAACATTTAACCAGAGGTTCTGGGAGTTTATGGAATGTGTAAAGCAGCGTTCAGAGTCTTGAAACAGCTGGGAAATCCATGTATTTTGTGTTCTTGTTCAACTCTCCAGGTGTTTGACTCTAATGTAAACAAAGACAAGCTGCTGCGGCTGAAGCTGGGATCTGGAAAGGTCATCAAGGTACAGCTTCTGCCACTTCCATTATAGTATTATAATTATTCAATTATATAATTATTATTATAATTAATAGTAGAAAATATATTCTATCTCATTATTAATAAAATATAGTATTGATTTTGTTATAAAATATAATTTTAAATAATTTATATTATAACTGTTCAATAATAATATTATCATTATTCAATTATAATAATTTAAGTCTCAGAACTTTGAATTACTGCAGATCTTGTTCTGGATTCATATATGCTCTTTCTGTATCATTTATTAGGAAACACTGTGACAGTGACTCACTCAAGCTTTGCACAATAGAGCCCAGTCCCCTTTTCAGTATCAGTGTTAGACAGGTGTTGTCCTCTCTGGTAAAAAGGAAACTTCCTGTTTTCAGGAGCTGGGATTTTATTGTCTTTGTTTTTCTGGATGTCACTTAATCCATTCCCTAGTTCTTGGAGAACCCTGTTTCTAAAGGAAACAATTTTTCATCCAGGTGTTATGATATTTGCTTATGTTATCCCATAAAATCAGGGTTGAGTCAGAGATGCTTTTGTTCAGGTCACTTCCATGACCTGAGTAATTCATGTATGACCCGTTGCAAGTTGTCTTTTATTGAAGATGTGCTATTTGTCTACTTCATTTGTTTTATCCTGTACCTTGCTAATTTTGCCTGGCTGTTAGAGCCATCTTGTGTAGTGCTGGCATCCCTTGGGCAGTTTGCATAGCTCTGACTTTATGTCCCTCATTACAAGTGTTTCCTTTGGTTGCTTTGTAAATCTAACCAGAGAAACTCAGATCTCTTTGGAGTCCAGTTCTTCCCCGGAATGCTGAGTGAGGTCACCACTGTGTGGTGGAGCTGCATCTTTATTCTTAAGTTAACACTGGAATTTACAACTGGCTATCAGGATTTGTGGCAAGACAGAGGTTTGGTGCTGCATGTTGAATTTGCAAGAATCTCTCTGTATGTGTTTTGGAACCTTTGCCTGAAGTTGTCTTAATTGAGGTAAATGATGTCACTGTTGCTGACAGTGTTGCTGTCACTGATGTACCTGTTGCTTTCTCTTCCTTTGCCTGTGCAAACCAAAGGGCTGGGAAGAAGGAATGCTGGGCATGAAGAAAGGAGGGCGAAGGCTCCTCATCATTCCTCCAGCCTGGGCCTACGGGGCTCAGGGCGTGGCTGGTCGGGTCCCTGCAGACTCCACTCTGGTGTTTGAGGTGGAAATCAGGAGGGTGAGTGTCTCCTGCCGAGTGTTTGTTAACATTTGTTTTGTGACTGCGAGGGAGGAACCTGCTGTTAGTGTGAGAACTCCAGAACTGTTAGAAACCTCAGCAAGATGTGTATCTTTAATTCAAACAAACAAACAAACCCAAAACAGAACCCTAAACCTAGAAAATCCCTTAAGGCTGTTTGTGTGTTCTGTCTTTTAGGGATTTTAGGGACCTTTTAGTTGTCTTATTTGTGAGTCACTTGGGAAAACAAAATACTGTGGGAGGAATGAGAGCTTCTCCAGCTCTGAATCAATTGACTGCTTTTCCTTGAAGTACAGGAGCTCCACAGGCAGTAGCATCACAAATAAATTGATGAAAGCTTTTACAGGAACCCAGAAAACTTTTTTTTTTTTTTTTTTTTTGCTTCATGCTTTTTAAGGTGAAACTGGCAAAGGAGTGCTCTGGTTCAGATGGGCTGAGTGTCAGTTCAAGGGATTCCCCTGCACCTTCTCCAGTGCCCAGCTCAGATGGCTTCTCCTCAGACACGGGTTTAGTGCCTCCCTCCAGCATCCCTCCAAAGCCTGGGTAAGAAGCAGCATGGCTTAAACAGCTTGGTGTTAAGGCTGGTGGTGCCCATCAGCACAGTGCTGCACTAACACATCATTTGGGAAACGTGGGGCCTCTGGGCCAGCTCAGTGCCCTCCGTGTGGCAGAGCAGTGCTTGCTAACAGGACTTGCTGGAATTTTCTACTTGAGTGCTGATTTCCAGATTAAAGCAGTTGGGATGGGCTACAGTGAAGGAAGTCATTCTTCTCTAGCATTCCTGAGATCCAGTGGGACTGAGCTGTGTGGGTGCTGCTCTAGCAGCTGTCTCATCATTGTTGTCAGTTTGGACCTTCTCAGTCTCCACAACTCCCTGAAAAGAGGGTGTGGCCAGGTGGGGTCAGGTTCTTTTCCCAGGTAATGAGTGACTGGGAAGAGGAAATCACCTCTGAGTTACTCCAGGAGAGGTTTATGCTGGGTATTAGGAAAACCTTCACTGACAGGCATTGGCACATGCTGCCCAGGGTGGAGTTACCATCCCTGGAGGTGTTCAAAGAATGCAAATGTGGCACTTGGGGATGGGGTTTAGTGCTGAGCATGCTGGGGCTGGGTTAGTGGTTGGTGACTCAACCTTAGATGTATTTTCCAACCTTAACAATTCTGTTTCTTAAATTAAATGGGTCAGTCACCCTTTTTAGGGAGTCCAAGTAAGTGCTGCTCTTGTTGCCATAAGTAGTTTGTTATTAGACTTGGTTAAACTTATTTATACCAAAATATGGTTATTAAAGCAATCAACAAAATTATTTTTCTATAGTCACCTGTTCCAATGGGCTCTAGTGGTGTCCTGAACATATCTACAGATAACACTGTAGGGAATGTTCCAGAAGTGTAGGCTAAAAGAAATGCTCATTATATGGGCAGACAGCTTTCCTAGGGAGAGGTGCATTTAATCTCCACATTTGGCTTTGCAGGGAGCCAGCTGTTCGGGCCAAGTCCAACTCCATCAGTGAGCAGCTTGCAGTAAGTGCTGGATTTGCCTAATTTGAAGCCTGAGTAGAGAAGTTTATTTCCACTTTAAGCACTGGGTACTGCTGAAGATAAAGTGAGCATCATGCAAGACACTGGAATGTTCACCTTACAGCAGCTTAGGGCCTTGTTTTTGAAGGAATTACTGGTTGGACTCAATTAACAGTTGGACTTCATGACCTTAAAGGTCTTTTCCAACCTTAATGATTCTGTGATTACCAGGACCTAAGGAACCCCAGCCCCAGTTCCTACTCTTAATTGCAAAGCGACCTTGACCATGTGGATGTTCACAAGGTTGGTTGTCTTTTGAGATAAATGGACAAATTTAAAATAGATAACAAAGGAATTGGGACATTCAGGATAAGTTTATAGAGCTGCATGAGGAGACTTTGTGCCTCCAGACAGAGAAAGCTGCTAAGCAGCTTCCTGAACTCACACATTTTCTTGTTGGTGTTTTATGCAGGGATAGATTTTTGTCTGCAGTGACAGCACTGTCATCCTAGACAGGGGATATATAAAACAAGCCAGATTAACATCCCTGGTGCTATCTTGTGTGCTTGAAGAGTAGATTTTCACACATTCAAAAACTGAGTCAAAATTCAGTGAGAGATGTAGAAGTGTTTGTAATACCTCAAAAGCCTGGGCTGAGACAAAGGGAGAGTAACTAAATGTTTCTTTTAGAACCCAGATGTAGCAAAGGCAAAGCTGATTTCTCGGATGGCCAAAATGGGACAGCCAATGCTGCCTTTCCTTGCTGGGACAGCAGGGAGTCAGCTGGACTCCAGTGACTCAGAAATAGAGGTACCAGTCACAGCACTGTGACTCCTTTACTCCTTTTCCTACACTGGGGGTTGCTTAAAGTAGGATCTGTAGCAGTGGCTCTGCCCCTGTCCAGGGAAATCTGCTCTGGTTCTGTGACAGAAAGGTTCCACTTGGGTTCCTGAGGTAACACCTTGTCTCAAGTGACCTTGGGCTCAGGCTGTTGGCTTATTCTTTGGTGTTTTTTGTAACATGTAAAAATGTTTTCAGGATCCCAATACTCTGAGAGGGACAACACAGCCAGTGGCTTCGAGCAGACCCCCCCAGGCAGCTCAGGCAGTGCTGCCCACAGTGTCCACACAAGGTAATGTACTGGGAGGCTGCTGCACCCCCATTCTACTCCATGAGGGCTGTGGGAACAGAGGATTCCTTCCAGGAACTGAAATATGAACTGACAGCTTCTGATAAGGCTTGCTGATCCATGAGCCACTAATCCATGGGGGACAAGACAATCCTTGGAGTGTTTCTTCATTGTGCTTGAGGGAGAGCAGCCACCATGCCTGAGCTGTCCTGTCACTGAGCACTGAGATATGTAGGCCATGGGATCTGTAAATGGAATGTTACAAATGTTACAAATCCTCTCCCAGTGAACAGTACTTCTAGGAATGATGGAAATCCAAGTGAAGGGCAGCATGAGACTGGCAGCTCTGCAGGGCTGGATGTGTCTTCCCATGATGGAATGGTCACATCAGCTGCTGGTCAGCTGAGCAGCCTTCAGAGTCTGAGTCATGCCTTGTGTCAGTAAACTTCAGAGCTGTCTCTGTTGGACTGAAAAGAGGTTGTTTAAATGGAGCCAGAAGTGGGATTTCTGGGAAAGGTTACTCTTTTCTTGACCCATTATCACTTGCTTGACTGGATTTAATTTTCACAAGGTTGCAGACAGGCTTTTGTTAAACTTTTGTCTATTTAGTGGTTTGTTGGTTTGTTTTGCCCTTTCACACTAGGTGAATTAAATTCTTTGAGCTGCTTTATAGCATGCTGAATTTATTTCTTCCTTTCCAGTACCTCAAGCATCTGGTGTTGCACCTTCAGTATCTTCTGCTGCTTTAATTCCTGCAACAATCCAGCCCCACTCAGCTTTGCCTGGAGGAGCACAGGGCTTTCAGGTACCAAAATGAAATAAAGGAGAATACTGGCACTTTCTTCTCCTGAATCTTTTCCATTGTTGGAAGCAAGGACTTTAACATAAGGATGAGAATTCCAGGCTGTTTTCTGTGGCTCTTTGGCATTCTCAGGCTTTCATCATATGCCTCTTAAAATTTATTCAGAAAGGGCTAATTTTCTGTTTTATGATGGGTTCTTAAACTAAGGATAAAAAAGGCTTTAATACCTGGTTTTGTAGTGGATACAATAAAAACTTACAGCAACGAGCAGTAAAGTTGCAATCAAGTTGTGTTGTGCTTTTTGAGCCCATTTTAGGAAATAAACTGGTGTTCAAATTAACAGAACTCCAGAGGGTGCTGATCTGACTCTCACAAATCTAGGGTGACATAGTTTTGCTGAAGTTTGAGTGAAGGTTGGAACTAACTAACCCTCAAAAGAAAAATATCTTTTTCCTTTCACAATGACTATCGTGTATTTTGACTTTCCAGCTCCTTAGTTCTTGGATTTTTTTCCTTTCAAACATCATCCTGCTCTTGGGCTTAAAAAAATATAAAACTGTGAGGATGTGGGGAAATAGCAAAACACATTCTAACCTATTAACTTGTCCTTTAAGGCATATCCAGGAGTGCCATTTGCTTACCCCCAAACTGCTGCATCTGCCTCTCAACTCCAGCCTGTGGGTCAGATGTATCCTGCTCCTTACCAAGGTATGTTTTAAAAGGTACCTGCTTCTCAGAGGGCTGTAATTCCTGCAGTAAACAGTTTGTGATGATGATTTATAGCTGTGCTGTTTAATAAATGTTTATATTTTAAATACCAAATAGGGGCAAACACTTCCCAATAAATACCCATCTCTTTCTTACTTTAAAGAGATTTGGACAGTGTGAAAGGGACTGGAATTTGTGTCTTCCTAAGACTGGGTATTACTAAAGGAATTTGGTAGATGGTGCTTCCAGTTATAAATAAAAGTAATAGTAACCAGCTCCCTAGCAGCCAGGGAAAGAATTGAACTGTAAAAGGCAAAACCTGGGAAGGACCAAAGGCATCTAAAGAACCATTTAATTCATCCCAGTTAGTGAAGTCTTGGGTGTGTCTGAGCCTTTCTTGGAGCCTGTTTTTTCAGTGCAGTTTCAGAGCTGGCCTTCACTGCTGTGCTTTGATTGTGCCTCTGCTGCTCTGGTGTGGCTGGGGGCTTTGCTCTTGTTGAGCTGAGCTGTCACGTGGCTCAAGAATTTGCTATACTCAAACCTGCCTGTTGAGATTATTTGGGAAATATCTACATTATTTGTTTTCCAAGTACCACGTCTCTTTTATTTCTGGGCAGAGAGTGGTTTTCCTGCTGGCAGGCTTCATGCTGCCCAGCTTTTGCTGTGTCTCTGTGCAGATATTTCCCCTTGTCACTGTAAATCTCTCTCCTTTCCCTTCAAGCACCTGGAGATGTCACTTCCTTTTTGATGACAGAAGCTCGGCAGCACAACACTGAAATCCGGCTGGCTGTGAGCAAAGTCGTGGATAAAATGGATCACCTGGCTGCCAAGGTGGGGCTGCTCAGGACATTTCTGCTCTCCAGGTGTGCTGAGAGCAGTTGGCTCTGTTTAAATGCCTGCATTAAGTGATAGAGTAAATGAGTAAATTTCCAATATTATCACACCATCAAGCAGTTCAGCAGCAGTTTAGCTGCTGTGAAGATACAAAGATACAAAGATACAATACCTTGGGGAAAGGTATTGTTTTACTGCCTTGAATATCATGTGATGCATTGCTTGGAGGGATTCCCTGCCCTCTGGGAGGTGTCACACTTGATTTAGTGCCTGTTCCCTGCAGCTGAGCAGAAGGAACAGTGAAATGCCTCTTTGCCCGTGTCTTACTCTCACCTCACCCATAAATTCATTTCAAATGGCTTAAGAATGCTTTATCCCTGCAGGTGGAGGAGCTGAAGAAGCAAAGCACAGCTAACAGCTCCCTGCTGCCTGGCATCTCCTCTGTCACTATGGAAGCCTCCATGATCATGAGCAACATCCAGCGCATCATCCAGGTGAGCCTGGTTTCACTCCCATCAGGAGCTGGGGCTCAGCGTTATCCCTAAAGATATTTATATATAAAGATATTTGGTTCATCCACCCATGGGTTCTGATTTTGCATAGCCAGAATGAGGATGAGACTTAAAATGATTTCCATCCCTCTTTCCCCCTCCAGAAAAACTCTTCTCAGCATTTTGAGGTTTAGGTGTTTTCTGAGTCAGAGTTGTGGGTATTTCATAGGCCTTGACAAAAGGTTCACGTGGGAGAAGTTCAGCTTCTCAAACCATTATGGATTTAACCCCCAGTCTCCAGCAGAGCAATTCCACACTTGAAGTATCACATTGTAGAAACCACCTGCTTCTGCTATTCACTACTAAATTTTATGCTTTGAAGCCTTTCAAAGCAGCAGTCTTAAAATCTTGGGGTTTGTGGATAAAAAAGCCAACCAGACACAATATTTTCTCGAATGAGATTTGGCAGCCATGTTCCTGTGCCAGAATTCTGCTAAATGTGGCACGGTGCCTTCCTGGGCTGTTAGCACAGAAGGGATGAGCATCACCACTGTCCTGCATCTGTGCAAAACAAAGGGTTAGGAAATGCTGCAAGGAGATGTGAGTAAGCTGAATATTCATGCTGAGCTGTGCTTTAGGAGAATGAGAGACTGAAGCAGGAGATATTTGAGAAGAGCAGTCGGATTGAGGAGCAGAATGAGAAGATCAGTGAGTTGGTTGAACGTAACCAGAGGTAAGGGCTGGAAGCCTCATTGCATTTCCAGACTCTCCAGCTTACACTTGGGCATAACTGAGGGCTGTTTGTTAGGAGACAGCCATATTCTGATATTTTTAAATTTTTTTCGAAGGCATTGAAAGTGTGGGATTCTTCCCACCCCTTCTCTGCAGGGCTTATCCCCAAAACTCTGATTTACAGAAAACATAAATGTGTAAAAGGGGAACAAAATCCCTCATGTTGTCTATGAGCACGTTTGCCCTGCTTCTGGGAGTTGCTTTATTTTTGCTGGCTTTTTAGTGAGGTGAAGTAATTGTAGGGGATGTGGTGCCCTTTGTGAAATTCAGCTTGATACTAAGTTATCAAAACTCTTGGAACATGAGACATTTTCAGAGAGGTGAAGCTGATAAAATCTCTGCTGTGCCAGGCACAGCCTTCCCACCCCTCTGAGATCAGCCTCTTAGTGTGGCATATCCTGCAAAATTATCATGAATTCAGCAGAAGTTCTGTACTTTGGAATGTCACCTTTTCTGTCTGAGCCCTTGGCTCCAAGCCCTGTGTGTCCAGGAATGCCCACAGAGTCTCCCTGTTCACAGGTATGTGGAGCAGAGTAACCTGCTGATGGAGCAGAGGAACCACTCCCTGCAGACAACAAATGAGAGCACACAGGCAAGAGTGTTGCATGCAGAGCAGGAGAAGGTAATGGCATGAGCAGTGCCAGGATTGCTGCATTGAAACAAAGCTTGTTAGTCAAGGCAGTTTTCTTAGAAGGCAGCTGCAGTTTTGAACTTTGTTTTGAGAAAAAAATTGGATGTTTGATGACTTTCATGACCAAAGCATCACAGAGGATACAACCATTTCATGCTGGCATAACTTTAATGTTCTTATCTTGTAGGAAAGTGTCTGATTTATTGTTAACTGTGTAGGCATGTGGCCAATGTGTTGAGGAATTGTGTATCACAGGGCTTTTGAGTTGGAAGTACTTCAGTTATTTAGTTGCAGTGATAGTTCCAGAAGTGTTTTATTCCTCTTGTATAACTGACATAGAATGAGTATAGATACAAGAAAAAATATTTCCCGCTGGAGTTTCTTCACTGCACTTTTATGCTTTTTTTAATGCTAATCAGAAGCTGTTTGTTTCTCCCAGTAACACATTGTGCTTTTATGACAGGAACTGTTGGGAAGTAGCTTTTAAACCAGTGAATTGCATTTATGCATGGCTGCATATCCTGAACCATCCCTAGGCCAGCCTAGCCCAGGAGTGCTGCTCTGGCTCTGCCACTGCATGATGCCTGCTCTGCTTTCTCAAGCACTGGCTTCTTAAATTACACCAAGTTCAGTCTTGCTCTCTGCTCTCCTGCTGGGTTGTCTTTGGCCAGTTCAAAAGTGAGGTGACAAATGCTTCCTCTGTGTGAGAACCATAACTTGGTGCACCTAAAACTGACCAGAACTGCAGCTTTCCAAAATGTGGTCAAGAGCAGAGCAGGGAAGAGCTGATAGTGCTGAGAGCAGACAGGAAGGGGCTGCACACCCACAATATGTGTGAGAGATTCTATCCAGGAATGAGTCAGACTGAAATAATAAATTAAATTCCTTTCTCAGTGAGGACAGCATCCTGCTGGTACAATAAAACTTGGGAAAGAATCATCTTTTGGAAGTATAAGATCCTTGGGAGTCTTTTGGGCCTCATCTTCAGCAGGACCCCACTGACTGAGCAGTGAGTGCCTAGGGATGATGTTACATGAACAGGCTTCAGGCCAGACCAGGAAAGCCCTGGCTTGCACTGGGATATTTCCCCTGGTTCTGTGGGACTAGTGACTGGAAATATGAAGGCTGACATTCCTTCCTGTTGCCTTTATCTACCCCAGCTTGCCCTGGGACTGCAGTCACTGAATCCCCAGGGACAGACAGAACCAGGGAAGAGGACTGGAAGCTGTTTTATCCATTGTTTACACACAGATAGGCACTCACCATTTATTTGGCTGTACACAGGATCACTGAGCTGTTGGTAACTCTGCTTTTGGGTTATGGATCTCTGGCCCTGGCAGAGCAAGTCCCAGCTTTAGGTGAAGGCTTTGTGAACCATAAGTAACTCCCCACCTCTCCAGTGCAGGTCACAGCCAGGACTGCTCCCACCTCTGGTGTGTCACATACCCCAAGGATACCTTTAGTGTCTTCCTTTTACATCAGGCTTCACTCCCTTTTTCTGTTTAAGCTTTTACAGTTCTTGGAGTAATTTAAAGGCTTCTCTGGCATGCCTTAGGCTCCTGCTATGAAGCATTGTGCTTTTCTCTGATGAATGCCTCTGCCTTTCACGTTGTGTTCTTAACCCTTCCTGTTTCCTGTCGCTGCTTTCTCTTCCCAGCACATGCTGCCAGTGGATCGGGGCTGGGACCAGGTGAGGCAGTGTCTGCTGACTGTGTAGGTGGTAGATGGTTGTGCCCTAGGTAGTGCCAGCCCAGCTTCCTCTTGAACTAGAAACTGATTGGCATGAAAAGAATTGTCTCAGAGCTTGAGTGAGCAGAGATTCTTCACTGGGAAAAGGGCTTCAGTCTGGCAGTGTCCCCCCACTGACCCCCTCTTTCTTGGGGAGCCCTTTCCAAGAATTCTGTCACATTGCTGCTTGTCCCACTCCCCATGGGAGAGCAGGATCACTGTCAGAGCAGGCACAGCTCACCCAGGGTTCTTGGTGCCTGAAAGCTGGAGGCTGGAGCTGAGCTGTGGACATGAAGCATCCTCTGTAGAAACTTCTGTCTAGTAACCCTTACTGCCATAGGATTTCCTAATTTTATTTTCTTTATTTGCCATTAAAGACAGAGGTCAAGGTTAAAATAACTTCTAGATGACTTTAGTTGTGCCAGGAGTCAGTATTGCAGTGGGACATGTATGGAAGCACAAGAGGAAAGCAGATCTGGTTTTGGCCACTCTCTGAAATGCTGCCTCCTCTTTAAATGAGTGGTGTGGTATCCCAGCCCTCCAGGTCAGGATGTCATCATCACCATAGTTGGAACAATTTTGCTCCCAGCTTTTCTGTGCCAGAAGGTGTTGGTCTTTATGTGGAGGGAATTCTCTTAGTGGGATAAAGCAGAGAGCAAATCCAGTTCTCCTGACCTTACCTGTTACAAGAATGTGAAAAATCTGTTGGGAATCTCAAAATAGGCAGAGGTGTGGAAGCTGTTTAGGGATTCCCTGTGCAAATTCTGTCTTTGCAGAGCATCCTCTGAAGTTTGTGTGTCACTCGACAAGATTGGGAATGGGACTTTGTGTCTGTCTTTGATGCCTTGAGCCCCTGCTAACATTGTTTACACGTTGTCTAACAAGCTGTGCTAGTGCCTGGTTTTAGGTGAATCACTGACTCTCAGCAATCCTAAATCTAAACAGGTCCCCAAATGACTGAGAGCTGTGCTGGGAAATGCCAGCCTTGCCCATTGGCAGCTGAGGTGACCTCATGCTGTGTGCTCTGGGGACAAGGTGCTCTCTTGCCTGGGACCAGCCTGTGTTTTAAGTGGCTCTTCAGTGATTTGTAAGCTTATGGAAAATAATTAGATGTTGGAGGCCAGGCTTTTTACTCAAATAGATGTTTTCATAGCCTGAAAACTGAGCAGAGGCACCAGGCACTGGTACCAGGCTTACACACATTAACCTTTTCAGGAAAACTCACTGGGTTGAACTGATGTGATGATGAGGTTGCTGGTGGCCTCGTGCAGCTTTCTAGTCAGTCTGGACAAAACTGACATGGCAAAAAAGTCATTGTTAGCTCCTCAATGTGGAGATGTCTTCCCTGATGAGGCCTCCAACCCTTTTCCAGCTTTTCCTGAGAGAACAGTTCTGCTCCTTCCTCACACATCCATTTTTCCCCCCTCCCTTTTCCCTGCCCCATTTCGTGCTCCAGGCCAAAGTTGCAGAGGAGCTGGCAGCTGCCACAGCCCAGGTTTCCCAGCTGCAGCTGGAGCTCACTGCCCACCAGAAGAAGGAGATGGACCTGAGGAAGCAGCTGTCCTGTGCTGTGCAGGATGCAGAGAGACAGGAGGCACAGCTCAACAAGCTGCAGGCACAGGTGGCAGGTGAGGCTGCTCCTGCTTGTCCCTCAGAGCTCCTTCATGGCTCTTTTCTTGTATAAGTCATAGGTTTTATCCTGTCTCCTGGGTTATCTTCCTGCTTTCCCTAGGATCAGTCACCAGGCATGGAAGAAGGATATGGATGCACTGAAATATCTGAGGGAAGTGCATCTTTGTCAGCACTGAAGGCAAAGTGGGATAACTCAACAAATAAAATCATCCTTTTCTAGGGATGCCTTTTATAGAACAATCTCTTGGCTTTTCTGTCCAATATCCTGTAGAGCATCCAGAGATGTTCCAGTGGATGGAAAGTTGAGATAAACCTGAGGTGTTCATTTATTCCTCTGTGTTGGGCACTGCTGTGGCCCCACCCTGAATCCCGGGGTCACTTCTGTATTCCACATGACAAGGAGGACATTGAGGGGCTGGAGCAATTCCAGGGAAGGCAATGGAGCTGGGGAAGGGGCTGGAGCCCCAGGAGAGGCTGAGGGAGCTGGGAAGGGGCTCAGCCTGGAGAAAAGGAGGCTCAGGGGGAACCTTGTGGCTCTGCACAACTCCCTGACAGGAGGGGACAGCCGGGGGGGTCGGGCTGTGCTCCAGGGAACAGGGACAGGAGGAGAGGGAACGGCCTCAAGTTGTGCCAGTGGTAATTTAGGTTGGATATTAGGAAAAATGTCTTCACAGAAATGGTTGCAAAGCATTGGAACAGGCTGCTTTTGATAAATTCTAGTCCCCACTGCAGGCACAAGCAGAGTTGTCGACTGCATTGGGCAGGAGACCCTGTTCCTCCCCATCAGCCTCCAAAATGTGCTCCCCTGCAATGGGAGTTGCACCCAAACTCACAGGGAAATGTGGGGATTTGTTTGCAGAGCTCCAAGAAGCCTCTCAGGACACTCAGAGCAGGTTCAAGGCTGAGAAGCAGAGTCGCAAACAGCTGGATATGAAGATTGCAGCACTGGAGGAAGAGCTCACAGACCTGAGAGTGGAAAAGGAGACTCTGGAAAGGGTATGGCCAGTGCCAGCAACAGACTTCTAGTTGTTTACTGAAAGCTAACTCAAGGTTCTTGCTTTGAAATATGTAAGTTAAGTAAATCTTGACTCATCTGCAGGCTGCTGGATGCTTATGTGGGGTTTTATTTATTTATTTAATGTCTAACCCAGTAATGTCACCCTTCCTTACCTCTGAGATAACCTCAGCTTGATTTCAAGGGATGAAGTTCCCTGCCCAAAGAACCTCCTTCTGCCTGAGGGAGAAAAGCTGCTTTGGTGCAGTCTGGACTATTCTATGTCGTTTTTTGTATTGCAGAATCTTGCAGAGAGGAAGAAGAAATCCCTGTCAGAGAGAGCTCAGGCAGAGGAAGAGATGGAAGAGATTCGCAGGTCGTACCAGCAGGAGCTGGACAAGCTCCGGCAGCTGCTGAAAAAGGCCCGGACCTCAACTGACCAGGCAGCAGCAGAGCAGGTGAGGGCTCAGGGGAGCTGCTGCTCCACGTCTGGAGGGCTTGTGGGAGCCTCCAGGTAGGAAATGATGTGAAAATGCTCAGGTAGGGGAAGAATGAAGGCATTGCCTGCTTGAATTCATGGGTTAGTGTCAAACTGAGGAAAGGAGAGGCACCAAATTGAGATTGTAGTAGAGAGAAGAATATGGGACTTGTGAGGAGTGAAAGGTTGTTTAGAAATATGCCAAGAGGTCTGAAATCTGAGCCAGACCTTCTGGCCAGCCTGGGGGTTTGTGGCTGGAGCTGAAGTGAGCACTCTGTCTGTGGGTGTCCAGCCCTGGGCTTTCACCTCTTGTGCAAACACAGATCCTGTGTGTTTGTGTTCCTGATGGTCTCTCCTATGCCATGGGCAGCTGTCAGTGCTCCAGGCAGAGCTGGAGTCCCAGTGTGAAGCCAAATGTGAGCGTGCCCTGGCCTCAGCCAAGGAGCAGCACAGCAGGCAGTGCCAGGAGCTGTGTGAGCAGAGGGACTCCCTGCAGCACCAGGTGGCTCAGCTGGAAGAGAAGGTAAAGGACTGTTCCTTGTTGTTACAATGGGTACTGAATGCCAGAAGCTGTAACCAACAGTCTTCTCCCACTTGGAGTAGTGTAACCTTGACTTTGTAATTTCCTGCCTGTTCTGGGCCTTCTACACGTGCAGTTTTCTGTTGGGTTGGTGGGTTTATGGAGGAGGGAGAGCCAAGGTACTGATAGTGCTGAGCTACAGCAGCAGCTACAACTTCAACTTCTCTGCATTGTCCTGAGTGGCTGTGGGTGGGCAGAGGCTGTTTGGAGTGGGTGACACTGCCAGGGGCTGTACCTGCTCTGGTTCTTGTATTTCAGCTCACAGCTCTCAAACACTCAAAAAAAGCAGAGGAGCAAAAATTGTCGGAGGTTCAGCAACGTTTGGAGGAACTGGAGCCTATCCAGGAGAAGGTAAAGGAATAACACCGCAGCTGGATGGGAACTGGAGAGCAGGGAACACCAGCCTCAGGTGTGTCCAGAATATAGTAGGGAAGGGATAATTCCATGTGGTTTCCAGCAAACCAGCACAGGCCCAATAATGAGACCCAGCCTTTGTCTCACTGGGATCTCAGTGATGCTGCACCCACCTATTCTTGGTGGCACTTGAGGAGCTGATGACACAATTGTGATTACCAAGGTTGGCTGGGGTGTCCATATTTTGGTGCTGTTGCTTTCAGCCAAGTCTTTTGCTTAAAACTCCACTCAGAGTTAGTGCCTCACTAAAAGCCTACCCAGGTGAGCCCTGGAGGTGAGGTGTGGTGTGAGGAGCAGCTCTGAGGGTGGCTTTCCCTTGGCAGTACTCAGCCCTGCAGGCAGACGTGCTGGTGCTGAAGGCTCGATACGAGGAACGGATCCGAGACCTGCAGAAGGATCAGGATGGATCTTCCCCTGCAGACTTCACAGAGCAAGTGAGCCTGACTCTCCAGTACTTCTCCTTCCTAAACAAATGGATTTACCTTGAATTATTTCTCTTTGAACTGACATATAAAGGAAAAATACCATTTTCTCCACAGAGCACTGTGTTTGTAGTAACAGTCCACAGAGGAAGAAAGGATGGGATCTTATCCTAGAATCGTGGTCACACAGAATGATTTGAGTTGGAAGGGACCTTAAAGCCCATTCCATTCCCTGCCATGGTCAGGGACACCTCCCACTGTCCCAGGCTGCTCCAAGCCCCAATGTCCAACCTGGCCTTGGGCACTGCCAGGGATCCAGGGGCAGCCACAGCTGCTCTGGGCACCCTGTGCCAGCCCTGCCCACCCTGCCAGGGAACAATTCCTGCCCAATATCCCATCCATCCCTGACCTCTGGCAGTGGGAGCCATTCCCTGTGTCCTGTTCCTCCATCCCTTGTAAACAGCCTCACTCCATCTTTCTGCTGCCCACTTTGTTGCCTGACTTTTGTTTCTTGTTGTTAAAACTCTACATTTGAGATTAATATATAAAAACTAAAGTAAGTAAGAGGTGCCAGTCTACCTTGGCTTTGTGCAGCCTGCCTCAGTTTGGGGGGATAAGTTTGGGTCATATAGAGTGGTTTTGAGTTAAGGTGGCCTGATGTGGTGAGGATTTCTGGTTTGGAAAGTAGATTTTTTGAAAAGCCACCTGTGTGTGTTTGGATTTATTGTTCCTTCCCTTGGAGAAGTGCCTGATGTTGAGTGCAGTGCTTCACATGCTAATGAATTGTATCTCCGTTTCCTGTCGTGCTCTTTTGCAGGTAAAGAAGATAATGAATGGAGTGTTTCAGTCTCTTCGGGGTGAATTTGAGCTGGATGAGATGTACAGTGGCAGGACAGTCCTGGGGGTTGTCATGAACACTATCAAGGTATGACACTGGTGAGAAAAGAGAGAGAGCCTTGGGCTAACTCCTCAGATCTTTTCTTTGAGACTGAAATAACTGAAGGAGAATTTGTTGTGGGTGGCAAAGCAGCCTGGTAGGAGGAGGTGATGCAGGGATCTGTGATGTTTGTATCTAGGTATAACCAGTGTTCTCTCTACTCCCTTTTCCAGACTGTGACACTGCAGCTGCTCAACAGACAGCAGGAGAAACCAGAACATGGCAGTGAAAATGAGGAATCTGGCACAGGAGCAGGGAAACAGGAGGGATCACCTGGAGCAAAGACTGAGCACAAAGAGCCCCTGCAGCACAGCCCAGCACAGAGCACTGCACCCCCAGCTGATCCTGGGGAAGTGACCAGGGGCTCCCTGGAATCTGAGCAGGAAGGCCAGGCTGCTCCTCACCCTGCCAGCCCCAGAGCTCCTGAGGAGGAGCAGGAGACACCGAGCAGGAGGGTGACAGAAGAAGAGAAAGTTCAGGAGGAGCATCTCCGTCCCACAGCTGATGGCAGCCTGGATGCTGAGAAGGGGCCTGCACTTGCAGGACAGGCTGTTCCCGGGCTGCAGCAGGGGCTGGACAGTGTTGCCATCGGGAAAGCTGACCCAGAGCAGGGTCCCTCTGCAGTGTCTTTGCAGGCAGAAGCTGCAGAACCTTCTGTTCCAGGAGCCAAGGCAGGAGAGGTGGATGAGGCAGTGCTTCCAGCACATCCAGCTGTGGAGCAGAAGGTGGAGGAGGCTGTGGGAGGTTTAGAGCCTCCTCCCTTAAATGGGGAGGAAGGGAGTGGCACAGACCCGTGGGATGAAGCTGGCTCAGAGCAGGAACCTGCCTCAGTGTCCAGCAGAGCAGAGCCAGGCTCAGCTGTCCTGGGAGAAACTCCAGGATCACAGGAACTGGGCTCCAGCCCCAGGCACGCAGATTCCAGGTGAGGAGTGGTGCTGGGTGCCAGGCTCAGCTGGGGCTGGGACTGCAGCAGCCCCAGGGGCTGCTCCAGGTGTGTCCCTGCTGCAGGACAGCACAGGCTGGGGCTGCAGCCAGGACCTGGCACAGAGCAGGCTGCCCAGGGTACATTCCACTGGGAGCATCCCCAGAGTGGCCTCGTGTCTGCTGGAGGCAGTGGAGAACATTCCCAGGGGTGTGTGCAGTTCTGTGCAGAGATCCTGGTGCCTGCCAGGTCCCAGAGTTGCCCTGCACTGCTGAACAGTACCTGCCACAAAGGTTGCCCTCAGTGACAAAGCTTTGCCATCTCTCAGTAACAGAACTTGTAAAAGCAAATCCCATCCTCTGAGAGCCAGCTGCTCATTCTTTTATCTCCTTGCAGCCTTTTTGAGGATGACAACTTCTTTGAAACAGCATCTCCTAAACCACTGAAGCCTCAAGTTCCCCCTGAAGAGGAGGACGAGGAGGAAGTGGTAGGTATTTGGGTGTTTGGGTATTTGGGACTTTGCTCTGTTTGAGGCACAGTCTGTAGCTTGTCTGTAAAATCCTCCATGTGGCAGTGGGGCCTGGCTGAGCTCAGAGTTCCCCATCCATTCCCTGTGTAAATCAGGAGTGTCTGGGGTTGGTGACTGAGCTGGGAGGGGCTGGCTTGGCTGAGGGAGTGGTGACAGACTCCTGCTGGCATGAAATCAGTGGGACTTGCCAGGTTAATTGAAGAGTTTTAGTGTTTGGCCCCTCTCCAGTCCCTTTTAGCTGTAAGTAGCTCCTGGAATCATAGAACCACAGAATCCTTAAAGTTGGCAAAGACTTTTAAGATGATCAATTCTAGCCATCCATGTAGCATCATTCACCATTGAACCATGTCCTCAAGTACCACATCCATCCACTTTTTGAACACTCCAGGGATGGTGACTCCACACTGCCCTGAGCAGCCTGTGCCAATGCTTTACATTCCTTTCCATCGAGAATTTATTCCTGCTATCAAATCTAAACCATCACATGAGAAATAAAAACTTGGGTAATGAGGCTTCTAGTTCCCAGCTCCTCAAAGCTGGCAGAGATTCCAGAGCAGTTTGTGCAGTGATTATGAAATCAGGAAGCTGTTGGGACTGACCAGTTTCCCTCTGGTGTGCCTTGCAGAGCATGAAGGGGCGTCCCCCTCCCGCTCCACTCTTTGGTGACGATGATGATGATGACCTGGACTGGCTGGGATGAAGATGTGGCTGCTGCGCCCTCTCCTCTGGGCATGGCCTCTTCCTGTGCTCTGAGCCCTTGGCAAGCTGCACACGTGGGACATTGGGAATGACCAGGGATTTCCCAGCTCCTGTCCTGCAGATGGATGGGGGCTGGCACCAGGAGGCTCTTTGCACTCGTGGGGGCTCAGCCCCATCACTCTGAGCTGCCAAACACTCTGGGGCTGGGCTGAGTGCAGGAGCCACCCACTGTCCCCCTCCCCTGAGCCCTGGATTCATTAACCTCAAACTTTATGCAAATAGGAACTTGGTGAAGAGCTTCAGCAGAGCAAGTCTGGCAGGACCCTGCAGTGGCAATACCCTGTTTCAAAAATCAGACTAAAATCTCCTTCCCCAGTGATGAACTCCTTGGAATATTTCCCTTAGTCCCCAGGGTGGCTCCCAGGGACCCTGCACCCTCTCCCCACTGTGTCTGAGCCATGTGCCACTGGAGGTTCCCCCAGCAATCCCAGTCAAGTGTTTCTTGTGAGGCCCTGGCTCTGCACAAGCAGCATGGGGAGCCCTGGGGGCTGAGGTGGCTCAGGTGGGCACTGACTGAGCTGTGGCACAGGTGCTGCTGGCCCTTGGAGCTCTGCTAACCCAGGGCCTGAGCAGCTGTGATGGGTAAGGAGCCCCATCCCTGCTGTGTTAGTGACTCAGGCAGCTCCTCTCCTGTGGTTTTTGCTGGGCTGTGTTTCTCTGTGGAGCAGCAGCACAGCTCTGGGATGTGCTGCATGTTTGGGAAGTCCTTCCCCACAGCCCAGCCCCTCTCCCGTGCCTTTGGCTCTGCTGCTGTTAAAATGTGACCAGCCCAGCACCCGTTATGCTGTAGAGAGGGGTGGGACACAAGCCCGGGCTGGGCAGTTTGGGTGTCACCCTGCACTCTGAGGGGACCAGGAGGGGAAAGGAGTGAGCACAGAGCTGGGCACACAGCCCCAGGCTCTCACAGCACTTTTATACTGCACTCATGGGCACTAACACAACTTCACCCCAGGAGTCTTTAAAACAAATAAACCCCTTCATAAAATGAAAGGACTTAAAACTAATTCTACAGGTTTAGTTTCTACACCTGCCTTGACAGTTTCTGACTGGAATTAGACTTGTGTCCCCCAAAAGGTGATTTCCTGGGAGGAAAACCCCCAAAGGAACACTGGGTGTGGCTGTTGGGGGGGGGTATGGCAGGTCCCTGTGCCCTACCCTCAGTGCCACAAATTGCCAAATGCAGCTGAAATTGGGGCAGAGACCAAAGCCTGTGACAGCCACCCTGCTTCCATGCAGGGTGACCTGAGCTGGACCTTCCTGGGCATTACTCAGTGCTGAATATTATGAGGGTGTTTGAAACTGGATTTTCTGGGGTGCTTGTGCTGCTCTGAGTGTCAGTGCCCTGATGTGGCCCCTGGCCCCGTCCATGCAGTGTCCCAGGAGCAATCATTGTTCATACTAACAAGTTCCACTTCTTGTTCCCTGTTTCCGATAGACGCCCTGAGGGATTTGCATTTCACTTCTTGGAAAATAAAGTGCAATTAAACCTGTATTTTTTTGCTTGCACTTTACTTTAGTCTGGCTTTATGTGTCACCTGAAAACTGACTTAGCTCTGATTTAACAGCTTCTCGATCAAATTATTCCCTCTTTATGTGTTTTTGTTGCTGAAGCCCTCTCCTGGAGAGAAGGTCCCTTTGCACTGTGGGTCCTTGGGCTCTCACACTGGCCTGTGCTGGTGTGAGAAGCTGCAGCACAAAGAACTGTGATGGATCTCCTCAGGTTTTAGGGGAGGGGATCTTGGGTATCTCCAGGGGTTTGCAGAACCCAGTGTCCCCTGAGCTGCTCTGGGGCTGCAGCAAGGTCCAGCTCCTCTGTGCTGGGAGCCCTGAGCAGGAATTGGGGTGCAAGAGTTGGGATTGAAACTTGTCCCCCTTCAGGCCCAGCAGGTACCAGAACCCCTTCTGCACCCGGGCAGCTCCCTCTGCCTCAGAGGGAGCCTGAGCCTGCACTCAGGCTCTGGATCTAAATTAACCCTTTCTGTCCTCTGTGCCTGTGTGAGCACCTGCCTGGCTGAAAGGGGGAGCTCGGGGCTGCCAGGGCAGAGCAGCCTCGGGAAGGAGGGAGGGACGTGCCAGGGTCAGAGAGGCCGATGCTGCCTCAGGGGCTGTGATGGGGCTAATCCTGATCGCGGGTACTGAGTCCTGGCCAGAGGGGGGTGAAGCACGGAGGACTTTGCTGAGGATGTGCCCTAGAGGGTTGCTGGGGGCTGGAAAGGAGAGGAGCCCCTGCTCCATCCTGGCCCTGGTGCTGAGCCCTGCCCTGCCTGCCGAGGCTCTTGGACTCACAGAAAAACACCCGGACGCGGTGCTGGGCCCATGTCTGGTTTAATGTCTCGTGTTTCTGAGGGGCTGAGACCGTCCCCGGCTGCCTCCTCCCTGTGCGGGCACCGCGCCGGGCTCTCCTCCCGGGAAAGGCCTTTGAGTCGCCTTGGAGCAGCTTCGCCCCCAGGGCAGCGCTGCGGGACCTTTCCCGTCCCTCTCGGCTCATCCCCGCTGCCGGCGGGGCTGCACCGGGGCAATGCTCCGGGCAATGCTCCGGTGCCGGCCCCACGCTGCTCCGGGGAATGCTCCGGGGAATGCTCCGGGGAATGCTCCGGGGAATGCTCCGGTGCCGGCCCCACGCTGCGCCTCCCGCCGAGCTGAGCCGAGGGGCCGGGACGGAGCGTGAGCACAGCCAGGCCCCGCAGTGAGGGAAGCGCTGCAATAAGTTGATTTTTAAAGAGTCTGATGGCCGAGAGCTCTCATGCGGGGCAGCCGAGCGTCCTGCGGGCCCCAGGGCTGGATCCAGGCAGGTGCTAAGCCCTGGCCCTGGCCCTGCCCACCGAGCTGTCCACGGCCCGAGAAGTCCCTGACCGGGTGCATCCACCGGGATCCCATGGGATGGGAGCCCCCCTCCGCCATCCGGACCTACTTGAGGAAGACGAGCAGGAAGAAGGTGGAGACGATGAGCACGAGGATGCCGGCGGCGAAGCCGAGGCGCAGATTCTCCATGGAGGCCAGAGGGGGCTGCGTGTCCAGCAGCAGCCCCCGGCCCAGCAGCCCCAGCACGAAGGCGTGCGGGGCCTCGGAGCCGCGGCGGAGGCCGCAGGGGGACACCGAGCTGCTCACGGCGAACACGGCGCCGTGGGACGAGCACAGAGCGGCCACGGAGCGCGGCGAGCCCTGCCCGAGGTCCGGGCTGGCACCGCCGATGTTCTCCTGCTGCTGCTGCTCCCCGAGCGAGGTGCCCGGGTCCGGAGTCACCACCGGGGCCAGCTCGGGCAGCAGCGTCACCATCCTGCAGAAGGGACAGCTGACAAAGGCCACGGTGGCGGCGCGGCACACGAGCCTGCGGAGGCAGCGCTGGCACAGCGAGTGGCGGCAAGGCAGCTGCTGCGGGCCCCCCCCGGCTCCCCAGTACGCCTCGTAGCAGATCCCGCACTCCCGGCCCGCCTCGGGCCCCGCTGCCATTGCGCTCCGCGGGCACGGCCCGGCCCCGCCGCTTTTGAAGGCGGGGGGCGGCGATGGCCGAGCCCGGGAAGGGGAGAGGGGCCGGGGCAGCCGCCCCCCCTGAACTTCGGCCCGGCCCCAGGGTGCTCGGCGGGCGCTGGAGCGGCACAGGGAACGCTCCACCTCCAGCGCAGAGCTAAAACACCTGCTGCTCTTTCCCTGCTCCCTTTCCAAATCCATCATACTCTCCATACTTCCCAAGCACGGTTTCTATCATTGTTAATGTCCTTTAGGACCAGCTGAGCAGTGGGTACAGCAGCCCCATTTCCCACCAGCCCTGGGGTCTGTTTGTCACCCGGTACAGGAGGTGGCCCTAGCCCCTGGCACGGCCACCTCGGGGTTCCAGGGCTGGACGGGGGAGGTTTGTGCTTTTTGTGCTGAGCACTGCAGCCCCCGACTGCCCGGCACTGCTGGGGCTGGCTGGGACCGGAGGGTGCTTTTTAAAATTATTATTTTACTTTTCCCCACAATCTCAGAAAGTGCCCAGACTCCTGGGTGATGCTCCAGCTGTTTTGTCTGGTCCGCAGCTGTGCGGGGTTGTTTGTCCCTGCAGCTCTGGTGGCCCTGGCGATGAAGGGCAGCCCGGCACTGCCACGCTCCGGGAAGAGCTGGCACCTCTGTACGGGCACTGTTCCCGAGCGGACCTTGTCCTGAGCTCCTGTCACCCATGACCACCCCCAGCACGGCCCGGCGCTCACCGGATGGGATGGAGGGGGCGGTGGGGATGGAGGGGATGGAGGGGAGGTGGGATGGGGGGCAGAGGGGATGGAGGGGTTGTTGCAGCATCGCTGCTGCTGGCCGGGTGTTGGGGCAGCCCTCGGGACTCTCCTCCCTCTCCAGCCGGACCCGTGGGGTCTCCATGTGGTCCCTGAGTGTCCCAGGCTGAGAGACTGGATCCACTCTCCCTGCTACTCACCACCAGGGCTTCTGACTTTCTCCTCCTCCCCGACCCCAGGGAATGCCGAGGGAGGGGGAACGGGGAGGAGTGAGAGTGCTCCACGACCCTTCCTGCCCTCACTCAGGCACCTCGGCCAGGGCTCCCCTCCTCCATCCCAAGCATCAGCTGCTCCTGGTGCAGCCCCTCGCCCCTCCCTGGACAGGACCTGCCTGCTCTGACGTACAGCAGCAGCAAAACATGAAAACAGAGGCTGGAAAACATCCCCAGGGTGTTCCCAAGGCGCTGGCCCTGGTGCTGTGGCACGTCCCCACAACACTGGTGGCCACCTCCACGAGGCCACACGTGTCCCACACATGTGGGATGCTCTGCACGGGGCAGCTCATGTGAGGCAGCCCAAGCGCAGGGTCCAAAGTCTGGACATCCCTGGGGCAGCTCCAAAATGAGCAACACCTTGGGAGAAGGCCCAGAGCCTCAAATGCTTCTCTTTCTGACAAGAAGATGAGAAGGAGGAGGTGACACTGGGACAGCTGGGCATGTGGTGGCCCAGTCACTGTTGCACGAGCCTGGCTCTCAGCTCTCAGCCATCCCCCTTGCAGAAGGAAACACCAGCAAACACCCTCAGCAGAAAACAGCTGCAGTTTAATGGCTGCTCCTGCTGAAGGCTGTGGTGGGACCGGGCTCGTGGCAGCATTTTTATATTTCAAGGTCAGGAGCCGAGGGACAGACAGGAATTGTTACTGATTAGTGACAGTGGAGAAGTCCCCACACCCCAATGCAGAGGCACAGAGGCACCGTGGATCTGGGCTGGGCACAGCCCCAGCCCTGTGTCAGCGCTGTCCTGTGGCAGCAACACTTTCTGCTTCCTACCTGACCTGCGGCTGAAGGACCCCACTGGCCAGGGCAGGTCCCTCCAGTCCTGGGGGTGTTGCACTCTCCCCTCCCACAGGAGCAGGAACTGGGGGCTGGGGAGCTCCTGGCTCTGCCCTGCCCGAGGCTGCAGACCCAGACACGCCCCTGTGGGGCTCCAGAGCAGCACGCCCAGACCTTTGGCATGACAGAGGTGCAAGGCACAGTCAGTACACAAAGAACAGCAAGTCCCGACCCAATCCTCTCACGGGACATTCCCCCAGCTCGGGGCAGCAATGCCCGTGTCCCTGCGGAGGCAGGGGCCTTTCTGAAGGCAAACACCTACGCCACAGAGCTCTGCTCTGCAGAGCTGCACCCACTGTGTCACCCAGGCACGGGTGGGCAGGCAGCAGGAAGGGATTCACTGAAGGAGCCCCAGCTGGGTGCTGAGAAGCCATCGGGGAGCTGGGAGGATGCTGAGGCTCCCGGGTGCAGCCGGGCACGGGGAAGGCGGTGCTGGTCGTGCTGGTAGGGGGCTGTGAACAGGGGCATGAGCAGCTGGGAACACCCGGGAGCGGGGCGGTGCCTCCCGGGCCGGCCTAGGCGCTGTGGAAGATGCGGATGCGCTGGGCGATGTCCAGGCGGCACAGGGGACACGAGTGCAGCCGCCCGCAGCAGCCCTGGCAGCAGCAGACGTGGCCACAGGGCAGGAAAATCATCTGGGGCTGGCGGAGAGACAAAGAGGGGACACGGAGAGTGCTGCTGTCCCTGAACACCGGCCCCAGCACGGGGGGAGCTGGGGATGACCCGGGGGGTCTCAGAGTGGAGGGCAGAGCCCCGCACCCCGATCTCCGTCCCCCCGGGTGTGCGGGGCTGTGCCGAGCAGGAGCGCGATGGGACACAGGGATGTGCGATGGGACACAGGGAAGGACACAGGGGGCTGAACTGAGCAGCCCCGTGAGCGCTTCCTACGGCTGGTGGGTGGAGCTCAGCGAGGTTCTGCCCGAGCCTGCACGGAGCCCTGTCCGTCCCTGTCCGTCCGTCACTGTCCGTCCCTGCCTGCCCTGCCCCGCCCTTCTCTCCCTTCCATCCCCGGGATGCCCGACCCCGGCTGTGCCCGGCAGCTGGCGGTTCGAGCACCCAGGCACTGCCAGGGGCAGGCTGGGGACACAGAGCTGGGGACACAGAGCTGGGGACACGCTGGATCCCGCCCTCCCTGCACGGCCTGCTCCAGCCCCGGGCTGTGCCGGCTCTCACCTCCTGCTCCATGCACACAACGCACTCCGACTTCTTCTCGTCCCACTGCAGCGCTGGGGCCGTGGGGGCCGCGGGGCTCGGGGGCTCCTCCAGGGGAGCGCTGGGCTCTGGGGCCGCAGGGACCTCGGTGTCCTCTGCCCTCCGCAGCTCTGCAACCACAGCAGAGTCCCCTGAGCGCTGCCCATCGCCCACCGCAGCTCTGCCTGCCCTCCCTGCCTCCCCTCCTCACACCCACGGGAGGTGTGTGACCCACAGAGCTCCGTGCTCCAGGCTCAGGTACCTGCTGTGAGTGTCAAATGTGGCAGAAAACAACTGGGGGTACCTGGGATGGTCGTGGCCACAGCCAGGATCTCCTGAGCCCGCCTGAGGATGGCACGCTGCAGACCAGCTTCTGTCACACCGAGCTGTGGGGCAAGAGGAGGGTGTTGGCCCCAGAGGGACAGCAGGCTGATGTCCCCAAGGGGACACTGAGAACTTCTGGGCATTGCTGGCAAGATGTGGCCATACCAAGGAAAGCCCCTCTGCCAAGCATCAGGAATTCCCTGGTGCAATTTCTACTACAGAGAGCATCTGGAGGATGTTGGAAGATGGAACCAGCCTGCAGCTCAGCCTGCAAGTATCTGGGAGAGCCACTGCCCACAGGGACAGGCAGAGCAGCACAGGCACCTGTCCTTGTGGGGAAGTGACACAGCAGAGCACCAGCACTTCATCCTGGCAGACCCAGCAGGCACAGCTGGGCTCGGGGCAAGGACAGGGACAATCCTTGCTGGTGCTGTCCCACACTGTGGCTCTGCTGTCTCGTACCTTTTCCAGGTCACTGGCACTCATGGTGCCCAGCATTTCCAGGGATATTCGGTGGTGAGCAAAGACTGGCACGTACTGGTCAGCAGAGAGCTCCAGCAGCAGGGTCACCAGCTGCTGCTCCAAACCCTTCTCCTGCAAAACATGGAATGTCCCAGACTCACCCCCGAGGCCAGGCAGCAGCAGGGCTGGGGGTGTGCTCATCCCTGCCCTGCCCTGCTCCAGCTGTGCTGCATCCCAAACACACCAAAGCCTGGAAGCCTAACTCTGGTTCCAGGTGTTTTATGGGAATCGTTCAAAATGTTGAGGTCTGGGAATCACTGAATATCCTGAGCTAGAAAGGACCCACAAGGACCATTGAGAACAGCCCCTGTCCCTGCCCAGCCCCCCCAACAATCCCAGCCTGTCCATCCCTGGCAGCGCTGTCCAAACGCTCCTGGAGCTCTGGCAGCCTCGGGGCCGTGCCCATTCCCTGGGGAGCCTGGGCAGTGCCCAGCACCCTCTGGGGGAAGAACCTTGCCCTGAGCTCCAGCCTGAGCCTGCCCTGGCCCAGCTCCAGCCGTTCCCTGCCTCCTGTCCCTGTCCCAGAGCAGAGCCTGGAGCTGCCCCTCGGGAGGAGCTGCAGCCCCGGGGAGCTCTGCCCTCACACATTGAAAAACCCCTTTGGCAATCCATCGGGATTGGATATGGATCCCCAGGTCTGTGCCCTGCTCCCAGCCTTAGTTCAGGGGCTGTCCTTGCTCCCCCCAGAGCAGAGCAGAGCCACAGTGGGAGCAGGAACAGCAGCAGCACCTGCAGCTTCAGGGAGAGGGGCTTCTGGTTCAGCAGGCGCTGGTACTGGATCAGCCAGTAGTTCTCCTGTTTGGTTTCACTCTTTGCCTCCATTTCCAGCTGAAAAACAAACTCATTCACTCAGCAGCCCAAGGGAACGTGGCAAGGGGGTTCAGGGATGGGTGTGCAGGAGGGAACTCCCAGCCCGGGCTGTGCAGGGCCCAGCCAGAGCACTGTGATGGGGTCCAACAGGCATTTCTGGCTCCTGCAGGCTGGCCCCACTTTGACCCCACTCTCACCCAGTCCAGGGCTGTGCATCCCCCTGCTCCTTTTGGCCCAGACCCTGTGGCCTGGTCTCCTGAGGCTCAGGAGAGTCTGGAGATCTTCAGGACAGCAAGACCACAACTCCCATCCCTTGTGCCCATCCTCCTGACCACTCCCCTCCCAGCAGGGTCACTGATGGTGATGATGGTGCCCCAAGCTGCACCAGGGAGAGCTGCTGTGTCCCTCGGGTTTACATCAGAACTTCCTGGGGTTAAATTGGCCTCTGGGTCTGGACACAGCCCTGCTCTCCCACACTGAGCCATGGACTCTCCCTGCAGCCAAACCAAATGCTTCCTCATCCACAGCACTTCGTGAGGAGCTTCATTACCAGGATTTGTTGCAGTTCTTCCTCCCTTTGCTTCTTCTCCTTGAGCAGCTGCTGCAGGAGGCAGCTGAGTGCCCGGCGCTGCTCCGTGACCACCTCCTGCAACAGGAGAGCTCTGGCAGCCACATCCCCACACTGCTCCACCCTGTCCCTTCCCAGCAAAGCCCCTGCCAGAGCCACAGACCCTGTGGCTGTGCAATCCCTGTGCCCCACAGTTCGGATCCTCTCCTAGCAGGGCAGAACCAAGCTGAACCCACTCCTTTCAGCCCTGCACTGCCACTCTGAGCAGCCCCCAGCTCACCCTGGCTGCAGCAGCTCCTCCTCACTCCATCAGAAGTTCAATCAAAAGTATTCATGGTCCCCCTCCTTGGAATCATGGAATCTTAGCTTGGTATGGGTTGGAAGAGACCTTAAAGCTCATCTCATTCCACCCCCTGCCTTCCTCTATCCCAGGGTGTTCCAAGCCCTGTCCAGCTGAGGGAAGACCACCTGAAAGTAGGTCTGGAATCCAGCAGGTAAACAGGACAGGTGAGGTCCCCATGTCTTTGGGATGATTCCTTTCCCTGGGGTCTCACCCCAAGCACACCAGGCAAGGCCAGGCACCCCTGCAGCCACTCCTTGGCAGTGGAGAGTTAAGTGGCTCAGGAATGTCCCACCATGTGGCAGCTTCACTCCCAGCTCACCCATATCTGAGCAGTGGCCAGTGGTCATCAGCCACAGGACTTCAGATGCCCATGGACAGGATTCTGTTACACCCTGAAGTTTGGGGAAACCTTCATTGCTCACAAAATCCCAGACTGGTTTGGTTGGAAGGGACCTTAAAACCCATCTTGTTCCACCCCCTACCACAGGCAGAGACACCTTGCACTGTCCCAGGGTGCTCCAAGGCCTGTCCAGCCTGGCATCAGCACCTGGACCTGCACAGGGACAAGGCCCCTGGTTAACAGAGGAACAGCTGCCTCTGCCAGGGCAGCCCCATCTCCAGGTGACCAGAGCTGCAGGACAGGGGAGAAAGGACCTCCACAGAGGGGAGGGGGACAACTGATGACATGGGGAGCTGCTCCAGCCCCAGGGCCCAGCAGGGACCCTTTGGGCTGCACAGCCCCAAGTGCAGGGGGATCCACAGAGATTCAGGTGCTCAGGCCTCATTCCTCGGCTCCTGGTGCTGAAGCTGCAGGTGGGTACCTGGGCAGAGCCCTGTTCCTGCACTGCCCTGCAGCTCCTGTGCTCACAGGGTCACACCTGGGCTGCCCTCCATGATCTCCAGGTGGTTCCCATCCTCTGATCTCCAGAGTAGCTGTGTGAGCCCAGGTAGCACAACCCAAACCTTACACCTGAAGGATCCAGGACAGGGTTGGGAGACACTGCTGCCTGAAGGCAGCACTTACCACTGCTGTGTGACAGCCTTGGGTGTTTGTCACTGATTTTGAGCTGACTAAACAGGTGACCTGGCACATGGCACACAGAAGAAAACAACTGATGCAAAAGCATCATAAAACAAAATTTAAAGCCAAGCTGCTTAAGCTAAACCTGGTATTCCTCAATGTGTGACTGCTGATGATGCCAAAACCAAAACACAACACAATGTAAGAGGACATGCAATGCACAGCAGGCAGGTGTTTTTGGGACAGCAAACAACTGGACTGCAAAATCCTTCCCCCCCCAGCACACCCAGAACTGCCCATCCCTATCAGGGCTCCTCTGTCTCTCTGCTGAGAATGCCTGGGGGTGTTTAGGAAAAGCAGTGATGTCCCACATTGCCAGGACACAGAGGGGTTGGTGTGTCCTGTGCAGAAGAACCTTCTGACTAAGCATAAAACCATCTGGAAACTGCCAGGAGCAAGAGAAGCAAGTGGAGCAATCCCAGAGCAGAGGGTGGGGGCAGCCCCAGAGCCCCACGTACCTGCAGCGTCTCTGTGTCCAGTTCTTGCCTCTTTAGCTCCAGCTGTGTCAGCTGCAATAACTCTGTTTCTATTAATTTAATCTAAACAGAAGATGAAACATTTTTTACTGACATTTAAAATTAATTTATGATCTTTTAAAATGAAGTCTGACTGAAAAGGGCAGCACAGCAGAGCACTCAGAGGTTGGGGTGATTGCTGTGGGGGGTTGCTGTGCCCTTTGGTGATCTGTGTGCTGAGGGTCCCTCTTCTTTTACCTGAGGAGCTCAGTCCCCCCCTCCAACTGTCTCTGTCCCCCTCCCACTGTCTCTCTACTCTGAACACCTGCTCCAGTCTGGAAGCTCACTGCCATCAGTTTGTGCACCCAAACCTTTTGCAGTCACTCTGGAAAGTGGAGTCAAGGCCCTTCCAGCAGCACAGCTCAAACCTCAGACTCCTGGGACAGTGCCCTGCTTTCCAGGTGCTCCAGCAATCCCAGAACAACACCTGCTCTTTCAGGTGGGCCAACTGAGACACAGAGAGGTGAAGGGAGTTGCCCAAGGTCCCACAGCAAAGCCAAGATGAGAGCCCAGCCCACTCCTCTGCCAGGCCACCAACTGCCCCTGGCCATGCTGCTCCTGCTGACCCCAGGGCTCTGCCCCTGCACGGGGTGGGAGGGGTCCCAAGGGTGAAAGGTCCAGCCTTGGCATCAAGGAACAAATTCCCTTTGCTAACAGATCAAGAGGGAGCAAAATGCAGGACCCATATGGTGAACTCGGGCAATGATGGAGAGCTGTCAGACAACTCAGAGGCTTTCAGCAGATTGGTCACTGGGGCACTCAAAATATCCAAGCCCTCGAGTTTATCCACCAAATTCTGACCTGAGACTTTTCTGCTGTGTCAGATGAGGAGAGGGAAGATTCTGGAGCATTGTGTCAGAAACCAACAACCTTCCTTCCTGCATCCACCACTGCAGCCTTCCCTTTTTCCTGCACCATCCACTGCCACTTTTCCATCATCCTGCATCATCCACTACTACTTTCTCCACCAGCTCTTGCTCTTCCCCCTGACTAGATCATTGCACCTTCTGCAGAATGGAGCTCACAAAGGCAGGCTGAGAATGGGAAAGAAAAGATGAACTTATGGCTCAAGGTGTAGCTTTGATGTGCTGGATGGAGATGCAGAAGGATGCTGATGGGCTCATGTGGAAGCAGCAGCCCTGCCAAGTACACAGCCTGAAGGAAATCAGAGGTGCAAATGCAGAGCACCCCTGGAGCCAGTGCAGGTCTGTCCTCCAGTGCTGAGGTGACTGCAGGAATAGCAATGCCACCAGCTCCAGGAATCTAAAACCTGCTTTGACACTCCCTCCCTCAGAGCTGGGAGACTGCAGTGTAACCAATACTGCCCAACTCTGTTCCAGAGCTCTCAGCAGCACCAGAGCTCTCCATGTTCTCAGACCCTGCTCTGTGCTCACAGCACTTTGTTCTTCCTCCCACGGTCTCATCAAACAGCAGGATGAGTTGAGGAGCTGGTTGCTCTTTCCTCTGTTGCTGACTCACCTGGTTCCTGATCTGCCTGTGCATAAGATCCTTCTTCACCTGGAGAGCTTCAAAGGCAGCTTTCTGCATCTCAATCTAAGGGACAGGCAAAATCCTGCTTAGTGAGGTGGTTGGTGCAGTTGCTGATGGGCTCAGAAGCTGCTGCCTTGCAGGGACTCAGGTACAAGTCCCTGAGTGGTGCTTGCTCTGAGTAACAGTGTCCTGAAACACAGCTGAGAGCCCAACAGGTAAAGCCCACCCTGGAGACACACAGAAAAATATTAATGTTCTTCAAACATTCATCTGGAATGCTGTGTGACCCCACCTCTCCTCTTCAGCAGCACTGAGCAGCCAGGCTGTGCTGCAGGGCACAGCTGCCCAGCACTTCTGAGAACAAACTTTGAAATGCTTGTCCCAAGCCCCCAGGAAACCTACCAAAAGACAGGACTTCTGTCTCAAAATCACCTTTTAATCATCATGGCAGTTTTGCTTCCCATGGTCCATGCTCTCTTTTCTGAAAATTTGCATCTAGATAAATATAATTTTTTTCAGCCACCCAAGTTAGTTTGTCAGAATAGCAGATATTCTCAAAGTTTAGCATGTAGTGTTAAATAAAATCACTTCTGCATGCAGCCCAGCCCAGCCACTGCTGCTCCTGTGACCCACTGTGAATCCTGCTCTCCCTCAATCCCCCATGAGCAGTTTGCTCCTTTGCCTACCTGCTGCAAGATCTGACTGACAGCTTTGTTCTGATCCAGCTGCTGCCAAGCCAGGATTTGCTGGAACTTCTGATCCATCTCAGCTAGGCTGCAAGGAGATGGATGTGCCATGGAGTTAATGGTGGGTCTGGGACTCTCGAGGTGAACCAGAGGAAAGCAGGAGGAGGAATTTCTTACTGAATGGGGAAGAGCCGTGGCACTGCACAGCTGATGGCCACAAATTCAACACCTCCTTCCTTACAGCCAAACCAAACCTGCAAACAGGCTCCTGTGGAGCTGCTGAGCAGGTCACAGGCTCACAAGGCTGTTCTTAGTCAGTTGTAGACGTTGCTAGATTAAAATTTGGCATCTTGTTGTGAACAGTGAGCGAGGATGCTCTCGGTGTGTGCACAACACTCACATACTACTTATGCACACACAGCATCCTTGAGGCAACCTGGGAGGGGAAGGGACAAGCTCTGGCCTACAGTTTGGCATTGAAGTGCCTCAAAAAACAGGAATACAACTGGTCTAACGCTACCCTCCATATTTAGCAGAATGTATAAGGCAAAATAAACAGTATATAAAAGTGACAGTTTCCCCAAAGGGTGATTAACATGCAAATTGTGGTCGTTTGAAGGTGGTTCATTTAAAGGAGTTTGACAATTTAATTTGCACTGTCCTGTTACAGCTGTCCTGCTGCATTCCAGCAGCTCCAGGGGTTCCTGGTGTACCTATGGGAATTACATTGCTGAAAGAAAGAGATTTAGGACCAGCCCCAGACCCCCCCCCCCGCACCTGGAGCAGGCCTGGCTGACGAGGTCCTGCCGACGAGACTCGGAGCTCATTTGGAGGAGCTTGTTCTTGTAGGTCTCAGCCAGCATCTGCTGCATGGCAGCTGGGGACAGAGGGGACAGAGGGGACAGAGGGGCTGTCAGTGCCTGCTTGGCCTGGGTGTGCAGGGCAGGACTCGCCCACCAAGGCTGCTGCAGCCACTGCAACCAACAGTGGCTCCTCTCTCATTGCCCTTGCTCTTCCCATTTCACTGATTCCAGAGCACACCCATCCACCTGAGAACTGTGGCTCTTTATTGGGAACAGAGCAGAGAAAACTCCACTCTGCCTGTGCCTGCACCTCTTCACTCCTCAGAGAAGCCCAGTCACTGCCTGCCAGCCATGAAATCACAGAATCTCTGGGGAAGGAGGAAGGGTCCCACAGGGACACCCAGCGCAGCCCCTGTCCCTGCCCAGACCCCCCAACAATCCCAGCCTGTCCATCCCTGGCAGCGCTGTCCAAACGCTCCTGGAGCTCTGGCAGCCTCGGGGCCGTGCCCATTCCCTGGGGAGCCTGGGCAGTGCCCAGCACCCTCTGGGGGAAGAACCTTGCCCTGAGCTCCAGCCTGAGCCTGCCCTGGCTCCAGCCGTTCCCTGCCTCCTGTCTCTGTCACAGAGCAGAGAGGAGTTGGGCTCTGCCAGTCTCAGAGGGACACCACCTTCTGTTTCCCTGGAGAAACACATCTGGTCATGGTCAGCATGAGCAGAAAAGACTTCCCAGCACCCAGACATGAATCTGATGGATTAACAGGGAGCTTGGCTTGAGCCCCATGGAGAACAGGCAGGGAACTGCAGGTGGAAGCTTTGGATCAGTGGCACATGGGCAATGCTGCTCCCTGTGCCCATCAGGGAATGTCAGAATGTGTGTGCCAGAACATTTCCTACATGGGTGCCACCTACCCAGGGCATCTCCAGAGGAATCAGGTCTTTCATAGAATCACAAAATCATTAAAGTTGGAAAGGACCTTTAAGATCATCAAGTCCAACCATCACCACCACCATGTTCACCACTAAGCCATGTTCTCAAGTGTCACATCCGTATGTTTTTTCAACACTTTCAGGGATGGTGACTCCACCACTGCCCTGGGCAGTCTGTGCCAATGCCTGATCACCCTTTCCATGGAAAAAAATTCTAATATCTAACCTGAGTCATCCCTGGTACAGCTTGAGCTGTTTGCTCTTGTTCTGTCCCTTGTTCCCTGGGAGCAGAGCCTGATCCCCATTTGGATACACCCTTGTTTCAGGAAGTTGTAGAGAGTGAGAAAGTCCCCCCAGAGCCTCTTCTCCAGGCTGAGCCCCCTCAGCTGCTCCTGGTGCTGCAGACACTTCACCTCACCTCCCCAAAGCCCTGGCTGGACTTACAGGCCACTTCCCTCCTGCGCAGCTGCTCTGTCTCCTCCTGGGTTATTGCCATCAGCTGCTCCATCCTGATTCTGCCAACAAACAACAACTCAGCCACTCCTTCAAAAGAGCCCCTTCCCTCTACCCACCCAGCTCAGGGTCTCGAGGCTGGACAGGTTCACCCTGCTCAGGAAAGCTGGGCTTATCAGAGACACCAAAGCCTCAGTGATTTTTTTGCTGAAGAACATCTAAGTTTTATGGGAGACAAGATAAAATTTGCTCAAAACCACGGGGACAGTGGCCTTAGGGACAGGCAGAATGTCAACACAACGTGCACATGCTCTCCCCAAACAGTGCCAGACCCTTCCTTGGCTTTCCTTTCTCCTGAGGATGAGCCCAAGTGAGCAGTGACACTTCAAGCAGCAGCCTCCCTCCCCACCAGCCCTGCCCTTGTTCCAGAACATTTCCCCCACCATTTACCAGGTCAGGAGCTGGTGTGGGTGGGGAACAATCTGACAAACAATTGGATGATGTTCACCCAGTTTACTGGGCCACAGCACAGTTGGCTGAAGGGAAGGGGCAGCTCATAGGCATGGCAGAGCTGGGGACAGTCACTTTTGGTGGCAGAGTTAGCTGAGAGTGCTGGCTGAATGGCAGATTTGTTTCCCACCTACTCCTCCCAGCCTGGAGACGTTGCTGGAACACCTTCAGAACTGCCTTGCTTGCCAGCAGATGGAGGATCTCTCTTGGACCCTGATATTGGAATACAGAGTTTTGTTCCCAAACTCATTATTTCAGACTATTCAGAGATGAAAAAGAGGTAAAATCACTCTGTCACTGAGTGTGCCAGACTGGGTAGGACCACTGAGTGCAGTGTCTTGCCTCCAACAGGGACCAGAGGCAGCTGCAGGTATGAGATGAACCTCACCTGACTTAGGGTGGATTCAGACTGGTGACTCTGAAAAGAAGCTCCCAGCCCTCGACCCAGCTTCTTACCCCTTTTCCATACAATTTTATTTCAAAGAGACTCACCTCTCATTCTCCAAGGACTTTAAAATGTCTGAACTTTGTTTTTGCCTAAAAACAAAGATAAAACAAAAGGTTTTCATCAAGTTGAGTAGAACATCAGAGGGCAGAATCACAGAGTCACAGAATATCCTGACTCGAAAGGGACCCACAAGGATCATCCAACTCCAGGCCTTGTACAGGACAACCCCAACAATCTCCCCATGTGCCTGAGGGAAAGTAACTTTGCTGTCATGCACAGCAGAGCAGCTTTCAGCAGGCTGGGCACCTCCCATCAGCACCAGCTCACATGGAGACCCAGCAGACACAGGCACGGGCACCTTAACATTTCAAATTTCCACCTTCCATGAGGAATTCTAATTCCTTCCATAGCACTGCAAAATCTCAACATCACACATCGATGAAACAGCTCTTTTAAGATGCAAATTCCATGTGCTTTGAATGGGTCTTTGGCAGTCCAGGACCTAAGGCAGCTCCTCCAGACATCAATCCTGACCAGGTCCACAACACTCAGGGGTGAAATGAACTGCTGAAAACATCATGACAAAAAAAATCAGAGCAAGACCCCTGGAACCCTACCTCTGGTTGTCCTCCAGCAGCTTCTGGATCCGGCTGGCAATGCCCTGCTCTGTGTCCTTCAGCTGCTGCAGCAGCTTCAGCCTCTCCTCCTCCAGATAGCGCTGGTGCTTCGACAGACCCTGCTCCAGCCTCTGCTGCTCCTGCCCAGAGCAGGGAAACAGCAGAAGGTGGTGGGTTTGGGGAAGGCAGAGGGTGCCCTGGCAGGGCCCTGCCCAGCACACTCACCTCCCTCACTGTCTGCAGGATCTCATCCTTGTGGCTGCTGAGCTGCTGCACCAGCAGGGCCTGCTCTCTCTGCCCCATGCTCAGGCGCTGCTCAAATTCCAGCTTCTCCTGAGTTTTCCTTTCCTGAGAGGAGTAAGAAGAAGATGAATGAGAGGAATCTCCTTTAGCAGCAAGAACAAATTCTGGGAAAAAGGTAAAGCAAGACACAGCAGTCCCTTGCAGAGAAGACAAGGCAAATGGCAACAGGAGGCTTGTCTAGGGGAGGGGAATGTTCTCTCCTTGGGAACCCAAAGACTGGGAAGCTGCTGCTCTTTTCCTAACAGTCTCCAAACTCCTTCATGTCATGCAGCTGAATTCCCTGAGCACCAACTGAGACCAAACCAGCCAATATAAACACGTGGAGGGAAGCCCAAAATGCAGGTTGGGTTCAGTTCCACATGGCACAGGACTCCCTTGTCTGCTGGAAGCAGCCAGCTCTGAGCAGCTTGAGCCAAAGGCACCAGGGAACTGCATGGCAGGAGCTTCTGGTTATTTCAAATTGAGCCTTGCACAAGAGAAGAGACAGAGACCAGAGAAACAAAAAGAACAAACTAAAAGTGCAGCCAGTGAGGGGAATGAGAAACAAAATAAAAGGATGGAAAACAAAAACCAGAAGCAGACCCATGCTGCAGACAAAGCAATTGCAGGAGTCGATCCTTACCTTCCTCTTCTCATAATCCAAGAATTTGTTCTGAAAAGTAAGCAATACCAGCAGCCATTTATTCCCAGAAGTACTTTTTTGTAGATATTATTAGTCCACAGTACAATCTCCCCTAACTGAGTGAAGACATCAACCAAAGGCAACAACACAGGCCCAAAGTCCAGTCACTCAGGCTTCTCCAGGGGCAAAGGCATTGACTCTGCACTTGCCAAAGAGCACAGAAATCAGCACAGTTACCACAATTATTGGCCCAGCCTCCTCTTTCTCAGGAAGGGCTGAACATGTCTAGCACAAGGAAGCACAAGGTTCTTCTGCAGTTTGCTGTCCCCTCAAAAACAGACGTCACACACTGCACATTCCATGTCCCACTGCCAGTCCCTTGGCTCCATCATTGCTTCCAAGGATGGAGACAGTTCCTTGGGATGTGTCTTCCAGCAGTCAGAGTGGTGACACCAGCCCCAGCTCAGCTGGGAGATGAGCCACCCTTGCACACACTGTGCCTGGCTGCTCCCTTGATCCCAAAAGACACAACTCACGGAGGGGAAGGTGATGAGGGATGATGTGCCAAGTGCTTTGAGATGCTTTGGTGGAGCACAGAGACAAATCCCAAACCCTCTGGTGCAGGGGAGCCTCACCTGCCACTTGCTCTCCTCCTCCAGGTACTTCTCCACTGTCCTGTCCACCCCATCCACTGAAGTTCCTCCTCCATCACTCTCCAGCGTGGGGAGCAGGTACTGGGAGGGAGGGTAGTATGCAATTCCACACTCTGGAAGGCACCAGACACAAAATAAGAACATTTGGGGCTCAAAGACCTCCTTGGCACCATGGCTCAGAGCTGGCTGCACTGCTTCCAGCTGTGCTCCCTCTGCCCACACACCAAGGAGTGCCTGCAGGGCTCCTCCAGCTGAGGCAGGATGGACAAGGAGCTCTGGGAGGGGGTGAGGCCACTCCATCCCCAGCAGGACAAGGATCTGCTCAGACACAAACACATCCTGCACATAGCTGCAGGCCTGGTGACTTCTGCAGTGCTGCACATGTTCCTGCCCAGACCAAAATAAGTTCTGACTACACCTTGCAATGCACTTCCCCTGCATAAAATCTCCACCAAGGCTCCCTGTCTGCACTAAACACAGTGTCTACAAACTTAGAGTAAATTTCCTTTGTCATTTGAGTTTTCCATCTGTTTTCATCATTCTCATAACAACCTACAGGGCCCAGGTCCTTCCTCAGAGAAAATAAAGGCATCAGGGACTTTGAGTGACTCCTGGGCCTCTCTCCTTGTCCCAAGGCAGTGACAAAGTGGACAATGCCTAATCCTCCCACAGCAGAAAATGCAAATAACCACGGGAGATGCACTGACTTTTTATGGTCACTGAGACAGCCTGACCCAGCCACTCTGGTTTATAACAAAGCTCTCGACATTTCAGTGTGGCTGGGCTCAGGGAAGGACTTGTGCTGTGCTGTTTGCCAGCAAAGACAGGTGACCAGGTGTGCAGGGCACCAACAACCACCCCAAGCAGAGCCCACACAGTGTGTATCCTTCAGAAATGCCATCTCTGGGCACACCCCAGCTGCTCCTGGCTTACCTTTGCAGAGGAACTGCTGGATGGCCTCTGTACCCCCACTGCAGATCTCTGGGGGTGGGTAGGTCATGGCACAGGCATCCAGGGTCAGCGTCTCCAAAAGAGAACACACAGAGCTCCACGTTCCTCTGAGTCCAGACAGACTCCAGCTGCAGTTCTCCTTGCAGCTCCCCAAACCCTACTTCATGTTACCCTAAATCCTGACATAAATGCCAGGCTGTTGAATCCCTGCTGGGTGTCTGGGACCTTTCACAGATGACTCCAATGTCCCTTTTCTGGAAGCTTCTGACCTGTCCCCTCATTGGAACATTCCCCTCATGCAGGCACTGACACTTCAGGTTTAGGTACCAGAGGTCAGAGCACTTCCCAGCTGCAGACATTCCCTACTCCATGTCAGGACTTCCCCCTCAGCATGGAAGTGGGTGTGATACAAGGGCATGGAGTCCCATAAAGAATGAGGGGAAGAGCCACTTGTTTTGTCTTACTGTGACCACCCAAAGGACCTAATGTTGCCTTCTGTAGAGAAGGGCATAGCAGGAAGGCCTAGAAAGGAACAACTTTACCAAGAACAGGGGGCAAAGCTGCACAGATGCCTGAACTCAGGCTGTCCTCATGAAAAGTGAAGCAAAATATTGTGTGAGACAGGGGAGCATTTATTCAAACCTTCCTGCTGGTGTCTGAGCCAGCTGCTGCCTCACACTTGCACCATTTAGCACTGACAGAGTGGGCAGCCAGAAGGCAACGTATCCATAAAAATCTATCAGTTTTTGCCATCCTGCATGTGCACTTCAGAGAGCCATAAACCCATGGAAGCTGACAACGAGTTGGGGATCTGCCAGGGTGACAGAGGCACAGTTTGTGCTCTCAGAGACAGCCCTGGCAGGTAAAATCCATGGTTTCACCCTCTGGGGATTGCTTCTGTCACAATTAAATGGCAAAATGATCAGATTAAATGGTAAAAATGATCAGGAAAAAACAGAGCAGGTACACAAAAGTTATTTTGGACAGTGTGAACAGCCCTGTTACAATCCCCTGCAGTGCATCCTGCCCAGACCCTGACCACTCCCCCTGCGGGCTGGATTTATTCCCAGCTGAGGGAAGCAGGCTGGGAAGGGCTGGCCCCGGGGCGGTACCTGCAGGGTTCGGATATGGGCCAGCACCCGGGGCAGCTCCTGCAGCACGTTGCCACTGACATCCAGAGCCCGCAGGCTCCGCAGGCCACTCACACTCCCGGGCAGCTCCCTCAGCTTGTTCCCTACAGGGACAGAAAATCCAGTTAAAACCATGGAACCTTCCCAAAACAGCAAGCTCATCGGCTCCAACACCAATCCATAACCACATGTACAGCTCATTTGCACAGGTCACACAGGGACTCAAAGGATGTCACTGCCCACCAAGGGTAAATTGGGATCCAAATCTCCTTCTCAGCCGAGGTCACTGCTGCAGGCTGGATCTGTGCTCTTTATCAGGAGAATATTTGTAACATGGAATGTTCTTCCCTTGGTCCAAGTCCCAGGGATGGGAGGAAGGGGACTGAATGTGAATTGCACACTCCAGGCTCAGAGCCCAGGTGCTGCAGACAGACAGGCAATGACCTGAGCTGCCCTTCCAAGTTCCTCACTCTCCACTGCCTTCCCTGATTCACCAACAGCTCCACATAACTAAATCTCCTTTTTCTCCCAGATTCATGGCACTGCATAGCTGGAAAATGCCCAGGAGTCTGGAAAAGAGGTGTGCCCTTTGTGCTCGGGCTGTGCAAACCTGGTGGGATACCCAGGCTCACAGGAGCCAGCTCTGGCTGTGGGGGACCCAACTGTAATTTAGTTTATCTGGCTGAGTGCTCTGCTTGCTTTACTGGAGGGCTTGAGGCTAACATATTTTCTGCTTAGATCATTTCTCCTGCCTTGCCAGCTATTTGAATTCAAACCTTCCTTGTGTTCTTCCTCAGCATTCAGAGTGTAAACCATGTGGTGCTTGCCTTGGTTGAAAGGAATAATTGCTAATGCAGCTCAACATGACCAGATAATAAATGTGCTTTGCCCAGAGCAATCCCATTCCATACCTTTCACATTGAGGATCTGGAGCTGGGCAAGGTCTCCTAGAGATTGTGGAAGGCTTTTTAAAAGATTCCTTTCAAGGTTTAGGACCTAAGGTATTAACAGAAAACATACTCAAAATATTCATCCAAGTCTCATCTCTTCTACACATCTCTGCCCTGGGACTTTCAGGCCCAGAAGTACAACTTGAAAATGGTTGTAGATAACACTTTCAGGGTTAAAAAAAAATTATTTTCCACCAGCCCTGGATAAAGGGCATGCCAAGCTACTAGAGGCAGTGAGAAACCCTGCTCACCACCAGCATCTGGTGCTGGATCCAGATACAGGAACTGGGAATTGGAGTGTCCAGGGCAGCCCTCCCCAATTCCAGCTCCCACCTAAAGCTGCCCCCTGAGCAGGGAGACCCTGAGTGTGCCCTTAGACACTGCTCTGGGTTCTCAACATAACCACACCAGGGAGAACAGCAAAACCTGAGTTTCTGGGGAGATCAACAGGACTCTGCTTGCTCAGAGCATCTGCTTGGCCATGGCAGCCACTTGGGCTGCACCGAGCTGGGAGAACATAACCAAATCTGGCTTTTCCTGCTCTTCTCCTGCTCCTTCCCTCCTTTTTTCCTGCTCTCCCTCTAACCAGCCAGTTCAACAGCAACAGTCAGGGTGATGTGCTAGATCTGACAACATGCCACCATCACAGAAGTTGTGATTAATTATAAACCAAGCAGCAGTAACCCCATATCCCTGCTGTCCTCAAACATGCCCTGTACAGACACCTGGGATGGAGCTGCAAAACCTTTTACCTGAAGAGCTGTCAGCTGACCAATATCAGCAGGAAGTGAAGCCAGCTGATTGTCATGCAGGTCCAGGACCTGGAAAAGCAGATAATGTCACCAAACAAGGTTGGGAACAAAAGTAATTAATTATCTCACAATGGAAATTACTTTGCTTCCAATGGGACTTTGAAAAGCAGCTCAAGTTTTCCAGGGGACATGAGTACTTAATATTTGGAAATTTTGAATTTTGGAAATCCAGGCATCAGTAACAAACAAGAGACAAGGGTGGGCAGTGACACTGAGGGAACAGTCCTACAAAACTGGAGGAGCCAACTGGATAAATTATCCCCTTGGAACCAGGCTGGCAGAAGGAATTTCTGCAGGATCAAATGAGCTGAACTGGTCCAACAGCAGTGCGGGGAGAGGGCAGGACTCGACCTGGAGACCTCCCTCCCTCCATGTGGAGCTGCTGAAATGACTCTGCCTCTTGGGGAATCCCAGCATGATGGTGATCCAGCCCTGTCACACTCATCACCATTCTCCTTCCCATTCCAGTGTCCCTCCAGAGCAGGGGAGAAATGGATCTACCCCATAACACACGCAGCTGTGCCTGACCACCACCACCAGTGGGGCTGCTGAGGGGGAACTGTGGGATTCTGAAGGGGATGAATGAGTTGTGGGACTGATGGTGACGTTACTGAGTGACTGCTGTGTGTCAGCCTGGGAGGTGAACCCACAAAAGGCAGGTGTCACTCCTTGGCACTGAGTCCTGGCAAAGCCACTCAGCCAGAAGGGATTTACTTGGGCTGGTGTGTTTTAATGCAGCTCAAATCCAAGGAAAATTGGCTGCAGTTGAACTGTTAAGAATCCCAATTACCTTCAGGGTTATGAGACTCAGGAGGCTGCAGGACTTTGGAACTAAAGATGTCAGATTATTTGTATGAATAATCAGCACCTGGGGAGGAAAAACCCCATTGACACATAAACACAAGAGACACCAGAACAAGCATTTTTGTTGAGATTGAATTGGGGAGGCTGTGCAAGAGCTCAGTATCTTATTCACTATCATATAAAACATTAAAGTAGAAAATGGATTGTCAGAGAAGGTCAAACATTTTACATGAGCTCTAAAGCAGAGCCCAATTCCCCACATGACAAATACCCTTAGATGGACTAAAACAACCACCTCACCTTTCCTGGCAGAAGTTAACTTTAAAAAACACAGACAGGATTGATCTGACTCCAACTGCTCTCACACAGGTGGACAAACTCCTTACAAGCAAATTCCTTCTGGACCACCATAAATCAACCACACACAGTCATTTCAAACACGAATACAACAGTTAAGCCTATTAATAGAATTATTTAATAATTTCTGATTACAACATTACCTTTTTTTGCAAGACCTTGCAAGTTGCAAAGGCCCCATAAGGAACCTAAAAACAATTAAAAAAACAGTCATGTCAGACTTCTCTTTTAAGCAGTTCTATACTGTCCACTGGTAAAGTGTGAACAGCTTAACTGAAAATAAAAGTGATGCTTAAAATTACTGGCATATGACTTTGGCCCAGCACTTCCCAGGGAGCTTCCATTTAAACAGCTTCCAGTGGCTCTCCATGACACAGCAATGTCACAGAGCAGGCTGAGGCTTAGGCAGGAGTTCAAGCTTTGTGTGATTTAACATTCATTGTGCAGATGAGTTCAGGCAGAGGTTCAGTTCAGTCATCACAGAAATGCATTCTGTGTTTTGGCAACCTCACAAACATAGTGCAGTGTGCTGGGAGAGAAAGGTGAGCAGCAGGCAGGACAGAATGTCCCTGATGTGCCAGGAGAGGGACAGGCAGGACAGGAGATGCCAGTTCAGGCCCTGCCAGGCACAGCTGGGCACTGTGACCTTCCCTGCAGCACAGAACCAGCAGCCAGACTCCTGCCCATGGCTAATGGTAAAACCAAACTGATGTCTCACTTCACTTACTGAAACAACAATGAAAATGAAACAGCAAGACAGTTTTATGGTCCAAAAGGAGCTGCTGGGCATCCCAGATCAGCTGTGGGCCTAAGTGGAGCTGGCTGGGTGGATCCTCTCCCTGCCACCCTGCCACACCCAGGCTGTCCTACACAGCCTGCAAACCCACACACAACCTGCTTAGAACAAAACATCCCAAAGTCTCAGCAAAGCCATTTCTCACTGCACAGCAGGCAGCTCTTCTCTCCAGCATGGTGTCATATCTCCCCACCTTGCCTGGCAAGGGCATCCTGTATTCAGGATCAACAGTTTAGAAGCATGAGACAAGGAATAAAATTAAAAGTGAGATAGAAATGGGTTTCTGCCTGAGGCTGGCCTGGCTGCCAGCAGGAAAAGCTGTGTCTGGGTGCCTGGCACTCTGTCACTGCCTGCCCACACACCAGCAGACAGATTATTCCTCATTTAGTTGGTTGCCATAAAAGAAGCCAAGCTGGGAGTGAGATTTCCATCCTTAACCAGCAACCTGGAAGCAGGATTTCCACTTACACAGAAATACAACCATGGGTGGCAGACTGTGTAGCTCTAAGGTTAGAAATACTGAGCCTTTGGAAAGCCAATTCCCTCAGGATCAGCAAAATTAAGCCATGAGGTCCCACACTAGGTCAAACAAGGTACTGGTAGAGGGTGTGAGACCACTCTGCCCTTCAAAAGGATTCCCAGGACAGGAATGGTGTTGAAGCATGAGAAAGAACAGGCAAACTCCCACCAAAAACACAGGGGAAGAAGCCCCCAGCTGAAAGCCAGACATCAGGAGATAGAGGAAAAGGTGGACCAGCAACAATTTCTGTCTCAAAGTTCACAGGCATGAGGGTAAATCTGACAGCTGGTACCAAGAAGCAGACAGAGAATCAGAGCTGTGAGTGAAGACTGGAAGTTGTACAGGACATACCTCTGAGAGCTCACATCTGGATATGTCAAGGGTGTCATCAGCACCAGCTTCTTTTGCCTGCAGAGGGAAGAAACACATCCAGAGAATCAGACCATGCAGAAATACAGCACCTCTTGCTTGCCCAGAGAGGTTGTGGACTCCCCATCCCTGGCAGTGCCCAAGGCCAGGCTGGACAGGACTTGGAGCACCCTGGGACAGTGGGAGGTGTCCCTGTTCATGGCAGGGGTGAGACTGGATGTGCCTTAAAGTCCCTTCCATCCAAACCAGCCTGGAATTTTGTGGTTCTATTCCAAAGTATTTTCCATGTTCAAATCAAGTCCATCCAATGCAGCTGCTAACAGTGATGAACCTGGACAGACACCACTAACCCATGTCCCAAGTGCCACATCTACACATCTCTGGATCACTTCCAGGGATGGTGACCCCACCACTGTCCTGGGCAGTCTATTGCAATGTCTGAAAATGCTTTTCAAGAAAAATAAAAAATAAGAAAATAAAAGTCCCAATATCCAGCCTAAGCCTCTCCTGGCCCAGAGCCCAAGGCCATTCCCTCTCCTCCTGTCCCTGTTCCCTGGGAGCAGAGCCCGACCCCCCTGGCTGTCCCCTCCTGTCACAGACTTGTGCAGAGCCACAGGGTCCCCCCTGAGCCTCCTTTCCTTCAGGCTGAGTCCCCCCAACTCCCCAGGTGATTCTCTGTGCCAGAGCATCCTGGTGAAATCCCAGTCCAGGAGAACAAACAGCAGTATCTAACCAGTTAATCCTCAGAGTGACAGGAAGATCAGAATAATGGTAAGCTAAAGAGAGGCACAAGGCAAGGCAGATATGACAGGAAGCCACAGGTTCTCTGGGAGGAAAAGTAAACTGGTTGATCTGTAAGGGCAAAGGGACATGGAGGAGAAAGGAGAGCTGAGGTCTCACCTGCAGGCTGGTATGAGGTGGGGTGGGGTGGAGGATGCCCCATGGAACCACACAGAGAGGGGTGGAAGTGGCAGCAGGGGGATGTGGGGTGGGAGGGCAAAGGCAGACAGGGAGGCAGGAATTCCCTGAGGTACATTAGGAAGAAAACTTGTCTTGGTGGGATCAGGAACACAACTGCTGGTCATGGAACGTGGTTACTGGTCATGCAAGGGATGTACCAAATCCCTGGAGCCAGGATCAGGCAGGAAGAACAGAAATTACCTTGGCAGTGCTTACCAGGCACATTCGGTACTCAAGGACTGGCACAGAGGACAGCAATGGCCCTGGCAGTGCTTACCAGGCACATTTGGTACTCAAGGACTGGCACAGAGGACAGCAATGGCCCTGGCAGTGCTTACCAGGCACATTTGGTACTCAAGGCGTTTCCGAGCATCATCGCTGGGTTTCTTCTTCCTGGAGAAGAGAGGCATCTTCAGCCCTGACTGTGGCTCTGTCCAGGGACACAGATGGTCAGTGCAGAGAAAAGCTGAGGGATCCTGGGGTCTGTGCTGGCTGGAGAGCCTGGGCTGCAGAACTGGGACCTAATATGTGACAGAGGGGAAGGTTAAAAAGAAAAGAATTGAGTCAGCAATTGTCTTTGTTTAGCTGGATCCCACAGGCAGGTTCCAGCACAGGGAAGTACAAACATGAGGCATTCAAGCCCTGCTGTGGTCTGAAAGGGGTTGGTTGTCTGGGTCAGCCCTGGGATAGGCACAGAGAAAGGCTGCTGAGGGATCAGAGAAATGCAGGGTCCACTCCAGAAATTAAAAAGCTGTATCAAGAAATCAAGCACCAGGGATAAAATCCAAACTATTTAAAGTCAATTCTGGCACAATAATAAAGAACTGAGAGCAAGGATTCCAGTTGGCTCAAGTGTAAGGGAAGAGAAGTTGAACCTGAGAGAGGAAAGGTTGGGTGCAGGAAGATGCCTGCTGGAATCAGGAGTGCAGGTGGCTGAAGGGGAACAGACACCAGGCAGCTCTGGGACAGGGCTCTGAGCCAGCAGGGGAGAAAAAAGTTGGCAGATTTGGAAGGAAAGGCAGAAAGCTGTGGCTGGACAAGGAATGGGGAGAGCAGCTGGGAATGAGGTGGTACCAGTGGGGATGCTGGAAAAGAGATGGGGCCAGTTGAGTAATGAAATCAAGGAGAAAAAAGGGGTTTATCTGTGGCTGCATAAGAGCAGGGGGCACAAATGGGCAATGCAGAAAGGGCCTGAGCTGGGGCTGCAGGTGACCAGGGGCTCCCAGAGGGACCTGACACAGGGATCTGCCTGGGAGGTGAGAGAAGAGCAGGAGGGCAACAGCGAGCCCTGAACAGGGAGGAACTTTTTAAACACTTGCAGTGACTTTTTTAAACACTGTTTTTCTATGCTATGCAATTTAAAAATCAGCACAGAAGAGCCACAACTGCACCAGTGGAGCAGTAACTGGCACAGCTACAGAACACTGAACTCGGGGCTCAGTGGAGCTCAGGTGCTCTACATAAAATGCTGCTTCTCTGCCAGCTCTGTGTCTGTAAACTGGCCTCAAACTCTCCTGAAGAGCAGGTACCTACAGGATCCAGCCAGGGATGTTCCCTGAGCAGGGAGAGCTCTGCCAAAAACTCTGTAAAATCGTTACAGAGATAAATCCTCACTGCAAAAGTAAAATAATTCAATATAATTCAGTATAATTCTATTCGTGTCACTGTTCCTGTCACTGCAGGAACAAGGAGGCAGAGACATCCTGAGTCACTGTCCTGCTGTCACACCCCTCACTGAGAGAAGCCATGGGCCACGGCAGGACGTGGCAATAAACTCATGTCCAACAGTTCTGTGGATCTTTCTCTGCCATCCAAATTTCTGCCTCTTTAACCAGTTCAGATTATTGAAATGCTGCTCAGACCCAGCTCCCAGGAGAAGAGGTGAGAGCCAGAACTCAAAGGATTGAGCAAGAAGGGAACTTGACTGTCAGGGAAATGCAAGGCAGCAATCAAACACAAGACATCAGAAGCACAAACAAAAGGAGATTTCAAGATGAGAAAGCAGAAGGAAAAGGTGCCTACAATAAGATATCCTTGAATTGATGACCATGTTCAACTCTGCTGAGCAATTTCTGAATCCCCTTGTCCCACCTCACCTTTCAGATCCCACTGGTCATGGGGATAGTGGGAAATCATCAGTTTTCACCCAAGAAAAGGGATAAAGACATGAAGGCTGAAGAGCAGACAGTGAACAGGAAAAGAACTGCACCAGGCTTCAGAAGTTGAAGGATCAGAGATTTGTTAAATGGATTGAACAGCTATTAAATGTGGTAATTTACTTTAGTGATGACACATCAAACTCAGCAGCCAGGAGTGAGAAAGGCCCTTGGCAAGTGACCATTACATGATATAATGATATAATTTTTATTTATTAAATTACTGAAAGAACTGCCTGTAAGTGCCTCGGCCAGCACCCACCCTGCAGGCAGTGAGCACCCATGGATGGATATCAAATCCTGATCCCACTGATCCACCCACGGACACCAAATCCTGATCCCACTGCTCACAGCTCTGCCTGAGGAGCAGCCACACACTCAGGGTGAGGAAGGGCAATGGAATGTCCTCTGGGTGTTTCCCAGTCTGTGATGACAGCAAAATAAAACCAAACGCTTAATTTTACTAAGAACTGTAATTAAAATGCAACAACACAGTTCCGGGAAAAGCCCCAGTTTTAAAAAAATTCTGGACATAAATCCATCTTGGCAGTGTAACAAGACAAGGTGAGAATGCGGAAAGAAGAGATGTTTTATTTACTCCAGGAAAACACACTCAGGAGCACAGTGAGGGAGCACTGAGTAAGGCTTTGGATCTGGGTAGGCTCCTGAAGATGCTGCCTGGCCCTGGGGGACAGAGGTGTCACCAGACAGCCACAGGATGCTCTGGCTGCCTGACAGGCTGTCAGCAGCCAGCCCTGCAGGAACAGGCACAGAGAAGGTAACAGCTGAACTGCAGCTCTGGAACTCGCTGTCCTGCATCGTTTGCTCTCTGTGCTGGAGCTGCCACCCCTGCCACAGCCTGAGCCTGCGCGGGGCCTCTCCTGGCAATGCGTGGAACAAATCTCCGCTCGTCTTCACCAGTCCAGCTCTGCCTCTCAGTCCTTCCTTTCCCTCACCATCACTATTCTCTTCTTCTTCTCTCTGAGGGTTCCCCCTCCCAGGGTCACACAGCTTCCAAGCTCCTCGTCTTCTTTACCCTTCCCTCATCCAGAACAGAGCCGTTCTGTGCCCGAGGGTCTAAAACCTCGGAACCTCGGACTGAGTCGACCCTGCAGGGATTTTGGCTCGCAGCCCTCGGGCACCGACCCGACACCTGGGGAGAGCAGCGACAGTAAGCGAGGGCAGCGGCTGCTCCGCGGCGGACACCGCGCAGCTCCGGGTACCGCCTGCTCCCGAGCCCTTCCGAGGAGCACCCCCGAGGCGCGGTGCCCGGCGCCGGCCCGGGGCAGTCCAGTGTTCCACAGCGAATCCCACAGAGAATTCCCCCTCCCCAGCCCCGCTCACCGCTCGGCGCCGCCATCGCTGCCTCACCGCCGGCTCACGTGATCAGCGGCACCAGCGAGCGGCGCTGCCAGAGCGCCCCGCCCCGACCACTGAGCTCTGGCCCCCTCGCTCCAGCGCCCCGACGCGGCTGGAGGACCGCCCCGCCCGGCCACGGGATCCCGGAATCATTCGGGATGGGAAAGATCCCCGGGGGTCACCGAGTCCAACCCGGGCCTGATCCCCGCCTCGTCCTCAGCCCAGAGCACTGAGCGCCACGGCCAGGCTTCCTTGGACACCTCCAGGGGTGGGGACTCCACAGCTGCCCTGGCCAGCCCCGGCCACCAGTGCCTCACCACCCTTTCACGTAGTCCACATTTTGCAACAGGGCGGGCTGTCTGTCTATCTGTCTATCTATCTATCTATCTATCTATCTATCTATCTATCTATCTATCTATCTATCTATCTATCTATCTATCTATCTATCTATCTATCTATCTATCTATCTATCCTTAATGATATACAGAGATATAAATACAAATAAATAGATCTGTACAGATCCCGCCACAGCCAGCTCTTCACCTCTCGCGAGATCTCGGCTGCAATTTATAGTTTTCTGTCCTCTCGCGATATCTCAGAGGTATATTTCAGGCCCGCGCCGCCCGCGCTGCCTTTTCGCTGCCCTAGGAAGGCGGGAGGCCTTTCGTCCCGCACCGTGGTCCATCTGCTTCCATCCGCCTCCATCCGCTCTTGTCTGCCGTCATCGGCCTTCATCCCCGCCATCCGCCGCCATGCCGCCCAAGTTCGATCCCAACGAGATCAAAGTCGGTACGTGGTGGCGGCGGGCGCGGGAGGCGGGCGGGGGCCGCGGGGCCCGGCGGGCGCGGCTGACGCGGCGCTGTCTCCGCAGTTTACCTGCGCTGCACCGGCGGAGAGGTCGGAGCCACGTCCGCGCTGGCCCCCAAGATCGGACCCCTGGGGCTGGTACGTACCGGGGCCGGGGGAGTTGGGGAGCGAGGGCAGGGATGAAATATGTGCTGGGTGGAGTGGGAAGCGTGTCCTGATGGGGAGAGTGAGTGAATCCGGGGGAAATTGAGTGGGAGGGATAAAATACGTTCCGAAGGCGGGGGGAAGAGTGCCCTGTGCTCCGTCCTGGACAGAAGGCGTCCGGCAGTACCGCACACGGGGAAGAGGCCGGGGCAGCGCTGGGGCTCTCGGCTTTATCTCGAGCCCTGTGTGACCTCCACGTGTCCTCCCTCAGTCCCCCAAGAAGGTGGGCGATGACATCGCCAAGGCCACGGGCGACTGGAAAGGGCTGCGGATCACGGTGAAGCTGACGATCCAGAACAGGCAAGCGCAGGTACCGCACGCCGCAAGGGCCGGCCGGTGCTGCAGGCGTGGAGCCCACGCGGGCTCCGCCTGCTCCAGCCACCGGCCCGGATCCCGGCAGGGTCCACTCAGCCCTTCATCCTTCCGAGGTGGATAAAATGAGTGCCACACAGGGGGTGTGTGGGGGTCTTCTGGGAAGACCTTAAATCGTGGGTGGGGGGAAGGTGTGTGGAGCCTGGGCTTGGTGGATCTTGAAAAAAGATCCTCAAGTGTCAAAATTCAATTTTCATCTTGTTGCAGATAAATTGTTCTTTCTACAAAACGTCTTGAGCGGAAAAAAAAAACCAAAACAAAAAAACCGCTTTTTTTAAAAGCAACATAAATAGTTTAAAATCTTGCCGACTCCTCTAGCCACCTGCCACCGTACCTGTTCTGATGCCAGTGGCTGGTACATTCCAGTGGTGAGCTAAGAGAAAGCCCCAGGCAGGAAGCAGTCCTCTCCTGCACGTGGGGAGGCCTGTGCCGAAAACCTGGGAACAGATTTCTGCAGCACAAAAAACCTGGTGCATGAGGGAATTGATCAAACCCACACTACTCTGGCAATTACCTTTGCTGAGATAATTAAATGGTTGAGTTTCTGGAAGGGGGAAATATTAATCTCTTTGCATTTAGATAGAGGTTGTTCCTTCTGCCTCTGCTCTGATTATCAAAGCTCTGAAGGAGCCACCTCGTGACAGGAAGAAGCAGAAGAACAGTAAGTGTTCCCCTGGCTCTGGTTCTGAATGTTTTGGGGCTAAAAGAAGGGAAATACCAGTACCTTCCTCTGGGATTATTCAGCACAAACTAGTAAGCAGGAGGCACGAGGCTGTTTTTGGGCATCCCTGCAGTGCCAGGGTACCAAGATATGCATATCAGCAGAGGTCTGTGAGGAGCTTATGGAGTCATGGACTGATTTTGGTTGGGAGGGACTTAAGAGCCCATCAATTCCACCTCTGCCATGGGCAGGGACACCTTCCACTATCCCAGGTTATTCCAAGGCCTGTCCAGCCTGGCCATAGACACTTCCAGGGATCCAGGGCAGCTGTAGCTTCTCTGAACCAAGCTGGGGTGGATCAGGTGCTGTCCTGTAGCGCAGGGCCTGGCACAGTCAGGAGACTTGGCAGAAGTACAGCCTTAGAAAGAGGAATTGGGAGTCATTTGGTGCTGCAGTCTGGGAGCACAGCACTGACAGGAGTCCTGCTGGAGCTGCAAACTCCCATTTCTCCGCGTGGTCTGAGTGCTGGGAGTGGTGCTCCCAGAGGAAGCAGGAGCTGGCAGTGCCCAGGTGGCCTCACTGCTGCTGTTCCCTCGCAGTTAAGCACAGCGGCAGCGTCACCTTTGACGAGATCGTGAACATCGCGCGGCAGATGCGGCACCGCTCCCTGGCCCGGGAGCTCTCGGGTGAGTCTGGCTGCAGGGAATGCTCCTTCCCTGGGAGGGAGGGTCCACAGCTGAGTTGTGCTGGCTGGGAACAGGCAGCCCCAACACCTGGGGAGAGGCACAGGGAGTTTTCAGTTGTGTTTCTGGGAGAATCCAGGGTGTGAGATCTAGGTAAGGGACTTGATGCTCCCTGCTGAACCCCGAGGCTGCAGCCTGTAAACCCCTGAGGGAAGAGAGGGACACAGCTGAGAGCTGTGAGGAGTTCTGTGTGAATGTCAGAATCCAGGCTGGTTTGTGTTGGAAAGGACCTTAAAGCTCCATGAGTTCCCCCCATTGCCATGGGCAGGGACACCTTCCACTAGCCCAGGCTGCTCCAGATAAGCTCCTGAGATGTTTCCCTGGTAAAGCAAAGCTGTCTTCTGCTGCAGGGACCATCAAGGAGATCCTCGGCACTGCCCAGTCTGTGGGCTGCAGCATTGATGGGAGACACCCCCACGACATCATCGATGACATCAACAGTGGTGCCATCGAGTGCCCAGCTGTAAGTGCCCAGCTCTGACTGAAATTGCTGTGTAACATTTAATTTCTGAAAGATTGCACTAATGAGCTGTGTCTGCTTCTTCCAACAGAGTTAAGACTGCAGAAAAGGAAGTTGCCAGATGGAGGCTCCTTCAGTTTTTTGTAGCACTTTAAATACGTAAATAAAGACCCAGTTGTCTGCAAGCACTGTTGCTGGTTTGATTTAACCCTATCCCATGCTGTGAATTTTCCTTTGGGGAAACTCTCCCTGTCTTCTGGAAATCAGCATCTTTGGTGTGATGTGTCCATGCCTGTTCTGGATGGATTGGGGGCAGGGATGGAAGTGTGGCTGTTAAAAAATGTGGTCAAGAATGAGAGCAGAATGTTTAGCCTTGCTTACTCAAAATGAGATCCAGTTGTGTCCTTTGCTCCCTGATGAAATTTGGGTCACTGTCCTGGTGACTTGAGGGCCACAGAGCCTGAAGTGGAGCTGTAGTGACAGAGAGAAAGGCATGATCAAAATCACTCATTTATCAAATCCAAAAGCCCTGGCAGACACAAATTGTCCAGGACAACCCACTGTGTCCCTGGTAGTGTGGAGGGGAGCTGGGGCTTCCTGACTCCTAAAGCAAAACTGAGTGAAGCCTGACCTGGGTTTTCCCAGCCCTGGGAATCCCGCGAGCTCAGGGATCTGTCCCTGCCTGGTGTGGCTGTGCCTTGGGCAGCTCTGTCCAGGCTCCAGGCCTGTGCTGGCCCCTCTCTCCCTCCCTGTCCCCAGCTCCATGAGCAGCTGATGGGGTCAGAACCAGGAGAGTTTGTGGCTCTGCACTTTCATCTGTTTTCCCCCAGCTGTTTGTAGGACCTTTTTCTGAGGCAGCCAGGGAAAAAAAGCAGAAATACAGTTGAAATTCCAGGCATTTGCCATGCTGAGGGAACAGCTGGAGATGTGTCAGGGGAGGTTAATGGAGGAGCTCAGGGCAAGGTTCTTCCCCCAGAGGGTGCTGGGCACTGCCCAGGCTCCCCAGGGAATGGGCACGGCCCCGAGGCTGCCAGAGCTCCAGGAGCGTTTGGACAGCGCTGCCAGGGATGGACAGGCTGGGATTGTTGGGGGTTCTGGGCAGGGACAGGGGCTGCCCTGGGTGATCCTGATGGGTCCCTTCCAGTTCAGGACACTCTGTGGTTCTGTTTGGTTCCTTTGCTGGAAGTGACCATGCTTCAAGCTGGGAGTAATGCTTGGATGCTCTCTGAATAGGTCAGGTGTGGCTTCTTGTGCTCTGTAACCTGCCCAATCCCCATCCAAGGATGTGTGTGGCACAAATCTGATAATGTACACAGGGAAAAAACCTTTGTGTGAGGAGTGGTCACAGGCTGAGGGGGTTGCAGAAGGGCTGGTGGTGTCCCCATCCTCACCCAGGCCAGCCTGGCTGCGATGCCAGGGGAGGGTTGGGTCCCTTCCAGCTGAGGTTTTGCAGGGATTCCACAACAAAGCTGCACAAACGCGTGTGGTGCCTGAGGCAGGGCAGCATGGCAGAGGCTGCAGAGCCCTTTCAGCAGCAGCTCTGCTTTAAACTCCTTTAAAATCTTTGTGCCCCTAGTGTTAGGCATCCACTCTGACGTGAACCCGGAGAGTTTCAGGAGCTGTTCACCCTCGTGCTGTCAGGGCTGTCCTGTGTGGGTTTTCTTCCACATGGCAATGCTGGAAACAGTTGGAAATAAGTTTCCTTTTGCTTATGGGGAGTTCTCCTGGGACAGGATCCATAACTTCCCCATGCTGCCTGAGGGCACGTGCTCTGGCAGGCACAAAGCAATGCTTAGAAGGAGAGTTTGCCTTGCAAGAATTCATTTTTTCCAAATCATGCTTCTTCAAAAGCAGGCAGAGGGTTCCAAGGTAACAACCTACATTAACGTCACATTTAAACCCATCTTCCTAATTTATTATTTAATTTAGTATCTTTATTTATTACATAGATTAAGGGATCATGTCCAACCTCAGCAGGCTTGTAGGTGTCACCAAGCTGAGGGTGCAGTGACACATCCCAGGGGTGTGATGACATCCAGAGGGACTTGGACAAGCTCGAGCAGTGGCCACAGGAACCTCATGAGGTTTAACCAGGCTGAGTGCTGGAGCTGACCCTGGATCAGGGCAACCCCTGGGATCAATCCAGGCTGGGATGAGCAGATGGAGCAGCCCTGGGAGAAAGATCCCACAAATCTTTACAGTTTTTTGAGGGAATGAAGATGCAGAGGATTATCTTGGGCTGAAATCTGAACCAGAAAATTGCTGTGACACCCTCACAGGTCCTGAAGTAACCACAGTGCTGCAGGGGCTGGAAGTTCTGCCCTCGTGAAGAGTCTCTTGGGGTGACCCCACAACAGCTCTGTGGTCTCGCTGGGGGACACACAGCTGTCCCAGCTGGGCCTGGCTGCTGTCCCAAGGCAGGCACAGCCAGTCTGGGCCCCACAGCCCCTGCCTGGAGTCACACCAACACCCCAGGCAAAGCCCAGCGCTGCTCTCGGGGATGCACAGGGAGGGATGGTCGGGGTGTCCCGGGAGCTGGGACTCCGTGATCCCTGTGGGTGTCGCCAGCTCTGGGCACTCCGGTCGCTGCCCGATCCGGCCGGGAGCGGCTCCGTCCGCACGGCTCGTCGGGGCTGCGCGGGGTCTCCGGGCATCCACGCGGCGGGGCTGCCGCCGCCATGTGCGAGCCGGGGGTTCCCCGGCCCTGGGGGTGTCCCTGTCTCCTTCCTGGGGTCCCCGGGGGTGTCCCCGGCCTTGTCCCCGTTCCCGATGTCCCCGTTCAGCCCCCAGGGGACCGCGGTCCCTTTAAGCGCGGCCGCGCCCCCGCTGCCGCCGGCACTAAGCTTCCCGCGAACGTGACGTCACCGTCCGCGCCTCTCGCGCCCGCGCCGCCGCGCCCGCGCGCGGGGCCTCGTCCCACGTGACCCGAGCCGCGGCGCGCCGCGCGCCCATTGGCCGCGGCGGCGGAGTTCGCGGGAGTGACGTAAGGGCGATGCGGGTCGCCATTGGCCCGCCGGGCCCGGGTGGGCGGTGGCGCGGGCCGCCATTGGCTGCGAGGGGCGGGGGGGCGGTGGCGCGGCGGCCCCGCCCCCCGGGTGTGCGCGAGGCGGCGGCGCGTGGCAGCGGCGCGGGGCGAGCGGCGGCCCCGGCCCGGCCCCGCCATGACCGACTTCAAGCTGGGCATCGTCCGGCTCGGGCGGGTGGCCGGCAAGGTGAGCGCGGGGCACGGGCGGGTGCGGCTGAGCCGGACTCTGCCGCGCCTGGTGAGGCGGGGGGCGGCGGGGCCGGGGCGAGGGTCCGGCCGGGCGGGGGCCAGCGGTCGGGCGGGCCGGCCGGTGATACCGGGCGGGGAGGGCCGTGCTATACCGGGCCGTGCTGTGCATTACCGGGCCTTACCAAGCCACTGGGGCCATGGCGGGGCCTTACGGAGTCGTGCCGTGCAGTCCCGGGTGTTTCCGAGCCGTGCCGTGCGCTCTGGGGCCGCGCTGACGGCGCTCTCGCTGTATTCCAGACCAAGTACACGCTGATCGACGAGCAGGACATCCCGCTGGTGGAGAGCTACTCCTTCGAGGTGAGAGCCGCTGCCCGCGCTCCCCTCCCCGTGTTTTACCGGGTTTTGGGACTCTCCTCCCCGCCCGGGCTGCCCCGGCTCCGCCGCCGCCCCCCGCGCCCTCCCCGGGCCGGCGCTGCTCGGGCTCCCGGTGGAGCCTCGGCTTTTCCCTTTCCTTGTGCCCTGCTCCATCCAAACAGCCCGTGGTTGTGCCTGCAACTCCCGTGATTGGGGGGAAAAGAGCCAGTTTTAAGTTATTGAAGTCCCGACGTGGAAGCTTGTATTTAAGCTTGTATTTACTAATCTATTATGTAGTTTTTTTATTTTCATACTGTTTGTGTGCTTTTGGAGAACTGATAATTTGTCCTCCCATGGTTTGGCGAACATTAAAAATGTTCACTCTGCACTTAATCTTGGATGAGGAAAGCATGTATTATTGTAACTGGTTATGGGACTCGAAAAAAGTGTTTCCTCTTCACATCCACTGGAAGAGGGTAAGTGAGCTCTACTAAGGCTTTGAAAGTGAAAGTCAATTATTATTAAATCTTCAACAAATAAGGCTTTTTTTGGAGGAGGGACCATCATCTGCTAAATTTCTGCAGTGCAGTGGATGCTTTGGGGCTGTTCTTAGGAATTTTAGGAGTTGGGGCAGTGCTGCTGCCGGAACCCTCCCTGTTTGTCCAGTTCCTCCCCTGTGAGTGTCTCTGTCACTGTGGTGGTAACTCACTGTGACTGTCCCAAATGCATCGAATTCTTGCTGCACCTTGTGAGCTTTGGCACCAACACAATGTGTGAAGTGCAGGAGAAATGACAAGACCTGGCTCTCAGTGAGGTGAGTGCAGGGGCAGTGCTGGAAGCAAAGCCCTGGTGGCTGCACAGGGTCAGAGTGTGGCTCCTGACATGGATCCCAGCCCCACAGCTGAATTCCTGCTCTTCTGTACCCAGGCAGGTCCCCCAGCCCCACCTGGCTGGGTCCCCCTGGGGGTTTGAGACAGCTCAGATCTGAAGGGACCTGCAGGGACAAGTGTGAGGTGCTGGGTCCATGGCAGTGGAGCAGGTGCTGTCTGCCCCTTGTGGGGTGATCTCACAGCCCTTCCCTTCCCTCCAGGCTCGCATGGAGGTGGATGCTGATGGAAATGGTGCTAAAATCTTCGCCTACGCCTTCGACAAGAACCGAGGCCGGGGCTCAGGCCGCCTCCTGCACGAGCTGCTCTGGTGGGTACTGCAGGGAGTGTAAAACCAGGGGTTCACTTTGCTGCCACCAACTCGTGTGGGGTCATTTCCCTGCCTGTAGTAACCAAAGTCCCCTCAGGAGAGCTGCAAACCCAGCACGGGGTGCCCACAGGACTTTGGTTTGCAGAGTCCTCAGAGCACAGCCTGTGAAACATTCCAGGCTGGGAAAACGGAGACAGGTGAGTGTGGTTCATGGACACCCCGTTCACACCTGAGAAATGCTGCCCAAACTTCAGCTGGGGAGGAAAATGGGACCTGAAGCATTTAATAGGTGAATGAAGACTTTGAAAGTTTGCTGTGGGGCTTTTTGTCTGCTGAGAATTGGAAGAACACTGCAGAGAGGGAACTTCTGATAATTTAAAAGCTTGAGGGTTTTTTTAATGGCTTTCTGCAAAACTGCCTGAAGTGTTGCTGCTGATGGTTAGTATCAGCTGCTGCATCTTATTTTCCATACTCTACAAATTCTTGAAATCCTTCATAGGATTAACATTAGGTTTTGGGGCCAGTTTCCTCATTTGTGAGAGCAGCTCAGCCTCTGATCTCATCTATTGCTCCTTCTAGATGTTGATGGGTTTGTAGAAAAGGTGAGATCTGCTGAGTAAATCTTATTTATTTTAAAAGCCTTTTTAGAAAAATTAAGCATATTTTCTATTCAGTTCCACATCCTTGGAAGTCACAGTGTCCAGGATGTCCTTTATCATTCCAGGTTATCTTTTATCCTCTAGAACCAGACTCTGCACAGGAGGAAGGAGACAGGAAGAATATCAGATTATTATTACTATTTCCACTCTGCTTATTAAATATGGATTTTAACCTGCATCTGTTAATGTTTAATCTTATTGCACATAGAACTTTGTTGAAATTATGAAATTGGCTGCAGTATGTGGAGCAAATCACTGACAGCTGGTGCGAACTGTGAACCTCAGACAGTCGTAATTATTTGTAAGTAGCATTAAATAGCACCTGAAAATTATTCAGGTCAATTGTTGAAGGCTGTGCAAATGACAGCCCAGCTATTTGTTTATGGCCCAGCCCAGCTATTGCCTCTTCGGGCTTGTTTTACTCAAATTAGGAAGTCAATTGAGCGTATTCAGTTAGGAAATTCAAATTGTGTCACTCGAGCATGGGCTGGGGTTAAAAATAAGAGATTGAGTGTAATGGGGATTTTGGAGAGGCACAGAGAGGTGTGTCAGCTGCCAGGCAAGCAGAGCTGCAGTTCTGAAGTTGCAGTCAGATTTTTGGACTAGAAAATATAAAATATCTCTGCTGTTCCTGTGAGTTCCTTTGGGTCCTGAAGGTGTTTGTGTTGCTGATCTTTACTTGGAGCTCAGACACTGCATGGCAGTGGCTGAGTCTGCAGGGGCTGTGAAGATTCTGCCCCTCCTAAAGAGCAATGCTGGAGCTGCTCTGAGCACAGACCAGGACTGCAGAGTAGTGGCAGGTCCCTCCTTTGGTGAGGAGGGGCAGCGCTGGAGGAGCCTGTGAGGGTCAGGAGAGCTGGGCAGAGCCAGGCAGTGATGGCATTTCCCAGTGCCAGCCTGACTCCCTGCATGAATGAAAACCAAAGAACATGGATTACTGCAGGTGGAGGTGTGTAACTTGGTTGTTCTCTGCACATGGACCCCCAAAAACATGAAAAACCAACCCAGTTGTGTGCCTCCAATTTAAGATACAGTGAGTAGCATGTGGCAGATGCAAGGAAAAGAGATTTTTTTGCATTTTTTTTTTCTTTTCTAGTTAAGCCAGTGTCTTTGTTCATGTCATGAGGCCCTTGGGATAGAAAGCCTGGAACTGCTGGAGCTGCAGCAGTGACAGGGACCTTCTCCCAGAGCCCTGTGCAGAGGCAAGTGTGGGATCAAAAGGCAAACAAGAGCTGAAAAGTCCCCCCATGAGCTGCAAAAATTCTTACAGGGAGAACTTCCTGATGGTTCTTCAGCCTCTCTGGTGCTTGCTGTGATTTCCACATGGAGTTTTGGCTCCCCCAAAGCAGGGTTTGGATGTCTCTGCAGAAGTCTCATTCCCTATGGAGCAATCCCAGCTCTGTGTTCTGCTGGGTGCAGAGATGTTCCCTGGGGAACAGCAGCAGCAGGGGATTAGTCATAAGTAGCACCAACTGCATGTTCAAAAAGACATCTGAGACCTGATTTTTGGGGGTTTTTAAGGTTTTTTTTTTTTGGAGCACTTGCCATCTTGCTGCCTGTAACAGGCTCAGTTCTGGTTCCTGGTGCTTGGAATTGCTGTGTCTGCACTTGTATTCCACTCCTGGGTTCTGAGCTGCTGAAATGCCAGAAGAGCAGAGTCCAGATGATTCCCTGAAAAGTCTTAGGGGAAGGGTTTTGCCTGGCATCTTGCAGGGGGAGGCAGAAGCTCCAGCTCTGCAGGAGTTTTGGCTGCATTACTCAGGCTGCTCTTCTGGCCCTTCTGCAGGGGACAAGGCAGGTTCTGCACAGCCTGTCCTTGCTGCTCAGTTTGGATGAGCTGGGATGGTCAGAGAGGCCTGGGGAGGGGAGTTCTTGTGCATTCTAAGCTTCCTTGATGTGTGGAGAGAAGGGACCACCCTGAATTTGGCATTACCAGTTCTGGCACCTCAGTGCAGTGATGTTCAACAGCAAGGCCCAACTTCCACTTTAACTTAGGCTTTTGTCACTTAAGGCCACAGAAAAGCTGGCAGTGATGTAGATAAATGTGGTTTCATACAAGGAGGTAGAGACTGGCTCAGTGTGGGAGGGGATTTGATCAGAATGTGCTTTTTGGGGTATTGGGTGTAGATCTGGGCTGTGGAGGAGCAGGGGTAGGTATGTGCCACTCTGCTGTGACATCCCAGTGTCAGGGACAGTCTAGCATAATTCTTTCTCTTTCCCCAGCTCTAGCAGTTTCTAAACTCTCGTCTAATAAAATCAAAAGTATTTCTTAACCTAGTCTTAGAATCCCCTTCCCTTTCCCCTGCACACTCTGCTCTTGCTCTGAACTTCGGTCTCCTCCTCCCAGATTCCTGTCTCCTATCTGTCCCATCTCTGCAGCTGGCACTTTGTCCCAGGCTCATTCTAAGAACCTTAACTCCTTCCCTGTCTCCATGTGTGACTGATGCTCACCTCCAGCAGTTCACCAGTTCCTGGGTTCCCACTTGGAGCCCTCAGGACTCCTGATTCCCTTTGCCAGACCCTCTGCTGGTCTTCAGCAACTCAAAAAGAGCTTTTACTGTAATGGCCCAGTGCCAGAGGGCAGGGATAGATGGGATATTGGGAAGTCCTTCCCTGTGAGGGTGGGGAGGCCCTGGAAGTGACCCTGGATCCCTGGAAGTGTCCAAGGCCAGGTTGGATGGGGTTTGGAACAACCTGGGATAGTGGAAGGTGTCCCTGCCCATGGCAGGGAATTAGCTGAATTTTAAAGTCCCTTCCAACCCAAATGAAGGTGGGATTCTGGGATTCTTCCTTTAGGGCACTTCAGCAGACTCCTTGCCATAGTTTGTTTGCTTTAATATATGTAGTTTGGTTTCTTTTTCCCCCAAAGAAGGATTTTATTAATTTTACCTTCAAAGGGAAGAACTTTTCCCTGATCCATGGAGGCCCAGCAGAGTCCCTGACAGCTGGCTCCAGGCTCTGTTCTCATACAGGGGTGTCCTCACAGGAATTACCTGGTGGGAGCTGGAGCACAGTCTGTGTGTAGGTGCTGCTTGTGGCTTCTCCAAGGGGATTCTCCTCATTAAATTCTACAAAGTTTTGAGGCATAAGTAAATTGCAAGAGTTATATGCAATGTATGTAACTTACACATATCTGGATGGAGTCTGACCAAGAATACAAATTCCTCCATTTTTCATTGTAAGTCACATTGAAATGAGTTTCCTATTTTGCTGGGTAATGTTGAGCTTTGTAAAGGTTAAAAAAGTAGAATTCTTAAACTCAGGCAAATATCTCTTCAAAATTAATGAACTATTTGAGCTGAAATGTTCAGTAAAGGCTGAGCAGGATTCAGTGTGCAGGCTGGGTTTGGGTGAAGCTTCTGGGAGGTCTCCATGGAGGAGCTGCTGGGTTACCCTCAGTGAGTGCTTTGTCCTTGTTCTCCTGTGCTGGGAAGTTCCTCATGGCAGAACAAACACCAGGGACACAGCTTCTGTCCAAGCCTTACATTTCAGCTGGGATGGGGATTCCTGCAGGAAGTGATACTGAAACTTGTCCAGGCATGAGAGTGTTTGACAGAGAAAGGAGAGGTGAAAAGAAGGGGGAAGGGGAAATAGAAACTCTTAGAAGGCAGTAGGGATGATTCCCCCTGCATCCATCCTAGCTTAGTCCTGCTTTGGCTTTTGGGCAAGTTTCAGGTGTCTCTTGATCAATTGTGGAGTCATTTCAGACTTTCAGTGTGTTACACACAATTAGAGTCTAAAAAGCATTTGCATACTCGGTGAAACCTCTGTCCTGTTGTTGTTCAGAGATGTTTCTTCATAAATAATAAGCCCTGTGACTCCACACCAGTGCCAAACTTGCACGTATCTGATAGAATTTCCTATAAAAATAATAAGCCATTATTGGTACCTTTCAAGGAACACTGTAGTTTCATGGATCTCTAGCAGTAACTGGAGGAGTAGACTCTGGAACTAAGCAATATGCTTAAAATTACTCTATACTCTGTCTTTTGATTCAATTAATTTATAATTGAAATCTCCTGGTGGAAAAAGGCACTTTTTCCTGGGAGTTGCCTGTCTCAAGTAGCCCCTGGAGTCTGTTTGCAGCCCAGTGCCAGCAGGTCCCAACTCACATTGCCTCTGGGATTGCTGTGATCCTTTGTTTTTTAGCTGTTCCTGTTCACCACTGACCTTCAGGTTGGTTTTGTGTCGTGCAGGGAGAGGCACAGGGGAGGGATTGCTCCTGGCTTTCAGGTGGTGCACCTGAACTCGGTGACCGTGGACAACCGCCTGGACAATCTGCGCCTCGTGCCGTGGGGCTGGAAGCCCAAGGCTGAGGAGATCTCCAGCAAACAAAGGTATGGCAGCCCTGGCAGGGGGAGTGAAAATCTCTGCAGGTGCTGTCTCCTTCCTTTAGTGATTTTTGCCTTGGCAGAGCCTTTTTGATTTAACCTTGGATGCTTTACACATCACTGTGTCGTGGCTTGCTCTCCTGGGGCACAGTCTGTGCTCGTGGCCCTGCTGTGCAGGGACCATCTCACCCTCGGGGTTGTGCCAAGGTCCTGCTGTGCCAGGTGGAGCAGGAATCCTCTGTGCCCTCCCAGCTGAGCAGAGGCTCAGGGAAACGTGCACATCTCACTGCCTTTTGCCCCTCAGGCACTGGAATTCCAGTGTGACCTGTGGGAACTGGGAGCTCGTGATGGAAGTTGTGAGTTGGGGTTGGACTCACTCGTGGTAGGTTCTGGGCTCAGCTTCCAGCACCTCTCACCAGCAGCTTGTGCAGCTTCCATGGGCTGGGTTTCACTGATGCCACTCAGCACATCAAACTCTTAATGCCAGGATGGATCTGGATATTCAGTGATGGGACACGGTGGGTGACCCACAGGCTTCACACCACAGTCTTCTCCTGAAGCATTTGCAGCAGCAGCTTTAAGATTGGGGTATTTAGAGCTGATTAAACTGATTTTGAGACGTTTTAGTGAATTACAAATGCTTCACATGATTTTGGGTTCAAGAATAAGAAACAGACTTCAAGCCAGAAATTAATTTTGACTTGGTGTGAATAATTTTGCACAGAATTAATTTTACTTGATGTAAATATGTCTTGATTGATACCTTTAAACTTTTGGGGTTACTTAGACTAAAATACCCAATATATGAGCAGTATGTGCAGTCTGAGGCTAAATACAGTGTTAACCATATTTATTAATAAATTTGGGACCAGTTTCTCTATATGATTATGAGAAATTTATGTACCAAACTTTTTTTTTTCCCAGGGAACAAAGCCTGTACTGGCTGGCAATCCAACAGCTTCCTACAGACCCCATAGAAGAGCAGTTTCCTGTCCTGAATGTAACCAGATATTACAATGCTAATGGGGATGTTGTGGAGGAGGAAGAGAACTCCTGCACTTACTATGAATGTCACTACCCTCCCTGCACAATGATTGAAAAACAGGTGGGTTCAGAGAGCTGGGGGTGAGCATGGAATACCTTGGGTTAATGGTGTGTCATGGGATTTATTTATAGTTTTAAATGTAGAGCTTTACGTGAGCCATTCAGTGGCTAAAAGCAATCATTTTCTTCCACTCAGGTTTTCTTTGACCTGAACTTCCAGACCCTGTGATAATTTTCAGTTGGAGGGAATGTTGGTTTGATTTGGAGCAGTGGATGGTACTGGGCTGCTGGGAGGAGGGTGGTTTCTGCAGAGTGCACAAAAAGCCAGGTGGAAGCTTTCCGGCAGGGATGAGTGAGCAGCTGTGGGAGGCACCAGGAAACGTTGTAAGAGGGTTTGGACAGTCGTGGAATCAAAAAATAACCTGGTTACCATTTCCTGAGCAGAAGGTGAATTGCGGTGGTTTTCATTCAGGGAAGAGCTGGGAGGAAAAGTTCTGCTGGAGGAAGATAAAACAACATCAAGAGTGAGAGAATGAGTTGTGCAAAGGCTGTGCCTCTGTCACACAGATGCCTTATCTACAAACAAGGGCTTTTCTTGTAATAGCAGATGCTGAGTAGGCTAAATCCATTGTGTTCCACTTTCTGCTTTGGGGAAGGGAACATTTGCAAAAATTATCTTAAATTCCCTGTATTTGAAACAGAGGCAGTTCTGCCTTTTATTTGGGTCTGTGCCCAAAAGCTCCCTGGATAACAGTAACTTTGGCAATGGCTGAGCATGTGCAGCCCTGCTGATAATTTCTGAATTTCAGGTGTTGGTAGTTGAAAACAGAACTTAAGTTGACAAAACGGCAGCATGGTGACAACAAATGTGTAATGCTCCAATATTTTGTCTATTAGCCCATTTTACAGGAGCAGATACACAGCCACAGAAATTGCTTCAAACCCTCTGTTTCTCTGTTACTCCTGGTGGGATGTTTGTGTTTCATGGAATCCCGGACTGGTTTGGGTTGGAAGGGACTTTACAGTTCATCCCATTCCATGGGCAGGGACACCTTCCACCATCCCAGGGTGCTCCAAGCCCCGGTGTCCAGCAGGGATCCAGGGGCAGCCACAGGGTAACCTGTGCCAGGGCCTTCCAGGAGGGATTTCTTCCCCATACCCTTCTAACCGTGCCCTCCTTCAGCTTCAGGCTGTTCAGCCTTGTCCTGTCCCCTGTTTGTGACCAGATGTGGAAGGCCTGATCATGCAGCTCCCGGGGAATGCTGCTGGGGTGCCCTTTGGGAGTGCTGCCGAGTTCTCCTGGGCGCTGAGCAGCTCCTCTAACGCCGCCTTTTGTTCCCAGTTACGTGAATTCAACATCTGTGGGCGCTGCCAGGTGGCGCGGTACTGCGGCTCGCAGTGCCAGCAGAAGGACTGGCCTGCTCACAAGAAACACTGTCGGGAGAAGAAAAGAACCTTCCAGCAGGAGCTCGGACCAGAACGATGACCGGGTGGCAGAGGCCTCTCAGCAGCAGGATTCCTTCCCAAAGGCATTGGACTCTTGCTTTTGCACAGTATGACAGACTGCTTATCAAAGCCAGAGGCACTGAAGAAAAACCCTGTGATGCTTGAGCAGAATGGCTGACTGGACTAAGCCAGCTCTGACTGGTGCTGTGGAAAGGGATCGGGTCTGCCCTTCCAGTATTATATTCTCAAGCAAAAAGACTACTGTGGAGGCTCCAGGCAGGAAGCTTCTCGTTATTTATATGTTAATACGTTTGTAAACTCATGTACAGTTTTTGTTAGGAATTCTTGATAGCACTCATTAACTGTAATGTTCAGATGAGAACATGTTGTTGGCCTAAAAGTTAAAAAAAAAAAAAAAAAAAAGAAAAAAAGTCATGTAGCAAAAGCTTTTCCTCCCATGTGGCAGAAATGTCTGTGGCAGTGCCAAGGCCGGCGGGGCAGGCTCTGGCATCAGCACTTACTCTGGAGAACTCTGCATGGAAGCTCTATTTAAAAAAAAATACAAACAAAAAAAAAGAGCAAACAAAGTAAAGGTTGGAATGAATCCATGTCTGCTCTCTGGCTTTTTCCCCTTCCCTTCCAGCTGCCTTCAGAGCTCAGTCACCCCTGGGTGCTGGAAGTCCCTGCAGGGCAGGAGCAGTGCCCCAGGAGCTGGCGTGGGGCACAGGGACCCTCTGGGATCAGTGTCCAGGCACTGCAGCCAGAGCTGCTGGAGATGGGCCTTGGAGCAGGCAGGATTTTCAGGAAGCTGGATCAGTTTTCTGTTCCAAAGCCCTTGTACAAAAGGCAGTGGTAGGGGAGCTCAGGTAGCAGCTGTGTGTGGATGTGGTTGCCCTTGTGGCTTCCCTGTAGCATAGCAAACACTCCAGTCGTGTGCAGAGATGTTTAAATATCTAATACTGGGTAGTTTGAATTATTTATTCATTTTTTTAAGAGTTGTCATCAATCCAAGAATCACTTTGATTTTTTTTTTTACTGTAGTTATGAGTAAAAGTATGGGAGGAGGATTTCTCTTGCAGAGCACATGCCTATTTTTCTTTTCACGAATAACCATTTTCTTTTTCATTTTTGCCTTAGAAATGTAAGGAATATCAGTTGAGTTTCCTGAAGAGCTAAATGGATAATTTAGTGCCAGGTGTTAGTCTTGCTTCACAGTAGAAGAATGTGAGCTGCTGAGTGCTTAATGCAGAGCCTTTCTTGGAGTGCTTAGTGAAAATTTTTTTTGTAAAAGCTGTTCAGAAGTTTGATTTTTCAGTCAGGATTCACTTTGCTACTTCATGTTGCAATGTTGGTCTTGCTTGTATTCAATTTGTTAGAAAATTGATCTGCTGTGGACTTCCAATATTATATTCTGTTTCTAATATCTGCACAGGAAGTTCTGAATTATTAACATTTGGGTGGGTTTTCATCCTTTGGCTTTAAGCATCTTGGGAAATAGCAAAGAGTTTCTGAAACTTCCTGCTGGAAGTTCACCTGAAGGTGCTTGGTTGAGTTGCCACTTTTAAACCACAGTTGTACTGTAACTTTTCTGTTCAGGCAGCCCAAAGTGCCCTTCAGTATGAAAAAACCAAGCAGGACCCAATCAAATTTTCCTGTAATGGGTAACCTTTTTTTTTTTAAAGGAAACCTTCGTTCTTTCCTTGAAATGAAATACACAGTTTTTGTTTAATATAAAATGGGACATAAGGAATATTTTGTTTATTATTTGAGGTAATCCTTTGAACAGGGCAGAAGTCTTGACTTTTTTCCCTTGCCTGTTTAAAAGGTTGCTATTTGTCCTGCCAGTTTTCCATTTTATTACCAGGAATCACGTTTATCAACACAAAGTGCAGCCTCAGAGCCCTTAAACACTTGAGCAGCACGGAGCAGGGAACAGTTGGTGCTGATGTTGGCAGTGCTGCCATGAGGACAAGCACAGGCTGCAGACTAAGGCCTGGTGGGACAATGGGGAAATTCCTCCGAGGGAATGAGGGAAAAGTGGGACTGGGGGAGGGGTGGGGAAATCCCAATCCCAGGGAATGTGGGAGGGAAGGGGCTGGGAGGATGGGGTACAGCAGGTGGGGTCCAAGTGGAAAGAAAGTGGCCAGACATTGTGCAAAGGCTCAGGGGGATAACAGCTTCTGTCCTGGGTGTGTGACTGACTCCACACTGTCCTTGTGCCAGGGCAGAGATGTGGCTGTGGGGATTCTGGCTCTTGGAAAGGTCTTGGGGACTGCAGGAAACACATCCCTGCCTGCTGGTGGGGGAGCTGTGTGGTCAATGATGCTGGCAGATCTCGGTATGTACAGAGATCTTCCTCTAGATATCCTTATCAGAAAGGAACGTGAAGGTGGCAGCTCCTCGAGCCATCCCAGAGGATGGAGCTCTTGGAAAGGCCCTGCTTACCCACAGAGAACCCAGGCTGGCAGGAATAGCTCCCTATGGACAAGTATTTAAAAACCCAGGATTGGAGTCATTTATCTGGGAGCAGACCTGGACAATTTCTTTATCAGAACTTGATTTTCCAAGGGCCTCCACCTGATAGACATATTCTTCAACCAGGTTGTTTCCTGCAGGGAAATTTGGTAAATCCAGCTCAGGTGAGGAGGCTGCAGCATTCCTGATGCTGGCTGTAACAGAGGGCTGCACACCCCCTGGAAACACACCATGAAATGTTGATACAGGTACCTTCCATGTGCTCCTTCCTATCCAAGTAAGATGATATCACTAATCCCAACATGCACAAAACACAACTGGAAATCCTGGCTGGCTTAAGGAACACCAAATATGAGATACAGTGGATTTCAGGGCTTGGTATTTTGATATTTGCACCTTGAGCACACCATCAGGTTATAGTCTTAGTTTTCCTCTGTGACTTAATTTTAAATGAAACTTGTGGTAAAAGGAGCAGCTGAAAGACTGAAATGCTTATGGGAGGCATGGAGATGGTGTAAGATACCACAAGAGCCAGGAGCAAAGCTTCACCACCCAGCAAAACAGCACTGAGAGCAAAAGGAGGCTGGTGTGATTAAACAGGAGCATGTGGGCTACTCAGAGTAAGAATAAATCCTTTGTAAATTGGACTTGTGTCCAAATGGTAAGAGATGGAAAGAATAACATTTGGCAGGTGAAATGTAGAACAAGCAAGCAAACAATCCAACCCAGCAAAATAATGCAAAGGAAAATGATTTATGAAGAATGTTCAAGTCATAAAACTTGCATGAGCAGTTTTGAAAAAATCAGGAGCAGAGGGGACTGCTGGAGTCAGCAGAGACTGATGCACAGCAAAGGGAAGGGCTGACCTGAAGATGAATGTCTCAGCAGAAGAAAATCCAATGAATTGTTTGCATATGTGTTCCTGTGAAAGAGCTGGTGAGTTCACACAGGAATACTTCCATATGGAGAGCTCCACAGAGAATCTGTTCATAACAGAAGTGCTTTTAGGAGAGATTAAAGTTCAGCTGAAATGAGCAGCAACAAGTTGCCAGGAGCAGACGGTGCCACCTACGGCTCTGAGGGAGCTCAGGGATGAATAAACTGAGCTCCCAGCTGGGATGGTGACCTGTCCCTTGGTACAATGTCACAGCAAATGCCACAGCGGCTTCTGGAAGGAATTTCAAACTACAGCCACCTGCACTTCACAAATTCATGAATGCTGTGATGCAGCACCAATGGCTGAACACCGAGGAGGAGTCAATGTGGCTTTTGTACAGGGAAATCATGCTTCAGAACTCTACTGGAATTGCTTCAATTCCAGGCATCAACAAGCAGGGAAAAGAGAATTTGGTTGGGACAGTCTGAACTGCGTTTAATGATGTCTTTGCTCAAGGCACTTAAGGAAAAAAGGGAAATATCACAAAGGGAAATATCAAAAAGGCAAATAAGTGTTTCAAAGACGGGAGAGGAAAGAGCAGAAGGGAGGATTTTTTTTTGGTGTGGGAAGTAAACAGCTGCATGCCCAATATATAAAAAAATTAGAAAAGAGGTAATGTACAATGAAACTGACAACATGAGGTAATTCAGTGTAACAATAATATAATGAAGGCTGAGTAAATTGCAGAAGGATGTTCCGGGAGAGTGGGAGATGAAATTCAGTGTCAATAAATGTAGGGGTGGTTATGGGAAAACACCAAACGGCCAGGCCTTGGCTGATTTCACTCATCAAGGAGAGCTTTGGGTATGCAGGATTTCCGCCAGGGAACAGCGGCAATCCAGGCTCCAGGAGAGGCCGGGAGCGCAGGAACAGCGGCGTGGGAATGGATGCGGTGGGAATGGCAGCGAGATCCATCCCGGGTGTGCAGGACCTGCCCTCCCACTGGGACAGGACAGAGAGGAAAGGGAAAGGCTCAGGGCAGCGCCCAGGATGGCTCCGGGGTCCGGAACAGCTCCTGCGCAGGGACAGCGGTGCCCGCCCGTGCCCGCTCGGGAAGTGCCGGGGTGGGGAAGGTCTCTAATGCCGAGAGAAGGCTGATCCCGGTTTTCTCTCGTGCGCAGCTGCCGGGGTCAGGGCAGGGGCCGCTCACCGGGCGGGCGCTGGAGCCGCAGCCCCTTCCCTCGGGAGGGAGCTCAGACACACGAGCGGAGCCCCAGTGACCGGCGTGCGCGGCCAGCCCGGCGGGGGAAGAGGCGGCTCCGCGGGCAGCTCCGCCCCGGGCCCGCCCTGACCGGGAAGCAGACGGGCGGCGGTGCCGCCTCCCCGGAGCCTCCTGGGAGCCGCCCCGGCGGCGCTGCTGGGCCCGGCCCGCGATGGCCGCGCCGTGCAGGACGCGCACGCTGCAGGTGGTGGACACGGAGTTCAGCGCGGACGCGGTGGAGTGGTGCCCGGTGGAAGGGTGGCACAGCATCCTGGCCTGCGGCACCTACCACCTGCGCCCGCCCGAGCAGGTGAGCCCGGCCCCGCTCCGGGGCGAGCCCCAGCCCCGGCCCCGACCTCGCTCCGGAGTGAGTCCACGTCCCCATCCCCGCCCGGCCGGCACCGTTCCGGGACGGACTCCCATGTCCATCTCTGCCCGGTACCGCTCCGGGGCGAGCCGCGACCCCATCCCTGGCCGACACCGTACTAGGGTGAACCCCTAACCCTGTCTGGCTCCGCCCCGGGGCGAGCCCCATCACCGTCCCCGGTCCTGCCGATCCCCGGAGCGGGGCCGTGCCTTGTCCCCGCTGGGGTGGCTGGAGGGGGGACAGAGAGGCCCCTCCGGTGAGCCTGGCTGGCCCCGATGGGCGCTTTCATTCCCCAAGGCTGGGACGGGACAAGTGGGAGCCTCAGCCCTGCTCCTCGCTCCTAGCAGCATCTTGGGTGCGGAGGCAGAAGCACGGCTGAGCTTGCCCTTTTCTTTCCCGTGTTTGGCACAGAGCGATTCCCGAGGGAGCAATGGGGCCTGTGACCGGACGGGAAGGCTCTACCTGTACCACTACAACGAGGAGCAGCCCTGCATCCCGCTGACCGAGATCCAGCGCATCGACACGGCCGCCATCCTGGACATCAAATGGTAACGCTGACCCGGGCAGGCTCGGTGTCATAGCAGAATGCTCTGCTCCTCCGGGGATCCTTTTTTGGCATGGCTGCAACAGCAATAGTTACTAATGGAACAGTTCCTGACTTCTTGGAGGGAAATAGTTTCCAGTTTGTTCCAGTGAGCAAAGACTGCCTTGTTTCTGTTTTATACTTTCTGCTCACTTGGCTGGTCATGACCTCCTACCTCACTTACTTATAACATTTGGTAGATCTCCCCTCTACAGAATCCCCTCCTCACAGGTGTGTGGGAACTTGAGGAGCCTTAGATTTTCTTAATGTGAGATTTTTTTTGGTCACATACCTTCTCCTTGTGCATGTTGGAATGAAAGTTATGGCTTTGCTCTTTTCCTGAAATACAATAAAGATGGATATTGGAGACTTACTTAACTTGATCTTTTAGGTGCCACATTCCTGTTGCAGAACATCCCATGGTTGGCATTGCAAACTCCACAGGCGCTGTGGAATTTTGCCACCTGACTGGAAGTGAGGTGGGTGGATGCAATGCCTGCTGCTGCTGAAGCTGGTTTTAACCCATGTTTGATACATCTCTACATTTACTAGTACTAGTGCATAGGCTTGCAGGAAAGCTGGGTGGTTTCTATGGCTTCCTCAGCATGCTTAGCTTTATAAATGCTTCTTTTGTCTTCTGATGTTTGCTATAAATTCTGTGAACTTGTTCATGGCACCAGAGAGTTGGGCTGGGCTCTACCCACCTGCAGAGCTGGAGAGGAGAGGCAGGAGGAGGGCAGAAGCAAACCCTGGAAACAAGTATGGCCTAACTGGGAAACATCAGAAGGTGCAAAGCTGGTAAAAGCAGGGAGGGTTTTTGGAGTGGGGTTTCTTTTAGCACTAAGAGAGTGATCAGAGCCATTCTCACAGAGCAAAGAAAGCAGAGGCCAGTCTGTAAGGGAATTCAGTAGTCAGGTCATCAGAGTTTAAGGGAGGTTTGGTGGGAGATGAGCAGCAGAAGGGTGGGATCCTGTGTGTGCATGATTGCCCCATAGCCCGCACTGGGTGATTGTACAGTGTTGTGGGACATTTCGTTTTTTCTTTAGTGTCTTTTCATTTGCTCATCAGTCTCTGGAAAACCTACTGTGGGGAGCAGTGCATCTGGCATTATGTACCTGCTGTCTTTCCAGTCTTAACCCATTCCTTTTGTTTCCAGTAGAAGAACAGCTGCATGTTGGAGCCACGCTTCAGGGTGGATCTCGGGGCACAGCGCCTGGCCTTGTCCTTGGACTGGTCCACTGGACGAGAGCAATGGTGAGGATGGGAGATGGAGGCTGGGGCTGGAGGCCAGGGTGTGTGGGACAACTTTCAGGAGAACTTGAGGACTTGGATGAAGGAGTCTTTAGTGGTTTTGACTTTCTTGATCCCAGATATCTCCCTGGCCCTGCTCTAGAAGTTGCTGTTTCCAGAGCAAAGGTAACAGGAACACAAACACTCTGTGGTCACTGGAATAGGAGCAGAGAATAAACCAACAACAGATGGGAGGCTGTGCTCTGGGGAATGGCAGCAGGTGAGCCAGGGATGTGTCTTCTGCTGCCTTTGTTAAAAGGGATGCAAATGGAGCCTCTGGTTCCAACTCTGCTCTTAGAACAGCTGAAATTTTAGTGTGAAGTTCTCCTGAAGAACTGCTAATAATAGCACATGTAGGAAGTTTAATCATGGGTTAGTGAGAAACAGGAGAGAATTGGTTTGGAAGTGGCTCCTTCTTTTCTAAAGCACTCATATATGAGATTTCAGAAATGGCATTGCTGCATGAAATAATCTGAGTTAGCTGTACCTTGAAAGGGAAGGGGGTTAATGTCTTCAGTAGGTGCAGATGAAGAATGGTGCCTTTGGTGTGAGGCTGCAAACCAGGGGGATCAGGCAGTCATTGCTTAATGCTGTAGGACAAATTTGCTAATTAAAGCTGTTTCTGTGTGTGCTGTTTACTGAGTAAGTAGAATTGCCAGTTAGACTCCCTTCTTACATGCCTCCTTTTTGTCTCTGTCCCTCATGATAAATGATTGTTGCCATGATGAAATGTCCCTTTAAACCTGCCATTGTCACTTAAGACACCAATAACTTTTCTAGAAGCCAAATGTACATTGTTCACATCTCTGCAGGAAGGGGGTGGCCCTGTATCTCTGATGTGGGAATTTGGGAGATTCAGTGTGGTTGAATCATTTGATACAGAACTAGAAAGAAGCCCCAGGCCACCAAAGCAGTGCTTGCAGTTGCAGGTAACCAAACAGAAGGGACCTATCATGTCAGGGAATGCCAGAAAATCTGTGCACGGGGAATTGCAAAACATTTGCCAGCGCTCCAAGGTCATTTTGTCTAGAAACTGTAACTGTACTGTGGCACAGGAAGAGAGCAGAAAAGGTCAGGATCAGCCAGTGCTTCGGGTTTCAGTGATAGCAAGGAAATAAAACATCTCTTTGTACTCCAGAAGACAGAAGAGGCTCTGAAAGAGCATTGTCAGTCTGACTTGGAGAAAAAAAAAGAACCCCTTTCACATGGAATTTGTTTATTGATGTAATGTGAAGCATGTAAGAAGTCAAGTTTTGCATCTCTGAGAAAGACAAGAGCCAGTAGTGGTTCTTTCCCTGACATGGGTGTGAGTGGTTGCTCCCTGTGAGAGCAGGGAGTGGCAGTCACTGGGGCAGGTGATTTTAAGATGAAGCTGAAAAGGCTGAAGCTGAAAAGAATTGTATGAATGTGTCATTCCTGCCACCATGCTGCCAGTATCTGTCAGTGTTTAGTTAAATCAAAATATTTGATTGTTGCAGTAATTCCCAATGTTTTTTGTGTACCCCACTGTAGTGGATGTCCTTTAAGAGTGATCAGCAGTGATTCAGAGGGGAAGCTGAATCTTTTCTCCATAGATGAATCTGCTCCTTCTGTGCATATCCTGAACCAGTGGGAAGCTCACAAATTTGAGGCCTGGATTGCTGCTTTCAATTACTGGGACACTGATATCGTGTATTCAGGTCTGTATGGGCTGGGAAACCTCCTTGGGGGCTGTTGGGGAGGAGACCCCTTGTTTAGGGATGTGTTCCTTGGGTTTTTACTTTCCAGGGTTGGGTGTGCTGCTTGCATCACCTCTTGAAAGACCTGGGGCCTCCAGTTAGGAGTGAAAGGCTTCTTTTCTTGATGGTGGAAAGTGGTTTGAGTTAATTAGGAGGAGCTGTACCCTGAAAACTGGTGGCTATTGGCAAAAAATATATTCTCCTGCAGTATGGAAAGAGCCAGAGAGCTGTTTGAATACAGTCTTTATGACTTCTAATTTTTTTTCTTACCAAAGGGAATGGTACCCCCATATTGATACCACATATGTTTTCTGTGGTGATGGATTTTGGGAGCCCCAATGTGATTTTTGGTGTGTCTGTTAACTTCTGTGAGATCCCAGGGCTGGAAAGCATCAGCTCTGTGTCACAGACTGCCCTGAGCAGGAACGGACCACCAAGATCATCAATCCAACTCCCAGTCCTGCCCAGACCCCCCAACAATCCCACCCTGGGCATCCCTACCTGCCCAGACCCCCCAAAAATCCCAGCCTGTCCATCCCTGGCAGCGCTGTCCAAACGCTCCTGGAGCTCTGGCAGCCTCGGGGCCGTGCCCATTCCCTGGGGAGCCTGGGCAGTGCCCAGCACCCTCTGGGGGAAGAACCTTGCCCTGAGCTCCAGCCTGAGCCTGCCCTGGCCCAGCTCCAGCCGTTCCCTGGCTCCTGTCCCTGTCCCAGAGCAGAGATCCGAGGTGCCCCTCGGGAGCAGGCTGCAGACTCTCAGCACTGCTTTGTCCCACGCTCAGGCTGGTGCTGAGGGTCACAGTGTTTTGTCCCTGGCCAGGAGGGGATGACAGCCTGCTCAAGGGCTGGGACACCAGGTGCAGTTCGGAGGCTCCAGTCTTCACCAGCAGGAGGTGAGTGAGACCTGTCCAAGCCCAGCCCTCCAGCAGTGGGGAGGGAACCCGCGGTGCTGCCCTGCCCCTTCCTAAGCCACTGAACGGGAGATGTGCAGTGATAGCAGATCCTGGTTCTGCTTCCCTTGGGAAATTGAGGCATCTCTTAGCTTTTTTTCATCAGAACAACTTCAGGTTGAAGAAACTTTCTTCTCTGTGTCCTTTAACACAATTAACCAAGTGTGGACTTCCACATGTGAAGAGGGTGGTAGTTTCTTTCTAAAAATGGATCCTGTTTTGCACTTTTGGCAATTTTTGCATGTGTTAAATTTGGATATATTATTATGGAATGCTTTTTAGAAAATATTTTATTCTCCAGTGTTTAATTTATCTGAAGTGATCTCTTTTTTTTATCTTATTTTTAAAAATGGTTAAAACAATATACACAACTCTCCAGTGGAATTCTGTATGTAAACTTAAAATTACACTGGGGACTATTGCTATGGAAATACTAATTCTGGGAGTAAAGTCTCCTGCGAACAGAGTTGTTCTGCTGGAATTCTTAGACCTTTTGAGCAGCTGTTTATGGGGTAAATATTACTATAAAATACTTGTGCTGAGAGCTTGTGTGAGTTGAAGTTTTGTCCCTGGGAAGGCTGTTGGACTGTGTAGATGGAACTCTGCTTGGGTGGGTCACTGGACTGAAATTTTGAGCTTACCTCTCCTGAGACACTTTGATGAAATAATTTGGACTCAGAATCCTGGAAATTCAAGGAAGAAGCCCTTCTCGAATTACTGTCTCTTCCCTCTGCAGACATTCCATGGGTGTGTGCAGCATCCAGTGCAGTCCCCACCGGGAGAATCTCCTGGCTACAGGCAGGTGAGTCCCTTCCAGCTGCTCTCCCCTGTTGTGACCAGCCAACCTCCTCTGTTACCTGAATGTGCTGCTGCCTCTTCTAGTGCAGAGCACGTGGTCTTCCCTACTTTTCTTCTGTGCCCTGACTCGGCTGTGCTGCTTTTCTGCCTGTTTGTCCCCAGCTACGACGAGCACGTGCTGCTGTGGGACACCAGGAACATGAGGCAGCCTCTGGCTGACACCCACGTGGAAGGTGGGGTGTGGAGGCTGAAGTGGCACCCCACGTGTGATTTCGTGCTTTTGGCAGCCTGCATGCAGAGTGGCTTCAAGATCCTCGACTGCCGCGGGAGCCTGGGTGAGTGTCCAGGGACGGGGGTGCTCTGGAGCTGCTCTGCTGCTCTCCAGGTTCATGGCGAGCTCCAGCTCTTGCTGGAAGGATTGAGATGGTGTTAATAGCCAGAGTTCAGTTCTATTTTGATGTAGCCTTCAGCTTTTCCACATCTGTGCACTCTGTTGCCTTCTCGGCTGAGCCAAGTCCCTGTCACTGTCTGTGTGTAAATCTCTCGTAACTTCTTTTCACGGGAGGAAAGCCTTTGTGTTTGGTGTGAGGGCACAACCATTCTGGGTTTGTGTTCCTTGTGATGGTTCAGAGAGGTGCTTCTGACTGCCAGGTGCTGCTTTCCTGTCAGCAGGAGTCACTGACCTGCTGGGGAATCAGTTATTGCCTCAGGAAGGAAATGCTTTGCAGCCTGGTTAATCCCGAATAACATGAATGACCCCTTCATGTGAATCACAAAGTACTTCCAGGTGGAAAAACCATTTACATTCACATTACAAATGCAGTCTGACAGAGGATAGTTGGCTTCCTGGCTTCTCCAGACCTTGGGCAGATCCACAGCTTAGGAAATGAGGATGGCATTTCTGCTGTGTGGGGAAGGAAGGAACTTGATGTCCAGTTACTGTCAGGGTGAAATGCTGAAAGCTGACAGGAAGAACATCTGCAGTGTATTAATAACCAGGACCTGGCAATCCCTCGGGTGTGTTCATGGCTCAGTGAAGGTTGTGGTGTGATCAGTCCTGTCTGTCTTGAGCCTCTGTAGGCAGTTAGAATAATGATACTCGTAAACCTCATGCATGTTAAACCCTCTTCTCCTCTGCTACTGACCCAGGAAGAATCAAGGCCATTGAGAGGTGGCTGAAAAATGGTCAGTACCTCATTCTTCCTGGAATGCTTCACTCTGTGGTGAAGAAGGCAATAACCAGAGAATTCTTCCTGTGAGACACAGCCAATACTGCAATGGCTGCTGATCACTCTGCCACAACCCACACCTTGATCTCTAAGTAATTTCTTTTTTTTTTTTTTTAAGCGGAAAACACAGAGGAATGTATCATCCTGTCCTCCTATGTCCTGCACAATTCCTTGGCCTATGGGGCTGACTGGTCAAGGCTGTGTCCAAGGGATTCTCTGCCTGCAAGCCAGGACCTCGCTGCTGCGTGCCAGCCCTTGGAGGAGATTGTGGGAGCAGCAGGGCAAGGAGATGAGAGCCTGAATATGCAGGTCCAGAACCTGAAGATAATTTATGAGTCTCCTACAGCTACTTTTGATGTAATCCTGGATGAGGAGAGTGAAAGCCCTGCTGTGGCACTCACAGCAGGGGCAGGGCCAAAGCTGGCTGGGGATCCTGGACTGGTCAGGGGCTCTGATTTAAAGGGAAATTCAGATTTGGCTGCCCAAGGGGCAGATCTGGGGTCAGCCAGTGGCTCTGACTCAGGAGCCAGGAGATCCAATGGAATGAGCCTGGACAGAGGCAGTGACTCAGCCAGGTCACCAGATAGTCCCAAAGAAATTAGCATTGTAGCCACTTGTTCTTTCTATGACAATATCCTCCATGTCTGGAAGTGGGAGATGAGCCTGGTGACCCCTCCAGATGTGCCAAGTCCTAGATCTCCATCAGAAAAAACAGCTGAAAGTTTGCATTGACCAGTCCCAAGGGAAGAGGGAGGAAAACTCCTGAACTGAGAGTGACAGCTGAACTTAATGCCCTAACTTCTGCTGGGCTTTCCCAGCTTACTGCTGAGCTTGAGAATCCTTCAAGCCCAACACTGATGGAATTCCTGGTGTTTTATTTTCAGCACCGAGGGAAGCCTTTGCTTAGAGGCCTGTGGTTATGCCCAGACAGGTTTATTTAGTTTTTCCCTTAATGTCCTAGTTCCAAGTGGAACAGCCCTCCTCTCACAGGCTGCTGCTTTGTACCTCAGATCTGAATCCTTTCAAGGCTGGTTTGTATTTTGATCTGTTAAGCCCGTTCTCCTCCTTCCCTCACAAACCAGACTTGGCTGTGCTGCTGTGCAGACCCAGTAAGTGAGCAGAAGGTTTCCTGAATGTCTCAGAAAGTCCCCGAGCAGAGGCTTGGCTGTGATGAGTGTCCCTGGAGAGCTCAGACAGGCCGCACACAGTGCAATGTGCTCACAGTGAAGTTTAACAGAAGTTCTGGTTCAGAAGGAAGTGCAGACTGCCTGGTGGGATGGGATGGGAAGTGCTGTGGGATCCTCTTTGTGAGGATCCTGGTGCTTCTCCATCATACTCATCACCTGGCTGCAGACTCCATCATTCCCAGCTGAGCACACCCTGGTTCAGGTAAATCCTGTAGTGACCCCACCATGGTTTAGTGCCACTCAACCACCCCCCATGGCCTCTCAGTACCCAGCTCATGCTTTCTGCTCTCCACAGAGCCACGTATAGCTCCAAAGTCAAGTTCAGTTTTTAAAAAGGTGAACAGCTTTAAGATCAAAACCTTCAAGAAGTATAAGTGGTGTTTCTTGACATATTTTTAAGTTTAAAGTACAGAAACCAAAATCTTAACAGCATTGCCCTAACTACCTCCAGGAATGACTGCAGGATTTCTCATGGTTGCTCCATTAGCTCTCTTTTTTTCACTGTGAAAAATCAGCAAAACATCCTTTCTGGAACATTTTCTCTATTCCTAGGAACAAAAAAAACCAGCTTAAACTAGATCAGTAACTTTTAGCTTGCATGGTTTGTCTTTGAGGGTCCTAAAGAATGAGTTGTGTGAGGGAAAGAAACACCAGCAACAGGTCTCTGTGTAACAGTGCTACAACTAAATGAGGTGCAGCAGATGAGAACTCTGCTGCTTTGAAATCCCCTTCTTAAGGGTGAATGTGTATTTTAGCAAACAATTCTGGAGCACTGTTACATGAAGATTCATATTAGTAATGAAACCAAGAGCTTTTGCTAAAGAAAAAACATGCTATTTTTGGATGTTTCTAAAATAAAACCGATATAAGTGATTTATTTTTTTTTTTGGTTGAGTTTTAAAAATCAAGTAACTTGGTCCTCATGAGACCTTCTGCCTTGGCCTGGCCTGGCTCAGGCTCCAAGGGGTGACTGTTCTTTGGGAGCCAGAGTGGACAATCCAGTTTCCTGGGAAAACCAAGGGTGTGTCCCTGCATCTGCCGATGAGTCTGTTTTAAAGGTTGTAATGCCTTTTATTGCCTTGTGAGAGCCCGAGGGCAACGAAGCTGGAGCGGTGTCACCGACTGGGACCAGCCGGCTTTAGGCTCCGAGAAACGAGGAGACCCTGTTATTATCTGCCTTCACATGGGGTGTGAGGCAAATGATGTGGCAAACTGGCATCAATGGGCACAGGATCTCCTGCTCTCCAGCCTTGCATCTCCCTCCAGACACCTGCCAAGCGCCCTGGCTGGACAGCAAGTCTCACAAGGTAAGGGCTGAAGGACCACCTCTGCCAACAGCAGCAGCACCCAAGGCAGGAAACAGCCACTTGTGTGAACTTGTTCTGATTAGTTTCACAGGAGGTGAAAAATGCAGAGCTCAGTTAGAAAAGCTGTGCCTTCCCCATCCCCACTGTGGCTGGTCCCTGATCACAACTCGTCCTTCTGTGATTTGGGGCTGCAGCACCGCCACTCCGTCACAGCCCTGCCCAGCCCCGAAAACGTGGGGGTTTTAACAAGCACCAGAAGGGCTCATCTGTCAGCCCTTATTACAGATTAAGTGCTCACAGACCATCCACTAAACTTGCTTCCTTTCTCCAAAAGCAAAACTTTTCAGTCTTAATTTCATTTTTAAAGTTTAATTCTTAAACTTCGCAGTACTTTGTATTCAGAAATATCACGGACCCCTCACCCTCAAAACTCCCAGGGAGGGCTCTGCTCACCAGGCACAACTGTCTCCCAGAGGAATTACCAGTCATGGATGGGAAATCAAACCGCAGATTTCCCCCAGGATTTAAATCAGGTATCACAGAAGAACAAGGTAGTAAGATTTCCTTTAATGTTCAGTGCCAGAGCTGTCCCGTGTTGGCCGCCGGTATCACTGCCCGCTCCCTACCGCACGTAGTTCTTGGGGAAGAGCTGGAAGAGCTTGCCCTCCTGCGTGGGCTCGAAGCCGTACTTCTCCAGGTTGTTGGGGTCGAACGTGCCGTCCTTCACGTCCTTCTCGATGCGCGGAGCTACCAGCTGGTCGAAGAGCTGCTTGGCCGTCACGGGCTGCTCGGAGCCCTCAGGGGCGCGGTACGACACGTAGGGCCGCAGCTTGAAGCCCGTCAGGTCGGGCACGACGAACTCGGGCACCATCTCCTTGACGAGAAGGAACTTCTTGTTGCGGGTGAGCACGCCCAGCTTCTTGGCACCGCGGCCCTTGTTGTGGCTCCGGGGCCCGCGCTTGCTGGTGAACGGCGACATGCGGTCAGCGCCGCGCACCAGCCCGCGGACGAGCTGGGTCAGCAGCCCCATGCTGGGCACCGAAGGCTCAGCGGGGCCGGAGCCAGGCCTTGTGGACACCGGGTGCTCAGCAAGCCGGGCTTGTCCTTAGGGGCAGCCGGGGAGCTCAGCAGAGGAGGAGCCGGTCCCTGCGAGCACCGAGGACTCCCGGAGCCGCGTCCCCCTCACGGCCCGGAGCGGCCCCGGCGCGCTCCCACCGCCGCACACCCCAACAACGCCCGCTCCCATTGGCCGGGCCGCGCCAGCCAATCCGCAGCGCCGATGCTGCCCCCGAGCGGCACGCGCGCCCAACGATTCTAGAGGGGCTTTTCCCGCCAATCAGCAGCGAGCGGCCCGCGGCCTGGGCGGGGCCCGGCTCGGCCGCGCCCCCTGGCGGAGGCGGGCGGGGTTTGCGCTCAGCGCCCTTCGCCCCCGGCCCGGAGACCCGCGAGCGCCCGGGCGGGACAGGGGCCGGCACCGGTACCGGCACCGGGGTGATGGCGGGGGCAGAAGCAGGAGCAGGAGCAGGTGAGAGAGTGCCGGGGATCGCTGGAGCGCGGCGGCGGGACGCGGGCCTGGTGGGCTTGTGCAGCCGCACGGTGCCCCCGGCCGGTGCCGGTGCCTCAGGCCCGGCGGCAGGAGGAGATTGTTGTTTGCTTGTTCGGTGCCGTGTCCTCAGCTGTAACCTGGCGAAGCGGGGCCGGGCAGAGCACCCGGGGCTGGCCGGGAGGGTGACCCGGGGCTGGCTGAGGGTGACCAGGAGGGTGTCCAGCGGTCGGTGCCCGCTCTCTGCCCGGGCAGTGCCCGTCCCGTCCCCGGTGCCGTGCCCGTCCCGTCCCCGGTGCCGTGCCCGTCCCGTCCCCGGTGCCGTGCCCGTCCCTCGGGGCCGTTCCGGGGTTTGCTTTCTCCGGGAGCAGGGATGGGTCTGGCTGTGACACAGCCTCCCGGGGAGTTTTGTTTAAATTCCCGTGGCTGTGGAGAAGTTTCTTCAGAAGTCCCGTCCCCAGCACTTCTCTGCTGGGTTTCGTTGCTCAGCACGGACACGAAGGGATGACAAAGTTAAAAAGTTATTGTTCCCCTTGTGTTGTTCAAGAGTTTGGATCAGAAGCTGTTGTCATCTCTTAACTCAGTCTCCTCTTTGTTTTTGTCTTTGCTCCTGCCGCACCTCCAGATATGGATGAAGGGGACAACAGCACCAGCCTTGAGGTACAAAATGCTTTGCAGGTATTTTTGGATTTGTTTCTTTTACTGTGAGTGTTTCCAGAAGCTGAAAACAGCTGTACCTCATTTGATAGCATTGAGACAATGCCTTTAGGTGCTTTTACTTCGAAAGAGCCTTTCCTGCTGGGAGTTTTATCCTTTCAAACTTTTAAGGGTTGGTCCCGTTTTATTGTGTGTGTGTTTTTTATTTCTTGCAAACCGTTCGTGCTCTGCTTCGTGTTCTAAACTGTTCTAATAATGCTATGATTTAAATACTTTAATTTTTAGCCTGTAGAAGGAGGAACTCCAGAATTCTGGTGGACTGCACTTCTCACATTTGTTTTTAATCACAGATGTGAAACTCACAGAGCAAAAAGGCACAGAGTGCTTTCCCTAGTCGTGAAAAACAAACCCCATGAGAGGAAATAGTTCTCAGAACTAAAAAACACACACAATGTACTTGTACACAGTCAACAATGTTTTGTGAAAATCCAGGTTCCGTAGTCAAAACAAGGCATGAGTGCCTCTGAGCTATGAGGAAGCCTTGTGTTTTGGGCTGATCCAAATTTTAAGTGCTTGTTTTCAGGGCTGATAAGCCTTTCCCACCTCAGCATTAATGGGCAATGTGTCAGTGTTTGCCCTGGACTGCAGTGAGGAGTTGTTGGACTCAGCAGAGCTGGGTGCCTGTACTCTGGATGGGTGTGAGGCTGCATGTTTGTGCTGATTGCTGTCAAGTCTCCAGTTCTTAAGGAAACATCAGGAAGCAGAGAAATGCTCTTTATGCCAATCCACGCTTTCAGCAGGTGACTGCTCCATTTTCAGAGGCAGTGAGGCCCCTGCAGGGTGGTCCCAGGGTCTGAGGTTCTTTGGGGCTGGGTGAGGTGAAGTCCTTGCTCTGGGGTGCTGAGCACAGCCCTTCTCAGACAGGAGCTGCCCTGGTGACTTGGCTGTGACCTCATTCCTGCCCCAGGAGCTGTCACAGCAATCACTGACATGTCTCAGGTGTCTGCACAGCTCAGTCTGGCTGCTTTGCTTCCTCTGCTTGTCCACAAGGATTGTCCAAGCTGGGAAAGATCCCCCCTGAGTCTGAGCAGTGAAATATCGTGTTGTCACTGATGAAAACTTTGCAAAAACTTCTCAGTGGTTCTTGGAGTTCTGAATTTCTTCTTTCCCTTGTTGCCTTTCTGCACTGCTCCAACCTGGGCATGTTTGTGTTTTATTCTTTTTCCCATGGATTTGTTTCTCCTTGCAGCAGCAATGAGAGTGTCAGTTGGCAATTACTATTTTTGGTGTTATTTGAGATCATATAGGCCTGGGGAGCAGCAGAACTGCCCATATCCCAGTGTCCCTGACACTGTCAAAGGAAAATAAATACATTAAGTGACCATAACAGACTTCTACCAGGAACTCCGTGTCACCAGGTGTTGTACCTATTGCTGACACAACTTCAGCTTTTTTTTTTTTTTTTCAAAATTTTGTGATTTTTCACTGAAATCCCATGAGAAGTCTGATCACAATAGTGACAGAGTTAGTTTGACTCATGTTGGGAAGATAAACATTAAAGTGCTGAAGTGACCTGAGAAGGCAAAGTGAGCACAGGGATCTGTGTGAGGTGACTGGTCTGGCAGGAGTTTCCTTTGTGCTGTAAAACTGGAATGAATTCCATTAGAGAGACCAGTTTGGTGACTTCATTTTTCTCTTGGTGGCAAAGCTGAATTCAGCTGTCACCCAGATCTGGAACCACGGGCAGGAATGGGACCAGAACTGTGTGCAGTGCTTGATTCAAGGGCTTTTAGCATTCAGGACTTAGAGTGAGATGTATTTGTCTTTGTACTCACGTTGTTTTCACTTCTTCCTGAGACTTGTTTTGCCTTTTTCCCCTTTTCTCTGAAGTTTTGGGTTGGCATTTGTGAGGCTATGTTAAGTGCCAGGTGTTATTCCTGAGTGACCCTGGTGGACACAGGTCCCAGGACAGCACACCAGAGCTCAGGGCTTCTGCCCATGTGCATCATGTGTTTTTTATGATGACTTAGTCTGCTGGTTTATGACTTTTTTTCTCAGTCTCATAAAGTCCATTGCATTCCATTCTCATCCTTGTTGCTCTGAATAACACAGAATGATTATAAAAAGTATTCATCTCACTGTTTGACCCTGGTTTAGGACTGTTCAGAAATGCACTGAACTGACAGCAACACAAAACTCCCCTACTGATCTCTTTCCACTGAATGTTTCTGTTTGCAAAGTGGGTTATAAGTCAAAGAAAAACACAATCCAGTTGGTTGATATATTTTTTATGGGGGGCTTTTTTCCAGCTGTGGGAAACTAATTTCACCTTCCTTTTGGTGCCAGGCTGTGTTGCCCGGAGGTGGGACCCCCATCCTGCAGTTTGTGGAGGACAGGATCCAGACCACCATGGTAAAGTAGAGCTCAGTCAGCTGGCTGAGGGGTGGGAGTGCATCCAGAGCAGCTTCTCCTGAGCTCCAGGAGCTCTGCTAAGGGACTGCCAAAGTCTGAGCGTTTGTGTCTTTGCTGTCACTGTGCATGAGGCAGGAATTAATTCCTGTTATTTAGAATCACAGGCTGGTTTGGGTTGGAAGGGACCTCAAAGCCCATCCAGTGCCACCCCTGCCATGGCAGGGACACCTCCCACTGTCCCAGGCTGCTCCAGCCCCAATGTCCAACCTGGCCTTGGGCACTGCCAGGGATCCAGGGGCAGCCACAGCTGCTCTGGGCACCCTGTGCCAGGGCCTGCCCACCCTGCCAGGGAACAATTCCTGCCCAAAATCCCATCCAGCCCTGCCCTCCTTCATCTTAAGGCCATTCCCCCTTGTCTTGTCCCTCCATGCCCTCATACACCTCCTGTACAGTGAGCTGATCAGCTCACAGATCTTTGGGAAGAAAAACATGGAATATTTTCTATGTGATCTTAGGACTGGTCACTGATGCAGTTTAAACTTCTCACACATGTGATGTTTGAATTAAAAATTAAATATGCATGAACATGCTTGGCTTTTAGACATTTCACTGTGCTAAGTGTTCTTCAGCCTTCCAAAAAATATAGAGTAGCTTCTGAGGCTGAAAATTACTAACTTTTTTCTCTCTAAATTCCCCTCCCAGCTGACTGGAATTGCAATTGGAGCTGCAGTTGCACTGTTGCTTATAGCAGTAGTTGTGTTTGTCGTGTACAGAAGAGTGAGACAGTCTAGTAAGTATTTGATGTCCATGTAAGTTTTAAAACCAGTTTTTCCATCAATCTTGAGTATTTTTGTCATTTTCTGTAGCAGTTGTTTGCTGTAGAGGTGTGGTTCTTGCAGGACAACAGCTTTAAAGGATGGAGAACTTCCCCAGGTGTGAACCCAGAACTGTCACATGCAGGACCTGGAGGTTTTATTTCCTTGGTGTATGAGCAGTGTCAGCCTCAGGACCAGTTGTGAATGCTGCAGATGATTTCAACCCTACTGTGATTTCACTGTCACAGGAAGGAGAAACGATTGAATGAGAGGTTTCCTGCAGGAGATGAAAGCTCCCCAATCCTTGTGTGTGTTTAGAGAGCCCTCTGTCTCCTGTGGGGCTGAGGCAGAGCCTCAGGGCAGCCCTGCCTTGGTGTGCCTTGGCCAGAGCTGGGGAATGAGGGATCCCAGGGTGGTTTCAATTCCAAACTCTGCCCACAGGAGCTGGTGTGGAGGCAGCAAAGTCCCCAAGCTGTGCTCAGGTGCTCTCCCAGCTGCTGAAGGTGGTTTCTGATGTGATGCTTCTGTTTCAGAACAACTTCAGCCACACGTGCCTCAGTACAGGTTTCGCAAGAGGGACAAAGTGATGTTCTACGGGAGGAAGATCATGAGGAAGGTGAGGGCACCTGGTAAAATCCAGTTTGGGAGGTGGAAAGTTTGCAACACTTCACTTGTTGAGCCTGGCCCGGGTCCTTCAACCTCTGAAATCTCAGTGGGATTGTGTGGATGTTTCAGAGCTCCTGCAATACTGACTGGATTGCTGATGGAGCAGCAGGAGTTTCTCTTTCTGGCTAAACCTTTCAAATATTGAACAATATTTGCAGTCAGTGAGGGTAGAAATGAATCAATGAGTATCTAACTCCTGTAGGGAGTTAATGATTGTTTAAATATCCCAGAATCCCAGACTGGTTTGGGTTGGAAGGGATCTTAAAGCTCACCCAGACCCACCCATGCCATGGGCAGGGACCCCTCCCACTGTCCCAGGCTGCTCCAAGCCCCAATGTCCAACCTGGCCTTGGGCACTGCCAGGGATCCAGGGGCAGCCACAGCTGCTCTGGGCACCCTGTGCCAGGGCCTGCCCACCCTGCCAGGGTCCTGCCTGTTCCCTGTGCTGCCAAGTCTGGTGTGCACTCACTGCAAACCAACATCTGTAGGAAAATAAGGTAGGGGGAAGTAGCCATCCTTAGTCAGCCTGTGTGGAGGAACACTTCCTGCTGTGCACTGCCCCAGCCTCTGCCTCCCACACTTCACTGAGGTCAGTTCAAACACTGACTTAATTAGACACTGGTTCAGAACTAATTCAGTTTTGGAGCTATTTCATTGGGGAGGAGGTCGTCACTCCTTGAGTCTTGCATGGCAGGTCAGCCTTTAAGTAGAACTTGGCCAAAAAAAAGCCCTCAATGAAAGGAAATTTTGTGTATGCAACTTCATAATTTTAATATTCTTCATGATTTCCGTGTGCAACTTCATAAGGTGAATAATTTTTAACCAAGCTGTTTATATGTAGCTCACATAAGTAAAGAATGCTTAGAATTCCGTATGGGAAAATAATTTCAGGTAGCTTTTTGTTTGAGTTTTAGATCTTGCTTTTTGCTTTCCTTGCCAAGTAATTCAGAGAACATTACACCCAAACTGGTGTGGGTTGCACTTCATGGTTATTTGATAACATACTGAGATTTTACTTAAAAAAAAAAAAAATTCCTCCAAAATGATTAAAGATTCCTTTTGCAACAGAAACGTTTTAGAGAGATTCAACACTTTGGGTAACAAATGGAGAACTAGGAATGTTTTGAAAGTACCTAATAAGGGGTTTCCTTGGTGTAGCAGTTGTGGCGTTTCTCCAGAGGGTGGCACCTGGGAACTAGGAAATGCAAGGAAAAGCCTTGATTTGTCACCATCACAGCCAGATAAAATCCTGGAATATCCTCAGTGGGAAGGGACCCACAGGATCACCCAGGGCAGCCCCTGTCCCTGCCCAGACCCCCCAACAATCCCAGCCTGTCCATCCCTGGCAGCGCTGTCCAAACGCTCCTGGAGCTCTGGCAGCCTCGGGGCCGTGCCCATTCCCTGGGGAGCCTGGGCAGTGCCCAGCACCCTCTGGGGGAAGAACCTTGTCCTGATCTCCAGCCTGAGCCTGCCCTGGCCCAGCTCCAGCCGTTCCCTGGCTCCTGTCCCTGTCCCAGAGCAGAGATCAGTGCCTTACTCCTCTTCCTGATGCTGAGTGCTCCTGAATGAGAACCACAGCTAAGAATCTTTCCCCTCTACCATTCATTAGCACTGTAGTAGTTGATTGGTAAAATCAAAATATACTCTATAGAAAGGAAGTGATCATGAAGTAGATATTCCAATCCTCCACAGTCTTACATGAGCTCTTCACTCTGCTCACACTCTCATGGCTGATAAATGTGTTGGTGCCTCAGCAGGGTTGGAATTACAGGGTGATATTTTTGGTTTTGTGACTGTTTTGGTGTCCATTATTTCCTCCTAGGTCACAACTCTTCCCAACTCTCTGGTTGGGAACACCGTCCCTCGCCAGAGGATGCGAAAACGGGCAAAGGTTTTATCTCTGGCTAAAAGGTACTTGGGACTTTGGGAAAGGGAAAATTCACATCATAGGGGCTGCTTTGGGGTTTGGAACTTTTTTGTTTGCAGTATGGAACTTATCCCTGGGAGAGCCCTTCTCTGTAGCTGTTAGTTTTTTCCAGTCCTATCAGCTGTGAATCAGCTGAGAGGTTTGCTGAACTGGGATGGTTTTTTGGGGAAAGGCAGGAGGGTGGAATGTTTTAGCTAACTGAGAATATGCAACTTGGGATGGTGAATTTTAGTATTTACTTATTTAATATTTCCTGTTAGTACAGATGAGGGAACATCTGAACTTCCGTTTTCCTTTGTAGGATTCTGCGTATTAAGAAGGAATGTCCAACTCTGCAGAGGAAAGAACCTCCTCCTTCTTTGCTAGAGGCAGATCTGACTGAGTTTGATGTCAAGAATTCCCACTTGCCATCAGAAGTCCTGTACATGCTTAAAAATGTCAGGTAATGTGAAAAATGGAAAGAGAAATGTAGAGTTTGGTTTTGATGGATGTTTAAGTGATGTAAACATGTGACAGTTTGTGTCAGATCTCAGATTTTACAATTACATGGTTAGAATCCTGAGGGAGTTGACTGAAATTCATCTGAGCATAAAGACAGAATAAATGACTTTGAATTTTCTAGAAACATTAAGAAAACAGTTGAGTTTGTTTTAAAAATTAAAAAAAGGAGGAAAACAAGTGGATTAGTTGCCTCCGTTTGGGAATAGTGCTAATAAAGGTGTTCTAGCATGAGCAGATGTAGTGCATCTTAAAACTTCTCTTTAGGCTGTATCAGATGATTTTTTTTTTTTTGAAAAGCATCATAATTGGTAAATGTTAATTGGGTACCATATTGACAGCTCCTTCAGCTGCAGAATCTTTTACTTCTCTGCCTGAAAAGGTTGCAAATAAATCAAAGTCAACTTAATCCCCACAGCTCTTTGGCAGACTAAGAAGGGATGGTCCTTGTGCCCCTTCAGCAAGGGGTTAAATTTGCTGACATAGCAAAGAGGAGGAGATCTTCCAATCTGTAATTTTGTTTTTGCTTGTGGATGTTAATTTTTCCTCTGAGCTGTGACATAATATAGTCCTGAAGGTCATACATTCTGAAATAAAAATGCCATTTCAGTCATCTGAATTTGCTACTGTGGAATTATGATCTCCTATGACTAATTGATGTTGCAGTAAGATTGGATGGATTGATCTTGATAAATGTGAGCTGTTGGAGATCTGTGCAGAGTGATCAGGTGTGAAACTCATATTTCTCTCTGCCTGGCAGTGACTGACTGGAGTCCAGGTGCATGTTACCTGCAGGAAATGGAATATTCCAAACTTGCATTTACATGCAGATGATAGAAGCTTTTCCCTCTTTTCAGTATTTCTGCTGTGTCCTGCTTCCACATACAGGGCAGCTGCACTAAAAGGGGAAGTGTCCTGGGGTATCTTTTCTCACAGAGTGTATCTGGCAGGTTTTTATTTTTATTCTGTCCACAGGCCGTGCTGGTGTTTGCTGGAGGAAGTCTGGCTGTACTTCCTTCTGAGCCTGCATTCCTTGGAGGGCTCCTCCAAAGGAGCCCCAGCATTCACAGTCCTGTGTTTCATGCTGCTTTTGCACTTTATTTTATTTTGGGGAGCTCTTTGAAGCTCCTTCCCTGCATCCACTCCTCTGAGCTTCCTCTGCTCCTCGCACCCGGGGCTTTGCTAATTTAGGAAGGATTTTCCAAGGACTGTGGCAATTTCAGGTTTTCCCTTTGCATTTTCTTTGCTGCAGGGTCCTTGGGCACTTTGAGAAGCCCCTGTTCCTGGAGCTGTGCAAACACATGTTCTTTGTGCAGCTGCACGAGGGCGAGTACATCTTCCGTCCTGGGCAGCTGGACGACAGCATCTACGTGGTGCAGGATGGAAAACTGGAAGTTTGCATCCAAGAAAATGTAAGAACCCACTGCCCTGCACTTCCTGAGAGAAATCTGTTAGCACAGCAGATAGGCTGGCATGAATCATTAAGCATTGATTCAACTTAGACATGGGAATCACAGTGGTTTAGGAGGGATTAATCCCAGCTCTTTGGGGCCGTGGTATTTGTAAAGATCAAGGCTTGTAGCTCTGGTCCCTCGTGTCTCAGATGACAGAGCAGAACACGAAGGTGATGAGGCAGCTGGAAATATCCTCCCAGGAGATGCAGAAGTTTTTGAGGGAAGACAGGGTGGAAGGCGGACTTGGAAACATTCACCTTTGGAAAGGTGGTTACAGAAAGGATTTGGGCACAGAGAGCAGGAGAGACCAAGCTCAGCTCAGAGCAGTCCAGCAGGAGTCAGTGGCTTTGTCTGGGAGGTGGAAGTGTCAGATTCACTTCTGGGTATACAAGAGGAAAAAGGTGATGATTTGTTTTCCATGTGAGTCTTAAAATGTTGAGCACCAGTCCTTGTCCAAGTCCTTCTGCCAAGTTAAATTTTAAATTTTTATCTTCCTGACTGAACTTTAACTGTTGGATGTGAACAGTTTCCGGTGGCTGAAAGTTCAGTGGGCTTGTTTTTGGAAATTATATCAAATTGGCTGATTTCTGTGTATTTTTACATTTTGCTGCTCCTGTTTTGTACAACTTCTTGACAGGTAACCCCTCAGTAAAGGGAACTCATTCTTCCTCTTGGTGGAAAAAAGCTTTGTTTTGTTGGTGTTACATAGCAAAGACAAGAAGGTCACAACATCCCTGGAAAAAACTGACTTGTAGTTTTTTTTTAAATTATCACATTTAAAACTCTGGTTGGAATTAGCACATTTCCATCAGAGCAGAGAGAAAAGAATCATCCAAGCTTTCTGAAATGCTCCAGGTTAGCCAAAATGCAGCTGTGAGGCTGCAGTGACTGTGTGTGTGCTTGCAGGATGGAACAGAGGTGGTGGTGAAGGAGGTGCTGGCAGGAGACAGCGTGCACAGCCTGCTGAGCATCCTCGATGTCATCACGGTGAGTTCTGGGACTTCTGCTGCCTCCCACAGAGCCTGGCAGGGGAAAAGGCCTTGAACATTGCTAGGAGAGAATCAGAATGTAAAATGTTTTTTTTTTTTTCATGAATTCTCCTCCTCCCAGGCCTTTGCAGGTGTAAGCTGAGCTTTGTGGTGTGGAGGGGGGCTGTGAAATGGGTACTCTGATTAGCAGGAGGATTTGAATGATCCCTTCATGTCTGGAAAACTGGGATTACAGTTTGGTTTGCTCAAATCACAGCTCAGGCAGGAGCAGGAGCAGGCTGGGGCCCAGCAGTCTGGGCTTTTACATGACTGATGGGTTGCTTAATGAATTTGGTTTTATTTAGTCTAATGAAAATAAATCTGACAGTTGTTAGTACTGTAATTTTACTGTGAAACCAGTTTTTGGATTGATTTTATTCTGTAACATCAGTGGTGCTGGTGGCCAGCTGGGGGCTGTGCACTTTGGCAGGGGCCAGGATGAGTTGAATGCTGATCCTGTTCAGTGCAAAATTGGTGGATTTTGTTTAGTTGGAATTAGACTGATGGTTTTGCTGAAATCACCTTAGGAATGCCTAAATGGCATTGAATTCAACATATTTGATGATACCCAAACCCTGAAGGTGTTTTTTTGAAGGATTTTGGTAGGATGGGATTTGAGAGGATGAAGATAAATTTGATCAGAAGGTTGTTCAGGTTTCTGTTGTGTCATGTTTCTGCCATGCTTGGCTGTCTCTGTTCCTCAGGAAGTGCCATTGCTCTGTGTGTGAGTAGTTAAAGGATTCTCTGAAGTGTTCTTTGTCACTTCCAAAAGCAGGCACACACCTCTATATCCACATTATCTGTAAATCTATATTATGTATGTCTGTAGTTCCCATAAAACCTATCAACAGTGAGAACATTTTTTGAAGCTTGGTCACAGTTTTTTCTGTAGAAAGGGAACAATTTGGGCTGTACAAATCTAGTTCTTGCTGTCAAATTAATAATATCTTTGTAAATCCATATTAGTACCTTTGCCCTTGTTACTTCCACCACTAAATTTTCTTCATGACAATCTTCTGTAGAGCAGGGCCATCATAAAGGAACATGAATATCAGTCATGTTCTTGCTTGTTCAAAAGGAATATAAGAAAATAAATCCTTGAATAGCAGTGCTTTATGGCTTTGTTTTCTAAAAAACTGGTTGCCATTCTTTTTGTCTTGTTTTTTTTTTTTTCATTTTTCTCATTCTGTCATTTTTTTTCTCTTTCTCATTAGTTATATCATTGGTAAGTAAAAAAAAAAAAAATGATTGAAAGTGTGCTGAACAGAGTTAGCAGTCTGCAGAGGAATCTGTAATGAAAAAACCTTGAAATAGTTTTTGCTAAACTTGTTCTCATTTATTTTTACAACTCTTTTGTTCCTCATTCTCAGCTTTGTGAAGTGCTTATTTCATTGCTGTTTTTCCTCTTCCTTTTGTTCCTTGCAGACTTTAGGTAGAGGAGTAGCATGAAAATAGGCAAGGAGAGAGGAAGTAGCACTGGATCAAAATGGAGACCCTCAGTGTCATCCCAAACCAGTGAGTGAGTCTCAGACCATCCTGCAGATGCCATAACCTGAATTAGATTTCATTGCACCACCAAACACGTGGCTCTGCTGTGAAGAAAGGCTGTATTCAGAGAGGATTTCAGTAGTCTGAGCTGGATTTGTGATTCTTTGACTGAATTTGCAGCACGTGATGTCAGGCTGGTCCCTCACTTAGTTGAGAGTTGTGCAAGAAAGTTGAGGTTTCTGCAAGAAGTGGGAAGATCTTGCTGGTGAACCTAAATAAAGGTCACACCAGAGGAGCTTTTCTGATTGAATCTTTCAGCTTTTAAACTAAAAAGTCCCTTTAGTTCTACTAAATACAAAGGTAGCAGCTGTGACATGAGCCTCCCCTTTTTCTGAGAACAGATTGATGCTGCTTTCTCCAGACTGAGGAGAAACTGGAAGCTTTTGAATCCAAGTAGCTGCAGGCCCTTTCCTGGTATTCTGGAACAGTTCATGCCTCTGACTTGATACTGCCTCTAATACCAAAGAAATCTCTGAGCTGAGCCTTGTTGATGTCTCTGTTTTCAGTAACTCCTGCTCAGGGTTTGTGTGTGCAGCCAGAGCTTTTCCCAGAGCAGTCAGTGTTCATCCAGGCTGAACTGGTCCAGCAGAGATGTGGCTGGAGATTTGGGGTTCACTCTTCTCTTGCCCTCCATGTGGAGATGCTCTTAGGAAAACTAAGGCCTGGTGGCATAGTTGGAATAAGAAAGTTGGAAAAAGAAGAGGCTGTGAATGATATTGATCAACTGGCAGTGATTGAGGGAGGGCAAAATGAAAGTCAGGATTAAAAGAAGCTGGAAAAACACTTGGATAAAGGTAAGCCTGCAGGGCTGACAAGATGGATGAGGTTATAAAGAAGTGATTGATGGCTGCAAGAACTTTGGGTGCAGCAGTGTTGATGTAGAGGATGTCAGGAAGGACTGGAGGAAGACAAAATCCAGCCATGGAAATGGGGAGAACCTGCCAGATTTTTGGGTACAAAAAGGAGCTACCACTGCGGGTGGGAGAATGTGAAACATCCCTGTCTCTTGTAGCAGATTTCTTCACCAAACCTGATTGGATTTGGCTATAAGCTGTCACCTGGGCTCAGCTGCTGCTTGGAGGTGATGCTTCAGCTCTTGGAGCAAGACAGAAGCAAATAGTTAACCTGCCCTGAGAACAAGAAGTTCTCTGTCGAAAAAAACCTGTTTCATAACTGATTATAACTTAACTGTTCTTGTCATCTCAGTGTGTGATTGCAAAATAGTATAATTTGAACACGGTATTCTCCCTGTGCTGCTGGTAGCATTAGATCTGAGAGAAGTGACAATTATGAAACATTTCCTCCTCACACTCCTCTGCCAGCTCTTGCATGTTCCAGCCCCATTAGCCCCGGTGTTGGCCCTTTCAGGAGAGCTGCTCTCATGCAGGGATTTCAAAGAGGCAAAATGATGTGCTGAAAACCTGGAGGAATGGGCTGTTCTTTGGAGAAAAAGCCTTGTGCATGGTTATCTGTTATTATCCTAAAGCTGTTTTTCCTGGGTTGTCAGCACTGAGCACTTTCCAGAAAAACCCAAAGACTTTACTGGGTAGCCTGGGGACCAGAGTTCTGGGATACCCAGGGCTGAGTTTGCTCTTTGGAATAACCCCATTAAACTTGATGCTTATCCTTGTCCAGCAACTAAAGATTTAATAATTTCTTTAGTTTTTTCCTATATATTTGCTGTAGAGATGGGTAGGAAATACAGTTGATGGAAAATGCAGTGCTTAAAAGCAGACTATATACATTTTCTTTTACATGTAAGTATAAAAAGTCCAAATTAATTCTTCATGTAAAGCCAGACTTCAAACTGGCCTGTAAAAGAGGATTGTTGCATTTATTTTGGGGTCCAGCCAAAGCACAGAAATATTAATTTCTGTACTTAATTAAAAGAAACTTGGGAAAACTGAGGACACTGGCAGCTTTGCACTGTAGGTCAAAGAGATGTTTAAAATTTCAGATCCCTCAGGAACTTGAAAATCATAGCTATTAATATCATCCTCAGATTTTATAAAAAGGTCAGCTGAAGTTGGTGTAATTAAGATATCGGTTCCAATTAATTTAATTTAATTTTAGAATCTGCTTCATGGTGCCTTCCAGACCAGCAGGCAGACAGAGCTGCAGCTTTATTTTCCAGAGTGATTAGAGAAAAGTCTCTTGTTTGGTTTTGCTGGGTTCTTTAGGCAGGAATTCCCTCCAAGTGCTTGTGTTGAGTTGTGTGATGCTGTGCAAGTGTTGCAGGCAGTTCGGTTTGTAATCAGCATTTAACATCTGTGTGTCAGTGTTGGGAAAATGTTCCTTCTGTTGCTCAGGAGGGGGAAAACTGCTGGAGCTTTTTTTTGCTGTGAGGTGCTGTTAAAATAGAAACTTCATTTCTTCCTTCTTTCCTGCTCTGTGCTGCAGAAAGGCTCATTTTATCTCATAAATACTCTGTAAATTAACATTTGATAGATTAGTAAATTAATTTATGAATTAGAGATGTTGTTCTCAGCATTTATTGAGTGGGTAAAAGTGGCATTGCCTGTCTGGTTATTATCCAAGTCTTTGACAGTAGATTTTTGTTACAATCTATTCTCATTTAAGGGGGAAAATCCAAACCCAGAGGCTTGCCTTCCAGTGTGAAAAAAAATCTCTGTATTCTACCCACTTTTCATTTGTTTGTTAGTTCTTTATCTGTCCTTTGAGCAGGATAGTCTAGACCCACTTTGTCTCCAATAAAGAGAAGCTGTCTGGCTTTGTCACATGGAATATTTCATATATATATATGAAAAAATATGTATATATATCTTGAAACACAAGAAATCTGCCTGTCTTTGGTCTTCCTCCATTATGTCTGTAATTACTGTACAATTTTGTTGTGTTTTTCACTGGTTGTGTGAGTCTGGGGTTGTTTTTGCAGCAAATAGCTTGGTTGTCAGTACAGATAATAAAATCAACAAACCCTCTTTTCTCTGCAGCCTTGACTAGCTGGGATTTCAAATGCTTCTGAAGGCTGGCTCTGTAATAAAACCATGTCAGAGCTGGGCCTGGCACTTCCCTCAACCTGATCCAGCTCCCTGGAGCTCTTATTTCCCTGCCCCTGTCTCTAATGCAGGTGTGAATTCACCCTCTTTACACCCCCCGTGGTCATGGGGCACCAGCTCAAGGCTTTTTGTGGTCAGACTATGTCTGTGAGACACAGACAGCAGCAAGGCAGGAATTTGGGAAGAGCTGGATTGGATAACTGATGGATTAACCCCGTGTTTCTGAATTTACTCTCAGGGTCACCCTGCTCCCTATAAAACCGTGTCGGCCCGAGCAGCCACTCCATCCACAATTCTGAGGCTTCCAGCCAGTGCCTTCCAGGATGTGTTCCAGAAATACCCTGAAACCCTTGTGAGAGTGGTGCAGGTGGGTAGAGCTGAGGGGGAAGGGGGAAGCACTCTCATTTCCAGGTTACAGGAGGAGATTTAGAGGCTCAGCAAGCTCACCATCCATCCTTTGGTAGGTACAGAACTGCTCAGCACAGCTTATCAAGATTTGGGTTTGTTCTGCTGTTGTCCTGGCTGTTGATAATCCAGCATTATCCCAAACAGGCAGAAATAATTTATGTATCTACATATCTCCATTAACTGAGTTTCTGCTTGTGGTACCCTCATCAATCAGCCAGACCTACTGTGTGAGTTTGTTGGTCCTTGGGGAGTAGAAAGGTGCTGGTGTGGGCTCTGCAGCTTGGTGTGCACCAGGAGGGTCCCAGAATGGCTGAGAGTCACGAACTGACTGTCACATGTCCTCAGACAGGACTGCTGGACCCTCAGCAGCTGTTTGGTGAGGGCTGATGCTTTGTAAGAGTCACAAAATGCAGACTGATGTGCGAATTTTCACTTTAGAAGCCTCTGTCAGCACCTGAGGGAAGAGCTGTGCTTTGTGTCAGTTCTGTGTTCACCTTCTGTTGCTTTGCAGGGGCTCAGCCAGCTCTCAAGTGAGCATCTCCTGCAGGTGAGAGGTGGTGCAGGGATCAGGATTAACGATTTCCAGGGCTGGTGCCTTGTCCCACAGGTGTGGCAGCCACAGGGTGACCCCACGAGTGGCTCTGGGCCATCCTTTTGCTTTACTATCACTTCTGAATCTCTTTGTCCTTGCAAACTGTTCTGGTCTCTGGGTGATTTATGAGCAACACATGAACCTGCTGGTTGAAGGAGAACAGATCATTAACACCGAATTAATTTGCTCAGTGAGAGCTGATACAAAAGAGAGGATGGCTCAGGAGTGGGAATTAGCTGGCAGGGCAGAGGAAGGTGCCACTGATTGCAGTGTTAGGTTTAAGTGCTTGTGGGACAGGTTCTCTATGGGGGAGAGCTGGAATAATTTTTTTAATGAGGAGGAAAACTGGAAGCAAATACTTCTATTTCAAGGCATTTTTATTATTGGTGTTTATAGAAAACAAAAAGCATTTGGTGTTTGGGAGTAAGACTTTGGATTCTCGTGCCATCAAATGATTGTGAAGTCATTGGTAAATCATTTGAATCTGTCTCAATTTATCAGCTGCTAAAAAGGAATTTCAGCTTAGGGTACAGCCTGTATCTTATAGAATGCTTTCAGGTACTCTGGTGCATGATTGTCTCTAAATGCCAGAATGAGTGTGGGAGAGTGCTGAATCCATTGCTATTGCTTCTTTATTCCCTGTTTGCAGATCATCATGGTGAGGCTGCAGAGGGTGACATTCCTGGCCTTGCACAACTACCTGGGGCTGACCACGGAGCTCTTCAGCTGTGTAAGTTTGGGAAGCAGGGCACAGAGGGATTTCCTTCTTCCAGAAGGTCATAAAGCAAATGCTACATAGTAATTTCATAATGACAGTGCTTGAGGACTGAGACACTTGTCTAACCAGCCCATAAAACCCAGCCTAGGCTGATGCCTGGGGAATTGCTGGGGAGGTTTCAGTTCCCCAGTGCATCATTCCAGAGTGATGTGTGTGCTCTGCTCGGTGCTGCAGCAGTTCTGATGTTTGCTAATGTCGTCACCTCTGCCTGAGCAGTGGGAAAATTGCTGCACCCGTGGTGGCAGAGGGTCAGGGACTACTCAAAGTGTCAGGCTGGGAGTCCCCAGGCCCTGCTGGGATGCACTCAGGGAGCTGCAGATCTCAGGGCAAGCCACCCCTGGGGATTAGGGCTGATCAGCACAACGTGAGCAGGAGCTGGGGGTCTGTGCAGGCTCCAGGGGGTGGCACACGTGGGAGGGGTGCTTGACGTTTGCTTGTCCCCTTGCTGCTGCAGCAGAGCCCGGCCATCCCACTGATCTCCCTGAGCAGTGCCACCACAGGAGGCAGCACCAGCAAGGCAGGGAAGAGACAAATGTCCAGTGCTTTGGAGGAGGATCGTGGTGGAGAGAAGTTTGAAAAGTCTGGGGAAGCCCTGGAAATGGGTAATGCTTCTGGAAACATGGATGACTTGTCCTCTAGAATCTTCCTTAATTTCTGTACTACTCACAGGATCTGACTGGTTTGGGCTGAGAGGGATCTTAAAGCCCATCCAGTGCCACCCCTGCCATGGCAGGGACCCCTCCCACTGTCCCAGGCTGCTCCAGCCCCAATGTCCAACCTGGCCTTGGGCACTGCCAGGGATCCAGGGGCAGCCACAGCTGCTCTGGGCACCCTGTGCCAGGGCCTCACTGCCCTTAATAGTAAAGAATTTCCTCTCCAAATCCAGTCTAACCCTGCCCTCCATCAGCTTGAGGCCATTCCCCTAAAGTGAAAGTGTCCTTTCACTACATTTATTCCACTGTTGATATTGCTGCTATTGGTCAGAGGGGTTTTATTTTATCAGAGTAGTTAAGGGTTGTCTTAAATTAATTTCTGATTGAAGCCTTTGGATAGTCCTCAGCTTCAATGGGGAAATATTACTGTGTTCTTAATGATATTGAGAAATGAAGGAAAGGGGAGAAATAAGTAATTCCTTATTTTGAATGCAGAGAGGGATTTGGGAAAATTCAGCACTCTAGACACCAATAGAAGAATTGCTGGATATGTGTCTTTCCAGCCTAAAGACTCAGTACTGAAGGTAAAGCCAGGAAAATAGATGGAGTTGAATTTTGCCTCTGCAGATGGATTAAAAAATAATTAAAACCAGGAAAAAGGTTTAAACAATACTTAATGTCAGTGTTTCAGAATCTTTAAGCCAGCCTTTAATAGTGGGTAATTCAAGGTTCTTGTTGTTAGTGGAACTTACTTTATTAGGGGATACCTTGTGTTTACAACATTTGGTTTTCAATTTCAGATATGTTGAGGATTTCTGGTGCAGAAAACTCTGAGCATGTTTTTAGAAGAAGCCTTTCATCACCTCCCTATGCAGGGTCTACAGAGGTTTCTAGTAAGTAGTGCTTGGCAAAATGGTGGGAAATATGTGATTTATCTAATCATGGGAGAAAGCACCTGATCTCTGGAGTGCTGGGTTAGATAATTTTCCTGTTTATGGTGGATAATCATCTTGCAGTGGTGCTGTTTCCTAACTCATTGGTCAAAAAATTATTTAGTAACAAATGGACTGTTATCCCAGAGAGCATTCCCTTGCTGTCATTATCAGCAATGGGGACATCATTTGGCTTCCAAGACCTGCAAATGAAGAGCTTTATTAATTGATATTACTGAAACAAACTGAATTATGATGATTGGCCATCATCTTTCACATAGAAGATGACACACGTCTCTTGCTTGGCTGATTGTCCCAAAAAGCACATTAGATGGCTTTGCTGCTTTTAGAGAAATGTTCTTTGGAGTGGATAATAAAGGTGATGGATCATGGGATGCTCTGAGGAGACATTTATGAGGCTCAGCTGGTTTGATGCTGCAGTATCATTTTGGGGAGCTTTAGTTACTCCACTGTAGACATTTTCCTCTGGGCCTGGTGTTTAGGGCAGCTTTGTGTTCCAGGGTGGAGAAACTGGAGTTCTTGTGGGAATCACAGAACACAGGCATGTGTCTCTGTTAGGTGGGTAATAAATGAACCACTGTGAGGGAATTCCAAGGTCATGCTCAGGTACTGTTAATAGAGAAATGTTTCATCAGTGGAATAAATACTTTAGAAGATGCTTTTGTTGCTCACCGTGGCTATTAAGTGACTTAGGAGAAAGGAACAAACTGTGAGGGGTTGGAGACAAGGAGGAGGCAGCCAGGCTGAGGGAGCCCTGAGCACTGAGAGCTTTCTCCAGGGTAAGGTTTGTGTCACTTGTTGCTGCCACAGGAAGTTGCTGGTGTGCACAGAGGAGAGCAATGGGGAGTTCCTTCACTTTTAGCACTGGAGGGCTGATTTGTTTCCTGCTGGGCAAGTGTAGGGGGTCCCACTTAGATTTTTTTTTTCCATGGTTTCCATGTTACTGTCCAGAGGGGTGGATGTGATGGAGATACAGGATTTTGTCTAAGATCATCTTTCTAAGCCAGGAAGACAAATTAAGAGAAAATACTGACTGACCCACACAGGACTTGGCTTAGCTTTCATGTGTGTGGGGTTGTTTTGCAATGGGAATTATAAAATGCACCAGCACACTTGGTTCAGTGGTAAATGAATTAATGCTTGCCCTGGACACAGCCCCTTCCCCCAGGGAAAGGAGGCAGTTCAGTGAGCTCTGCCTGTGCAGCCCTGTCACATTCTCAGGGACAGTCCTTGTGAGTTCTTAGGAGCTTTAATATGGGAGGATCCCTGCAAACTTCTCAGTGGATGTGTCCATTTGTCCTTCCTTTCTCCTTTTATGTGTCATAAACGTTATGCCAGGGTACACAGAGCTTAGCAGAGAGAGAAAATTAATTTTTATTGGCAGAAGGAGCGTATCTGCTTGGGTAATTATGATTTGCCTCAGTTAACAGCTGATTTCTTCTCACTGTTTAGCTTGCACAGAAAGTGTCTTGATGTCTTTAATGAAAAGATCAAGATCTTGCTTCAGATTCTGTTCCACTGTTTACTGTGTGTTCAGGCTCCGTGGAATATTGATCATGTTTATTATTAATTCAGAGAGGAGAAAGCTGTTAGAGTCATACAAGTGCTGTTATCTCAACATCTCCTTGATTTGCTTGTTGTTAGAATTAATAAACACTGCTAAAAATTGCTTTGGGAGAAAACACTTCTGCCTCAGTTGCTCCTGGGGCTGGCTATAATTTGTTCTTCTGGGTTTTTTTGTGTAGCTATCTAACTTGAAACATAGCAGTTGTGTAGATGAGGGAATGGGCTTCTGCCAGCTCAGGCTACTCTGCTTTATAAGTGTGCTAGCTTTGTGTGCAGAAAGATGGAATTAATTCATTGAAGCATCTGGGCTGGGGGACAGAGGGATTAGAAAGCAGAAATAAAACAGTGGTGCTTTTTGGATGTAACAACTTCACCCCTTCATTGTCCCTGCAAGTAAGTCTGCCTAACTCTATTTTTAAGGTTGAACAGCAGTTGTCTTTTATTGTTTTGGTGGGTTTTTTTCCCCAAGAGTTGGAGGAGCTGCTGTTCCCCCAAAACTGTGCACGTGGGACTGGCAGAGCTTGGCAGGAAGAGGCTGGGAATGGTGCCAGGGACTGTGGCTGTTGTCACTGTTTGTGCAGGGGATGGCATGGGATGGTTCCATCCCCATCCCAGCAGTGTGTGGGACACCAGGAGCTCCTCACACAGGATCCATCCCTCTCCTGACTCTGGCTCCACGTGCAGCTCATCCCTTGGAGCAGCCAGGCCCTCCCAGTAATCCCTGGGTGGGCACCAGGCTCAGGGCAGGGCTCCTGCTCTCAGCAGCAGTGGAGCAGCTTTCATCCTTAGAATGCCTCCTCCTCCTCCTCCTCTGCACGGGTTTTAGGGGGCAGGGCTGCCTAGGAGAAGCTTTCCCTGCCTGCAGGGCCAAAATCGATGTGTTTGGGTTGAAGCTGAGCGTTCAGATGGAAAATGTGAAAGTTTCAGATGGAAACTTGGTGTGATGGGGCTCAGGGGTCTGACCCCGGGATTTGGGGGGCAGGGAGGTTGACAGGGAGCCAGATCAGCTCATATGGAGCTGCTCTTTCTACTAGCCCAGTTTTTTAGCTGATTTAGGGTCTTGAATGCTGCAGTGTGTAGGAAATTCAGTTCACAGCATCAACAGCATTACTGTTTGTTTTTAATTTGTATCTTATGGCTTGTAAGTTATGATGATGATCAACTTCGGGTCAGCTTGTTTAGTTTCTTGTTTGGAGGCTGATCATTGAATAACTTCATTATGATCCCAGTGGCAGGTTTGAAATGTGCAAGGATTTGTTTATATTTGTAGATGACAGAATTATGGTTAAGGTTGGCAAAGACCTTTGAGATGTTCAAGTCCAGCTGTCGGGCCAGCACCACCCCCGTGTTCACCACTAAACCCCAAGTGCCACCCCCACATGTCCTTTGAGCACTTCCAGGGGTGGTGACTCCACCCCTGCCCTGGGTGCCTGTGCCAGTATTTTACAACCTTTTCCATGAAAAGATGTTTCCTAATATCCAGTTTAAACCTCCCCTGGAAGAGCTCAAGGCCATTTCCTCAGGATGACATGGGAAGAGTACTCTGAGGTAGATCTGAAGATTTGTGGCAGTGGGATTCTTCCCTTGGCCCAGCTGGGGTGGGAGATAGGAGTCAAGCCCTTTCAGAAATAAAAGTTGTGGTTTTTGAAATTAAATTCATGGACAGCCCTTTGTGCTAGGGTTGTATTGTCACATGATCACAGATCACAAGGATGTCAATGTTGGTTCCAAAAGCAACTTCCCAAAGCTTGGGGCAGTCCAGGTGTGTGTCTCTTGGGAGGGACAGGTGGGGAAAGAATTCAGAATTAAAGATTTGAATTTATTGGGTGGTAGAATTTACCAGTCAGGAAAGACAGTTGCTTTTCCAAAGGGCCCAGCTTATTCCTGAGTAGCAATTTGTATTTATAAAAGTGTAAGAACAATGTAGAGACTGAAGGCAACAGGTATAAGGAAGAAAATGTAAACTTTTCTGGATAGTTTATTTTGGAGCTATACTAGGCATAGAAATAAGATAGAAATTATTATAGATTTATTCGTTAAAGGAAACTGCCATTTCTGCATGATTTTTAATCTCACCTGTAAATCTTCAGGCTGTGACTTCCAAGGATGTGGAACTGAGTAGAAAATATGCCTAATTTTTCCAAAAAGGCTTTTAAAAGAAATAATATTTCTTCAGCAGATTCCACCTTTTCTACAAACCCATCAACATCTAGAAGGAGCAATAGATGAGATCAGAGGCTGAGCTGCTCTCACAAATTAGGGAATTGGCCCCAAAATTTAATGTTAATCCTATGAAGGATTTCAAGGATTTGTAGAGTATGGAAAATAAGATGCAGCAGCTGATATGAACCATCAGCAGCAACACTTCAGGCAGTTCTGCAAAAAGCCATAAAAAACACCTGAAAGTCTTAAGTTATCAGGAGTTCACACTCTGCAGTGCTCTGCCAATTCTCAGCAGACAGAAATCCCCACAAAAAACCTTCAAATAATGACTGTACAAGAGTGGATGTGGGAATTCTGGGACGTGTTGTACACTCGAGTTCAGATGGGAAGATTTCAAGTTCTAGGTCAAAAGGAACTGGGAAATAATGGGAACGTGAAGGTGCCACTTGCTAAAGTTGCCCCACTTGCTGTGTTAGCTGTTGTTTCTGAGAAACTGCAGTGCAGGAGGTGCTCAAAGCAGGATTTTTGTGTTCTTGCAGACAATTCCAGTGGGGCCAAGTCAGACATGGACATGGCCTACGAGAGGGCCAGGGTGCAGCTCAGCCCTGAGGATGGTGCTGGCAGCCCTGCAGTGGCCAAGGTGGGTCTCCTCTCCTCTCCTCTCCTCTCCTCTCCTCTCCTCTCCTCTCCTCTCCTCTCCTCTCCTCTCCTCTCCTCTCCTCTCCTCTCCTCTCCTCTCCTCTCCTCTCCTCTCCTCTCCTCTCCTCTCCTCTCCTCTCCTCTCCTCTCCTCTCCTCTCCTCTCCTCTCCTCTCCTCTCCTCTCCTCTCCTCTCCTCTCCTCTCCTCTCCTCTCCTCTCCTCTCCTCTCCTCTCCTCTCCTCTCCTCTCCTCTCCTCTCCTCTCCTCTCCTCTCCTCTCCTCTCCTCTCCTCTCCTCTCCTCTCCTCTCCTCTCCACACTGCCCTTGCAGCTCTGTACAAGTTGGGATATTTGGATTTATGGAATTCCCAAGTGGTTTGAGTTGGAAGGGACCTTTGAAGCTCTGCTGGTCCAATCCCCCTGCCATGCCTGGGACTCCTTCCTCTACACCATCCAACCTGGCCTTGAATGTTTTTGTATTGTTGTTTTTTAACTTAAGGGTGTTTCCATAGATTTTAGTGGCTGTCGAGTCATTTTAATGCACATCTTGAAATTCTATGGAGATTCCCTCAGTGAGCAATGGGAAACCACTGCTGCAAGTGAAAGAACTGAACTATGAAACTGAACAATGAAAGAACATGTTTTCTTGCCCTGATTCATGAAATAAATTATTTGGATTTGTCAGACCATGCTTTATTTGTGAGAAGTACTTTACAGCAAGGAATTAAAAATTTGTATTGGCTGTAGGTTTCTGGTCATTATTTATAAATCTGTTTTTATTTTTGTGATCTGCTTTTTACAAATGTTGACCTGGAAGTCAAGAGCACAAAACCACTCTTGATTTATAAAACTGCAGCTTAAAATCTGGAATGAAGCTGTTGCTCACTGTGACCTTGACAGACATTTTCTCTTTTCCTCCATCTTTGTGTACAGAGTTGATAAAGTTTTAGTTCCATCAAGCTGGCAACAGCCCAGTTTCTGAAGTCTCTTATTCCTTTCCTTTCACAAGCTGTGATGAGTAACTTCGTTTGATTCGAGTGTCAGGCTGTGCAGAAAAATACAGGGATAATGAAGTTAGCAAGCTGTTGCTTTTTTGGAAACCTAGATTTCTTTTTTTGCAGACCACCAGTTGTGGTGGGTAGAGAATGCAGACGATAAAGGCAAATTTTGGCCAGGGAGGTGCCAATTTTGATGTTTAAACTGATCTTTGATATGTTTCTTCTCTTTGCAGTCGATTTTGAAGAAGACTGTGACAGTGACAGAAACTCCTTCAGCAGTTTTCCATTACAGTGCTGTGCAGGACTCCTGTAACAGCAAACACATTGATGCCATCGTGGAAGCAGCAAAGAAAGACCTCTCATCCCTGATGAAACTTGATGTGAGTTACTGCAAGGGGAACTGGCTTTGCTTCTGCTTTTCATCTCATTCTGCCAGGAACTGCAAAGTGGGTTTGTCTCCTCAGTTTGCTGGAGATGGGCTGGATGTTTTATTCAACAGCCTGTTAAGTCATTAGAAGGGCTGAAATAAATTTGAATTATTCTGCCATTTCTGCAGAGCAGTCTGGAGTGCAGTGCATGAATCTTCCCTGTGTGTGTGTGTGTGCAGAGCCAGCCCTGCAAGCAGCACGTGTGCAATTCCTGCCACCTCATTCTGTGCTCTCACTGAGTGTGGGGAGTTACATAAAGGTTCAGGTGGTTGCTGACCCCATGAATCCTGGTGGCACTGCATCCCAGGGAGGGTGGCACTGCATCCCAGGGAGTTGTTTGGGTTTGGAATTTGTGTCCCTGGACTTGCCCAGGGGCACTGGCAGCATCTCCCAGCTGGGTCCTGTGCCCGTGGCAGGGGCTGTGCCTGATCCCTGCTGTGTTCAGCCCCTGCTGAGCCCCTTGGTGTTGTAGGAAGGATTTAAAATGATTGTTTTCATCATTCCAGTCGTTCCAGATGCATTTCATTACGGAGGTGTGTCTGTTCATGTGGATAATCAGACAATTTGGGAAAGCTCTGCATCTGTCTCAGTCAGTCACAGACATCCTTGGTTTGTTCCAGCCTGTTCTGCAATAATTCCAGTCTGCTGCTGCTGCCAGAGGCTGGGCACAGCTGCTGCACCTCCTCCCTGCCTTCAGAGCTCTCACCAAACTACATTTGCTAGAACTTAAAAGATTTTACTTCTAGATTTTAGCATTCCCATTTGACTTGCAAAATTATTCCCCTTGCAGCTTCAAAATCCCTCTCAGAGTCTTTCAGCTCCCAGTTGTGAGGCTCAGGGTGCCTGTTCCACATCATCACTGATCTGAGGTCTCTTAGTCTGCAGGAGCCTTACCTGTCTCATTATTTTAATTTTCAGTTTTTTTCAGGCTTTTATGTCCTCTTGAAAGGCTACAGACTATTTTAGAATAAATTCTTGTTGCAGAAGGATTAAAGTAGGACTTTGTCTATTCTGTTTTTGATCCAACTGTCAGATCATAAGCAAAAATTCCAAGATTATGGATGCTCCTGATTCCAACACTTTTCTTTTAGTCTAGAATAAATTTCTCAGTAATTACCAAGTAGCAGTTTAGAGATGAAGTTGATTTCAACAGTGTCCTCAAACTGCAGCACCTAATAGGCAGAGTTTGTAACATGATGATCTAAATAATGATAAAATAAGGTAGGATTTTCAAGCACCTTAGTTTTTCACAAGCAAATTAGAATCTAGTAGAATGTGGCCAAATGCTAGAAATGTCATTGAAAGCTCAATTTTTTTTCCCATGTAGGAATAGCAAAAGTTGATTCTTCTACAGGCAATGCAAGAAGAATCTTACTGTGTACAAAATATTTGTGTTCAATGCTGTTTACATGAAAGAAAATGAATTCTTGTAAGCTCTTATCTTAAAAAAAAAATGAATCTTTCTTAGCTGGATGGAAACATTTTAAGTTGTCATTTTTCAGAGCAGCCAGTCAGAGTGAATAAAATTGAGATGTTTTGATGACAGATGGTAGGTTTGGGGTTTTTTGGTTGTTTGGTTGCTTTTTTTTTTTTTTCATGTGACAGAGGAGGGTGCCAAATGTCTCTAGGAGAGAGACATTATTTCAAGTAGCCTTTAGGAATCTGACTTCAGAATTAAAATTTTCTTCTTTTTTTGTCTTTTGTTTTAAGTAACTTGAATTCCTTAGCTCTCTGTCATTAATGATTTTCAATCCATACAGTTTTTGTGTGTTCTCAGCTTTATCTGCAGCTACAATGGGGGAGGGTTAAGTAGTGTTGCAGGCCATCTCTTGTTTGTGAGTTACAGGGAATTTCCTTGGAGAAAAATATTATTTTTCCCAGTTAATTATTGCTTTATTTAAATTGTTTATAATTGGTTTGTGTTTTCACTTCTGTACTGTAAACCCCTGGTAATTTTTTGCCCAGAAATAACTTCTGTTACTTCTTATATTTGCTATTGTACCCAAATTTGTTGAGTTTCCTGCTGCAATCATTTGTTACAGTCCTACAAAGAAAGAAACTTGCTGGGAAATGGAGCTTTTTGGGGTAATGACTTCTTTTCCCTAAATGTTAGTGGCTGGGGGGATCAGTGCAGGTTTTTACCCTGAACCCTGGAACTGTGCAATGCTCAATTTGGGTTTTTTTCACCCTAAACCCTGGAACTGTGCAATGCTCAATTTGGGGTTTTTTCACCCTAAACCCTGGAACTGTGCAATGCTCAATTTGGGTTTTTTTACCCTGAACCCTGGAACTGTGCAATGCTCAATTTGGGTTTTTTACCCAAACCCTGGAACTGTGCAATGCTCAATTTGGGTTTTTTACCCTGAACCCTGGAACTGTGCAATGCTCAATTTGGGTTTTTTACCCAAACCCTGGAACTGTGCAATGCTCAATTTGGGTTTTTCACCCTGAACCCTGGAACTTTGCAATGCTCAATTTGGGTTTGCTCTCTCACCCATTTGGGAGAGACAGAATGGATTTTATTTGTCAGCTCTTTTATTGCTTAATGGGGCAGTAATAGCACAGCAAAGGAGGACACCAAGGTCTGCTTGGAGGTCACTCTGTCCCTTCCATGCAGAATCAGACATTGCTAAGTCATTTCTGGCAGGTTTTTGGCTAAGCTCTTCTTAAAGATCTCCAATGCTGAGGCTTTCACAGCTCTGAGTACAATCTATCCCACTACTTAAGTAATCTCAGACTTGAAGAAAATCTTTGCAGCAATTTTTTTTTCGAGCTGATGCAGCCTGAAAATGCTCTTGATAAGTGGAGCTCATGGGGGAGCCTAAATTCCCCTACTGAGAGGTACTTTCAGAGTTACAACTTTGGCTTCAAGAATAGATAATACTATACAACCATAAATGTCTAAATATAGAATAAACATTATAGAAATTAGTTGAGTTGCTATTGCTGAACTGAAATATTTTGACAGGTGCTTGTCAGGTTCTCTGCATTGGATATGTTCCCATGAAACAGACTGGCTCTAATAAAACTATTTTTGAAAATATGTTCTTTTTATCAGCAGTAGGTGTAAAAAATAATTGTGATTATTTCACTTGGACTATTTTTTTTCAACCCAGAATGGAACAATTCCAGCCTGGCAGAGCAATTACACTGGTGGAGTGTTTACATCTCTGCTGGGCTGCTTTCTGCTGGAATGGAGTTGATGACTGGGGTCACATTCTGCTCTGCTCTTGTGCTCAATTGCTTCTTCTTGTGAGTGCAGCTTTTAGTGCTTCTGCCTCTGAGGCAGAGCCTGGGCACAGCCAAATACCCAGGGCAGCTGTGGGAGCCAGGACTGTGCTGCCTCTCTTCAGCCAAAATGTGAACTCATAACTGAGCCTTGTTTTCTGCCCCAGCCCGTTCAGGGGTAGAGATAAAATATTGAACTTCACAACATTTATAACAAGGATGGAGAGGGATTATGGGCATGGAGTGACAGGACAGGGAGGAATGGCCTTAAGCTGAAGGAGGGCAGGCTGACATTAGGTGTTAGGAAAAAATTCTTTATTTGAAGCATGGTGAGGCCCTGGCACAGGGTGCCCAGAGCAGCTGTGGCTGCCCCTGGATCCCTGGCAGTGCCCAAGGCCAGGCTGGACATTGGGGCTTGGAGCAGCCTGGGACAGTGGGAGGGGTCCCTGCCTGGACTGGTCCCTTTGAAACCAAACCAGTCTGTTACTCTGTGATTTGCTGGTTTGGGTGGAAGTTATGCCAAAGCAAAGGTGGCCTGAAGCATTAGGGTTTCATCCTGACCACACACAGGACCCCAGATTGTGTGGGCAGTTCTTTGAGATGGAAAGAAAAGGCTCTCCATGCCTGATTGTTTGTCTGTTGTGCACTCAGGGTTATGGTGGTGAAAGCAATGTTTGGATCAAAGGAATTTTTAGGTTCAGCTAGCACAGCTCCTTGACATTGCAAGGGATTGGGGTCCAAACTGAGGGTGGCTTTTGGGAAGACCCTTTGCTCCCATGTGCTTTTCAGTTGGGAGTGAAATTCCCACTTTTCTCTGCCTGATCACAGGAGTTCATGAGTTTGGGGAAGCTTTTGTTGTACAGTGTAATAAAATCTGCTCTGCAGGTACAGCACAGCTGAGCACAGGGCTGGGCTGGGACAAAGCCAGTGTTGGATCATCTTCTCCAGTTACTCCATGATGTAGAGAGTCTCCTCTAGGTTCACCTTCTTTCAAAGTAACCTCGTGTTTCATGGTTTTCATGCCAGCTGATACACTTCTCTTTTCATTATAGATCCCTTAAAGAGTCTGGGGGGAAAATTGATCAATAGAAAATCCTTAAGGATCCAAGTGTGTTCAATTAAAATGTTTCAAATCTTTTTTTCTCTCCTGGAAGAAATGTCTGGTGCATAGAAAAATATAAAAATATGTGCCATATTTTAAAGAGATTCAAATACTTGCAACATGGTCTTAACTGTTATTCTTACTTGCTTTATTTGGGTGCTTCCTCACATTCTGGGACCTTTGCCTGTGCACGGAGCAGTAAATTGTACCTCCCACCCCTTTCTTTTCCAGAATCCTGCCTTGCTGAATGGCAAAGTGACACTGCATCAGGTCACTGCTGGCACTGTGCTGTCCAGGCAGGGAGATCAGGTGAGTGTGGCTCAGTCTGTGCCCCTCCAGGAGGTGTTTATACACACTGATGGCAAACAACCCATTACCTCCTGTCCCCTCCCAAGCCTTCTCTTCTGGAGGTGAAACTCCCCCAGCTCTGGGCCTTCCTGCATGCAGGACAGCTGGAGGCAGAGTGGAGCTCTGGTGCCTGGCTGTTGTCAGCTCTGAGGGACCTCGTGGGGAGGTGTGGAGTGTTCCACCCTCATCCTTCCTCAGCAGCTCTGGGGACTGGGAGGCCTTTCCTCACACCCTGCACTCTGGGCTTTTGTGATGTCACTCAGTTGCAGTAAAGCCCTCATACATAACCAATCCAGCATTATTCATTTATAGCAAAGTGTGCTTGGGATATAACAAGCTTCATTTCTAATAATCCTGTGTAAATAGAGGAGCTTAAGCAAAGCAGATGATGGGCAGCTGCAGTTGCAGTGCTGGATTCTGCTCTGCTGACCTGCCATGCCCCTCATCCTGCAGCTGTGATTGCCCATTCTCTCCTCCTCTCCTGATCTCTTGTTATTTCTTGATATCTTGAAGATGCAGCTTCATTTTTCATAACTACCCAAAGAGGAACTCGTTTTTCAATATTGTGCCTGCTTAGTTTTAAATATTCATAACCTGCTTTTAATAATTCACTATAGTGTCTTATTTTACCAGCTAATTGTTCAAAAGCTATAGGGGAGCTTTTTGGGAAGCAGATTGCTCGTGATAGTGCTGTCACTGGGATAATTGCTTTTAAAATCTTGGGGGATTTTTACTGAGCTTCTTTTTTTTTTTCCCATTTGCTCCAGGATGTCAATGTTTGCTTTGTGGTCTCGGGGATGCTGCACGTGTACCAGAGGAAGATTGACTCAGAGGAGGACACCTGCCTGTTCATCACCCACCCTGGGGAGCTCGTGGGCCAGCTCGCTGTCCTCACTGGGGAGCCACTGATCTTCACCATCAAGGCCAACAGAGACTGCAGCTTCCTCTCCATCTCCAAGTCCCATTTCTATGAGTGAGTTCTGCCATTCCAACATGCATGGATCTGGGGTTTTAAATTTTTTTTTATGACTCTTTTGAAAACAGGACCAGGTAGTGACCATCCCCCTGTGCTGGGTGCTGGTGGGGGGTTGCTCATCAAATCCTGGGTTTAATTTTGGGCCTCTCACTGTAACAAAGACACTGAGGGGCTGGAGCCAGGGCAGGGAACAGAGCTGGGGAAGGGGCTGGAGCCCCAAGAGAGGCTGAGGGAGCTGGGAAGGGGCTCAGCCTGGAGAAAAGGAGGCTCAGGGGGCCCTTGTGGCTCTGCACAACTCCCTGACAGGAGGGGACAGCCGGGGGGGTCGGGCTGTGCTCCAGGGAACAGGGACAGGAGGAGAGGGGATGGCCAGGGGAGGTTTAGTTTGGATTTCAGGGAAAATTTATTCACTGAAAGGGTGATCAGACATCTGAACAGGCTGCTCAGGCAGTGGTGGTGTCACCATCCCTGGAGGTGTTCAGAAAATGTGTGAACACCTAGGATGTGACACTTTGTGATATGGTTTAGAGGGCCTGGGGGTATTCTGTTCAGGCTTGGACTTGATGCTCTTGGATGTCTTTTCCAATTGTAATGATTCCATGATTTTAAATCCCAGTGTTGGATGTCTGTGCTGCTGCAGGTGCATCCCACAGCAAACCTTGCACTTCATGGGATAGGTTTAGGTGTGTGGATGAGCTGTGGTCCCTGTATGAGGTGCTTTCACTCCAACAAGAAGCAGTTCAGGGAACATGGGAATATTAAATGGTGCCATCTTTGTTCAAGGCCTGTAGAGCACTTAACCCAAGGGGTTAGGAATTATGGCCCAAGAGTCAAATACTTTATAATCCAAATAAGAAAGTCTGCCCAGAGCCTGCAGTTTACTGGGTTAATTGCTGCTTTGCCAGACCTTTTCTCTTGGATTCATTTTTTACTGGAAAACCTCTGCAGTTCTGTTCCCAGACAGAGCCAGGGAGCTGGGTGTGTTGTGAATGATTGGTCTGAGTGTAACAGTGGGTTTTTAATGCTCACTAATAGAACAGGTTAAAGACTAATTCCCCTGTGCAAGACAGGTTCCTTCCTGGACCTTGGAAGTAGCACCTGACTTGGGACTTAATGCTTAAAGGGGAACCTAGGTAATTAAAAATCCAATATGATGGCTGTGGTTAGCCTTGTTGCCAATAATGATGATTGATGCCCTGGATTTATTCTGTGATCTTGTCGTTTAGAGTTAGAATTAGTTAACACACACATAATTTGTGTGTGAACTAATGCACAATTTCCTTTCATAATCTCATTTTCCAGCTTCTGGAATGTGCCATGAGTCCTGAGTTACATGGAGGATTTCTGGGTGGTTGTTGTGTTTTCATTGTGATGTCCATCTCTGCCTACTTCCTGCTTTCTAAATAATTGTAGCTGTTTGTTTTCCTGATCAACTCTACCCCAGAATCCTGGGATTTTGGTTTTCCCACCCCAGGCAGGAGGCAGTGTGGCTGTGGAGCCGAATGTGCTGTGCTCAGCAGGTCCTTGTTGATGAGCTGTGTTTTTCCTCAGGCTCTGAGGTGGTTGTCAACTTTTGGCCTAATTTCTGAGAGATGCTTCCCACTTGTGCCATTCTGTGTGGTACCAGGCTATTTCTTCTAAATGGCCACTTTTTCTCTCTGTCTTTTCCTGCTGTTGTTTTCCTACTTGTTTCTGACTTCAAATTTCATTATGTTGTCTCAGCCAGCCAGGCAGATTCCACCTTTTCTTCCTTTTTTTTTCCCTTTGGTTTTTTTTGCTACTCAGGGCTGGATTCTCTCTCACTTACTGAAGCTCATTTTCCTGAGATTTCTTTTCTCTCTCAAGAACTGAGTTACCTCCTGTTTATTCCAGCTTACCTTTCTGCTTCCATTAACCCTTTACCAGTCAGGGATCAAGACCCATCAGTACATCACCTCATCATAATTTTTGGGTCCTATCCAAATACTTCTTTTTCTCCTTCAATGTCTGTTATCTGTTTTCTCCATTTTACAAGCTCTGTGATATTCCAGCATTTCATCTTCACAATTTGTGCTGAATCCCAGGCTTTATGACACTTCTTACTCCTGGGCCCATATTTAAAAGTGACATTGGAGAAAGGCTTTGAAAAGCATCAGGTATCTTCTGTTGGTTCATTTTTTCTTTGAACTCTATGAGAAAGAAAAACTTGTTAATAAAATAGGATGTAGTTCTGTTGGCCATTTTAATGTAAATTCTGTGTTCATAGTTCCACAATGTTCAGCTTTCTCCATTGCCTGGAATCTCAGAGGAATTATTTTTGTCTTAATTTGTTAACTCCTATTATTCTCCAAAATTTAATTCTTCTTTTGCTGTCACATGTGTTTCCTCTTTGCTGCCCTGGAACACTCAATGTGATTTTCCTCAGAAATTAATGAGAGGGTGAAGCAGAAAGCACATGGTCAATGGCTGTCATGAGGCAAAGAGCACAGTAATGGAAGGAGCCCAGCATGGAGAATTGAGTGTTGGATGTTGAATTAAATCCTTCCCACTGAAACTTGGGGCAGGAGCCTTTTTGTGTGGTGCTGCCATGAGTGAATGGCTGGCTGTAGATGCAGAGTGCAAGTCCAGGGGTGTGCTGATTTGAAAGCAAAACCAGTGAGAGACTCCAAGCAGAAATACAATTCAATAGGAAAAAAAAAAAACCAAAAAAACCATGCAGTAGTACAAAAGAAAATCACTGCCAGAGTCAGAATACAACCTGACACCCTGCTAGTTAGGGTGGTGGGAGCAGTCCAGATGAAGTGTTCTTGTTGAAGTGGGGATTCTGTAGAAAGGTCTGGGAGCTCCTGTCCTCTGGGATCCAGTGGGAAAAGGCTGCTCTGCTGTTCCAAATCTCCCCTTTGATCTGGGTAGGAAATGCTTGGCTCCTGCCCTGGCTGGAGCATCTCCCCATGGGATGATGGAATTTGATCAGCCCTGCCCTGGGACTGCATGGCCATGGACAGGAGAGATCTCCTGGAGGGAGGATGGGCTGTGGGAAAGATAAAGAACACTGCAACAGCTGGGTGAACAGCTGGAACATGGACAGAGGAGATCTCCCCCAGAGATCAGGATCACTGCCATCCCTGCTTTAACAGATGGGGACAGAATCCAGACTTTTGGGCACATCTTTACAGTGTAACCTGGGACAAGGGGTGGCACAAGCTGATGGTGTGGTGGGTCCAGGGCTCATTCCATGGAATGTGCCTGCAGAGCCACTCCTGGTGTGCAGTGCCCCCCCTGCAGCAGCTCCTGGAAAACAGGAATCAAGTTGTCACCAGGATCTCCTGAAGAAATAAATTCAGGATCTGTGCTACCAGTGGCTCTCTCACATTTTCTGCTTCTGTAAATTTCACAGTTTGGAGGCTTAATCATGTGCACTTGCCAGAGAAGCAGGAAAGCTTTGGTTTTTATTTGGTCTTGCCAGCTAAGCTGAAAATCTCGTTGCAGCCACATCCCCAAGAATATCTGCAGAAGCTCCAGGAATTCACAGAAACTGCTTAGCCCTTATTGTTATAGATGGTGAACTTTCTAGTAAAGAATCCTCAAAGTCCCTCAGAAACCTCTGCTATACAGAACTTTGGATTTTAATTTTCCCAGTGCCAGGCATGTGCCAAACAGAAGGGCAAGGATGTAAATGCCCACGTGAGAGGAAGGAAACTGGCCTGATAATGGTGGAAAAAACTCTCTTTTCTCTTCTCCTGCTAAGGGTGGGTCTCACCTTCTGTGTTAATTCTCTTGTAGAAGCTGCATGGCACTGAGGGACGTGAGAGAGCTCCAGGTGGAAATAAAAGAAGCCTGTTAGTTTGCATTTTGAATGCATATGTATGTGTTAAGATACCTGTTATGAGGGAGGAAAAGAGTAAATGGCTTTTATTGACGACAGCAGACAGTCTGTGTGGGAAGAGACTTTGAGGGCTAAATAAGCAAGTGGAGTAAAACCAATGAGCTAAACCATCCAGGAATTTTTAGGAGCTTTATTTAACTTTTGAATCTGCTGAGAAGGGGGATAGGGCTGGGTGTTTTCCATGTGTCTGTTGATATCTTTGTCAGGATGGTGGGGTAGCATGGAAAAATCAGGGCAAGAGAAGAGGGTCAGGAGAGAAAAACTGTCCTGCTTTCTGGTAATAGTGTTTGCTGACTGGATTTTTAAGTGTTCTAAATGTAAGAGCTAGTGTTCAGTTTAATTTACTGGTAGATATTCAAGTGCAGGGATATGAGTGTGGTGAGTTCAACATGAAATAGGGATATGTGCCTGTGGATCTCTTCCCCTTTCAAGTTAAAAGCTTTTGGCTGAAATTTTAGGCTTTGTTATTGCAAAATTAGTCATAGAAGCTCTGGGTGAGGAGAGGAGTATCCATGGGAAGCTCCATGTGTGCTGCAGTCCCACAGTCCCTGGCAGCTCTGGGGCTCTTGCTGCAGCAGTGGCACTAATGAAGGAGAGTCTTGATGTGGAGACTTTGCAGGAACTCAGGGCCTCTGGACAGATAACCAATGTGATTAAGCACAAACCACTTTATTGTTTGCATTATGCTCTGCTTATACATTCTAACATTACTTGATGGGTGCCTCTGTCTTGTCCACGAGCTCTGCACACAGCTTGCAGGAAATAGGATTGGTTACAGTCCAGTGCTTCACTGCCCTTCTTTATCTTGGTTCTTGTAATCTTGGTATTCTGTTTTTCAGCTTCTTCCTTCCCAATTTAGCACAATTTGTGTTTCAGTAGCCTTGATGAATTCCAGAGTGTTTGATAAGAAAAACTGAAAATGGCTTGGCTGGTGCACCTGGTACACATTGTGGCCTAAGGTGTTCAAATGCACTGCTACAAGACTTCAGGGCAGTTTCTGTGCCACCTCCAGGCAGTGCAGAGCTCCTGTGAGTCTGCTTTTGATTTCACACTCTTGGATTGTGCATCTCTGCTTGGGCTTTCTCTGATTCTGCCAGGTTACAGTGGTCCACAAGAACTGTGATCCAGTTAGGGAACAGAGTGACAGTGCTCCTTCCACACCTTCCTCTCTTCTCCTGTTATTTAGGGGTGAGGTTAGATACAAAGCTGACATGATGTGTGCTCAGAGAGCACAAATAATAGGGTCTCCTAAGTAATTTTTCTTACCCATCTGGCACCTTCCTTGTGAAGGGAACATGGATGCAGAAAACTTAGCAAGGAATCTGGTTGGAACCCAGAAGCCTGGGAGTTTTGAATTTTCTGTGCTTTCTGACACTGAACAGTAGGAGAACACTGCTTTTGACTTGAGGCCTTGGAGAAGGCTTCCAAAATTGAGTGATGGAGTTGCAATCACTGGTGTGTAGTTTGAATAGAAGTGTCAGCATGCTGAAGGGTTTGGAATTTGGGGTTTTAGAATATAGTAATAGCTATGGGACAAGATGGAAGTTCTTGGGCGTTGTCTCTTCTTCTTTCTTGTTCCTTCTTCTTCCTGGTTTTAGGTTTTTGGTTTGATAGAAAGTAGTTTTTGGTTGGATAGAAAATACTGCACTGCAGGTGACAGGTGTTTGGTCATTGGGTCAAAAGTATAAATAATATAGATGTTAATTTTTAATTGGATAGTTAGGCCTTAAAAGATCTTGTAACGAGCAAGATAGGGCTCCACTTTCTCACTTTTAGCTTGTTAGCTGGAAGTGCTGTAGCACTCACTGTACTATAGATAAGAATTAATAAACAACTGAGTCCAAACATGAAAATCTGTCTCTCATGCTTCAATCCCGACTCTGCCTGAAGGCAGAAGAAAAGAGAACATAGTCACCACTAGAATGCCAAGAGCTTCCAACCAGGCCGAGTGCTGGAGCTGCCCCTGGGTCAGGCCAAGCCCTGGGATCAGCCCAGGCTGGGATGAGCAGATGGAGCAGCCCTGGGAGAGGGACCTGGGGGTGCTGTGGGGGAGAGCTGGACCTGCCCCAGCCCTGAGCCCCCTGCCCTGGGCTGAGCCCAGCGTGGGCAGCAGGGGAGGGGGGATTCTGCCCCTCTGCCCCTGGGCTCAGGTGAGACCCCACCTGCAGAGCTGCCCCAGCCCTGGAACCAGCACAGGAAGGAGCTGGAGCTGCTGGAGAGATCCAGAGGAGGCACCAGGGGGATCAGAGGATGGAGCAGCTCTGGGATTGTTCACCTGGAGAGGAGAAGCTTTGGGGTGAGCTCAGTGTGACCTTACAGAGCCTGAAGGAGCTGCAGGAAAGATGGAGAGAGACAATTTACAGGGGTCTGGAGTGCCAGGACACAGGGAATGGCTCCCAGTGCCAGAGGGCAGGGCTGGATGGGATATTGGGCAGGAATTGTTCCCTGGCAGGGTGGGCAGGCCCTGGCACAGGGTGCCCAGAGCAGCTGTGGCTGCCCCTGGATCCCTGGCAGTGCCCGAGGCCAGGTTGGACACTGGGGCTTGGAGCAGCCTGCTTGTCCATGAGCAGGTTTCAATGCAGCTCCCTCATCTTTCTGTGTGCACCTCTCATGCTGAGGCTGCAGACACAAATCTAGTCTTTGTGAGTTGTTATTTCTCTTGTGAAGTAACAATTTTTTAATAGTCTGCTCTTGATGCTGCACAGGAGCAGGAAAGATAAGCTGCCCTAACAGGTAGAACAACCTGACACGTGTGTGATCCATTCACCCCTGGGAATGCTTCAGGAGGTATTTGAGTGCTCACTCCCACAGTGACAAGGTGAAGTGATCTTCAGTCTAAAAAGAACAAGAAATTAGACATTCCTGAGCAATTCCCAGGTGTCTGTGAGAGTGATTTTTTGCTAGGCCTCACAGTCCCTGTGGAGTTTGAGGTTGTCCTGGCAGAACCTTCGCAGTTTTTCAGTTTGAGGAACATGCTAAATTACATGGTGTCTTTATTATTAGAGACTTTTAAGCATGACTAAAAACATTCAGTGTGAAGACTGGGAGCTTTATTAGAAGCTATTTCAGCTCTTTGTGGTATTTGCAAGAGGGGAAAGGGAATATTTGAAATGCAGAGCAGGTGTTTTATTTTTAAGTGCATCAGACTTTACATATAAAAAGATTCTGATGTGATATGTGGGGGAAACTGAGCACGAGCAAGAGACTGAGATGGGCAGAACAGCAGGGAGGGAAGATCCTGAGAACAGGATGAACATTTCCCTGAGTCATGAGAGACCTGTGTGAGGGGGAAATGAGGAAAGAGGCTCATACACAAGAGCTCACATGGCTCCTGTCCATCCTCCTGCACTGGGAGAGGGGAATTGAGCCAGACAGCAGGACTGGCATCCTGCTTCTAGGACAGTGCCAGCTCTGAGTGCCATTTAATTTGGGCTGGCTTGGAAGCTGGGCAGCCCTGTGTTTTGTCAGAGTCCCTGGGGAGGGTGGTGGTGGCAGGAGTGGGGTGTGGCCTGGGAATTGCTGCCCAGCTGCCCTGGGGTGTGCTGCCTGTTCCGGGGAGGTTCAGTAACATTTCCCTTTCTCTCAGGATTATGCGGGAGCAGCCCAGCGTGGTGCTGGGGGTGGCCCACACTGTCGTGAAGAGAATGTCCCCCTTTGTCAGGCAAATTGACTTTGCTCTGGACTGGATGGAGGTCGAGGCTGGACGAGCTGTTTACAGGTGAGATGTGGACAAAATTGAATGCTTGTTGAAATTTTCCTACTTCGTGAGCTGTGCTCCCTTGGGGATGTGCAAAATGAGAACCTCAGGCTGCATTTATCAACCATTCCATCGGGTTTATTTGTTCACCTATTTTGAGATTATTTTCTTTCTGCAGTACCTTCAACATCACTTCAGTTTCTTGTTTCTACATGTTGCTAAATTATTTCATACTATTCCTCATCTTTTCTGTTGTCTTGGCAAGCTTTTTAAGTGATGTAATTGATTTAGACACAGTTCCATGTTCTGGGGGTAGTTTCTGCATTGTTGAGGGCATGATGATCTATTGGTCAAAGGTTTTCAGCCTTTCTGAAATAAACAGCAAAACTCAAAGGTAATTCAGTTAGGCTTATTCAGCAGTAAATTGAAAATAGGAATTTTGTGTTTAAGGGGCAAAAGTTACCTTGGGAAAACTTAGTTTTATGGATATGTACTAGGATGCAATTAAGCTGTTATGTGGTTGCTGCAGTGGTGGAAGAGTAACAGTCTAATTTAGAACATGATCTGTATAATGGTAATTTTTACAACCATACCTGCAGCACTAATGCCAATGGAAGTTTTGGAGTACTCTGTGCATCAGAACAATCCTAGCTGTCAATATCTTGTTAAAATCTTCTGTAATTCCTTGCATTTGTTTTAGCTCCACCACTGGAAGTGTGGCATTCCCAGCAGCACTCCTAATTGTGCCAGCTGGATATAGCAAAAAAGTTCTTGGTAAACAAAGGTGTGTGCACTAAATCTGGAGCCCCTTGGGGTCTTGCTCTTTGACCTGCAGAATTCTTCTGCACATCCACGTTGACCTTGCAGTGGGAATGAGATCCTGAGTAACCAGCAATGAGCCTGTGCTGTCCCCTCGGGCCTGCTCACACCCTGGTCATCCCCTTCCAGTCCTAACATGGAACTCCACACTGGCCTGGGTTGGAAAGGACCTTAAAGCTTATAAGCTCATCCAGTGTCACCCCTGCCATGGGCAGGGACCCCTCCCTCTGTCCCAGGGAGCCCCAAGCCCCAATGTCCAACCTGGCCTTGGGCACTGCCAGGGATCCAGGGGCAGCCACAGCTGCTCTGGGAACCCTGTGCCAGGGCCTGCCCACCCTGCCAGGGAACAATTCCTGCCCAATATCCCATCTAAACCTACTCTCTTTCAGTTTGAAGCCATTCCCCTTTGTCCTGTCACTCCTTATCTCAGCTAACTGTGCACAGCCTGTACATTTACACATTAAACGTGTTTCCAGTCACCTTTTAACAAGTTCCTGCTCTGTTCCTCATTTGTTCCTTAAATGTCAATTAAACACTTCCCTGTGTCTTCCAAGCCAGGCAGGGAAAAAAGAAAATCACCAACTTACTCAACACCTCCAGCTACATTTGCTGAGCAGGGATGTTCCTTCATGGTGGTGCCTGGTTGTTTTCCCTGCAGGCAGGGTGACAAGTCTGACTGCACGTACATCGTGCTGAACGGCCGCCTGCGCTCCGTGCTGCGCATGGACGACGGCAAGAAACACCTGACCGGGGAGTACGGCAGGGGAGACCTCATCGGAGTGGTGAGAGGGACATGGGGCAGGGGAGACCTCATCGGAGTGGTGAGAGGGACATGGGGCAGGGGAGACCTCATCGGAGTGGTGAGAGGGACATGGGGCAGGGGAGACCTCATCGGAGTGGTGAGAGGGACATGGGGCATGGGGAGACCTCATCGGAGTGGTGAGAGGGACATGGGGCAGGGGAGACCTCATCGGAGTGGTGAGAGGGACATGGGGCAGGGGAGACCTCATCTGAGTGGTGAGAGGGACATGGGGCAGGGGAGACCTCATCTGAGTGGTGAGAGGGACATGGGGCATGGGGAGACCTCATCGGAGTGGTGAGAGGGACACAGGGCCCTGGCCAGATGGAAACTGAGGATTTCGGGTTGTTTGCTTCCTTTAAGAGCTGAGCAGTTGTTAATTGCCATGAAGTTGTTTGTTGTTAATTGCCATGAAGTTTTTTGTTGTAAAGGTGCATCGGTCTCAAAAGGCAAAAAGTCCCAAGTGTTCAAGTCCATGCTTTAGTAGCTGCATATGAACAGTTCCTGCCACCCTCCTTTGCACAGGGTGGCCCAGCTGAGGACAGCAGCACAGATGTTTTCAGGGAGTCGATGTTCCTGTTTGGGTTCCTTTTGTAGTAGCCAGGAGAGCTGTTGATGTGGTTGATGGTAAAGAGGCAGGAAGGGCATTTGTAGGTCCCACAGAGGTGTTGATTTATTTCAGCCAGGCATGTGGACAGTCCAGGGTCAAAAGGCAAAGGCAGAGCTTGGGTGAGGGGCCAGGTTCAAGTACGTTGGTGTTTGGGGCAGGGGGAGCATCAGAGACCAATTACCGGGGGACATGGGAGTGGCACAAAGGTGGAGTTTTAGGACATGGGAGTAACTGAAATACTGAGGGACAGGGAGGGGACACGGGCAGACCAAGGGAACAGAACAGGGTACATTGGCATTTGCTGTGAGAGAAGCTTTTTGTGTCTCCCTAACTGGGAATGCCTCTCAGGGTCTCCACAAAAGCTAAAAGCTTTTGGCATGGAGTCCCCAATAGAAGTAAAGCCCTGATTAGAAGCAGCTCCTGGTGCAAAGCCCTGAGAAGGCTGGAGCTGCACCTGGTGCAGAGTCCTGTACAGAGGCTGAGGCAGAAGCTCCCTGGTCTTTCCTTCTTCTGTTCTTTTCTTCTTGTTCTTCCTTTTCTTCTTCTTCATGTGGTGGTAGTGATGATGATGATGATGGTGGAGGAAGAAGGAACAAGAGAGCTCTCACTCCAATACACAGATTCTTTTTTACAAATTCCCCAATGAGCTAAAAGACAAATCTGAAGCATTTCTTCTAAGCTATTAGAATTCTAGTTTCTTAGTATGAAAATTTTACATACAATCTGTGCATATGGTCTATCTGTTCTACCTGAAAAATGTCAGCAATATTCTTACTATATTTTTATTATGTCTAGAACTGTGTTTTGGAGCTTTCATGGACACTTGTTTTTGAGACTTGTTTTCTGCACTGATATCTAGGACTGTATTTTTGAGCTCTCACTGCAGCTTGTTAATCTCTCTCTGATGAACTCAGAGAGGCCTCTGTTTTTCAGACTCCAAAAGCCAAACACACACAGTCGTGCTCCCATCCCTTGTTCATCTTCAGGGCTTCCAAAGTTGAAAACGTGGAAAACTCCCTTCTGCCTGGAAGGTTTTTATCATGGTTGGTGAATGGGATTGTTAAGACTTGGTTTGAAAAGAAAGATAAACCCAGACAAGGTCATGACCAAGGCAGCAGGTCCTGCCCAGTGCTCCTCTGTGCCATGGGTTACTTTCCTCCCAGTGAGAGCAGTGCAGCCTCTTAGATCAGGGCTGCAGGAACTGCAGAAATGTGCACTAAAATAGGGGATTGGAATAAATTTAGTGCCATAGGAGGATTCAGTCTGGATGAGCCCCCCCCAGAAGTGTCTAGTCCAGCCTCCTCAGAGTTAGCAGAGCTGACTTCAAAGCTTTGTCAGGTTTTTCAGGGAGTGTGTAATTATTATAGCTATTAAAGCAACTGTTCATTTCAAAATTGTAGTATTTATCTATGTTTAATTTCTCTCTTACGTTCATTTTTTGTTTCTCAGACCTAGTTAACAGCAGAAATAGGAGTCATAAATGTGTGGCTTGTTTATTTTTTATATTTAAAATCAGGAGATTTTTGAAGTTCTGAGCTTTTTGTTCAGGCCCTTTTCTGCTTAACGAAACACTGAACGTGTATCTGTTTATAGGCAGAATTAGCATAGCTCTGAAGCCAGAAAACATGTGAATTGGGATTAGTTCTATGGGAAGAAATTATTTTTTTATGGGAATGAAGGGGAAGGAGGAGTCCAAGACTCCCCTTAGAGAGCTGATCCAAAATTTTGCCTGTGGAGTACCTGAGGCAGTTGTGGTGCTCCCAGCAGAGCCAGGGCTGGGCTGGGCTGCTGCTTGCCCCATATTTGATATTTCCATGTGCACAGTTTTGAGGATCTCTTCCCACACTCAGTGCTGATCTGGCTGAGGAGTTGTGTTGGCTTGGGATTGTGTTTGGAGAAGCAGGTCCGTGCTGGAATGTGCTAAAGCACACCCACAAATTTTATTTGTTTTTTTCTTTCTTTGGGATACCTCATTAAAGGTAAAATGACGTGGTTTGACAGGAACTAAAGCTGCCATCTTTTGTGACTAACCACAATGGTGTGAGGCCTTTTGGTGTGTGAAGGAAGGTTTGCCAGTTTTGTCACATCCAGGCATTTTCCTGCTTTCCTCTGCCTGTGGTGAACTGCAGCTTTTCACTGTCAAGCTCCTGGAGTTTTGCAGAGCTCCCAGGTTAAAAACAGACCTGTTCTACTTTCTGTAAGCAATTTTGAGTGACAGGGCAGCATATGGGGCTCAGAGGGTGGGCAGGCCCTGGCACAGGGTGCCCAGAGCAGCTGTGGCTGCCCCTGGCCGCGCCCAAGGCCAGGCTGGATATCAGTGATTGAGAGAGAGATGGGAACTACTGATTTGTGATCAGAATCCAAATTTTACTGTGGGCTACATATACTTCTATACCATTTTCAGGAAGGCTAGGTTTCGTTAGGTTAAACATTAACTCAGATAAACTTTGCATTTCTACTTAGTTAAATCTTCTTGTAATCTTCAAAGCTCTGTTTGCTCTTGCCAAGGCATCTTGGTTATCAAACTGCAGATGCTGATTAAATCCAGTCTCTGTTACCACAGCTGGACACTGGGGCTTGGAGCAGCCTGGGGCAGTGGGAGGTGTCCCTGCCATGGCAGGGGTGGCACTGGGTGGGCTTTAAGGTCTCTTCCCACCCAAGATTTTTTACAATTCAGTGGTTCTATGAAATGGCCTAAGCTCTGCCTGCCTGTGCAAGGCCTGGTGCTGGTTTTTGCAGGCTGGCCCAGCTGTTTATCTGTGCAGGAATGAGGAGGTGGATTGCTGGATGCCCTGGGCTGTGTTTGCTGTAACAGTGCCTTGTTTGCTGCTGAGTGCCCAGGCAGGGATACAGAAATACCCATGCAGTTTGTGCCTAAAGCACAAGTCACTGTTTTGGATCCACGTTGTGACATGAATCATGTTGGAGCCTTTACTGACTCTGTGGACGTTGTCATCTCCTTCCTGCCCACAGCTCCCAGCCCCACTGACTCACTCTGCCATTTGTTGGAAGTGTCTCCATGCTCTGGCAGCCTTTTGCAAACATGGGGGAGGATCTGTGAAGAATGCCAGCATTATTTCAGAGGGCATTAGCAAAATGATATTTTTGCTTTTAAAAAGTTTTGTTTATCCCCTTCTGTGAAATCTGTTATAAACCTTTAAAAACCTGCTGAAGGGTTGTTTTTTTTTTTTTCCCTGACATTAACATAATTGGGGTTCTGGGTTCTTGCAGGGAATGAAAGCAGCAGTTGGTGTTGGTAATTGGTTTTTTGGTGAACTGGTGGCTTGATCCTCCCTGAATGCCTCCGAGACCCTCCTGTGTCACCCTTGGTGTGGGCACAAAGAAAACATGAGAGTCTTGTGGTCGATGGCTTTTTGTTTACTGCCTCTGTGTCAGAACTTTTAAAATGTCACATGTCATTTGCATAAGAGATGAGGCTCTGCCATTCCTGCTTGCAGAAGCAAAGCAGTGCAGGATGAAGGGTTTCAGAAAAGATGTTAATTTTCAAGTGTGTGCGTGCACTCCCAAAGCTCAACTTGTGGCTCAAACTGTTTTGTTCCCTGCACTGACTCAGTGGCATCTGTTCCTCTCTTGATGCAGGGGGCGAAGAGCAGATTAGAAACTGAACTTTCCTTCCCTGGGCAGTTCCTTGAAGAGCTGACAAGGACAGTTCTGTCAGGGGAAAAGGATCCTGACTCTCAGGAGGTTTTTGGGGGGACACCGGCTGCTGTTGGCCCTATTGATGGGCAGCTCCCATCACTGTACCTCGTAAAATCAAGTTAAAACCCAATTTCCAAGTAATTTCTAAAGGACAGTGATCAATCTGTTAAATAATCCCCTTCCTGTTGAAATACAGTTGACATAAGTCTTGCCTTCTAGGGACTAAGATTTGACTAATTTAGAGGAAATCTTTTAATTTGATGTTCCATTGCTATAAATGCACTTATGGAAAAATGTAGAAATGTGAATTTTTTCTACTAGAGACAGGGTCACTTCTTGCCTTTTTACCACTTCTGCCATGCCTGGGTGATCCCAGAGGAGATGAGAGAAGACAGCTGTGTGTTGATGGAGTGAAAAGGCTTCTCTCTTCACCAAGATACTTGTTTAAAATGCTTATCTTAGTTTCTCAGTTCTTTTCTTGATCTTGCTGCTTTGGTTTTGATCTCGATTAACCTCTGGAAATCGTAGTTTTTAGCCTTGTACTTTTGATCTCATTAGCACATTGCTGAATGTGAGAGAGGATTCCCTTTAATTTGATTTTTGTGCCTGTCAATAGCAGGTGCTGGCCCAGGCTCTGAGGTTCTGTTGTTCCTGGCAGTGCTGCTGGGACTGGGGCAGTTATCCCCTGGTTTGTTCCAAAGTGCAGAGCAGGTCAGAACACAGGGTCACAACTCCAAGTATGTGTTGAGATGGATGTTCTTTGCTTTTTGCACTGCTGTGAGAACAGCAGTGGATGAGGAGAAGGCAGCAAACCCATCGGAGCCATCCCTGAGAATAATCTGCTGCTGAATTGAAGTTGTTTGTGCCCTGCCTGCACCCTTCAAACAGCTGCAGGTGGTGGAACCTTCAATGCAGTGAGGTTTTTATGCAAGGCCACACTCAGTCTGAAGGATGGCTGCAGTGCTGGGGAGAGGGCTGAATGCCAGGCAGGGCTCAGGGGCCTCAGACACAGCTGCTAACTCCAAATATTTTCCAGAGCTGGGCTCTTAGGTGGAGTGGAGCTGGGTTTGCTGGTAATCCCCTCCCAGGACACTGTTGTGTGCAGTGTCCAAAACCAGTCAGCTTTCAAAAATACCTGCTGAGGGGGGAGGCTGCAGTGATGTTTTGATTAATTCATCACCTTTTCTGTTTCTCTTTAGCAGCCAGAATGTCCCTCTTATCAGGAGGGCTACACACCTTGAGATTTGAGTACAGAAACTGCTGAACAAGTGCAGAAAGGCATTTGTGCCCTGACTCTTGTAACACAGGGATAAAGTGCAGAAAAGAAGCTTCAGCTGCCAGTGCTGCAGCACACTGGTCCTGCTGGGCAGGAAGTCATGTTTTACATTCTAGAAATAGGACATTTTAAATGCTTTCAGATGTTAAGCTGTTCATCTAATTAAGACAGCTCAATGTCCATGGCTTTTTTTCCTCTCTAAAAAGTTGGAACCCAAGAAGAATCTGTAAATGGCTTATGATTTCCTCAGGGGATTGGAGCATTGTCCTTTGGCTGTTAGAAATCTTTAATTGCTGTGTAATCCTCAAAGGAATCACACAAAGGGAGGTATCAGGATAACACTTGTCAGGCTTTTGTTCTTTATCAGTATTAATGTTATCAGGCAGCTCCAAAGCCAGCTGAATGTCACTGCACCCTCCAAATTAAGGCTGCTTTGCTCTGCCTTTTTTAAACATGTGAATTTTTGCCAATTCCTTGCATTTTTGTGATTTAGTCAAACCATGGCTACTTCATTTGCTGAAGCTCTAAGATACTACAAAGCTATTTGAGGTGAATTCACATTATTGCCACCTCAGGCACACTGTGCACAGACTGTAATTGAGGGAATTGGAGGTGGGCAGGAACAGAGCTGGAAGACATGGCCCTGGAAAGGATTGTTCTCTTTTCATCTTTTCCTCTCTCTCTCGGTAATACATTACTAAAAATGATTATTTTCCTAGCAGCATCTTAGGTGTGACCTCATATTTAAAACAATCAACAAAAGCAAAGCCAAAAAAATCCAAACCACCCAGTGAAATCCCCAACCAAGCAAAGCAAAAAAACAAAGTCCCAGTATCTGCCAGCCCCAAAGGGAGGCAGAGGAAGCCCTGAGTTCACGTTTGCACTGCTGAATTAGTGTCAGAATGAAAGGAGAAGCTGTGCCCTGATTTCCAAGCCCATCTTGAGAATGTTTTTGTTAAATTCAAATCACTGATCTGAGCCATCTGAGTGAACCTTGATTTCCTGCAAGCATCTTCCCTGAGTGAAGCTGCTGTGTGCTGTCTGTTTTTCAGATTCTTTACAGCCATTTCTTTTTATCAGCAGCAATTTCTCTTTTATCTTTATTTGCCTCAAGTTGTAAAAAGCAGCCAAAGGTCAGAGACCACCCATAACTGCAATTTCTTGTGGTGCAGCTCAGTTCTCCTGGCTGGCAACACCACAGCACGGCTTTGACAGGATCTGGCATTAAATTATCTGGATTTGTGTTGTGGGGGAAAGTCATTTGGCTGTGGAGCTGCCTCGGGTATCACTGCAGAGTGCTTTATGTGCTTGATGCCCTGGGCCACGTTCTTTTTAGAGAGTATGAGGAGCTCTGATGAGAGACAGTGATGGAATTATGACCTGCTGGGTTCCACATCGGGGATTTCATGCATTCCTTGGGATATGTTGTGTCTCCCTTTTGCTTCCAGCTGAACTCTCTTGTGATGATCCCAGCTATCAGCTCACTCTTGATACACCTCTTGATCCCCTGCAGAACAGCTTTTTACTTGCCTTGTCTCCTTCTCCTTTCTCCCTGCCACTTTGAGGGAGCTAGGCTGGCTGGGGAACAGCAAAGGCTGATATTACATCCCTTCAACCCTTGCAAATGCACAAGGCATTTAATAGCAAAAGAAATTTTTGTTTTCCTTGATAGAACCCCCCCCCTTTTTTTTTTTTTTTCTGCAAGCATCATTAAATTAAAGCCACTGAAAGAGAGAAAGCTAAAAGTGATCCTTGTCATCACCACCAGAATGCTTGGATGGCAGTGAGTGGTGGGAGCAGAGTCCAGTGGAGGTGACAGGAAGGATTTTTGGGGGAAGAGTCCCTGATTAAGTTCTAGCCAGGTTTGGGACTCTTGTGTGAAGCTGGGTTGGAAGCAATTGGATCTCTCCCTTCTAGAAAGTATCTGAGCAGTTTATCATGGGTTGTTCTTTCTTTTTCTGTTCTGGAAGTTCAGGTATAGTTCACCCAGAGAGGAGCCCAGGGCACTGCACATGCAGGTCCTCTCCAACAGCCTGGAGAAATGTGATGGTTTTGATGGGTGTTTGGTGTGGGTGTCTCAGGTGGCTTCTGACACGGTTTTTGGTGGTGTTTTGACTGTAATGTTGGATTTAGGGCAGCAAAACATGCATGAAACTTCAAATCTCTTCTATAGCCACACATAGACAAGAAGTAAAACTTAAATGCAGGAGGCTGGGCTTTTGCCAATTCCCTTCCTAGCTTTAATCTTCCTCTTTTTTGTCCCTTAATGACATTCACTGCTGCTACAGGACTGTCATTGCACTGCTACAAAGTGCAGGCTCAGTCCTTTGGGGAGAACCTGTGGCCTGACTCCGTCTGCCCTAATTACAAAACGTAGCAAGCTCAGCCTTTTTCATTTTTACCTGTATTTTAGAATTCCTCTTGCTTATGCCATGTATAGATACACAAGAGTTCCATGCATGAATGTGTGTAAGCCTTTCATGGTTTTTAAATACGTTTATCTATTTAAAAAATGAGAGAGGGAGGTTTGGGTTCTTCTTTGCACACAGCAGAAGGGCTGGATGTCCTCAGTCATGGGGTTAACTTGGCACACAGGGGATTGCAGAAGGTGGTTGTTAAAACAACTTTGAAGAGTACATGGTGTTCTGAGTTCATCCACTGGCACTGCTCCCACAAATAGCGTCGATTTGCAGTTTGTCTGGTTGCTCTTCCCACTCATTCACTGATTCCAGCAGTGTCTCCTCCTTTGTCCTTTTCCGATACAAACAAGTTGATATTTCAGGTCCTTCTGGAGCAAACACTGTTGGGATGAGCATCCTCTGCTGCTCCAGGTGCAGCTGAGCTGGAGAAGGGTCTGAGGGTAGCATGTTTAAGCCAGAAAAAAATCAGTGTTCCGTGTAGAGTTTGGTTGCCCTTTGTGTAACATTGGTGATGTTGCCTCACTGGCTTCAGTTGCAGCAGCAGCAGCAGGTCCTGCCCTGGTCGGGACAGAGACACTGCTGTGACAATCCGCGGGTGGCTCTTGTGCTCCTCCAGTGCTGATGTTTGCCTTGAGATCCAGGTGTGCTCCCTGGCAGCTCCCTCACTGCCTGTCCCTTCTCCAGAGCCTCCTGAACCAGCAGCAGATGTCAGTGTTGATGTTTCTTCTTCTCCTGATCCCTCCTTTGGTCCGTGTCCCCTCACCCTTGTCCCTTGTGTCCCCCCTCACCTTTGTCCCGTGTGTCCCGTGTGTCCCCTCTCGCCCTTGTCCCGTGTGTCCCCTCTCGCCCTTGTCCCGTGTGTCCCCTCACCCTTGTCCCTTGTGTCCCCCCTCACCTTTGTCCCGTGTGTCCCGTGTGTCCCCTCTCGCCCTTGTCCCGTGTGTCCCCTCTCGCCCTTGTCCCGTGTGTCCCCTCGCCCTTGTCCCGTGTGTCCCCTCTCGCCCTTGTCCCGTGTGTCCCCTCGCCCTTGTCCCGTGTGTCCCCTCTCGCCCTTGTCCCGTGTGTCCCCTCGCCCTTGTCCCTTGTGTCCCCCCTCGCCCCCGTCCCGTGTGTCCCCTCGCCCCCGTCCCGTGTGTCCCCTCGCCCTTGTCCCTTGTGTCCCCTCGCCCTTGTCCCGTGTGTCCCCTCGCCCTTGTCCCGTGTGTCCCCTCGCCCTTGTCCCGTGTGTCCCCTCTCGCCCTTGTCCCGTGTGTCCCCTCTCGCCCTTGTCCCGTGTGTCCCCTCGCCCTTGTCCCGTGTGTCCCCTCTCGCCCTTGTCCCGTGTGTCCCCTCTCGCCCTTGTCCCGTGTGTCCCGTGTGTCCCCTCGCCCTTGTCCCGTGTGTCCCCTCGCCCTTGTCCCGTGTGTCCCCTCGCCCTTGTCCCTTGTGTCCCGTGTGTCCCCTCACCCTTGTCCCTTGTGTCCCGTGTGTCCCCTCTCGCCCTTGTCCCGTGTGTCCCGTGTGTCCCCTCGCCCTTGTCCCGTGTGTCCCCTCTCTCCCTTGTCCCGTGTGTCCCCTCTCACCCTTGTCCCGTGTGTCCCCGTCTGTGCCGGCCCCTCCCCAGCGCCCTGGGCTGAGCTCCTGGCTCTGTGCCGCTTTGGGGTGGGTGTTTCAGGATGGAGTGAGGAGTTCTGGCAGACGGTCTCTGCAGAGGAGGGGGGGCTGTCTGTGCACCCCCAGTGTCACCCAGTTGTGCCTGCCAGGCCCTGCCTGCTCCCCTCGTGCTCCTGGTGGGATCCCCTGGGCTGAAGAAGAGACAGTACAAGTATCAGGCTTATTACCAGACAGTGATTGTGGCTGTCTTGGAGGAGAATTTGGAAAATGAAGAGTTTAAACTATGTAATTTCATAATCCTTGAGGTCCTCACCTGGGTCTCCTTGTAATTGCTGCTTTCACTTGTGTGCTCTTACACAAAGGCCACAGGGAGGGTTCCCTTGGTAAGAAAAAATTGCTGCTTTTTGTGAGCTGGCAGCAAGGAAAAATCAATGGGAGAGGAAGAAATATGATGTGTGAGAGGATGACAGGTTCTGGGTTGGAATAGTGGCCATAATGAAGAGGAACTGAGGGCAGTGTATTCCAGAATGGATGATGGGATGGGAAGGCATGGCAAGAGGCACTGGTGTGAATGTGCTCCTGGCTGGAGGCTGGGCAGAACAAGCCTGTGGCTCTGAACATTTTCACTGGACATGTCTCCTCATGCACTAGATCTGCTTGAAATCTCACTTGGAAAGAAATAATCTCCACAAGAAACTACTTGGAAATAATTTGCATTTTTAGTGGCTGCTGACTGTGAGAAAAGTCACCCAACAGTTTGTTAAACTGAGGCTGAGTTTGTCCGGAAAAGCAACATTTCCAACATTTCCAGCAAATACACCAGCCCCAGTTTGCTCCAGGAAGCCTCAGAGATGCTGAAGCCTGAGCAGAATAACTGTGCTCATCACACTGGGGCTGTGCACACACCAAAAGTTAAGCAAGTAAAGGGATTTCTTGAGTGCAGCTCAGGAAGGAATTTGTACCTAGAGCACTTCACAGAATTTCTCACGTGCTGGTTTTCATTTCCCAGCTGTGTAATTTGGAAATCTGTAAAGAACTGTCAGGAATGACTGTTGGAAATGAAGCCAAAAGAGGTTGTGATAGTATAAATTGCTTTTCCCCTCCCTGTAAAAGATTTACAGCAACACTTTTTCTTCAGAAAGAACTTGGAAGGCAGGGTTGTGAATCATGTGCTTTGTATGGGATGGAGACGGCAAAACCTGGTTTTGTCACTGTTTAATACTGAACTAAGATAAGGTGTGGGAATCATGGAATTCCAGACTGGTTTGGGTTTAAAAGAACCTCAAAGCTCATCCAATTCCCCCCTCTGCCCCTTCCATGGATTGCTCAAAACCCCTCCTGTCAGAATTCAGTGGAACAGTGCAAAGAGCACAGGTCTGGTTTTAGGGTTTTTTGGAGGGGATGTTGGAGTGTTTTTATTTGTTTTGTGTTAGGAGCAACAGAACCACAACAAAGCAGGAGCACCCTCACCCATGGCCATTTCATGATTAGTTACAAGCACCACAGAGTGTGTAACACTGAAATGGTTCTGTGCTCCCTGATTCCAGTTATTCCAGCCTTTGAAACACTGTTCCTGTGCAATTCCCCCAAAATAAAGGAAGTGGAAGTAAAGGCAGTGATGGATGAGAGATTTCTGAGGGTGGGCTGGAGATAGAGAGGGATTTTGAGGATGAGGAGCCAAGGGGTCGACCTTGGAGACAGGAGAGTGATGAAGGGAACATTCAGCATTTTAATAAGGCACAGCAGGATTTCAGAGAGATGGATTCCAAGTGAAATTAGCTCTGCACTGTGGGCTGCTGAGTTTATGGCATGAGAGAAAACCAATCAACACCAGATAATAGGTGGCAAAGAGAAGAGCAGCCAGTCCAGGCAGAGCAGAGGATGGGTGGGCTCAGCACTCAGGAAACTCCAGGAAAACCAGAGGATTCTTGGAGTGAGGGAGGAACAACAGCCATGGCAAATGCAGGAAAACTGAAAGAGAAGCCCAGAAAGGGGCAGTGAGGTGGAACTTATTTCGAGGCTTGTTGGGAAGGAGGGGAGGAGTGGATGTACATGAGAAGAACAGAGATGTACAATTGCCTCGAGCAAGAAAAGGGCTGTGTTGGCTTGGCTTGCAGGAGTGGGAAGGATTCCATTGCTTCTGTTTTGCACTGGAGCCAAAATCTTTGCTGTGGCTGTGTTCGTGCTGGTGTGGATGAGTGATTCTAATGGCAGTCTGGGAAGGAGCTCAAGAGAGAGCCTTGGGTGATTATGAAACCGAAAATATAAATAAACACTCTCCCCAGTCAGGTTCAATAAGATCTGAAAGATAATAATGCTATTTCTTGGAACGTTTGGTTATTAATGTTATTGTGGAGGTGGTTTTGTGTTGTTTGCTGCAGCTGTGATGGGTGATCAGAATGTTAAATTTCCCTTTTTGTGACCAAGGAAATAATGCTACAGCCTTTTGATCACAAGTGGATTTTGTTCATTTTGAAGTTAAAGCTGGATCTCTGAATCTTGTACTTTTACAAACCTGGAAATAGAAGAAAACTTCTTCAAAAGCTTCACTGGGCAGAGGAGTCCAAGGATTTGAATGTGGTTTAAGATAGAAACAATTTTAAATTCTCATATGGCATGAGACTTCTGGTTTTTTCCTAAGCAAGAAGAAAAATATCTGAATCTCTGAACAGTTGATATCTCAAATGGTTTATTAAAAAAATACAAAGTAAGAAAGTGTTATTTTCAGGGGAGAGCTGTAACTTGATTTTAGAATGATTTTGATCTCCAGAGGAGATGGAAATATCCAAAACCAAATGGGTTTGGCAGTTTTCCATGTACAGGAAATGTAGAACCAGTGCAAAAAAGGCTCTAAAACCATGGGGTGGGAAGAGGGGAGAATGTGATGAAAATTGAGAATCATCCTGCAGATGATCCAAATGAGAGCCCTCACACTTCAATGTGAGGAGGAAATATTTTATTAATTATTGAATCCCAGAATTATTTGGGTGGGAAGGGACCTTTAAGCCCACCCCACCCCCTGCCATGGGCACCTTCCACTATCCCAGGTGGCTCCAAGCCCCCTCCAACCCTTGGACACTTCCAGGGATCCAGGGGCAGCCACAGCTTCTCTGGGATAATTAAAAGGTGAATAATGGGGATTATTAATAAATATAGAGATCAGGAACTCAGATGATTATACCCAAGGGGAAAGCACAGTTTGAATTTCCTTGTGTTCAGAGTCTGGGACCCAGGTATTTTCCATGCTGGAATACTGGGGTGCATTTAAATGAAAATATCCAAGACTTCTATAGTCCCTGTATGTAAGAACAGTCCAAGATCCAATTTCTGTAATCACTTGGGAATTGCAGCCAGCACTTGCAGGGGTCTCTGGGACTGAGGGTGTTGCAAATCTGGATATTTGAATGGCTCCTTGGGAAGGAGGTTTGGAAAAGGTCTCCCTGTGCCCTCTGTTCTGTCAAAAAGATGAAGTTACACTTGGGAGCTAAAAAACCCTCCCTGAGGCTGTGGTTAAAGTTAAAATTTAATTGCCTTTTCTACAAATTTACAAATTTCATCTTTTCTGAAAGGCTCAGGAGCCCCTTGGAGCACAGTTGATTTTATGCTCTCATATATCACAGAAATTGTGGCAAAAGATCTCAGACAGTTCGAGCTTTTTTCTTCTTGATACAAATTAAACTCAGTCAGGAGGTGCCTGGCTGAGAGGAAAGGTTTTATTTTAACAGCTGAAACTCTTAACCTGCTTTCAGGAGGAGGAAGGTAAATTACAGAGCCAAGAACCTGTGATAAAAAGCTGGTAATAGGGGAGGGAGATAAACCAGAACATCTTATACAGCCCTTTGGGGAGCCTTAAGGGGGTTTGTTTCTCCATAAATGTATGTACAAAGAGGATTTTTTTTTGCCCTTCTATATAATTAGTTTAAAATGTGATGACAGAACAAAACATTCCTGGTACCTGAGCAAAATACAAAGACTGGGGCTTGGCAAAATGAAAGGTGCTTTAAATTTCCCTGTGCAGTTTTCATTGCAGAGCAGTTGGTGCTGGTGAAATTCAAGTTAATTTTGGCAAGTTCATCTCAGTTTTCTGGACTAATGGGAAGTTTTTGAGCTCAAGATGTTCTGGTTGGCTGGATTAACTGTTTTGTGAACATGGAGCCTTCCAAGGAGGGAACTTGGTGGAAGTGGCATCACTGAGCTGTGTGTTTTGCCCAAGGCATTATATTATTGTTATTGTTGTTGTTGTTATTATTATTATTCTTACAATCACTGTTATTATTATTATTACATCTCTGGTGCTCATTTTGTGTGTCTGAGCCCATAGTACTGTGAGGAATTAATTGCTTCGGTTGGAATTTGCTGTCAACATAAGCTTTGAAAAAAATCTTGAAAAGAAGCCCCAAAAATCAGTCAAACCAATAAAACCATCAACCCCCCAATCTCTAAACAGCTCAAACAGCTCTAAGCTGACATATTATTTATTTCTTTTTATAATGGAAAATTAAAAATGCAAAGTCATATTCACTTTTATTTGAATTGTGAGTAAATTGCAGTTAGGGAGGGATTTTTCTGTTTGTGTTTTAACCTCAGTAATTCCAGCTGCTACAGTGACAACCATGCTTTTGGAAATGGCTGATCTATGGATTTCAAGCCCAATAAACGTTGTCTGCTGCTGGAACTCCCAAAATGGAGCAGCAGGCTGTTCCTAAGCAATTAAAGGTGGTAGCTCCGGTGACACTGCCTCTCCAGGATAAATCACTGGCCATGGGAAGAGACTTCACCAGGGAATTGGATTTCTGCATTTCCAAACACCACCAGAGGCAGGGGCAGGTTTGGGCCAGCAGCTGCATTTTGCTTTTCTTACCCCAGGTTGTTCTATATGGTGGCAGCTTTTCTCCATGAAGGAGAAAATCTTCTTCTTTATACTTCTACCACTGATAAAAGAGATGTTTCCAGGTGAAATAATTGGGCACTGGTCAGGGAGGTGTGTTCTGGTGTAGATTTTCCTTGTCTGACCTGTCTGGACACGACCCTGAGTGAAGCTCCAGGGGACCCTGCTTGAGCAGGGAGGTGGGACTGGATGAGCTCCAGTGCTCCCTTCCAGCCTGAACTGTTCAGGCATTCCTGTGTGCACAGCACAGCAAACATATATAGGTAAAAAAGAAAAAAATTAAAATAATGAAAAAGCAATGCTTGTTTTTGGCCCAAATGTGCTCATTTGCTCCTAGAATCCCAGGCTAGTTTGGGTTGGAAGGGACCTGCAAGCTCATCTTGTTGCCACCCCCTGGCATGGGCAGATACCTTTCACCACCCCAGGCTGCTTTCACCCCTTTTTTTTAGTTTTTAGGAAGTCTCAGTTATTTCAAGGTCATTGGCTTTCAGTTTCCAGAGGTACAATGGAAGTGTTGCAGGGTGGCATTGAGGAGAGAAATGGGATTTTCCTGGCTCTTAGATGGCTTTGTCACCATCAGCACTGAGGGTGCAAAGCTCTCGGGCTTGTTGAGGTGCTGAGTTCAGTCTGGTGATTGTTCTGGCAGCTCAGACAAAACTTTCCCTCTGGGGGCTCTGTGGGGCTGTGGGTTCTGATGTTGTGGCAGCTGTGGTGCCCTGGGTGGGACCCCAGGGACAGGCAGGGCACTGTGTGGGAGCAGCAGTGGTTCTTGGTGTGAAAAACAAAGTTCACTTTCCTGCTAGATTTTAAAAGGTTTAATAAAAGACAATAAGAGACAAACAAGAAATCAAAAGGTTATATGGCCAGGTGCTTGAACTCAGAAAACACTTCTTTAAATGCATCAACCTGTTGCATATTCATAGATCTTCATGCATTATTCAAAATCATTCCCACCCAACCTATAAATCAACACATTAAATTTCTTTCTTTTTTTTTTCCTTGTGGTTCCTTCTTGTTGGTGCACTCCCTGATAAAAGAGATCAATAAATTCCTTCCCTGGAGTTCTGGTGTTCATCACCACTGTCTTCATCCAGATAGGATAATCCAAAAATGTGAAGAATTTTCTGATTATCTTTTTACCATTCTCTGAGTTAGTTACATGAACAAAAGCTTTTTACATCACCATGTTATAGTCCAAAAAGATACATATTTATCACACTACTATTTCTAAGTTTTGTTAATAGCAGAACTAAAAGAAACTCTCTTCATACAGCAAAGTTTTCTGATATTAAACATACAGCATTCATTTTGGTATTTGTGAAAAACCAACAATATAATTGTCTTGGTTTAAAAGATAGGTGTCTGCCAAGAAAGGAAGGAGCTTCTTTGTAAAATGGAGAATGTAAACCCCCTCCCTCCAAATTATTATAATTTTGAAATTTAGGGGCTCTCAGGCAAAGATATGGGAATAGGAATAACAGTTCTTTACTAGGAAAATTAAAACATAAATCCAGTATTACAGAGAACAAACCCAAAACACGGCCAGAGTGAGAATCCAAGGTGCCCCCGTCAGTCAGTCAGGGCTTGGTGCAGTCCCATTCCATGGTGGCTGCATCCTCCTGCAGTGACAGATGTGGTTCTGCTGGAGCAGGGCTCCTGCACAAGGTGCACTTTTCCTCCAAAGCTCCAGGGATGATGTGCAAGGCTCTGGTTTTCCTCTGGGATCCAGTGGGAAAAGGCTGCTCTGCTGTTCCAAATCTCCCCTTTGATCTGGGTAGGAAATGCTTGGCTCCTGCCCTGGCTGGAGCATCTCCCCATGGGATGATGGAATTTGATCAGCCCTGCCCTGGGACTGCATGGCCATGGACAGGAGAGATCTCCTGGAGGGAGGATGGGCTGTGGGGAAGATAAAGAACACTGCAACAGCTGGGTGAACAGCTGGAACATGAACAGAGGAGATCTCCCCCAGAGATCAGGATCACTGCCATCCCTGCTTTAACAGATGGGGACAGAATCCAGACTTTTGGGCACATCCTGTACTGCAACCTAAGACAATAATTTGTGCTTATAACATTGGGAAGCTCTTGATGCTGAGTTTGGTGTTGGGTTGGGAATGGTCCCTGATGCTCTGTCCCTGTGCTGTTGTTGCAGGTGGAAGCCCTGACCCACCAGCCCAGAGCCACCACGGTGCACGCCGTGCGCGACTCCGAGCTCGCCAAGCTCCCCGAGGGGGCCCTGATCTCCATCAAACGCAAATTCCCCCAGGTAAGGCAATTAAAAACATTTTCCTGTCTCTCTCCAAGGATGTCTGAGAGGCTCAGACTCCCCTGGATCCTCTGGGTTTTCTGTGTGATTGATGCATTCTGAGAAAACATCGCGTGCTCCTCGTCTGCCTGAGCGGATGCAGCCCAGACTGCAGCAGCTTCCCTTGCTCTGACCTCTGCTCAGTTGCAGCAGGTTTTTATTGCAGGGCTGCTCTGTGTATCTGGGAGGAGTTCTGCTTAAATGCAGGATGTTAGCAAAGTGGAAATCACTTAGTGCTACTGATGGGAAGTGGACGTTTGGCTTCTAAAATCCCTGTTGGGAAATGGAAATCTGGCTTCTAAAATCCTTTTAAAAATGTTATTTATTCCTCCTCCTCCTGAGTCTCACAGTCCACTCTTGGTTGTCTGCACTTTTATTTCCAGAGCTTTGATATTTGGGAGTTGGTTTCCCTCTTCCTGCCATTTGAGGTTGTCAGTCCTCATTCTGCAATTGCCACATCTGTCTGTGTCCTGAAGACTCTGATTGCTCCCTTTGAATCCATCAGCTCATCCATCTTCTTTAATTCACTTGACATTCTATCTCTCTCTGCAAATTTGGAGACTGACGGACTTGAAATTTAATTCTTTTGTCCCTAAGTGCATCAGGGACATTATACTAAGCACTAAATCATTGCATTGGCCTTACAGGCAATTCTTTAATGCTCTTACTTCAAATTATTGCTAATTTTTCATTTTGCTGTCTTGAAGACCTAGACTTATTTTTTACCAGATTTCTTTTAAAATCCTGCAAAAATAATAAACCTGATTTAAATACTTATATTCTGTTGCTTTCCTAGCACCTATAATAACTTTTTTTAAACTATACAGTATAAAGCCTCCATTCAGGCATTTTCATAGTACCAAAACTGTGGAGTTTTGCCTGTGTTATTGCCAGGAGAATGTAATTATGGCAATAAGTGTTCAGAATTTATGTCAGTGAAAAATAATCTTCCTGGTTTCCCTGTAAGGATTATTTTTGCTGAAGCGTTTCTGAGCTTCTGTTGGGGATTATTAAGGTGCTTCTGGTCCCTGGAGTTCACTTGAGCAGACCTGTGAGTTTATTCCTCTCCATTTAATGTCATTCCCTGACAAGGTTCATGAACTGGGAGCTCAGCACAGAGCTCCCCACGATCTGGGGACATCCCAAACATGTGACAGCCACTCTGTCCAGTGGATCCACTCATCAAATCCATTGCTGTCCTTGTGGCTGATCCAGGAGGGAGGGAATGACCCAGGGGGGATTCAAACCCACCTTTGTGCTTGTGTAGTGGATGATTTTAAATGTAACTGCTAAACATATAGACTGGAAATTTCCATTGTCACAGACTGGTTTGAGTTGGAAGGGACCTTAAAATTTATCCTATTCCACCCCCTCCATGGGCAGGGACCCTTCCCCTAGACCTGGTTGCTCCAAGTCCATCCAGCCTGGCCTAAACACTGAGCAATGCCTTGAGCACAGCTCTGCACTAAGGCTGGGTTCTAATTCTGCTTCTTTATCTGGGGCAGAAATTTATTTCAGTGTCTCTCTTCTCTCTCTTCCCTTTCTGCCAGCTGGCAGAGCTGTTTTCCCCTGAACAGTGATCTCTGTGGAGCTGTGAATCTCTTTGCTTTGCAGTTAAAATTGAGCTTGAGTGTTACATTTATAGCACAATTCAAAACATTTATTTGTAATAGAATTTAAATGTCTTCCCATGTCTAAAGGGTACAGCCCATCAGCCACAAATTCCTGACCTTTTTCAGTATGGAATCACTTTTTTCTAGGCTTGCCTGTAGTCTGGCTAATTAGTTGCAATGAAACAAAATTCTAAAATAGATATTTTAAGGAAATGTGTTGCAACACAGGTTGTTAGAAAGACACATTCGTGCTGCTGTTTGAGGTCTCCAAAATCTAAGTAGATGTTAAACTGTTACAAAAAAGTGAGAACTTGCATTTTTTTTCTATGGGATTGTTTTAGAACCCCACTAGAAATAGAAAGGAACATAAGATAGACTTTATGTAGGCGATTTATGCAGTTAATGCCTTCAGACAGTCTTAAAAACTTAAGGTAAAATATTTTAATATGATTTCAGAGTCCTTGTGTGTTTCTTTTTTTATCTGTTAGGTGGAATGGTTTGGTTTGGATTGGAAGGAACTTGAAAGCCCATCCAGTGCCACCCCTGCCAGGGCAGGGACACCTCCCACTGTCCCAGGCTGCTCCAAGCCCCAATGTCCAACCTGGCCTTGGGCACTGCCAGGGATCCAGGGGCAGCCACAGCTGCTCTGGGCACCCTGTGCCAGGGCCTGCCCACCCTGCCAGGGAACAATTCCTGCCCAATATCCCATCCAGCCCTGCCCTCTGGCAGTGGGAGCCATTCCCTGTGTCCTGTCCCTCCATCCCTTGTCCCCAGTCCCTCTCCAGCTCTCCTGGAGCCCCTTTAGGCCCTGGCAGGGCCATAGTGAGGTTACCCCAAAATTCCTCCAGGTTGAACAATCTCAGATTTCCCAGCCTTTCCTCCCAGCAGAGCTGCTCCATCCTCTGATCCCCCTGGTGCCTCCTCTGGATCTCTCCAGCAGCTCCAGCTCCTTCCTGTGCTGGTTCCAGGGCTGGGGCAGCTCTGCAGGTGAGGTCTCACCTGAGCCCAGGGGCAGAGGGGCAGAATCCCCCCTCCCCTGCTGCCCACAGTGCTTTGGATGCAGGTAAGAGAGGAAGGACAGGAGTGAGAGAGAATTGAAGTGATGGAGCAAAACCATAGGGCAGAAATTTGGGAGGCATCTAAAACAGCCAAAGTAAACTTTAAAGGATTTTAATGGAGAAAAATGCTTGAGCTGGAAAACTGATAAATGTGCAGAGGACAGGGACTATTCACTTTATTAGAAAAAGAATCCAGGCATTAGAGGATCAAAAGCTGCCCATGCCTGGACAGTGTTACAAAAAACCCATAATCTATGCTAACAGAATGCTTTTTGGAGTGAAGAAATCCTGACGTTCTGCTTGATGCTGGAAAAGCTTCAGCACCAGCCTGTGGCAGAACATCTGAGGGCAGAGGCAGACCAAAGGAAGAGAGTCTGGAGGACAAGGAGGCAGCTGAGTGCTGGTTAGAAATACTGACCTATAAAGACAAAACCCTGTAGAAGGTTCAGGGAAGACATGGCTGCTATTTTCAGATTTATAAAGTCTTGTGCTAGAAAGGGCAGATGCTGCTCACCATACTGGAGCTGGGACTGAGCTGAAATGGCAGCAGCTGCAGTGAGAAGAAACTCATTCTACTCTCCAGAAAGACTAAAAGATTGTTACTTGTTTTTATAACCTCTTCTAAAATGATCAGTGGAGTAATGCTTAGTGCTGAGCAGAGGGATGGACCAAATGAATTCTCTCTGTTCTATTTTCTTGGCTGTTACTCTAGGAGAGTGATTTATACACAGGCTTTATGATGTTGTTTTCCCCATTCAAGCAGAAGTAATAAAGTAATGAAGGGATAGCAGGTCCAATAGTTCTGAAATAATTGACTGGGTAGCAAGAGCTGGCTGGTGATTCAGCAGAGTGGTGGAGGATTTCCCTCTGCACAGCAGAAAAACACAGGACAGAAAGCAGTTCTGCCTCTGTCAGCTCCATGCTCCTGCACTGCCTGGTGAGGGTAAGTTGGCTAAGTCTCACTTGGTGAATAGTGATCAAATTCGGGTGCTGGTCCCCTGAGACAGGTGAAATCTGCTCTTAGTTCAAGGGGGAGCTGGATTTGTTTTGTATTCCTCTTAGCAAGTTCTGCAGAGGCTGAATAGTGTGTGTGTGTTAACAGCCAAAAACTGGGTGGCTCCTGAGCCTGAGTTTCCCTCTGTTATCCTTGAGCTTTACAGAACCAAGGAATCACAGAATCTCCTGAGCTGGAGGGACCCACAGGATCATCCAGGGCAGCCCCTGTCCCTGCCCAGCCCCCCCAACAATCCCAGCCTGTCCATCCCTGGCAGCGCTGTCCAAACGCTCCTGGAGCTCTGGCAGCCTCGGGGCCGTGCCCATTCCCTGGGGAGCCTGGGCAGTGCCCAGCACCCTCTGGGGGAAGAACCTTGCCCTGGGCTCCAGCCTGAGCCTGCCCTGGCCCAGCTCCAGCTGTTCCCTCGGATCCTGTCACTGTCACAGGGAGCAGAGATTGGAGCTGCCCCCTCATGAGGAGGCTCCAGACAGTTCTGATGAAGGGTGAAAACCCCTTTATTTTAGGAGTTAGTGGGAGGACTCCATCCTGCAGACTCTTCCCCAGCCATGCCGTGTTTGTAGGTGATCCAGGAAGGGTTCCAACTGGAATGCATTGTAAGAAAACATCACCTGCTGTGTAAGAGAATTGTAGGACGTGGGTGGTGCTTGCCAGTGAGAACTGTGTGAAATGAGGGAAGTCGTGCTCTGTTAGTCCAGGCAGTAATTCCAGGTCCTTGAGCTGCCATGTACAGTCTGGAGAAGTGGAATGGCTGATCCTTGGGAGAGATCCATATGACTGCCTTCTCTTTTGTCTCCTGGACAGCTACTTTGGTCCTGAGAGAGACAGGAGCTGATCTGCAGGGCTCTTCCCAGTGACCCACCATAGCTCAGGTTATTCTGAGGGCTGAAACAGATGGGTGAGTCTGAGTGGGGAGCCTGACCTCAGTTATAAATAGCAGCCAAAACTTCAGATGATGTGGCCAGAAACAACAGATGTGGATTTCCAGATCCTGCTCAGTCTGCAGAAGTCAAGCTTACATCGTCTGGCTTCTCAGGAAAGCATCTCAACCTCGATTCACTCTACTTATGGCATCCTAGACATTCCCAATGGAAAATGGCCAATAGTGCCAAACTTGATGGTTTTGCCCACCCTGGTGCCCCCAGCTCTCCAGCACAGCCCTCAGGGCTCTGTGCCAGCCAGAGCATTTGCTCCCTGACAGCCTCTGCGCTCATTTCTGGTGCCTTTTGAAGCTCTCCAGCCTTGCAGGGAGTGGAAAGGAATTGATTCTTTCTATTTTCATCCCTGCCTTCAGTTCTGGAAAGTAGGACAGGGAACCAGCTCACGATTCCTGGCACAGCAAAGCAGCGTCGAGGCAGCAGCGAGAGCACAAAAATCTGTGAGCAGATCACAGAGATGTTCCAACATCGCTGCAGAGCTGGGATCACATTTCCTAGATTAGCTTTGCCTCTCCTGAGCTGAGGTAGTTTTTAGAATTCTAACTTGAAATGTAGACCTGCTGGTTGCTGATGGAAATGGTACTGAGAATCTGCTTGGGAGCTGTGGGGGCTGAACTGTGAGACAACCTTTGGCGTGCTGGAAACGCGTGCTGAGAAATAGAAAGAGTTTTTCTGCATCTTTCTTTTCATTCTCTGAGTCTGCCCTTGGGGTTTAAATATATTCAGAGCCTGTCATCCATCTCCAAGTGGAGTTGTGCTACCTTTGTATGGGTATTTGAACCAGAGGCTCTGTGAAGTGGCTGGAGCCTTCCCCGGGGTTATGTGCCTTACAAAGGGAGCTCTGTAATGTGCCCTCTTCTCCAAATGCTGCCCTCAGGAGCTGGGCAGATTGTGCGTCATGCCTTCAGCTTGATGTGGCACTGGGGAATAGATCAGGAGAGGCTGTGCTTCTGGATTTTTCTGTATTTGTTCTCCTGGTCCATTCCAGTAAGTGTTCTTTGACTGTGAGAGGAGTGGATGTGGAAAGGAGAGAAGGAATTCAGTGGGAGCACCATGGTCACTGAGCGAGGCTGGCAGGAGGGGGGAATTAATCAGCACCGATTCCACAATGACATTTTCCTTCAAGATGTGATTGATCCCAAGCGTTAGAAGCTCAAACAGCCCCAGGATAAAGCTTTAGTTCCTCTGTGGGCTTCAGCAGCATTTGAAAAGGTGCCAGGAATTATTGTGAGGGAGCATTGAGGATTTGCTTTGTCACAGCACTGATCAAACGTCAGAAGCTTCAGTCGGAGACCCCTTGCTAAGCTCCCTGATTCCAGGACAAGCCAGTGTTTGTCTGATCTGGGGCCATGTGAAGCTTCAGTAACACCCTGGTTTTATTCAAGCTGAGGATCTAATTTTTCCTCTCCTCCTCCCTTATCCCTTAGAAAAAGCCCTTAAGAGATCTGGTCAAGAATAATCTCAGCTCCTGGAAAGAGCTCCTCAGAAGCTGTTCTGTAGATTTTTGTGTGTAAAATGGCTGTTTGCACTATTTAACTCCAATTGTTCTTATTTTGTAGAACAGAAAACCCTTGGCAGGCCTGTTTTTCATGGCAGCTCATCCACAGGCCTCTCTGTGGCACAAAACCCTTTTACAGGTCCTTTAACTAAATCACATCTGCATGTGAAGCTCTGCAATACCCTGCTGTGGAGGCACCAGTAGATTGTTATTTAACACATTTAATTTCTCTCTGGTGCCCAATCTCCTGTGTCGAGGAGGTTTAGATTAAAATGAGGGCAAGGTTCTTCCCCCAGAGGGTGCTGGGCACTGCCCAGGCTCCCCAGGGAATGGGCACGGCCCCGAGGCTGCCAGAGCTCCAGGAGCGTTTGGACAGCACTGCCAGGGATGGACAGGCTGGGATTGTTGGGGGGTCTGGGCAGGGACAGGGGCTGGGCTGGGGGATCCTGTGGGTCCCTCCAGCTCAGGAGGTTCTCAGAGTATTCTGTGATTGCAGTTTGGGGGTGACCTGTTAGGTGAAAGAAGTTTTAAAAGCTGAATTAAGAAGCATCTTCTTTTTAGACTTCAAAGGCACTGGAGAGTCCACAGCTCACCTCCAGGGCTCCCTGTTCTCTGCAGCATCCTGCTCTGTGGGGTTTGGATGATGGTGGAGGATCCAAAGAGGAAAAACCCCATTCAGCTTTGTAGGGCTGCACACATCCCTTGCTTGTGCAGGACTGACAGGGCCACGTCAGGCTCCTTCCTTCAGCCAAGGCTGCTTTCCTGGCCCAGAACCCTGCAGGACACTGCCAGGGCTGGGGAGGCTTCCTGGGGCCTGGCCCTTGGCATCCTTGCACAGGAGCTTTGATTTAAAATCACAGACAGTGAAAGCTGAACCCTGGGCTGAGGTATGAATGTATCTTATTGTTTGGGGTGTGTATGTTTTGTTCTTCTATATGCTTTTAGATATTTCTTCTGTTGTAACTAAAAGGGATTTGTAGTACACAGGACCTTTCATCAGTCAGTTGTGGCTGTGAATTTGGATATTGGTGTTGATTTTGTGACATTTTCACCTGATTTAGAATCCCAGAATGGTTTGGGTTGGAAGGGACATTAAAATCATCCAGTGTCACCCCTGCCATGAGCAGGGACACCTCCCACTGTCCCAGGCTGCTCCAGCCCCAATGTCCAACCTGGCCTTGGGCACTGCCAGGGATCCAGGGGCAGCCACAGCTGCTCTGGGCACCCTGTGCCAGGGCCTGCCCACCCTGCCAGGGAACAATTCCTGCCCAATATCCCATCCAGCCCTGCCCTCTGGCAGTGGGAGCCAGTCCCTGTGTCCTGTCCCTCCAGGCCCCACTTATAAATAATCTGTCTCCACATTTCTTGTCAGGCTTCCTTCCCGTATGGTTTTCTCTAAATCAGAAGTTACCTATGATGGAACAAGCTTTGTTTGGATTAGTTGTTGTCTATCAGCAGATAATTCAATTTACCAGGCAATCCATAGTATTCACAGATTGAAATAAATGTCCACAGGAAAATATTTTCCAACTGAATTCTCATGAAAATCACTTTCAAAAGAGCTTTTTGTAAGTAAGCTCTTGAATTTCACAGTTGAATAATAACAAAAGCTTTAACCAGACCCCAGCCTTGGAAGATTAGCAGGGATAGGTAATAGTTTGAAATATTTAAAGGGATTACAGGAAATGCAGCACTGCAGAGTGACTGTAACCTCTTGGAGTGGGAATTACAGTGGCTGTGGACAAGTGGTGCTCTGGTAACTCCTCTGCCCCAGCATGGATGGAGCACTCAGCTCTGTGCTGGCACCAGCAAGAGCAGAGCTGAGACCCTGCCTGGCCACATCCTGCTTTTGAAACAGGAATTCATCATCCCCGAGGAAGGAGATACAGCCCCTTGGGACGTGGTGTTTAGGCCATGAATGCAGGGGCTGAAGGTCTGTGGAGGAATTGAACGTTAATTAAGCACAGGGAAAATTAATGGTTTCCCAAAATCTTCTCTGCAGCAGGTGGAGGAACAGAGTGTCATGGTAGACAGGAGAGATTTGGCTGTTTGGGGTGCTGAGAGAGCCGGGGTGGGTCTCAGTGGGATGGAGGTGATGCAGAAGCAGGCAGGAGGATGAGATGTTTGTAGGTACAGGAGGTGGTGAGGGGTGAGCTGGCTCACAGAGGTGGAATTGTGCTGAGGGAAGTGCTCCACTTGAAAAACAAACTCTTTGTCCTGTTTTACCCTGCACAAAAATGTCCTGGGTGTTCATCTGAAGAAGGGAGTGAGTGGCAGGAGGAGGAGGAGAAATGATCATTTCCCTTGTAAAATCTGACCTGAACATCCTGCTCTGGGCCAGGGTTATGAGGTGACATCTGCAGTGGTGTCTGGGAGCTGGAGGGGTTTGGAGCTTTTGGAGAACACCACTGATGCACCTGGAGCCCCAAGTAGCTTTTGAAATGGAGATTTACTCAGGTTTTTAAACCTATAAGGTCAGATTTTAACCATCTGGCCTGAAAACTCTTGCATAAGCTCAGGAGAGTGGGGTTTTGTGTGCTTTGGGGATATTTTTGATGCAGAACTCGGTCACATCCCTGACCTGGGCAGACCCTACAGCTCCAGACTTGTTCCATGAGCCCCTGTAGTGCCTCTTTAGGTGTTCTGTGACATTCCTGAGTGCCCTCCCAGGCAGGGCAGGGAGCAGGGGCTGGGGAGCTGTGTTCCCTGGCAGTCTGGGGAGCTCTGAGCAGACCTGTCCTGGCAGCCAAGTGTCCAATCCACAGCTCTGCTGCTCGTTACTCTGATTAACTCTGATTAACTGAGCTGCACTTGCTGCTACTGCTGTTCCTAATCATGAGCAAGGATTAATTCAACTTCCTCACCAACTAAACCAAGCTCAGCTCCATCCCCAGCACGAGGGGACCAAAAGCTGCGTTTGCTTTACTACACACAATTAACGATCCTCGCCTAATTTAGGAACCTCCTGGTGTTGTTTGATCCATCTGGGCTCTGACTTGCTGCCTTCTTGCAGATTTTTCTTCGAGCATTAAATTGAAACTGCCTGATGCTGTGCCAGCAGGAGGGGTGTTTGCAGGGCTGGGTGCTAGAAGAGACTGTAAAATCCAGGATGTGCTGTAGGGGTGAGCACAGATGCTGACTGGGAAGGCTGTCTAGCCCTGGGTGATGGTGACACCCTGAAAATGAGAGAATTTTGCTTGTGCAGATGTCTGGGAAGTGTTCTGGGCTATTCTGGCACCGTGATTGGGAAGGACTGGTGTTCCCATGGGAAGGGGGGCAGAAGGCTCTGGGAAAGGCAGTGCCCAGGCTGTCCCTGGCTCAGGGCTGCAGGGCAGTGCTGGGGGCTGCAGCCCCAGAGGGGGGAACTCACTGTTCTCCTGGTCAGTCCAGTTCCTGCCCTACCCCTCTGCCCAAACCCTCACTGCCAGTTCCCAGAGCTTTCCTTGAATTTTTGAGGTTGGAAAAATCCCCCAAGATCCTCAAGTCTAACCATTCCCCCAGCACCACCATGATCACCACTGACCCATGTCCCCAAGTGCCACACCCACACTTTATTTGAACACTTCAGGGATGATGACTCCACCACTGCCCTGGGCAACCTGTGCTAGTGCTTGACCTCCCTTGCAGTGAAGGTTTTCCTAATATCCAGCTAAACTTCCCCTGGCACAGCTTGAGGCTGTTCCCTCCTGTCCTGTCCCTTCTTACCTGGGAGAAGAGGCTGAGCCCCACCTTGAATTTCCTACCAAGTGCAGCTGAACAGGAGGGATCAGGGACTGCTGAGTCACAGCCCAGGTTCTGCATGGAGGTACCCACCCTATACCTGCCCTTCTGCCTCCATCCCCTCCAGACACACTTGGAGTAACTGTTCCCCTCAATCCCTGGCCTTTTGCTCCCAGCCCAAGGGCTAATTCCTGTTTGTTCCTCATCCTCCCTGCCCAAGCTATCCCTGTCCTCTCCCAGATCCCTTGGCTTCCTTGTTCTCTCTCGGGTGTTGAGCTGTGCTGCTCCTTCCCGTGCCCTGCTGCTGTGTGGGAGTGAGAATAAAGGGGCTTGGAAACCTGAAGGATGAATTTTTCCAGTTGGTTTTCAGTTCTCTCCCCGAATTTGGGGAGGGCTGCTCCTGCTGCCCTGCACACTGGGGGCTGTGGGTTGATCAGGTCAGGTCTGCTGTCGATGGAGGGATGTGATTTGTATTGACTTCTCCCTCAGAAGGATGGACAAGTCCCTTTCAAAAGAAAACACTGCCTTTTGGTGAAAGGATATCTGGTGGATGTAACACAAAACTCAGTGGAAATTTCAGTTCTGAGCTCAGATCCCAAATTGATGTTCCTTGGACGTTGCCATGACTGCGACAGAGTGACTCATCCCGTTCTGGGGAGCAGCTTTGCTTGTTGTACAAAGTCACCAGGGAAATAATTTTCCCTATCTATACATACCAAGGCTGTATGGTTTGCTCCAGCAAACAAGACAAATAATATTTCCCAGTAATAGGAGCAGCCAACTGGAAAATGAGACCAATCGGTTCTATTCTTAGTTCCATCATTAACCTTGGACATGTTTTGTAACGTAGCTGGAGCTCTCCGTAGCTGCCTGTAAAGCAGAAAAAGTTATAAATACAGGAGATGGTTTTAGTAAGTAATTAAAATTCTGATGCTTAAGTGCTTCAGAAGTGTAAAATGTTCACAGCACCTCGTGAAACTGCTGAAGGAAAGTCCTGCTGTGCTGCTGCAGGTTAGGTGAAGCCTGTGAGCTGGGCAGATTATCTCCTTTAGCAAGGGCCATCAGTCTCTAGTTTTGTGAAGAATTCCCTGTTTCCCTCTGTTCTCCCCGTGGTTGGGGTAGTTTTCTGTAGCCACATGGGGAATCCCAGAGCCTCAGAGGTTGGTGGTGGTGAAGTGGCTACGGGTTGTGGGTTGGGTGATCATCACAGTCTGTTGTGTTTCGGACAAAGGGAAGAATTTTAGACCGTGTCTGAGATGGCAGGATAAGGCTGGGAGCTTTCCTGCTGTCCTCCCCACATGGGTGGCAGTGGGCGGGGACACTGTGCCTGCCCTTCCAAGGGCTTTATCCTGGTCCCTGAGGAGATGTTGATGTGGCATCTTCAGGAGCTTGCAGTCATGGCCATGGGGCAGAGGCTGCCCAGAGAGGTGGGGGATGCCCCTGGATCCCTGGAAGTGTCCCAGGCCAGGTGGGACAGGCTCTGAGCACCCTGGGACAGTGGAAGGTGTCCCTGCTCTCTGCAGGGGTTGGACTGGAAGGGCTTTACAGGTCTTTTCCACCCCAAACCATGCCATGAAATCCCTGAAATAACCTTGGGAACTCTTTTTCTGTGCTCCACTACAAGTCACCCTTGTGCTGTTTGCTCTTCCCCCTTTTTCCATAGAGAACTTAAAATTTGTCAGTGCTTCATACCCAGGATTTCACAGTGCAGGGGAATGTGCTGCATTAGACTTCATTTTTAAGGCAGGATGTATAAATAAGGCAGGTGGGCATCCTGACCTGTCTTCATGCCTACATGCCCTTTATTTGAAGGATGCTTCCTGAAGTGCCTGTTCCTGTGGGAACAGTGTGTTTATCCAGGATCCCAGCTAACCTGGCTCTGCTTATTTTACTTGTTAAACTTAGAGAGCTCTTGTGGCAGTTTTGAGGGGTTTTTTATGTCCTCCTGAGCTATTTTGACCTTGAATTATTTGTCTGGGGGAGGATATTTAATGATTGCTCTATTAATTCTTAATGTATTTAAATAACTCTTTTCCTTATTTGGTAAAACATCTGTGTAGAGCTTTGAGAATAAATGCTGCATTTTCCATGTCTGTCACTTCTTGATCTTGCAAGGATTAGTCTTCTCCTACCCCACTTGTCAGGAATTATGGATTGGTCATGTTGGAGAGAGGCTTGTCAGTTTGGAGATGCATTTGGCTATTGGAATATTAGTTTCTATTGATGTGAGTCCTGCTGGAAAAACAGCTGGAAGCACATCTGTGCCTTCAAACATGAATGACCAGGCAAACATGATTTGAGGGGGAAAGCAATTTCTTAGATAGTTTGTTTTGGTTCTGCAGGTGTCCAGGGGGTGTATTTATCTCCCTCTTTCCCCCAAAAAAAAAAATATTTTAAATTGGCTGCTGTAAACCATTCACCAGGATTGGGGAAGGGTCTGTTTGAGCACACACTTGAACCTTTTTGAGCCTTCAGCACCTACAAAAGGTGCAGCACCCACTGAGCAGTGAGAGTACTTGGAGGGGCAGGTGCAGTGCAGAGAGAAATGAGGAGAACTGAAAATTCCATTTGACATGTTTCCCCAAATAATCAGGTTTTTTTCTTTCTTTCTTTTTTTTTTTTTGTTTTGTTTTGTTTTGTTTTGTTTTTTTCCTAAAACAAGTTAAATCCTGCCTGTTCTAGGGTTGTTTTGTTTGCTTGTTTTTCCAAATTAAAGTAAAACAAGGTAGGAGAAATCAAGACAAATGATCAGTCACCACACATTACAGCCAGGAAAGAACCTGCAGCTGCAATCCCTTGACTCTGTGTGGCTCAGCTTGAGGGAACATCTTAAAAAAAGTTTGGAATTCTCCATGTGGATGCTCTACTTTCAGTACTTCTGCCTGAGTGTTTCTTTTTTTTTTTTTTCCTTTCTCTCCCAGGTTGTGACCAGACTTATTCACTTGCTGGGTGAGAAGATTCTTGGCAGTCTGCAGCAGGGAGGTGAGACTCATTCCTGGACTGTTCCCATTGCTGCTGGGGCCTCCTTGGAGCCAGACGTGCATCCTTAAATTTGGAAACAGGCAGTGCATACTTGGAAAGGAAATTCATTGCTAAATTTTGACCTGGAGAGGAGAAGGATCCAGGGAGAGCTCAGAGCCCCTTGCCAGGGCCTGAAGGGGCTCCAGGAGAGCTGGAGAGGGACTGGGGACAAGGCATGGAGGGACAGGACACAGGGAATGGCTCCCACTGCCAGAGGGCAGGGCTGGATGGGATATTGGGCAGGAATTGTTCCCTGGCAGGGTGGGCAGGCCCTGGCACAGGGTGCCCAGAGCAGCTGTGGCTGCCCCTGGATCCCTGGCAGTGCCCAAGGCCAGGTTGGACATTGGGGCTGGAGCAGCCTGGGACAGTGGGAGGGGTCCCTGCCATGGCAGGGGGGGCACTGGATGATTTTAATGTCCCTTCCAACCCATGCCAGTCTGGAGTTCTCTGGTTTATTACAGCTGTAGGCACAAGTGGAGGGTGATTTTATTTCATCTGTGTCCACATGTTGGTTTTGGCAGAACGTGGCTAACTGGCTGTGGGAATGCAATGATTTGCAATTGAGGTACAGAAGTGTTTCTGCCTGTGTGCAGTGAAATTTCCCTGGAATTTCTTGCAAGAGCAATGTAAAGGGAGAATTGGAAATAGCAGCTGTAATGGGCTGGAATCAGAGCACTGTGCTGAGCAGCAGCAGCACAGACTGATTTAAAATGCCTGGATTTGCAGTATTTTAATGAATTGTCTGGGAGGAAGTGGCCTGCCACTGAAGCTCTGTGTTTGTGGCAGCACCAGCACAAAGTCTCTTTACTGACTGAAAGGAGTAGGAGGGAATTCTCCCAATTTTCTGGAGCAGCATTTGAAAGCAAACAGATGCCTGTTAACTACTGAAGGTGTTGTGGGGCTCTTTGATGCTGAGGATTGTTTGGGTTTTGTTTGGTTGGGGGGTTTTGGTTACTTCAGTTGCTCAGTTTTGCAAAATTCCAAGGAGACTGAAAAGGAAGATCACCCACTTTCTGTTTCAGAGCAGTCTGGGGAAGTGTAATGGTGGGTGGTGTTTTGTACCACTTAATTAGTGGTTTGTTTGGAGTTTCTTTTGTTTTTATTTAGAGCCAGGATTAAAAAACATATGAAGGAAATGAATTTTCTTGTGTTCAGGCTTGGTTGTTTATTAAATTTTATCAAAAGTACTGAAAGTTTAGCAATACTTCCATCCACCAGCTAGAAGTGAGCAAAATGGAGACAGATCTAGCCAGCTACAAGGTCTTTTAAAGCCAAACAGTTCAATAGAGAAATAACACTTATATTATTTATGTTTTAATCTAATAACTAAATTCCCCTGACCCTTAGTGCAGCACTAAGTGTCCAACCAGAGACTACTGCCTGAAACCATGAACACTGAAAGAGACCCCACTCAAATTCTTCCATCTTGTTCCATACCTATTACTATATTATAAACACCTCAAATTTAAAACCCTTTACCAGGTGAAATCACACACTTCTCTTTAACTACACACCCATGATTTTAACTCCATCACTCAAATTTGGAGCCTTCTCCAAGGCCTCAGGTCCAAAGCAGTGTTCTGCAGGGGGGCAGTGCCAGAAAGCACAGAAAGCTCAAATCTCCCAGGTTCCTGGGATCCAGCAGGGAAGGGAATCTGCTCTTTGTTCACCTGCTCAGCTTTCTGAGCACAACCACTGTGCACAAATGCCTGGTGATAATTGCACTTTAAACTTCTGTGCCTGCTGAAATGTCTCTGTGGCCCAGGGCAAAACAGGGGAGCAGAAAGTGGGAGGGAAATGAGTGAGAGTAACAGGAGTTCAGTGGGAGAAAATCACCATTGAAGTTGTGAGGAGGGAAGTGCCTGTGGAGATGAAGGGGTCGAGCTGTGATGTGTAACCTCTTTGAATCTACAGATATCTTCTTGAAGATCACCAGAAGGAAGGGAGAAAACTATTTAATGTTCTGTGCAGAGCTCTTTTAGAAGATTTGAAATGAATAACTCAATTGCTGAATATATATATAAAAAAAGTTTATCTAATATTTCTTTGTGTTCTGCAGTGATCTGTCACCCTGGCATTGAGCCTTTGAATGGGTTTGCACAGGGGATATCAAGTGTTTCCATATGCCCAGCTCAAGAATTCATCTTGATAGTATACCTTTGGGCTTTCTGGGTGAAATGAGATAAGCAGGATTTCAAATCCCAACTTAAACTCAAATTTTTTTTTTGTTCTCAGAGCTGAGTTGACAGGCATTAGCAGCAGAGTGAGATTTTCTGAGAAGGCTCAGCTAAAAAAAGAGTATCAGAACAAGAACAGTTTGTAGAACATTGACCTTTACCTGCTCTAAGCTGTCTGGGAAGATCTTGATCTTCCTCAGTGCACTGCAGGTTTCTCTCAAAAACTGCTTTTCCTCTGCCCTTACTCACCAAATTATATCAGAGATAGTTCCCAAGTATTTTGCAGCTCCTTCAGAGGTTCCATATTTTAATATTCCTAAGCCATATCTGTCAAGCTCTGCATCTTGCAGAGAAGGGAAAACAGGTAGAGATGCACATTTTCTATAGGAGCTTTGTTGAAAACAGCAATTTCCTTCCTTGCTTAGGAATACCATAAGAAAAGAATTGTGAAGTTTTGGAATATTTTTATAATGACAGCAGATTTGGGGGGTTTTGTTAGTTAAGCTAATTCCTCTTGGGGGCTAAATGAGTTCCAAAGTTGTGGTAAAGGGATTTTAAATGCCTTTTTATCTTTGTCTTCCTGGGTCAGGAGAACCCATGTTTCATTTAACATATTCCTGGCATATTTTCAACATTGCCTAACTTCAACCAGTAACCAAAAATGATAGAAACTGATCTTCATCCTTTAAAAATGCAATATGTGAGAACTCTGCTCTCAGGTGCTGTGGAGGTTTGTGTTACATTTCTCTGACTCTGAGCAGCTCGGTGACACGGTGACACTTTGCCTGAAGGTGCCATTCCATGGTTTTTTGCAGCCTGGCTGACTGATGGCAGGTGTTTTCTCTGTGGACAGGTCATCCTCTTGGACTGCACAGCTCGAGCAGCAAGTGGGATGCAGGGAATCCTGCCAGCAACCTGTCCACGGTGGCGATCATGCCGGTGTCCGAGGAGGTGCCGCTCACAGCCTTCACCCTGGAGCTCAAGCACGCCCTCAGTGCTGTGGGTGAGTGTTCCCGTGCTGGCATCACTGCAAACAAACCCTGCTGCTCACTTCAGAGTGGCATGGCCAGCTCCTGGCACCTGTCAGATGGATGGGGGGGTCCATGCTGTGGTAAGGGGGTAGGGATGGTCACAGGGCTGGGGAGGAGGTTTGTGGCCATCCAGTGCCTTATAAAAAAGACTTTTTATATAGCCAGGTGCCCATAAATGGGCAATGGTTCTAAACTGGGGGCAGGATTAGGTCAGAGATCAGGGAGAAATTCTTGTGAGGGTGGTGAGGCCCTGGCACAGGGTGCCCAGAGAAACTGGGACTGCCCCTGCATCCCTGGAAGTGTCCAAGGCCAGGCTGGAACAACCTGGAATAGTGGAACGTGTCCATGGACAGGTAATCTTTCAAGTCCTTTCCAACCCAAACCATTCTGTGATTCTGCAGCAGTGGTCAGGATCAGCCTTTTTCATGCTTCTTGTTCTCTATTCCCATCCTTAACGTGCATTTAATGATAGTGGAAAACTTTTTTGTCTTAATGACTTGGAAATACTCACCAGCCTCTCTGGCTGCCCTCAGCTCCCCATGGTCACACCAGGACACATCCCACAGCAGGGCACTGTTCTCATGGCATCTGAGTCTTTCAGGCCTCCTCAGCTGAAAAGCTTCATCCAGCCAAGTGTTTCTTAGGCAGTTTCTCTGTGTTGGGGTTGTACATGAGTGCTAAGCATAAGACTTGGTGGAAGGGGCTCGTGGAGGAGATCCAGACTGGCACTGGAAATCCAAAATTTAGTCTGAAGTCATTGTCCCATTTGTTGCCAGCTTGTTTGTCTGTCTCATGCCCACAAAACCATGTGTTCAGCTCCCAGCTGAGTCATTAATTGCTTTATCCATGGGTGAAGTTGCTTGTGCAAGTTCCAGTTCCTCACAAAATCCATGTATTTAATTCAGAATTCATTTTGTGTTCATTAGTGGTGTTTGACATTTCCTGAACATCCTCTTCTCATCCTCAAATGCTGTTACAGATCTCTTGAGTGAATCTACTGTAGTCCTTTGAGAAATTATTAATCTGCTCTCTCATGGCTTATTTAAAAGTACAGGTTATGTGATGCTTGAGGTGTAACCACTTACATTTATTGGTAATTTTCTTTCTGACTTTTGGTGTCTGGAGCTGACACTTCTGTTTCTGCTTAAAAATCCTCTGGATGAACAGGCACAGGAAAAAGCTGGTGGTGCTTGAGCTCTTTAACCTTCTGAAGCCTGAATTTGTGTGCAGCTTATGGCAGAGACTTCTTACAGTGAGAACTAATTTGTGGGTGTTTGAAGATTCCTCTTATTCTGGAGATGGCAGAAAAATGTTCCATCCATAATGGAGCTGTATTGCTAATGGGGACTCCTTAGGGATCACTGCCAGCTTCTTCTGATGTGTGACAACACTAAGAGCCTGTAAATAAAACAAACAGAAACTTAAGTAGGTAGATGGACTGTTCAGAATAAAAACATCCATGTGATGAAATGATGAAATTTGCTGAAAGCAGCAGGAGGTGCCAAAGCAGGGGGGGCTTTGCTGGGGTCACTCAGCCTTTCCCCCTTCACCCTTTCCCTTCCTTTCCCTGGGCTGGTGCCTGTGCAGTGCTTGGCAGCTCGAGGTGGTTGTGCACACCCTTGGCACCTGCAGTTGTTGCCAAGAGGGAGCAGACGGCTGCAGTGGGAAGAGGAAAGTGTTGTGGGAAAACACAGGGATCCATCTGGTGCCAGCCACCACTGGCACAGGAGCTCCAGGGGCTCACAGCCACCGTGGCCAGCCCCACAGAGCTCCCAGGCAGGGCCAAACCTCTGCACAGCTCTGCTGGGGCTGCTGGCAGCCTGCAGCTTTCATCTCTTTATTTAGCAGAAGCAGCACTTTCTTTTTTTATTTCCTTTTTTATTTTTTTTTTAACTTGCAGCTTTTGTATTTCCTCCTCTACCCTGTGGCTGAGGTTGTTTGGCTGTTCCTTCATGGGAGCCATGTGCAGGTGCTGCTTTGCTTTCAGGGAAGGGGATGGGTTTTGGAATGATTTTTTTTTTCTTCCAACTACTGATGCCTTTAGTTTTAAGTTTTCCTGTTCTCCTTGGATGTGCTTTTCTGATGTGCTAGGGTGATGAAGACAAAACAGTTCCTATTCCAGTTAAGAACTCAAGGACAGTTTCTCCAGACTTCAGGCCCTGAGCACAAATTACGTGGAAAGGTGGAGGGTGGGTTCATGCAAATGAACCAGAACCTATAAAAGTGTGAGATTTTGTGACCAACCCCTCCTTTGCTTCCATCTTGGAGCCATCCAGGCAGGGGCCACCACTGTGGCACTTCTATTGCTGGGGTGTGGCTTTTGTAGGCCTTTGTGGGCCTCACAATAAATACCCATTTTATTTCCTTAACTCTGTGTGCAGCCTCTGTTCCAGCTCCTCGAGGCATCACTACCTGCAACAGAAAATGAGCTGAGTAGTGGAGTGAAATTTTGATTTGTTTTCGGGTTGTTTTGCTGTTCAGCTGCACATTTGGCATCAGGGGAACTGTTGCCCAGAGCAGCTGTGGCTGCCCATGGATCCCTGGAAGGCCTTGGAACAGCCTGGGCAAGTGGAAGTGTCCCTGCCCATGGCAGGGATGGAATGAGCTGAGTTTTAAAGTCCTTTCCAGCCCAAACCATTCCCAGATTCCGTGTGGGAAGGTTTGCAATGGGGTCTTGCTGAGCAGCTGCTGCCACCTGAGCCCTTCCCTGAGCTCCCAGCTGGGGTCACCAAAACCTGGGCTTTGGGTGGGAACTGAGACCAGACCTGCCCTGGCTTTGTGGAAATGAGAGCTGTTCATGTGCCTGAGAAGGCTTAATTGAAAATCTTCTCTGAAAGGAACCCTCAGTTTGGAAAATTGCTTTGAAGATTTGCTGCTATTCACAGGGTTTTTTGTGCTTTTTTTTGTGTGCTTTTTTTTTCCTTGAACCAACCTTTTTTCTAATTGAAAGTTAAATGGCAGCATCTGATTACAATACTTGACTTAACATTTAATCCATACTTAACATTTGATCCATGTAATTTAATTGCTCTGGGCTTCAAATATGTTCCAGAGCAGTGGAGAGCAGCCTTAATATGTGAGGAGAGCAGCTGGTTTTAGCTTTCTTTTGCAACTTAATATATTTATAACAGAAAATTCCTTCCCCTTCCTGTTAATACGAACTGAGCTGGATTTTGCAGTGATGCCTTGAATTCCCCTGCTGCAGGTTGGAGATGAGGATAGAAGGAATTAGGAGGATGCAGCAGGAACATTGGGACCACTGCAAGAATCATCAGCTGCTGCAGCTCTGGGAAGGAGCCTGGCCTTGGGATGCAGGCTGACCCCAGTCCTGGTGGGAATTCAGGCTGGGTTGTAACACAAAATAACAGTTCAGGGGTTTTCCTTTCCCTGGAATTGCCATGAGAAGGCTGTGGGCAGTGCTTGGAGTTGGAGCTGCTTGCAGGTGAATCTGTTCAAGAGGATTTTGGGTCTTGTTTTGGTAATTTTTAGCTACTTCTGTATTATTAAAGGGATGTAAAAGTATTGACAACTAGAAAATCTCAGTCTGATAATGAATATTTACTGTCTAAAAGAACTGGAAAAGTATTCAGAATCTTCCCTTCCCAGAAAAAAAATCCACTTTTGCCTGTAATGAGACAGGACTTAGTGGCTTCATTGCTTAATTCTTTTTTTGTGGGTTTAATTAGTTTTGTTTTCAAATTTCTTTTTTTTTTTTTGTTAATATTTTGATTTGTAAATCAGGTAAGCAGCCTGCTCTCCATCAGGGGTGCATTCTGCACACAGGGAGCACCAGCATGTGGGGCCACCTACAGCTCTCCCCAACCCCTTTGTGCTGCTTTCTTTGACATTTAGTGTTTCTGTGATTTATGATAATTCACATATTGTTTCCAGACAGTGGGATTGTGTCCCACTTAAGTGCTAAGGGATATTTGTGCTTCTGTGGTCACTGCTCTGCAAAGAGAGAGAAAGGACAGCAACACACACGGAGCTCTTTGGGGAAAAAAGGCCAATTTATTGTACAGACAGCCCGGATTTAAAGTGTGTTAGTGCAGCCAGGACGGGACAGGAGCTCATTGGACAATTGGGAAAAACATCCTTGGGACAGCACCTCAGGATGTGCCCCACGGCAAAGACACCAGGGGTTAATGTTGGTGATGAATTCCACTCTGTTTGTCACCGTGTTATCACCCTGGGAGACTCCTCCCTAACTGAAGCTGCAGTCAGCTTGGCAGCCTGGGAATGGAGCTGAGAGTCAGGAGAAATCCAGGCCTGACAAGAATTTCCAAGCTGGAATTCCCCAGCTCTCTAAATGTGGGTGTCCACATGCTTCCATGGAGCTTCCAATCACAGAATGTTCTGGGTTGGATAAAGATCACCCAGTGCCACCCCTGCCATGGCAGGGACACCTCCCACTGTCCCAGGCTGCTCCAGCCCCAATGTCCAACCTGGCCTTGGGCACTGCCAGGGATCCAGGGGCAGCCACAGCTGCTCTGGGCACCCTGTGCCAGGGCCTGCCCACCCTGCCAGGGAACAATTCCTGCCCAATATCCCATCCAGCCCTGCCCTCTGGCAGTGGGAGCCATTCCCTGTGTCCTGTCCCTCCATCCCCTGTAAATTGTCTCTCCCCATCTTTCCTGCAGCTCCTTCAGGCTCTGCAAGGCCACACTGAGCTCACCCCAAAGCTTCTCCTCTCCAGGTGAACAATCCCAGAGCTGCTCCATCCTCTGATCCCCCTGGTGCCTCCCCTGGATCTCTCCAGCAGCTCCAGCTCCTTCCTGTGCAGGTCCCAGCTCTGCTGCTGTCACAAGCTGTGATGATTTATCTGGGACCTGCCTTCACCTCGAGGCAGAGACACAACAGGTGCTGAGAGCTCAGTGGCAGAGCAGGAGGTCCTGCAGAGCACAGTGACCCCGAGGCTGCAGCCCTGCTGTGCCCTGGCTCTGCTGCAGGCTCCAGGGTCCCTTCCTCTCAGTCTGGGGCTCTGGGTCTCCGAGGAAGGAGGCTGAGGAATATCCAACTTGCAGAAAGCAGGAGCAGAGCTGGAGTGCCAGGAAGGGGAGCAGGTTTTTCTGCTGTGCAGTTCATCATGCTGATGAATTCTGGTCAGTGTTCATGGTGTCTATTTTTATTATTAATTCTTTTTCTCTTAATCCTGCTGGAGCTGAGAGCATCTTTTGATAAGAAGTTCTTCTGCAGTATTTAGATTTTTCAGAAGTATTTGCCTGACTATTTTTTTGTTCCTTTACTGAGACCAGCTAAAAGGCACCACATGGCTGTGCAAATTCTGGTTCTATGTGGGAGCCCTCTGATCTCATAGAATTTCAAACTGAAGTAGGGAGGGATTCAAATCCAACATATGTGTCTCTCTCATTCCTTTCTGCCCTTTAAATTTTCCTTCTTTTCAGTTCTAAAAATGTATAATGTATTGGAGAGCTCACTGAAAAATCTTTGCTAATAATTTATTGGGGTTTTAATTACAGTCTTTACACACAGATTAGATTTAAATGTGAAATGTTCACTGTGGTGCCTGAACCCTGGCACAATTTAGTATTTTTTTGCTGGGCAAGATCCTCTGACATCCAACTCATTTATCAGTTATGTGACTTTGCCACATAATTTTCTAGACTTTTATTAGGACAAAAGTAAATTTTCTTTTGATGGAGTCCAAGCAATCAAACTTGCTCTGCTAAAAGTTTCCCACAGTGTCCTTTGTACTGGCCTTGTCTTTTGATGTGGGTGTGTTTTTCAGGTGAGGTGCATTTGAAGCCATTTCTGAGCCTCAGAAATCACTCTCTGCCCTCTGGGCTGCTCATTTCTCGAGGCAACTTTTTGGACCATGTTTTGTTAGACTTAGAACAAGGACACCTGTACTCCCACTCCTGCATATCTTAGGAAATTGATGTTTTGTGGAAAAAAATGACCAAAGTGAGCAAATCTTGCTCACTGGCAAGAAAGGGAGGTTTTATGTCTCGTGTGATGATTTTTTCCCCTCTCTGGGGCAGGAGGTTGGAACTTTGCTGCAGCCCTTCCCCTCAGTGCCCTTGTTTGTTAGCAGAAAATGACCCAGACCTCTGGTATGTGCCAGCTTTTCCTTCCCTTCCCTCCTGTTTCATGGAATTCTTAGTTCTGTACTGAAAAACAGATGGCTCTGGAGTACAGCTTTAGATGCTCCAGGAGGTTTTCCCAGAAACCACAATCCCTGAGCCTGGGGTGAGACCACTGCCTGCAGTTCTCTCACCTGGTTTCAGGATCTCTGTGAGCTCCTGGGTGACAGAAAAATCCCCCAGGCTACTGAAAGTCACCACCTCAGACTTGAGAATTCCAAAAGGTTGAGAAAGCTGCAGATTGCTGGAGGCTCAGGGAATGGCACTCAGATTTCCTTGCTCTGATGCTCCTCCCCAGCAATCTGCTGCTGGCTGCTGTCACACACACAGGGCTTGGAGAAATATTTCATGTTACCTCACATCACCTCTCCTGTTCTTCACTTTGTGCTGTTCTGATCCTACTGACAGAGCACTGGGGGGTGCAGGGATGTGTCCCTGATGCCAGCTCCAGCTGGAAGCTGCCCATGAGGCTGATGCCAGCTTTGGAGAGGGGCTTAGAGGGGTGTGACTGTGACAAAGCACTGCAAGGATGCACTGACCCATTGGCCTGGTCACTCCTCCCTGCGGGTGTGGCTCTCTGGGGGCTGTGGATTTGAATCATCACGGATTCATGGAATGGTTTGGGTTGGAAGGGACCTTAAAGCCCATCTCACCCTATCCCCTGCCATGGCAGGGACACTTTCCACTATCCCAGCTTGCTCCAAGCTCTGTCCAACCTGGCCTTGAACTCCAGGATAGGAATGATATTTTTTCATTACTTGCTTGCTTGCAGCAGTTTAGTTGAAATAACGCTTTTGTTGGTTCTGTTTTCTGAGCTCACATATGTTGGTGTTCTTGGTTGCATTAATGGAGGGGTTTTAATGGCTGATTAATTGGGAGCCTGCTGGAAACTGGGAGTGCAGAGCAGATGGTTGGTATTTCTGAGACAAAACAAGTTGGTTGTGTTGGAAGCATCACCGTGTTCCGTGCTGGGGATGAGTGAAGGTCTAGGAATCTTTGTCCCGTGTCCCTGGCATGTGGAGGGATGGGCAGGCTCCTCCTGAGCTGGCACAGCCAGGGTCTGTCTGGGCACCCTTGGTTATGTCCTGTTCTGTGAACTGCTGCTTTCCCACATCAGAAGTGAAGTCTGGATATGATTTTTAAGTCTCTCCAAGGCTCTTCTGGTGCTTGCTGAGCACGTGTTGTCCACAGTCAAGGCACCTCTGGCTGAAGGAGCACAGAGATCCACCCCAGCCCTTCAAACTCTGCCTCTCCCCTTGGATGGAAGCTGTTCTGGCTGCAGGTCCCTGGCTCTGATGGTGTCCCCTGGGTTTAGTGGTGTCCCCCTGGGGTCTGGGCCCCAGAGCATCACCAGGGGCTGATGCTGCTTGATCTCAGTGCCCAGGGTAGGAGAGTAACAGGGAGGGGTGCCCACACTGTTCCCTTGGTGTTGTCTCTCCTACTTGGCATTTTTATTGCATTTCTCAGCTCATTTGGCATTCCAGGCTGTTTGTCTTTGCCTACTAAACTTCCACCACTGCTTTGGAAGCCATATATCCTGGAATACAGTTTTAATCCACCTATCTTTTCTATTTTACTGAGAAGTCTGCCACATTAATGAACACTGATGATCACTCTGCTGCTGAATGCTTGCAGAATTGCCCTGCACTCTGTCCCTTGCTGTTCTATCTTGTGCCATCAGTGTTCCCTCTGGGAGACCTCTCTTATCCCATTGTGCCACTTCAAAGCTACACCAGACCAACGCTGACACCAGGTGAACAGAGAGTCAGATAAAAGAATCTGCCAGTGTTACAGATGTGGTGATAACCCCCTGCCCCAGCACTGGGGCTGCTCCTGCTGTTGGATGGCTCAAGGAGCAGCAGGGGAGGAGGGAAGGGCAGGCTAAGCCCAGATCTGCTCTGGGAATGCTGCTCGTTCCCTCTGCTTGGGGCTTGTTGCTTTCCTAGGAACCGGCTTCCAGACCTTTTATTGGAGGATGGGGAAGTCAAATTCTGTTCTTGAGTCATCCTTCTCTCTGTGCTTTCTCACCAGCTTTATCTTTTGGTCTCTGCTTATGGGATATTTTTGTCCATTTCTGTTTGCTGTTCCTTGATAATCAATGTAGCAAAGAGCAAATGTTATTTGGGTATTGGAAAATACAAGATGGAAAATGACACTTGGGAACTTTTTCAAGTCTAAGAGTAAAGTCAATTAAAGCAGAGTGAAGCCTTTGCAGAATGAGTTGGCCCTGAAGGTCAGGACAGCCAGTTCCAGTTCTGTACCTGTGGGTTTTGCTTTTTGAACACTGATGTAAATTTGTGACCTTCTCCCATGTTGGTCGTTCACAATTCCTTGATTTTGACTGAACACATTATAACCTTGCCTTGAGAGTCCTCACATAATGAGGTGTTTTGTTACTTAATACATAAATTTCAGTTCTGTTGATAATGAAACAATGAGGGATTGCACAATGCAAACATGAATACAAAGCGACTGCTCTGTCATGTTTTGTAAACGTGAATTTCTCTCTCAGTAAGAGACAGGTAATATTCTCTCTATTTGCTCAGTTATTCCCTTATGTTTTCTTTTCTTTGCATTTTTTTTTAATTTAGCTGCAGTCACTCTGCAACTTCCACCACGTATGGCACAAATTGCTGCTGCAGTTTGTGTCCCTGCCCCTCCCATGGGAACATTCCACTATCCCAGCTTGCTCCAAGCCCTGTCCACCCTGCTCTTGGGCACTTCCAGAGATCCAGGAGCAGCTACAGCTTTTCTGGGCAGTTTTCTCCAGGAGCTCAAATTTAGGTGTTCACAGGTGAAATTCTTTGTTCCCCCAGGTCCTGCCCTGCTGCTCACCAGTGACAACATCAAACAGCGCCTGGGCTCTGCTGCTCTCGACAGGTACCTGCCCTCACCCTGCCCAGGGAACTGCACACAGGCACTGGGCTGTCCTTAAAACACCCTGAGCCTGGGAACAGAACCCTGCCTTCCAACATACACTGGGCCTTCTGCTCCAGGTGTTGGAGACAATAATGGTTCAGGAGTATTTGGTGCAGGCGTGGGTGGGTTTTTTGCACAGTTACTTTATCACTTGTGAAATTGGAAAAGCTGAATTGCTCTGAGCGTGCTCGTGCTCAGGGATGCTTTGGAAGCATTACTGAAGTGAGGCATCACTGTATCCCCCTGCCTTGGTATTTGTAGAAATCCTGGAGAAACAGAGCCAGCAGGAGCTTGGAGCTGGGAGCAGATCCTGGCTGAGCAGGAAATGCTGCTCTCTCCTTGTGTAAGATTCCCCTCTTCTCTTGGGAGCTTGTTGGATCCCAGAAACCTGGGATTTTTGAGCTTTCTGGCACTGACCCCCTGGAGAACACTGCTTTTGACCTGAGGCCTTGGAGAAGGCTTCCAAAAAGTCACAGGTGTGTAGTTAAATAGAAGTGTGTGATTTCACTTGGTAAAAGGTTTTAAATTTGAGGTTTTTATAAGGTAGTAATAAGTATAGGACAAAGTGGAAGATTTTGGGTGTTGTTTCTTTCAGTGTTGTTCTTCCTTCTTTGTGATTTCAGGTAGTTTCTGGTTGAACAGTTAGTGCTGCACTGTGGGTCACAGGAGTCTGGTTATTGGGTCAAAAGTATAAATAATATAGGTGTTAATTCTCTACTGGACTGTTTAAGAGACCTTGCAACTATCTTGATTCAGCTCCATTTTGCTGGCTTTTAGCTGGTAGCTAAAAGTGTTGCAGAGCTCTCTGTACTTTAAATAAAATTTAATAAACAACCAAGCCCGAACACGAAAAAATTAATTTTCGTGTTTTTAATCCTGGCTCTGAGTGAAAACAGAAAAATAAAAACCCCTACAAACAATTTACATTTACAGGAGCTGTGATATAAGACCAGTTGAATTCTCTGTTTTCCTTGTTTTCCCCAGCATCCACGAGTACAGGCTGACCAGCTGGCTGGGCCAGCAGGAGGACATCCACAGGATTGTGCTGTACCAGGCTGACAGCAGCCTGACCCCCTGGACCCAGCGCTGCATCCGCCAGGCTGACTGCATCCTCATCGTGGGGCTGGGAGACCAGGAGCCCACTGTGGGAGAGGTGAGCTGCTGCACCCAGTCAGCCTGGGCTCCCTCTGAGTCCTTCAGAGACACAGCAGAGTGCAGGGGCTGAACTGAAGCCTTTGGGTGGACTGAAGTGTGTTAAGCCACTCACACATAAGGCAGAGGTGAAAATTTAGGTTTTAGCGTGAGTGAGTGAGTGAGTGAGTGAGTGAGTGAGTGAGTAAATAAGTAGAATGAGTTTTAAGTGCTTTTAGTAAGTAAAAGGTCTTAGATGCCAGAGAAGTAGTACATGTTCTAGTGAAGGTTGAAAAACATCCTCGTGTTCCCTTGGAGGCTCCAAGAACCTGGCTGCAGACATTATAGACTTAGAGTTAAGAATATTGCTGACATTTTTCAGTTAGAACAAGATAGGCCATGAACGTAGTTTATACATAGCCTGGCGTGCTAAGACTAAAATTCTAATAGGTTAAGAAGTCGTGGTTTGGGTTTGTGTCTTAGTTTGTTGGGAAGTTTCTGTACAAAAACATGTATTAGGGAGAGCTGGTACAGTTTTGCCATTGCCTTTTGCCATTGCCTTTGAGACTGATGTGCTTCTGCAATAAGTAACTTTATAGCAACTATTAAAGCTGTTTGGCTCATGAAAGAAAATAACCTGACAAGTGGGTGCTCTCAGAGGTTCTGACCTCCCAGTGAGGGAGCTGCTCCTTCCCCCCTTGGCACTGGGATCAGCCCAGCTCAAAGCATCTCACACTCGTGCTTGCTTCACACTCGTGGATTTTCCTGGGTTTAACACCCAGTGAGGCATAAATAATGAAATCTTCCTGAGAAATGCCTGTTAGGAATAGCAAAAGAATTGCATGAGAATCCTCTGAAATGGCAATTTTTTTGTAGGAGCACTTCCAGCAAAGTTCTTTTCCTCTAAAGAGTCATTTTGGCCGATGGTAAATCAAAAATTGCTTTGAAGCTTTGTGTTTCTGCCCAGAATTTCTGTAGGTCTCCACACAGAGGGAGAAATTCTTTTCTGCCTGGATGAAATTTATGGTGTGTGCTTAGGAAAAAGTAGATCTAAATTGCAGTGTATGAATTATTTATTATATTTTATTACAGATCTTAAGCTATAATTTTTCCCCCTTACTATCTATTTTTATGGCTTTATATTCTATTACCAAAGTCCTCTGACCAGACCAAAATTCTTCAAGAAATTTGAAAAAGGGATCACGGGTGGGGTTTTTTTAGGATGGTGAAGTGCTGAGTCTGACCTGCAAAGAGCCTGGGCTGGTCCCACGTGCAGCTTTCGTGTGTCCCCTGTTGTGTGGGCTCTTCCTGAGTGGATGTGGGAGGCAGGAAGCACAGGCAGAACAAGCTGCCAGCAGTTGCCTAAAACAACAAAAACAAAAAATCAAAATCAGAAATGCAAGGAAGAAAAAAAAAGTGGACTGATGGGAAGAGAAAGAAGAAAACACTGAATATTTGTGGGCTTGAGTGTGACTGGGGCAGCATCTCACGTTGCAGGAGCAGTGCCTGCCTGTGCTGTGCTTTTAATGGCCTGGTTTAAGTCAGAAACATTCAGGTTTGAATCCCTGGCTGATTTTAGGCTTCTGTGTGCTGTGTAAGCCCGGAGTTAACAGTGTTGCTGTCTAAATCAATCACGTTTGGGGGTTGTGACTGTGCAGAGTTGGATTCAGGTGGGAATGAGGGTGTGGGGGATGTGTGGATATATTTCACCCTGACACTGGAGCAGCCAGGACTTCCTGCCCTTTCCCTGTGTGTCCATACGTGGTGCAGCTGGAGAGGATGCTGGAGAACACGGCAGTGAGAGCCCAGAAGCAGCTGATCCTGCTCCATAAGGAGGATGGGCCTCTCCCTTCCCGCACTGTGGAGTGGCTCAACATGAGGAGCTGGTGCTCTGCTCACCTGCACATCCACTGTCCACGCAGAGTCTTCTCCAAAAGGAGTCTGCCCAAGCTGGTAAGAGATCCCTGGATTGCTGCTGGTCCCTTGCTGTCCCTCACTTGCTCTGTAACCTGTGTATCTGAGGGGATCTGGGCTAATGACAGTCCACCATATACTTACACATAGTGTTCTCTTTAAATCTGCTTGGCCTCAATTGGATTTAGGGAACAGGGATAAGGGGGCCAGGTTTTCTTGAAGGATGCAGACTTGGCTTTTTGATATCCTGAAAGAGTAATCACTGTCTCAGAGTCCCAATGAAAGGTATGTAGAGGCCATAGAGTCCTTTTTGTTGGGAGCATCTCTGTGCTTCCCAAAGCTGGGCTAAACATGAGGCAGAGGCAGCCTGGGATCCTCCCCAAGACCTTCAGATCCTTGTCAAGGAAGAGAAAGAGCTCTAAAGGAAATTCTGTACTACCCCCAGCAGCTATAAAAGACTGAGAGAGGCCAGTGGCCACTAGAACTGTTTGGGTGGTTCACAATCCTCTGTTCCTTTGAAGAAGAGCTGTAACAGAATCACTGACAGCTCCAGGATGGAAGGAACCACTAGAGCTCCTCCAGTCCCACCTCCCTGCTCAACAGGGTCCCCTGCAGCAGTCACTAGGATTGTGTCCACACAGGCTTGGAGTATCTCTAGTGAGGGAGAGCTCAGAGCCTCTCTGGCTGTGTCCAGTGCTCGGTCACTGCACAGGAAAGAAATCCTTCCTCCTGGGCATCAGGTCCTGCCTGTTCCTCTGGGCCCCACGGGGCAGAGCCTGGTCCCTGCCCTGAGCCCTCCCTGCAGACAGGGACAGACAGGGCTCAGGTCCCCTCCCAGGTCCCCTCTCAGTCTCATCTCTTCCAGGCTGAGCAGCCCCAGCTCCCCCAGCATTCCCTCCTAAGAAAGAAGTCCCAATCTCACCTTTGCAGCATCTTTAGCAGCTGCTGCTGTGTGCCCTGCCCGTGCAGTGCCCGTGCCTGTCTCCTCTGCAGGTGGAGATGTATGAACGGGTGTTCCAGAAGGCTCCAGACCGTCACTCCGACTTCTCCCGCCTGGCCCGGGTCCTGACGGGCAACGCCATCGCGCTGGTGCTGGGCGGGGGAGGAGCCAGGTAGGGCACGGGGCTGGCACCTGCAGGGCTGGGCTGGGCTGGGCAGAGCTCTGGGCTGGGCTGGGCAGGGCTCTGGGCTGGGCTCTGGGCTGGGCTGGGCTGGGCTGGGCAGAGCTCTGGGCAGGGCTCTGGGTTGGGCTGGGCAGAGCTCTGGGTTGGGCTCTGGGTTGGGCTGGGCAGAGCTCTGGGCTGGGCTGGGCAGAGCTCTGGGCAGAGCTCTGGGCTGGGCTGGGCTGGGCTGGGCAGAGCTCTGGGCAGAGCTCTGGGCTGGGCTGGGCAGGGCTCTGGGCTGGGCTGGGCAGGGCTCTGGGCTGGGCTCTGGGCTGGGCTCTGAGCAGCCTGGCCTGGTCAAGGAGACCCTGCCCAGGGCAGGGGGTAGAGCAGGATGGGCTCTGAGTTCTCTCCCAACAAACCACTCTGGGATTCTGTGCTGGTGCATCCAGCAGATCCAAGAGGTGTCCCTGGGCTGGGACAGATCCCTCGGGATAACACAGATCCTGGGACACCAGCACTGCTCTGCTGGCAGCATTTGGGGGAAGAGGAATTACAAACTTAGCCTGCTGTGGGGATTTGTGCAGAATTTCTGCAGAAGGAACATGGGTGTTTGTGACCTCTTGAGGCCTCTCATAATGGTTTAATACCAGGAGGTGACCAGGGCACAAGAGATGACGTTTCTTTGTGTTGGCTTACACTATGGATTTTTTTTCCCTTATGGATTCTTATATTAGAAAATGGCTCACAGTATTTCAAAGCTTTCAGAGTTTGAGCAGTAAGAGGAATTATGTCCTCTAATGGTGAATGTTCTCATCTCTGTAATCCTCCAAAGCCCCAGGTACCCATGCACATTGACAGCCTTACCTTAAAGAAAAAGAGTGTGTTTTTACAGACACAAGGACAAGGTGTGTGCTGAGCACTCTGTTAGAATTCCATCTGGAACTCCAGTGAGCTTTAGAAAGAAATTATTGCTGGCATTTTTCCTTGGAATCCCTTTTTACCTGGGGAGTTCTCTGTTGAGACAGAATTGAGTTGCCCTTTGTCTCAAGCAAGCGCCGCCTTCGTTGTCTCCATCAATGTGTTCCTGAAGCCCTGCTTTAGAAGAGTGCTTTGAAATACAGCTCTCAAAAAACCCAAATCCCTAATTTGCACACAGTCTGTCTGTTTAAGTGCACAGAAATATCACATTTTTGTCGTTGGGCCAGCGTGTGCTCCAGGGGAGCCTTCACTGCAGGGAGGGCTGGAGCTCCTTTGTGCCAGCTCGTCCTGAGCAGTCCCTGGTGCTGACACAGCCAGAGCTGCTTCCTCGGGTGTCTCACAGGTGCCTTCATCCTGCTCCCCTCACCTGAGCTGCTTTCAGGATTTCATTTCCAACACAAGCTGTGTCCTGTGGAGACACAAAGCAGAACAGCAGAGGGGAGCTTCTGTTTTATCTGAGTATCTCAGGAGGCTTCTCATCCCCTGCTACAGAGCATTTATGGTTTGTTCTTTGTTCCCAGCTGATATCTCTGCCTCTACCATAGCCTGTGTCATGCTAAATATGTGCACTCCTGTACTGCTGGCAGCACGTTTTGCTCATTTCCTTCCTTCTGTAACACTGCTGTAATTTTTGCCAAACTGTTTACTTTTAATTTTTTAAATTCTACTACTTAATTTGCAAGCTCCCACCTGCGAGTGTGCAGGATCTGAGGTAAGGAGGAGCAGGGTCACTGTGCTGCTCCTGTGTTGTCCCTCTCTGCAAAGCTGCTCTGCTGCTATGCTGGCTTTGGGGGTCCCTGGATGCTCATCACCCATTCAGCAAGGAGCCATGGGCCATTAGCCATCACTCTGCTCATTTCTGCATCCCTCAGTGGGGAGGACTTGAAGAGGATTAAGGGCAGAGTGGATAAATGGGATACTTCTTCCTTCTCTGAAACATTTTCTATGCCACAGAATGAAATGCTTGTCCAGGGGTTCCAGGCTGGCACAGGGATGGTGTGAGCACTGTGTTTGCCCTGGAAAGGCACAGAATGCTCTTCTGGTCATTAAATAATCATCTAAATTGTGGTTAGATAAAGATTTTTCAAAGTGAGGATATAATTAAGATTGGGGAAAAGACAAAATTGCTCTGAACCATGTAATGGTTCAGAATTACTCTGAAACTCTTCCTCTGGAAAGGCAAAATAAATTCTTAGATTGCCCATTTGTACTAACAAGGGAATTTCAAGAGATTAGGTTAGGTACTTAAAATCATCCTGTGGTTAAAGCACAGTCAGACTAAGAATGTCTTTGTGGGTCTCTGCACAGACCGTTGATGGCCTTTGGATAATAATTCCATGAGTAACCTCCCCCTTGCTCTCTCAGAGCAGGAATCACACAGGTTACACAGCCAGGGAGAGGTGACAGTGCCAGGGGCTGGCTGCTGGGTATTTGTTCAAGGTATTGTGTTCTGTGACTCCAGTAATATCAATTATTTAGTTGTTATTTTGGGAATGTTTGTCTGGCTTCCCAGTGACAGCCGGATTGGGAGGTTTTACCACGAGCAGCTTCCTAGTAATTATCGTTGTGGTTTGTCATGACAAAAGGTTTGGAGGAACTAAAGGTTTTCTTTCTCCTGTGAGCATAAAAATAAAACAACTTGAAGTGATACGGTACTAAAATTACAGTGTTTTGCTTTTGTTAAATGCTAACTTAATTTTAGTTAGAAACCTTGTGGAGTTTGAGGGAAGGAAAGGGGATTTGTGTTCAGGAAAATAATACCTTTGAGGTGTAGTTGTGAGAATAATGACACATCAAGCCCTGCAACAAAGGCATAAACCTTCCATAAATAATTGTCCTGACCTTTAGCCCTCCCACGTACAGCCCACCCCTTCTTTGGTTTGCTGTGGTTGTCTTAGCAAAGCTGTTTGAAAACTGAACTTTCTAGGGAGTAAATAATTATTAAAGAACTATCTGGGAATCCCTAAGCTTTGGGGAAAAAAATGGATTGAGCTGTTCCAGAATCACAGAGTATCCTGAGCTGGAAGGATCAAGGATCTTCACTCCTGGGCCTGTACAAGCACCCCAGCAATCCCACCCTGAGCATTTCAACCTCTCCTGAGGAGCTCTGTCAAAGGATATTTATAGATATTTCATCAGAGTGTATTTCCATTTCTCCTTTTTCTGTTTAGTTTTCTCTTCAGAGTTATTATCTCACCTCAGCATTGATGTGTCAAGTAGCTGGGGTTTTTTGCACACAGTTTTCTTGCTGACACTACAGACGTGCCTCAGACCTTTTTATTTTGGGCAGTTGGGTTGATTCAGCAACTTGTCCTTTCAGCCTTTTCTTTGTTTCCAGCTCTGGCCCTCTGGAAAGGGAGGATAAAAGCAGCAGTGTAGGAGAAGCAAATTCTGCCCTTTTTGTTATGGGATGTGTGTGTCTGATGAATGTTTCTGTTGTCTGCTCTGTCTGTCTGTGCTGCTGCAGCCTGTGCCACCTGCAGGGTGCTCACACTCCAGGCTCTTAGAGAAGGACAAACAGACACGTCCATCTTCAGCTGGTCACTCATGGGCTGCTGCTGAGCTCCTTAAAGCCTGGCTTTATCTTCCCACTCGGTGACTTTACACAGGGATGAAGAGGCTGGGAGAGTCCCTGAGAGGCAGATCTCGATTGTTCTGCTCTCAGGAGATCACATTTACTTTCTACATCTGTGTTTGGCTCCAGGATTGCAGGGAGAAAAAACCATGGAAGATTTTCTGTGTCTGTGATGTTTGGCTGCAGCTCCAGCTCACTCAGGCTACTTTGAGTAAAAACCTGCTTGTCAATCCTGTCTCTGCCACCAGACACTGATCTGTTGTTCAGGAGGGCACAAGGAATTTGTTTGTGCTGTGGCTGCACTGGGACAAAGCCCTGGCACAGGCAGGATGGGCAGAGCTGCATTCAGTGCCTGGAAGGGATGCACAGGTCACACAGTCCTGACCAGTGGGTCAAGCCAGGAGCAGGTGGGACATGCCCACAGCCGCCTGGGGACGTGGTGGATGCACACCTGCACCTCCAGGAACTTGTGTTTGGAGGCTGAGCCCAGTGTGGCAGCATCCTTGGGAAGGTTTTGCCCCTTTGTGTTCCTGAGCAGTCATGGCAGAAAAGAAATGATCAAAGCTCCGAACACACCATAAGGAAAAACTTGAAACAGATTCTGAGAACTTGAGAACTTGAGCAGATCATGTTCCTTTTCTGACTGTTGGTGCTTTTAGCCTGCAAGTGTGGCTGGGAGGTGAGGAGCTCCTGCCTAGGAACAAACCCTCTGCTGCTTCCCCCGCTCCATCCTGCTAAAAAAGGAATCGAGTTTGGGGATTGATGACCTGATCTACCCATGTGAAACACTTGGAAGCTGTAAGTGCTGTGCTGTGAGATCTGATATCCCTCCTCAGGTTGTGTGGGGAGCTCCTGGCTGCCTTCAGCAGGCACAGGGATGTGGTGCTGCTGCTCCTTGGCTGGTGACGCAGCATTTTAATTACACACCCAACAATTAAGTGCTGGCCAAGCCAGCAGGATAGAGAAGCTGAATCTGCAATATGCTCATGTGCAGAGTCAGAAATGATTAATGAAGACACTAGTAAGTTTTGGGGGTTGATTTGTTTTTCTGTTTGGTTCGTTAGTCAACATGGAGAGGAGCCTTAAAGCAAAACCCTTGTGGTCTCATCCTGGCTGAGGGCAGCTGCTTCTTAATTCTGCCTTTTTGCATAATAATTGGTAACAGACAGGGTTTGGTGCTTACCCTGGTACTTAAATGCTCAATGCCTCCTCCTTAATTGGATTTTGCCATCTTAATTCTGAGAAACTTTCACTTCTGCACTGCATAGTGCAGGTCTGGTGTTTGGCAAGACGGTCACTGCAGGCAAAAGAAATTTCTTTCTTGCCTCCCGTGAAATTCTCATCAGCTGTTTTTCCTGAGAGGAGTCATGAAGCCACTGTTCTTTCCCTTGCTTGAAGTCATTAAGGAAAAATTGACAAGCTGCCAGAATTAATGAACATTTAAATTCTCATCAGTGTAACGTGGTAATGCTCCAGTGGCAATGACTGAGCAATATGCTGCAAGGAAAGGAGGGTGGAAATTGCACCTCTGCTTTTTGGGGCTGTGTTTAGTTCTCCCAAGGTCAGGTGGTGACATGGGAAGATCTGTTTTCCAGCACTGCTGCTGTGGAGAAAAGCTGAGATCCCTTGTGCAATGTCATCCTTTGCTCCATGATCCACAACAGCAGAGAGGAGCACAGGGAGAGAAAACAGGGAAGACTGCACAGAAAATATCTAAGCTTAATTTAGGGCTTTTAGGGCCTAATAGAGGTGATGTCCCCTGGGTCAGGACAGAGGTTTGGCTCCAAGGGGTGGAGGGGGTGCAGCGTGGAATTGACACCTCATAGCCCAACTTCCAGCGTGTGATGCAACATCTGAGGAATAAAGAGCTGAAATCTGAGGTGGAAATGCTGCTCCAATGACAAAATGCTGTCCTTGACATGGACAATTTGCTCCTGTGTGCTGACAGCTCCCTTTCCCAGGCTGCAGCTCCTTTTTCTGCATTGTGCTTATGAAACCCTGGGGTTCAGTCTTGGGCAATAACAGAACCTCCTGGGGAGACTCTGAGCTTTTATGGTGCAGGTGTTTCAGATTCAGTTCCAACAGTTAAGGAAGATTAATTCTTATTCCTCAGCCAAGACAGGTAACTAATGATAGGAGGCTTTTTACCCCTGTCAGGAAGAGAAGTGTGTGTGTGGATGTTGTTTAAAACTGCCCCTGCAGAGCTGCAGAACCTGAGATGGAGCTGGGGGGCTCCTGACATCAATTACTGAACCTCAAATACAGGGAGGGAACTGCAAATATGGGGGCAGTTACTTTCTTAAACTATGAAAGCTGACCACAGGCACCCAGCCAATGTGCTCTTAGGATGTGTGGGAGGAGAGGGGAGGAATTTGTTGCCTGCAGGAGGCAGCTCCAGACAAAACCACTTGGAAAGCACTGCCAGAAAGAACAGAGCAGTGTTTTCACCTATGGGATCCTAAAGACCCTCAATATAGAGATTGCAGGAGGGATGAAAGAAAATCCCATGGGAATTTCCTGGGCTCTTGATGTTCCTCACATAAATTGGAACCTTGTAAATGTTTTTCAGGTCCTTTGCTGGGTTCAAGACTTAACATGGACTGAGTCTGGTGAGGGGCAGGAGGGATAAGGGGTCTCTGGAGCCCAAGTGTGTCATGACCAGTTCCTTGTGTTGGAAGATAAAAGTAATGTCTTGAGAACTTGCTTGACAACGTTTCTCCATGCTTCCATTTCTATCTAGATCATACACAACCTATTTTCCCTTTTTCTTTTCCCACCTGGCTGTGTCTGCCAGTCTGTAAGTCTCTTTTCCCTTTCTAACACATCCAATTCTTGAGATTTCCCAGTTTCTTTGCACTGTTTTTGCTCCATATTCGTTCCTTCTTGTCTTCTTTACATCTGCCCTTTAGTTCCTTTCTCAGTCTTTGCTTTCAAGTCCTCTCACAAGTTGTGAGATTTTCACCTATTGTGAAAAAATGCAGTTTGCCAACTTTTTTTTGCCATCCTGATGTCAACAGGGATGCACTTGGCTTTGAAATCGTTCCAGATCATGCAGTGAGCTTCAGGACTGCACCAAGTTTGCAAATAGTTTATTTATTGCAATGTTTAATGTTGTCTCCAGTGTTTATAATGAGACACAAGTATCCCCTTCAATTGGTGTCTCTGCCTCACCAGTGCTTAAAATTCACAGGGCACAGAGCTGACAGCTTGAAATATATAAAAATTGGATTCAGGGTTGTGAATAAAAATATAAAAATTGGGTTGTGTTTTTTCCTGAGAAAATGCTTGTTCTGAAGTAAATTATGGAAGAAAACTGTTGCTAAAAACCATTGTTATTTATTGTGCTCTTGGCTAGGAGGTGTTTGGAAGGGCAGCACCAGCCTCTCCAAGGTGCTCTTGGTGAGCCACTGGCAACTCTGAAGGGTTCAGTCACTGGGGAGAGGAAGGGACAGGCAGGATTTCCTGGGGCTGGGGTTCAGGCTGATGGCACTGAGGAAATGGTTTAAACCCTCAGAGCTGTGCTCTCCTTTGGTGAAACAGTGTGGGCAGCTGGCAGGTCACCCTCTGCAGCTCTGAAATGGCTCTGGAGCACTTAGAGGGAAGAGAAATACAAACCATTACCAGGAGGAGTTGTTTGGGGTTTCAGGATGCTGTTATCTCTAAATACAAATGGATTTGTGCTGCTGCCTCGTGGGTTGGATGTGTCTGGGGAATTTGCTTGAAGCTGCCATCCAGTGACTGTGATGGAGTTTCTCTTCACTCCAGCAGGCAGAGGGGTGCCCAGGTGACACCTTGTGCAGTGCCAAGCCGTGAGCAGTGTTCATGCTGAGCTTTGGGGGTATCTTTGCCTCCTCTGGCAGGAGGGCTCTGGGTGCTGGCCAAGCTCTCTGTGTCCAGCCTGGCAGCCCTGGATGGAGCTGTGTGGCACAGACTGGGCCCTTCTGCACTGGGCTCACACCATTTCCTGATTTCCACTTAGACCAGACAAGAGCAAGGATTTTTTTTTTGCAATTCCTGTCTTTTCTTTCTCTCCCCCTGATGCAGTCCCTGAAACTCTTGTTCCATTCCCAGGTGGTTGCTGGAGGTACTGAGCTGGCACCTAAGGGCTGTGCTTTCCTCTCCTCTAGCAAGACAGGTCTTGAGGAATATGTGCTGCTAAAAGATCCCATTCCTCATCCTGCTCATGCTCTGAAGTTCCAGCAAATTAAGCTGAGATGTGAAAGGAACTTGAAAAATGCTTGTTCCCTGGGTTTAAATGGAAGAATCAGGCTTGCTGTGCAGCATCTGCAGTCTGTCAGTGCCCAGTAAGAGCTGAGGAAGCAGGATTTCTGCAGCAGGGAGGTATCAAAATGATACAAAAGGGGCTCAATCTGCTTTGTGTCATGGAAAAAAACCCAAAAACAACACTCGAACCTCTGAATACTTGAAATGTCTTTCTTCCAGTTCCTCTTCTTCAAAGTAATCCCTTTTTACAGCAGGCCAGTCTGTCTTTTGACTTTGGAAAGGCAGAAAGTTGGCAGCTCTGAGGTTAATCCTTGTGGCCTTTGCAGTCTTCCCCCATCATGGGCAGCCTGAAGTGGCTGGGAGCATTTTGGAGGAGGGGGAACTGTTTGGTGCCCCGTGTTATGGCTTTTGTGTGGGTAGATAAATGTCTGTACCTCAGTGCAGTGCAGTGGGATTTTGCTTTGTGATATCCCTTTTTGAAGCTCAGAATGATGCATGGGGGAGCTTCAGAGCTTGTAATTGCTCCTGTAGGTGCTTAGAGAAGTGTCCTGTGCTGGGTGTCACGAGTGGAGCATCCATGGCCATGTGCAGACAAACCAGAGGGAAAGCTGAAGTCCAGAGTCAGGCTTCTGGATTCCCAGCATCTTTCAATACCTGGATTTGATTCCAGGGCAATATTCAGGAGGTGAAATAACAGAGAAGCAGCTAAAGTCTTTATTAAAGATAAAACTGCACCTTTGACTTGGTGTTTCACTTGTGCTGCTCTTTTGGAGAGGCCAGAGGAGTAAGGTAAGGAAGGTGAGCTCCTACTGGGAAAAGATGATGATAATGTATGTTCAGATATCTAATCTGAGTCTTATCCAGGTCAGCCCTGGAGTTAGGTTGTTTGAACAAACAGAAAACAACTCCTAAAAATAAATCAGTGAGTTCTGTTTGCTGTTGTTGGGCAAAGCTCCTGGGACGTGGCTGGGAGCTCCTCTGGGGGCCTGGGGCTCTGTGTTTGCAGATGGTTGGAAGAAGCTGCAGCCTGATTGCTCCTGAGAGGCTCTGCTTGGCTTTCTGCAGGGAGGAGCCATCCCAGCCATGCCCAGCACGTTCATTGTGGCTTTAACCACATTGTGTTTGTGCAGCAGTTCAGAACTCAGCCTGCACTGAGCTGGGGAAAGCAGAGCTCCCACATTCCCAGACCTGAGCAATGCCAATTGCTCAGAGAGCTGTGGAACACTTGGGGCATCACATGCCCACAAAAGCCATGTTCATATGGGTTGGCACCCACAGAATGCTTAATGATCTGATTTTTCCTTTTCCTGTCTGCAGCACCTCTGTAATTGCTCATCTGCCGTGGAGGGCGAAGGTTGTAACAGCTTCTGTTAAACCCTCCAAGCAGCAGGAGCTTGGGACTCATCGACTTCAGAGTTACTGCTTAAAAAAAACCCCTAAAATTAATTGCAGGTGGTTTAGTTGGACTCTCTTGTCCTGATCTCCAGTCTTTCCCACCAAGCTCATTTATTTACAGCAGTGGCTTGATAAACAGGTGAAATTAAACAAGGAGGAGATGGAGTTGTGGGCCAGCTCTTGTTGCTGGTTTTGCACCTTTTTTTATCAGCTGTAAAAGCATGTGCTGTGTTCCCTTCCCATGGAGCAGCTGTGAAGCCTTGTTGGCCAGTCCCTGTGCTTTCAGGAGTATGGTTCTTGCACTGCTGTGATTCTGGGGAATCTCTGTCCAGCCTCACCAGTGGGCAGTGAGCTTTCCTGTTAAGAAAATGTAAATTCTCAGTTATGTTCTCTAGATGTTGTGCTCAGAATGGGTTCTTCCAAGGCTTAATAAATAAGTCTCAGAGAGGTGGGGAAGGAGGATATATTTGTTTTCCAAAGAAATTATCTTCCTTTGCAGATGATAACTGAATTGTTCCTTGGCTCAGAGTAAGAGACAGGATTTTGTGACATCCCCAAGTGGGTGCAGTTTGTCATTCAGCCACTTCCCTGCTCCTGTGCCCCTCTCCAAGCATGCTGCTGCCAGCTGGGATCAGAAAACAAAAACCCTGGTGCATTTTATAATTTGCTTCGACTATTTTGTGCATTTTGTCCTCTCCAGTGCCTTCCTTCTGTATCCTTTCATACCCCAGGGCTTGGTAGCCCTGCTGGAAGGGCTGAACACATTTTGCTCATTTATTTCTGTGGCAGGCACAAATCTCTTTGTTTAAAGCTTGTTCTAAAGTTAGTGTATAAAGCAGAAACAAGATCAGGGCTATAAAAGGACATTGTGTTTGGATTTTCTTGCAGGAAGAGGATTTCACTGGGTTTGTGATGAATAAGAGATGCTTTTTCTGCCAGATGTGCCTGCCTGGTACAGGGTGTGACCTCTGCAGCAAGGCAAGGCCAAAGGGAAATGGCTCCTGAGCTCTGGCTTAAGGAGTTAAAGGGAATCTGAGGGCAAAGCTAAGTGGGAGGATGGAATCAGTTTGTTGTTAATGGAGGGGAAGACAAGAAAAATTCAGGTCTCTGGATCAATATGTGTGGGCTGTGGAAGGGAAAAAGCTTCCTCCAGGGCAGCTGCTGGGAGAGATCCTGCTGATTGTTGGATGTTAGAATGGGAACCCAGTAATGTGGGGTTATTCCCTCTATTTAGCTTAGAAATGGTGCTTAGTTGATGAGGCAATTAATTAATGTTGTCAAGACTGGAAAGTTCCTTGTAAGTGCTCACGTAGAACCATGGCTGCACAAGTGCAGGGGTCTGGTTTCTGTGCTCCTTTGGAGCTGGCAGAAAATCACTGCATTAATTCTGGCTGATTTATGATGCTGGGAAATTTTATGGTCAGGAAAGCTGGGAAATAATGTTATTGGGAAGATATAACTAGGATTAGATTTCAAAGCAATGTTTGGGTATATTGCTGCTACTGCAAAAACTCGAAGGTGCCAATTGGAGATATTCCAGTTGCAACTTGTATCAGATTTCATTTCTGAGCCAGTGACTGAACCTTTCAATGCCAAGATCAGCCACAGAACACACCAAAAAAGTGCTGCTGTTTATGTGAAGAAGAGGCTTTTCCTTATGTCACCTTTCCTGATGCTCCTCCATGTAGCTCTTCACATAAACAACATCCGATTTCCACTCACCCTCATACAAAGAACACTTCCCCAATGACTCCAAGAAGGGTCTAGAGCCACCACCATCCCTCAGTGGATGGTTCTGTAGCTGCACTCTGAGAGCTGCAGACTCAGTCACCAGCCCAGTTTTGGGATTGTGGTTCCCTGTATGGTGGATTTCAGGGTGTGCTGTCCAGTCCTGTGGGTTTGGAAGCTCAGGTACCTTCAGTTTATTTGTGTTGTGCTCAGAGCAGGGTTGGGGGAGTGGTTGCCAAGGCACCACTTTTTGCACAAAATGGACATGGTAAATAGAAATCCATAGAACTGCAGAATTTGTGAGTTGGAAAAGACCTTTAAGATCATGGAGTCCAACCATTCCCCCAGCACTGCCCAGGCCAGCACTAACCCCTGTCCCCAAGTGCCACATCCATGTGGCCTTTAAACCCCTCCAGAGCTGGAGGCTCCACCACTGCCCTGAGCAGCCTGGGAAGGGCTGGACAACCCTTCCAGGGAAAAGCTGGTTTTATGGCTTTGCTGCTTCAGGAGTGTCTTCATTCAGGTTTTTTGGGCTCTGATGGAGCTTAATAAAGTCCCCTTGACAATTTCTCTATTTTTCTGCCTCCTGTGCCAGGTAACTCCATCAGGAAGGAGGGACAGAAGCTGTGTCCCACTCTGGGGAGGCTTTGGTGGGGGACGCAGCAGAGCTGTGCAGCAGCCATGGCCTTAACTCTTCTTTAGCCAAAGGAAGCAGCATCTCTTCAGAGCATTCAGGGAGATCTTCATGCTGCTGAGTCAGACAGGAGGAGAGATGGGGACTGGTGAGGCTGAATGCCTGGGCTCTTTGAATCCAAGTTCCTTTTTGAAGCTGACATGGATTTTGGAGCAGCCTTGCCTGGCTGCCCCCTTAGCCATGGTCTGAAAAGTGAGTGTCCCCTCAGGCTGCTCCCAGGCTGTTCTTTCAGACACAGGCAGCATCCTGCTGGTGTGTTCAAAGTGGCTTGTGGGGGAAATATTGATGCACAAAAACTGGTTTTGTATTGGTTGTGTTTCTTTCAGCCCCTGCCTTCCTGCTGGATCTGGGATGTCCTGCTGCATTCACTGCCTTCTCCTGAGCCTCATTAATCCAGCTCTGGCTGCACGTGCAGGGCTGGCACATGCTCAGCTCCCAGGGGAATTCTCCTTTTATCAGTTCTGCTCTGGCCTTCGTGCATTGCAGTCACATGGCAGCAGCACTTCCCCAGGGGATGAAAGCAAGGGCTCATTTCAGCAGCAGGAATTTTCCTGCAAGACCTTCTTGGCAGAAGGGCTGAGCTCTGTGTGTGTGCTGGGCTGAGGTATTTAGGGAAGCAGGTCTCCAACCCTATAACTCCTCTCCATGCTTTGTGATCATTTCTTTCCCAGAATCACAGAATCTCCTGAGCTGGAGGGACCCACCAGGATCCCCCAGGGCAGCCCCTGTCCCTGCCCAGACCCCCCAACAATCCCAGCCTGTCCATCCCTGGCAGCGCTGTCCAAACGCTCCTGGAGCTCTGGCAGCCTCGGGGCCGTGCCCATTCCCTGGGGAGCCTGGGCAGTGCCCAGCACCCTCTGGGGGAAGAACCTTGCCCTGAGCTCCAGCCTGAGCCTGCCCTGGCCCAGCTCCAGCCCTTCCCTGGCTCCTATCCCTCCCTGGGGATGCAGAGCAGGGATCAGAGCTGTTCCTGTTCCTCCCCTCACAAGGAGCCTCTGCCTGCAGGGAGGGCTCCCCTCAGTCTCTTGTCCAGACCAAGTGACCTCTTTGTGGCCATGAGTGGTAAGGAAGGAATGGGGTTGGAGTTCAGCCAGCACAGCTTCTGGAGGCTCATTCAGCACAGGGATTGTGGTTTGGTGAGTGCAGGAAGCAGCACCTGGGGCAGCTGGTGGCCAGAGCAGCCCCTGCTTTGTGTAGCTCAGGTCAGGCTGAGGCAGTGGCAGGGCTGGGAACAGAGCCTGGCTCTGCCTTCCAGCTCCTCCTCCAGCTGGGTGATGCTCTCCTGCAAAGGGCATTAATGAATCAGCCCTAGGCATGAATACAATGGAAAAGAATTTCTGTTCAGATCCTGATTGCATCTCCTGGGCAAATCTTTGGGTTCTGATAGAAATGATTTGAAAGTCACATTGTAGGTCATTATCCCCAGGCCCCTTGTCCCTGTCCTGGGACGGTGCTAGTCCTGGCAGGGGAGATGCTCCATTCAGGCAGCTCTAGGGTGGGGGAAGCTGCATGTGCAGCTCCAGGGACACTCTGTGTGTGCCTCGGGTGCTCCTTCCCCCCATAGAACAGCTCTCCTCTGCAGTGAGTGACATTCAGCTCTGTGTCACCAGGAGCTTTTCCCTGTCCCCATGTTGTCACTGCTGTGCAGGTACAGCACTGGCACAAGCCATCTCCCTTTGTTCTCCTCTTGCCCAACACTCGTATTTCCACATTTCTCTAAACCAGGACATGTCCCCTGTGAAATTGGCTCTGGTATTACAAGAAGTGCACAATCCTTGGGTTTTTCTTCTGCACTAGGCACTATCTCTGGCTGTTAACATGGATCTTGCTCCTGGCTTCAGTTTGTTTTCCTCTCAGTTTGCAGGTGCCCAGTGGAGCTCTGTGGCAGTCCAGGGATGCTGTCAGAGGGGATGTGAGTGCCTGGCAGGGAGCCTGAGCCAGCACACGCTTCCCTTGGCAGCCTGCCCGTGTTTGTGGAACTGGGAAGTGCCCAGGAGAGGAAAAAATTGCAAAGAGTTGTAGAGAAGTCCCATGTAGTAGCATGGCTGGGGCAGTGATGGCCTAAAGCTGTAGGGAGAAGGGGAAAAAAAAAATTCCCCATTTCTGTCTTTCAGGAGGTCAGGTGGTACCTGGAGAAAAGGGAGGGCTCAGGAACATTTGTCTTTTTCCAGGATTTAGTTTGCAAGTTCCAGGAATGCTCCTGCTCAGGGTGTTGGAGCTGGAACAATCAGCTTTGTGGTTGTGTATAAATGAAATATAATTTAGTTAGGCAGCTTATAGGAGGTCCTTTTACAAGCAAGAAAAAGATTTTGATTCCCATCTTGCTTTGGGATCAGTGAATCTGTTGGAGATCTGTGGCCATCACATTAGTGGGGTATTGGCAGGGACTCTGTGGATGCACAAGGAGGGGATGACTTGCTAATAAAAGTAATAATGAGCTTTTGTTCTTCATGCAAAGGCATCATGCAGTAAAGTAAGAACAAATCCAGAGTGCTCACATCAAATCCCTTGTATTTATGGATGTGTGAATCAGGAGAAACAGTTAAAGGGAGGGAATCCAGTCTGGAGCTACTCATGGCTTGTTTAAAATTGTCCTCCAAGCAGGAAATGCTTTAAGGTACTTCATGTGCTCTAAGCAAGGCACCTGATGTGGGCTGTCTGCAGAGAGCAGGAGGTGCAGGGAAAGGTCTGCTCCTTGCTGCAATATCGGGGCTGAGGCAGTGGGAAGTGCCAGGCATGAGCAGCAGAGTACAAAAATAGCTGCACTCTAAAAGCCTAAAAACAATGGGCAGGATAAAAGTATAATTCCTTTAACTCCAGGCATCTTGTGGGAAGAAGCAGTAGAAGAAGAGGGGAAGGGGAATTTGGAGAGGAAAGTGAAATGAGCCATTTTCTGCTCCTGGAGTGCAGCAGCACAGATCTGTCATTGAAGTCATTTACACCCAGTATAACCAGGAACCTGTCCCAAAGCATTTCAGCAGCTGGAGGGGATTTATTTGGATGGAAAGAATGTGTTCAGCATAGCTTGGCCAAATGACACCTACGGTGGACTTGGCAGCTGTTAGCAAGTATTTATAGGATGTAAACAGCAAGGGGAAGGAGGATGGAAATAGAGCAAACTGTGGGGGACAGAAAATGGGATGAAAATGGGAAAAGGAAGATTTTTTTTTTTTTACTGCTTTATGGCCTAGACTGTAAAGCATCCATCCAGGTGGGATGAACTAATCAAAAATGCTTCTTATTCACTGGACAAAGCATTTGAAAGCAGAGGCTGTAGCTTTGGATTGCTTGGAAGGGCAATTCACCTCCACTGCAGTGTTCTGTGGTTCTGCAATGGTTCTATGGGATGGGCAGGGGTCCCTCTCCCACTAGGGGATAAAAGATCAGATAGGATCAGATCAAATGTTCCACCTCTGCTCTCTCATTTCTGATGGTGGGGAGCAGCAACTGCTTCAGAAATGAGTGTTTGCAGCAATTAGCAGCTTCTGAGCCTCCTGAAAGGCAGCTTGCACCTCCCATTTTCATGTTTAGGAGCCACTGACAGCCTGGTACCTTTGATTCATCCTTTCCACATTTAAATCCATTTGTGGTTTGACCTCTCCAGCATGTGGTAACAGTGGCTTCCCCAGTTTGTGCTCTACGTACACCTGTCTGCAAATTCTTTCCTTTCCATTAAAATCTCTGCGTGGTGATATCATTGCTGACCCTGCATGGTTCCCATCAGTCAGGATCTTCCCCACTCAGTGATTTGAGTTTACTTTCTCCTCATGTGAAGTCCATCCCATTTTCTGGTCATCTTTTGTGCTTCTCTCTGTCGTTTTTTAGTTCTGTTGCTTTTTTGGGTGAGAAGTCTGAGCTTGCTCATGGTTTTCCAAACACTGGCCCATGCTGGATGTGTGTTCTTATGTTTTATTCTGATTTCTTTGACTTGCCACTTGAAGTTGCACTGAGCCTTAGGTTAATATTTTTCAGGGAATATCCCCAGGGGTTCCCAAATCCATGTGAGCAGAGCTGGATAAGAACTGGTGGCTGCAGGGGCGTTGCTGCTTTTGTTTTCCTCTTGTCCCATCAGCACTGAGGTTCATCTCTTGTTTAGCACCTGACTCCATTGTTGCTCAGAATTCCTTCTGCACTTGAAATCAAGGAATGTGTTTACTCTCCTGAAGGAATTTGTGAATCCTCAAAAGTTGCCTCCTCATCTTGCCCTGTCCTGGTTTTGTGTGCAGACTCAACCTCTGCCCTCTCATCACTGTTTGTCTCTGCTGGCTTTTGTTTCCATCTTCAAACTCATTATTAATCCATGTGGTGCCCCCTTCCCAATACCCCAGGCTGGCTCACTTTCTGTGGAGAATCTCTGGGAAGGAAACTCCTGGGCAGGGCTCTGAACTCCTGCCTTTCCTGGGAGCTTTGGGGGGACCCCAGTAAATCCACGCTGACGTTCCCCTCGCCCTTCCACCAGCTCAGCTCTTGGCTGCTTTCATCTCCCTGCCTTTCCCACTGATCCAGGCTGCGTGGTTGTGTTCTCTGGGATGCTCTGGGAGTCTCTGGGAGGATTCCTGCATTCATAATGTTTGTTCCTGGCACTGGGCTTGTTTAGCAAGAGATTGGCAGCTCAGCTGGCACGGGCTCGGCTTCCTTCCACGGCGCCATTCATCCCCAGCCTTTGCACTCCTCCAATGACTCTTTGGCTGACAGTGGCTTTATTTTTTTTCCTTTTCCCTCCCTCCCTGGGCACAGGGGCTGCTCCCAGGTGGGCATTATCCGGGCACTGATCGAGGCTGGCATTCCTGTGGACATGATCGGGGGCACCTCCATCGGCGCCTTCATGAGCGCCCTGTACGCCGAGGAGCGCAGCTACAACCAGATGAGGATCAAAGCTCGCCAGTGGGCCATGGTAAGCACTGGGAAGGCTGGATTCCTCTTGGGAATGTTTGATTCATCCTTGGGAATGCTGGATTCCTCTTGGGAAGGCTGGATTCCTCTTGGGAATGTTTGATTCATCCTTGGGAATGTTTGATTCATCCTTGGGAATGTTTGATTCATCCTTGGGAATGCTGAATTGCCTCTCATGGCAGTGTTGAATTCCCTCTCGTGGGAATGCTCTATTCCTCCTTGGGAATGCTGGATTCCGTCTCATGAGAATGTTGAATTCCCTCCCACTGGAATGCTGAATTCCCTCCATGGGAATGCTGGATTCCTCCTTGGGAATGCTGGATTTCCTTCATGGGAATATTGAATTCCCTCCATGGGAAGGCTGGATTCCTCCTTGGGAATGCTGGGTTCCTCCTTGGGAATGCTGGATTCCCTCCTTTGGGAATGCTGGATTTATTCCTTGGGAATGTTGGATTCCTTCCATGGGAATGCTGGATTCCCTTCCATGACAATGTTGAATTCCCTTTCATGGGAATGTTTGATTCCTCGTTGGGAATGCTGGATTCCCTCCATGGGAATGCTGAATTCCTCCTTGGAAATGCTGAATTCCCTCCCACTGGAATGCTGGATTCCCTCCCTTGGGAATGCTGGATTCCCTCCATGGGAATGCTGGATTCCTCCTTGGGAATGCTGGATTCCCTCCATGGGAATGCTGAATTCTGTCCCACTGGAATGCTGAATTCCACACCTTGCTCAGGTGGAGGCACAGCAGGGCACAAGCAGGAAGGTGCAGCCTCCTGAAATTCAGTGTCTGTGCCACAGAACGAGCCCTGCCTGGCAGTGATGGATCCCCTGGAAAAGCTGCTCCATGTCCAGGCAGTCAGGAGGCAGAGCTGCCTGCCTTAGCTCTGCTCAGATCCTGGTCACACTGTCAAGGCACTGTGATGTTGTTTCAGTGTGCTCACCTGTGGTTTCCTTTGTTTTAGCTTCTCTTTTATGTGCTGAGAACTGTTTCCTTTCCAGCTCTCAACAGATGTGTTTCTCTTTTGTGTAATTCTCTCTCTTTCTCACATGCTGTCATGTGTCAGTGGAACTGAATGGCAGAGGTAATCCTTCTCTAAATAACTCCCAAATGTGTCACTCCTCCTCCTGCCTGTGCACTCCACAGCACTGGGACTCTGGGTCAGGAGAAATTCCTAACTTTCAATATTTAGTACAAACCAAAACTTACTTTCGAGGTTAACCCAAGTTTTGGGAAGGTTGTTTTAAACAGTGACTTCAGTGGGTGAGTTTATTTATCATGGAATCAAAGCTTGGTTTGGGTTGGAAGGGACCTTAGAGATTTCTCATCCCACCCCTGCCATGGGCAGGGACACCTTCCACTACCCCAGGGTGCTCCAGGCCCCATCCAGCCTGGCCTTGGTTTTATTTATTGATGAAAACTGTCCCAGGTGACACTGGCTCAGACTGACTGAAGGTGAGGTTATTTCTGAAGTTTGGTGATAGCAAGTTTCTGTTCTTCCTATCAAACCCACATTTTCCTGTCGATTTTCTTACTGAAAATGAAGCGACACAGGGAATTTTATAAATGAGATGAAGAGTCTTAGGCCTTGGGTTTCAGGGGAAATTGGACTCTGTCATTGGCATATGGGCACTGTCTGTGTCCCCCAGGGATCTTCCAATCTGCCATGGCTTTGCAACAAAAACCATCTCTGGGAAGCTGGATTGTGTGAGGCACTGGAATCCAGACTGAGTCCCTGGGATGTTTGTGCTGTCCTGGTGGGCAGAGCACTGTGGCACAGATTCTCCTCCCCATCACTGCTTGCCAGAAAAATATGGATTTTATTATTTTATTTTATTTAAGAACTGCCTGTGCCTGGCTGGCTTTGGGAAGCACCCAAAACATAAACTGTTTATGATCCAGAGCAGTTTGCTGGAATCACAAACCTGGAGGAGGCTCAAGATTAAAGACATAAAACCAACTGCACTGAGTTGTGTCAGACGTCCCTTTAACCTTGCTGTCTCTTTGCCACCTTGTGCCTCCAGGGCAGCATCTGGGTTGGTGCTGCTGCCTCCCTGCAGTGCTTTCCCAGCACTCTGGGGCTCTCTGCCCTCTCTCCCAGCTCTTGGTTAGGCTACAGCCATGGAATTTTCCTCTGTGCATTTGTCCAGAGGATTCTGCTCTTGTTTGTCAGGTCTCCCCTGTGCAGGGCATGAGGCAGAGCTGGAGATGTTTCCTGGGCCTCTCAGGACTCTGTTCCCACTCTGGAGCTGCCAGAGCTGAGCTCACAGTCACTTTCTTCAGGAATAGGTAGAGGAAGTGAAGGCATTTAATCTGATGATTAACTTTTGAGCACAAATTGCAAAAGCTCAGAGAATGTTTCACAAGGTCAAAGGCAATTTTTGGCCTGGGGCTGTTTCAGCTGTTGGTGCCTTGAAACCTGCACAGAAGTAATGGGAGAAGTGACTGACCTCTGTTAGAACAAACATTCCATCTTATTAATGAGGAATGGATTTTCATTAGTGTTCTTGCAGGTCCATGTCCCACCCAGAAACTGTCTAAGGATTTGAGGAGGACAAAAGCAAAGCCTGTTCTATGTGAGGCTCCAGTGTCCAGGAGAATGGCTGCAAGCTGAAGAGAGCCATGAAATCCCCTCTCCAAAATCACAATGTGCAGAGAGTTTGGGGGATTAGAAATCTTTTCTATTCTGAGGTGTTGACTCTTGTGTGGTGTTAATACTGAGCAGGGAGAGGGGAAAGGAGCCCCAGTGTGTGGGAAACAGCCAGGAGGTGTGCTGGGGATTCTTGGAAGATCTGCTTGGAGGGACTGAGCGTGAGAGAGCTGAAATATCCCCCAGATAACCCCAAATTCTCATGTCCCAAGTGGGAGCTTGGTGGCTGTGCAGGAGATGTCCCAGAAGCAGCCAGGCAGAAAGGCTGGAGCATCCCCTGCTCCAGGACCTGCTACTCCTGCTCCTCTGGAGCTGTGAGCTTGGAAATGTCTTCACTGGGATGGATTAGTTCACTCTGAGCTTTTCTCATCTATCTTCTTAATCCATCAGACTGAATGCTGTTTGTCCTGTATTTCTTTCTCTTTTTGGTATTTTTAGAAATTGGCATCTCTCCTGCTGTACACTTGGTGTTGGGAGAAGGGATATTTTTAATGGGATGTGTTTTCTGCACCTAATGAAGCAGTTTAGAAATAAATGACTCTTGTCAAAATACAGGGGGAAATATGAAAATTCCCAGTCAGATTAGTTACTATTTATTATCTCTGTGTGTCTTCTGTACCACTATTTATCCAGCAGAGCCAACAAGCCAAAGCTTCAATGTTTGCAGATTGTTGTTTTTTTTAATTGGAGGATTAATATCTCAAAGCAGAAATATTTCACAAAGAATATTCTTTGAAAGGAGTACAGTTATAGTGTGTAGGGCTAAACCACTGCTCCTGGTGGCAGTGAGGGCTGGCTGGGTGGGACACTGCCATCATTTGCTGCCTGTCACTGTCTGGTGGCACTGACACCTCGAATAAATGTGGGGGTTCTGTCTCTGACCCTGCTCTATTTGTACATTGGGAGATCCTGTGCTTGAATGAGCTGATCTGGCCAGAAATCAATTAGTCCTGTTTGTTCCTTTCACTGTCATGCCAATTCTCATCCAGCCCTAAGGTATATTTTTATTTTATTGATTTAACATTTTTTTTCTGTATTAATTCCTTTCCTTGTTTCATTGAAACCTCATAGGTGAATGCTAAGAAGGCACTGCATGATCTTTTGGGTAGTTTAAAAAATACTGGATTTGTTTGAAATTTTTGTTGTTGCATAAGTTTTCCCATAACCTTGGGTTTTTTTTGTAGTCAGGAACATTGAAAAATCCGGGGATTATACTGGTTTTTCACACCAGTGTGCCACAATGCTGCATCAAAGAATAAAAGAGCCAGAGATGAAAATTCCTCTTGCCCATCATCATGTGTCTTTGCTCTTGTCCTTCTGCTCTGTGAGCAGAACCTTGTCCCTTCCTTGCTGAAGTTTTTTATACCTTAGGGTCACTTAAAAAAATTATTTTAGGATTGAAGGTCTTTTTTAAAAAGAAAGCTCATCTTGCAGCAGAGCTGTAGAAACAAAAGTTCTCCATGAGAAGTTAATGAAGAGTTGGGAAGAAATTCCTCCCTGGGAGGGTGGGCAGGGCTGGCACAGGGTGCCCAGAGCAGCTGTGGCTGCCCCTGGATCCCTGGCAGTGCCCAAGGCCAGGCTGGACACTGGGACAGTGGGAGGTGTCCCTGCCATGGCAGGGGTGGAATGAGATGAGTTTTAAGCTCCTTCCAACCCAAACAATTCCATGATTCCATGACCTGAAAGCACTGGCAGAGCTGGCTCAGGGCTGGGCTTCCCATCCTGGTGATGGCAGGGAATGAAAGTCTTGGAGCTGCTCCCAGAGCTCCTGGTAGGAAGTGGAGCAGGAGGAAGAAGGCTCCGTGTGCCTCTGCACAGGCTGATCTTTAACTGAATTTATCTGGGGAATAGGAGGTGGTTGCAGCTATTCCTGGAAGGCCGAGGGAGGCTCTTGGCCATCAGCTTCAGCTAAAGGGCATCTTCCAGCTCTGAGAAATGAGAATATTAAGAAATAACTGTTAATTAGTAATATTTTGTCCATGGGCTAGCTCACTGTCAGGATCAGGAGAAATGTGGAGGGCTCAGCATTATAAATATCATTTGCAACAAGGGAAGCCCGATGGCTGATGCTGAGTGGGAGAGATTTTTCTTCAGTATTAAATAAAGGGCTCTTTGTAGATGCCTCTTCCCCTGATTTAATCATTCTGAAGAGACCTGATTCCTATTTTAGGTGCAGCACTAATTCCATCTCCCTCTGAAGCTGTGGGTAGCAGTCTATAGTTAGGTTGGCACAGTGTCCTCAGCACATCAAGCCCAGAGTGAGGATGTGAATGAAGCTGATGCTTCATCGTTGGGTTTGTGCTCAGCCTTTTACATTCTCCCACATTTCCTGCTCCCATCCTTGTTCTTAATGATCTTTTTTTATCCTGGCACTCGTGTTCTCTGGCCACATCCCTGGTAGGAATTGGAAAGCAGCTGGACATGGCAATGCAGGCTGATCCTGCTGCTCCTTCAGTCACTGCCAAAGTGAAGCCAAGGCCAGATGTTGCTCACAGCTGCTTTAACAGCTGGCAGGTTTGAGGCTGTTCCATGTGTCTGCCTGGGAAGGATGCCCTGATCTCTGAGAAGTTGTTTGTTAAATTACAGAGAACATGTAGAGAGAGAAAATATTTCATCTCATGGAAATATTTCATCCAGTGAAACTCTATTTAATTTTAAAGGAATTCTTTGGGTTTGATGGTTTTCTTTTACATTTTGACTATGGTGTAATATATTAAACATTGAATTTTGTTAATATTTATTAGGATTCGACAGCAATAGCCTGGTTATGGACAAATACTATGGCCATAATGCCATAAAGTTTAGAGATTTTCAACATTTTCTCTTGTGGGTCAGTACATAGGTGTAATAATGCTGTTGAAATGGAGAAAAAAGGAATCTATGAAAGCTGAATTGCAGGATTTGTGTGTTAGAAGGGTTGGTATGCAGGGACCCTGTAGTGCTTTAGGAAACCTGATGTGGTTTGGTTTCCCTTGCTGGTGCTGAGAGTTTGTAGCAGTTAAATTCTGCATCCATAACATGTCCCAGTCACTGACTTTGGAAATGACAAATAATGGGCCCTGCTCCATAGAAAGTGTTTAAAGCTCTATAACATGTGCTTGACTGAACCCTGTTGGAGTCCCAGAGAATCCCAGACATGATTTTCTGAGTGCTTCCACTGAGGCAGAGAAAAGCTTTAAGTCTGGGAGAAAAATGAGCTGTGATCCCCAAATGAGAAGAGATGGATGAAGCAATTCCTCTGCCACGGATTTATGGTTTCCTTCCCACACCACTGAAGCACACAGATGCTGTGGGGAGGATAGTGAAGAGGAAGACAACTCAGAATATCTTTTTTTAATTTAAAAAATGCAAAGGATGGAGCTGCCCCATCCGTGGCCTTGTGCAAAGGCTGAGGCTCAGCTGCTCTGAGGCTCTTCTGGGGCACAGTGCTCCTTCCTGCAGAGCTTTATTGCAGGGCTTGCTTCTGCTTTGGGCTTTGCTAAATGTAAATTTACCACACAAGGAGCTCCTGGTTGTAGATTTTGCAGTTGTATTTCTGTCCCCTCAACACTTTGTGCACTTGTGTTGCTTCCAGCATGTCAGCTCTGAACTCTGGAATGTGATGTCTCTGGAACTGCAGCCCTCATGAACACATTCCTATGGATTCTGGCCTGTATTTACCTTTGAAATGCTTTTTTTTTCTTTTTAGGTGATGAACTCGGTGTTTAAGACTATTCTAGACTTGACATACCCAATAACCTCCATGTTTTCTGGAGCAGCTTTTAACAACAGCATCAACAACATCTTCAAAGATAAGCAGATAGAGGTAGGTTGTTTATTCACCTTTTGGATAGGAAATTATGTCCCTGTGTTCTGTTGGAGCAGAAATAGCTTTTCTCCGTGCTAACATGGAAATCTGGAGCTGTTGAGTGACTGAAAACGTGGTGAAACTGTGAATGTGGTGGTCCATGACTGTAGGAAGGAGCCTGTTCTTTGTGGTGCATTTAGAAAACACAAACTGTAGATGATTTGTAGCTATTTCAGTTTGACAAAGGGATCTCATTGTGTGAGTGAAGAAGTGAAAATTGTGACATTGAAGAAGAGCAGCTGAGACTCCATCATTATTTTTGTGCAAATCAGGTCTCAGAGATCCTCAGGGCACACCAGAGAAGGCCTTGAATTGGTTTGTGATGGGTTTGGCTTTTTGAATATTAGTTTTGAGGCTGGTGTGTGTTTTTCTGAGCAGCCTACTGAAAACTGCAATAATGGCAGAGTCCTTTGTGTCCTGGTTTGCACTTGGTGACCTTTGGGTGTTGTGTGGTCCACCTGAGCCAGGAATCCACCTCTCCCCTGTCCCTCAGCAGCAGCAGATTGTAAAGCACATTATCAGCGTTTGTCTTCCCACATTACCCAGCTCAGAGAGTGTTTGGGTAGCCTTGGAATTTCACCTGATTTGCAATTGTAACCAAATTATTCCTGTGTTTGCATCCTTGTGATGAAAGATCATGTAGCAAATTAACACTGTATATACTTTAAATATATTTGGTAAAAATAATCCAAAACATTCCCTACCTAAATGCAAGTATGAAAGCAAGTGATTAATCATCATGTGGCTTAAAATAGCAGTTTGCTGTGCAGAGGGGATGGTGCTGGAGACAAGAGGGTTTTCGAGAATCCTGGAATCATCAGGGTTGGAAAAGGCCTCAGATCCCTGAGTGCAACAATTCCCCCAGCACTGGCAAGGCCAGCACTGACCCCTGTCCCCAGGTGCCACATCCACACAGCTTTGGAGCCCTTCCAGGGATGGGGACCCAGCATTTCCCTGGACAGCTGTTCCAATGCCTCACCACCCTTTCCATGAAGAAATTTTTTCCTGCTGTCCAACCTAAACCTCCCCTGGTGCAGCTTGAGGCTGTTTCTGTCTATCCCTGCTTTGGATTCCAGCAGTTCATTGTAATTCCTTTTTAAGATGCAGCAGATTCCTTCCTTAGGGATTTCAGCAGCTGTAGTTGCATATTCTGGTCTTCCCTTGCAGCCACAGGAAGGTTTTGTGCAGGAGGAATCCAGTCCTGAGGCATCCAGCAGCATCTTCTCTGTGTGCTGAGAACCCCTCAGTCCCTGCCCAGGGTTTCCTCCTGTGGGAAGAATTCCCTCAGATAAAGAAGGAAAAATGTTGTGTAGCTCAGCCAGGAAAGAGGGAGTCACTCCTTCATTGCAATTCCCACTCCCAGTGTGGGGTGTAATGGGGTGTTTGCACCACTGAATTAGTGGCTTGTCTGAAGTTTCTTCTGTCTTCACTCAGAGCCAGGATTAAAAAACATAATGATGAATTTTCTTGTATTTAGGCTTGGTTGTTTATTAAATCTTATCTAAAGTACAGAAAGTTCAGCAACACTTCCAACTGCTAGCTAGAAGTGAGCAAAATGGAGCTGAATCAAGCTAGTTACAAGGTCTCTTAAACAGTCCAATAGAGAATTAACACCTATATTATTTATACTTTTGACCCAATAACCAAACTCCTGTGACCCTCAGTGCAGCACTAACTGTGCAACCAGAAACTACTGCCTGAAACCATGGAGAAGGAGGAGGAAGACAGAAAAGAGACACCACCCAAAATCCTCCATCTTGTCCCATACCTATTACTATATTATAAAAACCTCAAATTTAAAACCCTTCACCAAGTGAAATCACACACTTCTATTTAACTACACACCCGTGATTTTAACTCCATCACTCAAATTTGGAGCCTTCTCCAAGGCCTTAGGTCAAAAGCAGTGTTCTCCAGGGCGTCAGTGCCAGAAAGCACAGAAAACTCAAAAAACCCCAGATTTCTGGGATCCAGGAGTGGGGTAACCAGTCCTGGAACTGGGAGCTGCCCCAGGGTAAAGGGAGACTGAGAAAAGAGCTGAGGCAGGAACCTTGAAAAAGTGTTTTCTCAAAGCATTTAGAGCATCCCAACTGCAAACATCCATCTTTTCTCCCTGGGTTTAGCTGGGTAGCAATGATTTCTACCTGGCAATTCCTATCAGTAAAAATAAATTACAGCTTTACAAGCAGAGGTTTTGCTTGGGTTGTGCTTGGCCATAGCTGCTCCTTCCTGGGAGGATCTGCAGTGACCCCAGGAAAACATCCTGCCCAAGGGGCTGATCCTCGTGATTCTAGAAAAGTTTAAAATTTCGGAGCTCTGGGCCAGATCCTCCTTTTGGTGAGTGTGTGGCTGTGAGGTGACACCCCTGGGCTTCCCACAGCAGTGTCACCCCTCTCCCTCAGGGGAGGCAGGAGCAGGAGCTTACGTTGAGCTGTTATTTCTGACACTGAAAGGGAGGTTTCCATTTTCTCTCAGATTTGCTCTCTGCCAACCCTTGTAACGTGGGTGTCTCTGATTGCCAGCAGTGCTGCTCGTGTGGGGGCCCTGGTGACAAAAACCCTGTCACTGCTTCCAGCCACAGGCACTTCCCAAGCTGGGATCATCCACGTGAGACCCTCAGGGAGCACATCCAAACCCTGCATGGGGCCCCTGGACACACACACCCAGGCCAGGGGGCTTGAAGGAAATTTCTCAAGAAATAGAGCAATTTTCCTCTCCAATTGCCCATCCTTCTGTGAGAATATCAGCCTTTAAAATTTTTATTCTCCATTCCAGAATTCTTATCCCCATGCCAGAATGCCTTTGTAAATCATCTCAGCTGGGAGTTCAGGTGTGAGGAATCTGACATGACTTTTATTAAGTCCTGTTTCAGACTTGAATGATGCTCTGTTCCAAACTCAGTGGAACAATCCCTGAGCAGTGAGATTTTATTGCAGCGTGGGAGGGCTCAGGTTAGTTTGCTTTGTGCAGGTGTTTGCAGGAACATGAAAGGAGATGTCAGAGAGGCTTCTCTTCCCATTCCCCAATATCTGCTTAATATGTGGTTGATGCACTGAGAACTGCAGTCCCCAGAATATCTTCAGCATAGATAGGCACTCTTAATTCTCTTTATTCATCCACTTTCCTCTGGCATTTACATTGGGGTTGTGATATTGGTGCAGTGCCTGGGAGCTTTGCAGAGCTGCTGAAGAGATTAAACTCACCAGAAAAACCCCTGCTTCCTGGCAGTGCAGAATTTCAGATTGAACAGCACAGAAATCACACCAGGAGTTACAGCCTGATCAGTGAGGGAGGACTTCCAGCTCCAGTGGTCTGGAGTCCAAACCTTTGTTTGGTTTGAGTTGAAGGCCCATTAAAGCTGTGCAGACACCATGTCCAGTGAACAAAGGCTGCCTGGGAGAGCAGGATTTCCTCTTCAGCCTTGATTCAAGTTTTCTGAGTGACAGAGCAGCATCAGCTGTTCCCTGGGCACAAGGTCAGTTTACTCAGACAAGTCCTCCTGCTTCCCCTTGGCAGCTACCATTTCACCAGGCACCATGGAAACTTTCCAAAACTGTCCTCTGTCCTCTCCCACTTGGGAGGTCACCTTCCCCTTGGCTTTTTCCAGCTGGTGGAGGTGAGACACAGCTGAAACCAGAGGGAGAACTTTCCCTGCCAGGAGCAGGGCTGAGTGGTTTGGTCTGGCCCCATGGAATAAACTCTCAAAGCTCTTGGCTTAGCCATTCTTTTTGTGTCTCACCCTCCTTCTGTTCCACTCCCCCCACTGTTGTGTTACCCTGCAGGATCTCAGGTAACCTCTGGAATCTTCTTGGAGATCTCCCTTGCAGGGTCCTTTGTTCCTGTAGCCAGTGCTCCAGAGTTTGGTGTTGTCCTCTTTGATTGCAGAAAATGTTGGGTCTGCATTTCCTGCTGAAGTGATGACCCCTGGCTCCATCAGCAGGAGCTACAGATGGACCAGTGTTGAGTCCAGAGGCCATGGATCATGTTCTTCATGTCCTCCAGCACTGAACAGCCTCGGGATCCCCTGGGATGGGAGTGACCATCAGACTCCCACCCTTCACCTGAAATTAAAATAAAGACACCCTGCAGAAGGTGACTCTGGTTTGTGTGAGGAGCTCTCTGCTGCCTCTGCACACTCTGCTGGAACAAGGGGTTGTTGCTGATGTAAAAAGGAAATGAGGATTTTTGTCTGCCTTGGTTCTGAACAAATTGTTTGCACGAGACAAATTTAGGAACTTAAATGCAGGACTGAGGGTTTTTCCTCCATCCGTTCAGGTGTGTGTCTGTAGCTCTGTCTGATGAGGTCCAGAGATTGTTGCTCTGCTGTGTGTCAGGCACAGGGTGTGCTCAAGTGCAAGGTCACAGATTTAGTAAAACTGGGACTCCTCTGTTGCAGGATCTGTGGATTCCTTACTTCACCATCACCACTGACATCACTGCCTCGGCCATGAGGGTGCACAGGGATGGTGAGTGTGGCATGGCCTCTCCAGGCCATGGGAGACTTCAGGGTCACCCCTTATTCTTGAAATCTGTCTCACCTTTGAAATTTGTCTTTACTTTTGTTTCTCCCTTCTCTGTTACTTGCTGAGCACCAAACTGTGGTTGTACACAGATAACAAGGGACAGGGCTGCTGGGGAGGAATTAAATGAGATGCTGCATTCACTGTTGGAGGAGAAAATTGGTCCATTGGCACCTTTCTGTATCCTTAAAGCATCCTTGAAGTGAAGTGCAGGTATTTTAGCCATAAATCAGACTTAAAGCAGCTGAAACCTTTGACAATTCAAATTCCCCCAAATGAAAGTGTCTTTCCCCAGAGCAGACTGTGCCTGAAGCAGGGGCTGAGTTAGGTTCTCATTTGTGGTCACTCCTTCCTGGTTCTCACTGAGTGAAGAGGGGAGGAGGATCTGAGGTGCCTGGGATGTGTCCCTGCCTTTGCCTTTTGTCACTTTGGGGTAACAGGGCAGTGACTCAGCCTGCAGGGGAGGCCTCCAGGTGCCCCAGATATTCCTGGGGGGAGCTGCAGCCTTTGCTGCCACGTCTCTGATGTTTGTCCTTGGGGCTGGCACAGGTCACACTCTCCATTCCTGTCATTCCAGGGAGGGGGTTATGGAGCTGCTGAAGGATTCTGGGCTTTGATCAGAGCAGCTAAAACAAGCAGAAAAAGGATTAACCCTTCTCAGAGGTTTTGTATTCCCATTGCACAGCAGGTTAAGCCAGTTGAGGTCAGGAAACTCACTCCAGCCAGCTGCTTGTCCCCATGGAAGTTTAATGGAAGGATAGGAATCAGCTGGAGAATGGTTATGGTTGTCTCCAGTGAATGGAGATAAATTAAGTTCCCAGCTGCTGCCATTTCCCATCTTGGCCTGGTCTGTGAGGTGTAACACACGTCAGCAGTTTCCTCGGGTGGAAGTTCCACTAAAACTATTAATAATAACCCCCAAATGTGTCAGTATTAACCTGTGCTAACAGCAGGAGTGCCGGGGTTGTAATTAGAAACAGAGCTGTTATCTGTTTTTAAAAGAAAACACCAAAAAAAAAAAATCAATTCCCGGGGAATTTGCTGGGAAGAGTTGTTGTTAGAAGCACCAAGCAGTTAATTACTGAGCAGTGAGTTAACACTGCAAGGCTCACTTACTCCTGGTACTTTAAAGAATCACTTCTCTGACAAGCCTCCTGGCCTGTGGAAATGCAGTGTCTTCCCAATTTGGTTGATGCAAATGTTAAGAGAAAAATCAGTGTGTAAGAGCCTTAAAGCAGAATGTTTTACAGGAGGCACGGCCAGTCAATTTCTACTTGACTAAACTTTGTTTCTCGCAGCTTAAAGGATTATAACTGTTCTTAAAGCACCGACAGAAATGGCCCAAGAGAAGATAATGATCCCCACCAGGCATTTGCAGTGGTTTCACAAAAGAAAATGTTTGCTTGTTGCAGAGGAGGGAAAATGGAATTTTTGTGGCTTCTACAGCTTGTATTTTTCAGGTCCTCCTAAAAGTCAGGGGTTTTTGAATCTCTGTAGAACGCAGTGACTTCAGCTGCACTTGTTCTGTCAATCCCTCTGTCCTTGGGAGGAACATTTTCCTTTCTTCCTCAGCCCCAGCTCCACAAAGCCCTGGTGCTCCCTGCAGCAGGAATATGCTGAGATCTCACAGAATGCAGTATGAACATGAGAAATGGGATAAAAACGCTGGGTTCTGGGACTACTGCCTGATATCTGCATAGTCCTTGTTTTATCCTAGCCAGGATTATGATATAGAAAATAATAAACTGTTTTAATAACTTGCTCACAGTGTTCTGAGGAAAGCCTCTATCTCTTGATTATCTTAATGAGTGCAGCAGGCTCCCCACTGCGTGGCAGTAATTAATGCTGGGTGATTAATGCTCCCTCCCTGCAGGCTCCCTGTGGAGGTATGTCCGTGCCAGCATGTCCCTCTCGGGGTACATGCCTCCCCTGTGTGACCCCAAGGATGGCCATCTCCTCATGGATGGGGGCTACATCAACAACCTGCCAGGTAAGAGCACAGCTCGTGGGGGAGGAAATTCCCAGAACTGCCCATCAAACAGCCTGCAAGCCTTGGCCTCTTGTTTTTTCCATAAAATACAGAGAAATCACAGAGGCACCCTTAACCTCATGCTGGTTACCTGGAGTCCTTGCTCTCAGTTTCCTGGGTGTTCCCTTTATTTTGGTTTTATTAACACTTTTTTAATGAAGTATTTCCTGATAGCCAAATTCTGAATATACAACTCCCAGCTAAGTCAGAATTATTTTAGTGCTTGCTGAAGGGAGGAGAAGAGGAATCAAACTACAGACTTACAATCTAGCTTGGAGCTTCTGTTCCATCAGTTAATTAAGAAATCATTTTGAGGGAGCAGCAGCATTTGCTGCTCAGGCTGGTGTCACCTGGAGCACGTGGCAGTGGGGGAGTCATGGGGCCGTGGAAGGAGGGATGTGGGGTGTGGGAGGAGGTGTGAACCCCCAGCAGGGTGCAGGGCTGTGAACTGGCCGTGTTTGGGGCGTGTTTTGTGCCAGGTTGCACTGCAGTCACGAGGGTGGGTGGCTCAGGGGATGGTGAGGCAGCAGAGCCCTGCAGGGTCACTGCAGTTTGTGACTGTGCTCAGGTGAAGAGGGAGGAACCTCAGGCAGAGACTTCCCACATGAGCAGCCAGAGTCATTTACATCTTCCTGGCACACCCTGACTTCATTTTTCCATCAGGGCTGTGTTTACCTAAAACCCAGAAACAGCACAAAATAGATCCCCCAAATCTGGCATTCTGTGGCTGTAAGCAAGAATTGTGAATGGCAAACCAAAGCACCTCTTGCACGTCTCCACAGCTGGAGAGGGCAGAGAGCAGGCCCAGGTGACACTGGGTGGGAAACACAATAGACTAAAGGAGCCCAGGAATATAAATCCAAGTTACAGAACTGATTTAAAGCTGTGTCTAAATTAAGCCTCGAAATTGGCTCTTCAGAGCTGTGGTTTTTCCTACGCAAAACTATTCTGGAAACTGCAACTATCTTGGACTCTGGGGGTGTGAAAGAAATAGAAATTCATTCTGTGAGGTTCATGTCCTTCTCTTCCCTCCCTTGGCGCTTCCCTAAATCCTCACCCGTATCCAGAGAGTGCAGCTCGTCCTTTTGCTGACCTTCAAGTAGGAAGTGTTGCCTCATTTCTCTCCCACTTTCAGATGGGAATCTTTCTCTTGGATGCCAGAGCTGTTCTCAGGCTGCCATCCAGCCTTTCCTCGCTGGCAGGTCCCTGTCCTGCTCCTCCCATTGTCACCTTCTCCCTGCAGCACTGGCACTGCTGCCTCCTCTCTAAGGCACGGTCACTTGTTCTCTCTGCAGGTCCTCCAGGTCTTTTTTTAGAATTAATGTGGGTTTGATGTGCTCTATGCCGTTATACCCAACGTGGTGTCAGTGTCCTGGTGCTCTGTCCCCTGTCCCCTGCTGCCTCACGGGGCTTCTGGAGCAAAACATCCCCTGGCTGTGGTGTCGTGCAGCAGTGGGGGCTCACCCTGGGTCACTCAGGGCTTGGTTGGTGCAGGATTTGGGGTCCCTCCCTCCCTTATGGAGCCTCCCTGAGCAGGAACGGTCTGGGCAGAGCTGCTGCAGAGTTCCTATGGAATCCCAGAATTGTTTAGGCTGAAGATCCCTCTAAGACTGAGGCCAACCATTCCCCAGCACTGTCCCATGTCCCTGAGTGCCACATCCCCCTGGCTTTGGGATCCCTGCAGGGATGGGCACTCGTGGTCGCTGCTGCTCGCTGGTGGCAGGTGCAGCCTCAGGCCCCACAGCCGCACCTGGAGCAGCAGCAGGGAGGGCAGGGGGGCTCTGACAGCTCGTGTCCCCCAGCTGACGTGGCCAGGTCCATGGGGGCCAAGGTGGTGATCGCCATCGACGTGGGCAGCCGCGACGAGACCGACCTCACCAACTACGGCGACTGCCTGTCGGGATGGTGGCTGCTCTGGAAGAGGTGGAACCCCCTGGCTGAGAAAGTCAAGGTACTGGGGGCCAGACTGCAATGGCAGCTGCTTTTCCAGAGCAGTGGGGACAGTGGGAGAAGGGGGAAGATTCCCTCTGGTACTCAGGGAGCAAGGCTGTGCCAGATTTGATGTTTTGCTGGATTTGAGTTCTTGTTCAGAGAACAGGGCAGTGCCCTCACACCACAGGGAAGGCAGTGATGTGGGAATGGCCTGGCAGAATTCTTAGAGCAAGGAAACCTTTCCTTGGAGCTGCACACGTTCTGATAAAGTCAGAATTTATTAATTTTATCCATAAAAGTAGTAAATCTGTTCAGTTCACTTTCTGTCCTGTACGTGTCTGAACTGCTGATTTAGGGAGATCTTAGCACTTGGCAGTCATAAAGTAAAACTGATAAACATGGGTCTGCAGAGCATAATTTTATTATTATTGTTTTCCTTTTGTTGAATGTGGGCAGGCCAACCCTGTTTCTTATTCTGCATTTCCTAAATTGCCTGGCTCTGCAGCTGTCTCCCAAGTGAATATTGATTTTAATTCTTTCCTCCCAGTTGCATTCCACAGTTGGAATTGGTCTCAGTAGTACCCAGTGAAATATTCCAACTGCCTGAATGGCAATAGGCAGCCATGGAAACATGGAATTCCTTCTGAACACCACAAAACACTTTTTTTTTTTTTTACTGATAGTGATGAAACACTGGCCAAACAGAGGGTTGGTAGAATTTCCATCTGTGAAGATGGTTAAAACTCAGATGGACATGGTCTTGGACAAGCTGCCCCAGCTGACCCTGGGCAGGAGGGATGGACTGGATGATCTCAAGGGATCCCTGTCCACCTCATCCATTCTGCAAAATCTCTGCCCTGGCACTGGACAGGTCAGAGAATCAGGGAATCACAGACTGGCTTGGGTTGGAAGGGACCTTTAAGCTCATTCAGTTCCACCCCAAGGCTCCAAGCCCTGTCCAGGCTGGCCTTGCAGGGATGGGGCATCACTGATTTCTGCCTTGAAGGATCACTGTGCCCCTCACCTCTGCACAGATCTTTAAGTTATACATATTTATTTATTTATTTCACTATATCCTGGGATGAAAGTCTTGGTTCCAGCTTGTTGGAAGGCAGTTCCCTTTGTGGTGCTGATCATGGACACTGATCCCTGCCTGCCCACACTGGGACACAGCTGGAGGTGCTGCTGTGCAAGGGCGTCACCAGGTTCCTGTGTGCCAGCTCATGTGAACACACAGAGCATGTTCTGAAATCCACTTTGAGGAACTGTCTTGGTTTGAAAGACAGGTGTCTGCTAAGGAAGGCAGTTGCCTCTCTTGAAATGGAAAATGTAAACCCCCTCTCTCCAAAATATTATAATTTTGAAATTAAGGAGCTCTCAGGCAAAGATATGGGAATAGGAATAACAGTTCTTTACTAGGAAAATTAAAATAGAAATACAATATTACAAAGCACAACCCCCCCAAAAAGCAAACCCAGAGCACTGCCAGAGTCAGAACACAACCTGACCCCCCGTCAGTCAGTCAGGGCTTGGTGCAGTCCCATTCCATGGTGGCTGCATCCTCCTGCAGTGACAGATGTGGTTCTGCTGGAGCAGGGCTTCTGCACAAGGTGCAGTTTTCCTCCAAAGCTCCAGGGATGATGTGCAAGGCTCTGGTTTTCCTCTGGGATCCAGTGGGAAAAGGCTGCTCTGCTGTTCCAAATCTCACCTTTGATCTGGGTAGGAAATGCTCGGCTCCTGCCCTGGCTGGAGCATCTCCCCATGGGATGATGGAATTTGATCAGCCCTGCCCTGGGACTGCATGGCCATGGACAGGAGAGATCTCCTGGAGGGAGGATGGGCTGTGGGGAAGATAAAGAACACTGCAACAGCTGGGTGAACAGCTGGAACATGAACAGAGGAGATCTCCCCCAGAGATCAGGATCACTGCCATCCCTGCTTTAACAGATGGGGACAGAATCCAGACTTCTGATAGAATCCATGCCTTTGGTCACATCCTGCATTGCACCCCATTATCCACCCCTTATTCTATCACCATCTACATCATGCCCAAATCTCTTTAAACTCTCCAGCGAAACCTTACACACCGTTCTCACTTAAGATGAGGTTATTGCAGGCCAGGCCAGGGGCTGACTCTGTGCCTGGTGTGCTGGGCAGGTGCTGAACATGGCAGAGATCCAGACCCGCCTGGCCTACGTGTGCTGCGTGCGGCAGCTGGAGATGGTGAAGAGCAGCGACTACTGCGAGTACATCCGGCCGCCCATCGACCGCTACGGCACGCTGGACTTCGGCAAGTTCGATGAGATCTGTGTGAGTGCCCCCCGGGCTGGGCAACACGGGCATTGCTGGAGACAGTAAATGTGCCTCGCTGGAACCTCCAAATGTGGTTACTGTGCTAGAGAGAGGTTGTAAGAACGGTAATGGACATGGGATTTTTTAGGGGAAAAGGCCAATTTTAGTGAAGGGACAGTTTGTATTTAAAGCGTATTACGTGGAGCTAAGGATAGTAATTTATTGAATAATTGGGAAAAACATTTATGAGATTGTACTTTAGGATGTGTTTTACACGAAAAACACTAGGTGTTAATTTTTATTATGAATTTTATTTTGTTTTTTACTATATTATTATCTTGGGAGACTTTCTCCCTAACTGAAGCTATCGTTGGTTTATTAGTTTGGGAATGGACTTGAGAGGTAGGAGAAGTTCAGGCTTGATAAAAAATTTTAAGCTGTAATTTCCTAGCTCTTTAAATGTGTGTGTGTCCACAAGGATTTGACAGAAAGATCTCACAGATATGTATGTATAACAGAAAGATCTTTGAATGTAGAATCTGAAGAAGGAACAGAAATGATAGCAAGTTTTGATATAGAAGAAAAGAATTGCTGAGCCAGTCTTACTGCATAACTAAGAAGCCAAAGAGTAAAATGAGTTGGAAGGGGTTTTTATGACTCAGAGCAAAGGATAAATCCACCTCATCAAAAGATGTTTTTACCAAACGAAAAGATTTTCACAGGCAAACAGAAATGCCATGTTGCAAGCAGAAAGAAAGATCTCAAAATCTTCCACGGTAAGAAAACTGAGAAACAACTTCTAGCTTAAACTGTAACATGCTAACTTTTTGTAATTGGAAGAAGTAATATGAATATGGTAACGTTAGTAGTTATGGTAGGCTATAGGTAATAGTAAAGGTATTGATTGGTTGTTATGTCTTTAAATGCAATGAAAAGTATCTAATGCATTGTAACCAGAACTAAAGTTACCTTCAGACAAACCCACAGCTGATGCTGAAAAGGCTGTGGGCTTGGCTCTTGTCACCCATGACCCGTGAATTGCTGTATCATTTAAATACAATAAACAGCATTTTAAAGAGCCTCCTAAAGCCCCCCATCCCTCATTTTGGCTCTTACACCCGGGCCCCCCCAGCTCTGTGCTCACAGCTCTGTGCTGCTAATTAGTGCTGGAGCCGCTGCAGAGTGAGAGGAGCAGGCTGGCACAGAGTGAATAATTGACACTCAATAATGCTGTGGAATGATATCCCGGCCGGGAGATTGGATTAGCAGCAGGAATTGAGTTAGTAATCTTGATTCTATAATGACCTGTGAAGGGCTCGGTTGCCTGGCTCTGTTTGGTGGCAGTTCGGGCTCGGTGACAGCTCGTGGGTGTCTGAGCTGCTCTGGGCACTTGGGGTTTGGTGGGATGGGGTTTGTCCTCACTTTCCCCTCCTCCTGGAGCTTGTTGTAGCATGAAAGGTTTGCAGAAATCTGTCAGGGAGGCTTTGAGTCCTGGAAATGGAGGGAAACGTGAAAATAACTGGTTCTGCTGACGTTTGAACACTTCAATGAATAAAACATCATCCACAATTCCTCTGCACCCCTCAGAGGGTCAGGGAATGGCAGCAGTGTCAGGAGAAGCAGTGCTGCCTGGCCTCACATCACTGCCACTGGGTTGAGTTTGTGTCAGAGCCCAGCATGGGCAGAGCTGGCTCCAGGTGTGCAGGGAATTGTTCTGGTGACATCACCCAGTGTTCACAGCACAAATGGCCCTGCCCAGGAAGGATAACAAAAACAATTCTGGCTGTGTCTCCTGTCAAGAAAGTGATTTTACTGTCTCCTTCCATTCTTTGCCTGTTTTAGCCATGCAGGCATCTTCCCTCTCCAGATATTCCTGCAGAGCTTTGCTGCTCTCCCAGGCTGGAAAGCCACCACTCCTTGAATTCACCTCCATTACACTTCAATGAGAAGCTGGGATGCTCCTTAGCCTGCAGACTGGTCTCTCTGGTCCTGGCTTAACAAACACTGACCAACTCCAGGAACACAGTTTAGCCCTGCAGGTTCTCATCTGAGGGACTCCTCAGGACACCCAGTGGTTTGGCATTTCCCCAGTGTAAATATTTTCTCTGGGATATTTGGTGCCTCTTGGTTTCTGGGCAAACACTGCTGTGTGCCTGTGGATCTAGGACCTTGCTGATAAATAATTCTGTGTTCTTTGCCAGCTGGAGAGCCCTGGTTGATTTGGAAACCTTGACAGACAGGTGTGGCAGTTCATCACAGGAACAGATCGTGAGATGTCACATCCCTGCTCTGCTCTAATGTGGTGCTGTTAAAGAGATGTAAAGGCACCAGGCAAATTTTGTCAGTGCAATAAAAGCTGAGAGAAGGGCAGTTCCTCAGAAGTGTCGCTGTCTGTGAGCAGGTTCTTGGCACGAGACCCTGCAGGGATGGAGGGGCAGCACCTCCTGGATCCTCATTCCCTGCAGCACAGCTCAGTAACCTCTGTGCACAAGGAAGCTTTAAACTGTGCTGACCTCAAAGGGAAGGACAGTCCAGGCATTCCTTTATCCTTAGGGGCTGGGAAGTAGAGGGGGGGATTTCATTTCAGCTGTGTGCCCGGATTTTACAGGAAATAGAAACGGCACCAGCATTTTCCAAGGAGCTGAAATCTCTTCCTGTCAAGCCCCAGAGCAGTGGTGGCTGTGGGTCAGTGCCTGAAATGCAGCTTCTCGTGGTTATTTTGGGTCAGCCTGACCCTGCCAGTAGCAGAACTGTCAGCTCCTTTTTCTCCTCTTAATCACCCCCACCCTGGGCTGGGATAGATTGTGAGAAGGGAATTCCAGCCCCAGTGTCTCCCCTGCTCTGAGCCCTCATCCAAAAACTAGAGGAGAGACAACAGCAGAGGTTTAGTGCTGCTGCCAGAGCCAGGGCTGGATATGGGAACCAGGGCTCTCAAAACCTGTTGCTCTGTCCTTCCCGTTTGATTTTTCAACATCATTTCTACTGTGTTCTGAGAAAAGGAGTAAAACTTTGAGCAATGGGTCTGTTTTTTCCAGTTGTTTCCATGCTAATGGCAGTTATTAATTTTTTTTTCTCCTGACTCCTTTTTTTTTCCAGGAAGTGGGATACCAGCATGGGAAAACTGTATTTAATGTGTGGTGCAGGAGTGGAGTCCTTGACAAGATGCTGAAGGACCGGCAAGAGACCTGCAAATCCAAAACTGATGTAAGTGCTCAGGGAAATGCTCTGTGCTGCTGGAGTGCTCAGGGCCGGGTCAGGGGACAGTGGCTGCCCTGAGGTTGGTTCACAGCTCAGGGCTCTGGATTTCTTGGCAGGGAAGTTCCAGTTGGTTTTAAGAAACAGTTACCAGCTCTTTTAGGAATTTACATAATATAAGGGCTCACTGTCCTTCCTCTCTTTTGAATCCCTCTGATTTGAGACTCAAGTGCTACAAAGGCTTCATGTTCTACCCAGTAATTCTTATCTTGTAGAGAGAGGGAAATGAGCAGTAATTTTCTTAGGGATGGCCAGAATGAATCATAACTGTCATGAGCCTTGCAGAGGGAAGTCAAGTGAGGTGAGAGATGACACTGAGGATTTGCAGCTCTCCAGGGGTGGGTGGCAGAGCACTTTGGCTTGGAGATAGGGAGAGGATGGATGGCAGGATGGACAGTGGCCCAGGGATCAGGGGAGGGGTGGATGATTCCACATCTGAGCCAGGTGCCCTCAGTGTCAGCAGAGGCTGTGAGTCACTGAGGGGTGGAAATGGCTCTGCTGGGAGGAGCTCAGCTCCAGAGGGACTTCCCAGCATCAGATGGATCTGCCCACGCTGCCTGGCAGGGCCAGAGTGGCTCTGGAAAAGGAGCACACAGGGACTGAGCTGTGGAGGAAACCAGCTGGAGATCTGGAGATCCATGAGCCTCAGGAGCCCCCAGACTCCTCAGCCTGGGATTTCTCCCTGGGAGCACACCTGGATGAGGAGGTGCTTCAGTGTGACTGCAAAATGGGTCCTCAATCCACCTCTGGCACCTCCTGATCAGACAGCAGGGGCTGGGGTTCAGGTTTTGTGTTAAAAGTCATAAGAAGTCAAGGCAGGGAAAATTGTGTGTCTCAGAATTGGTTGTGTCCTACTTCAGCCTTGCTTTTATCACCAGCCAGTAAAAAGCCTCAAACATTTTCTCTGCTGTAACAGACACTTCTTCTAAAGAAGACTGCTTTTTAAACTGCCCTTTTTGCAGGCTACAGTAATGGAAGGGAGTATTTCACTTAAATCATGCTATCACAGCAGCATGATGGACATTAATCACACCTCCCCTGGGTTCTGTGGCACTTCAGTGCCCTGGAGAGCAAATCTGTCACCTCCTCACTGCAGACACGGCCTGGCCCTGCACTCACTTGATAATGAAGCACCAAGTGCTGATTGCTGAGGTGCCACAGCATGGAAATAACAGGGCTGGGAGAGTGGCTCACCGAGCCTGCTGGGTTATGGAGCAGGAACCACAGGCTCTGTGCATCCCTGGTGCTCCCCAGGACCTGCAGGGACATCTGCTCATCCTCCTAAAGCTCTGGGGCCCAAGATTTTTGCATCTGACTTCTGTTGCAGGAGATTTATTTCTATGAAGTTACAACTGTTGCAGCTCCCACTGGGGTATTTTTCTTGCTTTCCTTAGTCCATTAGACTCACTTAAGTCCTTTAGCTGTGTTATCTTCCAGGCAGAGCAGCTGGTATTTTTAACTTGCCTTTCATTAGTAAAGGTTTTGATGCTTTATATGTTTTAGTTCTTCATCTATTTCTGGAGTGTTCAACATCTGAGAGCCGAGTGCCATTTCTTATCGTCTCGTTTCCATTTTATGAGCATTGCAATTTTATTTAAAAATCCAGATATTTAATCATTTAGATGCTTCTCCTTTGCTTTGATCATTTAGTTCCTGTTTATCTTGTCTCCAAAATGCAAATACTGAAGACACAAACAACAGGAACCTTACATAAACTTTACTTTGAGCAGCCCTTACTCCTCCCCAGTATGGAATGCTGCAGCACCATTAATTGGATGTACTTGGGGAAGTTTTGTCTACTGAGGTGTTATTCATAGTCAAAGCTAAATATAATCCAGCAGACTACAATAGTAACTGTCTTTCTCCTCTAATTTATTTCATAAAGATTGTGCCAAAGAAAAAACTTTTCTCCTTGGAAAAAAAAAAATCAGAGAAGTTTGAGAGTAGGTTTCAGGTGGATTTGAGACACTTCTTTGCATCGTGTTATCTGATGGGAGGGTGATTTTGTCCTTAAAAGTAGTGAGAGGAAGCCCTTAAACATTAAACTCCTGTGGAAGTGTGGGGAGATCCCTGGATTCCCACAAGGGGTTTTGCAGTTCTGGTGCCGAGGCTTTGGGTGCAGCTGCCCCCCCAGGAGCCCTCAGACAGGCTGGCCTGGGGTCACATGTTCCTGAGGAATTCATTCCCATCCATCCTCACCACAGGAGCTGCTCCTGGTTTTCCTGGGGCACTCTTTGGTGCTGGGCAGGATTTTATTCTGTTCATGCAGAGCCCTGGACTGTGATCCCACCCAAAGCCTGTCCTTGCTGCCTGCCCCCAGGGACAGCCTGGCACTGTCTGCCCCACTGCAGCCACCTCGTCCTCGTGGCTTTTGGACATGGCTGTGTCTGTGTGGTGGCCAGAGGGTGCACCCTGACTTATGTGGCACAGACTGCAGCTGTCAAGGAGCTTTTCTTCCCTGTCCTGGGAAAGAGCTTTGTGCAAATGGGAACGTTCAGGTTGGATGTTCAAAGTGAGCCTGGGCTGACTCATCCTTTCCAGCAGTTCCTGAACAGTCACGATGAGCTTCCCAACTTCTTTATATTTTAAGGTGTGTGTCCTGAGCTACTGCTGTTCATTTCATACAGGTTCCTTTTCATTCCCTCCAGGCTTTTCTCTGCTCCCGTTGCTTGTCCTGGATCTGTTCTGTGCTGTGGCTGTTCTAAATTACATCAAAATCAGCTGCAGATGAAAGGTCAACTGAGAGCATTTTGCTGCAGCAGCAATGGGCTGCTGCTGTGACCCCACAGGGGCTGGGTGATTCACAGGGTCGGTGTTTTTGCCAGAAGAGCAAAGGATTGTTCATAAAACCCCGTGTTAGGAAGCTGTCCTGGCTGGGTGTTGGGGAAGACAACTATCACAGCAGTTCCTGGCAGTCCAGTTCCCTCTGCCAGCTCTCCCCCATCCCTTTCCTCTAGGCTGGGGGTGTTACTGTGTTCATTAAACTCACTGAGTTTAAAAAAAAGCTGAGAAGTGTTCAGGTGTCCACCTGGTTACTTTGTGCCCAGCCCCAAGAGGGAGGTGGGGCTGCAGGAAGCCCGAGAGGGCTCCTAAATGCCAAAGTTGGGTTTTCTTGGGGGAGAGACTGGAGCAAGAACTTCTCAAAATAGAGAACAGTTAGCCCACTGCTTGGGTGAGACAGAGTGAAAATAGCAAGGGCTCATTGGAGAGAGGACTTGCAGTGGGAGATGTCTCTGCAGGCTCTTGCAGCACCTCCAGCTCTGGGGTTTGTAGGGGTCACCCCAGTGCCCACCTGTCCCTGCAGCCTCTGTGGCATCACTCCAGCTGAGGGATGGCCACGTGTGTGTCCCACCTGGTCACCTTGTCCCAAGGGAAAGCAGAAGCTCCCTGGGGGCTGCACCCGGCCCAGCCAGTCCCTCTTACAAAGGGACATTGATGGAGAAGAACATGGAGTGAGCTCTGTCCGTGCCAGGGCCCTGTGCTTGTCTCTGGGGTCTTTTCCATAGTTTGCTAATTTTTAATAAAGCTTCTTGTTGTGTGGGTGGAGTAAGAGCCATTAAGAGCATGTCCCACTGTTGGGAATCCCATCTCTGCCACCAGAGCTGCCTCAGGAGAGCAGTTCTGAGGATTTCTCACTGATGACTAATGGCTTTTGAGGGGGCAGCTGTGGAGAATTTGTGCATCTGGAGCCTTGTCTGTTCAATATCGTTTTTATACCGTGTGGACTCGTTTGGATTTTCCGTGTGTATTTGCTGACAAGCCCTCACCTTGTCCCTGTGTTACAGAACGTGACCTGTCCCAGCACGTCCTTCACAGACCTGGCAGAGATCGTGTCCCGCATCGAGCCCGTCAAGGCCCCGCTGGCAGATGGTGAGGAGGGCCGGGGAGGGAGGGGACATCCCTGCTGGGCACTGCCAGCCTGGGGACATCCCTGCTGGGCACTGCCAGCCTTGGGGACAGCTCCTGCTGGGCACTGCCAGCCTGGGGACATCCCTGCTGGGCACTGCCAGCCTTGGGGACAGCTCCTGCTGGGCACTACCAGCCTGGGGACATCCTTGCTGGGCACTGCCAGCCTTGGGGACAGCTCCTGCTGGGCACTGCCACCCTGGGGACATCCCTGCTGGGCACTGCCAGCCTGGGGACATCCCTGCTGGGCACTGCCAGCCTGGGGACATTCCCTGCTGGGCACTGCCACCCTGGGGACATCCCTGCTGGGCACTGCCACCCTGGGGACAGCTCCTGCTGGGCACTGCCACCCTGGGGACATCCCTGCTGGGCACTGCCACCCTGGGGACAGCTCCTGCTGGGCACTGCCAGCCTGGGGACATTCCCTGCTGGGCACTGCCAGCCTGGGGACATTCCCTGCTGGGCACTGCCACCCTGGGGACATCCCTGCTGGGCACTGCCAGCCCTGGGGACATCCCTGCTGGGCACTGCCAGCCTGGGGACATTCCCTGCTGGGCACTGCCAGCCTGGGGACATCCCTGCTGGGCACTGCCAGCCTGGGGACAGCTCCTGCTGGGCACTGCCAGCCTTGGGGACATCCCTGCTGGGCACTGCCAGCCTTGGGGACATTCCCTGCTGGGCACTGCCAGCCTGGGGACATCCCTGCTGGGCACTGCCACCCTTGGGGACATTCCCTGCTGGGCACTGCCACCCTGGGGACATCCCTGCTGGGTACTGCCAGCCTTGGGGACATCCCTGCTGGGCACTGCCAGCCTTGGGGACAGCTCCTGCTGGGCACTGCCACCCTGGGGACATCCCTGCTGGGCACTGCCAGCCTTGGGGACAGCTCCTGCTGGGCACTGCCACCCTGGGGACATCCCTGCTGGGTACTGCCAGCCTTGGGGACAGCTCCTGCTGGGCACTGCCACCCTGGGGACATCCCTGCTGGGCACTGCCAGCCTTGGGGACATCCCTGCTGGGTACTGCCAGCCTTGAGGACAGCTCCTGCTGGGCACTGCCACCCTGGGGACATCCCTGCTGGGCACTGCCAGCCTGGGGACAGCTCCTGCTGGGCACTGCCACCCTGGGGACATCCCTGCTGGGCACTGCCTGCCTTGGGGACAGCTCCTGCTGGGCACTGCCCCCCTGGGGACATCCCTGCTGGGTACTGCCAGCCTTGGGGACATCCCTGCTGGGCACTGCCAGCCTTGGGGACAGCTCCTGCTGGGCACTGCCACCCTGGGGACATCCCTGCTGGGCACTGCCAGCCTTGGGGACAGCTCCTGCTGGGCACTGCCACCCTGGGGACATCCCTGCTGGGTACTGCCAGCCTTGAGGACAGCTCCTGCTGGGCACTGCCACCCTGGGGACAGCTCCTGCTGGGCACTGCCAGCCTTGGGGACTGCTCCTGCTGGGCACTGCCACCCTGGGGACATTCTCTGCTGGGCACTGCCAGCCTTGAGAGCCATCCACTGCTCCCCTCAGACCCCGTATGTCCCCTCCTGCCACCTCCTCTGGGACAGGGGGGTCAGTTGGGATGATCCCACTGCTGTCAGCCCCTTACTGGTGAGCTCCAGGGTGGGAATAATCCCTGCTCCAGTCTCCTCTGAGGGAAATAACACAAATGGAGCTCAGCTTCCCTCCCCTCGGGCTGTCCCGTGCCCTCTGCTGGCTCCATGTTGGGCCGGGGGAGGCTGAGTTAAAGCCCTGCCCCAGGGATGTTTTCCCTGCTGTCTGAGTAGGATCAGGAGTGACTCACTAGCTCCACTGCTTTCTGTGTGCTCCTGTTGTGGGAGCAGCAGTGAACACGAGGAGCAGGTCCCAGCTCCTGCATGGTGACACAAAGGTGCTCTGTGCCCCGTGATGGCCCTGCCCTGCAGAGCAGCTCCCCGTTTATGGAGCTCCCAGATCCAAAAGGATCAGAGCCTTCAGACCTGAAACCCCCGAGTGTGGCACCAGGCCTGGAGCTCTTTCTAAACAGTCACTTCCCCTCCTCCTGATTCTTGTTCCTGCAGAGGGAAAGCTAAAGTTAGCAGTGCTCCCATCTGTGACTGTTTGTAGAGATGTCCCTGTGGTAATTTGAAATGCTAATTACAATCATATGCCTTATGAAGAAAATATTAATCAAATGTGGTTGAAGCAGCCATTGTGGATAAGAGTGAAGAGTTCATGCTATGTGGTTATTTAAGGCTCAGGCACTGAGACTTGCTGAGATGTAACCAGAGCACTGGGACAGATCCTCCTCCTTTCTGTAGCTCCTGATGATTCCCCTTCAGGCTGCTGCTCTCTGCTGAGGCTGTGGATGGGAGTGTGGCACATGGACCTGGCACCTTCTGGGCAGGGCAGGGGCAGGGCAGGGGCTGCTGGCAATGGGAGGGGATGAGCAGGGGCCACACGTTCCTCAAGGATGCTGAAATGCCTTGGCTGTAGGGCCTGGAGGAGGGGGGGTCGGGGTGGCAGCAGAGTCGTGTGTGGGCACTGAGCTCTGAAGGATCTCTGGTGCTCCTGCCGTGGGTGGCTCCAGAACCCTGCCCGTGTTTGGGTGGCAGTGACAGCAGTGACATTCCTTGGTGTCCCCTGTGCGTGAGACTTTGGCTGAAGGTCTGTGGGGAGGTGAGCCCAGGGGGAGGGAGGGTGGCTCCTCCCTGCAGTGTCAGTGTCACTCAGGTGGCTCCTCCAGGCTGCTGAGCCCTGGCATTGCTCTGCTCTGGGGGTGAAGGGGAGGGGACAGGGAGCTGCTTGGTGGCCTGGCTGTGACCCTGCACTGTCACCTTTGTTCTGGAAATCCCTTCCTGAGGGAGGGCTTGGATCACAGAGACTGAGGAAGGCTCTGCCTGTTCTGACAGGACACTGCAGGTCTCAGGCTGGCTGAGGAAATTCTGTCAATAATTTTGTCCTAAAGAAAGCAAAGGGAAAGGCTCAGGGTCTGATGGATGGGGAAGGGTCAGCACAGAGGGTGAGAAGCCTGGATGGGGCAGGAGCTGTGTGGGCTCTGTGGGGAAAGGGCAGGGGAATTTCTGCTCCTCTCTTGAGCACAGAGAGCAGTGACCAAAACCATTAAAAAATGTTAATAAGGGACCTGTCCCTCAGGCAGGGCTGGGTACCAGAGTGCTGGGGCACAGGTGTCTCATTTCACAGCAGTGTTGGTGGCCCTGTTCCCATTCTCCAGCCACACATTCCCTCAGCCAGGATCATCCCTCTGCCCAGTTGTGATTTGGATTCAGAGCCGTGGCTGTGGCCAGGGGAGCACAGGTGCCACTGTCCAGGGGTGGCTCTGTCACATCCCTGCCCAGGCTCCCCCTGGGAGGGATTGCTGAGCCCAGGAGATCAAGCATTTGTAGCAATGGTCATTTGGATAAAAGGATTTGTGGAAATGTTAATGGTGGTGTCGATGCCTGTGTTGCCATTCAGCTGCAGCAGGAGCCATCCCAGCACCTCCCAAGGACACAATCAGCAGGCACCAGGCCCCCTCTGCATCTTTGCTGCTTAAAAAGAACTTTTCTGAAGCAGCACTAATGCAGCTGAGGCTGTGCTGAGTTTCCTGTTCCTGACTGACCCCGGGGCCTGGCAGTGGCACTGCAGGAGCCCCTCCAGCCACACCACAGCTGTGCCCAGCTGGAATCTTGTCTCCAGCTGGGGCTTCCCTGCTGGAATCAGGCACAAAGCCAAGGAACAGCCCCAGCTGCAGAGGCAGATCTCTGTGCCCTTCCTGCAGGGAATGTGCTCACCCTGCTCAGGGCAGGCTTGGGGACCTTTTCATGGTGGAATCTCCTCTTGGCTGCCTGGATTCCAGGCTGTGCTCTTTGGGTGCTGGGGAGTTGAGCAGAGCAGCAAAGCCTTGGTCCTGCTTGGTGCTTCTGGGAGGTTTTGTAGTGCCCAGAACAGTCACTGTGAGCCTCAGCTTTGATGGAGGGGGATGTCTGGGGACAGCAGGGCCACTCCTGCTCTCCTTCTTCCCCTCCAGCACCCAGAGCTGCTGTGTGAAGGATGTGAGAAGGGTGGCTCTTGGTCCTGCAGCTGTAGCAAGACCTGTTAAATGCTGAACAGTGCTGGGAAAACCAAGGAGGATGGTCTTGGTGGCACCTGGTTTTATTGGAGGTATAAACTCCAAACTCTTGTTTGTGGTGTCTGTTGCTGTTCAGATGAGTTTCCAGTTTCTCTGGTGTATTTTATCAAAGACTATTGTTAGTGTTTTTAGTAAAAGCTAGCAATCATTCTCTAATTAACAGTAAAAAAACCCAAAAGCTAAAAAGCATAAAAGAAAATTAAAAATACCAAATATCTTTCATTCCAATGTTCTAGCAGTTGGTTGTAGTTCTGTGCTAGGAGAGGCTGTGGAACAGACTGTGCTGTTGTCTTCAGCGTGGAGCAGATGCTATTGACAGCTCCCAGGAGAAATACTTAATGAAGGATCTGGTTTAAACAGGAGCCCCCTCTCTTCACCAGTGGGCTGCATCCCAGATACTGCTTTGGAGCACACTGGAATTAACTCAGGAAAGGGGTGGAAGAGCTGGTGTCACACAAATGTGATTTTAATGGTAACAATAAAATGTCATTTTCGTGCCTTAAGCTGCGTCCTGAAGATCTGGGTGCCAGCAGAGGAAGGTGCTGCCTGCCACAGGCTCTGCAGGGGCTGCTGGAGCCCTGGGGGTGAGCTGGGGCCATTGATGGCCCCCCCAGCCCAGAACATTCCTGGAGTTCTGTGGGGAGTCAGCCCTGGCTGCAGGTGGAATCATGAAAGGATTTGAGTTGGGAAGAACCTTAAAGCTCATCCCATGGCAGGGACCCCTCCCACTGTCCCAGGCTGCTCCAAGCCCCAATGTCCAACCTGGCCTTGGGCACTGCCAGGGATCCAGGGGCAGCCACAGCTGCTCTGGGCACCCTGTGCCAGCCCTGCCCACCCTGCCAGGGAACAATTCCTGCCCAATATCCCATCCAGCCCTGCCTTCCTTAAGGCCATTCTCCCTTGTCCTGTTCCTCCTGGCCCTTGTGGCCCTGCTCCTGCTGCCTGTTCTGCAGATCCTCCAGGTCATCTCCAGATGCTGGGAAAGGCCCTGGCTCTGCACTGGTGTGTCCTCATTCCATGGGAACACTTTGAGATTGGGACATTCCTTGCATGTCCTGCTGCTGTGCCCAGCTCTTGAGACTCCTTTAATTATGTTAATCTGCTGGATTACTGGAGAAAGCAAGGGATTGTCTTCTGCAGAGAGGAAGGGAATGTAAATGTCACAGTCCCCCGTGGAGCAGACATCGGGAGACACTCAGTTATCAGCTCCACAGCAGGCAGAGCTCACCCTGAGCCTGGAATCCCTGTTCCCAGAGCTGTGACTGCTCTCCTGTGTCCAGGGGAGTTTGGCTTGGCAGCTCAAAGGCTTCTGAAGGTGTCCCACGGGTCTGGTTGGGCTGAGGGATGGAAAAAAGCAGCTGTGCTGTGAAGGACATTCCCCAGGGAGCATCCCCCCAAAACCAGAGTCTGTGTCCCTCGAGCTGGGAACTGGCACCCACCACAATGACCCAAACAGTTGGACAGGGCTGCTGTGCTGTGCTTCCTTGGATTCTGGAGGGCTCCAGGACAGCAGCTGACAGAGAGGACAGGGCCAGCTGACAGAGCTGAGCTCTGTGTGTGAGCAGTCCCAGCTCACTGGGCTGTGGAGAGCTGCTGGCACTGCCCTGCCTGTGCTCGGTGACAGTGGCAATCATTCCTCTCCCAATTTCCTCTGCCTGCCAGTTAAATCCTCCCTGTGCTTTGTGTCTTCTCTCTTTAGATGAGTCAGACTACCAGACTGAGTATGAGGAAGAAGTTCTGGACAACCAGAAGGATGATTATCTCGATTTCATAAGCAACCAGGTTGAGGAGGACTCTGACTCGGTATGAACCATGCTGGAACAGGCAGTGGCTGCTCATTGCTGAGTCCTGGCTGAAAGGTGTGAGGTGGATGTGCTGGGAAAGATGCTGAGAGAAGCAGCTGGGAGGGACTGGCTGAGGAGGACTGTGCAGAATTGCTTTTTGTTAGTACAGACACTAAATGGCACATGCTCACCCTCCCCAGGTCATGTGTGGCAGAACCTGGCCACAGTTCAGTCCTGGTCCTGCAGCTCTGTGGGTTTGTTCATGAGGTGGATCAGGGCTGGAGAGGCTGAGGGAGCTGCTTCCTCCAGCTTGGAGGAGAGGAGCTGAAGGGAGGATCTGCCAGCTGCCCGTGGGGTGGGTAGGGAGAAGGTGGTTATGGAGAAGGAGGTGGTTATGGAGAAGATGTCCAGCAAAAAGCCAAGAGGGGACAACTTGTGCTGAAGGAAACCCTCCCTGGGGCCAGTGGGAAATAATGCCCTGTACACACAGCTGGCACCCACGCTGGGCTGTGTGAGGAGAGGTGGAAACTCCACCCTTGTAGATACTTGAAAAGCAAATCAATGCCCTGAAGAACCAGCTCCAGCCCTTGAGTCAGCCCTGCTTAGAGCAGATGACTGGGTTTATCTTCCAACCCCAGGGCTTTGATTCTGAGGGACAGCAGGCTCACCCTGAGGTAAATGTGCACTGTGAGACCCGGTGTGCTGTGCTGTGACCCCCAAGCTGAGCAGCACAGCTCAGACAGGTCAATCCCTGCTGCTCTGACTGCAGCAGGGTTTAAGAGGTGCCTGTTGTGTTAGTCATGAGCAGTTCCTCAGTGAGGATGGATTGGGAAGGGGCCATGTGAAAATGTTGGTGTCAATATTTTGAGAGGGGAGCTGGAGTGGGGGTTCTGTTTGCTGGGCTTACCTGAGCTGGTGGGAAAGGAGGTGAGGAGGACAGGTTTTATCCAGCTGAGAGAGGATGTGGAGGATCAGTTTGTGCTTCCTTTTGTCCTGCAGGATGAAGAGATGCAGCTGAGGAAGCGCAGGAACGTGCCCAGCGGGGAGGGCCAGGCCAGCAGCACGGGAGAGCCGGGGTAGAGCTCAGGGGAGGCTGAGCTGCCAGCTGGGAGCCACAGCCCGTCCTCCTGACACAGCAGCCCTATTTATTTATTTGATACTTCACCAAACCAAAACAACGCCCAGATGAATGAAGCCAGAGTTCATCCTGCTCCAGCCAGGCCCGGGCACTCAGCACCGTGCCCGAGTGCCTTTGGAGCTCTGGGGAGGGGGCCCTGCTCCTTCCTGCAGGTGCCAGGAGAGCAGTTCTTGATCACAGACTGGCAGAGGGGAAATGTGCAGTTCAAAGCTGCCTGGATTTTTGCTGCTGTGTTTTTTAGCCGCTGTTTTTTACTGCAAAGGCCCAAAGAATGCCGGGTCCTCCCCCTGCAAGGGGCTGGGAAGGCTCCAAGCAGCAGCGCTGGAGAGAGGGAGGGGTTTGTGGGTTGCTTTCTTTTCATACGAATCAGGTAACTGTAATTAACTCCTCAGTGACTTCTAACCATGTACTGGTGAGCAGTGCTCTGTCAGGAGCAAATCTGAATGTATTTCATTTGAAATCTAAACCTAAGAGATCATTGTGAAGGGTGGCCATAGAGCCTGGATCCTCGAGTCATCAGCAGGACATTTACTGATGGATCATGGAGCTGACACTTGCTGGGCAACTCTGGAATCACCACTTGGCTGTACTTGCCCTGTTGAAATAAAGTTATTTTGCTGGATTGAAATGTCTGTCTCTTTGCATCAGGTCCTAAAAAGAGAAAAGTTGTCAACAGCTAAGAGCCCAACTTGCCTCTGCTTCTATCAGACTTGCAAAGGAAAACACATGAGCAGCTTCCAGCTGCTCAGCCCAGCAGGAGTCACTCCAGGTATTGTCAGGCACTGGGAAGAAATCTGCAGTGCTCTGTCCCCAGGGCTGGAGCTGTCAGTGGCAGCTGAACCCTGTCCAGACATCCCCTGGTGCTTGCTCAGCTCGTGTCACATCTGTCATTGCCAATGGCTGCATAACCAAACTGATTCTTCATGGAAACTCCAGCTCAGCTCCAGCTGTAGATGCTGTTGCCTTGAAGGGATTTGTTATCCACCCAGAGCACTGAGGACACCCCCAAAGCACTGAGGAGACCCCCAAAGCACTGAGGACACCCCCAAAGCACTGAGGAGACCCCCAAAGCTGCCTCCTTCCCTCAGCTCTCCTGGCCCTCCACGCATCACCAGAGCTGGGCAGCACCCTAAGGCCAGAAACGTGTTTGGTGAGGACTGGGGGTTGTAAAAGCTGTGAATTGTGACCCCTTCTCTGCATTCAACCTCCTTTCCTCTCCTGGCACACCCTCTCCTCTACCTGCTCTGCATCGTGTTTTCCTCTGTCACAGAATCCCAGACTGGTTTGGGTGGGAAGGGACCTTAAAGCCCATCCAGTGCCACCCCTGCCATGGCAGGGACACCTCGCACTGTCCCAGGGTGCCCCAAGCCCCAGTGTCCATCCTGGCCTTGGACACTTCCAGGGGCATGTCCATGAATGTGCAGCCTGTGCCCAGGGAGGCTGCTCCTCTGACACAAAATGTTATTTTCAAGTGTCAAGAGTCTCAGGTCAGTGCTTTGTTCTTAGGTGAAACCACCCAGCCTGGCTGCATCTCCATCTGGCCCTAGGCCCATCCAGAAGCAATGGAAGCTGTTGGAAACCTTCCTCACAAGGATCATGTAGACCTTGGATGCAGATTTTGGTTAATGCAGTTGGACAGAATGTGTTGCAGTCACTGGAGGCTTTTCCCTGCTACTGCAAAGAATTCATTCTTACAAAGAAAACTTTAAAACTGCTTCAGAAGTGAAGGTAGAACAGCCAGGGGTTTCTGTGGAGGCACAGGCTGCCTGTGGAGCTGGAGAGACTGAATTTCATTTGGGGCTGGTTACAGGATGGTGGTTCTGGGTATGGGGAAGGCTCTAAGCTGAGACCAAGCACAGGTGAGCACAGGTGAGTGCCCACCTTCCAGCACATCTGCTCTGGGCAGCAGCAGCACAATTCAGAGTTTGGCTTTTTGGTGAGGGATTGGCAAACCAGATGTGAAGCCCTTCAGTGTCTGTGCTTATTGGAGGTTACACTCCAGGAACCTCTCCCTGGAGAGTGGGGATTGGAACTGGAGCACAAAGCCCAGAGATGACCGAGGTGCTCTGGCTGCCCTTACCGAGCCCATCCTGGGCCATCTGCCTCCAAAGGATAAAGCCTAAACCAAAAGTGCCTTCGGCAGAGTTTGGATCCAACCTCCTGGCAAAGGACAGACCATGTTTGTCACAGCCCTGTGCTGTGCTGTTGGAGCAGGAGCTGATTTCAGGTGTTCCCTCTGCCCAGGGCATCCCCAAGCTGGGGCAGAGCAGGCACCACGGGTTCTGGTGCAGGAGAATGAGAGCTCTGTCAGCCTGAACCCTGCTGCTCTTGTTCCAGGAGAGCTCTGTTCAAACAGAGCTGTGTATGTTCCCTATAAACATCCTGGCAGCCTGACGTGCTCCTGGAGCCTGGGTAGGAACTGCTGGGCTCATTGAGGGAGTCACAGAAAACACACAAATATTAGGCTGCTGAGTGTGCTAATTAGAGCCTCTCTATTTGCTTTGTGCCCTGTACCAGGGGAAACAGCACTTAGTTCAAATGTATGAATTCAGAAGATGAACCTCTGATGTGAGACTGAAAGTCTCTCCTAAATAATTGATCACGTTTTTCCTCCCTGCTGCATCTTGTGTAGCTGAGCCCTGGACATTAAACCAATCTGTTCTTCCATGCTGAGGAATGTAAACCCATAACGGGGCAAATCTAAAAGCAAAATTGGTTTTTTCCATCTTGCTTTGCTGCTGGCTGTGTCCCAGAGGTGCCAGAGGTGATGACTCTGCCCCATGCTGCTCCTACACCCAGGGGCACCCCAGTGACCCCACCTCCATGTCAGGAGGTTTTAATCAATCCCTGCCCCAAGGAGCCGGTGCTTGTCCCCTCTTTGTCCCCCAGGCTCTGCTTTGCTGGAAATGCAGTGGGAGGAGGGTGGTTGGAAGAGCCTGAGGCTCCTGTCCCCTCTCTCCTGGCCTGGCCAGGTGCAGGCTTCACCTGGAAACCACCCTTGCAGTTTCTTTATAGGTGTGTGACATCACCATAAACACGAAATCTGACCAGAAACTGGATTAATTTCTCTTTGCTGGAAGAGCTGAAGCAGTTGCTGAGGCCTGAAGGATTCATTGTGGGTAAGGAGGAAACAGAGTTTGTTCCCAGAGCAAATCTGATGCCAGCCAGCAGCAACCCTGAGGCAGCAGGGTCAGAGCAGGACCTGCACTGGGAATACTCCACTCAAAACCTTTTGGTGACACATCTGGTGGGAGTAAAGCCTTGACTGAGCTTTCAGAAATGTGTCCCAGTGATGGATTCACAGCAGACCAAGCCCCCATCCTGAGCCCCTGCCAGCAGCTGGGCTGGGGGAGCACCCCCAGGTGTGGCTCTGCAGTGACTGCACCCAGGGGACTCCAGGCAGGGATTTGGGAACCAGATTCCCTCTGGAGAGGGGATGCCATGGAGAGGGGAGGATGTTTGGGGCTGTCTCACCAAGAGCTGGTGGCAGTGGCACTCCTCTCCCCATGGGCAGCACCCTGGGGCTCGGTGCGAGCAACAAACTCAGCTTAAAGCGGCCACATGAGCTCTTAGAGAATCTGCAGTGGGATTTAGAAAGAGGGGACAGGTGGCAGCTGGAAGCACCTGTCCAAAGCCTGCAGCAAGCCCTGCCCAGGCTGGGGGAGAGTCTGTTCTGAGCAGTGGGGCTCTGGCTCGTGTCCCATCGGGTTGTGACAGCTCCCGCTGTGGCTTCTCAGGTTTCTGTCCCTGTGTGGGGCCGATGTGTCCGTGCAGCCCCTCCGGGCTCTGCTGCACAGGCAGGGACAGCCAGGCTGGGGCGGGGGACAGCGATGCTCCTTCCCTGGCACACGTCATTCTGCCTGCGTGTCGTTCCCAAATTAATCTCATCCTATTCCCTCGTGCTCCCTGACCTCCCCCAAGGTGTGATTTTCCCTGTGTGCTGCCCGAGGGCTGTGTTTGAGCTGTCGAGATGCGGGGGCTTGGCTGCGCCGCTGGGTTTCACTCGCTGTCGCTGCAAGAGCTGGTGAGAAAATCAGCAAACAAGAAATACATGGAAAATATTCTTCTCTCCCTCCAGGGCTCCACGTGGCAGAACTGGCACCTGCCACTGCCACTCTCCTGAGAGCCCCACCAAAAAAAACCATGGCCATGGGGTGCCAGCTTTCAGCATGGGACAGTGGTGTCCCAGGGCAGGAGGCACTGGCACTGCCAAGGTGGTGTCTGATGAACAGAATTTTGGGATGTTTTGCTGGCACCAAAGCTCTGGCTCCCATAAATATCCCTTCCCAGCTGATGGCTGGTTCTGCTCCCACTAGGACTGGTGGGATTTGCATTTGTGCTCTTTGTCCCTGTCCCCCCCGCCTCAGGTCATGGAGGGTGTGACCGTCTTTTTCCCAATGGCCTTAATTTGGGTTTTAGAAGAGAATATACCATAAATACCCATATGTGTGCCAAGATGGTTCCTGGAGGGTCTTTGCAGGCAGGAGGAGCAGCATTCCAAACACTGGGAAGGCACCTGTGGCCTGAGCATCCCTTAGCTCAGACATGGCATTTGCACATGGCAGAGCCACAGTCACCACTCATCACTGCCACCAACATCGGCAGGGACAGCTTTTAATCAAGCTTTATGCACTCAGGAGTTCTGGACAGGAGTGAGCTTCCCACCAGGAGGCAGCTGGGCCCCCAGCTCTGGAGAGGCAGGGGTTTATCTGTGAGGACATTTGTGTCCATCATGCCCTCCAGACAGAACTGTGCTGAGTCCTGGATGGCACAGAGTCCTCTGGCACCAGGCTGAGGTGCTGGTGAGGAACAAATGCTGGAAGTGCTGCTGGAAATCCTGATTTTTGGGAATTTGTCCCTGGCAGTGTGGCTGCCAGGGAGGGAGGCTCAGCAGTGCTGCTGTCCTGGCAGGGCCGAGCACAGCTCCCCGTGCAGGGGCTCATTTGGGATCAGCAGCAACACCACTAAATGTGCATTAATTTTAAATGTACCATAAATGGCACATTTTTTTCCTTGGATGAGGCACATTGGATGTGATGCACAGCCCCAGGGGAATGTGTCAAGTAAGGCTGGTGCAGCTCAAGCAGCCCTGACCTGGGGTGAGCTCTGAGCTGTGCCCAGCAATGCTGAGCTCAGTGCTGCTGCTGGGCCCCTCTGGGGGTCACAGGTGACCCCAAATTCCTGTTTGTCCTTGGCATGGCCTGCCAGGGAGCTCTGCAGCCCTCTGGACCCAGTGAGGTGCTCTGTGGCACTGGCTGTGCCTGCAGCTGTGTTTGCATCCAGTGCAAGGTTTTGCTCCATCTGCCACTGAGTGTCCAGCTCTGCGTGGGCTGAGCTGGCAAACCCTCCTTCCTCCCAGTGACCAGTGGTGGCTCAAGGCACAGACTTGGGGGAAGGTTTCAGCTGATCACTGCCAGAAGGGCTGTTTCTGAGTTTAGAATGAGAATTTGTCCAGCCTGTGTGGGATGTTGGCCCTTGCATGGTTGGATGAATCAGGGAAGGACGCATGTGTCAGCTCTGCTGTCCTTGGTGTCATTATTCTCAGCCCTGTCTTGTCTTGTCCCTCCCCTCTCCCACTGCTGCGGGTCTGCTCCAGTGTGTGACCAGGTTGTTGCTGCTGTTCCTCTCCCCAGTTAGGTGCTGGATGAGCTGGAAGTGGCTGATAGGTGACTTCTCTGCCTCTCTGTCCTCACCCTGAAACTACTGCCCCATGGCTCATCCCCAGCACTGTCACCTGGTGGCTGTAAAATCCCTCCCCTCCACTTGCATCCTTGCTGGAAATAGAAAGCTTTTAACACAACAAAGTTCAGAAAAGCTTCTAGACTGGGCTTGCAAAGTGATGGACCCCTGGGATTTCGGGAGTAATGAGCAGGAAAGAGCTGGCAAGGAGGAGGTTGTGCCAGCCTCGTGGATCAGTGCCAGGGCTGCAGCCACGAGTGCTGGCACGGGGCTGCACAGCCCGGGCAGCCACAGCCACCCCGAGACTCGTGCTGGGACACCTGCCTGGGGCTGCAGGAGATTTTGGTCCTAGAAGCACAGGGGAGAACTGAGCTTTGCAGGGGTTGTTGGGGTGAGTGTGTCCCTTTCTGGAACTCTTCTGTAAGCAGTGACCCTTGTCATGAACCCCAAGTGTCAGGAAAGAGGTTTTCCAAGTGGCCAAGAGAGAAGAGAGGACAGGTTCATCAGCTGCCCAGTGACACTGGGAATGAGCCTGCTCCCTGATGGAGCTGTGGGCAGGGTGGACACCAGAGCCTGGGCATGAACCACACATCCCATCAGCTCCACTCCACATCCCTGCAAGTGTCCAAGGCCAGGCTGGACAGGGCTTGAGGCAATCTGGCCTAATGGGAGATGTCAATGTGTCAGGACAATGAGATGCTTTAAAGTACCTCCCAACTCAGCCTGATTTTATGATCACCAGAGTCAGTCTGGGGGCTCCAAAAGGTCCAGCTGGGCTGGCTACACTTTCCAGTTTGGCCCACTGGAAAGCTGAATTGTGGGGGATAAATCCCTTGGGGACCCAAATCCAGGCTGTGCCTGTGCCAACCTGGGAGCTGCTGATTTTTTTCTGAGGGAAGGGAAATGTGGAAATGCAGAGCCCAACCAAAAGGCTGTTGAGTCCCTGCAGAGCAGCACCCACCTGGGAGCCCTGCACATGTCCCTGCTGCAGACAGCCCTGGTCTCACAGGACCCTCCTCCTCCTCCTCCTCCTCCTCCCCAAAATCTGCCCCTGCGTTCTGTGCAGATCCACGGGAAGCCAAGCACCACGTGCTGGGAACAGTGTGTCCTGGGGGGGCTGTTCCCAGGGCCAGCAGCATCTTCCAGCACGTGGGGACCCAGTGGGGCGAGAGCTCTGCCTTCCCAAAGTAGGTCACGCCATGAACTCGAGCGATATCGTGGGCAGAGCTAAAAATACCAGCGGAGCCGAGCGCTTCCCCGGCAGCTGCCAAGGGCCAGGGCCTGGGCTCGGGCTGTGGCCAGCAGAGGGTCAGCAGGGCCCTCACCGGGGCTGTGGGGCCAGGCTGCATGAGGAGCAGCTGATGGAAAAGCCCCTCTGGGGCTGCAGGTGCAGAATCCGCAGGAAATATCTCTCTGCTGATGGTGTATAAATCATTGCAAGTCACCTGGCAGGTGGGACCCTGCTCCTTGCACAGACCCTTCTGTGAGCCTGGGATCTCATCTCCAGCCTCCTCACCTGGCCCTCAGAAAATCCCCTCAGCTCCCCTTCATTCCATGTTAACAGCTACTGGCAGAAAACGATGGGGAGAGGAATGTAACCCCAGCCTGATGCAAGAGCTGAACAAAGCAATTCTTTTTCTCTTGGGACAGTGAGTGTTTCTCTTTCAGTGTCATGCTTGTGGAGGGCATTGAGAGGATGAGGACAAGTGGTGCTGCAGGGACTGCATGGGAGGGTCCCTGTGCTGCTCTAAGGTGGAGGTGACAGCAGGTTTGAGCTGGAGCTGTCCCCATGACTTGCACTCCATGGGGTGTTTGCAGCTCAGGGACTTTTTCCATCTCTTCTCTGGAGGCTTGTCTGCCTCCTTTGCCACTCCAGCTGTCCCCTGGACACCTCTGGTGTCCTCTGCCCACCATTCCTTGCACTGCAGGACTGCCCTGCTTTCCTCATCCTCATCCTCTGCCTCCAGTCTCTGCACCTGGGGCCAATGCTGTGGTTGCTGGAGTGATGTAAAACCAGCTGCTCTGAGTTACTTTCCCCTGCTGATGTCTAAAATTTTTGTATCCCATCTCCTTTTGATGAAACCTTTCCTCCCATCCTTTTTTTGGATAAAATGTTTCCTCCCAACTCTTCTGGAACCTTTCCTCCGTTCCTGTTTGAGAGCTGGCCTATTTTAACACTGCCAAGTGAAAATGGGTTGTGCACAGAAAAGATCCCAGTCACTCTGTAGAACTTCTCTGTCATAATTATTCACTGCCAGTCCTTCTGCTCCCAGCAGCTGTATAATTTATCAGCTGTGTTTTGTGCTCATTCCTCAATCAATGATGAAAACATTGATTAGTGTCAGGCTGGGACTGACTCTGGCAGAATCCCTCTAAATCATCTCTGTTCACTGACGAGTCCTTGTTTTGGAGCTGGATTTGCAGCTCTCCATCCGTTTAATGTGGGCTTTATTGGGATTGTATAGCACTAAATTTGTAATTAGGGTGTCATAGGATATTAAGTCAAACACGTTGCCAAAAGCTAAGCAAATAATGGCTACATGGTAACCTTTATCTACAAACCTGTAATTTTCTCAAAGGATGAACTGAGGCTCATTTGACAAGACACTTTCCATTACACCATGCTGAGGGGTGTATTTTTAATCCCTGAATTCTATATTAATTGAATCCTTTGTGTCCTCTCCATTTTTCCATCTGGATATGTCGTGCTGGACTGAGCAGCTGTTAACCAGGGCAGCTGAGCACCCTGTCAGCATCCTGCCAGAGCTGGCATCTCCCAGGCTTCCAGGCCCTCAGCAGCAGGAGGAGGTGGCTCAGCTCAGCTCAGCTCAGCTCAGTCACTGCTCGAGGGCCCTCAGGTGCAGCTCACACAGCTCTGCTGCTTCAGAAACCCCACAGATGGCACCCGAGATGCTCTGCGTTCTAATTAGACCACAGACAATTTCATCACCCTCATGTCTGACATTCCCATCCTTTCCAAACACAGAAGGGACCCACTGAGGGCTTTGGCACTAGCAAACCTCATCCAGGAATGCTGGGGCCTCTCCATGCTTGGAGAACTTCAAAATTCACCTGGGCAATCCCTGAGCAAGGCAGTGTCCCTTGGACATCAGTCCTGCTCCAAGCAGGATGTCAGACTGGAGACACCTGAGGTTGCTCCTGACCAAAGTCCTTCTATGTTTGTCTAAGTCTATGAAATGAGTCTATTACATCATTAATGTTTCTTTTGTTTCTAATGTATTTAGTGGACAACTCTTTACTGCTTGTGCCTTTGCCAGACATGGATTTTCCTCTGTCCATTTTCCCTCCTCTATCAATAGCTCTGCTCCATAGCTCGATGTGGCTGTTGCATATTGATCAGTATCTATTCTTTTCTTTCTCATCATATTTTGTGTCATTTTTCTTCCAATGGCTGTTTTCAGGATTACCAATTTACAGCATGGGCTTTCAGCCAAACTTACAGTTTCTTTACTCTGCAATATCAGCTTTTCTGCCCTGTCACAAGCTTGACTCAAAGAACTGCTGATTTCCCACTCTACAGAAGGTTTTTTCCCTTGAATTCTCAGAATTGCCACCATCTCCATGAGGTCTGTGAAGCTGCTGGCTCCATAAGTGATGCAGAGCCCAGCAAGCCCTGTCAGGCCATGCAGGGTTAGGTGACTCTGTGGCATGTCCCAGGCAGGAGCAGAGTGCTGAGCCCATCCAGTCTGACCTGGTGCCCAAGGGAGGTTCTGCTCCACCTGGCCACACCTCCCTGCAAGTCTGTTCCACTGCCTCACAATCCTCACACAGTTTTTCTCCAGGTGGAACCTGAATTTCCCCACCACAGTATAACCCCATTGCTCCTCGCCCTGTCCTGCCTTCAGCCTTGTACATAACCAGAGTGTGTTGCTTCAATTTCCTGGGGTCAATCAGCCCCATTTTCAGCCTTTGCTCACAGCTTGCACTCTTGCACCATCTGACCCCTCCTGGTGCTCCTCCTGAGCCCTCTCCAACCAGTCCAAATCTCCCCTAAGCATCACAGGCTGGGGCAGTCCCAGCCCTGCACAGCCCCCACAGGGCTCTGGCACTGTAATTTCTCATGGTATGACATTCACCTGTTCTGCACAATCACAGCACTTCTGGCTCTGGTTCCACTGAAGATTTGCAGCAGCATCTAGCTCCTTTCCTGCAGAATGGGTGATGGATTGAGCTGCTGCCCATCCCAAGCTCACTGCCAAATCCCACTCAGCACTGCTTTGAATCACTATGAACCTTTCAGGGCTGCTCTTCTTCCTCTCCACAGGACAGCTTGGAAGTGGGGCAGGAGCAGGACAGCAGAACCTGAATGTAGCTGTGGCCACTCCTCTCTTGTGCCTTGGGCTATTTTGGTAGCAATTTTGTTGTCCTTGCCAACAGGGTCTAAGCTAGAGGCTCTTTACTGCCTGTGCCTTTGTGTGATGCTCCAGCCAAAACAGATGGCACCTATTTTGTTACACCCTCGCCGTGGCCGGGATCTGCTGATGGCCCTGATTGTGTGTGCATCCCTCCTCATCCTCTAGCTGAGCTCTCTGAGTCATCCTCCCTGAAGGTTTCTCCGTGCTCTGTCCCTGCTCCTTGCTCTGGGCAGGATCAGTCCCCTGACTGCTGCTCCCTTGTTCAGCCTCATGGCAGAAGCACCGTGTCACAGGGGGCTGCTCCTGCCGTGGCCTGGGCTCCACGGAGAGTGGGAACTGCTTTTCCAGCTCTTTGGGTGTGCCCTCAGAAGCTCTTCCAGCTTCCCTCAGGTGTGTCAACCGCAGCCCTTGGTGGCTGACCCCACAACTGCTTGGTGTCATCTGCTGGAAACACCCTCAATCCAATGTCTGTGTCACTGGTGAGGATCTTTGACACACTGACCCCATACAAACCCCTGAGGGACACCACTTGTAGTGACAAGTGACATTGTAGTGACTTGTAGTGACATCTGGCCATTGAGCCATTGATCTCTGAATGTGACTGTCCAACCAATTCCTCATACACTGTCCATCCATCCAGTCCATATCTCCCATTAAGACAGAAGGATATTGTGGGGGACTGTCTCAAAGGTCTTACAGAAGTTCAGACAGATAACATTTGCTGTAGTCCCCTTGTCCACTGATACAGATGATCTGAGCCCTTCTGCCAGCAGATGCTTCATTTCAGTGGTTTCATTTCTGCACTTTTAGGTACAGCAAGGGTTGGTGCAGGGTAGGGCTGGAGGAGAGTTTTGGGAGTGAGGTGTTTCCAGGGACACAGTCACACAAACTTTCCCATAATCATAACATTTTTCCTTCCATCTTAGATATGACGCAGTCACTTCAAACTTCAGCCCTTCTTGTGCTGCGTGGTGCCAATGTCAGGGCAAAGTCAGGCTGATATTTTGCCAAACAATGAAATACTGAGATGTGGATGGAGCAAAAACTGAGTAATCACTGAATCATTGAGCAATCAATTACTACCCGATCTGTTCCTGGAGCTGTTTCTGGAACCCCGACCTTGAGGAACTTCCATCATAAGAGCCGAGTCCTGCACCTCCCCTGAGCTTTCCCTGGGATCCCTGGGATAAAACATGTCTCTGGTAGGTACAAAATTAGTTTCCCTTTGCCAGAACGGTGGTCAAGTATGGGAACAGGTTACCCTGGGAGGGATCCAGAAAGTGCCTCAGTGTGGCCAAAAGAAGTTGCTGTGCCAGATTTCCAGCAAAGACCTCCAGAGAGCCTTCACACCAGGGCTTCCAAAATTCTATGGAGGAGTTAAGGAGTCTTTTCTCTATATGGCACATCCATATTGTTATTTCCTTTTTTATATCAATTTGTTTTATTATTTATTGTATTTTATTCTGAGGCTTATGCCAATTTGATGTAGGCAACAGGACTGAAATGACATTACCACCCTGCTCAAATCCTCCTTCCTGCTACAGCTCATGCTCCTTGCTTTTGTTTCTCTCCACCTGCTGGATCATTTTAAGGGGAAAAGAGATATCTAATATTATGCTGCTCTTGAAATGCTCACTTTCCTGTCAGCTCTCCTGACTCAGAGACATGTCTCACCCAGAGTCTTTCTCTCCTGGGCAGAGGGAGTTCCCTTGCAGGGATTTAGGATCATGCATTTGAAAAGATCCCACTCAAGGGATGGACACCAACCACAGCAATCACCCATGCTGAGGCTGTGTCATTTCTTTGATTAATTGGTGTGTGCCCAGTGCAGTGGTGGAGCCACCACCCCTGGAGGATTTTAAAAGATGTGTAGATGTGGCACCTGGGGAGATGGTTTGGTGGTGGCCTTGGCAGTGCTGGAGGAATGGTTGGACTTCATGATCTGAGAGGCCTTTTCCAACCTCAGTGATTCTATGATGCTGATACTTCACGTTTCAAGCCCTCAGTCCTGACAAGGCTTCCATTTGACATACAAATCTAATAAATAACAGGCATGGCTGAGTGCTGAGACAGCTTTGTGGCTTGCCTGTGACCTGGTGTCACCTGGCCATTGTAAGGCCAGTAAGGCCCAGATGGAGCAGCCCTGTCAAGAAGGCAGCTCGAGATTTCAGCCAGCAGAGTAATAACTAATTGAGTGATTTCAATCATGAGATCCACAGAAGGAGAGCAAACTCCGCAGAGTAGAAGGAAATTGCATCTTAGAGTAATCTGAATGTGGGTAGATAATTAGGCCTATATTTCATGGGAACATTTGCTGGGCAACATAATGAAAAGGCCAGCAACATAATTTTCTTTAAGTAGTGTGATGCCTCCCACTGGGGTCGTGCTGTGCCAGTGCTGGTGCTGCAGTGCAGGGAGCAGGAAAGGCAGTGCCCAGGCAGATGCTGTGGCACACCGGTGCCAAGCTGGAGCCTGTGCTCCCCATCTCTAATGTCTGCTCAGAGAAAACTGCTCAGGCTCCTGCCTTGCAAAACAGTGGGAACCCCACAGCCCCATCACTTTTCCACCTCTCCAAACAACACACAAAATCTGCTCAGGTTGTGTTTGCAGAGCCAGGCAGACCCAGTGCTACCCCAGGACTCTCCCAGTGGGAAGCCAGGCTGCTGCTACTGACCGAGTTTGGAGCTGCTCATGCTCTGAGTCCTTGCTGATCCAGCCTGGGAGGTCAGTGGAGGCTGAGGAAGCAGCTCTGGCGCTGGGATTTGAGGAATACCCGTGTGTGTGTGCCTGGGAAAGGCTCTCATCCCCAGCAGGAGCACGCTGTGCCCTCCCAGCCACGCTCCCTCTGCCAGACACAGGCTGCTGCTCTCACCAGGAGGGTGCACCCACCCTCAAGTCCCCCCGGACTATGACTATGTGTGGGAAGTAAGCCCCCAGGACCTTTTTTCAATGCTTTTTTCCAAATTTGGGATAAAAAGCTTTTCTTTCCCTATTCTCTACCCTCAGCTGAGCACAGAGCCTCCCTTCCAAATCTCCAGTTTGGGAGGACTGCTCTGGCTTGCTCTGCCAGGACCTTGCTGCCTTGTGCAGGAACAGACAGATAATGTAAAACAGTATTTGACCTCTTCATAATGCTGGCAGGCAAAATTAGAAGACTTGGGAAAATGCTATTTTCCCAAGGAGGAAGGAGGAGAGAGTTTAATCTTTGAGCACAGGTAACCCTTTGCTCAGAGTCTCAGGGGACTGAGTTCCCCTCCCAGCACTTGGGGACATGTCACGTAGCAGAAAGCAGGGCTGAAAGGTTGTACCCAGCCCTGGCAATTACTGATTAGGTCTTTTACTAAAAATAGCTGGGGGTGAGCTGGCCAGCATGGGGTCTGAGTGTCCTGCATCCCAGCTGGTTCAGAACTGTTCACCCAGGGACTGGGACTACCTTTGGGACTGGGTTTGAACAAGCTTTGCTGGTGCCAAATGCTTGGCCATGTAAGAACAGCTCTATACAAATGAATCCACTCAAAGAAAAAACGTAATTCTTGGCAAACTCCAACTTGTTAGCTATTGATATTGCTTCAGTGATATATGGCCTAATTTCAATTATACCAGTGTTGGGAAAGTTATTTTCTTACAGTGCCTCATTAGAGTGAAATTTGGACATGATGCATTTAACAGCAACATCTTGAAGAGACTAAACTGGCCATGCAGGAAGGTGGAGAGGTGATACTTGAGTGACCTTATGGCACCCAGGAGACCTTGAGCTTCCTAGGCTCTTGGTCATAACCATTGTCCTCAAACTCTTTTCCAGTGCTGTGTGAATAAACCTCATCACTCCTCCAGCTGCCTCAGTGTTGTGGGTTTATCACCAGCTCTCAGGGCTGCTGTGGCTTGTCGAAAGAGCTTAACTGGGGCAGAGTGTTTAAGGACAGTGTGCACGTCCATTTGTTTTCTCTTTTCAGTCTTGTGCTTTGTCCCTTCAGTACGAACACACTCGGGCCAGTATTTTTGTGCAGAGAAATAGAAGCAGAGGGCAGGGAGCTAAAAAACATCCCTGCCCTGTCCTGTCTGTGCCACTTCTGTGGCACATCCTGTTCCTGGGGAAACACCTGCACCTTGGCTTAAGCTGTGGTGTGAGCCCTGGGAAATGTCTGTGGAGAGGGGTCCCACACTCCCTTGGCACTGCTGACCCTGGTACTTTGCCCTTCCCAGCACCTGAGTGACTGACTGTGCTCTCTGCAGGGACCACAAACAATCCTGAATTGTCCAAATCAATTTGGACCACAGGAACTGCAGTCATCTCACATGGGCCATTAAACTCCCCCTTTTATCCTGGTTTTATGCTTACCACACTGCTGAGTCCCTTCCCTTCTCCTAGGTTTATTGTCTCACAAAAGCCAGGAGCCAGCATGAGGCACAAATGGAGCTGAGCTGGGCAGGATGATATTCAACTCACCCCGGAAAAAAAGAGGCTATTTCTGAGGATCAGTGCAGAGCCCAGTGCTTGCGGAGCTGGGATTGTTTTTCTCCTGTCTTTATCTTTGTAATTATCTCCTCTGGATGTCCTCAACCCATTGCTTAGTTATTTGCTATCATGAGGTCCTTGTATAACTCTTCAGTGTCTCATGTATTTATAACTCTGAATGCCTTAACATCAGCTGCAAGCTTTGTCGCTCCTTTTTTTTTCAAATTAATTTTCAGCATTATTTCTGAATATACTGAAGTGAGCAGAGCCCTGCCCAGGTCCCTGTGGGGCTCCTTTCCAGTCCTCCCTCCATTCAGGAGCGTGCCTATTGAGAGCTGCTCTTTGGGAATCTTTTAACCAGGTATTCATCTATTTCAAGGATTTTTTGTTAATCCCATGGTAGCTGCATTCGTGTAAGAAACTCGTGTGACAGACCTTTTGGAAATCCAGGCAGACTATACCACACATTTATCAACCTCTGTAAAGAGCTGTAATATGCTTTTTCAAGCATTCCTTTTTTCCAGAAAAATCAACTTTCTTTTCTTCCCAGTATTTCAAATGTATCCAACTCTGCACTAATGAGATTCTTAGTGACAATTTCACTTTGCCCAGGAGGGAGCCTCAGACTTCAGGGTCTGTCTTAACCCCAAACCCTCTACATTTGTCACCTTGAAGCTCTCAGACAGTGAGGCTGTTACACACAGTGATTACATGCTACAATTAAGTAATTAAACTGTTTCACCTCTGAGCTCTCAACTGGGCACTTAGGTGAACCATCTCAGCCTGGTGCATTTGCACTCTCTAGTTTGGCTATTTATTCCTCAACTTCTTCTGCTGACATTTGAACATGAGCCAAATCCAATGCCACGTCCATATAAAGATGACTTTTGGCACAGGAACATCTCCAAGCTTTTCTTCACTGACTACAGATGCAAAATATTCATTGTTTTTCTGTTCTGACCTTATCTCCTACGAATGCTTCTCTTGCACCATAGCCAACTTCTGACTCTCCAGCTTGACGTGCTTGAAGAAGTATTTATTATTGTTTGCCTCTCCCTTTTGCAGGTTGCTGCTGTGACTGGTTTTGGCTTGCCTTATTTCTCCTTTTTTGCATTTAAATTGTCAGGATACACAGTTTTTGCTCATTTAGACAAAAATTACTTTTCTAGACATAAAGATAATGCTCCTTAAAGTCTGAGTATCAGAATCTGATCTGAGACCTAGACCTAATGAGGTTTGAGGTTCTGGGTTTTCTACTGGCAGAGATGTGCTGTTTGGTTTGACAGGATGCAGAGACACCAGATTTTCAAGTGTGATGCAGTTCTCTGGACAAAACCCATCACTGGTTGGGATGAACTTTGCCTGGCTTGGGCTTCAGGGCAGTGCACCTTCCCCAGTGGAAGGAAGCAACATTCCTCTGGCCAGCTGTGGTTATTTTGGAAGGTGTTTTGGAATGAGAGTCCCATGAGTGGAGGTTTGAGGCTCTGCTGGAGGGGCTGTGATGCTCCTGGCCCCCTCAGCCCGTTTTTCCTGTGTGTGTGTGTGTGTCTGGGAGGCCCTGTTGCCATGGAGAAGCTGTGGGAACTGTCTGCCTGGCTCGCCTGACTTTTTTCCTAGCACGAAGCAAAGGCATCTCTCCAGCTGTAAAGAGCTGGCTGCCTCCTCTTCTGGGGTAACCAGACCCACAAATGCCTGAGATAAACAGAGTCACAGAATCACTGGGTTGGAAGAGACCTCCAAGATCATCGAGTCCAACCCATGCCCCAACACCTCAACTAACCCATGGCACTGAGTGCCACATCCAGTCTGTTATTAAACACATCCAGGGGTGGTGACTCCATCGCCTCCCCGGGCAGACCATTCCAGTACTTGATCATTCTTTCCATGAAAAACTTTTTCCTAATATCCAACCTGATTTTCCCTTGGCACAGCTTGAGAGTGTGTCCTCTGGTTCTGTCAGTGCTGCCTGGAGAAAGGGACCAACCCCACCTGACCACAGCCACCTTTCAGGGAGCTGTAGAGTTGATAAGGTCACCCCTGAGTCTCCTTTTCTCCAGGATAAACAACTCCAGATCTCTCACAGGGTTTGTGTTCTGAGTCCCTCCCCAGCCTTGTTGCCTCCTCTGGATGTGCTCAAGCATCTCAACATCCTTCCTAAACTGAGGGGCCAGACCTGGACACAGCACTCGAGGTGTGGCCTCACCAGTGCTGAGTTCAGGGGAAGAATGACCCCCCCTGCTTCTGCTGGCCACACCATTCCTGATCCTGGCCAGGGGCCATTGGCCTTCTTGGCCACCAGGGCACACTGCTGGCTCATGTTCAGTCGGTGTTCACCAGGTCCCTTCCTGCCTGGGCACTGTCCAGCCACTCTGTCCCCAGCCTGGAGCACTGCAGGGGGTTATTGTGGCCAAAATGCAGACTCGGCACTTGGACTTATTAAACCCAAAGGCAGGGAGGAAACCCTAAAAGAAGTCAGGGAAGAAGCAGAGAGCAAGAGGGGAACGTGCAGGGATTCTGCAGGGCTCCTGGGGTGCTGCAGAGTGATGGAGCTAAGTGCTCCTCCAGGGCACACAGAACAGCACAGGAGATTCCCAGTGGATCTATGGAAATCTTTCCCTGTGAGAGTGGCTCAGCCCTAGGACATGGACCAGAGCATGGTTTGCATCTCCATCCTTGGAGGTGTTCAGAACCCAGCGGGCCAAGCCCTGAGCAGTCTTCAAAGTGAGCCCTGCTCTGGGCTGGACCCTCCCCATCCTCCAGGAGGGAGACCTTGCTGGGGAACGGGCAAGGGAGAGCTTGAGGGAGATCCAAGAGGCACAAGTAAGAGCAGTCTGAACGAGAGATGGAGGCATCCATCTGGATACTTCTTAATTCTGGGAATCAACAGCACTGGGCACAGCTTCATGGAGACTGTAACTGCTTGCATGGCTCTAGTTATCTACAAGTGGCTTTTTTTTTTTTTTTCAGTTACTCATTCAAAACAGATGGGTTTTTTCTCCTTTTCTGTTGTAGGAACTCTTTGGTGACATGACTGTACAGGGTAAGGGGATAGTCATGAGTAGAAATTTAACTGGAGTCATATTCTGGGGGGAAAAATCCAATATACTGAGGTTGGGTTTTGTTTTGTACATAAAAAATGTCACTGTGAGCAACTTTGGGGTGCTTCCAGGTAGATCTGGTGGGAATTGTGTCATGGATAGAGCAGGCTTGACTGTTAGTTTGGAAGGTGAATTGTATTTTTAAGGAATAGCATTTGCCTCAACTGGCAAAATATTTAAACATAGAAATAAAGAACATTTCCCCCATCTAGTTTACATACAGGGGAAAAAAGAGTTGGGAAGTATAGGTTGACCTTATTTGTTAAGTATTTCTATGTCTTTATTGTGCACACAGCTTGGGCCTCAGCAAAGATACAACTCTGAACATTTGTTATTCATAGTGAATTGTTCAGATTGTGATAAAATTCTGCTTGGTGAGGGGTTTGTATTCTGCTCCTCGTGTCCACACAAACCAGAGGAATTGGGTACCTTCTCCATCTCTTTTCCTCTCTCTATAGAAATTAGTTCATTTTTCAATGGGTAGATTTATAGACCAAATAGACTTAATTTGTTCAAATCCAATTATATTTTCTTGCAGATTTTACTTTAGAGTCTAAGCAGAGAGAGGACTGAAGCTTTTCCCCAACTTTTGGTCTCTTCATGCACAGTTTCTGAAGAACATGAAGCTTATGCTACAGCCCTTCCTCAGGTACAGATAAGACAAGGTGTGCCTGTCACTCCCTCCTTCGGCTGCCTCTTTCACAAAGCCTGTAGGAATTTTAATTATCTAGAAAACTTCTACCCCTCTGTCCAATGTTATTGAATGAGTGGCTCTGAGTTCCTGGGATTCCCGAAGTCACCTGTGGAGTCAGGGGGACAATCCAAGTGCTTTTGCTGTATGTATTATGAATAATGTGTAAGAATTTGCTTCCCCACTCACTTAAGTGCCCTAGAATCAGATTTATAAAATACTTTCCCAAGGAAAAACACTTTTCCAACCCTCCCTAGGGATCAAAACCTACACCCACGAAATTGATCTGGCTGGACCCCTCTGCTGTGCAGAAAGGCTGAAGGAGTTAGGAGTGATCAGATGGAGAAGGCTCTGAGGAGAGCTTCTTGCAACCTTTATATATTGAAAGGAAGCTTATAAGGAAGATGGAGGGAGACTTTTTATCAGGGCCAGGATAAAAGGCAAAGGAATAGATTTAGGATAGGAAGAAATTTTCTGTTATGAGGGTAGTGAGGCCCTGGCACAGGGTGCCCAGAGCAGCTGTGGCTGCCCCTGGATCCCTGGCAGTGCCCAAGGCCAGGTTGGACATTGGGGCTGGAGCAGCCTGGGACAGTGGGAGGTGTCCCTGCCATGGCATGGAGTAAGTGATCTATGAATGTTCCTTCCAACCCAAGCAGTTCTGTGACTGTGTGAATTGAAAATCCTCCAAGGCTGGCTGATTGATCAGCTCCTTCTGTTGGGTTTGTTTTCAAGCACTCGATGACTTCAAGGCGGGTGTTTGCTCTGGCAGGTGACACTGGGCACAAGGAGGTTTCTGAACACCCATGTCCCCTCATGGCTCCGCTGCCTCCAGTCACTTTGGGAACAGCTGTGCTGCCTGCTGTGGGACAATGGTGGGGACAAAGCCAGCTGTGTTTGTGTCACTCCTTCAGAGCTGTCGTGTCCAAACCCCGGTAGTCCGACCTTCATGACTGTATCCACCCCACAGGGGGATGCGGCTGCACTCATACACTGCCCTGCTGTGAAAAATAAACCCTGTGTGAAACCTTTCACCCGGCCTGCCAAAGGCAGTTTTGTGTCAAAATGACTGATTTTTTTTGCAGGTTGCACATCTGCTTCCTGACAGGAGCCTGGAGGGAGCGACCCCTGGGTCTCCCCTTGCAGCCGAGTCTGACGGCTGTGGCTGCATGTTCCCTCAGGCAGAACCGTGGGATCACAGAATATCATGAGCTGGAAGGGACCCACCAGGATCCCCCAGGGCAGCCCCTGTCCCTGCCCAGACCCCCCAACAATCCCAGCCTGTCCATCCCTGGCAGCGCTGTCCAAACGCTCCTGGAGCTCTGGCAGCCTCGGGGCCGTGCCCATTCCCTGGGGAGCCTGGGCAGTGCCCAGCACCCTCTGGGGGAAGAACCTTGCCCTGATCTCCAGCCTGAGCCTGCCCTGGCCCAGCTCCAGCCGTTCCCTGCCTCCTGTCCCTGTCACAGGGAGCAGAGATGGGTGCTGCCCCTCGGGAGGAGCTGCAGCCCCGGAGCTGTCCCCTCACCTTCCCCTGCTCCCTCCCGCTGCAGCCGCACACCGCCCATGCCGGGGTCCCGCCGCCCCGCCGCCCCGCGCGGCCCCTGAGTCGGGGCCCGCGCCCCCTCCCCGGCCATGATGTCAGGCGGGCGGAGGAGGTGCCGCTGGCCAAATATAGCGACGCTTCCTGGGCGGTGGGGCGGGTTCGTCCCTCCTTCTCTCCATCCCTCCCTCCCTCCCTCCCTCCTGCCGCAGTCAATGGGGCGGCAGCGGCCGCGGTGGAGCGCAGCGCGGGCTGGGGCCGCGGGCCGGGGGCCGGCATGGCGGGGCGCTGAGGCGGCGCGGCGGCGAGGGGCGGCGGCGCGCCCCGGCATGGGCAGCCGCGGGGCCCGGCGATGAGCGCTCCCCCGGCCGCGACCCCCCGCGCGAATATGGGCACAGCCGTGTCCAAAAGGAAGACGCTCAGGAACGAGGCCATGTCGTCCGTGGCGGCCAAAGTGAGGTGGGTGCCGGGGGCGCGGCGGGCGGTGTCTCGGGGGTCCCCGCGGTGCCGGGACCTCGCTCGTCCCCGGCCGCCTCAAGGGCCGTGCCGGGCTGGGATGAGCCCCGAGACCCCCGGAACGGTGCGGACACGACCCGGGGTTTGTCCGCCAGGACAGTCCCGGGTCTGGGGAGTGGCAGCTGCCGGCGGGTCTCTGTCGCTGGCCGCCCCGATCCCCCAAAGCAGCCGCACACTCGCGGCCGTGCCACCCCTGCACCCCGCGCACCCTCTGGAGAGGTGACTGTCTCCAGAAGCGTCCCCGCCGCCGGCCTGGCCACAGCACCCGCAGGGTTTTTTTATTTGCTGGGTTGGCAAAGAGCGTGTCAGAAGTGGATTTGTTAGGGATGGATCTCTATAATCTTCGGGAATTCGGAAGCGCGGTCAGTTTGCTCGGTGGTTTCTCCGCGGCTGAAATGCCTTGTGGGTGTCCGAGGGCAAAGTCAGCAGCATCCTTCAAGGGGTCTCGCTCCTTTGAATGGAAAAATTGCTCCGTGAAAATCTGCACCCACCACGTCTGCCCTCCCCAGTAGTGTCCCAAGCCGCTCCATGGACCGGTTACGGGATTTGGGTTCTATACTGTGCCTATTCTGGTTTTATATTGCTTGTCCTACAGCGTAGCATTTCGCTCTCTGCCTGGTCCTGATGCTTTTCATTATCGAACATGGGAAGGTCTGAGAAAATACATTTGCTGCTTGATGGTACTTAGGTTTGAAAAGCTGTCAAAGATGAGCTTTGCCTTAGTGACCTTTCCCAGATGAAAGGACCCTTCTCCCACGCTGCAGTGCAAGTGTCACCACAGTCACCGGTGACTATTTGGGGACATTAGCGCAGCTTTTTAGCTGCTCCTTCAGCACAGCTGTGCAGGGGGTAGGTCTGTCACTGTCTCTGCTTTAGCTAGACTGTCTCTTTGCTGCTGGGGAAAAATTGGGAGAAATTAAACTTTTCAGCTGCATTATGTAACACCTTTGTGTTGTTAGACAAAATTGCATTAGAATAACCTGGAGTGGTGTGTAGGACTCAGTCCGTGTTGCTGAAAGATCTCAGTCACCTCTCTCTGTAACTCAGTGTTACAGCATCTCTGCTGTACTGGGAGGAAGGAGAAGTCTTACGGCTTGAAGAGATGCAAAGCTGTCTGTATCTTGCCATCTGTTTGAGTTGTAAAGAAATCCATCCTTCAAACTCTGGAGTATCTCGAGGGAAAGCTCTCCAGGCATCCAGGCAGAGCCTGCTGCTTTTACCCACGTTCTGTTGCACCCTGTACATAACCAGGAATGAAAACATTAATGCTTTCCATGGCATTCAGAGATTTGGAAGTGGGATTCTTTGTGGTGATGTCAGCCAGGTGCATATACAGAAATGACATGTAAAGCACCATAAGTGCTGTGGTGGGGTTCTGGGAGTGGGATTAGGCAGTCACACAAACAACACACTCAGTAATTGGTAGGATTTCAAATGGTAGTGTGGGTGTTTGGGAGCGACTAATGTGTTTTGAATGTAATGACTTGTTAGCCTACACCAGGGTGGGCAGATGCTGCTCAGGCTCTATCAACTGTGTGGAGTCCAGGAGGTGCCTCGGGGGTTCTGCTTTGCTCCATTTCTGCTGTGACTGCTGACAAAGCTGCAAGTACACGTTTGTGGGAGCTCTGAGGTGTCTCTGGATGGTGTGAATTAAGGTGGTTTGACCAGAAAATTTATGAGTGATTTGGGTTGGGGGACATAATGCCCTTGAGGAGTGTCTGGTCACACAGACCACGGCACAGGACAGGTGCTTTTATGTGTCTCCCTGTTAATGCCCATGCTAGAAATTCCTGATCCAAAAATCATTTGAGGAGGTCAGGGAACATGCCCAGGGGCTCCCTGCAGAGCCTCTTTGCATGGAGAGCGTGCTGGTGGTGACAGGTGCTGTCCATGTGCCTCCATCCTGCTGCTCCAGACACGGCTCAGTCCCTGCTCCCGTGGGCTCTGTCATGCTTAGAATTCCTACAGTGGCAATGACCCACCTGCTGAAAGGTTTCCTGGAGCACATCACACACAGCTCTTCTGCTCTGCCCTGGGTCTTCCTCTATGTATCTCTCACATCCTTATGTACAGCAAGGGCTCTGTAGGACACTGGATAAAGCTACAGAGAGACTGTCCACTCCATGAGGGCTGGGCACTTGGGTCACCTCTGTGGTAGCACTGCTGCAATGATAATGTGCCCTGTGGGTGTAGGCAGCTGGGGGATCCTGTTCCTGTGCTGCAGAAGGAGATGCCCTGGGATTGCTTCTCTGCATCTTCTGGGCTCTGTCCTGTTCATATTTCTCATTACTTCTCTTCAGAGAGAAAAATCATCTCCTGGAATTCCACTGCAAGTCCAGGTGATGACAGTGTGTGTTTCTTAGGTGTGGCTGGAGTGTGTGTGCACACTTGTCTTACAGAGAAAGGAGCGGGGCTTGTTCGGTGGTGTGAGTAATGGGATCCAAGCAGGAGGTGCAGGGTCCCTGGGCTGTTAAATTAAAGTCTCTGCGGAGCCGCTCAAGGGAGTCTTGTGTCCCAGGAGCATTAATTAAGCTCCAGGCAGCTTGTTGTGTGCCGGGTCTTTTAAGTAGCTTCTTACAAACTAAGGATACAATTGCTCAGTGCCAACACTGTGGAGAGCACCCAGGATGCTGCTGACTTTGGTCTCTGTGGTCATCTCCTCCTGGGGGAGTTGCAGCGCCCTGCACACCTGGGAACGGGCTGTGCTTCGTGCTGCTGCTCTGATCGCCTCTGAAGGGCTTGGATGCAAGATCTCCGTGTCAGGAGGGATTGTTCCCTCCCTGCGTGTGCTTTTATTGCCCTGCAGCTCCTGGGCCCCAGTGCTGAAGGCAGGGCTGACGCAGTTGTCCTTGAGCGGTGACCTTGGTGCTGCCCCTCTGCTGACAGCCTCTCCAGGGCCCTAGCTGTGGATGGCTGACCTGTGCTCCTTGGCTTCCTTAGAATTTTTCCAAGGGTGCAGATGAACCAAAGCCCTTCAGAAATGGGCTTTCGTTGCCCTTGCTGCCTTGACACCTACAGGAAAACGCTGGCACCCCAAATGAGGCAGTAAAGCAGATGTTTTCCTGCAGCTCTACTTTCTATTGTGCTGGCCTACAGCTGTTCTTTGGGAGAGCGTGACGGTGAGAGCAAACAGACATGAGGCTTTTGCTGGGTGTTCCAGAACCATCTCTTCTTGCAGTAGTTAGCACAGGAAATATTTGAGTTGAGAGTGTGTTTCGTCTTGCCCAATTCCATCACCTTGGCATCTAGTCCAGGATAGCCCACAGAGGGATAGGAATGTGGTCTCATTGCCTCTCTCCCTGCCTAGAGAGGGATGAAGAGTGGCTTTGAACATGGCATTAGTTGCTATGGAAGGGTCAGTTTTTCATTGATGAAATGCAGAGGTAAGTGACCATGTACCTTCTCCCAGGCTTCTTGCTGCGTGAGTGATTTTTGGCTTAGCTTGGGGTTCTTCGTGGAGTCTAGACTCTTCTTTTCTGCTTGTGAATTTTCTGATGAGTGGTATGAACTGTCTTTTTGATTGTCTTTTTCTTTTAACTTCTGCCTGCTCTTCCTCTCTTCTCCTGTCCAAACTTTGTGATCATAAATTGTTCCAGTACTCTGGGGTCTGTATGACCCATTGCTGACATCCAGTCTCCCTTTACTGGGCGTGAGAATTTTAAAATTAAAATTTTCCAGCTCCCATTTCTCTACATAGATATTTTAGAAAACTAATTTTTGTCAGGTTATTGTTACTATTAGGCTTAAATAACGTAGGTGTCAGCAGTCTTTAATGACTGAGCTGTTAACTGTGGATGTGCTGGAGGTGTTCCCTTCTCTGCTTGGTGACAAGAGCAGGGTTGCTGCTGTAGGAGGACGTAGGTCCTGATGATGCAGGTCTCTTCTCTCCTGTATGCCTCAGATGCAGCACTGTCAGATGCTGTCACAACAGATTCCTGCTGCAACTCCTCTGGGCATTACTTCTGAAGGAGCACGAGGAGGTGGTGGGTGTTCTTTATTTTTCCATGTAATACTCCTGAATAGTCCAGGTTTTGCTTAGCTTGCTGCTGTGCTCTAAACGGAGTTATCTAAGGTCTTTTCCTGTATCTCTGAGTGTTTCAATCTGCATTTCTTCACTCTCTAAGTGTCAGTTTGGTGGATAAATTTATGTGCATCGGTTTCTCATAGCTGCTCGTGTGCATCAAGGCCCCTTTTATCCCGCTGATGTGATTATTTCAGAGACATGAAGGCCATTGCTTGCTTATTACATTGTAATTGAGATCTCTGTTATTTGGCGGCTTTGCTCCTTCGAGCAAATCTCTGTCTAGACTGTCTGTGCTTCTTCACAGTTCTCTTGCAGACCCGAGTGCAGCTCTGACATCTGAGGCACAGTGAGTACTGGAAGATGCCCCCAGAAGGGCAGCTGCCTTTGCTGCCTATGCTGTGCTGCCTTGTCTCCCCTCCCTGGAGCCGTTCTAATGGAATGCTGGAGGAAATGCCGGTGTTTTCTGAGGCTGGTTAGACTGAGCAGCACAGTGTGCTGGAGCCCTGATCCCTGCTTGATGTCCTTTTGTTAAATCAAGCTGTGCTGACTGTGTAACATGCAGGTCTGGTCTGCCACTAAAATGAAAACCTCTCTCCAGATGAGTCAGGGCTAAACTTGTCCTGTCATCAGCTGATCACCTCTCAGTGCTACCTGCTCATTTGTATGCAGCTTTTGCAGTGTCATACACTCAGGGTTATAGCTCACCGGCCCATGGAGCTGTAAGGCACCTTGTACTTCATCTCATTTATGTGAAACAAGTTTTCTTTTTCATCTCTTGCCAGTTAAATTATCCCAAGGTGTCTCTGCTCAGAGCCCAGTTGAAGGGGTTTATATCCAGTGCTGTCCAACGATGTGACGGGACTTCAACTCCATTGGCAATAGCGGAGGCAGAGCTGAGCTGAGAGAAAAGTCTGATTGTGTGACTTGTGGTAGTAGATAAAAGAGAGAGAAAACAACGAGATGAATAGAACAGCTGCCTTCTGTTTGAATTTTGCCCTGGCTTTATTTTGATCAAGCCGATGGGTAGCCAAGGAAAGTGGAGAAATGGCACAATAACAACCCAGGCAGGTGCTGGTGAACTGGAGTGACTGGGAGGGCAGGAAAAGAACACAAAAGGCTTGGCAAGGGGCAGGTAGCCATAAGGAGCAAGCGTGGCCATCAGAGTCCCCTTGGCAGAGGGTGTGTGCAGACATCTGCGGGAGATCCGCTGAGCCGTGGCCGAGGAGAAGCCAATGGCAATCAGAAAGCAGGAATGTAGAAGGGAACCACTGTGATAATAGGCAGAATAATTAGTGTGAAGTTTGCAGTGTAATTGGCTGGAAACCCCCCGTTGCACACTGTGCTGTGCAGGCAGGGCTGGGGAGCTGTGCCCAGTGCCCACGTTTGTTTGCTCTTGGGTTGGCTGAAGGGTCTGAGAGCCACGGGGTGGAACGGCCAGGACAGAGCTGCAGGTTCAGCCTGGGCAGGGAGCAACGCTTCAGGCTGCTCTGTGCTCCTTGACTGTGCTACTGACCTGCACAAGAGCTCTGGGGATGGCCTGTTCTCTGCGTGTGACATGTGCTCTGACACCTGGGACTGTACCCTCCTCCCTCCTCTGCTCGGGGAGGTTAGAGACACTGCAGCACCTTCCAGCCTGGGCTCTTCTCTGAGTGACACTGTTTGCACCATGGAGTAAGATGGACTGGAGGGCTGCAGTGCTTCTCTGGCTCTGTCTTAGCCAGTTGTCAATTTGGATCTTAGGAAATGCTTTGTACTGTTTTTTTGAGCCTGTGGTTTGCAAACTAAAGGTGAAGCATTGGTTCAGATTTTCAGACAGTCAAAACAGCCTCGGGCATTGGCAAAGAGATGAATGGAGACAATGACAGATGAATTTGGAGCTTTTGAACTAGTAGCAGGCTATCATCATATTTCAGCATTTTTTGTGTAAATCACCATGTTCTCTCACTGATAATTTACCTGAGAACTTGCTTGCTGGTTTTTTTTTTCTACATGGAATGACTGCTGAATGTAAAAGAGAAGCTTCAAAATTTTTTCCAGTGGTCTAAGTGCATGCCCTGTTTGTGAATGGTGTTGGTGGTGCCTCACAAGGACAGACATTTCTATGGGAAACCTTGGAGTCCCAGAAGTTTTGGTGGAAGAGATCTTGGAATCTCATGCCCAGCCATCTTATTCAAGCTGTGCTGTTGCCAGTGGTGTGCAAGATCAGCCGTGGCTTTGGCTGAGCTTTAACCACCTCTGAGATGGAGTACAGGAACAGCTCAGGAATTCTCTTGCAGCTGAGTAGCCTAATATTAAAATAATAGAATTGTTAAGGTTAGAAAAGACCTCCAAGGTCAATGAGTCCCGCTGCAAACTGAACCCTACCACATCTACCACTAAACTGTGTCCCCCAGTGCCACATCCACACTCCAGGGACGTTGACTCAACCACTTCTCTGAAGCAGCCTCACTCCAGTTCCCAACTTTGCATGAGCGTGTTGCTCCAGGATCAAGTCTTGCTTTTTGCTTGGGCAGAAAGGCTGAGGGTGCCAGGAACATCCATGAGGTGCTTGTCTTCCTGGATGGGTGAAATGGGAGGTGCTTGTCCTCCTGGATGGCTGAACCACGATGGTCACCCCTTTGCTCTTCACAGTGGGGTTTTGAGCTGGTGGTAGAGCTCCCCATGTGACAGCCTGTGTGTGACCATCTCTGGGGGTGTTAGGCACTGAGGAGCACAGTTTGGGCAGCTGCCACCCCAAGCCATTGTCTAAAGGTACAGCCTGGGACTGGACACACAGGAATCCAAAAACAGGGAAAATCTCACCGTTGTCTGTTAGTCTGAAAAGATGCAAAAGCTGAAACCTTTTTTGTACAGCTCCAACTGTGCTGCTCCAAAGCATTTTGCATTTGACTGTGCTGAAATTTAGTCCTGGGGAGATTAAATTACTCTTTCTTCATCGTTCATATTGATCTTGTGTTGCCGGCTGTGGATGACAAATGGACTTCCCACTCCTTCCAGCCTGAGTCGTCTGGGAAGTGCACTGGAGCCTTGTTAACTGTTTTTCCCCTGGGAGGTGATGTGTAAAAGCAGTGGGGAAGATTCTGGCTACACAAGTTGGGATATGCAAAGCAGAAGGTGGTTTTGGAGGGCAAAGCCATTTTCCACTTAGGTGTTTGATGGTCATTATGAGCCTTTTGCAGCAGCTTGAACTGGAGAGGGTGTTCTGAGGCTGAGCACCTCTGAAAGAGGAGGACAGTGGATGTGATGCCTCAATATGGAGAGTCTTCCCTGTTACAGCAAGTCTGGTCCTTCCCCAGGAGATGCTGATGTTCTTGAGGGCTGAGGGTGCTCAGCTCTGGGTTTCTTGGCTTGGCTTGGCTTGGCAAGGAGGTGAGTGGCTGTTTCACCTCCCTCTTTGCCAGTCTCCACCTGGGCCATCCAATGGCAGCTCAGCCCAATTGGGATGCTGCAGACCTTGGAGAGATTGTTACACAATACATGGGAAAATGGGTGGCTGGGGAAAACCTGGCTCTGGTGTTGGCTCTCTTGAGTCACAGGTCTGTTGGGTACAGAAGAACAATCATGGCATCAGGACATTACAAATGCCCTGGCAGTTGGAGTCTGGAGGTTACTGTATTCCATGCCTTGACCAAGGATTCCTTTCCTGTGTGGGTTGCAAGCAGAAAGCTCTTCCCTGGTTGGAATATTCATAGGTCTGCTCTCTTACGTAGGCCTGGATGTGTGATAAGAGTTGAGCTCACCCTGCTTGCTTGATTCTTAATATATTCCAGTAAAATCTCGGTCATCCACAGGACTGGAACCCACCAGAGAAGCAGGAACTGCATTTGTGGGAGGTTGTGGGTGTCTCTCAAACAAGCTTGTCCAGTAATCCAAATACTGACATAGCTGGGGCTTGAAAACTTAGGGATCAGATAGGTAAAATGGGCATTAGCATCCACATCTGAGCTATGATGGCTCCCAAGTGGGAGCTTTTAGGACCTGTAGGAGCCTGGAGTGGTGGTTGGCTCTGGGGTGGAGATGGCTGGAGGGGCTTAACTCAGGGGCACTGGAGACAATAATCCATTTCCTGTGTGCAGGTGCATTTCGATTCTATTTTTTCATTTTTATAAGAGAGAAGCTAAACCTTAAACTAGTCCTGGACTTCTAGTCCAGCTCTGTTTCCCCCTTTGGCCAGGGAAACACTGATGTTCCACCAGAAGCACTGGAGCCCTGGTGTGTGATGAGGAAGCCTCACTGCTCTGGCAGTGTATTTCCATGGGTGTCACTGGAGGTGAGGGAATGGCAGCTGCAGGAGCACAGCAGTGCATTGCTACTGAGCTGTTCCTTCTTTCCTTGGCCTTTATGCATCACAAATCTCTCTCTTTCTCTCCTTGGCTGCCTCCTGATGCTGGCACACAGAGCTGCGAGGGCTTTTGGAGAATACCTTTCACAAAACCATCCTGAAGGCAGAAACGGCTCAGGTAAGAGAACTGATGTACCTTGGTTATGTCCATGTGTGCCTGTACCTATGGTTAAGAGCCTTAGAATGAAAGTGCATTTATTTATCTGTCAGAAACAGAGTGAGATCTCAGCAGCAGAGAGGCAGGAGGAGTTGCCCCCAAGGAGAAAAGGCAGTTTGGTGACCCAGGGTTTGGATGGGCTGTGGGGATGAGTTTAGTTAGGGGACAAGGGCCCTGTCATAAATGCACCCCTGCAGCTGATGTCCTTAGGAGAAGTTGCAGCTGGGAAGTGACAGCACTGCACGAGACTTCTGCACTGCTTTGTGACTCCTAGGTCTTGATTTCACTGGGATAGCAAAAACAGGTGAGTTATATCCTGTTCACTGATGGGAATCCTTGCTGGCAAAGGTGACATCTGGATTTATCCCCAGTGTTTGCTTCAACAGGGGTTAAATTGAAATTTGCTTAGAAGAGGTCACTACATGTGCTGTCTAATGTGTCAGTATTTTCCATGTAGATATTGTCCCCATCAGCTTATCCTGAGTTCTTCTTGATGGGCAGGAGAGCTCAGCATAAACTCACCTGACTTCTAACAGGGCTGTGTCTTCTCTGTGGCAAAAGAAAGTATTATGCAAGCAATAAATTCATTGCAAAACCTACAGAAAAGCCTGTGGAATCCACAGAAAGTCTGTGTGAACAAGTAGCAAATTGTTCTGTGCTGTTGAACTGCTGTGTGGGGGATAAAGTTGTTAAATAGAATGTAAGGTAGAGTGATGTTATCATTTTAGGTAAGCTGGGTGTGTTTAAGCCTGCACAGGAGATGCCTCTTGCTATAAGAGCAGTCACACAGTCTTTGGCAGCCAGCTGAGTCCTTTCCTTTTTTCTTGGGTCTGTTCTAATGACCTTCAAGTTGTCCTTGGCTGAATCGTGCTAATGTTGTGAATGCAAAGGCTCTAAGACAATGTACTGAAGTTTTCTTGGTTTCTTTTCATTAATAACTCCAGTGACACTTCATTTACAATTCTTGATCTTAGAGCAGCATGTGGAGGTAGGAAGGGAAGGGGAGAGAAAGGCTGGGGTTTGTTGCAAACCTTTTTTTTTTTTTTTTTCCTCCTTCCATCATGGCCATTTCTGCAGCTGCTTCTGTCACCTGGAGTCTTTGCCAGTCCTTTTTACAGCCCCCCTACCCCAGTTTCCAACAGGGAGAAGTGATGGCTCCTGCTCACTTTGTAGTGCCCTTGTAGTGATGCCTTTAGTTTTAAGTTTTCCTGTTCTCCTTGGATGTGCTTATCTGATGTGCTGGGGTGATGAAGACAAAACAGTTCCTATTCTAGTTAAGAACTCAAGGACAGTTTCTCCAGACTTCAGGCCCTAAGCACAAACGTGGAAAGTGGAGGGTGGGTTCATGCAAATGAACCAGAACCTATAAAAGTGTGAGATTTTGTGACCAACCCCTCCTTTCCTTCCATCTTGGAGCCATCCAGGCAGGGGCCACCACTGTGGCACTTCTGTTGCTGGGGTGTGGCTTTTGTAGGCCTTTTGTGGGCCTCACAATAAATACCCATTTTATTTCCTTAACTCTGTGTGTAGCCTCTGTTCCAGCTCCTCAAGGCATCAGTAGTACCCGTGGGGACATGTTGGGGCCAGGCAGAGAATAGAATGTGTGATGGAGACAAGATGAAATTGCAGATCTGTTCAGGTGCCCGAGGCCTGGTGCAGGGAGTGGGTGTGATGTGCACTCAAAAAGCTGCTCTTGAGCTCATCCTTGGGGGACTCCTGGTTGCTCTGACTGTAGGTAAGCAGGGCATGGAAAGGGATGTGACTCCTGGATCATGTGCCACAGCCAGGCTGTCCAGAGCAGCCTTTCAGCCCTGCCTGTGCTTGTGACATCCATAAGCTCTCCAGGGAAGCCTTTTCACTCACTGCCCCTTGGTGTATCAGCCCTGAGATTGTTTTTGAATCCAGGAGAATTTTAGTTGCCACAGGCAAGAATTAAGCTGTGAAAGACACACTTGGAAATACCACAATAGTTATGGGATCCTTAAGTATTGACTTGGAAGGAAATAAAATTCCCTAGAAATTACTCTATATTCTGAGGAAGAGAGGAGGGGGAAAAAAAATCGTAATTTTTAAGTCATCTTTTGAAATCCTGCAATGTATAACTTAACACAGTCTGTAACACTTCTTTATAAATAACCCCAGTAGGAAGGTTGCTATCCAATAAAAAACACTGCAAGTAGAAAATTTGGCTCCTTTTAGTTCATCCCAGCAGCCCAATCACAGGGAAGTCACGTCTTTACTTCCTGCAGAAATTCCATCTCAGCATCACTTGTGCAGCTTCTGGAGGCTTCACCTTTGGCTGGGCAGGATGCTGGAGCTGCAGCATGAGCTGTCACCCTGTGACTCCAGGGCAGCAAAGGAAGAGTTTCTGCTGCAGAAGTTGAAGGCATAGTACAGATCCAGTGTTGGAACCCAAAGCCTGGGAATTTTAAACTTTCTTTGCTCTCTGACACTGACCCCCAGGAGAACACTGCTTTTGACTTGAGGCCTTGGAGAAGACTTCCAGATTTGAGTGATGGAGCTAGGCTCATGAGTGTGTAGTTAGAATAAAAGTGTATAATTTCACATAATGAAGAATTTGGAATTTAGAATTTTTAGAATATAGTAGTAGGTATGGGACAAGATGGAGGATTTTGGGTGTTGTCTCTGTCTTCTTCTTCTTCATACTTGCAGGTAGTAGTTTTTGGCTGGATAGTGCTACACTACAAGTCACAGGAGTTCAGTTATTGGGTCAAAAGTAACAATAATACAAGTGTTAGTTCTTTATTGAACCGTTTAGCTTTAAAAAACTTTGTGACTAACTAGATTCACCTCCATTTTGCTCACTTATAGCTTGTACCTAGAAGTGTTGCACAACACTCTACTTTAGGTAAGATTTAATAAACAACCAAACCCAAACATTAAAAAATTCGTCTCCTTCATGTTTTTAATCTTGACTCTAAGTGAAAACAAAAGAAAATAAAAACAAGCCACTAATTAGGTAGTGCAACTAACCCATTTACAATCCAGAGGGACTGAATTGGCTCCAGCTCCTCAGAGAGCAGGCAGGGGCAATGTGAGCAGGGAGGAGCTCACCTGCAAAGCCCACCTGCATCCTGTGGTTGAATTGCCATTGCATGTGTTGGTGCCTTAGATCCTGAAAGCTCAGTGCTCCAAAGAATCAAGTGCCTGTGTCTGTCAGCTCTGAGCTTTCCCCTTGAGTGTTGTACCTGGTGGGACAGGCCTGTTTCTGCTGTCATAACCCCAGCTGTGCACCCAGTGCTCCTTGCACTGCCAGCACACTGAGCTGGGGTGAAGGCTCTGGCCTAAGTACGACTGGAAGGAGGCAGGCCTTGATTCAGCCCAGAAAAAAATAGTTTAAGAAATGTTTAAAGTCACTGATGAATGCAGTGAGGGAAAAGAGGTGTGGATTTTGAGGAGCAGGAAGGTGGTAGAGCCATCAATGGGGCAATGAGGGCATAAATGGAGGAGGGAAGGGCTGGATCCTCCTTTTCTGGTACCAAGAGCTGGAACCCTTCTCTTTCCCTGTGCAGGACAGTCCTCATGCAGAAAATGAGGCAGATGTGAATCTTTGGGATGTCAGTTCTTTGCTGCTTTATGTGCTGGTTCAGCTCCTCGGCAGAGGGGTGAAGCTCTGGCACCCCAGGCAGCCCCAGGAGATCGTGGAGATTTGGAAGGAGATGCCAAGTGTGCACACACTGCCTCAACTGGCTCCACTTCTGCTGCACTTTTTTCTCTGGGGATTGTCCATTTTAGTTTGCCTTTTTGAATCTTTTTAGTCCCTTCAAGGAAAGGAAAAGATATGATGGCTTTTGCATCCTTCATAACTTCACATTCCACAGCTGATCAAAGAGCTGCTGCTTCAGTTGTAACTTTTATTTGTGGTGGCTGCTCTGCAGAGTTGGTGTGTTTGTGTGTGGCTGAGTGTCTTGGAGAAATGGAGGAGTGTTCATGAAGAGCTGCAGAGGGATTGTAGATCAGCAGGACGGGCCAGCTGCTCGTCCAAGGGCTGACTTATGTGCCAGGCTGTGTTTCCCTTCTGTTTTCAGTAAAAGTGCAGGGTGTTCATGCTCTGCTTGCTTTGCTGGCCCAGGGGCTGTGGAGCTGCACAGCTGCACGAGGTAGAGATGCTTGCAGGTGTTGCAGGGTGTACCTGGAGGGAACAAAGGTGAGGGAGAGCATTTTTTGGTTACAACTTCTGATTCTTCCTGATGTGGGGCCCTAGAATTTCATGGCTCAGAAATGTTGTGTGACTATTCCTATGCAACTCTCCAGTGTCTTATTCTGGAAGAGATTTTTCTCAGGTAACTGGGGAGGTGCATTTACCTCTCTTCTTTCTCAGAGGTTGTGTCAGGGGTGATGACAATACAGAGTTTTGATCCCTTTGTTTCCCCTTTGGAGCAGGGCAGTTGCCTGGTGGTGGGCTGTGAATGCAGAGGATGATGGGGTTGTCCCTTTGGGATGACTCAGATTTTTTCCCCCGATCTTTAAAATATTTTGAGGAATTAGAAAGAAAGGAAGGGTTGGACCTTGCTGCAGGTGACAGGATATGGATGTGTTGAGGGAGCTGGTGCCAGGGTGGTGATGCATCTCCTGCTCTCTTCCTGCCTCTATTAATTGCTGGCTTATTCATGCAGGCTGGAGGTCTGGGAAGGTTTCCACCAAGAGCACTCTGACATACTCAACATTCATTCTGCCTCCAAGGCTGTGGCCAGAGTCTCTGCTGACTTTTGTAGCTTTCTGGTACCTTTTAATGTAGGAGTGGGTGTCTCTTAGGACAGACTTAGATGAAAGATGCAGAAAGGGATTGAAATGTTGTGAAAGAGAAGTGTAAAAAGGCTGCAGAGAATAAAGCATGGAAGAAGTAATCACTCAGAGTCTCACAGAGCTCATGGAATTTTGGGCATTCTCCAGCTTAGGTGTCAGAGGCTCCACACTGAGATATTGTATTAGATTTTATCTCCATGTTCTGGAACTGTGAGAGGAAAAGGTACCAGGGCATGGGGCAGTGACATTGGAAAGGACAGCAAGCAGTGCCTTTGAGAAATTCCCTGGTGCTGGGGAGCAGAGATCCAAGCTGCGATTCAGACACAAGGATCAGGAGGCAGCTGTGGAGGTTTTTTCCTGTTACTTTTTAAATCTGTTTTGCTCAGTGGGGTTATTGGGAGGGCAACTGCTGCTGCTGGAGTGGGGGGGCTGTAGGATGCAGCACTGGGATGCCCACTGTGATCAGCTGTTCTGGGCAGGCTGTGTGGGAAAGGCTTTGAAAACAAGAGAGAGGGAGAGCTCAAATGTGAGGTGTCCTTGGTGCTGCAGAGGTGATGGGCCTCGGGCAGGAGCTGCTGAGCAGGCATTGAGCCAAATTCTCCATGGCTCTTGCTAAACCAGCATGGCTACTGGTTTGCATCAGGACAAACCGAAGGGGGCACTTCCCTGAAACTGGAAAAGCTTCTTTTAAGCTCAAAAAAAAGTTATCTTTGTGTCTTTCCTTTGATTTTTCCATGTTTCAGTCAGGATTGCGAGTGTGTAAGGAGAAGAGGGCCCTTGTGAGCTGCCCCAAGCCGGGTGGCAGTGGGAGGGGGTGGCTGTGAGTGTGTGTGGGGGGAGCAGCCAGGCACAGAGGAGCTTCCTGCTGCTGCCAGAAACTGGCGTGGGGTTAGAGAAACCCCAGGTGAGGCTTCACAGGTGCTTCAGGCTGAGTAACCTGTGAGCTGAGCTTTCTGTGCCACCAGCAAGTAAAGCTGCAGCTGTGCAGTGCTCTGAGAGGGACATTGCATTTCCTGGGTTTAGACTGTGGAGCTGCCAGCCCAGCCTGCTTCAGAAGAAGCACCAGGTTGGCCTTTTTCTCTAGAGGATGTTTGCCCTGTCCCCAGGACAGACCCAGCAGTGCAGCTGGCCCTGCTCTCAGTGTATCCCTGTGCTGATGAGGTGGAGGTGCCTTTTTGGGAAGGGCCCATGCTCTGGAGGGAGGTGTAGGTGGCCTGAGCTCAGGACAGAGCAGGGATGGGAAATCTCATCTCTGAGGGCTTCAGGTCACTTCCAGCATCAGGCAGTGCAAGGATGGTGTGGGTGTGTCCTGAAACTTGCTGTGGAATCTGTTGGCTTAGAAAGGGAACAAAGGCTTGGGTCAGGGTGTTACCATGGAGATGCTGAGGCCGGTGATGGAGCTGCCACTTGCTCCTTTGGGTCGTGTCTCACAGTAGCAATTTCATCTGTTCACATTAATGTTACGGGCCAGACTAAAAGGTTACTGACCTATGAGACTCCAGGTCAATGCTGTCTTGAGTTTGTTTGTTTTTGAAGCCCATTTGAGCAGGGAAGACTAATTGGAACCATTTTGTCATGGTTAAGTGACCTTCTGGTTTCTGAGAGCAGCTCCCTTCCAGAAGCAGCCTTTGCCTGTTCCCTGTGGCTTTGCAAGGAAGGGTGTGACGTTCCCTCTGTTTGTGTGACGTTCCCTTCTCAGAGCAGTGGGGTTGGGGTGTCCAGTGAAATCATGTGGGGCTGGCTTGGTCAGGCCTCAGGTAACCCACAGTGAACACTGTGCAGGTCCTTGTGCACTGTTCAAGAAAGACAAGGAGCTGCTGGAGAGGGTCCAGCAGAGGTTACAAAGTTGATGAGGGGTCTGGAGCATCTCTCATATGAGGAGAGACTGCCAGAGCTGGGTCTGGTTAGTCTGGAGCAGAGAAGTCTCAGAGGGGATGTGATTAATGCACGTAAATATCTGCAGGGGGTGTCAGAGGATGGTGCCAGACTGTTCAGTGGTTCTAGTGACAGGACAGGGAGCAGTGGCTATAAACTAAAACACAAGAAGTTCTACTTCAGCAGGAGAGAGGGGAAAAGAGCTCTGGATCAAGTGCCCAGGGAGGTTGTGGAGTCTGCCTCTATGGAGACATTCCAAACTCACCTGGGCACGTTCCTGTGTCACCTGCTTCAGGTGACCCTTCCTTGGCAAGGGCTTGGACTGGATGATCTCCAGAGATCCCTTCCAACCCCAGCTATTCTGTGGTTCCATCTACTCACTTGGCTCTGAAACTACTGCATGGCTGAAATGCCACTGTGACCTTTTTTTTAATTGTTGTATCTCCCATTTTTATATCCCTGCCTCATGCTTCAATAACTTGAGCAAAATGCCCATTTTTTCCCATGATTATCTCTTGGTCACATTTCAGCCCTGAGCCCAGCAAGGTGGGCTGCCTGTCCTGTGCCAGGGCTCACATTGTTGGGAGAACAGAGCTGGCATGGGGAGAAACTCTGCATTACATCTCTGAGAGGGAGCAGAGGAGACCAGGACCTGCCAGCACACCTGAGGGACAGTGACAGGCGTGTGGGAGGAATTGAGATTGCAAGAGAAACTTCTCAGCTGTGCCATTTGAATGGTTGTTGGGGGTTTTGCAGCAGCCTTGGCTCTGGCCAGAGCACCTGTCTGCTCCCTTCAGTGAGGGAATCACCTGGATTCCTCCTGGTGCAAGGTAAAAACATCATTAATTTCATTCCTACTTCTGTGAGCAGGGCCATGCACGTACACCCAGAAACTTTCCATTCATCTTCAGCAGCCACAGCAGTTCTTTGATTTAAAGTTGGAACTTAATTGTCATAAACATCAGGTCCAGAGAGTTCCAGCTGAGGAGGAAAAGGGAAGAAAGAGCTGTCTCTCTGAATTTTTTTTTCTGAGATGACAGATGTTATTTTAATACTTTTATCTGGATTCCCCTTTGCTACTTTGCCTCTGATGCTGGAGCAGAGGCTTTAAATCTAAGGTGCTTTAATCATCAGTTTAGCTGCTAAATACAGGAATAAATTTGGAGCTTCTATCTGTGCCTTGTGGCTATATTCTGCCTTGATTTATAAACTTCTCATCCCATGGGGTCATAAGGCAGTCTACAGGAGATAGAGTTTGGCTCCACAGTTATGGATGGGCATCAGTCAGCTGGGGCTGATCCCAGCGTGTTCCCTGCTCTGGAGAAATGTGGTGGCAGTGACAGGAAAATGTGCAAGTCCTTTCTCAGTTCCCTAAGTCAGAGTGAGTGCCCAAGCTAGACTTACTGAATGAAAAGGGATGTATTGTAAGTATCTAATACTAATAAATGCCTAATTAAAAGGAACTACATGTACTGAGAATGTGGGTTCTTTTTTTCCTGAGACACTGCCAGTTGCCCAGCACAGATTAGCACTGCTGTCAGACTTTGGTCATGCATGTGTCCTGTGTCAGGTGAAGAAAGAAATGTCAGACAGAAGCAAGTGAAGCCAAAAAACCAAAAAGAAGTGTGTTGTAGTGCATAACGAGGGGGGTGAGAAGTGGTTTGGCCCTCAGTTCTGGATGTCAAGCCCTGCTGGATTTGGCCCAGGTAGGCAGGGAAGTGATGGAAATACCACCTGGATGTTTCTGGTACCAATGGACACACAATCTACAGATAAGCACGCTGGTCTTCTTCCCTCTGTCTTGCTGCACAATCCCTCATGCACAACAAATCCACGTAGAGCAGGAATCAAGGTGAAAAGAACCCGAGGAACCTGATTTATCTGGTGCTGAGTAGCTTTGCAGCTGTGTGAGACACAGATGCTGCTGTGAAGGCAGGGGGGGGAGCAGGGTCATTCCCAGGGCAGCTCCTCCCACGGCTGGAGAGGAGGGAGCTGTGCCAGGCTGCCCAGTCACGCTGGCCAGGGCTGCCATGGCAGGTGGATGGAGCAGCTGGAAGTGGGAGAGGTGGCAAGAGCAAAGTGAAAATGAAAAGAAGGGAGCAGCAGCTCGAGGAGAGGGTGTTAACAGCAGCCTGCTGCAGCTGACTCCAGAAGGCAGCTCCAGTCATTGCTGAGCTCCCCTTAGTGTCCCTTGGTTCTCCTCAGCCAGCATCCCTGTGGCTCAGCTCTAATCCAGCACTGATTTCTGGACCAGCCTTGACTTCTTTCCTAGCAGAAGTAAACTGCTGACCTCAGATGTCATCGTGGCAACTGGTGCAGTGCTTTGGCACCTGAATCCTGTTCACTGCAAGCACAGACAAGGGTCACTGGTCACATCTTGGGGCTGCTGGTGTGTGACCTCGTGTATGTGAGTGCACACACAGACTCCTGAAACGGTGTGGATTCTGTTCTACAGGCCAATAATTCATTATGAGGGATGTTAGAATCTCTTTTCCTTCCACACTATTTTTTTTCTGCAGATAAATTCTTTATTAACGACTACTCTTGAATAAAGCTTCGTATTCCCTTTGCATATGAAGTTCCTTCTCCAATGTGTAATTACTGAAGGTGTTAAATTGAATGAAAATGAAGAATTATCCAATTGTTTTACAAAAAGAAAGCACATTGGTGTGCTGGCAGCCCTTTGTAGTGTAGATCATGAAAACTCCTACATAGGTGCAAGTGAGGAGGGGACACGTAAGGTAGGAAGAAAGTATTATCCTCACATTTTGCATGCTAGATCAGGTGGGTAGTTTATGTCAAATATATCTGGTCAATCCTGACAGGATTTCAATTAAAAATTGACTCTTACTTGAAACCAGTCATGGCCCCCTGAAATGTCTGTAAATTTTATGGAGCTGAACAGACCTCAGTGCTTACAAAACAGACTGGAATTGGTCTCTTTGCTCTTGTGATCATCAGCATTTTCATGCATATTATGCTTTGAGGACTTCATTTTTCCATTTAACCACAGATCCCAGGGCTCAGGAATTCCTGGATCTCTGAATTCCAGAGCTGTCAGTGTATGAGTGAAGGTGACACTCGTGTGTGTTCCCTCTGAGGAGGCTGTGCATCTTCCATGCAAGTATCAGTTTCAGGAGGAACAGGGGCAGCTGTCAGCCACGATTTTGTGGTGTCTTAAGAAATCTGTAGCGTCACTGTGCCCACACAGATTAGTAAATTTGACAAGTTGAGACAAGTACTTGGAGCTGGCCTTTGTTTTTAATTTTAAAAATGGCTTGTTTGGCACTATTAGCGAGCACAGATCTTGGCAGATCTCAGGGAGTCATTTGGTGGTGTTTTCCCAAGACATGCCCACTCTAGAGCACAGTTAATCCTGGAGCTGGGGAGGATCTGAGCTGCTGGAGAGCAGATGCAGGGGACCTGCTGCCTCTTGAGGGGTGACACATGGTTTGAGAAACTCTGGGACTTGTGAGCACTCTCTGCACTGCTTTGTGACACTGTGCCCTGCAGGTGGATACAGGCTTTGGGATGACAGCCTGTGGAGCACCTTTTTCCACTGCAATGGCCCTTGTTGTCCATCAGCTCCTCCTGGAGCGGGTGCAGGTGTCCACACTGACCACGGGGCAAGCAGAGCCCTGCCAGCCTTTCACATTACCTGGGCAGTAGCTCTGGGGCACTGCCCCTCACTGTGCCTGGACGTGGATTTTTGACTTCATGTGAAGCCTGGACAGAGCATCAGCTGCAGGTTTAAAAGGCACAGCTCTTTATTCAGGACTCCTGTAGTGTCTCCTCCTGGCCAGCTGCAGGAGTTACACAGCTGCCAGCTTCAGTATGCAGAGACTGTGAGGACACAAACCTGACTTGTGCCAGCCTGAACAGCCCTGACAGTCACTTCTTGGGCAGAGTGGCCAGACACTGAGTTATTTCCTAGTGGTGCTGGAGGAAGTTGTATCTTAAGCAGAAAAATGAGACAAGAGTGACACCCTGTACCGGTACCAGCTCAGTTCTAGTTGCAAACAGAGCAGAGGGAGAGGCCTTGGGCATGTGAGCATATTCCAGGATGGATTTCAGATTCAAAAGCTGACTGTGTATGGCCTCAGCCTGGCAGGGCTCCTCTCAGGGGGGCACAGGTGCACTTCATGGGCAGCACAATGTGGCAGCAGTGAAAGGCCCATGTTACACACACATATCACCACTCTTGTCCAGAGATCCTTCTCCTCTTCCTCCTTCACTTCATGGCCAGTTGCAAGGTAGCCAAGCCTTCAAACTGCAGATGAGTTCTTCCAGGTCATGACAGTAGCTAAAGAAGTTCTGTTCCTTAAATATCCACTGAAGTAAAGGCTTGGATTTGCTTTCTGCGTCTGTTTTAACTGCTTCTGTCTGTGCTGGACACTAATGATTTCATTTTTTGGGTAGTAGTCACATAAATAATGCATTCCCTGCTGAGCCTTTTTGCCAGTCCCTGAGCTGCTTCCCATCTGAAGGGAAGTGTAAGAGGTAATTAACAGCCACTTGAAAAAGGATTAGCAGGTGGGTGGGAGCTACTGTTGGGTTCATGCATGGAATTGCCATGGAAATGCTGAGATTTCCTGGCACTTCATCCAGTGTGTGGGCTCCAAAGATAGTTGCACTCATGGGCCCCTCTCCTTTGGATCTTCCTACCCTGCGAGGGGAGTGGCCGTGTTTCCTTACAGGACAGCTCCCACGGGCCGAGCTGTGGCCATCTGTGACACCGGGCCGTGCCGGGAGCGGGGTGCTGTGCTGCAGCTGTCAGCTGAAGTCTTGCTGCATTTCTTTCATGTCAAACCACCTGGCAGAAAATCAGGAGGGAAAAAAAACCAACCAAACCTTGTTGGTTTGCCCCTTTGCCAGTGTTCTGAAAGAGTTTAATATGCCAAGCATTCAGAGTTTGGCACTTGGAGAAGGTGATGCTGGTCCTTGTCCTGCAGGCTGTGACCAGCTCCATCATAGCCCTCGTGTGCTGAACAGGGCTGCAGCTGAACCATGAACCATGTCATACATGGCAGCATTTTCAGGCTGTGCAATTTGCTTCTAGGATTGTTGGGTGGCCACACATGCTTAAAATATTGGGCCTCTCTGTGAGAAATATCTCTTATTTCAATGCCTGCTCTGGAGGTTTTAAAAGGTGGTGATGGGCACACGTTCATCTGAAACAGTTCCTGCAGGGACCTCTGTGTCCGTGTCCCCTGCACAGCAGTAGCAAAGAGCCTCCTGAATCTACCAGTGTCTGTGGGGCTTTGCTTTAAGGAAAACGTGCCTTTTGTTTCAGATCACCTGCTGGCAGACTCCTACATCGGGCAGGAGGACTCCCCTGAGATGCAGCAGGTGGCCCAGAACAAGCGCAGGCTCTCGGTCATCTCGGACGGCAAATTCGAGAGGAGCTTCACCGAGGAGCAGGCGGAGAAGATGCCGAGCGAGGGCCCCAAGCCACGGGTGTACACCATCTCTGGAGAGAGGCCCATGCTGTCCGAGCACGAGAATGACAGCGTGGAGCTGGTGGTGATGAAGGGAGCTGCCCACGAGGAGTGTCACCACGGGCCCCACGCGCACGGCGCCGGCGCCTCGCACGGCGTCCGGCACTGCAAGGCCTGGCCGGGCGGCCGCCAGGGCTCCAAGGAGTGCCCCAACTGCAGCAGGCTGGCCGCCCCTTCCCAGCAATCCATTGAGCTGGAGCAGCACCCACCTGGCGAGGCTGGGTGGCACAGGAAAAGGCTGGAGAGGATGTACAGTGTGGATCGAGTGTCTGGTAAGTGAGTGACACTCATCTCATCCCAGCACAGGGGTTCTGATCCTGGGCCTGCCTGGTACTGCGGTGTGGTCACTGCGCTGCAAAGAGAGAGAAAGGACAGCAACACACACGGAGCTCTTTGGGGAAAAAAGGCCAATTTATTGTACAGACAGCCCGGATTTAAAGTGTGTTAGTGCAGCCAGGACAGGACAGGAGCTCACTGGACAATTGGGAAAAACATCCTTGGGACAGCACCTCAGGATGTGTCCCACGGCAAAGACACCAGGGGTTAATGCTGGTGATGAATTCCACTCTGTTTGTCACCGTGTTCTCACCCTGGGAGACTCCTCCCTAACTGAAGCTGCAGTCAGCTTGGCAGCCTGGGAATGGAGCTGAGAGTCAGGAGAAATCCAGGCCTGACAAGAATTTCCAAGCTGTAATTCCCCAGCTCTCTAAATGTGTGTGTCCACACTGCGGGGCAAAGGATTTTCCTGGAAAGGGGTTGTCAGAGGAGGAGTTTGCAATAAGCTGAGCTCAGTTGGAGGCCAGCTTGTCCTAGCTCCTGGTCGTCAGTGGCTGCTCCAGGTTGGTCTTTGTGACTCCATGCAGCTCATTTTCTGTGGAGGAAGAGCAAAAGAGGAAGGACTCTGTCAAAGCCCTGCATCCATGCTCATCCCAGAGGCCATTCAGAACAGGATCCTCTCTCTGCCTCTTGCTGGGCAGGGGAAATTTGTGAACTGCTCTGTGGGAGCCTCAGGTTATGGTGTTCTGTACTTCTGTGTGTTCCCAAAATTCTTGTTTGCAGGGCTGGAAGCCACTCATGTAGTGCCACCTCATGGGCTTCCCACAAATAGTAGCAAATAACAGTGTTGGATTTTCTTCCCTCCTTTCTTCCCTCCTTTCTTCCCTCCTTTCTTCCCTGCTCAGTGTTCTCAGGGAATAGGGCTTGTAATTATTCCATTGCATTAAAGAAAAAAAAAAAAGAAAGAAAAAAGATTGTCTTTAAAAATTGGACCATTAATCAAATATATGTCACAGTCTGTGTGCTTTGAATTATAAACTGATGTGCAGTGCTTTGCCTGTGTGTGGCTGGCAAAGAGTCTGGCCTAATTTGTCTGATATTTTCTGTAAACATACATCAAGGCATTTAGAGCAGAGAGTCTGGCCAGGAAAGGTCACAGTTTTCTCCTTGAAAAGAAGCTGTGTATAAGGACTGTGGAGATCAAACTGTCCAGCTTTCCTGGTTCATGGTTTTCTGGTAAATGCTACAGTGATGTTTACTACAGGTAAAATCATGGAAAGTTTGGGTCCTGGACCATATTTTCATAGCTAGATACCTGAAGTTATGTGGCTACATGAATATATGGCCTAAACTGAAGAATAGTAATGAAAAAATAGCTGATTATGAAATGTGTGAGAAAACTGCAACCTCCTGGAATCCTGTGTGTGATTTTTAAGCATTGTTCCTCTGTTCCCTGGGACTTTCTGGGCTTCACATCAGACACTGCAGTGGCCCCATACCAGCTCCTGTGAAGAAAATGAACTTGATCCCAGCCCAAACCAGCCCACCTGGATAAATCAGAATTGCACTTTGCACTGTGGGATTGAAGGAAGTTACTTGATACAGAAGCAGGGGAAAGCTCCACATCATTAATGGAGGAGTTTAACCCCTCATAGCTGGAGCTGTATTTGCTGAGAAACATGTGCTGGCAATTCCTGCAGGGAGATGCTGATACTGGGCCTTGGAATTCAGTATCTGTTTCCAACCAGGCAGCCATCTCCATTGGGGCCAGTGATCAATGTGGAGTGGAGATTCATCTTCCTGAAAATGTGTCAGAGTAGTTACTTAAATGGGAACAAAGTGGCCAGTGCAGGACCTGTGGATACCCCCGTCGGCATTCCATGTTTCTGCAGCTCCCCTGGGTGCTCATCTCAAGCCTCTGGGTCCTGATATGTGTGACTGCACAGGCAGGGCTGTGTCCCCAAGCCCAAATCCCAGCACTGGCACCATGGAAGGAGAATTCCTTCAGCTTCTTTGTACTCTCTGTCCAAGTGCTGCCACTCAGAGATAACCCCAGAATTGAACAGCACAAGTGCCACAGGTTGCAGGAATTCCCTGACATGTCCTTCCTGCCTGGCTAGCAGGGAGAAGGGAGCAGAGAGGAGTGCAGGCAGGAGAGGCTGACTTCCCCAGGGGTTCACCTGGCAGTGCTGCTCCTCTTTGCATTTACATCACAAGTTGCTGCTACAAACCAACACTTATGGCAGCCAGGCCCCATTGGCATCACTGAATCTGGGTTTTGGTGCTGAGTTTCTGATGCCTGACACCATTCCAAGGAAGCACAAGCTGTCCTCTCCTGGGCTGCTCCCAGCATCTGGTACAGACACATCCACTCATGGACAGAGGTGCTGGGATTTGGGTGCAGTGGGGAGTGGCTGGAGATGCTGGATGTGGTGGTGGTGTGCACCTCCAGCCTTATCAGGCCCTTGGCTCCTCCACTGTTTCCTCACAGTTGATGGTGACAAGAAAAGAGAACAAGCTGCTCTGCCTGGCCAGAAAGGATGTGCTGCCTGTTCCTGGCAGCAACAGCCTTACCCACAATCTGAATTTTAATTCGGTGAGGGAGCTCTGGAGCTGAGCTGCACTGCCCAGTCTCCACCTGTGAGCTCCTCTGCTGATGGTCTACCCTCTGAATGGTCCCAAATCCTTTATTCTGCATTGAATGCTGTGTGGAGGACAGGGATATTTTTCCTAAGTTAACTCCAGTCTATGAGGAGAGGAAAGAAAGCTCCCAGCAATGGTGCAGGCAAAGCCTCCTAAGGATATTGGCTGTTGTTCTTAAGTTCTGCTTTGAACCAAAGCCTGTGGCTTAAAAGCTGTAAAACACATTAAGAGATTGTCAGTCCTTTGAGATGAGTAGTCTCTGAGAAGCCTGTACAGAATTGATGGCTAAAAAGGAATTTGTACAACTTCTCCTTTGTCACTTCTGTGGGTTGGAGGCTTCAAACGAGTAACTCATTAACAGTCTGAGTTATTCTGCTTTGCTTCTGTCTCTGTGCTTTGGAGGAGAGCAGACTTTGGGACTGCATCAGAAGTCTTTAGCATACTGGAATGCAGTTTCATTTAACATACATATTTCCTTGGAGTTCCTTTAAACAAGACTTGATGTAAACTGTGAGCTGAGAAGGAGTGTGGTACAGCTTTCTTTAGATTTCTTGGAAGCTGCACTTCAAAGGAAGGCTCCCCAGGTGCAGTTAGCATTTTTTGCATTGCAGCCATTTCCTGTACTTTCAGGGAATAATCTGTAGGATATGATGATCTGTACAAAACATTTGGTAAGATGGCTTGTCTGTAGTAATTATTGCTGCAGTGGGCATGTGGAGTTCGACTGGGCTTGGGCCAGGGAAAGTGAATTAAAAAATGCCTTGACAATGCCAGAATAGGAAACATTATCAGATCTGAAGACTTGAATGACTGAGGCAAGACACAGTCAGCAACATGGAGCAAGGCATTAGGTGAGGGAGCCACAAATTGGATGTGAAGCAAGATGAGAAATCAGGGAGCCTCCAGCCCCAGGGATCCAGTCCACTGAGATCTCATCAATGTTGTGTCAATATATTTCAACACCCCTCTGATTCCCTGGTTGCCTGACTCCAGCCTCAGAGTTGTCAGCAGGAGCTGCTGCTTGGGCAGGGTCCTCCTCCTGGTCACCACACACTTAATGGGTGACTTACTTTGCTTTTTGTCTTAGTGGTCATTCAGTGGAGGTGATGCAGTGTTCTAATGCCCTGGAATTAGGAAAAAAACACAGTTGGTTTGGGCAGGGCAGTTTACAAAGAGAGGTGCCTAAATCAGCTCGGTTACCTGCAGGTTGTGGAGCTGATGGGTGGTTTGACTTTCAAACCAGGGGAACTCCTGAAGGCCAAGTCACCAGGAGCAGGTGTGAGAGGGGCTTACTGAAACTTCAGCAAAAAGGGATATTTCAGGCTTACTGTTCTGAGTGGAAAGTAAATGCTTTTCATCTTCTCCTGGGCTGCATCAGAAAGAAATAAAGGGATGGGACCATTTAAATCAGTAAAGGAAAAGGGAGAGACAGGAAAATGCTTTAATGAAAAATGTTTCTTTTCCCTGTTTTTTTTCCCCTGGTTCAAATGTCAGTTCTGTAATTCCTGGATTATTCTAATCTCCAATGCTTAAGATAGAGCTTTTATTCTCCACTAATAGCCTGATAGACGAGCTTAGCACGAATTTACAGAATACTCAGTGGCAGTGTGCATTTATATGAGGAGGATGAGATTTGAACTCCAGTCAGGGCAGGATGCTGAAGGAAAGTCCTGAGAGAAAGAGCTTGGGAAGGAAATGTGGCTGTCTGAAGGATGTCTGTGCCTGCTGGTGCTCAGGTTTTGCTCTCTCTGTGTCTCTTGCAGATGATGTCCCCATACGAACCTGGTTCCCAAAAGAGAACCTCTTCAGTTTTCACACTGCTACTACAACTATGCAAGCGTAAGTGAAACCACTGCTGTGGCTTTTGTTCTGTATCTCAGAGTCCAGATGTGCTCAAAGCTGAGAGCCTGGAGCAGGAATTGTGTGTTTGGCATCACTGTTGAGGGATGAGAAAGAAAGAAACTTGTCTCTTGTTAATTTTCTTTCCCACTTATTGCTCTCATTTGTTTGGTTTTATCTTCTTTAAATCCTTGGGTTACCCTGCTCTTCTCTGCTTCCCTGATTTTTTGTTGTCTGTGACACTGTGGCCTGGCTGCCTCTGCAGAGCAAGGGTCCTGTGGATCACCAGCTGAGACCACCACGAGCTGCTTCTGCTGCACACACTTCCCAAGGGAAGGTTATTTCAGGCTTGCCCTGCATCCCTCACTCCAGAGTGGATTCCTCTGGGATAAGATGTAGCCCTGCAGCTCTGCCCTGCTCTGCACGTGTGAAAAAGTGTCAGTAAAATCCCTGCAAAGTATGAAGGTCTGTGAGTTAGGAGGAGCCTTTCCCTCCACACTCCATGCAGGTTTTGGTGCCCCTGGGTGCTGTATTTTGGGATGAGGCAGCTCTCAAAGGGCTGAGGAGAGTAAGGGAAGCCTTGTCTCCAGGTTGTACCTGGCTGCCTTCCTGCTTTCAGGTATTTCCTACCTGACTGGAAAACCAAGGCAAGCAGTGGGGGAAACAGAATGCTGTTCTGCTTTCCCAGGCCCTTCCCCTGCCTTGTCACATTTTCCCTGTGTGTTTCTTCCAGTGTTTGGGACACCCTCAACTCTCTGGCTCTCTGTTTTCTTCTTGTCTAATCTGATGTCCTTTTTGTACTTTTGTTTCTCTGGCATTTCTTCTTTCCCTTGTGCTTTTTCCTCCCCAAATCCTGAAAAGAGACTGATTATTTCTCTTGGGATAACCCAGACTGGATCAGACTTGGAAGGATTCATGAAGGGAGGACTGAATCTGGAGTTGAGGAGTGGAGTAGCTGCATCTCACAGAAAAAAATCTAAAAATATTGGCTGATAACAGTCAGTGGTATTTCACAGTTGTGATCTGACCCACAAACCATGTGCAAAATCAGCACATTTGGACACAGCTTTTGCTGTCTGAATTTGTGTTTTCTGGGCAGATTTGTTGCAGGATGATGGTCCATGGCTTACAGGGCTTGAAGGCCAGTGTGGGGTTGGTTTGGGAATGATGCCCTGAGGGAACCCTTGAGGAGCACAATTCCCTTGGTTGATGTGGCTCCTTGGTTAACAATTCTGGAGCTTCAGAGCTGCCTCTGGAAGTGACACAGAAACACCTCCAGAAGTTCAGGGCACCTCCCCAAAGTGCTGGGGTGGCTCCCCAGGTGCCTTGGCCTCTGCTCCAGTGTTTGTCGTGGTGGGAGCAGCTCTCCCTGCTCGTGGTGCTGCAGCCTCACAGGCTGCACTCAGCTCTTGTCCATCTGCACATTCTCTGGGTTTCCGTGGAGCTCAGTTTGCATCCAAGCCACATGTCAGCCCTGCCCCAGGGAGGATTAAGCTCAGTCAAGGAGGAGTCTCACTACTGAGAAATGTTTAATTTAAAAAGCAGTTTCCTTCCACCTAACAAGAAATACTCCTTCTGGAGTGAGAATTCCCTCAGAACACTGGCTGGGGCTGAGCACTAATAAATTCCTCTTCTCTCTCTTTTTCCCTGCATCTCCTGGAATCTCTAGCATCTCGTAAGTATAATCTTAATTTTTTTATTTCCTTGTGTGTTGGTGTCCTGGATAAACTCTCCTGTCCTGTCCATCACATTCACTCGTGCTTTCCCTGTGCTAGGGGCTGGCAGGAGGTTAGGTGGCTACACCTGCTAGGCCTACATGGATCCCACCAAACCATCCTCATCCTCCAAGTGCAGCCCTCAGTTGCTGGCACACTTTGTCCCTCAGGATGCTGCTGTGCAGAGAGGGTGTGGCTGCAGCTCCCAGGTGCATTCTGCAGAGCAGGGATGGTGGCTGCTCCTTTGGGCCACGTTCTGATGTTCAAGGGAGTGAGGAGCTGTGGTTTGAGTGCCCTGACCCACACGAGGTGCTGCCCAGCCCCCTGGGCAGCTCAGCCTGTGTTTTCTGCTGAGAGCTTCCCTCTGTGTGTCCCTTGTCCTGTCCACTTCCAGGCCGTGGACTTGGTTAATGCCTTGAAATGGTTTCCCAGGGCGTTCAGGGGCTACGCAGAGAGGAAGAGACGGAAACGAGAGAATGATTCTGCAGCTCTTATCCAGAGGTAGGGCCCCTTCCCCAGCTGTGACTGCTGTTGCATGGGCCCTTGGGGTCACTACTGAGCCCTGCTGGCACTGACCGTGGCTGTCCCTGTCTCTGTGCTGTCCTGGGGACGCTGGCAGTGGCTCTGCTGGAGCTGAGGAGGTGAATGATGCTCAGGAGAGCTGATCTCCATCTTCTTAAAGAGCACTGTCAAGTTGCTTTTAGTGTTCCACATGATCTGTGCCTCAGGCAGAAAAATACGTACTTTAAAAATTAAAGATGTAATTTCCACATTCCAGCTTGGAATTCCAGATCATCACAGAATGGCTTGGATTGGAAGACATCTAAAATAAGCTCTAGTTCCAACTCCCCTGCCACTGGCAGGCATTTATTTGAGATTAGATGAATATGTGCCGTTGCTGCATCTACAAATGCACCTCAAAAATCTGAGACCTAGGCAAAATTGACATCTCTAGTGACCAGGAGTCAATTTTTAAGGTTTTTTTTCAATAATAGAAGAGAAATAAAAGTGGCTGGGGACTGAGTCCTTGTCCAGAAGGGCCTGGTTTCCTTCTGTAGGCTTCCTATGGCACGTCACTTACAGTAGGAATGAGAACTGGTTTGGTTTTTTAAATGTGCCAAGACTTGTGGCAGCCTACTGAAAAGGATAAGACAGTATCTGTGTCATTGGTTTAAAACTGCCATAATCACTTCAGCACTGTTCAAAACCAAGTGGGAGAAAAACATCAGGTTTTCTTAACTGAGAAATTGCCAGGCAATATCTTTTTTTGGCAACTTCAGAGTGGTGAAGTTTTTTTCATCAATAACAGAGAGAAATAAAAATCCAAACTAAAGACACTCTAAACAAGTAGACAGTGTATCTTTAAAAAGAGAGATTTCTCAGAATTTGTTAGGCAGAGGCAAGTCTTGGTTAGAAAATGGTTTGTGAGTACAGGAGCAGTTGTGTCACTTGATGGGACTGTGTAGTCAGGAGAGAGGACAGAGTCACCTGAGCCATGTCCAGCGTGTCCCTTCTCCTGCTGTGCACCTGGGCAGGGCAGGGCAGGCAGCCTGGCTGTGCCTGTCCTGTTCCAGAGAGGAGTGGGACAGCACTGAGGGGGACAGCTCCTGCAGGGAGCTGCTGTGCAGCCCTTGGTGGGTGTTTCAGGGTTCAGCTGTTCTCACACAGCCCCTTCAGTGCTGAGTCCTGGTGTCCAGGGAGGCTGGATTGTGTGGTGCCTGTGGTCACTGCTCTGCAAAGAGAAAGGACAGCAACACACACAGAGCTCTTTTGGGGGAAAAAAGGCCAATTTATTGTACAGACAGCCCATGTTTAAAGTGTGTTAGTGCAGTTAGGACAGGACAGGAGCTCATTGGACAATTGGGAGAAACATCCCCTGGGACAGCACCCACGGGAAAGACACCAGGGGTTAATGTTTATGATGAATTCCCTTCTGTTTTTCACCAAGTTATCACTCTGGGAGACTTCCTCCCTAACTCAAGCTGCAGTCAGCTTGTCAGCCTGGGAATGGAGCTGAGAGTCAGGAGAAATCCAGGCCTGAAAGGAATTGCCAAGCTGCAATTTCCTAGCTCTCTAAATGTGTGTGTCCACAACTGCCTGTAGAGTGAGGGCTGCCCAGAGCTGCCAGAGAGAAGAGTGTGAGAAGTGCTGTCAGGAATTTGGATAATGAGAAGACTTCTGCAGAGTGTGGTGACCCACTGCAGCGTCTTGGAGCCCCTCTGGCTGGGATGGATACCCTGGAGGTGCCATGGGCCATGCAGACCATGAGGCACACTGGAGGAGAGCTGTTCAGAAAAGGGAGTGATGAGGAGATTTCATCGCTGAAACTTGAAGGATTCTGGTTTGTGTCATGATGGGTGAAGGGATCTTGTAAAGGATCAAATGCCACAGGGTTCCTGGGTGCCAGGCAGGAAGGCTGGGCAGGTTTGGGGAGCCCCACTGCCCATGGGCAGAGCAGCTTTCCCAGGTCCAGTCCTGTCATGCTGAGATGCAGGCACAGAGGAGCCTGAGGAGCCAGGCAGCTGCAAGAAGCCCTCAGAAGGATCTCGATGTTCACAGCACAGCCACATTAGGAGGCAGACCCAGACTTGCAGTACTTTTCCAAAGTGCTGGTTTTTCTATAAGAAAATAGATGGAGCTAAAGATCTTTGTCCCATTCTGTGAGTATTTAGTGCAGTGGTTAACCTTGAACAGCTGGATTCTCCTTGGAGCTGCTCTCAGCAGTGTTTAGATGGTATTTAGGTCTCTTATGGGAGAGCCCAAGCTGTCCAGGCAGCTGGGAGCAACCTTCTTCCATGGCAAAAGCTGCTTTACCCCTCTTCCCCCAGTGTCTGAAGAAACTCCTCTGTGGAGAGGACAGCTGGGCATTGAACAGAAATGTGGGTTTTACTCCAAAATGTCAAAAGCCCAAAGGATGTGACAGTGGCCTTGGGCAATTAACATTGGTGCTCAGTGTCTGGTATGATATGAGGCTCACAACAGACCATAAAGATTTCCATATCACATATGTCTAAGGCTTTTTTGTGTAAAGAACAGCCCTGGTTCCCTTAAAAAGTTGTATTTGTTTGGATTTTAATGTCATGCACTGTAAGACCCCAGAGGGCTTTGTACAAAGAGCCAGGCCAGGGATGTGTCTAAAGGGGAACTTGTCTGATCCACAGCAGTGAATCTTCATGTACTCAAGTAGAGACAAAATAAATCTTTGGGAAACATTAATAGCCCAAGCATAGACAGAAGTTTGGCATGGAATAATGCTGCTCCCAGCTGCTGGTTTTGCTTCTTGCTGAATTTGGAGCCTGATGACAGCAAGGGATCCCAAACCAAAGAGGGGAGGTGCAGGAGGTGACATGGGTGCTGTCCCATGAGGACTGAGTTTGTGTGGATCTCCCAGACAGGAACAGATGTATCCCAGCTTCTCTGAACAACTTCTTGTCAGTGCTGGAAGTGTCTTTTGGTCGAATCAGTTTGCTAAAGCATCTGCATGGTTGTGCCATGTCCTTACTCACCCCACTTACCTGTGTGTGAGCCAGACAGCTTGTGACTTACCCCTTTCACCTGCTGTGGTGTCTGTTGCCTGGTGTTTGCCCTGTGTGCTGAGGGGCACAACAATCCAGGGAGGCTCCCCCACTCCAGGGGCTCTCTGTCATCCTGGGGCTGCACTGTGGGGTGAAGCCACAGTCACTGAATAGATTGATGGAGAGGTGATGCTGCTCTTGATGCTGATTCTCCCTGTCTGCTCTGGTGTCCTGTTTGTTCTGTCCTGTTCCTGCCTCGTGAGTGGTGAGAAACTGAGACACTGGTCCCTTGCACTCGGAGGGGCTGGACAGAGTCCCTTTGCCGTGGCCTCTCAGGAGTGGCCAGGACATTCTGTTTCACACAGATCTGACTCTGGGGTGTAGCCACTCCCCAGGGCTTTCCCCTGGAGCTGTGTGCTCTGCAGCCCCTCTGGACCTGCCTGTGAGGCCAGGACAGCACACAGGGAGAGCAGGCCCGTGGGGACAGGCAGCATCACTGAACTCTGCTGTGCAAGGAGGGAGAACCTGCTCTGGTCCTCCCCAGCTCTGCCTGGAGAGCAGCAGGGCTGCATGGTTAGCAGCAGCACAGGAGGAGCTGGAGGAGCTGCTGTGTTTGGGAATGAGCACAGCCATGAGTGTGGGGTGTGCAGAGCCTGAGCACCCCACGTTCCTGCTGGAGAGAGGAGAGCAGTTACTGCTCTTTACCAGGAAAAGAGAGAACACTGCCAGCACGGGGCAGTGGGTGTCCTCAGCAAATACAGCACAGGTAAAGCTTAACCAGAGAACAAGGAAAGCAGCCACGAGCAGGGGGCTGCCCTGTGGGACCCCACTTGCCCTGTACCACCATCCCAGGGAGCTCAGAACAGCCCCACTCAACAAACGTCACCATCCTCAGCACTAAATCACTGCAGGCTGGGGACCTGGGCTCTAGTTTGGAATGCTCAAAAGGAAATATGCCATCCATCCCCATTTTATTTTCTTCCTCTCTGTTTTCACAGTCCTGCTGGGCCCAGGTGTAGTTTTGTGTCACCCTTCTCAAAGGTTGTGTTTGGCCTTTCTTTCAGGAATTTTCGGAAGCACCTCCGCATGGTGGGGAGCCGAAGGGTTAAAGCACAAAGTAAGTGAGCACCTGGAATTGTGGCTGTGGGGTTTGTGGGAATTCTATCACATTCAAATGTGAGTTGAAAGGACCTGGCTTTGGGCTGGAGAGAGGATTTGACCTGTTGGTGCCATTTTACCCTACAAACAAGAAGGCCAGGTGGTTGCAGGTGTCCGGGACGTGTGGATGCCTGCAGCAGCCTGAGGCTGTTCCCAAGGACCCTCTGCTGTGGCTGTGGGACATCCCTGGTGCAAGGCATGGAAGGAAAGCTGCATCATCTTTGTCCCCTGTGTGGAATTTGGTGATCACTGTGTGGAGGCCAGTGAGGAGAACCCAAGCTGGGAGTGCAGCAGAGCTCCTGGCCTCTCTTTGCAGCTGTGACCAGCTGTGGCTCCATGTGCCACACAGACTGCTGGCTGTCCCCTCCTCACCTGTCTTACTGCCATCACAGCAGGACCTGGGGGAGACTTACCTGGTGGGAACTGAGATGATGGTGGAAGGAAGAAAGAAGAGCATCAGAGAAGAGATTGGAACAAGGGGAAAATCAGGGAGTGTTATGCCTCACTGGGGAAGAAATCACCTCTCAGGACTACAAAATGGCAGTTCCCTTTCCCTGGGAAAGGCAATAATCCTCCAAAAGTTGACTGGGCAACTCCCTTAGTGCTGTGAAAGTGATGTATCCTGCTCCTGGGAGCTGAGGATTGCTCCCGAAGAGAAAGCATCTTGTTCTTCCCACCTCCTGACCAGGCATCATGTACAGAGTGCCCACAGCAAAGCACTGCTGAGTTCAGTTTGCATTCTTTCCTTTCTCATATGCTGTGGGAAGTGATCAGCAAAGAGCTTTGCCCTTTCCAGAGTCTTCATTGGCAACTGAGTTAGCACTGCCTGATGTGGACAGGGCTCACCTCCATGAAACTCAGGCATGCCTCTGCCTGAACTCCTGGGTCATGTTTTCAAAGCTTTCTTTCTGTGCACAGTAGCTAAATGCCTGGGTTTTACTGAAAGCTGAGGATGGAGATCACCTGGAGATGTGGTTTGTCTCCCCAGACATCCACGGTCACCACACTTCAGCAGGGGACAGGCTGCCCTTGTGATGCTGACCTGCAGTGAATTCCTGTGCTGCTGTTACTCAATTCCCTGCTGCACACTGTCTGCCACCAGAAATAGGCATTAGTGCCCATAAGTGGCTGTTAATCCTGCCATAATGGCTCTCACATGGGCTTGCCAAGTCAGACATGGTGGTTGCCAGTTCCCAGGAATTTGCCTGTGGTGCAGCCGTCTGAGCCAAGCTCCCTGGGTTGTGCTTTGGAAATGCTGGTGCAAACAATACAGCACTCCTTGGGAGGAAAAAAAGCTGTGAGTAGTGCTCACAAGAGCACTGCAGGCAAGCAGAGGCTGAAGGATTTCCTCTTTTGCAACGAAATGTAGAAAGCACGAGCTTTCCAGAGACATCTCCCTGCTGTTTGGTCCAGTTCTGACTGGGGTGTCAGTAGAGCATTAAGGGAGAGCTGACTGGAGAGCTACAGCCTTCTTCTGAGCATGCAGGTGCCATTAGCTGTGCAGTGCATGTTTCTGTGAGGCCTTGGAGTCTGAGCACTTGCACTGGACTGGCCTTGGTTAAATTGAGGTTTGAGCTGTGTGCATTTAAGGAGAGACCATCAAGTGTTGTCCCTTCTCTGTGTTCCATGTCCCATCCTGTGCACAAGTGGGCACTTTGTCTCTGCTGTGTGGAAAGGACTCACGTTTGGCAAGTGGAAGGACCAGCCCAGGGGAGTCTGTGATGTGTGGCTTTGGTGGCAATCTGCTGGATGATTTGTTTGCTGGCAGCAGCAGAGGTGCTTTGGGATCTGTTAATGTCGTGCTCTGGTTTTATCCTTTAGCATTTGCCGAACGGCGTGAGAGGAGCTTCAGCAGGTCCTGGAGTGACCCGACTCCCATCAAAGCTGATCCCTTCCATGACTCTCGAGAAAGTGAGTTCTGAGTCCTTTGAGCTTCCTCCTGTGGGTAAACCCTCCAGTAGTTGCTGACTGGAGTCCCACTGGAGTAACTCCTCTGTGCCCTTCTGTCCTGTCTGTGATCCTTTTTTAGTTTCCTGAGATCGGAGCAGGTAACGCTCCAGGTGTATGTACCTGTTCATCTGTGTGTCCCTGTATTTATTTGTAGAGCACCACTCATCCAACCTCAGGTTATTGAGCAGTTGCCAAAGGGTACCCAGTGGTACAGCTCTCTTACAGCCCTGTGTTCCCATCATCCATTATCCTCTTGGCACCAAAACAACCTCTCTGGAAGCTCACCAGTCCAAGGCTGCCTTTACCATAGTGGGGCTAACACGGCTTCCCATGCAGGAGCCCCTTCTGAGCTCTTTCCTAGCCTGGAATAGCTCAAGAACACAATTGATGAGATAGAGCTTTGATTTTCTGCACAGGTGATAGCTTGGGGCAATCTGATCTTCGTTTGGGCTGCCAGGAATCCCTCTGGGAATCCCCAGTAATGCTGCCATGTTCTGCTTGAGGGGTCTGAGATGCTGTTGTGTTCATTTACAGGAAGGAATGCCAGCATCTTCTCACTGTATTCTTATAAAGGGAATGGCTGTTTTACACAGATTTTATTGCAAGCCTGTAGGCAGGAGCTTGGTGGATATGAGTTTGCCCATGTTGAAGTGAATTTCACTAATGAAATTATCTGATCTACCAGGTAAGCATGAGATCTGGCCAGATAGGTGTAGAAGACCCAGGTTGAAGGGGGAGGTGTATGGAAGGCCAGGTTCAAAACATGACCCTGTTGTTTGGCAGTCTGACTCCTCCCTGCTCCCTCAGCTGCCCGGAGGCACATGGAAAAGCCATGGAAAAGCCATGGAAAAGCCATGGAAAAGCCGTGCTTCACACAGGCTCCAGGCACTGCTCAGCGACATTTGGACATCCCCAAAGGCTCAAACAGTGGCACCTCAGTTCTCTTTCCTCAGTCCAGCAACCATCTCTGTTTTTAACCTTTAATGGTCAATTATATTCCTTCCAGATGTTTTTTTCCCCAGGAGCATTGAAGGCCAACAGGTAAGGTCAATTTGAAGAGCAAGTTCAAGTCTACTGTTGCAATATGACTGTGTTTGTTGCAGCTGTCGTCACGCACGCTCTAAGACTTCTCTGCCAGGATCAGTCTGACCAACAAGACAGATTTTCTTTTTAATCCCTCAAAAGATGTAGTCAGAGCAGTAATTACTAGAAGGAGACCAGCTTTGAATTCTTTGGACTTTTGCTTACCAGCCTGGCAGTGCTGAAGTGTAGAGAGTCTGTCTGTGTTCTGTCTCCTTCCCCATTTCTGGAGTGACAGGGTGACTGTTGTGACTTAGCATTTGAAAACCAAGCTTGGTGACTGCAGAGTGATGAACTTCTGTGACACGTGGTGTGAGCTCTCTGTGCACTCTTCATTTGTTCCGTGTTTGTCTGTTCGAAGACACCAGCCCCAGAGTGGTGTCTGTCACTCTGTGGGTGACAAGAGGGCACGAGTGTCGTGGCACCTCTTGTGAGGAAGCTGCCAAGGCAGGCTGGAGTGGGGAAGGCCGTTCTGCCCTTGTAATGCTCCCTGTGTTCTGGCAGGCCATGACCTTCAGGATTCCTGTGGGACTCTGGACGGTGACTTTGACTTGAACTGGGAAGCAGAAAAGGAACTTGAAGCCATGGCATGTGACGGAGAAGACTTTATTCCACCAAAAATAATGGTGAGAGTTTCCAGCTTATGCTCTGTCTGTCCTTTCAGTGCTGCTAAGTTCAGGATCTTCATGGGAAGTCTGTTGTATAGGCACTGCCCCAGGTGTCTGTGAGGGTCAGTCAGAGATGAACCGAGACATGACATGGGTTCAGATCTGTTACTGCTGGGGGTAATGCGTTGAAAGAAAACTAGAAGGAGGGATCTGTAGTCCAAATCAGAGCAGGACAGACACCAACACAGAAGCAAGAGAGCCTAAGGCTTGTTACCCTGAAAATAGAGACCTGAGCACCACTGCCAGCTCTGCTCCCACAGCGACGAACTGTGGAATCACAACAGAGCTCAGAGCTCTGGTTGCTGCTGGAGCCAGCTGAGGCTTCAGCCAGAGCTGTCAGGCACTGTCTGACACCTGCAGCCCTGTGCCTGCTGTGCCTGGTGCAGTGCCAGGCCTTGGCTGGACCCTGTGCAGGTCCCACCAGACACTGAACACTCTGCAGCCAAATGGAGTTTTTGCAGGAGTGATCCTTGCTGGGATACAGCCATCCATGGTGATGCACAAGCTGCTGCATCCTCTGTGCATCCCAGTCTCCCTTTCCCAGACTGTTCTGGGCCCAGTGCAGCCTGAGGGCAGAGCTGTGTGCTCTTGGATTGGGAGTCAAGGAGATGGTGACAGGGGCTCTTGGCAGGCCTGGGGTGCTCTGGGCTGGGAGCTTTCTGCTGGGATGTGGATAGACTGGGTTAGCTGTACCTCGAGTAATACCTGAGAACAGCTGAACAGGGCACTGTTTTATGGCCTTTGTGCTTCTATCCAGACTCTACTGCCTTCTCCTCATGCTGTTGCACCTTTTTTCCCCTTTGCAGCTCATTTCTTCCAAGGTGCCCAAAGCAGAGTATGTCCCAACAATTATCCGCAGGGACGACCCCTCCATCATCCCCATCCTCTATGTAAGTAAATCAGTTCTGCTGTGGATGAGAACAGGAGTCATAAAGAGACTTTTTTATTTCCCTAGTTGCTGTTAGGGTGACTCCAAAATGCTGATGTGATTTGGAAAAGCTGTCAGGAAGGAGCTTGGGGGTGTGTGGGACCCAGCTTTGGGGTCTGGGGTAGCTTTGTGGGGTCTAGGGGGAGCAGTCAGGTGGGTGGAAATGGCACACGTGGGCTCTGGGCTCTGCAGCCCAGCCAAGCTGCATGGGAGGATTATCAAGGGAAGGCAGGGCAGGCATTGCCAGGCTTAGGGCTCCTCCTTATGCTCATCCTTGGGATAAGCAGCACCTCAGAGCCTGGCAGTGACCCACCAACCCCATCACCCCACGTGCAATGGGACATCCCTTCAGTCATTAATTGAACTCTGACTTTTCCCTGGCAGTCTGGCCTGAGCAGGTGTCTGAAACAGCAGTGAGGAGTCATGGGTTTCTTTTTCCTAATTGCTGAATTTGGAAGGGAAGGTGAGACTGAGCCCAGCAAGGCCAGTGTCAGTGTGCAGCAGGCAGTGCTGCTGGGCCTTAGCCTTGCTGCTCTTGCCTCTCTTCCTTGGAGGGTTGTTCAGTTGTCCTGATGACCCTGCTATGGCTCAGGCAGCTGTGCTGGGAGCTCAGCCAGCTCGGACAGGGGTAAAGCCAGAAAGAGGCTGCAAAACATGGGCCAAACAGGCACTGCTGATGTTGGCTGCATCTGAGGGACAGTCTGTGCTTTGGATGTGTCTGCACATTCAGCTTCAAGCCTTCAGGAGGATTTGATCTTCATGGACTGTTCAGTCTTCAGCTTCTGTGCTGAAATGTGATTTAGGGTGAGGGTTACTGCTGCTGTGACCAGCAGCCATCAGCTGGTATAAATGTGCTGTTAAAGCATCCTTGGGATGGGACTGTGTGGTTGTTAGGGAGCTGGTGGAGTGACAGTGAACCTTTACATGTCTTTGTCTTGGTTTCCAGGACCATGAACACGCCACCTTTGATGACATCCTGGGTACGTGAGTGTTACCTCCTTTTATCTCCTGCCCGTTGCAAATGTGACCATCAATATTTAAGTCACTCAGCTGCCCTCAGCTTCAGCTGCCACTCACAGAGGTGTTTTTGTCACCCCAGTGACCCCTGACAGTCAGTCAGCTGCTCTTGGATGTGCTGTTGTAATCAACATTCACTTCTGTGGCCTGTTCTCTGTGCCAAACTCATGGTTTGTGGCAGAGGAGCTGAGGCACAGGGCAGCAGGTGCCTGTCCATTGTACCTGTGGTGGGGAGTGGGAGCAGTGACAGAGGGCCAGGAGGGCTGGGGCTGCTCTGGAGCTGTTGTCACTACAGAGCAATGCCTGGTGCTGTTCATCCCTTCTCTGCCCTGTCCCCTGCTGACATTTCCTGCTCCCACAGCATCTTTGGCAGGTATTGAGCACTCCTGCCAGCTCATCTTCCTGCCCTCAGGACTAAGTGTAAAGAAATAAGATTAATTTTGAACTTTGTCTGTGGTTCATCTTTTCCAACTTTTTTTTTTTTTTCAGAGGAAATAGAGAAGAAACTTAACATTTATCGGAAAGGCTGCAAAATCTGGAAGATGCTGATATTCTGCCAGGTACATGAAAGTTGTTAAACACTTGGGTGATTTGTTACAGATTTGTCTTTTTCTATGGGGAAAATGACATAGAGGAACCAATCTTCCAAAGTCAGCTTCCATTAAAGTTGATGCCAAGGCACAGCTTTCACTTCCCATTTCCCAGACATGGAGCAGTCTCAGGTTGCTGTGACAGCAGGAAATGAAATCTGATTTAGTGGGGTCAAGTCAAGAGCTGGACTGATTCTCTCAAGGAACCCCAAACAAACCAGCACTGACCTAGAAGGATTCCAGAGACAAGAACAAGCACTTACAGTGTCATAGTTACAGTTTCCATCCAGCTTCACTGTGACAGTGACAGTGGTGTGTGCTGTGGGCCAGACTGGCAGATGGCTCAGCTGGGAGCTGGAAGCCAGAGGACACAGGAGAAGGGTCAGGCCCTGGTGGATGTGGGGGTTGCTGGGGATTTCCTTTCCAAATTTGCTGTTCCTCGTGGTGCTCAGCTGTGGACTTCTGGGCAGCTGTGCCTTGAGAAGTGAGGCAGGTGACCAAACTGAACTCCCCCCGTGTGCCCAGTGCTGCAGAGGAGCAGCTTTGCTGCACGCTGACCTGGAGATTGTGTCTTTTAATGTTCCTGGTGTTGTGTCAACCTGTTCATGCCTCCTGCTGCCCAAGTCCAGTTCCTCTGCAGTGCTGCTGTCCCTGCTGTGCTCAGCTTCTCTTCTGCCCACCCCCAGCATCCCCCAGTGACAGGGACTTTCTTGTCTTCCCCATTACTCTCCAGCCACCCACAATGGCGTTTTTAATCTATTATTGTGCCTTTCTAGAGTGATGCAGGCACAGAGCAGCAAAAAGCAGGGAATCCAACCCCCAGCACACTGCCCGTGTGTGGATGTTCCCTGAGCGTGCCCGCAGTGCGGGGCTGCCCTGCTCCCTTGTGGCACTTCTGGGAATGGCTGGGCAGGACAGGAGACGCATCCGGGGTTTGTTTCCTCAGGGTTGTGCACAGGGGTTTCCATCTGTCCGTCTGTCTCTTGCAGGGAGGCCCCGGGCACTTGTACTTGTTAAAGAACAAAGTTGCCACTTTCGCCAAAGTGGAGAAGGAGGAAGATCTGATCCTGTGAGTGGCTGTGTTGTGTTCTGGGCTTGCGTGGCGTTTTTCTGCTGGGTTTGCTCAATGTTTGCAGCACATGGTGGAGCAGGAGAAGTGAAGGGAGCTGGGGTGGCTTGGTCAGGGGATGAGGAGGCTGAGGAGGCACTGAACAGCAGCTCACAGCTCATTCAGGGACAACAGCAAAGGTGGCAGAGCTGAGCTTGTCCCTGGAGTGCTTCTATCTGTTTAGTGTCTATGTGGATAGAGACTGTCAAAAGAGGAGGAAAAAAAGGATATTTCTTCTACTGAAAACAACTTTGCTGCCCACAAATGAGAACATGCACCCCGAGCCTCTGGTGCTGTGATACCATTGCTAAGCTGGTGACTATGGCAGAAATCCAGAGTGTTCCCCCACAGCTGACTCTGGCCAAGGGGAAATGGAATTTGTCTCTGCAAAGCCTGCTCAAAGTCCAGCCTGTTATTGAGGAGGCTTTTCACTAACATGCCAGCCTTCAGCTGGGAGTGCTGAGCAATTTTGCTGCTCCTTGCAGAGAGTAGAGCTTTGCTTGTTTTGCTGCCTACTCGCTTGTGCTGGCTCAAACTTGCTTGGCTAACAGTGCCTGGCTGTGGGGGAGAGGATGTACACCAACCTGTTCCTACACAACTTCTTGTTGGCATGAGAACTGAGTATTAAAATCAACATCTGCTCGGCAATCTCATGCCCTGGCACAAACACTGGCTGTGGAATTCTCCAGCACGTGTGCACATCCACGATTCTGAGCACATCCCAGGCATAGCTGCTCCCAAGCTGATAAATCAGGGATCTGCACGAAGCTGTAAACACACAGCTGAAAGTCTGGGAGCTTGGAAATTAACGTCTCTATCCAGCTTGTGTGTTCCTGGGAAGCAGTGCTGAGGAAAGCTGAGGCTGCAGTCTGGTTGGAGCACCCATGGAGGAATTTCTGGGCTTTAGAGCCTCCCAAAAGTCTGCTCCAACCCTCTGCCCAGGGGAGGGGATCGTGTTTCACATCCCTCAGGCACCAGTGCCTGGTCACAGTCAGCACACATCAGTGGGGGTGACTGAGCAGCACCAAGCACAGGCTGACATGGCTGGGCTGTGTTGTCTCACTCAGAACAATCTCTCCAGCTGTTCCCTGCTGATTTCATGCCCTGGAAATGAATCAGTGCACTGGTAACCCTCGTGTTCAGAAAGGGCAGTTGTTGCTGGAAATGGGAGAGAGGAAGCTGGAGGGGATGATTGGTAAAACTCACTCCAGAAGCATTCCTGGGGGACTTTGCTCCTTTCTCCTCACCTTGGAGCTCCCTTGGCTCCATGGGCTGCTCCTCCTTCTCTGCCACCTGACTTGGACCTGCTCCTCAGGCCCTGGCTCTGCCCCTGTTCTTTCTTGTCTGAGATCCAGTGGCTCTTCCTGAGCAGTTTCTGCCCAGGCTACAAACCTTGTGCCCTGTCTAAGTGCTGTGTGCACACATCCTTGGCATTAATCATGCCTATGAGGAGAGAATTTTTTTTAATCGTGTGTTCTGTTTTTTCCAGCTTCTGGAAGAGGTTGAGCCGACTGATGAGTAAAGTCAATCCTGAACCAAATATCATCCACATCATGGGCTGCTATGTTCTTGGAAACCCCAATGGGGAGAAGGTAGGAGCTTGTGGGTCACCCCTGGAATGTCAGGGAGGTCAGAGTCACACTGGGAGCTCTAAACCTGCCTCTTCTGCTGGGTGGGAATGTGTGGGAGATCCACCCTCTGGACTGTGGGCAGGGGAGGAAGGATTAGTGATGTGTAGGACAAATAACTGAGACCTTTGAGGAGAAGAGTTGTTCAAAGCACTTGGTTTATTTATTTACTGCTGAGATAGATGTTTTAAAGGACATGGGTGGAAGGTTTTCCAGAACAAATGTGGGCAGTTCTGGGTGCTCAGGACTCACCATTGTTTTCACTGTTAACTCTGATATGTTTTCCTTTCAGCTATTTCAGAATCTGAAAAACTTAATGAATCCTTATAGGGTTGCCTTTGAGTCTCCACTTGAACTATCAGCTCAAGGTAATTTATTTCCTGTACAAAAATGCACACACACACACACACACCCACCTTGCTAACCAGTCTGCCTATTTCAGAGAGCATCTCCATCAAAAAGCAGTTTGACTCCCTTAAGTCCTGCCATGGTCTTTGTTTAGCTTGTAACCACCTTGTGTAGTTCAGCTGCTGCTCCTGGCTTTTCCTTTGCAGTTCCTGCATCTGTTCACATCATTTCAGATGCCCTGTTTGTTGTGCCTGAGGCTGCAGAGCCTCTCCTAGGATCCTGGCAATGCAAAGGAGACAGCTTTCCAGGCTGAGTGTAGGAGAATCCATCGTTATTAGGGCATGAGGAGTCTGGAGGGGAAATGCCCATGGAGCAGAACCTTTTCTGTAGCCACATGTGCTGGGATCTCTTTCCAGAGCTCAAACCACTGGCACCAAGTGAATGGTGTCAATAAGCAGCTGGGATATGGCCCATCAGAGCCATTCTACAGCTCAGTGTGCTGGCCCTTTTCCCTTTTTTGTTTCCCGTAGCTCAGATATTTCAAGAAGCTACAGGATTTTTCCTGTTTGCTAGTCAGTGTCAGTAATTCACAGTGCAGTTTCACAAGCAACAGATTCTGAGTTTGCCTCTGTTCTCTAATCTTTGCTGTAGGTCTTGGCAGATAAAACCATGCAGGATTCAGCTGTAGGCATTCCTCTGCTGCCCCCAGCTCTGGTCTCAGCACTGCTGGATTTTTCTTACCTCCCTTCACCCTCAGGAATGTGCAGGAGTCGAGCACATTGGTGCTCAACTGTGCAGAGCTCACAGAATCCCAGAGTCACAGATTAGTTTGGATTGGAAAGGTCCTTAAGGATCACCCAGTTCCAGCCCCTCCATGGGCAGGGATCACCCCTAGCCCAGGCTGTTCAGTTCTCTGGGTGTGATCAGTTCAGCTGCACACGGTGCCTGCACAGCTCCCAGAGCAAACACTCTCAGATGTGTCCAGGAGCAGCTTGCAGGGAAATTCCCAGGTTTGTGGGCAGCACAGCAGGCCAGGCAGTGGTTCTGTGTGCAGGCATTAAAGCAGCTGAGCTGAAGAATACGTCTGAATTTATCCCCTTGATCAGTCTGGGACGTACTGAGAGTGTACCCTTGTAATCCTTTGCAAAGTCATCTAAAACTAATCTTAATCAGACCTCACAAGTGAAAATCCCCTCCTTGAGCCCTGTCTGCAGGGCAGGGTTGTTTGCCCTTGTGTTCTCAAATGCAGCTCCTGGCTGCCTGTGAGACTCCCATCAGTCAGAGGGGCTGGGGGACACAGCTGGCACTGGTGTGTGCTGGGAGGTCATTGCTGGGAGCACAGACAGGAGCAGGACAGGGATGGCCTGGTCATTTAAAAAAAAAATGTATTTTTTAATCTGAATTTTCAGTGTTAATTATTTTTAGTGTTTCTTTACAAGGAATTAACTCTTGGTTTACAACCTCTGAAGTCCCTGTGCCTCACACAGGCTGTGGCTGATCCTGTCCAGCCCCCAGCTCCCCTCAGCACTCAGAGCAGAGAGGTCAAAGTCTGGAGAGAGACTTTGTGCTCAGTTCCTGCCCCTGGGGACAAACCCTGCCAAGGGATTTACAGGAGCTGTTCATGGTTGAGGAGATCTAAAAAGATGTTTGTTTCTCACGGGCCCCTCCACGTGCTCAGTGTCAGTGTTTGCCATGGATGGGTCGCTGTGCCCTGCCCCAGCCAGGCTGGGGGTTTGTGCTGCCGTGTTCTGTCCCCTCTCCCTCGTGCTCCTTGCAGGGTGTGACCTCTGTGCCTCCTTTCACTTCTAGGTAAGCAAATGATTGAGACTTACTTTGACTTCCGCCTTTACCGCCTCTGGAAGACCCGCCAGCACTCCAAGCTATTGGATTACGATGACATTTTATGAGCTGGAGAAGACTTTGCAAGAGGAAGCTCATCACCAGTGTCCAAGAAGTCATGCTTTATTGCAGAGAGACTTTTTTATTGGCACAGGGAGCCCTTCACAGCCCTACAGGAGGCAGCAGTGCTAAAGGGAGGGAAGGAGGAGCCCTCGGAAGTGTCGGGAGGAAAAGTGTCCTGGGCCAAGAGAGACTGGAGGGAAGGGGTGACAGTGACACCTCGCTGGCCTCAGTCCGAGCCCTGGGGCCTCAGGAGGAGCTGTGTGAAACGAGGACAGGATGGAGTTCCTGGCAGAACTGAGCTGTTTTGGGTCAGAATGGGCCAGATTTGATTCCAGGTCCTTTTAAAGACTTTTGAAGCTCAGGTTTTCTTACAAAAAAACACAAACCCAGTTAACCCATGCACTACAGTGAAGAAGTCACCAGAGCACAGAGGGAGCAGGGGGTTGTCCTGGTGGGACTTTCTGTGCTGGGAGTCCTGGAGAGCAAGGACTGCTACACCTACTCCTGCAAGCTTAGAGCAAGATCATCCCGTTTCCATGTGAATATATACTGGGATATAGAATTGAAATCTTCTTTTTTGTTTGTTTGTTTTGTTTAATAGAAAATAAGTGCAATTTTTATAGCGAGGGAGGGGGTAAAGTCCCTCCCCATATTTAATTAGTTAAAAATAACACACCATAACCAATAGATGAGGTATTTTTGGTCTGCTTGAAAATATATTCAGAATGGTAATATATCTTCTGTAGACATATTTAATCACCAGCAAACATGGTTTTAACATAAGTTAGCAGACCCTGCATGTCTGCTGCATTGGTTTGGTTCCTTTCAGAGTAGCTGTGCTGCACTACCTGTACGTGCTCTCACGAATGTATAGTTCTCCTCCAGTTAGCCACAATTTCATTACTTTCTATTTTGCTGCTTGCAAAACTATGGAACTTTAGTTTTGCTGAAATACTTTAGGTTAGAAACACGGGACCTGGCTGGGAAGCCTCCGTCAGGCTCGCTTTGGTATAAAAATGAATTAGAAATTAATAGCCATGGTAATGAATTGTTCATGCCAGTGCTTTGCTGTGTGTTGGGAGAGGAGCTCTCTTCCTGTGTGGAGACCCCTCTGAGTGGGTCTGAGCACTGAGGCATTTGGGAGAAATGCTTCTGGAGGGACACAGCACAGGCTTGGAGCATGACTTTGACTCCTCTCTGTTCACTTGATTGCCAGTTGTTTGTGCATAACCCACCCCTTTTCTCCTGACCTGTTTCTTGGTCTGAGCTGCTCAGCCCCTTCCTGTGTAGGACAGAGAAAACCCCGAGCTCTGTCAGAGCAGCCTGAGAGCCCAGGTCTGTACTTGATATTTAATGGTATCTTTTGGAATCTATTTATTTTTGTTTGGTTTGGTAAGGGGGTGCTTTTTCAATTTTGGAGATGGGGCTTTTTTCACATGCTGTCCTTTCAGAGGACAAATCGTACTTAGAGCCTGTGTAGGTCACTGGCAATTCTAGGAGGTTACACAAGTTATTTCTTTAACAAGCAAAGGAAGTGACAGGGAAGGGTTACCTTATTTTCCTGATATCTCAAATTTGTTGATTGTGAAGTGAAGGAAAATACATGTACAAATCTTCTTTTAACTACTTACAAAGAGAACTTGGTGTTCTGATCTGTAGAGTCCTCCTTCCCCTGTGCCATACCTGTGGTTGTGATTTTGGGGAGCCCTGGCTAGAACTGCTGAACCCTTTACATTTAGAGCAGTTTTATAGCAAAACTTTTGAAGAAATAATGTACATACAGTAAGGAGAGGAATAAGTGGAGAGAGATGGTTTTAAAGCCACACAGACAGGTGTGGGCTGTTGCCTCCCCCAGGCTGGGAGCTTTGGTAGCCACGTCTCATCCCTGGACTCAGTCAGGCTTGTCAGACTTACAGTGAAGGGGAGAACAGGCACCACTCTGTAGCTTTTGGGAAAAAAATGCCAGAAATAAAAGAACCCCAGATTTATGCCAATTACTGTTTAACATTGGAGCTTCCACCAGCTCTGCAGTGAGAAGTGGGAGCCAGAGGTGCAATGAAAGCACAAGTCATGTTTTCTAGAGAAGGAAATGGTTGTGGGAAGATTAAAATGCTGACACAAAACTCTCTCCCTTTCTGACCCTTTCACCTCCTAACTGGAGACAGGCAAACTGTTCTTCTTTCTCAAATCCCAATTCAGTGAACTTGGTAGCATGAATGTAGCATTGTGGAACTATTGAAAATCTTACTTAACCCCAAAGGGCCCATTTATGTATCCACTCGAGTGATTTCTCTGTAGAACTGTTGTATATCCTCACTGACCACATGTAGTACTTGGGGTGCAAAGTAGAAGGTAGATTGTACAGTAATTTCTGTGTTGGAATGGACTATGGACTGTTCTGGTACAGTTTATGGCATATGACAACTGATGAATGCATTTCCCTCCAAAGATCTATATTCCTCATAGCTTGTGATGTTTATGACATGAACATATTTTTTCCTTTGTAGCATTCATTTGCCTAAAGAGATGAAATTCTCTCAGGGCTGTGACTGGAATAGAGTTGTGATGTTTGATGTCCTGTGTGTGGCAGCATCCTTGGAGTTAACCACTGGTGACAGGAACACTTCTATTCCCCCTTTTCACTGGTGGGGTTTTTCAGGTGGCTGCTCGGAAGGGAGGGAGTCAGCAGAGAAAAATAAAAATAGTAGTTATTTAAACTTGAGAAGCAAAAATAGAGCCTGGAAGTTCCTCAGTCAGGCCAGCCTGTAAAGGATGAGCCCAGCTTGGTCCCAGCCAGGACAGCCCCAAGGCGCAGATTTTCCTCACCCCTGTGCCCCTGCAGCATCCCCTGAGCTTCTGGGGCTCCCTGCAGTGCCCTGCCCGGGGCAGCTGTGGCTGCTGGGCACACAGACAATCTCTCATACCACTCCTGCCTGTTCCTGCAGCTCTCACCACCCTGCTCTCGGGGTGTGTCTGAAACCAGTTCTGTCCTGTGCCACCGGCAGTTCCGTGTGCCTGGGCTGGGTGAGCACAAGCAGCTCCATCCCCACTGCCCTGTTCCACCCAGGAGCTGCTGCTGCTCCTCTGTGCTCTGGAATTGCTTTAGAGGGGCAGGACAGTTCACTGGTTCACTGGAAGAGAAGCAGATTGAGCCCACATGGCTGAATTGGGTGCCAGCCCAGGCTGTTCACCAGCCACAGGTGAGGGTTTGTGCTGGAGGCGGTGCTGGATGTGACCCCCAGCCCTTGGCTGGGTAAATGTGTTATCACACCTGTTAATTGTGATAAATGTGTTATGGTCCAGGCTGGCAGTGTCACCTCCAGGAGAGGAGAGTGGCAGGAAGGCCTCAGCTGTCCCTGCCCTGCTCACGTGCTGGGAGTGGCCCTGAGGATGTTCTCTGGTGCCTGCAGGGAATGTTCACTCAGCTGGAGAGGCCTGGGGGATCACAGATCCTGTGGATGTGGCACTTTCAGAGAGGCTTTTCTCTTTTCCTCTTGTTTGGCTGGGAAGGAAAGGGAAGAAGAAAATTCAAGTTATCCATGGGATGTAGAAATAGGTAGAAACAGATAAAGCTTTTTGCACCTCTGCTCGTGCTGCAGCCACCAGCTTCCCTTTGCAGCTAACCTCCAGGCCTGGGGTGGGAAACATGAATTCCCAGATAATCCCTTCCTGTGTAAAAAAAAAAAAACGCAGAAAAATCCTTGTAGCTCCAGCAGGACATCTGCCTGCAGAAGGTACCCAGCCAGCTCATCCTGCCTGTGTGAGGACTCTGCTGTGGGATCCCACCTGCTCCCACCTCTGGAGCCACCAGAGCCAGTGGAGGGGCTCGGCCTCTGTGCAGGAAACTCCTGGAAGGAATTTATTCTCCATTCCTCAGCCTGGACTTGCTGCCTGGAGCTCGGCACAGGGTTCCTGCTTCCAGTGGTGTGTCCATGTGCTCTCGTGTCCTCGCCCCCAGGCTCTGTCCCCAGCTCTGGGGGTCACTCTGTGTGCAGGGAAGTGTGAGGCTGGATGTGGTGTCTGGCTGGGGATTCTGGCACAGATCCACCCCACAAACAGCTCCTGCCTTGCTGACCTGGGCCTGGCAGTTCCTGTTCCCAGGCTCTGCTGGCAGGGCTGCTCTGCACCCTCAGCAGCACAAGTGGGGTTGGCTGACAGAATGGAAAATGCTGGTTGTAAACAGCCAGGCCGGCAGGATCTGGGAATGGGAGCCTCTCCTTAATCCCGGCCCCATTCTTAATCCCACTGGAGGTGGAATGGCAGGCTTGCTCTGCTCTCCTGGTCTGAGTGTAAACATTCAGCCCCTCACAAGCCAGTTGGAGTCACACTTGGTTATTATTAGTGTCAGTCCAGGATAAGTTATGTTATTGTATGACTGAGAATCCTTCCAGGGCCCTTCCAGTTGGCACCTGCTCTCAGAACCCTCCACCAGGGATGTGCTGGGCCGTTTCCTCCTTCCTGGGGAACTAGGCCCCACTGCCCACTACCTGGGCTCAGGTAAAGCTCAGCTCAGGTCAAGCTGAGTTGCTCTGTGCTCTGGGTTTTGCTGTGCCAGTCCCTGGAGCTAGGGACAGCCCTTCCTGAGGATCCCAGTGTCCTCCCAAGGGCTATTGAGTGGTGATACCATTTTCCACATCATCTGTAAAGACTGTGTAATCCTGTATTTTGTACCACAGACCACAGCCTATCCCTGGCTTTCTGCATCTTCCATGCAAGTGTTTTTTAATTCTCATTCTGGAAACACAAGCCAAAGTCAACTGGAAACTGTTACTGGCAAGTCAGCCTGTTCATGATCTCCTCTGTGGGAGCTGAGGGAGTAAATGGGTGGTTAAATGGCCATGACCTTGACTGGGATCATTGTTATTCCCAAGTGATCCTGCTGTGTCATCGGCACAGTTAATGGTAGATAACCTCTTGCTGGGGCAGTGCATGATCTATCAAAGAGCACCAGGAACCAGCAGCAGCTTTGGTTCAGAAATAACTTCAGCCCAATTTACTGCCAGTGTGAGAAATGTAAAGACTGAAAGGAATAAACATTGTGGACATTAAATGTATAGAATCTGTCTGAAGAGAAACTACATTGCTTTTTTCCATAAATGTTTAGTAAATATTAAAGAACTAATGCAACCTAATAATTTTTTCACACTATTGTATTGCTTTTAGAGTATCCATAAAAGTGACATAGTTAAGGACAGATAAGACCCATCACAAGTTGTTGCCCTATATTCCGAGAATGGGGATAATTACTCAATTCATTGGGCATTCCAAGCTTATCTCAGCATCCCAGTGGCCTAGTGACAATCACAGCAGGAGTGCCCTATAAACCTTTAGCAGGAGGAACCTCTCCACCTGCACTGCTGAGCTGAGAGAGACTCCCAAGCACCTGATGGAGCCACGTGCTGGTCCTGTGTCCCCAGGTGCTGGTCCCGTGTCCCCAGGTGCTGGTCCCGTGTCCCCACATGCTGGTCCCACGTCCTGGCGTGGCCCCTGCTGTGCTTTTTCCCATCTCTACAGCCACTCCCTCGGGCACAGCCCCTGCCCTGCTCCCCTCTCCTCCCAGGGTCCCCAGGGATGTGTTGGCTTGTACCTGGGGAATGTTTCTCACCTGGGTGACTGAGCTGCTGCTGAGGCTGTGGACTGGTCACTGGACGAGGGGCTGGTCACTGTCACTGTCCCCTGGTCCTTGGCTCAGGACCAGCTCAGGTGCACCTTGGGTGGATTCAAAAACCTTGAGTGGAAAGTGGGGGGTTATGAGATCATTGGTTTGTAATTTGTATTTTTAGTGCTAATTCTCCGTTGTAGTAATGCAGACCCACCTACAAGGTGCTGTAAAGGTGGAGCTGGTGCAGAGCTGGGAAGTCAAGGACAGGGATCTTTGCCCTTACCTTTGGAATGCCCTAAAAACCTCAGAGACAAACACAGCCAAGCGAGGCCCCTGAGCAGGGATCCTGCTCCCTCCTGTGCCCCTGTGCTCAGACCTGACTTTGCTGGGGGTTCAGGTGGGGGTGGCTGAAGGAACCGAGCAGGTTTGGTGTTCCCCATCCCAGGGAAGCAGGCTGGAGTCATACCCAAATGTGCTGAATAGGCTGTAGCTTTTCTGCTGTGTATTTCCTGTTGTTCTTTAATAACACTATTCCTGGAACTGGGGTGACTTCAGTTGTGATACCAAGCAACAACACAACCTTAGCTCTCAAGGGCTGGGAGCCAGCGCCCTTTTGGGATCCTTTTCCCCTCGGGGTTCAGGAACCAGTTTTCATTTCCAGCTCCCTTTGCTTCTGCAGAGTGAGGGGACATCAGCAGCTTTCTGAAAAGAAAACTCGGTGCCTGAATAGCGAGGGGAAAAGGAAACAGTGACCATGGATCTGGTAAATATGGAGGAGGGTAGATTATGTCCAGTAAAGCCCCTGAACTCTGAGATGATTGAGAGAGTTTCTTTCACTCAAATGAGAAAAAGAAGCAACATTATCAAAATGATGGGGGAGCCCCAGACCACTTCAGTGGAATTGATGTGTTGACAAACCTTGTGAAGATAAACCACTCTGCTGATTCTGCCTCTGCTCTCTGTGGAGTTCAGAGGGAGCTGACAGCGTCCTGCTCCTTTTCCAAATCCAGCTTGAGTGCAGGGCAGTGTAGCTGCAGCCATTCCTGCTGGCTCCACACAGATCTGCCCAGCACATCCCAGCACTCAGAGCCCTCCTGGCTCTCCCAGTAGGAAGCTGAAGGCAGAGCAGGGGCATAAGGAGCTGAAAATGAGAGAGCCCTGGGGTTGGAGAGCCCAACCTGGGACATGCTGGTTTGGGGCCAAAATGGTCTTGAGGTTTATGGAGAGTTTTGAAAATAAAGACTGTGGTCTCTGAAGTCTGGGTGAGCCCTGGAACAGCAGGATGGCTCCTTGGGAAAGCGAGAAGGAGGTTCCAGTGAGCCCAGCACTCTGGCTGGGGTTTCTGGCTGCTGCTGCTGTCCAGGCATGGGGCCAACCCTGCCTGACTCAGGAGCCCTCTGCCATCTCTGCTGCCTCGGGTTTCTCTGGGGCTCTGCTGCTTTGTGTGGGATAACCAGGCCTCGAGTACATGAATATATCTAGGGCTAAAGACATGATTTAATAAAAAGAGATGTTTCTGGGAAAACTGGTTTTGGTCTCGTTTGTTTTTGTTGTTTTTGTCGTTCTCTGGCTGAGTTTATAAACCCAAAAAATGGCACTTGGCAGATGTGTGAGGGAAGTGATGTGTGATGAACCTGTGGTGCAGGTGAGGGACCTACAGGCACTGGGCACCTCTGTATGGCAGCAACTGAGCACACAGGAGCAAAGCTCCAGAGGGACAAGAGCCCAGGTGCAGCTAAAAGGGGAAGAAAGCAAAAAATCTTGATAATTTAAACAAGGGACCATCTGAGAGCCACAAATCCAGTCTTGAGGATAGGACAGAGATAGCTCAGCGATTCAGGTTCCAGCAGCCTCTGCAGCTTAGTGAGCATGGGGTGCTAAGGAATTTAGAGCGCATTAGGGATTGTGCCTCTTCCTGGGAGGAAGGCTTATCCCTGAGCACCCTCCCAGACACAGAAACAGAGCCCTGGAGAAATCAAGGGGAGGTTAAAGGCCTGGTAATCCCCTCGGGGAAAACAGACCGGCTCCAAAACACAAGGAGGGCAGAAGGCAATGAATGAATTCTGATAAACCACTTTCTCTCCCACGGGCCTGTTTGAGTGAATTGCCAAAGGGAGCAGCCCTGGCTTGAACTCCCAGCTGCAATTTTCCCCTTATCTCCAATGCTGACAGTCACCTGCATGTTCATCTTCTGATAAATGTGGTAACTGCAGCCCCTCAGCACAAAGAGAAACAGGCTGGACAGCTCTGTCATTTGAGCGATTTTTCTTCAGCCCTGGGATGTCTCAACCTCCATTTCTCCTTCCTCCCTATTTGGGGATATTCTCCATATGCCACCACCACAGTGAGGTGGGACGTGCCATATTTACCCCAGGTGTGTGACAGATGACAGAAATCACTTTTAATCCCTTACCACCCACTGCACAGCCTTGTGGCACCACTGGTGCCTGGAGGGCCTTGTGCCCAGAAAGATGTTCTTCATCCTTTATCCTGGAACCATTCCATGTGTCCTGGTTTTAAATCACCACCATGAGATACAAAATCAAATTTGCTGGAGAAGCCCAGTTATAAGGGATTATTTTCCCTATTGCTTCCTCCTCCTCCCTTCGTGCTCTGTTACATGCAGTGGGTGATGGACACACACAGGAGTGGGAGCTGTGCAGACAACCTGAGTTTAATGTGAAATCACAGAGTCGTGCTGGACCCTGCTCTCTCCCTGTCCCCTCGTCCCCTGGCTGTACTTGGGGCTGTTCCTCAGACCCAGCCTCTGTCGTGGTGTATCTGCCACGTCCCCTTGAGGCTCCGCAGCCACATCAGCCGTGCCTCGGCTCTGTCTGTGCCCCGCGGTGGCACTTTGCCATCAGAGCCTCCCAGCGCTGGCCTCTGTCATCATCGCACCTGGGTTTTGTAATCGAGCATTCCTTTTTGTGTCAAAATACGAGCGGGATTCCCGGGAGCCTCTTAGTACCAGCACCGGGCACTCGGCCGGGGCTGCCCGCGGGTGCCAGCACAGCGGAGCAGGGGATCAGCTCCAGGGCACGGCTCGCCGGCCAAGTCACACTGCCCAGCCCTTGACACTTTCACTGACTCAGCCGAGGCTTGGAGCACTTGACAGAAACGATAGAAGGCTCTCAAATCCTGACTGGCAAGGGAGGGGATGAATAATGGCTGGATTTATTGTTTTGTTCTAAAGGCAGGCGGGCATGCAGTGAAACTCGCAGATGTCAGGTTCAATGCCCACAAAGGGAGGTGTTTTCTTTGCGCCAGGTGCAGCAAAACTGTGTGGGATTCATTATTTCAGGATTTACGGGCTTTACACAGGCTCAAAAGCCAACCAGACAAGACCACGAAAGAGAAATCCATTGAGATCTCCGAGTACAAAGGCACATTGTTGGCTCTGGACGTGCCTGAGCCATGAGTCACCAGAGGCGGGGAAATGTCTCTACCCGCTTGCCCCGCTCTTTATCCTCAGCCCCGGGCAGCCGCCGTGGCCCGGCGAGGGCTGGAGGCAGATGGTGCGTGATGGACCTGAGCTGGAGGGGGTACGGCAGGCCATGCGTGAGCCTCGCATCACCCCGGAGTTATTTAAGGTGAAAGGCACGGAGCTGCCTCCTCCCCAGAGCGCCGCTTTGCAGCAGCCCAGCTCCGCAGGGCACGCAGCCCAGTTGGGCGCCCGGCACGGGCAATAAAAGCTATTTCCAGCGGTATAATTTCCAGGTCTCGTTTGAAGAGGGAGTGCAATTGCTCTGTTGTGGCTCGGGAGTGCAAAGGTAGGAGCCTTATCAGCAGGATACGGAGCTGCTCCCCGTAAACACACCTGCGCTTTCGGCACCAGCGGGGGCAGCCGCCCGTGCCGGGCGCGGCTCCGGGACCTCCCCGAGTCCTGCCCAAAGGTTGTTTGATGTCACGGCGTGCCGTGTGCCCCGGCTCTCCCAGGCGAGGATTTGGGAGGTGTGGAAAGAGCTGCGCTGCCGAGCCACCGTTTCCTGATTGCACACACTTCCCAATGACACCTGCGGGCGGCTGATAAGAGGCGCTGACTGGAAATAACGCCGCGGAGGCACTTTTGTGTCCAACGAGCGGCTGTCAATGAATCACTAAATCACTGAAACACTGCTTAGCTGGGGTTGGACGGGACCTCTGGAGATCGTCCAGTCCAGCTCTCTGCCAAGACACGGTCACCCGGAGCAGGTGACACAGGGACGCGTCCAGGTGGGTTTGGGATGTCTCTAGAAAGGGAGACTCCACGACTCTCTGGGCAGCAAAGAAGAGGAAAACGGGAAAAATATTCTCCCGCTCTGCTGTCATGTGCCATGGAAAACTCCACTTGTGTCCATCAGAACTCTCCCTAAAACACTCCTCTGACAGTCCGAGTACCACAGACACTGCTCCAGAGTCCGGGGCTGGTTCCCTGCTCCTGCCCAGGCACCTGCTCCGCCTGCGACGGCGGCCGACATCCCCAGGGTGACCCCGCAAGGCAATATTCGATCCTGTCCTCGGCTGGCACCAGACGGACCAGTCCGGGATGGGGGAATGGGCAAATATGGGTGTTTTGTATGTTTTGGGATTCTGTGTCGGTCACCATGGCTCGTGTCCCGGGCCGGGGGTCTCCCGTGTGTGAGGGGAGGGCGTTCCCAGCCCGGGGATGCGGCACCACCCCAGGTTACAGCACCGTACCCCGGACTGCCCGGCAGCCCCGGGGCCCTTCCCCGGGCAGCGGAGGCGGAGCGCTGACCCCGGCCTGGAGCGGGGCGGCCCTGGCGCACCCCCGGCCCCGCCCCGGCCCCGCGGGGTCGGGCCTGCCCTGCCCGGCCCGGGGGCGGGGCCGCGGGGCCGCCCCGGTGCGGCGGGGCCCGGCCCGCAGAGCCCCAGCGCCGCCGCCATGAGCAGCGCGGAGCCGCCGCTCGGCGCCGGACCGCGGGCAGCGCCCGCCTGGCAGCGGGAGATCCTGGAGCGCAAGCGGGCCAAGCTGGCCGGGGCGGGCGGCGAGCCCGAGCCCCCGGCCGGGGAGCGGCTGGTGGTGGCGGAGAGCCTGGGCCCGCTCCGCGAGAACCCCTTCATGCGGCTGGAGAGCGAGCGGCGCCGGCTGCGACAGGGGCGGCCCGGGCCCGGCGGCGCGCCGCGGCCCCTGCAGCAGCTGCTGGACCTGTACAGCGCCGTGCCCGGCATCCGCACCATCCGCGCCGACAACATCCTCATCATCGAGTCCCGCACCGACCCCGCCGCCTGCTTCGCCGCGGGGGACGCGCCGCCCGCCCGCCGCCGGGATCCGGCCGGCACCGACCCGCTGCGGGAACTGCTGGCCCGGCGCGGCGCCGCGCTCGCCGAGATCCGCGCCGACCAGGTCGTCATCTACGAGACGGCCGAGCCGCCGGAGCCGCCCGAGGCGGCCGAGCCGGGCACCGTCAGCCGCCTCCTGGAGAAGTTCGGGCAGCGGCCGCGGGGCCGCCGTCGCCGCGTTGGGGACGCGCTGACCGGGACCGGCGGGGTCGCGGCTCCGCCGCAGGTGGGACCGGGCGCTTCTCGGGCCGCGCCGCCCGCTCCGCCCGCGGGGCCCGGCGCCCCCGCGCCCCTCCAGAAGGGACCCGGCTTCCCCCGGCCAAAGCCGGGACCGGCATCTCCGCCGGCGGTCCCGGCCACTCCTCCGCCGCTGCCGGCTCCCCCCCGAGCTGCCACCCCCCCAGCGGTGCCGGTGGCCCCCCAGCCCACGGTAGTGCAGCCAGCTCCCCCCCGGGCAGTCACCCCTCCGCCCGCGGCTCCTCCACGGGCTGCCACTCCCCCGCCCACGGTTTCCCCTCGGGCTGTCACACCCCAGCCAGCGGCACCTCCCCGGGCTGTCACCCCCCGGCCTGCATCCCCTCCCCGGGCTGTCACCCCCCGGCCTGCATCCCCTCCCCGGGCTGTCACTCCCCAGCCCGCACCACCTCCTCGGGCTGTCACCCCACAGCCCGTGCCCCCCCAGCCCACCCCGGCTTCCCCCCAGGCTGCAGCCCCCCAGGCGGTCCCAGCTTCCCCCAAGGCTGCGGCCCCTCAGGCCAACTGCTTTCTCCACAAGATCAGCTCCAACTCCTTCACGGTCACACCCCGGGGGCAGCTCCCCAGCGCCCGCGTCCCCGAGCCCGGTGCTGTCCCCACCGGCCGCCCCGCAACGCCCAAGGGGCCACCAGTGCCATCCACCAGCCCTTCCCATGCCAGAGCCAACGCCAGGAGGCCAAAGCCGGAGGAGGCCGAAGTGGCCGTGTCGCCCCTGCCCAGTGCCAGTCCGGCCCCCAGTGCCACCGGCGCCGTTCGGCCGCTCTCCGCCTCAGCCCCCCGGGCCGGGGACTCCTTCGAAATCCTCCCGGCCCCCAAGCCCGACTTGGCGGCCATCCCAGCCCACGACCTGCAGGCACAGGCTCTGGCCAAGCTGCGCCTCAATTCGCGCAATTCCTTCGTGTTCGTGCCCCGCCGGGAGGGCAGCCCGGCTCGGCCGCCGGCCCAGATTGCCAGGCCAGGGCCACCGCCACCGCCCTCGGAGGAGAAGGCACCCAAGGAGCCCCCGAGGGCTTCCGCCCCGGAGCAGGAAGAGCCCATCACTTCCCCAGCGGCGCCTCTGGATCCCTTGGTACCTGTGACTTACATCGATGACATTGTGGAGCCGGACGGAGGGGAGCCGCTTCCCAGGACTGGCCCGGCTGCGAGGACGGGGAGCTTGGCGGATCAGCCTGGAGGAGCTGGCCCTGACCTGGAGATGGAGTTTTCCTCCGTGCCCCTCTACAGGCCACACTCTGCCCCCCAACAGAGGGGAGGCAGCACCTTCACTGTTGTGCCCAAAAGGAAGCCCGCGGCCCCAGGGCTGCAGGCTGATGCCAGCGGAAGGCCACAGCGGGAGGAAGAGGAGGAGGAGGAGGAGAGCAAAGGAAGAGGCAAAGCCGTGGAGAACGCTGATGGGCCCCAAGTGGGGATATCCCATAAAAAGCGCTACCCCACGGTGAACGAGATTGAAGTGATCGGGGGGTACCTGTCCCTGGAGAGGTCCTGCATGAGCAAGACGGGCTCGCGCCGCAAGAAGGTAAGCGGGTGTGCTCAGCAGGCAGGCTGGACCTGGCCCGCTGCTGCTTTGGGTTTGGCTTCTCATGAGGCACTCCTGGGAACACGGGCAGTGCCAGAGGCTGCCCTCAGAGCTGGCTGAAGAGGGGGTAAAATGGACTCAGAAGTGAAGCCTTAGGGCTGGTGGAAAACAGGAGAGGGAAGGTGGAACTCCACCAGGATATTTCAGAATGGTGAGGAAGGAACCAGGGATTAATATTTCTCATGGTATCCAATATTAGGATAGTTTGCAACTCTTTGCAAGCCCAGTGTCTTTTTTGCTTTTTACCGTCTCCTGGAACTTTAAAAGGAGCCTGAGGACCACAGCTGGGAGATGGGACTTGTCATATTAAAGAGAATTTGTCCCCGGGGAGGGGGCACTGGGTGTTGTCCCACAAAGAAGCTGAGGGTGGGATATGCCCTGTGATAACTGCAGGGCCTCTCCCACCCCATTCTTTCTTGGAGATACGATAATGGAAAGTAAAGTATTTCAGGAATTTAGGAAATCAGGGGGAGGTTCGTGGTTTGAACAGCTGTGGGCTTGCCCTCCCTCTGCTCGCTGTGTCTGAGGGGTTGGACATGTTGAGCTGCCCGTGGTCACTTGGCATTGGCGTCTTCCCCGCATTAGTGATCTATTGATAGAGGCTCAAGAATTAGGTCTCGATTAGACAGAAAGAGATCAGCAAGAATTTAACTCCCATTGATAGGATTACACCACCTGCTCGTTCTGAATGTGCAGTTACAGCTCTGAAGATCCAAGAGATGCTGATTGCTCCAAATGCCTTTGGAGTGAGCGAATGCCAGATTTTCTCACGCCTTGGGGAGTAGTGTAGATCCTTGTGAGCCCTAAATTGAGAATTAATCTTTGTAGGCCTTGGTGAAATGCATCTGGACGTGATAAGGGGAGTGGGGGACAGTTGTTTGGCTCTGACATCTTTTTCCATAGTGGGAATTGTTGGACATTTCCGTTACCCAAATGCAGGTAGATAACTGAGGGACTGAATGCACACGGGTGCCTGAGGCACTGAGCATTATCATTTGAGGAAATCCTTTGAGCAGGATGCATCTCATTTGAAGGGAGGCAGGGAGTGCTGCTTCCCTGGCTTAATGCTGTCAAATTCCTCCCTCAGCGCACCAAGCCTGTGGTAATTTGATGGTGACTAATGCAGGGAGCAAGTCTGGAGCATCTTGAGACCCAGAACAAGCAAATGAGCAGGAGTGTTGATTCTTGCTCAGTGCTCCTGAAGTTTTCCTTGTTTTTCTACAGGGAAATGCTTGGTCAGACTGGAATTGTTCTGCTGCTTAAACACCTGCTGGCTTGCACTCATTGCAGCTGTTTTGACTCTGTTCAGGTTCAATTTGGGGTCTTAGCTGGATTAAAATCAAATCAGGTGTGTGGTGTAAATGGTGAAAATACAGCATGTTATACAGTTGTGAGTGCTCTTAGGATGGAGCAGAGGACACACAGGCATCTTGTCCTCTTATGGGATCATCATATTTGGGCAAGCCCTGCTTCTGATGGAGCTGAGTTTTCTGATCAGGGCATGCTGTTGGGGCACAAAGAACAAAGTCTCAAGTAAAACAAACTAAATGGTGCACAGTGGAAGGTGTCCTTAACAGTACAAAAAAGAGGGAGATGAGCACAAGTCCAATGCAGTGACCGAGTTGGTTTTTGGTTGGTCAAACCCAGAGAAGTCGTGGCATGTCCTGCCTTGGAGCTGTCTGAAACTGGCCAGGGGAAAGCTTTGAGCAACTGGCAGGTCTGTCCTGCTTAAGGCAGGAGTTTGGGCAAGAGGACTTTTCCCAGCCTAAAATTTGTGTGATATTGGTTAACTACTGTTTTGTGTGTCAGTGGTGGATTTGTGTGACATTGGGCAGGTCATGGAGCTTCTCTGCCCCTGTTCTTATCAGCTTTACAGCATTGACTGCCCTGCTGTGCAGCTGAGGTGCCAAATACTGCAAGGTGTACACACAGCTGCTCCCTAAGAGCTGTATGTGGGGTTGTCCTGCAGGAGAACTTGGGTAAACATTTGGTTTTTGAGAGGAGAGAGATTAAAAGGCAAAGGAGGAACTGCCTATTATATTTGTAGAACTCAGGAAGCTGAAACAAATAGGGACCCTTTTAAAGTAAGATGAAGCTGAAGGAAAATAGTCAAGATTAAAGTTTCTGGGTGAAGTTAAATGTGGTATGGGAGAAACACCCATTTTTCTTTCAGTTCCCTTCCTGCTCAAAGTCAAGCCCGGAATATGACTTTGTAGCCAGGATCTAGAAGATGCTGATGGTGGAAAAATGGAAAGATTTCTGTTTACTCTTGACCTAGAGGATGTTTGTGGCTTTTACTCTGGGTAATAAGGCTGAGTGTTGATGCCTGAAAAGGAAGGAGCTCATATTAAGATGCATTCCTTGGTTTCTTCCCAAGAGATCACTCTGTGTCTCCAAGGCAACCAGCCAAAAACAAGAGTTCTGTTTTGTAGCTGTGTCGGGGTTTTCAGAAACTTGATTTTGGCCTGAATTGGGCAGAAACAGACTGTTCTTGTGAGCTGGGAGCTACAGTTGTTTGTTAAAACCAATCCCCTTTCTCTTTTGGGGTGTCAAAAGCTGATGCTGATTTTAGTGAGCAGCTTCCTGTGTCTTTTGGGGTGAACAAACCCTTCTTGTGTTAAGCATCTTCCTTTCCAAACCTTGCTTTTGAAAAGTCTTTAATTATGTTCCATGCTCAAGAAAGTAGCATTTAGTGAAACTTCAAGAACTTGGAAAAGTTTAACTGTTTGCTGATGCCCAGCAGGAATCTGGGAGACAAACAGCAGGTCAGCACAGCCTGGAAATGCTGTGGATCAACGGGTGTCTGTGCAGTCAGGGGTAATCATTTATTTGGAAGGAAGGTGTCAGCCCTGCCAGTTGGACCCCGCTGTTCTCTGAGATGCAAATGCTGTTTTTCTTCAAATGTAGAAATTCAGCCTCCCTTTTCCATCCCCATGTCTGGCCACTGATTGCCTGTGGTAGAGGAGCCAGCAAAATGGAGCTGACATGGTCCCTGTTCTGTGATCCACATCCTCCGTGGCTTTTTGGGAGGGTGGCTGGGACAGGCTGGCAGTGGGTTCCAGCACTGCTTTGCACAGAGGGAGCTCCAGCCCCTGCTCCTGGCTGCTGACAGTGGCTCTAGGACTTGACACTTGGCCGTGGCCTGAGGGATGCTGCTGCTTCAAGGTCTTTCAGGATAAACAGCTTTATTGCTCCTTCCAGACCTTCAGATATGTGAAGCAGCTGTTACTTTGGGGGTTGGAGATGGAGATTGGCGAGGGAGAGGAAGATGATGTACTGGAAATAAAAATCTGTTCCCAGCTCTGTTGTGGAGCTGCTGTGGGGGGACAGGGGCTGTGAAGGTCAGAGTGGGGCTGTGTGTGATGGGATACATCAGGGTCTGCAGGTGGAGGGCAGAGTGCCAGCCCTGCTCACCTTGGAGCTGGAGCTCCTGTGCTCCTGGAGGGGTTCAGGTGCCCTTCAGGTCTTTTCATCTGCTCCAGGGCTGTTTTGAGACCTCTCCAGGCAGTACCAACAGCCGTTCAGATAAAGCAGTGGGGGTGGGACTCAATCTGAGAAGTGTGTTTGCAGCTCCTAAGGGATGTGCCAGGAGCTGCTGGGCAGCTGCTGGAGGAGCTGGCCGAGCTCTCGGAGAGGACAGGATACATGTGCAGGGGTGGAAGGAGACCTACTGACCTTTATTCTAAACTGGGAGTGGGGCAGAGGATGCAGCACACTGTTGTTGACCTCTGCTCAGGGCTCCCCTTTGTACTCTGTTATTGCAGAGAAGTAAAGGCATTTCAGCAGTGCCAGGAGGAAGGGAAGGCTTTGCTGCAGGATGTGGATCTTTGAGATCACAGAGGATAAAGCTTGCTCATCTGAGCTGACAAGAGTCAGTGGTGGTTTGCCAGAATTACATCCAATAAAGTTGTTGGCAAGATAGAAATCTGGGTTTCTGCAGAACATGTGGTTGGCATGTTGGAGTGAGAGCTGGGGAAGGACAGAGCACTGCAGAGCCAGCTGGGCTCCCCGAGAGCACTCACTGGCTTTAGGCTTCAGGCTCTCCTCTTGTTGGAGGCTGGACTCTGCCCTGACCCTGCTCCTTCAGTGTGTCACTCCTGCAGTGCATCCCGAGTGTTTTCCTCTCCAGGATCCAGTACCTCTCGAGATCCTGCAGGGAAGGTGAATGAGTTCTGGCCAGGCCACCCAAAGTCTTGTGAATAACAGGACCTGAGAGCCAACAGACACCAGGTTGTTGATGGATTTAATGTTTTGTGCTTGTCACAGCTGGCAGTTTGCCGTGTGCTGGCAGGCGAGTCACAGCCCAGTGTGAGCAGGGATTACGGGAACTAGGCTGGTGGGATCCAAACAGTTGGAGTCTAAAGCTAAATTGCCTTCAAAGATGTTCAGCCTGAACTTCAAAAAGTTCCAGCTTACATAAAGTTTAGCATGGTCCATGTCCTAATCTTTTGAGCTGCGTAATGCCTGAATGTGGCTTCCAAATTCCCACTTAAAAGTCTATCAAAAATTATTTTAAATACCCTCAGTTTTGATCATTGGCAGCAGCTTTGTTGGTCTAACCTGCTGAGCTCCTTGTTCTGTAGTTTTCCATCTGTTTAATTCTGCTGGAGATGGTCTCCTTTGAGAACCAGGTGTAGGCTTGGGATGCTGGTAGGGATCAACATTTCCAGCTGTTGCCCGGGCCTGTTTGGAGCAAGTCTGCACAGTGTGGAGTCTAAATACTGATGGCTGCCTGAAGTGGTTTTTTGCACAAGTAAATTAACCAAAACACAAGTAAACTAATCTGGTGGTAGAAGAAGAAACCTCTGCAAAAATCCCTTTGATTATGTCATTTCTGTGTTTTGGAGGGGTCAGGGCAGAGATTTGTGTTCTTTAGCTCTTGGAGAACTGCATGTTCCTGTTCTATTTTCTGTCTCTGGCTGTGCTCTGCTGGGGCAGATTCATCTGCCACCTTTAAGGAGGGGCCATGGCAGTATCTGACATGGATGTATTGCATTTTTAGGAGATGAGGTCAGCAGTGATAAGTCATGCTCAGGAAATAAGTGTCTTGGATGATGAAGTGCAGTCCCTCCCCTGCAGAGATGATCTCCATTAGCTGTCAGATAGCAGCAGGCTCTTTCACCCAAGCAGGGCCATTTTCCTGCCCTTTGCTAATTCCACTGATTTTTTTTCTGTGGAGTTGATGGCTGAAGACTGGAAATCAGAATTTGTTGCAGTTACAGCTTTGAAACCACTTCACAAGCTGCCCCTGAGGCTGTCAGTGGGGCAGAGGGTGTTTTTTTTGTTTCCCCACTACATGCCAGCACCTTGAAGTGCTGAGACTTCGTTGTATGAAACCCTGGCAGAGCAGATTAATCATATTTATCTCATTTCTGTAGTGGGAAACTTTCTGTGACTGAGGCTCTGCACGGTCTCACCAGTCCCATGCTTCTTCTCATTCTGCAGTGACAGTCTGAGCTGGTCCCAAATTCCCCTGGTTCTCTTGTCCCCATGTCCTGCCTGCTGCTGTCAGCACTGCAGGGACAGAAGGGCTAAAATAGAAACTTACGCAAATAAGAGCCGAGCCTGGCTTTGAAGCTGGTTAGGACGTGCCCAGGGCTCAGCCTGCCCCAGAGCTTGAGAGAAGATTTGAAGTACTTTGTGCTCTGAACTCTAATCACGAGGATTACAGTTAACGTTTTCCTAATCAGTTTCCCTAATCTGTGGACCAGATTGCAGATGGTTTATCATTTCCTTCTGTCTCAAGGATTCAGTTTGTTTTGGGTTTGGGTTTTCCTTCCCACTCTGGTTTTTCCAGTACATGGTCATGGTGTTCTGAGAAGAGCAGAGAAAGGACACTGGGGTGGCTGGGGCAGGAGTCCTGCTGCTCTGTGTTATGTGTGGGCAACAGTAGGGAAAATTAAAATATTTAGTTTCTGGGTGTAGTGGCAGTAAAGAAAATCTGCATAAGAGCTGTTGCAGCTCACCTCAGGGGTTGTGCTCACCCCCCTCCCAAGTGAAACCTGAATTTAAAACCTGTTTACAACCCAGACTCTTCCAGTGACTGCAGCAGTCTGTGGGGCTGGGAGGATATCCCTGTTTGCCAGTCTGTGTAGGAAGAGTCACATGAAGTGTCTGTATCACACAGAGCAACTTCACAAACATCCTGGGAAAATCTGAGCTGGAGGAGCTCAGTGCTGATGTTTTCTGAAAAGTGCCCTTCGGATGATCTTGGGAACTTGGCAGGATGGAGCTGCTGCTTTGTGGGCAGTGCAAGAATGTAGGAAATATCTCAGACAAAACACTTGTGTGTGTAGGGAAATGGTGTCGCTTGCAGCCGGTGAAAATGCAGCTCTGAGGGCACATCCCTGAGGCTCCTGGTGAACCTGCTGCACTTGCTTCTCATCAAGGAAGTTCCTTTTGCATCTTAAAAGAGAGGGAAAGGGCAAGAGAGACATGAACTCTGTTGTGCAGGTGATACTGTTCACATCATGGGAGCCTTTAGGTCCTGAATGAGCTCTTTGACAGGACGGGAAGGAATTCAGCTCCCAGCCTCTCTCTGTTTCCCATGGAACATCATCCCATTCCAGCACCAAACCCAGGTATTTTTGTGAGCTGCTCTGGGCAGTCTGGGTTGCACAGAAATGTTTGTGGGTGGCAGCTCCCAGCACTGCACCTCGTTGTAGGTACAAATGGGCTGCTCAGAGCTGCCTGTGAAATCCTCTGCTGTTTGCTCTGTGTGGTTTTTATGAGGACACCAACTCTTGATACTAATTGTACCTTAATTATCCTGCTCCCTTTGTGTATTCAGATGAGATTTATTTCATACTAGTAGGAAGATTTGCCTGGTTCTTAGGGGCCAAGTAACTTTTGAATTCTTGTTAAGCTGTGGGAGGCTCTGGCTCCTCTGCCTGCAGATGTGAGGAGGAATAAAGGGCTCTCAGGGTGAATGGCTGCTCTGTGCCCTGGCACACTGGGGCTCCAGCTGTGTTTTTGTGGGCACTGGGATCTCCCCTTGTCCTGCACAGTGAAAGGAAGAGTTAACCAAGCCACCTGCCCCACATGCTCTCGGGGCTGTCCCTACTCTGTCACCTCTCATCAGGAATTTGAAACTTGCCCGTGTCTTGCACAAGGAGTTTAATATTTCGAATCTCCATGCATTGCTCCTATCTGCCATGTGCTTCAGCATATTGATTACACAGAGCTGGCTTTGTGGGTTGCCTTGTAAATGGAGACTTTCTTGTTTTGCCTTGTGGCTTGGGAGCTGGGATGTGATCCTGGAGGAAATGTCTCCTTTGCCAGCCACACAGGGCTTCCCTGACGTGCTCCTGCTGTAAATCTTTAGTGCTCTTAGCTCTACTCAGTAACTCACTGAGGTGCAGCTAATGGCTGAGCAAAAGTCAGTCACTCACAAGAAACACTTCCTGGAAAATCACGATCAAGTGATTCTGTGGGGTCACAGCCAACTCCAGTTCCCCAAAGCTCTTCTTTTTGTACAGAATGACAGAAAAGTACATTTCTGAACTGCCATCTGCAGTCTTCTGGGCATACTTAGAACGCTTCAGCCACAGCAGTACAGGGTTAATCTGATATAGGAACCAAGCCTCAAGTCCCCTCTGTTCCTAGGGATACTTGTCAGGGAAAAACCCTTTCTTTCTGTGTCAAGGAAGGGCTTTAGAGGCACAAAAGCTCCTTATCTTCTGAATGATAGCAAATGCCTTGATGATGTGCTGGTGCTTTTGCAGTCTCCACAGTACTATTTCAGGCTGCCCACATAGTTTGTGCCTGGAGTTATTCAACAATTTGGGCTGACACATGACTGTTTTCAGAACAAGTACAGACACATAGGCAAGTTCATTGCTAACTAAAAAAAAAATGGCTCATTTTCCCAAAAATCCTTTATCTAAAAGTTTCTTTTAAAGGAAGCTGTCTAGATCATTGACTGCAGGCTACTGTGAAAAAAACTGAAGGTCTTCCCTGCAGAGGTTTGGAATTTATGAACTGCTTTTCTGTCTCCTTTTACTAAATCTGCTGCTCTGTGGGACTGGTCAGATGGGAAGAGCAGGGTAAACCCTTTGGGGATCTTTGTTCACCATAAAATCTCTGCTTCTACTGGGATAGAAGGGAGCTGGGAGGTTGTTCTGTGTTAGAACCTCCTCTTTCTACAGGTCCTGAGCCTCCACCCACCAACCCAATGGGTTTGGAGTTGGAGCTTTTCTGCCCTGCTCAGGGCTGTTTGCAGCCTTCCCTGGGATGCTCTGTGTGCACAGACTTGCTGACACTCCCAGCTGGCTGCAGTTTCAGGTATCAGGTGTGATGTCTTGTGCTTTCTTCTTCTTGACCCAATCTTTAGGCAACCAGTGCAGCAGCAAATGTGCCTGGATGTGAGGTGGCACAGGAGCACAAGGTTCTTCAGAACACTCGTTTTGTGTGTGCTTGATCTCTGAGATGTCGACCCCTGCTTTGTGTTCGTGCTGGATTGTCCACCCTTCCTGCAGATACCAGCCAAGCCCTCCTGTGCTGCTGAGAGGAAGCAACTTCCTTGTGGGGGGAGAGGAGGGGCAGACACCAATCTCTGCTCCCTGGGACAGGGACAGGAGGCAGGGAACGGCTGGAGCTGGGCCAGGGCAGGCTCAGGCTGGAGCTCAGGGCAAGGTTCTTCCCCCAGAGGGTGCTGGGCACTGCCCAGGCTCCCCAGGGAATGGGCACGGCCCCGAGGCTGCCAGAGCTCCAGGAGCGTTTGGACAGCGCTGCCAGGGATGGACAGGCTGGGATTGTTGGGGGGTCTGGGCAGGGACAGGGGCTGGATCCTGGTGGGTCCCTTCCAGCTCAGCTTATTCTGTGATCCTGTAATAGATCAGGTGTGAAAAGCTGCTTTAAATCACAGCCAGCAGCACCTGGCAGCCCCTGCATGTCCTGGTGAGTCAGTGCAGCCCCTGGGTTTGTCACTTGGGAATTATTGAGGACAGAGAATGATTAGAGGAAAATCAGTACATGAAGAGGACAGGTCTTGATCCCTGGTGCTGCTCAGCTGTTTGGATCTGGTGAGGCACTTGGTGGGTTGGGATGTGCTGGAGGTGCTGTGGGATGGCAGCAGGGCAGGGATGGAGCCCAGCTTGTGCTTCAGCACTTGCCATCCCATCCTGCTCCTCAAGGGCAGAGCAGGGATGGCAACTCTGGCAGGAGCCCTGGGTTTGGGAGATGGGAACCACTCACAGGGAAGGGAGATGGGCTCAGCCCTTCTCAGCCCCCTCTTCTGGGCTGCTGTGATGGGGATCAAATGCTGACTTGGATTCTCTCTGCTGGAATATAATTATAGGATGATTTTATTATTTTAATGTCTTGAACAATTACTTTTTCCTGACTGTTACAAGGTGAGGATTTGGATTGCCAAAGAGGTTTCAGTTTAAAAGGTGTAAACACCCTACTTATCACTTTGGCTTTGGCTCATCAAGCAAGCAGCAAATGTAATAATGGGTGGAGAAGAGAAAAGCCCCAGTAAGGAGATTCCTTCTGAAGCTGAGGATGCAGATTAACCCAGAGAGGTCCCAGGTGTGTGAGAAGCCTTTGGGTCTCTGCTCTGCTATTATTACTGCCTTGCAGACTTTCTCATCTCCTTTTCAGAGGTGAGGTGGCTGCTGACTTGTCATTGCTCATGTTGTATGTTGGGTTCTATAAATCAGTTTTTTGGTTTTTTTTTTTTTTAATAAATCTCTGTATATGGGAGCTCTTTGGTTGCTGGTCTGGGTGCAGCCTGAGTCCTGACAGCCTGACACAAGGTTGACTTCCCTTTTCTAAATGAGATCTGCATGACTTCTCAGATTTACGCTTTATTAGGCAATATTTGCCCAGGCTTTTCTTTCCTGGATCTCCTATTACTCATTACTGTTCAAATCCTAGCAAATAAATAAATGATTTTTGCTATGGCAACAAGAACCTATTGGTTGAACAGCACAATATTTCCTGAAAATCTTGCTTTACTCTTTCCAGTGTGTCTGATTGCTGGGCAGAGTATTTATATATTTTTATATATTTATATATATATATGTATATATGGGTTTGGGTTGGACCCTGGGTTTGTGACAGCTATGGATGAAGCCTCCAGCTGAACAAAGAGTGACAAATCCCTGCAAACATCCACCGCTGAAGGGTGCAGAATTCTTCCTTGCCACAACTGGCAGCTGCTGCTGGGGCAGGACCAGGGGAAGCAGTGCTGAGACAGGCTGAGCAGAGGCCTCTGGCTGGGCTCCAGCCAGCTTGGCTCTGCTGGGACACACTTTTCTTCTAAAGAAACGTCCCCTGTTGCCTTTTGTGTTCCCATAAAGGTCTGTGCTCTGGCAAGGCACTGCTGGCTGTGCAAACCTGTTGTCTGTGCCATGACTGGGCTCTTGATTTTCCTTTCTAGCTGGTTCCTGGGACTGAAGCTGCCTGTGCTCCTTGCACACAGCACTCACTTGTGCTCTGTAGCCACTCACAGCATTTCTCTGCATTTCTCTGCCCCGTGTGTCCCCTGGGTTTGCCTGAATGCCTCGCCCTCCCTGTTCTATTGGGTCAAGCAGAACTGCTTTGTGCTTCCCTGAAACCCCGTTGTGCTTAGAGGGGAGCTCTGGTGCTGCCACAGCAGGTTTTGGGGTTTGGGGCTCTCTCCCCACAGGCAGGGCTGACTGAGTGCCCCAGGGTCCATCCTGTGCCAGTGCCTGGTTGTGCCTCGTGTTTGCTCTGCCTGGGTGTGCCCAGGGCTTTTTTGCAGCAGCCTTGGGGCTCTGCTGGGAGCAGGGGCTGGGATCTGCCATAGGGCAGCTCGGTGTGGTTTGGGGAGCTGGTGTCACCGTGTCCCTGTGCCACACACCACTGCCTGTGTGAGCCTTGCAGGTGATCCTGGCCCCAGCTGTGCCCTGGGTGCCAGGGCTGACTCTGTGTGAAGGGCTCCAGCATTGCCCCCTGCCTGAATTGGCTGTGGAGAGTGGGAGATGTTGAGTTTGGGGCTGTTGGTGTTGTCTCTGGGCTCTGTGTGGGGTGTGGGTGTCTCCAGGCCATTTCTGCTCCATTCTGCTCTTTGGTTTTTCTCCCTGATGAGGCTGTTTTCTCCTCCTGCACTGCATGCACCTTTCGTCCAAACTAGACTCAAAGTCATTTTTCTTAGCGATTTCCTCCAGATAGGAGAAAACCAGGAACATTTAGCTCTGTCTCCCAAGCTTAAATTCTAACCCCCAAGGCATATCTCTCCTGTCTGCTTTGTTTTCCATGTTTAGCCAAGTACTTCTTGCCCTTCAGTGCCATTGGCAGTGGGAAGTGGCTTGTGTGCAGTTTCTGGTTCTGGGATAGCTCCTGGAGCCCTGGGCACGTCCACCCTCGTGGCCTCTGTGCCATGTCCACCCTCGTGGCCTCTGTGCCTGGCAGTGTGGCTCATCCCCACAGGACAGACACCACATTGTGAGCAGTGACAGCCTGGCTCGGATCAGGGAGCATCTAGGTCAGCAGCAGGGATGGGAAAATCAGGGAACAGCAACTGGGATGCTCTCAGCTTCAGGACCATTTAATTCCAACCCCTTTTCTCTGAAATAGAATCACTCTTCTCCTCGTGTGTCATTTGGGGTGACTTAGAGTGGCTGGGGCTGGGGTAGAGAATGGGGAAAGGCAGCTGGTTCCCTCCATGCAGTTTCCACCCTGCCTTCTCCTGGGAGCAGGGAAGGGAGCCAGCCTGTGTCCAAGGTCCATCCTGCCCTGGGGCAGTGACACAGAGCTCCAGCTGTGGGTTTGCAGTGTACAGGAGCTGCAGCTGCTCCCTCTGTTACCCAGATTCTAACTAAGCTCCCCTCCTGCTTTGCTAAAAAGCAGCAGTGAAATGCTCCCTGTCCTGCTCTGATCCCTGCAGAGCTCCAGGGCCCCTGTGCATGGGCAGCACAGGTGACCTGCTGGCAGCTCTGGCCCTTGGGGACATCCAGGTGTGACGTTGGCAGCCCCTAACAGTGTCACTCCAGTGCTCTGACTGCTGCTGTGACAGGGAATGGGTGCACCTGGGCAGTGTGGTACTTGAGGGCTGCTTGGGGCCAGGTGCCACTTGCCAGCCTCTGGGGATTTTCTGTATGACAGAAATATGGGATAAATGTGCTGCACTTGCCCCTGGCCAGTCATTACAGAGTATCTGGAGAGATTAGAACCATCGGGCTCCTGCCACCTGTCACAAGCTGCCACGTCCTTTCCATTCTGTTCATAACCCCATTAGCTGAATTTTAATTGTATTTAGAAGTAAAGGGATCACAACACCCTTTTAGACAGCTGCTCCTGAACCTTGAACTGTGTTGGCTAAATACTTCCCTACTTTTGGCATGAACATACTCCTGGCAAGCTTATCCTCCTTGTTTGTCTGATGTGTGCTGGCATCAGCAGTTCTCTGCTCCTTGGTGGTTATTTTCTGGAGTACTTACAAAGAGCTGTTATGCTTTTTTCCACCTTCACTTTTGCTGGTGTGAAGTTTTTGCCAGTGAATCTCCTCTGCACCTGTTGAGGTGAGCTGTAACCAGATCCCTGGAGCACAGCAGTAGATAATGATTAGTTCAGGTAGGGCTGCAAGGGAACAAAAACCTTCCCTCAGCTTTTCTTTTCAGCTTGGACAAGCACATCTGGAGTTACTTCCATCATCTGCTGGTGTTAGAGGGAGGAGAGAACCAGGCAGTCCCTATTTCCAGCAGAAATGCCTTCCTTCATTCCTGCTTTATTTAAGCAGCATTGTAATGATGATTACAGTTCTGTAGCCAATCCCAAATTTTCTTCCTCAGGTATTCACGGGTGATGAACTTCTCTTAGTGCAAGGTTTGCTCTTAAACAGGATTCCATTTTTAGTGTTTTTGCTCTCCAGTTTTCTTCATGTTCATAAAATTCTGGTTAGCCCTTGATGAACTCTTGTGTTTGAGTCACTTTCATTTCTCAGTCTCCTGGTTACTGTGGAAAGGTCCTTAGTGACAATACTAGATAAAATTGGTTTCAAACCAATCCCCCTTGTCCAGTATTTTCCCTGTCTGCTACCAGCTGTTACCATCTTTCCTTTAGCTGCCTCCTTCATCTCACTCCTGGTTTTAAGCCCTGTTTAATCCAGTTTAAATAGCTCTTTGCCAAAATGTCCTCTCAAGACTAAATAGCTCTTTGCCAAAATGTCCTCTCAAGACTGGAGTCCTGATCATGGATGTTTCTATTTTCTGGAGTTTGGATACACAAAGGAGTTGCCAGGAATTAGCAGTGTCACCTTTCCAACATGTGGGTGCTTTCCTGCTTGTGCCTCCCATGAGAGGCATGGTGCCATGGTGGCAGCTCCCCAGTGTGAGGTGCTGGCAGAGGGCACAGAGATACTCCAGCCCCCTGGGCTCCTGCCTCCATACCATCCATTTGGCTCTGCCTTTGGGGTTTCCCTCAGTGTGGCAAGAGATCCACCAAGGCACTTGGGGAGGGACTGGGGGATCTGCAGAGGCTGCTTTAAACCAGGGGCAGCCCTGGCATGTGCAGGGGTCTGTACCAGAGCCAGCGTGGGGATCAGTGGGTTCTTGTGCTTCTCTCTGATAATTCTCCTTTGCTGTTGCCCAGATGAAGATCTCTTTCAACGAGACAAGTTTGCAGACCATGTTTGAGTACCCCTCAGAGAGCTCCCTGGCAGAAGAATATGAGGAAGAGGAAGGACATGCTTCTGAAACAGAGGAGGAAAAATCTCGTACCTTTTACATTCCACGCCCAAACAGCACTTTGCATCCCAGTACTCCTAACTCAGGTGAGTGGGGCACTGTGTTGGGACCGGGGGTTTCTGGTGGTGTCTGACACTGCTCACATTTCCCACAGACTCTTAAGGGCTCCCCATGGGTGGAAATGCTAATGGAGCTGAACAGGGAGCTGCAGTTGGGCAGCTTCCAGGCTGTCTCTGCTGGGAGCCTGGTCCCACTTTGTTTTGAGGAATATTTACCTCATGTTTCTCCTTCCAGCAGATTTATCCAGCTACACCCCAAAGCACTCCGTGAAGTTCAGCGAGTGGCAGGAGCAGAAGTATGAGGGTCCTGCTGCAGAGGGGCCCCTCCCAAAGGAAGCTGATTCCCATGGGAACCAAGTCATGGTGAGGCTATAAATAAGCAACTCTTGTGCTCTCTTGTGGGGATGGGACAGGATGTGCCTTTCCCTGCACACCTGTGCTTGTGTTCCTGCCCAGAGAGCTGTCACTGCTCCCAAAGGGACCAACACACCATCCCACTGCCACTACCACACCTGCCCCTCCCCAGCTGGGTGAAGGAGACTCAAGGCAGCTGGCACACCCTGTGCTCAGCACAGGAAAGATGGATCTGTTGGAACAAGTCCAAAGGAGGCCATGGAGATGCTCGGAGGGCTGGAGCCTCTCTGCTCTGGAGCCAGCCTGGGAGAGCTGGGGGTGCTCACTTGGGAAGAGAAAGGCTCCAGGGAGACCTCAGAGCCCCTTCCAGTACCTAAAAACTGCTTATAAAAAACAGGGAGATTTTTTGTTTTTTAACATGAGCAGGTGATAGGATAAGGGGGAACAGTTTTAAAGTAAAAGAGATTTAGATTACATATTGGGAATAAATTGTTCCCTCTGATGGCAGTGAAGTCTTGGCACAGGGTAGCTGCCCCTGGATCTCTGGCAATGTCCAAGGCCAGGCTGGATGGGGTTTGGATGGGATAATGGAAGGTGTCCCTGCCCCTTGGTGGGAGGTTGGAGCAAGATGGGTTTTAAGATCCCTTCCAACCCAAACCATTGCAGGACTTTCTATACTCCAGGGCACGTTTGGAGGGGGGGTGGGGTAACTAAACACACCCAGTTATCCCGGGCAGGGTGCCAAGGCACCACCCAAGGGTGAGGGGGCTCCTCTGGGCCGGCTCTGACGGCAGCGCGGTGTCCCTGTGCTCTGCCCACAGCTCACCCCTGCGGAGAAGGGCGGGCTCTCGGATTTCAGCAGCGAGCCCGCGCTCTATTTCTGAGGCTGCTCCGCGGTGCTGCAGCAGCGGCTGCTGGGCAGGATGGGGCAGTGCAGCCGCCCTGGGCACGCGGGAACCGCCACCGAAACGGCCCCAAAGCGCGGCCGTGCCCGCGTCCTGCTGCCAAGGATGGACCAGACGCTCTCGGGCATCTTCGGAGAATATTTGCACTGGATTTTGGGACCGAATTACTGCTTTCAAGGCGTATGATTGATTCTGCCTGTGGCCTTGCATATTCCTTGTTCAAGATCAGCTGCCAGTTAGGCAAGTGTGGGAAGGACATCTGGAATCCCGGGATGGATGTTGTGATTTTTCTCAGTGCTTGTCTGAGTCCAGGCACTGTGCAGGGTCTGCACAGCACTTGCAACCCTTCTCCCCAGTGGAGAAGTGGAGCACTGGGCAGTTAGGTGGGTTCACAGCGTGGCTGTGATTTGACACATTGGGTATCAGTTTGGAAAACCACTGAAGGTTCATGATTTGTCCTTGGCATGTTTCCAGCTCTGGTTTCACTGAAACATCGTGGAATCCATGTGCCAGTTCCATGCTTATGGAGTTCACTGAACACCCCGAGGGAGGGATGGGAAGAGCAATGAATGCCTTTAGCTTTAGGTGTTATTTTTGCACCAGTCAGTAGAGAAATGTCCAGACTGCCTCGAGCTTCTTGAAGATACCCAAACATTGGCCATAACTTTGGTCTGTCCTTCCCAACTCTGGCATCCAGTCTCTGGGAATTGCTGGTTGTGCTCCACTTTGCCAGCTCCTCTTGTTGCTTTACTCCAGATCTGATTGATCTCTTGTTTGCTCCCTTCAAGCCACACTCTGTTCCTCTAATCAAAGCACGGGAGGGCAGTTTCACTCCTTTCTTCTGCAGAACTTGAACAAGGAATGTGGATTATTTTTGTTTTTTCTAGCATTTTTATAGTTCTATTGTAATTGTTTAATGCAGCCAATATGCAAAGGAATCTGCTAGAATCTTCCATTCAAGTTTTCTACTACTGTAAACTCAGGGTCAAAATTGCACTCTGGAACAGATGGAGCAGTGCTGCTAATGTGATTTGTACTTTGGGATTAAAAGAGATGTGGTGAGAACAGGTCTGGCCTCTTTGGGCTTTATGGAATGAGTGGTACCCCGGTGTGGGGCATGATCCAAAGGAACAGGCTGGTGTCTTTGATTAAATTTGATGGTTACTGGTTTGTCTATTATAGATGATGAATGTTCTGTTCACTGGTCTGTGAACTGAAAATGCTCTGCATACCTTGCACTTGGCTTGGTGTCTGGAGTAGCAGCAAGGGAAGGTTGTTCTGCTGAAAAACACAGGAATAAATGTTAGAACATACCTACTTGTAGCTGTTCCCTTCTGCCCTGGGTGCCTAAATACTTTTGGAAAGATAATGCAAAAAAAAAAAATTAGCTACTCAGTAGTTTGTTAGATGTTGGCTGGGGGGCCACAAAGAAACATTTTGCACCTCCTTGTCTGTTCCCAGCTAATTTGAGATCTGCTGCCTGTGTGACTTGCTGGGAGCAGGATGTGTCTGCAGTGCATCTGCCTGGGACATGACACAAGGACCATGGAGTTCCATGTGTTGAGGCTTCTCATTAATGAAATACTTCAGGATAAGGTGCTGAGACTGGGGTAGAATCAGGGGAAATGTGAGACTGTTGGTGACTGCTGGATTTAAGGGGTGAGTTTCCAGCAGAAAAGGTCCCAGTGAGCATGGAAAAGCCCAGGCCAGTTTAAGGCAGCTCTGTTCCTAGCACAACTGCAGGTGGTAAAGCAAAGCTGCTTTCAACTCAAGTTAGGGACAAGGGGTCTGAGCTAGCCCTGGCTTGGTTCTCCTGTGGATCCATGAGGAATGCTAAAGCCACCACTGTCTTGCAGCTCAAACACTGCTGTGGTTCTGTGTGAGTTCACTCTGTGCCTGTGTGGGCAGGATAGCTGGGGCAGTGCAGTGTGCTGCTGGCTCTCTGCTCCTTCTCCCGGCGATCCTGCTCCACGCTGGAGCTGATTCACACCTCACTGAGCACTCCTTTGCACTTCCCAGCTTCGTGCTCTAATCCCTGCCCAGGTACTCGGGCTGCCTCCAGGCAGAGCAGGGTGAGGGCAGGAGCATCAGCTGATGGGTCACGTCCTGGGATGTGCCTGAGGATCGCTGTGCTCAAAATGAAGGGTGTGTTTTTGTCAACTCCTACCCTGATCTGTAGCATTCGAGGATCAGCTTTAGTGGATCTCTGACTAATACCAAAGCACATCTGAAAGGAAAATCTATTTCTGCAAGACAAAGGCTTTTATTAAATGTGGCATCCTTGTACCACACCAGCAGCTCTCTCTGGCCAGCAGGACTTTCCAGGCTGAAGAAGAAGTTTAGGAACGCTTTTGTCGACGTACTCGTCCAAATGAAGCGCTGTGTGGCTCGATGGCTTTACCAAGATCCCCCATTTCCTCCTTCAGCACATCTAGCAGTGTCTGAGAATTGTCCAGTATCTGGGAAAGAAATAAAAATAGCTTATTTTTACATAAACTGTTTCTCCTGAATTCCCTTTCAATTCAGTTAATCTGCCTTGCAGCAAGAGGGGTTCTCGAGCCCTCCAGCCTCTAATTCCTGGTGATTTATTACACTGTCTCACTGTGGGAATATCTGTGGGAGAATTTCTCTGGTTTGTGTTCATATTCTGAATATGAAAGGCCTTAAGCAATTTATCTGCCTGGGCTTTTTAGATCAATATTAAATTGTGCTCAGCTGACCCAGTTTCAACTCTTTTCCACTGTTAAAACTGCACATTTTGGGTTTCTGGCTTCAAGACTAACTCAAATCTACAGTGACCTTATGTCAGACTGTTAGATCTGTTAATAATTTTCTCCTACTTTTAGCTCACTGTGTACATAATCTAACATCCCTGCTTCCTGTGCTTTAGGCTACAACATATTTAGGAGACCTTGCTGCCTGTCCATCTCACCAGTTAAAAATTTTAACACGGTAACAATTTTAACACAGTAATTTTAACAATTGTAACCAAATGTGATGGTTATACTCCCAAAAATAATTTCTGTTCCTGTGAGTTTGTGGAAATCACCAAGTGATCAGAGAGGAGCTGAGAAAGTGCCCCACAGGATGAGATGCTGGAGGAAGGTGAAATCCTGTGGGGGCTGGCAGAAGGCAAGGAGTGACAAACCAGGGATGTACATCCACAGGAAAGGAACTCTGTTACTTTCTGTCTGCAGAACACCAGCATCTCCTCCTCTTTCTACCTCCTGTGAGTGTCAGTTCATTTCAATAAACAGGAATTCATGTGTAGGCTGGGGGTGTGACTTGGATCTCAGGTAAGGTTTCTTTTTAAAGCTGTTTTTGTACCTGCAACATAGTTTTAAAACTTTTAAATTTTTATATGAGCTTCCCCCTTTACTTCAAGCCATCAGGTCTTAAAGGAGGTTGAGGAAACAGCTCCAGCTTAATCTGAAAAGTGATTACCAGGGGAATGCACTGACTTTGAGAGAGGAAGAGGAACAATAGTTGCTCACATTCAAAAAGGCAAATGGGAGGAGAATTTAGGCAGCAGCTAATAGGAGAAAGGTATTTCTGACACAAACTCTGCCCAGTCACCAAGAGAAGGAAGATTGTCACCTATCTGAAAAGAGGCTGGGAAGATCCTTTAAAAAAAACAAAACAAAAGCTCTTGGTGTGTAATACAGAAGTGACTTCAGCTGTGCCCCTGTCTGTGGGGATCAAGCAGTCCCTGCCTGGCAGTAACACACACAGGGAAGGTGAAAAGGTAAAGCTGCCCCAGGAATCAAATGACGGTGCCAGCCCTCATGCTGTTTGCCTCCTTCTCACCCTTTACTGCTGCAACAATTCGACTCTTTAAATGACATTGTTCCCTTAAAGATGAAAGAAATAACGCTAAACATTGGGCAGGAAGAGTGGCAGGCCAACAGCTCCATCAGCACCATCGTTCTCTACCTGAATTAGTAGGATTGTGGGACATGGTCTCTGGTTTCCTCCTTTCCTCCAAACCATGGGTCTGAGATGGTAATTTTTAAAGGTCTGTTTCAAAAGCCATTTTTGATGTACTTTGACAATAAACTTTGCCCAAGCCCAAGAAGCCTCAAAACAGCCCCCAATACAACCCTCTTGTGATGGGGTCTGTGTGCCAGAGCTGTATCCCAGGACTGGGAAGTGGTTTGGCTGCAGTGCTATGACCCAGAGAGGACTGGTGATTCATCGAGGTGCTCCCAATCGACCTTCAGGTAAATACAGACCCATAAACATATACAGATATACATCTATATCTCCTAAATCTCCCCTGACACAGTGTTAGGTTGGAGCTCAGGGCAAGGTTCTTCCCCCAGAGGGTGCTGGGCACTGCCCAGGCTCCCCAGGGAATGGGCACGGCCCCGAGGCTGCCAGAGCTCCAGGAGCGTTTGGACAGCGCTGCCAGGGATGGACAGGCTGGGATTGTTGGGGGGTCTGGGCAGGGACAGGGGCTGCGCTGGGTGATCCATGTCCACCTCAGGTTATTCTGATTCAGTTATTCCCCGGGTCCTGACCCTGGTCACAGACAGCAAAGATCGCTGCCGTCCCTCCTCATCCCCTCACGAGGAAGCAGCACACTGCGATGTCCCCTCCTCTGCTCCAGGCACCGAGCGCCCTCAGCGCTGCTCGCTGTCAGTACCTGCCCGGAGGCCGCGTCCATCTCAGCGATGGTGCGGTCGATGTGTGCTCGGGCGGACCGGAGCCCCGCCAGGCTCTCGCTGGTTTCGGACAAGCGCCGGGAGAGCGTCGCGATCCGCGCCTGCAGCCGGCCCCGCTCCGCCTCCTCGTCCCGGATCCGCCCGCTCAGCTCGTCCCGCCGGGCGCGGAGCTCCGACAGCCCTGCGGGACGGCACCGTCAGTCGGGCCCGCGCAGCCTGCCCGGCCCTGCTCGGCCCCGCTCGGCCCCCGGCCCCGCTCACCCTCCCGCAGCGCCGCGTGGTGCCCCCGCAGCGCGGCCCCGGTGCCGCTCATCGCCGCGGCCGGCGCCGCTCCGCCCCTTCCTGCGGCCCGAATGGAGCTCTCGGCCGCCTGGCACACGCTCAGCACCGCGCTGGTGCCGCCCGCCGCGCTGGGGCTGGTGAGCGGGCACCGCGCGGGCCCTCACGGGTCACTGCGCTCCGCCGGGCTCGGGGCAGGCCCGACCCGCCGGCCCCGGGATGCTCCGGCCTCGGCTCCTCCGCGGCCAGGCCTCTCCGGCTCTGGGTCCGCGGGGCGGGTGGGAACGGCCGGGGCCGGGGGGAACCGGCAGGAGCTGAGGGAGGAGCGGCCGGAGCTGCCGGCGCTGGGGGAACAACGGCCGGGGCTGAGGGAGAAACGGCCGGGACTGGGGGAGGAACGGCCGGGGCTGGGGGAGGAACGGCCAGGGCTGAGGGAGAAACGGCCGGGACTGGGGGAACAACGGCCGGGGCTGAGGGAGAAACGGCCGGGACTGGGGGAGGAACGGCCGGGGCTGAGGGAGGAACGGCCAAGGCTGGGGGAACAACGGCCGGGGCTGCCGGGGCCTGGGAGGTGGGGAAGGGGCTCCTGGGTGTGGTGACTGCTGGGCGCTGTCAGGGAAGGGCCGCGGGTCCAGCCGCCCTCTCTCCCTACACCCCAACCAGGAGCGGGATTAAAAGCCACCGCTTGCCTGGCCGAACTGTGCCTCTGCTCCCTGTCCGTCTGAGGGAGCTGGTGGCCAAGGAAGGGTTTTGCTCCAGAGCTCGGCATTTTGGCCACCCAAGGGCGGCTCGTAGCATTCCCATCAGCACCTGTGTCCTGCAGCAGCCACCAGCAGGGACAGCAATGATGTGTGTGGGTGTGAGCCCTGAGCTTCCATCGGTGGGCTGAGACCCCGGCAGGTAGCCATGGAAGAGCAGCATTCCCCCAGTGCAGTCTGACAGCAGAGTCCCTGTGTGCTCTGTCAAATGCTTAACTCGTGTTCTCTCTGCTTTCCAGGCAGCCCCGAGGCCCGAGGCTGCAGGGCCGCTGCAGGATGCCGAGCTCCGGGCAGCCCTGGACGTGCTGCGGTGCTATGACTTGCACTCCATCGTGGAGGAGTGGTTCATCGAGGTGCTGCAGACTGACCTGCAGGCGAATATCGCCCCCGAGTTCTGGAACTGCATTGGCCAATATGAGAGCACGGCCGAGGAGCCCCAGTGCGCCGCGCTGCTCCTGGATGCGTTCAGTCTGCTCAAGTGCCACCTGGAGCCCTACATGAACAGCCTGGAGCTCCTGGAGCAGTGGACCAAGGCAGGCCTGCTCCTGGGCACAGGCGCTCAGACACTGCAGGAGAAGGTCTACACCATGTTCAAAGCTATCCTCTTCTTCTCCACGACCAAATCGTTCCAGGAGATGATCCAGCAGTTCTACAGCCGTACATTCAGGATATACATGCGGCAATGGAAGAAAGGAGAAGATGGAACGAACGAGTGTGAGAGCAGCATGAGTGAGACCGAGCAGGAGAGTGACCCAGAGGAGGGTGGAGGAGAGGGCCAGCTCTGTGCAGGCTGCAGCAGCAAGAGGGAGCAGTGCTGGTGCCCTGAAGCCATGGAGCAGTTCCAGCAGCTCAATGACATTCTGTAGGTGTCTCACGGGGTGGTGGCTGTCACTCAGAGCAAGGGAGAGTCTGGGGGCAGCAGCAGGTTTTATTGATCCCTGAGAACAGGAGGAGCTGTGTGAGGTCAGGCTGTGTCATGGTGGCAGGTAGAAAACTTAGCATGGACTTTCTGCTTTCAACTGGTGGTTGAACAAGAGCACATCTTTAGACAGAAAGTTCCTCTTCCTGGATATGGGAATATCCTCCTCTTACTCTGAGGCCTCTGACCACAAAGAAGCAAACCAGTGCAAGGTGTCCCTGCCCTTGTCAGGGATTTAGACTAGATGACTTTTAAGGTCTCTTCCACCCCAAACCATTCTCTGATTCTATGAAACTCTTCCAAATGAAAAAGCTTTCGATGGCTATAAATGTCTGTAAGGAAGATGTGATAGCAGTAGTGCCATGTGTTACATATGTGTGCATCTGTGTGGGCTATCAGAGCCTGTGGCCTGAGCTGGGCCTGCCTCTGTGGAATATAGAGGGAGGGTGGTGCCTTCATGTGTAAGATTTTCTTGGTTTGCTGGTGCCTTTGCTCCCACACGCTCCTGACGGTGTCCCTGTGCCCGCAGCCGCCGGCTGAACTTGCTGGAGAGGGTGAGTGCTGACGCTGTCACCACCATCTTGCACAGGATGATCGAGGAGAGGATGGAGCAGCGCTGCCGTGGGGAGTACGAGCACTCCTTCCTCAACGAGTTCCAGGAGGTAAGGCAGGTGTAGGGCAGTGAGGGTCCTCCTTGGGAGATGTGCAGCTCTTGTTGTTTTTTTGTTGTTTTTTAGCAGCTCAGGCTAAAAGCAGATTCCAGCTTGAAATGCCTGGTCCGGGGCTGTGACTTCCACCACGCCTGGCAGGAGAGGTGGCTAAAACTCCCCATTTTGGCTGATGCTGGAGGGGCAGGTTTGCTCTGACCTGTGCATGAAGGACTGTCACATTTCACCTCATGATGTCTGTAGTGATGAGGGAATTTCTGTGGTTCCAGTTTACAAACCACAAGATCAACAAGTGCCACCTGGCCTGCAGAGGGCCTCCCTCTGTGTAAGTGAGCCTATAATTAGAATTTCTGTGACTATTTCTAGTCCTCTTCCTAACTCCTCTGTAAAATTGGAAGTGAGGATGAGAGAGGATACTCTGGTATTGATCTCACCAGTGGCCACACAGAATTAAAATCTTTCTTTGCAGGTGCCCAGTTGTTTTGCTGCTACTTCAACTAAGTTTGTGTTGAGCTGTTTACCCGCCACGACTTTAAAATAAAATTCTTCTCCAGGTTATGGCTCCTCCAGGACAATTCTGAACTCACTGCTCCTTGCCCATGATCTTGCCTTTGCCTGTGCTGGAGAACCAGGCCTGCAGCCAGGTTCCCATGCAAGCCAGACACCCTGGATCCTTCACTCTTTGCCATGCCAACCGTTTTTGTTGCCTGCAAACATCAGCAATCTCTTTGTGTTTGTTTCCTTTTGGTTGTTGTGCAACACTTCCTTCACTGCACCTCGTGTGAAATGCTTTTGGATGACCTGGAGATTGTTTAAGGATATTTTCAGAGCACCACAGAAAACACAACTGAATTCTGCTCATCAGATGCTGCCCTTGCTTCCACCTCTTATTTGGCCATAGAATATTGGAGCATGTTGGGATTAGAAAGAGATAATTTTAAGGGAAAAAAAAAAAAGCACAGGCCTGGAAATCTAAAGGTTAAATAGAGAAGTCTGAGAAACAGCTCACTGAAAATTACAGGTGCTGAGGGCAAAGCCTCTTTGCCAGCACAGCAGCAGCTGCCTGGAGTGTCAGGTCACAATCAGGCTGTAGCAGAGTACTCAGGGAAGATAAACTCAGGGGGAAGAATAGGTTGGTTTGATAATAATTCCTTAAAATCATGTTGCTTTGCTTCAGTTACAGTCCTGTCCTTTTGTCCCTTAGGGGAATTCTTTATCAGATTCTCCACAGTTTTGCCCAGGTGTTTGTAGCACTCAGGTTTGTCCTGGCAAAACTTGTGCATTTCTTCAGTGTTTCCTCAGTCAAGTAGATAATTAAAAATTGACATCAGCAAACCAAACATTGACTTAGCATTTTTGTTTCAGGCTGTCAGAATCTATAAAAAAAATACTAATATCAAGTAGTAGAGTGGTAGTAGAGCACCTTGTAGTATATTGGTACACAAATACTATCCCAGGAAGTAGCTAATTGGGTATGTTTGAAATTTGGCAATTATACATTTCTCATTAAAGCCTAAATATTTTTAAAAATAGCCTTTTTATGCTCTCTGTTCAGGTTTTTATTTTATAATTCAGTGATGAGGCTGGTATTTGGATTTCAAATGTCTGAGTTGTGTTGGGTGTCTGTGACTTCTTGGGATATCTTGTTTGCTTTTCACTGATTTCAGGAACCGTAGAAATTTTGGGCCAAGGATGTTGTAATGGGCAATTTGCTCATTTTCTTGTGAATGGGACAGTTCTGCAAGTATAGAATGGGATGGAACTCTGCAAGAATGGAATAGGATGCAAGTTTTGGAATAAACCCTGTCCTTTTTGGAGCCCAGTGCCTGCACACAGTCCCTTACCTTCTCACACCCAGCTGCACAGTCCATATCCTGTGTCTGTAGTTAAAGTTCCAGTTCTTTCAGCTGGGTTTTCCCCAGCTATAACCCAGGCTGGGACACATTTGAAGAGCAGCTGGGGGTGATGCTGTCCCGGTCCAGCTGTCCCTTTTTGCAGGCTGTGGTGGCTGCCTGGGGTGGGTTGGGATGTGGCTTTGCATCCAGCTGTGTTCACATCTGTTTCTCCCTTGTTGTGCAGTGGATAGAGAAGGTGATTGGGTGGCTCAGCAGGGTGTTCCTGCAGGATGGTCCCCTGGCTCAGTCCTCCCCAGAAGCCAGCAGCACCCTGAAACGCTGGCGCTGCCACGTCCAGAGGTTCTTCTACCGCATCTACGCCAGCATGCGCATCGAGGAGCTCTTCAGCATCATCCGAGGTGCTTCACCCTTGGGCTGGGACTGGGTGGCTGAGAGAGGTCTCTGATGTGCCACACTGCCTGCCCCTGCCTCCCCTCACAGCCTGCCTCTGCTCCTGATCGCTGCTTGGTTTGCAGATTTCCCAGAGTCAAAGCCTGCTGTAGAAGATCTCAAATTCTGCCTGGAAAGGACTAACCAGAGGCAGCAGCTGCTCAGCTCCCTGAAAAGTGCTCTGGAAATGAGACTTCTGCACCCTGGTGGGTTTTACATCCCTGTCTGTGTCCTGACACTGTGAGGAACCTGGGCACGAGTGGGGATCTACTTGGAGCTGGTCTGGTTTCCTGTTGGAGGAGTGAGGGGCAGTCACTGTGCCCATCACACATTCTTTGTGTTCCAATGGGCAGGGCAGCAGCTGATGATATCCCAGCCCCCTTTGGCCTCATTTTTACAGTATGGTCAGGAGCACAAAGTTTAGCTTTGGCCCAGGTGGGCAAAGGCTTCTTTGCACTGTCAGGGCTCAGCTCTGAGCCTCTGTTGGTGCTCAGAACTGGTTTCTCAGGCACATGGATCTGATCTGCCCCATTGCCTTGGGCATTAGAACAGCAAACCCTCCTCCTTCCACACCTCAGACAGAACAGAGAGCTTGGACCATTCAAACCCCCTCTATCCAAGCCATTATTCTGTGCTGCAGGACTCTGACTCCTTCTGCTCCTCCCCTGTAGGAGTCAACACCTCCGACATCATCACTCTGTATATCTCAGCCATCAAGGCCCTGCGGGAGCTGGACCCTTCCATGGTTATCCTGGAGGTGGCCTGTGAGCCCATCAGGAAGTACCTGAGGTAGGAGGCGTGTGGGGCAGTCTGGCACGTGCCCTTTCCCTCCTCTTCCCTCACTTGCTCCTTTTCCATTTCCGTGGCAGGACTCGGGAGGACACGGTGCGGCAGATCGTGGCCGGCCTCACGGGGGATGCTGAGGGCTCGGGTGACCTGGCAAATGAGCTCTCCAAAGCTGACCCAGTGACCCTGGAGAACGGCCAGGAGAGTGATGATGACATCTCAGAGCCAGGGGACTGGGTTCCTGACCCAGTCGATGCAGATCCAGGTGAGATGCCAAGCCCAGCGGTCCTGGAAGGCAGCTGGTTTCCCTGGTGGCCTTGAGCAGCTCCTTTGCTGGTCCTCTGGAGCTGGGCTGGGGCAGGTCCCTGTTCATGTCACACTGTTGTCTGCTGGATTCCACCAGGGAAATCGAGCTCCAAGCGTCGCTCCTCTGACATCATCAGCCTCCTGGTGAGCATCTACGGCAGCAAGGACCTGTTCATCAACGAGTACCGCACGCTGCTGGCTGACCGGCTGCTGCACCAGTTCAACTACAGTGCTGAGAGGTGAGGCTGCAGTGCCCACAGCCAGGGCTGCCATGCCAAAATCACCTGAGGTTACTTTTACCTGCTGAGTAAAAGGGCCTTTAGACTCAGTCCTGTCAACGGCTGTTTGTGAAGCCAGGAGTGCCTTTTGCTATTTCCTTTGCAGCTCTGAGTTTGCCTCTAGAATTCCTTGCTCAGTCCTGCCCTTGGCTTGTGCTGATAGAGCAGCATGTAGGAATTTGGAGGCACTGACACGCTCTTAGCTCCATCCCATGTGTTGTGGTGGCCCCCACCTGAACATGAGGAAGAACTTTGCTGTCAGGTGACTGAGTAGTGGAACAGGAGCCCAGAGAGGCTGCAGGGTCTCCTTCCTTGGAGTTATTCCAAACCCATCTGGAACAACCCTGAATGACTGCTCCAGGGAATCCTGCTTGAGCAGGGAGGTGGAACTAGATGAGCTCCAGTGCTTCCTTCCAGCCTGAACCATTCTGGGATTCTGTCTTCAAAAAGCTGCTGGCCTAGAGGAGGTGGCTGTTCCTCACTTGGGTACCAGGAGCCATCCTGGGCAGACACTGTGCCTTGCAAGGCATCCTAGGAAGAGCACCCTTGTGCCAAGAACTTCCTTTTTTGGCTGTGTGGTGAAGGGGGGAGGCCAAGCCAGGTTTGTCCATCCAAGGGCCCTGTGCCTGACCTTCTGTGTCTCTCTCCAGGGAAATCCGCAACGTGGAGCTGCTGAAGCTGAGGTTTGGTGAAGCTCAGATGCACTACTGTGAAGTCATGTTAAAAGTAACTCCTTTTATTTTTTTAATTCAAGACCTGGGTGTTTGAGCCCATTGGGGAAGGGGAGGGACTTGAGGAGTCACCCCAAAACGGTCTTTTAGGAAAGTGGGCATTCCAGAATGCCAGTGAGGGACTGATTTGTGACAGGCAGAAGTGCATTTAAATCATGCCTGGTTTTAAGCTCTGAAAGTTGGATTATCAGCTCTGGGGAATGGTTGCTCTGGTGCTGCTGTCTCTCCTGCCATTCCTGTAGTATCCTGGCACTGAAGAGCTGGGCTCATCCAGCTCCTCTGGGGTTGGGACTCTGGAGTTTGATTCTTTTGGAGCACTCTAGGAAGGCGTGGTGGGCCTCCAGTGAAGGCGGTGTTGAGTTGTAACCCCTTCCTCTAACATCCCACAAATGTTTCTGAGTATGTAGCAGACTTCCAAGTAGACACACATGATTATGTCCTTTCCAGTGTCCCCATCATGGTTTGGAGAGAACAGTGTTCACCTTGTTTAAGCCTGTCCTTCACTAATGGTTAGCACTGACTCTGGAGGGAAGGAGCCACCCCAGCCTCCTCTGCCTGTTGCAGGACATGGCCGACTCGCGGCGCATTAACGCCAACATTCGGGATGAGGAGGAGAAGCTCCCTGAGGAGGAGAGGCCTCCCTTCAGCCTCGTGGCTGTGATCCTGTCCAGTGAGTTCTGGCCACCACTCAAAGAGGAGAAGCTGGAGCTTCCAGAGCAGGTCAAGGAAGCCATGGAAGCATATTCCAAGAAGTATGAGAAATTAAAGGTGAGCCCACCTTAACCCTCCTTATGAAAGCTTTATACAGTCCACTTTAGCTGCTGATTGGCCCACGCTGTTACAGTGGGGCTTGCAATAACTCAGCACTTCATGATTCCTGCTGGGAGATCTGCTGTGAGCAGCTGCTTCCACCTTTTCCAGGCCATGAGGACCCTGAACTGGAAGTACCACCTGGGGCTGGTGAGCCTGGATGTGGAGCTGGCTGATCGCACGCTCTCACTGTCCGTGTCTCCTGTGCATGCTGCCATCATCCTGCACTTCCAGACCAAGAGTGAGTGCTGGGAAACCCCTTCTGTGCATCCATGGATGGGAAAGCCACATTCCTTGGGCACCTGGAGGCTCTGAGAGCTCTGGCAGGAGGACCAAGACGTGGTGCATGAGTTTGGATCTTCCACAGGGTCTCCAGCACCCAGCAGGGCCACAGCTCTGCACCCCTGTGCTTGTTCCTGGCAGTGCCTCCCCTGCCTTACCCAGCTTCCTACCAAATCCTGGCAGGCTCGGGTGTGGGAAGTGTCCTGTTCTCCATCTCCTCTCTGTTCTCCATGGTCTCTGCAGGCACCTGGACGCTGACAGAGCTGAGTGAAGTGCTCAAGGTGCCCGTGACGTCGCTGAAGAGGAAGATGACGCTGTGGCTGCAGCAGGGAGTCCTGCGGGAAGAGCCCGAGGGCACCTTCACCGTCATTGAGGAGGAGCAGAAGGACCAGGTGGAGAAGGTTGTTCTGATTGACAGTGACGAGGAGGGGGACTCTGCCATGGCCTCACAGGCTGACCAGAAGGAGGAGGAGCTGCAGGTACCTGTCCCTGTGGAGATGCAAACATCCTGTATTTTGGGTTTGGGGAATCTGATCAAGATTATTAATTCAATTTGCACTGTGGATTCATATTTTCCACTGCAAGTGGCCGAGTCCAGCACAAACATTTGGGTTTTGAAGTGGGTATCTCTTGGTTAATCTCTTGGTGCTGGATCACAGCCTTCCTTCCAGACAAGTGCCCAGCTGCTGAGTCAGGGAACCATTTGGAAATCTCCAGATTGGTTTTTTCAGTTTAAAAAAAGAAAAAAGTCCGAGACATGATTTCATATTTGAAAATAGTCATGACTTGTTTGGATGCACCCGAGCAACACTTTTTGGCACTTTTGACTGGCCAAAAGACTTACCCAGCACTAACAGCTGGATGTCTGCCTTCTCTCTGTTGTGGTTCCTGGACATTTCCAGTGCCTTTCCTGCCTGTGAGTCACACTGTGTGTGTGTGTGTGTGTTGTGCAACACAGCATTGTCATACTGGTGTTCATCCACAGAGGGTCATGCGTGTGCTGCACGTCAGATCCCACTGTCTGACCCTGTGTCCCTGCACTTTGCTGCTGTTCTTGGAATGCCCTGTTTAAAGGCCCCACACTCATGGCTGGGAGCAGAACTTATTGCCAGCTGCATTCCTGCCTTGTTTTTGGGGTGTTTGCTTTATGCTGTAGTGTCAGTCACTCACTGTGGCCTGTGTCCCTCTGCAGCTGTTCTGGACGTATATCCAGGCCATGCTGACCAACCTGGAGAGCCTGTCCCTGGAGAGGATTCACAGCATGCTCAAGATGTTTGTGATGACCGGCCCCGTGGTCACTGAGATCGATATCCAGGAGCTGCAGGGATTCCTGCAGAAGAAAGTCCGGGACCAGCAGCTCATCTACTCGGGGGGGGTCTATCGCCTCCCCAAGAACTGCAATTAAAGAACTCACCTGAGTGTCCCTGCCCCCCTGGGCACTCCTGCCTGTGCCTGAGCTCTGCTCCAGAGTGCCACCAGCTCTCAGTGTCCTGCTGGGGGGTTTTCTGTCCTGGGGGTTTGCTGTACCCCCTTCCCTATACAGGTGTCACTTTCCACATGGAGGCAACTCGCCAGCAGCCTGGACACCCCACAATGTCTGGGTCTGCCCCCACATTCTTTCCTACCCTACATCAGTGCCTGGGCCCACCTCCCTGGTTAATAAATAACTGTAGGCTCCTTTTTCCAATGGTGCCAACTCTTTTTTCTTTCCTCTTGGCACCTCTCCATGCTGGAAGGGCAGGCAGGAAACTCCCCAGTATGCCAGGCACCGTCCCCCTTTCCTTGGGTCTCCATGTGCAGCCCCAGGAGGTTTTGGGAGGGGGCTGATGGCTCCAGCTGCTGTCTGGGGCTCTGTGTGTGGCTAAAGCAGTGCCTTGCAGCTGGATGTGATGAGTGAGACCCTGCCCAAAACCAAGGCTTGGTGCTGTCTCTGACGGAGGGAACAACTGCAGGGTGCCCTTGTTTGGGACTCTTAAATTGTGTGGAATCATTTTATTGTGGGATGAAGAATGCTTTAGATGGATGAGATGCAGCAGTTCTTCAGGGCAAACTGGTTAGTCCTGGGAAGGTGCAGTGGATTTTCCAGGCCTGGTGGGATTGCTTTGGCCTGGCACAGGTACCTGTCTATGTCCCAGCACCACAGGGCTGCCCTCGGGGACGGTGTCCTGGGAACCTTCAGAGTTGTTGGCACCACACGAGGAAGTTGGGTGGGACAATCCCAGAGCTCCTGGTTGACATTGTGCCCCCCACCCAGCTATGGATCAGTTTCAGGATTGTATCACATCCCCACTCCAAAACCCACGTGGGTTTTGTTCATTAGGAGGAATATGCTGGGAAAATCTGGCTTTTACTAAAAATATGTTTTCTGTGAAGCAATGAGTTTCCACAGCCCAAGGAGTCTCTCCTCCTCTGCTGAATCTTCAGTCCCAGTCTGTGAGTGCTGTGGCAGCTGGAATTGAGACTTTACAGAGCCACAGGTAAGACATGGGAGCAGCTGTGAGTGTGGCCTCCCATCCAGGTGTGTGTGAGACCTGTGGAACATAGAAATCAGCCCCCATTTAACACTGAACCTTGTTTTTCAGTGCCTAAAGCCCACGAGTCCCTGTGGCATCCCTCCTGCAGCTGCAGGCAGCAGGGTGCAGCAGTCTCTCCCCCTTGGGCGTGTTGGTGTTTTCCTCTGTGGATAAAGCACAATTTCTTGATCCCCCTGGGGCACTTTGCTCCAGGCTGGCAGCCATGTGGCACTGGAAACCTGGTGCATCTTTGAAGGTTCTTTGTGCTGAAGAGGATCTGGTGATAACTGAATAAACCCCAGTCTGTGATTACGTCAGATAAATTAGCCAAAAAAAACCCCAAAGAGCAGCAAATCCACCATGGCATCAGCAGGGAAAGGATGGACATCCATTCCTGAGTTCTAAGGAACCTTTCCCTTTCCTTCTCTCTCAACTCTCACCTCTCTCCACTTTTTTCTTTTTTCTTTATTGTATTTTTTTTTTTTTCTTGAAAGAACACAGCACATGGAAGGATGTGGAAGGGCTGGCAGTGGGGGTCAGTGGGGTCAGTGCCTGCCAGCCCAGGATGTGCCAGAGTGTCTGGGGTGTGCCAGCCCCATCCCACAGAGTGTCCCAAGGAGTGTCTGGGTGTGCTGTGGCTGTGACGGGGCAGCAAAGATGTTCCTTTTGATGTGGGGAGATGAAAGGAGCTGCCAGTTTGGAGCAGAGCTGGCAGCAGGGCTGTCCCCACACACCACAGAGCCACTGCTGGGACATGGCCCAGGGTGACTCAGGGCCTTGGCTGTGTCTGCTTTGCTTATGGATGCAAAAATATTGATTTATTTACGTGTTGTGCAGGTGGATTTATTGCTCTGTGGTGCTTCCTCACCCGCAGTGCCGGGGCTGTGGGGCACTGAGTGTGTCCTGTACCCCATCCCAGCAGCGTCCTCAGACTCTGGGATGAGATGAGGGACACTCCCAGCCCTTCCCAAAGGCATGGCTGTGCCCTGGAAGGGCAGGGGATGAGCATCATGCCCATCCTGCCTTTTCCCAGCTCTTTCATGCTGCCCCAAGGGCTGGACCCATGGGGTGTGATGAGTTTGTCCATCCTGAGCCAGAGGATGAGCAATGCCACCACTGAGAGGACCTGGAGTCACCTCTCTGCCCATGGGAGGTCCCGGCCTGGTGGAGCCAGAGCCACCAGCTGAGCTGTGCTGTGGTTGTTTCAAAGTGTTACAACAGGAAAAATTCTGGTTTAATGACTGTTTCAGCCTTCATGGAATATAAAAGTTAATTGAAACAAGCTGGAAATGTGATTTTTTTTTTTTCAGAGTGAACAGAGGAAGCTGGCGGGGGGAAAAGGGCTTTGTGCTGTTCCCTGTGCCACTTGCTGTGCAGCCTTGTTGCTTTAGGCTGGAGCTGTGTCTGGTGGCCAGGGCAGCCCCTGTCCCAGGCTGTCACCTTTGCAAATCACTCCCACTCCAGAGGAAGGAAGGAAAGGAAGAAAGGAAGAAAGGAAGGAAGAAAGAAAGGAAGAAAGAACATATTTATAGCTCAAAAATGCGCATAAAATCATGGAACCATAGACTCACAGAATGGCTTGGGTTGGAAAGGACCTTAGAGCTCATCTCATTCCACCCCCTTCCATGGGCAGGGACACCTTCCACGAGCCCAGGTTGCTCCAAGCCTGTCCAGCCTGGCCTTGGACACTTCTTTACTCCTTGGATGCTTGGGAATGGCTCCAGTTCTTTGGGTGTGTTACAGAGCCCTTGGTGGATGATACAGACCCTGCTGTGGCCCTTGGGAAGGTGTTAGAGTGATTTTCTCCAGTCTCCACTTGTGACACGAGGTGCTATTGATGTCCTGGGGATGCTGGTGGTGGGACACTGTTGGTGACAGCAGGAATGCTGCAGGCACTTGCTGCTCTCCATATTCTCCATATTATTTCCCACATTTTCCATTTTTTCCCAAATGTACCCCTTCTGTTTTCCAAAGCCACAGGCTTCCCAGGTGTAGCAGTGCTGGTCCCTGTCCCCTCCCACTGCCTGCTGCTGGGCCTGGATGTGCCTCATGGCGTGGCCATGACCTTCCTTTGGCCCCACAGATGAGGGGCTTAACCTGCAAAATTCATTTTTCTTAGATTTTACCTCTTCTGTGTTTTAGCGAGGTAGGGATGGAGCTCAGTTGGAGGAGAAAGAAGCAGCACATTCAACTTGGATTTTAGGAGTGGTCATCTGACCCAGCACCCCCTGAATGGCTTGAAAACAAGAAATGAGATAAAAATCCTCTGCCACAGAGCACTCCCCTCATTTACCTTGGTCTATTTATAAACTGTTTGGAAGGGTCACGATAACCCAGGCAGGATGCGGGGGACATTCCCCAGCCCAGGATAAACTGTTTGGGTTATTTAGGACGTGTTAAAGCTGCTCACAGAGACTGGAAATTTTTGCTAAGAATGAGATTGGGAAGAGTGAGGGGTCTGGCTTGATGGCCCCAAGAATGCATCCAAGGAATTTAGGATTCAGGAGGGCTGATGGTTCAGGGGGAGCCCGGGGATCAGCAGCAGCAATTCAGGACAGATCAACACAAGGTGAGTGATGTAAAAGGGAAAAAATCCACCCACCAGCCCAGTCCTGAGCTGATGTGGTCATGGAGCTGGGGGGGGGGGGTGTCGGGTCACACTGTGAAAGGACAAATCAATATTTGCAAAAAAGATCTTTGGGTCCAGGAATGACCATCCAGGGCTGGATTCTGCACCCCTGCCAGGGGCTGCTGACTCTCCCTGTGTGGGTCCTGCCCACTCTGGATCAGATTATTTAATGATATTATTTTATTCTTCCTGTCTGGGGCTGCAGGAGAGGCTGGCTCCAAGGTCAGGGCCCATGGGGGTCCTCGGGGGTTTCTGTGTCCCAACCCTGGCCTCATTTCCCCTTCTCCACTTGCAGCCTCTTACTTTTAGTTTCAGGGCTCCCTGCCTGCTGCAGGCTTTACATCCATGGCCCATGATCTCTACATTCATTTTCTTGCTAGTTCTAAGCCCGTGACCTTTTCAGCTGCTTTTAATTTCTTTTTTTATCAGTTTTCCTTTTTTTTTTTGCAGAGTTTCTCTGGGCAAGGCCAGTGCTGCAAGTACAGCACACTTCATCCTGGAGCTGCTGGGTCTCACTCTGGACCCATTCTGAGCTCTGAGCACCCCACAGCTTCCCCAAAGGGACCCTAAGTGCTTCATTCACCTCATTCTGGTTTCCTGGGGTGCAGGGGGGGAGATGCCTGTGTCTGGGATGCAGCTGCTGCTCCTCAGCCCTAGAAATGTTCTGGCTAAACAGGCAATGTGCAAAAACTTGAAGGAAAGCTCTAAAATTGTCACCTATGTTGGTGCCACCCGAGCTCCAGCAATGCCTCCTGGTGGGCACCAGACCCAGAGGTGCCCGAAGCAGTGAGTACCAGTCACAGGCTGGTACCAAAATCTCGGCTCAGGGCACTGTCCCCCTCTCCCTGGGACATTCTCTGCTCTCTCTCCGTGTGGGAGAGGCTGTGTTTGTGCAGGATTTGCATCCGTGGCTGCAGGAAGGGCTGTGGCACCTCTCGTCCCCATCCTGGCCCCAAACCCATTTCCTCCCCGCGGGGCCCTGTTCGGGGGGTGGCCTTGGCACCTGCAGGACACGGGGGACAGGGCTGGTGGCCCCGAGGCTCTAGGGGACAGGGCTGGTGGCCCAAATTTGCCCCCACATGGCCCCTCCATGCACTGTCCCCCCATTGCACTGCCCTGATGCCCCGTGTGCCCCCCAAGGCACAGCTCCCCCATGGACACAGCCCACACATCCCTCACCTGCAGGCAGCCCTCTCATGGCAGTGAGAAAAAAACATTACTTCTGTACCTGCATGCCCCCCACTCAGTGTGTCCCCTCCCCACAGGACACAGCAGCTTGTCCCCTCCACCTTGGGGTGCTGGAGGTCCCCAAAGCCCCGTGGGGAAAAGTGGGACACACAGCCCCCACACCAGGGCCGGGGCAGCTCAAAGGGATATTTGGGCTGGGAACATAAACAGGTTTTCCATCATCATGTCCTCCTGTCCCCACAGGGATCTGACACCTCCTGGTGCCATCAATGTCCCTGCCCTCCCCAGGTGCTCTCCCGCATTTTGTGGTGGCCACTCCAGACCCAACCTGTGATTTTGGAGTTGGTAGCAACACCAGGACAGTGTCCCCAGCCCTGCATCACCTTGTCTCCTGTATGGCCACTCCATGGCTGGCAGTGGCTGAGCTGCCCCTCCAGATCCTCATCCCCAGGTGCCATCCAGCTCCACCAGCACCACGGGGGTCCCAGGCAGGTCAGTCCCACGTCCCCACTGTCACCAGGATCTCATCACCCTCTTCTCCAGCAATGCTCTCTGTGTGCAGCTCAGGAGGGGTTTAGAATCCCCCTGTGCATCTTCCACCCTCCCTGGATTTCCTGCTATGTTCTGGGGGTTTTCTGTCCCCCAGCAGCCCATGGAGTGTTGAAATGGCTCAAACTCCTTCCCACTTAGAGCAGAACAATTTTTGTTGGGCTGTTGAGGTTCACTGGCAGCCCTTGAGGGGGGTGGCAGCTTCTTGCTTCTCTAATGTTGAATCTTTCAGAGCTTTGAGGGGCACAGTGTTTTGTGGGTTTTTAATGGTTGCCAACTGCTCTGCCTGGGAGAAGCTCTTCCTTCTCAAAAACCTGAATTAGCCACTCTCTTCATGGCTGCTCCCAAAACTCCTGCCAAGCTCCTCTTAATGGGATCTCTGCTTGGGTCAGCCCTGCCCGGCTTCCTGACCCCGAGGGCAGCTCCCAGCTGCAGAATGTCAGCTCCAGCTGGGCCCCTGTGCCTTCGTGACACAGAAATCCCCACATTTGCAAGGATTTGCCAGGCAAATCCCACTGGCCACAGCAGAGGTACGTGCTGCCTGGCACAGGGCTGGGGAGACTTGCTCCCCTGAAGTGGAGGGGAATAGCGTGCATCACAGCCAGGGTGGGATCTGCACTGTGAGGCACCAGAACCCATCAGATTCGGGGGGTTTTCCCCCTTATTTTTGGTCCTGTGCAGCGGGGCTCACAGGGTTACGGCTGAGGGCTATGAAACAGGAGTTTGAAATACCAGCAAGAGATCACACTGGGCTTCTCTGGCTTTAACAATGGGCTTGTTTGGGGGGGAAAAGCCTTGGCCAGGTTGTGTGAGTGCAGGTGAGACGTGGGACCTGCCAGGGTGTTCATCAGGGCTGAAGGAAAGGGGAATGCAGTGAGGAGGAACCGCCGTGATGAACTTTTGTACTGCTGGATGAGGAAAACCCCCACTGCTTCCTGCTCTGAAGGGATGGAGCGGTTTTCCCCGGGGAGTTTTTGTGCCCACACCAGAATTTGGTCCCACGGCCGCTGTGCAGCCTTGCCCTGGCTGTCCCCATGTCCCCATGTCTGTCCTCCCCGTGCTGTTTGGACAGAGCAGCCAAGGGGCCGAGAGCTGCAGGAGGGCTGGGGGCAGCAGAGCAGGAGTGGCTGCAGCCAGGACCTGCCCAGGGTCCAACCAGCTACTCTGGACTTGCTGTTTCTTCCAGACTCATTCTTTTTTATGGACTCACTCCTTCCCCCCAGACTGACTCGGTTTTCTCCCTCTTTCTCCTGTAGGCAAGGGGAAGCATCCAAGCACCGCGTCAGCCCCAGTTAACCCCTCTGGGCAGCGTCACCGCTTTGACCTTTAGGGTGGCGGGTTCCGGGCTAGTGACTAAGGCCGGACCCGCCGCAGGGTGGGGATGTTTAGCCCGGGCTCTCGGCCCCGTGCGGGTGATGAGCTCACCCCGCTGCCCCGTCCCGGCCGTGTTGGCTCGCACGGTGACGGCAGCGCCGGGGAGGGCTCAGGGCAGGAGGGGGACACGGAACCGGCCATCCCATGGCACGGCGAGAAGGAAGTGCCGCCCAGGGCCACTCCTCCTCACCATTTCCTCTCCTGGTTTCTGTACGGATGAGAGCGGAGATAGAGGAGCTGCCGGCCCGTCCGAGGCCGGAGGCTGCGGAGGGAAGCGGCGGTGGCCGGCGCCGAGGGGACACCGCGGGTAACTGCGCTGCCATCGGCTCCCCGTCCTGCTGCCCTCCCCAGGGGTCACCAAGGCACTCCAGGGCTGCTTCCAGCTCCATCCCTGCCACCGCCTCCTGCTTGTCCCCAGCCGCTCCTTTCCACCAAAAGCCGCCTCGGTTTTCAGGGATGCTCCAGCTCCCGATGGTTTGGGGTGCTTCAGGCTCTTCTCTCCGCTTGCTGTCCTTCCCCTCGGACTTGGCTTTGGGGCTTTGGGGCCTGGCAAACCTTGGGGCTGGGCTGGTGGGGTTTGGTGGCGAACAGGCTGTCGGGGGGGTTCTGCTGCCTGTCACCCGTGTCACCGCTATGACCCTGCGCCGTGTGCTCGGGGAGGGTGGGCGCCTGCACCCGCCGTGAGTCAGACCGAGCTCGGACCGTGAATCGAACCGAGCTCCGGCCGTGAATCAAACCGAGCTCCGGCCGTGAATCGAACCGAGCTCCGGCCGTGGGTCGAACCGCGTTCCTCCGCTCGTTCCCACACGGGGCCCCGGGCAGAGCAGCTCGGGATGCCGGGGCTGTGCTGGCCCTGCCGACATTGCGGGTTTGGTTTCTCCTCCCAGCCACTGACCCCTTCATGTGCAGCTCCCACAGCAAGGGGCTGCTTTGTACCTTCCACCATCCCTTTTGGATGGAGGGTTTGGCTCCAGCTGGGGGTGGGGGGATATCAATCTTCAGGATTTTCCAGGTTTTCCCAGCAGCTTTGCTCATGCAGAGGGGCTGAGTTCGGGGTGCATCCTCTCCAGTCGAGGGTACTTTTACCAAGACCACGGTTCTCCGCTGGCCTCTGCTGCCACCAGGGGTTTTGCCGCCTGTCCAGGGGCTGTCCCCATCCTGCTCCCCTCTCCCAGGCTGCCTCCAGCTGCCCACACAGGCTCCTCTGTTGTGGAAACGTTGTTTTGGATTTGCAGGGTGCACGAATGCAAACACTGCAAGAGCTACAGCAGGAGAGCTGGAGGCTTCCCAGGAGTGTTTCCAAGTGTGAGTTTTCCTGCTGTGTCCGAGCTCGGGACAGAACAGTGATCAGCAGTGTTTACACGAGCACTGGGATGCTGCAGACTGAATTCCCGGTTTCTCTTTCCTGTTGTTTTCACCAAATATTAAATTAAGCTGCCGAAAGTGTATCACTGCAGGCTGGCACAGCCTCCTGCCCAGCCCTGACCCGACGCTGAGTGTGCAGGGACTGCTCTTAGAAACTTCCAGTCCTGTAAATACCAGCAGGTATTAGGGACTGAGTCATGGCATTAACAGGATTATTATATTTGTGACTGGACAGATTCCTTGCTCAGGATGGGGTTTTGTCCTTCCCCCCGCCTTGCTTGGCTCATCTGGTGGGTTGGGCATCCCACAGTGGTGAGATGGATGTGCTGATGGGCTTTTGGGAAAGAGAATCTTGAACATCTCCAACTGGTGAGCACTCAGTCCTCACTATTCCCCACGGGTCTTGTAGGGGCTTCGGGCTCTCATGGCAGTGAGAGAGCAGGTTCTGGGCTGTGAGCAGCAAAATCGCTTCATGTTTCAGCTGCAGCAGCACCTGGCTGTGGCCTGGCAAGGTCCATGGGGAGTGCTTGGGGTGTCCCGTGTTTCCCTGCCAGGAGCAGCCTCCCAGGCTTGAAGGGAGCCTATGAAAAAGAGAGAGAGAAAATTTTAAGCAGGTCCTGTTATGACTGGACAAGAGATGATGGTTTTAAAGTAGAAGAGAGTGGCTTTAGACTAGTTATAAGGAAGTTTCTGAGAATGAGGGTGGTGAAGCCCTGGCACAGGTTGCCCAGAGTGGCTGTCCCAGTCTAGGCCAGATTGGATGGAACTTGGAGCAACCTGGGCTAGTGGGAGGTGAACGAGGTGGTCTTTGAAGGTTCCATCCAGCCATAACTATTCCACGATTCTGTGATCCTTCTGTTCTCTAAACTTTTCCTGTAAATTTCCATAGCCTCTTCCCTGGCATTTAGCCAACTCCCTCTTCACCTGCAAAGGCTTGGGGCTGAGAAAACTTCGCCCTGTGTTTGTGGAGATGTGTGGCAGTGCCTGGGGGGTTTTCTCATCCCGGGCTGAGCTCTATGGTGTTCCTGATCCCTTGAGTCCGTGCTGGTCTGAGCTGCAGGGGCTGATACCAATGGCTTTGGGGACAGTTGTCCCTTTGGGGACCTGCAGGTGCTATGTGAGCAAGGCCATGCAGGATGGAGAGGAGCAAAGGTGTGACTCCGCGGTGGTGTGGGGACAGCCCAGGGCTCCCCGTGGCATCCTTTGGGTGGCATCGCAGTGATGGTGGCATCCAGCCCTTCTTCCTGGTGCTGCTTCAGGGCCTCCTTGTCAGATCTTGTCTGGCTGGTTTTGCTTTTGCACACCAAACCCTGCACAGAGTCAGGAATTAGGTCAGCAATTAGCACTCGGGGTTAATTGCTGCGCAGAGATGACGACTGGATGCACATGGTCCCGAAATCAACTTGTGCAGGGAGTGGGAGTGAAGCTTTGCATTTCAGAGCAGCCAGGAAAGGTGTGGGGTGAAGCAAGGAGGCAGAGGGAGCATTTCCAGTGCCTGTGGCTCCCACACAACCCCCGGAGTGCCCACGGGCTCGCTGGGTGACGGAGGCAGCTTTGTGCAGGGGAAGTAAAGCCTTGTCCAGAGCGTGACTTTGTGCGGGTTGGTGGCTTCCTGCTGAGCTGGAGCGAGTTAATAACAAACCTCCAGACCTCCTTGTTCTCTTCAAAGTGGTGCTTTTGGCAAGGCTCAGTGTTGATTTTTTAAGGATGGCTGATGAAAGTGGCTTTTCCTCATGCTGCCTGTGCTGGCTCCCTGCTCTGGGGCTGGCAGTGTCACAGCAGCAATCTGTCCCTTGTGTGAGCGCTGCTGCAGCCCAGAGGTGTCAGAAAATGCCCTCCCACCATGACACAGCTTCTGCCACCTCCAGCCTTGTGCCAGGCAGGGCCAGGGCGGCACGTGGAGGTGTCATGGGGCTGCATCCAACCCGGCAGAGCTGTGCTCTCCCAGGGGCTCCCTGCTCTGTCTGTGCCTCTGTCACATCCCTCTGGCCTCTCCTGCTCCTTGTTTGCCAGCTGAGCTTTGTCCATTCAAGTGGTTATCCCAGGATGACCACATCCCTGAGCTCTCCTGTGCAGCTCCAGGGTCTCATGTGTCACCCCCTGTGTCCCTCCCATGTCCAGGGGTGTGTGTGGGTGCCCAGGGCAGGGAAGGACAGGGGGGTGGCAGGGTTGGGGTTCAGTGGGGCTGCCCCCTCCTCTCCCCACAGCCATGTGCTGCTGGCAGCTCAGGCACAGCCAAGCTGCTTCTCTGCAGCCCCTCTGAGCCTTCCCATCCAGGGGCAGCTTTCATCTCACCTCCCTGCCAGGCACATCCAGCAGCACAGCCAGGAAATCCTTCCTGGGCGATGCCACCACAGCCAGGATGGCAACTACAGCAGGTTACTGCCACACCCCCAGACATGTCCGTGGGTGGACAAGCGACTTCCCACAGTGTGTGTACGTGCCTGTGTGCATGTGCTGGCACAGAGGTGGGGCTTTGTGTCTTCCTTAAATTTAGCAGGTGTAGGGAAAGAGGATTGGGCAGCTGTGGTTCAGAGCATGGGTCAGTCTGTCCTGCTGTCCTGCTGTCCTGCCTCCTTCTCACAGCAGAGCCTCTGGCTTTGGTCCCAGCCACCTCTGACCTTCCCTCCTGCATCTGAAGGCAGGGTTGGGTTTGTGTTATAACATCAATTTGCATTAATTGACACTGAATTTAATCTGTAGTTTTGCACATCTGTCCCATCTTCAGAAAGTCAGCTTAGGTCTGAAAATCTCTGCCACCTTGCCATTGCTGATTGCTGCAGGTTTCTGCCCATTAGAATGGGGGATATCTGTCTAATTCCACTGTTGTTGGTCACTTCCTGATGTTAAGAAGGTTAATTTTATGTAATTCCTTTTCTTTTTAGAAAGAAGATGATGTGAATGGGCTGTAAGAACCAGACGAGATGGAGGAAGCCCTGCCTTGTTCTGAGGTGGATGGAAAAAGTGTCCTCAGGGATCTGGGGATGGAGATGCCCTGCATGGAGAACAATCCCACAGGAGACACATCTGGAGCAGAGAAGGATGTAGGAGAGGTGCCCTGTGCTGAGTGCAGCACAAAAGAAGAGGCTCCTTGTGACCCAGGAATTGTCTTCACTGAGGGCAGCGTGGAAGGAGAGACGCTGGGCAGTGGCAGCGATGGGGAAGGGGAAATTCCTGGCAGTGGCAGCGATGGGGAAGGGGAGATTGCTGTCACCGACAGCGATGGGGAAGGGGAAATGCCCTGTGATGCAAAAGAAGAGGCGTCTTGCTCTGAGAGTGACGCAGAGGAAGTACCAGATGCTGTAATCCCTGCTGCTTCCAAGAAAATAACTTCTATTTCCTCTCCCTTACGGGCCATCGTCCGCCTGCGCCGGCGCTACCGCGGGCTGAAGAAAAGCCGCCTGCATTTAGAGCTGCCTCGGGAAAAGCCTGCAGAGTTTGTCCACACCAGGCTGCTTCAAAGGCAGCTGTCCCTGAACAGAACTTCCCTGTACAGCCCTTCCATGTCCTTCTTTAATCAGTCTGGCTTTGAGAGCTCCCAGTACTTCACCTTTGACACATCTGTGGAACATTACTCTGTGAAAAAGTGCAGGCGGAAAAAGAGCCGGAGGAAATCCAGGATGGTTCTGTACCCTGATAAAACAAAAAAATACCTCCCAGCAGAGGAGAAGAGCAAGGCAAAGCGCTGCCTCCTCTTGCTCATTGCCATTATCTTCTTCCAGATTCTCAATGCAATAGAGAACTTGGATGATAACCTCCAAAAATACGACCTCGATGCTTTGGAGAAAACCATGCACCGGGAAGTCTTTGGGCAGAAGGTTGCTGTGGAAAGTATTATGGAATTACTGAAAGATTATCTGGCTACCCACATCCACAACAAGCCTCTGGTGATCTCTCTGAATGGCCCAACAGGGGTTGGGAAGAGCCACGTTGGCTGGGTGCTGGCCAAACATTTTCGCTCTGTCATGGACAATGACTTTGTGCTGCAATACTTTGTGATGCATCACTGCCCCAGCGGGGTGGCTCCCCTCACGTGTGAAATAGATCTGTCTAAGAAGATTTCTGACATGGTTACCAGGGCTGAAATAGAGGAAAAGACCCCAGTGTTTATTGTGGATGAGGTTGAGCTCATGTCCCCCATCCTGCTGGAAACTCTCAGCCGATTCTTTGAGCCCAATCAAACCAACGAGTTCCTCAATGCCATCTACATTTTAATAAGCAACCTGGGAGGTGCTGAAATCACAAAGTTCGTTCTCCAGAATGCATCCACTGAGCTCCTGCATCAGCAGCGGGGAGCTGAAGAGCTGCTGAGCATCCTCCAGCCAGCCCTGGTCAGTGTCCACCCTCTGTGGAAGGCTGCAGACATCATCCCCTTTGTCCTTCTGGAGAAGTCTCACGTCATCAACTGCTTCCTGGAGCAGATGAGGAGGGAGGGGCTCTATCCTGACCAGAAGCATATTGAAAATTTGGCAAATCAGCTCAGTTACTACACTACAGGGGAGAAGCAGTACTCCAGAATGGGCTGCAAGCAGGTTGTGGCCAAAGTCAACCTCCTGTAGGGATTTACTGCGGAGACCAAGCCCTGCTCTTGGGATTTGCAAAGTTCTGTGCTCATGAGGAGTGTGTTACAGCAGGCTGTGCTCAAGGGGTCCTTTCCCAGGCCTGCACTGGCTCTGCCCTGGTCCAGGCAGAGGGGTCACAGCCTGGACAACCTGGTCCCTGTTCTCCTCCAGAGACTTCACTTTTCCCTCATGTTCTGTGAAAAAGGAAGGACAAGGAAGCTGGAGCCACCTCCCAAAGACTGCAAGATGCTTCGTTCCTCACATTCTCATTTGGGATTCTTGTCATTAAGGAGCTTTGAGGTGCAAAAGCTGCAGGATATAAATAAGATGAAACAATCCCTGAGTCACTGGCCCTGCAGAATATGTCACCTCATGTGTTTCACTCTCTCCAGGCTCACAACTCTTTGCTCTTCTTGGTCCTGGCTGGTGTGTGCAGGGCAGGGCTGGACACCTGGCACTGGGACAGTTTGTGGCTCCTGTCCCCCCCAGATGTGCAGGCCTGCCTTCCCCAGCTCCTACGTGACCACATCCTCTGCAGAACACTTTTTGGACCTGTTGCTCTTCTGAGCTCATTCCTGAGCTCACCTTTGGCACCTGCAGTGAGATTTCTGCCCTGCAGGTGTGTTTGGGCTCGCCTCAAAGATTGCTCATCTGTGCCAGATGGTGCAGAAAAAACCTCTGGATTGTTTCAGGTCTAGTGGTGACACCTCATCCTCAGAGCTCTTCTGCTTTTTCCTTCTGGGGACTCGTCGTGGTCAGTCATTATCTAGAAACCCCAAAGCAGCAATTGATGGATATTGAGCAACACACACTGGAAAAGACAATTTGGGCTGATGGAGTGGGAACCCTGGGCTTGTTCCCAGTCCTGAGAGGCCAAGAAGAGGCTCTTGGCCACTGAGCCCCAGGTGAGATGAGGCCTGGGAGCAGCTTGGGAAGAGCACACAGCCATGTTTTGAGCAAAACTGAGCAGGTATTTATGCATTGTTTTCTCAGGTTGTGGTTTTGTACAAGATTTCTACAGCTTGCTGTGAATTACCAGACAAGAAACCCTGTGGGTGTTTGCACTGGGGTTTTGATTCACCTCTTTCTAATTGTTGGTTTCCAAAGACTCTGTCACATACTCCAGCTTCCAGAGCTATTGTCAGGAATAAACCCAAACTACCCTGAATAAAAGAATTGAAAGTACATTTCTTTCATTTGACTGAAATGTGGATTTCCTCCCAGATTTCCCTTCTGGATCCATGTGGCTGCCCTGCCATGCCTGTGCTTCCCAGTGGCTCGGGTTGGGAGCAAGGCCAGAGCTTTGTGGTGGTTTTTTGCAGCACCTCGATGCAGGGTGGGTGCAGCAGCTCCAGGTGTGCCCCTGCTAAGCCCAATCCCAAACCCACACAAGCAGCAGTGCCAAAGGCTGGGTGCTGCACAGCTCCTCCATCCAAGCCACCTCCTAAATTCAAGTGTCCTCAAAAACCAACATCTGGGAGCTGTTTCCACAGCTTAGAGAGCTTAACTTAAGCAGTAAGCTTAGCTTACTGCTAAGACATTTGGGATGCTTTTATCCTGGATAAGAAACAACTCAGGGACCAGGATTCCCTTTCTCCTACAGCTGGGAGAGGGGCAGGTGTAAGTCCTGATTATTTCAACAGTGTCTTTTGTTTATAAATGCCCATCCAGGGGGTGTTTGGTTGTGCCAGAGGTCCCTGGGTGCCTCCACACCAACCATCACCTGTGCAAAAGGGGAGAGTGACTTTGAACGGAGCTGAGCATCTGCAGAGTTTGTTTCCATCCCTCTAAGACTCTCCTGCCCCCAGTCAGGGCTCCTAGCCATTCCTGAGTTTTCCTGAGTGCCCTGTGCACCTTGAAGACCTGCCAAAGCCTTTGTGTCTCACAAAGCTACTCTCAGGGCACAGAATGCAGGTCCTGCTGCATGAGACCCCATCCCATCCCTCAGCCTCTGGAGGCTCTTGTCAGACAGCAAAGGAACCTTCAGACTATGGAGAAGACTTTTCCTGCCAGAAGATAGGATGCAGGACTCAAATCCCAGCTCAAATGGCTCTTTAGGTTGTCCCCAAAGGCTTCCTCAGTTGGCTAAAGCTCTTTCTGAGTCAGGACACATCTTTGTTGTGCTTGGAGCAGTGATTTGTGGCAGGGTGTGCTCCCACCCTGCTGCAGACTGTGTTTGATGCCCTGGATCAGCAGTTCCAGCAGCACTGGGGTGGCTGTTCCTGTCACTGCTGCCTCGTGGGGACACAGGCAGCTACTCTGCACCCTGCAACTGCATCCCAAACCACAGTGGGGTTTGGACCAAACTCCCTTTTTGCATTTGCCCTGGGGAAAGTGCAGGGTGATTCCAAACAACTCTAGTGAGGATGATGCTGTTACTGCCCACGAGAGCAGGGCAGTGAAGGAGAAGAGGGAATAGGAAATAGTTCATGTCTTGAGAGCACAGACTGTGACCCCCCAGCCAGCTGCAGCTTCCCCAGGGCTGGGTTCAGGACAGGGGGTCCCGTGGGCAGGAGCTCACATTGCTGTGATGTGTGAGTTGGGAGGGGTTTGTTTTATTTCACACAGTGATTATGAAGTGCTGTCCCCAGGCCTGAGGGCTCGGAGCACTCTGGGCAGGGACCGGGGCTGGGGTTCCCAGGACACTCCTGCACCAGGGATGGGGGAGCATCACTGGGATGTGCCCTGTGCTCCTCCTTGGACATGGCCCAGCTCCAGGCAGAGGAAGGTGGGTGGGTGCACGTTCTGCAGGAGCTCTGGATAACTTCAGCTGCCTAAGGGAGAAGAGCTTTGGATTTAAACATTCCTAAAAAGGACCTAATCCCCAGCAGCCTCCTTTAATCAAAGCAGCCTGTCTGAAGCTGCCTCCAGAGGTGGGTGCTCAGGCTGAGTCCTCCTGGGATTTCCCTGCACTGGGGGAAGGTGAGGTGACCCTGGAGCAGAGCTCTGTGTCCCACAGCACAGCATCACCCCAGCCTTGCCTGGTCTCTGAGCTCCCTGAGTGCTGCTGGGGCTGCTGCCACTGCTGGGTGCCCACCCAGCAGGACTTGTCCTCTCTCCCGAGGCTTCTGGCTGTCCCTGAGGATCTGTGGTGTTGGCCCAGGACACCTGAGCAGTGTTTGCAGAGACAGGCCAATGAAGGGGTGCAGGGGGATCCCATCCCCATGTACACCAGTGACTTGTTCCTGTGCTCAGGGCAAGGAAAAGCTGCTGCCAAGCCCTAGAAGGGATTTGTTCCTTTCTTTCCAGCTCCTGTGGTCACCACTAAACAGGTGAGGTGCCACCAGGAAAGCAGATTTTGGTCCCAGTGATGGCAGGGAAGATCAGGGCTGCAGCAGAGGAGAAAAGAGCAAGGACAGCCCAGGTAGGGCAGGACTGCAATTCCTCCAAGGGGGCAGAGGGAATGTCTGCACCATGCAGTGATGGGATGAGTCCTAGAAAGGTGGAGGGAGGACAAGCACCCCCTCTGCTTGGGAAGGAGGAGGAGGGACAGGCAAATACAGGAATGAATGCATTACCTGTGAGCATCCTGAAGAGATGGGAGAAATTACATCCAACATTTTTCAAAAATAGTTGTAACTAGAGAATCTAGTTTCTTGCTCTTACAGGATACTCAGAGAATAGCTGTTAATAGTTACTGGGATGAACTGGAAAGAGTTTTCCAGAGCTGTGGAAACGAAATATTCCATAAATGGTGGGAGAACAGAGTCAGACAGACAAAGGGGAAGGGGGGCTGAGAGGCACCCAAGCACTACAGGAGATAGGCTTGGGATGGAAATCATAAATTGGAGGAAAGGTCTGAAAGAAGGTGCTGCAGAGGAGGGTGGGGGTGAGCAAATGCACGTTCCAGGATGGGGAGGGTGAAGGGCTGGAAGGAAAACAAGCCTGGGGGCATCGCAGCACTCCCACTCGGCAGGAGGGATAACACCCCGGGGCCCGAGAATGGCAAACATCCATGGAAATGTATAAATATAGGTGTGTTACATATGCGAGGGATGAAGTAATGCCGGGCCACGCTGGAGCAGTGTGGCACCATATTTGGGCACCTCTGGGGCAGGGAGGGAGGCAGGGACACCCCGGTCCTGTGCCCCCCCAGCATCCTGCCGGGAACGGGAGCGCGCAACGGGAGCGGCGGAGCCCGGGCAGGAGTTTCAGGGAAGAGCGATAAGAGGTTTCAAATATGTAAAACACGGGCAGAAAGGAGACAGCGGTGCTTGGTTCTCCCTCCCTTCCCTGGCAGGGTGTGGGGCTGGCTGCGGAGAGTGAGGTTTATGTAAAACTTTGGGGAAATTGCTGGAGCTGTGGGAGGGCAGCACCGGAGTGGATGGAGGGGAGAGCTCCGGGACAGGGGGTGCTTTGGGCACAGGACTCTGCTCAGGGCTCCCAGGAGGTCCCACTTTGCCTTTTCTCTGTCCCCCCTCCTGCCTGCCAAGGGTCCAGCTGGAATTTCCCCCTGCCCAGCGCTGAGCTGGCAGCGCTGAGCCGTCAGAGATTGCACCAATTTAACATCATTGCTCTGCAAGAGATGTGCTTCGGTTCCTAAAACACCTGGATTCAGGTGCGAAGTTTCGGGAGCTGCATCTGGAAAGTGCCAGCCTGGGGCAGAGGGATGAGATCAGCGAGTCCCTGCTCAGATGGATTCATTTCCAGGTGGGATGGGTTGGAGGCACGGGGAGAGCAGCCAGCACTGAAACCGGAGTGTGCAGATTAATGATGTAATAAACTAATCTGGAAACTCCTTTACTTCCCCTTGACACTTTCCCCTCGTCAATTCAATTTATCTGAATTATCGATATATATTAGGTATTATTTTGGGGTCTGTACCTAGAGCTACCTCAGGGGACTCGTATCCATCAGTGCCTGCAGAAGGAGCAGCCCTCCCCAGCACATTTTGTATTCTCCATTTGCAGATGTGGAGCTGCTGGTCTCTCCCTGGGCAGTGACAGCAGCCCCTGCTCCTCCTCCAGCTCTGGAGGTCACAGCAGAGCCCCCCACAGCTCCATGCAGAATACAAACAGCCCAGGATCTTCTCTGGATGCTAATTTGAGTTTTGTGCTTCCTGTGATGTCTTATCAGTTGATCCCTCAGGGTGGAATTCAGCTGCCCTAATTTTGGTAACTTGAGGAAGCCTGAATAAGTCTGCCTGGGATTTCCCCATCCCTGCCTCCTGAAAAAGCCCAGGAACCCAGGCCTGGGAAAAAACCACCTGGAGAACTTCCCCTGAGGTGAGTGGGCATTTTTGTGTCCATCAAGTGATATATAAAAGAATGTAAAGCATTAATTGCCGCCAAACCCTCTGTTTTCACCTGTACCTTTGCCCCTCTCCTGCTCCTGTCCAAATGTGCCTCACTGTCCAAATGCTCTCACTCAAACCACACCCATGTGGTATCTTTCCTGTTCTCCTGAGGAAAAAAAAAAAATAGTTTAAAAAAATTCAAAATCCTGCAAAAAGACATTGCCAGAATTTATGGTTTACTTTTAAACTCCCTGAGCCACCCAACACAATTTTTGTGCAGCAGTAGTTGCAGGTGTGACTGTGAAATTGGGGAATGCTGTGCTGCATTCCCACCCAGCCATGCCCAGCTGCCAGGTTTTCCAGGACTGTGGCTGCAGGAGTTTTTGCCCTCTCAGCTGGCACAACCTGGTGTTTCTATCCTGTGCTTTTCCTGCCATAGCAAGCACGCTGCCCAGTTCTCCCTGAGATGATTTCATCCACCCCCTGTGGGATAAAGATCCCTGAGCCATGGGCTTGCCCTGCCTTCACTGAGAGCCTGCATCTCCCTGGGTGCCGTGGGGGCCTTGGAAAGGACTTCTGAGCTTTTCCTTCCAGGATAAGCTGGTCCTTGGCTCCAAGGCTGCTGCTTCTGTCTCCAAGTGAAGAAGTTCCTTGGGTTTGCTCCAGCTGTTCAGGATGATGGAATGAGCATTTCTGCCCCTCCCTGCACATCCTGCAGCTCAGACAGCACAAACAGCTCTGGATTCCTGGGTGGCTCGAGGTCAGAACACCATGCTGAGTGTTGCAGAACTCTTTGGCCTGATGTGACCTGGTGTCCTCAGCTCCATCTGTGCCGTGGCCTCCGTCACTTCCAGCTGCAAAAGCCACTCCTTGGTGCTTCCTTCTGCCAAACATCCAGCACTTCCAGCTCTGAGTGCTGCTTCTGATGCAACCACTGCTCAGTTCTTGTCTTTGTGGTCAGTGAAATGCACTGAAGTCTCTGGGTGAGAAAGGGTGGGTGAAATTCAATTCTTCAGATCCAACTCAACAGGTATTTTAATTTCTCCTTGCACCTGGTGGGCAGAAGATCTGCTGCTTGCAGGGCTGATTCATCTCCTCACCTGAGGAGGATCCAGTGACCTGCTTGGACAAGCTCACTGGGAGTTATAAATACATCCCTGTGTAACACTGACATGACAATAGTGGATAATGGAGATTGGAAATAGGAACAGGATTTGTCCCTACAGGTCCCCCCCTCTTCCTCGGGTTCCTCTGAGGCTGGGTTCCTACTTGCCTCCCTCCAGCTGGGAGTTGGGCAATGCTGGGGAGATGGATTAGGGGGGTGAGAGGTGGAAACCTCTACGTGATGAACAGGAGGTGATGCCAGAGCTGGAGGCAGCCCCTGAGCCTGTGCTTCAGGAGCTGCCTGTTAACTTTACCAGGGTGACACAGCTCAGGTGTTGGGACAGCTGGAAAAAGCTGATTTGATCTGTCTTCCTCCTTGGGTGTGATCCTGATTGAAATAAAGAGAGTTGAATGTAATACTGAATCTTTGAGCTTTGTCTTTAGCACCCACCCAACACCCAGGTGTGCATTTGGGGCAGTGCCTGTGGCACTTTCTCCTGGCCTGAAACCCCATGGTCTGGGAGGATGTTACCAATCCCCAGCCTGACTCACTGAGATGTTGGGACCAGGGTGGGTCTGAGGGCCCAGACACCACAGGACAAAGCAGCAGCAACCCACATGAGTTATTTCTTAATAGTGTGCTTCTTTTAAACCACTAATGTGCCTTTGTTCTCATGACCATGGCCCAGTCACTGCCCACCCCTGTCTGGGCTGGTGAAATGTTGTCAGCAGCACTATGTTTGCCACCAGAATTAAGGGATGAGCCATTCCAGCCCACTCCAACCAGCTTCCCTGAGAGATGGTCACCCATGAGGCCACCCGGGCCAATTTTACATCTTAGGAGCTGCCTTGCCATGAGTGGGGGATTTTGGAAGCAGCAGTTTTTTTCTCCCAGGCTTCTGGACTTTGCCTTGTAGAGGAGAGGGGGGGAAAGATTACCAGAAACCATTGAAGTGCTGTCTGTAAGCCCTGGCTGTGCCTCAGGTTTCAACACTCACCTGGGCAGCACAAGGGAGAGCCCTGAGGAAGGATTTTCCAGCAGCAAATGCCTTGAGGGGACCCACAGGCTCCAGATCCAGGTTTGAATGGGGGTAGGGGTGATTGCAAAAGCCACCAGCAGTGCTGGAATGTAGAATTAATGCCATTAATTGTGCCATTAATTGTGCCATAGGGTGGCACATTCCTACAAGAAGGACCCCATGCACTGTAGTCACTGGGTGACTTATTTTATTTTACTTTTGCCTAAGTTTCCTGTGGAATAAGCCTGAAGAGGGAGAGTTCTCCCAGTGTGACAGCAGGTGTCACAGTGGTGATTTACAGTGCTGGGAGCACAGGGATTGATGTCTTGTGACTCAAAGCCAACATCACTTTGGTCTTCCAAGAAGCAGAAAGCAAGAAATGCTAGGAAGCCCAAAGGGCAAGAGGAGATGTCAAAGAATAGCTTTAAAATTGTCAAAAGATAGTTTTAAAATTGGAAACTTTGCCCTTTGCTGCTTTGTGGTGGCTAAAGGCTGCCTAAAAAGACTTAGGAGTGACCAAGTTCTATTTGTCTGATCTGGTGGAAGGTGTCTCTGCTCACAGCACAGGGCTGGAACCAGATGATCTTTAAGGCTCCTTCCAACCCAAACCATTCTAGGACTTTGATTCTATCATTTGATTTTACAGGAGCCATCCAGAGATGACTGCCCAAGGTCTTTTTACAGAAATCCATCTTTCATTCCCTCCTACTTGAGGTGGCCCACAATGACCAAGACACATGATGTTTGTAGCTAAATCTTCCAAATTCATGACAAAAACCTGAGAGAGCTGTAGCCCTTCCCAGCAGGTTTGTGGGCACTCAGCCCTTTCAGGCTCTGTTTAGTAATTACAAGGCACAAAGAATTTGAACATGAGTGATGTTTTTTTCCTTTTCTGGGCATATCTGAGATGGAGCTTGCCAGAGCAAGTGCTGAGGTTGCTCATTTTTCTGGGGCAGAGTTGCTGAGATTGCACAGGGTCAGAACAGAAACTGCAATCTCTCATCTGCATCCCTCCGGCTCAGGGCCAGGCTGGATGGGATGGGAAGGCAGGGGACAGCATGGTCATGCTCACATTCTGTTCTTTATAGCAAATGCATTAATTTAAATGAAGGACACACTCTCAAAAGCACTGAAATGTCTCGAGGCAAAGCCTTGTGGTAGACAGTGGTAATAAAAGAGAACAGAAATGGGGAGGGGAAAACTTGGAGCGTGCCCTTACACCGCTGTTAGCAGCCAGTGCCCCTGGGCAGATACTGGGCAGATAGGGGCTGCTGGGCTACAGACATTCCAGAGCGATTTCTGAGCCACTGAGCTCCTCCCATCATCGCTTCACTCATCAAAGTAAGTATTTATAGCACAGGTAGGAGCAGGGGGAGAAATCAAAGAGGAGCTCCCTAGAAAGATGCATAAATCACTCCAAGAGTTCAGCTCTGGGGCTCCGCATTTTTTGCTTTAATGAGAGTGAATAAAAACTCTGGTGTTACTATAAATATTTCTGAATATTATTTCGGAGCTCTGATTTTTGCATTAAAATAATCTCTGAGGTGTTTCCATCGAGTTTTCCCAGCTTTCAGAGCTACGCCTGCAGACTGCTAAGGACATGCCGCCTTACACCAGAGAAAACATTTTCTCCAGCACAGATCTGCTGAAAAACAATCCAGAAAATCTGTCCAGGCCGGTGTTTGCTGCCCAGGCTGTCAGGAGACCTTCAGGCCCCTCAACCAAGCGGAGCAGGAAAGCCAGGAAGGTGCTGTACCCAGCCCACGTGAGAAAATATTTGCCACGTCAAGAAAAAGATCCAGTCAAGCGGTGGCTGCTCCTCTGCGCTGGCATCATCCTCATGCAGGTGTTAACGGAGGCTCCCGAGCAGGACAGACCGGCTGGGGGGCACAGCCCCTGGGAGAGGCTGCTGTGTGCGCCAGGGGCTGCACGGAACCGCTCCGGAGAACCCTCAGCCATTGCGGGAATCGCTTCCCCCGCAGCCCCGGGGCACCGGGCACCGCCACAGCGCTGCTGATGTGACACAGAGAGAGCAGAGCCGAGAGCCCAGAGCCGAGAGAGCAGAGCCGAGAGCCCAGAGCTGAGAGAGCAGAGCCGAGAGCCCAGAGCCGAGAGCCCAGAGCCGAGAGCCCAGAGCCGTCCGCACGCTGCAGCCGGGCCGGCTGAGAGGAGCTGCCCTGTCCCTGTCCCATCCTTGTCCCGTCCTTGCCCCGTCCCTGTCCCTGTCCCTGTCCCATCCTTGTCCCTGTCCTTGTCCCTGTCCCATCCTTGTCCCTGTCCTTGTCCCTGTCCTGCCTCTGTCCTTGCCCCTGCCCTGTCCCTGTCCCTGTCCCTGTCCCTGTCCCTGTCCTGTCCTGTCCCCGAACATCGGGACAGCCTTTGGGCTCCTGCCTCCCTCCAAGGGGACCCCGGGACTCTGGATGGTGACACGGGCCCGGCAGTGACCACAAGAGGCGTTGATGAAAGCCCGGCAACAAGAGCTGGGCAGTTTCTCCTGCTGATTTGTTTGTGACTCTGATGAGAGACTCTGGGTTCCACTACTGCAGCAAAAGGCTGCAGGAATTAGAATTTCCCCCTGAGCTGGGTTTGTGCCGTGCTGACCTCCCTGTCACTGCTGCAGGACTTGTCTCAGCGCTGTATTTGTGTCTTGTGATTTAGTGTCAGTTCTCAGGAGTTAAAACCGAGTAGCTCAGCTCTCAAAGTAACCACAGAGCAAAGCTCCCCAGTGCTCTTTTCCCTCGGTGACACTGTAAAATAAACTGCTGAGACCAGATTTTCACAGCGTGTTTTACCATTTAGATTCTAGAATAAAGATTTTCTGTCCATCTCAGGGGAATAAAACTGTCTGAGCAGCAAGGACAGTGGGGTGGGAGCCACGGCCATTGACTGAGGCGCTGGGAGAGGTCCCTCAACCTGGGGCAGATACTACAGCTCTAGTTGGGGAGAGGGGGCAGCAGATGAACCCAGCATGGGGATATCTCATTGGGAGAGCCCTGGGACATCCCTAAAACCATGGGACATGCTGAGAAAAAGGGTTGATCGAGGGGTGGTTGAACTAGAAATCACCATGTTCCCTTCTCACACAGTTCCACCATTTATTTCTGTGTTGAGCAGGGGGTTCCTGGGTGGTTCTGTGCACGAAACACGGGATTGTCCCAGCTCCAGGGCCGTGCAGGTGTGGGGTTTTTGGGGACAGTGATGATGTGTGGGGGCTGCACAGTAAGGGCAACTCAGCCTGGGGCAGCTGCCTCCAGACAGGAGCAGGCTGTGGGAGCCAGGAGTGAAGGAATCTGCCGCAGGATCTGCCCTGCTCACTGCATACAGAGAGCCACTCACGGCTCCTTGCAGGAAATGCAGAGTGCAGAATTTCCAGTGGATGGTATTTTCAGCCCACTGGGTTTTATCAGACAGCCCCCGAGGCTGGGACTCATCTGCCTTAATTTAGGCATCCTGAGGAAAGTCTGAGTAAGGCTTCCTGGGATTTTCCCAGCCCGGTCTCCTGGGAAGAGGCTGCCTGGGGAAAGGTGTGTGAAACCCCTTCTCCAATCCCTGCCCATGCTCCAGACTCATGTCTCTCATTATCAGAGCTTCCTGCCATGAAGTTCATCCCCAATACACCACGTTATGTCTGTGCAGCCCAAGCTTTGCCCTCCAGGTCTCCAGCCCAACCATCCACTCTGCAGAACAACTTCAAACTTCTGCCAGGTTGCTCAGAGCTGTGTCCAGCACGACTTTTAAAATCTCCAAGCCTGGAATCTCACCACCTCCTCGGCCAATCTCTTACACTTGCCTGGGACTTAATTCCAATTAATTCCATGCCACATGATAGAGCTGGTGAGCCTCACACTGAGCAGAGTGTCCCAGAAAGCAGGTGTTTTCCTGGGAACCAGCAGTTATTGCCTCAGGTCTGGATAAAACCAGAACTCAGAGGTCTCATAGTGACCCACAGCAGGTGGGTGTGACCCAGGGATGGAGGAAGCTGGGTGGCACATGCAGTGAGGGGTGGCAAAGCCAAGTGCAGAGCTGCAGCAGACCAAGGCAGAGGAGAACAGGGGGCTGTTCACTGATGGTGAACACAGAGACCTGTTTACCAAAAAAAGAAAAAAAAAAAAAAAAGAAACAAAGAAAAAGAAGAAAAAAAAAAGGAGCTGAAAAAGCTGAATCACTGAATCACTACGAGATTTTAGCTGCTTAGTTTCTACTGGGAAAAAAGTGCCAAGGCACTGTCTGGATTAAGGAAGGTATACAACTTTTGCAAATAGTGATTCAGTATGAGCCCTCCAGAGGATCTCCCTTGTGTAGCTAGGGAGAGCACACAAACACAAGGAACAACTGATTGTGAAGTTTCGTAAAATTCAGGAATTATAAATGTTGTTGGAAATATAAAGTACTTTTAACAACGGTGCTGGTGTTGACGTCTCAGAGTCGGTGGAGGAGGCAAGGTCTTCCCCGAGCCCAGCACATGCAGAGGCATCACGAGAGGGCAGCAGAGACAGGAGCTGAGCAGGACACGCAGGCAGTGGCTGCAGTGCTCCAGACACCAAATCTGGTACAGGTACAGAGCAGTGCTGAGGATGCTGCCGGTAGGAAACCAGAATCTGTCAAAATAAACAGGAGTGCTGGGGGCGTAACTCAGCAGAACAGACACAGATCCCTTAAATAGAGCATCCCCCATCCCTGAGTCCTATAGGTGGGAGGTTTTATTGTTCAAACATAGTGAAATGGTGAGCTGAGGTAAAGCACAGGCTGCCTTCACCAGCTGCCCGACACTGGGAGCTGAATGCAACCTCCAAAATTCCATTTCAGCCTTGATAACTTGGATGAGCTTGTGAAGGGACCTTCACAGTCAGTGTGTTGCATGAAGTCTGGTGGCTCCTGCCATGGCCAGCCCCTCCTCCCGGCTCTTACGTCCCTGTTTGCCCCAACACTTGCTTTGGGCAGGGTGCAGCACGGCCAGGACAGCTCAGGTGAGGGCAGGAGTGAAGGACACTGCTGGGAGCTCCCTGCTGGGAGTGAGCCCAGCCTTGCCCAGCCCTGGGGCAGCTTCTCCCAGGCCTGTGCATCACCGAGGCCATTCAGAGATGTGTCCCAGCTCCAGCTGAGTGCACAGGGGCTGAGACAGCCCCAGGATGGCTTTGGGAGCCATGGAATGTCCTGGAAGGATAAAGCACCTGTGCTACACCCTGACTGGCAAAGCCCCATACCCAAACAGGCTCTGTGGCAGGCACAAGCCAGGACTCAGTCCTGAGCTGGCATTCCCAGCCCTGCTCAAGGCTTGTGGCTCCTGTGCCTTCTCTGTGGGGGAAGCCCCTTGTACCCCAAACTTGTCTCCCTCCTTCCTCTCCCAGATCTCCCAATTCCCTGTTCTATGCTCCAGAGCCTTTCCAATCCATGCCACTGCCCCTTCTTTCCTCATACAACCCCTCCCTCCAACTTCTTTCTGTATCCAAGTCTCCTTAGACCATCTCAGCCCCCCCATCCTGCTGCCCCAGCAGCCCCCAGCCCTGCTCCTGGGCTCCAGCACATCCCTGCTGGTAAAATCCCTTGGCCTTTAAACAAACAGCACCCAGATATGCACTAGGAGCAGCCCCTGGGACATTTCCATTATGTTCCCTACCTGGAACCACCCCTGGGGAGGGTGAGGGATGCAATACCCCAGAGCAGGCCAGGGACCATTCTGGGAGATTGCCATTACATGTGATCACATTTGTGACCCAGCAGTGTCCTCAGGAGAGGCTTAATTTAGTACTAAAGATGTGTCCTATAGGACCACACACTGGAGAGCCTAATATTTGCTTAGACTGGATATCAGGAGAAATTTCTTCTTCTCTGAAAGGATGGTCAGGGATTCGAACAGGTTGCCCAGAGCTGATGTCACCATCCCTGTTCAAAAAATGTGTAGATGTGGTATTTGAGGACATAGTTTAGTGGTGAACACAGTGATACTGGGTTAATGGTTGACCTTGGAGGGATTTTCCACCCTTAATGATTGTGTGATTCTATGCAGCACTCCAAAGATACTCCTAAAGGGGCACCTTGCTCCATATTTCCCCAATCCTACAGCGGAAACACTTGACTACCCCCATGCCCATCCAGACTGGACCTGGAGCTGCTCAGTAGTTTTTCCCAGGGAGATATAAGAAGATTTTTCACACCCTCACTAGCAGAGAAACTCTGAGGCAGCTTCTTGACTCTCCATCAAAGCAGGAGCCAGCCCTGCTTCCCCTGCTGCGACACAAGGGCACCAGAGCTGCACCCTGCAGAGGCGTGCCATGGGAATTATAAACACAGCTGCTTTCTTCAGGCATGTTCTTCACCCCCTGGATCACTCTCAGTTGGACTGAGGATGTCTCAGGAGCATAATGGAGAACATATTAAAGCGTTTTTCCCTTCCTTTGCCTCACCTAGATATTGCGTGCTGCTCTACTCCATTGCACAACTGAGAAAGGGGAGGCTGAAAATGCTGCTGTGAGTAAGACTCAGAAAGGAGACAAAATCCCGGGGAAATGACGAGAATGCAATAAATCAATGAGCAATCTAGTGAAGAAATTGCAGGGTCTGTGCCTCTCTTTGCCTTGTAGCAACAGAGAGCAGCTCAACAGAGCTAAAAGCCATGATATAGAAAACTGGTTTATGTACACTTATATAGAAAAAAGGAGTTAAAATTCTTTATGGGAGACAGAAAGTTTGGTTGTTATGACCACAAAGATTACCTGAATACCCAGAGTTTCTGCTTCCTGGAGCAAAACAATGCTCTTCAATGCTATTTGCTCTCAAATAGTATCTTAAAAAAATCCATCTACTCAACACCCAGAGGGTGTGTAGCTCCATCCAGCTGCTTGCTGGCCTAGTGTTTAGGCTCTGTTTTCCCCTGGTGTGCTGGAAACCTCTGAGCACACCTATTCCCTGGTAACTGGAATTTCCTTCATTTCCTTTCTCCTGCTGGGGAGAGTTTCCCTCAGCCTCTGCTGTCTTTGGCTTGTCCTTGGCCATTTGTCTGGACAGCTCCAGGGAAGGGCCCATCTCCACTGACAGCAGCACAGAAAGAGGATGGAACACCAAAATGTGTTAAGAAGAGAGGCTGCTCTAATGGAGCTCCTGTGCATCCTCAGAATACACAGTACCAAGTGCCACCATGGCTTTGGGAGTGTGCTGGGGGTGGTGGGTGGGTGGGAAGAGTCCTTTGGTGATGGGACCCTTGTGGATGTGGTGTCACCTGGGTCAGGTGGCAGTGACTGGGCAGCAAGGGGGACTCAGGGACATGGCAGTGACCTGAGGTATAAGGGGGAATAGGGAGGCATGGCAGGGCAGTAAAGTACAGGAGATAACCTGGGAATGTGGCAGGGCCATGGAGGGGGACAGGGGACACAGCACAGACCTGAGGCAGGGGGGTCACTGGGGACATGGAGACACAGGGGGGCTACAGTTCAGCCCTGAGCCACCTGGGACACAGCAGGGCCCCGAGAAACACAGGGACACTGAGAGGTGGTGAGGGACATGGGGGACAAACATGGGGACACTGAGAGGTGGTGAGGCACGTGAGGGACAAACATGGGGGCAGTGAGGCACACGGGGACATGGGAGACAAACATGGGGACACAGTGGGGCTGTGAGCACACAGGGACATGGTTCAGCCCCAAGGCTATGGGGGCACAGCTCCTTATGCAGCCCTGAGACATACATGGAATCATCAAGGTTGGAAAAGACCCTCAAGATCATCCAGTCCAACTGTTCCCCCAGCACTATCAGTGTCACCCCTGGAGCACTGATAAACCGTGTCACCCACATCACATGGAGGGACTGTGAGGCACAGGGGGACATGAAGGCACACAGGGGGACATGGAGGAGCTGTGAGGCACACGGGGGGACAGTCATCCTGCAGGGTGCACGAGGGCATGAGCACACAGCCAGGATGCACAGGACACGTGTGATGCACAAGGGACATGGATGCACAGCCTTGGAGCACAGGGAACTTGAAAGGACTGTGATGCACAAGTGACACCGTGCATTGCCCTGGAGCCCAGGGAGCACGGCTGTACAGCCCTGGCACTCAGGGCTCACAGTGCCCAGCCCTGGAGCACGGGGGACACGGGTGGCAGTGCTGGTAGCTCAGAGCCCTGGAATACAGGGGACACGGAAGGACTCTGATGCACGAGGACACACACTCGGCTGCCCAGCCCCATCTCTCAGGACACGCGCGGGTGCCCAGCCCTGGAGCAGGGGACACGGAAGGACTGCGATGCACAAGGACACAGACACAGACACACACACACACACAGACACATATACACACACACAGACACACAGACACACACACACACACACACAGACACACACAGACACACACAGACACACACACAGACACACAGACACACAGACACACACACACAGACACACACACACAGACACACACAGACACACACACAGACACACACACAGACACACACACAGACACACACACAGACACACAGACACACACACAGACACAGACACACAGACACACACAGACACACACAGACACACACAGACACACACACACAGACACACACACAGACACACAGACACACAGACACACACAGACACACACACAGACACACAGACACACACAGACACACACAGACACACACACAGACACACAGACACACACAGACACACAGACACACACAGACACACACACACACACAGACACACACACAGACACACAGACACACAGACACACACACACACACACAGACACACACAGACACACACAGACACACACACACAGACACACAGACACACACACACAGACACACACACAGACACACACACACACACAGACACAGACACACACACAGACACACACAGACACACACACACACACACACACACACACACACACACACACACACACACACACACACACTCGGCTGCCCGGCCCCGTCTCCCCGGCCCACTGGCGGGCGCTCCGGCCCCGCCGCGCTCCCGCCCCGCTGTCCCGTTGCCGTGGCGACGCTCCCGGCGGCCCCGGCCCGGCGCGGCCGCTTTAAGAGCGCGGCGCCCGCGGCCGCCCCCGCCCGCCCGCCCGCCGGAAGGGGCCGCGAGCCCGCGCCGCCGCCGCCCGGCCTGCCCCAGGTAAGCGCCGGGGCCGCCCCGCCCCGCCCGATCCGGCTCCCCGCGGGACAAGCGGGGCCGTCTGGCGGAACCCCCGCGGGGCTCCCGGTGTGCCTGGGGTATCGCACACGGCGCCCGGGGCTCGGGGAGGGGTCCCGGGGCTGGCCCGGGCTGTGTGCGTCCGCGCTGGGCTCGGTCCCCGCCGAGCCCCCGCAGCTGTGGGAGCGCTGCCCGGGACGTGCCCCGGAGCCCCGCAAAGCAAAGCGAGTGCCGGGGCTTTGTTCGGCCTCTCCGCCCCGCCCGGGGGTTCCTGCCGCGGGCTGCGGGTCCCCCTGCCCCGGGTTTGGTTCCCGGGCCGGTTCCGCGGCCCCGGCAGCGCTGCTGGGCCGGTGCGAGCTGCGAGTGAAGCCCCGGCGCGGTGCGGTGCAGTGTGCTCGGCTCGGGTCCCGGGATTTGGTTCTTCCTCGCGACTTTGGGAGCTGGGCACTCGTGCTGCCCCATGGCTCATTTGCCCTTGTGAAAAAAAGAGCTTTCCATTTTTCTTTTCCTTAAGGAGACCTCTGTGTGAAAACTTTGCTTTTGAACTTTTTTCGTAGCCTTTGTTGGTTTATGCCACTGCTTGTTCGTTGGTGCGTTTCCCCATACTTTATTTTTTTCTGTTGGATGCACTGTTCCTTTGGCTGCTCTGCTTTCTAAATACTCTTTAATGGAGAGTTAAGGTGGGGAAAAGATAAAATATGAGAATCCGGGACTGTTTTATGTCAACTTCTCTAATTGGAAAGTTGTAAGCCAAAGGGAAAAGAAAAGGAAAAGTGATCAAGTGGTGCTCAGGGCACTTTGCTTTGTTGGAGACAGAGAGGAAAAACTTAAGAGGGAATGACTGAGATTTTGTTTCATTTTATTTCTCTTCTTTTGAGGCTGAAAGATAAACAAGCATTTTGAAATGCTTTGGTTTAAAATGCCGAGCTCTTCATTTTCTCTTCAGCTGACTCCATTAAAAAAAAAAAATCTTTAAAAAAAATAGTAGAAGCAGTTCTGCAGTTGTGGAGCCAGCAGCAGTGGTGTGTGTGGGCAGAGAGGCCTTGCTGCTCTTCCATCAACCATTCCTGCCTTGTCTCTGTGGACTATAAAATTAGAAAGGCTCCGATGTCCATTCAGTCTGATGTCTGGGTAATGTGGGCTGTGGAAATCAAGAGGAGCTCTCTGTGAATTAGCTGCTGTACTGCTCGTGGCTTGCTCAGCCTGTGGGTTCTGGCCTCCAGTGTATAATTAGGAAAGTAATTGTATTTTAAGAAGCCTTAAATCTATTATCCAGGTGTGTGTTTGTCCCTTGGGCAGGTATCAGGTGCTGTGAGCTTTCTTTTGCCGTGAGCAAATGATCTCTATCCTTCTGATGGTCACAGGCTGCAATCTGAAATTTGCAGCATCTTAGAACCACTGAATTTGAAAGGCTCTTTGAAGCCTTTCTAGTCCAATGCTCCTGCAGTGAATAGGAATATATTCAACTATCCCAGATTGCTCCAAGCCCTGTCCAACCTGGCCTTGGACAGTTCCAGGGGTGGGGCAGCCACAGCTTCTCTGGGCACCCTGTGCCAGGGCCTCATCACCCTCATTTCAAAACAACTGCTTCCTCATATCTAATCTAAATCTCCTCTCTTTTAGTTTGGAAGCTTTACCCCTTGTCCCACTTAACTTAAAACCTTTAAAACTCCCAAGAGCAAGACCTGAGGCTCCCTGCTTTTCCCCCCTGGAAATGGCCCGGGTCATCTCCTCCTCGCCCCAGAGCTGTCTCCTTGGCTTTCCTAGGAGTTTTTCTCTTTCCAGTTCCAGTCAGTGTCCAGGAAGGCTTTTATTTGTCACATCTTTCCTGAATTTGCTTGATGTGCACACTGAGAAGCCTAGCCATGGAGAGCACAGGTCTGTGGTGAGGGATGGAGAGCCAAGAACAACTCCAAGTGGCTGTAATTGAAAACTGTCAGCTTTGCAGCAAAGGAGGATGTTCAAAGCATGTGGCTTAGGGTAGCTCGTCGGATAACACCGAGTGGAGAATTGGATCTGCAGTTCTAAAGAAAGTCAGAATGTCCAAATCCTGGGGAGTTCTGTGGGCTGGAGCCCAAAGGTGAGATGGCAGTAGGGCTCTGGATATCCTTCCTTCAGAGGTGCTGTCCTTCCGCACCCTCTGCTGAGCTTGCTGCTGCTCTGGAGATGCCCTAAAGCGACTCAGAGCAGCTGAAGTATCCAAGTCATGGTGTCTTGGAGAAGTCTCCTTGTTCCAGGTTTCTTGCCCTTCCTTCCCTTGCCCAGGCTGTTTCCTGGGGAGGCTGGGTGCAGTGGGGGTCTGTGCCCCGAAGGGACCTGCAGAAAGTTTTGGGGTGACAGGCCCAAGAGGAGAGCAGCGTGCCCGCCCAGGTGTGAGGTGCATTGGGGAACTCCTGGCTGGGCTTGAGGCAGCACAGGGCAGGTGAGGGCATGGGAGAAGCCTGGGCATCCAGGAGAGACTGGAATTTGGGAGAGAGGCAGTTCTAACAGGAAACAAACGCTCACCATAGCAGTAAACAGCACAGAACAGCTGCTTCTGCCCAGTGTGGGTGAACTTTGGGCAGTTCCTCGATGAGCTGTGGGTAAAATTCACTGTTTCATTCCCCAGGATGCTGCCATCCTCCTGGGCTGTTGTATCTGCTGGTGTTTGCCAGACATTGCCTAAACTGCTCTTAAGCTGCAGCTGTTTTTGCAGGTTCCCAGTTACTGCACAGTTGTTCTTACTGTGTTTATTTTAGTGGTTATAAACTGATTTTTAAAAAGGACTTGGAACTTGAGCTGGAAAGTCTCCTTCTTCTTCTTCTTTCATGATTTGGTGAGAAGCTGCACCAGAGGAGCCAGCAGCTGAGCCCTTCAGTATTATCCCCCTCCCTTTATACTTTGAATTTTCTGAACTGTGGTTTTCCAGGAATTTGGGTGCAGTTGTCCTGTACCTTGATTTTAGTAGTGGACATCAGTTTGGGGTGGGGTGAGAGGGATGTCTGCTCTTAATCTGGTAAAATTAGGAATTTGGCTTGGGAGTAGAAAGCTTGAAGGAGACTTTCCCCCCTCCCATAACATTTTGTTTAGCCTGAATGTTTGCAGTCAGAGCCATGTGTTTCTTGAAGACACAGAAATGATAAAGCTTTTTCAAGGCAGTTATTTCAAATTGCTGTGAAGCTTCACAGACTCACTTGCTGCTAGAAGGTGCCACCATTGACCAAAAAAAGTTGCATTCCATGACTTTGTGTTCAGGGCAAAGTCCCTCAGCCGGACAGTGGCTTCAACAACTATGGGCTGAGGTGTTCCTAATCCTTATATAAAGTAACTTTTATAAAGAAGTTACTTTACATGTATAAAGTAGCTTTTGTAAGGATACAAATTGAGGGAGAGCCCGGTGTGATTAACTTGTTCCTCTGCTCCCTGGATAATAAATGTGCGTGTTGCCTTCTGTTTGTTTCAGAACAATTACTTCTTCAAGTTGAACTAAAAATAGGTGCTGGAAGTGGTGAAAAATCACTTTACTTAGAATAATCTACAGCTGGGAAGAACCAAGGGCTCGGTCCTGCAGATCTCCTTTGTTAGAGACAGGCTAGGCTGGCTTCCCCCCCTCCTCCTGTGTTCACACAACATTAAACAGTGATTTCTATGCAAGAATTTTAAGGAAAGTCTTTCAAAGCGCTTGAATGACCAGCGAGGGGCAGCTGGGGAAGGGTTGCCTGGGAGATGCTGCTGGGAGCAGCTGAGGCAGGGTGTGACAGCATGGAAGGAAGTGAAGAAGGCAGGATGCTGCTCTGATCTTCCCTCCCTCCCTGCTGAGTGCAAGAGCGGTGGTCCTGCTTCTGGGAGCTCGGGGGATGCAAATGTGACCCAGAGTGTGAGCACAGGACTCGAGGCTGCTCATTCTGCTCACCACAGTGCCCTGGAGAGCCAAAGTGAGAGTGGGAATCAAATGCTGCATTCCGTCCTACACTGCAGTGCTGCTTCCTCAGGGTTTTCACTGGGGAGTAAAAAGTGCTGCTATCTGGGCATGTTATAGCACAGGGATGATGTAGGAGGCTCCTGCAGCATCTCCAGAAACTCAGGTAAAATTCTGTTACATCACTTTGAGCGATCTCAGGACAAAGCTGGCGTTCCAGGGAGTTTATTGCTTCTTCCTTACTCCTCTGCAGAGCTCCCACTGTACTGGTTATTCCTGTCTTCTGGTGCATGTCGTGGGTCCCTGTGAGAATTGTGAGGAAATGCTGAAATACACATCCAGAAACTGAGAGAATATTCTGGTTTACACATTGAGATGATCACTGTTGCATGTTTGATGAATCGATTTCCTGGATGCTGCTCAGCTTGCAGCCCTGAATTCGTCCTTGCACTCTTTCAGTGCCTGCTTGAGATGAGTTTTGCTTAAAAATGTGAGCGTTTTCAGGCTGTGGAGAATGCAAATGGGATGCTGCAGTTAGGTGTTGGCAAACTGTCCTGTCTGGAGTTGTGTGGGAGGAGAAATGGTTTCTTGGTTGTGTGACCCCAATGGGGAGAAGAGCAGCTGGGGCTTAACAAAGTGGTTAAAATTATATAGGCCCCCAAATCCTCCAGAGACTTCTCTCCTTTCCTAGAAGCTTCCTTTAACAAGCTGATTTCTCAGGCTGATTGCTTGCAGATGAGATCATGCAGTGTGTTTTGCAGGGAAAGAATCTGAACTTCGACTGGTGAGCCAGAAAGTTTTAACACGCGAGTCACATGCCCGGTGTCCTCATGGCACACACGGGACCCCAGAGCTGTGACAGGCTGGGCTCAGGGTGGCTCCGAGCCCCAGCAGGACCTTTCTGAGCACACACAACACCCAGGGATGCTCTCAAGTGCTGGGGCCTGCTGCTTGGACAGCAACAAGAGATGATGGCAAGGAAGTATTTCATCTTTCCTGAGCTCTGTTTCTCTCTTTAGTGTGTGTGGGGTTGGGATAAACCCAAGTGAAGGAAGGCTCTCATCTGCCTTAATTCCACAGACGTTTTGCTGCTGGCTTCAGCAAAGGAATTTATGTAGAATTGATGGTGTTTTTTCTGTTAATGCATGAGAACATTCTGAACAGGGAAGGCTTGATGGTAATGTTCTGCTGCAGAGGATCTCAGCAGTCTCTGGTCTCACACTCAGAACGGATGCTGGTTTCCATTTCTCTTGATGGCAACTGGGTTACTCTTCCAAAATAATCACAGCCATTGTTTGAGAGTGTTGAAAATTAAGCAAAGCTGTTCTGAGGTGATGTTGGGTGGTGTTCTCAGCATTGGGAACTTTTGTTGCCAGTAGCTTTAGAGTACAACCTGTTCTCACAGGCAAGGTAGGAAGGCACCTTTCTGATGCCAGATCCTCTTTGTGCCTAAAATCACTTCTTGCCAATCACGAAGGCATTAGTTGTGCAAAAATGGATTGGGGGTGGGTGGGGTTTTTATTGGCTGTGGAAATAGGAGCCAAAGAGCCACTTGATCCCAATCTCTCTTAAAAAAAATTAAGAGTGGAGTCAGACTGGGAGGGGAAAGTTTCAAATCCCAAACTTTAAATCTATCAGTGTTTTATGCAACTTGAAGACAGGAATGCATAAGGCAAGATGTGTTAAAACCTCTTAGTACTCCACAGCCATGTTCTGCCTGTAGTCTCCTCTCAGTCACTCCTGTGAGCTGTCTTTTTAAACAAATCATCGAAAGTAGGATTTACAGATCTGCACAGGCTTGGTGGTATTTTTTTTTCCTGTTACCTAAGCATGTTTGTTCCATGGGAGTTATCAGAAACTTCTTCCAATGTTTAATTTCACACAGGTGGAAAGCCAAGCACAGGAAAGTGGAAAACTCCTGTACATAGGTTATCAAACTTCATTTGACTTCCTTGAGAGTGTGTGCTAATGCAAGTACTACATACACTAAATATCTGCTTTTTATGTGGTATTATTTTATTTTTTAGGTAAAATAGTTGTGAACACAAGTTACTTTGGTTCCATGCCCTTGCTGGCTAACAATCCCTTCTTTTGATGGAAAGGACTGGTGGAACTCTTGTTGCTCTAATGGATGGCAGTGAGGTTGTATAATTTTCGTAGCAGCTCAACCATTTCACCCCTCACTCTGCTCCTGGATGGGATTCTGCTGGGTCTGTCCATCTGGAGCCTGGCTGATGGTCATCCCAGACCTGGCAGGGTACATGTGAGAGGTGATGATCTGTACTCTGAAAAGTGCTGCCTAAACCTTGTTTTGTCCATGAAGCTTCAAGTGTGGAGCTGTTAGAACCCCAGCCCACTCAGAGCTAATGCTTGCAGAATGCATGACCAAGGAATTAAACTGGGTGGAGTTACTCCAAAATTTGGATGTGGGGCCTGTCTTCTCCTAATGCAGCAGCTTTGGGTGTTTGCTTGGAAGTGCTCCCAGGATGGATGATGCTCTCCTGACCTGATTTGACTTTTCTTTCTTGATGTTTGGGTGCTGTGCCCAGATTTATCTGCAGAGCTCTGCAGTGCAGAACTCCAGTGCATAATGAACCTGGAACAAGTCGGCTCCTGTCAGGAGATGGCACGGAGACGATCGGCTCCTGTGTGCCCTGGGGGAGGGAGGAGGGACAGACAAACAGAATAAACAGTTGTGTTTCTTCCCCAGGACTGTCCTGTGTCCTGAGGCTGCCAGCTGCACTTTGGAGGCCAGAGGAATAGGGCGGGGTATTTTCTTCCAACCAGATGAATTTGTGCTGTGAAAATGAGGAGTTAGTTCAGTTTCTCTGGGAATAGCATTTAAGGTGTTAAAACGTCCCACCCATCAGTAATGAAGAGCTGCTCAAGAACAAGCAAATACAGAGATGGAGCCTGCAGAACACACTGCCTTTACAGCTCTTCTTTTTCCTTGAAGAATGAGAGTCTGGGCAGGTTTTTGTTGCATTTATCATTTGGTCGTGGTGTCTGTCATTCGTGTTACCCTCCCATGGAGAGCTAAACTAGCCGAGCGTTGGGTTTTGTTGTCCATCTCGATTACTGTTATGTTATTTCACTTGTGCTTGTTTGTTTCTGCCTGTCAAAAGGGAAAAAAAAATAATTAAATACTGTAGCAGAAATAGCTGGAGTATCAGTATTCTCCAGTAGGAAGATGTTAGCCTATGATGAGTGCTCTTCACTGGGCTCAGCCTGTTTCTGCTGCTCCTGACAAGCTGTCATCTCTTCATGCTGGGTAATGTGATCTTCCAGGAATGTTTATCTTTCATTTCTGCATTTGTAGTGGAGCTGAGCTGGGGGTGCTGGGAATGTGCCTCCAGTGCCCTGTTGTTGTTTGGGCTGAGGTGCTGCCCCTGTGCTGCTGAAGGGAACAAATCAGACCAGCAGGGCTGCCATACAGAGCTCCCTCAATTTTCCCTGAATGAGGGTCCCAATGCTGTGAATTCATCCTGTGGACTTTGTATTTAAGTGTGTTTGCATTTCTCTGGATTGTGATGGATATTATTCTAATAACTTCACAAAATGTCCTTCTTTCCATGGGTTTGATGCCTTCTGCCTGCATACTTGGCTAGCAGCTGTTTCATATTTCTTTTATGTTTTGGGGCAACCTGGACAGGCCTTTACTCTGAGAAAATGAGCTTTGCTGGCCAGTGTCATGTGTGGATACCATGGGTGAATATCTGGAAGGAACAGCACTGATGGCAGCTCCTCTGGTGACCAGCAACTCTCTCTCATCTCAGTGCCAGCAGCTGCTTCCCCATCACTCTCCAGACAGCACCTCATGTAGGTACTCTGCCTTCTTCCCAAGGCCTGAACCCACCAGTGATTAGTGTGCTTCAGTCTCTGCTATGGCATTTTTTGGCCTTCTCCCAGCACTGGAAGGACACTGAGTAGCAGCAGTACTTCTGAGACCTCCCTAGAGTAAAGACTTATAGTGGGAAATGAAGTTTCTAGTTGTTTCTAACGTCTTGAGAGCTATTGGCTGTCTGGCTTTTAACCTGTATTCTTGGATTATTGCTGACTGTTGTATTTGAATGCATAGCTGAAGTGAAATTGTCAAAAAAAGAATCTCTTGTGGTTAATTTGTGCAAGGGCAGCGTGACACAGTGTGCTGACCCTGTTTGAGACCTGTGCAATACATCAAGGCTCAGATCCTGGCACTCCAGTGTTCCTGCCAGTACAGAATTAGCCCTCATCGTGTCAGTGCCGACATCTCTGCTAACCAAGCTTGAATATTATCTAGAAGGATCTCTCCAGAGAAACTCGAGGCAAGCATTTCTTGTTGGCAGTAATTACTCTGCCTCTTCTCATTTGCTGCCACAGAATGATGGAAGCAATGGCTGAAAGGATATCTGGAGGTCTCTGGCCTGACCTCCTGCTCCAAGTGGGACTGTCTCCAGCATGTGAGTGATCAGCTCAGCCATGGCTTTGTCTCGCCAAGTCTTGAACATGTTGGGGATGGAGCAGGGTGTCACACCAGATCAGCTTTTGTTTGCTTTTGCCTGGAAGTTATACCTAGTGAACCACCTTGGAGAGTGGGTTATGCATTTAGGTTGGAATGACCTCATCCTGCAGGTTTGGAAACATTTAAGTGAGCTGTGGGAAATGTCCCAGTAGGGTTAATGTAATGTGTAATGGATCTGAATCTTTCTGTCTTTTCCGTGCTAACATGGGAAACATGAGCAGACCCTCGTGCCGTTTCTGCAGGAACAGGCAGGGATCCTGTTAGGTGGATTTCCCGTGTTTGCATGGGGAATTGCAGGTGAAACAGTGCTTGTAGGACATGTCCTGTTCTGCAATGAGCTCATGGGTGTTTTCCCACTGGAATTGTTTGTCAGGAGGCACAGGATGAACACGCCTGAGATCCTTCGCCCCAAGGCCGAGTGTGGGATCAATGCTGCCAGACTGAGGCCACACATGCACAAGGCACACAGTTGCCTTTTATCCACCCTCCTCAGACCCTTGCCATGGGAGGAAGAGGGGTTTTCCTCAGAATCTGCTGCATTTATTTCAGAAATCTCCCATGAGATGAGTGTGTGCACATCTGAGTTACCCATCATGGTCCTGTGTGTTAAAGGAAGCAGAACAGCTCTCTGCAGCTGAGCTGTAAACTTGCCTTCTGACATGGCACGAGCTTCTGGACACAGTGGGTGTCCAGGGATGGCACAAAGTCAGGCCAGACCAGAGTCCTGCTGCTGTGTCTGGGCTGGGCTGGATTTCTTCAGACAGAACTGTGGATTGCAACACCCCTCGTGCTTGCTCCGGCCAGGAAGCCTTGCTTGGAAGGGAAATGGCTGAGATGGAAAGAGCTGCTGAGGAGGTGGAAGCTTCCCTAGCCAAGGCCTCTTTGCTAGACTCAGCTCTGGATCCCTGGACTCTGTGTCCCCCCCGTGCAACAGGAATTCTCTGAATGCTTCATGGGCACTGAAAAGGAGAGCTCCTGTGGTCTGGTCCTGATCTTGGCACTGCTATCTGCTCTGGAGATTCGTGTTGTGCTCCTGTTAGAGTGCAAACCAGTCCTTGTTTAGGATGAATCTGGTGGTGTGGAGTGAGCAGAAGTGTCCTTGACTTACAAATTCTCACTTGCAGAGGGGCCCTTTGGTATCTTGCACATCTGAACTGCTCTTGCCTTTTGTTTCCATGCCAGAAGGGGCAGCCAAAAGGGCTGTGGGAGCATGGGCTTATGTGTGCTCTGGTTATTTGAAGATGAGGGTCCTTGCTGAGGAATCACAGAAATGTGGGGATCACTGTTGCCAGCTGCTCTCCACGTGCTCGCTCCGGTCCAAAGTGCAGAGGTCAGGTTTGGGGTTATAGGGCCAGAGGGTCCTGGAGCAGCAGCTGTAAAGGGCTTCAGGGGCATCAGTGACAGGCTGACGTTAGCTGACAGCTCTTTTGTTACCACCAGTTTTTCCATGCACCATGTATTTTTGCAGAGGTGTCTCTGTGTGCTGCAGGGGGAGGAGCTGTAGTGGCATTGCTGCCACAAGCTGAGCTCTGCCCATTCCATGGTTCTGTTGGGTTGGTGTCCCTTGCTGGGAAATCCCATGGCTGGTGCTGAATCTCTCCCTTCCCTCTCGCTGTTCCTCCTTGATGAAGCTTACAGCCAGTGCTTATGGTTTGTTTTATTTTTCTGCTGTTGTTTTCCATGTGTCTGCAATAAAATCTCTGGTGAAGAATGCTGATTGGCTTTTCTTTGAGCTGGATGTGGAATCACTACTCAGATATTGGTCTCCTCATATCCCCACAGCTTGTAGTTTTGAGATGTGATATGCCAACATAGATTTATCTGGGAAACTTCTGGGAGAGAGGAAGAGATGTGAGGAAGTATCACTGTAAGGGAGACAGAAGGACTTTGTCCCCAGCAGTCCCAGGACTGTGTAGCTCTGCTTGTCAGAACACCTTACACCATCTCCTTGCTCCAAACTCCTGACAGGGACGATGGGCAGAAAGAGCTGCCTGCTGCCATGGTGGGGAGGAAGGACAATGTGAAGGATAATGCTCAAGATATTAGATACTACTAGATAGTGCTTCAGGAAGAAAGGCCAGCTGTGAAAGAGGCCATGTGCCTGCTGAATATACCAACTGCTTTCAGGGCTTAGGGATCCAAACCCCAGAGCAGAGGTTTTCTGGCTTGTGGGAGTTGAGCCCTTCCTCGATGTGGCAGTGATCCTCATCTGCAGCAGGACACCAGAGGGTTTTTGGCTCAACAGACAGACAAGAGAAAGGCTGGACATGTCCTGCTTGGGCTGGTCTTGGTGTCCAGGGATAGGGAGGGGTGTCTGTTTGCAGATAATGGTTTTCTCTGCCCCTTTCTCGTTGCGTCAGTGACAATGGCCAGGGAGAGTGTTTACAAGTGCCTTGCTGAGCACTGCTCTGTGCCAGCAGCTCAGTCCTCGTGGATGACGTGTTCTCTGAGCCTCTGTCATTGCAGCAACTGAAGCTGAGCCGAGCTCACTGCCCTGCTTCTGACCTGGGGTTACCCCACTTCAGCCTCACCTTTGAGGCAGCCCGTGATGGGGACCCTGTTGCTTAGACAGAGTGCAAATGGGAAGCTGCTCCCATTTGGATCTTTCCTGGTAATATGGAAGCTCTGAGAGAGATTTTTGAGCTGGGGAAGAGTCGTTGTTCCTCTGTTGTCACCTCCTCAGCCATTCTGACTCCTGGGAGAGGGAGCTGTGGTGGCAAGGGGGTGCTGAGGTCTCTGCTCCCATGTCCCAGCAGGACAGGGCTTTGCTGATCAGCTCCTGTGTGCCCAGAAACGGAGCTTGGCAAGCTGCAGAAATGTATCAGTTTGGGGACATGAGGATGTATCTGTCCTATGGCTGGGCCAGAGGTTGTCCTGGTGATTTGGGAAGTGACTGAGAGGCAAAGAAACTCTGTTCTGGTACTTCCTCTCTTGAGGATTCCGATCATCTCCCTTCAGAGCAGGAAAAGCTTCCTTGGCTCAGGATAGGGGGAATGTGGTGGAAGGTACATACTGCCCTTGCAACCCTTGTTTTGCACCCCTTGGGAAGGGTGTGTCCCATATCAGGTGTCTGTAATGTCACCACAAGCTCTGTCTTGTCAGCTCTAATCCTTCTGTTACCCTGCAGAGCAGCTCTAGGCAGCACCTGGTATGTGGAGACGGCTTGTCAGTATTTCTTGGAAGATGTCATAACTGAAACTTGCCCTCCTCATCATGCCAAACTCTGCCCCACTTCCCTCTTTTCCCAGGTTTATGTCTGGAATTGGATTTCTTTGCAGTGGAAGGATGATTCCAGCAGAGCTGGGCTGAGCAGATGTTTCATGGGGTAGTGGGAGTGAACACACTCAAACTGGGTAAAGACAGGACAGGGCTGCAGGGTGTAAACAGAGCACTTTTGCAGCAGGCTTCTGTGTTCCATCAAAAGTTCCTGGAAAGGTGAAGGCTGGAGCTGGCTTTCACCACCTCTCAGTGAAAGAATAAAAAGCCTGAACATTGTGCAGGTCCAGCCTCTGTAGTGAGGCTGTTCTGTGTTCCTCAGCTGTGTCTGTGTTTAGCCCAAGGCCACTTAGGTGATGTCCTGGTCCTGTGTGACAAGAGATGTTGGTGCTCACAGCATCCTGCTGGAGCTTCCTGGGATAAGGCAGGCCTGGGATATTGCTGGCCTGGGTGGGAGGCAAGGGGTGTAAGGCCCATGGAGCAGAGCCCTGGGGAGGGACAGGAGGTTTTGAGGACCTGTTGTGCTGCTGCAGGAGAGACCTGGCAGAAGAAGCTCTGAGACGCTGTTTCATGATTTCCTTATTCTTGCTTGGATGTGTGTTCCCATATCACTGTTGGTAACTGGGGAAGTTGTCTGGTCACAGGCCTCCTGACATCTCCACAGTGGGATTTTGTCATTTTCCTCTGCAGGAGCTTTGTGCTGCCTACAGAGGAGGGATCTCCTCAGGCGAGAGGCCATCAGTCTGTCTTGAGCTCTTTGTGTAGTTGCCTTCACCTCAGTGTTAACATAATCACAGGTGTTCACTCATTTATTTCTCCCAGTGCTACCTGGCTGAGGGTGCTTGGGGTCAGCAAAAGGCAACTTCCCTGTCCCAATGTGATCAGCTCAGCAGTTCCTCACCCAGAAGTTCCTAATTCCTCTTTGCTGCTCAGCATAGTGGGTTATTTTTAAGCAGTGGGAGAAAAAGGAATCGGAAATCCTTTCAGGTAATTATTTTGTGTTGAGTTCACCTGTTATCTCTTGAAATGCATTTGGAATGCTTCTGAGATGCACGTTATCATATAGATGCCTTAAACCCGACGAATATGGCCTGCATTGGGATAAACAATAGATAGACACAACTTCTGTGTCTAAATTTGTATGTGGAATTTAGTATGTACTAATGGGTCTTCATCTTTTAATAGGATGGATCTTTTCCAAGGCCAAGCAGAATCTGTTGGAGAAACAATCACAATGCCAGCTCTGGCCTGAGCTGGGTCCTTGCTCCTTTCTGCTCCCTCCTTAGGAACCTGCTTGTGCTGAGGAAAGCTGTCCTGTGCACAACCAAAACAGGGCCTGTTGATGTTATTCCTGGTCCTTTGAGAAGATGACTTAGTGGTCACATGTGCTGCTATGAGGTCATTAGGAAGTCTCTCAAATACCCAATTGGAGAAGCAATGATGCTATTGCAGAAGTATGCTCCCTCTGCGATGCGAGATGCAAAACTCTCCCAAGTACTTGAGTTTGCAATAGCTGAGTGGGATCTGTTATTGTGCATATTTGGGCTCATTCCAGTAAAAAAAAAAAAGGCTGTTTTCTGCTTTGCTTTATGCCTCGATTGATTAGTGGATGTGTACTGTGGGATCAAGTTACATCTCAGAGGGCATCCAGCAGAGAGCCTTTTTCTGTGCTGAACTGCTCAAGTGAGTCTGTCTGCAAGGTCAGCAGTTTTCTAGCAGTGTTTTGTGCCTCCACAGCCATGTCCTTCCCCAGGGAAAGAAGCTCCTCAGATCTGTTTGTGAGCTGAGCTATTGCTCTTCCCAACAGCATAGGGAAATCAGGAGCTTTTTCTAGACCCTTGATGCTGTTTGTGTGATATGCATCTGCTTTGATGCTTTTATAGATGCCACTCCTGGGCTCCCTGGATGTCCAGTATTTCCTGCTGCCACAATCTGCCCTGGGTCTTGCAAAGGGAGTTGTTTGGTCCCAGTTTACCCCAGGGGCTTGTATCCAGCTTGGTTCCCATGTACCATTATGTTCTCAGGGCAGGCATCCTTGTTTTGGGAGGAGAGTGCCTTGGAAGGGCATTATCAGAATGAGTAACACCCTTTTGGAGCAGGCAGAAAGGGCTCTGATGTCTTCCCACATCCACCCTACTGCTGGCCATGCCCCAACCATCTACAAGCTTCAGGGACTATCCCATCCCTCTGTGCTGATTAACTTACTGATGCATGGAAAAATTAGCATGGGGGGAAAAAAGAAAATAGTTTTCTGTTCTCAGATCAGAGGTGGACTGTGTGGCACGGAAGGGGTAGGGAAGCAGGGAGGAAAATGGGAGCAGGGTGGCATCTGACTGCATCTTGCGGGTCACAGCTGTATTTTCCAGTTGGGACTTAGTATGGGCACAGCATGCTTTGTGTCTGCTTTATTTTTTCCTTTGGGATACCCAAAATACTTGCTGCTTCTGTGGAGGCTTTGCTGGGATTCCCGCTGGAAGCTGGTGTAGCTGTGGGGTTCTGCAGGATGGGCTGAGTGGCTGCTGTGCCCTCTCTTCACCCTTCTGCTGTGGAGTCCCTGTGAGCCCTGTACAATGCTGGCATCCCTTCCCGGCCCGGCTCTGCTGGGAGGAGTCCTGCCCCTGCCAGGTGTGTGAGTGAGACATTGCAGCCCTTCCCTTGCAGGAGGCAGGCTGGCACCTGCATTTCCCAGCAGGCAGGCTCAGCACATTCCTTCTGCTCTCCCTGTGCTGCTGTGGTTCCTGCTGGGGCTGTATCCCAGTGCCCTCAGAGCTTCCTCTCAATCCCCAGTGCCCTTCTCACCCATGTGAGCGTGGCCCCATCCTGCTGTGCCCTCCAGGGCAGCAGAGCCCACATGGGCAGGGATGGCAGTGGGTGCTGGGGTGGAAGGGCTTTGCAGAGCAGGTCTGTAGCCCCTCTGGTGGGTTTGGGTGGTCTCAGTGTCACAACCTGCTGGCCCTGTGCCCAGCTCAGTGTGTCCTGCTGCAGTCCTGCTTGTGCTGTCACCATGGAGCTACCTGCTCATGACATTCCAGCTGTCACCCTTGGTAATTATCTCCCTTGAAATGCCACAGCCTGGTTTGAATTTTGTTTTCCCTCAATTTCCGTATTTTTAGAGCAAAGGTACTGAATGTGATGTGCTGTTCTCAGACAGCTGCTTTGGTGACCTGCTCTGCTGTGGGGCCCTGACCTGAGGACAGCAGTGGGGTGAGCTGTTGTGATGAACACGCAGAGAGCCCTGGTGTCACAGCTGGGCTCTCCTCCTTCCAGGAAAGACTTTGGAAGCAGAAATCCAAATGTCTGAGAAGTGCCCAGGGTTATAATAATTCTGTTGGCTGGACTTGCTAACAAGTGCCTAGTTCTGTTGCTTTTTGCCTTTCCTCATGGATGGCCCAGGAGGGGAAGGATAAGCTGAGGATGTTCCTGCAGGACCCTCCTGCTGGGCGCTGTTAAAGCAGGAGGTGCAGGCTGGCTCTGCGGTGCCTGGCCTGCCCCTGGGACTACACGGGCCCTGCTTCCTGAGCAGGAGAGCTGCTTTATGTTGTGGTTTTACTAAATGAATTCAAAGCTTGGCCTTCCTCCAGGCAAAGTCTGGGCCAGGTGCCAGCGGAGCAGCCCCCAGGGAGAGCACTGGAGCAAGGAGGGGCCAACAGCAGGGAAGAGCAGAGGAATCCAAGAAGGCAGATTTGCCTAGAAAACAGCTCTGTTTCCATCTGCTGGGTCAGGAGTTGCTATAGGAACTGGGATGATAGAGGCAGGGCCATCTCCTGGGCCTGTCTGTGTGTGCGGAGGGAGGGAGGAGGGAGGAGTTACTCAAGTTTGAACATATCATGTGTGTGCTGGTGGAAAGTTGCAAGGAATGTCGAAACTACAGCCTGGCTCAACCTGTGGAGTTCCAAAGAGACCTAGCAGTGCTCAGCAGGCCCTGGCAGAGGCAGGTAGGCTCCTTCCAGCTGAACCTGTCTCTCGGCTTGGTGTCAGCTCTCTCCCTTCTCCCCCTCCTGTTTCTGTCCATGGATAAAGCCTTTGGAAGCTTTGCTGGGAGTGCTGGAGGGGTTTGTGGTGCTGGGAGTGAAGGTAGACACAGGATGGCTCTTTGCACCCCACCTCCCCTCCTGCAGTCTGGGAGGGTTCACACATGGTGGGAATTCCCTCAGGGATGTGTGCTGGGCACCTCAGGGATGTACAGGCTGTTCTGTGGGCACAGAGGTGCTGCTGGCTGGGCTTCCTGGGGCTCTCGGGGAGCCTGTGCAGTGCTGGAGCCCTGAGGTGCTGCTGAGATGTGCCAGGGCTGAGGCTGGGACAGATGTGCACAAACTGGAGCTGGCAGGGGGACACTGGGGAATGTGCCCCTGTCCCCTGAGCCCCAGCAGCTCCTGCCCACACGGGTCTGTGGGGGAACATTCCCGTGCTCACTCACCTCTTCTCCTGAGCACAGGCAGAGCCCGTCCCCTCCTGAAGCACCTACTGCAATTTTGGTCACTGTTCAGCTTTCTCAGGCTCCCATTTATCCTGAAACATGGGATTATGAATATGCAGGAAGGTGCTCCTGAGAATCCTCATTGTTAGGGTTAACCGTGGGACTCTCTGGTAGCAGCCCCTCCAGATAAAATCTTATTTCCTCAGTAAACCCATTTTTTCAGGTGCTGAGAACTTTCCAAAATAGCTGTGTTTCCACCAAGAGTGTTCCAGGGTTGCTCACTGCTCCACAGGTATTTCTTTAATAGGTTTGGCTGAAATTTCATCTGCTCGTTTTGTGTCACAGAGGATAATCTCTTTAAAAAAAAAAAAAAAAAAGGTGGGTAATGTTGTTTCTCTTTTTGAGAAGCTGCACAATAAACTGCTGAAAACTGAAATGTGATCTCTGTCCACAGAGGCAGAGCTTGCCAAACTGGCTGGGATCACAGCCCACCTACTCCTGCACCCATGTTATCAGAGGCACAGGAGAGCCCCAGAGCCCGAGTGCAGGCAGCTCTGGGATAACCTGCCCGTGCAGGACATAACTTTCTGGTCACATTAGTTACTGGTTTGCTTATGCCTGGCTAGAGGAAAATTATCTCCAGTGTGCTCTCTTTCACTCTGTTAATGGAATCGCAGATGTTCTTATTATGGAGATCTACTTCCAATATTTTATTGAATTACTCCCACATTGCTCTGTGGCAATATGTCCCAGAGGCTCAATGCACATGGTATGCTGTGGAATTTCATTTCCTCGGTTTTAATTTGTTGTTTTTTAATTTCAGTTCATTTTCAATAAGGAAAAGAGGCAAATGGGATCCTTTTTTTTAGTTTAGGCATCATTGTTTTACGTGTTTTTTTTTCCCTTCTCATCCTCTTGTCTTTGCCTCAAACAATACCATGATTTTCCTGCTGCTACCTGCCTTATGTGTAATTGCTAAATCTTATTACATCTCTGTGGGCTTCTGTTTCTTGTTGTCTCAAGAAAATTAAATCAGAATTGGTCATTTTGCCTTGCCCAAGCTGTGAAATGCTGCTCGAGTTTTTTTCTGTGTTCTTGGCTTTTCCTTTGTTTATAAGCAGAACATTTGCTTTGATTGCTTGAAATACATTGTGGTAAGCAAAGATCTTCTCTGAGCTGTCTCTGGTTGTGGTAGGTATTTTGCTGGAATGTTTAATTAATGGCAACTTCATCCCTGTTCCACGGGAAGTTAAATTTTATCTTGCAGAGCTGTACTAGTAAATAGCAAACCCGGTGGAACATGGTTGGACCTGCCTGGAAATCCTCTCTGGAGTCTCCAGGCTTGGTGCTGTGTTTCAGGTGGTGTGTGAGTGTTGCCACTCACTGCTCCCATCTCTGCCAGGCACTTCATAAATTAAACTTTAAAACCTCTTTGGATCGTAAACAAAGTTTGCTCAAGCCAAATGCAACAGCTGTGTGTACCCAGACGTGGCTGCCTTGGCTGGGGGTTGTGCTCAGCCTCTGCAGAAATGGTGCCCACTGAGGTCACAGCCTGTATTGTCCCCTCTGGCTCCTGGGATGCTCTGGGAGGGCTGGAGCACTTCCCACTCACTGCAGCTTGGTATATGGGGTTATTGCAGTCTGTGGAATGCAGTGAAGGATGATAAGTTATACTTCTTTCTGATATTGGAAAAGCTTTTTCAAGTCTGGTATCTTCCTTTGGCTGTAGGGCATGGCTTTTCATTTTTATTAACATTTTTTGGTTCCACTGGAGCAGAGCCCATAGTGCTCCTCAAGCAAAGGGCAGGGGCTCTTTGCCAGCTACAGGTGCTCTGAGTTTTATTTTTACAAATATGAAGAGAGATTGCAAAACTCATAAAATGTCGCTTTTGATAATATTAGCATTTGTGGTGGTTTGAGGGAGACTAGATGGGCAGCTCAATTAGTAGATGTTCCAAAATCCTGTTTCTGGTTTGATTTTCACTGAACTCTCTTGGAGTTTGGCTTCCACGCTTGCAAAAATCCGCAGTTCAGGTGTTCCGTGCAGCTCTGTGAAAGGATTTGCTTCTCGTCTGGGTTTGCAAAGAGCTTGCCCCGCTAAACATGTTTTAGCTTTTAAATTGGCTCAACTATGAGCAATTTGCAAAACAAAAGTTGTAGATAAGGACCTGTTACTGTAAAGTCGGTATTTTTGAAGGTAGGCAGTTGATAAGGAAAGCTAAAGATAACTGGAAAAGCAAAGCAAATATATCATGGGGCAGTGAGAAATATTTTAATGTCTGTAAAACAAAATGAGTTTCGTCAGCGGTGCTTATATTATTGGGAAAGGTCAAACCCCACTGATTGCTGATAACAATGCAGAGAAGTAAAACATTTATTTCCCGTGTTTGTGGAGAAGCTGGATGATATTCTCTCGGAATTCCTCCTGTTGCACTGGTAACCAGGGAGGGTGTTAAACCCAAGATAACATTTCAAAGTCTTTTGAAACTTGATCAACAGTGGGACCTGTTTGTTTAAAACAAATTGGCAAAGCAGCTTTCTGAATCCTGGCTGCCGATTTGTAATATATCTGGGAAGACCAAAGGAGTTCTAGGAGTTTGGGAAAACATAAATGTTGTAGCAATGTTTTAAAATGGAGAAGGGAGCAGGTAACCAGCAGGCAGTGCAGACCAACCTCTGTCACATTAAAGGAGCATGCTCAGCGATCCCTGTGCTCTGATGGAAAGCAGATCATGTCCCAAAAATCCTCAAATTGTGGGTTGAATGAGATTCTTGCACTGGTTGCCAAGAGTAGCTGCACTGATATCATATACCTGGATCCAGAGGGATGCAATCCTGCTGTCGACCAAAGGCTGCTGCTCCCAGGAGGCAGAAGAGGCTTTGCTTTGGGAGCCAGGACCGTGTTGGATGCCCTGGGCAGGGACTGATCCCTGCCATGTCCTTCATGCTTTCCTGCTGGTGGGCTCTGAGCTGAGAAACATCCACCTGAGCAGCTGTGGTGGGCTCATCCCTCCACAGCTTATCCCCAGTCCTGCCTCACTCTGTGCCAGCCTGGCAGAGTCTCACTGTCCCAGTCGCTGGTCAGCACTGTGATGAACAAGCTGATTTAGAAAGTGCCACCCGATACCCCTCAAAAATAGTTACAGTGGGAATGTGATCCTTGCACTCTGTAAGCAGAGGGTGTGCTCCATACATCAGTGTGGGACAAACTCGGTTATTCCTCAGTTTCCCTGTGAACAAACCAGTGGGAGTCATGGCAAAACCTGACTAGAGCTGTCTCACTGCCTGGAGGGAGTATCTGTCTCACCTGGGAAAAAATATTGAGTAAATTAATACTGAATCTTCCCTGAGCAGGCTGATGGAGTCAGGGTGGTTTGGCTGGGACGAGAGGAGGCTCTGGAATACCCAAGAGCAGATTATCAAGGGGGTGCATAACAGGAGGATTGACAGTGATTGTCAGAGAAGATAACAAGAGTTTCTGCCTTGGATAAAGAAGGATAAAGTTTTCCTTCTTCAGACAGTTGAGCAGTGGGAGAGGTTGTCCAGAGTGGTGGGGGGAGCCTCCATCCTTGGGGGCTTTTAAGGCACAGCTGGACAAAGCCTGGCTCAGGCTGCTCTGAAATTGGTGCTAACCCTGCTTGGAGTAGGAGGTGGGATTAGATGCTCTCCTGGGGATCTCCTCCAGCCCAAATAATTCTGCAACTCAGCAACCTGATCTCCTTCTGAGTGCAAGTTTGAGCACAGTTAAGTAAAAGGTTATGGTGGAGCCCCCTGAGAACAGGGAGGGAGGAAGGTGGTTTAGATTGAGTGCTCTTAATACCCCATCTGTCATCTCTGTGGTTAACATATCATGGGATGGTTGCTATGTGAGACTTTGCAGTGGAAGATTGTAGGTCTTGAGAGAACTATGGATGGCTTTCAGTTGATATATTTTAAGGATTATTTAAAAAAAAAAGAAAAAAGCTGGAGAGAGATGCCAGTGTTTAGGAACAGTGAAAATGTCGTGCTGAGTGCTCTTTGGGCCTGTTGGGGTCAGAAGGAAGCTCTGGAAAGGGACAGTAAGGGACACTGGGCAGGGAAAAGGGAGGCACTTGGAACTGCTGGTTTGTGCACAATCTTGTTTTCCTGCCACTTCTGTCCTACAGAAACAGTGGCACTGGAGCCTGGACTTGGAAACTGGAGCCTCTGCAGTTGAGGGATGTGTATTTTGGAGGATGCTGGAGGAGCCCCTGGGCTGCTGGGTGAGGGGAATGCCCATGTCCTAAGCAGGGCCCTGGCAGGTCTGGCTGGGTCGTGGGAAGTGCTTCCAGGTTCCTTGCTGGAGATGAGCACAGAGTTCCCATGCCCTGGGTGGGGAAGCTTTGGTTTTGGTTTAGCTGAACTAAAACCCACCATTGTGGTGCAGTGAATTTGCATTTCCTTATCTTTGGCTTTGTCTTTCTAATGGTTTCTAATTTTGGCCTTGCTACTTGGATGGCTTAAATTACATTTAATGCATGTTCATTTATCCCCGAGTCTGGTTTTGTGACAGAAGTGCTCTGGGCAGTTTCACAAACTGAGGACACCCCACTCCTGTAGGACTGGCTGACAGGCAGTGGGGGAAAAGCTGGAGGATTTATTGGTTTTGTGCAGAAACAGCAACATCTCTCTGGGCTGTAGGTGAGGCACTGCCTTACGTTTGAGTCCATGGGCTGAAGCTCCTCCCAGTGTTAAATGCTATGGTGTGGGTGACTGCAATGTTCTTTTTCTCCTAAAATCTAGCAGGAGTGAGCTGTCACTTTCTTCATAACCCCATTAAGATGTTTGGCTACAATATGGAATACAAGGCTCAAATCCTCCTCAGCCTCAGGGCAGGCCTATCCCCCACCTCTCAGGAGAGTGATCACAAAGTAAACCCAGACCTTGATGTTCCCATTCTTCTGCACTGCCTCAGACTCAGCTCTGTGGTGTCCCTGTCCCCTCCCCAAGTTCCACTCCTGAATGTTGTCCTTTTAATCCCACATTCATATCTCTTGTGACAGGTCTCCTAATGCCACCTCAGAGGTGATGCTGGGGCTTATTTCTGTCTCAATTTCCCTGTTCCTGTGACTTACTTCTCACATGTTAATCTTAATTAACCCAAGATTAACCTTTCATCTAAAATCGGTTTGTTTTTATCTGTCCAGCCTTGTTGCTGCTCTGGACATCACTTAGTGGTGTCATTATTTCTGCCCAATGTCCCCCACCGTGTTCCTGACATTGCAATGGGTTTTTCCTCTTTCTGACCATCTCTGTTGGTGCCTAAATCCCAAATCTCCTGTTGCAGCCTTGCACTTCATGCCAGGCTCTTGCTGGCCCTGCTCAGCTCCCCTGTTACTCTGACACAATGATTTTTGGTGTCACTGTTGGCACTTGGTTTGTGCCATTCACATGTCATGTAGAGACCTCTCCTGCTGCCTGGTTGATTGAATCCACGGAGAGAGATACCTCACTCTGAATTCACCTGAGGGGAAATTTGTTGCCTTATTTTCACCCTATTTCATATTCAGCCCTATTTCACAGGGCTCCTGCACAAGCAGCATGGCTTGGTCCATCCTTCACCCTTCAGCAGTTCTGCTGGAGTGGGTGGCCATGTTCTCTGGCCAGCAGCCCTGCTCTGTTTTTTCAGTCTTATGCCAGTATTTAGATTGTAAACTAAGCTGAACATTTTAAAAAGTGATCAGAATTCTTTCTGCTAAGTGTTTTCATCGCTGAATTCTGTTTGGTCCAAGCTGGAGCTGTGTGCTCCAGGGGAACACTGCTGGGGCTGGGGTCTCTCAGATTAACTCTTGAGGCAAAGAGAAATGCTCTACCATTGTTCTGGTGCCAGAAAAATGGAAATCACACTTCCCAACCTCTTATTTCTTCTAGCCTCAGATATTGCCCCAATTATTAGCTTTGCTTCTTCCCCATTGAATTCCTTTAGGAATGCTAGGAGATGGCATCCAGTCCTCCTGATTCTTCCTGGAGTTTTTGAGGATGCTTTGATTCAGGATAGCTCCTGCTGTTGTACCGGAGCTCTGTGTGTGATACACTCTGTGTCTTGCCCGTGACTGTGGAGTTTCTTGGCGTGGCTCTGGGCATCTGGAATGGGATTCCTGCAGCAAACCCTCAGGTCCCACTCCGGGCTAATGATTTGCAAAGGAACCAGTTAAAACAAATGCCTGTTTCAGTTGGGATCTAGAGAGGCTTGCAAACATGCCAGACCTCCGTAATGGATCTCTGGAGGGAGAACAGTGCCTGGAGGAGCTCCAAGTCCCACCTTCCTCCTGCACATCACTGAAGAACAGCTCCCTCCTGTGCTCGCTGAGCCTTTGCTGTGCTGGGGACAGCGCTGGGTCACAGCCAGCTCTCTGTGCAGGCACCGACTGGCTTTTCAGGCATGGTATCTGCTGTGTTTATTGGGGAAAAGTGTCCTCTTTTGCATTTCTTGGTGAGTTTTCCAACAAGTAGATTTTTTTTTTCCACTCTACCAATGATTGTAACAGGATTTTATTCTCCTGCAGCCAGCTGTTAGCAATTAGCAACTTGATCCAGTCGGGCCTGGGAACAGAGTTTAACACTTTCTTGCCTCTCAGAGGATGTTGCTAATCCTGTTTTTGCTGGTTTCAGGCTTGTGCTGTAGTTTTGGCACTTGGTGTGTATGTGTGGGCAGGGTGGGAAGATAGGCATGACTACAGCAAAGGGCTCTAGTGCAGCTGAAAGAAAAGTATGGAGCCATTTACACAGAAAAAGTCCTTAGTAAGATGATTCCCAAGCAGTTTGTACAGAGGGTTGTATTTAGTAGTAAATCCATTGTGTCCTAGCTCTGGGAATTGTGCAATTTGGGAATCCAATCTCCTCCTGGATGAGATTTAGACTCAGCCCCGATCAACATCAGTAGTTCTTGAAAAGAGTGATTTCTGCAGATGGAGCTCCTGAGTGGGGCTGAACCTCCTTCAAAACTTTCACCCTCTGAAGGCGTGAAAACCACTCTTGCTGACTTTGCTTAGAGCAGCAGCTGCTGTGGAGCACTAAAAGCTGAGAAATGGCATTGTTTGCTCCCTCTGTGCATCACCTCTCCCAGGACTCACTGACAGGCACTTCAGTGGTCCAGGACTGGGAACCAAATGTGGTGGGAGAAACAAACCCAGCAGAACCTGAACCAGCTGCTGAGCTCCCTGTGCAGGGATGAACTGCTGGAAAGAACTCACCACTGCCACAAAGGTGAGAATTCATGTTACCAAACAGGGAGTCAAAGGACTAGTCCAGAGCAGCCTTTTCCTCTGTCAGCAATGGAGACCCTTCCAGAGAAGGTTCATCCTGCTTGTCTTGGATACTCTTTAGGCAAGGGCCCAATTCAAAGCCAGCTTTTGTAGGCACAGAGCTGCTGACAGGTGAGCTCTAGATCAGCTCTGGGGCTTTCATTTCCTCTCCTCTCCTGGAGGCCAGTCTGGCTCTGTGGCCACACCTTCCAATTTTGGGTTGCAGTTCCCCCAAGCCATGGTATTTTTGTGATCCTGCAGAGATCCATGTGCCCATCAAGTCCTGAGGAGCCCTTGGTTCTCAGGATGGCACCTACACCTGTCTGTGTCCCCCAGTCTGTACCTTTGCTCCAGTGCTGGCTTGGTGGCAGGAGCTGAAATGGTGTTTGGGCATTTGTGTGACTTCCCTTATCCCCACACCTCATTCCTTCTTTCCTCCTGATATTTTACATTCTTATCACCACATTCAGGTGGTTAAATGATGTGACTGGCTCTGTGGCAGCACAAAAGGTGTCATTTCAGAACACGGCCTGATATTTGCATAAAACAAATGGGCACTTAAGTTATGGTGCTTGTTCAGGTGAGATAAAGGTGCTGTTTGTGGTGCATTTATGCAGTTGCTGTGACATTGGTGGCTGTTGTCGTTTGGAGAGGATAGGGGCACAGCACAGTACTCTGTTGTCAAAGGGAAGTCCTTATGTTAATTTTCAAGGTGAGCCCCTGCCACCGCAGCTGGGCTGTGAGTGCTGTGCTGATGGCAGAGGATGGATCGTGCCCTGCTCTTGATCCCTCTTTGCTGGGCTTTTGGACCAAATGGGATTTGAGCACTTACTGGTGTCTGGGGCTGCTCTCGTTTCTTTCTTGTTTCAGCAGTGGGGCTTGGGCCCTCCACATAACCACAATCCCTATTTCAGTCCTTTCCAGCCATCCTTCCCCTTATTCCTGGGCAAGTTGCAGAGAAATCCCTGTGTATTTTGGTGGAGCCAGCCTGAGTGTTGAAGCTCACCCAGTTTGCCAGGCTCTGGAGGGAAGATGAGGGGGTGCAGTCTGTGTGTGGTGTTATTGGCCATTTGAGGGCTCCTTGTTGGGAGCTTTTAAACATGCAGCTCAGAAGTTACCTGGACATGGCTCCAAGCTGCTGTTCTCCTTCCAGGCCCTCCTCAACAAGCTGCAGCTCTGGTCAGTGGCTGGTCCAGCTTGGGCACCAATGGGAAGGATCTATCCTGGACTTTACCCATATGGTGCAGCTGATCTGTCATGGGCAGGGTACCACCAGACAGGTCTCTGCTGAGTTCCCATCATCTCCTCCAGGAAGGTGTTCAAGTTAAAGCCTTGATGTTGGTGACAGGTCCCTTTCTCACGTCCTGTGGCAGGTCTGTCTCCCCCAGTGCTGAACTCTCTGCAGTTCCCTTTGCAGGTCCAGCTTTGGGAGCTCCCAGGACACCTTAGCAAATCACCTGCTTAAATTAACACCCACAAAGTCTGTCTTCAAACTGTGCCCCAAAACTTCTTTACAGAGTTTCCCTCCAGCTGAGCACACAAAGTCTCTTCTCTGTGGGAGTTTGTCTGCCCTGGGATGGTGGGAATGGATGTGTTTTCAGCAGGAATCACCTCCTTCCATTCCAGGGGGGAAGGATGACCTTGGAGGCACAAACAGCTGCAGAGTGCTTGGTCAAAACCTCTTCTGTGGTCGCCAGACCCTCCTGCTGAGATCTGGGCTTGTGCTTTGCTTTTGCAGGCTCACCACAGGGGATGCCACAGGATCACAGCCCCTTCCCAGCCCTGGCCAGGGTGCCCGTGTAGGGAGCCAGGAGGTGGCTGGAGCAGGAAGGAGCTGGTGATTTTAAGGTGTTTTTTGGTTGCCTGGCTGGGCACAGCAAGGCACAGCCACCCAGCATTAGCTCCTGCTCCTGCCTGTGTGTTTGGCTCCCTTGCCAAGAAGGCCCTTAGTTGTTTTTCAGGCTCAGAGCCATCTTTTGTGATGGAATCCAGCAGGGACAATGGCCAGTAGCATATCCTTAGGAAAGAGAATAAAAACAGGGCATGCTCCAGTGATTCTAACCCCGATTTAGCTTCTAGGCATCCAGCAATCTGCAGCTGGGGGATTTCCCAAGCCAAAGGTTTTACCTTTGGATTTAAGGAGCTGTGGAGTATCTGTCTGTTGTGAATATATCCAGTTTCTTGGGTTTCCATGGCAGCTCAGGGCTGTGACTTGTACAGTTTGATTATGTTGGGTGGAAAAAGAGAGCTTTTTGTTACCAATCTCTGAGTTAATGGCATCTGATGCTCCTGCATGCATGCATGCACTGGCACAGTGATGGGCCCTTTTATAGCCTCTCCTCCTTCACTAACAAATCCCAACATTCAGCCCTGCCTTTTCACTAAAACTCCGAGGATTCTTGAGCAAACACCTTCTGGTCCTGGCAACTTTACATTTATTTTTTTGTTCTGTTTTCTTTTCTCCAGTCATTCCATTATGAACCTGCCCTCTGTAAAATTATCCTTCAGGATGGGAGCCTCCCAAGGCTCTTTGCAGTGAATATGGACACAAAGAATTCACATAACTGCTCATCTGACCTCCTGTTCCTTTAGGTGTTAGCTTGGCTTTCCAATGAAATTGCCAGCGTTTAGGCCTTTGCTATTTTCCTTGTTTCCAAACAGGAAATGAAATGTGCTCACCCATGCGAGTGCACATGCACTTTTGACAGCAGTGTGGACCCGCAGGGAGAGCTTTTTTTCACCTTGTTTTGGACCTTTATCTTAAAGTTGTGTGGCAAGTTCCAAGGTGCCCACTTGGTGCCAAGGTTTAGGTGGTTAAAGCTTGGTTGGACTGCCCAAGTTCACTTGTAGCTGCAGTTTCACTATGTGGTAATTTAGTAAGGAAAGGGAGTATTGATGAGGGAGAGATTACTTTGCACAGGACTTGTTTCAGAGCAATTAAGAGGGTACATCCATCCATCCATCCATCCATCCATCCATCCATCCATCCATCCATCCATCCAGTCATGGCAGCTGAGGGCCTGAAAGATGGATTGCATTGGTAGCTTTAGGGGTGCTGTAGACAGTCAAGTGATCATTGGTTCTTCACTAAGCCTCTGGTCTGGTGATGAGCAGAGCAGGGCTGAGGTCAAAGACACTCTTGAAGGCAGGGAAGATTGCCCAGGCTGTCACGAGGCAATGACACACAGCAACCCTGCAGCACAGACAAGTCCTGTCTCTGGAGGACTCATCCTCTCTCTTTGCTTTGTCTTTCAGAGATGTAGATGGCAGCTGCTGCCTTTGAAGGACTCGTCTGACCCTGTGCAGCACCTCCAGTTGCTACCATGATCTTCTGCATGCTGCTGCTGGCCTCCCTGCCTGAGCCCTCTGGCACCGAAGTCAACCCTGGTAGGGAGCTGCCAGGCTGGGAGAGGACTCATCTCCCACCTTCTGTGTGCTCCTCCTCAGCCTTTCTTTGCCTCTCATGGCGGTTGAGTGTGAAGGTTGCATGTAGAGAGAATCACTGATGTTGCTCCTGAATGAGATATTCCTGCACAGCTGTGCTGGAGTGGGACACTGTCCTGCCAGTCCCAGGAAGGCCTGGGCACATGGACATGCTCCTTTTTCTGCCCACTCAGGCCTGTTTTGAGCTCTGAATATCCCTCCATGGCTTTGACTGCGTGGCCTGGAGGACAAACCCTGCTTCAGACTGGCTCAGAGGTTCTGTGCTCGCTGTGGAAAACAAATTACCAGTTAGCAAAGCCTCAGCCACTGCTCTCCAGCCAGCAAGGGGTGTTCTGGAGAGAGAAGTGTGGAAGGACAGATAGAAAACCTTACCTGGCACAAAGATAGGGAGGAGGCAGGGATGTGAGCCTGTGAGTCCCTGTGGAGGGCAGGACCTCTTATCCTACAGCATTTGGCAGGATGCAGTCCTGATGGAGGTGAATTAGATAATGGTCTGCAATGTGTTGCAAAAATTCCTGTAATGAGGTGTTTTGAGCTGGAGACAGTCTGTGAAATAAATGAGTTTAATCCTTTTCCAGCTTGGCTGAAGGTGTGGTGAGGCAGAAGTGCTTCCCTGAGGGCCTGTGCTGGCTCTGCTGGGGCTGGCTCTGTTTGTTTGCAGCCCTTTGTGGCTGGCTCTGACCCTGCTCCGGCCTGTGGATATTTGCAGAGGTTTGAGGTTGTGCTGCAACCAGCCAGAAGTGAAGTGAGGGTTGTGGGGGAGCTCAGCAGCATTCCTGTGCTCCCTGTTACACAGCATTCCCTGCACTGTGCACCCCACCACACACCAGTGTGGAGCTGGGGCTGCCATCTGCTCTGGTGGTCAAACCTCGCAGAGAGGAGGGATGGCAGCTGCAGGGTCAGTCCCAGGCAGATTCCTTTTGATGGTGGTTGGTGCAGGAACAGCTCTCCCACACCATCTCCAGGGAGGTGGGAGGGCTCTGAGCACAGGTCTGTGGTCCCATCTCCTGCAGGAGTCTCTTCCATCAAAAAGTGACCCCTCACACTTCTCAGCTCTGTGACATCCTCAGGCAGTTTTGCTTCCTCAGCTCTCCCAGCTGCTCTGGTGCCTCTGCCCAGGGCTTGCCCTGCTCTTCCCAGGCAGATTCCAGCCCAGTTCCCATCATGGCCCAGCTGGTGGTCTTGGCTGTGATGCCACAGGATTATCCTGACCTCCTGACCTGCTCCAGGAGCAGCCTGAAGCATGTCCTACATTGCCTTTTATCCCACAGGAGCTGCTTTGGGGGTGATTTCAGACCTGTGCAGCAGAGTCCTGCTGAGTCCTCTTGTCTTGCATCAGTTGTTTGACCTCACTGACAGATGGGTTGGGCCACCTCTCTGAGCCCCTGAGTGCACAGTAAAGGGTCAGCAGTCCTGGTGGCACCTAAACAGAACCCAAGGATGATTTTGCTCAAGATAGGTGCATTTGATGAGAGTCTCGTGCTGCTGGTTTTGGTGAGAGCTGTGGCCACCCACAGAGTACATCCCTCAATGCCAAGGACACTCTGGGTTCTGCTGCCAGCCCTGGGCTTGTGAACAAATGGGTTTTGTTCAGGTTTGCAGGAAGACTCAGTCCCCCAGAGTCCTTCCCAGCTAGCTCTCCATCTGGCATTGCTGGCCAGTGTGTCTGACCTTTAAATAAGGTGTGGGCACACAGGACTCACACTGCAGGAGCACAAAAAGCACTTTCTGCTTTCAGATGGTGACCCCACCCTTTTGGAAAACCTCCATGTTCATGGTTCATGTACCTCCATGTACCCATAGTTCAGCAACAGATGGGGTTGAGCTGGTCTGTGGGGGGACAGGTGGGAGTGCAGACAGTCAAGGCTGGTCTGGTTCCCCAATGACCTGAGTGTGCAGTGTAAGAGCAGTGGCTGGAACTCTTGGTTGGCTTTGAGCAGGCACAACTGTTCTTGATCCCAGTTTCCTCCCAGGGAATTCAGGCCTCTTGGCAAACCCCAGGCCTGGGAGTGCTGTGGGTGATACCAGGAGCCCACCCAGCTCTGTGACACTCCAGCAGGATCCCATCCCTTCCCTCTGATTCTGAAAGGGTGCAGGGATGGGCTGGCACAGCAGAGCTTTACCCCAGGGATGCCCTCAGATCACTGCAGCTTCCAGAGCCAGGGCTTGGCTATTTATTTGCTTGTGGTGGCTGTGAGTTTATTCAGCTGGTTTTTTTGAACCCATGGGAAACTGCAGCATTGGAGTGTTGAATAGGTTAAGGATTTATATTCTGTTTTTAAGCTCTCCTACCTGACCTTTTGCTGCCTCCTGCTTCTGGTGTTTTGAGAGACAGTGAGGATATCTATTGTTCAATATAAATTATCTTTGTCATACTTCAGTAATCCCTTTTATAAAGGTGAGGCTGCTGATCTTTTCTTCATCATCTGTGTTGCCTTCTCTGCCTTTTGATGAGGGAAGGAAGAAGCAAGAGCTCTATTTCTTACTTGCCTGGCATGTGGCCATGAATACAGGCAGTGCTGTAATGCTAATTCTAGTTTGTTTTATAGGTATTGCCACAACTTTAAAAAATATTAGATATTTTTGAATATTAAATAATCTGGTATCATTAGCAAATGTTGTCACCTCACCAGCCATCACCTTTACCTGATGATTTAGGAATACTGAGCACATCACACATTCACTGATACAGTGCCTAACAGCTGCAGGCAAACCCCACTGAAGCACCACCCTCTGTTTGCAAACATTTCTACATCAGATCTGTCAGGCAGTCATTCAGCCTGAGGTGCTTTATTCTGTGTAGTGATAACAGCAAGGTGGTTTTCATCCCTCTGTCTTGTCTTGTAGCTTCTGAACCTGCTGAATGGATTTCATGGAATCCCAGAATCTCCTGAGTTGGAAGGGACCCACGAGGATCCTTGAAGTGCAACTCCTGTTGAGCTGTATCCAGGTTTGGTACAAGGGTGGCAGGAAATCATCTCCAAGGTCCCTTCCAACCCAGCCCATTCTGGGATTTTGGGAAACCAGGAGGACACCCAGGGCAGCTCTGCCTGAGGGAGAGGCAGCCAGAACTGCTCCTGTGGCTGAGCAATGTGGCAGTGAATACATTCAGATTTAGAGTTTTCCCAAGTGTCTCTAATGTTCCAGGACATGTTTAAAAACTTGTGTCAGGAGAGAGGACCTCAAGGCCAGCTAGGATTTGTCAGCTGCATCTGCAGGGTACTGGTGTGGGGAGCTTTTGGAGAGCCATGGCTTGAGCCACTTGTGCTCCCTGCAGGCACCAAGTCTGAGAGAATTCCCATGCTGGGGAGAAATGCTGGCTCCAGCTGATGCTGGAGGCAGGAACAGACTGGGATGAGGCAGGATGGGTGGACAGGGGCTCAGATGTGAACTCCAGCCTGCAGTGACAGGACAAAGCAGATGTTTCCATGACTTGTGATCTGTAATACATGTTTAACTTCTCCCTTGTATCTGAACTGGTGAAGGTAACAATTCTTCCCATTTGAGCACAAGTCAAGCATCCAGTTTATTCCAGGGCAAGAAAAATCTTGAACAAAAGCTTCCTCTTTATGTCCCATCATTATTGATGAATAATTTGTCACTGTAAAATGAGTCCATGCAACCAGTAACAATAATATGGTTTGGGGATTTCATGCTCTTAAAAGTGCTTCTTTGTAAAATTTTTGCCTTGCCTGGGCTCTGCTGAATGATACTGTAATGCATTACTTATCATTATGATAGTTATAAAGTATTTAATCCTTTTTTATTATTATTCTTTATTTTAACATTACCGTGTTTATTCCCTGGGTGTGATAACCTTTTAATTAAAACTTACCTGGTGATTTTAAAAGAAATGAGTGCTGATCTTTGTTGTTTTCTTGCCCATGTTCCCATTTTTAGCAATCTGTCGTTACCCCCTGGGGATGCACGAGGGCACCATCCGGGATGAGGACATCACTGCTTCCAGCCAGTGGTACGACTCCACAGGGCCCCAGTATGCACGGTGGGTTCACCTCTGACAACAGATTGATCCTTTTTTTTCCCTAGATACCCAATATGTGGTTGAGGAAGAAGATTCCCCCCCTTTAAAACCTTGTTTGCTGTTTCCGTGTTAGGTCTGGGCAGTGCACAGTGAAAGGCCAAGAGGCAATGGCAATGGTCTCAGCTGTGATACAGGAAATTCTGGTTAAATATTAAGGAAAAAAAAATCCTTCTCCATGAGAATGAAGTGGTGGCATGGGGACCCAGAGAGGTGGTGATGTCTCAGTGTTTGGGGACTTGGAGCTGGTGCTGCTGTGAGCAGGGGGTAGGACTGGAGACTCAGAGGTTGCCTCTGAGCCCCATCTTTCAGTCACTCTGTGAATAAATATCCAAAGGATTTGTGATTTACAGATCAGCCAGGGACAGTGCCCCTGGGATTCTTGTGGAGTGCTTTAAATTAAATCATAGGAAATCCTTTACAAGGATGAACTTTTCAACAGCATCCTATTGAGGAAATGGGCTGTGCTCACTCTGCCTCAAAAACCTCAGAAATGCAGTTAAGGAATTGTTAAGCAAGCAGCTAAATTATTTTCTTCATTGTCAAGGAAGTCTAGAGTCTTTATCATAAGCTTTGCTTTTCGGTTTTTTTTATCATTTTATTTCTCCCAAAGCTCTTAACTGATGAGTCACAAAAGAGTTGCAAATGTGAGTTTCCTTAGAATTTTTTGTAGTGGTGATATCAACCATTCCTACAGCTTTGGTGCAACTCAGATAGGAATTTCAGGTTAACTGTGATACTTAAGTTTTTATGATGAATTCAGGCAGTCCAAAATAATAAAATTCTCCTAGTGCTCAAATATTATTTTTTCTTTGTCTTGGTAGAGCAGTGATGCTGTGTGCTGTATTTTAATAGTGTTTGTGGGTCTGTTTGTTTAATAGGCCTGTGGGTCTGAAAGCTGGGAGATTTTTCCTCTGAGTATGGCTTATGTCCAGTGCTGCAAACACTTTGGGCATCTCTTGCCATCTGTTACCATCCTCTCTTTGCTGGGGCAGCTGGATGTCCACAGGGTGAAGGAATGAAGCTGACCTCATTTGCTTAGAGGTCAGAGCTGTCCCATGCAGATGTCTGTCCCTGCCACTTCAGTCACCTTTCCTGCCTTTTTTAGAGCTTCTTTTACTTGTTATTCCAGTGTAAGGAAGTCTTGCACAAACAGCTGACCAGCCAGAGATGAAAATATTCTCTGGCCTGAGCCTTGACCTTCAGTGTCTCCTCCTGGGTACCACTATGCTCTCACTGATCCCATCAGTTGGAGGTAGGGTAGATGTTTGAAAGCCAAGGGCACTTCAAGGACTTGCTGTTGGTTAAGAAATCCCTGTTGCTAAAAAACCACACATTTTTGGTGTGCAGATAAATTTTTCACAACTACAACTCTCAAAATGTTCAGCTTAGGAGCAGAGACCTTCCCCATACTCTCCTAGCAGCAGCCTACACCAGCAGCTCTGCTGACTGCAGGAAATGTGAAATATGCATTGAAATGACCCAGAATAATTTCAAGCAGAGCTTTTCTCGCTGAAATGTATTTTTAAGGTGGTTCCTCTTTGAGCTTTTTAGAGCTGCAGGAGGTGGTCAAGCAGAAGTTCAGGCCTTACCATGTGGGATTTAGGAGCAGTGAGGATGCACTTTAGCAGCAAGGTGCTACAGAGCAGCAGAGTTTTTCTGATCAATGTGGAAATTCATGTCTTGGGAAGAAATTACTCCAAGTAGTTAATGAAAGATATCTGGAACTGAGGAGCTGTTCTGCATGGGTCAAAACTGCCTGTAGGATTTGAGTCTCAACTGGCCATCATCCCAAAGGGCAGAGGTATTTGGTAGCCATTGCTGGTTTTGTTTCTTCCTCCCGGTCCTCAGAGTTCTGGGTGCTTCCTCAATTAATCGTATTAAATCTGATTCTTTTTAATGCCTGTGATTTTCCCCTCAGGTTACAGAGGGAAGAGGGGGATGGAGCCTGGTGCCCAGCTGGTTTGCTGGAGCCTGAAGATGTGCAGTTCCTGCAGATTGACCTGCACAAGCTGTTCTTCATCACCCTGGTGGGCACCCAGGGCCGGCACGCCCGCGCCACGGGCAAGGAGTTTGCCCGCGCCTACCGCATCGACTACAGCCGGAACGGGGAGCGCTGGATCTCCTGGAGGGACCGCCAGGGCACCAGGGTGAGCCTGGGGAGCTGGGTCTGCTGGAACGCTGCACTGTGCCAGGCACATCCTCCCCATCCTCCTTAGTGCATTGTGCTCCATCCTGGCTCTGCTGGAGCAGTGTGTTCTGTGCTTGCTGTGCATCAGCTGGTCTGACTTGGTTTGAAAGCCAGGTGTGTGCCAAGGAAGGCAGGAGCCTCTCTTGAAATGAAAAATGTAAAGCATATCCCTCAAAGTTATCATAATTTTGAAATTAAGGGGCTCTCAGGCAAAGATACAGGAATAGGAATAACAGTTCTTTACTAGGAAAATTAAAACATAAATCCAGTATTACAGAGAACAAACCCAAAGCACGGCCAGAGTGAGAATCCAAGGTGCCCCTGTCAGTCAGTCAGGCTTGGTGCAGTCCCATTCCATGGTGGCTGCATCCTCCTGCAGTGACAGATGTGGTTCTGCTGGAGCAGGGCTCCTGCACAAGGTGCAGTTTCCCTCCAAAGCTCCAGGGATGATGTGCAAGGCTCTGGTTTTTCCTCTGGGATCCAGTGGGAAAAGGCTGCTCTGCTGTTCCAAATCTCCCCTTTGATATGGGTAGGAAATGCTTGGCTCCTCCCCTGGCTGGAGCATCTCCCCATGGGATGATGGAATTTGATCAGCCCTGCCCTGGGACTGCATGGCCATGAACAGGAGAGATCTCCTGGAGGGAGGATGGGCTGTGGGGAAGATAAAGAACACTGCAACAGCTGGGTGAACAGCTGGAACATGAACAGAGGAGATCTCCCCCAGAGATCAGGATCACTGCCATACCTGCTTTAACAGATAGAGATAAATCCAGACTTTGGGGCACATCCTGTACTGCAACCTAAGACATGGTCTCATCCAGCAGTGCTGCAGCACTCCTGGCATGGGGAGCACTGGGATCAGCAGTGACCAGGACTGGAAACTGCTGCTGGGTTTGTCTCTCGCACAACTGATTTGGGTTTTCTGGCCCTGCATGCTCAGGAGCAGCAGCTGCACTGTATGGAGATGCTACACAACTGGAACTCTGACACATCCACTCACACCTTCACCCCCACCTGCCTCTCTTCTCCCTCAGTGCTGCCTGGGGGGTCTGCAGTGGGCAGGAGGTGACATGGCAGCACCCTCACACCCAGCACCACGGGAGCAGCAGCAGCTCCTCAGTCTCAGACAGGGGGGTACAGGAGCATCACTCTGCAGCCCAAGAGCACAGCAGGGAGAATTTGCTGAGGCTGTTTCTCCTCCAGGTGATCGAAGGCAACACGGACACGTACGACGTGGTGCTGAGGGACCTGCGGCCGCCCATCATCGCGCGCTTCGTGCGGCTGATCCCGGTCACCAGGGCGGCCATGACCGTCTGCATGAGGGTGGAGCTCTACGGCTGCGTGTGGCACGGTGAGCGCCCTGCACGGCCCTAGGGGCTGCTCTGAAAGCTAAACCAGTGAGAGATGCCAAGTCAGAAATGCAATTGAATAGGAAAAAAAAAAATACATGCAATAGTAAAAAAGAAAAGCACTGCCAGAGTCAGAATACAACGTGACACCCTGCTAGTTAGGGTGGTGGGAGCAGTCCAGATGAAGTGTTCTTGTTGAAGCAGGGATCCTGTAGAAAAAGGTTTGGTAGCTCTTGTCCTCTGGAAACCAGTGGGTAAGGGCTATTTGTTCTGTCCCAAAGCCCAGATTGTATCCAGGTGGGGATGCTTGGCTCCTTCCCCTGGACAGAGCATCTCAAGATGGGCTGATGTCATTCTAGGAGTCTGGATGGGTCCTTGACTGCCCATGAAACAGAAATGACTCCTGGAAGGAGTTATCTATGAGTCATGATGGGCCCATTAACAGGAGATAGGCAAGGAAAACAGTGCCCCTCCTGGTTTCAACAGCTCATGAAGATGGTGATAGAATACAGACTTTTGGGCACATCTTTACACTGACACGTGGCTGGGGCTCCCCTCATCCCCACGTGTGCAGAGGGAGCCCCCAGCCCATGGAGCTGCTCCTGTTGGTCCATGTGATAAATAAAAAGGTACATGGACACAGGTGACAGGAGGCTGCTGCTGTATTTCTGAGGTGTGTGGCCTTCTTTTTTTAGATGGTTTGGCATCCTACAGCATCCCTGAAGGAGGGACAATAGCAGCTCCTGGCTTCCCCATTGTTTATCTGAATGACTCGACCTACGATGGCTACCATGAACGCAGGTGGGAGAAGTTGTCCTGTTCTCTGTCACTGTGCAAATTCTTTCCTACTCACCCTATCACTGGTATCTTGTATCTCAAACACTTCTTCGTGCTTGTAGAATGTTGGAAGAATGCTGGGTAACCATGTCTTTATATATTAATATCTGATGGTTTCAAGCTGGGCTGAGACCGTAGAGCTTGGATGTTTAAATAAAAAAAGGTTTTTATGTACAGAGTAGGTGTTACACATAGCTGTCCAGCTGTAACTTAGGAACCTGCTGGGGAGTGTCAGGGAGCTGCAGATGTGGGCACAAAACCTGCTTAGCCAGGACTCTTTGAAACTACTTAACCTCTGCTTCATGTGCCTGACTGGCCTGGAAGCAGGAGTCTGCTTTTCCAGCTGTTAACCCTGGCTTGCAGTTCAAAGGCACGTGTACCTGTGCTCTAGTGACAGGAGGGCTCAGCTGGGATGGACTTACAGAGGGGGTCAGAATTGTTCCACACTGGCAGCTTCTACTCTGGAACAGTGCTGGAAAACTGTGAGGGGCTCTGCACCCTCACATAGGAGTGGAATGAGACAGGGTCCTGACAAAGAGTCCAATGATCTTTGGAAAGAGCCAATAACACTCTTCTCTTAGGAGCAATGCCAGAAATGATCCTGGTTAAACCTGGCTGTGGCTCATCAGCTGCCCACGGTCTCACTTTGTGCTTTCCTGCCTTTCTGTGCCTGCCTGCAGGACTCTCCCCAGAGCTTCCCCCAGCACAGGATGGAGCAGTGCTCCTGCCATGCAGCTGCATGGTGAGATGCTGCAGTTCCAGCTGTTGGGAGAACACACAGTGTCATTTTCCAGAATGTCTGTTTTTGTTCTCCAGAGGCTCTGCCTGTAGCTCAGCTTTGCTGTTGCTTCTTGACACCAGTGCAAAAACTTCTGCCTTTTCCCAAGCTGGGAATGACAGTAAAATCCCAGCCCAAATAACATCAAGGTGGTGCTGCATAAGATCAGTGAACGAGTCCTTGTTGAGGGTGGGTCAAGAGTAGGAAAACTCATCTTTTTCTTGTACCAAGGGAGAGATGCACGTGGTTTCCCACTGGAACTCTGTACTGGTTTGAAAGCAAAACCACTGAGAGACTCCAACTCAGAAATACAATTTAATAGGAAAAAGGAGAAAAAAAAATATATGCAATAGTAGAAAAGAAAAGCACTGCCAGAGTCAGAATACAACCTGATACCCTGCTAGTTAGGGTGGTGGGAGCAGTCCCAGATGAAGTGTTCTTGTTGAAGTGGGGATCCTGTAGAAAGGTCTGGTAGCTCCTGTCCTCTGGAAACCAGTGGGTAAGGGCTGCCTTGGTGTTCCAAATCTCAGCTTTGATCTGGGTAGGAAATGCTTGGCTCCTGCCCCTGGCTGGAGCATCTCCCAGTGGGATGATGGAATTTGATCAGCCCTGCCCTGGGACTGCATGGCCATGGACAGGAGAGATCTCCTGGAGGGAGGATGGGCTGTGGGGAAGATAAAGAACACTGCAACAGCTGGGTGAACAGCTGGAACATGAACAGAGGAGATCTCCCCCAGAAATCAGGATCACTGCCATACCTGCTTTAACAGATGGGGACAGAACACAGACTTTTGGGCACATCTTTACAGTGTAACCTGGGACAAGCTCTGGCTGACTGTTGGTTCCCCATTGCCAGGCACCTGTATGGAGGGCTGGGCCAGCTCACAGATGGAGTGCTGGGGCTGGATGACTTCACCCAGAGCCACCAGTACCGTGTGTGGCCGGGCTATGACTACGTTGGCTGGAGGAACGAGAGCTTCAGCACGGGCGCTGTGGAAATGGAGTTCCAGTTTGACCGCCCACGGAACTTCACCTCCATGAAGGTAAATCAGCGTGGCCCCTCTCCAGGGGGACAGGCTTTGGCTCTGGGGGCTTCCAGGTTGCCCCTTTTGGGCATTGAATGGATTGGAAGGGACCTTAAAGCTCATCTCGTTGCACCCTTTTCCACAGGCAGGGACACCTTCCCTAGACCAGGTTGCTCCAAGCCCTGTCCAACCTGGCCTTGAATACTCCTCCCAAAACAAGAGCATTCAGGAAGTGCCTGACAGCAGAATTTGAGCAAGTTTTCCAGTGTAGAAAGATGAAGCAGGTGAGCACTTGCTTCTTCAGAGCTCAGACTCTCCTTCCAGTATTTGGCTTGAAGGAATAAAAAGCAGACACCTGAAGCAGTGTTTAGGCAGCTGAGATGGATTTAGGATGTAGAATTTACTGACCCCTGAGGTAAAGGAATGTGGCTGTGCTTCCATTTTGACCAAACATTTCTCTTGTGCTGTGGGAAATTATTTGAACACACAGGAAAAGCACGAGCTGAACTTTGAGTCTGTAGTAAACAGCAGGATCTTTTAAAAAGGATTGGTGGCTTTTATTGTAGAGATTTCAAATGAAGGAGAACCCACCACATCCTTAAGTAAATTGTTTTGGTGGTTACTTACTCTGGTTTTATTTTGTCTATTTTTAACTTGCAACTGTTGGCTCTTTGCCTGCTTTTGCTGGCAAAAATAAGAGTCCTGCCTTCTCAGAAATCTTCTCCTTCTAAACCATGATTAAAGCACTCTCTTAATCTTTGCTTCAGTAAACTAAGCTGGCAGGCTTCTCAATGCCTTCCCTGTGAGACCAAGGGTCATTTTTGGTGCTGTCACCCAATCCTTTCCTTCTTTGCTGATTACTCTTTTGGAGGCACAGAATCTGGATCTGCATGCAGGCTTTCCATCAAATTGCATAAAAGAATGGTACCAATTTCCTGCTTTTGGATGATTCCTCTTTGTTTGTGAATCTTGTGATGGTATTAATCCTCCAAGCCAAGAGGGAGGGAGCCAGTGGTCATTAAGGCTTTGGGATCATGCTAAAAATCAGTTCCAAGTTATTAGTGTCCAGGATAAAAGTCCAGTGTGGAAAGCATCACTTAGATTTTGTCCGAGTTCACTACCCTTACATGAGTCAGTCCTTGAGATTATTTTAGGAAACTCCCTCCCATTTAGTTTATTTTATTGCTAGTGATTCTGCTGTCTCCCTCAGGTCATTGAAAAAAGTAGCATATATTTTTGATTTAGGAATGCATTTTCCTCTTAGAAAAACAGAGAAGAATTTGTGCCTTTAAAATTTGTTAGACTGACTAGTTGATAATGTTTAATCAAATTAATATAATACACAAGCCCACACTATGCTAATTGGGAACAGATGCCTTCCAAAAAAACTGTCTTGTAAACACAACCATCCTGATAAACCAAACACATCAGATCATAAGAACAGCTACTTCATCTAGCATCTAATTAAAAAGCTGTTCTGATTAGCATAAATTAATCTGTTTGTTGAATGTTGCCTCCTTCAGCTTTGCATTTCTTTTGTACAGGCCAGGTGGTCTGTGAATAATTTTTGCTTCCTCTTAGCCATTAGCTTTGTCCCAGTCCTCTGAGCTTTCCCAGTATCCCCTGGACATGAAAGTATTAAAAACAACTGTTAGCAACATTGCAACTGCATTGCATAGGCTTGCATGCTGTAACATTGGACTCTAGTAGATGTTTGCAATAGAAAATGTCTGTGTCAGTCCAGGATGGAAACACATCCAACTCCTGTCCAAATACGGCACAAATTGTATATTCCAGGCATCAGGCTTTCCTGCCTGCTTATGAATGACTGTTTCTCCTTACTGAATAATGTTGTCTAAGCTTCATCTGCTCCTAATTATATGCAAATACCCTCCTTTTGTCTCTTTGTTGCTTGTCAGGCTGGTTGCCCTCATTAGTGCTTCACTGCTTTTCACTGCAGGACCTGGCAGAGACCAAGCAATTAAGAAGGTTCAAGGCTGTAGGTGGTTTGGAAACTGTTGCTGTCACAGTGGCAAATACTCCACAGTCATTAGGAAACGACTCCTGGGGTCTCTGGGGGGTTTGGACCATTGTGGCTGTGAGAGTGGGGCAGGCTGAGGGATACTGAAGACTTTGAGTCACCTTATTTCTTCTGGTTCCTGGTCAGTGGCCACAGTGCTGAGATATTGTGGTGCTGAGCTTCAGGTCTTTGTAACAGAACTCAGCCTGATGCTGAGCACCAGGAGAGGCTGATGGATGCAGGCTGAAGTGAGGGTTTTTCCTAAAACTCAGATCTTTCAAGGTACAATCAGAGCAGGTGTATGCCAGGGGAGTATCTGCTTGGGTTTGTCCTGGTTTCTGGTTTTTGGAAGGAATTAGCTTAGACTGCAGCTGCTAAGAGTTTCTAAATGCTAGGAATTTTGGGACACAGTTCTCATCTAATGGCAGAGGTCAATTGTGATATGTCATAACTCAGGCTGGTGCCTCAAAAGAGGGACCAAGGACCAAGAAATCCCTGGGATCCCTCATGCCAAGAGGGACAGAAGAAGAATCCAAGAGCAGTATTATTGTCTGGGTCCTCCATGCCCTTCATTGCTTCACTCTTTCATTTCCAAATGGCTCTTGTGTCATTGTTTCCACATTGGCCTGAGACTGGTTTCTGTGGGGGTTTTGGTGGGTTCAGTAGCTCATTTTTTAACATGGTTGTTACAGTTCACAGAGCACCATCTATGGGCTGTCCACTCCAGCTGTTGATCTTTGAGTAATATTTAAGCTGCAGCTTTGTCTACTCTAACTATAATTAATGATCAGATTGTTACATACAAGTTTCACTATAATCCATCTTTACTATTATTAATTATCAGATTATTAGCTCCAGGGTTCACTCTAATCCATCTTTGACTTGCAGAACAGAGCCACGTAGTTCAGATAAAGTTCAACTTGTGTCCTAACAATTCCAGCTACTTATGTCAAGCAATTCAAGGAATACCAAATTTTTAACACTAAGAGTTTAGGTGTGTTTTTTCTTTCCCTTCTTAGGTTAAATATTTAAACACAATAGGTCTGCAAGGCTTTAGATTAGTACAGGATTTGCTTGATTGGTTTTTACATGGGCCTTTGAAGCCTGCCAGAATCTGAACATTAATTTAGCTTTTGCAGGTAAAATTCAGAGCTGTTTCAGAATAGCTTTTTGCCCAGTGTTCTCATTGCACACTGGAAGAAGTCACTCATTGTGCATTCATACAGGGAGATACTGGGAATGGATTTAGGTAAATCTCTGATGGATCTGTTCTCCTCTCCCCAGGTGCACTGTAACAACATGTTTTCCAAGGGGGTGAAGATCTTCCAGAGGGTGGAGTGTCTGTTCAAACCCCGCCTGATTGCAGACTGGGAGTCCGAGCCCGTGGGGGTGGCCACGGTCCTGGATGACAAAAACCCCAGTGCCAGGTTTGTGACGGTGCCCCTGCAGCAGCGCGTGGGCAAGGCCATCCTGTGCCGCTTCTACTTTGCTGACACCTGGATGATGATGAGCGAGATTTCCTTCCAGTCAGGTGAGTGCTCCTGCAGTCAGGCAGGCCTGGGGAAGCACAGGGAGCAGAAGAGCTGGAGTGGGAGTGCAGGACATGTGGGGTGACACTGTGGCTGCACAGTGGGAGCGAGGAGGTTCTACAGGCACTGGGAGGGCAGTGAAGGTCCCGTGGGTGCTGTCCAGACTGGTACTGATGCACATGAGCAGAAGCACGACAAGGGCAACCAAGAATTGGACTATAGAGCAGTTTTGAAACAGATCACAGAATATCCTGAGCTGGAGGGACCCACAGGATCCCCCAGCCCAGCCCCTGTCCCTGCCCAGCCCCCCCAACAATCCCAGCCTGTCCATCCCTGGCAGCGCTGTCCAAACGCTCCTGGAGCTCTGGCAGCCTCGGGGCCGTGCCCATTCCCTGGGGAGCCTGGGCAGTGCCCAGCACCCTCTGGGGGAAGAACCTTGCCCTGAGCTCCAGCCTGAGCCTGACACAGCTCCAGCTGTTCCCTGGCTCCTGTCCCTGGTCACCAGAGTGAAGAGATCAGTACCTGCCTCCACTTCCCCAGCTTCCTGCTGACTATGACATTGATTTTTGCTTCTCTTTACCAAGTGTTTTGTTAGGAATAATACAAGTATATCTAGAGATTGAGATCAAATTTAGCAGATTTTTAAAAAATAGAGGCTGGCTTTTTTTTTCCTTAAGTCTTAACTATGATGCAGAAATCAATGCCATGAAGTGCTTTAAAAGGCTCTGGAGGGAAAAGGACGAAAGTCTTGGAGAAAACCACCAGGGCTGACAGGGAAAGGTGTGGCTGTAGCTTTCTACTCCAAAGTCTGTTCAGCTGTAGTGAGAGGACATTCCTGAGGGAGGAATTCCCTGGGTGTGTTGCTTACCTTGCAGACAGCAGCCCCTCCTGTTCCTGATCTGCTGCCTGAACCCCAGTCCCCTCCTGCTGGGGTTGGGATTGCAGGGATGGTGGCAGGAGCAGGGAGGTTTTCTTGGGTTGACACACTCCCTTTCCTTCCACAGACATGGAGAGTGTGAATCCCAGTTTTGTTACGGTAGCCACAAGCACCACGGATCTCCTGGAAACAGAGCACAACGTTACTGAGGGCACCTGGGGTAAGGACTCCTGCCCCTTGGCCATGCCAAGGACTCAAGTGTTGGGGAATTTCACAGGAGCAGCCCAGTTAACATTGTCTTTCCCTCCATTTCTGGAGATCTGGGGATAGGCTGATCAGTGCCTCTTGCACAGGGCAGCATGTGACTGTCCCCTGAGCCTCAGCTGGCCAGGACTGCCTCAGAACATGAACTGGAGACTTATGTGGAGCCAGTGAAACTCTGAGCACTGTCTGCTCTAGGATGGATCCACTGCAGGAATCTGTTCTGCTCACAGCAATCTTTGATTGCAGAAGTTCTCTGCACAGTTCTTAGCTCTTTGAGCCTCCAAAATGAGAATTTCTGGTAAGAGCAAAATGTGAATGCAGCTGGTGTTAATGTTCAGGGAGCTGCCCAAGATCTTTTCTCTACCAGACTGTAGGAAGTTGGCTGGCACAGAAAACATCTGGTGCTTTAACCCCAGATTCTCCTTCTCTGTGATTGCAGGAACCACATCTTCTGTAACCAGCACCTGGATAGGGGAGAAGGCAGATGACTCCAACACCTCCATCCTCGTGGGCTGCCTTGTGGCTATTATTCTGCTGCTCCTGATGATTATAATAATCATTCTTTGGAAGCAATATGTTCAGAAGAGGTTGGAAAAGGTAATACAATGGGGCTATTATGTAGACCCAAGTCCAGAACTCATCATTAACCCTAATGAGCTCAGAACTATGTGAAAAGCGCTGGGTTTCCCCAGCTCCACGGAGTGGCTAAAGCTGCTCTCACAGCAGGGGAGGATGCCAGCCCTGTCCAAGATATTACTGGAAGTTGCTGTGGTTGCAGCCAAGGCATTACTTAACAACTGAGCATTGCCTCAGTGTTTTGGGTTTTTTTTGCCCTCTCCTGTGCAGGCCCCACGTCGAATCCTGGAGGAGGATGCCACTGTTCGCCTCTCCTTCTACAGCTACACCATTGCCAACAACCAGACCCAGATCCACCAGTCAAATCCCACCTATGAACGTGCTTTCCCACTGGATTTGGAATATCACCAGCCAGCCACACTGCTCCAAAAGCTTCCAGAGCTCTCCCAAAGTGCAGAGGATTCAGGTAACATCAGCCTCCAGAAGCTGCATGTTTTTTTCTTTTATTATTTCTATCAGATTGTAAAATGTGCCACTTATCAGTAAGTTGCCATCTTTGACTCCTGTGCAATGCAATAACCAGGGAGCTCAGGCAGTATTGTGGAACACTGGCACTTCTTGGCATGGAACTGTGACAGCTGGAGCAGCAGTCCCACTAGAGGGTGGTGGCCTTTTATTGTTTTATTTGAAGACTGTTTATGTATTACCCAGGTCATCTTTTAGCAGCTGGTTTGGGCAGTCACAGTAATCATGTTATTTGTGGAGATGCTGCCTGCAGTACTCTTGGGAGAAGACCTTTGACACCTTTTTCTGCAGCCAGGGCTCTTTGAAATTCCTGTAGAAAAATCAGAAGGAAATAGAGCAGGGAATTGTCCGTGGTATCCTGGCTTCCAGCCCCCAGGGAGCTTTTGGACCCACACAGAAGGGAATGTTTCCAACAGTGTTTTGTACTCAGTGAAGGCAGTGCTGCATTCCTCACACTGACAAGTTGCTAAGATCCAGCGTTATTCTACACAGGGAGACTGATTGGATTGAGCCACGGTGTGAATTTGAAGCAGTACAAATGTTCTGTGTAATAGTGACCCTACAGGGAGTTAATTCTAAAGCATTACCCCATATTTATGTGAATAAGCTGTAAGAAGGAGAGGAGCCTTGCTACCACAGGACATGGGAAATGGAAACCTCGATGAGCTCTTGTTGCAGGAGGGAATTCAGAGCAAGTTTGGCGTTTCAAACAACGTCCCTGCGTCAGGTAATGGGAACTGAGCGTACTTAGGATGAATCAGAAACACAAAATCACTTCAGACTCACCTCCCTGTCTGGACAAGACCTGTAGCTCTCGTGGCTGGCTGGAACAGGCTGTGTTGAGCAGGAATTTGCTGGCAGCTCCCAGGTATTGTTCTGGTTAGAGCAGAGCAGTGTCTCCCGTGTAGGTGTCCCTCAGTACAAGGCAGCAGGTGGCCAAATTCCCAGAGCTGTGGGATTGGGAGGAGTGGAAACTGGGACATACTGGTTCTGAGGGAGGGAGTGTGTGACTCACCTGCCTTTGGCTCCTTGCAGTGTGCAGTGGGGACTATGCTGAGCCCGACCTGACCAAGTCCACCCCTCACCAAGGCTTCCAGAACAACGTCCCCCACTATGCAGAGACCGACATCGTGCACCTGCAGGGGGTGACTGGCAACAACATGTACGCGGTGCCAGCCCTGACCGTGGACTCCCTGACCAAGAAGGACATCTCCGTGGGGGAGTTCCCCCGGCAGCAGCTGCGCCTCAAGGAGAAGCTGGGGGAAGGACAGTTTGGAGAGGTACAGCCATTCTTGTCCTCCAGCAAAAAGGAGGTGCCTGTGTCCTGGTGTGAAAGACAGGTGTCTGCTAAGGAAGGCAGGAGCCTCTCTTGAAGTGAAAAATGTAAAGCATCTCTCTTGAAGTTATTATAATTTTGAAATTAAGAGGTTCTCAGGCAATAGGAATAACAGTTCTTTACTAGGAAAATTAAAACATAAATCCAGTATTACAGAGAACAAACCCAAAACATGGCCAGAGTGAGAATCCAACCTTACACCCCGTCAGTCAGTCAGGGTTGGTGCAGTCCCATTCCATGGTGGCTGCATCCTCCTGCAGTGACAGATGTGGTTCTGCTGGAGCAGGGCTCCTGCACAAGGTGCAGTTTTCCTCCAAAGCTCCAGGGATGATGTGCAAGGCTCTGGTTTTCCTCTGGGATCCAGTGGGAAAAGGCTGCTCTGCTGTTCCAAATCTCACCTTTGATCTGGGTAGGAAATGCTTGGCTCCTGCCCTGGCTGGAGCATCTCCCCATGGGATGATGGAATTTGATCAGCCCTGCCCTGGGACTGCATGGCCATGAACAGGAGAGATCTCCTGGAGGGAGGATGGGCTGTGGGGAAGATAAAGAACACTGCAACAGCTGGGTGAACAGCTGGAACATGAACAGAGGAGATCTCCCCCAGAGATCAGGATCACTGCCAGACCTGCTTTAACAGATGGGGACAGAATCCAGACTTTTGGTCACATCCTGTATTGCAACCTAAGACACTCTGGCAGAGACAAATCTTCTACTCCCTTCAACAAACAATTTGAAATAATGTCACAAATTAAAAAAAAAAGTCTAAATTAACGAAACTTTTAAAATATTAATTTGCATTAACAATTTAATACATTTAAAAAACCACTTCAAATTAAACAATAATTATTATTAATTCATATTTTTAATTACATATAAATTAACTCTATATATTTTAAGTGATATAATTTAAGTTTAAAAACCTACAATCAATTTAGTTATTGTAATATACTTAGTTATTATAAAAACAACATTTATTTTAAAGTCCCATAGTATTTCAGCCCTGAAAACACATTATTGTAACAATTTGTATTAAAATAAAATTATGCCAATAGTCTAATTTATTTAAACAACTATGTATTTCCTCTAACATAACAGTTAAAACACAAATTTTACATACTTCTTTATAAGTAATCTCATTAATTATTCGGCACCTTACTTTAATAACTTCTTTTGTAATTTCTAAAAGTATCCATCCTTCTCACAGTCCCAACTCTATATATTGCCAAGCCTACTATTTATATATTTAGTCCTCATATATGACCACAATAAGTTTAAATCTTTAACTACTTACTAATCTCCTATGTAACTAATAACTTAGTTAAAAACTTTATACCAAAACCATCCAATATCATTCTAACAAAATGTACTTTCTAATTTTTAAACTATAATTACAAACAAACCAGTTTTCTTCATTAAATTTTTTCAAGTTTCTAATTCCTCAGTGGGACTGAGGGGTCTGCATTCCAGTGTTTTAGTCAAAATGTGTGTTTGCCCTTGTGGAAAGCTGCTATTCCCAGGCTGAGCCTGAGCCTTGTGCAGCTGTGAGGATTTGGTTGGTACCCCTGGGGTCTTTAGCAACAGATGAATTTGCAAACTTCTGTTTGCTGTCTGTATCTCTGGTAATTCCCACCTGGGGTTGGGAATTCAGACTTTGACATCTTCCATGGACACCTCAAACGTGATGGCTGCCACCCACCTTTAGATCCGTGTGTTTGGAAACTCTTCCCAGTCCAGGTGGAGGTTCTGGGGGTGCTCTGCACACTGACCCAAGCAAGGACAGACGTTTCCCAAGCACTGTGGCACCCTCGTGTTTTCTGGCATTGCTGCTTGCTCAAGCCCCACTTCGTCAGCAGCCTCAGGCAGAATGATGCACACACACCTCTGTCATCTGCCAGGCTTTCCCTTTGCTCCTTGAGCTCCTTTCAAGCTGTCAACATTTTCACCTTGCCTTTTCTTCTCTCCCTGCTTCATTTTCACACCATCTGTAGCTCCATCCTGAGCAGGTCTTTCCCTCTCCTGCTCTCACTTTTTCACTGTCTTTTTTCTTCTCAGGTTTTGTTCACTCAGAGTCTTAAACGGTTTCTCTATTACATTTTGGCAACCACAGTCCTTCACTGACTGCTTTCTGCTCTGTGATGTGATCTTCTTTGTGGTTCCTCCATTCTGACACCTCACCTTCCCTATCCCAGCCCCTTTCCTGTCTCCTCACTTCTTTCTGGCTCACTGTTTTCTGGGGAGATGCTGACACCTTCAGCCTCCTCACCTGGCTGTCAGTGCAGCCCTTTCTGCTGTTGTCTGCATCCTGCTCTGTGCTCCAAAAGTGGGACAGAGAGGGTTTTCTCACTGGTTTGCTTCTGGTTTCTCCTTTCCTCTCATACTGTCCTAATAACTATAATAACTCCTCCTCTGTATTGGCTGGAGATGGTTCTCCCATCTCCATTTTCCTTGAGGATGGATTTCCATTTGCTCTTCTGCAAATATACTGCACTACATTTTCCTGTCTCTCCTTCTCACCTCCTTAGTCTTTCCCAAACTGGCCATGACATGCTCTGTGCTCTGGCTCTGTGTTCCTAGAAACAGGGCTCACTGCTTCTTCAAGTCTCCACTTTTCCTTCCTTTCAGTCTTGTCTTCCTTTCTCCCAAGGCAGCACCACCACCCTTCCCTGGTGACACATCACCTCAGAATTGTCTGTGCTCAGTCCTGTGGCTCTTCCCTGTCCCAGGTCTCATGACTGTCCTTTCCCCACAGCAGATCCATTCTCTGTGGGACTGCAGCAGCATCTTTGTACCTTCACTCCCGTTCTGCAGGTTTGTCCCATTTTCTCTGCTGTCTCATTTTCCCCTCACCATGCTTGTGACATAAGTTCTTGCTGCTTTCTTCATGCAAAATTCATTATGTTCCTATTACATTCCCCTCACTGCTGCAAGTCTTTGACACATCCAGTCCTCTCTTCTTTTCCAGTCCTTTTCCCTATCCACACCCTCAGGTCTGTTTGCTTTCCCCACCCAGTTCTCCATTTGGATGCACATTCTGGTAACTTCTTAAGCAAGTGTCTTGTCACCCCTTCTTGTACAGCCCTGGCAGTAATTTTAGATCATTAATCATTCATTTATTGGAAGAAATTTGGAATTGTGTATAGTCATTAGAGTATTTATCTATTTATCTCTGAGTGTACTTACAGGTGAGGTGTTCATATCAGGGACACATGTGCATACACTTTTTTTTTTTTTTCTTTTTTCCCCTGGAATTTGAGGATTTTGGATAACTGGCTGTTGTTCTGGGGTACTTCTCAGTGAAGTCTGAGCAATGCCTCAAGCCAGGCCATGGTTTGATGGGGGTTGTGAGAGGTGCTTTAGTGCAGATCAGACACATCCAGGCTCAGGGGCCTTCCTGAACATCCCCAGTGGGTGCTGGGGGAACTGGGCTGCCCCAGGCTGCTGCAGTAAACCCAGTGTGTTGGGGACTCACCTGGCTTTGATCTCTGTGTGCTCCTGTGTCTTGGGCTATGTCCTGGGCATGTTGTGTCAGGATCTAGGGCCAACCCTTGGGCCATTTCTGATCACAGCTGTGTCACCTTTGCCTTGTTCGTTCAGCAGTGACCGACCAGTGACCTGGCTGTGATGTTTTCCTCTGGTTTTCTGCCTGTGTGCTCTGACAGCTGCCTCTGCCTTCTGCCCTGCAGGTGCATCTCTGTGAAGCTGATGGCCTGCTGGAATTCCTGGGAGTCTCATCCTCAGAATTCACTCACCAGCCAGTTCTTGTGGCAGTGAAAATGCTGAGATCAGATGTCAACAAAACAGCCAGGTAAGTGCACCTGGGGAGGAAAGCAGATACTCCCCAAGCACAGGTTAACCCTGGGGACTGCTGTGGGAGTGTTGTGTGTATTCCATGTGTTGATGGAAGGAGCAGGACACAGCAGGGAGTGGGGGTTAGGGGAAGCTGGAATATCAGCCTGAAATGCTGCATTAATCCTGCTGCTGGGAGAGGTCAGCCTTGAGCATGAGCTCACACTTGTGTGTGCAAAGTGTAAATTAATCTGAACTGAGAACACACCACTTGTGCTGTCCTCAGACAAAGGAACAGTTTATGATTCAAAGGTGTTTTCTGTCTTACAAGGAATGATTTCCTGAAGGAGATCAAGATCATGTCCCGGCTGAAGAACCCCAACATCATCCGGCTGCTGGGTGTGTGTGTGAGGGACGACCCCCTGTGCATGATAACAGAGTACATGGAGAATGGAGACCTCAACCAGTTCCTGTCCCACAGGGAGATCTACAGCAAATTTGCCATTTCAAACAACATCCCCTGTGTCACGTAAGAGAAGCTGCCTCTCTTGTTGGGATAAATCAGAATACAGAGCTGCCAGTTTTGTCTGCTGTGCCATTGCCATGGCACATGGATGCCAGTCCTGCTTGGTGTGGGGTTGTTCCTGAGGCCTCTGGAGCTCTGTGTAGCCCTGAAGTGTCCCTGGCAGAGCTGTTCTGGTCACAAGGACCATCTTTGATGTATTTGTTGAAGTGGCCATCTCTTTATGTTAGTGGGCTTGCATCAAATATTTCATTGATGTGAAAATCGGTTGCATTCCAGCAAGAATTTTGGGATGATCATCAAGAATGTCTCTTAGGCTTTTAAGAAGGTTCATGTGTTCTCTGGTGCCCAAAAAATATGCATGAGAGGAACTGAGTGTGGAGCTTCAGTAAGGAGAAGATTTCATCAGCCAGCAGAAGGAAAATGTTTGGCAAAGAAAAGCACTTTTTGTCAGCAGTGGCACTTGTCTCCCTCCTCAATGGAACCATTAAATCTGCCATAAAAGCATCTCTGCTATTGCAGAAATGCTTTCCTCAGAGGAAAGCTTGATAAGGAGCCTTGCACTGACCAGGAGCTGCAGCATTGCTGAGCCTTTGGAGTGTTCCTGCCCAAAGGATTACTTGGATTTGTGGTGCAGGCAGAGCAAGCTCTGATGGGCAGGACAGGAGGTGGCTGGGTCTCACTGTGGCCAGACAACACCAGCCTTGCTGCCAGGACCTGTCAGTGGTCCTGTCAGGAGTGTTAACCTGGTGTCCTGCACTCAGGACATGCCAGGAGCTTTACTGACCTCTACAAAAAAATAGAAACTGTGAGCAGTTGATCAGATGTGTTCTGAGGAGCACTTGGTCGTGTGAAGCATTTGAGCATCAGCAGTGGGAAACAAGCTGAGCAGCACAGAGCAATAGTGTGGGAAGAATGCTGAGAGTCTGATGGTCCAAACTCTGTCTGTATATTAGCTTTATTTATCCTTTATTAGCTTTATTAATCCTATCTTCATTCAGCTAATGGAGGAATTAAAATTAGATGGAAAATGCATGTTTCTATTTTCAATAATGTTTAGCATATTTAAAACCAAGTCAACTCTCTTTAATGTGAAGTGGCACACTTATGTTAATATAAGCATATTTATTTATTTATATCGAATAGTGGTGTTGTTTGAAATATCAGGCTAAGTGGTTTTTAAGATATGAGATTCTGAGCTTAATTTTTCATGTCTCTCTGCAAAAAGTTGGTGCTTTGATGCATGAACTCTTTGAAAATATCAAGATTAATGTTTGATATTGAAAAAAACATAAATCTCAAGGATGTCAGGTTGTGAAGGCCTGAATTTCAGGGACAGCCTGTCTGCTCCTGCTTAGTCAGCCCAGGATCTTTTCTGTTCATGCCCTGGAATGAGACAGGTTAGTTCCACTGTTATGGCAGAAAATAAAACAACAGGTCACTAACACATCAAATACAATAAAGCCTTGAGTGTGGGGAAAGTCCACTGATTTTTTTCTTGTTCTGTTTTCCTTCACTGCAGCCACTCCAACCTGCTGTACATGGCCACCCAGATCGCCTCAGGGATGAAGTACTTGGCATCTCTGAACTTTGTGCACAGGGATCTGGCAACTCGTAACTGCCTGGTGGGGAACAACTACACCATCAAGATTGCAGATTTTGGCATGAGCAGGAACCTTTACAGTGGGGATTACTACAGGATCCAGGGCAGGGCTGTGCTGCCCATCCGTTGGATGGCCTGGGAAAGCATCCTGCTGGTAGGCACTGCACAAAGCCTTTCTTTCTTTCTTTCTTTCTTCCTGTGATCTTCACTGTGCCCCTGCAGCAGTGGCACAGCTCTGTGCCAGCCAATCTCCACCAATATCTGTGCTGCACATGGCCCCTGGTGAGAAATCCATGGGGCTGTGCTGGGCATAACTCATATCCTGGGAAAGGAGAATGCCCTTTAATACAGAATGTGATGGAATGGTTTGGGTTGGAAGGACCTTGAAGCTCATCCCATTCCACCCCCTGCCATGGCAGGGACACCTCCCACTGTCCCAGGCTGCTCCAAGCCCCAATGTCCAACCTGGCCTCGGGCACTGCCAGGGATCCAGGGGCAGCCACAGCTGCTCTGAGCACCCTGTGCCAGGGCCTGCCCACCCTGCCAGGGAACAATTCCTGCCCAATATCCCATCCAGCCCTGCCCTCTGGCAGTGGGAAGCCATTCCCTGTGTCCTGGCACTCCAGACCCCTGTAAATTTTCTCTCTCCATGTTTGTTGTCAGCCCCTCAGGCTCTGCAAGGCCACACTGAGGTCACCCCAAAGCTTCTCCTCTCCAGGTGAACAATTTCAGCTGTCTCAGCCTTTTCTCCCAGCAGAGCTGCTCCATCCTCTGATCCCCCTGGTGCCTCCTCTGGATCTCTCCAGCAGCTCCAGCTCCTTCCTGTGCTGGTTCCAGGGCTGGGGCAGCTCTGCAGGTGGGGTCTCACCTGAGCCCAGGGGCAGAGGGGCAGAATCCCCCCTCCCCTGCTGCCCACGCTGGGCTCAGCCCAGGGCAGGGGGCTCAGGGCTGGGGCAGGTCCAGCTCTCCCCCACAGCACCCCCAGGTCCCTCTCCCAGGGCTGCTCCATCTGCTCATCCCAGCCTGGGCTGATCCCAGGGCTTGTCCTGACCCAGGGGCAGCTCCAGCACTGGTGACACCTCCTGAGGTTCCTGTGGCCACTGCTCGAGCTTGTCCAGGTCTCTCTGGATGGCATCACATCCCTCAGGCCCCATCTGAATGCCTGGCATTCCTGCTGGAATTTTAAGGAAGTTCCTTTCTCTGCTTATTCCCCCAGCTGAGAGGGGCAGGGACTGAGCCACAAGAGTTTCAAGTGCCAGGTCTGGTTTGAGTCTATGGGGTTTTCTTCACATTTAAGGGTCTTGCTGTCTTCCCTCAGGATGTTGTTCCACAGCCCAAATACATCCAGTCTGGAGGACATTTAACCAAATATTTTTTCTTGTAGTAGTTGGTGAATTGCTTTCTTACAACATGCTCTTCAAGTGCACAGAAAAATTGTAGTTACCTCTGCTATAGGGGCTGCCTGGCCCAAGCTCTCTGAAATCCACCCTCTCTTCCTGGTTATGGCTGCATCTAAACCATAAATCATCTAAACACAAATCACCATCTTCCCCATGTGAACATCTTCCAAACCCTGACAGACTGCAAGGGTTGCCAGATAAGCCTGGGTGAAATGGGGCTGGGAGGTTTTCTGCCCAAACAGGCCCTCCAGCTCCTCAAGTGTTTTGTGTTATTTTCTGAGCAACCTTATTTTTACTTCTCCAGAAACACATTGTTCCAAACACAGCCAGTCTGGGCACATTTTTTGAAGACGGAAAACGGGGACAACAAGAACATTGTCACTGGCTTCTTACATGTGCAAAAATCAAAATAATCTTGGGCCTTTCTCTAAGAGTCTGGAGTCTACTCTGGCTCTGCTTTCACCCTGAGGGCTTTGCTTCCCTTTCAAAGGCTTTTCTGTGAGCTCTGCTGTTTTGGGTGGAGGTAGCCAATGACTATCCCCCCTCCATCAGTTTATTTTATTCTGTTCAAACAGGCTGTCTCAGGAGGGACAGAAGTCTCTGGCCTTCTCTGGGACCTGCTCCCTGTTACAAAGCTTTACCCCTGTGAAAACTGCACCTTCTTAGGGCTTGTGAGACCCCCAGGTGCTGCTGCTGCCCTACAAACAGCCCTGTGTGTGTGCAGCTCACCTCTGGCTCCTTTTGGAGCATTTCCCCAGGTGCATCCTTGTGCTGAGCTACAGAGGGTGCAGACTGAAAGAATTTTACTGAACGGGCACCTGAACTGATCCTCTCTGTCCACAGGGCAAGTTCACCACAGCCAGTGACGTGTGGGCATTTGGGGTGACCCTGTGGGAGATGTTTGTGCTGTGCAAGGAGCAGCCCTACAGCCTCCTGACGGACGAGCAGGTCATCGAGAACACGGGGGAGTTCTTCAGGAGCCAGGGCAGGCAGGTGAGCAACCCAAAGGCTCTGCCTTCACTCAGCCTCTCCCATCCTGGGGCCTGTGCCCAGGCTCTCCCTGCTGCCCTCACCTCCTCTGCAGCAGCCTCTGCTTCCACTCACCCGTGTCCTGCCTCTCCTCCCCCTTTTCTGGGCTCACTGCACCAGTTTTCCTCTCCTGGAGTCCCACTGGAAGAATCCCTCAGCCCTGTCCTGCTTATTTCCTGTTCTAAACCACTTCACTCTGTCCTGCCTTCAGCTTTTCCAGGCTGTCCCACACAATCCTCTCTCTCCTTCCCTCCAACATTGCCTCTGGAAGATGAGGAAGCAGGAGGGACTTGTGGTAGGAAGGAGCAGTTGTTAGTTCCCAGATTAGATTCTCCCTGTAGTATCTCCACATGTGCCAAGAAGCCTTTGGCCCTCTCCAGCTGCTGAAGGGCTTTTGTGCTCTTTTGTCCCCACTGCTGCTGCCCTCAATAGATCCCAGTGATGGTGCAGAACACTCCAGCTCCTCAGTATCCAAAGCTGTGGAGTGTGTTCAGAACAGTTCCCCCAAAACTCACCTTTACCACCAGAGAATTAAGGGAAATAAAATGACGAAGGGTTTACTCACCATCTCCCAAATACCTGTGATTAGCCAGGAGCCTAAAATAAGTGAGCCTAAAAAATGAGAGGGAGAATGAAATCATTCTGCCAAGCTGTGCTGTAGATAAGCTCTAAAAGGTGTTTTTTCTGTCTCTGCTAACAAGCTGTCACGATGCTTAGAAACCTTCATGGGTTATCTACGGTGAGTTTAAAGTACTTGGATTTTATTGTGGTAAATTTGGTTTTGGTTTGTGTTTTGCTGTCTCTTGGAAGACAAATCAGAAGCATTCGTGTTTTCTGGGGGACAAAGGCCTGTTTTGTGACCAGCTCATCAGACAAGTTGGCAAAGTGTCCGTGGTGCTGTTTGAGAGGCTCTGTCCAGACTCCAGTGCCAGACTGGGCCTGGAAGGATTCCAAACACTGCATGGTGGCTGTGTCTTGTAAACCTGGAATGAAACTGTCTTTTGGTGTTGCTTTAGTAAAGGCTCAGTTCCTTTGTGAGAGCCCCACTGAAGTACTGTGCCTCTCTTCCTTTCAGATCTATCTCTCCCAAACTCCTCTGTGTCCTAACCCTGTGTTCGACCTGATGCTGAAATGCTGGAGCAGGGATATCAAAGATCGTCCCACTTTTGACATGATCCACCAGTTCCTGCTAGAACAAATGGAATCCAACATTTGAGTCCAGGAAAGAGGCAAACCGTTGAGAACAGAGTGACTTTGGGGTCTCTTTGCCTGTCCCTCACAGTCAGGCCACCTTGTCCCCCTCCCTGACTGGGCCCTATTGCAGTTGGGACGTCTATGGCAGCTGCTCATTCTCTTGGCCATGGTCTGACACACAGGACCAGAGGATCTCATTTGGTTGGAAAATCATCTCCTCTTCTGAATCATTTCCTGGGAATACTGTGAGAGGGGTTTTATTGGATACCCATACACCTTTGGGCAAAAGGAATGAGTAAAACTTGGAGGGACTTGGAGCTCTCTCCTGGCTGGAAGAGAAGGCTCGGGTTGGTGAGAGTGCTGCCACTCGAGAGCAGTGTCTGGAAGGAAAGCCTGCAGCCTCCCAGAGCTATTCCATGGAATCTGATGGAAGTCTTGTGCACATGAGCAAGTGTTTCTGTGTGCTCTTGCTACAGACAATGGTGAGAGGCCAGAAACATCTGGAGCTGGGAAATGGTTTAATGGACTTGGGAACTGACGGAGCATTTAGGAACCCTTTGGGAGTGGCACTGCCAGGGTCCACAGAAGATGCTGAAACAAGAGTCCAAGATGATGTTCTGTTTTCCTGTGGTTGTTAAGCACTGCTTTGGTTATATATGTGCGTTTTCCCCACACTGGATTTTTTTGTTGTTGTTGTTTTCTAGGAAAAAAATGGTTTTAAAATGAATGTTAAAGGTCATTGGGAGGTCACTGTGTTAGAAGATCTTCCTCTGACCTACAAATTAAGGTTAGGGTAGGGAGTTTGTATTGAGAAGTAGCTGATACTGTACTACTGTCACTATGTAGATTTATTAACCTAATGAACTTGTAGCCACAATGGACTGATGTGCAATTAATCCTGTATAATTACCCATCAATATGAGATCTCTAAATCAATGCTGTTATGTGTGAGAGGGAACTTAGATTTGGTAGAAGTGGATGGCTGAGAGAAGAGCCCTCTTTGTCACTTGTCACAGCTCCCAGAGAGGGACAGGAGGAGCACACAGGCCACATGGTGTGTCAGGAGCCAAAGGTTCCTGTCCAGGTGTGCAGCAGGTTGGTGCCATGGCCAGGCAGGGGCAGCTCAGGCTCTGTCACTGTCACAGAGGCCCCAGGGCTGGGCTGGCACATCCCCTGTCCTTTATCTCAGTGCAGGCTGGTTACTCATTGAATTTGGGGTTGCTTTTTGTGTGTCCTGTCACAAACAGCTCATTCTCTGAAGGGTTTTAGAGGGCTCTGAAATCCATTTGGAATGAGTTAGAGAATTCAGTGTGTTTCTACAATAAATCCATTGTGGATTTACCAGGTGCCTGGGGAATACTCTGCTATTCCCTCTCTAATCATTTAGCAAGATACTTATAGGACCAAACCAAATATTTCATAAACTGGGAGAAGATGAAAGCTCAGCATTTGGCTTTTTTAAAAAAAGTAGAATCCAGTATAAAATGTATTTCCAGTAAAGATTATAAAGATAATTTTCATCTTAGCCACAAGCATAGATGACTGACTGGCTGTGCTGTGAGGGCACTGCTGAGAGGGGAATGTCTGAGTGGTTACAACACAGGGATAATTGTGCTAAAAGAAGAACTCTGCTTCTGAATGGGCAGATGCCAGGCTGGAGCATGGCATGGCTGTGTTTGCTCCTTGGGAAGGCTCCAGCTGTGCCTGGGCTGTCCTGCTGGGGCTGTGTCCCCACCACAGCTGCTCCTCTGAGCCCCTTTAGGGTTGAGGAGCCAGAGGGGCCAAGTGCTCTCATCTCCCTGCAGGGGCTCCTGCAATCTCACCCCAAACAGGTTTTCTTTTTGCCCCCTGTGACTGGAGGGGCTTGGGGTGAGCTGTCCTTCCCTGCTGGGTGCTGCTGTCTGGCAAACCACTCAGCCAAGGTATTTCTGGAGCACTCCTGCCCCAGGAAATGTCCCCAGTGCCACCCAGCCGTGTGTGTGGTCTCCTGTGCTCTGGAGCTGGGAGCTCCCAGGGGGTGGAGTGTCCCTGGATGGGCTCTGTGCTTCTGTGACATCTGGACATGCTGTTCCTCCATTGACATGGTGACATACAAAGTTTGTCTCATATCAATAAATTCTAATGATAACCTTGACAAAAGTGAATTTCCACTTCTTTTTATGTACCCAGCTGTCTGCCCTGAGAGCTGATATTTTGGTGTGGTTGTTCAGTAGCTCTTCAGGGGCCGTGTGACCCCTGCCTTTGGAGGGAGCAGCCACTCACCATTAAGAGAGTTTTGAAGGGAGTTTCTGGAAATGCTGGAAAGGTGCCAGCCCAAATCCCCTTGTGCTGGTGGGACCTGGATGGGCCTGGGGTTGTTGGTTGGTGCTGCATTTCAATAAGCAAGTTTTTTATCTCAGTGTTAAAATCAGGTGCTTTAGGCTGGGAGGAGCCTTTGTGGGTCCTTTATCAACCTGTCCACTTAAAACTGAGCTAATTTCAAAGTTCCCTTGGGCTGCTCTGGGCTTTGAACATTTCTAAGGTTGGAGATGCCATCCCTGACCCTGTCTCAGGGCTGTTCTGTGCCCATGAAGAATTTTTTCCTGGTGCCTGGTGGGCCTTTCCCTTGCACCCTGTGCTTGTGTTGCCTCTTGGTCTTTGACTGTGCCCCCCTGAGCTGAGCCATCATTCCCTTCAGAGCCACCCTGCAGGCCTGGGCTTGCTGGGCAGGGCTGCCCCTGATCAGAGCTTGGGTATTTGGGCAAACTCAAATGTATTTTATAAAGGCTGAAAATACCAAATCTCTCAGTTTAGGCACCAAGGGAAAAGCAGCATTTTTATCTTCTCAGATATAAGTTCGAGGGAATTAAGCACCTTAACAGGTAAGAACAACCCTCAAATATTCAACAGGTGGCCCAGATAATCTGTGGGTGCCCCATCCCTGGAAGTGTCCCCAAGGCCAGGCTGGATGGGGCTTGGAGCAACCTGGGAAAGTGGGACAAGATCATCCTTAAGGTCCCTTCAACCCAAACCAGTCTGGGATTCTGGGATATTTAAACAATCATTAACTCCCTACAGGAGTTAAATACTCATTGATTCATTTCTACCCTCATTGACTGCAAATATTGTTCAATATTTGAAAGGTTTAGCCAGAAAGAGAAGCTCCTGCTGCTCCATCAGCAATCCAGTCAGTATTGCAGGAGTTCTGAAACATCCACACAATCCCACTGAGATTTCAGAGGTTGAAGGACCCGGGCCAGGCTCAACAAGTGAAGTATTGCAAACTTTCCACCTCCCAAACTGGATTTTACCAGGTGCCCTCACCTTCCTCATGATCTTCCTCCCGTAGAACATCACTTTGTCCCTCTTGCGAAACCTGTACTGAGGCACGTGTGGCTGAAGTTGTTCTGAAACAGAAGCATCACATCAGAAACCACCTTCAGCAGCTGGGAGAGCACCTGAGCCCAGCTTGGGGACTTTGCTGCCTCCACACCAGCTCCTGTGGGCAGAGTTTGGAATTGAAACCACCCTGGGATCCCTCATTCCCCAGCTCTGGCCAAGGCACACCAAGGCAGGGCTGCCCTGAGGCTCTGCCTCAGCCCCACAGGAGACAGAGGGCTCTCTAAACACACACAAGGATTGGGGAGCTTTCATCTCCTGCAGGAAACCTCTCATTCAATCGTTTCTCCTTCCTGTGACAGTGAAATCACAGTAGGGTTGAAATCATCTGCAGCATTCACAACTGGTCCTGAGGCTGACACTGCTCATACACCAAGGAAATAAAACCTCCAGGTCCTGCATGTGACAGTTCTGGGTTCACACCTGGGGAAGTTCTCCATCCTTTAAAGCTGTTGTCCTGCAAGAACCACACCTCTACAGCAAACAACTGCTACAGAAAATGACAAAAATACTCAAGATTGATGGAAAAACTGGTTTTAAAACTTACATGGACATCAAATACTTACTAGACTGTCTCACTCTTCTGTACACGACAAACACAACTACTGCTATAAGCAACAGTGCAACTGCAGCTCCAATTGCAATTCCAGTCAGCTGGGAGGGGAATTTAGAGAGAAAAAAGTTAGTAATTTTCAGCCTCAGAAGCTACTCTATATTTTTTGGAAGGCTGAAGAACACTTAGCACAGTGAAATGTCTAAAAGCCAAGCATGTTCATGCATATTTAATTTTTAATTCAAACATCACATGTGTGAGAAGTTTAAACTGCATCAGTGACCAGTCCTAAGATCACATAGAAAATATTCCATGTTTTTCTTCCCAAAGATCTGTGAGCTGATCAGCTCACTGTACAGGAGGTGTATGAGGGCATGGAGGGACAAGACAAGGGGGAATGGCCTTAAGATGAAGGAGGGCAGGGCTGGATGGGATATTGGGCAGGAATTGTTCCCTGTGAGGGTGGGCAGGCCCTGGCACAGGGTGCCCAGAGCAGCTGTGGCTGCCCCTGGATCCCTGGCCGTGCCCAAAGCCAGGTTGGACATTGGGGCTGGAGCAGCCTGGGACAGTGGGAGGTGTCCCTGCCATGGCAGGGGTGGAACAAGGTGAGTTTTATGGTCCCTTTTAACCCAAACTGTGCCCGGACTGTTCAGTGAACAGGAGCCACTTTTCTGGGAGAAACCCAGTACCTGCAAGGCAACGTGGCTGTGTGATGTTGGGAATGGGAACAACCTTTATCCTGCAGGAATCAGGCACTGAAGGATCATCCCATCCTCAAACATCTGCCTGAGCTTCCCCTGCAGCCCAGGACATCCCTGAGCCTGTGCCTTGAACTGTCCCTGGTGGAAGCAGCAGAACCTGACCTGGGGGGCACAGCCAGGGATGGCATAGCCAGGTGGGCACAGCTGAACTGGCACAGGCAGGGATGGCATCCCCAGGCTCTCCAGAGTCCTGGTATGGGATGTGAACCATGGAAGTGTGTTTGTGATGGGGCCACTTACAGGGAGCTGTAAAATTCCTGTGCTCATCCAAAACTTCCAGGTGGGGAGGAAATGAGCTGTGTCCAGGAGAAGCTGGGGGGTTTTGTGCTGCAGGTGGAACCTGTCGGGGGCTGACATCACAGAGGCTCCCTGGTGACTGCATTGAGCTGTGTCTCCTTCCCCCTTCCCCACCACGAGCTGTAACATCATCATGGCAGGCTCCAAAGGAAACAGCATCTTCCCTCGAAACCCCTACTACATCCCTGGGTAAGTTCATCCAAAACATCCATTTCCAATGCAAGTGGCTCTGGTTGGGGTCAGGGAGTGTTTGTGACTCAGGATATTTTGGGGTTTTTTTGAAGACATTATTCAATATTCCATGTAACCATGCTCTGAAGGAGAGAAAGCTCCAGGAGAAAGAGCACCTTACAGAAGGGTAGAGTTACAGACCATGCCATAGTACATGGAGAGCAAAGCCAAAATTGTTCTTTTCCTCCCTTTTCCCCCAGTTCTTTTAAGCTGACAAATGTCACTGGAGCTACTGTGCAGGGCTTGGCTTCCAAACTGTTTTAATATTTGCATCAAGGATTTTTGGAAGTCTCCTTTGACTAAATAGTTGTACAGATGTGACACCCTCTGGTCGCTAGGCTGGAGCCCTGTCCTGTTACTGGGTCAGGGACTGGGAAGTCTTGTGATCTATTCCATAAGTAGTTGGATTTTTTCCAAAGCTCTTTGTGACACTCTCCTCTAAAGGCTTGGAAAGAAGAAACTCTGGATGTGAAGCAGTGAGTTACAGGGGAGAAGGTAAGATATGAATGGGAGGAATAAGGGATTTGCTGTGAATTGAGACATTGTGTGGGGTCCTGTGGTGAGACCTGGGCTGGGATGTGTAAAGGGGGTGGGAAGGGCTGGGTGGCCCCCAGGGGAAAAGCAACTGCTGTGGGCATGAAATCCTTTGGATTAGCCCAGGCTGAGGTGAAGCAGGCTGTGAGCCCTGGCACGGGGAATGGCAGCCAGGTCCTGTGGGGCAGGGCAGGTCTGGGGAGGCAGATCCCCAGCACAGGAGAGGGTGGAGCACATTTCCCTAAGGCTGCTCCTGCAGGGACCAGCCCTTCCCCTTACAGTGACACGCAGGATTTTCCATTACAGATCTCTGTACCTTCCCTCTAACATGAGCTCTGAGGCTGAGGGTTTTTAACTCATTTTTGCATTGCTGTAGCCATCTGATATGACATTCCATGTGTGCCATCCAAGCTGTGCTGGCAGCAGCTTGGGACAGACGAGGGACAGCAAGGAGGGAGCTGTGGCTGGAATTGCAGCCTCAAAACCTCAACACCTTCCCTTGATCACCCCTGCCTGCCTGCAGAGATGGACACGAGAGCTGGGGCTGCTCCTCTCGGAGCTGCTTTGGCTCTGGAGGCAGGAGGAGGAAGCAAATCCTGCTGTTGTTTGTCTTGGTGCTGTGCAGGCTCGGGGCAGCCCCTGAGCCCCTGGGGTGCTGCTTTGCATCTGCTTTGGGTACTGAGGATGAGGAGGAGCTGCCTGAAGGGCATCACCAGCAGAACCCTGCACTGGGGTGTCACAGGAGGAGGATTTGTGTCCAGGATGTCCCCAGGTGTCCCATGTGCAGCACCTGTGCCAGTGAACCTACAAACACCATGAGAGCACCAAAGCACATTGTTGTCACTCAGGCCAGGCAATGGTCACAGCAGGAGTTTGAAAAGTGCTCAGGAGTACTGGGAGACCTAAACTCAATGAGTAGGACGGCTTGGGAAGGTCTGGGTGGGCAGAGAAGGGCTCAATCCATGAATCCTGAGCACAGCCTGGCTCTGCAGAGCTGGGAAGGGTTTGGAGACAAGTGAGGATGGGCCCCAGGCCAAGGCTTTGCTGGCGACCAGGGAGGCAGAGCAGGTTTGGGTGGCAGCCTGGGAGTGGTGATGGAGGAGATAGGGCTGAGCAAGGGCAGGGTGAGAGGGTTTCCACTGCTCACCACTGCCCCCAAACAGGGATCCCCAAAAGGGGGTCCTTCATCAACCCCCCAGCACAGGGGCACAGACAGCCCTGCTGAGGCTGAGCCCTTCCCAGGATTTACCAGCAGCACTTGTGACTCTCTCTGAGGCAGATCCCTTCTTGTGCACCCAGACTGACTCGCCCAGGTCACCTCGTGTTTAATTGCAGGGGAACAGAGCCCTTTCTCAGCCCAGCCATTATTTTGTCCATGATCAAAATCCCTCCAGCCATCCTGTAATTATTTGGGCTGTGTCATTTGTGCCCTTGTTCAGTTTTGTCATCCGTGTTGCAAGACTCATTGAGAACCCCTGGGGATGAGCCAGTGATCTGCTGGGGAGGCATCCTGCATGCAGAGTGGGGAAAGCTGCCAGGAGTAAATGCACAGCTCTGCTCGCTGTTGTTTCAACTATTTGGAAGGGAAAGGACTTACTCATCATCTTATGATCCTCGTGCATCATCTGGCTTTATCCCCAGATCCACGCTGGGCTCATTGATGGAATATTTCTGTCTGTCCATTGCAACCGGCTGCTCTACCTTTCTTCAGTGCTGGAATAACATCACCATTAGGAAATCTGAGACTGGAACAGCTCGAGTTTCTGATGGTGACTCGGAGCAGAGCCAGAGCTCCAGCACCTGCCCTGCCCTTGGCCATCAGCAAGTCACAGTGCCCATCCCAGGGACTGGGCAGTGGAGAGATCCCAAAAAACCAGAGCTGTGTTTGTTCCTGGGACTGATCACCTTCCCTGTGCCCCCTCCTGTGCCAGGCAGTGCCTGGCTGGGCTCATCAGCCCCAGCCCACTCCTCACTGTGAGCAGAGGGAGGAGGGTGCAAGTGAGGAATGATTCTGATTTTTGAGTTTCAATAATGAACAAGAGACACTGGGATTTTCTCAGTTACTCGCTGTGTGTCAGAGCAGAGAGGGACTGCAAAGTTTAAACTGGGGCACATCGAGCTGGAGTTTTACCTGGGGGATTGTGGATGTTGGTGCTGCCAAAGCCACTGCAGCCCAGGCTGTGCTGGGAGTTTTCCCATCCACAGGTGCTGCTCCCTGTGTTCCTCCAAGACCTAAAGGCCTGTGCCTGTACATGCCTGTGAATTCATGAGCCAGGTTTCATGCTGCCAGAGGAGAACCTGCATGTGAAGCACAGACACTCCCTCCTGTCCTGCTGTGTAACCTCACGTGTGGTCTCAGTTCTCCCCCCGTGCTGCTGCTCCACCCGGGCTCATCCCATCCCTCACCTTCCCTGGGCTCCTGGACAGGGCCTCTCCAGGGTACAAACACCCTGCAGCAGATTTGCACTGCCAGAGGCCAGGGCTGGATGGGATATTGGGCAGGAATTGTTCCCTGGCAGGGTGGGCAGGCCCTGGATTCCTGGCAGTGCCCAAGGCCAGGCTGGGCATTGGGGCTTGGAGCACCTGGGATGGTGGAAAATGTCCCTGCCCATGGCAGGGGGTGGAGCTGACTGGACTTTAAGGTCCCTTCCAGACCAAACCAGTCTGGGATTCCGTGATTACCCCACCAGTGGACATCTCCCCCTGCCCTCTGGGTGATGGCTCCTCTTTGCTTTCCTCCTCAGCTATGGGGGCTACGTTCCTCAGTTCTCCTTCAAGTTTGGGGACACCTATGGCAGAATCACCCACGATCTGCTGACAGATCCCACTGTCAACAAGAGCCCTCGGTCTGTGCTGGCACCCCTGGACAACAAGGAAAACCTCCAGGAGTTCCATTACCACATTGAGCATCCAGGTGAGCAAATGGACCCTGCTAATGAGCAGAGTGTTAATTACCAGTAGTGTGGGGTCTGTGCCCACCTGTCCTTGCTAAGCTGCTGGATGCAATGGGACATTTTCCTTGGAGCAATCACAGCTCTGGTGTTGGAGCTCTGACATTGGAGAGCAGCAGAGTGAGGAGTTGGAGCTCTTGGCCTCAGCTCACGAGGATGGGGATTCTCGTGGTGTGGAGAGGAGAATTTCAGTTCCCAGGTTATCTTCAATTAGATGAAGATAAGTGATTTGATGGCATATCATTAACTCACTCCCCAGTTCTTCCAGAATTCCTATTGTGGTTTAACCCTGGCTGGCAACTAAACCCTGTACAGCTGCCTGCTCACAAATCCAAACCATGGCCTGGATTAGCTGCTACAAAGAAAATTACCCCTATCCCAGTCAAACCCAGCACAATTCCAAAGGCTAAAATCCATCTTAGGGGAAGGTCTGGTCTCCTACCTCAGATTCTTTTCTGGCTCACCTGCCTGGTGCAGAGCTTGCTCTGCTCTGAGCTCTGGCATCTTGGTATTGATTCTGCTTCTTGCTGCTCCTCCTCAGCTCAGCACAAGGGGTCCTGTGCTTTCCCTTTCCCTCCTTTCCCACTTTGCTAACAGGCTCCATCTCCTCCATCAAGCACTTGGGCTCATGTGGCTTCCCAACACTGGGAATTTGCAGGAATCTCCTACCAAGTCCCAGCCCTTTGGGCAGAGTGCCTGGTCCCTGCTGAGCAGCCCCAAAGCAGAGCTGCCCTGATCAGCCCCTTGGGGATGTGCCATCCTTTGGGGACATTTTGCCACATGCCACCCCGTGGTTGTTGTGGATGCCCTGGACAGTGGGAGTGATTTTCCTGCAGGCTGAACACAGGGGTAATGTACCCATGTGGGATCTGGGTCTTTATTTCCCTGGGGATGGCCACACCAAAGTGTTGCTTTCTCATTTCTCACTGGGAATTTGTGCCGTGCAGCTTCTTGCAAACCTGTGGCCTCTCTGCTCCTCCTGGCCCTGTTTTCCAGGATCCAGGCTCCTCTGCACAGGTGGTGTTTACAGGAGATTCCTGGAGATTTGGATTTGCATTTCTGTGGTCTAAAACACAGCTGGGACAGACCCAACTAACCAGTTGACTGAGTTGCTCTCTCATTATTCTGGTTCTCTCCTCATTTCCAATGCTGCTGCTCATTAGTGATGTCCTGAAGAACCACCCCTGGCTGTGCTGATGAGGTCACCAACAGCTCCTGCTGTCCAGCTGGCCCTGTGCAATCCCTCAAACCCTCTCCAGGTGCTCCTGGTGTCCTTCTGGGTGTTTTATGTGATGGTCATCAAAGAGCTCATGGCAGTGTTGGGCCTGTGGCTGCCTTTAGCAAACTGGGTCTCAAGATTTTTTTTGTAAGGTTGGGTTTGACAAAGTCTCATTGATGGGCACCAAGTACTTTGCTAGTTTCTATCAGTTGAATCCCATTTGTTTTCTTGCTGGAAGTGAAATCAGGCTCTGCTGTTGGGGTTCTCTTCCTTCTGGTGAGCAGGGAATGGTGGAGCTCTGTCAGGGGAGGTTTAAGCTGGAGCTCAGGGCAAGGTTCTTCCCCCAGAGGGTGCTGGGCACTGCCCAGGCTCCCCAGGGAATGGGCACGGCCCCGAGGCTGCCAGAGCTCCAGGAGCGTTTGGACAGCGCTGCCAGGGATGGACAGGCTGGGATTGTTGGGGGGTCTGGGCAGGGACAGGGGCTGGGCTGGGGGATCCTGTGGGTCCCTCCAGCTCAGGATAGTCTGTGATTCCATGAGATCAGCCAGGGATGTGCAGAATTATCCACCATCCATGCTGGAACTGGTTGTGGCACAGGCCAAGTGTGCAGGCAGCCGTTCCCCAGGAGCCTGACCTGAAAATGTGGATATTTACTCAAATCAAAAGCACTGAGCTCTCCTGGCTTTTCATTTCGTGCCTCACTATGCAGCTTTCAGAATCAATCAGTTTGCAAACCCCAGGGTCATAAAAAGGAGCTCACATGGATTTCCCAAATACAGAACCACCTAAGTTTCCTTTTCCTTTGGTTTATGTGAGAGAGTAGATTCAACATTCTTATTAGTAATGAAGTAAAAAATAAACCTGCTATAAAATTTGCACATTGGGTTGAAAAATCATTTTAATCAGGGATTTTTCTTTATTTTGCTGCCAGCCTGGACACTTGATAATTGAGTTGCAGAGAGTATATTATATATATTTCACAAAGTTGTATACAGGATGTATACACATTATTATGTAATTATGGGCAGATTGCACACCTAAATGCCCACCAGAAGTTTGTATTCGTGCAAAACCAGGGCAGATTTTGCTGATTTCTGCAGATTTACAGAAATCATGGAATCATTCAGCTTGGAAAAAACCTCTAAGATTGAGTCCAGCACTAATCCAGCACTGCAGATGAACGGGCTGTCTGCAGATGGAGCCTCTGCAGAGGATGGTGCCTCATTCCCAGAGCTCAGCCCTGGGATGCAGATGTGCTCCCAAGGGGAGCTCAGAGGAAGGCTATAATGACTGGGAAAAAAATGACCTGTGAGCACAAAAATGGAAGGTATTTGGTTTGTTTTCAAAGACAAGGCTGACATAGTAACAGTTTTCCAAGAAGGAAAAGGTGGCTGTGGGGTGGAGGAGTGATCCTCCTCTGGAACTACAGAGGAAAGAAAAAATGGGCTTTACACGGGGCTGGGGCACCTGGGGAGCCACGTCATGGGGGATTTTTAAGGGGAAATCAGACAAAAGTTGCCAAACTCAGCTGTCCCTGCAGAATCTCAAATCACAGGGCTCTGTCCCTCATTCACAGTGGAGATATTTAGCATTTGCTGGATGTAAGATAATTTTTTTCCAGCCAGTGTTACAGCAAATCCTTTCCTCAATGAGCAGCAACGGTGCCAGAGCAAGAATTCCTTGGAAGGGGGCTCTGTTTGGGGTGAGCTGACACAGCCACGTGGAGTTAAGGATTGAGTTTTTCCCCCTTTACCACTTTTTAACTTGGCTGGTAAAATTTTACCGTTTAGTTGGAATAAATGTTATTTAACTCAGATTTGTGCTGGTTTTCTGTGCAGGCTGGTTTGTTGATGGGGCTGATGGCACAGCCATGGGATGTGCACGGAGCAGATCCTTGTGGTCTCTTCCAATTCGAGCCATTCTCATTCTGCACCGTTGACCTCCAGGCTCCTTCCCAGTCCCCCAAGGGGAATGGGGGATAATGAGAATCCCTCATCCTCTTTGGGCCATGCCTATCCCCTAACTCAGTGTCTGTCCTTCAGGATATGTCACCTACCAGCCCATCACAAGCCCTCCTGAGACACCCCTGGGCCCACGGCCTGTCCCCACGCCGGTGCTGGAGGAGCCCATGATGACCCACATGGAGCCCAGGCACTGGCAGTGCCCCCCAGACCCCACCGTGCCCGGTGCCCTGCAGCCCTGGCAGCCCCAGGAGCTGCTGCAGGGACTCTCCCTGCACCCTGCAGCTGAGGAGAGGCACAGGGAGGTGGTCACGTCACCCCTGGCTGGTCTGCTGGGCAAAGGGACTAGAAGGTGCCAGTGTAACTGTGGAGGGAGCAAAACGGTGAGTATGGCCCTGGGTGAGGGATTGGGGGTGGTGGGTGTGAGGAGGGAATTTCACACGGGTGTGAGTGTCAAGGGCACAAAGTTAATTCACAGAAACAACAGAATCACTGGGCTGGAATAGATCTCCAAGATCATCGAGTCCAACCCATGCCCCAACACCTCAACTAACCCATGGCACTGAGTGCCACATCCAGTCTGTTATTAAACACACCCAGGGGTGGTGACTCCATCACCTCCCCGGGCAGACCATTCCAGTACTTGATCATTCTTTCCATGAAAAACGTTTTCCTAATATCCAACCTGATTTTCCCTTGGCACAGCTTGAGAGTGTGTCCTCTGGTTCTGTCAGTGCTGCCTGGAGAAAGGGACCAACCCCACCTGACCACAGCCACCTTTCAGGGAGCTGTAGAGTTGATAAAGTCACCCCTGAGTCTCCTTTTCTTCAGGATAAACAACTCCAGATCTCTCACAGGGTTTGTGTTCCAAGCCCCTCACCAGCCTCGTTGCCCTTAAGAGTTCATGTAGAGAAAGACCAAACACACAAATGTTTCCAGCAGCAGCAAATCTACTCCATCTTCAGGAAATGGTTTTGATCATTAATTACACTTCCCAATCAAAAAGGCTGAATTTCTCATTTGGGTGGGTTTGGCTTCAATCCCAGTGCCAAAAGTTTTGTTATGCTGTGCTGGGCAGCCAGGCTTGTGATTCCTTAGGGTATCCTTGGAGCCCTGATGTTGCCTTCCTCCTCCTCTTCTTCCTCCTCTCAAAAAGAGAGCATTCCCAGCATCTTTGGTTGGGTTTCTGCCCCTGTATCTGCCTCCACCTGTATTTCCCACCATCATTACCTCCCTTTGAACACCAGTACTGGGATTTGCCTGTGGACCTGGGGGCTGTTGAGCACAGCACAGCCAAATATCCCTTCAGACCAACATGTTTCATAGTTTCAAAAATTTTTTATTATTATATTTATTGTCTTTTAAAAACCCTTTTATTTCCTCTGGAGCCAGCAGCAGCCTTTGTCACGTTCCTGCAGCCACGGCTCTGCAAATCCTCTGAAGGCAGAGATTAGAGGTTTGACGCATGGAGTCAAAAGCTGGCTTGGATGTAAATCCCAAGAAGGGCCATTCCTGCTCCTTGCCCTCAGAAACAGATTTGCACAGGAGCTCAGTGCCCAAAGCTCCCCTTGCCCTCCATGGCGATTTTGCAAACCCCTTCCAGGTCTGCTACTTGCTCGTCTTGTAATTTGACTTTCCCAGGAATCCTTGGGGTAGCTCTCAGTGTCAAGCTGGGAAGAACTGGAAATGGCAGTTGTTATTCCCAGGTCCTGGCAGTTTAAGCAGTGGAGCCAGGGGAGAAGCGAGTTTTACTGGTGTTTTATTTTATTTTATTTATTTTATTTTATTTTATTTTATTTTATTTTATTTTATTTTATTTTATTTTATTTTATTTTATTTTATTTTATTTTATTTTATTTTATTTCTCTTTTTATTTTAAACAGCTAGAAGCCGGAGGTGTGGCACTGCCAAGAGGGGATGTAACAGCAGATGACACATTGCCAGTGCTGCCTGTCCCAAATGCCATCCGGCAGAAAGTCATCCCAGGTAAAACCCAGGGAGGACACGTGCAGCACGAGGCCACCTCTGAGGAAAGGATGGGACCCTTCTCCTCCATGGGAAAACCCCACTGGTGTTACCCAGGGGCTCCAGCTTGTTTGGGGTGGAAAATATCCCTGCTGCTCTCCCCTCAAGGGCGTTTCTTTGGGGTGCTGTCACCCTGTGGATGTCACTGTGCCCGTGGGCAGTGGAAGGGATTCAGGAACCACCTCAGTTCCCTGCAGCTGCGGGGCCAAGCTCCAGAGGGTGAGGAGAGCTGGTCCTTGGGCTCTGCCCCACGCTCTTGGGGTGGTTATTTATATCCCAGAAACCAGATGCTTTCCTGAATCACCAAATCCACACACAGGAGTGTATGGCACCATCATAAAGGCATTAAACTCCCTCCTCCAAGGGGTGCTCTGTAACTTCCCCTTGCTCTGGGACACATTTCTGTGCAGCAGCAAAGCTACAATGGGTAATGGGCTGAGCTCCCCCCTCAAAGATGTGACTCCAAGGACCCAAGGTGGGATCCTTCATTCTGCACTGGATCATGGAAATACAGGGATCACAATATTTCAGTTAAAATGAGAGAGTGTCCGTGCTTTAGGGTGCAGAAGACAAATTTCTCTCTCCAAAGCATTCCTTTGGAAAGAGGGAGTTTGGGCTGCTTTTAGGTTCTACCTCACTAGGTTTTATGTACTTTTAGACTTTTTATAAAGTTTCTGTTGTGGGAATTTGTTGGATGGGCAGAGGAGATGAGGAAAAAAGGTTGGATATCCCGTTGTTAGCCCCTGAACGTGTATTAAATTAGGAGAAAACATAAAAGAGCTGTAGATGTAAAAAAAAGGACTAAGAAAATGAAATGGTTCTTCCATACTATATGCAGACCAACAAAAATCAGTTCAGGCCATTGTGTTTCCCTTGAGAATTATAAGGAGAAAAACCTCTTTCAGAGAAGATACCTCACATGTAAGAGTTAATTTTACAATTTAAACAGATTAATTTTTCCTTCCTTTACTTTAAGGTTTTATATTCATCCCAGGCTCCTCCACTCTCAGAATGGTTGATCTTTAAATGATCATTGTATGTTCTCAAGCAGGAAATATTCTCTTTTGCCTCCACCCCAAGGGTATGCTGGATTTATCCCCTACCTCTTTGACAAAGTCGGCATGACCTACATCCCAGCTGTGAAGAAAGCCATGGAGGAATTTGACCGATACCAGGTAGATTATAGATTACTGAAATAAGAATGTGCATAATGCTCATGCTGATCCACCTCAATTTTCAGTAGTAGGATTAGAACTGGGGTACAAGTGCAAGCAAAATCAAACACTGTTAAGTAATGTTGAAAAAAACACCAGCAATTAAATTCTGTAACTTGTTTCCTTGGGACATTAAAGGAGGATAAATGAGTTCATAAAAGGATTAAGGAAATCTGTTGAGGGCTGGGTCAAGAGTGGCTGTTAAAAATGTTGCTCTGGGTGCAGAAATACAGGATGCAACTATCTGCACTTCCCTTATGGAATACATCTCCTCTGTCTGGTTGGCAGTGATGGTGGCTTCCTGTGATATGTCTTTTAATTGGTTGTAAGGCTTTTTCCTTTCCTAACACGATTTGTCTTAAAGGGATCTCGACCTTCTTTCTCCTCCTTTTGGGAAAGATGCAGAAATATCCCTCTCGAAAAACTGCAGTCCCCTTGCTGTGAGAGCTCCCATACAATGACACATAATCCTCTGGCACGGGAAAAGGAGATCCCTCCTGCAGCAATCGATAGTTTGCATTCAGAGCTACACATTCCCTCCTTGCCCAGGATGGCGTGAAATCTCTGGGATGCAGGGACATTCCCTGGGATGCAGGGAGATCCCCGGGATGCAGGGAGGTCCCCGGGATGTGGCGAGAGCCCCAGGGTGCAGGGAGATCCCCGGGATGCAGGGAGGTCCCCGGGATGTGGCGAGAGCCCCAGGGTGCAGGGAGATCCCCGGGATGCAGGGAGGTCCCTGGGATGCAGCAGCCTCGCTGGCCCCGCGGATCAGCGCATTAAATACAGGCTGAGACATCCCAGCCCTTCCTGCTCCCCGGGACACACTGCCGTGCCTTCACCCCCGGGCATATGGGGCTGATGCAGGAAAAACACCCAAGAGTGAGGATGCCCAGCTCAGAGGAATCGGCTAGGCAGAAATGAGGCAGCGGGGAGAGCAGCGGGGCAGTGTCGTGCTCTGGATGAAATGTATTTCCCGGTGCTGGCTTCTGCCTCCTTCCCTGCTGCCGTGATTAGGAATTGAAATGGAGCAAACAGAACAAAACGCGGGCATTTCTCCCTGGATGTGCTGTTTGCCAAGCCGTCCTGCCCCTGATGCCTTGAGACACGCCTGCCATGCCGTGAATCAGCCAGGGAGGTGGCGGCGGAATCCGGGCTGGCAGGGCTCGGCAGCGGCGGAGGAGCAGACACGCTGGAAGGAGAATCACGGCACATCTCTAGCTAAGATGGCTTCTGACTTCAAGCCACTAATCTCCTGCCCTAAATCTTTGTTGTCCTCAGTTACAGATGTGCCATGGATCACTGCTCACTTCCTGCAGCAGGCACAGCAAAAATCCTCTCGAGGAGCCGCAGCCTGGGCTCCATCCCAGGCACCCAGGGCTCCGTGGTGTGCTGGGCTCTGGGACCCACATCCCCTCCCTGCAAGCCAGCACAGCTCCAGGGACACCTCTGGGGGTTCTGTGGCTGCAGGGCTGTGACACCCAGCTGTGACACCCAGCTGTGACACCCACCCTGCTGCCCAGCCCCTCGCCGGTGTCCGGCCTCCTTCCTGCTCCTCCTGGCCTGGGCATTTCAGGCTATTCCTGTTCATGGGACTCATGGAAACACAAAGGGGCTCAAACCCAGACACAGCCACAGCACAGAAACAGGCCCAGCTCCAGGGACAGCAGAGCAGGAACACGAGGCCTTTGGGACTTGGGGATGATCCCCAAGGGAATAAATCTGCAGCCTGGTCCGCAGGGATCCCAAGGACAGCACCTGGGCCATGCTGTGGACATGGGGGATGAGCTGGCAGGGACTGCTGCCAACACCTGCCAGGAGAAAAATTTATGAAGTGGAAAAAGGGACAATGCAACGTAGCTCTTAATTAGAAGAAAGCAGGACTGGAAGAAGAATTGCTTTATGTTGGCTTAAATATTTTATATAATGCAAAGTCAAAGCACATGACTTTGGTAAAAATAGTATGTTTTGAAATAAACTGATCCATGTTGTTGTGGGATTTTTTTTTTTGTTTTGTTTTCCAGCTTTTGCAGAGAAATCCACCTTATACATTGGGCACGAGATTCCCCCTGACACACTGGCCGGACACCAAAATTTACAACCGTGCTGGACTCAAACCTGCCTATGCAGGCTTTGTACCAAGTAAGTTCATCAGCTGAGTGAAAACGAAAGTCACTAATACTAATTACGGGGTTAAGGAGTGCTGTTGCTGGCTGGAGTGGCAGAGAAGTGAGCAATCACTGAGATGTCCCACATGAGTAGTAGGTTTTCTTCTGGTCTGTGCTGAGGTGCTGGAACTCTGCCATGTCCTGGCTGCAGGAGAACCCAGCATTCCCACTGCCAGCCTCTCCCAGGCTTCACATTTCCAGCCACCATCCCCTACTGAGGCAGGGGAGGCTCAGTGACATCCCACCTGTCACATGTCAGGAAAGGGATTTGTTGTGGAAAGCTTCAAGTCAGATAAAAAGGAAAAGGTAAATGGTATGAAGGTGTTGAGAAAGCACAAAGTGTAGGGAAACAGTATTTGCCATCAGGACAGGTCCCTGCCTGAGCCCTGTGATGTCTTGGGCTGCCTAAAAGGAAGGGTTGGAGGAATTCTGTGTGTAAGGGGAAGGTGTGTCCATGCACCTGAAAGCATTAATGTACCAGGCTAAAAAATCTCCACAAATCAGCAGCTAATGCATTGCTGTGTTTGGTGTCAGCTCAGTAATGTGGGTGGGAAATCATGGAGCTCAGCTGGGAAGAACTGAACTCATTGCTCGTCCTTGCTGCAGTGCAGAGGGGGAAAATGGGATATAAAATATGGCAGGATTGAAAGCAGAGTGGGAAAACAACTCTCCTGGCAGGGCTGGGTTTGGGCTGATGGGGAGGTTGAGCCCAGAGAATGTTGAGTGCAGGTCTGACACCGGGCCCTGTTCCTGCACATTCCCACTTCCCTGCCTCTGGAGCCACCAGTCAGCACAGTTTTAACTGCTCCAACCAGTCCGGCTCTGGATGCAGAAAATTAATTAAGGCAGAAAACCTTTAAATAAAAGCAGTTATAATTTAAAACGCTGAACAGAATTTCTTCAGCAGGGGAGGAGCCTGCTCTTCCTGTCCAGCTCCTCGGTGACAGCTTTGTCACTTCAAGTGACACAAACATATGAACTGGTTGCATTGTAAAAACCTGCTGTTGAGTTTTCATGAGACAAACCAGCTCCAGACACCTGTCAGGTGTTCAGCTCCCCAAAAGCTGAGGCTGCACCAACACCCGATTATCAAAACCTCTACTGTGATTTTTGAAATCACTGCAGAAGGGCTGTGTGCATGGGACAGCTTTGGTGTCACTCGTCACCCCTGGGCCAGGCCAGGGCTTCCTGCTGGCTTTGTAGTGCTGAGGAGCTGCAGTGGAGCAGCTCAGCTGCTGCAGCAACACCCAGTGCTGGGTGGCAGCTCTGTGGCACCATTTTGTGCCCAGGCAGCTCAAAGCTCCTGTGGCCTCTGCTCAGCTCCTGCCAGGCCAGGCTGCAAGGGGCCACAGGCAGGCACCTAAATTTAGACACAGCTTGGAGTTAATTCCACCCTGCCTGTTAAATGTGCCCCCCTCCAGCCGTACCTGATTGTAAGAGAACACCAGGGAATGTCTGCAATCCCCACACCAGCAGGAGCAGGACTGCCACTGTGCCAGTGACACAAGAGGTGTCACCAGGCTGAGGACAGAAGGGTGGTTGCCATGGACAAGGTGGCAGTGCTGGTGCCAAGCCCATTGTTTTTCTCCTCCAGGCCTGCGGGATCTGTGCGGGCTCACTTATGGCAATGCCACGCGGGAATCATACCGGTGTGAACAGAGAAGACGGGGAATTGCACTGTGAAAACTGCTTTAATGGTGCCTGTACAGCATTGGGAGTGAGTCGGAAACAGCAATAATAACACAACACAAACAGAACTTTTGAATGAGAGAGTTCATACAACTTTAAACAAAATTTACAGGTGTTCCACTGCATAGCTTCACTCGGCTTCCTCCTCACCCTCCTCCTCAAACTCTCCCTCTTCCTCAGCGGTGGCATCCTGGTACTGCTGGTACTCAGAGACCAGGTCGTTCATGTTGCTCTCAGCCTCTGTGAACTCCATCTCGTCCATGCCCTCCCCCGTGTACCAGTGCAGGAAGGCCTTTCTGCGGAACATCGCAGTGAACTGCTCAGAAATGCGTTTGAACAGCTCCTGGATGGCCGTGCTGTTGCCAATGAAGGTGGCAGACATTTTGAGGCCGCGAGGTGGAATGTCACAGACTGCCGTCTTAACGTTATTAGGGATCCATTCAACAAAATAGCTGCTATTTTTGTTCTGAACATTGAGCATTTGCTCATCCACCTCTTTCATGGACATGCGGCCCCTAAAGACGGCAGCCACGGTCAGATAGCGGCCGTGACGAGGGTCACACGCCGCCATCATGTTCTTGGCATCGAACATCTGCTGGGTGAGCTCTGGCACCGTTAGAGCCCGGTACTGCTGGCTCCCACGGCTCGTGAGCGGGGCAAAACCAGGCATGAAAAAGTGCAGACGTGGGAAGGGAACCATGTTCACTGCCAGCTTCCGCAGGTCAGCGTTGAGCTGGCCCGGGAACCGCAGGCAGGTGGTGACACCGCTCATGGTGGCTGACACGAGGTGGTTCAGATCACCGTAGGTGGGGGTTGTTAACTTCAGTGTTCTGAAGCAAATGTCGTACAGCGCCTCGTTATCGATACAGTACGTCTCGTCTGTGTTCTCCACCAGCTGGTGCACCGACAGCGTGGCGTTGTAGGGCTCGACTACAGTATCTGACACTTTAGGGGAGGGCACCACACTGAAAGTATTCATAATTCGGTCTGGGTACTCCTCACGGATTTTGCTGATAAGAAGGGTACCCATGCCAGAGCCTGTGCCACCACCCAGGGAGTGAGTAAGCTGAAAGCCCTGGAGACAATCGCAGCTTTCTGCCTCCTTCCTTACAACATCTAACACAGAATCGACTAATTCAGCACCTTCTGTATAATGGCCCTTTGCCCAGTTGTTTCCTGCTCCGCTCTGACCTGGAAAAGAGCCATTTTCGTATTAGATTACGGTCACTGCTTCCTGCTTGCAAGCAAAGCTTAAGAGCATCAGGCTCCATGAAAGCTTTCATCTTATCGAGCACAGGGCTGTGGTTTCACACAAGCACCTCTGCAGTGGCTCGGCAGACACAGGGAAAACATTAATTATCAATGATACAGCAGCCACTCCATTTCTCCCAGTGGCACGCACGGAGGCGGTAACGAAGAATCGGAAGAGCAACGACCTCTGGTGCCACCTCGGAGCGGCTCCCAGCCGCAATCCCGGTATTCCGCACCAGGATTAGCCCCGTCCGGGCCTGTCCCTCGGAGCATGTGCAGCGGGGCAGCCCCGCAGTGCCCTGCCCGCCCCACCCCGCGGCTCCTCCCGCCCCCGCGCACTCACCGAACACGAAGTTGTCTGGCCTGAATATCTGCCCGAAGGGCCCGGAGCGCACCGAGTCCATGGTGCCGGGCTCCAGGTCCACCAGCACGGCGCGGGGCACATACTTGCCGCCTGCAACACAGGGAGAGCCGTGACTACCGCGCCGGGGGGCCGGGGGAGCCTGTGGGGGGGCGGGTCCGGGCCCTACCTGTGGCCTCGTTGTAGTAGACATTGATGCGCTCCAGCTGCAGGTCGCTGTCCCCGTGGTAAGTGCCGGTGGGGTCGATACCATGCTCGTCGCTGATCACCTCCCAGAACTGCCGAAGAGAAGCGCGTCAGCGGCGGCCACGCCGGACCGGGTGCGCTCCCCTCCCGCCCCCGCGCGCTCTTTCCCCGCCCGGACCTTGGCTCCAATCTGGTTCCCGCATTGCCCGGCCTGCAGGTGCACGATCTCCCTCATGATGGCGGCGGCTCCAAGCGCTCACTACGACCCCAGCCGTCCCCCAACCGACTCTGACTGCGTGAGGCAACCGCCAGCCCTTATATAGCAGCGGAATGCGCGCGCAGCCCTCTTCTCCCCGCCCAGGCGGCCACTCGCAGCAACGATTGGATGCTTATAGCGAGGCTCTACAAGTGAGAGAATCTGATTGGCTGCGCAGCTGTCACTCAAGCCATGGGCGCCTATTCGCCCCACCCGCCTGTCTATTAGCTTTACAGTTAAGCAACCGGGAGCCTCGAGTGCCCGCCTCAGCTCTCTCACGGCGCTCCCGATTGGCTCAATTGAATGATTGATGTCGAAGCCGATTGGCTGCCGGCCCTGGGGGATGAGCTAACGCCGTTTGATTGGCGGAGAACGAAGCGCCCTGGTAACCGTCGCAGTGACTCCGCAGCGGGCTCTGGGCGGTGGCCGCCGCAGCCGCCCATTCACGGACCCGAGTGCGCGCTTTGCGCAGCGGAGGCGGCGGCTCCTCCTCACTGCGGGACAGGGCGGGTTCCCCGCGGGTCCCCAGCGTTCCCCCCCGCCCCTCTCCTCCAGGCAGGTCTGCCTGCCTCCCTCCTTCCATCCCTGCTCGTCCCCCCGTCCCGCTCCAGCCGGAGCCGCAGCGCCGCGGCGGGTGGGGGAAGGACCCCGCGCGCGCACGCGCGGGCTGCAGCGGCGTTCCAGCACTTTCTGGCGCGCCGCCCCGCCCGAGGGTGGCGGGGCCGCGCGCGCGGAAATTGTCATGGCGACAGCGCGGGCGGGTGGCGGGAAGGGGCCGGGGCGGGCGGTGTGAGGGGAGTGTGAGGGCTCGGGAGGCTGACAGGGGCTCTGAGAGCTCAGGGAGCCTGGCTCCTGTGAGGGCTCGGAGGACCCTAAAGGCTCAGGGGGTCTGGCAGCTGTGAGGAGACTGTGGGGGCTGTGAAGGCTCGGAGGGCTGTGAGGGAGGTGTGAGGGCTTGAGGGGCTGTGGGGGCATGGGGAGCCATGAGAGGGCAGAGGGGAGCCCTGGCAGCTGTGAGGGGAGTGTGAAGGTTCGGAGGGTCTGGCTGCTGCGAGGGCTTGGGGCTGCTCTGAGCCCTGCAGTGGCAGCTCTGTAGCAGCCCGTGTGATGTGAGGGGAGGGCCCCATTGAGGGGCTCCTGCATGTGAGGGGATCTGAGGTAGACATTTCTTACCAAGGCTTCTCCACATGGACACCTGCATCCTGGGCTGTGTGTGGGTGCTGCAGCCCTGTCATGAGGCAGCCAGACACCCCATGCTGGATAAATACCACCCTTGCCTTTCCTTGTCCCTTATTCTACCTTCCAGCTTTGTGAGCACATTCTTGCCCAGACAGTGCATCCATTGGTCACAGTTTTATTAACCATATTTGATTATTGTTTCAGCAGAATCTTTTTATGGTTGTATGTATTCATTGTGATGCCAGCTTGTCTACAAGTCCCAGCATCTCTTCTTGTTTCATACTGTAGCAAAAACTTGAAAGAGGCTCCTAATGGAGCTCCCAAGGCAGGGAGTCTCATCCTGCTGCCTTGCCGTGGGGTGGGCTGAGGCAAACGCAGCCATGACCTCAATTCTGCTGACACAGGCCAGCTCTGTGTGACACACAAACAGCTCGTACACATCCTGGAATCTGTTCCTGGATAAGAATAATCCCATCCTGTGGCTGGGTCAGGTGAGGAGGTGGCAGGATATAGAAGCCCTGTGAAGGCTTTGGCTGGAGGTTAAATGTCCTCTGGTCATCGGCTTAATATAAAGATTATGATGATCGATATTTCTGGCATATAAACATATTCCTGCAGAGGTGCTGGAAGGAGTCCAGGAACACTTGGAGCAGCCCCAGAGCATCAGGAGTGACCTGAGAGGGTCCTGGGGAAGGCCTGTGTCAGCCTCCAGGGTGTCAGGGGAGATGCACACAGCTCATCCTTCACATCCGCAGCTGGAATGCAGGAGGTTTATGCAGTTCCCTTTGAGATAGCTGAGTAATGCAGAGGCATTAGGGTCCAGATTTATCCCACTAATTACAGGCATTGATTGAATAGTGTTCACACTGGAATCAGCAGAAAGGGATGGCTTGGCCCACCCCAGCTCAGAGCAGTCCTCTGACAACACCTTTCTGTTCTCTGTGATGGTGTTTGAAGTGACCAATTCCAAAAACTGCAGCATCATCTAGGTACCAAAGGCAGCCAGGATTCATCCTGGCAAGTCTGGATAAGACTTGCTCAAGATTTCACACAAGGCTGTGCTAATCAGTAAAGACAGCTTTTCCTGCAGGATGTGATGCCATCTCTTCAGAGTAATGTAAAAAAAGGAATCCTGGCTTCTTTGTGATTAAAACCAGGGAATGTAGAGTGTTGCCTGTGTCGTGCTGTCCGGGGAGGTACATTCAGCATCAATTCTCATCAGATGTGCTCAGCACAGCGTTCACAGGCACGTGTGCTCGGGAAACCCTGAGAACCTGCCCTGAGATGGAGCAGAGAGCCACTGCAGGGCTTGGGGGAGGCTTTGTGGTACAAGTGCTGCTGTGTTTAATGCAGATACAGGTTTGGGGCTTTTTCAGCCAGGACCAGAAAGCAAAGGCCTGTGCATTAGTGCCATCCACATCCTCACTGCGTGAGCAATCCCGAGCCTTTGTGCTTCCCACAGCCTCTACTCCAGCCTGCACTGCCTTTCATGTTTGGGAAGGGAAGCTGCTCTGTAATGTGTGGAGTGAGCAATTGTTGCCACCCCCAGCATTCCCAGAGGGAGTGTGAGAGTGGAAATGCTCTGCTCGGTTAAGGCTCCCATACCTGTCTGCAGAACACCAGCAGGGTCACTCCCAGTGGAGCAGGGCTAGGACCCTGCTGGGGAGCTAAACTTTGCTCTCTGATTGAGCTTCTAGAAGTTTCCCCAGGAGATTCAGCCACCTGAATATCTAAGGAGGAGATGTTTCAAAGTATTTGTGCAATATTTTTGCTAATTCTAGTCCAGTCAGTGAGTATTTCTCTTCTTAGCTACCTGCACATCCACAGGAAATGACAATTCTATCTTAAATATTTTTCCACTTATTGAATTGAAGTAAAATGCCAGTACTTCTAAGATCTCTCTGAGAAGGAACACAGTGAGGAATCTCCATGGAGAGCTGCTGGAGCTGCCGACCATGTCAGCCCTGCTATTTCTAGCGCTGTGGCAGGCCAGCATTAATTAGTGTGTGCCAGGAGGTGAGCTGGCAAATGCCACGGCAGGTCTGTGCCAGAACCCTGGCTCACTTGGAGCATTCCTCCCAAGGCAAACCTCTGCCTGGAATATTGAGTGTGAGGCAGATTCTGGGAGAAAAAGCTGCACATTCCATGGTCCTGCCTGAGCTGAATGCTGAAATGCATTTCTGGTGGCCATTGGTTTAGTGGAGAGGCTGCAGCTTGCCAGAGTAGGGAATGCTGGAAAGCAGTTGGGAGGGCAGAGAAAGGAACAGCACTGAGGTGGGATGTTTGTGGCTCCCACGTCGTGTTTTCATTGCAGACATCTGTCTTAGCTGGTATTTGAGTACTTTGAATAAAATAAATTTAAATAAATTAATGTGGGAAGAGGTGTCATAGAAAACATTGTTAGAGTCTTTGGGCAGTGTTACATGGCCAAAACCCCTGGGTATAACCCAAAGATAGACACAGGGCAGTTAAAACAAGTTGGAAATCGCATTTCTGTTTTGTTGAATTATGTATTAGGATTTTTTTAAACTTTTTATTGCAAATGTTTTGGGTTTGTAGCTACCTGTATTGCTTTTGGCTTGGAAACAGATTTTACTGTAAACACAACTGGTTGGAACAGAGTGGGGAGGGACTTTCTTTTCACTTTTGCTGAAGCAGTGTTCTCTGCGTGTGTGTACAGAGCTGATCCCTCCCCTCAGCAGGCAGGCAGACAGCGACTGTCGCTCCTCTCTTGGTGTTTAACCAGCGAGATTGCAGCCTGTGTCTCTGAAACAGGATCCAGTCTGAGCTGAGCCTCGACCTGGGGCTGGCAGGAGCCCAGACAGAAATCACACAACTAATTCTGTTTCTGTAGGTAAAAACCTAAAGCCCTGAGTGGAGGGCGAGTGTGGGTGGGGGCTGCCTCCAGAACCAGAGGGCTTTTGGTGTTGGGGTCGTTCCAGGTTTATGGTAACACTGAAGTGAGGCATGGGTATGTGCAGGTGTTTTCTCATTCTCCTCTGATTGTTACTTCTAAGGATAACCAGTCTTGTTTTCCAGAAATTATTGCTCCTGTGATATTGAAGTTATGGAGGTGAGAGGCTGCTTCCAGAGACCAGTAAGTTGTGGGATTCCTGCCTAAGGGAAATCAGAACAGCTGAATGGGATCAAGGTCTACCCAGGCCAATGTCTTGTCTCTAATGCTCTGCAGCAGTCACCAAAGAGGAGCAGGGCACACAGATATGGATGTGCCAGCTGGTTCAGGCAATTCTTTAGCCGCAAGCAACTTTTTGTTTAATAGCCCAATGGGTGATTATGAATTTATCTAATCACCTTTTGCAGCCATGTAAACTTTGGGCATAAACAGCCTCCTGTCCTGATGAGTCCTGTGGTATAACCACGATCTGTGTGGAAGAAGAGCTCCTTCCATTTGGTTTCATGATTTCCACTGAGTAACTCTATTCACAAGGCTGTGAGTCTGATCCTTCAGAGCTTTCACTCCAGGACTCTTTAACATTTTCTGTGATACTGTGAGACAAGGTAATGCTAAACCAGCTTTTACTAGATGTAATGTTCAGCATTAATTGTCCATTTCTATCTCCTTCATGTTTGAAACCTGTGAACTTTGAACATTGTTCCCATGAAGGTTCCACAGCTCTGCTGCTGTTCCTTGTCCAGTGATAAGCCTGATAGCTGCTGCCTTCTTCCACGTGGAGGATCTGTTTCTCCTGAGACTCCACCAAGAAGTGGTGACTAATTTGGTCATGAGGTGCACATATGGTGACACCTCTGCTATGAGCAAAAATAAACTTTCCTTCACACAGAAGCTGATTTTATCATTCCTCTGTCTCTCTCAAACCTCCTCTTTCTGGTAGGGATTATTCTTTCTCCCTCTTGTTTCCAGAAGAGCCTTCATCCATACTCCATGCTAGTGCCTGTCTCCCTGCATAGAGGACTTCTTCCAACACTGTGGCTTCTGAAATATGGGTCAGAGCAGCTTTCACATCCCACACAGAGAGTTTCCATACTGCAGTGTCTTTTCCCTGCATCCATGACATGTTCCCAGAGAAGCCTCCTTGCTAGTTGCTATCGTTTGTGGTGGGAGAAGCTGCTGGCTGTGTCAGAGATTTCCTAAGGCTTTCCAAAGGGGTACTCTGCCAGCCTCCCTCTCGTGACTGATCCCTGGCATTGCACACTACTCTGGGGAGCAGCAGTTCCTGGTCTGTGTTTATCTGACTTGAACTGGGGTCTGACAGCATCTGACTGTAGGAGGGCTCTGAATATCTCACATGGAGGGAAACTGGGCACCTCAGTGTACAGGTACACAGTGATGTCTGCACTTAGAAAACACCAAAACACTGGGACTTGCCTGGGTTTCATGGCGTTGGAAAAGGACTTCTATATTAAGAAAGCTGTGGCAAAAATTGTAGGTTTTCTGGTCCCAGTATTCCTTCAGCTCTGTTCTTCTTCAGCGTGTTCAGAATTAGCTCTTGAAGTAGGAGTGACAGTCCATGAGGTAGGATGTAAACATCATATGGCTGCCTGCTTCTCTGGAAAGACACTCAGATACAGGATCAGAGGCAGGGTAGAAGAATAACATGAAAATATACTGATATTAAACCCAGCCATCCATAAAAGGCATTCCTCTCATCTTCTGCTGGATTTGCTCCACAAATGGTTCTGGATTCCAAGGCCTCATCTTGGGTCTCTCCTACCACAGGGAGCCTGGGTATGTCAGAATGGGAAGAAAGAAACAACTCAGGCCCTGTGGGTTCTGCCGAGTGGAGCTGCAGGCAACAAACTATTTCCCTCAATATTCGTGGGAAGTCATTGGGACAACCCAGATGGGATGTACTTGTTTAGAATCCATGGTGCTTTGGGGTGCCTAAATGACAGTTAAGCCCCAATAGCCAGGAGCATGTCAGTCACCCTGATGTGTGTCTGGAGCTAAAATAGAGAAAGTGTTTTCTGGTGTCAATTTATCTATCTTATACTTTTAATTTCCTTCTTATTGGTATTTGCTAACAGCAGCAGAACTGCAGTTGCACATGAGCAGACTTTATTATCTGCCAGAAGATCTCTGCCGTGGATCAGCCTGAGTGAGAAGCGAGGGCCCTATGTATAAACATAAAGAATCTACAGACAGTTAGAAAATCCTCATTATTTATCATTTCCACAGTTGAATTGTAACCAAAGGCCTGCAAGCATCTTTGTTTCAAAGTGAGTGAGTTCATCTAGAATCTCCTTTTAAGTAGATTTCTGCTGTCCAAGCAATCTGGGGATTTATTCTGCAAACTTATTGAGGGGCTGACATGAGTGAGCTGCTCTACAGAGAGCTGGGGGGAAGGAATATGTTACCAGTATTAGTCTCCTTTCTTCTCATAGGTTCCTAATTTTGTTATATTATGCCTTTTTTATTACCAAAACACCAGTTTTAAAATATCAGTCTATCTTACAATTTAGTAAATACATCTGGAAATGTTTTCATCTGTCAGAAAAAGAAGTGGTTGTGGGTTTCTGCATGGCAGAGTAGTGGTTCAGTGTCAGGGTGGCTCAAGGGGCAGGGATTTAATTCAGTGGCATGTGCAAAGCAAAAGTGAAGTGTCAGGAGGCCACGCTGAGCTCATTGCCTAATTACCCACTTATTATCTGTGTGGAAGTCCCAAAGCTTCTAACCAAGAGCTTGGGGAAGTTCTGGCTGATATCCTTTTCTCTTGCACCCTGTGATCTATTCCAATTCAAGAAGGTGCAGTGACTGACAGACCAGAGCACCTGGAGTCCAGGAGTTCCTGGCATCTCACTGGCTTGTTTCTCTTTCTGACAGTGGGAGGATTCTTCCTCGGCAGGTTCCAAATCTCAGCCAGGAATCCCAGAGCTCACCCCTCTGCTGTCAGGTCACTGAGCCAGAGCTCAGTTAAAGGATTGCATTTCCAGGTGCAGGATGAATGAAGTCTCAGGAATTTCCCTGATATTCCTGACTCCATGATAATCTCTTTACTTTTTCTACCTTCTTCAGAGGGCTTGAGCAAAGAACACATCAAAAGGTGAAGGTGTGTCTCTCATCAACTAAATACCAGCAGTCAGGTTATCTGAAATCTTTGTCTTTCACTGGAAAGAAAGTGCCTTCAGGGGATCTCGATGTGTACCCCAAAAGTACACAGCCAAACAGCTCTTGAGTAGCAGCAGCAGCACCCCCATCCTGCTCACTGAAACACTCTGTGTTCACAATAACCCCCCTGCTTTGATCTCTAGCCAAGAATAACACAGACAGTCTATTAAAACATCTTTAATGACACGATATAATTAAAAATATCTAACGTGCAACTCAAAGAAATGAATATGAAGCTTGTTTAAGTCTGTTTCCACACCCCTCTAAACTTGACTGGCAGGTTCTAAACCTTCATTAATCGGCCTAAAAATGCATGAATACCCCAATATTATGAGGGGTGTGTGTCCTGTATTATCAGTTGGAAGCACAAGGGACGAATAATCAGATTTGAAAGGATTTAGGTGCCATGGTAGCTTTAAAAACCCTGCAAGGCACATCACTGCATCTGTGAGCATTTACATTTCTGTTTCAAGTGGTCTGAAAAGCCTTGGAGACACTCGTCCCTGAGGCTCTTAACAGTCTGTGTGTTTTAAGTCTCTGAAGCAGTCGAGAAGTGAGCTCTAAATGCCTTAGTCAAAGGACAGTGTTTGTGACTCGATCCCTTTTCTTTGCAGTAACGCAGAATTTGTGCAGCACCTCATCTTTCAGATGAACAGAGCAGACCAGAGGAGCTAGAATGACTGCCAGATCCCAGAGAAATCCAGATTATTATGATTGTTAGATCATAAAGTAACTCTGGTCATGGTCTAATATGAAAGTGACAATTAGGAAAGCTTCTGTTCCTCAGTCTGCTCTGGTCAGTGTCAGCTGAGACACTTCTAGAGTCAGCAAGAGAAGCAGGTCAGTGCAAATGAACAAACAGGTGAACCTCAGCCTAGCATGAGCCCAGTCTTAGCAAATGTGAAATTAAATCTGTTAATTTGAGTCCTCCCTAAAGAGTTTTAATTGGCAATTTTAACCCTGTGTGGCCGTGACTCAGCCGAGAGACAAAAACTCAGCTGTGCTCTGTGCCCTTTGTTTCTCCTTTGATCCTCTGCACATTTTGTAGAGGGCCAAGACTAAGAAGGATTGGCTTTGAAGGATTCCTGATCAGCAGGAGCATTCATTGGAAGGGACACATGGCCATCATCACTGAGATGGAAGCACAGACAGAAAATACCTGCATTTTCCCTAGAACATGGAAGCAGTTGGCTTTTATATTCTGACTGTACTTTAATCCCCTTCCAATCTTCACTAATGGCAATACTGCAGGTATTATCCCTTGAGAGGCCACAGAGGAGGACAGGGACTTTTTTCCAGACACCACCTCTTCTGATTTGACAGGATTATACAATGTTAACTTCACATTAGCTCAGGGCCTGCCTGCTCAGAGGCATCACTTCGTGTCTGACATGAGTAATCCCAGCTGTAGCCCAAGGAAGAGCCATGCAGGCTGTTCTTGTTTGGAGAATGAATAGCTTGCCATCCACCAGGAATCGCAGACTTCCTGTGGAGCAGGATCCATTGTCTCAAAGTACAGTAGTGCAAGTACCAGCAAGCTGCTGGAAGGAAAATCACTTGCATCCTCCAGTGACTTCCACCTCTGTGATTTCTGTCTGGACCCTGTTAACTGTGCTCTGACAAGAGTCTTGAGTCACAGAAAAGTGTCAGTCATCAAAAACAGTGCTATTCCTGTGGCTGGAGCTGCTCTCCTTGACCATGACTCGGTACGAGATGCGCAGGAAAGAGCCCATGAGCAGCACCACGAAGAGGATCAGGAGCAGGGACCAGACCCCCGGCTCAATCCCCTTGAGGAAGTTTGGGCTGTCCTGGTCCATGGTGCTGCTCAGACTCAGCAGGTACCCAAGAGTCCAGCCAGATGATCCATCACCCATCTATTGAAATAAAAAGGAGAGGTCAGAAGAGAAGGAGATAGCCTGGACCCCAGCTGTACTTCTGTGCATGGGCCCAAGGCTTTGTATGTTATATCTGAGAGTGATCCAAGCATTTGGCTTGAAATGAGGAGCTCTCCCACTCTCAGTGCCCTGAGTACACCAACATGGCCTTCATGGCCTTCCACCCACACCTCTGCCCACAGGCACGGGCAGTCCCCTCCCTCCTGAGCTGTGCTGTAGGGGAGTGCTGTTCTCTGCTTACTGATGGGATTTTCCAGTGGATAGTTGTCTCTCTGGCCATGGTTGAACCTCAGACCTATGGTTTAGGTTGCTTGTCTTTGTCTTTCCAGGCTGGGCTCTCTGGGGGTCCTGGACCAACCTCATTACCTCGCCTTTTCTGATGGTCCCTGTTTGGGCCAGCTCAGTGGGACCATGGCTGTGATTGTCAGCTGTGAAGAGGTCTGGGAACAGGCTTTCTTTTCTTTTGTGAAGGGAATGACCTGAATCAAATCCCCCTGTCCTTAGGGCCTCCAGATCCTGGAGCAATTTCAGACCTTATTAGAGATTAGGTTAGATTATTAGATATTAGGAAGATATGCTTCTCTGTGAGGGTGGGGAGGTCCTGGCACAGATTGTCCAGAGAAGCTGTGGCTGCCCCTGGATCTCTGAAAGTGTCCAAGGCCAGGTTGGATGGCACTTGGAGCAACCTGGGATAGGGGAAGGTGTCCCTGCCCATGGCAGGGGGTGGAATGAGAGGAGCTTTAAGTTTCCTTCAATCCAAAATCAGTCTAGGATTCTAGAATTATAAAGCATTTATCAACTCTCGTGAGTATAAAGGTGGTTGCAGAAAGGTAGGGAAGCACCTTTTGGCTCAGGAAATGTTCATTAGCAGCTTGTTCTTAGCATTGAGTAGAGATCAAGCTGTACTTCCTTCCCTGTCAACACAGACTTCTAAAGAAGGTGTTGATCCAGAGAAGTTTTTTGACCCATGTGTTTTTCAGAGGACAAGTGTCATCTCTGGCTCTCTGACACTGGTTTTGTTGTTTATCAGAACTGTGAATCTATTTTGCAAAACTATCCTGCTGGAGAAGCCCAGCTGGTTAGGGCTTGTCAGTGTAGGAACTGGCTGTACTGGGACCAGCCTTCCTGGTAACTGGGAACACTGTGCTGTAGGAACTGACCTTCTGGAATGCAGTCCAAGCAGGCTGGTCAAAGTCAAGTGTGTATCCTGTTGTACTGAGATGGAAGATGAAGGCAGACACAGTGCAGTAATCAACAAGTGTATCCAGGCTCGCTTGGGACTCCCTTGTCAGCTGGTGCCATTTCCAGGGAAAAAGAAAGATGGAGGAGAAAAATAAAATAAGTAAATACTCAGTAGCTGAATTTCAGGCCTGCTACAGCCTCCCCTTTCCTGTTCTGAGACTGACTGTGAAACTGGAGGAGGGCTTTGTGTCCTGTGCAGACTGAAACCACATTTCCTGCACTCACTGGGATGTGGGGTAGAAATTAGTGTCGTCTGTTACTGCTTTTGTTCCTATCTTACTAAGCCAGATCCAAGAGCAGCAGGACTGACAGCCAGGTTGCCTTGCTGGAGAATTGCTTGGTAGGATTGATTCCCTGCTCTGTAATTAGGTAGAGCTGATGCTGCAGCCTTTCTCCCAACTGGAACATTGGGATCTTTCTCCTCCTTCCAGAAGAGAATGCTTTCAGGGACTGCTTATGGGCTCATTAACAAACCCTGGAGAAATTGTCCCATTTGAATGTTACTGTGGATGTTCTATCAGTGTAAGTGCAAATGAGGGTGACCTCATAACCACCAACTCAGGGAAAGAACTGATAAACTCCCCCTGGCTTGGGCCCTGTGGGCCCAGGTGAAATGGGAGCAACCCTGTAGTCTGAGTGGATGTGTCCCCTGCACTAAAGGACAGAAGGATAACAGTGAGACCAAGGTGATGTACAGGAGTGAGTAGATAGCCTTCCTGTTTGCTTTTTAAAAAACTGTAAAAGGTATTTGCAGCTTTTCATTTAATTAGGTCCAGGTGTTACCAGCAGCAGAGGAAGGAAAAGAAGTGGAGCCTCTTTTTTCAAAGTTTAAAAAAACCCAAAAAAAACCAAAAACAAAAGCCCCCAAACAAACAAACAAAAAAACCCTCAAAAGCAACACAAAAAACCAAAAGCCATGAAATTGAGACAAATCCAAAATTTTCCCTGAAGGAGCCAATAAGTTACAGCTTTGTTAGTCTAAGGGCTTTTGCAACAAACTGTTCCTTGCTTCCCACTCTCCCTGCACACCGAGATATTCCACAGTTACCTCTTGGACAGACATCCCACACAGCCTCTTGACAGCCTGACCCAAGTCAGGAGAAGGTACAGTTCCTCTCATGAAGTCCATGGCCTCAGAAACCACCTACAACAGCAGCAGAGATAATTACCAGGTGGGACTGTGCTCTGTGTCCTTGTACTGCACACCAGAAATTACCCCTGGGCAAGTGAGGGGCAGTGGCTGAGCATTGCCAGGGTGCCCTTGGTGTGCAGGGCTGGTTCCAGTGCCTTGGAAGGGCTCAAGGGACATGAGCAGAGCTGTTGCTGTCTGGAGATGGAAACAGGTCTGCTCCCAGCATGCATCCAGCAGCCTTCCTGACCCTGCCTGGATAAGTAGACTAGTCATAGAATCAAAAAATCATATTGGTTGCAGAAGATGTCTAAAATCAAGTTCAACCATTAACCCAGCACTGCCAAGCACACCACTAAACAACAAGTGCCACATCTATACAGCTTTTAAATTCCTCCAGGGATGGGGATTCCAGCACTGCCCTGGGCAGCTTGTGCCAGGGTTTAACAACCCTTTTGGTGAAGGAATTTTCCCAATATCCAGTTTAAACCTCCCCTGGCCCAGCCTGAGGCCGTTCCCTCTCCTCCTGTCCCTGTTCCCTGGAGCACAGCCCGACCCCCCAGGCTGTCCCCTCCTGTCAGGGAGTTGTGCAGAACCACAAGGGCCCCCCTGAGCCTCCTTTTCTCCAGGCTGAGCCCCTTCCCAGCTCCCTCAGCCTCTCCTGGGGCTCCAGACCCTTCCCCAGCTCTGTTCCCTTCTCTGGACATGCTCAGTGTCCTTCTTGCAGTGAGGGGCCCAGAACTGAGCACAATATTCATGGTGTGACCTCAGCAGTGCTGAGGACGAGGACATGATCCCAATGCTCCTCGGCACCATGTCCATGGGAGACTCGGAGCTGGGGAAATTTCCATAGTTACCCTCCCTGGAAATGCACTCAGCTTGTCCTGGGATCTTGAGCTACTCCTGCCTTAACAATCCAGTGACTTTGGCCTCTAAATCCAGGTTTTCAGGTAGAAGGGTGCTTGTGTGCAGCATGACCAGAAGTTTGCTAAGAGAGTGGCAGAGATCTCCAGCTTTACCACAGACCTGGTGTGGGAAGACCTGCTCAGCACACAACTCCTGACTGTCCCATCCCTGCTGGCTCCATGGAGCCCCAGAGTTGGTCTCAGCAGCAGACACTGAGGAGACAGGGATGAAAAAAGCTCCCCCACAGTCACTGTGGGAAGCCAGTGGTCCATGTTTGAACAGTTATGTGGCAATGGTGGGGAGAGGGCAGGAGTGTCATGGTCTAGATGTTCCCACTGTATTTATTAATAGTCAAACTGGTCCCATTTCATGGGTTCCTCATACCAGTTGCTTACCCCAGTGTGAATGAGAACTCACCAGAAATCTGGGCTGAAGGGGCTTGAGACCACTGCTGAGGGAATGCTTGAAGAAGCTGCAGGAAGAGGAGGAGTTGAGCAGGCTTTGCACGAGGCTCATGCAGGCTGTGGGATTGCTGGAGCCTGTGATGTTGAAGACCTCCTTGGGGCCAGGGGTGTCCCGTGTGTCATCACTGACAGCACAAGGCCCAGCATGCACTGATTGCCACTGCACTTCCCGGGAGTAGGTGAGGGGCCAGCAGGGATTGGACACGGTTTTTGCACTTCTCTGATCCTGGAGGCAGAATAAAACAAGGACAGAGGCAGCAAGAGAGGACATTGGTGTCCCAGGGCTTCACACAGGAAGACAGAATGTAACATGGTTAGGAACTGCTTTCCCCAAGCACCACAAGGCTGAGATGGAGCACGGAGGCTGTGAAAGCTTTGCTAAATCTTATGGCATTGAGTCAATCACAAGGCCCAGCCAGGTCCCAGCTCCTGCTGAGCTCAGGGCAGTGAAGTGACTGGACCTGCTGGCAGGCCATGAGTCCCAGCCCTACCCACCCTCCCTTAGAGCACAAATACAATTTCATGCATCCTGTGCTCTTTCTAGTTGCAGGAAGGAGGCTGTTCTGATTTGCCTTCCAGATGGTTCAACCCCACAAGAATCCGTGTTTCTTATCTCCAGCCATTTCCCGGTATAACTGTGGTGAAGTTGGTGTCCTATGTGTGACATTCAGGTCTCAAGTAAGGGCGAGTGGGGTTTATAGGGAGGAAAGTGAATGAGCAGAGAGCAATTAATTCCTGAAAAACACAGTTTTGATGAGGACTAAGGTGATTCTTGAGTTTGTCCCATACTATACCACTCTTTTCCTCCCCCCCATTCCCCAAGTGAAAGAACCAAAACACCTGCATGTTTTCAAAATGAAATATTGCTCTTTTAAAGATGCTTCAGGGTTAAAGTCAGCAAAGGAAATACTATAAATGGAAGGTCCCAGTTGGTTCCTGAGTGCTTCCATTCTAGGATGTAGGAACAGTTCCGAAGAGCCAAGGCAAGCCTTGCCTCTGCTCACCCTGAAGGTGATGTTGACACCTCTGGAGAGCAATTTTTTGCTTGTGTGTATTAAGCAGGACCTTGAATTGGTGCCTGTTTGTCTGCTTGGAGGGAAAGTTTTGCAAGGGTTTTTCTAATATATGCAAACAGCCTAAAGAGAGATTGACTTTAAAGTGACTGACACTTTGCCAATTAGCACACCTTGTGCAGCTGTCGTTTAGCGATGCTGTGCCCTGAGCAGACACTCACCTGGATGAGCAGGGAGAGCAGCCTGCTGCGGAGCTGCTCCGTGCCGTGGCAGGGGCACTGGCGGGTGAGCACCCTGTGTGTCTGCCCATAGAGCTGCAGCCTCACTCCCTCCTTTGGGGTCTGCTTCTCCTTTTCCAGCTCGGAAGTGAGCTGTGCTGAGCTTCCTCCCACGGACAGCACTCCTGCCATCCCCTTCCTGGAGGGAACCAACTGTCCTCGCCAGTCATACTGACCCAAAAAGAACAAGAGGTCAATCCTTGAGACTTCTCCATCTCAGTCACAGCCAGGTCCAACATTAGTGCACAGAGAGAGAAAAGAGCTCGATGGTGCCCACAGCCCAACTCTTTTTTGCCCACAAGACATAAGGATGCTGAACCAGTGGCTTCGGAGGGAGCAGAGGAGCCATTGTACAGGCACTGCCACCTGCACAGAGCCTTCCCACAGCCTGGGGACAAACAGGGCTGCCCAGCCTGCATGGCTGCACCAGGCAGTGGGCTCAGCAGGCAGGAGAAGGGGACAGTGGAGACAGTGGTGGGGAGTGGTGGCAGGGAGGTTTCCAATGGGGAAGATAGGGGTTTCAAGCTGCCTTGATGCTAAAGTGATATTTCTGTCAGAAGAACCCTGTGGCATCATCTCCAGCAGCCCTGCAGAACTGACTTTGGCAATGCTGAAGTTGGCAGCACAGGCAGGAGAGTTTACATGGGGTAAACACTCTGTGCCTGGCTGGGGGAGGCCATATTTCTGTCAACAGGTCTGACAATTCCCTAACCAGTGTGTGCTTGCTGCTGGTTATCAGAGCTGCTTTTCACATCCCTGATGAGGAATAACTCAGTCTGAACCACCTTTCTCCTGCCCTCTGTGTTCTTTTTGAGACCCTTTGGCTTGAGAAGTGATGGGTGAAACAAGAAAACGGAATTTTGGTGTTTTTTGTTTAGCAAGTGCCTTCTAAATACCTCCCTTGTCCCACTGCTGCTTTTGCTTTGGCAGCAACAGAATCTGCTTCTCTACCATCACAGGATTCCCCATGAGACAGCTGGAGTCCAGTGGCAATGCCACAGCACTCCACAGACAGCTGCAACTCCTGTTTGACAGAGGCACTGCAGGGGAGCTCCTGGGGATGCCCCATGGCCAGGCTGTGTAAGGCCATCCCCGTGAGCAGCCTGGACGTGCTGGCCAGAAAGCCTCAGGTCTGTTAGGGCAACTGCATGGGTGTGTTCATGGAAGGCAGAGGTTTGGTTCTTCAGCCCAGTTATGACCATGGAATCACAGAATGGTTTTGGCTGTGAGGAATATTAAATGTCACCTCATTGCAACCTCCTGCTATGGGCAGGGACACCTTCCACTATCCCAGGGTGCTCCAAGCCCCATCCAACCTGGCCTTGGACACTTCCAGGGATGGGGGAATGGGGCAGCCACAGCTGTTCTGTTTATCCTGTGCCAGGACCTCACCACCTCACCTCAACCAGCTGGTGCTGGATTGAAGCTGCCTCCTCTGAAAGGAAGTGGAAGTTGTGCTGAAGTGTTGTTTTAAGTACAGGGGTTTACCCATCCCACCACTTGTCTCTGTGGCTGTCTGTTAACAGAAGCTGCTCAGCCCAGCTCTGTGTGCCCCACGAAGAATCATCCTTTACCTTGAAGAAGTTCTCCAGGACATAATTAACAGCAACCCAATTGAGTGCTTCTTCCTCTGGGCTGGACAGGACTTGTGCCCCTTGAAAACTGAAGGGGGATGACTTCAGGGTGCCAGTCAGAGCTGCAAGGAGACTGTCAGAGAGGATGGGATGGGTGAAGCTAAACACAAAAGAAAAAGAAGGCACATTTGGTGTTACAGGACCCTGCCAGGAGCAGCCTGCAGTGGAGGCACACTGCAGGGCTTCTGCTATGCTCCCTACTTTGGGTAGTAGCCCAGAGACACAATGACAAACCCACTCCTGCTGCTGCTTCCCTCTCCCCTCGCATGGCACTGGAGGCATGAACAGCAGAGGGATGGTTTGAACAATTGTGCCACCATTCAAGAATTTAGGATCTTAGGGTCTCTCTGTCACTGAGGAAATCTTCTGGCCCTATCCCACTGGCCTGGTCCCCTCCAGACCTTCCTTTTCCCCAGTGAGATAAAGGTCCCAGTAATGTGGTGACTGAGAAGAGGGTCCACAAGTGTGTGATAAGGTGAATCTTCCCACCATTTCCAATTTGCTGACAAGAAACAGCCCATGTGGGCTGTCACACAAACTGAAAACACTTGAGCTTCCAGACTGATGGGTGTTTTCCCAAGCACTAATTGTGAAAGTGTAATTGTGAAGGAGACACTGCCAGCCTGGCAGCAGTTGCAGGGCTGTCATCTTCATGGCTGCCTGGGCTGACACATGGAGACACAGCCATGCCATGCTCCTCTCTTCAGGGCCTGAGGAAGCTTTACCTGACTAAGGATGGCTCACACTGCAGAGCAGACAGGGTGAGATGCCTGTGCAGAATGATCCCCGGATGTGTGCTGATCTCTGGGTGTGGGTTTGCAACACTCACTCACTTCAGTTGCCTCATGCTGGCGGTGGCTCCCAAGTACAGGGGGGTTTGGCTGTGCTGCTCTGCTGGGATTTCATTCTGGGCCCAGTTCAAACATGGCTCCAAGCTCTTCCCAGCTTTCTGAGGAGAATCTGAATAGCTGGAGACTCCAGGACCTGAGGACCATGGAACAGAATGGAATTTTAAGGGAAGTTATGGGAGAATTGTGATAGCTGTTACCATAGAGATTGCTATCCTAGGATATGGTTAAGACAGAACCTGTCACAGGTGGAATGAAGATCTTCCAGGTATCCATCCTGCTAAAATACAGACCTGGGACCAAAACACATGTGCACAGAAATCCCAAATTACACCAAGACTACTCTAGTTCTGCAGCTGAGACATCTATACCAGCCACATGACTTCTGCAACAGCTGAGGCTGTCTCAGCCCACAGAGGAAGAAATGTGGCTTTAGGTGCTATAAAAATAAGCAAAGGACACACGGAGGCTGTGTCACCTCTCTTCTCTAGCCACTGACAAGTACCCTGCTAGCAAGCAAGACACCTCTGCCCTAGAGGAAGCCAGTGTTCTGCAGAGGGAAGTTGTGTGCCAGCCTTGACTCATTTTTTCCAGCAAGCCAATGGGGTCTTAAATGTTGAACTACTACCCAGAAAAAGCCTCCCTTCCCCATTCTCCTAATTCCCTCACCACGAGTTTTGCTCTCTGGGGCCCTGTGCAGGGCTGAGCTGCAGCTTCCCTGCAGGGCTGTGGCTGTGCTGCCATGCAGACAGGGCCACTCACACCTGGGCTGGAGACCTGCCTGGGCTTCCTGTGCTGCTGCTGACAGAACCTGCCTCCCAGAGCTGCTGCTTAACCCAGCCCCTGAACCAGGGACACAAGGTTTCAGGGAGCCTTCTTGCATCTCCTGTGTGTGATTTGTGTTGTTTACAGCCTGCAAGGGCACAAAGCCTGTTCCCTGCTTGCTGTGCAGCTGCCTCCCACAGCACACTGCTGCTGAGGGCTCAGTCCTTCCCAGCATCCCGCTATAACCAGGCTTTAACATCAAAGCAAGATTAGGAGATAGGGAAGGAAAACCCCATGCATTAATGCATGAAACCCTCTCAGCTGGCATTGGCAGGGCCAAACTGATTCAAATTCGTGAGGAAAACCCCCAAATTCTCTGAAATGTGACACCTAAAGACAAGCTGAGCTCATGCATGTGCTGTCAAATGCCACATAGGGGATTGGAGTCTTTGGAGCTCTGTTGTCCTGGAGCTACCCCACTTACTGCCCAGGACACAGTCAGGAGGAGGCAGAAGATACCAGGAGTCATCCTGCAGGTTTGTGTCCATTGCTGTTCACTGCCTCTCCTGGGTGAGGAGCTCCAGCAACCTTGGCTCTACCACTGATCCATGTGGACATCAGGACAAGCCCCATCCTCTCTGTGTGCTTCCCTGACTGCAGCAGCCCCAAAATCCTGACACCTGCTACTGCCAAGTGCCTGATGTCCAGCTGTGTGTGCCTAGGTCTGTCCAGTCGAGAAGAGCCATGCTGAAGAAAAGCAACTTGTGCTTCACTATTTCAGTGCACAGCTGGGTGGTGCAGGAGCCAAGGAGTTTGTGGCACTGGTCCATGCACAGGTCCCTGCTTTTCCATCTATCCCATGCCAGTCCTAGAAAATGGGCTCCTTACCTTGCACAGGACAGGAACTGCATCCTCTGATCACCCCAGTCTTGTTTGCATTGGTGGTTGTCCACTGGTAGACGAACAGGATGGTGCGTGATGGGCCAGCATCCAGAACAATGCCATACTGGAAAAACCCCAAAACATTCTTCTCAAAACCACTCCTGAATGCATACTGATTGATATTGAAGGGTTACCCAGCATATATAGGTATTCTGGGTCACCCCTGGGCCTGCACTGCAGTGCTTGAGTTTGCTTGTCACATTCAAAGAACAGGAGAAGCCAGAAGATTATGAGGATTTGCAGGATCCATCTGCATTTCTGAATATGCATGAGGAACAGCAGGAGTGGAGAAACGCCCAGAAATACATCAGCCCTACAGTGGCATGCTCTGGAGCTGCTCCTGAAACCAGGCAGAGGGCTTCCCCTGAGAGCTGAGCCACCTGGAGCTCAGGAAAAACAGGTCCTAAAGCAGTGGGAGATGGCACTGTACGAGTTCTCCACTGATTCTGGGACACAAAACTGCTGCTGGTTGGTTTGCTCAGGCTTTTGTGCAGGAATTGGAGGGCTGCAGCTTGCTTGGCCCGAGGAACCCAGGACTCCTGTGTCTCTTTGATGTTCCACTGCAGCAATGATGTGACACAGGCTGGGTTTGCCCCGATGTGTGCAGAGCTGTGGGAGCTGCAGCAACCAGCACAGACACTGTACAACACAGCAACCCCTCAGAGACAGAGATGGTGTCTTGGCAGGAAGAGCAGGAGCAGTGAACATGACCAGCTCAGCCCCTTGTCCCCTGGCAGCTCTGCTACTGCCCAAGCCAAGGGCTCTCTGTCTCTTTGTCCTCGGTGTTTGTCTGCTGCTGACCAAGCCTTGCTGCTCCCAGTATATGAGGGTGAGCAAGTGGAGGCCACTGGATTACCCTGCAGCACAGCTCTGGATACCCCCACACCCAAAATAGCTCCAGAGCTAGCCTAGGGCTCCTCTGCTCCCTATTACATGAGCCCAGTTTGGGATATCTCCTACACAGGCAGGAAGGAAACTCATGAGCTCCATGGCAGTGCGTGGTCGAAGTATCTCACACACAAATAGAGCTGTGACTGAGTGGGAAGAGAAACCTCCTGAGAGGTTGATGTTAATGCCACCAGAAGGGTTTCAGCACCAGACAGAAGTGGCTGCAGCCTCTGGGTGAGGCTGGCTGCCTGCTGGCCTCCTGGAGCTCCCAGTTGCACCAGTCCTGGCACCCAGGCCAGGGGCTGGTGGGGCTGGGCTGGAGCAGCAATGCGGAAGGAGGATGGAGCTCCCTGCCCGAGCCTGCTGGCACCCTCCCACACCAGTGACAGCTCGGATTGCCAGCAGGGACATGTTGGCTGCTGCAGAAGAGGAAGAAAGAAATGACATTGGTGGAGAAACATAGAATTTTTTTCCTTCTTCAGAAAATTAGAGGTTTCTGCTGGGAGAAGGGGAGGGATCACCACATTTATGTCCAGCTTAACAAGGAAAGGACAGAATGCAGAGCAATAAGGGGGTTTTTAATCCAGTTTTGTTTCTGAGAGGAGCATGGAGGAGGAGTGCTATCTCTAAACACACAGGATAACCTTCTGTTGGGTTAAACATGGTGTGCCACTGAGCTCATCTCAGCAATGGGAGCATCAAGAGACAGAGCAGGTGGGCATTAACCTCCCCCAGACCTGACCCAGCTGTGAGGAGCAGGCTGGCTCTTTGATTGAAATCAAGATAGGACCAAAGAGAAGAATGCATGAAAGACAATTTGTTTTTAGGACAGAAGCAGCAGTTCAGGGGCACGTTCCTACTGACTTTTGAGAGGGACCTAGCTCTTTCCCTCTAGTGACACCATGGGTTCCTTGTTGCTCTGGGGCAGCTCCTGACATGGGCTGCCTTCCCTCAGCCTGCCCTGAGCATCTCCACGGATCCATGGACCATATCCAGCCTGTATTCCCTGACCAACCAAAGGAGAAGGCTTGTTTCTGGCTTGAAAACCTACAGCATGTTGAAAGATGCTAACCTGTCCTGACAGTCTTGTTCCAGTTCTCTCCTCAGTTTGTAATAAAATAATAAAATTATGTGAAAAGTAACAAAACAGCCTGGTTTAAGTGCCTGTCTCACCCCTTGAGAGCCTTACCTTGGTCCTGAGCGGGGCCATGGGCACATCTTTGGTGGAGACACAGAGCAGCACGATGCCCGTGAGTCCTGCTATGATCACCAGCCAGGGGGGAAGCAGCTCACGCCAAGACATGAAGAATTTTCTCCTTTCACGAAATGAGGAAGCAGTGGAGCAGCAAACTGACAGTGGCTGCTTTAACAACCTTTTAAAAGAGCAGAAAGGCGTGGCCAGGGCCAGGCTCTGACTTCAGCCCAGCCCCAAGCCACAGGGACCACAAGGACGCGTGGGCCTGGCCATGGTGCGTCAGGCAGCTCTTCTTTCCCTTCCAGCACTGCTGTCCATAAATAACAGGAGGGCTCCGTGCCCATCCCAGTGTGAGCTTTGCAACGGCACCGCTGCAACCTCGAAACTGCCCCAGGCACTGGGCTTGAGGTAAACAGAAATGTGGGGTTAACTCAGCTGTGCAATAAGCAGAAGGCAGGTAAAACTCACCCCTTTGGTATTCCACGACTGGTGGTGTGAGCTTCCAAATTAAAAGTGGGGAAACTGCTTGTCACTGGATTTACTTTATTCCTGAGGGCCTGAGCCCCCTTCCTGACAGCCTCCCTGTGGAAAATAACCAAGGCTCAGGCTTTATGAAACACCCGCCTGCTTTCTCCTGACAGTGCCACAAAGTCTCATCCCCGAAAATGGAAATTCTGAAGTAAACTCTGTGGCTGCTCACACTGAGGCAATTGGCTGATTGCTCATATCCACAGACTGGTCATGGATCTGAAGATCAAACCAGGAATGGGGAAAGGCCACTTCTCTGTTTTTGGTGTTGTTTCCTCTTTTCATTGCTGTGATCAGCCAGGAGGGAAGCCTCAGACACACCCAGGAACCCCGAATTTTGCTGCATAGAAGCATGGAATCACAGAATCTCCCGAGTTGGAAGTGACCCACAAGGATCGAGTCCAACTCCTGGCCCTATATGGGACAGCTCCAAGAGTCCCTCCATGTGGAAGCTCCTGGAGCAGGTCCTGTGGAGATGGTCAAGGTTCTGGAACGTTTCTCTTGCGAGAAAAGGCTGAGGAAGCTGGGCCTGTTCAGCCTGGAGAAGAGATAGCCAAGAAACCTCATCCATGTGTATGAGTATCTAAAGGGCGATGTCAGAGCATGGACAGATGCTGCTGGTGCCGAGCAGTGGACAAGAGCCAGAAACTGACACCCAGGAAGTTCCACCTGAACATGGGGAAGGATGTCTTTCCTGTGTGAGTGACCAAGCACTGAACAGGCAGCCCAGAGAGGGTGTGGAGTTATCTCACTAGAGATATTCCAGAACCGTCTGGACACTCCTGTGCTCTGCGATGACCCTGCTTGGAAAGGAAGGTGGGACCAGATGACCCTCTATGGTCCCTTCCAACCCGAACCATTCCGTGATTCTGTGATTTCATGTGCCTGAGAGCGCTGTCAAAGGCTCCTGGAGCCCTGTCCGTCCTGCCCGGCGCTCAGCCGAGCCTCACGGAGCCCCTCGGGGAGCCCGGGGCCACCCGGGGCGGCCGCCGCGGAACCTTGGTGCGCCGGAACCTTGGTGCTGCGGCGCGGGGCCCGGCGCGGCGGGGCGGGGAGGACCGGGGCGGACCGCGCGGAGCCGGGGCGGGAGCTGAGGCGGGATCGGGACCGGGATCAGGATCAGGACTGGGACCAGGATCAGGATCAGGAGCGGGAGCGGGAGCTGAGCCGGGAGCGGCCCCGCGGACCCGGCCAGGCCGAGATGTACGCGGGGCTGCAGGAGCTGGGAGTGGCCAACGGCGAGGACCTCAAGGAGACCCTCACGAACTGCACGGAGCCGCTGAAGGCCATCGAGCAGTTCCAGGTGCGCTGAGTGCCGTGTGGGGCCGGGCTGTGCAGGGATCTGTGTTGTCTGCGTTTTCTCTCGCTTTATTTGTTTTCCCGAGTGCCGTTCTCAGTTCCCGCTGCGGGTTGTGTTGCAGACAGAGAACGGGGTGCTGCTGCCTTCGCTGCAGTATGCGCTGCCCTTCCTGGACCTGCACGGCACCCCCCGGCTCGAGTTCCACCAGTCCGTGTTCGATGAGCTGCGGGAGAAGCTGCTGGAAAGAGTCTCTGCCATCGCTTTGGAGGGGAAGGTCGAGGAGAGGTTTGTCAGCAGTCTCCTTGGTTCCTTAGAGTGAGCTGGGAATTCTGTGGGAAAATGCGGTGGATGGGTGACTTCTGTAAAGAAGAGTTGGGTTCTTCAGGGACTGAGTTCCAGTGGCTTTGAGGTGGCCACTTTGTTCCTTTATTGCTCAGTGGTACTTAGTCTTGTGTTTTTCCATGTTTTCAGATACAAGAAGCTGGAAGATCTCCTAGAGAAGAGCTTTTCCTTGGTCAAGATGCCCTCGATACAGCCCGTGGTCATGTGTGTCATGAAGCACTTGCCCAAGGTGGGACCACGGTACTGGTTGGCCTGGTGTGATGTGGTGTCTCACTGGTGTGACGTGTGTCACTGGTGTGATGTGATGTCTCACTGGTGTGACATGTGTGTCACTGGTGTGATGTGGTGTCTCACTGGTGTGAGATCTCTGGTGTGCTCCCTCTGCACATTCTGCAAGTGTGTTGTTTAGTTTCAGGGACTGGCTGAAGATTCAGTAGATTCTTGTATCTGCTAATAACTCAGTGGACTAAATCAAAAACCATTTTACATTTTCATAATCAGATGAGAGTATTTCCCTATTTTCTTCAATCCATGCAGCTTCCTTAAAAAGTGAAGTTTGCTGATAGGTGAATTTTTTCCACAGCTGATTTACAAATCTGTGACAAGTGGAAGGTAAGACTTGAGGAGTGCAATTAAAAGTAAGCAAGAGTGAGAATCAGATCTGTGAAACAAAAGTCTCTAGGAGTGTCCTTACTAAAAGCATCATGTTGCACTCAAGGTAATGGATTCAAAATACTGCTGGAACTTCAGTAAATTACTGAGTTTGGAAACATCACCTCAAATCTCAGCACTGGAGATATAAAGTAGATATTTTTTCTTCTTTGAAAGAATTAAGAGTATATAATTTGATTGTTGAAGAGGTCTCTGAGGACTGTTTACTGCTATACTAGGTGGGTGAATGCCCAGACTGCCTGAGGTGGGGATCAGGGCATGGAGAGGATTGTCCTGCTCTGCTCTGCACTGGGGCAGTCTCACCTTGAGTCCTGGGGCTGTTTGGGCACAAGATAAAAAAAACATCTAAAGCTGTTGGAAAATGTTGAGAGGATGGGGAAGGGTCTGGAGGGGCCCATGAGGAGCAGACTGGGGGCACTGGGATGGTTCAGCTGGAGCAGACTGGGGGCACTGGGCTGGTTCAGCTGGAGCAGACTGGGGGCACTGGGATGGTTCAGATGGAGCAGACTGGGGGCACTGGGATGGTTCAGATGGAGCAGACTGGGGGCACTGGGATGGTTCAGACTGAGGGCAGAGCTCCCCGGGGCTGCAGCTCCTCCCGAGGGGCAGCTCCAGGCTCTGCTCTGGGACAGGGACAGAGCCCAGGGAACGGCTGGAGCTGGGCCAGGGCAGGCTCAGGCTGGAGCTCAGGGCAAGGTTCTTCCCCCAGAGGGTGCTGGGCACTGCCCAGGCTCCCCAGGGAATGGGCACGGCCCCGAGGCTGCCAGAGCTCCAGGAGCGTTTGGACAGCGCTGCCAGGGATGGACAGGCTGGGATTGTTGGGGGGTCTGGGCAGGGACAGGGGCTGGGCTGGGGGATCCTGTGGGTCCCTCCAGCTCAGGATATTCTGTGATTCCATGATTTAGATGCCTCCTGTAGTCAGTTATGGGTTCCATGGACTGTCAGGCAGGTGAGGTGCTGCTCAGTGTGTAACTGCTCTGTGGATTGCAGGTCCCTGAGAAGAAGCTGAAGCTGGTGATGGCTGATAAGGACCTGTACAAGGCCTGTGCTGTCGAGGTGAAGAGACAGATCTGGCAGGACAACCAGGCTCTCTTTGGGGATGAGGTGTCACCTCTGCTGAAACAATACATCCTGGAGAAGGAGAACATTCTATTCAGCAATGATATTTCCTTCTTGCAAAATTTCTTCAGTCCATCTCCCAAAACGAGACGTCAAGGAGAGGTAAGGACAAGGAAACCCTCACAATGTGCTGCTGAGGAGAATTTATCAGCTTTCAGTCAACCATCACATGACAGGGGCTGTTTTCCCCTTCCCACCTTTGCTGCTGAGGTTATTTAGCTGGACAAACTCTTTGCAAGAAACACCGAGCCATTTTCTCCTACACATCTTGATGAAAGCAACAGGAATTATTTTAGTTGGTGTGTAATTAATGATGAATGTTCTAAGCTGTTTATGCACCTTAACAAAAGGAAGGGCAGATTTTTTTTCTCTGTTGTTCAGTCTGGCTTTGAAACACCAGCTGTTCTGAAGGCTCAACATCTCTATCACATCAGTTTGAGTATGCTGATATGTTAAATTTGCTTTCTTGGGACCTTTTGTAGTGGACATAGCCCAACTAAAGTTGTTTGGTTTTTTTATTGTTTTTTTTTAAGTATGTAGAAAGTTGTTATTTGGCATCCAGAAAAGTTGCTTTTTGAATTAAATTAACTACAAGGCAATACAATGCTTTAATTTCAGAGAGGACAGCACATTTGTTACATGAGGGGTTGTTTTAGGCCTGTTTTGCTTTCAGAATCATTTGGTGTAAGTGCTCTGGTGAATTTACTCCAGGTTTGCACTGCAGAATTGTGCTTTAACCCCAGCTGGACACTCAGCACCACACATCCACCTGAGGGCATGGGGGGAGAATCAGAAGGGTAGAAGAAAGAAACTTGTGGGTTGAGACTGTTAAAGATTTGGTGAACGTTTCTTGAACAAATGCTCTTGGAAATCTTGCAGTAAGCAGTTCCTTTTCAGGACCTCATGTCCCTGCAGATACTCAGTCTTGGTTAATCACATAACATAATTAATTTACCTTTGTGTGTGTGTGTGTGTGTGGAATGAGAGCATTTCTTGGTGCTGAGCCCCCATTTGTGCACTCTGAGCTCAGGTGGTGCAGAAGCTGACACAGATGATTGGGAAGAACGTGAAGCTCTATGACATGGTGCTGCAGTTCCTGAGGACGCTGTTCCTGCGCACCAGGAATGTCCATTACTGCACCCTGAGGGCAGAGCTCCTCATGTCACTGCACGACCTGGAGATCAGTGACATCTGCACTGTTGACCCCTGTCACAAGGTACCAATCATGTGGGACAGATGGGGGTATTTATGGGGAATTTTCTGGAGAAAGCCCAGAGAAGATGAGTCCTTTCTGTAAACAGAGTTCAGACCTTGAACCTTAATGTCATCTTATATTCCTTGGACCTTCAGGTGAGAACTTTGTTAACCAACAGTTTGCTTTCATTAATCCGTGAATCATTCAGATTTAGGGTACTTTGGCAGTGTTAAAAGCAATGTCTGATCTGGCATCTATTCTGTGTAGATGCTGCAAAAATAATTAAAACCATCAGCTGGCCCCAGGTTCTTGCTCCAGGCTTCCCTCCCAGTTGTGGATATGCTCCATCTGTCAGTAAACTGTGTGTGTGTAACAGTAAATACTTTGGATATTGAATTACAAGAAAACATGAGACTATTAAAATATTGGGAAGTGACAGATGTGATAATGTCACAGCAAGATCTTGTTGCTGGCCTCTTGTTCATGGTAGCATCACTCTGACCTGGGACAAGGCTTTTTCTCTGAAGTAGTTGTTAAGTTTTACATGTATTCTGCTTAAAAAATAGTTTTTTATAGCTCTAAAGCACAAACACCTCCACTGTCAATATTCCTTCATTTAGAGAGTGGGAGTGCTATTGCAGAGCCAAAATAAACCACGTTTTTATTTCTAAGTGATGCTGCTTCTTTCTCAGTCTCCTACTTGTGTAAATCCACAGGTGTGGAGGGCAGTGGTGGATTTAATTTCTACTCCTTAATTTCCAGGGAATGCCTTCCCTGGAAGTGGAGAAAGTGAGCCCAGGTTAACTTCCCTGGGCATTCCTGACCTCCTTTTGGGATACTGGCCTTTCTTACTCTGTGTTAGTCACCAGTGTGGTACCATGCCTAGGTGCATTAATGAAGTATCTCAATTGCAGATACTTGCAGGTTATTCTGAGCCTATTTTCTCTGACATCATTTGTTTTATTGCTGGTTTAATGAGTTCATAAAGCTCCCTCCATTTGGTGACAGTTCACCTGGTGCCTCGATGCCTGCATCAGGGAGAAGTTCGTGGACAACAAGAGAGCTCGGGAATTGCAAGGATTCCTGGATGGGGTGAAGAAAGGACAAGAACAAGTGTTGGGGTAAGGCACTTGGGCCATTTATTGGGAAACTGAAAAAGGCTTCCTGGCACTCACAACAGCTGACAGGTGCTGTAGGTGTTAATTTTTCCCTAAAGCCAGCAAACCTCTGGCAGCCCCTCTGTGCAGTCACATCCCAAACATCCCTCAGTGTGCTGGGGCACAGCCAAGCACGTCCTGGTGGCAGAGCTTGCACTGCTTCACTTGCCACTCTTGAGTCTCCCCTGTGGCCTCATAACAAAATTCAGGAGTCATTCTTAGGGAGTCAGAATAACTTACTATGAATTACTTGTCTGGCTTTAAACCCCGAGAAAAGGGGCTGATGATGTTTGTCACTTAAAGTACTTCATTAGCTTCAAATGATGGCCCTGCTGCGATCTGGTACACTTCTGTTTCTGGAAGGTGCACAGTATTTTATTTAGTTTCAGATTTTGTCCATTGGTATTTTAAACTATTTGAGAATTCACTTTTACCTGTTGTTTTTCAAAAGCCTCTGAGACCTTTCTGTCCTCTGCACTCTGGAGTTGATCAAAACCTGCCAGCTCAAAGAGCTGGGGCCATCAGAGCTCCACTGCCTGCGGGCTGTCTCCCAGCAGATCTTCAGCTGGCTGTGGGAGATTTTGTGCTTGATCTCAGTGCAGAAGACTTTCAGCAATTGTTTGTTCTTTTTGCTCTTTGACGTCAAAACCACCATGAATATTATTTCTTTACAAGGCAGGAGGTTTATCAGGTGCACACAGTTGAGTTTGGACCTGTACAATGGGGTTGTTGGTTATGTATGACAAGTGTTTGGTTTTTACTTCTTCTCAGGGACTTATCAATGATCCTGTGTGATCCCTTTGCCATTAACACCTTAGCCTTGAGCACCATAAGGCACCTGCAAGACCTGGTTGGGCAGGACACCTTACCCAGGGTAAGCATTGCAGCTTGTGTGCCTAACCTGAACTGTGGCCTTGGCTGTGGAAGGACTGGCACTGTCCAAGTCTCAGGAAATTCCCAAATGTAGCAGTTGGAACAAGGGAAACATGATTCCTGTCCTTTAGCAGCACCTGCTGCAGAGCTCTGCAGGAGCTCTTTGGACATGGACATTTTGAAACTCTCCAAAAATTCTTTGCATGGCTCATTCTGCCTGGCAGCTGTGCAAATACAGAATAATGTAGAATCTGTGCCTCCCTGCTTTGTCCTTCCATCAGTTTGTGTGACAGCAGCACCTTTCTCCTGCCATGCTGAATGCCATGGGTTTGTTTGCACAGTTCTGGTCTGGTGGCTGAGATAACTCCACAGTTCCTGCAAGTGGAGTCTGCAGGAGGTGCTGAAATGTTAAAGGAGAGCACCTTGACAGGTGTCTGGACAATGGGAGCCACTTGGTGTTTTATCCCTGAGTTGTTCAGTGTTATTGCTGCATGGAGTAACTTCCTTGTGACAGTTTGAGACTGAAAGTCATTTGAGTTTCAGGACACAATACAAACAAAAAATCCACTGTCATTCTTACACACCCTTTCTCCTCCTTTCTTCTGCTGAGATGACTTGGTTTATCCTCTCACACACTATATTTTAGTGCACTAATTGGGCTGGACACATTTTAAAAAAATATGCTGAGATGGCTGCAAACTTCCTGGTGCATTATAAATCTACAACAAACCCTGAGGTGTGGCAGTTACTTGATGCCCATTTGAGGATCAGTTTTCAATTAACTTGAACTGAATGCCTTTAGCAGTCTTGGACAAAGCTGTTAATCCAGAACAGCTTTGAATATAAACCACTGCTTCCAAATAAGTATCTCATGTGAAGATCAAAATAGCTGTTTTTCTTCTTCCCTTCAAATTCGAGGAAAGCCCGGACCTGCTGCTGCTCCTCAGGATGCTGTCATTGGGACAGGGGGCCTGGGACATGATTGACAGCCAAGTCTTCAAGGAACCAAAAATGGTGAGCCCTTTTGATGGTAAGAATTTAACACAGTTAATCAAATTCAGACTTGTTTATTATTTTGTTGCATTCCTTATTAAACATTTGTTCTCCAAATGTCTCATCAGAGCTTTCTTGGGAAAAACCAGTGGTCACAGAGCAGCTGTTCTAGACTGTGAGCTTTTATTACCTGCCTTTTTTTTTCATGGGTGCTTGGTCCTTACTGTTCTAAAATCAGTTTGTATCTCTGTTAACTCCACTGGTTGCTCTTTGTTCTCTCATTTTTCCTGGAGTCTTGTACACAACTGATGGGTTTGTAGAACACGTCTTGCATGAGGAAAACAGGATTTCCAGGACTGCTCTCAAACTCTGGTAGCAGTTTAGAAACTTCTCATTGACAAGAAAAATGTTTTTTCGTTCCCAGCTCTCTGTTAGAGCAGTTTAGGGTAGTGCCACGCTGAGCTGTAATCTTTCCATGCTTTGGAAATCCTTTCCCAGTATTACAGGAATCCCTGGTATAGTTCAGCTGAGGGCAGGAGGGCCAACCCTGGTGTTGCACAGCAGGGCTGTTCCTCAGGAGGAATTTGCTGCTTCTGTTCTGAACTATGAAGCAGTAAATGTTTTATAAATACCTAGGGGCACATTTGAAGTCTCCAAAATACATCCACTCCTGGCTGCTGGGATGTTTAAATTCACCCCGGGGTGGGGTGTGCCTTAACACTGGGACTGTAGCAGTGAGAGTGATCAGTAATTCTGCAGTAGTGCTGTGATTTGTGCTCTCTCATGAACCTGTAAGGGAAAATGCTCAGTTTCTGTCCAAAGGGAGTCTCTGAATCAGCCTTTAAAATCTGATTTGTTTGTGCTTGCATTACCACAAATAAGCCTGGGCCATGCTGTGAGTCTGTAGTTGTTGATATCAGCATTTGATGTCATCCTGAACACATCCCATGCCTGCAGCAGTGCTGGGAAGGGCCTGTCAGAAGGAATGTTACACAGTTGTCCAAAGGAAGGGTTTGAGCAGGAGTATTGCTGTAGTGAGATGGGGTAGATTTTTGGAGTGAATTATTGAGGAATTTGGAGCTGGATGTCTGTAAGCTGCTTTCCTCAGTGTAGGATGAGGCTCCTCACACTGCCTTGCTTTTGTCACGGCGCTTCAGGACCATTAGGTGGCATGAAGTGACTGATGATGGATTTGTTCTCTTCCCTCTGTCCTTCCCCCCCCTCCAAGGAAGCCGAGCTGATCACCAGGTTCCTGCCCCTGCTGATGTCCTTTGTGGTGGATGACCACACCTTCACCGTGGATCAGAAGCTGCCCTCGGAGGAGAAGGGACCAATCCCCTACCCCAGCACCATTCCCGAGGCTTTCACCAAGTAGGTGCCTGGCTCCACCCACTGCAGGCTCTGGCACCAAAGCAGCAGGGAGCCAGCCAGACCTGGCACGGGAAAACTGTCTCTGCTAAAGGCAAGGCTCCCTGGGATAAGATTCAGTGCTATTGCATCAAGTGTGAACCTTGCCTTTAACAAAACAGCTTTCACTTGTGCTCCCTCATATAAAATTTATCTACATAAAGTAATATTTCCTAAAATGTCCATTCTCTCATATTGAATGAGAGTATTTGGTGTTTCTGTTCAGCTTCCCAGGCAGTGAATGCTGAGTTTTGGGTGATATTTGGGTGCTGCTGGTTGAGTGCCCATATTGAAAAGCACTGTTGGAAATCATAAAGTTGGCATATTTGACACTCACACTCTGTCAATAACCTGTCACTCCAGGGATGTCAGAAAGATACTTCAAACCTCTGTGTGCTCTGTTGTGTTCAGATCTTTTGCTGATTTCTTGCACAATTCCTGTCTGTGTGCCAGAATCTGGGATACTGGCTCCTGCTAGTTGTGCTCTCCTCTGTCACAGTGTTGATGTTCGACTTTGGCAGACTAAAACAGTATTGGACTTTGTATAATTTTTGAGTATTTGGGTTTCTTCTAAACCCATTTTAAACAGCACTTTTATCATGAATACGTTATAAATGTTCCCAGTTAAATCCAGCTGTTTGTTGAATGTTCAGTTTTTCTGGAGCTTGGTAGTGAACATAAGGATGATCCATCTGCTCACTCACTGAATAGCTGCTCTTCAGTGGGTTTGAGGTTAGCCACTGCTGTACCTGCTTGATAACTATCCCAAAATACTTTAAACCTCTTAAAAATTATAAAAAAGTAGCTTTATTGATGAATAAACTTTGGTTGTGCCATAACAGGTTCCTGCAGGAGAACAGAATAGCTTGTGAGATTGGGCTGTATTACATCCTTCACATCACCAAACAGAGGAACAAGAATGCTTTTCTGAGGCTCCTGCCAGCACTAGGTAGGTTTTTGTCTCATCTTCTGCTCTATGGCTGTTTGCCTCATACTGGACACCCAGGAGGCCACTAAACCTGGAGTGAAAGGGATGTCAGAGCCAGGGACATCATGTTCTGCCTTTGGCTCTTTGGTGACTTAGTTGTGAGTGTTTGCAGGAGTGTTTGGGTTCTGCAGTTTTCTGCTGCTGTGAGAGTTTAGGGGGAGTGGTTGAGGTCAGTGGTTCCTTACATTAAGGGCTCCTTTAACAAAGAGATCAGTTAAGAACCATTTGGAATGAATCTGAAAGATAATAGAGCAGGTGCCCCAATTCTGCTGCCCACAGTGATTGCAGGTGGCCAGAAGTTGCTGGGACTTGGCTTTGTGTGGTGAAAAAACTGGTAACAAAATAGGACTGAACACAACCTTGGTTTTTTCACCAGTATTATCTTGTTCACTGACTCCTCTGGGATGAGTTGCAGGAGAGCTCTGGAACAATCTGCTTCTAATCTTTTATGTCTGAAAGATCAAAGCCACCTGCCTGGGCTGCCTGTTATCAAAGGAAATGAGAAAAAAAAAAAAAGACTGAAAGAAAGAAGGTTTAGATTAGGTACTGGGAAGGAATTGTTCCCTGGCAGGGTGGGCAGGCCCTGGCACAGGGTGCCCAGAGCAGCTGTGGCTGCCCCTGGATCCCTGGCAGTGCCCAAGGTCAGGTTGGACATTGGGGCTGGAGCAGCCTGGGACAGTGGGAGGTGTCCCTGCCATGGCAGAGGTGGCACTGGATGGGTTTTAAAGTCCTTTCCAACCCAAACCATTCTGTGGTGAAACCTCACTCCAGGGTTTTCAGCAGGAGCTGTGTGGACAGGTTTTAGCACATTCTTGTCAGTCTCTGTCTCTTTCCATATTTTATAGTTGAGACATTCAGTGACTTGGCCTTCAGTGACATTTTCCTGCATCTGCTCACTGGTAACCTCACCCTGCTCAGTGATGAGTTTGCACTTGAGGAGTTCTGCACCAGTCTCTTTGATGGATTCTTCCTCGCTGCCTGCTCCAGGTAAAGCAGATTTTTCTCACTGGAGAGAGGGAGTTTGCAGAATGCCTGACAGAGGCTTTACTGCTTTGAACAATAGCTAATAGTTCACCAAATTCTTCATAGGCAGTGGAAATACCAGCCTGATGCTGTTTTCCTTTAAGGAAAGGTGTATGTTTTGGGATGAAGTTTTTATCAACAAAATGGTTATGTCTTGACTGTGAATTTTTATCTAAACTGCAATTCATTATCCCAAAGTTGGAGTTGCAAAGGAGAATATGCTTCAGTTTTTGCAGTAGCTCTGGCTATGTAGAGTTAACTTCAGCTCTTTGCAGTATTAGCAGCACACAAAAAGCTGTTGTTACCTCTGTTCAGTCACTCTGGTTTAGCTGGTGGCTTACAGACAAGTTCAGCCTCCAGAAAGCTTCCTTAAAAGTGGCTGAAATGACTGTTGGGGCATAGCAGCATGTCCTGCTGTTTCCTCCACACACTCTATGCTTAAAATCTCCTCCTCCCTGCTCGTGGTGTGCAGGTAATCCACTCCTGTTGAACAATTCCTTGAATCCTTGAAGGTCTAAGGCAGTGTTAGTGCTTACATTGAGTTAGCCTCTTACAGAAACTCCAATTCTCAGGGGTTCTGGAAAATTATAACTAAGTCAGTGTGGTGGGTGAATTATTCTGGTGCTGTTGCTGAGACTTCATGTTCTCAAGATGATGTTTGTTTGTCTTGGTTACTCTGCTTTCAAATGGCTCTTGCAGGAAGGAGAACGTGCACAGACATGTGCTCAGGCTGCTGCTGCATCTGCATCACAAAGTTGCCCCAGCCAAACTAGAGTCTCTCCAGAAAGCTTTGGAGCCCACCAAGCAGGTAGGAAGGGAAAACTGATTGCAGATGAAAGCAGCTGCCTTTCCAGATTCTGTTGAATGGAACACGAGCTCTGCTTTCCAAGTGTACCAGGCTGTGGCCTGATTACCTTGTAGCTTCCTCCTCCTGTGCTGGTTTGTGTTAAACACACAGGGTGAAGGCACACGTGGTGTTCTGGCTGGAATGGAGTGTGACTCTCCTGTTTCCCCATCCCTGATTCTCGTCCTGCAGAGTGGGGAAGCTGTGAAGGAGCTTTACAACCAACTCAGTGAGAAACTGGAGCTGCACAAGCCCAGCCCAGCCGAGGTGACTGAGACTCCCTCCATGGAGCTGCCCCTGCCCACCGTGCCCACCCCAGCCTCACGCTGAGCTGTGGCTGCAGGGCAGGGCTGAGGGAGAGGAACTGAGCCTGTGCTGCCTTCTGAGTGTCTGCCCACGTGGTGGAAACACAAACAAAGCCACTGAGGCTCCTTCAGGAAATGCTGCCGTTCACCCAGCTCACTGGCTCTTGCTGGTTGGAGAACTGTATGCAGTGCATTGCAAGGTTTACTTTTCATAAAGGTAGCTGAATGTTTTCTTGTAGATCCACTTAAAATCTGACTGTACATTTAAAAAAAAAAAAAGAAAACGCATATTTTTCAGCTTGGCATCCTGTGTTTTTAAACTCTGCTCAGTGAGTGTGGAGCCCTAGTGTGGCTGAGCAGGTGGTGTGGGCTCTTGAGGCTGATCATGGCTTCCTTTGGCCTTGGTCTGCCCCTCGGGGTCTCTGGAGAAGATGCTCAAGGGGAGGAAGAGTCAGAGGAGATGAGCTCCACTGGTTCCAGCTCTTGTGGTACATGGTAAGATGTGCTGCACTGTCAGTGTCCACTGCTGCCACCAGCCTGAGCAGCACTCAACAGCCTCTTCTCAGATGGGCTTTCACAAAGAGAGCCAGAAATTGAACCAGTCTTTCCCCTTTCCCCCAGCTTTTCTCCAGAGGAGTAGCTTGAAGTGAGTCCTGGACCAGTTAACAAAGAGCAAGACTGATGTTCCTCAGTGACAGGGTTGAGTGTAGGGAGAGTGAGATTCTGTTTTTGAAAAAATAGAATCATAGAAATTACCTGGGTTGGAAGGGACTTTTCAGATCATCCAGTGCCACCCCTGCCAAGGACAGGGACGTCTTCCAGTATCTCAGGGTGCTCCAAGCCCAATGTCCAACCTGGCCTTGGGCACTGCCAGGGATCCACTCTGTGCCAGGGCCTGCCCACCCTGCCAGGGAACAATTCCTGCCCAATATCCCATCCAGCCCTGCCCTCTGGCTCTGAGAAGCCATTCCCTGTGTCCTGTCCCTCCAGGCACTTGTAAAGATTCCTGAAGGCTCCCTTCAGGCACTGGAAGGTTGCAGTTGGGTGACCCCACAGCTGCTCCTCTCCAGGTTGGAAGGTTTGTTCTTCATGGCTCACTTGTGTCACCGTTTCTGTTCCAGTTCTGCTTTTGCTGCTGCCTCAGCTGGAGTGTGCAGGGGCCTGCTCAGTGCCCAACCACCCTCTGTGGAAAGAACCTTGCCCTGATACCCAGCCTAAACCTCCTTCCTTTTCCCCCCCCCCCATCAGCTCTTGTTTCCTGGGACTTGAGCACTCTGAGTGCCAAGTCATGCTCAGGAGACTCTTCTGTTTCCTGAAGCTGTGTCCAAAAAACCCAAACAAACACGGTTGTTAAGCAGAGGTGGAACTCCCTCCCCAGTGCTGCTCCCTCGCTCTCTGTGTGGTTTTCTTCTCCTGAGCTCAGAAATGCTGTGTGAGGGCAGTGACTCCCCTCCCTTCATCACCTCGGTGCTTCATTCTCCTCTGGTCCAGGAACTCGAGGCAAGGTGGGATATGTTTGTGTTTGACACAGGTGCACTGTCCTTTGTTCCTCTTGTCTCCTCTGCAGCTCCTGGGGTCAGGGCTGTCCTTGGGAGCCTCTCAGCAGTTCTGATACTGGACTTTTTGGAAACAGGACCTGGATGTAACAATTGGGTCTTTAATGCAAAGTTTTGGTTTCAAACTGCTTTAACTGTCCTGGTAACTTAGACAAAATAACATCCCACACTGCTCCTAGACCTTGGCCGTGAACCTGCTCAGGCCTGTGCTTTGCTCAGACTTGGAGGTTATTTTAGGATTGTTTTGGGGATTCTCTTGGTCACTTGAGGTTTCCCTTCTCCCGAGGCTAACGTGGTGCTCTCCTGGTACCTGTACCTGCAGAACTGTCACACACAATGGTGATTTTTCCCAGTTTTTTTCATCCATGAAGAAACAATCCCAGAGTATGAACTGGTCATTCCCAGTGCTGGTGGCAAGTTTGGCTGAGAGAGAGTGGCTGCCAGTCCATGCTCTCCTGGCCTGGTGCTGCTCAAGACTGTGAGAAGAGAGACAATTTCCAGAAAACAATTTTAGTAGTGAACATATCCACACGTCCTTCCGCTTCCATGTTTTGGTAGTGAAAATCTGCTACCAGTTTTGAGATGAGGAAGGTTTCACTCCTGTGCCAGGAATTTCACTGACTCCTGTTGTGCAGGTAAATCTCTGCATGGCAGGAGCTGAGCTGGCTGCACTGGGGTGCAGGGTCTGGGATCCAGGGATATGGGGTGCAGAGTCTGGGATCCCAGGGGTCCAGGGATATGGGGTGCAGGAGGGTGCAGGGTCTGGATCCCAGGGGTCCAGGGATATGGGGTGCAGGCTGCTAGATGTTCAGAGTCTGGCATCCCAGGGATGTGGAGTCTGGGATTCCAGGGATATGGGGTGCAAGGTGCTGTAGGGTGCAGGGTGCTGGATGTGCAGGGTGTGGGATTCCAGGGGTGTGGGGTCTGGGATTCCAGGGTATGGGGTGCAGAGTGCTGGATGTTCAGAGTCTGGCATCCCAGGGATGTGGATTCTGGAATTCCAGGGATCCAGGTTCCAGGGATAAGGGGTGCAGGGTGCTGCAGGTGCAGAGTGCTGGGGTGCAGGACAGTGGCTTTTTCCTGTGCCAAGGCCAGGATTCCTCCTGGTTCTGCTCTGGGGTTCCCACTCAGAGCTCGGAGTTCTCTCCCTTCTGCTCCCGCAGCTGCTGTAGCACGGGCTGGTGCCGGCACAGCTCCGAGGGAGGTTCAGCCGAGCTGGAAAAGGGAATTTTTTCCCAGTCTTTCAGCCCCGGCAGGATCGCTGTGAGCACAGGCACTGCGGTGCGTGTGCACTAGAGGGTGGTGCAGCCCTGCGTGCCCTGCAATCCTCCCGGACTGGCACACGGGAGCTGCAATCGCTCCCTGCTCACTCTTAGCGGGGACAGTTTGTCTTTATAACAGGGCTGTGGTCCCTGTGACGCGAACAAACCGTGAATTCTCTCCAAACCCGCTGAGCCTCACTGCGGAGAGAAGTTTTACAAAGAATTCAAGTTTTTGGGCTTTCCTGAGGGATCCGAGGAACCCAGTGAGGCTCTCCAGGCTCAGCTGGGCTATGACTTACAGGATAACAAGAGGTGGGGACTGGACAGTTAAAGCCATTGAGAGGCATCCTCACACTCCTGAATGCTCCAAAGCATCTGCTCCTCGGCAGAACCCCCTGTTCTCACTGCTGTGGGCACTGGCCCCACTGGAAAATGATGGGGAACCATGAATGGGATGTGGTGCAGGTGGCTGGAGGGAAGAAGGACATTGAAAGGAGTGTCTGATAAAGGCTGGAACAGATGCTGCACAGCAGAAAACTGAGTTATCTCTCTCAAAGAGACTTTTCTTGCAGAGCTGCTGCAAGATTCAGGATTTGCAGTCTCCTTTAGGTTAATTCTGGTGAGCTGTGCACGGTGGGGAATTTGGTTTGTGACCTCCCTGTAAAAGAGGATCCCCTTATCCAGATCCTTAGGGTGAATGTGTGTCTTCAACTTTGGAAGAGTTGCATCTAGCCCAGAAAATGAAGTGACATGAAAAATCTTGTTAATTCCTGTCCTGGTTTCAGCTGGGAGAGAGATATTTTTTTCTTAGTTATTTAATTACTTTTTCAGTATAATTCAGCCATTTGAGGGTGGAGAACAGCCCCGATTTTGCCTGTAGGTGCATTTCATATCTGCTCTAAATGCTATTTGAGCTCTCCTAAGGCTGGGGCTGTCTCAGCTGTCTCAGGAGTTGTGTTTGGAGGTGCCCAGCAGCAGGGCTGTGTAGGGCAGGGCTGTGCCACAGCCTGAACCTGGGTGCTCTGAGTCTCTCTGGAGGTACAGACAGAGCCCACAGGGCTATCCAGGGTCTCCAGCCTTTATTCCAGTTCTGATGGGTGGCACAGGTGCTGCTCTCTGTTCCCCTTTGTACAGCACTGAGAAGCCTGTCCTGGCACACAAGTGCCACTGCTCCTCCAGCTGTGTCCATGCACAGGAGTCTTGATGGAGCAGCTTGGCAGGAGGAGCAAATATTCCTGCACTTGTCTTTGCAGCTCTGGGAGATCCTGCTGTGACCTCTCTGCTCTCTCCACTTGCCTTTCTCACCTTAATTTCCTCTCCAGGCTGTTTTGTTAACAAGGACTGAGCTCCTTCCTCATGGCTCTGACCCCCTGGCATGCTCTGGGTGTCCTTGCCAGCACTCCCCTTCCACCAGGGCCAGGCTCAGCAGGCAAATGAGCACCTCAGAGTTCCAGGTGGGTGTAAAACATGGATCGAGGGCAGCTCCACCCAGGGTCACTCAGTGCTGAGGACACATCAGACAGGGTTGCTACCCCATGGTTGCTCCAATTCATGGACATCCTCTGCATTCCCTGCTCTTTCCCAAGTCCCTTCCCTGTTCCTGCCCTCTGTGGTGCAAGAAGGACCAGCAGCAAATTGAGGAGAATCCAGCAGCACATGGAGCCCACACTAAAGATAACGAGGTTAATCCAGCTGGAAGAAGAACTTCACAAAAGCAGCTGAACCATCTGTGTGGGTGGAACTCAGCCTGCTGGACCTGCCAGAGGAGTTTGAGGAGGACAAGGCTCAACAACTGGAGGCAGTGAAACCTGCTTCCTTTTCTAGCAAAACAATTGCACAAGGGGCAAAGGTGTCTCAGCTGGGCTGACAGAGCTACCTTGGGGTGAGTCTGTGCTCTGCTTCTCCTCATCAGCAGGGTCTGGGCCCAGGGAAGAGGAAAAACATCCCTGGGAAATCTGCCTGTGTTAGAGACAGCAGCCCAGGAGGGAGAATTGGGGTCTTTCCTTCTTCAACAGCTTCTGTGAATGTCATTCTATGGCAAGAAAGTGAGAAAGAGTCAGCAGGGTTTGGGTTGGAAGAGACCTTAAATCCCATCCCACCCCTGCCATGGCAGGGACACCTCCCACTGTCCCAGGCTGCTCCAGCCCCAGTGTCCAACCTGGCCTTGGGCACTGCCAGGGATCCAGGGGCAGCCACAGCTGCTCTGGGCACCCTGTGCCAGGGCCTGCCAACCCTCAGATAGTCCTGTGGTAATTCCTGTAACCAGCCATCCAGCTTGAACCAGAATAAACACTGCTGGTTCCTGTGCTTGATTCTTGTGTTCTGGTTTTTATTGTCATAAAAAATCAGTCCAGGACTCAAGAGATAATTGTTATTGTAGTTTTAATATTAATTTTTCCCCCTCAGGCCAGCATCAATTTGCTGTGCCAAAGCTGAGTTGCCTGATGAAGGTTACAGAATAAAGAAGTGGTGAAATGTGTACAAAATCCTGGTAATGAGTCATTACCAATCTGATACAAAGCAACCCAATGATTAGGAATGCAGTTTCATATTATCACTTTTACAAGCACAGTTGTAGGTAGAAGCAAGTAAATACCCTCAGAAGAAATGTGTCTCATAGCATCTGTTCTTTCTTTTGTTAATTATTGACTCATATGAGCCTGTGAAAGGAGCTGATGGATTCTGCAATGCTTCTTGTTCTTTTTAGCTCTGAAACTCCATTTTCCTGTCTGCTGTGGAGGCTGAGCTGCTCTGGCAGTTTGTGTCCACTCTCCTCTCTGCTTCCAGAGGTGGAAGGAAGGGAGCCCTGGTGTGCTGGGACAGGAAAGAAAGGGCTGTGGCTGCAGGGGTTTATTCCCCTGAGCTCACACATCCATCAAAGTGTCATCAGTGATTTATGAAACAAAGCCTGGGTAGCAACAATAACAAAACATCTTCTCCAGAGGGTCACAGCCACGTTTGTTCCCAGCCCACGTTCTCCAATCCAGCACCGTGGTCTCTGCTCAATCACTACTGAATAATCACATAATTGCAGAGGGATTTTTTACAGGTGGTTCCTTGAGGAGCAGCCAAAGGGCAAGGAAAGGAATCTGTTTTCCATCTCTTACACCCAGCAGAACAACATTCATGGGCTTTGGCTGTGGAGATGCAGGAGCAGCCCTGCAGCCAGCAGGGCCCTGCCTGGGGGCTTTGGAGGCTCCAGGACCTCCAGCCCTTGGCCAGTGCTGTGTCTCAGCACAGGGACTTGCACTTGCAGGTGTTTGTGGCCTGACTCTGCCTTGGGGGGGTCACTGGACTTTTTGGATGCCACAGGAATTTTGGGCCATGACCTCGTGGCCTCTTGCAGGAGCTGCTTGTCCTGATGTTTCAGTTCAACCTGTGTGTGTGGGGGAGATTTGATATTTCAGAACTTGTCTACCCTGGTAGCTGGAGGGATCCTGCAGCCTTTGGGCCCCAAAAGGGAAATGCAGATCACCATCTTTGCAGTGAAACTCAGGAGTTCCTCCTAAAAACCCAAAAGTTGCAGCAGGGTTTGGGTGAACCCTGATTTACTGTAACAAAATAATTGTTGCTGCCTTTTTGTGATGCACCTCGGGGGTTGTGAAAGTTCTGGGTCAATGGTGAGCCTTAGGAAGGTGGGTTTTGCTGTTTATTAGTCAGTCACACCACATTCCAAGTGGAAGAATGGGATGATGGATGCTTCCCAGGAGCCTGAAGGAAGGTGATTGTTGGTGTTCAGGGTATCCTTGGGGCTGCAATGTATAGAAATACTAACTGGCAGCTACCACCTGTGTATCTTAAAATCTCTTTAGGAGTAAAGAGGCTTAGATTGACACCCAGACTGAGGAGAATAGGCCCCGGGGAGCAGAGGGACAGAGTCCTGTTCCTCAGGGCCTTTGTTCCAGCAATACACAGCTCAAACAGTGGAATGGCAGCAGTCAGGCTGGAAAGGAGTGAAGGGCTGCTGACTACTCAATTATTCTGGGTTTTAATTCCAGCCCAATCAGCTGGACTGAGCCTTGGACAAAGCAGCTTGGCCTCATGTCCGCCCTGGTTTGACAAAGGAATTTCAAACCTGCCCTTGCTGCTGCTTAAGAATGAGATGTTGTCATTGCTCAGGAGCTTGGCTGTGCCCCTTCTGTGTCTGCTTCAAGTTTCTCCTCTGATTTTGATTTTGATACGATTTTGTGCCCCACCAAAACTGGGGCAGGCTGCTTTGTCTCCTCAAGTTTGCTTTTCATTCCCTGCTCTTCAAAGCCTGCCTGAGTTCCAGGCTCTCTGACACCACCCCAGCTCCTGCTTCCCTCTCACCTCCAGCTGGGGCTTTGCTCCTTCCCCACAGGTTCCACCTGCTTGCCACTTCTGTGGGGTTGTCTGCAAGCAGCAGGGACAGGGTGTCTGAGGAGTGCTGGCTCTCACTAAAGCCACGTGCAGAGCAGTGGGGAGCTCTGTTGGGTGATAATGCTGTATACACATTTTATTGGCTTATCTCTGGGTACTGATGATTATCAAACAGGGCAACAGCCCAGCTGTTAATTGCTCCCAACTCTTAGGAATCCACAGTGAGTTTGCAGATTGCTGCTGGGCTCTGCTGGCAGTGGTTGGGCACATGAAGGATCCTCACAGGTGCTTCTGCTCCCACCAGACTTCTTCAGGAGAACACCGAGGCCCTTGGGCTGAAGTTGTGCAATCACAGAATCCCAGACTGGTTTGGGTTAAAAGGGACTTTAAAATTCATCCCATCCCACCCCTGCCATGGCAGGGACCCCTCCCACTGTCCCAGGCTGCTCCAGCCCCAATGTCCAACCTGGCCTTGGGCACTGCCAGGGATCCAGGGGCAGCCACAGCTGCTCTGGGCACCCTGTGCCAGCCCTGCCCACCCTGCCAGGGAACAATTTCTGCCCAATATCCCATCTAAATCTACCTTCAGGCTGAGGGCAGGGGGGAAACACCAACATGCCAGGGCTCCCCACTGCTGAGAGGGGGGTCCTGCATCCCCTGTACCCCAAGGCCACCACAGGGGTCCCTCAGCAGCACCACCAGCTCCAGCCCTGCTCTCCCAAACTGGACTTTAATCACTCTAAAATCTAAATATTTTATACTCATTCGTCAAAGACCTTATTGCTCATGACTAGCCACGGTTTGGGAATCAGCTGCTGTGTTCTCAGCTCACAAATTGTTGGCTTTTCTACCTTCTGTAGTATGAAGTAGTATTTTTGTTGGAGCATCTCCTACAGATCTGAGTGAGTTGTTATGAGTTATTCCACTGCTCCTGCCCTGGTAACGTTTCTCCCTGTGGGAAAAGCTTCTCTCCCCTGGAACAAAGGAGTCACGTTGGGTTTACTCATCAAAAATTGCATATGTATAAAATATCAGTGTTGTCCTTGCTCTCCAATCCCTCCCCAGGTCTGACTCGTACCATACATTAGAACCCATCACCCGCAGCCTGGCAACTCTCTCTGTTGCCATGGGAACAGCTCCACTATCCTTTCATGGAGAACCTCAAATATTCCCATTTTCAGAGCTGCTAGAACACCTCCAGTGCTGGCTGCTTTCATTCACTTGCTCACTCCTCTCCACGAGCTCTTCTCCCAGTTCAGTTACTCAGCACTTCTGGGATCCTCACGAGCTGCCTGAGGGAGTCACAGCACTTGGAGGGCACCTTTGTCTGGGGCAATGATGTTGCCCTTGGGTTTATTTCACATGCAGCTCGATCGTGGAATTAGCATTCTCTAATATGTATTAAATTGTGTATTAAATTGGCACTTAATAATTATCAAAGCCCTAGTTGCTGCACACTTGTCTGCACTTACACAGCAAAGGGTAAAAGTTTCTGAGATTTTGCCCTAAGGTGGGTAAGGGAGGCTGGGTTAGGTGGAAGCAGCTGCCCCGGGGTGAGTTTAGGGTGGGAGGGTTGTGATGTGTTTGTCACACCTGCATTGCACTGCCCGGTGTGGAACCCAAGCCCAGCTCTCCCTGTCTGTGGAGGAGCTGTGGGATGGAGGATTCTGGGGGTCTCTGGGTCCCTGTTCCTGCAGCTGGCACAGGTTTGGTTCTGGATAATCATAAATAGCTATTGAAGGCTTATTATTTCACTTATGGAAATATTGCACTGGAAGAATGTGAATTTGGAGTAAGATGGTTTTAAAAACAATTCTTGGAGTGGAATTTTTTTGTTTGTTTTGTTTGGGTTTTTTGGTTCAAACAGGTGTCATAGCAAGACACTTTGTGCTTTTATCCTGCTAGAAATTCCAGGCACAAGTATTGCATTGTGCCCATGGAGGAAAAAGGGAGAGGCTGAGGGCACCTCAGGGTGGGCAGGCCCTGGCACAGGGTGCCCAGAGCAGCTGTGGCTGCCCCTGGATCCCTGGCAGTGCCCAAGGCCAAGTTGGACATTGGGGCTTGGAGCAGCCTGGGACAGTGGGAGGGGTCCCTGCCCATCACAGGGGTTGAACAAGATGAGTTTTAAGGTCTCTTCCAACCCAAACCAGTCTGGGATTCTGTGATCTGGTGGCACAACCAGATCTCAGCTGGATCCCCCACTCTAAACAGAAGGAGGTGAGGGGCTGGGAGAGCAGCTGTGCTTTGGGAAGTCTGGATGCTGTGACCAGAGCTTTCCTGTACACCTGGAGCCTGTCACAGCCTCACACTGGGAAAACAGCAGCTGAAGATTCAGGTAAGGGGTAATAGCGAGGAAAACAAAATAAGAGAGTGACAAAACAGCAGGAGAAAAACACTCTCAGCTGCAAAATACCCAATAGCACTCCTGAAGAAGATTGGCTCGGTGCAGCCCCAGATCCTGAGGCGCTGGCAAGAGCCGGCTCGGAGAATCCCCAGTGGCTGACGGAGGGGTTTGATTTATTCCTGGCAGCCAGACACTGCTCCCTGCCTGCGCCGGTGCTCGGGCACGGCAGCCACGGCCGAGAGGGGCGGCTGCTGTGCCAGCCCGGGCTGGGCAGCTCCGGGGCGGAATTGATGCCGGCACAGCCGGAGGGGCACGGGGGGCTGGGGATGTGACCCAGCCCTCGGGAGCAGCGGCGGGAGCCGTGGCTGTGGCTGTGGCTGTGTCCGTGGCTGTGTCTGTGCTGCTCCACAGGCACCGGGCTCTGATCCCCCCGGGGATTTCTCCAGCGCCGACTCGCTGTGCTCAGAGCCCAGCCCGCTCTCCAGCACAGCCCTCGCATCCCTGCGGCTCCCGAGCCCTGCCCGCAGCCCCCCGGGCCAATGTCACCTGTACCCAATGGGGCGGACCCCGAGGTGCCACGAATGGATCCCAGGATTCTCATTTTCCTCCTCTACGTGATGATCCTGCACGAGCTGGTGAGTGGCTGGATGGAGTACCAGAAGCAGATGGCCAAGCCAAAGAAGCAGGCGGGTCCAGTGTGGTCCTCCAGGTGAGTTGCTGCCTGTTCTGTCCCCAGAGGGGCAGAGCTCGGGGATTTTTTGATGGGAAGGATTGTTTTTGTGTGCATCCCCCGTCCTTATAGATGTGTCTGTGTCTGTCTCATGTGCTGGGCATTAATGCACTGCGGGGGGATTAAGGTCTGTTAATCCTTCGAGCCTGCATTGTCTGAGCATCCCGTGCATTCGACACACTTGCAGATAAACATGCCTGTCATTTGCCTGGGGGTTTTTTTTGGGCATTTTTTTCTGTGGAAATGTGCCGTAACTCAGCATATTTGCTGTGACTCGGGTTCCCGATCACCAGACCTGGAAGAGAAAAATGTGGGTAGCACAAGGAGCTACACTTCACGCATGATAATCATCAATGAGGCACAAACCTCCAGAGGCTGCCTGCAATCAGAGTATTTCATGTTAAATCACTACCGTGCATGGCACTATCTCCACTATCTCTCCGTCTCCTCCCACTCCCTGGGCTGTGCCCACTACACCAATCCCTTGTTTCCTGCCTAACAACAAAAATGAGCTGGAGAAATAAGGGCAATTAATGAAAAATGCTGCATATCTTCAAAATTCAGATCTGTTCCTGCAAACATTCACATGTAACAGTGTTTGGGGTCGTGGTCAGCTTGGTTGGGGTCTTATCAGGAAGAATATCTGGACATCAGATATTCCTTATCAGCCCTGTGATTAGGGAATCACACCCCAAAATCCACCTCCTGTCAGATCTCAGGCCGTGGCACACCAACCCCTCAGAGCTTTGGACCTAATAACGTGCCTGTGACCCAGTTTGCTCCAGGTCTGACTGCTGCAGCTCGAGTGCACAGAGCTCTCAGCTCAGTCCTTATCCTAATCCTCTGATGTGCATCATTCCCATCTGCAATTGCAGCCCTGCTGTGCCTGGTGCTGCACAAACACCCCCCAGAGGTGTCTCCATCCATCAAACCCCCAAGAGAAAGCAGAGCTGTGAGGATGCACCCATGGCTCACTGGAAATCAACAGCTCCCAGCCCCTTCATGCACAGTTCAGGAAAACATTCCCTGGGCTGGAATTCCAGACCAGCAGAGCTCAGCTGCACCTTGTGCAAGTGAAATGATCAGCACTGGGAACACTGCCATGGGTGGAGACAGCACAGAAATAGCTTGAAAGGGATGGGGCTGGCTGGGTTCTGATCGAGGTCACGGGCAGATTTCCTCGCTGCCTCCACGGCAGAGTGCAGGGAGGAATTGGAACACAACTTGCCCTGAGCTCTGGGGCACCCTGAGGCCAGAGAGAAATCCTAATGCAGTTATTGGCTTTACTGGAAGCCACCAAACAACTTGCATCCAGCAGCCAGAATAATGTTGCAAGACTGGGGGTTTTTAAAAGCAATTAGGTGCCCCATCAAAACCAAAAATCCCCAAGAGCTGCCACCTCACCCAGCCTCATTTTGGGATGTGGGACCAAGCTGGATGATCTGGGCTCTACATCCTGGAGCTGGGTGTGCAGCCCACCCTGCTGTCACTGCCCTGCTGTCACTGCCCTGCTCCTGCTGCTCCTCCAGCTGCCCCCAGCTTGGGAAAGCAGAGCCACCAGGTCTGTGTGGATCACCTGGATAATTCACAGATTGCACCATAAACAGGTGAAGCTCTGTGACCCAGAGAACTGGAGAATTTCAGGACGAATTGGGATCCTTTTACTGGAATTAGGACTATTGACAATGAGAGAGAGATGGGGATTACTGATTTGTGATCAGAATCCAAATTTGCTGTGAGCTGCAGATACTTATATACCATTTTTAGGAAGGCTAGGAATTTTTTACTATATTTATTGGGTTAAACATCACACAGACAAACTTTACATTTCTACTTAGTGAAATCTTTTTTCCTGTTGCCAGTCTTGATCTACTTTTCTTGGAATTTTCAAAGCTTTGTTTGCTCTTGTTAAGGCATTTTGGTTATTAAACTGATATGCTAATTAAATCCACAGTGCTACCAGTTTCTGTTACCACAGGACTGTCCCATATGGACTCCCTGGTTCTGGTGTAGCCTGGGCTCACACACCCCTGCTGCAATAATGCTGAGGTGTTCTTCACTGATGAGCCCACGAGGTTTCCAGTGCCCAGAGAGCACAGCTGGAGCCAGATGTTCATCCTTCAGTTTGGCCCTGGGCTCAGAAACAGCTGCCACAGCTGTAGCCTGGCTGTCCATGGACTTCAAGCTGTGGCTCAGCAGTGGGAAAAAGCTTCCTCAAGCCTTGCACCGGGCCAGGACCAGCACAGAACCTGCTCCAGAGTGAGAACAGGACCTGGGACACCCAGCCCAGCCCTGGTGACAGTGACAGTGGCAGTGCAGCCTTGGCAGGGCTGGTGCCATCTCCACGAGGAATGACAGAGAGGGGCTGGTGTGATCTGGGACTCAAGGGTTGTGGGATCTTAGGATGGATTTTCAGACACTGCCAAGGCAGCCACCCAAAACCTTCCTGTAGGAGTTTAACCCTGAGGAAAGAGCAGGGCAGAGCTCCTTGGCTGGGCTGGATGTGAGGGCTCAGGTTCCCAGCACAGCCTGGAGCTGGGCCAGCTGGGGAGGTGAGGCTCCATCTCCTGCCACTGCCCCTGAGTGCCACCTCCCAGCCTCGGAGAGGTAATTAACATGAAAACCAATTAGGAAATTCAGTTATAAAGCAGCGAGCTAAGTAGGAATTAGGACAGGAGGGTGCTCTCTCTCGACTGTAGCCTCAGCCCAGGCAGATTTCAGGGCTCTTCCTCCTTTTGTGGTTGTTGAATAGTAACAGGCTCTGTTGTGAGGCAGCTTTTTCTCACATTCACAGCTTTTCCACAGCTCTTCCTCCGCTCCTGGAGTGGCTGGCGGCTCCCCCGCCCCTGCTCCATTCATCAGCGTCTCCTGGCACAGCCCCGTGTCCCTGCTGCCTTTAATCCAGGGCTGTGGGCACGGGGGATCCAGCACAGAACCCTGGGCTGGGCTGGATTGGGTTGGAAGGGGCTGTAAAGATCATTTCACTGACCCCAGGGTCACTGTCCCAGGCTGCTCCAATGTCCCAATGTCCAGCCTGGCCTTGGGCACTGCCAGGGATCCAGGGGCAGCCACAGCTGCTCTGGGCACCCTGTGCCAGCCCTGCCCACCCTGCCATGGAACAATTCCTGCCCAATATCCCATCCAGCCCTGCCCTCTGGCAGTGGGAGCCATTCCCTGTGTCCTGTCCCTCCATCCCTTGTCCCCAGTCCCTCTCCAGCTCTCCTGGAGCCCCTTTAGGCCCTGCCAGGGGCTCTGAGCTCTCCCTGGATCCTTCTCCTCTCCAGGTGAGCACCCCCAGCTCTCCCAGCCTGGTCCAGAGCAGAGGGGCTCCAGCCTTGGGGCATCTCCATGGGCTCCTCTGGACAATGTTTATTGATGAAGCCACTGGGGATGACAGGACAAGTGACTGAGCAGGATCTAGACAGAGGAGAAGTTTCTGATCACCAGAGATCACCATGGACATCCCTTTTTGCAGGAATGGGGGGGACTGTGGCCAGAGTGAATGTCACCCCAAATTCCTACAGACATGTCACTCTCTGCACTGGCAGCACAAGGTGCTTGTCTGCTGTGCCAGTCTTTGCCAACTTTGCAAATCTAGATGTGAAAATGGGGAGGGAAGGTGTTAACCAGGAGGGAGGAAAGGAAAGCCCAGTGCCCAGGGAGGGGAGAAATGCCCAGGGTAAGTGGGTCTGAGTGTTCAGTTATCCCAGAGGAGCTCCAGGTGAACACAATCCCACTGCTCCTGCAGCTGAGCCAGCTCTGTGACGCTGTCCCGGCCATCTCTGCATGGGGTGTAGTGAATTGTGGTGGGCTGGGTTCATGGAATGCTGGTTCACCTCCAGGATCACCCCCTGAGAGAACCCAGGGTGGCAAAAATCCCAAAGAAGTGCCAGGAGTGCACATTGTTTGGTTTCGTGGTTTGAAGGAAAACTGCTCAAATATACTGGAGGTTTTGAAGGGGTTTGGTTTCAGTGACCCCTGGCCAGAGGGGATGGTCCTGGGGGCTCTGACTGTTTATGGGGTTCTGTTTATGGGGTTTATGGGGTTCTGTTTAGGGGGTTCTGAGCTGCACCCGTAGTTCAGCAGCTCTTTCCAGGTGCAGGGAAGGTTCCCATCACCCATCAGGGGCACAGGAGAGGCCCAGCCCTGATTCTCTGCCCACCCTGAGCACCAGGGGCTGCAGCAGGATCCAGCACTTGATCCCTCGGCAACAGTGGTGGTGAACCAAAATTCCCTGTCCTTTTAGGAGCCTGCACTGGGGGCAGATGTGCCCCAGCCCCATACCAGGGCACTGACGATGTCTTGCTTTGTTCTTGCTTTGTTCCTCAGCAGCAGCAGCAGCAGATCAGCCCCCTCCAGCTTCTGCAGGCCCCTGGTGCACTCCGTGCGCAGGGAGAGGAACCGGGACTGGAGGAAAGCGGGAAGGATCATCCGGAAAGCCTGAGCAGGGACCTGCTGGGAGCCCGGGGACACTGCTGGGAGCCTGGGACACTGCTGGGAGCCTGGGGACACTGCTGGGAGCCCGGGGACACTGCTGGGAGCCTGGGGACACTGCTGGGAGCCCGGGGACACTGCTGGGAGCCCGGGGACACTGCTGGGAGCCCGGGACACTGCTGGGAACCCGGGGACACTGCTGGGAGCCTCGGGACACTGCTGGGAGCCCGGGGACACTGCTGGGAGCCCGGGGACACTGCTGGGAGCCCGGGGACACTGCTGGGAGCCTCGGGACACTGCTGGGAGCCCGGGGACACTGCTGGGAGCCCGGGGACACTGCTGGGAGCCCGGGGACACTGCTGGGAGCCCGGGACACTGCTGGGAGCCCGGGGACACTGCTGGGAGCCCGGGACACTGCTGGGAGCCCGGGGACACTGCTGGGAGCCCGGGGACACTGCTGGGAGCCCGGGACACTGCTGGGAGCCCGGGGACACTGCTGGGACAGAGGCAGCCACCCCTCAGGGTTTGCAGCACCTCGCACACGGAGAGCATCCTCCAGGGATCTGCATCCTGCAGCTTTCCACGGCTGAGAGGGAATGAGCCCCTTCCCTCTGGGAATTCATCCCTGCCTGGGGAGGAGGCACCATGGAGCAGCGGGATAGCCCAAAGTGGGACGAGGCTTTTGCCACCCAACACCATGAAGTGACTTTTCTGTCTTCTTCCCCAAAGGCTGAGTGGGTGGAGAGAAGATTTCCCAGGGGGAAAATGGAATTTGCTGCTGAAGGGCAGCCTTGGGAAGACTCACAGTGGTTTCAGGCTCCTCTCCTCCTGCTCCAGAACTCCATGGCCAGTCAGCAGCATTTCCCAAAGCGACTGGAAAACCTTCAGGGTCCAGTTTATCACCACTGCCAGGAGGAGTTGCCTCCCCCAGAAGTCACAGCACTTTGGGAATGCTGGCTCCCTGTTAAGTCTCATGCACTAAGAGCCTGCCAATTTTTTCCTGCTTTTCCTCACCTTTGTTAAATGAGTTGCTCCAGGGAAGAGAAGGGAAAATGCCCTGAGCCAGCGACTCAGATTTATGTCAGCAAATGCAATTTACTGCAATGGCCTTGTAATTAGCATTTTTGGAGCCTTCCCAGCAGCTGAGGCAAATAAATGTAAGAGCCACTTTCTAATGAGCAGATAGGTGGGGAAGGAATGCAATCATGCTCTTTTAGACTCTGCTGTTTAGATTTAAGAGGCAAAAGTCAGTTGTGCATCCTGCAGCCCACAGAGCTGTTGTGGGCAGGATGGGAATTGTGGAGCATGGGAGGGATTCTGACACTGGGCTCTAACAGCAGCTGCCCATGGCAAAACTGCTCCTTATTTGTTGAACATAATGTTTGGCTCAAACACAGCCTGTTCTGCTCGTTGCCAGCCATTTGTGAGCCCGACTCAGGCTCCCAGACACATTATCCAGACGCAGATAGGAAGGGGAGTGGGAATAGATTTATGCATTCATTACCCAGAAGTAGCCACCGATACGTTTGCACATTTGTCTGCTGCTCAGTTGTTTGCAAATCGTTCCTGATGGTTGATGCTGTGTTTGTTCAGTCACCCAGGGCTGCAAGTTCCCAATCCTCTCTCCCAGGCAGGCTGGATCAGTAACTTGCATGTAAATCTCTGCTTTCACCTAGAGGAGATGAAGTTTCTACCTTGAAGTTCATGCCTTGTGTTGAGATGGTTTTGAAAAAGGAGGCAGAAGTAGCTGGTAACAGTTCCTGCACATTTCAAAGCATAAACTCTATAAAATTGTGCCTCAGTTCTGGGACACTGGGGCTGTTCCCCTGTCCCGATCCATGCAGGTACAAGTGACAGCAACAGACAGAGATGTCAGGAGGGAAAACATCCAGAAAGTGTTTCTGTGTGCTGGGGGAATTTGCTTCCCTGGAGTTGAGTGTGTTTGAGGGTTGTTCTCCCCGTTCTTCTGTCAGAACCTGAGTGAGTTTGGGAGCTCTGGCTGTGGAAAAAGGGTTTGAATTAATTGCTGCAGTGAGGCAGGGTAAGGCTGGCCCCAGGGACCACACTGGGCTCCCAGCCTCAGCAGGACAGACAGACTGAGCAGGGACAGAGAGATGCACCTTCAAGGAAGAGTGAAGGGCCAGGACTGCCTTGCCCTGATGATCACATGCTGGATTTATCCCTGTAAATATAATATTGTTTACTCCAATAAACTCTTTTACATACACAGAATTCAGTCTGCTGTCTTTCAGCTCTTGTGTCTTTCTGCTGGTTTTGGCTTTCCCAGCCTGGGACCCAGTGAAGGTGTTGGCTGGAATCTCATGGTGATCCAGTATGGATAAAAGCTGAATTCATAGCAAATGTTCATGTTCTTATCCTTTATGCAGAGGAACCCAGGACTGCCACAACCAGAGTCTGGTTTCAGATGGTTGTAGGTTTGTTTTGGGTTTTTTAATATCCAGGTCACTCTGCAGCTCTGTTGGAGGAAGTCCTGTCCAAGGAATGTACCCTGAGGTAGGAGCTGGTGATGATGAAGAGCTTGGGATCCACCAGTCTGCAGTGGTGTGAGAGACCTGAGGGAAGGGTGAAACCCAAAGTTGGGTCCAGACCCTGTAAGGACTCACCTTCCCCCTGGCATTTGGGCTGACCAATGCTCCAGGGTGAGGAGGACACAGCCCAGGGTGGCCAGTGGGCACCTGTGTGTACCTGCAGCCCCCTGAGGGCTGTGGGTCTGGCTCTGCACCCCTCAGCACCCCTGGACACACATTTCCCCCTGCAGGAGAGGGGATGACTCCTCAGCAAGGAAAGGCTGTGCTGTGACATCATAACACACAAGTGTCTTGGGCTGCTGTGCCCAAAAGTCTGGATTCTGTGCCCATCTGTTAAAGCAGGTATGGCAGTGATCCTGATCTCTGGGGGAGATCTCCTCTGTTCATGTTCCAGCTGTTCACCCAGCTGTTGCAGTGTTCTTTATCTTCCCCACAGCCCATCCTCCCTCCAGGAGATCTCTCCTGTCCATGGCCATGCAGTCCCAGGGCAGGGCTGATCAAATTCCATCATCCCATGGGGAGATGCTCCAGCCAGGGGAGGAGCCGAGCATTTCCTACCCAGATCAAAGGGGAGATTTGGAACAGCAGAGCAGCCTTTTCCCACTGGATCCCAGAGGAAAACCAGAGCCTTGCACATCATCCCTGCAGCTTTGGAGGAAAACTGCACCTTGTGCAGGAGCCCTGCTCCAGCAGAACCACATCTGTCACTGCAGGAGGATGCAGCCACCATGGAATGGGACTGCACCAAGCCCTGACTGACTGACGGGGGCACCTTGGATTCTCACTCTGGCCGTGCTTTGGGTTTGTTCTCTGTAATACTGGATTTATGTTTTAATTTTCCTAGTAAAGAACTGTTATTCCTATTCCCATATCTTTGCCTGAGAGCCCCTTAATTTCAAAATTATAATAATTTGGAGGGAGGAGGTTTAAATTCTCCATTTAAGAAAAAAAAAGAGGCTCCTGCCTTCCTTGGCACACACCTGTCTTTCAAACCAAGACAATAAGCAACGCCTCTGGACAGGAATTCCCAAGGATCCCTCTCATGAGCCAGCAGTGCCTCTGACCCAAAACCAGCACAGCCACTGCACTGAGCTGGGCTATTTGGTCCAAAAGAAGACACATATCCCAAAATATCCCAAAACCCCCAAGAACCAGCACTTTATGGATGCTCCCTGAGGGGAGCAGGGGGAAGTCACCTCGTGTGACTTCAGCTGGGGCACGAGGCTGTGGGGCTGTTGGCTCTGCTCGAAATAGACTTTGTGGGCTGCACCCTAAACCACACTTCTGTCATAAACTTCCTTTTTAGCTTGAATTTCAGTCTGCAGCCCTTTCACAGTGAGTCAGTGAAAGCCCCAGTCACCCTGGAGCTGCTCACAGGAGAGCTCAGGGAGGCTTTAAATCATCAAGTTTGGACCATCCATGGATTAACCTTCCTGCAGGAACTGTTTCCATCAGCTCCCAAGGAGTTCATTGGGATGGAGCATCAGGATTTCACTCTCTGGGCTTTTAACCTCAGCTGTGGATGTCCTGCCTTGCAGAGCACAGAGTTGGTGTCAGTGAAAGTGGAGGCAGTTTTACAGGATCTGCTGGAGTCCACACACTGGAGATCATCTGAACATCTCAGCAAAGCCCTCTTGGGATTTCCTTTTGCCTAGGAAGACATTTTCAGAAGTTCCCATTTGCTGACCTACCATCTGGTGCTTGTTTGGAGCATTTGGTGTGACCTGGAGACACATCTCTGCATGCCCAGCTTATGATCCCACCCCTCTGCAGCTTGTACTGAGCCAGACCTCACCCACACCTGCTGGATTTAGTGCTGCAGCTGAGGTCAAGCCAGGGAGCTGCAACCCCCTGTTGGTGTCAAATTCTGCCCTCGAGCTCACAGCTGCTCACGTTTTTGGGTGTCTGCAGCACCTGGCAGCCCTGACTGCCCAGCTCACCTGGCCCTGCTGCAGTTTGGGAGGTGATGTCAGCCCAGCCCTGCTGAGCTCTGCTCCCCTCCATGGCTCCTGCTGTGACTGGACCCTGCTGAGAGCAAACCCTTCACCTCCATCCTCAACTGGGCTCAACCCACGGCATCTCCAGGCCCAGAGGCTCCTGCTTTTGGGGGATTTTGAGCAAAACCCAGATGTTTTGGTAATCCAGCTGCTGCTTTTGCTGCTGGGGTTTCACTGCTGAAATCTCCCATCCACTGCACAGCCAGCGGCCCCAGAGCTCCTCCTGCCCATCCCTCCTTGCCTGGGAAGTCTGAAGGAGCTCCTGCTGCTCTGCCAGTGCTGCACCACGGCCTGGCCCTCGTGGGAGAACAGGGTAAGTGTCCCCTGGCGCTCTGTGTGGTGCTTTATTCACACCCTGCCCTAAAGGAATTATTTCTAAAGGCAAAGCTTTCCATGGGTGTCACCCCAAAGCTGTTGGGGTTTGTAAAGGCTGCAACAGGTGAAGGGTTTTTTACACAAAGGGTGAGAAAGTCTCTGTCGTGCTCAGAGCTGGAGGTTTGGATGGTGGGTCCCGATTCCTCCCCTTCACACCCAGATCAGCTCTGATTAAAAAATCATAGAATCCCAGACTGGTTTGGGTTGGAAAAGACCTTAAAGCTCCTGTTCCACCCCTGCCATGGGCAAAGACACCTTTTACTGTCCCAGGCTGCTCCAATCCAGCCTGGCCTTGGACCCTTCCAGGGATGGAGCATTTCTACCTCTGCTCTTCAGGCAAGTTTGTGGCTGATGGTTTGTTTGATTCCTCTTCAAGTTAAACAAAAAGTAACTTTTCTTTTCTGCTTTGCCTTGTTAAGTTAAATCCCATTTCAAATTCTGTAGTAATTCCTAGGTGTTTTCATCTTACCACTCAAAATTCTTCCTCTCACTCAGAGTACAGATCTCCTCTGCCTCTTTCATGAAGGAATTATTGCATATATTAAAGCTTGATTTCTACAGAGTAGGCATTGAAGCCAGGCTATGGCTATTGAGGGGGAAAATAAAGCCCATGACCTTGGGGATTGTTGTCACCCTGAGCTGGTTGCTGTCACAGTTTTGGGTAGAAAGGAAAGGACCCACTGGTTGCCAGCTCTCTGCTGTGGGGTGGGATTCTGCAGCCTTGTGGATGATGGTGCCAGAAGGCAGCAACAAAACATTATCAAAAAGCCCTCGATTTTGGGACAGGCAGTGAAAGAGAGAGGAAAGTAAAGGGTTAAAGGCTGCCATAGCCCTGCCTGTGTTAGGAGCCACTGTCCTCAGCAAATAATAATCAGCATTCCCTGAGGTCGGGGTTAGACTCCCAAATTTACCCAAATGGGGGTTAAAGGCCACACTGAGGAGATGCCACTGAGGAAGTGCCAGGCTTCAGGAACCCTGCTGAGGACAAAGTGGTTCCCAGCACCTCCTGAGCTGTTCAAGGCACATTCTGCCACCATGGCAGGGAGCACAAGGAAGGGGCAGGTTCATTTTGGGCATCTCTGGCTGACCAAACCAGGAGAGAGCAAAGGTGCCTCTGTCTGAAAACACACCAGAGTTCAAATGCCCTCAGGCTGTTTCCACCCATGGATCTGTCCCTGATCCCTTGGGATGTGGTGCAGGGCAGGCTGAGAGCATCACTACACAGAGCCCTTACCCCACAGTGGCCCTGAGGGCTTTGGGGAGGTGCTGGGATGTGCCATGGTCCCAGCCCAGAGCCAGGCTGAGCAGCAATGGGCACAAGAGCCAGGGTGTAAATCCAAGTGCTTAAACACAACCACAGTGTGATTTCAGGATCAGCCACAGATGAATGTCTGACAAGTGGCCAGGGAGGTGTTTCACAGCTGGTGCATGGGCTGGAAATCTGCTTCCCAGAAAGGGACAGCCAGGCCCTTGCCAACCTCATTCCTCACCCACTGCCCTGCTGCCAGCAGGAGCCTGGCACAGCCTGGCTCACCTCGGGGTTGTAATTGTCCTCGATGGGAGCAGCAGCCTGGGAGGATGCTGTGCCCCCTGCCAGCCTCCCCAGCTGCTGGTGCAGACACTTCTGGAGCCCAGCAGGAATAGCATCAGTGTTTCATCATCCTCCTTCAGCACTGAGTGCTGGTGAACATTTCCTGTGCAGCCCTTTCTGTTTCCTTTGTGGCACGATTGTTGCGCTTTGGGGTAGGGTGGCCTCACCTGCTGTGCTGGGAGCAGCCTGGGGCACCACAAGATACAAAAGATATTAAAATATTGTAATAAAGATGTTGAGCCATCAGAGAGTGTCCAAAGGAGGGCAATGAAGATGGTGAAGGGCCTTGAGGGGAACTCTGTGAGGAGCAGCTGAGAGCTGGAGAAGAGAACACTGAGGGGAGACTCATCACAGTCACCATTTCCCCAAAAAATGAGAGGAAGAGGAGGGGCAGGCACTGATCTCTGCTCTGGGACAGGGACAGGAAGCAGGGAACGGCTGGAGCTGGGCCAGGGCAGGCTCAGGCTGGAGCTCAGGGCAAGGTTCTTCCCCCAGAGGGTGCTGGGCACTGCCCAGGCTCCCCAGGGAATGGGCACGGCCCCGAGGCTGCCAGAGCTCCAGGAGCGTTTGGACAGCGCTGCCAGGGATGGACAGGCTGGGATTGTTGGGGGGGCTGGGCAGGGACAGGGGCTGCCCTGGGGGATCCTGGTGGGTCCCTCCAGCTCAGGATATTCTGTGATTCTGGGATGTCAAGCTGAGCACAGCAGGTTTGACACTGACTCCCACAGGGTCGTGTATTTCCATGGGAAAAGCAAGATCAGGCCCCTTGCACCTGCCGGGTGTCCTGTGGGGGCAGAACACAGCACCCAGCTTTTGGCCACAGATCCTGAGGATCAGGGATCTTTGGAAGACCTGCTGCAGATGATGAACGTGTTCCTGGTGCTTTCTCCTGTCTGCTGTGAGCTCCTGGTGGAGTCCTGGCCATGTCTTGCCACTTCTTGCATTGAAACGTTCAGCACGATGCTCACCCTGGCGTCACCCTCCCAGATCCCTGATTTTTGTTTGCTGATGACAGCTCTGAGGAGCTTTGCTGTCTCATTCCACACATGCTGGGCACTGTCTGAGTGTGAAAAGCTCAAGACCAAGCCCAGACATTCCTGGGAGATCTCATGGGGCAGCTGATGGAGATCCAGACCTTGAGCTTCCCCCTCCTGCTCTGTCCCTGATCTCCTGGGAGCAGCACTGCAGGATTTTGGGGTTTCTCCCTGTTCCTCCAGTGCCACTGAGGGGTTGTTCCTGTGGGCAGGGACTCCCTGGCTCTGACCAGGCACCTCTCCTGCCTGTGCTGGTGGCTGGGACTCCCAAATGTGGGACTTTTTACTCTGCTGAAGACTCAGACTTCGTTGTGTGCAAGTAGGGAAAGGATTTACAGCTACAGTCACAAATCATGAGGAAGTCAAGTGAAAATTGCCATAAATCTCCTGCCTGTGAATATCTTGTGTTTTTTCTCTTCCATCAAGAGCAGGGTTTGTGTGGGTCTGAATCCAGCACCCAAACACAGGGGAAAATAACCCATGTCCAGACCCCTGGCTGTCCCTTGGCCACCCAGAGCAGCTCATGCTGTAATGATCCAAACATGGGGAAAGAAGGGAATGAAATGAGGACTAGAACAGGAGACAGAGAGAGGAAATGCTCCCTAGGTAAGGCAGCAGCTTGGAAGTTGGGGTTTATTTTTAGGATTTGCTGTAAACTCAACCTGTGAGCATGACATAGGATCCACATTCCACTTCTCCATTCCTCAGATTGGTCTGAATTGTCCTTCCCTTTTCCATCTTGCCTCTTTCAATGGAAAACCTGCACTGAGAACTGGGATTTGTTTTTTGCATTAGCAAAGCCAGGCCTGGACAGAGACCTGGATTTGCTCTGGGCTTCTGGAAAATGCTGCAGTGAGAGCTGCTACGAGAGGGTGGGAGGAGGCAATTCTGCATCTCCCAAGAGGAGCTAGGCAATTCTTGGGATTTTCATCAAGGTTTTTGTTCCCAGTACCCCATTTTGGGTTTGGGGTCTGCTCTAACATAACCCTACAAATAACTTGTTTATCCTAGAACCAGGTGTCAAGGGCAGGGCAGAAGTGACTGACAGACTTGTTTTCTAACTTGGCTTCTCTGTACTAATTAATTCCTAATTAATCCCCACCTGCCTGCCTCACTGGGGTTGCTGTGAAGCTTAATTGAATTTGTGTCTCTCATGCAGCCAGCGAGCTCAGAGGAAAGGTGTTGCTCCCTGCTGTCAGAACACTCTTGTTGGATAAATCCTGTTGCCAGCAAACTGCACCTTGGATCTGGGCTCCTACTTAGAGAAGGAAATGCTTTTGGATTAGGGATTTGATGCATTAATAAGAGGATATTGGTATATATCTGTGGGAAAAGTTTCTGTCCCTGTGCCCACATTTGCCAAAGTACCCAGCAAACAGATGAAGCCTCATATTTCAACATTTAGCTGAGCAAGAAATGGAACTGATTCAGGATAATCCCTTTTTATTCCACCAGGGAGCATAACTCCAATGATTTTGGTACTGGTCAACATTCACCTTTTTATTCTGAGCTAACTGCTCATTAGAGATTCCCTCGGGACAGGCAGCTGTGAAACCCAGAATTGTTCCCAGGCATGGCAAATAACAAGGATAACAAATAACAAATAATCTACAGTCCTGCAAGCAGTGGTAGCTCATTTAAACCCAAAACCTAAACTAAGCACCCTCCAAACCCTTTTGTCTCTTAGTTTGAGCAGTTACTCAGCATTCTGTAACTCCAGTAAAATCCTTCCATTCCAAACACGTTTGATTTAAAGGAACTTTTGGGAATATGGTCCCAATATTCTAATACTCACTTAGAGGTAAATGGTTTTAAGCTTGTAGTATTTTAAGGTGATTTCCTTATGCCTTTCTGAGATTGATTTGGGTGCCTGTAAGGAGCATGACCACACCATTCCTTGGTTAATCCAGATTATCAATGCTGTTAGGGAATTAGGAACAGATCCTACAGCCACAGCTCAGCGTTTCAGCCGAAAGTTATGAGTGCAAACTTCCTCCTGCACATTCCCCGGTTTTCCCACAACCCTTCCTGCCCAGGAAACATCGGGTATTTGCATATTAATGCTGATAATGAGCCGCGGGGAGGTTTTTCGTGATGTCAGAGGCCAGCAGGGAGGAGGGTCCAGGCTGCTGACGCAGGGCTGGGGAAAGCCCAGGCTGCAGGGCTGAGGCTCTGTCCCACTGCTGTGGCATCCCAGCGGTGCCAGCCTGGTGTGTGTGGGCAGCCCCAGCTGCCAGGGCCTCCTGCCCAGCAGGAACGGTGGCCATTGACCCACATTTTTAGGTGGTGACTTGCGATGTTGCTTCCTGTGGCTGAGCTGGCAAAGCCTGACCACAGCAGGGATGGAGGTGCCCTGCCAAAACTCAGCCCATGGGATGCTGCCCTGGCTGGGAAAGATTTATTCCTCCTCCACAGAGCTGTGGAGGTGGAAGGGACCTCGTGAGGCCACCCAGTCCAAACTGCTCAAGCAGGGTCAGCCAGAGAGGGGTGTCATGTCCAGGTGGATTTTGAGCATCTCCAAAGATGGAACATCACCTCCCTCAGCCCTCAGGCATCACCTGGCAGCTCAGGTGCCATCACCTTTGTTGGTGGCTCATGTTCAGGTCAGTGCCCACCAGGACCCCCAGTTCTTTCCTGCCTTTCCCTGGTCCCCCTCCCTCCCCCATCCAGCAAATACTGGTGCTTTCCCCTCCCCTGAAGCAGAACATTTTATTTCCTCCCTGTTGAACTCAATAAGATTCCTTCCCCCCCATTCCCAGACTGTCCAGGTCCCCCCTGGCACATTACCCATCCCTCCCAGTTTGGTGCCAACAGCAGAAATTGTCAAAAGGACATTCTGCCCCATCATCCAGATCAGGAAGATGTTAATCAGGACTGGAGCCAGGAGTTCTAGGATTGACCCCTGGGATCCAGAATCAGTCATTGGCTGCCAACTGCATTTCGTGCCACCCATCACCACCCAACCACTCCCCCAGTTTTCAATCCACTCACTCTCTGCTCCTTCAGCCCCAACAGCTCAGACACCAAGAGTGAGGGCTCCAAATCACCAAATCAGTTTTGCAATGTTAGAGGGGATGAGCTGCATTTTCACGTTTATTTTGCACCCAAAACAGCTGAAAAACTGATGGGGGAAAATCTGCAGGTCAGTCAATCATCAAGGGTGGCTTGCAGGGAGCAGAGCTGAAAACTGCAAAGCCACATCCTCTGTGACCTGCCAACCAGGACCTCGGTGGCTTTTCCTGCTCTGAGCACAAACAAAAGCAGTTTTAGAAGCTCCTGTCCTGGCAAGAGGCCACTCGAGTCTGCCAGCACCTGCAGGGCTGCTCACTGAGGGAGGCAGGAGCAGGATGAATATTGACAAGAGGGATTTCTATGAAAAGGTGCCTTTGGATGTCCCAGGCACGAGATTTGGTTTAAAACCCCCCAATTCATTGAGATCTGCCCCACTGGCCTGTGTTCAGCCCCATGCTGAGCTGGATTGTGGCTTCTACTGGGGTCAGTCCCCCAAAACCAGCAAAAACCATCCCAAATCCATTTCTGCTGGAAATGGAGTGGTCAGCGGCTGCTTTGCACCTCAGTTTATCCCCTGAAGATCACAAAGTTCATTTGGCCCAGCACCCCCCTGCCCCAAGGGGGGTACCAGCCTTTCCAAGCCCAGCCCAGCTAGAAAATGATGAGCCAAGAAAACCAGTGCCAGCCACTGCCATGAGATTGTCACACAGGTCCCTGGGGGATGTCCCTGGCTTCTCCTCCTGCATCTCCTCCAGCCAGCCAGCAAGGGCTCATCCTTGTGCCTCAGTTTCCCTCCCAGCCCTCTGCTGAAGATCATCACCCACCCTGAGCAGGGGCAGCTGTGTCAGGGATTTCTCCCTGTGCTCAGGGGGTTGGGGGTGTCTGGGTGTGGCACAGAGGGTGATCAGGGAGGGAGCAGCCCTGGCCAGCCCCAGGGTGCTGCTGGAGCCTTGCTGGGAGCACTGGGAGCTGCCTGGTAAGGGCCAAACACGGCTTTGTTTTGGCTTTCTGCAGAGGTGAGTGATGGGGAGAGGGTCCCAGGATGCCCATGGGGCAGGGGGGGCTCAGCCAGCAGTGCCCCAGGGGACTGGCACTGTCCCAGCAGCAGCTCCAGGTGGTTGCTGAGCTCCCCAGGGCCACCCAGCACAGCCTGGAGCCAGACACTGGTCCCTGGCTCCAGCCTCTGTTATTTTTCCAGGTCCACTCCCAGATTAAGGCATGTGGTGCCACCAGGGGTGGGGGGTGGGTGGCACCTGGGGGAGGGACCAGGAGGGGACTCCTGTTCAGGGCTCCTCACAGGCCTGGGAGCAGCCTGGGAATGGCTCCCTCACAACCTGCTGTGCCCAGGCTTGGTGGCACCCACAGGGTGTCCCTTCCTGAGCAGGGTGCCATGGGCAGTGTCACTGTGGCTGGTGCCATTCCTGGCTGGGGATCCCATGGGTGGCATAACACAATTCCCTGGTTTATGGCCCCTTTTCCTGGGCTCTCCCCGTGGGCTGCTCTGGCTCTGCTGGGGCAGGGGCTGCTTCCTTTTCCCATCCCTGCTCCCCCTGCCCAAAGCTGGGTCAGGTGTGAGCAAACACCAGCCATGGGTGAGGGACAGAGGTGTGCACTGCCCAGAGCAGGTTCCTGCCCTGCCAGGCTGGGATGGGTGAGACACACCCCAGAGTGGGTGGGGGCGGGCCATGAGCCTCCCCTGGCTCTGGGTGGGCACCCTGGGGTCCCCAGTGCTGCCCCTCCCTCCAGGCTGGGGTTTGTGGTGTTCGGGCCCCAAGGAGTCCAGTGACACCTCCCCTGTGGGATGGGGGATTCTGCCCTGGCTCCTGCACCCATCCATCCCCCTGGGCCCTCCTCCTCTTCCTCCTGCCTGGCCCTGGGAGGCTGGAGGGGGCCTGGGTCTGCACATGGGGCTGTTCTGTACAAAGGGACCCTCTGCACCCCCCACCCACCCGGGCCACTCCAGCCAGGACAGCCTGAGCACTATTGGGTGATTAAATGAGGTGCTGTGTCCTTCTCCTTCCCACCCTGCCACGGGCAGGACTGGAGGCCAGGGGTGCTGGAAGTGTCCCTGTCCCCAAGGCAAGAGGGACACAGATGTGCCAGCTGAGGCTGTGTCAGGGCAGGGCTGTCCCCACAGTGCCACTGGCTGGGGACCAGCAGGGAGATCCCACATGCCCCGAGGTGACAGTGACATCTGTATCCATGGGCTGGACACTGTGCCAGCACCATCCTGCTCTCCAGAGCTGCTGAAAACCTGAAGTCCCCAAGGAGGAGTCAGGGTGTCCCTGGGTCTGGAGGAGGGGGCTGCCCCAGGCTGGGTGCTGTGGGGAGGAGATGTGGCCCTGCCATGCTCACATGTCCCCATGTGCCATCAGCCAGAGCAGGGCTGGAGCAGCTGGAGAGGGCTCAGGGCACTGAGTGTGTGTAGGAGCAGGGCTTGGGTCTAGAAGGGGCAGAGCAGCATCCCCAGGGTTTGCCCAGAGCTGGAACAGGCTCCTGGTCCCACAGAACAGCCAAGCTGATTTTCCTTTGTGACTTTTCCCCTCTTGTTCTGTGGTCCCTTGAGCCAAGAGAGCAGCAGAGCCTCTGCCTTCAGCAGCATCTTGGGCACGGGGAAATGACACTTGTGATGAGACTGAGCCCTCCAGGGACATCCCAGAGCTCTTTGTGTTCTTTACCAAGGGGTAATGAGTGGCTTTGCAGTGTGGACAGGCTGGAGGGTGGAAGAGGGGCTGATTTAGGGTGTGAGAGGTGCCCTGGTTGTGGGGGAGGCAGTGCAGGAACCAGACCTAAAGGAGATGCAGGTGAGGGGGGAGCAGAGACAAAGCTGCTCCTTGCAAGGGGATTTCACTGCCAGATTTTGGGCAGCTGAAGAGAGAGGTGCTGGAGGGATGCTTTGCTCCATCCTAGGGAGTAAAACAGGGAAAGGGGATGGGGGCATTGATGCTGGCTGTGCCGCTGCTCCAGCTGCACACAGAGGTTCCCAGGGAGTAGCTCTGGGTATGTTGGGGTGTCTCCAGCCTTGCTGAGGTGTTGGACCTCGCTGTTTGGGTTGGAGGCTCCCATTTGGGGGCTGCTGTGTGTGGCTGTGCCCCTCAGGGCTCATCAGCCCCACGTCACCAGTTTGACGTTTTGGGTTTGGCTGCTGAGACAGGGGAAATCCACAGGGTCAGTAATGTCCCTGGTCTGGCAAATGAGGGGCAGGTGAGGATGTGGGGCTGCATCAGCAGCTCACCCCAGTCAGTGCTGGGAGAGGACCCCAAGATTTGGGCAGGGACAGAATTTGGGGCTCGGTGTTGTCCAGAGGGGATGGTGCTGGCAGCTCGGGATGAGCACTCTGATAACTCTGCAGTGATAACTCTGCAGTGGCTGCTGCTGTGGCAGGAAAACAAACCTGTGTCAGCTTCATCTCAACTGGGAAAGGGATGGGAACCAGCATGGATGGGGATGCCCTGCTGGAAAGCAAAAAGAATTCCTTTTGGACAGATCTACTCACAAAAAGAATTAAACAAGGCCAAAATGAAGTGCTTAGAGAATGTTTTCACCCAGAACAAGGGATTTTCTAGGGCTGTGATCTGGTTTAAATTCACATTAAAACCCCACCAAGGGGAGCTTCTGGTTCTACCTTTGTAGGACCTGGATTGAGTTACAGCCTCTGCAGTTCAAGCCCAGTGCCCAAAGTGCTGAAGCACACGTGGCTGCTTTGCTCTGCAGGAACCTGCCAGAATTTACCTTTCCTTTGTGAAGAGGCCTGCAATAAGCTGGCAGCAAGGTGGTTTTCCCTAGAAAACAAACCTTTTTTGGCCCCAAAATACCTCCCCAGCTGCACTAGAGGCTCAGACAAGGCACCTCTTCAAGGCAGCCTTGTTCTGGGTATCAAAGGCCAAACCCTGCAAGTTCTAAAGTTGCCTTCAAAGTGCTTAATTCATTTTTTTTTTACCCTTTGACAGTCCCAGCTCCTGAAATCATGTGATTGCTGAGGAAAGCACAGGGTTTGGGTAAGCAGTGAGAAAACAAAAACCACCAGCAAGGAGTCTCCTCCTGTTTTCTTTGGAAAAATCCCCTCATGACTCGGACAAACAAAGTGGTGCTGGTTCGAAGGCTCTGCTGGCAGCAGCCAGGGCTCAGTGTGGGCAGGGAGGGAAGTGAAAGAACTTTGCATTTGTCTAAGGCTGCAAAATGGGGTTGCCAAACAGGATACAGGCTGGGAAACCAGCTGGGCCAGGAGACTGTGGCCTGCCTGGCTGCATCCATTGCTGGTGCTGAGAATTGTGTTTACATTAAAAGGGAGTTAATCTTGTTGGTGGTTCACTTGTTTAGACTCTGAGCACTCTGCTGCTATGGGAGCTTTGATGCACTTGGAGATTTTTGATATTTAGCTTTTCTAGAATAAAGACTGCCAGTTAAAATTCCCTGGGTTTGCATCCCAGGATTCTGGCTGGAGCCTGGGGAAGGCTATCACAGAACAGCAATCACAGAATTATAGAGTCATTAAAGCTGGAAAAGACCTTTAGGATCATCAAGTCCAACTGTCAGCCCAGCACCACCACTGTTCACCACTAAACCATGTCCTCAAGTGCCACATTCACACATTTCTTTGAACACTTCCAGGGATGAGGGACTCCATCATTCCTTGGGCAGCCTGTGCCAGTGCTTTACGAGCTTTTACATGATTTTTTTTCCTTAATATCCAACCTCAGTCTCCCCTGGTGCAACTGTCCTCTCCTTCTGTCACTTGTCCTCTCCCTCTCACCAAGAGCTGGGTGAGGGCCCGTGGGATCCAGCGTGGGGAGCTCCAGCTCATGGCTTCTGTCTCTGAAGAGACGACAAAGTTGTTCCCCCTTTGAGTCAGAGCCTGCTGGGTCCTTCCCTGCAGAGATCACGGGGAAATTGGTCCCTTTTATTGCCCAAGAAGCCCTGGGGTGCCCTGGCCCCACTGCTCGCCTGGGTTGTGTCCCACTGACAGCTTTTCCTTCCTGCCTGTGGGGGATCCCAGGGAAGGTTTGGGTGAAATTCAGCCCAGCTGGTCACCTTCCAATGTGTTTTGTGTTCCCACTCCTGCCTGTGCTGCTGCTTTTCCTGCCCTGGCAATCTGCTGTTTGGCTGGAGATTGTCCCCTCTCACTTTGGTTTCCTGAAGTTGGACATGTGTCATGTGCCCCCTCCTTTCCCCCCACTTTCTTTTCCTACAGCCTGAAGTGACTGTCACAGGTCAGTAAAGTAATAAATAAAGTAATAAATAAAGTAACTTCAAATGAAAGCCTGTCAGGGGAAGCTGTTTGGGGTTTATTCTGGGGTTTATTCCGTGTGTGGGCTGGAGGAGTGGGGCTGCTCAGGGCAGCTCTGCTGAGCCCCTTGTGCTGCCTGTGGGGAGCAACCTTACCCTAACAAATGTACACACCCCCCTGAAGCTGAAAATAACCTCCAAAATGTTGTTCAGCCTGGAGAAAAGGAGACTCAGAGTCTTTTCCAACCTCACTGGTTCCGTGATTCTGTGAAAATTATTTCTAAGAGCTTTCTGCAACCAGACCCCAATGCAGCTCTGTGCTGTGAGGGAGCCTGGATTGCCCTGGCAGCTCCCACAGACCTGTGAGGCTGCAGGGGATGAGGGCTCCTAATCCCTGCAGGGGATCCCGTCTGGGTGGAAAGATTTCAGCTTTACAGGCTTGGTGCTGGGTGCTTTGGTGGCCACCGAGTGCTGTTTGGGTTGGGACTTCCCAGGTGGATTTCCCAGGCGTATAAAAGTATGATATAAACAATTATGTGTATGTGCATATATATATATGTATTTATATGTCATATAGACGTGTATTTATATGTGTGTGCACAGAAAAAAGTATGGCAGTGCTATTTGAATGAAGGCAAAGCAGTTTGGGTGCAAATCTAATGAGATTTGATGTTGCCTAAACGTGTTTTAATTGTAAAAGAAAACTGTCAGTCCAGCTGTTTTGCAGGAAAAGTGTAAAAGTGGGGACAGGGAATGCCCAGCACAGCCCCCTGGGCACTGGGTGGTCTCTGCTGGACCCCTCAGTGTGGCTCTGACCCACCTTGGCCACCTCCTGCCGCACCCCTGCACATTCCCAGCCCATTCCTGCAGCCCTGCTGGGCCACCCACCTTCCCCCACAGCATCCCCCTGGTTTCCTCAGCTGGAAAAAGCTCTCCTCCAGTGCAGTGCATGCAGGAAAATTCCCACCTGCTCTGCCCCCAGCCTTTCTAATCCTTTTATGGTGTTTGTGCCGGGCTCCTCCTGCCCATCCTGCTCTTTGCCTTCCCTCTAATCTCCCCACCAAACTGTTTGGCAGGACAAAAACCAGCCCGGGTTGTTCACAGCGAACCTGGGGAGAGGGAATGCTCTCCCAGGGGAATCCGTGCTCTGGAAGGTGCTTTGGGGGTTTAACAACCAGGGAGAAACTCCTTCACTTCTGAGCAGCGTCCTGAATCCTGGAGGATGATTTAGAGTAAAACCCAAACTCTTCATCCCAAAATCCCTGCTTTGTGCCCAGGGATGATCCTTCTTGGGCGAGTGTGGGGAGGGATCTGACAGGCAAGGCCCAGCCCCTGCCCTGCTGCAGCATCAGGGGAAAGTGTTAAAAGTCACCCCAGGAGGTAAATCAGTCCATGTTTAACCCCTTTGTAGTAAAACATGTTGTGCTACTGAACATTTTCAATCTGAAAAATTTCCTACTGCTTTATTACTACCTTATCAAAGCAAAAAATATCTTTGATGTATTTTGGCAAGGCTGGAAAATGTTCGGGCTGATAAAGCCTCGAAATCAGAGAGATAAAAACTGGAAGTATTTAGGGCTTGGCCAGGTCTTCCTAGGATGGGTCTCTAGACTGATCCATCACCCCCCAAAAAAAGACACTGGGAAGGGGAGCAGCCCTGCTGCATCCTGCATCCCTGTGGGCACTGGGATGACATCCCAGATGGCACCAGAGGTGATGCTGGGTCCGGGCTGTAGCAGCAAAGCACAATCAGCTTCTCTCCCTGCTGTCCTCTGTGTGGAGGAACTCCTCTGCTGCAGCTCACAAAGTCCTCTGGAGATCGAATCTGTGACCTTTTACTTCTCCAAGGACACCCCTGCTCCCTTTCCTGCCTTCAGCTCTGCTGCCTGCCCGACCTTGGGCCAGTCACTGATTCCCTGAGTCGGGAGCCTCAGTTAATATTTACTGTACCTGGTGTGGAGTGGAGCAGGCAGGAGCCACTGATTGCAGAGCGTGGGCTTGTTTGGGGTGAAATGTTATTCCAGAGCCTCGAGGATCCAGGTGTGAATTGTGCTGGCTGTTATTGGTGTAACAGGGTTGTTGCTATGGAAATGGCTGGAATTGGGCTTTGGTGAGGTAAGGCTTGATTCCAGGAAAAACTGACTAAGCAGGTACCTAATCTTAGACAGCAGGAACACGTTTTCCTGCTTAAGATCCTTTTTGGTATGAAACAATTTTGCATATTTGGCGAGCTGCCTCGGGGCTGGTGTTTGGGCAGGGATGGTACCATGGCACTTGGGGACTGGTGTAGTGGTGGCCTTGGCAGTGCTGGGCTAACAGCTGGACTCGATGACCTTTTCCACCCTTAGGAATTCTGTGATTCCACAGGCTGCTGCTGTCCCTGCTGCCCCCAAACACCACAAACCCACCGTGTTTGCCCTCCTGGGGCAGGTGGGCTCTGACCAGGTGAGGGATTATTGGTGTTTGTCCTGTCTTCTCTTTTTGGGGGTTTTGGTGTTTAGTGATTCCAGCTGTTCACAGAGGAGCTCCGCTTCCCTATCCAGGTTAACACAGCCTGGATTTTGTTTCATTTCTCCCTGGGTTTGAGCCCACTCAAGCTCCGGGGTGCTTGTGCACAGGTGGGCACATCCAGGAGGGAAGGCAGAGCTTTCTCTGGGAACAAAATGAGCCTCTCCCCCACGCAGCTGAGTCAGGAAGGTGCAGGGTCTTGGCTGAGCCCTCGTGTCACAATGAACACACGGGTGCTGGTCCTGCTGTCTCCGAGGGATGCAGCTCCACTCTCCTCGGGTGGAGTTTGCAATCCTTCCCGAGGGATGCACATCCATCTCCGTGCTTCCTGCTCAGCACCAGCCGCTGCTTCTCCAGCCCTGAGGCCGGTCCCGCGGGCTCCAGCTCCCCAGGGGAATGGAGATGGAGACAGATGGAGATGGAGATGATGGAGATGGAGATGGGAGCAGGGAGCCAAGGATCCGGCGCGGCCGCTGCCGCCTCCCCGGCACGGCGCTGGCTCAGTGTTGCAACGCCTCCGGGAAAGGGCTGCACACCCAGGGCTGCATTTCCTCCTGCCCTGGGACGATTTCCAAACAAGAATGAGGAAATGCTGAGCTTTGCAGCCACATTCGTGGATGTGTCCCTAAAACACCCCGCAGAGGGAGGCGGCTGCTTTCGAGCTGCACCCCAGCTTCAGCTGCAGGAGACCCTGAATGTCACCGGGGCAGCGCCAAGGACACGGGGGAGACCCGCGTGGCTCTGCCACCGCTGCTCCAGGGACCTTGGGCACATCCCCGTGTGCCAAGGTCCTTCCCAGGAGCTCTGCTCGGGGTAGCACCCACGACTTGTGGGGTGGGTGACGTCTGGCCCGCCCGCAGCCCGCTGCCACTGATGTCACCGCCCGGTCACCAAAATTGCTAATTGAGGTTTGCTTCTCTCGCTGCCAATCTCATTTCCTGGTTCTTGTGCAATCCCAAGTGCTTTCAGGTTTCTTCCCGGTTCTTTATCTGCCCGCGGGACCAAAACACCTTCAGAAGAAAAACAGAGCTAATGTCTTGGGTCAGTGCCCGGGGAGGAGATGTCCTGTGGGGGGCAATCAACCGTAAAGTGTTTTTTTTTAGGTGCCCTGGTGTTTTGCAGAAAAACATTCCTTGGGGTGAGTCAGGCAGCCACAAGCATGAGTCTGCCTTAAGAACCGGGGGAATTAGCAAAAACCCAACTGCTTTTAGAGCCCGGTCATGCCTTTAAGTCTTTTCTCCTTTTGTAACATCGAAAAACTGCTTGAAAGCCGAGGCTGGAGAGTCGAGGCGCGCTCACCCCGCCGGGTTTGCTGGTTGTTTGCAATCTTGCCCTCCTCGCAGAAGAAAATCCGGGAGTTTGAGATAAGCCCCGGAGGCGGCGGCACGGGCTGTGCCCGTGCTGGTTGTGCACTGGCACGTTTGGGGTCTGTCTGCTCCGACACGTGGGAGCCTCTCACGCAAGATCTATGGAAAACCCGGGAAGGCAGCGAGGCGTTTAATTCACCTAATTGGATCTGCGTTCGGTTCAATAGCTGGAAATTGCTGCTATATTGAAATAATCGACTCAAATTCACACCTGTTGGCTGAGGATTTTTAGCTGACTGTAATTGCAGCAGAGCATGTACTGAGCGTAGATAGTTTAGGGGTTTAAAGAGACTCTGCTACGCTCTGGTGCTTTAAAACTGTGCTCTAACTCAGCGGTTTATAGATGGGACGGGCTGAAGTTGGAGATTGCGGTGTTTTCCGAGGCTCTCCCTGCCGCCCTCAGCCTTCCCTCCCTTCGAAGGAAAGCCTTGGGGGCAAACCCAGCCCTGCAGCCACGGGGGGCTGAAGGCGGGTGGGAAGGGATCATTCCTGGGGTGTCCGGGGCAGGATGGGGGGACAGAGGTAGTGGTAGGGCTGCCAGGCATCTGCCTGCCCCTGTCCCCAGGGATCTCGTTGCCACTGATGTCCCCAGGACCACCCAGATCCATTCCATCACATCCACAGGGCATGGTCCCAGCCAGGCTTTTGGGGTGCTGGGGGGAGCACAACCCAGCAGCCTCCTGACAGCAGTTTAGCAGCGCTGGGAGAAAAACACCTGCACACGTGTACGAGGACAACCCTACACAAACAAGGGGCCAAAAGGGCCCGCAGAGAGGGGACCGGAGGTGGAAAATGTAATTTTCAATGAGTAACACCTGGGGTTTTTTAAATAAACAATAAGTTATTTAGCCGATAACTCACTACTTTAAAAATAAAGCGCTGCTTTAGCCGCAGGATAGCTGTCGTTTTTAATAAGTAATATTTTAATAAGAAAAGAAAACAATACTAAACGTCCTCAGTGGGTGTCCCGGAGGTGGGGGCCGGGACCCGGGGCGGAGCCGCCTCCGCGCCGCCCCCCGACCGGGGCGCCTTTAAAGCGCGGGCGGAGCGGGCGCGGGCAGCGCTGGGGCAGGGCCGGTGAGCGTGGGAGCCACGGGTTCGAGTCCCGCTGCGGGAGGCGGCCGGGAGGGGAGCTGGGCTGGCTTCTTTGTGAGCTGGGAGGTTGGTTTGTAAAATCCCCGCGGGGAGGTGAGCCGGGGTTGATGTGGCACTCACCTGTGCGCCCTCGCAGGGGCCGTCGCCATGTCGGTGTCGCACAGCTCCAGGCTGAACAAGCTGGTGCGGGAGCAGTACATGAGGCTGCCCCAGGATGGCAGGGTTCAGGTCACCTACGTCTGGATCGACGGCAGCGGCGAGGGAGTGCGCTGCAAGAGCAGGACCCTCGATAAGGAGCCCAAGAGCATCGAAGGTAACGCGGCTGCTCGTCCCTCCGGGTGATGGGTGGTGTGGTGGAGGGCCCTGAGCATCGCCTGGGAAAAGTTCTGGGGTGCTTCGGGTGGTGGGAGCTGGCACGGACTCTCCTGGTTGCATGGCACCAGTGATACCTGTTGCAGCTGTCCGGTGGGGTTGCACCAAGCAGTAGGGTAAATATCCAAGCAGTAGGGTAAATATCCAACCTGCGTCCCTGCGGTTTGCCTCATCCGCTAATCTCTGCTATTAGTGCTGGGTGGGAAGGGGAGGATGAGCTCCTCGCCCCTTTCCACCAGGCAAACAGGCACGGAGACGTGTCGGCATCTGGGTGAGGGCTTGGCAGAGGGAGTGGAGTGGCTGGGACTGATCCTGCCCGTGCCTGATGGTGCTGGGGGATGAACACCCTGATGCTCAGGGAGCACCGATGGGCTCCGGGGATGGGCAGGAAAACCTTTGTGGCTGATATCCCATGGAACTCGACGCCCTTTGAGTGCTCCATCCTGGATCTGAGCCACTAGCACTTGGCACAATTCGTATGTGGACTTTTTCCAACCTCACTCCCACCTCCGTCTCCCTCCTGCCTCGCAGATGTTCCCGAGTGGAATTTCGATGGCTCCAGCACGGCACAGGCAGAGGGCTCCAACAGTGACATGTTCCTGGTGCCGGTCTGCATGTTCAGGGACCCTTTTTGCCTGGATCCCAACAAGTTAGTGCTCTGCGAAGTGCTGAAGTACAACAGGAAACCCGCAGGTGAGCACCCCCGAGGGTCACCCCCTTATTATTTAAGGTGTCGCTTCCCCCAGGGGCCGTTTGCTCGGGACCGCTGGCCCTGGGGCGCAGCTGAGCACCGAGCACTTGGCCCGAGGCTCCGAAATGCCAGCGCTGGTGGCTGCGGTTGCTTGCAGGAACCTGTTTTAGTGGTACAGGGCGAGGAGAGCAGCGAGACGTGGAGTTCATTGACGGCATTCTCCAAAGGCGTCTCCCGGCTCTTGAGCCGAGCTCGCCCAGCCCCGAGGGGAGCAGGGGCTGGAAATGTGGGGGTTTTAATGTGCCGGGGTTGTGATTGCTCTTCCCGCTGGTGGGAGGCTGCAGAAAAGGAAGGAGAAGATGCTGAGACGGCGTGTGCTGGCTCAGAGTGACCTTTTGCAAACAGCCCCAGAACGAGCGGCGCTCGGTGTTATCAGCCAGTCTGCAGTCACAGGAGTCTGCAGTCCGTCTTGTTCCTCTGATAAAGTCCCAGACACAGGAAAAGGAGCCTGTTTGCAGGGACGCGCTGAGGGGCTCCCGGAGGGGTTATTTGCCGGCAAATAACCGGATATTTGCCACTCGAGCAGGGCTGTGCGTCGCTGGGTGTGAGGGGGAGGGAGAAGGCGTCTGCGGGTGATGCAGCTCTGCCGGGAGAGCGGGGGCTGCGGGCAGGGATGGTGAAAGACGGGGCCGATTCCTCCTCCAGCAGCGTCCAGACGGGTGGGGGAAGTGTCTTCGTTGAGATTCCTGCCCGGCAGCTCCTCCACTGGAGGAGTTTGTAAAGAGATCCCCTGATCCTGGGGCTGCTGGGGCAGAGAGCTCAGCCCAGAGCTGATGGTGAGAGGGGTGCACCCTCCAGCCCCTCCCGTGCTGGCTTTCCATGGACCTTAAGATCTGCGGGCTCAGGGGAAGAAATTGTCTTAGCCTTGCTCCCCATCTGCCACTGCTTCCTTCCAGCCCCATGCTCCGCCGTAGCTGCTCTGGGGTTTTATTGCAAGTTAAGGCAGACTGTGCAGCCTGGAGCCTGCCTGTCCCTGTCACAGCAGTTTTTTAGCCTTTTTTGCTGATGTCTTGGTCCAGGCTCTCATTCCCCTTGCCTGGCACGTTGTCCCATGTCTGGACAGTTCTCTGCTATCTGTGTTTGCCTGGCAAAGCCCCAGTTGCCTTGAGCACCTCAAAAGGCCAAGTCGGGGCCAGCCAGTCTGGATGCTAACCAAAATCATGGAACTGGAGAAAGATAAGGATAATTAAGATGAGACTGGTAGAAAAGGACGAGGGTGCAGGAGTGATGGAAGTGCCTGTTCCCAGGTCTGCTAATGCCTGTAGGATGGGGCTGGGGTAAGGCTCCTCAGTGAGTAAGAGGAGGAGGATGTTTGTGGACCATCAGCAGTGGTTTGGGGCACAGGGTGATTAAACCCTCTTGACCTATGGCCTGATGCTCCAGTGATGGAGTAACTGCGAGGAGGAATTTGGTGAGCAGGAAGGGGATTCACTCATTATTTCCTTAAGGTTTCTGTGGGAAGCACTTGGCAGTGGTGGAGCCTCGGTCTTGGGGTGGGATGGAGCAGAGCGTGGTGGGTGCTGGCTCACAGCACGGCTCTAACCCGGACCTCTCTGCTCCCAGAGACCAACCTGAGACACACGTGCAAGAAAGTCATGGACCTGGTGAAGGACAGCCATCCCTGGTTCGGGATGGAGCAGGAGTACACACTGCTGGGCATCAATGGCCACCCCTATGGCTGGCCTGACAACGGCTTCCCCGGCCCGCAGGGTAAGAGCTCCCCCTGCCCCAGCTCAGACTGTCCCCTGAGCTCCCACCCTGCTGCTTGGGGGTGCTGGGTGGTGGCAGTTCCCCCATCCCCAGCCTCGGTGCAGCTTTGCCACGGGATGAGCCCAGGTAGGGGCTGTTTGCCCAGAGCACCTGGTGGCCCTGGCTCACGTGAGCCGCTCCCGCCGGACCCTGCTTGCACAAACAACTCAGCTGCACGACTTGTTTGGCAAGGGCTGGAGAACCGGGCTGGAAAAACCTCCTCCCCTTGGCTGTTGGGGAAAGGGCTTGGCATGGCGTGTTGTGCCCTCCTGCAGCAGCGAGGCAGCTCCTTCGCTCTCTACTGGGAGAGAGCCAGAGGTTTCCCAACTGATTCTTGTATGGACCGGCTGCTTGCAACATCTCCCTTCCCCCAGGCGGGGAGATCTTTGCCTGACCTGCTTGAATGAGGAAGATATCAAACCCCAGTGGATTGAATTTTCTAGCAGTGAACAATGCCAGCTGTTGTCACAACAATCGCGGACGCTTGATGTGCTCAGAGGGTGAGGGAGATGCCCCCGGGCAGACCAAACTTTCCTTATCTCGAGGCCACCTCCCAATTGATGTGTTACAAGCATTATTTAACTGCCCAGATAAGGCTGAGGTTTTGGAGGTGAGCCGCTCACACTGCTAGTCCTGGAGCTGGGGTCGGTGGCTTGATGTCCTGTGGAGAGAAACATCATTTTAATTCCCACAAATCCTCTGCCCATGGCAGCGGGTATCTGGGAGTGTGGGATTATGCTACAATGCTGTTGTTGCTCCCCGAAATTTTCCTTGAGTGATGACTCCTTGTTCTTTCCAGGCCCCTATTACTGCGGGGTTGGAGCAGATAAGGTGTACGGGCGTGACATCGTGGAGTCTCACTACAAGGCTTGTCTCTATGCGGGGGTGAAGATCTGTGGCACCAATGCCGAGGTGATGCCCTCTCAGGTAGGTGTGGATGGCCTCAGGCAGCCCGTTCCCAGTGATGGATATGAGTTATGTGAGGCTGGAATAACCCAGCAGCTCTCAGCTCCTCTGGAACTCCAAATTCTCACATCAGGTTTCCTTAGGTGGGAGCAGTTGCATTACTAGAATGGAAATGTGCATTTGATTTTCTCCTAACTCAGCCTGAGCTCCTTGCACAGCTCAGCTGGAGCAGAGCTGGGATGTGGGGGGACAGCAGGAGCTGGGATGTGGGGGGACAGCAGGAGCTGGGATGTGGGGGGACAGCAGGAGCTGGGATGTGGGGGGACAGCAGGAGCTGGGATGTGGGGGACAGCAGGAGCTGGGATGTGGGGGGACAGCAGGAGCTGGGATGTGGGGGGACAGCAGGAGCTGGGATGTGGGGGGACAGCAGGAGCTGGGATGTGGGGGGACAGCAGGAGCTGGGATGTGGGGGACAGCAGGAGCTGGGATGTGGGGGGACAGCAGGAGCTGGGACAGGCTGCAGGAACACCATGCGGAGTGACAGGGTCTGAGCCCTGCTCTGGAATTGGGAACTGGGAAGCTCGGGGGGGACATGGCCTTGGGGAGCAGTTGGGAGGATTTGGGTTTATCTGGGAGAGCAGCAGGAGCCCCTGATTGCATTAGGCAGGTGATCAGACTGACCGACTGCGGGTTGCTGACTCTCCTGCTGCTGATGTGGCAGTGATAAGCAGGGGCTTATCAGCAGTGGAGCCGAGGCAGGACTTTTACCATCCCGCTGTTTGCCCCAAATTCTTAAGGGTCCTTCTTGGCTGCCTTCGGCATCCTGGGCTCAGGCTCTCCGGTGCCAGCAGCCATAAAGACGTCACCCTGCTCTTAGTCACCGTGGGTGGTGCAACCCTGGCTCCAGCCGGGCAGGGAGCAGCCCTGGGAAGGACTAACAGGCTCCGTGGTAATCCTGTGCCCTGTTTGCAGTGTGGGCTGGGGGGTCCTGCTCATAGCAGCTCCAGCCTCAGTTAGACGTGGTGTTCATTTAGCTTTGTTTTGATTTAAAACCCCTCTGATTTGCTCTTCATAGTGATGAACAGTTTATTCACGTTTTTTTTGTTTGTTTGTTTGTTTGGTTTTTTTTCCATGCTAAAGTTGTCCTGTTGCTTGGCTCAATGCTCCCCATCCTTGTTGCTGATCCCAGGGGTAGCATTCACCCACAGCCCAGGCTGGGAGTGGCAGGCATGTGGTGGCTGGGGAGGCACTCACCTGTCCCATCCTTACCTGTGCATCTACTTGCCCCCTTCCAGTGGGAATTCCAGGTGGGCCCATGTGAGGGCATTGAGATGGGAGATCACCTCTGGATGGCTCGGTTCATCCTCCACCGTGTCTGCGAGGACTTTGGGGTTGTGGCCACTCTGGACCCCAAACCGATGACCGGCAACTGGAACGGCGCCGGGTGTCACACCAACTACAGCACCGAGGAGATGCGGAGAGAGGGGGGTCTCAAGTGAGTCTGGGGCGTCTCAAGGGACTCCAGTGAGTCTTTGGGGGCTCCCTGGGATGTACCTGGGAGGTTGGGGGTGTCCTGAGCCATACGGATGTGTCTCCCTGCCTGTGTTGCTGCACCAGGCAGGGTTGTGGCTGTCCCAGCTCATTATTTTAAGAGCCGCTGATCATGAGGGTGTCCCCTGGGCTGTCCTTGTTCCTGCACAGGAGGAGGGGGTGACACCCCCCAAACGGACCTGCTGAAGCCCCTGTGCTCTCCTCTCCCACAGGCACATCGAGGCTGCCATCGAGAAGCTGAGCAAGCGGCACGATTACCACATCTGCGTGTACGACCCTCGGGGTGGCAGGGACAACTCCCGGCGCCTCACGGGCCACCACGAGACCTCCAACATCTTCGAGTTCTCGGCCGGCGTGGCCAACCGAGGCGCCAGCATCCGCATCCCGCGCCAGGTGGGCCAGGATGGCTACGGATACTTCGAGGACCGGCGGCCCGCGGCCAACTGCGACCCCTACGCTGTCACCGAGGCCATCATGAGGACAACGGTGCTCAACGAGACCGGCGTGGAGACCAAGGACTACGCTGAGCACTGAGGCCGCGGGGTGGGTGGAGGTTCTCGTGCCTGCAGTAGCTTCTCACGTGGGATTTGTGCCTGTGCCGTGTCCTCGGCTGCGAGCTCAGACTCTTTAGGAACCTGGCTTCTGGTCTTGTGAAACGTCGCTTTAGAAATAATGTATTTTATAGCAGGAGGGAGGGGCCCAACCTATTTTCTCAACTACTTTGTTTTTTTTTTCTGGTTCCTGGTTTTAGGTCGTGAGGTTTTTTTTTTTAAAAAAAAAACTTGGATTGAGTTTTTTTTTCCCCAATGGACTTTGCACTGTGATGTACATAGATCCCAACGTGGATGCTGCAGCTGCTGCTGTTTGCACCTGTGGAGGGTGGGTGCCTTTTTTCCCATATCTCTGTTGCAAGGAAATGATAATAAATAATTTTCCTGGCTGCATGGCAGCTGGGTTATGCTGTGATAAGTGCGTATTTCTGTAGCTCCTAGAGCTCTGTGGAGGTTTTAATTTGGGTGGTGCTGGTGGGTTGCAGCTGCTGAGCAGCCTGGGCAGGAGCTGGAGGAGCAGAGATGCCTGGAAGATCCTTGAGGCAGGTGCCTGAAGCTGCCTTGCCTCATTTTCTGGATCAGAGGCCATTTCCTTCCATCGTGATCCCAAAGGCAAACAGAGCAGTGTGGGCTGAGCAAACAGTGGCTGGGGCAGCAGCTGGTGGGCATTTACACAGGGTGTGTGCTGCTGAGTCAGCACAGCCAGCCCGGTCCTGGGCACAGCCAGCACAGCCCTCCCCTCTGGGGACACCTTTGGGTGCTGGAGGGGACCCTGGGGATATCCCCCCTGCTGCCTTGGTGAACCACAGGGTCATAGTGCAGCTCCTTGGGGTGGAGTCTCCTCACAAGGTGGAGGACATAGATTTATTTATAGACTCACAGAAAGGTTTGGAAGGGACCTAAAAGCCCCTCCAGTTCCACCCCCTGCCATGGGCAGGGACACCTTCCAATATCCCAGGCTGCTCCAAGCCCTGTCCCACCTGGCCTTTGGTACTGCCAGGGGCAGCCACAGCTGCTCTGGGCACCCTGTGCCAGGGCCTGCCCACTCTCACAGGGAAGGATTTTTTCCTAATCCTTATCTAAACCCACTCTCCTTCCGTTTGAAGCCATTCACCCACACCCTATCAAATTCTTGTAGTAAAACCCTGAGGAAGGGCATTTCCATGTAGATGGGATGTTAGCAGCAGCTCCAGGCCCCAGACCCTTGGGTCCCTCCACAATGCAGCTGTGGGGTGATGGACACAAGCACGGGGGCCATCCCTATAACCCCAGGGACATCTCTGACAGGGCAGGGTTCTGGGCCTGACCTGCAGAATGTGACCCAGCTGCAGTCACCAACAGAGAGTCACTGTAGGTGAGAGGAAGCAGCAGCGTGGACAGAGGACATCGTGTCCACCCCAGTGCAGTCATGTGGATTTTCAAACTGGTTTTATGTTTATCCTTGAATCTGACACAGGTGACAAGCTGGACTGGAAGGAAGCCTCTGAGTCCCTCCTGCAGGGCACAGTGCTGCATTGGCCCAGGGAATAAGGGCCATGGGAACTGGGAGAAGCCCCAGACCACAAGTAGCCAGTGCCTCTGAGCTGTTCAAGAATAAATATAACCCAGTCCCCACCCTAAAAAGGAAAGATTTTCCTTCCAGAAGTTGCTGTTTGGGATGTTTAGCGTTTTTCATCAAAGCCACAAGCCTGTCTTGTTTTCCTCTCATTTCTATGATATGTCTCTAATGGGTAATTTGAGCACTGGGACAATGACTGATGGATGCAGCTGGAAAATCAATAAAGAGCTAAATCTGGAGTGGGGTGACTCCTGTTTGTTTCCCTGGCAGTAGCAGTGGCTGAAGTACTTCAGCTTTCATCACACTGTGCTGTACAGACACTGTCAAATTTGGGAATCATGTGAGTTCACATTCCCAACATGGAAACATCTGCAGCTGGACACAGCATCATGGAACATCCAAACTCTGGGTCTCACCCTCTGGTTCCCCTGTAGCCAAGCACCATCCTCTCCAGGATGGGGTAGTGAGGCTCCAGGGGCAATCCAGGAGCTCTCCCAAAGCCACTTCTGGGGCTTTCCTCTGAGCTGGATCAGTCCTGTCCCCCCGTGCCAGGAGCCACTGTGTGCTTGGATGCATTCATGCTGTCCTCTGCCAAAACACAGATCTTTTCACTGGTACTTTTTGAGGTTAAACTGGGCCAGAAAACACATGTCAGGGTTTTGGTTTTTTCCTAAAGTAGAAGTGATTCCCACCCACAGAGCCACAGCACAGGGGAAACAAGGACAACGACACATTCCCACAAGAGCTTTTCCAATAGTTTTACTGTGTTTGCGTGTGTTGGAGGTGGATTTTTGGGTTCAGCGAGGTGCTGGGGATGGAGTCAGCCATCAGGCTGAGATCTGAGGCTGTAGCAGGGGTTATGGTGTCCCCATCCCTATCCAAGGGTTGGACAATGCTGGGAGGAGATGCAGCCAACATCACCTGGTGCTTTGTGCTGGTCTGTGATGAGTGGAAACGGTGCTGGGGTCCCAGCTGGGATCCAACCTGGAATGGGGCTGCTGAGGCTGGCTCACTGTTATCCAAGAATGTCCTGGGTGGATGGGTCACTATTTTCCAGGGCTCTCCTGAAGGAATGTCCTGGGTGGATGGTCCCTGTTATCCAGGAATGTCCTGGGTGGATGGGTCACTGTTATCCAGAGCGTTCCTAGAGGAGGATCCATGGGTGGCTGGGTCGGTGACACCCAGAGCATTCCCAGGAGCATCCTGTATGTCCTGGCAGTGATACCCACAGCATTCCCAGGAGCATCGTGGGTGGATGGATCAGTGTTATCCAGAGTATTCCCAAAGGAGGATCCCTGGGTGGATGGGTCAGTGTTATCCAAAACATTCCCCAGGAGCAGCCTGAGGTGGCTGGGTCGGTGACACCCAGAGCATTCCCAATGGAGCATCCCACGATGTCACGGTGCCACCAAGAGCATTCCCAGGAGCATCCCGCGTGTCCCGGCGGTGTCACCCAGGGCATTCCCAGGAACATCCCGCGTGTGCCGGCGGTGTCACCCGGAGCATTCCCAGGAACATCCTGCGTGTCCCGGCGGTGTCACCCAGGGCATTCCCAGGAACATCCCGCGTGTCCCGGCGGTGTCACCGGCGGGCCCGGGGGTGACAGGGACATTTGGGGGGCTGGTGCCCTCTGCAGGCGCGGACAGGGATCGCAGGGAGCAGCGCCCGGTTTGTGCTGGGAAAATCCTCTTGGAGCATCGAGCCCCGCCAAGGCCACCACTAACCCATGTCCCAGCTCCCCATGTCCCCACATCCACACGGATTTTAAAACCCTCCGGGACTGTGACTCCTCCGGTGTCTTGGGCAGGGCTGGACAATCCTTTTGGTGAGGGAATTTTCCCGAATATCCAACCTAAACCTCCCCTGGCGTGACTTGGTGCTGTTTCCTGTCATTTTTGTTATCTGGGAGAAGAAACTGACCCCTGCGTGGCTCCCCCTCCTTTCAGATGGCTGTAAAAGGCGCTGTCTAAAACATGGATCCCTGCCTCACATATTTTTACTCTAATAAAGGTATTTGATAGCCAGAAATCCAGCAGCTGCCATAATGCCAAGAGAAGTGACTATAACTAACAGTCAATGTGCTCCCAGATTTGATTTGCCTTTCTTTCACCCTTACAAAAGTACAGTGAAATACTAGGAGGTGAAGGAAAATAAATCTGCTTAATGCACTCCAAATCATTTCATGTTTCTGTAAAGCAAAATTCAAGTTAGATGGGAGGAGATTGCAACAGAACCTTTGCCTGCATGAATCAGAACTGTCAGCAATACTTTTAGGGAGAAAAGCACCACATCAAACCAAAACATCAAGCTCCTTTGGTTTAGGCTCTGACCATGCCCACCTGCCCCCAGGACCACCCTCACCAGTGGGGCAGATATAAATCTTCGATTCCCACACAAGCCCTCACAGATAGTGGCAAATAAAAACCTTGTGGGGCTTTTGTTTAATCTGTGTATCCATTCCCCATCCCAGCCCTGGGCTGGAGGAACAGAGCTGGGTGCTGCTGGGGGACACGTTACCCCTCAGGCAGAGCTGGCCCCAGGGCTGTGACCCAGCACATGGATAAGAGACTCGAGATGTGGCTCCAGGGGGTGACCAAGCTGGGACACATCCTCATCTCCTCATCCAGGCATCCCCTTCCTTCACCAAGCACCCCAGGAAGGTGCTGCAGAGGCTGCCCAGGGTGGGTGAACACCGTGGCCACCCCATGCCAGGGAGCAACAGCACAAGGGTTTGCACATTTCTCCCTTTTAAAGTATCTTTTTACCACTATAAACTCCATTACTTTGAATGTAGTCAAAGCCTTCAGGATTTATTTTTTTTCCAAGCCAGTTATAAAAAGGACATTGGAATTACAGTTCCAGTGCTAACAATAGCATTACTCAAAGCTGCTACCCAGCAGTGGGGAGCTCTGCATAGAATAAAGACCTAAACTAAAATGTCAATAATAACTCCTTTTTTTCTCTCCCTGTCTTCCAGCCCACACCATCTGCTTGGGTCCCTCTATCTTAATGAGCATTAAAATGGTTTCAAATTAGATCTACAGAAAATTGAATTTTTTTCCCTCAGAAGCTTAGTCTGGCCTTTAAAGGCCACTGATGATATTTTGGTTTTGTGTAAGAGCATCTTTGATCTCAGCTCACAGAGAGACACGGCTCATTACCAGCAATTTGTTGCTGTTAAAATGTGAGTGGAGAGGGACAAACACCATGGAGAGTCAAGAAGAGCTTTGGTTGGGGGTCCTTGGCCCCAGACCCCACTAGCCCCATGTGCCGAGCCTGGCCCGAGCCTGGCCCCCAGGCTGGTGCTGGGTTTGCAGCCAGCTGCTCTCAGCTTGGTTTTGTCCCCAAAATTGTGGGATGAAAAAAGCCCCATGAGCCAGACCTGAGCTCCAGGTGGGCTGTCTGGGGAATCCTCAGGGACACTCCAAGTGACAGCAGTGACCTGGCAATGCACAATGGCTTTTCTTGTATTGCTTCTGCTGCATCCCTCTCCACATCTGAGCTGGCACTCGCTCCCAGGGACTCTGCAAGGGGTCAGGCTGCCTGCGACCTGCTGCTCCCTCACTGCTGGGAAGATGCAGCAATCAGACTTTCCAGGAAAGCCTGTTACCATGGCAGGGCCTGCCTGATGCTGCTGCTGCTGCAAAAAAAAAAAAAAATTGAATCTAGATGGTGCAAAACTGAGCAATCCTGAGCACTGCAGAGCCCTAGGGCAGCACTCACCGTTTTTGTATGGCACAAATGGCCTCGGGGTGAGCAGTCTGGGTTAAGGTGGGGCTTGTACCTGGGTGTAAGAGGAGCCACCAGGCCTGTCCTCCTGCTCCTGGGAGAGAAGACAGCAGAGGCTGTGACAGTGCAGAGCAGCCCAGCCCCTGTCCCTGCTTGTCTCAGTCACACTGGGTTGGGCAGAGTCCCTGTGAGGTCACAGCAACACTTGGTCATTGGCTTGAGAAAATTCTGCAGAAAACACTGCTTCCCCAGATGTTCCTAGAGCAACCTCATCAAAAGAGTCCTTAATGACCTGCAGCAGCTCCCTCTGCTCACCCAGCATCCTCCTGAGCCCTCAGTCCTACTGATGGGGAACAGAACCAGGAAAGCCAACACAAGCACCCACGGGCTGCAGGCTGAGAGCTGCATGGCTGTCAGGCATTAATGACCATCACCAGCCTCACCTGCATCCCAGCCCATGGGCTCTGTTTATTTAAGCTCTGCCAGAACCATCACTGCCTGTTGGGGTTTTACTGAAGAGTGTTGGTCACCCAGCCCTTAACCCATGGACTGCAGAGTTGCCAAAAGATCCCCAGGCTGTGTCTTGCCCTAACCTCCCTCACCAAGTCTCATCCTGACCTGCAGGTTGATTCTTCTGGCTTGATTTCAGACCTGCCTTATTGTAGGGAGCTTTCCTGATCATCTGGATTCCTGGATGAATATTTCTACCTTCCCTGGATGTGTTCCTTGGGAACAGAGAGGACAGGCCTTTGCTGGTGAGACTCTGCCCTGTAGCTGAGGGATCTCTTCTGGCTTCCTGGACCTCTGGGAGCACCTGGCCCCTGCTGTGCCCTGATGGGTGGGAGAGGGGGCTTGTACAAAGGCCTACAGGAGAAAATCAAGTGTTGGGTGTGGGGAATTCAATTTCTTCCTCAATCCTTACTTCCTGCAGCTGCTGAGGAGCAATGACAGTGGTGGGATGTGCAGAGGATGATGAGATGCAATTGCCATAATGCCTTCATGCTGTTTGCAGCTTCTGCAGGTGCTTGGGTTCCAGCAAGGAAGGCCAGCAGTGAAATTATATCAGGAGAGCTGCCCAAGAGAAGGAGGGAGAAGCTGGACTGTAGCTCCAGGCAGGTGTCTGGTGGAGAGATGATTCACACCCAAATGAAGCTCTGTCTCCTGGTATTCATAGATAAAGTAACTTCTCCTGGTGCTGCTCTAGCCTGGCAACTGTAATAACACAAATTGAATGCATTTGTTGGCCTTGACTCCTATCAGGGTAGGTGTTTTCAGTGTCTGAAATATCAATGCAAGGCAGGTTTTAAAAGGACTCTGTAGAAATAGCTGTAATAGGGCTGTGACCGTGATATTTGCCCATGGCAGGAGTGTGCAAAGGTGGTGGGTGCTGTTGGGAAACAGCTGCTAGTAGAAGAACAGGTTTAATTCTAAATTATCTTCAGCTCCCAGCATAAAGGGAAGGTGGGAAATATAGCTGTGATATTGTAGTTCAGGGGAAGTAAAATTTGACAGATCTGGCAGTAGCTGATCTATAAGGAAACTCCAGCCCTGAGGGATAAAATCAGTGCAGGGAGTTGTAGCTGGAGTGAGCTCCACAGAGATGGACCCACACTGTGTCTGGGATGTTTTCACCTCACCCATGTGTTCTCAGGGAGCTGAAGCATGCTGTTAACAGTTATTCAGGCTTACCAAGTTCTTTGTCCTCAGACCAAGGTCCCAAGGCTTATTAACCAGCTCTGCAGTGCTCAGCATGTGTTTTCTCACTGCTACAAAATTTGGGGAAGGGAAAGGCTGTTTGGGTCTTGTACATCCCTCACTGCTGCTCTGTCCTCCTTTGCTTTCTGACTCATGCTGTTGGAACAAGCTGACCTGCTCTTGGCTTTCAGTTTAATGGATGAACCTCTCGGATGTCTGTATGTGGTCTCCAAGGCTCTGCCCTCCTGGCTGAACCCACTGGGTGTTGCTCTGCCTCCTTCTGCCAGGCTGCACCCTTGTAGCTCCTCTGGATGTTGGAGGCTCTTACTGTTGTCCCTGATATGCTGCTTGACTCAGGTCCTTTGGGATTTTGTGTCAGTCCCTGGGGCAGCACAGTGACTTCAGCTCCCAGTGTCCCAGTGGGAGAACTGGGTGGTGCTACCTTGGCATGTGTCCCCAGAGAGGCACTATGGGGGGAGTGGACAGGGATGTGTAGAGGCTTATCTTGCTCTGCTCCCACCAGTGTGGGAGCTGCCAGAGTACTGAGGATGCTCTGATGGCTCTTTCCATTGCTGTCCCCATGGTGACAATGCTGGCTGCCTCCCCAGGGCAGTTTTGCCCCCAGGTCCAGCTCTGGGCCACATCAAAATCACCTGCATTTCAATTGTCACCACCCTACACCCCCAATGGACCTGTGAAGGTGGGATGAGCAGTTTTCCTCCATACACAGAGCTGGGGGTTGCTGGCAGGAGCAGCGTCCAAGGGGCTGCTGCTGGAACCTGTCACGAGCTGCTCCATCCTCTGGGGACAGTGTGTTTATTTTGGCAATTGGCCCAGTACAAGGGCCACAAAGCAAGTGGCTGCACAGGTGTCATTGCTGCCTGGTCACTGGGTGAGAACACACTGTAGAGCTCCCCTCAGCTGCTGTACCTGCCACCAGCTCGGCTGGGGGTTCTGGAATGGGCAGGGACTCGCCTCAGGTGAGCATCACGGTGCCAGGGTGTGGATGGGGAAGGCATCGCTCCTGTCCTGGCAGTGGAGGATGTTTTAGTGCTGCCTCCCGCTCTGGCCAGGGCAGGTTTGTCAGGTGTGACTCACCTGCCGCGTGATGGCTCTGGCCGCTCTGGAGCGGTGACCTTTGAGTCTGGCGTATTAGCTCATGGAAACCCAAATAATGACTTGGCAAAGGGAAACACCTGGTGAAGGACAATCCCCGGGCAGCCGCCGTGAGCAGCAAGGTGCAGTAGGAGGGAACACCTCTGCTCCCCCAGCTTTTCCCTCAGCATCCCCCTCTGATGCAGCCAGCCAGCAAACTCCTTTGGAAAGCATTACTTCACAAAGAGAAATGTGCCGTGGCTGACGGTGCCCTCGGGCAGAGCCAGAGCGCTGCTTCAGCAGCAGCTTGGGTTGAGGCATTAACTCCTTCCCCTGCACGCCTGGCGCGGGGTGGTTTTCTGGTCCTTCTGTCAGCACTGCTGGGGTGCCATCGTGTCCCTTACCCAGGCCCTGGGTGATGGGAAGGGCTCTCTATGTAGCCTTACACCACGTAGGGGTGGTTTTGTTTGGAAGGGGACCCTTGGCTGTGTCACCAGGTATTGGTTGGGCTGTTCACTCCATTGGAGCCGCTCTCATCAGCAAGTGGAGGGGGGTTCGTGTCACCCTGAGCCTTGCTCCTCTGGGTACATCTGTTCCTGCACCAAGCCATGGTTTGGCTCAGACATCCTGCTCCAGGATGTGCCACGAGGCTGCACTCTGCATTCCTGCAGCAGCAGCTGCTGGACATGTTTCTCCATGCTGGAGATTGCTGTATTTTGCTCTGGACACGTGGAATGACTGCTGAGGAGCAGGAAAATGAAGTAGTGTTTTTCTCAGCAATAGGGCAAGGAGATGTGAGCTGAGACAGGGTGTGGGATTGTCTATGAGCTGTCACAAGCAATCAGGTGTGGGAGAGGAGGAGGGATCTTTGTGGGTACCCTGCATCCCAGGGGTCTCCAGCTGTATCACTGGTGTGACCCTTGGTGTACCATCTCCTGTCCCCAGACACCTCCTCCTGGGTTGTGTGGAAAGTTGAGGGATTTCTGAGGGATTTCTTGGTGACTTTTGTCCCTGGCACGTAGGTCAAGGGCCCTTCCACAGCTTTTTATCAGCTAGAATTGGGACATCTGGGCTGCTCGAGTAAATTAATCCTAGCAGGGGGCTGCTGAGCCATACAGAGATCCAATCCTCTGGCTGGCAGTGGTGGTGGTCTCATGTCACCAATTGTTGTCACTGGCTCTCTGTCACAGGCTGTCTCCCCTACAGCCAACAATGTGGGAGTGTTCCTCAGTCATTTCTGGGAAGAATTTGGTGGATTTAGGTGAAAGTGCTGCAGGAGGTGTGATTGTGGACCTTGCCTGGGAGTGGCTATTGGGATGTCACTTCCCTGATCATGAGTCTGTGGTGATCTCCCCACTGGGAGGGATGGGATCAAACATCAGGAGTGAGGGAAGAGCTCTTGGCTGGAGCTGTAGTGGATCACTGTCCTGGGCAGCCATGCTGAGATATTGTTACAGGAGAAAAGGGAAGTAGGAAAACTGAGCAATGAAGGGGAGGAAAGCATGAGAGCCAGGTCAAATACAGGATCCAAATGTCTTGCACCTCACGTGGTGTCGGTGATCTCGTGCTGCTGAGATCAGAGATCTCCCTCTGCCTGCCCAGGACACCTCTTGGAATGGCAGATAACTGGGGATGGGGCTGCCCTGCTCTCACAGCACAGTGTTTACCTGGAGGAAACCCCATGACCCTTTGAGCTCAGCCTGCTCCTACGTGTGGAAAAGCAACTGCTGCCTTTCTCTGGCCCCAATAAATATGGTGTGATTCTTGGTGTGGTCCTGTGCAGGGACAGAAGTTGGACTTTGACAGTCCTTGTGGGTCACTTCCAATTCACGATATTACATGAGTCTATGAAATGTCATCTTGCAGTGAGGGAGAAATGCAAAATCCTGAGTGATGCTGGAGTATGAGAGTCCTGCCTGTGGTTTCAATTTTTTTCTCAGGCACAGTCCCACTGGGATTGCTGAGGTTGAATGAATTCTCCTATTCCCACACCCTGTAAGTTGTGCAAACACACTGCCATTCCTGCAGATGCTGAACCCCACAGGGAAGGGAGGACAAGTATCCCACCATCCAGTCCTTCTCTCCAGGCCCATACTGAGCAACGGGAACTCTTCCAGCAAAGGAGAGCAGAAATCCAGGCAGTGCAATTAGAATGATAATAATAGTAATTAATGCCTTGCCTCTCTCTAAGGATTTTCTAGTGAGGCTTGCCAGGTGCTGGCTGGGCATTAACTGATCAAAGCCACAGCACCCATGTGAAGGGGATGGGTGCTAGCTGGGCCACAGGACCTCAGTTCCTCAGCTGGGGACTTACTCTCCCTGCCTTCTTCTTTCTCTGTGGTTTGGAGGAGCTGCTTTAGGAATCCCAGCAATGAGGTTTAACGGATGGGGGAGAAGACCAGGTCAGGAGCACCCTTTGTGTTAGTCAGGGGTGCTCATCTGGCCCCAGTGATGTGAGCTGTAGGGCATAAATGAGCTCTAGTGCACTGACTCCTGTCTGTGCACGTGTCTGTATGTGGGAGGCTGCTCCTGCAACACACGTTTCAGTCGACACACAAATGCCAGTCCGTGGGCTTGCACAGACACAAGCCAGCAAAATGGCATGGGGGCTGGAGAAAATGCTTTACAGGGAGAGGCTTGAAGAGCTCACGTTGCTGTTTACCACAGACATTGAGAGGTGTCTTTATTCTGATGTGTAAACACCATCACTAGGAGAGAGGATGTGGCACCAAAGGACCGTTTAACATCAAAGAACAGCAGAACAAGAAGCAAGGGCCGAAGCTGCCAAAGCTGGTCTGAAGAGCAGGTGTGCATGCTGGGGAGCATGGCAGGGTTTCTCTTGCCTGGTGAAGGGCAGTCCCTCTGGTGGTGTCAGACAAGTTACCCCATAATCAAGCACTCAGTGTGAGGGTAAGCCAATGTAAGCCACTGCCCCTTGTCTTGTAACTATCTACCCATATAAAAAGTCCCTTTCCTTCCATTTTTAAAGCCTACTTAAGGTACTGGAAGGCTGTAATGGGGTCTCCTTCTCTTCTCCATATTTGTTATGCTGTTAGAGCCCCTCACATTTCAGTCTCTTTCTCACTCTTTGAGTGAAGCCTGGAGCACGGTCTCAGGGTACAGGTTGGTGAAGCATCTGTGGGATGGAGCCCAAAGCAGCTGCCTGGCCTCCCTGCAGAGGCCCTGAGCAGTGGTACCTCCTGGCTCTGTGCTGTGGGTGGTTTCTGAACGCTTCCTGCTCTCCTCTCACCCTCCCAGGGGTTGGGCTGTGCTGGGGCTGGTGGCCCTTGTGTCTGGGAGATTTGGTGAGATCGATAGGCAGGTGGAGTTCCAGGAGCAGTGGGGAGCTGCTGCAGAGTCCTGGGACATTGTGCCAGAGTTGCCCAGAGGAGCTGTGGCTGCCCCATCCCTGCAAGTGTCCAAGGCCAGGTTGAACAGAGCTTGGAGCAACCTGGTCTGGAGGAAAGTGTCCCTGCACATGGCAGTGGGAGGAATGAGATGGTCTTTAAGGTTCCTCCAAACCCAAACCAGTCTATAATTGTATCACATATTAATCCCAGAGATTTGTACACCACTGGTGGGACATCCAGTTCCAACACTACCCTTGGGGAAGCTGCCTGGGAGCTGCCTCGCAGATGAACCCACAGAAGGAGGACCGGGGACTTTGGCTGTGGCCTCCTGCTAGGAGAGAGGTGGTGTGTAGGGAGGTGTGACTGAATGGTACCACCTCTGCCTGAACTGCTGGAAGGTGTCAGCCTGAAACGAATGAGTAATTGTTGTTGCTGTTGGTATCAGATGACGTATTTTACCCGCCAGCAAATCAGCTGAGAAGCGGTGAGGCACTGAGTGAAGCAGGGAAATTATTTAGAAAGGTAATAAACCTAAGTGTAATATAAATATATCAGGGTAATGGATTTTATGTACACAGGAGTACAGAATGGCTGTCAGTGGTGTAGGTAGCACAGGTTCACATCTGTGTATTTTAGGTCAAGGGAAATTTAAGAAACCTAAAGGCCAACTTCCACAAAGCTCTGCTGCTTTACTTCCCCCTCCCTCACAGCCACTCCGGTGCCTCCCTTACGGGATGTGGTGGGCTCACGCAAGTCACACCCTTGCCAACCCCAGAAGGAGAGGTTGAAAACGCAAAAGCAAGAGAATTCGAGGGTAGAGAGATAGATTCATGTCACAACAAGAGGGCAGGAGAGACTCTGGGTGTCCCCACGGTGCCGGGCAGCACCTGCCAGGCTCGCCCCTCTCCCCTGCAGCCACGAAACCCGGAGTGTCAGAGGTGGAAATGACCTGGTGAGATACAAACTGCCCCCGGGGTACCGTGCTGTGCCTCACCCAGCCGTGCTCCATCATTAACCCGGCATCCGTCACGGCCCAGGTATGCCCAGGCATTTCCGCGGTGCCTCTCCCTGAGCAGTCCCAGCGCAGGGAAACTGAGGCACGGTCAGATGGGGCTGTGCCTCCTCCGTGTCAGCACGCACAGCTGGAAACTCCTGGAAAGACAAGAGGGGAACAAATTCAAGCCACAAGCAATGTCTGTGACTTAATGGTGGAGTCTTGTGTGTGTCACTTGAAGCCACAGCTGAGCCCTTCGTGGGCACATTTTACCCACATGTGACACCACTCTCAGCTGCTCTCACAGCACCTGAGCTTGAAGCTCGTCCGTGCTGCTGGCAAAGCATGGCTCAGGTGCTGCTGAGGGGGGAGTTTATTGATAATTTTTTTCCTTTTAATAACTACTATGTTCTTTGTCAGAAAATTTCATGTTCCTTGAAGTTAGGGGAATGTGGTGACATCTGAAAGGAAAATTTTATTCTAAAGCTTGTCTTGACATTTGTTTTTCTTCTCTCTTTAAATTTCCCTTTCAATAAGAGGGAAATGAGGAAGGGAGATTTCCCACCACCACAACAAAACTCTTCAAAACAATTTTTAAAAAGCAAAGCAAAACAGTAGTCAAAAATATCAGAAAACAAATTGTTGCAGTTTACCAAATATCCTTAGTTTACTTTTTTTTTAAAACTGCTCTGAGTTTTAATTCCAATGACTCCTCACACAAGTAGATAAGAGGAATGACTCTGGGGCATGGGTAGGTGAGCAGGGAGGCAGGAATGTAAATACACGTTTTGACTGCAATGAGTAAAATCCTTCTGAATCTGGCATCACCGGGGGAATGATGGATGCCGTGGCACTGCAGGCATTGAATACATTGAATTACAGAATCACAGACTGCTTTGGGAACTTAGAGATCATCCCATCCCCTGCCAAGGGCAGGGACACCTTCCACTATCCTAGGATGCTCCAAGTCCTCTCCAGCCTGGTCTTGGACACTTCCAGGGATCCAGGGACAGCCCCAGCTCCCCAGCTTCTCTGGGCACCCTGTGCCAGGGCCTCACCTCTAAGTAAAGATTTTTCTTCCTAACATCCAATCTAACCCTGTTCTCTGTCAGTTTAAAATCACTGCCCCTTGTCTTGTCACTGTCTACCCATATAAAAATTCCCTTTCCTTCCATTTTGAAAGCTTCCTTAAGGTGCTGGAAGGCTGTAATGGGGTCTCACTGAAGCCTTCTCTTCTCCATGCTCCAATTATATCCACCTAGTTACATTTTACAGACTGCTCTACACACTGTAGCTGTGATGCAGGGGATGGATCAGTGCTGTGGCATCGCTGCTGGCCATGACATGACAAGGGACTCTGTATCTCAGCACAATCCTTGCAGTACTGTAGCTGTGGCTGGGTGCTTTTGTTCAGCTCCTGGTGCAGGAAACCTTTTAACTCACGTCATGACCTTGGGCGAGCAACTTTGCTGTGCTTAAAATTAACTTCTCTGCAAACAAGGCACATAAATCTCTGTCAGGAGAAGCTGCAGCATGGCATGAGGGGCTCGGGTTTGGTGAAGGGTTTTTGCACCCTGAGTTGTCACATGTGTGATGTCCCTCTGGGGCAAGGGTGCCAGTGCTGCCCTAGAGATGGGGTGGCCCCAGTTGTGCCTCAAACCATGAGCCTTTGGCCACTTTCCATGGGGGAAGAGGCTTCAGCAAAATCTGCTGTAGCTCAGGGTGTTTTCTCCCACCCCCCCTCCCCTTCTAATTTGTTTGGTTTTGCTGGCAGCGCTAAATAGGGGCTGCAGAGACTGATGAAAGAGGCTGCATGCAGGCTCGTCTTACAAAATAAAAAGGCTGGAGCAAATTGGCGTGCTAGCCTGGGAAAACAAAAGCTAAGGGCAGCACAAGGAGAGCGGTGTGTGGACAGATCCCAGGGTACGCCCTGCGGGAGCAGATGAGCTGCAGAAAGCCTTGGCACAAAATTGTTGAGTGTCTGTAGCCTGTGACTACACGCAGCCTGGAAACGAGAGCTTAAGCACCGGAGGAGGGAGGGCCTGGAAAAGCTTCCCAGCAGGAGCCCTGTGTGCCCGGAGCTCCTTTGGTGCCCTGTGAGGGGTTTCAGGTTGCCACAGCCACCATGAGGCAGCACGGAGGGTCCCACAGCCCCACAAGCCCAGGCTGGTGTCACTGCGGGGCCGTGGGAGGACATCTGTCTGTCCAGCCAGGTCCGGGCTGGGTGTGCTCTGCAGATAAACAGCTCCTTTTACATTTATTCATTCTGCCTGTGTACACAGCCTGCTCTCCAGCGGCCGGGAGGTGCCTTTTCCTGGTGCTGCCTTTGGTGTGGGTTTTACAGACTGTTTTTATTTAATCAGGCAGAGATGAGGGGAGGAACATGGCAAAGGTTGTTGGTCATCCCTGGCTTCCTGGGACACCCTGACCTTCACCCACTGATCCACAGAAAGTGCAGGTTCATTGCTCAGCCCCAGTCCCAGGTGGCTGTCAGGCCCCTTGTATTTGCCTCTTACTGGACACTTAAAGTGACTGGGGTTATAAAAACAGGAGCAGGGAGAGGTGACAGCTGGGCCTGGAGAATTACAGGGAGGAAATGAGATTAGAGGGAGCAGGGATCACCAGGAGGCGAGATGGCCTCATGCTGGGCAGTCAGTTCCTTCCCTCACAGCCCGACCCCACAGCCTGCTCCTTCCCTCACAGCAGTCAGGGATCCATCAGCTTCCCCTTCCCTCACAGCCCAGCCCCACAATCTGCTCCTTCCCTCCCAGCACAGCCTAACCCCTGGAGCTGCCCTTTCCTCCACAGCCCAGCCCCACAAACAGCTCCATCCTTACAGTAGTCAGGGATACATCAACTTCCCCTTGCTTCATAACCTGACCCTTTATCAGCGAGGGATCCATCGGCTACTCCGTCCCTCACAGCCCAGCCCCATAACCTGCTCCTTCCCCTCAGCCTGGCCGCACAATTGGCCCCTTCCCTCGGCCCTCAGGGTCCCACCAGCAGCCCCCTGCTCGCAGCCCGGGCGCCGCCGCCTCTGCCCCGCGCCTCAGGCCCGCCCCGCTCCCTCAGCGCGGCCGGGGCGGGGCGGGGCGGGGCGGGCTGGGGGCGGGTCCCGCCCGCCGGGGCAGGCACAGCGCGGGCCGGGCCGCAGGTACGAGCGGAGCCGGCGAGCGGAGCGGGGCAGAGCGGCCGGGCCGGCGCGGCCATGGGGAAGGTGCAGCTCTTCGAGATCCGCCTGGGCGACAGCCGCGTCGTCTACAGCCCCGGCGAGCCGCTGGCCGGCACCGTCACCGTGCGGCTCTCGGGTTCGCTGCAGTATCGAGGTGAGCCCGCGGCCTGCCGTGCCCTGCTGTGCCCGCGGGGCCACACGGCAGGGTGGATATCCCAGGGAGGGGTTCGCGGTCTGCCCTGGCCGTGGGGATGGTGCTGGAGAGCGGCCGGGTTCCCTTCCCCGGCTCCGGGGACCGGCGGCTCGGGGGCTGCCCCATCGCTGCTGCCCCCGCTGCCATGCGGCGGCCGGGAGGGGCTGATGGGAACAACCTGCTGGATTATTTCCTCCTCCTCTTACTTTTTGCTCCCATCCCATAAATAAGCAAACATCCTCCCAACCCCCTTCCCTAAACAACCCGGCGCGGGGCTGTGCCACAGCAGCCTCCGGAGCTGGCGGGGGCCCAGGGTGGCAGCGGGTGGTGGTGGAGGAGCGAGCCCGCCTCGTTCTGCTTCCCTGGAGTCCTGCGGCTTCCCAGGGCTGCCGGCATCGCCCTGGCACGGCCCCCGAGCCTGGTGCCCCTGGGTCGGACGGAGCCCGAATGTGTTCGGGCAGGGCGATGGGAGGAGGTGGGCGATGCCGTGTCCCGGTGGGCAGCAGCCCTGCCTCGACAGGAGGAGGAGATGGGCGATGCTGTGTCCTGGAAGGAGTGGTGCCCACCCATCGTCCGCAGCGAGCAGCCGTGCTGTAACATCTCGGATGAACTCGGGCGTTCGAGTTGTAGCTCTACTAGCGTGGGAAATGTCCGAGATGTGTACGAGGTGCTGTGTGTGCCAGGGCAGAGAGTGCCCGCTGGGCAGCAGTGGTCTGGAGCAGGAGGTGTTGGGCTGCGGGGTGGTTGTTGCTCCACGCGAGGCTCAGGCCATGCCCGTGGCTGGTGCAGTCCGTCAGAACAGAGGGATGGGGCTGGAATGCAGGGAAATGAGCTGCTGGGCTCGGATCATCCAAACTGGGAGCTTCCTCCCCCGCCTTACAGAAGTCATTCGCATTTGCAAGTCAGCTTTGTGCTCAGTGCTGTGGAAATGTGAACCGATTTGCTGTTTTCCCTGAGGTCTTGCTTGCTTCTCCTGTGTGCACGCTGCTTCCTTTGTAACAAATTATTGGAGGGGGGAAAAAAAGACCAAGTAATGTAAAATGTGACGTCTCTGTTCAAGAGCTGTCAGCCTGGATGATGGTGTCTATGCTTGCCTCTGCCTTGCTTTTGCGAGCACCTCTCCCAGTTGCCTGCAATAGCTTTTGGAAGCTTCTTGTGGAAAAAAGTATCTAGGACAAGTGTAAACTTGTAGCCTGTTTAACTCCTGTCAGAGCAAAACAGATCCAGCGTTTATCTCCTTGGAGAGTACTCCCAGATGCACTTCTTCCAGCAAAGATGTTCTTAATGAAGTCTGGCTGACTTCCCTCCTTGGCCCATCCTGTTGACTTCCACCCATTCCTGAAGGTGCTTCTTGGGAGGGACAAGAGTTTGGCCTTGGAGGGTTTGGTGTGCTGGCCCCTTGTGCTGCCAGCTGGCCAAAGTTACACCTTGCTGCTGCCTCTACAGCTCCCATTTGGAGAGGACCTGCCACGTTCTGCTCTACACCAGCTCTCCTTTGCTTCCTGGTGGTGTTGTAGGGCAGGAGGAAGGTGTCTGTTTTGTCTCTTCTTTCTGCTTCCTTATTGCTTTGATTCTGAGAAGCATCAGGGTATGGTGTTAAATACAGGTCCTGAACTCATGTCGGGTTTTGCTGTGGGATTTGTGGTGGTTGGGGCTAGTGCAGGGATTTTGGAAAGTGCTGGGTCAGCTGAGCACTAGGAAAGCTGGCAGCAGCATCGAGCCAAAATCTGAGGTGGGCTCCATGTGATTGATGCTTCTGCTGTGCTGAGGTCACCTGAGCAGTTCTTTTAGGCTGAGTTTCCTGTACAGTGCCTTCATGAGCTGGGGTAGAAACTTTCCATTTCTGGTGTCAGAACTCACCCAGTTAAATCACATTTGGATGTGAAACCAACTTCTACCAAGCATAAGGTGACTCTTTGCTGTGTTCTCCCTCCTGCTGTGTATCTCATGATCTCTGGTGCTTAAACCCTCCACACTTGATTTTTTGGGCACCCTCTCCTTCTTTCTGGATGAAGGAGATGTCTCACCCTCAGAGGAAGAAGCTCATGTAGCTGCTGAAACATCCTTTTGGTGTAATAGCAGGTGACTACCTGCTGAAAGAGACCTTGTGAGCCCTGTTGAGCTCTGTGGGCTCAGCACTGGAGGGATCAGACAACTTGACATGCTCTGGCTTCCTGCTGGGCTGTGGGGAGAGCTGGGTGGCATCAACTCATATTGTATATACCCCCCACACACACACCTTCTGTGGCAAACTATGACTTTCCAGGCTAATAAACTTCTTCCAGGAGAAGACAGAAAGTCCTCACCCCTGGCAGGTCTGGCCCACAGCACCACGATTGGGTGCTTTCCATTTCCTGAGCCGGGCGAGTCCAGTGCTGTGAGTTCTCGGTGCTGTGGTGTGTGAGATCACAGCCGGAACCAGCCTGTAGTGACTCTTCACACACTAACTTCTGGCTCTTGAAAATTACACCTTCTGAAAGGTGACAGTGCACACAAACAGAGCTTGTTGTGCCTTGCTAAACAGAGGAGAAATCTTGGGGTCAGCGTGGCTGAGGACACACCTTTTGGGATCATAAATTGTTCCCACTTAGACTGGCGTCAGTGCTGACTGGCAGTGAGGGCTGTTCAGGAGTGCATCAGCTTCAGCTGACCTTGCAGCAGCATCACAAATACTGACTGCTCCTTGGTGACCTACTGAGGAGCCACACTTCTTCCTGTGCCTGTGCCAGGGTGAAGGACCTGCCCAGAAAACTTCTGAGCCTCAGGGGAGAGCGCTGATGGAAATGGAGAATTCCTAATCATTGTGCCTGGTTTGCTGGGTAAATCATCAAACGTGTGTGTACAAAGAATAATTAATCTTACAGGAAGCTTGTGCAGGGACAGCTGGAGATGGAGTTAATTTGTGGGGAAGGAGGAGGGAAGCCACTTCATTCAGAGCGGGGCAGGCAGTCCTGGTTGCCAGCAGGAGCATGTGGGAACAAAGGCTTGTGCTGCCTGGAGATGTTGGAGCACTTTCCTCTCAACTCTGTGGCTTCCAGGGGCCATGTAGATTATTTTGGTCTCGCCTGCCGTTCAGTGAGGCTTCACTGAACAAGTGTAATGTTAAAATAACAGCCCTCTCTGCCAGGTCACTGAAAGTAAAGAAACAGCAAGTGCTTTCCGGAACAGATTTCAGCACTTTGCTATTCTCCACTCTGTTATTTGGCTGTCCAGGTTTATGCAGGGATGACTTGACTTTAAAATCACTCCCTTGAACTACAAAGCTCCAGACACCAGTACCCGTGTTTGTTCATGCTCTAGAAATACAGATACATAATTCCTGTTTCTGCACAGCGGGAAGCCCGTGAATCATAATTTTCTTCTCTGGTCTTAAACATAGTAAATATTCTCACTTCTCGTGTAGAGAAGAGAGAAAGCTGGTGGTGAAGGGGGATGAAGAGCAGGGCTCTGAAATCCTGGGTCATGTGTCCAAACTAAAAGGTAACTTCTGTTCCCTGGAAAGGCAGTAGGGAGAAGTTTGGGCTTGGTGATTCTGACATCTGTGTAACCTGTGCCCTTCCTGAGGGGAAGGGGTGACACCAAAGGACTCTGTTGGCCACGATTCTCCTACCACTTGACCTCTGGTACAGTGGAAAACATTGTTCCTGCAGGAAGGCTGTGGCTTGGGAAAGTGCTGGGGAAAAGGTGGATTCAGTCCCTGCATAGTGGTCTGGCTCTCTCCTAAGTCACAAGTTTGCCTGTAAAGGAGGCTTGGAAATCTCTGTGCTGGCAGCATGGGTCATCTGCTCACCATTGGGGCAGCAGGGACCCCATGGCTGGTCTCTGCTTTGGGGTGCAGTGTGGAGAGGGAGCATGGTGCCTTCAGAGCTGAGCAAGGCCTGGGGGTTTAAAGGGCAGGAGCAGCACCATCACTGTCCTTGGTGATCGTGGCAATGTCCCCTGAGGTACCAGAGTTGTCTGCTGTCCACCAGCAATGATGGATGCCAGGATGAGGCCAGGCTGGCACTGCTGCACAGGAATGCTCACGGATGGCTCTGCAGCATCACTCCCGCAGGCTGGATGGCTCCTGCTGAAGGGGAGCTGGATTAACTTTCTTTTCTCATTGTGTGAACAGAGACAGCAGGGAGCTGTGTGGCCAAGTCTGTCTGAGGCCGGGGAACAAAAGAGGGATTTTTGCTCTCCTGGCTGGCTTGCTGCTAGAGCTCCAACTCCTCTGGAGTCCATAACTAATCACGAGATGGGTTTGTGTCTCTCGTCGCTGCAGTGAGCCGCTCCCCCCGCCCGCACACCACTTGTGCTCAGCCGAAAAACTGTTTGCCGCTTTCCTTGGCGAGGAGACATGCCACGGCCTCCCATCCCTTGTTTAACAAAATGGGAGGACAAGTGGAGTGGAGTTCTGTCTGTCTGATTTGATTCCAAGTGTGACAAACGGGGTGTGAGTGCTTATCCCTTCCCTGGAGCGGTGCAGAGCTGTCAGAGATGGAGCTTGTCTTTCAGGGCTGGAGTCAGGTAGGCGGCAGGGAGGCTCCCTGGCTGGGAAGAAGAAACCTGTGGGTTTCCATCCCTCTGGTCTTGAGGCTGCTCCCTATCCCTGGCTGTGTTGGGAGAGGAGGAGCAGCCAGGGATGTGCATGGATGGGCGTGCTCCACTCTGAGCATGTTGCAGAATACTTCGTGCTGTAAGTCATCCCCAGGGAGGAAGTAGGTGTGTAGAAGACACAGAGCTGTCACTTGACTTGGTGAAGTCTTGCTAGAGGCTCTCATGGCCAGTAAGAGGAGGATGGACATGTGGATCATGCTCTGCTGTCCAGAGAGGGGATGCTCAGGCCCTTCCAAGAGAAGAAGGGAGTGGGGTGGTTGGGTTGTGCTGCAGGGCTGCTGCAGACCCGAACTGTGCCAAAGCACAGAGAAAGGTGCTCTGCCAGGCATTGGGGAAGGTCTTTTCCTCCTCCTGCTCAGGGCAGCTACTCCTGAAATGACCTGGCAAACATGTCAGGGGCTGGGCTTTGGTTTGGTGCCTGTTTTGTTGAGGGATGATTGCTGAGAAATCCAACATACAGCCTTTAGGCTACTGCTGTGACCTCTGGAGTTTGGCAACAGGAATTGCTGTGGAAGTTAATTGCCTTTTGTGCTATTCTTAAAATCTGTCACTCTTAAATCTCTCTTGGAGAAATGCAGAGTGCTTAGGAGAGGAGAAAATGAGCAAAAGGACCAGACTGTTGCCAGTCAGCATATTTTTTGCCTCGTGCGCAGTTGTGCCTGCATGTGCTCAGTCCCTGGGCTGTGTTCAGGATCCAAAACAGAGGTGAAATGGATCCACACTACAAAGGTGTTCAGGCTTCTGTCTGCTTGTGATGTCTTTTAAACAGCAAACCCACATTCCCCACTGTCTCTGATGGCAAATTACAAGTAGCTGGTGGGTGCACAAGTCAGCTGGGAGTGAGGTGTTTTGCTGTCCCTGAGTTTGTGGGTAGAGGCCTTTTGCCACAACGTGGGTGCCTGTGGCTGGGTATTGCTCTGTGCAGAGGGTTGGCCAGGGCCATGACTTTGAATTGCATGGCTTGAGTAAATTCTCACAGGTGTATTGGGATCTTGAGATGCTGGATGATGGCAGTGGAGAGGATATGGGGTGTCCTAAGCTAAGTATTGAGCTGCTTTTGACCTCCTCGACAAGATGAGGGTGGCAAGCTATTGCCAACCTGGAATTATTTAGAGACCTAGTTTAAAAACACCCCAATCTCTGAGCACCTTAATCTTCATTAAAAACCGGAGTTTGTCAGATATCCGTAGCAAAAGCTATTTCCAAGAAGCATGAATCATTTCTGGAGCACTAATGCTTATGACTTCCACTCCTTTGTTCTTGCTGACGGCACTCTGCTCTCTGACAATCCTTCTGGCTCAGGCAGCTCAGACCAAAGGTAACAATGCTGCAGCAATTCACTGTTCACCCCTCCCAAACACACCCTCCTGAATCCCAAATATTCCCTGCGGTAAGAGTGGGATAAAACTGGCTTGGAAGACAAGCTCTAAGGAGGAATGGAGCCTTCTCAATGGGTAGTTCAGCAGGGCTAGAGCTTCAGCTCAGGTCCCAGATGTTCCTTTTCTGTCTGCTTGGATCTCTGAGAAGCCCAGCCTGACCATGAGGACTGTCTAACCAACTTGTAGTACTCCCAGCACAGAGAGGATTTGTTATGTATCCGGTGCTCTGGTGATAACAAGAACATAAGTCATCTTTCCAAACTGATGATCTTGCTATAAATAGAGAATCCAGCTGCTTGTGCTGAATGGCATCAAAGAAAATCATAGGAGCAGCTCTTATGCTTAGTGAAGTGGATTCTGGCTGTTTTCTCTGAAGATGCTGGGGTTGGGAGATTTCTTGACAACTGAGACGTGCGAAAGCAGTGCACGAGAGCTCAATGTGATGTGAGGAATCTTCAGCAGGGAGCAGCTGAGGCTGGGATATCTCATCCCTGTGCTGGAGTCTGAGGCTGGGATATCTCATCCCATGCTGGGATCTCTAGCAGGGAGCAGCAGAGGCTGGGATATCTCATCCCATGCTGGGATCTTCAGCAGGGAGCAGCTGAGGCTGGGATATCTCATCCCTGTGCTGGAGTCTGAGGCTGGGATATCTCATCCCATGCTGGGATCTTCAGCAGGGAGCAGCTGAGGCTGGGATATCTCATCCCTGTGCTGGAGTCTGAGGCTGGGATATCTCATCCCATGCTGGGATCTCTAGCAGGGAGCAGCAGAGGCTGGGATGTCTCATCCCATGCTGGGATCTTCAGCAGGGAGCAGCTGAGTCTGGGATCTGTCATCCCAGGCTGTGCCTTCCTCCCCAGCAGGAATCTGCCTGTGCTGGTACCCAGCCAGGATGAGGAGGCACCAAATGTAGGCTTGCTTTACTGCTTGTAAATAAGGCTCTTCAGGAAAAAGCCCTTGAAACTTCCCCTTCTAGGAGGAGGGGAGCTGCAGGAGCACTGAATCATTTGCAGGTGTCTCAGCAGTTGTGTGTGCTGAGTTGAGAGTTCAGTGCCTGGAGAGGCAGGAGGGTGGACCCTGGTGTGGTTCCATGTGGTTGCCTGACTCCTTGCTCCTGCCTCCTCTCCCTGTAAGTGGGCTCCAGCCCCTCACACCAGTTCCCAGGATGGCTGAGCAGTCCTGAGTGTGCTGCTTTTGTTCTCCTGCTGTGGAGGCAGAGGCTCGCTCAGGACACCAGGCTGTGACAATGTGGGCTGTGCTGAGTCCTTGCAGCCCCAGGGGCGTCCAGCCTGTGACAGACCTCCTGTCCCACCAGGTGCTGGGCTGGCTTTGCATGTGCTCCTCATGTGGAGAGTGGGGGCTGGGGAATTTGTGACCAGGAGCATCCCTTGAGCTCCAGGAGTGGATGGAGAAGTGTCATCTCTCCTGAGCTTTGCGTCTGCAGGGCTATCTGTTGCTGAGACCAGGGGAGCTGTGTCTGGCTGTGTTGTGGGTGGCAGTGAGGGTCTCCCAAGCTGAGCACCAGCCAACAGGACTTGTAGCCTTACCTCTTAGAAAAGGGTATCTGAGAGTGTCAGAAGAAAATGAGTGTGACTCAGTCCCACAGCAGAGCCTGGCCCACAGGAGTCCTGCTGCTCTGGTATTACTGTAAGCCTGTTAAGCATGAATTTCCAGAAGTCTTTGAAACATTTATTTAGAAAGAGTCTGAAAAGGGAGTAGGCTCTGGTGAATCAACCTCTTTGTGGTGAGTAGGGAAACCTGATCAGTCGGCTGTTTATCTTCTGCAGTGGCTTTTGGAGGGTGATGCTCCTGCAGTGGGGGCAGAGGGGCTGTCTGGGGAAAGAGCTTGCCAAACCTGCTCCAGGGTGTGGGAAGAATGGAGCAGGGCTGGCGGGGGTCGCACACAGAGGGGTGTTCCCAGGACAGAGGTATGTTCCCAGGACATCAGAGAGCTCAGCCTCCTTTTTCCACAGGAATCAAAGCTGGTTCTGCCAGCAAGGTGGGAAAAGGTGCCAGGCTTTGCACTTGCTGGGAAAGAACATTTGAGTTTGTTAATGAGTTTAAAGGGGCGTTTTCTTACACCAGCATCCAGCACACCCCCTCGGGATCTGCAGTGCTCTGTGGTAGAGTTTCATGCTCAGTTTTTCCTTTTTTAGACAGCCAAGTCAATTGTACCAGAATATCTTAACTCCTCTGGCCTAAAGTAGTGTTAAGTGCTGGGTGGAAACCTATTTCACTTTGGGCAAGCTATAAAAAAAAAAAAGAGATTCCTCAGTTCTGTTTTAGCACTGCTCAGCCTGAGGAAGGGTGGCTGTGGTCCCTGGCTGGCTGAAGTGCTGAGTGCTGGCAGGTCCTGGCATCCATCAGCATTCCTGTGAGCCAGGGTGAGCTGCTGATTCTGTTCCACTTGTCTGGCTGCATGTTGGGCATCTGGGACTTGCATTCCCTTCCCACAGGGCTGCTCTAGAGGCCAGGTGCTGAAGATTAAGATGCCCTGACTGCTTATGTGTGTACAGCCTTGTTTTGCTTTGAAGAGCATAGCTTACTTAAATTCAGGGCTCACACAGTCCAGCTTATTATCCAGGTCCCCAGAGAAGGATGGAGTAAATAAAATCTACATTAAATTTATTAAAATAAATCTGTCTTGTGCAGGGGATCACGAGTAAAACTTTTCTGGACCCTGCTGAGATCCTAAATATGAGCTGTTCCTGTGCCTGGAGCTTGGTCCTGTCCCAGTCCATCCCACCTGAGAGCAACAGAAGCTGCTTCCTCATGGATGGCATGAACAGAAGTGAGCCTCAAATGCAGTTCTAGGAGGAGGGCAAGCACTGCAGTCTCCAAACAGGTCACAGTTTCCCACTCTGAATTTCTGTCCAGAGCAGCAGAAAGGAAAGAAATTTTTTGAGATTTAAAGTTGGCTTCATACCCTGGAGCAGTTGAAGCTCCACAGGAAATGTTGCCTTCATCTCTCCTTCAGCCTTCTGCTCCTCTGCAACCTCTCTGCTTTTCCCCTCCAATACTTGGAGGGCTGGAGGCTGGGAGAGGAGGAGGCTGGGAGTGCTGGCAGTGTGGCTCAGGTGGGTGGCTGGCATGGAGATATTCCTGGGGAGCTGTGAGATCTGCCTCTCTCTGCCAAGTACTTTCTCACTGCTGTTCGATCTGGCTGTTCCCAGCATGCAGGGGTGCCTGTGTCTGCCAGCATGGCCTGGGAGGAAGAGGATGGTCCCTCAGCATGCTGGGGTGGGCACAGTTGGTATCCTTGCAGGAGTACCCAAGGAATGACATTGCTGACCTCTGCCCTGTGTGTGGCAGCAGGCACTGTGTGGTGCAGCTCTGCTGGACTGTGCCACCTGTTTAGGATGGGATGAAAGTTTGGGCTCCCAAAATGGTCTGAGGCACTGCCAGGACATGTCCAGACTCTGCTCTGCCTGGCTGCTATGGTACAACCACCTCTGCCATTGTGGGCTCTACTTCTCCCCACCTCTTCTCAGTCTGTGTGGCTCAGCACTGGGGCCTACATCAATCTGAAGCTTAAAAAAAGTCCTGGTTTTTGCAAGAGGCGGTTTTGTAGAAAGGATTACCCCAGCATCCCCTTCTGGAGCATGTTTGGGGAGCAGTGAGGTGGCTGTAGCAGCAGTAGCATGATGGGATCAGGGTGAGGGGCTGGATGGGGTGAAGCCCTTGGATCAGGCACTGAGTGCAGGTGCTGTGCTGTTTCATGCCTGTTGCTAAGGAGCTGCCTCTGGCAGATCCAAGGCACAGATTTTGTGGCACATGTTCATCCCCCTCCCACAGCCCGTGTGGCCTTGTTCACTGGTGAGATTTCCCCCTGCAGCCTGCCATGTGCAGAGCCAGGCTCGTTAAGTGTACACAGCTGAGGATTTAATTCCAGATGTTTGAGATGACCCCTTCCTCTGAGGGTAGCCAGCGTGCTGATAAAACACTGTGATGCTATAAATAAACCTTTCAGCTCCACAAGGGAGAAAAGCCTTCGTTTTGAGCAGGAGTTTGCTCTGAACAGGAGCCCAAGAGTTGGCTTTCTTGTCTCAGGGTTTATGCTGACCCTTGGTTTTGGGGAGGAGCTGGAAAATGTAGGTTTCCCTGTTGCTCGCAGCCTGGTGGAAAAGAATGCTTGCAATGGGGGGAAGGATTGACCTGCCTGGGAAAGGACTTAGACAAGATTTATTCTCCTCATTTTCTACAGGTACACACCTGCCCAGCCTCCCTTTGGAGGCTTCTGCATTGCTGGAATGAGGACATCCTTGTGTGTCCATAATACCTGCCCCTCCTCGTGCTGGACTCTGGCTAAAATAATTCATGCATAGCCGAAATAATGACTGTGGGTCACTTTGCCCCAGTGGCAAAGCTGTCACTCCCCTGGGGTTGCTGCAGGTGGAGTTTTTCCAGACTATCTTGAGGAGCTGCTTCAGCCTTCCTGCAGTGTGGGGCTGCTTTTGGAGGGTCTAGGCTTCCTGCAGATTGGATGGGACATCCAAGTGGGTCCTCCTGCCTCAGCCTGGCAGTGGACACGTACAACTGCTGCCAGGGCAGCAGGCACTGCTGGCTCTTGGGATGGCATTTGCTGAGCTTGGATTTGGAGGGCTGGCTCTGCTGCCCCAGGAATCAGCACACTGAAAGGCTGGGGAGGGAGGGACTGTCCCTTGCATTGCTGTGAGGGGTTTGGCTGGTCCAACCCCTTGCAAGGTGCTGAGGTCAGCCTGGAGAAGGAATGGCTGAGCAGCAGAGCTTGCTCTTGTTCCTGGGGGCTAAATGATGCTCAAGTTTGTGCCACTGCAGAGGGGCTGCAGCTGAGCTTGTGCATGGAAAGAGCATTGCCACGGGCAGCAGCATGGGCACAGAGAGAGATCAGACACAGCAGCCACTCAGAACGTCAGTGGGAGCCTGTCTGAGCCTCTGAGCACAGAGCTTGCTGGGTATGAGCTTGTGATGGCTGCCAGGCTGTGGGAGGTGGGATGTCCCCCTGGGTCACAGGGAGCAGCAGCCAAGTCCTCCAGGAGCTGGAGGCTGCTGGTGTTGTGGGAGATGCTGCTCCCTGTGCATCAGTTCCAGACAAGTCCTCTCCCAGGGCCTGGCTACAGGCTTGGATTCTAGTTGAGATGGAAAGCACAGAGAACTCTTCTAGACAACTCCTCTCCTTTCACATTAGAGGTCAGATCCCTTTCCTGCCCCTGTGCTGGGCTCTTGTGAAGGAAGAAGATAAAAACCTCCCCAGACAATCCTTAACCTTGTGCCAAACCCACTGCTGCCTCCAGCACTTGTAAGCTCTGCTCTTGCCTCAGTGGCTTGTGAAATGCTCAAGTCTATTTGTGTCTCAAGAACTGACAGGATGGACCCAGAAGGATGGGGACAGCTGAGATTTAATTAGGAGCTGTTCGTTTAATTAGTAGTGTCTCAATATATTCATACACGAGGGAGTTGTGTATCTTGTGAGTTTCCAGCCTTCCTGCTCTACCCTTTCTGTCTGAAGCTGTATGGGTGTGTTTCTGTGTAAAGGCCATCATTATAAAAACCTCATCTGCCCCTCTTGGTGTCCACTTTTCATGGAACTTTCCTAGGAATTACCCAGTCTCTACAAACTGAGAATATCTTGCTCTGCCTGTGGGTCTTGCTCTCTCCCAGGCTTTCCATTTTCCCAGTGCTATCTGGTCCTGCTTTGCTGGCAGTGAACCTCAAACCCCTCATCTTCACACACATGCAGGGCTGGAGGATCTCAGGGTGTACCCAAACTTGTGATCTTTGCTGAACCCAGAGGTGTCACTCCAAGGTGGAGCTGTGTTGAGGTGACCTCCTGCTGCCCATCCTTTGACAGCCCATCCTTCTGTCCAAAACAGGTCCCTACTACCATGCTTTGGGGAGGGGTTGGGGTTCAGGGGGATTCTTCACCCCCTTCTCCCAATGCTGTTTCTGGCCCCTGGGATGGAAAATGGCTCATTGCCAGCTCATCGATCCTCTGAGTCCCTGGAGCTCTGGAGAGTCCCCGGCACCTTGAGAGAATCAGTTAAAATGTGGTGATCACTGTGATGGAGAGAGATGAGAGAAGGGAGCTCTGGGTTCCATGAAATGAAGACTTGTCTGCTGCAGACTCACTTGACTCTCACAGCACTTTCTCCTCCACTGCTCCCTTGTTAGCTGCATCCAGGCATGCACAAGTTTTCCAAAGGCTATCTCAGTCCCTGGGTGCCCTCTGATTCCGTCACTAAAGCATGCCCTGGTCCCTTGTGCTGTGTGGGGTCACTGCAGGCACGCAGTGGCTCTGCCATCCACCTCATCCCACGTGTGCAGGGCTGGGCCCCTCCTTCCCTGCAGCAGGGACGGCTGGAGCCTCTGGGTGACCACATGGTGACCCGGGTAAGCTTCAGCTGGCAAAATCCCAGGGCTGTTTGTAAGTGCCATTTCAGAGCTCGGTTGCCAGCTCTGTGTCCGTCCTTGCAGAGGAAGGGGAATGACGAGAGTCTGTTTGTCCTGCCTGAGCTGCTGCCAGCTGCAACAGCCACCACCCCCAGCTGTGTCAGGTTGTGTCAGGAGCAGGCTCAGGTTGGAGCTCAGGGCAAGGTTCTTCCCCCAGAGGGTGCTGGGCACTGCCCAGGCTCCCCAGGGAATGGGCACGGCCCCGAGGCTGCCAGAGCTCCAGGAGCGTTTGGACAGCGCTGCCAGGGATGGACAGGCTGGGATTGTTGGGGGGTCTGGGCAGGGACAGGGGCTGCCCTGGGTGATCCTGTGGGTCCCTCCAGCTCAGGGTATTCAGTGAATCTATGAACTGATTGTGCTGCTTCTCCTGCCCAGCCTAGAAAACCCAAACCGACCAAGATGCAGCAGCCTCTTCCCTCTGCCCATACCTGTTGTGGCAGGTGTGTGGCATTGGTGGGACTTGAAGTCAGAGGCGTTTGCTTGGGACTGGGGCTGAGTGCACGGTGACCATTGAGCCTGTGCTTGCTCAGCGTGTGGCTGGATTTTGGAAGCAGGGATGTGCACACACACCTTGCTCCTGGCAGAGGAGGGGATGCTTGTGCTGCGCTTTCCTCATGCCCGAGGTGCCACGCCAGCTGCCCCGAGCAGGGAAACTCACTGGGTCAGGAGAAAAAGCAGTTTGAAATCTATGGCTGCTCTCCTTAAATCACCTTGGAAGAAGGCAGTCGTGCCCAGCTCCTGGCATCTCTATTTTTACTTTGTGCAGAGATGGATATGGCTGAGCTGTCTCCTTTTATTTCCAGCATTTGGCGCGTGCTGCAGCGCGTTGCTAAAGATGTGTCTGGCTGGATGTGGAGCTGCCTGCTTCCCTGAGTCCCCGAGGGACTGCAGGGGTGAAGGGCTCTTGCCTTCTGCATGGCTTCATTCATTTCTTCTCTTTGCCTCCCCCTTCCTCTCCCCGTACAGTTTGTGGACTGTTTTTTTCCTGTATTTATTCAAATCAGCCTGGGTAAACAGGGAGCAGGAGGGAGGTGACTGGGGCCACTGGTAGTGCTGGATTCCAGAGGCATTTTAATGGGTTTCTAATAACTGGAACTGGCCTATTCTGATGCAGAAACTATTTTTATTTCCTCTGTCTACAGCTTGGCAGTTCCAAGATTTCTTTGGAAAGGCTCATACTGTGCATTTCGCTTCCTGACAGGCAGGCTGACAAGCTCTGTGCTCAGGTGGCTCCATTGCAGCAGCTATGATGGTGCTGGTTTTGCCAGGCCTGTCCTGCCAATGCCATTTTTAAGTTCCAGCTGCCCCCAGAGCCACGTGCCTGAGCTGTGCCTGTCACACACCCCTGTCCCTCCTCCTGCTTGTGGGCAGGAGCCTGTACAAGAGAGAGCCAGGCAAGTCCCCAGTATCTCCCCCTGCATATGGGATGCTCATGGAAAGGCTGATTTTTATGGTTCACTGTTCCAAAACCTGGTTAGGAGTGAGATGAAAGGTTTGATCTGTTGAACCAGGCACCTCTGAAACCTCCCAAATAACCTGACAAATAACCTGTAGCTGCCAGTCTTTCCTGCTCTGGGGATGAAACTGGGGTATTCTGGCTGTCCTGGACCTGCTGCCTCCAGCATCACCCATCCTGCAGGGGCCTGGGGATCTGCTGGCTCCTCCAGGAGCCTATGAGGTGGGATATGCAATCCTTGTGTCCAGCCTGTGTCAGCTGTGGGGCAATAGCTCAGAGCTATTGTCCCCCCCATTTTTCTCCAGTGAGGTGGGGGGAGCTCATGTGTCTGGAGCAAGTTGGAGAAGATGCTCCATAACAGAGCCCTGAACTTCTCCAAGGCTTGTCCTAAGTGTGTCTGGTGAGGGGACACTGGGAACTTTGAGGAGCATAGAGAGAAGGGGCTAATGAAATCCCTTCAAACTTCTCAGCTTGAAATGCTGCTTTCTGTTTCTTGGGGCTGGAATGGCAATCCCAGGGTGTGTGATGGTCAGAGAATTTGGCTGGAGAGGGCTTGGTGGGGCTGAAGGACTGGAATTGCTTGGAGTCCTGGAGCAATCCCTCCAGGGACTGTCCCTCCTTTCTTTCTAGGCACAGGCTGGCTGTGACTATGCCAGTTTGGGATGTCAGGGGTTAATTGGGAAGCCTTGGAGCTGACAGCTCCTGTGCTGGAAAACTCCTTAGCAAGCTGTAGGGGGATTCTTGGACACGGTCTGACTTTAGCCCTAGTGCTTGTCCATGGCAGCAGGGCCCCAGCCACGGGCTGGCTCTGAGTGTCACACTGCAAACCCGCTGCCTTTGCTTGCTGAGCCTGTGTGCTGTGGGAAGGGTGCCGGGCCACGGCCTGTGTTCCTGAGCATTCCCACCCACCTGCCTCCCTGGAACAAGAGAGCCTCCACACCCCAGTGCAGCATCAGGCTGGAATCAGAGTCTGTCAGCCCCTTATCTGGGTGTTGAAGAGATGGTGGTGATCTGTGAACTCCTGTGGTGCAGGGAGGCTGAGGGGGAGCCTGCTCAGGGGCTGGTGCTCCTGAAGGATGTGAATGTTCTCCAGGTTTTGGTTGGGCTTTTCATGCTCTTATCTCCTGTGAGAAAAGCACAGGTGAGTCTAGGCTTGATTTGACTGGATCCATCTGTGTTATGTGGGCTAATTCAGAGAGGGACAGGCTTGTTGTGAGCCCAGAGATGTGGCAGTATGTCTGAGGTGGGAGCATGGCACCAATGTGCAGATACACAGGACACCTTTCCTGCTCCTGATGCTGAGGCCCCTCTGTGGCTTTGGCTCTGCCATCTGGCAAAAGAGAGTATTGGATGTCACCTGGGGATGTGTGGAGGGTTCACTGTGATGGTTCACCTCGGGAGGGCACCTGTGTCTGCTCAGGTGTGCTCAGTGCTGTGGTGGGGGAGCTCCCATCCCAGGCCATGCTATCCTGTTCTTTCCCTGCCCTGGAAATGCCCAAGCACATCACAGACACAAACAAGCCAGAGATGTGCCTGCCTCGCTGCTCTATTGATGTTTGGTTAATGAGAGTTGACATCTGGAGCTGCTTATCCTCTGTCCTTGAATGTTGAACAACACTTGGACTGCAAGGGGCTCTTCATCTCCCAGTCATGATCAGCTGTGAGGATATGGCAGGAGATGAGATCTGATGGCAGGAGATGCTGCTGTTCTTCCTTACGGGATTTCAGACTTTAAGCCCTGAGGAGCTCATTCCACCTAACTGCAAGACTGTCCTCACTGGGTTCAGAGCAATGTGTTGCCCCTGCAGAGAGGGCTGGATTTGGGGTTCTTTTCACCCTGTCTCGAGTCAGCTTTGGGAACAAGGTGGCATTGGCCAGGCAGGTGCTCTGGGGAGCTGTTTGAGGTGGTTGCAAGCAGCAATGTCTTGCAGCCCTCAGTGTTTGGGTAGGTGGGTGGAGGTGTTGATATCAACAGGGCTGAGAACAGGAGGGGAGGGGGAGAGCTCCTAAGCCAAGGCAAACTGGCCACCTGCTTCCCAGGGAGATTCTTCCTGTGGATGCAGCTGGAATATGAGGGAGCAGATGGGTCAAACAGGCAAAGAGTCTGTCTGATGGATCCTGTCACCTTTGCCAGCAGAACTATTCACCTGGCAAATGGGGTAAGGGAGTTCTGTGGGCTCCAGGTTAGCTCTTGCAAAACCTGATGGGATTCAGGTGGGAGATGCTGAGGCTTGGACAGCCCTGAGGGCTCTGTTTATGCCATGATAGGTCTGCCTGTGTCCTCCCTGCGTGGGGGTAGCAATGCAGATCATCTCTTGCTATGCAGCAAGGCCAGTCAGTCACTTTTGTCTCTCTCTGTGGTCCAGTGTCGACATCAGAATCTCATTTCAACCTGCTGAGTATTGGCCAAGACTAGCTGAAAATGTCTGTGGGGAGCTCCTGTGAGAGCCACGTAGCTCTCCTGAGCCATGCTGCAGGCTGAGCTCTTGAGGTGACTCTGCAGGCAAGGCACCAACATAGCTCAAATTACTGTCCTTGCTTTTGGGAGGGTCAGATGGCATCTGATGCTTCCAGACCTTCCTGTATGGTTTTACTGAACCCTGTGTCTCCAGCAGAGGAGGAAACCACTCCCTCAGAGCTGGTGTCTGGCTGGGAAGTGACGTGTATATGGACATTTTGGAGGTCCTGATGCAGGACAAATGTTAATGGGCAAAGTGCTTTTGCTGCAAGACATTGAAGCTGAGACTGACCCCAGGAGCTGGGAGCAGACTCCCAGGAGCTGGGAATGTCCTCTGAGGGTGACAGGGCTGTGAATTCAAGCAGCAGAGGGCTTGTCCAGGCTGCACTGGGGGGTCCAGCTCTCTGCTGCTGCTCCAGACAGGGCTGTTTGAACCCCTTGTTCAGCTGGTTAATGAGCTTGTGCCAAACATGTCTCTCCTCCCAGGGATGGTGAGACACTTACTGGGATACCTGGCTCTCTGTGAGGTTGGAGGCAGCAGAATCCTTGGCTGCTCATCCTTGTCTGGACAGTGACACCCAAGGCTTCTGCTCTCAGCCAGAGTGCCAAGGCTGGTGCATGTTTTGGGAGGGAACACTGCTTCATTTGGGAGAGGTTTACCTGTCAGGGAGCTGCAGTCACTGCTTCCACAGTGCAAGGAAACCACCTCGAGGATTTCAAAGCTGATAATATCTAGGAATAGCACTGGGGTAGCAGGGAGTGCTCAGTTGTGCTGGGAGTGCTAGAAAACATACTTTTGGAATGAAGGCATGACCTGATTCCTCTGCTCCATTTTCCCACCCTGTGTGTGTTTTTGTGAGGCACTGCTCCTGCACAGTACAGTACCTGAAGCAAGTCTGAACGTGAGGTTTTGCTTTCTCCCAGTGCTGACACGTGTTCTGTCTCTCCACAGCCATCAAGGTGAGCTGCATTGGATCCTGTGGGGTGTCCAACAAGATCAATGACACAGCATGGACTGTGGAGGAGCAATACTTCAACAGCACGCTGTCCCTGGCAGACAAAGGTACAGTCCACAAAGGCCTGGTGCCAATCTGTGGTTTGGAGAAGCTTTACACAAATGTATCACCAAGACTTCAGCATCCCCTCAGTGTCAAATACCCCTCACAGGCTGCCTTGGCCTGGGCACAGAGGATGGAAGCCAGGATTAGAGACTCCAAGAGCTTAGCAGGAGCTGTGCAGGGAAGGATCCTGAGCAGAACTTGGCAGACCTGCAAACGCTGTCTCTGGCCCTGAAGCAGAGCTGTCATGGGGACTGCTCTCTGTTTCATGGCTCTGTGGATTCACCCTGCTCTGCTTCCCACGTGTGTTTGTGGTGATCACAAAACACTGATCAAAGCTGCTCAGCAGAAGTTAGTGGTTTGCTCTGAAAGGGATGTGGAGGTGTCACTTGTGCTCCAGGAGAAGTGCTGGGAGCATGGCAGGATCACCTAGAGCAGTTACCCCTGCTCCCAGTGAGATGGACAGAGATAGCCATGGGGTTGTATTGTCGTGTGGGTAAAGTGACACCAGCAGCCTCTGGGGGATCTGGGCCTGAATGAAAGCTGTCTTTCTGCTGTTAAATAGGTCAGCCTTACCACAAATAATTCATGCTGTGCCCTGGCTCCTGTTGAAATCAAGATGTGCCAGTATTCACCTGCTGAAGGCAGTGGCTGTAACAGGAACATGGCAAAAGCCCTCAGGAGCTGAGCCCTCTGATACTTTTATCTAATAACAGGAAATGGGTAAAACTGAGATGGCAGTTTCTGCTAGCTCAGCAACTTTCCGAGCAGAGCTTTCAGCATCGAAGGGAGACTGAGCTCATCCTCACAGCAAGTTGGTGAGAGTGCTGCTTGTTCCCAGGTCCCTGCCAAGGGAGACCGTTGGCTGGGCTGGCTCTTGGCTTAAGGCCTGGGGGCTGCAGTCAGAGATAAACTGCCTGGGAGGGCAATGGGAAACATTCCTGCCCCATTCTGGATGTGCTGAGCACAGAGAGCCCAGCTGTGGATGTCTGTGGATGTCGGACTCCTGCATACCTCCCACTGTCACCCACTGGTGTCACAGGCTGTGCCAGCCTTGAGAGGGTGCCTGGGGCTGGCAGCAAGGCTGGGCTGCTGGCTCTGCACTGGAGCTGGTCACAGAGCCACGAGCCTGGGCTGTGAATGGGACTGAATGGGCCAGCTGAGGTCTCCCAGGGCTGCCCCAGCTGCAGGCAGGTGAGGCAAGAAACAGCAGTGCATGACTTACTTTAGGTGTAGGGAATTGAAGGGAAAATCTGTCCCTGTGGAGTTGTGTGATTCGAAGCTGAGGTGTGTTGTGGTGGTGTTCCTGTCCTGCCTTGCACACCTCAGTGAGATTATGAGGAAAGCCCAGCCCAGGTATCAGCAGTTAGTGTGGAGCAGTGTGCTGGTACAGTCACTGACCTCTGCTCTTTGGCTTTTTGTGTCCACAAAGTTGTGTGGACCCAACTGCTGGGAGTTCTCAGCCTCATTCCCAGCTGCAGGGAAGAGAGAGGGAGAGGATGAGCAGTCCTTGTGTATGTGGGATTGCAACCAAGAGGGATTTGCCCCTCGTGCTCAGGAATCATTGCCCTGAACTTGCAGGTTTGTCCCATGTCTGCATTCAGACAGGACAGCTGGGCCCCTGGGAGGATGGAGAGGGGAGCAATGGGATGGAGATGGGACATTGCCAATGATGCCTTTGGACCCGAGTCCACCAGCACAGATGGCTTTGAATTTGACCCTTGCATTTGCTGTGCTGGCTTGCAGGGATGTGAAACAGAAGCCCTGGGGGCTGGCACTGCTCCAGCCTGCAGCACAGGGCCAGAGAGAGCTGCCTGCTGTCACAGCCCTCCCTGTGACATTGATGCGTGTCTGGGCTGCAGAGCAGAGAGACTGGGCTGCTCCTCCATGTCCCTGCCTCTGTGCCTGTCTGTCTGTCTGTCTCTCTGTCTGCCTCCTCTGAGCAGCTGCTGGCAGCACAGTGTCCTGGCACAGCTCAGCTCTGCAGTGAGGCAGTGGCAGGGCTGTGCTGGGGGAGCCCTGTGGTGGCCTTGTGCAGGCAGAGCCTGACTCAGCCGTGGCGTTTTTAGGCTTTCCAGGAATAGCTCTCAGCTGTCCTGGCCTTTCCTGAAAAGAGCACGAAGGAGCTGCAGACAGACGGGGTGTCCCATGTGGGTGTTCCCTGGGTGCCTCCCTGCAGGGCTGACCTGGCTGGGAGGGGAAACTGAGGCAGGCAGGACTGCTGGCTCTTGGGGCATGGGGTGGTGAGGTCACTGATGGTGATGGCAGGAGCCCAGGGTTAGGGTGAATTAGGAGAGCTGGAAGGATTTCCAAGCAAGGACTCCTAAAGGAGCATGAGGCCAGCCCAGCTGCTGGCCCACACTGCCAGCACACAGCTCCTTCCCTGGCCAGCACCAGCAGCCACTCATGACAGAACACTGTGAGCAAAGGTTGCTGTGGTGGCATCTGGTATGGTCCTGCAGATGAATGAAAATCATGCAAAACCCCCCCAGGGTGAATCCATGCTGCTTATTCCAGGTGAGGGTGTGCCCACCTCACCTTCTCCCAGCAAGAAGCAAACAGCAGAAGGGAGGGCAGGGCTGTGGAGGCCTGGTGGCAGGTGGAGGGGCTGCCTTCCCTTCCTGCCATGGCCCCGGAGGCCTTATCCACACAGGGGATGTCACTGCCTGAAAATGAGTTGAGGAAGGGGAGGAATTTGCTTCTGCCTCAGAGGACTCTTATGTTCCTGCCTTCCCCCCATTACAGCAATGCTGTAACCTCTTCAAGTGCATTAAAAAAAAGGTAAGGAGGAGCAGCATGTCCTTACTGAGTGGAAACTGGCAGGCAGGCTGTGCCCTGAGGCAGGAGGTGATTCCAGGCTGTCCTCTGATGCCATCCCCAGCTCTCTTGAAGGGGTCTCATTCAGTCTGATGGCCCTGGCTTGGATTGAGGAGGGATCCCAGGGGTCCCCAAGGCCACACAGAGAACGGGGCTCTGTCTTTCCCATCCCTGGTGAGTGGCTCAGCTCCAGTGGTGCCACTGCTGTGCTGGCACCTCTGGAGGTGGGTGCAGGGAGGCAGGCTCAGCCTGAAAAACAGCCTGCCTCCCTCTGTGCCTTCCCACATCCTGAGCAGTAACTTTCAAAAACACCCATCTGTGCTCTTTGAGGACACGTGGGGGGAAGGGGAGAGGAGGTTTGCAAAACTGTCGAGGCTCAGATTGCTCTTTAAGCCTCTAAGAGTGACTCCACACTTCTCCTCCCACTCACCTTTGCATTGAAATAAGTGAGGGGGCAGCTCGTCCTCTGTGGCATCAGTATTGCACACTGCTTTGGGTTTTTTCTTAAGGCTGTACACTGCATGAAAAAGGAAGCAGGCCCTGAAATAACCCAGATGCCCACTTTGGCACTTATTTAAGGCATTTTTCTCTCCCCACCTTGGAACAGGGTGTGGAGGAGCTGCCTGTGCCACTGGAGCAGGTTGGTGAGTGCTGCTGCAGAGGACCCTGCTCCCCCCAGGGCATGTCCCCACTCAAGCAGGACATCATCCTCTGTGCTCTGGGAAAGCCTCTGGTGGGGCTGGGCAGGAGCTGGAGGCTGCAGGGGATTGTGCTGTAGCCTTGGCAATCACACACAGGCCATGGTTTAATGAACTCGGGCTCTTTACATAAAAGCTGCTGGGAAGTGTGGAGTGTGCCAGCTGCTCTGGAGCCTCTCACTGCTCTGTTTGCTGGAGAGGCTGCTGTGCTGCAGAGGTCACTCACTCAGCCCACCCAGGCCTCCCAGGGGGGCCATTACTTGTTTCTTGGAGGAAAGGCTAAGAGGGTATTTACTTTTCCCACTTGGACTTTGATTGCTCGCTGGTGTTGGTTTTTCCTTTTGCAAAGAAATGCGAGAGGGGTGGGGGCTGCTGGGTTTCTGTAGGTGTCAGCAGTGCAGGGATCAAGTGGCAGCGAGCACAGAATGGCACTGCTTGTACCCGCTGCTCTGGGACACAGAGATGCTTCTCTTGATCCAATATAATGGAGTGATTCAGCTCTGCAGAGCCTCCTGCTCCTCTCCCCCTCCCTGCTGTGGCTCTGCCCTTGTTCAGCCGGAGGGGAGCAGGTCCATCATGTGCCTGTACCCCCGTGGGGCTGTCCCTTCCCTGCATCTCCAGCTGCACACACAGCTCGTGCCCCGTGGAAGGGCTGTGCATGCAAAGGTAGACTTTTGGGTTTTTTTTGTTCTCTCCTTGTACCTGAGTTGAACTCGTGCAGGGAGCTGGCTGTAATTTCCAGCTGACCTTTCTTTTGGCAGCTTGTTAGTTAGCTTGAAGGCGCTGCAGGGATTTCCTGGCAGATCCACACGCTTCCTTTGCTGGCAGATTTCTTGCACAAAGAGCTAAAAAGGGGCAGCTGTGCATCACCTCTTCCCTGGGGTGGTTCTCTGCCGGCCTGGCACAACACCTTCATGGCCTGCAGTTGGTACACGGTAACAATCCTGGCTCCCACTGAATTTAAAAATCTTGGTGACCTGACTAAGCAGAATTGTGAGACTTGCACAGCTTGTTCTGTGTGTGCAGGAAGTCTCAGAGCAGCAGGTGCTGCTCCTGGACAGCCCCTGGCCAGGTGAGAGCAGCAGAGTGTCCAGGGGTGATGGTGAGCCACTAAGGATGTGCTGGTGCCAGCTCCTGGCCACACTGTGCTGCTGGGCTCAGGAGAAGTAGCTGCACATTCAGCCCAGGAAAACCAGACTGAGGGATCTGCAGTTGCCTTGGGTCACAACTGCTTCCTCAGCACTTCCCAATTTCTTGCCTCAGTAGACCAGTTAATCCTCCGGGGTTTTTTGCAGCATTGCCATACAGCCAGATCCTGCTAATTCATTGAGAATGTCTCTGGAAACTGCTGACACAGAGGTTTACGAGCAGTGGAGCCCTCGCCTCAGTGCTGGGCACGTCCTGTGTTGCAGAAAGGTTTATCTCAGCAGCATTACCCGTGTGGAGTGCTGGAGGTTGTTCCTGCTGTGTGTTTGTGTGTTTGCAGAGCTGGAGAGAGCGAGTTGCTGCCTTGAAAGGGAGCGTGGAGCCTGCTGGGGCTGTGCTCCATTGCTGCCATACAGAGCAGGAGAGCTCTCCTTGGAGCTGAGCACCGAGGCTTTCCTGGCAGCTTTGGCTGTGCTGGCTGGCATGTTGCCCTTCTGGCACTTGGCTGCTCCCTCCGTGGCACCTGTGCCTGCTGATGGCACGAGCAAATGTGTACATTTCCCCTCCTTTGTTGCAGTTTGTAATCCCCTGTATTAACTTCGTTCACCAGAGGCTGAGTTGAGTCCTGTGCTAAAGCTGCAGTGGCTCAGCGTCACCTAAAGTGCCCTGGCACAGACTTAATGCTTCCCTTCTGACAGTTCTGATAGAGCCTCCTGAGAGCTAAAGAGCTCTGGCTCCTTGCTTATATCTAATACTCAGTTTCCTGTCTGCAAAAGTGGATGAGGAGAGAGGGCAGCATAGGGGTGAGTAGGGTGCTGGCTGCTAGGACTGCAGTGAGTGACATCCCTGCCTGTAGCTGGGGACAAGCTGGCACAATGCAGAGCTAGGGTTGCTCATTTCTCCACCCCTAAGTGGAAAACACAAACCACCTGCTTTCCTGCTCTCTGCCTGGAGATCCTTGAGAGGAGAGTACCAAGCTATGCATCAGCAACACCAGAATCAGTCGAACTCAGCACCTTTGGAGGAGCTTACCTTCCCCAGGGCCGATTTTAGGCAGCAGGAACAGACATATTGCTACAGGTGCTGGCACAGGGACCAGCAGGCTCCAAGTACCTTTCTGTACTCCCTGAATTGGCCAACACAGTTAATGCATCACTCGTTAAGTAGCCAGGGAGAAATTGCCATATGGTCTGGCCTGCTGCTCCTCTACTAGAAGAACCAAAAAAAATCTTTGTGCTCCAAAGGTGCAGCTTGTTCCTGTTCTAGCATCCAGGAGGGAGCAGAGCCTGGCAGGGACTGGTGGGGAGGGACAGGGGTTGGGGCAGGAGCCACTTGTCAGCCACTCTCTGTCTCCTGAGCCTGGGGTGTGGGGACACTTTCCAGGCTACAGAGCTGATATCCTTCTCTTTGGGGGCTGGAGGGAGAGACACACAGAATTATTCACCTCTTTAGCTGTGGGTGAAGCCTGGTGAGGCAGAGGTGTGTGCTGTGGCACACGCTGTTGTTCCTGGCCTGCAGCCTGTTGTGTGTCACACATCTGGGCTGGCTGAACCAGCACCCTACAGTGTGAGCCTTCATAGGAAAGGCACCTCCCGACTCCCTTCTGCTATCCTGGAGGTCCTGGTTTTGTCGTGGTGACCGTGACTCCTGTGGAGAGATGGATGTGACTGCCTGTGACTTCCAGACAGAAACAGGGAGCAGGGGCAGCCAGCCTGGGAGGAGGATTTGGCAAGTGTCCCTGCAGTGGCACTGGTTGGAACGTGCAGCCCGGGCAGGTCTGGCCCCACCAGTGCTGTCAGACCGGGCTCTTCGCACAGAAAGCTGCCAGACAGCCCTGGGAAGGTGGGTGGGACACGTGGGGCTGTGTCCTTGTCCTGTGGGGTTGGCTCCTCCTGAGCCCCAGCCCAGCCCTGCTCTTGTGTCAGGCAGAGGCTGCTGGAGGACATTTCCCAGCCCTTGGCCGGCTGTGGGCAGGGCAGGGTGTGGGCAGAGAGTTTCCCTCAGTCTGGAGGGACGATGGCTTTGAAGGGCTGGTGATTTCTGTGGCTGCCAGCTCTGCCACACTGCACTGCTCAAACCAGAGCCCAGACACTTCCAGCAGCTGTGGTGGAGTAAACTCGACTTGGATCATTTGTTTAACAGTGTAAATACAGACATGTGGTTATTTCACTCCCAGTGGCTATGATGGGGACAGTTTTCCCATGCAGTGGTGCAGCAGTGTGCTGATTTGTAGTGAGTGCAGGGAAACCTTTGTTGGGTGGGAAGGGACCTTAAACATCACCTTGTTCTACCCCCTGCCATGGGCAGGGACCCCTCCCACTGTCCCAGGCTGCTCCAAGCCCCAATATCCAACCTGGCCTTGGGCACTGCCAGGGATCCAGGGGCAGCCACAGCTGCTCTGGGCACCCTGTGCCAGCCCTGCCCACCCTGCCAGGGAACAATTCCTGCCCAATATCCCATCCAGCCCTGCCCTCTGGCAGTGGGAGCCATTCCCTGTGTCCTGTCCCTCCATGCCTTGTCCCCAGTCCCTCTCCAGCTCTCCTGGAGCCCCTTTAGGCCCTGGCAGGGGCTCTGAGCTCTCCCTGGATCCTTTCCTCTCCAGGTGAGCACCCCCAGCTCTCCCAGCCTGGCTCCAGAGCAGAGGGGCTCCAGCCTTAGAGCATCTCAGGAGCCTCCTCTGGATCTCTCCAGCAGCTCCAGCTCCTTCCTGTGCTGGTTCCAGGGCTGGGGCAGCTCTGCAGGTGGGGTCTCACCTGAGCCCAGGGGCAGAGGCACTGAATCCCCCCTTTCCTGCTGCAGGATCACCCCTGGGCATGGAGGGTTTCTGGGCCAGCACACAGGGCTGGTGCACACTTCTCACCCACCAACTTCCCAGCCCTTCTCCTCAGGACTTTTCTCCATCCATTCTATTACCAGCCTGTGTTTGTGCTTGGGATTGCTCTGACCCAGGGGCAGGACCTTGCACTTGTCCTTGTCAAACTTCCCAAGGTTCTCACAGGCCCAGCCCCTTCAGCTCAGCAAGGTCTCTCTGGATGGTAGCACAATGTCACCAGGGGATCCAGAAGACTTGGCATCAGCCCTCTGGATCAAGTAGTTTCTTTTCTGTGACTGAAATATTCCAGGACTCCTCGACATCCAATGGTACAAGTGAACAGCCCCAGTCCCAGTGTGGAGCAGAGGGGAGCAGCTGAGCCAAGAATGAGAAAGACCAGACATATCTCTGCTGGAGACAGGGAAATCTTGAAGGTTCTTCTGCACCAGTAGTGTGTTGTTGCTGCTCTTGCTATCTGCACTTGAGGTTTTTTTCCAGGCTCTGGGGCAGCAGCTTCTTCCCTCCAGGAATTTTTTGGGAGGAAGTTTCCCAAGGCTGTGCGGGGGCGGCCAATCTCTGCTGGCTGGACTCCTATCAGGGGAAAGGCTGCTGCAGGTATGGCCCCACAGCAGAACCCTGCTGAGCCTGCTGCCTAATGACTTTCTCAAGGTATTTTTAGCTGCATATAAACTTCAGGAAGAGCTTTTTTGCAGCCGAAGACACTGTGGCCTTTGTTCTGGCTTCTGAGAACGGGGAGGTGCTGGATCAGTGTGGCTGTGGTGGTTGGCACAGCCCTGTCCCCTCACACTGGTCTGTGAGCTGCCCAGGAGCCCCTGTTTGAGGGGTCTCAATGCCCCCCTCGAGCAGTGCTGAACTCCTGCTGACCTGCTGTGCCCTGCCCAGGCTGGGGAGTGCTTTGGCAAAGCCTCTGGTTCTGGAGGAGCACGGGAAGGGCTGCTCTTCCCAGGTGTTGGGATGCCATGGGCCCCCACCATGGCTGGAAACCAGCTCACCTCTGCCTGCTGCCAACAGTGGTCTCTGTTGGAAAGTCCACTTGGAAATGAAATGAGCACATTAAATGTCCTGGATTATCACTTGAAGCTGTCTGGGCTGGAGGGACAGGGACAATGAGTGTCTTCCCATGGGCTGTGTGTTCCTCTTGCTGCTGGGATGCTGGAATTGCACAGCAGGTGCAGCTGTGGGATGGCTCTGGACACTGCCTGATGCTGCATCTCCCCTGCTGTGATCTGGGGATCTGTTCAAGGCTCAGCAAAGCCTGGTGAGACACACATTGCCCTGTGTCACCAGCACAGTGACTGTACCGTACTGACACTGCAAGTGTCCCTTGCAGGGAGCTGAGGTGATATTTGCTCCTGTTTTCCATGGCAGAAGTACCTGGGTGTTGGCTCCAGGTCAGTCTGTGGCCTGCCCATGCTCACAGGGAGGCTGGGACAAGGGAAATTGCAGATTTTCCCTATTATAGCAAGATTAGTCAGCATTTGGGAATGGAAGCTCAGCCTTTTGGAGCAAAGTTGCCAGCTGGAGAGTTTAGAAGCAGTTGCCACCTCCCTTCCTACTGTAAGGGTTGCTTGGCTTGGGATTTGCCAGCTTTCCACCAGATAGCAGGCAGAAGACAGAAATGGTTTTGTAATTGCAAGTTGCAAATGGAGCCTTTGCTGTGTCCGTGCTGGAGGAGCCCAGATTGCTGCTAAATACCCACCTTTCCTCCTGGTGCACTGGGAGGCAGGCAGGACCCGAGCTCACCTGGGGGCTCTGCACCTTCTCACTCTGCCAGGCACTCTGGATCATGCCTGTGCTTTCACAGGAGTCTCCTATCTCGGTCAGGACCATTGGCTTTTCTTCATCTTAATTTTGTTAACCCTTTTCTGTGAAATAGCCCTGGCACTGAACTCCTTTCTGCACCAGTGGGTGCCTTGGATACTGAGGATGCCTAAAGATGCTTCTCTCTCTTAGGGGGAAGGAGAGAGTGGGCTGGAAGGAGCAGGCCTGAAAACAAGAGTTGTTCCCAGTCACCTGCAGCATCTCCCTGCTCCGTGGAGTAGAGAACAGGGCTCACTGTGCTTCCCTGGCTCCCTGCTCAGCTCAGGACTGGGGTCAGGGCTCTGTGGCCATGAGCCAGGAGCTGCCCTTGGTCTGTGTGAACTGTGACAGGACACAGCTTCATTCTGGGGTGGCTGGTCTGGGAGCTTCTCCCTGGCTGCAAAGAGCAGGAAGGGCCTTTCCCAGCCTTCATGGTCAGCTTGTTGCAGGCAGGAGCTGCAGGAGGGATTTGCAGGCTGTTCAGTGGGTCACAGCCAGCAGGGCACTGGGCACCTGGGCTTGGTCAGGACCATCAGGCTGGTCTAGGCTGACCTGTGGGCAGTTCCCATCTGGTGACCTGCTCAAAGCTTCGACTACCTGTGCAGAAATTGCCTCAGTGGCAGCGAGTCGCACAGTGGTGATGACAGCCAAACCACATCCTCTGCAGGTGATGCTGCCCACGTGTGTTCCTGGGAGAGTTCATGGCCTTGCTCAGTGCTGCTGTGTGAGTTAGAAACTGTGAAAGGGCTCACAGGTTCACTTCCAGCCCGACTTTGTGTTGGTGCACCTGAGCTGGGCAGGACTTGGACAGAAATGACTTGTTGGATGGTGCTGCCTGTAATGTAGAATAGGGACTTTTTCTTCGTGGAGCATGTGGGCTCTTCCTGAGGGTCCTGGAAAGGCTGTGAAGTTTCATGCTCCTAGCAGGAGACTCAGAATTACTGCCTGCACCTTCATGTGGGGCTCTGCAGGTCGCAGAGCTGAGGATTCTCTTGGTGGAAACTCAGTGACCTCTACCCTCTGGAGCTCCCACCTCTCTCCCTTCTGCAGGGCAGGAACAGGACTTGTTCCCAATCCTCATCAGGTGGAGAGTCCCTGTACTGCAATGCAGAAGCTGCACAGGACAGTCGATGTATTCCAGTTATCCATTTGCTTTCTGAAAGTAGGGATAATGGGTATGGGATCGATGTTGAATGGTGCCCATTGAAAGACAGAAACCCTCAGGGCAGCAAACAAGGGCTGAGTTCATCGAGTCATTCATATTAACCAGCCTTTATCCCGGACCCAACCAGCCAAGGCACCTGCTGCACCTCACCTGGCACCTTGACTGAGCCAGGCTGCCCAGGAGGGAACAGGAGGGGCTGTCCCACACCTGCCTCCGAGCCTGCCCAGCTCTGGAGCTTCAGGCCTGGCAGCGAGGGCAGCTCCTGGCTTGGTGCCTCCACCTGGTGACAGCGCCGGGTGCTGCATTTTAGCCTACATAATTCGTGTTTGTTTAGGGGACGGGAGGTGATGGCAATGAGCAAACCTTGCTCCTCTCTGTGAGGCCAAAATGTATAAATAGACATCTCTGATGTTCTCCCAATTGCAGGAAGATTTTTTCCCTTTGCAGGGATCTGTGATGAGGTGTGCATTGGATTATTTATCCTGCTGTCCCTGTACTCTGACACACTCACTGGGGTGTCCTTGGTCCCCAAGGGGTGGCTGAGTGAGCAGAGAGGCAGAGATCTAGCTTTTCATGGCATGAATGTTGCCCCAAGTCCTGCCTGGGTTGCTGTGTCAGTGGGGGGTGTTTTACTCTTCTCTTCCCCACCTCCCCCTTCCATGTAATCCTCTTAATCCCCTGACGACAGGACTTGCTTTCTGTCAGCTCTGCAGAGCCAGCGTTGCTAACGGGCAAGCTGCCTCCTCCTGCCTTGCAACAACAAAAGCACCAGCCAGATCTGGGCTTTTGTACCTCCAGCAATGATCCTACAAAGCAGAACAAACACAGCTCGATTTACTGGGCATGCAGATCTCCTCTCAGCTCTGCCACTTCAAAAACAAAACCTCTCGTGTATACATGGATTTAACAAATATGGATAAACCTCAGTGGTTTTCTTACTGAAGGCAACTTTAGGAGCTGGTGGATCACACTGTGATCCACAGGTCCAGTTCAGCTGTCACACTGCCCTGGAGGGAATCTGGGAGTGCTGGAAGGTGGATGGAGTTGGGGAGCTGGAATCTGTTGTTTCAGCTATGCACTGGATCTTGGCTCTGCCCTCGAGGCTGTTACAGAGCAGTGGTTGAAGAAAACAAGTGCTGAGGTTTTAATATTGTGGCAATATATTTCTGAGCTCCTATTGTCTCAGCAGCCAGGCTGAGGTATTGCAAGTCCCTTCTTGGGTCCAGGGGTGGGTGAACCTCTGGTTCCAGCTCCTGAACCCTGTGCAGTCTGTGAAGGGCTTGATGTCCACCAGAACTCCCTACCAGCCTCAGACAGTGCCTGTGATCTCTCACATTCCCCCTGACAGGGGGAAGACTTGAGGAAAAATAAACCCACAGCAGCCCTGCTGCATGCCCTGTGTTGATAGCCTGGAATTAGCACTTGCTGTGGCACTGGGATCCCTTAGAGCCTGCCCCAAATGACCTTATTTACAGGATATCTTAGTGCAGAAGCTCTCCTGTCCCAAGGAGGGGTGGGTGGCAGCAAGTACTCCTTGCTCAAGCACTGCCCATCAGATCTGGAGCTGTCCAGTGGCTGTAGGCAGCACAACAGGTGGTGTGTGAGTCCCTGGGTGGTGGCCTCTCTTCCAGAAGGGCACACACTCCAAGGTAACAGCCTCTCAGCCTGTCCCATGTACTTCACTTCACTCTTGTTTCCACAGGGGTCCTGACAGCTGGAGAGCACAACTTTCCCTTCCAGTTCCTGCTGCCAGGTAAGATGCAGAAAAGTGAGAAGGCCCTTCCCTGTAAGCCTTGTTTTTTGCATATACTTCCAGTTCAGAAACTGGCCTGACTCAGCCTTATGATCTGTTCTTTCTCTCTCAACTCTAGCTTCTGCTCCTACATCATTTGAAGGCCCTTTTGGCAAGGTCCTGCATCAGGTGAAAGCTGTGATAGACACACCTCGCTTCTCCAAGGACTACAAATGCAACAAGATCTTCTATGTTCTCTGCCCTCTCAACCTGAATGACATCCCTGACATCGAGGTAAGAACGAGGAGGGGCATGGCTGGGAAATGCCAACACTTCAGACTTGTCCTTGTCCTGCTGTCTGAGGAGTCATTGAGTGGCTGGACAACGCTGTGTGCTGTGACTATGCAAGGGCAGGACAGGGACTCCTCATCTCTCCTGCCTTGCTGTCACTACCTGCTCCAGGTGATTTCTGACTTTTGTGTGTTGCTTTGGAAGATTGATCTGGATTTTCAGCATGCAGAGAGACATGTTGGCCAACAGTTTCAGGTGCTTGGAGACACTTGGGTTTGGGGAACTTGCTTTGGAGGGGAAAGCAGTTAATAGGATGGTAGAACTGTGGGGCTGGAGAAGTGAGACCTGGTGTCTGTGGCATTGCCATATTGCTGGTTCTTTGCATCCTCTTAGATGCAAATATTTGTGCTTTGTTGTTTTGAATCTCTTGAGTGTTTTCCTGGAGGCTCTCTGACTCTCTTGAGCCGACACCTCTGTCTCTGCTGTCCTGCAGCAGCCCAACACCATGTCCATCACCAAGAAGTTCAACTACAAGCTTGTGAAAAGTGGCAACATCATCCTGACAGCCACATCTGATCTGAAGGGCTACGTCGTGGGCCAGGCCATCCAGCTCCGCACAGACATAGAGAACAAGTCCGGCCGCGACACCGGCGCTGTGGTGGCCAGTCTGCTCCAGGTGGGTTCCAGTGGGGCCATTCTCTGGCTTGTGCTGCTGCTCCACCCCATGGAGGCCTCTGTGAAACTGGGGCAAGGAGGCCAAATCTCCAGCTCTGTTCCTCTCTACCTTCCTGGGGAAAGAGGACCTAGAGCTTGTCTTGCTTATCCCTGCTCTATCTGTCACACAGCAACGGGTATTCCTGCTCTGGAACATGCCCATTAGGTTGGTGCTTGTGCCTGTTTGACAAAGCAGTTGGGTGGGTTTGTGTCCTGGCTTACATTTGTGGGAGACTGAAGAGCAGCTGCAGCCTCTGTGCAAGCTGTGTTTCCTCCTGTCTGTGCAGAAAGTGGCCTATAAATCCAAGCGCTGGATTTACGACCTGAGGACCATCGCCGAGGTGGAAGGCTCAGGGGTGAAAGCCTGGAAACGTGCAGAATGGAAGGAGCAGATCCTGGTTCCAGCACTGCCCCAATCTATTCTGCAGGGCTGCAGCCTCATCCACATCGACTACTACATCCAGGTGAGTTTATCTGGAGTATCACTGGGCTGGGCTGCAGCTCTTGCCCCCATCCCAGGCTAAGCAGTGTGGTGTGGGTGCTCCAGACATCAGGTGAACCTTCCCCCTGCCGTGTATTGCATTGGGCTGGTGTTTTGCACCACTTAATTAGTGGCTTGTTTGAAGGTTTTTTTTGTTTCTACTCAGAGCCAGGATTAAAAAACACACGAAGGAAACTATTTTTCTTGTGTTTGGGCTTAGTTGTTTATTAAATGTTATTTAAAGTACAGGAAGTTTAGCTACACTCCTAGCTACTACCTAGAAGCAAGCAAAATGGAGATGAATCCAGCTAGCTACAAGGTCTCTTAAGGTTAAACAGTCTAATGGAGAATTAACACCTATATTATTTATACTTTTGACCCAATAACCAAACTTCCATGACCTTCAGTGCAACACTATCAACCAGAAACTACTGCCTGAAACCATGAAGAAGAAGGAAGATCACCGAAAGGAGACACCACCTAAAATCTTCTATTAAGTCCCATACTTACTACTATATTATAAAAACCTCAAATTTAAAACCCTTTACCAAGTGAAATCACACACTTCTATTTAACTACACGCCTGTGACTTTAACTCCATCACTCAAATTTGGAGCCTTCTCCAAGGCCTCAGGTCAAAAGCAGTGTTCTCCAGGGGGTCAGTGCCAGAAAGCACAGAAAGCTCAAAAAACCCCAGGTTTCTGGGATCCAACAATGTACAATGAGGATGCCACTGTTTTCCCTTCTCTTCCAGGTTTCCCTCAAGTCTCCAGAGGTTTCTGTCACTCTCCCCATCTACATTGGAAACATTGCTGTCAACAGGGTCCCGCTGAGCCCGTCCCGCTCCATCCAGCACATCCCATCTGTGGTGGTCCCCAGTGCCCCCCCAGAGGAAGAGGAGGCTGCCAGTGGCTATCACCCCATGGACAATGTCTCCATCCCCACCAAAAGCCATTCCCAGCAGCAGCCCTTTAGCTACGCCCCAGGACTGAGCTTCCAGGAGATCCGGGCGGACTCGGAGCAGACGGGCTCCCCAAACCACCCCACACTCTGCCTGTCCACGGGAGCCACTGTCCCCTACTACGCTGAGGGCAACGTGGTGCCCGTCCCCACAGCCAGCTCGCTCATCCTGCCCCCGGAGTACAGCACGTGGGGATACCCCTATGGTGAGCAGCACTCCCAGGATCTGCAGCTGGGGAGAAACGGCTCCTGCCAGCAGTGTCTGCTAGCTGTGAACTGCTGGGAATCTGGGATTCAGTCAGTCTGCTGCAGGCTGCTGTCAGAGGGGATCGTGACATCTCTCTGCCTGCTTTAGCCTCTGGAGGAGTCCCCTCTTCCAGCTCTAAAAGCCAGCTGTCCTTCCCACATCCACGCCCATGCCTGCCCTGGGCTCATCATGAGAGGATCTCCCTGTTCTTATCCGAGCTTTGAGCTTCCCACTGACAGAAAAACTTATTGGCTTGTGGTGAGGCTGGTGGGAGCAGAGCCAGGAAAATGATGTCACTGAAATCTTCTGTCTGACTTGGAGTGGGCCTGCAGCTGGTCTGAAGCTGCGGGGGTGGGAGCTGAGAAAATGTCCGGGGTGGAGCAGCTCGGGGAAATCCCAGCGTGCTGGATTCCTGCATCTGTGCTGGGGTGGCAGGGCCAGCAGTGTGTGCTGGATTCCTGGGGTTGTGCTGGGTTAGGGTTAGGGTTAGGGTTAGGGCAGGGCCAGCAGTGTGTGCTAGCACAGTCCTGCCCAAATCAACCCCTCTCTTTTCACTGGGCTAACAGAACACTCCATGTGTTACTTTAACCCTGGGTTGGGGCACACAGAGCATGGGTGGTCTGGAGGTGGTGGATGACAAGATGATGCTTGGGAAAGAAAGGAGAATCAGAACAGGACTGTGAGGTGGTTTAAACTTCCCTGGGCATCAGGGCAGGGATGGGACTGGCTGGCTCAAATCCTCCAAACCCCATGTACCTCAGCTGGGCAGGGAGTGTGTATTGGTGGGTTGCTTCACTCTGCACTGGGTGACACGCACTGGGGTGAAGGAAACCTCCCAAATGCCCACCATAACCATTGTTCCTTTCCCCCACAGAGGCACCTCCATCCTACGAGCAGAGCTGCAGCAGTGCCAACTCCAGCATCAGCAATGGCAATTAGCCCTCCCCTGCTCCGAGCCCGCCGGCGCTGCCCACCCTGGCACCACGGGGCACCCGCCTGGGGCAAAGTCTGGTACAGCACAAGGCATCTCTTGTCTCTCTGGCTGCTTTGGGGGGGGAACTGCCACATCCCAGCCTGGGCTTTTTAAGTCTCTTTCTAGGGAGGGGGTAAAAAACCAAAAAGGGCAGCCAGAGCAGCCTGCATGCCTGTAGGAGAGGTCTGGGAAACTGAGCTGTCTCCTGCTGCTGCACCAAGTGCTGGAGGGCTGGATGTGGCCCTGGGTGCCCTGGGCAGCAGCCTGTTCAGTACTGTAGTCAACACTAACTGCTTTACTATCAAAGCACCTGCGATGCCTTATCTGAAACTCCTGTCTTGGCACGGCTCCACTCTAGGGGAAGGCTGGGCTGTGTGGATTTTCTCTCCTCTTTTAGGGGCCATGTGCTCTCCACAAATGGTCTTGACAGCCCATCCTTCTTGTCCTCAGAGGTCCTAAGGGTAGCAGGAGGTTTCTTGGAGTAAGCAGGTTTGGAAGGACTTTCAAAAAAGCCAAAAGCACAAGGCCTCACTGTACCTGAGCTGTGAGGGGAGTGACTGGCAGTGTGAGTGGCCATGGGCACAGGAGGGCTGAGAAGCCCTGGTGAGCTCTGGGGAAGATCCTGGTGTTCCATGAGGTGCCCTTTTCCAGCAGGAGTGGCTTTTCCCCACCCTCACTCACTGCTGGGCCCTGGCACACAGGATGACAGCACTGGTCACTCTGCCAGCTGGGAGACCACACTCCATGTCCCATCTCCCACCCCTGCCGGGTGCCCTCTCCTCCCAGGCTGGAGTTATGTGACCATCAATCACAAAAGTCTGTCTGATGCTACCTCTGAGTCTGCCCAGGGGCCCTGCCCGTGGGATCCTCTGGGCCCACCCTCCGTGGGGCTCTCCTGGGAGTGGCCATCCCTGCCCAGGCAGCCACAGGGGTGCTGGGCTGGGCCTGTTGTGCCACTGGTTTGCTGTGTGTCCCCTGAGCCTGAGCAGAATGTGACAATGGACACAAACCGTGTGGGAGCTGCTGTGCTCATCCACAGTCTCTGCTGCACCTGACAATTGGGGGAACAAGCTGAGTTTTCTTGCAATTTTTCTTTAGTGCTTTTTTCCCCTCACACACCTTGTTTAGCTTGTTTAACATTGCCCAAGCTGAGGAAACCATAAACCACGTCCTTCAGAGCCACAGGTGCCCAGCCAGGCTGGAGTTGTGGCCTCCAGAGCTGGTCCCCACACAGCCCCAGGCTGGGCAGGCAGAACCTGACAGACCTTTAGGAGCATTTCCAGCTGCTGCCTCCCTGCTCAGCCACCTCTGCACAACCCTCAGGCAGCTGGGACAGGCCCTGCTTTGCACTCTTTCTTTGCAAATGCTTTTTTATTTTATTTTTTTTTAAGCATTGAACTGCTTTAAGGGTAGTGTAGGAAGGTGCCGTTCTGAGCAGTGCTGGCACAACATGCTCCAATGCTGATAGAGTGATTGTCATTGTCCCTGAATATATATAAATATATATATATATATATGAGATGAAGTTGTTTTTAATGATTGAATTCAGAAATACAAATTTTAATGCTGTATTTAATAAATTATTCTACGAGAAATGCTGTGCTTTTTCATCCATTTCTGATGCTGATCCATGTGCCTGTTCATGCCAAATCCAAGAATGCACCTTGCTGATTTCTTACAAAATGAACTGAGGTTTGTTTGCTCTCACCAGGAAGAGTGGTGAACTCTGCCAAGGCAGCTTGGGGAAAACAAACACGGTGTGGCCTGACCACAGTGCCAGGCTCATAATTCCACATGGCTGGAGGGAATTTGGCACCACATGGGCTTGGCTCTGGAGAGAGCAGCCACTGCACTGCTGCTTCCCAGGCCCTGTGTCCTGAAGCCGGGATTTGTCCAAGTGGCCCAGAGTCCTGGGCAGTGCTCACTGCTGGCAGGGGTGGGCTGGTGGGGAGGAAGGGGAGAGCAGACTCTGCCTTTAGGAGGATGGAGATGGCACAGCCAAGGTCTGGCTGGATGGGCTGAAGATCACCAGCCCCAGTCCTTTCTGAAAGAGCCATTTGGAATAAACTTATTAAAGGTGGAAGAAGGCTCCCCCCCACTACCCCACTGATGATTCCATGTCTGAAGCATGCAGGTGTTGACTAAATGTTGTCACTGCAGGTAGCCTGGGGTGAGATCTGTGTCTCAGACACAAAGATCCTTCTTCATTCTCTTCTCAGCTCATGCTTCTGCCCAGCTTCCATGATCCAGATTCTCCTTTGCCAGGTGGCCTGGCCTGCCATGTGCAGCATTCTTCATCCACAATGGTTCAAAGGCAGGTACAGCTCTTCCCCAGTGCTCTTCCTCTTCCTCCCACTTGGCTGAACTTGCCTGGCTCTGTCTGCAGCTCCCATGGCCTTCCTTGCTGTTGGCTGTACATATCCTTGAACCCAAATCCCTTCCACACCTCTGGAAAAATTCCTGTGAAGTGCCAATGCTTCTGGGGCTGCTGGGTTGGGCTGCAGGCTCCTGACCCAGCCAGGCTCTGGGAGAGGCAGACAGGGCTGGGTCCAGGACTGCTCTCCCAGCTCCTTTTCCATCCCGGGGCTGGGCTGCTGGTGGTGTGTCCAGCCCATATTCCTCGGCTGGAAAATGGGATTGCTCTTTGGTTGCTGTGGCCAGATCCACTGGGCTGTTTTTCCAGACTCCCAGGCAGCATCTCTCCTCCTTGTTCCACCTTTGTTTTGGGAATGTCCCATCCATGGTGGAGGCTGTGGAGGAGGGAGCCCTCACCCAGCCCGTGCTGTGCCCTGAGTCTCTGCAGTGCTCCTGTGCACCTCAGCTTGCTCTCCCAAATTATATTTGCTACAAACTGGTCCTTGGGACCTCTTGCTGTGCACAGAGTCCCCTTTGCAAAGCAGGGAGCAAATGGGAACACTCTTGGCTGGTGAGGAGTGTCCATCACCACTGGCTGCTGTGGAGGGAGCAGGAAGGAGCTGGAGCTGGAGCTCAGCATGGTTCATCCTTTTGGATGCTGTGCAGGGGCTGTCTCAGCCCTGCCCAGGCCGGGGTGCAGCAGCCATCACCGCAGGGCTGTCTCTGAGCAGCCTCGTTGTGTGAGAGAATTGACATAACCAGTGACAATCAGTGTTTTCCAACCCTCCTGCCCCGCCCTGCCTGTGCCAGGCTGTGCAGGGAAGGGAAGCCTGACACAAGGAGCCTTGCTGATGTTTTATGGAGCCCTTTGAAATGGAGGGGTTAGTCCAGCTCTCCTTGAATCCCTGCAGGGGTGGCCCCATGGCACTGTCAGCAGCTCCTTGGGGAGGGCTTTGGATGAGCACATTGGGACAAACCCAGGATTTGGATTTGAGTTTGTCTACTCATTCTCTCCAGAGAGGATCAATCCCTCTGTCCTCCTTCCACAGCCTCTCTGGCTTCCACCTCTTGAAGTCTTGGGGAGCTCCTTTAGGCCCTTGGTCATCCCTCCCTCCTCTTGCTGAACGCTGAAATAAAGAGGAAAAAAAGAGGAAAAAAGCCCTGATCACAGCTCTGGGTAAAGAACTTCAGCATGCAGGGATTCATTCAAATTCCTGGCTCAGATTTTTGAAGCAATTGTTTTTGAGTTTGATTGAAATAGGGAGGGGGAGCAGTGGAGCACGAGAGAAGCTTGTGAGTTAATTGTTTCCAAACTCAGTGTTCAATGGAAAATACCAAAAATATCATCAGTTTGTTTGTTTTTTTCCCCTCCTGCTGCTTTTATGTCCTTCATGGTTTTCTTCTTGTCCTGCTCTCCAGGTGTTCCACCTCTGTATCTTTGGCTTTTTCAGTGTTGTTTGTGTCCTAAACTAAACTCTGCTTTGGCATCTGCTGTCCCACTGCCTGCTGGAGATGGGGAAAGGGGAGTCAGGGGATGCAAAGGCTCTTCCTTCTTTTGGACAACGATTCTGTTTTACCTTTCCACTGAACTTCCAGAAGCTTTGTAAAAATATATTTTCTACTAGGATGTTTTCCTGTTGAGCCAGCACAAGACAGGAGATACAGGGTGTTCTAGGCTTCATTTGGGTTTTATTCTATATTTTAAAATATTTCCAACTATCTGCAGCAGGAACGTTCCATCCCTCCTCCCCAAGAGAAACTGGTGGGGTAGAATCCTCAAAGGGCTCAAAACTTGTGCCCTTTCTTGTACCACTACTTGTGGCTGTAATTCTTTATTCCTGTGGTTCTCTTTACAGATTTTGGAGTTTTATACAACAATTTGTGATGGCTCTGTACAACCTAAGACTTCTGTGCAATTTATAACTGGGTTTTGAAATGTAAACTCGCAGTTTTCCATGTTTACCACGGCTTCTGGGGTGTATTTTTGTCCTGGGTTTTAACCGCCCAAATGTAAAGAACTGGAAAAATGTAAATAAAGATGATCTTTTTTAAGACCATGGGTGTTTTGCTCTGGGTATGTGATGATCATAAATGATACCTCAGCTGTCTGGATGCTGAGACCTGACGGTGAGAAGTGGTTCAGGACTGGCAGTGGAGGCATCCCCACTGCAGCTGGAGTTTGGAAGTTGGTTTAGAGCCGAGGGTAAAGCAAAGCCACGGCTCCTCCGGCTCGGCAGGGGAATGGCCGGGATGGGAAGACCCTGGTGGGCTGAAGGAGGTGTTGCTCTCTCCCATGGTGAATCACAGACTGGAATATCCTGAGCTGGAACGGAGCCACAAAGATCATCCATCCCAACCCTGCCCAGATCCCCCAACAATCCCAGCCTGTCCATCCCTGGCAGCGCTGTCCAAACGCTCCTGGAGCTCTGGCAGCCTCGGGGCCGTGCCCATTCCCTGGGGAGCCTGGGCAGTGCCCAGCACCCTCTGGGGGAAGAACCTTGCCCTGAGCTCCAGCCTAAATTCTCCCCGCCGCAGCTCCGTGGGGCAGGTGCCGCTGGAAGGACGCGGCTGCGGCCGGAGGAAGCGCCGGGGCGCGGGGGTTGAGCTCTTCCTGCTGGCAGCGATCCCAGGATGTGGAGCTGCGGCTCCGCTCGCCCGGCTCGGGCAGGAGAGGGCGATGTCCGCCCGACTGGAGCTCGGCACGGCTGCGAGGCGGCTCCGGCTGCCCGGCCGAGCTCCGAGCCCCGAGCCCTGCCCCGGCTCCCAGCAGCTGCTCCAGAAAACAGGAGTTCTGGCCCAGCACAGCCCGTCCTCGCCCCGCTGCCCTTCGTTCAGGATGGGTTTGAGGTGGACAAAAGCCGTGGCCGGTGGTGATGGGCTGCAAAAGCTCTGTGTGCTCCTGGTTATTTCGGCTTTTTTTTTTGGGAGCCTCTCCGCTCCCTGATGGCTTGGGGAGGTTTGTCCCAGTGCACCTATGTCCATCTGGGAAAGACAGAGCTGCAGCAAATGCTGGAGTGCAGCCACCAGAACCCGAACCTGAGCGCATCCGGCCTCACCCACCGCCCTCATCCCTGTCCCGGTGCCACCCCGGCGTGCCGGGTCTGGTTTGTTGGAGCAGGGATGAAGGCAGGGAATTCCCAACATCCCAAATGGGGCATCCCCAGTGCGGGACGGGTGATGCATCCCCAGTGCGGGGTGGGTGATGCTGGGCATCCCCAGTGCGGGACTTGGCAATGTCCAGGCTGACCCCGGCCCTTGCTGGAGCAGAGGTTTCCAGAGGTGGCTCTTTGTGCGGGGAGCACTCTCCACATCCCGGGGGGATCCCAGGGAGAGGACCCCCATCCTGCCACCACCTTCCTCCGAGCCTCAGCTCATCCCCCGGGAGCGACGCGACCCTCGGGGCCCCTCTGTGTCTCCACCGAGCGGGAGGCACCGCAGGGGCCGCGCCGGGGGCTCCGCGGGGACGCTGCCACGGCCCTGCCGGTGCGCAGGGGGGTGTCTGGGTGAGTCGGTTAATTAATTAATTAATAAACTGCTGCTGCCAAGCGAAGGGAGAGGCTGCTCGGAGGGGATGGAGCGGGCGGGGGCGGGTCCCCAGGCCCGGGGACTCTTATTTTGACCGCGGCGCTGCCGGGCGGGCGCTGCCGCCGCTGCCGGGCCGCGCTCCGGGGCCGCCGCCTCCTTCCCCTCCCGGGCCGGCAGCGCCCGGAGCGGCCCCGGAGCTGCTCCCGGTGTTATGGGGGATACCCCGAGGCTCTGAGCGGCTTTGGGAGCCTCTCGGGGTCCCTCACACAGCCCCGAGTGTCTCCGCTCCCCGGCACCCGCGGGGTCTGCACGGTGCGGGTGTCCCGGTGGGGACCGGCCCGGGGTGACCGGGGGACACACATCCTGGGGTGACAGGGGGACACACAGCTCGGGGGGGACACACATCCTGGGGTGACAGGGGGACACACAGCCTGGGGTGACAGGGGGACACACAGCCCGGGGGGGACACACAGCCTGAGGTGACAGGGGGACACACAGCTCGGGGGGGACACACAGCCTGGGGTGACAGGGGGACACACAGCCCGGGGGGGACACACAGCCTGGGGTGACAGGGGGACACACAGCCCGGGGGGGACACACAGCCCGGGATGACAGGGAGGGACACACAGCTCGGGGGGGACACACAGCCCGGGGTGACCAGCAGGGACACACAGCCCGGAGTGACCGGGGGACACGCAGCTCGGGGTGACAGGCAGGGACACACAGCTCGAGAGGGCCCCGCTGGGGATGCTCCAGTGGAGCTTTGCTGTCACAGCCTGTCCCACAGCCCGAGTCACCGCGGTGTGTGCGGGCAGCGGGGGCAGCGCCTCCCCAGCAGCACAACCCCCCTGGGTCAGTCAGGGCATGAGACAGCGACAGCCCCGGAGAGGGCACAGCTGTGCCAGGAGTGTCCAGGGGCTGAAGGTGAGGGATAGGAGCGGGATAAGCCCGTCTGTGCCCCAGCACCAGGGGTCTGGTGTGCTGCAGGGTGAGAGATTCCCTGCAGAGCAAAATAACCCTCAGGGAAAGGCTCCCACCAGGATCACCCAGCCCAGCCCCTGTCCCTGCCCAAACCCCCCAACAATCCCAGCCTGTCCATCCCTGGCAGCGCTGTCCAAACGCTCCTGGAGCTCTGGCAGCCTCGGGGCCGTGCCCATTCCCTGGGGAGCCTGGGCAGTGCCCAGCACCCTCTGGGGGAAGAACCTTGTCCTGAGCTCCAGCCTGAGCCTGCCCTGGCCCAGCTCCAGCCGTTCCCTGGCTCCTGTCCCTGTCCCAGAGCAGAGCCTGGAGCTGCCCCTCGGGAGGGGCTGGAACAGAAGTGTCCATTTGCCCACTCAGAGGGGTGAGCTGTCAACTGGGACTGCAGGAGAGCAGCCTGAGGACCTTCTTTCCCTCCAGAAAACACGAATTGCCCTGTCCAGGAGGCTGCTGTAGCAGTACCTGCCCATCCCTGTGTCTCCCTGGGGCAGGTGTGACTTCCCCAGGGTGTTTTCTAATGCACTGTGGGGCCAAGGAGCCTTCGCAGGTGTTTATCTCCCTTCTTGTGCTATTTTGTGCTTTACTGGAGAGCTGTAAATGGGATAATTGTTTTACAATCATGGGTTTAGGGCCCGGGCATTAGGAGGGGCCCTGTGGGATTTGGGAGGGTCGAAGCTGTCGTGGGTGCTCGAGGTGTGGGAAAGGGAGTGAAGAGGCTGGAAGTGACCCCTCTATGGGGCAGAGCCAGGGCGAGCTGCTCCCTCTGCCCCATCCCTGTCTTTAGGTGACACAGACACCAAAAACCTTCCACGAACTGGGCTGAAATAACCCAAATGCGGGAGAAGCTAAAAAAGGAGGTGATTTTCAATGGTTAACCTTTTAGCAGGAAAGTCAGAGGGACTTTTTTACTCTTTCTAAGATTTTTGCAGGGATTTTACGTAGGGTTTTGGCCAAGTTATGCTGCTGGGTGCTGCTGAAAGTTTGGGAAGCTCATTATGTGCTCAGTTGGGAACGGCGGCTGCTCTTCCCCCCGCGGTCTCGGGGTGTGCTGGGCACTCGGGTGTCGTGGTAGGATCAGTGAGGAGCCGCGGTTTGTGGGGAGCGCGGGGTCCGTCCCCATCCCAGCCCTGTCCCCGTGTCACCGCATCCCCATTCCCGCTCCGGCTGTACGGCACCTCCCGATGGGCGCCGCCATGACGCCGTACGGACAGAGTGTCCCAGGGGGCCGCCATGCTGCCGCGCGCGTGCGCCGTGCCCGGCCGAGCGTCTCCATTGAGAAGAATGAGGGGCAAGGGGCGGAGCCAAGGCGCGAGGAGCCGCCGGGGGGGCGGGGCTGCGCTCCGGGGCTCCGGCCATGGCCACAGTGGATGCCGAGGTGAGTGAGAGCGGCGGCGTCCATCTACCCGGGCGGGGGGAAGGAAGATGGGGGAGCGTGGAGTGGTATCGCCCAGGGCCAGGCGGGTTCTGTCGGAGGCCGGGAGGGGGGCCGTGCCCCCGCCGCCCCATGGTTCAGTCCAACTCCTCTGAGGGGAAGAATGTGGGAGCTGCTGCCATTGTGTGTAGGGGGGCCCGGGACTCTGTATAAGTTACACCCCTCCACGGTGAGTCAGTGGTATGTGCCATACAGATTCCGGGGCTCCCCCCAATGGGAGCGAGTGCGTGTGGCGGAGGCGGGAGGGGGGAGCGGCGGGGCCGCCATCCATGTTCCGGGGCCGCCCCATGCGGCGGGGCGGCGCTGGCGCGGCTCCATCCAGAGTCCGGGGCTCGGCCGGGCGCGCCGGCGGCGGCGGCGGCGGGCGGGCCGGTGCTATGAGCCATGCAGGGTCCGGGGCGGCGGCGGGCGGGCGCCATGCAGGGTCCCGGGCCCGCGGGCGGGAGGAGCCCCACGGGGGAGCCGGGGCTGCGCGTCCCGGGGGAGCCCGGCTCGGGAGTTTGTGCTCCCGGCGCCGCCGCTCCGCTCCTCCGGGGACAGAACAGCAGTTCTGTGCCTCCCCGGGGCCGCGCCGACCCGCCTGCGCGCTCCCCAGCGCGGCCCGGGCTGTCCTGCCGCACCGGGCATGTACAATCAGTCATGGAATGGTTTGGGTTGCAAAGGACCTGAAGATCCAGTCCCACCGCTGCCGTGGGCTGGGACACCTCCCGCTATCCCAGGCTGCTCCAATCCCCGTCCAGCCTGGCATTGCAGGGATCCAGGGGCAGCCACAGCATCCCTGGGCCAGCCGGGCCGGCCCCGGGGGTGGCGGTGCCCGCGGAGCCCCTGTGACCCCGGCGGGCTCGGGGGGACACGGGCCCCGGCCCTGCTTCCCCGGATTGCGGGCACTGTGCTGGGGAGACAGCAGGCGGGGCTGTGACCGTGCCCGGCCATGCGAGGGCACACCGGGCTGCAGCACCGCTCCGGCTGTGCGGAGAACGTGAACTTGTCACCAGTGTGTGCCCTCAGGTGAGCTCTGGAGTGCAGCTGGGCTGGCTGCTGAGCACAAAGGGAGCCACGAGGAAATGACACAGGTGTGCGTCGTACACGGGCTGTGACACAGCTGTGCACTGGTACAGAGACTGTCGTCCAGATGTGCATTGTACGTGGGCTGTGACACAGCTGTGCAGTCGTTCAGAGGATGTAATTCAGGTGTGCACTATACTGTTGTTCAGAGACTCATACAGGTGTGCATCGTACACAGGTTATAACACAGGTGTATATTTGTACACAGACTGTAATACACTGTGCTGTACACAGACTGATACAGGTGTTGAGTTGTACATGGGCTATAATACAGGTGTATATGTGTGTACAGACTGTAATACAGGTGTACGTGTATGTACAGACTGTAATACAGGTGTGCATGTATGTACAGACTATAATGCAGGTGTACAGTTGTACATGGGCTATCATATACAGGTGTATATGTGTGTACAGACTAATACAGGTATGCATGTGTGTACAGACTGTAATACAGGTGTACAGTTGTGCATGGGCTATAATACAGGTATACACGTGTGTACAGACTATAATCCAGGTGTATGTGTATGTACAGACTAATACAGGTGTGCATAGACTGTAATACAGGTGTGCATCATTCTCAGGCTGTCACACGGGTGTGCACTGTACACACACTGATCCAGGTGTACACTCCTGTGCAGACCAAGTGGAGCTGGGGCCGAGTGGCTGCCTGTGACCACAGCCAGGTGTGGTCACTGATCTGGGCCCACCCAGGTGTGACAGGCTGGCTGCTGCCTTTCCCAGCTCTCTGTCTCTGCAGTACCTGCTGTGCTCTGGCCTGGAACATCTGCCCTGTATGGGGTGAAGTTTGTGGCACGGCCACACAGGTGACATTGGAAGTGCTGCAGACAGCTTGGATTTATTACTCAGACAGGATTCCCATCATTGTTGCTGAGGGATTGTCCAAGACTTCCTTTCTGTTTTCTGTTCCATCACAACTGGCCTGACCCTGCTGTCTTTCCCTTGTGCTTTTGGGGAGGATGAATGTTAACTTTTCCCTGTGACAGAGGAATCAGCCTGAGTGCCTCTGTGACTCCGTGGTCCAGTTTTGCTTCCAGGAGAATGGCACGGCTGTAACTGGGGCAGGAGTTGGCTCATAGCTCGTCAGCTCCTGATGCACAGGTCAGTCCTAACCCTGCAGACACACAGGTTTTATTTTGGGAAGCATCTCCCAGGAGCCCTGGCTGGGTCTGCCCTGTGAGCAGGGCATTAAGAACCACTGCTCTCAGTCAGGCCGAGTATCCCCAGATGTTGCTGTGGATTATGGGGAGGGAACAGTGACTCATTTGGAGTTTAATTCCTCCCCTCCCCCGTGATCTGTCTGAGGCCAGATCTTGCTTTTACCCCTCTGGAGCCAGAGAGGAGGAAGTTGGTGTAAGTCAGGCTGGAATGTGGGGACTGGAGGAGAAGCTCTTTGCTGGTGTGGGAGAGCAAGGAAAAACATCCCACATCCACGGTGTTCTGCCAAGTGCAAGATGGAATTGTTTCTCTTGGTTAGGAGAGGTGCAGAGGTGTGTTTTTGGAAGGAGATCATTGCTCCCAGCAGAGAGCTGGGAGGGAGTGGGCAGGCTGGGAAGGTGATGTCTGTGTGTCTGCAGGGAGTGCCCAACCACCTACAGACAACTCTGCTGGCATCACTGAACTCCAGACAAAACCTCCCAGTCTAGAGCAGCTTCTTGCCAGATCTTAGTGCTGATGGGTGAGGGAGAATCTCTTTAAACACCAAGTTCTTGCTAAGCCCTGTGAACTTTAGTTGTTGCTCTGCTACCTGTCCCAGGTGATCTCTGTGTTGGAGAATGGCTGTGCTGCAGTCCTTAGGTGCAGTAATCACGAGGCTGCAGAAAAATCGAATTTTGCTGCTGGATTTCTTTAGTAGGTATCTTATATGCAGTCCAGTTTGGGCTTGTTATGCGCTTCAGACCTGCTGCACTAAAGTTTAAACTTTAAGGAATTGAGTTTTGAGGAATTGAGCCTTGCTCAGCCATCATGTCCATCAGATTTGGTGCTGCTCCTCCAGTTTGCATTAGTTTGGTGAAGAGCTGCCCTTGTCTTTGTGTGTTTCCTAAAATACTTGTTTGGTGCAAGTTTGAAGTTCAAGCCTGACGGTTTTTCCTGGGGCTCTGGTAACCTGGGAAGGCTGGTGCAGGAGCCAAGGTGTGTGTGTGTGGCTTTGAGTGAAGTGGTTCCCTTCAGAAGTCACGCTGCATTTTTCACCATTTTTTTTCCCCTCTGTCTGTTCGGATCTGTAAAATCTCTCTTCTGGAGTGCAGCTTTGATCTCGAAAGGGATGAGCTGGCAGAGCAGGCAGAATTCCTGGCTGGGGCTGGATCTGGGATGGACTCAGCCCCCAGCAGCTCCCCACGCTGGGGCTGAGCAGTTCTCAGCTCAGCAGTGATGCTGAGGCTTCTCCCTGGCTTTGATCCCGGCTCTCATCCCCTCCAGCCGGTGCTGAGAGCTCATCTGAGCCCCCTGGCAGCTCAGTGACCTCCCCAGGGCATCAAGGGACAACATTTCCCTGGCTGTGCCTGGAGAGAGGCTCCTGCAGCAGGTGCTGAGTGCAGGAGGGCTCACAGGAGCTGTGCCTCGGAGCAGCAAGCAGAGAGGGAAGAGCTGCAGGTGTCTGGCAGGTGTCACACAATGCAGCTCTGCTTTCAGGCCTGCCCTCCCTCATTCCCTCCTGCCAGTCAGGAGAGGCCTCGATGGCTTTTAATTCACATCCCATTTCTATCACTTCTGTCAGGGAGAGTTTGAAACCCCACCAGCCCTGTGTCCTGCTGCTTCCCCAGGGATCCCCAGTGCTCTGAGGTGTGTCCGCAGCACACTGAGCACAGACAGCACACCTGTGTTTCACTTGTATTTCATTTCTCCTGGGGCACCAGGTACATTTTAATGTATCTTTGGACAGAAAAAGAAGGGTTTTCCCTGCCCCTCCCCTCTGATACTCATAAGGAGGTTTTAGAAGTTTTCTGAAGTAGGGAGATTACTTTGTTAACATGATTATAATTATACACAGCCCTGGTAAAGTCTTACCCCCTGTTAAATAGGTGCTAACTTTTACTTTTTCCGTGAAAAAAAAAAAGCCCACGTGTTGTGGGCTGACAAAGGCCCGTGGGGAGCTCATCCTTTTCTTCCATCTAGGGAAACTTTAAATAATAACAGAATGAGCAAATACGACTTGTGAAGCTTTAAGAAAGCCTTAGAAGTGCCCTTCAGCTGTGCTAAGCTGATGTGACTGAGCCAATGTGACTGAAGAGAGCATCTGAAGAGCATTTTGTCAGTCGAGGCAGAATCAAAGGCCTGAGTTAAACTTTAAATAAACTCTTCCAGTGTAATTATGCTGGCTGGAGAGAATGATTTTTCATTTCTTCTTGCTGAAACTGTAATAAAAGTCCTTGCTGTGGATGCAGCTTTATTAGTTTAGAGGTGATCCCAGACCAAGGTGGCTTATTTTTTGCTTTTCAAAGCAGAGCTTTGGTCTCCATTTGAGAAGTTTTGCCCACTTAGTTCTCTGCCCATGAACACAAAGCAATTGCTCTCCCACTGCTGTGTCAGCAGAAGCCCTGGGAGAGATGCAATTACCAGCAAAAAGCCCAACAGCAACAAGGAGGAGAAGCAGCTCCTCCATGGAGGGAGCCCGTTGGGATCTCTGGAGCTGGATCCCTTCCCTGGGAGCATCCCCGAGCTGGTGCTGCTGCCCTGGGGATCCAATTTCCCAATGTGCAGAGGGTGTTTGAATGATCAGGGGCTGATCTGCAATGCCAGTCTGAGGCCTTGCTCTTTATCAGCTTGTCTGGCCTTTTGTGCTCTGTCCCTTCCCCTCTCCACCCAGAAGTGTTCTTCCCCTCTTGCTTTTCCCTGGCCAAGTGCTAGTTTGGGTCACTGCATCCCAGAAAAGGAGGAGGTCAGAGGGGATTGTGTTTTGTGCAGGACTCTCAGAGGTTCAAGGAGTCTCTTTGGGTGCTTCAAGACACATTTTGCTGGAGAGTTCCCTCCTCCTGGCTGTTGTGGAAGCCAAAGGTCACCACGAAGCTCGCCCAGCTGTGTGTGGATCAGGGGAGCAGGGAGCAGTCCTGTGAGCCTGTGCTCCCTTGATGTGGGGCTGTGTGGGCAGGGCCATCCCACTGCTGATGGCTGGAGTCTGGTTGAAGTGGTAAAGTGAATCCAACAGGGAATGAAAAGTTTGGTGTGGCTCTCCTGGCTCTGGGAAGTTCCTAAACCCAGAATAAACCATGTTTGGAAGAAAGCTTGGTGTTGTGGTATTGCTGTGTCTAAAATAGAAAATCTTTTCAAAGCTTTCCTGCTTTTAAGTAAAACTTTGTAGAATAGCAAAGTATCAAGCACATCCAGCACATCCTCTTTCCAGGTAGGAAATGTTGCTCCAAGAGGATTCCTGTTTCCTTAATGCCCAGCACATCCCCACCATTGTCTTGCCATTTGCTTCTCAGGCCGGGTTTCCATTTGGGTTGGTTCAGAGCTGCTGCCTGACTCATAGCACAGGTAAATCCTGATCCAGGTGAGCCCACCTGAGCTGTCTGTGTGTACCAGGGGCTGGCTTGGGGGTGGGGATGGGCTGTTCAATATTAAGTCCATCCTTTTCAGTGCCTCCTTCTCTCAGGAGAGCTCTCGGAGGAAGTGTCAGTTCAGGACAGGGAGATGCTGAGTGGCAGAGCAGAAAATTCAGGTCCACTTCTGTTTGCATAAGGCTGATCATCCTGCAGAGCCAGCACATGGACAGGGAGGAAGTTTGCAGGTGGTACAGCTGAGGAGGAAGTAAATATGGAGCAAGATAACCAGGCTGACATGAATAAACCCAAAATAAAGCCAGGTAAGTGACTTAGTGTTATAGGGAAATGTGAAATTTTGTGAACAGGGATAAAAATAATGACAGCCATTATATATCTTTGAGTCAGCTGGGCCAGAACCTGCTCCAGAAGGTGCTGTGAGCTCAGGACAGCATTTACAGCAACAGCAGAGATGGGGCAGCTGAGCTGAGTGGGGATCAGTGGTGCAGGTCCATCCCTGTCACCACAGGAGAGCCCTGGGATGCTGCAGCAGCACTGCCTGCTCCTGCTGCCCGTGCTGCTGAAAAGAAGAGGAATTATCTGTTTATTGCTTCTGAGACCAGGCTGCTTCTGGGGGCAGCCAGGATGACCCTGATGGGCTGAGCCATCCCTAGAGAAGGGAGCAGGGCAGGGGCACCTCCGGGGACAGGGAATGGCAGTCCCGGTGTCTGAGCTGTGCTGGGGCCTTGGTTATGGTAAAAGTTGTTCAGAGCACTGCTCCAGACTTTTCATTAATTTAGAACTGAAGTGCAGATGTGGACAGAAGGATTTGAGCTTGTTGTCTTGCAAAAGGGAGCCCTGATCTCCCCAGGCTCTTGGCCATGACCTGCAGGTGCATTTGAGTACAGCTCTGAGAGCAGTGAAATAAGTATTTCCCTCCTTCTTGTCATTTTTAAGAATCAGCTCCTGGTTTCTTGAGAATCTGAGCTACCTTCTTCCTCTCCAGTTGCACATTTCCAATCCTTGCAGTTTCAGAGGAAGTTTTAATAGGTAATTTCTCCCACAGGCTCAAAGCCAGAAGGCAAATTACCCCAATGCTTTATCCAACTTCAGTGGGAATTGGGGATGTTTCATACTGCTGACCCAGAGCATTCAGAAGCTCTGCTTCTCTCAAAAATCATAATATTGTTTCAAGAAGTGGGAAATTAAACATGCACATGGTAGAAGACTTAGAAAGGATTAATGGGTTTCAAAATTACATGCTTCATCCAGCTGCTGATTTGGGAATTGAAAGTATGCCTGTTGCAGAATTGGGAGGGAGGTACTGAAACGTGGTGTTCCTCTGCATCCAGTGAATGCAAATGTCCCAAATCTGTGATTCCAAAGCCTTGCCCAATCTCCAGACTGACTTCCAGGTTTGATGCTGGATTAGCTCAGCCCAGGTGGGAGCAGCTGGGTGGAAAAGCCCTCTGTATGTTTTATTTTGTCTTCCCTGCAGTTTAATATGTCCTCTCTTGATTATTTCAGCTCCTGGGGTCATCCAAGGCACATTTTTGACTGAAGTTCATTCCCTGTGTGCGAGTTTTGCTTTAGGCACATGGAAGTGGCTCATGAAAGGTTCTGGAGGCTCCTTATGGCTCCTGCCTTGTGAGGAGGATTTGGGATCTGAAGGGGCAGCACCTCCAGCCTGGAGGTCACTGGGACCTGCCCTAAATAGGAAATGGGTGTCGAAGACACTTACATTTTTGGGACCTGAGAAATTATCTTACTGTTTTGGTGCATTTCTTATGTCCACTGCGATTGGTAGCAAATTTACAGCCTGTCAAGTGTGGGTTTGGAGGTGTAAAGAAGAGAATATTTGTATTTGGGAGATGAAAGCACTAACAATGGGCTGGGAGCTGGTTTGTGTGGTTCCACGTAGGATCCTGCCAGTTTGCACATAAACCTCCAGATTATGAGAATCTAAAACATGAGTCTGAATATTTTATTAATTGAAGAGTATTATTAATATTTGATGGCTTAAATAAACACCCAGAAGGCTCTGCAAAAAGTACCACTGCTGAACTGGTAACCAAGACATGAGGTGCTTTTAATTGCAAATGTAATGGCTTTTATCAGCTCTGTGTTTTAAATGTTAAGGATCTGTGAATCCCATACATTAGAAATCCTTTTGTTCTTTGGATTAGAAAGGGTGTTCTTTAGTTTTGCTGGGCTGGATTCAGATTGGTGCTTTAATGCCTTCTTAATATGCATGGATGATTGTTTGTAAGGTGTCCTGTCGGGCCTGGAGGTGACATCTGAAATATTTAATTGTTTTTGCCACACTTTGAGGACAAACAAGGACTATTCCTTTAAAGATGGCCCTCGGGTGAGCTGGAATATTTCCTCTTGCTGTAGTGCCGGCTCCTGTGGCTCCAGGGGCATGTGTGGAGAGGTGAGGTGAAGATCCTGGCTGTCCTTTAATCGACATCCCCCTGCAGCAGGGAGGTGCCACCAGTGAGCAGACAAACTGCAGCTCTGTCTGCTTTGAATTTGGGAATCCACAGCGCCAGGAGCCAGCACAGCCTCTGGCGTGCAGCGTTGGGAAAGGCCAGCGAGGGGGGATCATATTCTGTCTTTTATTTCCACTCTGGTTTCTAGGAGCTGCAAGTTGTATTTCTCATGGCTTTTTTCAAGATTTTTTTCAAGGTTTCTGCCACACACAGTGAACTCCATGCCTATCTTGCACTTCTTCTGGGGTTTTTTTTGTGAGTTTTGTTGTTTCCTTCCCTGTAGAACGTGCCCTTTGTGCTGGTGATGTGGTTATGTTCTCGTGTTTCTAGGAGTTTGCCTTTGATAAGAGCACATTGGTATTAATCATTTATGGCTTTTATTAAAACCTTATTGGTTTGATGTTTTCTCAGCCTCCCAGACTGCCCTCATGGAGCTGCTTTATAGACATCATTTATCTCCTGCCCCTGTCTGACAGCAGCCCCAAATTTTCCCTCGTGCTGCAGATGCTGGTGCTTTGTGCAGGGAGGACGAGCACGTTGTGAGGCTGTGGCTGCTGGGACTGTGCCTCGTGTGTGGGCTGGAATTGGGGTTTGAGGCTGTGTCAGTGACATGGGACACACGGATTGTCCCCATCCCTATCCCCAGCCTTATCCCCGTCCTTATCCCCAGCCCTATTCCCATTCCCATCCCCATCCCTGTTCCCATCCCTATTGCCTTCCATGTTCCCAGCCCTGTTCCCAGCCCTATTCCCATCCCTATTCCCATCCTTTTCCCATCCCTATTCTCAGCCTTATCCCCATCCCTATTCCCAGCCCTATTCCCATCCCTATTCCCATCCTTTTCCCATCCCTAGTCCCATCCCTATTCCTATCCCTATTCCCAGCCCCATTCCCATCCCTATTCCCATCCTTTTCCCAGCCCTATTCCCATCCCTATTCCCAGCCCTATTCCCATCCCTATTCCCATCCCTTTTCCCATCCCTATTCCCATCCTTTTCCCAGCCCTATTCCCATCCCCATCCCTATCCCCGGCCAGTGTGTGGCTCAGATCCTGACCCGGTGTGATCCCAGGGCTGTGCAGGAGGAGGAGAAGGGCAGCAGCTGATGAGGAATGAGGCTGATGTGTCAGGGCTGGGCCTTGGCCAGTGCTGGGAAGTTTCAGCAGCCAACTGGCCTTTCGTCACCGGGCCTTTGTTCCCAGCCACGCTTGCCATGAAAGGCAGGAACCAGGAGCGGCAGCTGCTGCATTGGCTGCAGGAACCTCCTCCCCACGCTGCACAGCCCTGCAGGGATGAGCCCCAGGGCTGCATTGCTGCCGGAGCCCCGGGCTGGCTCCTGTGACAGGGAGGAGAGGCAGCTGGGAGCGGGGATTCCCACTGTCTGCTTCGGGATCAGCCTCTGGAGCATGGGCAAACCCTAAGGAAATGGCTTGGATGTTCCCAGAACAGGCAGGTTTGGTCTGGTCCCTCCTGTCGTGACCCAGCAGCTCGAGGCTGGCGTGGGCAGAGCTGCAGAATTTGCAGACGTGGCCAGAGAGCTGCGGGAGGAGGCCCCGTGTCTGTGTGTATTTATACACTGGATGCTCAGGATAGGCGAAATTCTTCTTGAAATGACCAAAACTCCACAAGTGGAAGTTGGCGCGGGGCTGCCAAGAGTAACTCCTGATGCAACAGTGTCTGCTGTGAAGAGAGATGTAAATGTTTCCTGCGTGTGCCCCGGTGACTCAGAGCCCTCCCTGCCCCGTGGTGATGCTGATGCTGTTGCTGATCCCTGCCAAAGCAAGCAGTCCACACAAGGAGATTAGACAGCAGTCCCTGCTCCCCTGCTGGGTGCTCGTTAACATTTCCTTGCTGGTGTATTATTAATTAAGCTAATTTTTATTGCCCTGTAAGTGTAGAGGGTGCTTTGCAAGCGCAGAGTTTGTGTCCCAGGGTTCCTGAAGCATGGTCCCATGTGCGAAATGAGGCTGGGACTGTGTGGTTGAGTGTTGAGAAAAGGTAAATCTAGGGGTTTGGCTTTCTTTTTTCTCTCTTAGCAGCTGCCTGGCTTCATGTCTGGGGCTGGTGAGTGTGGTGCTGTCTGAGCAGAGGGCTGAGGAAATGCTGTCTGTGCAGAATTAGGGCAGACAGACAATAGGACTTAAGTGCAAGCAGAGTTTGCAGCATTGACCCTTCATAAGACAGAAGATTACCCAGACTGGAATATTATATTAAAAAGAGTTTTGGGACCTGATCCAAACCTAGAGAAGTCAGGGAGGGATTTGCCATCAGCTGCAGTGAGAGCAGCCTCCCTGCAGTGTGCCCAGGCAATGGGGCAGCAGCAGCTTAGACAAAAGAAGTTAAAGAAGTGTCCAGGCAAGGCTGGTTGAGGTTTTGCTGCCTGTGGTGCTGTTCCCAGCTGTAAAACAGAGGTAATATTTTCCCAAAATTCAAAGGCCTGACTTGGTGTTGGAAGCCTTTAACTGGAATTGTTCAAGAACTGCTGAATGTTAATTTTAAAACGTACAGATTATCTTCATTAGGTAAGAGATGGTGAGTTACATAATGGTCACTATTTGATATGCTCTGCTTTTTGGCTTTATTTCTTGACATCATGGCCAGGCCTGATGAAGGGAATAGTCTAGAAGCACTTTGTAAAGTGTGAACTATTTGTGATCAAAGACAGAGTGACTCTGAATGTCCAGCTCCTCTTCTGTGGACTTGTGATGGCAGCCTTGGATTCACCTTGAAAATGAGACCTGTGATCTTTCATATGTTCTTATTTCATTCTTAAATTAGGCTAATGCATCCTGTTCCAGCCGATGCAATTATTAACAAACCTGGGCAATTATGGCATCTATTGTACAGACATTCTGTGCTCCTTGCTAGGAAAAATACACTTTTAATAAACAAATCCACTTTGACAACCTGTCAAGGACTTTTCTGAAGTGAAATGGAAAGAGTCACCTCAGTGACCTTTCCTTTTTGTTCTGTTGTGTTTGGGTTTTTTACATGGTCTTGCAAGAGCACAGCAGTTGCAGCTGGAGGTTCAGGCCTGGTTTCACAGGGCAGGGGGGGATCACAAGGGCTGGATCCCCCCACCAGCATCCCCTGCCCTGCTGTGTCACAGTGCAGGATCCTCCCAGCCACAGGCTGCAGCAGAGAAAAACTCTGCTCTCTTGGTTGGTTCAGCTGTTTTACTTTTTATTTTTTTTTTTTTTTTTTTTGAATGAGAAAAAACCCTGAATGTTTTGGCACAAATTCTCAATGCTTTTTTTTATTCTACATGTGACAAACCTGTGTGGTTGCTCGGCCTGGGTAGGATCCACTCCATTGTGGGCTGCCACCAGGAGTTCAAGGCAGATCTTAAATCCTACTTAAACCTCCCTCTCCAGCAGATGGGCTTTGTTTGGCTCTGGCCACAGGAGTGGGAAGGAGTGTGTTATATTCAGTACTAGAAGTTAAATTGCACGGAAGGAAAATCAGCCAGGATTGTTTTCTCACTGCATTATCAGAGCTGTGTGAAGGTTTGGCCAATGGAGGGTTGTGCTAACTGGAAATATCCCTGTGTGTCACATCACCCAGGGAGGAAAGGCAGGAGGAAAGAGAGAGTTTCCTGCCTCTGCCAGGCATTCCCTGCTCCCTGGGTGTCTCAACAGATTGTTCTTCCCTTACTGCCTTGGGACTGAGAGACACAGGCCAGGAATTCCCAGGAAAATGGGTAACTACAGAATCACTGGATCAGTCAGGCTGGAAGGACCACAGTGGCTCATCAGGCCCATTCCTTTCTGTGGGAATACTTGAATCCAAGTGATTGTTAATCTCCATGTGAATTGAGCAGTGAGTTTTCCCAAATTGAGTTTCAGAGCTAATCCCCTGTAACCACTGCCATTATCTGGGTGCTGTGTCTCCTCCCCTGAGCTCTCCAGCTGTGCTGTGGCACTGGGCACATCTGTCCCTCCCCACAGGAGGCTGGGCTGGGCAGCTTCTGGGAGGAGCAGTTAACATCTCTATCATTTCTAGTGCATCCTCTGAGCTGCTGATGTGACAGCAGCAGCTTCTCCAGGGGTATGGTGCCCCAAATCAGATTAAAACCCCTTTCCTTGTCCTGACAGCCCCCAGGGGTGTGATGAGGGATCTGCCTGGGCAGGGATTGTTTATATGAACACAATTCCATGGGGGAAATAGCCCATGGTCCAGGGCAAAGCAGGAGGAAGAGGAGCAGGGCTGTGCTGCTGAGGCCTCTGCTCTGGAATGACCCAAAAAGGCCAGACAGGTGGGTTTGGGACCTGCACACATTAATGCATCAGAGCAAGAATTACCAATTATTACAGCAGTACTATTGCAGAGCGTTCAGCAGTGCAGGGAGAGCTGTTTGTGGTGCCACAGTGGCACAGACACTGGGAGCAGGCTGCAGGTCCAGGCCCTGGCTGTGTGGGCAGGTGTGAGCCATGCCTCCATCCAGGAATGCTGCCTCGGAACGCTGTGGGGGTGTCTTGGATGCCTTGAACGTGGCTGCAGTTTTTGCTGGCAAAATTAGCCTTCCTGAGTGAAATGAGCTGCTTCCATGGCATAAAGATCATTTTGGATGGGCTCCTGGGCTCCTCCCAGCCCTGCTCAGCAGAGCAGGAAGAAGCAGATGTGACGTGTTTTCCTCTCAGTTACAGGTTTTTATCCATTGGATTTGTAAATTGACAGGATGATCGTGGCAGTTCCTTTGCATGTTGAAAGCAACGACTGTTAATGAAGGTTGTGTTTGTATAATGTTGATACCCAGATTGAAGCTCTTTGTGGAAAGACTTTTGGGGCACAGCCATGTTGGTATCAGCACATTCAGGCAGGAGAGCATTTCTGTTGGTCTGACTTTGACCTGTTCCAACAGAGCTGTTATGTATAAAGGTGCCTTTTATCAGGGATGGCTAAAAAGATGCCAAAATTGTGGATGGACCAGTCTTCAGGTGCTTGGATTAATTTACTTCTTTTTCTACATTATACAGTCCCAGCATTTGTCATTCTGTCTCTTTGAATCCTTGTATTTTTTCTGTGGTTTTTATTTTAATGGGTCAAGTGAGGAAGAAGCTATTTTGGAATTGAGAAGCTGGGCTGGAGGTGCCAGTTGAGGTGAGGCTGGAGCACATCCCAGTGCTCTGCTCTGCATGCCATGGGAAAAGTGTATTGCTGAGCAGAGCACAGAGGGGACAGAGATTCTCCAGAGCTGTGAGCAGGCACCAGGAGGCACCTGAGCATTGATACTGGGCTGGTTTGGAAGGTCACAGGCACAGCCATGGAGATCAGGGATGGATGAAGTTGCAGCAAACCCTTCAGCTTTCCTCACTGTGGAGTGTCACTGAGCACTCACAGCCTTGGCTGGCTGTTCCCAGGGCCAGGCAGATTCTGGTGCTGAGATCCTCAGCAGCTCATGGGACTTCTGCACCTCTGAATTTTAATCCAGAGGGGCATAAATATTATTCATCCCATTTCTGCTTGGTCTGTAACGTGTGCAGGTGGTCACAAGGAGGTGACCCCAGCTCTGAGCCAGGCTTTGAGCCTCACTTCCCTGGAGCTGGTCATGCCTTTGCTCATTTTCATAATCCACTCTGAGGATTTTTGTGTCTTCATCAGCTTCACTGATGAAGGATTTGCTTAAGCTTTGAAAAAAAAAAATTTTTTTTTGCTTTTATACTTCAAGCCAGACAACTCCAGGACTTCTCCTATGCTGCTGCTTAGTTTGTCTGGGTGGTTTGTATTCCCATGTAGCAAATGTGGCTCCTGCAAGGAGCTCCCTTTCCTCTCAGAGCCTTCTGGAAGCTGTTGGCAGAGCCAGGGTTAAAGCCACAGGTGCAGGTGACAGGAAGACCAGGCACAGAGGGACAGTTTTTGCTACATGACAAAGGTTGCCTTTAAACTGTGTTTTTGATCATGAGCTACAAATCCTTGTGACCAGTGTAGTGCAAACGAATCCAGGTGTGTGTGCAGGATCTTCTGAGCTCTTCCAAAGTTCTCCAGGATCAGGACCGTGCTGCAGACAGCCTGATGCAGCAAACGTCACCCTCCACGGATGGATTTTGACAGGGGCTGCCATCACACAGCAGCCTGGTGTTTGCTGTCTGTCCCTCCCCAGTCCAGGGGTGACAGTTCCAGTCAGGACACTCTCCACACATCTTGGGTACGGTGTCAGGGACACAGGGAATCCCTGAATCAGTCTGCTTTGAGGATTATTTCCTAAAGCATCCACACTCCTTAGAGCAAGGGCCACTCTGCTAAGCCCTTCAAGGTGCAGTGGGATCCCATTGTCTGCCCAGCTCAGTGGACTTCTGTAATGTCACCTAATTTGGGATTTGTCCAGAGAGAGGAATTCTGACCACGTCTCCTGCTGGACGTGCAGGCAGGGATTTACTGTGCCTTTACAGAGAATTATGTCCCTGGTTCCTACCTCTGTGCACCAAAGTCAGCTGTGAATGGCATCCTCGAGCTGGGCATGAAAGGATGGATCATGGAGAGGAGCAGTGCTCTGCTCAGTCATGGGGCTCCTGATAAGAAGCAGACAGGGCTGAGCTGCTGGAATTTCTTACTGGGATGATCTACTTGCTAAATTATCCCTCTGCCCAGCAGAGGATGGGAGATGGCAGTTTCCTGCTCTAAGGGAGGTCTCCTGATGCCATTTTAACGTTGTTGCTATCTCCTTGATCACATCCTCGGTGGGACTGTGGAGTCCTTTTGTTCTCTGCTCTACTTTCCAGCATTTTTGTTGCTCTAGCAACACTTCCAGCCCCAAAGCAGCGGGATCCTGGTGCTAACACAATGCTGCATTTGAAAGAAGGAAGCAGAGCACGACAGGTGATCTCCAGCTTTTGTATGGAATGGCCCTGCCTTGAGATGGCAGGATGAATGGCAGGTTGTGATATCTTATTGTCTTGCAACTGGCATTACTTTTGTCATAAAAGGTGAGAAGTAGTCTTGTGTTACTGCCACAGCTGTGCTTTGTAAAGTTGCTGTATTATTTTCCTTGTGTGGAGTAGGGCAGCACTGGTTTTAGTGGGGCTGTGGGAGCCAGGCCCGTGGCAGGCAGCTCCTTTCTGGGCAAATAAATAATTTTGTTTTCCATGCTCAGCAACTCCAGCAGCTTTGCAGGCTCCTCCCCAGAGCTCTGCTGCACTGGATTGTCCTTCCAGCACTGACCTGCTGCTCATCTGCACATCAGGAGGGGAAAGGAAAAGGGTCCACATATTATATCAGAAAACTGCAGGGATTGTGTGAGAATCTTTCTGCAAAACTCAGGAGCCACTGGTGCTCTGCACTGCGGTTTGTGGGATCCTGTCAGTGCTTTGGCATTTTGTAGCTTCTCTATAAATGGTGAGAGTGATACAGGAAGATGCATTTAACACCTTTTTTTTTTTTTTTTGCTGAGTGCTCTCCCATGCTTTGCCACGGTGCTGCAGACAAGGCTGGCAGTGTAAAAGCCACCTGTAGGTGCTCTGTGGGTAAGAAGAGAAGAAATCCTGCTGAGATTTTGGGCACAGCTTCCCACAGCTTCCTGCTGGAAGGACCTGAGTGCATCGTGTGTAGATGGAAGTGAAAACCTCAGTAGGCTCCTCAAGAAGTCTGTCCCAAATGCCAAGTACAGTTGAAATAATCCATTATCTGCTGCCTTTCATCCAACCTTCCCTCCCAGACCACTGAAAAGTGTTGAAAACTGAGGATATTTAGATTGTATCCTCAGATACCTGAATTTTGTGGCAAATGGAGTATAAAGAGTGAGTACCAGCTATGGGATTGATCTTTTTATTTAGATATTAAGCTCAAAATCTTGTTTTTTCAAGCTGGTATGATTGCAGATATTCAGTCTGCGAGATTTGGTCATCATGATACAAACACTTCCCTTTCTGGAACCAATGGTAGGATATTCCCAAGTCATTCCTTTTCCTTTCTTGGGTACTTTGCACTTTTTGGGCCCCTGGCAGCCAACCTAGATGGGGTCACTGTGGTATGGTGGTGGAGCTGCCCCAAACCTGATGAATCTGAGACACTTCTGCAGCACTGACAGCTTCACAGTCTCCAAGGGGCTTGGATTTACAGTGCTTGGGCAGCTTTTGGGTGCCTTGGTTACATCCTGTGCCCCTGGTGAACTCGTGGTGTGGAGGGCACAGCTGCAGGCCACCACCCTCCTCCAGCAGCACCAGCAGGATTGCTGAAGTGTTGTGGTTTTTTTGGTCCTTTTGGGCTGTTTGCATGACTTGTGCAAGAACCCATGGACAAACAGGGAAGTTTCTAGAGTCTTCAGAACTAGGTGGAAGGTTTTGGTTGCCCTTGCAGTGCTAGATAGATAGATAAATAGATAGATAGATATTGCCATTACACTGGGCTGGCATTCTAGCTGTGTTCTCAGTCTTCTGCAAATTAAATAGGCAATTTTTATCTCTTTTCATATAAATGAGTCTATAAAGGGAGTCTGCACTGAGAGCATACAATGCCTCCATGAGTTTTCAGCTGGTTTTCTTTGTTGCACTTTGGCACTGCTGGGTTTAAAGTGTCACCTCTGGGTCACACTGAAATGCTCAAGAGGAGCCTTTGGCTCATGTGCTTGTATCATGTTTAGGCCATGAAAAAGCAAGGAAGTGCATTTCCTGGGATGAAATGATTAATTGTACACCCAGGCTACAGAGGTCACAGCAGGGGGATAAGAGAGGTGCCATTAATTTGCTGTCTAGGTGATGTTAAACACATTTTTGTTGGGGTATGAGGCTCCTGGTGAGCAGCAAGGTGTGTCCCAGGGACTGGGGAATGTTTTGGGAAACAGGCAGGCTGCCCTGCTCTGCTTTTTCCTTACAAGTCATTGTTCGAAGGAGAAAGGTTTTGCTTCCTCCTCTCGTTGTCATCATCATCATCCAGCTGCCACTCATGCTGCTCCTGAGAGATGAGGAGTGTCAGGGGTGGATTTCAGCACATCACCTCTATCTCCTGTGCTGTAAATTAGTGATAGCCACCACACTGTTCTGCAGGAATCCCCCTGACCTGGCTGCTCTTCCAGCCAGTTTGAAGGCTGGGTGGGTTTTTAAATGATGATATTTTAAAATTTGAGAACAGCTTTGATTTATTGACCTGCTGCCTCCACAAATCGAGCTGTCTGGGCTGGCATCTGCAGATAAGAGACTGTCGAGTAATTGCTTATTATTGACTGATTGCCAGCTTGGGCCGTTTGCTTGCAGAAGAATCAATAGTAGTCAATCTTCAAAGTCTAAACTCTCCGGGAGTATGGCTGGTTTCCAAATGAGGAGTGACAGGTCAGGATAACTCCATAGCTGCTGTCCCACCTTCATGTGTGGGTGTGATCCTGCCCTGGAGGAGGAAGCACCAGACATGATCTTCCTCCATTCAGGCTTTTTCACATCTGCCTTCTCCAAAGTCTGGGGTTTTCTTTGCAGGGGTTTTCAGGGTCGGATCCCACCTGGCTCCAGAGCTTCCCTGGAGGAGCTGGGCAGGCTCAGCAGCCCCTGGGCTCCGTGGGAGGCGAGGGCAGGATGAGGTGCAGCCATCAGTCGTTAAGTCCCCCAAGGATGGAGCAGGGAGGGGTGGCTCAACAGCCTGTGCTCTGACACATCCAAACCAACCAGTTTGGATGCTTTATGAATAAAACAAAGCCTCTATTTTAATGCATGCTAACAGAGATTCCCTTTCCGGGGGTGATTCTGTTTAGGTGGCGACAGAGCAAAATATCCGGTGTCACCACAGGTTTTATCATTTGTGGCGGGGACGGTCGCTATGGTGAACGTGCATTGTCAGACGCAGCCAGAGCCCTTCTTTAACACTCTCCTGACATCCTGCCTTTCTGGGCATTCACTTGTAGGGCTTAAAACCCCCTTCGTGGCATCAAAGACACTCAAGGCTTTTTGAAAAAGAAATCCGTGTTGAGGTGGTTGTGATGGCTGGGGTGAAGCCTGGTGCTGGATCTGGGAAGTGATCTCAGTCAGACCTTGGGCTGCAGCCCCCTCTGGGTTTTTTCTCCCTGGATTCAGGGCTTGCAGTCTGGTCTCTGTGTGTCCTAGACTCAAGCTGGGTTTAAAACTTGAAATAAGATCCTTTGGGGGGAGGGGGAGGCTTGGATCTCTTTCAGCTACAAAGAGCAATTAAGCAACAGGACATAAAATAGATAAATGGGAAGGGGAAGGGCAGAACCCTGGAATATGAGAAGATGAAAATGGAAGAAACTATTTCTGCAGTGTATTTGTCCTTTATTTTGGAGCTTTATTTTCACCAGGAAGGCTTTGAATTGAGGTACATCATTTGAGGTGAGGGAGAAATATCTCAAACAGAGCAGTTTAATCTACAGTGGTCTAGGAGAGAATGGACAAGATTACTTGAACAGCCTTCTTTAGATACTGGATTTGTTGTCTACCAGCAAATCCTCATTTGCATGGGTCCTTAATCTGTGGAGTTAAATGTGTCTCAGGATCTGTTACCAACTGTGATGCAGAGTTGAGAACTAGATTTTTAAAACTGTTCCTTTTTATTTGAATGTTTCCCCTCCCCCTCCCCGCACCCCAAATTCTCTTCCTGATTTTTTCTGAAAAGCAAAGATGAGCCAACAAGTGATGCAAAAGGAAAAAGGTGCCGGCGAGAAGAAGCTGTTTTGACCCCAGATTCAGTGGATGAACTGTCCACCAGGCTGTAGAGAAAAGCCAAGGTCAGACATTTCAAACGAGTGTCGCAGGGAAGCCACCGCCCCCCTCCTTCCTGAAAGGGGCCATGAACCTGAAAATCTTTCAACCTCCTTGGAGCTGGAGGCTTGGGCACAGATCCTTTGTGGAGCCCTGGGAAGGGTTTAGCCCTTGGTTTGGGGGCTGCTCGCTCTGCCTGGAGCCCTGAAATGGCATTTCCTCATGTGTGCAGCAGCCCTCACTCATGAAATGGATGCAAGTGCTGAAAAAGCTCCCGCGTGAGCATGCTCACTGGAAGATTAATCCTTTAGAGGGAGTTGGAGAGTTAAGCTACTGTAATTTCTCTGCAGTTGGCTGCAGTAAACAACTGCTCTAAAGACACGAGGAAAAAAATTGACGGAGGTATATGGCATTAATGTACATATCTTTTTGTGTTTCTCCTTTCAGGTTGAGGGTTTGAGAAAGGATTTTTCTCTTAAGAGCCGGGGAAGAGGGAGCTGTGTAATGATTTTATGGGTGACCTTCATGTTGTGGTTTCTTTTTTTCCTCCAGGCCAAAGTAATCCTATTTCCGTACAAGGCCATACTGAGGCTCGGGCTGACTTTGTAGAGCTGGGGTAGAGCACCAGGGTGGCTTCGTGTTGAGTTTTAAAGGATGAGAGGAGGTGAGGCCTTGCTGCTCGTTGAGCTGTGTTGGCAGAAGGGAGCTGCAAACACCTCGTCCTGTTTAGTTATGAGCAGAACCCAGTGGGACTCGATCTATCACGCTTCTGTTGGGAAGAAAATGTGTGACAGGATTAGCTTTGCCTACAGAAGAATAGTCTTTTGCTTTTGATTATTACTATTATTTTGCTCCCCCTCTTCCCCATGCCTGAGGAGCTGCAATCCCGTGTCAGATGGGGGAAGGAAAACAATCCTTGAACTATTTTGGCTTTGCTTTGAAGGCTGATGACTCTCTGCGTGTTGAGGAGGGATGCCTTGGCAGCCAGGTAAGTGTTGCAGGCACAGGGATGTGTCCAGGTGAAACTGAGCCCCTTCCTCCCCAATCCCTGCTCTGTGGGGACATCCCAGAGGAAGGGAAACCTCGGATGGTTCCTAATGAGCCAAGAGTGTTTTCCCTACTCTCCTCCAGAAGCGTGGGTGAAGGAGGGTGTGATTTACCATCCCTGGTGCTTTGTATCAGCTTCCTCTGAACGCAGCACAAGCCATGGAGGGCCAACCTGGGGCTCCCAGGATGTCAAGCAGCAATGCCTGGGTGCCTTGATTTTTGTCAGGCTGCTCGAGCTGGGGGAGGCAGCACTCCCTGACCACGGCTTGTGTCTTTACCTCTTACAAACATCCCCGGAATCCTTGGGGATGGTGAGGAAATGGAGGTGATCTGTCAGCAAAACTTGCCTGGCGTGGGGGGCGGGGAAAGGCATTGTTCTGTTCTGTACCTGACTGGAATGAACGGGGGCTGGAGGGGCTGGAGGTGACCCCTGGGCATCCCCCAGCACGGAGGGAGGGCACACCCTTCCTCCTAGAGGAGGGAATAATCACAACTGCAAATCCCGCTGTTGCCTGGCTCTGGGAGCGCTCCTGGTGTTGCCCAGTGTGAAATTTATGTTCAGCGGCTTTTGTCAGAAAACGGCTTCATGTTTCCTTGGAGTGGTGTGAAGAAGGGAATAATAATTCAATAATTTAGCAAATGTCAGTGGCTCCCACTAGGTTGGTCCTGAGGTTGCTGTCAGCTTCCATGTGATACCCAGGTGGATTCTAGCACTGCTGGATGAGTTCAGAAGGGCAATTCTATTTCAGACTCGGCTGAGCTCGAGATGCTGCGGATTTGAAGAAAAATTTTGCCACCCCAACGTTGAGGTTTTTTTGCTTAGTCCCTCCTTTTCCCCTCCTTTCCAGAAGCTCTGGCTAGCACAGACTGTGTTCTGTGGATGGTTTTAGGGAACATTGGTGGCTGTGTGCGTAGGGGGAATAATTAGCTACCAAATGCAAATAGATTGTTTCTTGCTGTTTCAAAATCATTGTAATTTCTATTGATGATGGGTTAATTATAACTTCATTTTGATGGGCGTGAGGGAAATGATAGAGATATGGCAATATAAATCTATATAGGGAAGGATGTTGTTGTCAGAATATTGTTTTGGAGATGATTGTGAGAACAAAGACTTGTGTCATGGAGGATCATGGTTGTGTCAGGATTTGGTGGTGCTGCTTTTTTCTCAGTAGTGGATGAGTGTTTTCTCTTTCACATTTTTAACTGATGCCAGCAACGTATCTGTCACCATGACAAGAGATTTTAGTTCAGAGAAAAATGATCAAATTCTATTAAAAAGCACATTTGGCAGAAGAACTGGGAAATAGTTTTTTGGAGAAGTGAAGTTGAAAGCAAGAAAGTTAAAGGAAACCATAAAAATCTGTGATCAGAGTATAACAAAAATGCGTCTTCAGGCTGAGCTGTGTAGGTGGAGGCTGCTTTACCAGTACAGCTCCTGAGGTCCTGTGACACCAGGACTGGTCCTTGGTCTGGAAGAAGGTGCTGGGCCCCAGTGCAGGTCATTGCTGTCGTTCCCTTTTCCAGAGGGTGACTTTAGGGAGCCTGGATCCATCATCTCATTCTTTATTTCACCCTTACTGGGAATAGTAACCAGGTTCATCCCTGAAATGGTTTGGACCAGGTTTAAACTTTTTCCTCTCATCTCCAGTCCCAGAGTGGGGGAAAGGCTCAGCAAAGGGACAAAGATGACACTTTCCTTAGCACCATGGGTCTTGGCTCAAAGCCAGAGGATAAAGCCCTCCCCCTCTTCTTGTTTTAGAGTAAAATGGGGGAAATGAGCTGTTTTCAGTGGCTGAGGAGAGTCCCAGCACAGAGCACCGTGCTTCAGCCTGACCAAGCCTTTGGTGGCCTGGGGACTTGATGCCTCTGGATCAGAGCAGCTTTTGGAACAGCCTCATCCCACGACTGCCTCCCTGCTGTGCAGGGCTCCTCTCTTCCAGGGAGACATTCAGCTCCTTTCCAGCAAGCCCTGGAACTGATAAGTCTGGAAGGAAAAAAGTAGCTACAAGCAAATCTAATTTTAGTTTGTGGGTTTGTTCTTGGGCTCTGCCAGAGGAGTTCTGCAGGTCCCTGCTGGGTGTTCCATGGAGTGGGCACCTCTCTGTCCTTGCAAACCCCGAGCACTCGGGTGTGGCTGAGCTGAGGGAGATTCTTCATCCCATGGAACTGTGTCCAGAGCCTGCTGCAGAGTGTGGGATGTGCAAGGCAGGGACTCCTGGGTTCTTTCTTTGAGATGGGTGACTTGGGCTTTGTAGGAGGATTCATTGCTTGAATTTGCACATTCCTGTCTTTAGATTCGTGTGGAAAATTCTGCCTGTGTGCCCAGTTTTGTCTCTTTCTCCACCAGCACAGCTTTGTTCAGTGGAGGAACTGAAACCTGAATTTGGGACTTGCTCACCTTTTTGGTATCATATCAGCCCAGGACTGTATTCAAACCAGAAAGACCAAGATGGAACTGAAGCCTACAGGTGTATCTAATAAAACCTCATGCAAGCTTGGCAATCCCAGGGAGGAGAAAGTAACTGTGCTGGAAATACACGGCATGCAAGTCCCAGTCTTTAATAATCAAATGGTGACCACTTCAAAGCCTGCTGGCTTTGCTTCTCTCCATTCTAACTGCTTCAGCCAACCTGTACTCAACGGACAATGCCTTTCAGAGCAGACATTATGACAGGAGCCTTGGAATTATTTGCTGTAGTAAACCCTCCTCTCTGTGGTGATGCTGTGTGGAAGGATTTGTTGTCGCACAGCATTTCTCCACCTTCAGAGGAGTTTTACTTCCTGCTCTCCTGCCTTCCTGGCCATTTTGAAATCCAACTTTAGCTTCCCTAACACCCTGGGTTCAGTCCTTGCTGCTGCATCCTTGTTTTGTGTCCTTTGGCAGTGCTGTCCCCCTGCCCAAACGCTGCTGGCTGAAGCAGGGAAGGGTCTTGGGGCATCGTGTGCTCCTTGGAGCAGATGGAGCCCTGCATGGAGAGAGGACCTGAGGATTCCTGAAAGCACCAGCTGGCAAAGGGGACTCCTTACCCTCCTTTTCCCTGAGGATTAGTGAGTGAGTTACAGACACAAGGGAAGGAGCTGTGATTTTTAACCCAGATGTGGAATTATAGAATTACTCCATTCCCACGGTGCATGGGCTTTAATGCATTGGCCAGCACAGAGGACAGTGAGGGCAGTGAGGGTGAGAGAAGCAGTGCAAGGGATACCTCATGCTAGGAAAAATATGGCTGGGGGAGGGGGAAGATGGAAGAAAAATCCTGCTTTAAGGACCTGCAGGGGAGAGGTGGAGTTAAACAGCTGGGAGAGAACAGAAATGGAGGAGACAGGGCTGTAGGGAGAGGTCTGGGATGGATGGATGGATGGATGGATGGATGGATGGATGGATGGATGGATGGATGGATGGATGGGATTTGAAAGTGGTGGTGAAGTGATTTGGTGGCTCCTAAAACCACGACAAGTCAGAAAAAGGGAGAGGAAACAAACTGCAGGTGGTCCCTCAGGTGCTGTCTTGTCCGTGACCTGCTTGCTGCCACAGTGCTGTGCAGCTGGAGGAGGAGCAGAGGAAATGGCTGCTCCCTGTGGAAGCTCAGGCTGCTGGCATGTGCAGGAGCTCTTCCCAGGGGTGCTTCCTTCAGCTGCTGGGATGTGGCTGTGCCAGGGCACCCAGAGTTTGTGACTGCAGGAAGGATGGGGAGAATTTGAGCCGTTTCCTGCTGGAGGGACACAGAGCTGGATCCTGGATCCAGGCTCAGATTTGTGAGCTGCCATGAACACGTGGGCTCCTGATGCAGGGGATCCTTCCCTTAGGGATGTGGAGCACTGGAGAATTGTCCTGTGTGGGGACATGGCTCACCCAGAGCCCTGGACAGAGGGGATTATTCATCCCCCACCTCCTCATAATCCATTGCAAACTGAAAGTCTGCCTTCTCCTGCTTCTGCTCCTTCAGGAGCCCCCACTAACCTGATCATTCTTAATCTTGTGTTATTTTCCAGATCATCAATTTGATTTCTCAGTCCTTCTACAGTCCTTAGTGTTCCTGAGAATCTGTGCCTCCATCAATTATCTCTGTTTCTTTTTGAGGCTGTAGCAACCTTGAGCCACAGTTTCCATCCTATTTTTATAACTCATTCGGTTTATTAGAGGAGTCCTCCAGAAATAACTCTGCAGTTCTTACCAAGGTACCCCAATTTTTTCTCAGTAAATAATTTCATCTCTTGCTAATATGAACTTGAAGACTCTCCTCTTCCATTTGTACCCTTCTCCCTCTGAAGTTTGGGAGTGAAATTCCTTTAATTTAGTTCATATGTGTAGGTGTACATGTATGTCACAGGGTGTCAGATCCCCATTTAACCATATTAATTGTGATGCTGAACATCTGCTGCCAAAGGCTGGTGTCTAATAGTGGCTACTTCAGATTTACCTCTGGTCCAGATGAGTTTGGGAAGTGGCCTCTGTATCTTTTTGGGGGGTTTTTCTGATTTGCTATATTAAATAAATATATAAAGTGGCTCTAAGAGTGAAATGCCAGCCTTCTTCCTGCTGAAGGCATAGAGGCAGTGATTTGTGAGTCAGCAGTCCAAGGTTAACTCCAAAACTTCTGCACTTCCCTTGCAACTGCCATCCCAGGAAATCACTTCTCTGGGAAGGAAAATGAAAGAGACCTGTCCTCTGTTTTTCAGAAGTTGTGAATTGTGCTCTTGTTTAAGCTGATTATTTTATTTATTCCAATAATCCTCTCTTCCAGAATAAAGGAAAATTAATTGTCTTCCTGTTTCCATAATGGTTTGCCCTTCAGACAGTTGCCAGGCAAAGTGCTTAAAACTGAAATTAAAAGATGGTGAATGCTTAAAATCATTGAGCTACTGTAGGAACATGTTTGTATTTAATAGGGTGGTATCACACAGTCCCAGAGTGTTATTTGCTCTGGGTTCTGTAGGATTAGGAGGGTTTTTTGTTTTTCTTCTGCTTGTGAAAACAGGGTCAAGCCTGCTGTGGTAGATAGTGCAAGTCTTAGGTAGGATTTTGCTAGAGAGATGGACTGCCTGCAGCTGGGACCCTAAAATTATCCAGCATTAATGGGGAGAGTTGTCTTTGGGCTTGGTTGTGTTTGTCTGCAGGGACAGTGCCTGGAGATGGGCAAGGATTTCCATCCTTCCAGGTGTGATGGGACAGGATTTCCCCTGCTGGAGCTTTTCACTGACACCTGCCTGGATCTTGGTTATTTTTAGCTCTGTCTGGCTAAAAAAAAAGAAGTTACCCGATTACTATGGGAAAATGCTGGAATGCTTCCTTAAAAGGCTCCAAAATGATGCAATGTTCAGTGATGAATCTCAGAGCTAAATGAGTGCCTTGGTGGGTGCGTTGGTTGGGGAAGGGAGTTCTGTGTTTTATCACCCAACACATTTATTTTTCATCCCAGGGCTGCTCTGGGGAAGGTGGTATGAGAGCACAGACAGAGCTCCAGCTCCAGGTCAGCATCAGGGCAGTGCTGGATCCCCCTTCTGCTTTGCTTTCCTCTTTTAACCCAACAAGCTTTGAGAAATAGGTAAAAACTAAAAACCTGGAGTTGGGGATGGTTGTGCTCCCAGTGGGGTTTACCCTGAGGGTGGGTGAAGAGAAAACCCCAGCGTGGGAACCCAGAGCCTTGTGTAGTGACCAGGGTTTGTTGCCCAGTCACTCATGTCCCCACAGGCAGGTCCAGGTGGGGCTCCCAGCACAGGGACAGTGGAGGTGAGGCTCATCTCCCGTGGATCCTGCTGACACCACCCACACCTGGATGTGGCCCTGGCTGGTTCCTCATCCCACAGCCTGACTGCGGGCATGGGGCAGGTCCAGTGCTGTGTGTCCACACAAAAAACCACGTGGGAATAAATTCCTCATATCTCTCCTATGTTTCTCTCTCCCCTTATGTGAAATTACTCTGAAGGAGCAGAGTGTAATCCATCACAGAAGAGAGAAGGGCAGGAGTTAATTCATTTTCATGATCTCTCTGTAGCACTTAGTCCAGCTCATAGTGAATTGTCTGCTCGGCCTCTGCCTAATCCCATAAGGGACCCACTGGGGGAAGGCTGGGCAGGAAGGACCCGTGGCCCCTGGGTATTTGCATTAGCTGAGGAGCACATGAGATCATCTGCTGCATTTCCAGCCAGTTTTGAGCTTCTATCCCAATCAGGAGAACAACAGGGGCATCTCAGCACCACCCAGCTCCAGGAGACCACTGTGATCACCTGAGTGTCCCTGAGCACAGGGCAGGGAGGGAGCCTCTCCTGCTTAAGGGGAGCTTAGGGAATATAAAACCAGGTGTGTGAACAGCCTCCCCAGGTCTCACCTGCTCTGCCCTGCATGCAGCAGTCTTGTGTTTTCCTTTAAACATCAGAAACCCAGCAGGGGAATTCATTAACGAGAGTCCCCACAGACTTTGATTTTGCCAAACATTGATTTCAAATCACTCTCCCTCTTCTTAATAGGTGAGATCTCTCTCCTCTCCCTGTTCAGACATCTTGGGAAGGTGTAGGTGTGGGCTGCAGTGGAAACCTGCCCAGATTTGTTCATTCTGTAGCTGATAGGGATTGCTTTTCCTTGCTTGGTGCCCTTGGCTCGTGCATAGCATGGAAGACTGAGGACACCCATGTGGCCAGTTCCTGTCTGTCGAGAGCTGCTGTTGATTCCAGTATTTTAGGCTCAGTCTCTTCAATCCCAGATGGAGCTGTATTTCCAGCTAGTACACACCCATACAGTTCATTGAGGGAGGGGGAAATGCTCCAGTTTGCAGCAGTCAGGGCCCTGATCCGTGGGCAGTGTCAGCTCCCTGTGCACGACGTGGGGAGAGGAGCCTGGATGGATCAGTCACGCTCTCAGTGAAATAACTCCGTGCTTGCTTCTGTGGCTGCCAGGAGGACTTTTGAAATGGCAAAGGTTGTGAAATCGTGGCAGGAAACACCAGAGGCCAGAGCTGAGCCAGGGGAGGAGCTGCCCCTTCCTACAGCATGGCCAGGACTGGAAAAGTGAGCGTTCTTGGCTTTATTTTTGCAAGACCCCTTCCTTGTGCTGCAGGATGCCAGGTGCCAGGCAGTGGCCTGGAGGCCTCTTTCAGATGGCAGGACTTTCACAGATGTAGCCTTTGCTCCTGCTCTTGGATGGCTCTGTGCAGCAGGAGCTGTGTTTGGGACCTGGGGGCTGCTACCACGCCCAGGAGACAAAACAGCTTTTGAAAATTAATGACTTTTTTCTAGTCCCCACCACGGTACTGATAATCTTGGCCTTTTGTCTCCTGCTTATCCCTGGGAGGGTTTTTGCCTTTTCTGGATCTCATCCTGATCTCTTCTGGCAAAAATAAATCCTGGACTGGTGCTGAAATGAGTTATCTGATGTGCTGCATTGTCTGTTGCTGTGCAGGGAGGGGAGGAGCTGGTTAATGTTAAACACTTTGCTTTGGCCAAGGGCACCCAGGCTGCCTTTCTGTGTGTCCTGTCTAGCTGAAGGAAGAGGAGTTGATCATATTTGGGCATTGTAAAGCATTGGAAGGGGCTGCCCAGGGCACTGGTGGAGTCACCATCCCTGTAAGTGTTCAAAAACCATGTGCATGTGGCACTTGGGGACACGGATTAATGGTGAGCAGGGGGGTGGTTGGACTTGATGATCTTAGAGATGTTTTCCAGCCTTAGTGATTCTGTGATTTTCTCTTGGTCCTGCGATTAGGATTGATTATTGCAGAGCATTTCCATCATCCTGTGCCCTCCCAGCACATCAGGGCAGTGTCACATCTGCACAGGAGGAGCATGGAAGAGGCTGAGAGATCCCTGTCACCCATCCCCATCACTTGCAGGCACCACCAGGAGCCTGTAAATGAATGTTTAGCACTGGCAGGATCACTGTGGGTTCTGATTTCCATCCTCAGCAGCTCATGGACAAGAAAATCACAGAATCCCAGACTGGTTTGGGTTGGAAGGGACCTTAAAGCCCATCCAGTGTCACCCCTGCCATGGCAGGGACCCCTCCCACTGTCCCAGGCTGCTCCAACCCCAATGTCCAACCTGGCCTTGGGCACTGCCAGAGATCCAGGGGCAGCCACAGCTGCTCTGGGCACCCTGTGCCAGGGCCTGCCCACCCTGCCAGGGAACAATTCCTGCCCAATATCCCATCTAAACCTCCTCTTTTCACTTTGAAGCAGTTCCCCCTTGTCCAAGACATCACTAAATAATGAAAGTGCTGAAGAGCAGATGTTGGTAGGTGCTCCCTGTTTGTGCAGCTCCCTCAGGAAATCTCCTCCAAGTCCTGCCTTTGGGTGGGAACAACTTTTTCCCCAGTCCATGGGGTGGCCTGGTCTGACTGGGTTTGTTTTGGGCACCTTTGCTGATATCCCAGGGTGGCTGCTCCATCCTGGTCCTGTGGGAAATTCAGGAGGAGAGGAATTCACAATGTAGGCTGCATCTGCATTAAAAAATACAGTTTTTCTCCAATTTTTCTAAGATCATTACTGTTGTTTGCTCTGAATGCTAAATTGTGCCTCTTCCTGGTTGTGGTTTCCTTTATCTCTTTGTACCTGTAATGTCACAGCACTGATCATGAGCTTTAAATATAAAATTTGAGCCATTTGGGAGGTCTGGGACTGGGGGTGGGGAGGAGGGGGAGGAGTTACTTCCAAAAATCAGGTTAAAAATCAAACTGCTGGATTTTGAGTGACAGTTCAATCGTAGCTGCTTCTCTCTGTTTACTTTTTCTTGGGATTTGGAAACTCACACTGGGCCTGGATGCTGCAGTAGGAAATGGACACCTAAATTTGTGGTGTTTGCTATTGAATCTGTCTTCAGAGAGAGAACTGGAGTAATACATATTTATATATACATTTTATACATCAAATTAACTGCACAAACTCCTCTTACCAAGTCACTGCTGCATTTTGAAGCAGGTGGAAGAGTTGCCATGGCTGCAATGATGGTTATTGGGCCTTTTTGAGGTTTCCAGGGCTCAAAAAGGAAAAAAAAAAGTAAGAAAAAAAATAAGTAAAAAAAAGATGATTTAGATTTAGGGAAACACCACCAACAAAACCCCCCCAAAACAAACAAATCTTTATCACATTTCCAATCTTCTATCTCCCCCTAGTTCCAAATGTGCTTTTTAAAGAGTTACAAATGCTTGTTGGCATAGAAACTGCAGAATGGAAGTGAAGCATGCAAATGTAAAAGGAGCCATTCTGCTGAGCAACATGGCCTGAGCCTCTGCAAAGCTGACTGAAATCTTTTACGAGGCAAAGAAAATTGTCCAGATGTTGCTTGAATTATAATGGCACTAAATATTTCAGTTTTTCAATTTACATAAATCCAAAGAGGCTTGAAATGCAGGGAATGCAGCTCCATTACCAGTGGGCTTTCTTTTCTTATGAAAGAATTTGTAGTCCAAAAATATTGCTAAAATGTGTTTGGCTCTGAGTAGTGCCAAATCCTCATTAAAACATGTGGATATTTCTGTGGTTTAATCTGTTAGAAATGCATTCAGGATCCAGTTATGTTAAATTAAGCAACAATATTGGCCTGGATGTTGTTTGAAATATTAAATGTGGCAGTCGGAACACCAAGCAAAATGTTTGCACATTTTAATCTCTCGATGAGCAATTTTTAAAATATTTTATTCCAAGGAATGATCAAGTGTGCTTAAAAACTGTCCCTGCTCTCCTCAAGCTGCTGCCTTGCCCCTGCCAGCTCTGTGAGCATCCATCCACCATGGGCTGGGGATGGATTTGTGTTGTGCCAGGAGGATGCTGCTCCCTTTGAGCATCCTCCTCACCCCCTTCCATGCTGTGCAGTTTCTGGATACGCCCATGTAGGCCTCCAAAATCCTTGGGAATGTAAAAAGCCAGCATGGCCAGAGGGATTTGTCACCCCCAGACTTGCTCTAAGAGGTTTTTCCTGCCGATGCTTTGCTCTGTTGGGGTTTCCTAAGGATTTTGTGGGACAGAACACCCCTGAACTTGCCTTGCTCCTGGTTACTTTATCCCTGTGCTGGTGGCTCTGGCAGGATGGAGCCTCTGTGCCCTTCTCCTCTGGGAGGGCTCCTTCCCAGCAGGGAAGGCCATGGATTGCAAGGATTTATTTGGCTTGCTGAGGATTTCTTTCCTATTTATTCCCCCTAAGTTGTTAATTGCCCCGTGGTAAGGCAGGTCCTTCTCCCTGTTTTAATGCAGCCAATGCCAAGGAGGGAATTTGCAGCTGGGAATGTGGGAGTGGGTGGCACAGAGAGCCATGAAACTCTGCCTGTGCCCTGGGACACGTTCATAATACATAGGATATGGAAAATATCCCCGTGGGAGGGCTTCTAATGGGGCAGGAGAGGCTGTTTGATTTTAAATCTGACACACTGCCGAAGCAATTCTACACTGGTGCCTTTGTAACCCTCATTTAAAGTTAAAAATGAGGGGAGTGGGGTATATGGGCAGGTTTTCTAAAGTCTTTGGTTTTGGGGCTTTTTGAATTGCATGGCTGCTTGTGCTGCATCAAAATGAGCTCAGAGCAGGATGGTTGTGCCTGTACCTGTGTGTGATGTGAAAGCATTCACACCTCTTTGTTGTCAGACATCAAAAGGGTAGGACGTTGGTAGGCTCAAAATTCAAACAACTTTGACTTTCCCTTTTTAGTATAAAGTTCCTACTTTTCTGTGGGATAGTTTTGCAGCTTTGTTTTTTTAAAAAAACCCTCCAAACCCTGAAGTTCAGTGCAATTTTCTTTATTCTTTTAATTTCAAGCATATGCTAAGTTATATATATTAAAAAGAAAGTCAAGCTATATATATATAACTATCTGATGATATATGGGGATGGTTAATGATTCATGATGGAAGAAAGCAAGTGAAAGTAGAAGGCAGAGTGGAATGGGGTCATTGCTGAAAATGTCTTCTGCAAAATAAAATGGGAATGCTGGGGAGGGCAGGCAGAGCTGCAGAGTGGGAAGGGAATCAGCAGCAATCCCAGTTTAGGCTGGGTTTGGTGGCTCTGGAATGCACCACGTGGAGGGGCTGGAGGTGTCCAGGGCAGGGAACAGAGCTGGGGAAGGGTCTGGAGCCCCAGGAGAGGCTGAGGGAGCTGGGAAGGGGCTCAGCCTGGAGAAAAGGAGGCTCAGGGGGGCTCTTGTGGCTCTGCACAACTCCCTGACAGGAGGGGACAGCCGGGGGGGTCGGGCTGTGCTCCAGGGAACAGGGACAGGAGGAGAGGGAACGGCCTCAGGCTGGGCAGGGTGGGCACCAGCAGGAATTTCCCCATGGAAATGCTTCTTCAGGGTTGCCAAGCGTTGGAACAGGCTGCCCTGGAAGTGTTCAAAAACGTGTCCCCAAAAACTTGGGAACGTGGGTTAGTTAGGGCTGGGGGAATGTTGGGACTTGATGAGCATAGAGGACGTTTCTGACCTTAATGAACTTTGGGAGGTTTGATTAAGCAGTAAAGCTTGTTGGTTTTTTTTTTTAAGGGGGGCAGCTGGGGCACTCACTGGGCTGTGGTGAGCAGGGGGAGGTGTCAGTGCCACCCCCTGTTTTACCCACCAGCTTTATTTTTATTATTTGCTGCAAAGGGATCTTTAAGTTGGGTTCCTGGTTTTGCTGCACTAATGCTTAACAGTTCATTCTCCATGTGGACTAGGGACAACACATTCAAAACTGAATTTTCTGACAGGATGCAATATATGCTTAATAGGGAAGCATCATTAGCTGGACAGGACAAGTTAGGCCAAGCTTGTAGAAAAATCTTAAGTCTGAAATTAAGGCACTTAAGCCTTGTTGCTGCCTGTACCTCGAGGTAAGCAGCAGCAGGGTCCTCATTTTTAAACTTGCCCCAACAGAAGAGTATGAAAGAATTAGAGAAAGAAGTGGGATGGAGAGAATAAATTAGAAACAGAAGTGTGAGAAAATACAGGAGTTAAAAATATGGGAGGAGAGTTTTGAAACACAAGAGGGAACTTTGAACTCTGAGGGATTGGGCATCTGTGCATGTGAACAATTGCTAACGGGGAAAACTGATCCCAAAAAATGTTCAAGGGAGGCACTTGGGGATGGAGGTGGGAAGGTGGGAAACAGATGGGGATGGCAAAGGGCTGGGAGGCAAATGCTGCTGGTTGTGTCTGCAGTGGCTGCAGAAGATTTCCTTTAATTGTCCTTCAGGCCAAGGACTAAAAAGTGATCCAAGAAAGTTCCCTAGGCCTGAATGTGGATGGGGTGATGAGTGGGAAGGACTGACCCTTCCTTTCTCCATGGGGAGCTTCTCAGAGAGGCTGGAGAGGACAGGCAGGGCTCTAGCAGGCTGAGAACCCTGGGTTTGAAGGTGTCCCACAAACCTCGAGAGTGCTGGAAGGGAGAGGAAATCGAGCACAACTGCCTGGATGAAGAATCTGTGGAAGTTGGTGTCCCACACTTGTTTTATGGTTTTGTCACAGTCCTGCACTGTGCCCAGTGCCAAAAGTGTTGTGTTTGCATCAGGACACGTGGCTATTCCAGCACTGCAGTCCAGTGCAGACAAAACAAAGGATATTTTGACCTTGAGAGCCAGTTTAAGATAATTTCCAATTGGATCCTTCCTAGCAAATCAAGGTAGTGTCATTTTAACCTTCATGTAACCCATCTTTCAGCACAGACATGGCTTTTGCAGTGAAGACACAGCCTCCATTTAATTCTTGATTATGTGGCAAGAAAGGAATGAATTGTGCATGGTTAGATTTTGTGTCATGGTAAGTCTGGAAGGCCTGAGCTCGGTGGAGTTTCGTTTTTCCTGCAAAATTTGGCTTTCTCCTCTAGAAAAATACATGACAAAATATTTGATGAATTTTTTGATGAGATACAGGCTGAGTTGACCTTAATTGTGGAAGGATCTTGTTGCAATGCAGCTGTGCAAATCAGCACAGCTGGATCCATGGGGAAGTAGCTCTTGAAAACAAAATGATGGCAACAACCTTCCTTCTTCCCGAGCACACTGACTGAAGGTGAAGTCAACTGCTGAGTGCAAGGCAGAATTACTGGGATTGAAATGAGCTGTAAGGACCTGGGAAAAACAAATGGATACGAATCCCTTGATTTACTGGACTGGGTGCCTTCCCTCCCTGCAGAGCAGGTCTTGCTGTATAAACACCTGGCAGTTATTTAGGCTGCTGTGTACAGATGATGCTGGTGCAGGAAGATATGTGTGTACTTGTGGGTTTTTTTTGCTTGTGCATTGTAGTGAATGCAGCCTCGTTTTGTCTTTTTAAAGTCAAACTTTGATTTATGAGATCCATTCATTGCCCTTGGGAATGGGGCATGTTTAGATTCACAGAGGGATGTACAGGGCTTTACAGAACCTTCTGCAATGCTTGTTTCAGTGTGGAGAGGGAGGGGAGTGTTAGATGCAGTTTGAAATGACAGGCACTTAGGGCTGCTTTAGAGTTGATCCTTAACTCTGTTCCTTCTATAAAGGACTTAGGAAAAAAATAAATATTGGTGCTCCAGGCAGGTCACAGCATTTTGGCCTGTAAATATCCAGCCTTGCAGGTATTCCACACGTCAGGAAAGGGGAATATCAGAAATAGTGCAGTGGTGGTGGCAGTACCTGAGGGATATTCCCTTTATATCCACCTGGCTGGTGTTGTTACCATGATGTGAGTGGGGCTTTCCCTCCTCCTTCTTTAAGGGAGGAGAAAATGGCACGGAGCAATTCTGCTGCTAGCATGGGGATGGCTCAAAGGCTTCGAGGCATTTGTGTTTATCTCAGGTGCCTGCTGCTAGACCTGCTCCAGGAGGGAGGGGACAGGACAGCTGTCCCAGGGCAGCTCCCTCTGTCCCCTTGGGGCTGCCAGGGCCTGGGGGGAGGCAGGGAAAAGATCCCAAAGGATTTGACTTCCTCACGGGTTTTTGCTGTGAAACACTGTATCGCTGAGCCTAAACGAGGACACTTTCATTCGGCAGCTTTCCCACGAGTGGCATTGTTGTGGAGTGTCCTGAGCCCATGGCTGTGGCTCCCAGTGCCCTCCCAGTCAGAGCCATGGGATCTGTCCTGAGGGCCAGGTGAGGTTGGCCAGGTGAGGTTGGCCAGGTGAGGTTGGCCAGGTGATGTTGGCCAGGTGATGTTTGCCAGGTGAGGTTGGCCAGGTGAGGTTTGCCAGGTGAGGTTGGCCAGGTGAGGTTTGCCAGGTGAGGTTGGCCAGGTGATGTTGGCCAGGTGAGGTTGGCCAGGTGAGGTTTGCCAGGTGAGGTTGGCCAGGTGATGTTTGCCAGCTGAGGTTGGCCAGGTGAGGTTGGCCAGGTGAGGTTGGCCAGGTGAGGTTGGCCAGGTGATGTTTGCCAGCTGAGGTTGGCCAGGTGAGGTTGGCCAGGTGAGGTTGGCCAGGTGCTGCAGCAGCTCTGGGCTCTGCTCTCAGAGGCTGCAGCAGGATCAGCCCTGTGGGTGTGAGGGGTGTGCTGGGGTGATGCTGTCACATCCCCCCTCTGCTCCTGGGGCCTGCCTGTGTATCCTCAGCTGCTCACGAGATGTTTTTTGGGGGGCCAGGTTCTGCCCCTGGCTGGTTTTATTTTGGCTTTTGCATGAAGACATTGCTGCAGCCCCATCCCCCAAGTGCAGCAGAGTCATTTTTGAAGCTGCCTTGGTGCACTGGGCCTGGCTTTGAGCTCATGATCCAGCTGTGAAAAGTTTCAGGTGAAACTCCAGAGCTTTCAGCTACCCAGTTAATGTCTTACAAAAGTGCTGGAGGAAGGGAAGCTGACTCCAGCAGTCCTTGAGTTTGTTTAACTGGAGCTCAGGAGTGATCAAGGCTGGCATTTGGCTTCCTGTTCCAGAAGATAAATACTCAGGATTTATTTTTCTTCCTTATTGCCTGTCTGCTTTTACTTTATTTTATTTTACTTTATTTTATTTTATTTTATTTTATTTTATTTTATTTTATTTTATTTTATTTTTATTTTTATTTTATTTTGGTATTATCACTGAACCAGAACCAATGACTTCTTGTTTTTCCTCTGGGGTCAGGCTGTATGAGAGTGGAGGAGAAACTTTCAAAGGTTCATCATACTTTTGATTTGAATTCAACAGATCAGCACTGGGAGGAAGAGTCTGGGCCCTGTACAGCCCTTTCCTGTTTCTTCTATAACAAAAATAGTGCAAATAGTCTTTTTCTCCGTGTGCAGAACTTCTCCCTGGTAGAATCCTATTTTCCCTTGCTTTACTTCCCAGACAGATTCTGGTTGCTGTGGCCAAGAGTGGGCAGAGGAGGAAAGGGGCTGCTGGGCAGATGTTCTGCAAAGTTCATCTTTCCCAGTCTCTGGTTCACAGCTCTGAGAGCTGCTTGTTACTGCACATTTTGTGGTTTGTTTGGTTTTTTTCTTCCTAGTGTTTCACTGTATTTTGAGTCCTTCAGTTTAAACTGTTAAAAAAATGAAGCTCTGTGCCTCCTTGTGAGGCAAATGAATGGGTTTTATACAGGGGGGTGGGAAGGGGAGAGAACTGGAGTTATTTTTGAAATAGTGGTTTAATTTTTGTTGTGAAACCACTGCTTAATTTTGAAGTGTACTGACCATTTGCCTCTTCCTGGAATGTCTGTACATGGGGAGGAGATGTTCTTCTAGAAGAATGGTGTGGAGCTCTGTCAGGGGAGTTTAGGCTGGAGCTCAGGGCAAGGTTCTTCCCCCAGAGGGTGCTGGGCACTGCCCAGGCTCCCCAGGGAATGGGCACGGCCCCGAGGCTGCCAGAGCTCCAGGAGCGTTTGGACAGCGCTGCCAGGGCTGGACAGGCTGGGATTGTTGGGGGGTCTGGGCAGGGACAGGGGCTGCCCTGGGGGATCCTGGTGGGTCCCTCCAGCTCAGGAGATTCTGTGATTCTTAAAAATAGATTTGAAAAACTTGATCTGAACTGGCCATCCAAAATCAGTCTGTGACTCTTGATTTAAAATTTAATTTTTTGTTCTACAGAGCTTTCCTGTGGGAAAGCATCACAATGAACTCATCAGTCTTAGCCCTGAGCTCCAGAGACTCTGCCCTCCAGAATACAGCAAGGTGTAGTGTTGTGGCTCTGGGAGCCCAAGCAAATAGGATGGTTTAATGCTTTGGTTATTAAAATAAATCCCATGAATGTCACCCCAAATTCATACCTGAGTTCAGAGGTCTCCATACACACCTGGGGCTCTCAGCATCCATCAGCTCATTGTCCCTCCCACACCTGCAATAGTTAAATTTGATAGGAAGTGGTGTCATCTCCCTCTATTTCCACATTTCCATTTGTTTGATCCCATCTTTTCACCCAAGCCTGTGCCAGATGTTTCATGCATCTGCATTAAAACCCCATAATGGAGCTCATGCCCTTGCCCCAGGGGCTTTGACTTGCAGCCCAGTTATCTGACAAAACATTTCTAAGGAGCTTCTCAGAATTTATTGCTCATGTTGGTTGATTCCAATGTGTCTGACTCCTTTTATGAGTCTGGCCTGTGTTCTGGTGTCACAGATTCACCCACATGGCATCCACCCACTTTCAAACTTGGCAATGGGCATAAAGAGCTCCTTAGTGACTGCAAGGTCACTGTTCTGCATAAATATTTCCCCTCCCCTCCAAAAACATGTTGGTTAAGGGAGTATCAGACAGAGGGAGAAAATACTGATGTGTTTGTTCTGTACATTACATGGTTTGGGGTTTTTTGGGTTTTAAATAATGGAGGATTTTATTCAAGGGACCTTGAGGTGCTCAGACTTTACTGGAATTTAAATTTGACTCATCTCATATGGGCTGTCCAAACACATTCCTTGCTGGCCCAGCTTGGCCAGTAGAGGTGACTTGGTAAACCAGCAGCTGAGCATGACTTCACATCAAGTTCTCCTGTACCCTGTTCCTCTGCTCCATATATTTGTGAAGGACAACTCCAGAAATCTTTGGCAGTTAATTCTCCAGACTTTGATTTTCCCATCTGCATTAGTATTGCCTACTATTCCCATCTTTTATTATAAATTGCTTTATAAAGTCCTAATTATTGTTACAATATCTCTAAGCAAATCACCATCTATCTATCTATCAGGTTCTTTTTTATCTGGTGATGTTTAGATGTTTTTTCAGTATTTACTCTGCTTTTGATCAGGAAGAACTAGATGGCTTTTCTTGGTCTTCCCCCAAAATTCATTCAACAGTCTCCAAAACTCCTTCAGACTGTGGCATTGGTTGGAATAAAAGTCAGTAATTACAATACTTGGGAAAGGATACACATTGTTGGTAGTCTGGGAGATTTGTTTCCAGGACTCCTTGACAGCAGCAAGATTGGAGCCTTGAGCTGGTGGTGCTGAGTGCTCTTCAAGCCACTGTATTGAAAAAAGATTGAATTTTTCAAGCTTGAGGGTGGGAGTTCTGCTGAACATTTGCAGGGTTTGGGGGTTTTGTGGTGCTTTTTGTTTCCACATTGCCCTCCAGGTGATTGGTCCTACCGTGGGCATGTTGAAGAGGAGAGCAAGGCTGCTCTGTCAGGAAAGTGGCTTTGCCAAGCTTGGAACCCCTTTGGAATACCTGGAATACCTTCAGTCCAGGGCCTGAAGTGTGAAGCATCCACATATGAGATTTAGTGCTGGCCACTGGCTCCAGTAACAGCTCTGAGATTCTCCAGGGGCAGGGAATGGTGAGGCTTTGTCCCTTATGTGGAGGAAGGAGAGTTTTCTTGCTCCTGTCACCTCCTGTTTGTGCAGCTCCCAGTGATCCTAACAGGAACAGGGGAAGTTTGGAGCTCTGTTTTCTTGGATGTGAAGGTCACCTGCTCAGGTAGAGATTGCAACCCAGCCTCAGCCCAGGTGTGCTGGGAATGACCTCTGTGCTGAGCAGGCCTCGGGGAGGGCGTGTTTGAGGAGCCATAATTCCATTTGCTGTTCCCATGTGTCTGTTTTTCGCCGTTTCTGATGGATTTGTGAGAGGTGCTGAGCTCCTGACAGAGGCTCTGAAGGGCGGGGGCACTGACTCCCTTTGTTAATGAGCCTGTGGATAACTCAGCTCTGACACTTCTGCCCTCCCTCCTGTTTCATGCCCTCACAGAGAGGTTGTGTGTCACTGCTTTGGGATTTACTGCCTTCCCTGGGAGGATCTGGTGGGAGTGAGTCTGGGAGAAGAGTTATGGCTGCACAGAAGGTCTGGCTTCCCACTTCCCTACTGCGTGTCTTGGGGCAAAGTTGGGCTTAAAACTGCCAAAACATATCTGCAAGGTGTTACCACCTTTGTTTTTCATGAAGCTTGTGTTGACTCTTCAGCCTGTGTTGGAGGCAGGAGTGTTTGAGCTGTGTGTCCTTTGGAGTGATGTGGCAGGAGCAAGACAGGATTTCTCTCTTAGATTATTCCTCCACTGGACCCACCGTCCCTAGTCCAGGGTAAGGAATTCACTCTGAGTTTTGCTGTTTTTTTTTCTACCTGTCCCCAAGGAAACAATATAAATGCTATGCCTTGAGTGTGCATCCATTGAGGGAGAATGGGATTTTTAAATAGTAATGAACTCTGGTTTTCCCTTAGTGCAGCAAACCAATAGTTCATTAGTGAAATACATTAATAATTCTCTTATGAACCCTGTTGGTAGGTGAATCTGCTTTAATTCCTTTGTATCAGCAAGGGCTTCAGGTATGGATGTCTTCGTTACCTAAAATAAAAAAAGGGAAGAAAGCAATGCTTGCAAATTGGCCTTTGTTTCCAAGGAAACAAATTTGACATGCTTGAGCTGTGCGAGATGCAAACACCGCTCGATTCAGCAGACATGCCTCGGGATTTTATGGTCTGAATATTATTTTTAAACTACCTCCAATTTCCAGGCAAGGCAGAGGGTGGGAATAGAATTTGTTGGCAGGGTTTATCAGTCTGTGCTTAATGATGGCACTGGGCGGTATCTGGGATTGCCCCGTGTGGCGTGGAGGGAATTGATCCTGATGAAGGTCCCTGGGAAGGGACAGCCTGGGGCCAAATGGCCTTTGGTGACATCCTTCAGCAGGAGGAGAGGTCTGAGCAGAGCTCAGCACACTGAAGTAGTGTGGTTTATCCTGGGTCACTTTAACCAAATGTTTTGTGCTCTAAAAATATTTCAGTAAAAAGCAGCTCGCCAGCGCTTGGCGTGCCAGGCTGCCTGGCGCTCCCGAGGCGGACACGGGCCCAAAGAATTTGCTAAAAAGCTGTGGCTTGGTGTTGAGGACTGGGCTGAATTTATCAGGGAAGGGATGAGGGAACAACATCATGAGTTGTTTGCATAGTGCATCTGGCACAGATGTGCTGGGGCCTGATGAAAATCTTGGCTTGAACTTGGCTCGTGGCATTGCACAGAATGGCTGCAGCGTTGTTGTGATTCCCTTGGAAGTTTTGTACGGGAAAAAAAGCTGGTTTGGTGTTCAGCTGCCACCCTGGTGTTTCCTGAAATGCTGTGTTGATAAAGTCACTTGTTGTATTTTTGAATTTTCTTCCAACTCCAGCCCTGGAGCAGACAGTGCTCGTGTTCCACGGGAAGTGAACATCGCTCGGCAGAGCACACACAATTCACGGATTTCAACATCCAGAGTTGGTTTTGGCCTGGGCCCAACATGAGGAACAGGATATATATGTTCCAACTGTCTTGGGATTGAATAACCAATTTTTGCCCTGGCAAAGCTTTACTTTTATACCAACTGTCTTTGCTTTCTGGGGTAGTTCAGTGAGCTGGAAGGGATCAGTAGGAGACATGCAAAGGATATGTGGGGAAATACAAGTTTTTAAGGAATAGTCAAGTTCCATGTGCTCATCACTCAGAGTATGCAGGGCTTTATTCCCCAAATGTGCTCCAACATTGTCTTTCATATTTTTTTGTTTGAAAACCTGGAAAGAATTAAAAAAAAAATCCTCTATTAATTCTTCCTCAAAACAGTCCTACTGCATCTAGGGGATAAGGCAATGATGGAGGAATTTCAGGGCTGATGAATGAAAAACAAATCTCTCTTAAAATTCAGGTCCGTAGGAAAGCATTGCATGAAGTGTGTTACACTGCAGTCTCTTTCCCTCTCTTTCATCCTGCTGTTTAACTTTCTTGCAAATGGAGTTAAAATAACCTTCAAGGAGTTCAAGGTAGACTGGGGTAGGTTTAGCTTTAAGATGGCTGGGAAGCACTGTTTGCATTGCCAGCTAAAAGCCTTGCTTGAAGCCCGTTGAGGGAAAGAATCATATTAATGGCATTTCATGAAAATATTGTAATTTGTGGAAGGCCCAGAGTGACAAATTGGCTGGTTTGAGTGTCACTGGGAAATGCTCTTTTTGCACAAGGCTTGCCTGAGACAGGATTTTCCTTGCTTTTGTTCTAAAACGAGATGCTTGCTGCCTAAAAATGCCTGTGATCCCTGCAGCGAGAGCTTCACCTCCTTGACAAGAGGATGGGAAGAGGAAGGTTGGCCGGATCGGGATGAATCCTGCACCTTTTTTTTTTTTTTCGCCCCTTTCTTTTTTTTTTTTTTTTTTTTTTTTTGCTAATGACACTTCCTTATGCTTACATTTCATTAAAGCTCTGAAATGGCTGAAGATCAGCCCGTACTGAGCATGCTCCGGGGTGGAGGCTGCACCCATGGAGTGAGATGGATTTGTGGCTGGAGGAGGGATAGGCCTGGAGTCAGGACCTGCAGGGACCCGCAGCCGGGATGGAGGTAGGGCAAATCCATGGGTTCCTTGCCGTGGCCCTGGGCTGGGGCAGCCAGGAGACCGGCTGGAGTGCAAACTGTTGGAATTGATTCAAAAGCAGCGCAGTTAAACCACTGACACGAGATGGCTTCAAACGCTTCCTGCGGATCCGCGGGGAGGGGTTTGGAGTGCTGACCTTCGCTGGCTGCCTGGCCTGCCTGGAGAAGGGACCTGTGCAATGTCAGCGTGGTGACATGAGGTGACAGCAGGCAGGGGCTGCAGCCAGGGCTGAGCCTTCATATTGGCAGGCACGTGATTGCGTCTCATCGTGGGCTCGGGCGCTAATTATTATTATTAATGGGGAGCCTCGCGGGGCTCAGACCTGCTCCGGGCGCTTTAAACCCAGATCCGGCTGGGACTGTGGGAGGGCGAAAGAATGTTCAACTCCAATTCCCCTCTTTCAGACTTATTTTGCATTCCAGTAATGGCAAACAAACCTTGCCACATCAGGTCCTCCAGACTGGGGTGGAGAGGAGGGAATATGCACGTTTATTCCTTTGGCTGAGAGATTTTTCTGCTTTCTGCTTCTTGCAGGGGTTTAATGTGTTGGTGAGTGGGTTTGGGGGAAGGCAGTGCGAGTTGTGCTCGGTTGGGCTCTTGGATTTCACCCGTAGTTGCCAGCTTTTTACAAGGAATGTGTGAGCACCAGCAGCTATGTGCTGCACAAGCCGATTGACTCCAGTTGTTGTACAAGCACGCTGTGGTGGTGAGGTGCCAATAAAACATTTACATTGGCTCTGGATGTTTGTGTTAGCGAGGTGTAGGGGAGCTCTGGGTTGCTGTGGAGCAGGGGGACATCAGCTCTCTCTGACCTGTCCCCTGACACATGGGAGGTGTGGCACAGGGAGCCCACACGTGTTCTGGCCTGGCTGAAGGTACAGGTAAGGTTTGCTCTGTCAGCACTGTGGATCCTTGGGTGGTACAGAGTTATTGTGTTGGACTTTCTGAGCAGAAATCTTTGTGATCTCGGGCTGTCTGTGTGCTGTATGGTAGATCAGCTCTTCCTTCAGGGCACCTCTGGCCACTTTTCACAGCACTGTTCAGGGAACGACTGATAGATTTGATTTTATTTTTGATTTTATTGCTGTGTCCCAGGTGATGGGCATTCTGCATGATGAGTCACTTCATTACCTAAAGTAACTTGCCTGTTCATTGCCTGCTTCCATCTTTCTTGTGAACCCAACTCTTCTCGGTGCTTTCTGGGCCTGTTTTGCTACATCAGCTCTGTGCTGAGCTGGTGACCAGCTTGCTTACTGGGCTGGCTTTTATGTTCCCTGCATAAAATCCTGCTGGAGCCCAGCTTGCTGGCCAGGCAGAACTTCTCCTACTCTTTAATGGTCACTGGCTTGTTTATGGCTGGATGAATGCACAAAGGGAAGTGTTTCTGTAAAACAAACGGCATTGTGATTGTACAGCGAGAGGGAAAAGGGCTTAATTTTCTTTGGCTCAGATGGGGGCTGCCTTTATGGCTTTGCAGAATTCACCCCCGTGGCTTTTCCTCCTTGTGTGACTCTGGCAGTGGAGACGATCTCAGCCCCAAGTTTTCACGTAGGGCCTGCTTCCCTTGATGAGGAAATATGACTTAATCAGTTTCATCTGCTGGAAACCCACTGGTGTGCTCGTTCCTATTGTGCTGTGGGAAGGTGTAAGGTAGCCTTAAAGACCCACTGCCACCTTATGGCAGTTGCTGAGAAGCAGCGTCTGTGGAGCCAATTCTGTACACACATCATGCTCGCTCTATTTCTCTGCTCCTCTTAACCAGAGATATTTGCATGGAGGCAGGAGCTTTGTTTTTACTGAGTTCATCTGCTCCTTCTGTTCCTTGCAGAAATTTGATCAAGTCAGCAGGATGGCTGGGAGAGCCGTCAACAGGCACTGCTCCATAGCAGCTCCTGGTGTGGGGAGAGACACAAAAGCCTCGTGGAGCACTGATTCTCCTCCACTGAAGAACTTGCTTGTTTTCATGTCAATGCCTTAATCCTTAAAAAAAATAGGTGTGAGGTCAAAGAACAGGGCCACGCTGAACATGTGAGGCTTGTTGGCAGGATCTCCAGCGCTTGTTGCAGCAGGAGGAGGAGGAGGATGGAATGTGCACAGCCATTTTCCCAGCCTGCTGCTGGCAGGGCACTGCAGGATGGCTTTGCACTGACAAATGGGGCCACTGTCCCCAAATAAACCAATAAAATGTTGGTCTGTGGAGCTGTGAGTGTGCTGGAAGCATGAGCCTGCTCACTGTGCTGGGGGTAGAGAATGCTGGATTTAGGACCCTTCTCCAGCAAGGCTTTGTTTGTACTGTAGGAGCTCTTGATATGCCATAGCTGAATGAAGGGGAGAAATGGTGGATTTAGAGCTCCAAAATAGAAGGAGCTGTGGTTACTGTAAGTTAAAGCTGAAGGAATTTATAATTGGGAACTGTTAGGAATACAGTATGTTCTAAATTACAGCTGTCTGGCCAATATGCTGCTAAATAAAGTTCTAGGATTGCCCTGTAAATGAAATATTCAACGCATATTCTTATCAAAACATAGCAACATCTCCCAGAGAGCTCAATCTCAATTGCTGTCCAAGAGGATCCTTTTTCTTTTCGTTTTTTTTCCCTTTTTAGCGTGTATGATTTACTCAGTGCAGCATCCCAGGGAACATTTCTTGTTTCCTATTAAGTGAAAACAGTTTTCAACTCTGCTGGGGAAAAGGGGAGAGGAAGGGAGATGGCTTGGAAGCTTTGGGGGAATAAAACCAGGTTTTGAAAGATAGGGAAAATTCTTATTCCAAAAGATGCATTAATGACTTCCTGTTCTTTCAAAGCTGTTACCTGCACTTGGAGGTGGATATTGGAGGGTGCTGGGGATACCCAGTGTGTCTTGGGACATTCTGATTAAGAAATGTTGTATATTACAGTTGAAGAGCAAAAGGAACGTTTGAATAGCTTGTGGTGGAGCTGGAGAATGTTTCTGTACTGCTATAAACCAATCAGGATTCCAGCAGAAATGCTCATCTCATACCCAAAGTCCCTTCAGCTTTTGGGATTGCTTTTGAGGAGGCTGAAAGGGAGTATCAGATTTGATCAACTGGAGGGTCTGCAAGAGGAGGAGCCTGATGGAAAAAAAGGAAATAAGGAAAACCCTCTGTAATTTGCAGAGCTAAATATTGTTCTTCCTATAAAAAGAAAAACCTCCCTTTGCTTCCCACTTGGGCTTCCCCTGCAAGAGAGCTGTGAAAATGCTGGACTTAATGGTGCCATTAAGCAAGAGCCCTGAGGAACCTGTTGTCCTTTGTGAAGGGAGGTGTTTGTGCTGCTCTTTTCCTACTGAAAATGTGGGATTTCTGAAAGGGGTGTTTGAGTCTTCGATCAGAGAAGGGAGGCTGGAGAGCCATGGAGTGAAAATACCCTGTGGTCTGTGAGGCCTGGCAGCAGTGTTTGGATGTTGGGCATGGTGGGGAGGCTGCTGGAGAGCACTTGGGTTAAATAAAGGGCACAACTTCTCGGGACACGGGCCTGTTCTCATCCTCCATCATCAGCAAAACCTCCTCCCCAGCCAGCCTGGAAAAAGGACTGTGACTGCTGCTGTGCAGCACCCAACCCCTGCCAAGGAGGACAGGGGGGTCCTGGGCAGGAGGCACCTCTCCCACTGCCAATGGCTGTGCCCTGGAAGCTTCTTGCTCCTTTTGGATGACATAAATGTAAGATTTCACTGACTGACAGCCGGGCATCCCCCGTGGCAGAGATGCTGCTACGGCACCAATCGATCGCTTTACTCAAGTTGGTTGTTGAAACATCTGCAGTGGCCTGATGAGCTCTGCTTTTTCCTTTTGTTTCTAAACAGTGTTTAGTGCTTTCAAGGGTGGCCATGAGATGTGAAAAGCGTCTCTGGTAGCATCTGCTCTCAGTGTATATTTAACCTCAGCAGTGAAAACATGTCTGGTGTGGAGATGCAGTGGGGAGGCTGCGGCTGTGCCGCCGTTCTCCAGCGTTATTTTATCTTAGAAAGGGAATGTTGACTGTGGTGGATCATTGACACTGCCTTTGTTAATATCTTCGTTTCTATTTCTGGGCTTTTAATGAAAGCTCGGTAATTTCATGCTGCAAGGAAGGGCAGCACATCAACTGTTTTAAAGCCATCTTTGGTTTGAAGTACAGTAATCTTTTGATGCAGTGGATAATGCAACTTCTGTCTGCATAGCTGGGGTTTGTTGCTTTTGTTTGGGGATTTTTGAATTTGTCTTTAAATGAGTTACCTTTGCACCTCTCAGCGACGGAGAGAAAGGCCAGGAAAATCTCATTTTGTGTATATTAAAACTTAAGATTCACATCAAACGAAAAGCTGGTGGGTGAAAGAGCGATCCTTTCTTTATACTGTCACCTCAAATACTCCTTGCCTATGAATTTCAATCATCTCGATTTAGCCTTGTGTGTTTTAACTGTTTAGTAGTGAAGCTTCTCCGGAGTGTGGAGAGGAAAACAACATCCTCATAGCCGAGGGAGATCCATAGCAGCTCTTTGCTGCTTTAATTATTGCAGCTCTGCAAATGTGCCTGGCCAGGGTGGTGAAGGAGCTGCTGGGACTGGAGGAAACGTGGCTTGTGGATGTTCCCAGGCTGGCAGAGCCGGCCATGGCTGTTGTGCTGTGCTCAGGCCTGGTGCTGGGGCAGGGCAGACATCATCCCCAGGCTCCTCCAAACCTCCCTACGGCTTTAGATGGCTTTTTCCTCCCTACAGTGCAGGCTGCTCCCTGCCCTCGCCAGCTCACTGTCACACATTACACTCCAGTCTTCACTGTAGTTTTAAGGAGGACGCTCTCTGGTGCTCTCCTCTTTGGAAAGCTGTTTTTCCTTAGGCCAGGAGCACATGGGTGGTGCCAGGGGCCATGTCGGAGTTTCCTCTTCCTTCTGGCCTCTTCCCGAGGTTGCCGGCCGCCCTCCCCCTGCTCGGGGGGAGGTTCTCCAGCCTGACACCCGGCTCCAGCAGCCTCCTGCTCCTGCCTCCCATAAATGCCAGTCTTCCTTGAATGCCTTCCAGCCTAGCTCTGCTTACAGATGTTCCTGTGAGCTGTTCTGGCAGTTTTACTGGGAGCCTGAGCAGATATGAAGGTTGCCAAGAGTTTGTGCTTAATTGTGAAGTGGAACAGAGACAAACTACTTTTATTTTGAAGCTAAAATTTCTTGTTATCTTGCTGGCTGGTCCAGCAGTATTGTAGAATTTGACATATGCTGAGCTTAGAGCTCCTGCACCTCGTAGTGAACTATCCCTTCATTGGGGTGAGGATGAAGATGGATCCATGAGGGTGTCCCATCATTCCGTTCCCCCCTGCTCTTCCATGACTATGTTTGTGATAACCTTTCAAAGTCAGCTGTACCAGGTCAGGTTATTAATCCTCAAAGTGAAAATGATCTCTCCTTCAGATCAGCAGCTCGGATCTCGAAGACACTGTCTTGGACACTGCTCACTGCATCAGTTTAACCCGTGTGCCTTCACCCCAGCCCTCAGAGGTCGGGGGCTTTGTTAAGCTCAACAAAATCAGCCCGAGGACATCCCCAAGCCACTCACGTCCCTTCCTGTCCCTCCTGCCTCTCCTTTTCCCACGGGCAAGAGCTACTCTTGAAGGCCACGAGACAGCACTCTGGTTTAAAAAGCTTTCTCTTTTTTTCAGGCGAGTGATCAGTTTTGAGGCCTGGCGCCCTGTCAGAAAGTTGACAGATGATCTGCATTACCGGTGCGTCCCCGGGATGCCCGGGATAATCGCGCTCCAATGGACGCCCTGGAGCCGGCAGGTTCTCTGTGAAATGGCTGCAGTGGAGGGAGCAGTGAAATGGGCTCTTCTGGGCATGCTCACTCTGTAGAGGGAGCTTTATCACATGAGCAGAAACTGAATCACTGCTCATGAGGATCTGGAATATGCAACTCTTGGAGTCTTCACCAGAAGAAGACAACAGCTGCCCGCAGGTACCGCAGGGTCCGTCCACCTCCCGTGCCTGGCGAGGCCCTGGCAGGGCAGGCTGTGTCCTGCTGGGGAAGGAGAGGCCTTGGAGAGGAGGAGCAGAGGCCGGGGAAGCATGGCCGGGGTTGTTCGTTCATTTGTTTGGATATTCCTGCACGTGGCTGCCCCGTGTGCGGGAGGGCAGGCGGGCTGGGATGGACCCGTCCTGCTGGGATGGATATTCCTGCTGGGATGGATATTCCTGCTGGGATGGATCCGTCCTGCTGGGATGGATATTCCTGCTGGGATGGATCCGTCCTGCTGGGATGGATATTCCTGCTGGGATGGCTCACCCTGCTGGGATGGGGTTCCATGGGCTCAGCACCTGGCATTGCCGCCCCCAAACCTCGGGCTTTGTTTCCTCGCGCCTTTCGTTCGTCTCCTGGGGTGGGGAGGCTCACTCGGGTTTTTTTTTTTGGGGAGTTTTTAGGATTTGTTTGTGCTTTTTAAGTGTGGAGTTTCTGGGAAATTCTCCAAGGAGCCCTCCCTGCTTGTAGCTCTTAGAAGAAAAAGGAGCAAAGCCTGGGGTGCCCGAGCTGCTCGAAGACTGAACTTCTCCAGGGGAGGAGAGAGCCTGTGGCCACATGGCACCTCCTCACTGGGTCTCTTTTGACAGCCTCTGCCTAGGGCTCACTTGGGTGGAGGCCAGAGCCAACAATATTTTACCAGGAAGAAACAATCTTTTTTATTTTGGGGTGACTTCCTCCCCTCTCTCTTCTTCTTTTTATTTTTTTTTTCATAGTAGCAATCCAAGGAAACAGCTGATTAAAAGGAAACATCCCTCGTTGATTTCATGGCAGGAGGTCCACGCCTGCAACATGTTTCAAAACTCAGCCCCCTGGCTCTGTCCTTGCGATTTTTTTTTTTTTCTCCGTGATTTGTGTTACATGCAAGAAGTCTGTTGGCTGCCACAGACCTCGGTGAGATTTGGGATGGACATAGAAGGTCCCAAGGCCATGGAAGGCACGGACATCCCTGCAAAACACTGGCCTGAGCTTGCTGTGCCCCAGGGAGACCCTCAAAGCTGCAATGCAGACACAATATTGAATTTTCAATCAAGGAACAAGATGTGAAGATGGCATTTAAAAGATTAGAGAGCTTACACAGCCAATCTATGATACCTAATCTAAATATCTATCGTGTCTCCACGTGCTCGTTGTTCATTATCCAGAATAAAAGGAAAAGGCATCAGAAGTCACGAGGAGAGAGATGAAATTTCTCTTTAACAGTGAAGAGCTGCGGCCTTGACCTGCTGCCTGAGCAGCTCCACCCAGGGAGAAAATGGGCTTTGGGCTTGATGAAGGCTGAGGAGGCAACCAAAACCCTGCTGAGGTGTGTGAGGTGTGCTCGTGTGTGGTGGTGACCACAGTGACATCGGTGTGGCACTGGCTGAAAGCGCCCAGCTCTGTCCCTGCCAGCTGGGGCCCTTTGGAAGTGTCTGCAGAGATGCAGAAAAGCCTGACCTACTTTGGAGAGAAGAGAGCTGCCGAGGTCTGGGCTTGGCACTGCTTCTCAGCAAGGGTTAAGAGCCCAAAGTGGGGCCTTTGGGTCTTGGTTTTGCTCCGTTTCATTTATTTAACTGTCTGTGCAGTGCCAGCACGAGCTCTTGCCCTTGTCCCAGAACATGTTTGGGTAGAACAGGGCTCTGTGGCACACATGGGGCATATTCCTGCAGCTCAGCCTCTGTGAGACCAGCCCTGGGCAGGGGGCAGAGGCGGCTCCATGACCCGGCTTCCCTGAGCTCTCCCATGTGGTGCTGCTATCTCCTAATGAAAGAAGATTGTGTGCACCTCATGCAACGGCAGTGAGTTGTTTTATTCAGGTAAACAAGGAGTTTTAAGGAGTTCCACTCTCCTGGCCAGCTGGTTTGGGGGAGGGCTGGCTTGGTTCCTGCTGCTCCTCTTTGTTTTGCTTTTGCTGCTTGTCCCTGAAGTTTTTCCTTCTCACCTTCCCGCTCCTGGAGCTGAGAGTGGTCGAGGAATGGCCGCAGCAGGAGAGTGACCGTGTGTTGGGGTCAGCCCAAAGGCTCAGGGCACTGATGGCGTGTGCTCCCTGCTTGCAAGCCTTGGAAGACCATATGTTCCTGCAGTGACATGGAATGTCAGTGATTTGGAAACGAATCCCTGAGTATATAATCCTCAACTCCCGTTTTCAGCCAGTTATTTTTTCTGACTCCTCTGAATTCAGAGTTTTGACACCAACCCCTCTTTGCAGACCCTTATGGCCCGTCATGTTTCCAGTGGGATTTGTCCCTCTTGTGCCCGTGTGAGCTGCTTGGTCTCTTGGGTGCAGGATACGTGTCTGGCTTTGCTGTAGGGTGGTGTTGGTCCTGGAGGGGGGCAGAGGAGGAGAGCAGCCTGCCAGGATTTACAGTAGTCAGGAAAGCAGCAGGAGCGAAGCTCTCAAACTGTACAAGCTAATTGGAAAGCATCCACTAGAAAAAAAGAAAAGGAAAATATGGAAGGAGAGAAAATGTTGAGCAAGCTTTTAAAAAAATATCCTGGACTCCAACACAACAGCTTGCATCCTCCAAAGCAGGTGATTTATTTACGTTTTTCCTTCAGCCCCCATCAGGAGGGGGAAGGACGTGGAGAAGGGTCGAGGCAGTGGGGGTGAAGAAGGTCTGACGTGCAAGTGTCCTCCCTGCAACGCTGCCATACTGTGCCTGAGCAGCACAGTGACTCTTGCAAAGGAAGCTTTTCACAACTTGTCCTTGTTCCAAGGATGAGGAAACCTCCAACTCTTCTGGCATTTTCTCTCTGTCATAAGTCAGAGCTGCTTTCACCTGTGAAGTATGATCAGCACAGACAGGGAGAGGGCTGGAATGGAGCGGGGCTCTGAGCAACCTTGCAAGGCTTTTCATGGAGTTCTTGGTGTTAAATGAGGAACATTTCCCCTCCTCCTCTCCTCGTTTTCCTGTGTGGCTGCAAAAATACTCTGGTTTGCATTTAAAGGAGAAAACTGTATGTGCTGGGACTAAGCCAACTTGTTTATTTAAGGGAAATACCATATTTTCCAACCCCTTCTCTCACAGAGGAAGGCTCGGCAGAGGATGGCAGACTGGGCTGGGGATTATATTTTTAGGTGACATCGAAGCACAGTTGTGATTCAAAGAAGCTAAAAATCATGGCTGGCATTTTGCATCGAGCCCTGCGAGTTCCTCCTCCCCACAGCCCCCACAGGGGTTAACCTCTCCGTCCAAAGCAAGTGGATTTTCACCTAAATCAAGGAGGAAAAAAGAAACAAAAACCATCAGAAAAAAACAACAAACACGCCACCATCACCCCCCAGGCTTCTCCTTCTCCATGCTTTCGCCGTTTGCCCGTCCCCAGGGGGGTGTTTGTGGCGGGGCCGGGGCGCCGGGCAGGGACACGGGCCCTGTGTCCCTGTCAAAAGATGGCAGGTCCGTGTGTCCGTAAACAATGCGGTTATGAAATGGCAGCGCGGCCGCGCTGAGCATGCTCGGGAGCTGCCTGTAGGGGGAGGCGAGCCAGAAAGATGATCTAATTCCGTGCAATTCTTGGGATTGAAGGAAAAGACCAGGCTCCACTCTTAATGACAGAGCAGAAAAACCAGGCCCCACGCCGGGGACGAAGCCCGTAGGCCATGGAGGAGAGGGTGTGAGGATCTCCCACCTCCAGGACTTCGGGTGCTGGGCAGCGCTGTGTCGCTTTCTCGCCCTCCAGCAGAGTAAGGCCTTGGTGAGGTTTTGCTGTAGTTATTAGAGGGACAGGCCCGAGGGTGCAAGTTTTATGATTATGATTATTTTCATTATTATTTTGTCTTTTTTTCCCCCCACCCTTCTCCCCGTCCGCTTTCCCGGCTCGCAGGCACCGCTGTCTCGCTGCTTGGCCGCTCCATGGCCGGAGGTGACCCAGGTGGAGGTGGTGTGGGCAGCTCAGCCCGGTCCTCGTGGTCCCACGGGAACCCACGAGTGGCTTTCCCTCCTCTGCTGCCCCACGTGCCCCTTGGCTGGGCACCATGGGGATGGGCAGGGGGGACAGGGACCTGCTCCGCTGGCTGCGGTGCTTTGGGGTGGGAGGAAGAGGAGCGCGGAGGCTGAAGAGGTGCCTGAGCCCCATTGATGGGGGTGAGCTGCCTCCCAGCTCCCCTGCCCTGGACTGCTGGAATCTGCTTGCTCCAGGCTCCTCTTGGTGCTATGGTATTGTCCTGGCTCAGCCAGTTCCTGGGGACTGGGTGTTTCTGAAATGGCTGGTTTGCTTTTGCTAGAGACAGTGATGAATCTTGGTCTCCATTTTAGGGTTTTCTTCCCCCCCTCCCCTCCTGGGGGCTAGGAGAAGGCAGGCAGCAGCTGGACTCCTTGCTACCCTCAGCCCGTGGAAGGAGGGGACGCCTTTGTCTGCTCTGGATTTACATTTGCCTGCACACACAAGTTGCACTGGCTTTAACTCTACTGGGATGCAGCTAGATGGGCCTGGAAGCAGTGAGGAAGTGTAAATCGATCTCCCCTTTCCAGGAGGGCACGGGCTCTGCAGACCCCCCTTGCCTGAAGCCTGCACGCCGTCGTGGAATGCCTTGTCTTGGGAGAAGTCACTTTAAGTCCTGTTGTGTTTCATGCACGTGTCTCCGTGTTCCCAGCTGTTGCATGCAGGGACTTGCACCTCTTTCTGTGCTTCCCCCCTTCTCGGGGAGTTGACGTGTGCGGCTGGAATAGGAGAGAGAGGACATGGGGGTTGAGAAGGAAATGTTTCTTTTCTATGGAGAAGAGTCTGGATGAAAGGATTTCGGGAGACAAAAGAATTGCAAAGAATTTGATTTGGGAGCAAACTTCAGGCTGAGGGCAGTGCTTGTTGTGAGCTGCAGATAAAATTCCATGTTCACATGATTGCATGAGGCTTATAAGGAAGTGGCCTTAGCCTGAAAAAAAGGAGCTTTGAGACTGGTGACTGCTTTGTAGGCCAGGTATGCTGGTGGATGTGTTTCCTTCCTTCTCCAGATCAAATGCTTCTGTCGTTTCTAATGACAGGCCCGTGGTCAGCGTCCCCACGAGCCTCGAGCCCAGGCCTTGCCCAAGCTGAGTGCTGAGATCTGAAATGAGCAGCCTCGCCGTGCCTACAAAAGAAACACTCTCTTTCTACAAACATCCTCTTAATCATTACTTCCTATATAATTAACTACAAAATGTTTGTCTTCTCTTCAAGGCAAAGGTTATTATGAGCAGGTTGGTTTGGGTTGCGTTATTTTTATATTTTTAGGAGAAGGAGGGAAAAAATGAGTGAATAAGAATCTGCTGCTGGTGGGATTGCATTGAGAGATTTGTCTGCCTTGCTCCAGCATTGCTGCAGCCCTCGTTTTCCTGGCTGGTGGGAGCTTTCCCTGGGGCTGTGTCCCGAGAGGGGTGTGGTGTCACCTCGGAGGGTTGGTGACCAGCTGGAGGCTGCCAGGCAGGATCAGTGCAGTCCATCCTGCAGAGTTGTTGGTGCATCCGCTGCCCCGGATGGGAACAGGCACTTTGAGGGGTCTCCTGCCCCCCAGCCCTCTTCCTGATGGACCTGCTGTGTGTGCACAGCTCTGCTCACAGTAACGCTGCTGCCGAGCCTCGGGTTCCCAGACCGTTGATTTTTAAGACATTAAAAAAAAAAAAAAAAAAAAAAAAGGACCCTGGTGAAGGTAGACATCTTGGCACCTCAGCCTGCGCTCCTTCCCGGGCTGCCGGGAGAGCAGAGAGCTCGGGCTCATGATGTAACTCTGGTCCCTTGGGCTCGGTAAGCTGCAATATGTTGGAGTTTTGCTGTGCATGTGTTGTCTTTGCCTATAAAACCTGTTTGGACCTTTGCGAAGGGCACCCGGATGGCTGATGAAAATGCCAAGGAGAGGAGGCTGCGAAAGCTCTTTATGTGTTTCCCAGCTTTGTTCTTTTTCTCTTCTTTCTTTTCCTTTCTTTATTTTTTTTTTTTGGTGGTCTTTTTATGCTTTATGGCGTTTTTTTTGTTGTTTGTTTTAAAGGCACCACTGTAGTTTGTAGTCATCATGTGTTAGGAAATGCTGCAGAGCCTTTCCTTGGCTGGTCCGACCTGTGTTCCATCCCCTCCAAAGACCTCATGGAGGAGAGGAAGCTTGTTTTCTTGTAAACAGAGGCAGAGAGGAAAAAATTAAACCAGCAGTATCTCCTCTGCTTGGCTCCTCATGGCTCTTAAAGCCCTTTCAAAGACCCAATCAGTCTTTCTTCAGATGCATTAATTTTTTCTACCCTTTGAAACCTAAAAATTAAGGGTTGGGGGGGGGCAAGAATGCTTCATGGCTGGTAGCGTGTGCTCTTTATGGAGGTTCTCCAGCCACGGATGGTTAATAATCAGTCTGGGGTGGGCGAGGGAATGGAGGCAGGCGGCTGCGAGAAAGGGGGAAAGGAGGAAAAAAATAAATGGAGCGAGTGAGACTTTTATTGTGAAGCAGCGTGTGCTTGGCAGTTGGCTTTGTTGGGACTGCTGCAAGAGCAGACATTTCTCGGCGGGGAGGGTGGGTATAGGATTTCCCTGCCAATCGGGAGCGGACGGATGGGGCATGGGGAGGGTGAGCAGAAAGGGAAGTTTGCTCTGGATTTAAGGGAGGGGAGGGCAAAAACCCCCAACACACTCACACACACACACACACACACAAAAGCTGGAGGTATTGACACTTGCGGTGGAGTTGGTGCTAAGTTGGCTGGGTGGAGCTGGGTGGGAATGAATGGTGCTGGGTGCCCCATGGGTGCCCCATGGGTGCCCCTCGGTGCTGGGTGCTGATGGAGCCAGGATGGCAGAGCTCTGGCCTGGGGGGACGAGGCTTCGAGTGCTTTGCATGGGTTTCCTGTAGCTTCCTTCTGATCAAAATGCTTCAAAATTCACAGTTGGCTTTTCATTTTTAATTCTTACTTTATTTTCTACCTTGATGCTGGGTTTTTGTTGGGAAGTTGTAACGTTGTTGCCTCTGCTAGCGAGGGCTTTGTCTCTGAGGTAGGAAGCAGGAGAGCCTGTGAGATGCCACCTCAGCCAGCCTTGCCTTGGCACCCAGCTTTTGTACTCTCAAAGGACAAAAGGGATGGTGACTCTCTTGGAGTTGGGAATTCTGCTTTGAGAGCTGGGCAGGCAGCTCTGAGCTGTTGGTGACTGCAGCAAGCAGGGAGGGTGGTCAAGGTCTCATTGACTCCAGGGTTCCTGCAGTGGCTTTTCTTCATGGGCAAGCAGCAGCAAGGCCTCTGTGGAAGGGAGATGTGTGGAATGAGGGTACTGCTTAGAAAATACAGAAAAACTTAGGCTCAGATGGCTAAGAATGGCCCCTGGAAATCCTGGGGCTTCTTGTATGAGTCAGTGGAGTAGCAGGAATATCAAGACCTCTCCTTGTTGCAACAAAGGTTGGGAAAACAAACTGGTCCCTGTTAGACTGACTGAGGCTCTTTATTTGCTGCTGGTGCCTGTGGCGAGGGCCTGGGTGCCCCTGGCTGTGGTGGGAGCCAGGGGTGCCCTTGAGCACTCTGAGCTCTCTTTGCTCAAGTCCTGCAGCAGGATAATCCAAGAGAAAAATTGAGGTTATTCCCAGTTTACAAGAGGTCTGACTAGAGGAAAGGTAGGGTTTACAAGCTCATGTTTGCAGCATAGATATATAGTACTGGCTCAGCAAATAAATAAATAAAACAGCTGCTCTATGTTCAGAGTTTGGGCTGTGTTTTATGATCATTCCTTAATGGCAGCTGTTGGCCAGTGTCTGCTGAAGGTCGGTTCTGTGTCAGGCTGGGCTGAGCTGAGCTTTCCAATGCTCACAGCAGCTTTTTGGTCTGTGGCTGGGGATCTGAAGGTGCTGTGCTTGGGGCACGAGTTTCTGGTGCTGAGGGCACTGAGATGTGGCTGGGTTTGTGTCACATTGTGCTCGGGGCAGGTTGGGGACAGGCAGGGACATGCAGCCACCCACAGCCTCTGTCCTGTGCTGCAGGAGCCATCCTTGCAGTGCCCTTATCTCTGGGCCTGGCAGGTGGTGGAGGCTTTCCCAGGGATGTGTGTCCCTCTTTCCCTTGCTGTGTCTCTGCCGTGGAGGATTTGGGTGCAGGACAGGGCGATCCTGCAGGGATGTGGGGCTGGATGAGCCCTGCGTGGGGCTGGGGGCTGCTCTGCAGCCCCTGCCAGCACAGGGCATTGCACTGAGCTCACCAGCCTGGCAGCACCAAGGCCCATCTCCCCTGCCAGCTCTGGACAGTCCCCCATGGGCATGGGCGAGGCTGGCAAGGTTTGGGAGCTGCTACACCGGGCTCCATGCTGTCTCATCCCCCTCACTTGCTCTAAGGGAGGTGGGTAGGTTGTTTTTCTTTCTTTTATCACCCAGTGTGCTTTAAAGCCTGTGATTTGCATGGCTGCAGGCACCATCTGCTCCCTGTGCTGGCCTACAACAGTTGGCTTGACCTGGGCTTATTCTTGTGCCTCGGCGCCGGCACCGACCTCCAGCTCTGCAGGGCTCTCCCCATCTCTGCCTCCACACCACACAGCTGTGGCAAAGATCCCTTCTAGTTCATTTTTTCTTAAATACCATTTTCCTTCTGGTTTATTTTAGTAGTTGTTTTTGTTGTTGGTTTTTTGGGGTTTTTTTTGTTTGGTCTTAATGCTTCAAAATAGAAAGAGAACCTGAACTAACAACGTGATGCCAGGCGTGTGAAAGGCAGAGGAGATGAGCAGGTGTTCCCTTTTTACATTTTTTTTTTCATAAAAGAGGGGGAAAAAGAAAAATTGCTTTCTATAGAATTAAAAATAGAGCTCATTAACTTTAATAAACATGGATGTTATGAATGAGGAGCTAGCTGTAGCTGACTGATGGTTTGCATTTTTGGATGTTCATTTGAATGAGCTACAAAAAAACCCAACCAAGCCACCAAAAGCACATGGGCTGGAAATGTTGATAAATGAGGTCGTAGTGAGAAGTTTGGTGGATCTGCCTCTCCCACCCAAAGCCTAAAAAGTTTTGGGGAAGTCAGTCCCTTCCTCGAGATGCCTTTCACACAGACCGACTCAGCTGGATTCCCAGGCACGTTGCACTGGGAAAATCTGTCTGGCTGCATCCAAGCCAGAGCTGGGAGGTGCCAGCCCTGGGCACAGCCTGGAGCCCCTGTGCTCCTCGGGCTGTCAGCTGGGGCCAGCCTTGCCGTGTTTTATCTGTGACCTGTGCCCTGGTGGCAGCTTCCTGGCAGCCTTTATTTTGCAGGGGGAGGTTTGGCTGTGCTGTAAACAGGATGTGTCCATGATTGTCTCTTCTTTTGAATGCACCGTGTGTCTGAGCACCGAGCTCAACCCTGATATTTCTGTTTTTTCTCCCCCCACCATAGCGAGCAGTGCTGAGTAAGGGAGAGCCAAGGAAAGAAAGCTGCATGAAGACTGAGCTGCTGAAAGACATCACCAACAACAAAGAGGAAGGTGAGCACCTGCTCTGGCTGAGGGTCAGAGCTGGCTCGTGATGGGGACAAAAGTGGGGGCTTGGAGATGTGCTCAGTGTCCCCAGCACCTCAAGTGTGCTCCCACAAACACAGGCTCCCTTCTCCTGTGTTTATTCTCAGTAGGGTTCTTCCACTAAAGATGCAGATTTGCTTTTCAGTCCATCCCTCACCACTCCCCTGAAGAAGGAGATCTAATTTTCACTTGTGCTTTGGTGTGAATCACACAAGAGTTACTTTGAACTTCCTGTGACTGGTTTTAGCTGAACTCTGATCCCTCCCCACGCTGACCTTTTCCTCCCTTTAGGAATGTTGACTTTCTGTTTTGCTGGGGGTTTCTCTGTTGCTGCAGAGCAGCCCCAATGGCTGCAGGGTGGCTGGAGGGGTCAGACACCCCACACCTCGTGGCTCCTGTGTGGGTTCTGCAGCTTTTACTGTGCAGGATGCAGCACAGGTTCAGTTGACAAAGTCTTTTCCTGCAGGGTTGTCCGTGAGTTACATGCACACAAATCTAAGGGCTTAATGAATGTGTCAGTAGGATTAGGGAAAAAACCCCCACCACCCTTTATCTTTCTCCCAACTCCCTCCTTTCTTTCCGTGGTTTTATTATTCCTGGACTAGTTACTTCTCACAGCTCTTCAGGGATTTGGTGTATTTTTGTTCTCCTTTCCATAATAGAGCATTAGGAAAGTACTGAACTGGCCCCATCTAAATCCGTACTCTTATCTAGAAGCAAAATTTTGGACTTAAATTCAGTTGTGTGTGAGTACAGCATTTCTTTTTCTTTCTTTTCTATCCAGCATAATGTTTTGTCAAGCTGCTCTAGTTAGAAAGTAAAGCTCAGAACAAGCAGAAATACTGAATGCTGTGTCAGGTGCTTGGATATTAACTGGGAGCACAGGAATCCTGCTGCCAGCAGTGGTGGCATAGGGACCTCTGGTCTGGGCAGAGCAGACACAAAGTCTGAGGTGTCAGGAGGGGCCAGTGGGAGATTGTGTTGCTCTGGGGGAAACTCACTTTGATCCCTTGCTTTTCTTAGCACAGGATTATAAAGCTTGTTTGTGTAGCTCTTGGTTGATCTTAAGGTGTCAAGAATCTGTGGAGGTAAAAAATCCGAAAGGAGAGTAGGAAGAAACATTTCTGTGCCTCTTGACTGATTTTGACTTGGAGCAAATGCTGTGTCAGAAGGAAGCTGAGAGCCCTCCCTGTGCAGGAACAGTCACAAGGTGCTGAAATTCCAACCACTCCAGTCTGTTGTCGATCTCTGTCTGTTCCCAGGGAAAGGAGGCTCCTAAATGTGAGTCTCTGTTCCTCTGGAATGTTCAGAACGTGTCGTTGCCTCTGCAGGCACACCATGAGTGTCACAGACCATGGTGTGTGTGTGTGCTGTGCTGGGACATTGTCCCTGCTGCCCCTGGCTCCCCAGCTGGGATCCTCAGAGCATCATCACCACCAGAACATTGGTTCACAGCCCAAAAGCCTGTTAATAACAGTGTTTAGTGCTGGCACAGAACTCACATTTTTGACTGTTGCATGAACATGAAATCATTCCAGCAGGCTCTCAGGATGGCATGGAATGATTCCTTTGAGCTCAGTTTCCTGGCTTGGGGATGGAGCTGGATGTGAGGACTGGAAAAGCACCCTGAAGTCTCAGCTTTCTCTCTTCAAGTTTTCTTGAACAGTCATTTCCCTTTAGTGAGGAGGATGGTGCTGTTGAATATCTTTGTCAGTGGCACAGACTGGTTTGTCTGTGGGTTTTGGGCTGCTGAGGGTGTGTTTGATGGGAGCCATGGTGTGACTGAGCCTGCTCTGGATTGTGTTCCCTTTGGCAGGTAACCTGTCAATATTAAACCTGGAATCTAAACTTCCAGAGGCTTGAAGCTGCAGATGCAAAGGCTGACTAAAGGTGCTGTTTGGGCTAAAAGCTTACTGTGAATTGCTCTGTTTTCCCCTCTTTTCACTCCCCCCGACTCAGAAAGGTGCTGATGCTGAGGGCAGGTCAGGTCCCCTTTGGGATTGTGTTAGCACATCCCATAGTTCCACTGCTGCCTCTGAACGGCCTTGCACCAGTTCCACCCCTATACAAACTTGAGCTCTGCCTGAGTCCAAGACAAGACAGGAAATTCAGGTCGCTGGAAGCCTTGGCTGATATTTAGGGGTGTGACCCCAAGGCCTGTCAGCTGCAGTGGTGCCTGTGAGCACTGCCTGGCTCCAGCACTGATGGATCATCATCATGTTGGAGATCTCCATGAAGGTCTGTGGCAGGGAAGGCTCCTGCCCTGGTGGGGCAGAGTTCATAATCACAGGATCCCAGACTGGTCTGGGCTGGAAGAGACCTCAAAGCTCATCTCATTCCACCCCCTGCCATGGGCAGGGCCACCTTCCATAGACCAGGGTGCTCCAAGCCCATCCATCCTGGCCCTCACTGCTGTGCTGCTTTGGGCCAGTGGACCTTTCCTGGTGCTCCTCAGCCTGTCAGCCTTCATTTGGTGCATCTCAGCAGCTGGGAGTGGTTTGTTGGAGTTTAGGATGGGGTAGGTGCTCTCAGGATGCTCTCAGGGAACATCCTGAGGGTGGGAGGCCCTTGGGTGGGCAGTTATGGTGTTCAGTTCCTCAAGAGGGAGGTGTTACAGAAATGCTCTGTGGTTCCCACCTGGGCTGTTCTCTTCTGCCTTCATCCTGATAAAGAGAAATAATTGAACTCTAAATGTAACATGTATTTGTTGGAACAAGCTTTTTGCATGTTCCAGCACTTTTGTTTCCAGTTCTGGGGGTGAGTCCCAGCCTGTGGAAGTTGTTCACTAGGCTCAGTGTCTCTTTCTGTGTAAAATTGCTCAACACAGATAGAAAAAAAGCTGTGATGAGGCTGTTTTGTGGTCCGTGGGAAATGTTCCAGTTCAGTTTTACATGTGGGTGTGAGCTTAGGTCCATACTTCCCTTTGACAGGGTGGGGAAGGGGGCAGGGAGATGGGAGATGAGTGGAAAAAAAGCTTTTATTAGGCCATATTGTCTTTAGTCTGACTCAGAGAGAAACTATTAAAAAGTGGTTTCTTTGCAAGGATTACAAGTGAATTCAGCTCTCCTCATGTGCTTCACTCCCAGCTCTGCGTCTCTCTTGACCTTTCAAGGCAAACCACTCCTTTTCTGATTTCCCCATGCTCAGGGTGGAAAGTTCCAGTAAAGCAGCAGCACAAAGGAGCAGGAATGGGTGTTGGGAATGAAGGTCTCCATTTGCTCCAGAGTTTCTGAGCCTTCACCCAAGGCAGCTGCTTTACAAGAGCCACAGTGCTGGGTGAGACCTGCACAGTCACTGCTCTCAGATAAACTTCAGCCTGCTTTGACAGACTGTCAGGGGTTTAAACTCCTGGAGGGGCCTTTTTTCCCTTTTTCTCCCTCTTATTGCAGATAGGAAGCTGCTGTGAGCACAGGAAGTGCTGCTTTCCACTGAGCAGCTGCAGCCTTTGCATTGCCAGGTGCAGGGATGGCAGCTTGAAAGGAGGGAAGGACTAATCTACTCTCCTCAGGTACTTGGCACTGGGATCCCCTGCTGAGGCTGCCAGCAGGAGGCCAGGCAGAGCAAAGTGATGCTTCAGGATTCTACATGTTCACCCAGCTGTGCACAAGCATTCCCTGGGTTTGGAACCCTTGCCCCTGGATGTGCCTGGAGCAGGAGCATCCCTTTGCCACAGCTGTGACACCACGGCCCCATCCCATGGCAAAGGGGTGAATGAGTTTCATGGAGGCTGTTAACCTGCTCTGGGTCATTAAACTGTTGAGCCAGTTTCACTGTTAATGTTCAATCTGTGTCCTGGGGGCTGAGAGGGCCAAGGGAATGCTGGAGGGCATTTTGGTGTGGCCAGCAGGTCAGGGGAGATGGTCCTTCCCTTCTGCTCAACTATATCTGGAGTTTTGGGTTCAATTCTGGTCTTCATGGGTCAAGAAAGACAAGGAGCTGCTGGAGAGGGTCCAGCAGAGGTTACAAAGTTGATGAGGGGTCTGGAACATCTCTCATATGAGGAGAGACTGCCAGAGCTGGGTCTGGTTAGTCTGGAACAGAGAAGTCTCAGAGGGGATGTGATTAATGCACATAAATATCTGCAGGGGGTGTCAGAGGATGGTGCCAGACTGTTCAGTGGTTCTAGTGACAGGACAGGGAGCAGTGGCTATAAACTAAAACACAAGAAGTTCTACTTCAGCATGAGGGAGGGGAAAAGAGCTCTGGATCAAGTGCCCAGGGAGGTTGTGGAGTCTGCCTCTATGGAGACGTTCCAAACTCACCTGGGCACGTTCCTGTGTCACCTGTTCCAGGTGACCCTGCCTTGGCAGGAGTGGGGCTGGGGGTTCTCTAGAAGTCCTTTCCAATCCCTGTGATTCTGAGTCCCCATCAGCATTCCCAGCCCCCTGGCCAGGTGCTGAATCCCATTACCTGTGTAACCTCGGTGTTGAGCACTCACTGCAGAAGTTCATTGTTCCTGTTTTCTGGTTTACTTTTCCTGTTTTGCCTCTTGGTGTGCAGGGTCACAGTGCTCCAGAGAAGAGTGACATCTCAGGTCTGGACACCAACCCATCTTCACAAGGGCTTGGGGGGAGGAGGAGACCATCAATAACTCACCCCAGAGAGGAATTTTTTGTCTGCATTTCTTGGCTTTAGAATGCTCTGCTTTTTGGCTTCAGTCCCAGAATCCCAGACTGGTTTGGGCTGGAAGGGACCTTAAAGATGATCCATTTCCAGCCCTGTGCCATGGGCAGCAATGCCATCACTGGGTCAGGCTGCTCAGGGCCCCTTCCAGCCTTCAGTGATGGGGGGATGCTTTCCTTCCCAGTGGATTCAGGGTCTCCAGCTGCCACCTCTCCCTCATCTGTGTGGTTTCAGCCCCAACATCTTCATCCTTCTGATGGCAGCTGGGCTCTTCTCTGCTTGGCACTTCTCCTTTGTGCTGGAGTTGGAGGAGGAAGAGGGGAGGGAACTGCTGTAACACAAAGATTAAAAGCAGGTGCTTTTCTCACTTTTATCCAGCAGGACAGTTGGGTATTGGATCAAAGGCTGTGGGATCTGTGGTGTTTTAAGGATGATCTGCAGAGTGGTTAAGGTAGAACATCTGTGTGGTGTGTATATAAATACAGCTGTATGCACTTGTTAGGCTGCACTTCCAAATCCTGAGCTTTTCCTTTAAGCTCTGTCTTTGCTTAGTTCATTTAAGCTAAGTTCATTTAAACCCCGTCTTTGAACGTTTCTCTTGCAGCAGCTGAAGCCTCTTGGCTCTGTTTGGGCTCTGTGCTGAGGGCTCTGGAAATGCCTGGAGAATCCCAGGAGCAGAGAGTGTCTTGCCTCTACCAGTCCTCAGCATCAAGATGCTCAGAAAAACATGTAGAAGTTCCAGATAAGAGAGTAGTGCATTTGTTGCAGAATATATTTCTATTTCTTTTCCCTCAGACCTGCTGGCTGCAGTTTGGCCTGGAGCACAAGGGCTCCTAACATTTGCATGTTTTTCTTATTTTGTTTCACCAAGCATTGAACTCCAAACTTTAAAAATACATTTAAGCCTTTGTTTTTTTCAGAGCATTGTCAGAGTAACACTGGGTTTTCAGTTGACAGCTGGCCTCCCTCAGATGGGAAATTTCTGTGGATGCTTGTCCCTTTGGGTCCCCACACAGGTGATTGTGTCCCCTCTGGCTGTGGCCAGGATGGCTGGTGGGGACAGTAACACATCTGTTAGACAGCCCCTGCCCACAGATAAGTCTGGCAGGCTGGACCCAGCTCTGGCGAGCTCCAGGGCAGGACTGGAGCCAGGCCTGGCTCTGCTGAAAGGGCTGGAAACCCCAGCAGGCAAAGACAGCAAAGAGGAACAGACATCTGGGAGAGCAGAGGTGGCTTTGATTTTGCCTAATTTAGGTTTTTTTTGACATTATCATTGTAATTCTGAAGTAAGACATAGCAGTAGGCAGGTTAGACATGATCCAGGCAGGGGTGAGTTTGTCCAAAGATGTTTAAACTCAGCCTGTGCTGTTTTTGAGCTGTGGGTTCTCTCTGTTGGCTGCAGCAGTGGCTTAGAGACCCCTGGAGTGTGAGATGCCTTTTAGACACCTAAAATTAGATGAGGTGGTCTCATCTAATGTCTCATCCTGTCTCAGCTTCTCCCTTACATTGATCAGAATCTGTTTGCTTCAGGGGAATTTTAATTCCATTTTGAATGACTGTGATGAAAACTTGAGCCTGACCCTTCTGCCTGAGCCTGGGGAGGGCTGGGAGCTCTGCAGAGCTCTCAGGGAATTGGCAATTCACAGGAGGGATTTAAATTTATTATTGGGTATTCTTTACCACATTGAGTCACAGGGATAGTGGAACAGCCCAACTTCCTGAGTCTTAAATTCCTTGTGTTACTAACATGTACCCACCCCCTAAATAATATGTTTTTACTTGAAGTTTGTGCCAACTTGGTATCAACTTCAAATACCAGTAAATCTCTTGGGCATGTTACCTGGGTTTTAAATGAATCCAGGCTCGGATGGGCATTCAGGCAGTGTTGGAGTCCATGGGAGAAGCTTTTCCTGCTGCATCTGGTATTGGGGATGCCTCTAATTAATAAGGTTACACTTCATGGATGCAGGTTAGAACTTCCTACCTTTTATTTTTTTTAATTAAAGAAAAGATGGTTGTAGATTAAAGAGCAGTGAGCGAGTTGGAGAGAAAACTGAATGTGGAGAAAATCTCATTTTGGCCTACTTAGAAGGGATGAATGCTGTAAAGTCACAAAGTTTTAGAAAAATACCAACTTTGCTTTTATAATTCCCTGGCACTTGCAGCACAGGAGCAGAAAAGCTGCTGAGCAGCATTTTCAAGGGGAGAACTCACTGCCACGAGGTGTATTTGAAATGAGGATTTTAGCAGGTTTTCAGTGAAGCTTTTTTTTGGGGAATGGAAAAGGGGAGATGGAAAGGTCATGTCAGGAAGAAGTGTTTCTTTAAGTGTCTGGAGCTGTTGAAGAGCTTCTGTGGGCTCTTGGTTCAGTATTGTCATTGTGAGGCTCCTGCTGGCACTGCTTTGTGTTCCCAGCCCTGTCTGTGGGCCAGAGTTCAGCAAGGTGTGCAATATGCTGACTTGTGCCTGTTCAGCAGTGCAGGTGCCCTTGCTGAACCTGGGATGGCAATTCCTGTTTTCCTGTTACCAGATCAGGTGTCTTGGTTGGGAAAACTCAGCTCACTTGAGCTGCCATACAAATTGTGATGCAGCTCTTGACATGAACTGATTCTCCATGGGCAGATGGATCTTTAATTTGTGCTGGAAAGGATGGGCTGGTGCTTCTTGCAGGAGCTCAGTGTGTAGGACACAGTGACATCCCAGACTGTTCATGGGTTTGTTTTAGTGCTGCCAGAAGAGGGAATGGCAGAATGGAGGGGGTTTCACCCCAAAGAAAGGGAGGATCCTGCTTGCAGTGTCTAAGCCTTGTTGGAGGCTGTTTGCTTCCAAAGCCCTCAAAATAATGGAATTGGTAGAACAGAAAGGTTTAGTCCCCTTGATACAGACATGCTAGATGGAAAAGAAATGTTCCAAAGATTTCCAATCATAATGAACAGAAGTCCTAATTACAAAGGTATAGGTACTTTCAAAAGTTTAATCCTAACTAATTTTGAATTAGATATAAACTATTAATCTATGTCATTCTGCAAACTCGGGCTCCTAAGTTACCTAGAGGCAGAGATTTTGTATTCCTTTGAGATTTAGGCATCTAAATCTCATAGACATTTTAAACACTTTTGAAATCTGGCATTCATTTCCAATCTAACCACTGATTTTTGTGTGGTATAAAATCACCAGAGTTTGCATGAAAGGAAACATGGCTTCTCTTCCTGCTCAGTCCTTGGCCTCTGCTGTGAAAAAATTCCATATCTCTGTTTCATCAAATCTCTGCTCACACGGGTTTGGAAGGCTGGTGCCACTTCCACAATCAATCAGATTGCATTTCACAATAAGGGAAATAAGTGTGTGTGTGTGTGTGTGTGTGTGTGTGTGTGTGTGTGTGTGTGTGATTTTAATTTTAGTTTCATGGATTTTTCATAAAACCTGTGATGCTTTCTGGAGTAATGCAGTTACTTCCCCAGGGCAGTGCTCTAATTCACGTTGTTTTGGTTGCTTTCATGGCAGGTGGAGCAATTCTTGCCCTCTGCTTATTCAGCTTATCTCATAGTCAGCCACTGAAGTTATTTGACTGCTCTGATGGGAGAACACAGTGTTTAAATCAACAAATATTGAAGGCTTCATTCAGCCAGGTGCCTAAAGCTGAGCTCTAGAAACCTCCAGCTGTGGTTAGAGAGCTTATTTTTTGTTGCTTTTCTTTTTTTTTCCCTGGCCCTGACTTTGCTGCAATAATTGCTTAAATGGCCTTTTAAAGACCCTGAATGCAGAGAGAGAAACAAGAATTGAAAGAATAAAGGCATAGTTGTGGTTCCCTCTGCCCATAGCTTTTCAAATAGTTAAATAAAACAGTGAAAAAAGGAGCACTTTATCTTCTCCCAGAATTATTGCTATCAAAAACAAACCCTTGTGCCTCTTTCTGTACACAGGGAGGTCTGGGTGGTGTGAGAGGGAGCAGGTGGAGGTGATAACTTTGGATCCTGCTTGGAGAACCCTCAGTCACTGCTCCTGCAGGTGAGGTTTGTGTCTCTGTGTGCTCCAGAGAGCACTGGGGAGCAATTTCTGGGTGTTTTGGAGCTCTCTCTGGAGGCTGTGAGCCAGCAGAACCCACATGGGAGGCAATCCCAGGCTGGGTTGCCTGGAATTAGGGGGAATGATCTCTTAGTGCAGTGTCTCATCAGGAAAAATGGCCAGAGCTGATCCCAGGGCACTGACCACTTGGGGTTTGGAGAGAATTTCCAGACACATCTGCAAAGATGCTTCGTGCCCACATCTGTGGCTTTCACCTGGAAATCAGGAGCATCAGAGGGGCTGTCCCCCTCTTCACTGATGGGCAGCCCGAGGCTGGAGGGCTCAGATGCTGCAGGAGGTGTTTGAGATGCCCCTGGGCAGAGCCTGGTGTGAGTTCAGCACTGACCATCCAGAGATTGCATTGGATTGGATTGGATGCTTCACCTCTACTGACCAGGCCTAAGAAAGCTTTCAGTTTACTGGAAATGTCTTTACATCTCAGATGGGCAGCAAAATCCAGGAAGTTTAGGGAATAATAAGGTTGTCTGAGATATTAGAATGCATCACTTGTTAGAATCTAGAGCTTTCAGTGCTGTTAGGGCAGGAATTGTACCCAAATCGTTCAGGTCAACACACTGGGAAGGAAATATTAAATATCAGGGCAAGGTTCTTCCCCCAGAGGGTGCTGGGCACTGCCCAGGCTCCCCAGGGAATGGGCACGGCCCCGAGGCTGCCAGAGCTCCAGGAGCGTTTGGACAGCGCTGCCAGGGATGGACAGGCTGGGATTGTTGGGGGGTCTGGGCAGGGACAGGGGCTGCCCTGGGTGATCCTGGTGGGTCCCTCCAGCTCAGGAGATCCTGTGATTCCATGATTAAGATGGACTAAACAAATGTATTTAAAAAGGGTAGAAAAAGGGGGAGGGTTTTTTTCTCAAGGGAACTTGGGTGGCTTTTGGGAAGAGCTGTTCTGCTGAGCTGGGTGGTGCTGGGTCTCCTCCCTGCTGATCTTTGCAGGGAGCTGCCTGTGCTTGGAGCTGGGCTTTGCAGCCAGCTCAGGCACACTGCACTTGTCCTCCCAGGATCCTGGTGGTCCTTCATGCATTAGCCTGGCACCAGGTTCTTGTCAGGTCAGAAGAGACATTTGTGAAGCAGCTGAGGGAGCTGGGAAGGGGCTCAGGCTGGAGAAAAGGAGGCTCAGGGGGGCCCTTGTGGCTCTGCACAACTCCCTGACAGGAGGGGACAGCCGGGGGGGTCGGGCTGTGCTCCAGGGAACAGGGACAGGAGGAGAGGGAACAGCCTCAGGCTGGGCAGGGGAGGGCAGGGTGGGCACTGCTCAGGGAGGTTTGGAGTGCCCATCCCTGGAGGTGTCCAAGGAACAACTGGACGTGGCACTCAGAGCTCTGGGCTGGGTGACAAGGTGGGGATTGGTCACAGGTTGGACTCGATGGTCTCTGAGGTTTTCCAGCCTTGATTCTGGGACTCAGAAATGTTTTCCTTGCCTGTTTGAGCTTTGAGGGCAGTGTGAAAGGAGGTGCTGATACCCGGGTCTGGCTGTTCCTCCAGTGTGACTCCAGGCTCTTTGGATCCTGTAGGTGAAAATTGCTTTGATGGGAGCTGGTTTGAATCAATCCCCCCTGCTCTGACAGAGCTCTCCCTGTATTTCTTGTGTTGCTTTTCATAACTGTCTGGTCTCTGGAAGGAAAACAAGCCAAGGAATCCCTAACAGCAGGTTGATGTAATCATTGCACTGAGCGTGCCAGTGAATTGTTATCACTCCAGCTTGCCTGGGGAGCTGCTGGGTTGTCATGTCAGAAACTTTCCTGCTAGTACATGGCATTCAGAGTCAGATTTTTTTTCAGCTTGGATTTGGAATCTTTGATGGGACAAAGTCATCGCTGGAGGAGCAGGGAAGTGTTTGGAAGGGAAAGAAAAGAAATGTTTTATGTGGGCATTGTTGTGTGTGAGCTTTGTCAGGCTGCAAAATCCTTGCTGCATTTGAATCACAGAATTATTTTAGTCTAGAAATGCATTTACCACGCTTCACTCCTGTGTTTACTCCTGCTGTTACCTCTGAAATGACACCAAGAATTCTGGTCCTGTTGTGCTTTGTCGTGCTGAAAGAGCCAATTCCCACTGAACAGCAATCAGGGCTGGGATAGCCAAGGAGTTATTCCTTGTGATGTTCCCTGTAGCAGCAGAGGCCTGATGTGGACATTTGGCTGCTGGGCTGTGTGTGTGCCATAAAAAACTCACTGGGACAGCCCTACCAGCAAAGCTTTTCCATGTCTGGCTTTGGGAAGGGCTTCACCAGAAATCCGGATGCAAGATGGGGCAGAGTTTTGTTTGCCAGGTGAGGTGTTGACATATGGTCCAATAAATGCAGTTATTGGAAATAACTGAGATAATATTTACCTTGAAAAATCCATTGTTGGGAATAAATGGCCACATCTGCAGCTGACACAAGTGGGAGTAAGTGCACTGCTGTCACCTGGGCCACCCACCCCAAAGGTGGCTGTGTGAGGATCCAGGAGGGCTGGGCAGGGGGGTGAGGGAACAACCTGGCACTCAGTGCTGTGCTTTAGTTGGCATGATGGTGGCTGATCCATGGTTGGATGATCTTGGAGGTCTTTCCCAACCCTAAATATTCTGGGGATTCTGTGATTTACATCAGACAGGGTGCTGGAGGAGCGGGTTGCTCTTAGACTGTGAGTGGCTGTACCTTCCCTTGGGAGTTTCAACACCACTTGTGACCTTTTTCTCCTCTTCCTCCCTCTCCCTGCAGGGTTTAATGCCATGGCTGCAGATGAAAGCGCTACAGAAAAGCAAGTGGGGGAACCAAAAATGGCTGTAGACGGTGAAACCAACGGTTCCTGTGAGCACAGCGAGGGTGGGGGCCACCCAAACCCAGCGAAAAACACTCAGGACAACACGAAAGTGAGCCAGCAGGACTCTACTACTAAATTAAATAGGATAGCAGAAAATGGCATTTCGGAGCGGGACAGCGAGCCTGGCAAGCAAAACCATCTGAAAGCAAATGACTTCACACAGACTTCTGTCACAGGGAGCAATGGATATATCCTAACCAAGCAGATGGCACAGGAGCAGCCTCTAAGGACTACCAGCTTTGCTTCTCTCACTGGCCATGCTGCAAAAACCCTGCCTGGAGGAGCAGGCAAAGGCAGGACTCTGGGGTCCTTTGCCCAGCTCCAAGCCACCATGCCAAGCAAGCTCGGGGAGGGCAGTAAGGACACGGATGCTAAAAAAGCCCCCGCTGCTAATGCTGAAGTCAAGGTCCACCGAGCACGGAAGACAATGCCTAAACCCACCCCCAGCCTGGTAATGTACCTGCCCAGCACTCAGCTGCTGCTGCTGGCCTTGCTCTTGGCTTTTCCTGGGGGTGTGAGGGATACCTGGCTGCATGGCAACACGTGGTGTTCAGAGTTTGCCCGCTGAGTGGATTGGTTCTTTATTTTCTTATTTTTAAAATTTTATTTTTATTTTTTTTTTAAATATATTCATTCATTTATTTATTTATTTTAATTTTTTCTCTGCCTACAGGCAGAGATGTTAAAATTGGTGGTCACATGGCCACCACCAGCTCCCGTCCCCAGTGTGTTTCTAAATATATAATTGATCAATTGCCTCCTCCAACAGATCTATGTGAGACACTAAATGGCCTTTCTCTCATGGCTCTATTGCTCATCAGCCTCTGCTGACATCCAGAGCTGCTTGTGAAACAAATTAGATTTCTTCTAAGGTCAACCCAAAGGAAATTAAGCATAGCATGTAAACTTGAGGCTCCTCCTAAGCTCAAAATCTGTCAAGATCTGTGAGGCAGCTTGATTGCATTGCTGTAGGAATCATTATAGGACTAAAAGAGATGATGTTTTCTCTCCATGTCGTTGGGAAATGTCCTCTCCAGAATCCTTAGGGGTAGATTTACCATCACTTAATAAAGCAGAGCCCTGGGTTGTTTTTTTTTTTGAGGCATAAGGAGATGTCATTTGGTGCATTCATGTCATAGTGGGGAGGACAGAAATGACCTTTCTTTGTCATGGGATAAGTTTGGTTATTTTTTTGGTTCTTTGCCAGAGGTAGGGAATAGATCTTGCAACAGGTAGAACTCCACTATAAGCAGTTGGTTTTCACCTCTGTGATGCTTTATCACAGTGCTGAAGCTGGATCCTCTCACTGTGCTGTGTCTGAGGCTGGAGGGAGACTGGCCTTTAGGTCAAGGACAGGATTAGCCATGAAAGTCATTGCCAGAAATGCAGGGAAGCTGCTGCAGCCTTGGCAAGGTCGGTGGAATGCATTGGTGCTGTGGTCCAGCAGATCCAAAGGGGCCCTCAGATGTCCCCCACTTCTCAGCACAGCACTGCTGAGGTGTGAAGGGCTCAGAGCTGTGAGCCCCTGTGGTCTGGAGGGGGAAAAGAGAGAGGAAAAAGGGCAAAGAGAGGGGTGGCACCTCGCCAGCTCCAGATGGGGAAAGGTGCCTTGGCTGTGGCACCACCTGTGCCTCCAGCAGCAGCTGGGAGTCCAAAGAGCACAGCCAGATCACCAAGCTGGGGCACCAGGCTCAGGAGAGGAGCAGAAGCCACACGTGCCTGCCAGGATTTCCAGCCAGCCCCACTAACCACTCATTTCCCCTCTGCCTTGGCCTGGCTGCCTTTGAATTCTCTGCCCTCACCCCGGCTCTGTTTCCTGGCTTGCACAGAGAGAAACTATTAAAAAGTGGTTTCTTCACAAGAATTGCAAGTGAATTCGGCTCTCCTCATGTGCTTCATCAGTCTCCCAGCAGGATGTCTCTTCCCCAAGGAAGGCTTTGGAGCCCAAAGTGCCTCCAGCCCCCCGGTTGTGCCCTGGAGTTGGGGCGGGCAAACCCCCAGACCCTTGTGGAATTTAACACAGACAGAGATCCCGTGGGGCTGAGCAACTGAAAGAGGCAATTCCCTCCCTAAAAGGCGACTGCTAGGCTGGGAGGGAGTGTTTCCCTCATTGATATTTTATGATTCATCAGAGGAATATTTATATTCAACCCCTTGGGTTTCAAGGTTTGTCTCTGCGAGCGCTGGGATGCTGCTGGTGATCCTTCTTTGCTCACAGGACAAAAAGCAGCTTCAGAAAACCGAAGCCTGCACTTGTTGGGCTGCTCTAGAAAGTACATAGCCTGTCCTCAGCTCCTCTGGCCATCTGCCTTGGGCTTAAGACAGGGAGAGAAGCAACAGTCCCGGGAAGGGTGATGAGAAGAGGCTGTTCCCATCTTCTCCCCTCAAGCCTCTGCAGCTGAATGGGAACCCAAGATTTGATCTCATTTCTGCAAGACAATAAAACATCTGTTGTGTTCAGCCTTCCTGATAATTACTACCTCATTTTCCCCCATTGTCTCTGGAATTTACATGCTGTTTTCTTTGGAGCAGCAGAGCCCTTGCTGGTTGTCTCTTATCTATTCCCATTATTTCTTTGTTGAGCTGCTTAGGGGAGGCTCCTCAGCTCAGAAGCTTTCCCTGCACCAACCTTCACACCTTTTCCCCTTCAAAAGCTCCATGAAATCAGGTGCTGTACCCTGGGAAATAAATTGTGGAAATCACCCAGGAGCTGATATTAGAGAACACAGCAGTTTGCTTGGCTAATATTTTTTAGGGCATTATTGTTTTCTTGATGAAACTGTTCTTGCAGAACTGTTCTGCCTGGGAGGAGGAGGGGAGGAAGGTATTTTGCTGCCTGCAAAGTGTGAACGTTTGTTCCCCCTGGCTCCTGCAAAAACCCTTTGGGGACAAAAAATTGTTTTCTGTAATCCAACAGCTGTCAGGGGACCTTGGTAGCCTTTTCCTGCACATGTGAATTGGTCTCTGAAAGGAAGAAGAGAATTTTCTCACCAATTTAACCAGCTTTTTCTCTGTCTAGGAGTTGCTTCCTGAATTGGGATCGAAGCTGAATCTGAAACAGGTGACAATTTTAATTGATGTTGTCGCATGTTAAGGTGGTTTTTAAACAGAGACCTCAGAAGAGTTGTTGACAGCATCATTTCTGCTCTCCTGAATAGAGCAGTAACACAAGTATTGACCTTTTGGAAGAATCTTTCTTTCACTTCTAATTCATTTTACAGCCCTGTTAAGAGCTCAAAAGTTTGCAGGGCCAGGCAGCAGACTGAAAGGCAAGTGTGTGTCTGTGTGTCCTGTGCTTGGAGAAGGCCCCTCCTGCTTGGGAACCACAGTTTCTGAGCTTAACCTCAGTAAAACATAAGGGATAAAGGATGATAAAGGTACTGAGAGCATCCCAGAGTTACTTTTGGAGACAGGAGGAGCAGATGGATGAATTGGGAATCCCAAGTTGTGTTTCCTTTCCTTGGTGACCATGAGGCTGGAGCTCAGGGTGTGTGTCTCTGGTGGTATTTTTTTATGCTGTGCAGAGGACTGGGTCAGGAAATAGTGCAAAAATCCTTTAAATGAGTGTTTGGCTTGATTCACAGTGTGCCCAAAAATGCCAGATGCCAGTTTAACTGGAGGAGACAATGTGGGCAGGGAGGAAGTGCTTGGAGCAGCTTATGTTGGTCTTTCTACCAATATTCACCAAACTATCCCCTTAAGTAGCATTGCCATTAAATACCTGGTCCCAGAGCTTTTGAGCTGCCTCCTTTGTGTGGGCACACTGGTGCTGCTGTGCTGACCTAGGCTGGGGCTGCTCTGCAGGAGCCTCTGGCCTAGAGAACAGCCTGTGCCCATGTCTTGGGGCCAGGCAGGTGGCAGCCAGGGGATTGCAGGGGTCTGGGATTGCTCAGCAAGCTCTGACCCTCCCATGTGCAGGAAACATAAAGGAAAAGGTCAGGGCTTAATGGGGGTGATAATGGGGATATTGTGTCCTTGGGGAGGACTTAGAAGGTTCATCCAGGACCCTCTCCAGAGGAGTATCCAGGTGTGCTCCACTGGACTGAAAGAGTGAAGTCTGTGTGTGTGAGCTGGGGCAGAGTTAAATATCATGGAATCACAGAATCTCCTGAGCTGGAGGGACCCACCAGGATCACCCAGGGCAGCCCCTGTCCCTGCCCAGCCCCCCCAACAATCCCAGCCTGTCCATCCCTGGCAGCGCTGTCCAAACGCTCCTGGAGCTCTGGCAGCCTCGGGGCCGTGCCCATTCCCTGGGGAGCCTGGGCAGTGCCCAGCACCCTCTGGGGGAAGAACCTTGTCCTGAGCTCCAGCCTGAGCCTGCCCTGGCCCAGCTCCAGCCGTTCCCTGCCTCCTGTCCCTGTCCCAGAGCAGAGCCTGGAGCTGCCCCTCGGGAGGAGCTGCAGCCCCGGGGAGCTCTGCCCTCAGTCTGAACCATCCCAGTGCCCCCAGTCTGCTCCACCTGAACCATCCCAGTGCTCCCAGTCTGCTCCATCTGAGCCATCCCAGTGCCCCCAGTCTGCTCCATCTGAGCCATCCCAGTGCCCCCAGTCTGCTCCATCTGAGCCATCCCAGTGCCCCCAGTCTGCTCCATCTGAACCATCCCAGTGCCCCCAGTCTGCTCCATCTGAACCATCCCAGTGCCCCCAGTCTGCTCCAGCTGAACCATCCCAGTGCCCCCAGTCTGCTCCATCTGAGCCATCCCAGTGCCCTCAGTCTGGCCCCTCCAGACCCTTCCCCATCTTCCCTGATGGGAAATCTCCTTCAGGAGTGACAATGCTGCCCTTGGGCTCCTTATACAGAGGGGTTGCTGCAGAGGGAAGTGAGAATGGAGGCTGTTGTGCAGTACATTAAATTTGATATTTAACTGGTTGTGCTGATGCTGCTGAGGCAGCCGTGCTGGCTGGAGGTGCTGTCCCAGCTCAGACCACAGCCCACAGAAATAACAGCCCTGGCCCCAGCAGAGGGGTTTGTTTCTGTCAGGAGCCCTGGTGGCACATCTGGCTTGGGCTCCCCTGTTTCGTTTTGACTGACGTGACTCCCTTGCCTTGGAGCAGCTCGGTGCAGGAGGGGACAGGGATGAGAAACACACAGAGTGCAGCTTTGGGCCGCGTTTAAGCTAAGTCTACCTGGCTGCCTAAATCACGTTTTTGTGTAGATATGTGATTGCACTCAGATCAGTGCAATTGTAATCAAGTCACAATGGAATCCCCCTCTAATGGGCACGTGTTAATCAGCAGATAAAAGGTGGCTCAGCCCTGCAGCTGGTTTTATCTAGACTAAAACCAAAGCCTTGCAGGTTTGATGCTCCAAGGTAAGGCTTGATCAGGCTCCTGAAATTCAGCTGTGAAAAACACAATCGTAGAGCAGCACCACTACAGCTCCTACAGGCACTATCATCTGCTTGTGATCAATTTTTTATAGCAGACTGATATTTCTTGCTTAACCACCACTCACCAGTTGTTAGAGGCAGATCCCCCCGGGAGCTGCTGCTTTGTGCTCTTCAAAGGCAGAGCCTGGGTACAAATCTCCTGACCCTGCTGCTGATGCATGGAGAGGCAGAGCTGCTGCCTGGCACTGCCCTGTTCCCAGTGCTGCTCAGCTCACTGCTGCCCAGTTGGCTCTGGTTTGCAGCTTGTTGTGTGCTGGAGATGAAAGTCCTGCAAAGCAGAGAGCTAAGGGAGAACATAAGCAAAGCCTGAGGTGGTTTCAGGCATTGAGAGCCCTTCTGCAGTGCTTAGAGCTGCCCTGCTCCCAGGCAGGACCTATGCCTGTGTCCTTCCACCAACGCTCTGCTTTCTCTCCCAACTTGCTGGTTTTAGTGATGGAAAGATCCTTTACATACTGGGCAGTGGGAAAAATGCCAAGTGGAGTTTATAGAACCAGCACCGGGGTCCATTACTGAGGTTGGGTTGTTCTGTAGTTTTGCTTTTAGGATAAAAACCCAAAACAACTGAGGATATTCTGTCTTTTGCCATTTTAATAACTTCTCCCTGCTGCTGTCGTGGAGTTCTGTGCCAATAATAGAAATGTGGTAGATCCCATTAAAATGTAGACAGCACTTGAGTTTAATTCTTGTGAGCACATCAGATACTGTGTTCCTGCCCCAGTCTAAGCAGTTTTCTTGGCTGTATTTCTCACGGTGGGGTTGGACATAGTGGTGGTCTCATTCTTGCTGTTTCCAGGCACAAGCATTGCTGGAAGTGTTGGAATATCTGCCCACCTTCTTCACTGTTCCCTGTGTGAAGTTGTGACTTCACAGTCTTTTGCATAGGATGAGCTGATGCCACATGAGAAGCTGCAAGAAATGCAGATGTTGGTGTTGCAGTTTCTTTTTCTCTCTCATTTATAGTCCATTCTTGGCCTCCAGTGGCCCAGATGTGACCACAGGGAGCTCAAACTGCATCCTTTGCATGGGATTCTGCTCTCAGAACTTCTCTCAAACTGTGGATAAAAACTGATTACTAAGAACAGCAAAGATGTAACTGTTTTATGTAGCTGAGAACCAGGAAAGGTGGTGAGAAAACTGACTGAAAAATTAGTGCTGATCCTCTTTATTACACTCCTTAGATGTAATATTTTTATACACATGAGAGATCTCTTCTCCCCTTTCTAGGAATTCTTGTTTTTTACCATTGCTGCATATGCTTCCAAGTAAATCTTTATCTCACAAGACTTATTTTGATTAAAAAAAAACTTTTAGCAGAATTGCCATGAAAAAGTTGCAATTGTTTATGCAGCCTGTTGAAGATTTTAAATTTATTTCTGTCTTGTAATTACAGAAGGAGAAAAAAGCCCCAAGCTAATAGCATAATACCTTTTAATTTAAAAATTGCATTGTATTCTTCCAAGGAGCCTGGCGTGGCCTGAGTGTGAATTCCTGGTGTTTGGGAGTAACAGCACCTTTTATCAAAGACCTGAAGTTGCAAGAACCTGCACTTAAAGGACACAGAACACAGCCCTTGTTTACACGTGTGACAGATCTGCCTGTCCCAAGCTCGTTTTTCTAATCTTGAGTTAGAAATGGAAAGCACTGGATATTTCGGGAGACTTGGGAATTCTCAGAATAATTGTGTAGCCAAGAGTTACTGTTAACCTTTAGATCTATAAACTCAGGACTTTTAAGAGGTATAAATAGTATTGTTGAGACTATTCTTGGCATACTGTGCCCTGCACTCCTGACGTGCATTTTTTAAGGGGTAGAACAACTGAGAGCAGGCTCAGGAGTGATCCAAGATCCAGAAAATGATCCTATGGCCACTTAATTTGCTCATTCTATTAAAATTATTGAAGAGAAAGTTTTTTTTAAAGAGGAGAAGTTGGTCATAGTCCATAAGTATCTCCTGGGAGTGAGAGGTTCTGATGAGACAGGGCTTTTTAATTTAGTTGCAAAAGCATAATGCATTTAATTATTTGACAGTGAGAGCAATTAAGCATTGGAACAACATATCAAAGGCTATGGTGGATTTGTCGTCTTTGAAATCGTTAATCCAAGACTTGCTGCCCTTTTAGAAAAGCTGTGGCAATTGAGCCAGAAGTTATGGGCTTGATGCAGGAATCATTGGCACTTTGATGGCCTTTTGCTGTGGGTCATTTCTGATTATCGTTAGAGCTTTGCTGGGGCTGGCTCTGCCAGCACCACACACGTGGCACATCCTAATTAGGGGAATCAACTTTTTCCCTGTTTGTTCCCAAGGTCACATTGCTGGGAGCAGTGGCTGGGGGTGCCTGTCTGAGCCTGAGTGCTTTTATTGCTTCCTGCTTTTTATTCCAGCCTTGCTTCTGCCTGGATTCCTCCTTCTGTTTGGGTTTTCCAGCTGTTGCTTCACAAGTCCCTTAAGAAGAGTTCTGCAAGTGGAGCAGCACTTCAACCTTGGAATCATGGAGGGTTTGGGTTGGAAGGAGCTTAAAGCCCATCCAGTGCCACCCCTGCCATGGCAGGGACACCTCCCACTGTCCCAGGCTGCTCCAAGCCCCAATGTCCAACCTGGCCTTGGGCACTGCCAGGGATCCAGGGGCAGCCACAGCTGCTCTGGGCACCCTGTGCCAGGGCCTGCCCACCCTGCCAGGGAACAATTCCTGCCCAATATCCCATCCAGCCCTGCCCTCTGGCACTGGGAATCCATTCCCTGTGTCCTGGCACTCTGTGCCCTTGTGAAGAGTCTCTCTCTTCCTTGCAGCTCCTTCAGGTTCTGGAAGGCCACAGCAGGGTTTCCCCAGAGCCTTCTCTTTTCCAGGCTGAACAATCCAAATTCCCCCAGCCTTTCCTTGTCTTCTGCTGCATGTGCTCTTGTTTTGCTGGAGCAGCTCTGCCCAGCCTGCCTGCTGCACAGCTGGATGCAGTGGGGTAAATCAGAGGTAAATCCAGTGTAAAATGTCACAGCAGAGGCAGCTTTCACCCCAATGTCTGTTGACACCGTGGGAGAGGACAAGCAGGAACTTTGTTTCATGTTCCTCCATGTGTTTCCTTTTCTCACCAGGTACCTCCTTGCTGGGCTGTAACAGGAAAATGTTTCAGGGAACTGGACATGGGGTCTTACCCTGACCTTGACTTCCCTTTGCCACACTTGACACAAAAGACACAGGAATAAAAGCACCATTAAACCAAGCCATGTCTGTTTAAAGAATAAACACAGATGGAAAAAGCAAACACAAATACAGTCTGGACCTCTCTGTCTGAGGCTTTTAGGGTACATAAAATGGAGTTAGACACTCAGGAAGGGGTTTGTTTCCTAAATTAGAGGAGCAAAACATTGAAGTAACATCAGAAGCTGAAAAATGCCATTCAGGGACATGGCTGAGTGGTGGACTTGGCACTGCTGGGTTAATGGTTGGACTTGGTGACCTTAAATTCTTCTCCAACCTAAATGATTCTCTGTGGAGCTGTAGGAACCCTTCTTTCATAACCAGAGGTGCAGGATTTGCCTTTGTATTGGGTACAAGCTCAGAGCAGGTGTGAGTGCCTGGGAGGGGCTGCAGGAACAACTACAAAATCCCCTTGGTTTGCAGTAGGAGCCTGGAGCCTGCCTGGGGCTTGGAATAGCAGCAGCTGGAGTGGAAATAGGGGGTGAAGGGAAGCTTGGGCAGCTCTCTGTAGATGCCCCTCAATGTCAAGGAAAGCTGCTTTGGCTGTTTATTGTGTGCTGGGCTGGAGGGAGGAGCCTTTGCTGAGGCTCAGTGGTGCCCAATGCTGCCCAAAAGGGAAGATCCCTTTGCTCTGCTGCCTGCTCCTCTAAACCAGCTCTGCAGGAGTGTTGCTGAGTGTGCTTGCTGGCACAGCCACGCTCAGGGTGTGTTCCAGGGAGTGCTTTGCTTGAGTTGGTTCCTCTTCTCCAGAGCCACCCAGAGCTGTGTAAAGCAGGGTCTGCTCCTTGTCACGGCCTCTGCCAGGTCACCTGTCACCTGCACAGCCTGGGAGGGAGTCACCTCAGCCAGGCTGGGAGTGTTGAGGCAAAGTCCCCTGATGTGCTCCTGCTGGGAGTGTGGTCCTGCCTTCAGATGGAAGTGAACCTGGTCGAGAGAAAGGAATTAAATTAATTTCCTAAATTTTTAAAATTACTTATTCAATGCAGAAACTCAATTTAACTGCTTTTTGTTTTCCAGCATGTAAGTAAAGACCCCAAAGATGGGAGAGACAGCAGAGATCAGAAGGAATCCAAGGAGAAGGAGTTTGAGAACATGCTGGACTTTGTGAAGCCGTTGTCCTTGCCCTCTCTCCCGGGCCTTCACCAGTCACTACCTCAGAACCAGAGCTATGTGGCCACCACCAAGTCGCAGACAGGTAAAAAGGAAAGGGCTGGAATGTTGGAATCCTGAGCAGCTCCCACCTCCCAAAGCTGTGTGTGGGGCTGAGAGGGGGATGAGGAGATTAACAAATATTCAAACCTCTGGTAGTGCCTTTTTGCCACTCAGTCTCCTCCAGGGTTCTCTTCCTTGCCTCTGCTAAAAGCTTTTTTTACATGAGACATTTTGATCCCTTTTTCCTCTGGGATGTTCTAAAGTGGTTTCTGTCAATTCTGTAGGGCTTTGAATATCTCCACAGCTGCTTACCAAGAATTACAGCCTTATAAATAAAATTAATTGGCTTCACAGAATTTTTTAGCGTTCTCTTCATAAATTCTGGTGAAATTTCATTACCATGGAAGATGAAGAAATGCTTCCAAGGAACAGTCTGTGCAAGTGCAAACAATAACAGTGGTGCTGAAGCTGGCTGTTCCTAAAAGAGCCTGCACCAAGCATCCTTCTGTGCAGTCACCAAGACAGCAGCAGGCAGGGAGCTGTGATGTCTGCTTTGATTAGAAGGAAGAGGGAGACTTAACAAATTAAGACCCAATCAAAGGAGTGAAAGGAATCAAACAGACTTCCATAGTAGGTGTGAAATGAGGTTAGATGGCAAACAGCTCTTTATGTAAGGTGCCTTTTCCCTGTGTGTTCTTCGGTTATTGTCGGATTGCTTCCATTGTCAGTCGGTATTGTTGGCCTTGCAGTCTCAATTCGAGCAATTGGATTCCATTCAGCCTCCTACAACATCAGCAGCACTGCCAAATGCAGGATGATTTAAGGATTTGATGCTGTGTGTGCTGCTGGGGGGGCCAGAAGGAGGGTACAGAGGGCACTCAGAGTTTGGGAAGCTGTTTGTGTTCTGCTTGACTTGTAAATACGAAGTTTTCTCAGGTCGTGCCCTCAGGTGTGATTTCATAGAACCACAGAAGGTTTGGGTTGGAAGGGACCTTTCAGATCCCATCCCATCCCCTGCCATGGCAGGGACACCTCCCACTGTCCCAGGGTGCTCCCAGCCCCAGTGTCCAACCTGGCCTTGGGCACTGCCAGGGATCCAGGGGCAGCCACAGCTGCTCTGGGCACCCTGTGCCAGGGCCTGCCCACCCTGCCAGGGAACAATTCCTGCCCAATATCCCATCCAGCCCTGCCCTCTGGCAGTGGGAGCCATTCCCTGTGTCCTGGCACTCCAGGCCTTTGTCCAAAGTCCCTCTCCAGTGCAGCCCCTACTTCTACCCCTTCTTTTCATTCCTGAGCAAACTTTGGGTTCTTTCTGCTTCTCTTTTCCAGCTGCTGCAGTATCTCGGAAGAAAAAACGGAGAATGGGAACCTATAGCCTGGTTCCCAAGAAAAAGACCAAAGTGTTAAAACAGAGAACAATGATAGAGATGTTTAAGAGCATAACTCATTCCTCTGTGGGTGCCAAGGTAAGGGCAGCACTGAGCCCACTGCACATGTTTGTTGCCATGTCCCTTTTTTTGGACACCAAACCCATGTGGAGGTGCAGGGATGTGCTGGCTTGTTGGGATCAACATCTTCCCTTCTGAGTCTCCATCTTCCCTCTGGCAGCAGCTTCCTGCCCAGGGCAGCCTTGCTGCTTTGGGAATGACTGTTCCATAGTGGCTGTTCAGATACCAGCTCCTAAACAAATATTTTCCAATTAATGTTCCCCTCCTGTCCTGTGAATCCTGGGCAACTGGAGAGATTTCAAGCATGCACCTTTTTGTTTTAGTCCTCAAGGTCTTGTGTTGCTGCTTGAGGCTGTCTAAAAAACACTTGGTTACTTATAAAAGTTTAGTGGACTCACTCCTGATTAAATTCTGCTTTTGCTGTGACCTGAAGTTTTGGTCTTAGAAGTCCAGGAGAACAGTGCTAGGATTTCAAGGAGTGATAGGAAAATCCCAATGTGATGTAACTTTCCTTTCCATTCCCTAGAAATCTTCCTGCATCCCTGGTGGAGCTGCCCCTCCATGTTGGAATGGGGTTCTCCTCCCCGACTGCCCTGTGCAACCATGTGAGTCTGGAATGACTCCTTGTGCTCCCCAGGTCCAGCAGGGTGAGGTGACACATGGCAGAGCTCTGGAGGGACACAGAGCCAGCTTTAGAGCTCCAAGCACAGAGGAGAGTCTGGGATGGATGCAGGAATCTGCTCTGTCCCAGGAATTGATGTTGCCTTTGTGTCTCGTGTTCTTGGGGACTTGCAGAGTGACAAAGACCTGGGGGATGGCAGCCCCCACGTGAATGGGGAAAGCATTGATGTGGACTCTGAAGAGGAGGACTCTGATGAGCTGGAAGAGGAGGATGACCATGGAGCAGAGCAGGCAGCCGTGTTCCCTGTGGATGACAACAGGACCTCCAAGGACAGCGCGTCCGACGCAGACAACGCCAGGAAGGTGATTGCTGTCCCTGAGCCTGCCTGAGGGGCACGATGGGACCCTGCTGGGGTGTCAGGGATGGCAGGGCCATGGAGTGAAGCAATTTCTAGGGTTTTTTTCACCTGCAAGATGACAGAAGGATCAGCAATGGTAGAGAGGCTCTTTGGTGACCATTCCTGCTTCCCATTGTGCCTGTGAGGATCTCCACACCTCCCACTCAGTTCAGCCCTACACAGTTCTGGGTTCCACTCTGCAGAATCCCACAATGGGATTGTTCTGGGGTTCCCTGAACCAATGGGAGACATCTTCCCAATCTTGCTTGGGAAAGCACTAAAATAATCTAGTTGCTTTTTCCCCCCCAAATTTTGATACACAGCACAGGCATGAGCCTAGTTTGGGATCATCAAAGAAGTTGAAATTTAGTTGGAAAACTTTATTCTGGAATCGATTTTTTTTTTTTGTTCTCCCTCTACCATCCCCACGGACGTTCCATGATGTGATTGGAGCTCTCTGAGCTCAGTGCATGTGCAGGTTGGGGCTGGAGGGTGCTCTGATGTGTGTGGGGCACAGCAGGGTGGTGGGGAATGCTCTGCTTTGGGAGACCTGCCCTGACTGACCCATTCTGTTCTTGGGCAAATGGTGGCTGCAGATCGATGATGGCGAGTCTGAGGAAGAACAAGAGTCTGTAGAATCTGGGGAGGAGGAGGAGGATGGAGACGAGTCTGACTTGGTAAGCTGGGCTGCTAAATGTGTTTTTCAGCCCGTGGCCTGTTGACAATAATTTTTCCCCTTTGCACTGCTGCCAGAAAGAGAGAGAGAGAGAGCAAAGCCAAAGTGGTGCAGTTTCAAGTCTCCTTGACAAAACTCATTCTCTGAAACCACCCACACACGAGTATTGTTTTCCACAAGGTGCTTAACCCTGATCCGTGGCACAATTAATTGCTTTCTGATGTTAACTAATGGGCTTTTGTTGTTTTCAACAAGGTGCTGACTGCTTTTGATCATTCGAAGGTTAGCAGAGGTGTTTAAGGGTGCTTGAGTTCCTCAGATGCACGGTTGGCACAGTGGTAGGAGCCAGCAAAGCTTTCTCACCAGCCTGAACTTCTGCTGGGGTGGGGTTGTTCCCAGATCCATTGGCCCAGCCCACAGCCTAAATTCACTGTTCCTGATAAGCAGCTCTTACCAGGGAGACAAACAGCACTCAGACACACAGACAGACGCTCTCCCTGGGACCTTGGTCGAACAGCACCAGGTCAAGACTTTCAGCAGCTGCTGGGGATTTCTACTTTTTATTTTTAGACAGTTGGTGAAGAGAACCTGATGATTTTTAAATTTGAATTGTTCGTTAATTATCTCTGTGCACCTCCCTCCCCTTTCCTTAAAAACTATCTTTCCACAGCCTCTCAAGTTGAGGATCCAGCATTTAAGGCACCCTAACTCTTCAGTGATCTTGAGAAAATTCTTGTGTTTTGAGCTGAAGGTAGAATCATGCACACAAAACACATCAAGTGAATCACTGAAGCTCTTTAGGGTCTTGTTCCCCGTGCTCTGACCCTCCAGGAGCCCGGGAGGAGCAGGGGCTGTGCAGCCTGTCCCTGTCTGGGTAACTGAGCCCACACCAAGGGTTGGGCTGGGACTTGCATCCAAACTCCCAGGTGGGATTTCCACATCCTGGACAGAGGTTTGAGCTCTGCTGAGTCACTCAGCTCCCAGCCAGCACTGGCTCACACACAAATCTCTCTCTCCCACGAGCAGAGTGATGCAGTTGGGGTAAAGCCACGTGCTGAGCCCACACTCAGGGATTTTGGGGCAGCACAGATACCCTGGAGAGCCAGGGCTCAGCTCCACGTGTTCCCTCACTGGGAGAGCAGGGCCTGGCACAGCTGCTGGTGGTGCTACCAGGAGGTTTTTCCAAGGCTTTGCTGGCAGCTGGATAGGAATCAGGAGCTGACAGTTTCAGTCTGAACATGAATTTTATGATTGATGCATTAAACCCTGGCAGGGTTGGGGTGCCTGATTCCTGTTCTGATGTTGACTTTGAAGCCCCACCCCAGACAAGTGAATTTTTTTAAACCAAACCCGAGTCTGGTGAGATTGATACATGTGGCTGAGTATTTGCTGCATGGTTGGTCTGTGCAGTTCAGTTCCCCTGGGTCCACTCCAGCCCTGCCAGGTGGCTCTTCAAGTGCAAGATGGTTTGTTTTTTTTTTTTGTGGAGAAATATGAATATTTTCGTTTGAAAACCCAACTGCCAGAGTTCAAGAAGCATTGGGACAACCCTCTGAGGCACAGGGTGGGATGTTTGTGCACGACCAGGAGCTGGACTTGCTGATCTTTGTGGGAGCTCAGGAGATTGTGTGATTCTACAGTAATTTCTGGGAGAAGCTGGAAGTGTGCATGTGCCTGCCCACTTGCAGTGCTGCTGGTGAGCGTGGTGTGAGGGCCTCCATGCAAGAGAAAGTGCAGCCTGCCCTGCTGAACTGACAGGAAATCCACCCACACGTGTGCCTGAGTTTCCTTTTCAGTGCTATAAAGGCATCTTAGCACCCCTTGGTTTCAAACCCCTGGTTCTTCTCACACAACTCGAGCTGGGTGAGGGCTGTTGCACAAAGGGACCCTGGTGCCACCATGCCTGACATGCACGTGGCCTCTCTGGTTCCTCAGAGCTCCGAGTCCAGCGTCAAGAAGAAGCTGCTGAAGAGGAAAGGGAAGACAGACAGTCCATGGCTGAAACCCACCCGCAAGAGGAGGCGGAGGAATAAAAAGAAACAAGGCGGTGTGCTAGGTAATTCATGGGGCTTTGTTCCTTCATTCCACCCCAGTGAGCCTTCCAGGTGCAGGCCTCCAAGTGTGCAGGGCTCACTCTTCCTTCCTGAGGTTGGGCTGTGTGATAAGCCAGGCTGTGAACTTGTCCCTCGCTGGCAGGAGCTGCTGGGGTCACTGCAACAGCAGAACACGTGGCTTTGGCCTTGGAATGCTGGAGGAATTTTATTTTGTTCACTAATCCCTTTATTTTAGAGTATCCAAAAAAGGCGTCGTGGGCCTTACAAAAAGGAGGAAGAGGAATTTTGTATGGGGAGATAGTGACAGGACAAGGGGGAATGGCTTCAGACTGAAAGATGGGAAGTTGATGTTACCTGTACAGGGGAAATTGTTCCCTGGGAAGGAGGAGAGGCCCTGGCACAGGGTGCCCAGAGTAGCTGTGGCTGCCCCTGGATCCCTGGCAGTGCCCAAGGCCAAGTTGGACATTGGGGCTTGGAGCAGTCTGGGACAGTGGGAGGTGTCCCTGCCATGGCAGGGCTGGAGTGGGGTGGGATTTAAGGCCCCTTCCAACCCAAACCAGGGATTCTGTGATGTGTCCCTGGGGACTCCATGAGCCTATGAGCCCATGATCCCAAGGGAGAGGTTTAGATGCAGAAGGAAGAGACAGAAGCACCCTGGATTGGTGCTCCATGGCTTTTGTGTGGATGCTTGTGCAGCTGAATGGAGTGTGTGGGTTTGTTTGCTCCTTGTGGAAGAACCACGAGGTTTGGAAGGAGCTCAGTCCCATCTCAAGTGTGGGTGTTGTTCAGGGGGTCCCTCCTGTTTGTCCTGAGTCACTGAGCACCAGAGAAGGTTTCAGTGAGCTGTGCTGGGAGGTGAGGAGAGGCAGGAGTGCAGGCTGGATGTGATGGTTCTTCTTTGGGAAAGGTACCAACATGGGAGAGATAAAGTGGATAGTGCAGCTGTGCCTTCAGCCTCATTGCTATGGTTTCATACATCCACTGCCACCAAAGGGTTTATTTTTATTCTCCTGGGTTTGCTCATTCAATGCAAAAAGGTCATTTTTGTATCAGCAGCTTTTGGTACTTCTGAGTGAATTGAGCATTTTTCAGCCCCTGCTCTGTGCCTGGGCTCTGTCACTCACCTGGCTCCCTCCTCTTCCTCCCAGGTTGCCATAGGGACCCTTGATCCCTGTCACAGCAAATACCTAATCCTACATTTCAGATGCAGACTGGTTTTTTGCCCCTTTGGTAAAGGTGGGAGCTGCTCTTAAAGCACAACCAAACTGTCTTGGCCAAGCTGGAGTGGCAGAAGCAAACCAGGAGAGAAAGTGAAGCCAGGGGAGTGTGAAGACACTGTCAGTTCCCTCTCAGGCTCTGAGCATTCCCCACCATCTCTTCCCAGCAGCAGCTCTGTTCACTTAGAGGCACAACTTGGCATTTTTGTGTTTCCCCTCCCACTAAGCTGGATGTCACCTGTCCCATCCTCCTCCTGAGGTGCAGCTGGCTCTGCTGGCCATCCTGTACCTGAGCCCTGTGCAGCAGGATGGGGGCAGGAGGATGCTCAAGCCCTTCCTTGTGCCCTTGCAGAGGCAGAACTCGTCTCGTTTATTCCCTGTTCTTGTTCCCTGGCTGGAGGTGGGAGCTCAGTGTGAGCAGAGCAGTGCCCAGATGTGCTGTTGGCACATTCTGTGAGCTCTGCACTCATGGTTCCCACAGGGAGCCTGCCCAGCCCGGCCTTGGGCACGGCCTCCCAGCCTCGGGGTGCCTCTGCCTGTGGGGTCTGGGTAAATCCCCTGTTCCCATGCAGGTGCTGAAGCCTACAAAGCATCCCTGGGCAGCAGGGAGGTGCCTGGCCAGGAGAACAGCATGGAGTACATGGAGGTGTCCCTGGATTCCCTGGATCTCCGGGTGAAGGGAATCCTGTCCTCGCCAGCAGGAGGTGAGGGCTGGGGCTGGGGTGGAGGGGGGGATTGGGTTGGGGTCGAGGTTAGGTTTGGGTCTGGGTTTGGGGTTGGGTTTGGGTCAGGCCTGGGTTTGGGGTCTGGTTGGAATTTGAGTGTGGGGTCAGGTTTGGGGTCGGGAGTGTGCTTAAGGATCAGGTTTCGGGTCAGGTTTGGGATTAGGTTTGGATTTGGGGTCAGGTTTGGGGCCCAGTTTGGATTTGCAGTCAGGTTTGGATTTGGGGTCAAGTTTGGGGCCCAGTTTGGATTTGCAGTCAGGTTTGGATTTGAGGTCGGGCTTGGGGTCAGGTTTGAGGTCAGGTTTGGGGTCGGGTTTGAGTTTGGGGTCAAGTTTGGGGTCGAGTTTGGATTTGTGGTCAGGTTTGGGGTCGAGTTTGGGTTTGGGGTCAGGTTTGGAGTTGGGTTTGGGGTCAGATTTGAGGTCGGGTTTGGGGTCGGGTTTGGGGTCAGGTTTGGAGTTGGGTTTGGGGTCAGGTTTGGAGTTGGGGTCAGATTTGGGGTCAGGTTTGGAGTAGGGTTTGGGGTCGGGTTTGGGGTCAGGTTTGGAGTTGGGTTTGGGGTTAGGTTTGGAGTAGGGTTTGGGTTTGGGGTCAGATTTGGGGTCAGGTTTGGAGTTGGGTTTGGGGTCGGGTTTGGGGTCAGGTTTGGAGTTGGGTTTGGGGTTAGGTTTGGAGTAGGGTTTGGGTTTGGGGTCAGATTTGGGGTCAGGTTTGCAGTAGGGTTTGGGTTTGGGGTCAGATTTGGGGTCAGGTTTGCAGTTGGGTTTGGCGTCAGGTTTGCAGTTGGGTTTGGGTTTGGGGTCAGATTTGGGGTTAGGTTTGGAGCTGGGTTTGGGGTCAGATTTGGGGTCCCTTTGTTCCGCGGGCAGTGCCGTGCGGGGCCCCGGCTGCCCCCTGGCGGCCACAGAGCGCACAGAGCAACGGGAATGGGGCGGGATTGGGATGGGAATGGGAATGGGATGGGAATGGGAATGGGATGGGAATGGGGGTGAGGATAGGGCTGGAGCGGGATAGAGATGGGGCTGGGACTGGGATGGGGATGAGGATGGGGGTAGGGATGGGGCTAAGATAGGAAAGTGGCTGGGATGGGAATGAGGATGATGATGGGGATGGGACTGGCTGGGATGAAGATAGGGATAGGTCTAGAATAGGAATGGGAATGGGGTTGAGGATGAGGAGGAGATGGGAATGGGGCTGGGGGTGAGCATGAGGACAGGTATGGGGCTGGGATGGGGATGAGTGTGGGGATGGGGCTGGGATGGAAATGGGGCTGGGTTTGGAATGAGGATGATGATAGGGAGGGTGCTGGGATGGGATGAGGGTGTAGATGAGATCCCAGTTCCAGTGAGGCACGTTATCTTGGGAATGCTCTCACCAAGGGTCCAAGGTACAGCCCCAGCCCTCCTGTCCCACTCAGCAGCTCCCCTCCATTCCCTAAAATGTGCTGATTCAGCATCCCCCCGGAACTGCTGCCACTGCCCCCTGAGGAGTGGCTCGTTCAGCCCTGGGAAGAGAAGGGACTGGTGCTGGTGCTGGTGCTGAGCCCCAGCTGCTGCTCCCAGTGCTGAACTCTCCTCAATCCAGCATCCCCTGACTGGGTCTGTCCCCACTGCTCCCTCAAAGGTTGTCTGGCTCCTTTGATAGAGGCACATCAAAGAGAGGGTGGGAGCCTTCCCCACCAAGGGAGGGTCAGGAGGGATGAGGGATGCTTTCACCAGAGCCTCTGGATGTCAAACAGATTAGGGAAGTGACAGCTCAGAGGGCGAGGAAGGAGCTTTGTGATTTGTGCTCTCAGAGAAAACTCTTAAACCTCTAAGATCTTGACAGGATTTTACATGAAAACAGCGAGGACTTTCCCTGGCCTTGTATGTCTTGAAATATCCCTTTGCTAGTCTTGGGCTTGCAACTTGTTGGCTCAAAGAAGTGATGATGGGATGAAAGGAGCTTGTGCTTGTGTGGCAGGGTCAGAGCCATGGGCAGGGTGCTCTGGGGAAAGGCATTGCCAGGGCAGCTGAGGAGGAATCTCCCCCAGGGATGAAGTTAAGTCTATAAAACCTCACAGCAAGAAAACTCCTATTCCCGTTCAAAAGCTTGAAAAATAGCAGCAAGCTTCCTTCTCAGTGGGAGTCAGTCCTGTAGCAGTGGGCAAGGAAAGCTTGGGATGCTTCAGGATGAGCCAGCCCAAAGGGTTCCGTGTCACAAACATTGCAGAGATGGTTTGGGAGAGGAGGGGAGGACTGGAACCACCCCCCTTGTCACTAGGCCAGTGTTTGGCAATCTTAAGTAACCCAGTGATTGATTTCAATCCAGAGGAATATTCCCACACTGACCCCCCTCCAAAGCCCTCATCCACCTTTCCATAGATTTGTAAATGTTCAGCATCTGAGAGGAGATGAGGAAAAGGCAAGAACATTGAAGCATCTTGCTGCTTTCTTTTCCCTGGTTTGTTCTCTTTCCAAAATAAATAATTCTTGGTTGGCTGACACCAAACAGTCCCAGGAATTTGGTTTTCCCATCTGTGTAATAAGCCTTTGCAAATAGGAGTTTGTGCTTTCCTGATCATCTCTATTTATCACTCCACTGCCTATTCAAATTTCCAGCTCTGGCTGGTTTCCTACAAATTTCCTGGTGCCAGAGCCCAGTGCTGTGGGGAGGGGAGAGTGGCTGATAAAAACCTGCTCCTCATTGCTTTGCCTTTTGGAGTTTTTCTCAGAATAAACTGATCTTAACTTATCACTCTTGATTTCAGCACAGTCAGCTGAGTGTGGCTGGACTTGGAGAAGTACAGGAGGCTTTTGCAAACTCCAGCTGCTGTAAAAGGATCTCTTATAGGGTGGTGCTAAAGCCTGGAGAGCATTTCAGGCCATGGAATGGGAAGATGTCACAGGACATGGCTGGTGTTGATGGACTGAATCCTTTCTCCTGGCAGAGAACTGGAGTTAATTCACTGGTTTTCTGTGCCCCAGGTCTCTCCAATGGCCCTGAAGCAATGGAGGTGGATGGTCTGCAGGAAGTGCCCCTGTGTAGCTGTCGAATGGAAACCCCCAAAAGCAGAGAGATCACCACGTTAGCCAACAACCAGTGCATGGCCACAGAGAGTGTGGATAACGAGGTAGGAGCCTGTCCTTTAGCTTCCCACAGCCTTTCCTGCTGAGGACAAGGCCATAAAGAGTGAAAAGTGTGCCAGGAGCACGTGTGGGGTCACTCAGGACCTGCTAGACTGGGACCCCGTGGTGTGAGGAGTGGCAGGGCTGGCGTCCCCCTCGCTCAGCTGAGGGCTCCAGCACTCTGTGCCTGTCACAGCACCGGGGTGAGGCCCCTGGCAAGGGAGCAGCTGCTGTGTCTGCATCAGGAGAGCCTCTGGGTGGGTCTCTCAGGCTTGTCCTGGCCTGTGTGGCTGGGTCTGGTTGGTGTACTATTCACACTTCAAATGGGCTCAAATACAGGAACCTGCATCAGAGAGAGAAAATCCAGTCGAGGACTGGAGCTGGTTTCCCTTGACTATGAAGAAACTGCTGCAAACCTTTCTGTGGCCAGGTGTTGAGTTCAGGAGCTTGGCATGGCCTCTGCTGCCCCAGCCTTCCTCTCTCCTCCTCTCTTTCTGTCTCAAAGCTTCCATGTCCTGGCAGCTGTGCAGCCCCAGGTCTGACAGGGATTGCACTCCATGCCTTTGGGTCGGTCACAGCTGGGCTGGTTGGGCTCTGCTGGTTCCACAAGTGTGGAAGGAGGTGGCAGAAGTGACTCCATTCCAAAATCTGGAAAGTGAGAACTGCAGGACAGGAATGCTCTTGATGGATTCTCCTTTTACTGGGAGGCACTTGAATTTCTTTTCAGCTTCAGCCTCACTCCAGCACTCTCACACTCACCAGTGGTAGCACAAGGAGTGAGAATATCCCTAGTTCTCCTCTAGGATCTCAGGAGAAGGGTGGATGGAAGGACAAAGGGATAATCAGGTTTGTAGACCAGCTCTGCTTCTGTTAGTATGTGCTGGTACCTGTAGAGAGAGGAATTTCCAAAGAATGGCAAAATTGATTCATTAAAGAGAAGATTTCCTGGGAGACTCATCAGAGAGAGGGGGGACCCCTGGGTTTCTAAACAAACACAAAATGTGTGAAAGAATTTCTGCTCCTGGCTATGGTGAGTTGACAGTTCTGTCCCTGGATAAATCACAGGGAGGATTAGCAAAGGCCATGCTTTATGTTAGATTCTTTTTAATAATGGGATAAGTGACTCAGAGATGTTAGAGGAATATTATAAGTGTGAATAGTGGCTTCTCCAGACTGTCATGTCCTTGGAGAGTGTTATAAATAGTTATGAGCACCCTGCTGCACTCTCTAATGGTTGGAAAATAGCAATTAATCATGTTGAACTTATTTTAGAGTTTCTAACAAATAATAAAGTGTGGCATAACAGTACAGGGTCTTCCTCACATGGGTAATGCAGCTTTCCACATGTCAGTGGGATTTCCTCAGCTCAGTAAAATTCCTCCTCAGGAAAAGATCCATCCCTTGTGCCATCCCTGCAGCCCCTGAGGTCGGGGTGGTGACAGGGATTAGTCTGGCCGAGGTATCCCAACCACAGGAAGTCTTTACAGTTGGAATTTGGGAAAGTTGAATTGGAGATGCCAGGGTGAATGGTGAGCTAGGTTAAAATCCATTATCTTTTCCCAGGGGTGTTGCTTCTTCAGGAGTGGAATTGAAAACAAATTAGAGAGAAGTTTAGTTCTGTTGAGAAAAAGCAGCAAATCCTTGGTTGGAGCAGAGGGACAGTCTGTGGCACTGAGTCTCTGACTGACTCTGTCATGAGGACAATAAATTCTCCACCTTCCCTCCAAGGGACCCTTCCTTGGAGCAGCCTTTCACCTTTATATTCCTAGTTGATAAATCTCCTTGGCCAGGTGTTTGGGGAAAGCAAGATTATTATCAAGGGGAACTTGAAACAGAACCCAAAGAGTGTTGTGGGTTCATGTCACCACCATGCTGGCAGGTGACAGCTGGGCTGGGACAGTGTGGTGGCTGCAGGAGGTGCTGATCCCTCCTGGTGCAGCAGGGCAAGGAGCACTGGCTGGGAACAGAGAACCCAATTATGGAACCTGCTGCCACTAACAGGGCAAGGTGGGGCACGAGAAGGCATGGAGGGATAGGAGAAGGGGGATGGCTTTAGGCTGGGGGAGGAGAGGTGCAGATTGGGCAGGAATTGTTCCCTGGCAGGGTGGGCAGGCCCTGGCACAGGGTGCCCAGAGCAGCTGTGGCTGCCCCTGGATCCCTGGCAGTGCCCAAGGCCAGGTTGGACATTGGGGCTTGGAGCAGCCTGGGACAGTGGGAGGTGTCCCTGCCCATGGCAGGGAGTGGAAGTGGAGGAGATTTAAGGTCCCTCCAACCCAAACCATTCCGTGATTCTGTGATTGTCTGATTTTTAAGCCCAGAGCTGTAGATTGGTGAAATCCTTTGGAAAACCTGCTCCAAACATGATTTTAGCTGAGCTCTCATGAAAGCCTGGCTCTTCATCCCTGTGGTCTGGGCAGGGGCCAGTGCTGGAAGCAGTACAGACGATAACTTCGCTGGCAATGAGGAGCAATTATTTTTCCCTTTATCTTCATGTGAGTCGGAGTTTTGAGCAGTAACAAGATTTAGTGTGCATGGTCTCGTTCTCTTGGTCACTGACACCCGCTCTTCCTGGCAAGAGGAGAGTGTGTGTTGTGTGAGTCAGGCCCCTGGGACTGCCCCTTCTGCTGCTTGGCTGTTGCCTATTTCCAGTTATGATTTTGTTGTTGTTGTCTTTGCAAGGAACAAATGACTCGGGGTGCACATGCATGTTAGTTAGTAAATGATGCATTTCTTCCTGAGAGCAGCTTTCACAGCTTCCTGCTGCACTGCTAATGCTCTCTGGCACACAGCTGAATTCCTGTGAAAAAGCCAGGGCTCCTCGAGGCAGTGTGCAAAATCTTCCTCGGCACAAGCACAGGGAGTGTTGTGGTCTCCAGTAATTTCATTTCCTTTAATTTCTCCTGTTCCAGCTGGGCCGATGCACAAACAGTGTGGTTAAGTATGAACTGATGCGCCCGTCTAACAAAGTCCAGCTTTTGGTGCTGTGTGAGGACCATAGAGGGAGGATGGTGAAACACCAGTGTTGCCCTGGCTGTGGATACTTTTGCACTGCAGTAAGTCCGTGCTCTCAATCTAGGGAAGGGGGTACCTGTTGCAACAGCTGGAAGCTGAAGGTGGAGATGGTCCCTAAAGGGGTTTCCTGACTTCCTGGCATCAGCCCCACCTCATTCCACAGCACGTCAGGAGGTGTTTTCAATAGGAATGTGTGTGAGGGTAGCTGAAATCGTCACCTTTATCTTCCTGGAGACACCCAGGGGCTGTTATCAAAGGGATTTCACATGCTGGAAGTCTTGCCTTTGGAATTTCTTTGGAACAAGGGTTTGTTGTTTTTCTTTCTGTGTACAGATCAGTCGCATCCAAAAAATGTCTTAGCTTGGTTTGCAAATGAACCTGTGCCCCCACCTCTGCATCCCCTCAGGATGGGGAGCCTGAGTGATGGCACTGGGCCAAGGCAGTGTTGGAGATCTCAATTAGGTTAGATGTTAGGAAGATTAAATACTAGGAAAAAACTCTACCCTGTGAGGGTGGGCAGGCCCTGGCACAGGGTGCCCAGAGCAGCTGTGGCTGCCCCTGGATCCCTGGCAGTGTCCAAGGCCAGGTTGGACAGGACTTGAAGCAGCCTGGGACAGTGGGAGGTGTCCCTGCCCATGGCAGGGGGGTGGAACCAGATGGGATTTAAGGTCCCTCCCAACTCAAACCACTCTGTGATCTCCTGCTGCTTCTTCCACCTCTGCCACCGAGGCTTTTGAGGGACTTGGTGCAGTCCTTTAGTGGTCAGTGTCCTGCTTTCCCTGTGGATAAAGCTGAAAGGCACCAACTGAGGCCTCACAGAGTGATGATGAGGCTTAATTGTGTGATGGTGGTGTTTTTCAAGATGACTGAAGGAAAGATGCTGCAGTAGTCTCAAGCATTACTGTAGTAAATGGAGCCATCCTGGGTTTTCTTGCTGATTCAAAGATCATTTAGAAGATAAAATCCTCAAAACCCTTCAAGGCATTTTGCAAAGCTGAAATAGAATTAATTAGATTGCTTGGAAGGACTGAATTCAGGAGAAGAGGGGGTTTGACTGGCCTTTCCTTGCACTCTCTTCCATCTCTCAGTGCTGTGTGCTGGTGCACAGAGGTGAACCTGGAGTGTTTGTCTGTGCCACCCATCACCAGCCCAGAGCACAGCAGGGCTTCAGGCAGCACTGACACCACAGGCAGGGAGTTCTGGGATCCTGCACAGCAGTTGCAGGGACTTTGCTAGAAAGGGAAAAAATCATTTGAAGAGGAATTGCCCAGTTTGTTGCATGAGCAGTCAGCTTGTTTGGGTTAATTAGGCTGGTCCAGGCAGAAGAGTCACACAATTTGGGTTGTGGTGGGGTCAATGACAGATTCGTGCAGGTTCTTGAATGGTTTGTGTACAGCTGTGTTTCAGGAAGTTTTAATGCTGGCTCAGCACAGGTCTGAAGTTTTCTTTTCCAGTTTTGGGGGCGTCCTTACAGTGCACTGGCACTTCTAGAGACAGAAGCGAGAACTTCAAGCGTTAGAGGGAAGAGCTGGAAATCGGGACTTCTTTGTTCTGTTTCCCAAGCACAATTCAAAATCTTGCTTTGCAGTCCTTAACCAAGTGAGTTTTTCCCCCTTTACCTTGGTTTTGTTCTCTTCTAAAGAAGTGGCAGTGCTTGCTTTACTGTACTGGACGCAGCAGGGCCGAGAGAGGTGATGAGAGGAGTGGCATGGAGCGTGTGAAGGGGCGAGGCACAGCCTGAGCAGGGGCTGAATTCCTTCTCTGTGGTTTTTTAAGGGCACTTTCATGGAGTGTCAGCCCGAGAGCAGCATCTCCCACCGCTTCCACAAGAGCTGTGCCTCGCAGGTGAACGACACCAGCTACTGCCCTCACTGCGGGGAGGAGGCCTCCAAGGCCAAGGAGGTGACAATAGCCAAGGCTGACACCACCTCCACGGTGTCCCTGAGCTACGAGCAGCAGAAACCCGCGGCTGTGGAGGGCAGGGCCGACACCACCACGGGCAGGTGAGCTCGGAGGGGGATCTCAAATCTGCCAGACCAGGCTTTGGGTTGAATGTTTGGGCTCCTCCTGAGGAGCTGAGTGCTGCCTCAGGCTTTATCTGCAGGGGTGTTTCGTGTCACTCGCTGCCCCAGAGCTGGGGCAGAGGCTCTGGGGGTTGGGGAGGGTTCAGGAGTTTAACCATTCCTTCCTCTTACTGTGAGGAATGGAGTAATGGTGGAATTAATTGATATTGCCACGTTTGCTAAGTGACAGCAATTCCCATCTCGCACCCACAAGCACAAGTGCAAAGAGAGGAGGAAAACACAAATCAAACCAGCCTTGTGTTGGACTGTGCTCTGACTTTCTGTCCCATCTGGCCTTGTTTAGGTGGCTTTAAGACTTGCCCCATATGCCTGGGTCTCCTGTAGCACAGAGTACACAGAGATGTAGTCAGAGGGCAGTGCAGTTCCTTTCTGGGGCAAGTTCTTACTGAAAAAGCTGTTAAATAGATTGGTTTGGGTTTCGATTTCAGTTCTACTTATCTGTATTTAAAATGCATTTGCTTTCCTTTTTTGGCATAAGAGAGACATTGTTGTGTATTTTTAATGGTTGTACTTTGGCTGTCTCTCATTTTTCCTCTTCAGTGGCACTGGGACGAGGTTGTCAGAGGAAGACAAGCCAGAAAGTTCGGCTGCTGAAGGGTTTGACATCGCTGGGTCTTCAGTTTTTCCAAAGCCTACAACTAGCTTGACCCAGGGACCAGTGAAAGAAACTCTGGAAAGTGCCCTGATTGCCCTGGACTCTGAAAAGTAAGAAAAAGAACATTGGGTCACTCCAGTTCCCAGAAAAGTTGCTTAGCCTAGAGAAAACAAGATTTAGCCTTTCTGGATTTTGGTCCAACTCAGAGTTTTTTGTGATCGCTTCACTCCTTAGTCATCCCCAACAGATTTGGGAGAACTGTTACAGCTTTAAATCTCTTATTGATTTCTCTGGAGGATTTAGGTTTTTCACTGGCTCTTCAGCTGCAGCTGTAACTTCTGGGAGCTCCTGTTCACAGTAGTAAGACCTAGAATCTGTTATTGAGCATCACTGAACAGACCCAGCCCTCATTGGAACAGGACTGGCTGGGGCTGGAGCTGGGAGTTTTAAAACCCTTCTGGAGACTTGTTTTTCTGGAGCTGTTCAGAGAATCACAGAAGGTTTGGATTGGAACTGACCTTAAAGCTCATCCAGTTCCACCCCCTGCCATGGCAGGGACACCTCCCACTGTCCCAGGCTGCTCCAAGCCCCAATGTCCAACCTGGCCTTGGGCACTGCCAGGGATCCAGGGGCAGCCACAGCTGCTCTGGGCACCCTGTGCCAGGGCCTGCCCACCCTGCCAGGGAACAATTCCTGCCCAATATCCCATCCAGCCCTGCCCTCTGGCAGTGGGAGCCATTCCCTGTGTCCTGTCCCTCCATCCCATGTCCCCAGTCCCTCTCCAGCTCTCCTGGAGCCCCTTTAGGCCCTGGCAGGGGCTCTCAGGTCTCCCTGGAGCCTTCTTTCCTCTGGGTCACCACCAGCTGTCCCAGCCTGGCTCCAGAGCAGAGGGGCTCCAGCCCTTGGAGCAGCTCCTCTGGATTCACTGCAGCTGCTCCAGGTCCTCCTCGTGTTGGGGATCCCAGATTTGGAGGCAGCTCTGCAGGTGGGGTCTCACCTGAGCGAGGCTGCCCACGCTGGGGGATGAGGCCAGAACTTTGTCAGGCCCCTGGGTGGCAGTGGGGGTGACATTCCTGGCTGCTCTTCCCTGGCCACTCATTGCTCCTCTCTCCCTGCTCCTGCAGGCCCAAGAAGCTGCGGTTCCACCCGAAGCAGTTGTACTTCTCTGCCAGGCAAGGGGAGCTGCAGAAGGTGCTGCTGATGCTGGGTAGGTGCCTCCTTCCCTGGCCAGGGCCTGTCTGGCAGCACTCCCAGCTCCTGCCAGGCAGTGCCAGCAGCCACTTCCCAGCATGGCACCGCGTCATCGTCCCAGTGCCCCCGGGGAGGGACTCCTGTGGGTGATGTGTCATTGGAAAGGCCTTCCTCTCTCTGGGAAATGTGCACTGTTCTCCACTTGTGTCTGCGTTTGGGTGTGGTTTTATCCAGATGAGCTGGTTGTGTCCCCAGAATGAGCTCTGTGTGGTTTTTCCCATCCCCTGCCCATGGGTGGGATACATTTTTGCATCCAGTAGAGAGGGAAAAGATGGGAGTCAGCTTAAGCCAAGACCCATCAGCAAGAAAGCACAAAGGCAGAGCCTTCAGTCCATGGGGTTTGTTTTGGGGTACAGAGCTGCCTGTCACCAGATGCCTTTGAGCTGCTGAGCTTGTTTTTAGCATCCAATATTCCCCAGGAATTTCCTCCTCTGAAGGACACAATATTTCCTCAGGATGCTTCCTTTCCACTCTAGTACTTTGCTGGACATTTTTTGACACTTTCTGTTCTTGCCCTTTATCAGTTCTGTCTTTTTTTTTTTTGTCTAGCAAGTGTTTGCTCCATTGTTCCTGTCTTCAATAGCACAGAAATGTTATTCATTGATATTTAACTACAGCCTCATCATACACAACGTGTTATCATGCCCAGACATCTTTGTCTGGCTGTCAGTCTCTGCACAGCTGTGAGAATCTCTGGCCAGATCCTGAGCCTGTGTGGAGAAATTCCATCCATGTTGCAGCTCTGTATTTGCAGGGGTGCAACAAGGATCACTAATATTAATTGTAGTTAATAGTGGTGAGACAGAGGCCAGGTGGTACCAACTCTTTGTTGTTCCCAATTTCTGGGTTGCTTTACACCAAGCAGCATTTTTTCCTTTTTTATCCTCGTGTGGTGTTCGTTGTTTTTGAGATGAGTTGTGAAGCTGAGGGATGTGGCCTTTGGGGAGATAGTAAAGCCTTCAAAAGGTATTGAATTCCATGCTGTTTCTAAGCTCTGGGTTTGAGGGCTGTTGCATATTGAATGTGCAGGGGACTGCCCTGAGAGCTTTCTGGTGAAATGTGCAGTGAGACGTGAGCAGGGCTGAGAATGGGCTGGGAACCCATCCTTTAAAAGCCTTTAGCTGAGACATCATTCTCCTGTTACACTTCAGTCTGAACTGTGGTTGAAAGTGTCTCTGCTCTGTTTTGCAGTGGATGGAATTGACCCTAATTTTAAAATGGAGCATCAGAATAAGAGAACCCCTCTCCATGCTGCTGCTGAGTCTGGCCACGTGGACATCTGCCATATGCTCATTCAGGTCTGTCTGCACCTCAACCCTCTGTACAAACCATTTACTGTGGGCTTTGGTCTGCCCCACATGGAAATCAGCACTGGAAAATCCCCCTGTAAAAACCCTGCACATCCCAGGGTTTGCTGAGGGAGGAGTGGGGCAGAGTAACAGGAGGGGCTTGGAGGACACAGCTGGAATTGTCCTGCTGGGCTGTTCTCCAGGCAAGGAGCAGGGCAAGATCTGGTGCAGGGCACTGTGGGGCAGGTGGAATCTGTGCCTGGGCACTGCCAGATGTGCCAGCACAGGCTGACTGAGCTGCCAGATGTGCCAGCACCAGCACGGCCTGATGCACTGCCAGATGTGCCAGTACACCCTGATGGCACTGCCAGATGTGCTGCCAGGCTGAGGAGATCTCCAAGCTCTGGTTTTGATTTCCAAGCCGGGTGGCTCTTGGTGATGAGGGCAGTGAGGCTCTGGAGCCTGGAAGCTGCCAGGCTCTGTCTTCCCTTCTGTCAAAGCCTGAGGAGCTCCAGCAGGATTTTCCTCTGCAGCACATGTGGAAAGGAGTGAAGGGAAGATGCAAGTTTGCTTTATTGCCTGAGATTTGGATTCTGAGGGAAGATGGTCAAAGCCATAGGGAGGTTGTTGAGCCTGCTCCAAAACAACGTGCAGAAGAAAAAGAAGGATTAAAAAAGTTACAGTTTTTCTTTTTTGTACTGGTGTACCTGGTCTGGAGTGACTGGAGGTGTGTTTTGTTTCCCCTGTGGGATTGGGAAACCTTAAAGGGCTTTGGAGAAGGCAGCAGTGAGGGGCCCTTGGAAATGATCCTGCTGTGCTGGTGCATTTCAGCATCTGGAACTGGAGGCTTGCAGGTGCAGTTTGAAGGCAGCAATGGGCCTTCCTGGCTGCTCTCACTGAAATTACTGCATGTGAAGACAGTGGAATGAGGAAAAGGAGCAAAACTTGTGAGATACTACAAACAATTCAATTATCAGTAGGATTGGTTTGTTTCCAAAGTGCTTCATCTTGTCTCTCCCTGAGGTCTGGCTTCTGCAGCAGCCCAGTGCTTGGCTGGGAATGGCCCCAGCCTGTTGCACTGGAAATGCCTCTCTGCTCTGATTTAAATAGCTTTGGCTGGAGAAAAGAGTCAAAACAAAGGAATTCAGTGGGAGGCACCTGAAAACAACTCCTTGTGCCAGGTGAACCTGAGTCAGCTGCTGTGAACAGGTCTGAGCCTCACACACACACACCTGCCAAGAGCTGTGTGTCTGAGACCTTTTGGGTTGAAGTTTTGGGTGGTTCCCGAGCTTAGCCCAAGGGCTAAAGCAGGCAGGATAACCTGACAGAGGCATGGTTTGGAAAAGAGGGAGGTATTGGCTGAAGGCACCCTGGGTTGAACTGAACAGATGCTCAGAGACCTCTGTGGAAGTGGTGCCATTGACTTCCACAGGAATTTTTAGCCAATCCCCAGGATATTTTTTACAGCTCCTGCCTCTGTTGCAATCAGCAAGTTGTTCCTACTGCTTGTGACATTGAGAAGAGCTGGTTGTTGTAGTCTAAATGATAGAGCAGGGAAAACAAAGCTGCTGGAAAAAGGAGGAGGCTGACTTTTTCCAAATTGTTACACAAACAATATCTAGAAAGTAGGAGTACAAAATCTATTAATAACAGGAGTTATTTAATACCAGCTGTTGGCTTCCTTACAGTTCCTTCCTGCTGGGGAAGGCAGGAGAGGGGGCAGGCAGTGTGTGCTGTTCCAGAGCAGGTGATCTTACACTGCCTTCTTTCCTGGTTTTATTTCTTCTTTTTTTATTCTTTTTTTCCCCTGTTTAATATGGCTAGATTTCAGGAAAAAAAAAATCTTGTTATTAAATCTCTACTGCCACATTCTTCCTCTTGCTAATTGTCCTTGTCCTTGCCCTGGCCTCCCCCCAGGCTGGTGCTAACATTGACACCTGCTCCGAGGACCAGAGGACCCCGCTGATGGAAGCAGCAGAAAACAACCACCTGGAAACTGTGAAATACCTGATCAAGGCTGGAGCACTGGTAGATCCCAAGGTAGCAGTTTATTCCTTACCTTTTTCTCCTGAGGAAGCCTCTGTCCCACTTTTCTTCCTGAAGTTTTGGGTGGAAGTGCCCAGGCTGAGGAGAAATGGGCTGGTTTGTCTTGGAGTGAAGGCTGGAGGTGTCATAATCTCGTTTTTCTGCTGGCCATGAGCTGTTTAGGGCAAGTGTTGCCACTTGTCCCTTTAGTTTGTGCCACCAAATGTCAGGCTGATTTGATTTCCTAAGTTTTAGTGCCATAAATCCATTGCAGTGGAGTTGGATTTCAGAGCTCCCTTCTCTGTAAACTCTAATAATGAGAGTTTTGGGGTGATATTTTAAAATGGGCTGGTAATTAGGTGCTTGCCAAGCCAGGAAAAATGACAGAGGAAGCTTTCCTTTCCAAAAGACTGATGTGTGGATTCTTGCAGTCATGCTGCAGTGGCAAAATTGAACCCCATCTTTAAACTCTACCCCTTAATTTAAACCAAAACAATAAAATGCAGCTGTCTCTTTGCCTTTAGCATGCTCTGGTTGCTTTGCAATCTTGGAAAATACACAGATCATTTATTAGTCCCATAAATCAGATGCTATTTGGAGCACAGGAACCCTCCCCACGCGAACTTATTGTCACAACCTGCTGCTCTTGGCTGCGTTTGGGAAGGAACTGGCACCATTGCAAAGGTATCAGGTGCTGCCCTATCCAGGCCCTAAATGGATCCTTGGGAGGCTGGTTCTGAGCTGGGAAGGGGGAAAGGACAGGACAGGCACGTGGGGGTTTGTGCTGGCCCCTGTCCCAAGTGCCTTGGAGCAGCCCAGACATCTCTCACCTGAATTATTCCTGTGGAAGAGAAAAGAGGGGAGTTTGTGCTTCTGAAGGTCAAGGGAAGGAGATAAATTCTGAGCTTGCAAAAGCAAATTAGAAGCCTCAGATGACCTCTGAGGTCTAGGCTAGTTTATTATGTTAATTAGTTTCATGCACCAACTCAGGCCTGTGTTTGAAAGCAGCAGCATTGGTTTGGAAGCAGCTGCAGCCATTTCCATGGGAAATCCAGCCCTTACCTGGGGCAGGTGTGTGCAGAGCCCTGGGACTGCAGGGGAGGGAGCTGGGTGAGGCTCCCCAGCCCCTAGGGCTGCTCCTGTTACCAGCATGGAAAAGCCCCACTCAAAACCTGAAGAAACTTGACAATAAAATGTGCCTGCTCTCCGTGGGCTGAGGAGCTGCACTTGGCTCTTGCCAATCCAGGGGGAAAGCTGTGGAATTATTCAGCTGGAGCAGGCACTTATGGGGGTGTAGAAACTCTTTCTGTGTCCTGAGGAGCCCTCCTGGTGCAATCCCTGACCCGAGATGTCCCCTCCTTGCTCAGAGAGTTGCTCCCTCACCCTGCATCACATCAGCTCCATCCCAAAGCTCTTACCTCCAGCGTTGCTTCCAGGGATTTAGCTGGAGGGAGTAATTTGGTTTTCAGTCTTTTGTTTCCTCCTCCTGATTTCCTGCTCTCTGGGCCTTGCTCTGTGCTAAGCTCTAGGGATATAAATGCCTGATAAAAATCAGGCTGCAGCCAGAGAGATGTTTGGTGTGAGGGTGGGAGCATCTCCACCGTGACTCACAGCCTGTCCATCTCCTCCAGGCCCTGCATTCCCAGCTCCCAAAGGCATTTTTCCTTTCAGCCTTCAGGGTTGTTTTTTATCTCCTGTCTGGGCAGATGGCTGTGGGCAGGCTGGGGACCTGGTCTGTCTGGAGAGAGACACCACAGCCCTGGGCCCTGCTGCCAGGTGCTGGGGTAAGGCCTTGGGCTAACCAAACTCAGCAAACAGACTGGAGAAATGGAGCATTTCAGATTGACACAAAGGCATTTCTCAGATGTAAAGTGCAAACTTTGCCTGTGTAAGGGATTTCTGCTTCCCTTTGGCTCTCCAGCACATGGAGAGGAGTGGAAAAAGGGGGCATCACTGCCAGGGTTTGGAGCTGGTGCCTTCCCCAGGCTTTGCAAAGCCCTTTGCACTCTCAGCCTCCTCCTCTGCCCGGGTGAATCTCTTTGGTGTAAAGCTCCCAAGCTCTGCTCAGTGCTGGCCCTGGCTCCTGCTCTCTGCCCTCCTGACAGTGGGGTGGAGACTTTTGGAGTTCTCTGCTCCATCTGGGGACTTGTCTGCTGTTCCTGAGCATCCCTGAGGGTTTGTTGTGTATTTGTGTGCAGGATGCTGAGGGCTCCACGTGCCTGCACTTGGCAGCCAAGAAGGGGCACTATGAGGTGGTGCAGTACCTGCTCTCCAATGGGAAGATGGATGTCAACTGCCAGGTGAGGCCTTCCCCGGGCCAGCAGCTGCTTTGCCCAGGTCAGGGACTCCCTCAGCACTGTGCTCACACCTTCCTGCTGCTGGGGGACATCTCCAAATCATCACAGGGTGACAATTCCGTGTGCCTCCTGTCTGCCAGGGAGGGTGATCCCCTCACTGACCTCAGGGAAACTTCCCTTGATTTGTAGTTTCTCCTTGGCCTTGAATTTTATGTGGAGCTTGTTGTTCCTGTGTTTTTCCTAGTGGGGGGATCATGGACAGTGGTGTGGGATGGGTTGAGCCTGGCACTTGTCACTGTGGGGTTTATCCATTGCTGTGGGGTGAGACAGAGCTGCACCTGGGGCAAGGGCAGGTGCCCCAGGCTTCTCAGGGAGTTTCTGTAAGATCTTTTATAGAGCCTGGCTGAGCCCTTTGGACAGTCAGTGTACCTGAACAAGCTGGACATGCAGTGCCAGCCTGCTGAGCTGGAATCAAGGGGCTGGCTCAGGTGTGCTGCTCCAGCCACCCTGGCTTCTGCAGGGCCTGGGGGACCTGCAGCACTGCAGACAGGAGGGGAGGGCAGGGGGGTGTGGGGAGCCAGGCTGTGTCTGTCCTGTGTGTCACCCTTGCTGTCCCTGCCCAGGATGATGGTGGCTGGACACCCATGATCTGGGCCACGGAGTACAAGCACATCGAGCTGGTGAAGCTGCTGCTGGCCAAGGGCTCTGACATCAACATCCGTGACAATGTAAGGCTCCCCTGGCATCTCCTGCAGAGGTGACAATCTCTGTTTAAACCCCAGACACGCCCCAGGTGACAGATTTTGGGCTCAGTCCCTTGCCACAGAGTAATTGAGAAGTGTTTGGTGAGAGTTTTCCTGCATTCTGGGAAGAAGTTTGGCAGCTTGTGGCATGTCCTTTCCCTCCAGCTGCTCTGTCCCAGCCTGTGAGGATGCTGTGTGGAATTCTCAGAGCTCTGAGCCTCACTGATTCCCATCCCTCTGGCCCACTGTGCTGCCTCTGGACACTGCCCCAGGCAGATCCCCTTTAGTCCAGACTTACCAGCTCCATATTTGTCCCAGGCCAGTGACTCTGGGTGTGGGTTTGGGGCACCCTGTGTGCCTTTTGAGGGGAATGAGCTCAAATTTGTGTTTCTGGATGGGCTGGGCACTCTGCCAGCAGCTCTCAAAGCCTGGCTTTTCCTGGGCATCACTGGCACAAAGCTCTGATGTGTCCAGAGCATGGCCAGGCTGGCAGCTCAGGCTGGAGCTGGCTGCCCTTCACTCCATAAATCCTGCTCCAGTGCAGGTGCTTGGGTCCCTGGGAGCTCTGTGGGACCCCCAGTGCTGCCTATGGGGCTGTGCCAGCTGCTTTCCCAGGGATTTACAAGGAAATAGAGAAGATACAAAGGAGATACAGTCTCTGCTTTTTTCTCCAGGGGAGTCATTGTATCAGCACTGCTCCTCTGTTTTCTTTATACTATGTTTCTCATTTTTTTCTTGGAGTCTCTAAGGATACTGAAGTGTGGTGTCTCACCCCATTCCTGGAAGTGTCCAAAGCCAGGTTGGGCAAGGTTTAGAGCAACCTGAGAATAGTGGAAGGTGTCTCTGTCTGTGACAGAGGGTGGCAATGGGTGAGCTTTAGGTCTCTACCAAACCAAGCCTAACCAAAGCAAACCCCTCAGTGTTCCTGTGATTGTGTGGTTTAACCCCAGCCAGTCCCCAAGCCCCCCACAGCCCCTTGCTCACTCCCCCTCCAATGGGGAGAGAATCAAAAGGGTAAAGGGTAGAAAAGGGTAGAGATGCAGTTTAATAGGGAAAGCCAAAGGCACACACACAAGCAGAACAAAACAGGGAATTTATTCCCTGCTTCCCATGGCTGGGCAGGAGTTCAGCACCTGCAGGAGAGCAGGGCCCCACCCATGGGTCAGTGACCTGGGAAGACAAAAACCATCACTCCAAACATCCCTCTTCCTCCTTCATTCCCCACTTTATATCCTGAGCTGATGTCAGATGGTCTGGAATGTCCCTTTGGTCAGGGTCACCTGTCCTGCTGTGTCCTCCCAGCTTTCCATGTCCCCCAGGCTCCCCCCAGTGAGGCAGCACGAGGAGCAGAGCAGGCTCTGTGTCAGCCCTGCTCAGCAGCAGCAAAACCATCTCTGTCACCACCCCTGTGCTCAGCACAGCCTCATTCCAGCCCCTGGGAGAAATACTAACTCTACCCCAGCCAAACCCAGCACACTTACATAGTTCCCAGTCCCAGGCAGGTCTGGAACCAATCCTGTTCCTAAAAAGAAAAGTCAAGTAGAGAGGGGGCTTTTTGGGCTGTTACATCTGCTTTCTGACTCTGAACAAAACAGACTCTTTGATCTGTCACAGCTTCGACATCACACATTAATGATGATCATCAAACTCAGTCAACAATTTACATGAAAGAAAATGTGCTCTCAACAGCTGTGTGTGTCACACTTCTATCCTGGACCTGCAGCTGGGGTGTCCTGATGGATGTGGTTGAGGACAAATGTCACTCGTGCTGGGAAGCATCCTGCTCTGGGAGAAATGCTTTTGATTGTGCTGATGCTGCTTTTTAGGCAGGAGCAATGCAAGGCAGAGCACCAGTCCAGGTGTCTGTGACCTGTCTGAGCTGCAGCAACCCACAGGATGGATGTTTTCTGTAGATTGTATGGGATTTTTCTAGATGCTGCTGTAAGGGGAAGCAGGAGCTGGGTAGAAAAGCGTCTCCCCTTTCCTCATGTGTGGCAATAGCTCCCTGTTTAAGGCAGGACCTTAAGTTATGTGATAACAGCTCAAACACTCCAGCAGCAGCTTTGTTTTTGCTTTAAAAAGAAGAAAAAAAGAGAATAGCTGGGTGATCATTACTATCATTTCACTGTTGTCATCGATGTCTTTAGAGCCTGTCATGGGGAAGGGATCGATGTGTGCTGCAAATTGCAGTGTAACAGAAAACAGGATCATCCCTTAAAATATCTCCATCAGAAAGATGAGTGTTCAGCTATTTCCAGTGCTGCTAGTGAGAGATGAGTACATACAGTATTAAAGAGATGCCTGGAGTCAGATTGATTGCTTACCCCATGGCTCCTGGTTATCTTTTTGGCACCTGCACGAACCCTATGTGCTCTTTTCCTCCTTCATTTCCTGCTGTGCTCTTTTTCTCCTTAATTTTGCAGCCCTGGGAGGCACAGCAGCTTTCCTGGATGCAGGAGCTGGGGAAACTCAGCTTCCAGCCTTTTCCAGCGTGTTTGTTCATGTCTGTCACCTCTTTCCTGGATTGATCCACATTGGTTTGTGGCTTAGAGACAGACGAGCTGTCTGTGTGTGTAGGGAAGGTGATGGATTGCCTTGTGTGCAGCCTCCCTGTCCTTGGTGTGCAGAGGTGGATGGAGTGAGAGCTCCCTGTTTGGCTGCTCTAAGGTTTCCCTGTCCAGCCTGGCATTCCCAGAGCAGGGAGGGGATGGCAGCCACACGCTGAGCACTGCAGGTGCAGAGCTGAGGAAGGTGAGATCCCAAAGCCACGGGGTTTTAAACAATCTCCACTCTGTTCTCTTTCCCTCCAGGAGGAAAACATTTGTTTGCACTGGGCTGCTTTTTCTGGCTGTGTTGACATAGCCGAGATCCTGCTGGCAGCAAAGTGTGACCTGCACGCCGTGAACATCCACGGGGACTCGCCCCTGCACATCGCGGCGCGAGAGAACCGCTACGAGTGTGTGGTGTAAGTGCCCTGCCCGCCCCTCCCTGCCTCCCTGGTGCTGCCTGCCAGCCTCAGAACAGCCTCCGAAATGCCTTTGGCCTCTCCACACAGCCCAGGATTGGGATGGAGGCCTTGTTTTTCTCCCAGGGGTGGGGGGTGTGAGGTCCCAGCTGCTGCCAGAGCTGGTCAGAAGATGTGGAGTTGTTCTGGAGTCTGAGGGGCTGTGCTCAGCCTGGGCTTCCCAGCAGGAAGGTGTCAGGCTTCCTTGATTAAAGCTTTTTTTTTCCCCCACAACTAGCATGGTAACAGGGCTTTTCCTTTGCTTCATCCCTGCTCTGAATAAAGCCAACATGTTCTCACCAAAAGCTGGTGAGTATAAACAAGGGCCAAGTCCACCAGCAGTTTCCTGTGGGACTCTTCCATTTCCAGCCTACTCTTCCCACCCCATATCTTTCCCTGCCAGAGAGAGTTTCAAGCCTGTCTGAAGTTAGGCTGGTACCAGCAAGGTACCTGAAGCAAGGCAAGGTTTGCCCAGAGCTCTCATGGGTGCCCAGAGCTCCAGTCTGTGGCTTCTGTCAGAAGGATTCACTGAACCATGCTTAATAAAGAAAACTCAGGTGATTATTCACTACTACAGATTCTTCCTTGTCCCTTAAGGGCTGGCTGGAGGATGTGATTCAGCTTGTTTTCCCCTTGCCTGGTTTCTCCTGGGGAATCCTTATCCTTCCTTGCTGTTTTGCAGTCTCTTTCTTTCCCGTGGCTCGGATGTCACTTTAAAGAACAAGGAGGGTGAGACCCCGCTCCAATGCTCCAGCCTTAACTCTCAGGTCTGGGTGGCCCTACAGATGAACAAGACTCTCAAAGAATCATCTTCTGAGAAGCCTGCCCAGATAGACAAGGTGGTGAGCAGGTGAGAATAGGGCTGGCTTGGCATGGGGGTCATGAAATTGAGCCCTTGCACAGGGAAGGCTGGGGGACCTGGTTTAAGAGAGAATTGTGTAGCTTCTTAAACTGGTGTGAAGTTCTGAGCTAAGTGTGAGCTTAGCAAGAACTAAGCCTGTGCTGATTCAGTCCATGGTTTGCAAATTCATCCTCCAAATGGAAATATTCACAAGCACAAAGAGCCATCTGTAAGGCAGGGTGGGAAAATATGAGCTCTGTTCTAGTCTGAATGTCCCTGAGTGCTCAGTGCTCAAAGCCAGGCATTCTGCCCCAGGATGGCATTTGAATGGCTCCTTGTCTGGGGGCACTTTCCTTCTGTGACAATTCTTTCTCCACTGACAGGGACATTGCCCGGGGTTACGAGCGGATCCCCATTCCCTGTGTCAACTCCGTGGACAGTGAGCCCTGTCCCAGCAATTACAAATACGTGTCACAGAACTGTGTCACCTCCCCGATGGACATTGACAGAAACATCACTCATTTACAGGTGAGGGATCTTGCTTTGTTCCTGTTCTGGGCTGTGCAGTGCTCCTCAGAACAGCTTTGGCATTCCACATGGGAATGTTGAGTCCTGATAGTGCCATCAAATTCCAGCTAAGGCTGAGTGCCTCTCTCCAGCTCTTGTTGTAGGAGATGGGATTTTGATATTCGTGTTTTGAGGCTTAAGCTGAGCTCTGTGTTCAGCTGTAGCATTGGCCATCTGGTGCTGGCTGATGTGGCTCCCATTTATCCTTGTCCTCTCTGCTGAGGCTGGAGAGTTGGGAGACCTTCTCCATGCTGCCTTCCCTTGGACTGCAGCACCCAGGCCGAGGTCTTGGCTGTGACACTGCAGTCCTGGAAGGGCTGGGTGGGGAAAGCAGAGATGGGGAATTTGAGGGTGAGAGTGAGACGTTGCAGGGCACAGCTCTGAGGTGGCTGAAGTGACCTTCAGGGCCAGTCCCTGTTGTGCAGCAGCCTGGTGGTGGGGCTGTGCTGGCTTGGGGATGCTGGGGAAGCAGCAGGGGAGGACTGAGACAGTACAGCTGCATCATGTCCCAGCTCTGGTCCCTTCCTGGAGCTTTCCACGTCCTCTGGTGTGGAGAGCAGCTCACAGGGCATGGGGGAGGCTTAACAACAGGGAACATCCTCTCCTGAGCAGAGGCTGGCTCAGAATGAGATCCTTCCTTGCAAGGCAGAGTCCTCTGGTGCTCATTGCACACAGAAATAAACAGTGGAGGAAAACTGCCCCTGCACGGTGAAGCTGGTGATCCTTGGGGCTGAGGAGCTGCAGCAAGGGGAGGAGATGTGGTGTCCTGACCCAGTCACCAGTTGCAGTCTCAGTTGTGTGAGTGGTGTGGAATTAACCCTTTGTTTCTCTTGCAGTATTGTGTCTGTATAGACGACTGCTCCTCCAGTAACTGCATGTGTGGCCAGCTCAGCATGCGCTGCTGGTACGACAAGGTGAGGACACACAGCCCCCTCCTGCCTCACACCACGGCCTGGGAGCTGAACTTGGCCTAATTCAGCTCCTTGGACAGGGCTTAGAGCAGCTCTGGTCTAGTGGGAGATGTCCATGCCCATGGAAGGGGTTGGGATGAGCTGAACTTTAAGGCCCCTTCCAACCCAAACCATTCCCTGCTTCTGTAATTCCAACTCCTTTCTTCTTGTCTTAAAATGCCTGAAGTTCTAATCTCAGTTCTGAGACATGTGTGATAATCCAAACTGCATGCTCAGGGCAGCTTTTCTTGTGTTATTTATTTGTGTTCCCCTCGTGCCAACTGAGCCATTAATTACACCCATGTGATAGGGAGCATGTAATAATCCATGTGTGAAATCAGCTTCCATTGCAGGACGTGGAAAGTGCTGTAAGATGTAAACAAAGGCAGGGGAGTAGAAAGGTTTTTTTTTTTTTTAATCTGCTTTTATTTATTGTGATTCTTCTGGATGAAGGCAGAGTAAAGATGTTTTCACTGCCACGTTGCCAGAAGTCAGGTTTGTTTTGGCTAAATGCTTCAACCCTCCAGGGAAGTTTTGAGATTCGTCTTTGGGCAGGTGCTGCAAAGATCAGAAGTTCTGTGAATCTCTGCAGGTTTTTCCCAGGAGAAGTGTTGGCATCTTTCTTGGCTTTGTAGCCATTTTATTTACACATTAATAGGTGATTACACCTCTCAAGTCTTAAAAGCCAAATTTGTTAAACATGATAAATTGCATCCATCACTTCCTTAATCCTGTATGTTGGTAAATAATTGAACTGTAGCTTTTTTTGGGAGTAGTATTTGGGAAGGTAGTGTGGTTCACAGAACTTGGATGTACTGGCCTTGGACTCTGCAAGTTCAGGCTCTATTCCAGAGGCAGACTAAGCATCCACTTCTCCCCTCCAGCACAGCAAATGGCAATAATGATGATGATGCACACCACTTCTCTGCACAGCACCGGGATGTATTTTTTTAATGCTGTGTAGGGTGATGGCAGGCAGCAAAAATCTAAATTCTCTGGCTCTTTGTCAGCTGTGGGTGACAGTGGTGACTGTGCTGCTGTCAGGGCAGAGCAGAACCACTGCAGAGCCTGAGCTCTGCCACTGGCTTTGGGGAGCTTGGGGCACGACTCCACCGTGGGGTTTTCACCCTGTGGGGGAATGTCTGCCCGCGGTTTTGGGGATCCCAGGAGCAGACAAATAACCAGTCTGGGGTGTCTCTCTGCTCAGGATGGCCGACTCCTGCCTGAGTTCAACATGGCTGAGCCCCCCCTGATCTTCGAGTGCAACCACGCGTGCTCGTGCTGGAGAACCTGCAGGAACCGTGTGGTGCAGAATGGCCTCAGGTGAGCAGGAGGGCCAAACACAGCAGATGTGGCCAGGAACAACCCCAAAGCCAGGAGCTTTCTGGCTCTCAGCTCACCCATAATCCCACAAAACCCAGCACAGAAGCTGGGGCTGGTGGGATGGAAGTGGGTTCCTGCATGCTGCTGGTGGGAATGAAGCAGCAGTGGGTTGATGAGCTCAATTAACATCTCAGTTAATATCTGCACCCTGCCCGTGGTGCCCATGGCACCATCAGGTGGGAGCTGCAGTGTTCTTTCATCAGCTGACCATAAAACATAGAAAATGTGGGATTGCATGCACAGCCCAAGTGTGGTGTCTCAGGGGGAGAGCTGAGAAGGACATGGCAGCAGCAGAGCTGCAGAGGCTGAATTCAGCAGATCTTGTAAGCCAGCAGTCTAGATTAGAAATACAGGCCAGCATGCCCAGACTTGGCTGTTTAAAATTTCCAGGTTCGTGGCATGATTCCCCCTGAACTGGGTGCCTGTTGGCCTCGCTACTGCAGGTTAGACTGTTGGGATTTTGGTAACTGGCTAAAAATGTCAGTGTTTTGGTTTGGACTTCTGCTATGGTAGATTTGCCACTGCACTGAATTCAAAGGCATCCCACTGGAAAAGAAAAGACTTTAGAATTTCTTTGTAGTGCTGACAACACTTTTTTTGCAAGCTTTGTAGTTTCAATGACATTTTGCAGTGTTAAAAATAAGCAAGGAAGAAACTGGATGTGTTTCCTCAGAACTTTACCTTTCTCTGGTTTTCCCTGCCAGGCTCCGAGTGCCTCCGTGGGTGTTTCTTTAGGAGCTGTACAGCCAGAGCTGTTGCTTTTGCACTTTTTGACTTGCTAAAATGTTTTTTTCTGAAAGATGAGAAGGGTTGGGAACCCAACCACGAACTGGGGAGAGCAGCTCTGCTGGGAAGGAGGGTCAGGGGCTGGGCAGAGCTCACAGTCCCTGGGGAGGCAGGGGGGAAGGTCTGCCTTGGGGCTGCAGCTGACACAGGGGTGCTGCTGCTCCATTTTCAGTGCTTCCTTGATCAGATTGGCTCCAAATGAACTCTGCCTGGCAGAGCACACGTATCCAGCTGGCAGCCTGGCCCAGCTCAGCTGGCAGACTCAGCTCAGAGCCGTGGTCCCCCTGCTGCTGGTGTCAGCTCTGAGCTGGGCTCTGCTCTGCTCTGATGGACAAGCCAAAAGCTGGGGGAGCTTCCCCAAGCCCCAAACCCAGTGTTAGACCCCACTTCTCTGAGAGCAATCACTCCCCCGAGGTCGTGGCTTGCCCTGGTGAAGCTGTGGGCAAACAGCATAAAATTCACATCCCTTGGTTTGAGCTGACAGTGCAGGAGGGAGTGGGTGGGGGCAAGGGAAGTACTGGGAAAAGCAACAGGGTGAAGTTAAGGTGAGCATCAGATTTCACTTAATTCCGATAACAGCATTGCTGAGAGTGGGTTTTGGTTCCCTCAGGGATAGAGCAGGCTTTTCCTAGCCCTGGAGACTGTTCATCCTGCACTTAACTCAGGTTCTGGCTGAGCACGAGGCAGAATGACTTACAGGATTGTTTCTCTGCCTATAAACCCCATCAGTAAAATTCCACAGAGCAGCTGTTACACCAAGAAGTCTCAAGTTGCAGCTTTTCTTTCTTGTCTTTCAGCCAGGCAGCTGGATATGATGGAATTACTGAATGCCCTGGCTTTGGCAGAGGGGTCAGAGCACTTAGCTCAAGGTGTTCTTTAGTCCCTGGGAGCTCCCTGCCTTCCCCCTCAGCACCACTCCCTGCACAGCTCCACTGCTGTAAATCCCCTTCCACCTTCCCTGCTTTGCCCAGGGCTGCATGGAGAGGAAGGAAATGCTGCTGGTGGGATTCTGATATCCTCTGTAAATCATCATCACACAGAGCATCCAGCCCTGTCTCCTCTTCCCCAGCCCCGTGGTGTGCACCTGAGCAGGCAGAAGGGGCTGACTGGCACCTGTCCCTTGTCCCTGGGATGTTTCCATGCCAGCATCTGCCCACAGCTGGGAGCTGTGGGAGTGGAGCATCCCTGCAGGCTGAGAACGAGAGGGTGAATATTAAAATCCCCTGGGAGTGTGTGGTGATGGAAGGTGCTGGCTTTTTGCTCATCTCTCCATGAAAATTCATTCTTTCCATGGAGTGCTGCTATCAGTGTGGCTTCATTTCTTCTTTTCCTCTTTTGCAGGACTCGGTTGCAGCTTTACAGGACACAAAAGATGGGCTGGGGAGTGCGGACGATGCAGGACATTCCTCTGGGAACCTTCGTGTGCGAGTAAGTTCAGCTTTCAGCAGCCCAGCAAATCCCATCCATTCCCAAATCCAGCACTGAGTGAGTTGTGCAACTTTCAGCAGCCCAGCAAATCCCATCCATTCCCAAATCCAGCACTGAGTGAATTGTGCAGTTTCCATCATCCCAAAAACCCCAGCACTTCCCAAATCCAGCACTGAGTTGTGCAGCTTCCATCTTCCCAAATCCTGCACTGAGTTGTGCAGCTTCCATCATCCCAGCAAATCCCATCCATTCCCAAATCCAGCACTGAGAGAGTTGTGCAGCTTCCATCATCCCAAAAACCCCATCCATTCCCAAATCCAGGAATAGGTTGTTCAGCTTCCATTGTCTCAGCAGCCTCAGCACTTCCCCAGGGCACACATGGTTTGCTGCCCTTCAAGGAGAGGTTTTCATGCAAATCAAGCTGGCATTGAGCCCAGCTGCCTGCCCTCAGCCAGAGGTTTCCTGATTCCCCTTCCTGCTCTCTCTGTCCTCATACTGTGGTGCTTTCTCCACCACCCTCTGTCTTGCTGGGATCTGTGCTCATCTCTTCTCCCTGTGAAACACAAGTGATGAGGGAAAAACACATTTGGGTTGTGCTGCAAAATGTGCTCAACTCCCGTGTTTGCCACAGGTATGGGACCCTGCAGGCCAGGGCAGTGTGGAACAACTTTCTCTGCTTCAATCCTGACTTCTCCAGAGGTTTTCCAGTGTCACAGCTCTGGCTTTAGTCTGATTCAGCAAAACAATGAAGCATTTGGGGATAAGCACATGTTTTGGCCATGACTCAATAAAGTACTTAGGCACAGAAATGTTCAGATTTATGTTAAGTGAAAAACCTGTCATCAGACCCCACGGTTTGAGGCTTTAAAGTGGTGTATGTACTTCATTAATAGTCTGGAAAATGTTTCCTTCATTGCAATACTACAGTGACTGAACACCTTCTAAATAAGGCTGGACTCATGTCCATCGTGGAAATAGGTGCTGGTGGTTTTTAGAACTAGTTATTGATGTGTTATAGAATTGGGTGGGGGGTTGAGGAAGATTATTGCAGTATTTAAAAGAAAACAATAAAGGAAAAGGTAATTCTGCAGTGAATTGGCCAAGCATTTCTTCTGTATCAGGAGCTGCCAGCTGCTAAAATATTTTTTTAGAGATAAAGCCAAAAGCTGCTTTTTGTGGGGAATATCTCAGGGCTGTCCATGAGTGCCATGGGTCCCAGAGTCGTGGTGCCCAGGAACTGAGTAAACTGTGAGTAAACTGCTCCCAAGGCAAAGGGCAGTGACTTGGCCAAATCCTGCTGGAGTGCCAGCACACAGGAGGAGCAGGCAGCCCAGGGAAGTGTGATGGGCACAGACATTGCAGAGCACGTGGGGCTGGTGGGGTGCAGATCCCACAGCCTGGCTGCCCCCACCCCTGCCAGGAGCTGCTGGCACTGTTTCACTGCTGGCTACTGGCTTCATTAGCTAAATGAGCTGCTTACTAAACAGCTGAGCTAATGAATGTCGTGCCCATGCACATTCCTCCTCTGTCACACTCGTTCTCTCACTCACCAAACCCAAATCCTCCATGAGGGCTCCAGGAGTCCTTCCTGTGATTCTCTATGAGCATCCCATAGACCTGGTTCCTCCTTTTCCTCCTCTCTGGAAAGCAGCCCCAGTGCTGGCAGTGCCCAGGGCTGCCAGGGCACAGCAGACCCCGGGATCAGCTCCTCTGGCAGAACATTTTGGGTTAAACATCTGCATCAGAGCCCTGGCTGGGCAATTGCTTTGTCCAGTGGTTATTACTCTGCTTTGGAAGGATCATTGTATTGGTGTGACCTTTATCCTGTAACTCTTCACAGGCACCAGGAGAGGCTGAGGGAGCTGGGAAGGGGCTCAGCCTGGAGAAAAGGAGGCTCAGGGGGGCCCTTGTGGCTCTGCACAACTCCCTGACAGGAGGGGACAGCCGGGGGGGTCGGGCTGTGCTCCCAGGGAACCATTGAAAGGACAAGGGGAAATGGCCTCAAGGTGCACCAGGGGAGCTTCAGATCAGAGATGTGAAAATGGCTTTTTGCTGAAGGAGTGGTCAGGCATTGGAATAAATCACCCAGGGAGGTGTTGGAGTCACCACCTCTGGGTGTGGCAGCTGGGGATGTGGTTTGGGGTGATCGTGGTGGTGCTGGGTTCATGATTGGACTCAGTGGTCCTGGAGGTCTCTGCCAACCCTGATGGTTCTGGGATGCTGTAACTGCCTCCTGTCCCTTCAGCACAGCCCTGGGAGCAGCAGCTTGGTGAGGGGAGGTGTGGCAGTGTCACCCTCCTGTCCCCACAGGGCTCCCATGGAGCCTTCAGGCTCTGCAGCTCCTCAGGGCTGTGCTCATGCTCAGGTTTCTCCCTGGCCTCAGAATCTGGTGCTGTTCAGAGCTGCTGTTGCTCACCCTGTGCTGCTGCTGCTGCTGTGGGTTGGGTTGAATGTGTTCTGTGTTCTGTTCATGCTTGGTTGGTAGGTGGTGGAGCTGCTCCTTCTGGAAGCAGCACAGCTGCTGCTGACTTTTGTTGGAGAAGCTGGAATTAGTGGGATGCAGAAGCCAGAGCATCTGGTCTGTTCCTTTTGCATCCATTTATGGTTTTTTGAATATTTGCTTTCTGTTCCAGTGGTGCTTCAGGAAGGTGCCAGGTGTTTCAGCCACACCTTCAGGCACAGAAGCCCCAGGGCTCCTGTCTCCCACGTCCTGTGGAAAACACTGGAGTCTGTGCTGGGGACTGCTCGTTGCTCTTGGTTTTTGCATGGAATCCCCTCTGAACAAAGAATCTGTAGGGTTGGAAAAGACCTCCAGGATCATCTGTTCCAGAGACCTCCAGGATCCCCTGTTCCAGCCTCACTCAAGTGCAGCTGTTTGAGCAGTGATGAGTGGCCCTGTGAAGCTCTGGGATGGAGTTATTTGTTCAGTGTGCTGAACATCCTGCTGGGGACAAAGACACTGCCTTGACCACAGGAGTTCTTAAATGAAGGGGCTCCTGCTGCTTTTTGGGAGGAACATGCACCCCTTGCACATCCTTCCCTAACTCTGGGCCTGGAAAATCAGGGGCCTGTTAGGATCTGTAAACAGCCTTGGAAAGGAAATGAGTTCCAGGAATAGACTTTAAAGGAGCATTAAACCAACGGTTTAAAATTTGATTGTGGTATTTTATTTCATGGAATTATAAACCTGCAGTGGCTGTCCCTGGGCCTCTGTGGGCAGAATTATTCAGCTGTTCTCAGCTGCTGCTGCCTGCTGGGCCTTTCCACAGCAATTTCTCTCCCTTTCTGGCCACCTTTCTATGCTTTAGGCCTCCAAGGAGTGGGTGATTTCCAGTAGTGGAGCACTGAGGGCAAACAGGAGGCTCCCAGTTGGGAACTACAGCCAAAAATCCCTGGTCGCAGAGTTCAGGGATCCTCTCCAGGTTCATATTTCCTGGCTCTTCTCCTCCCCAGCCTTGGAGTAAAGTGCTGCCTTGAGCCCCAGGGGGATTGGAGGCAGTTGTTTAACACTTGGAATATGCCTGAGGGCTGCAGGAATGCTGTGGGAGTGGCTGCTGGCCATGGAAATTCTGTTGATGCTGCAAAGAATATTTATTTATGTGGTGAATCCTTTGCTTGAAATAATCAGTGTTTCATTGCAGGCTGGGAGCACTTACATACCAAAATCACAGAAACACAGACTGGTGTGGGCTGGGAGGGTCCTTAAATCCCATCTCTGCCGTGGGCAGGGACACCTTCACTATCCCAGATTGCTCCAAACCCGGGCCTTGGATATTTGAAAAGCTGCTGTGCTGCTGCTGCTTTCTCACATCCTCCCTCAGTCCCTGCACTCTGAGTCTCTTACTTTGCCTAAAGCAGCTCAGGGTTTGGACCTTGACAGTCCAAAACTATTTCAAATGGAGATAGGGAGACAAAGGTGGGAACAGCAGTGCTGTGGGAACTCCTACAACAAGGGCTTGCATCAAACCCAGACCTGTCTGGCTGTGGGGGTGCATTTGGTCCTTCTCAGCCAGCCCTGGCCAAGCTTCACCTGCTCCACTCTCCTTGGAGGACCTGCCTGGCACCACAACAGGGTGGCTTAGCTGGGACCACAGCTCACATTTGTTCTGCCTCAGGAGAGATTGAGAAGGAAGCCCAGATCTTTCCAGGGATCTTGCCAGATTAGGTTAGACCTAAGACTTTTCAACCAAAACTTTTGAAGTGGTGTAGCCTATTATTGCTCAAAATATCCTGGAAAATACGTGAGGGGTAGATACAAATGTTTTATTTTGGGATGTGAACACGAGCACTGCAGTGATTGTGGGACAAGCTGAGTCTGACCAGGAGCTTCAGGAGACTTGGATTCATGTGTTGATCTTGGCCAACAGAGAGATTGGCAAAAGGAAACTTAGTCCTCAGGAAAAAATAAATTTATTTTTAATATTAAAGTGGTTTTAGTATCATTAACATAATTTTTAATTTTATTGAAGTGTCGCTCAGAAGAAGTGGAGTTTGGAGCCAGATTTTCACTGCTGGAATGAACAGAGCTCTCTGTTTGGTGGCTCTGTTTGGAGCTGGCCAGCACTGTGGCTGGGCTGCATCCCTGTGTTTGTGTCTGCCCTAAATGAGGTGTTCAGGCCTGAGATGACAGGAGCTCATTCCTGCCTGTCCCTGTCCCACAGGTACGTTGGGGAGCTGATCTCTGACTCGGAGGCCGATGTCCGTGAGGAGGACTCCTACCTGTTCGACCTGGACAACAAGGTACTGTGTGTGCAGGGCCCAGCCAGGCTCACCCCAGGTCCTGGCTCCTCAAAAAGCCCAAAAATGCTTGTCTCCATCTTGATGTGTGTAGCCGTGGAAAGGGGTTTTAACCCTTTAAGTGAGGCAGAAATAAGATGCACAGCTACGTGGTTGTTTTTCATGACAGGAAGAAAGAGCCAAGTTTATTCAGAAACACACTTGGTTTTATAGCAGGACTGCAACTCCCAGAGCAGAGAAAAGGTGATTGGTTCAGAGAGAAGACACCCCATTGCCAGGGCCTGGTCACACACCACAACAGGTGTTCTATCTTGTTATTAATTCCTTTTTATTTTGACCAAATTATCACCCTGGGAGAAATTCTCCCTAGCCTTGAGCTGGACCAGCTCATGGGCTGGGAACAGAGCTGAGAAGCTCCAGCCTGGAATATTTTTCAGGCTGTAATTTTCTTACTTTCTCAATATGTGTCCCACAGATGTGCAGCACAATCCTGCAGAGAACACAATCGCTGTGCTTTAGTGGAAACGTGGTTAAGTGAGAGTAAGGGCTGGTTTAGAGGGCAGCAGAACCAACATGTGCTGCCCACACCACTTTTGAGCAAGATGCTCTTCTGTCAAACCCCTTGGAGCATCCTGAGGTCAATTGTCCGGGTTTTGGTACTCCCAACTTGGCACCTGTGTGATTGGCAGCTCTGTGAGTTCTTCATAAAGTAATGATGAACTGAAAGAGTAAAAAAAAAAAAAACAACCAACCCTGTTCACTCAGAAAAGATCCATCAGACACCCTGGCAGGGGCTTGTTCTGCTGTTTGTTCCCCTGCACTGCTCTGTGAGGGCTCTCAGGACAGAAATTTTGCTTTACAAAGTACAGTCTAAAAGTTTTAAGCAAGGCCATGACTTCAGACTCCCCCTGAGAAAGGAGAAGTGAGAAAAGGTGAGCTGGGGACTCGCAGGAGTGGGGTGGCTTCCAAGAAAGGCTGTAAAACACTCTGTGCCTTGTTTGTGTCATCAGCTTGTGACAAAGAAGCTTTGCTTTATTTTTTGTCCTCTTCTTTTTTTAAAGCAACACACATTTCAAGAGCTGAGAAAAGATAAAAAGATAAATAACGAGTCTGATGTGAAAACAGGGGGTCAGGCTGAAATTAAGAAGTTGAAAAGGACTTTAGCCTGGTTTATGAGCAAGAGCCCACCTGGGCCCTGCCCTGCCTGAGGGAAAACCTCTGTGCTGGCTCCTGAGAATCCTTCAGGGAAGCAGGAAGGGAGACCAAGGTGGAGCATCTGGAGAAAACCAGGCACCAAATCACTGGGGGTTGGTTAAAGGTGCCCATCAGGCTGGGCAGGTCCTGTGTCCTGCAGGGTGATGGGGCATTGCCAAGGGTGTGAATCCCAGCCCTGGGGGGCCTCGAAGGAATGGCTTGAATGGATTTGTGCTGTGGTGAGAGTGGTTGGGTTGTCATTTCTGTTGTCTGGGTTGTCATTTCTGTTGTCTATGTTTTCATTTCTGGTGTCCCTGTCCCTGGAGTTGTCACTCACAGCCCTGTGTGAGGTGAGCATGGAGTGTCCCATCCTGCCCCACCATGGCATTTCCATGGATGAAACTGAGGGAGTGAAGTCACTGACTGATGGAAGCAGAGCTGGTGACACTGTGTGTGCCCAAGGCCCTTTGGGCTGATGCCTCCCCCAGTTCTGGGGATGTTTTCCTGCACCCCTGAGTGTGAGCTGGCACAGCTCATCCATTAACGATCTGAGGTGCTTGTCCAAAAGGGACTTGGAGCACCACTAATGGATCCTTTTGCTTTTGGCCTCTTTGCAACTGAAATTAGCTTCTGTAATTAAAGCCTCTGCTTTGCACAGTCATTCTCTGCTGGAATAAAAAAGCCCTGAGGGGGGTTCTTTTATTTTCAAGGAAAACAAAGTATTACTGCTCTCTGGGCTCTCTGGAAAGGGAATTTCTGTGTTCTCACTTTCACTCTTATCTGCAAAACCCTGTGTTTTCTCAAGGCTCTGGCTTTGTGTTTTCAAGCTGTCATGTTCAATTAGAGGACAGAACAGATGCCTGTTCCCCTATCCAGGGGCTGGTACCTGTAAGGAGTCAGCACTGAACATCAATCCCATTCTGCCAAGCTGGTGCTTGGACTGGGAGAACTGGTGTGCCAGAGTGTTAAAAAACAGCTCTAGGGGTGTGTGGGGTCAGAGTGCTGTGCAGTAAACTCTGCTTTCAGGGTACTCTTGGATATAAATTGAATATAAAAGTCTGTGTGTGTGTTTTCAAAGCCACAGTGAGTGCCCTGCCCTGGCTGTTCCTGGAGCTCTCTGGAGTGTTGCTGGAGAGGCCAACAGCCTGATGGTTGCTTTAAGGCAATAAACCCCAACCCCAGGGTGCCCTCGTGATCTGTGCCCTGTTTGTCCCCAGGATGGAGAGGTTTACTGCATCGATGCCCGTTTCTATGGCAACATCAGCCGCTTCATCAACCACCTGTGCGAGCCCAACCTGATCCCGGTGCGGGTGTTCATGTCCCACCAGGACCTGCGTTTCCCCAGGATCGCCTTCTTCAGCACCAGGCACATAGAGGCTGGAGAGGAGATCGGGTACGTGCCCCCCCTGCCCCCCCTGAGAGCCCTGCTGCTGCCCAGCCGGGTCACTCCATCCCTTGCCTTTGTCCCCAGGGTCCCTCAGCGTCCCCCTGAAGTTTGCAAAGCCCCAGGCTCGGCCTGGCTGTGGCCACTGATAGCCCTGAACCCCCTGCCCTGGGCTGAGCCCAGCGTGGGCAGCAGGGGAGGGGGGATTCTGCCCCTCTGCCCCTGGGCTCAGGTGAGACCCCACCTGCAGAGCTGCCCCAGCCCTGGAACCAGCACAGGAAGGAGCTGGAGCTGCTGGAGAGATCCAGAGGAGGCACCAGAGCTGCTCCCAGGGCTGGAGCCCCTCTGCTCTGGAGCCAGGCTGGCAGAGCTGGGGGTGCTCACCTGGAGAGGAGAAGGATCCAGGGAGAGCTCAGAGCCCCTGCCAGGGCCTAAAGGGGCTCCAGGAGAGCTGGAGAGGGACTGGGGACAAGGGATGGAGGGACAGGACACAGGGAATGGCTCCCACTGGCTGGATTGTGTTAGATGAAGAAGTCCTCTACAATGAGGGTGGTGGGGCACAGATTGCCCAGAGCAGCTGTGGCTGCCCCGTCCCTGGAGCTGTCCAAGGCTGGGTTGGATGGAGCTCGAATGGAAACTGTCCCTGCCTGTGGAACGGGATGATCTTTGAGGTTTCTCCAACCCAAACCAGCCCAGGATTCTCCCAAGCTGTGGCAGCACCGATGTCCCTCTCGCTCCCCTCCCTTTGCCGTTCCCTGACCCCTCCCGTGTCTCTTTCTCTCTCTCGCAGCTTCGACTACGGGGACAGGTTCTGGGACATCAAAGGCAAATTCTTCAGCTGTCAGTGTGGTTCACCCAAGTGCAAACACTCGAGCTCGGCGCTGGCCCAGCGGCAGGCGAGCACGTCGGCGCAGGGCTCGCAGGAGAACGGGCTCCCCGACACCAGCTCGGCCACGGCCGCCGCGCCCTTCTGACCCCACCCCTCACCCCGGCACCCACCTTCTGCCTGGAGTTCCCTTCCCACAGAAAGAAGAGAGAGAAAATTTAAAAAAAAAAAAAAAAACCCACGCAGAACTATACAGAAAATTAAGAAAAAAAGAAAAAAAAAAAGGAAAAAAAGGAAAGAAAAAAAAAGAGAAAGAAAGAACCCCGCTCAAGGAAAGCCCAGGGTTTGTGACACTTAGGGCTGTGCCACCGACTGTTACTTGAGGAAGGAGTGAAAGCAGATCCTGCCTCTGTGATGTTCTCCCCTCCCTGCTCCTGGAAAGCTGCTGGCTTTCACAGCTGTGTGCGCAGGGGTGGCTGTTGCTTTTTTTTTTTTTTTTTTTTTTTGCCACCCGAGCTGTCCTGGCCTCCTCTCTGAGTGTTGTCAGAGCCAGGGAGAGCCGCCCGTCCTGGAATGTCGCTCCTTTGTCGCTCATTGCCTGGATCCCTCCCACCCACCGACCTCCAGTTCTCCCACAATAAACTCTGGATACTTGATGGGACCTCGTTTCTGGGAGGGAGCGGGAGGTGCTGGCTCTGGGTTTGCTTGGCACAGCCCCGGGGCAGGTTGTGCTGGTTGGTTTTTTGTTGGTTTGATTGGTTTTTTGGTTGGTTGGTTGGTTTTTTGTTTTCGTTTTTTTTTTTTTTCTTCTTTTTATATATATATATATATATAAATGAATGATTCCTCCCCCATCTCGCAGGACGTTGTGGTGGGGCCCTACAAATACCCTCAATTCTCTCCAAACCCCACGGCTTTTTTCTCATCTGATGAGAAGAATCCCAGAATCTTTCCAGTCCCTGTGACCCTTGGCTCTCTCCCTCCTGGATTTTCTCCGTTCAAACCAGCTCTGGTCCACGCCCTGTTGCTGTCTCAGTGTTGGGTTCCTCCGTGAAGGAATTCCCCTCACCCCTTCCCTTGAGTGGTTTTAGAGAGAGAAGGCTGAAGAGGATTTTACAAGACACTAATTCCTGAAGAAAACCAGTTTTACTCCCCCCCCCTTTTTTTAAAGATAAAATGAACGAAATATATATTATAGAGGACCTGGGCTGGCTGGGATGGACAGATGTGACACGGTGACAAGATCCCAGATGCCACCAGCTCGTCTGTTCCCATCCCTTTGCTCCACGCTGGGCACCTTGGATTGATTTTTAAGCCACACGCTATGAGGTTTCAATGAACTGATTTATTTTTTACCATTGTTGAAACATCGGGGACAAGCATTAAAAACATGGAGAAAAAAAAAAAAAAAAAAAGGCTTAAAGAAAAAAAAAACCACAAAAAACAACAAAACCCACAAAAAAACCAAAAAAACCAAAACGACAACAAAAAGAAACCACAAAACAAAACGGTGCTGATTCTGGTGTGATTTTTGCTCACCACGTGAATATAAACTTATCAATTGTATAAAAAGAACAAAGTGATTTTAGTATAAAAATGCAGGAAAAAAAACAAAACTTTTTTTAAATTGTTAGTATTGTAGTGTGAATAAATTTGCCATCACCTTTTGTGTGGTGGCTGGGCAGGTCATTATCTTAATTTTTTTTTGCATATATCTTTAAATACTGTAATTAGTGCAGTAACAAGTTTTTTTTTTTTTTTTGTTCATCTCTTCTAGAACATTCATAATGCCATCATGTTTATTATTATTATTTTTTCTGTTAATGTTTTTGACAGTTTTAAAGGAGCAGCCTTTTGGCTCTGATCATTTTCTTGTTCTGTTTTCAATGAAATCAATAAAAAAAAAAAGAAAAAAAGTGCTTTAAAAAGAGTTTGGCTTTTTTTTTGTCTGCTCTGGAGGAGAGATGGCCCAGGGTGGGCTTGAAAGTGAAGAAAGCAACAACAAAAAAACGCCCTCAAAGACACCCCTGTCCCCTCACATATCCAGACCATTTAACCACAGTTTAATTACAATAACACTCTTCAGTATTGCATAATTAGACATTGTAATTAAAAGAATGTGCTTAAATTGAAGGGGAGAAGTGGAAAACCCCCAGAGAAATCTAATTTCTGGACCTGACTTCCCAAAGTCAGCATTTCCCTGGGGTGGAGGGTGGGGAGCACTCGAGGTTTTGGGGTCACAGGAGGGGGGTCCTGGATCACCCCCAGCACTTTTGGGGGATTCCTTTGCTTTTCTGTGCAAATAACTGCACAGGAAATGAACACAGTTTGTATCCCAGCACTTTTCCAGCGTTGGGGATGAGCTGGAAAAGGGATGTTTATTTTCACAATGGGTGTTTATTTTATTTTTGCAATGCCAGCAGGCCCCAGCTCAGGGACAGGGGAGTCCAAAAGCCAAAAGCCATCTCTTCCTGCTGCTCCCCCCAAAACAATCCGGCGTAGGTTTGAGGGGTCAGGAGTCAGGAAATGTGGGCAAAGCCACCTCGGCCACTCTGCTCACCCCACTCAACACGTGGCAGTGACTTATTGGGACACCTCGTTTGAAGGATGCACCGATTTTAATGTGAATTTTTTGCCCTGAAGCAAAATTAATTGAATGTCAATATTTTGCCCTGAGCTGCTCCGTGCTCAGCCTGGCTGCCCGAGGTGCTGCAGCCCTGATTTTACTTTTGCTTGGGGAAAATTTCTTCCCTTTTAACACATTGGCAGCACCTGCTGCAGCCCTGGAGCAGCCAGCACTCTCTTGTGGCTCCAGATTTTGCTTTTCCTTTTATTGGCTCTGCTGAAGATGCAAAGCGACCTTCAATCCCTCATTGGCTTTTCCTGGAGATTTTGGCACTCTTTGGGATGTCCCCATGGCCCCAGGGAGTGGGACATGGTTGGATGCTGGATTTGGGTGCAGAGCTCAGGTGGGGTGTGGGGGTGTGGGGATAATTCCCACAGCATTCCCAACAGCATTCCCACCATCCCTGAGGCTGGAGGGGGTTCCAGGGCAATCCCTGATTCCAGAGGGCTGGAGGAGAAACCACTTTCCTTCCATGCATGGACTATCCCTGCTCCTGTTCCTTCTCCAGGGACATCCCTGCTCCTGTTCCCTCTCCAGGGACATCCGTGGTCCTGTTCCCTTTCCAGGGACATCTCTGCTCCTGTTTCCCCTCCCAGGGACATCCCTGCTCCTGTTCCTTCTCCCAGGGACATCCCTGCTCCTGTTCCTTCTCCCAGGGACATCCCTGCTCCTGTTCCTTCTCCCAGGGACATCTCTGCTCCACTTCCTTCTCCAGGGACATCTCTGCTCCTGTTCCTTCTCCAGGGACATCCCTGCTCCTGTTCCCCCTCCCAGGGACATCCCTGCTCCTGTTCCTTCTCCCAGGGACATCCCTGCTCCTGTTCCTTCTCACCCCAGATCCCCCCAGTGAAGGTGAGGATCCCCCAGGCCAAGGTGGGGTCCCAGTGGGTCTGCACTGAGCTGTGAGGGTCCTTTGTGGGGTTCTGCCCCCTCTCTCAGCTCAGGGGGCACAGTGGGATGGGGTCACTCCCTGCAGGAGTGGCAGCTGAGGGGCTGGGGGTCCTTTGTTGGGGTCGGGCTCCTCCAGGCACGGCTCCCTCCCCACCAGAGCTGCAGGGGAGCAGCACATGGGGTCTGTCCCCTGCCCCTGGATGGACATGGAGGGGTCACATCCAGCTCTGTGGGATCACAGGGCACTGCAAACCCTCTGCACAGCGGGCTGGGGAGTTGTCCTGGCTCATCCCTCTGGGTGCTGATGGACAGGGGGTGTTAGAAAAGCACCCAAAGGCAGCACCCATCACCCTGGGCTGACCCGGGTGAGCAAAGGCATCAAATTATCCTGGATGCTGGAGCTAATCTGGCTTCTCTTTATAGACCCCTTCCCTCTCTTTGTGCTGCTGTGACCTCATCTGAAGAGGAAATGTGAGCGAGGCTGATGGTTATCCTGCAGCCCAGGTAAGAGTTATAAAATCTCTATAAATGTGGAATTTCACCCCACGTCTCATTTCTGAGCCTTTGCCAGAGCTGGAAGAAATATTACTTTATCTCCCTGCTAGCACAGAATATTCCCTTGTCTGCTGAAGGAGCTCCCTTATCACCCTTTTAATTTCCTTTCTGGTGCTCCAAGCAGGATGAAAAGCCTCAGCTGCTGTCACTGGAGGCAGGGCAAGGCCTCGATGTCCTGGCTGTGAGAGAGAGAACCAGCCTGAGGTTCGAGTCAAGGCTCAGGAGGGATGGCAGTGATGAGGGGACAGGAATTGGTGTCAGGGCAGGTCAGGCTCAGCCTCCCTGGCCCTTCCCCAGAAGGGCCTGAATGCCCAGAAAAAGCAAATATTGCTGGGTGCTGCCTGTGGGGGAAAATGTGCTTCACCTGGGAGGGGAGGCTGGACCAGCTCAGCCCCACACCTGAGTTTTTGCTCATCTCTGCCTTTTAATCTCTGTTTAACCAATGTGAGACTCATTAAAGGGCTCAGCCCCTCAGGACTGGGTTAAGGATCTGCTGGGGCTCCCTCTTTGCTGGTGGCACTGGGGACACACAGAAGGTCTGACTGGAGGTGCCTGTGTGCCAGGGGATGGGACAGAACCTGGGAATGGCACCTGGGAATGGCACCTGGGAATGGCACCTGGGAATGGCACCTGGGTCACCTCTGCCCTCCCTGCAGCACCAGAGGGACCCAGCAGCCCCCACAGCAAGGAAATGCCCTTGTGCCCAGGAAGTTTTTAATCCCTCGGTGATCTCCAGCCCCCTGGGGGAGTGGAAGGAAGGAAGTTCTGGCACCAGGAGTGTCCCCACCACGTTACTGATCAGCACCAGCAAAGGTGGGGTTTGAGAAGCAGCTCCTCACCCTCCTTGCTCCTGGAGGTTTGCAGGGAGGTGGGATCAGGGTCCCAGACCTGCTCCAGCCCCAGGGCTGCCAGTGGAGCCAGCAGAGCCTGGTGTTGAGCTGGGATTAAATTCCCCATTACACGAAGTGTCCCAGCTGACCTGGTGGGAGCAGGGCCTTGGCAAAGCCAGGCTTTGTTTAAACACTCAGAGCTCTGCACTCCAGCAAGGATGACAAGAGATTACATTAAAAAGGGCTGGTGTTTAACAGGGATCCATTTGCCAGCTTTGCTGGCTGCAGGGTCTGTGACTCTGCAGGAATAGACAGAGCTGGACAGGTGGATCCTCCCTGCCCCTCTGAGAGGGGTTTGCAAAAGCCAAAAAATCCTTTGCAAAGGATTCCTGTGAGCTCAGCAGAGCCCTGGGGATGAATTAATGTCCAGGAGGTGGCAGGGAGCTGTGGGCATGGCAAAGGTTGCATTCTGCATTTGGGATGCTTTTTCCCTCCCCAAGGAAAGGGGCCACAAGGGAAGTGCCACCCTCTAACCCTCTTTTCAGACCAATTTACCCCATTTCCAGCTCCTCTTCCAGGCCATAAACCCCCAGTACTGGGGACTGGGGGCTGACCTGGGCTCTGCTGTGTGAACAAAGACTCAGGGAGATGCTCTGTAACCAAATAAACTGGAGCAGAGGTAAAATGAGGATTTGTGGTGTTGATCAGATAGAAAACAAAACAATTTTGGGGCTGGAATTTTTCCCTTCTGGGGGTTTGTTTTTTGCTCGGTGCTCATCCCTTGGGAGCCTGGGAATGTGGAGCCCACTGTGAGGAGGATGGAAAGCACCTGGATATGAAGAGCTTCCCCTCTGGAGGAGCCTCCATCTGTGTGCTCAGAATGAGGCTGATTTAAATGGTGATTTATTTGTCTGCAACGTGCAATGAGCTCGGAAAAAAAAAAACCCTCAGCAGTCCTGGATTGAAAGCAAGAAATCATTGAGGTTTTTCTCCCTCCTTTCAGAAAACACAGCGGCAATGAAACAGCAGTGATGGGTGAATAATAAAACCCTTCTGTGGAGCTCACTCGTGCTAGATAAAGTATAAAGCCCCACTGATGCAGGGCTCAGGGTGAGCAGAAAATATTCCACCTGAGCAACAGCAATTAGTGCACTTGGCTTTGCCTTTGTTGTGCTCTGTAAATACAATTCTGAGCAGCAAATAAGCAGATAAGCTTTACTCAGACATAATAAGACAAATATCTTTTTCTCCTGCCTCTGCTGGGAAGAGAATTTCTCTCTGGTTGTGCAGCTGTTGGGGGAAAATAGCTGGAATAAATTGCTTGGGAGTTTGTGAGCAGCAAACATTGCCTGCACCATTAGCAAAGTGACTTTATAAATGAATAAAAAGGGAATGGGGAGAATATTCTCATTTATACCATGAAAATCCCTTTGACACAGGCTTGAGCTGGAAGAAGTTGAGGAACTTCTGTGGTATTTTGTTCTCCTGATGCCTGAGCTCCCCTCCTGCTGCAGGGAGCTTTTCTGCCCTGCTGCAGATCCTGGAGCTGTGGAGGGGAGGAGAATCAGGAGCCTGTGGTCACTGTGCTGCAAAGAGAGAGAAAGGACAGCAACACCCACGGAGCTCTTTGGGGAAAAAAGGCCAATTTATTGTACAGCCAGCCCGGATTTAAAGTGTGTTAGTGCAGCCAGGACAGGACAGGAGCTCATTGGACAATTGGGAAAAACATCCTTGGGACAGCACCTCAGGATGTGTCCCACGGCAAAGACACCAGGGGTTAATGTTGGTGATGAATTCCACTCTGTTTGTCACCGTGTTGTCACCCTGGGAGACTCCTCCCTAACTGAAGCTGCAGTCAGCTTGGCAGCCTGGGAATGGAGCTGAGAGTCAGGAGAAATCCAGGCCTGACAAGAATTTCCAAGCTGGAATTCCCCAGCTCTCTAAATGTGTGTGTCCACAGGAGCCCGCGGGACGCTGGAGCCGCTCCCGGGGTGGGGAAGGAGCAGGAGCTGATGGCTTTGATTTGATGCGAGGGACTGGGGAGGAAACACCAAAATGAAAAGTTTTAGTGAGAGGGAAAACCGAATTCAGCAGCTTTGTGCCCGAGCTCTCCCCACCTTTCATTTGGTGTAAATGCTCCACTGGGACTCAAATGGTGTTAACTGCTCCCTGTGAGAGCGATGTGCCCTGCCCTGCCCCGGCTGGGGTCCGGGAATCAGCAATTCCCTCCTGGCTCCTCACTCACCCCCGGGAAGGTTCGGGATGTTTTAACTGTGCTTAGAGAGCTCTAATAATGAGTGCAGTGCATCCCCCTGGCCATCCTCTACACAGCGCATCTCAGGAGCTGGGAGAGCTCCCTCTGCCTCAGGTTCACTAGAGAAATATAAATATAAATACAAATATAAATATAAATATAAATATAAATATAAATATAAATATAAATATAAATATAAATATAAATATAAATATAAATATATAGGAAGAGAAATATAAATAGATAGAACTTTCCTGCGGGTTGTGTGGTGCTTTGGGCTTCAGGCTTTGAAACCCTCACCAAATCATTAACAATTAACAAGGTGCTGTGTCCTGGATGTGCTTGGGAAAGGAGAATTGCCCTATCACACATGGAAACAGTATTTCTGGGATTTGGGAGGTAAACTTGGGAAGATAGAGGGGAGATAAAGAGCAAGTCTGGTTTAATATTGGTTTGTGAGAGGAATGAGCTGCTTGCTGCAAAACTACCCTGGAAAACATCCTCGATTGTTCCAACAGTTTTATATTTTCAGTCGATATTTTTTTACACAAGTGCTGCCATACTGAGGGAAAAGAGCCCCAGATTACCTGGGAGATGGCAATCCTTGTCTCTATGCAGTGAATCTGCTGGGGAAGGGGCTGATGAACCCAGGAGCTGGGTGTGCCTGGGGTGGAGCTGGGATGGAGCTGGGATGGATCCTGGATGGAGCTGGGATGGGATCTGGGATGGAATTGGGATGGAGCTGGGATGGATCTGAGTGTATCTGGGATGGATCTTGGATGGATCCTGGACGGATCTGGGATGGATCCTGGATGGATCTGGGATGGATCCTGGATGGATCCTGGATGGATCTGGGATGGATCCTGGATGGATCCTGGATGGATCCTGGATGGATCTGGGATGGATCCTGGATGGATCCTGGATGGATCTGGGATGGATCTGGGATGGATCTTGGATGGAGCTGGGATGGATCTGGGTGTACCTGTGATGGATCTGGGATGATCTCCCAGGTGCTGTGCTGGGCCCCCCTGCACCACAGGCCCCAGTTCAGCTCTGCTGGAGCAGCCCCAGATGCTGCCAGGGATGAGCCATCTCCTCACACAGCATCCTCTGCCCCGGGACCTGGTGTTCTCAGGGTTTCTCTGCAAAGTTTTGCCTTTAAGCACCTGAAGCCCCTCACAGTGGGGGTTGTGTCCCCACCCCTGGCAGGTGACAGCCCCTGTTGCTGGCATTGCACCTCTGTGTCTCTGAAAAGCTCTTTCCCAGCCCTCTGCTGTTGCTGTTGCTCTTTGCTGCCTCTATCTTTGTCCTAGGAATGGAAACATCCCCGAGGGAAAAATCCACCGTGGTTTGGGTGGTGTCTGGAGCTCAAGGTCCACTGGCCCAAGCAAAATCACCTTCTCCCAGTTATTTGCAAGGCTTCCATAATTCTTCACAAATGATGTGCACAAAAAGAGCCAGACAAGGGCTGTGTGGGTTGGTTAAGCCTCGGGAGGCTCAGGCTGGAGCTCAGGGCAAGGTTCTTCCCCCAGAGGGTGCTGGGCACTGCCCAGGCTCCCCAGGGAATGGGCACGGCCCCGAGGCTGCCAGAGCTCCAGGAGCGTTTGGACAGCGCTGCCAGGGATGGACAGGCTGGGATTGTTGGGGGGTCTGGGCAGGGACAGGGGCTGGGCTGGGGGATCCTGGTGGGTCCCTCCAGCTCAGGGTATTCTGTGGTTCTGCCAGCACAGATTTTCCTGGGTTTGCAGTGGGAAGGGAGGTGCAGCTGCCCAGGGAGCTCCTGGTGCTGATCCTTCCCCAGCTGTGCTCCCTGAGTGATCCCATCACATCCCACAGCCCTGGACTGAAGGAAACTCCCCCTGCCATTCCTGGCTCCTGCTGCTGCTGGGCAGAGAGTGGGGACACAAAAGGGGTCCCTGGGAGCCCCCCTGGGAGGGTCCACCAGCCACACCCCAAATAAAACATTTCTCTGGACCAACAGTTTTGCTGCATATTGGATCCTGTTAAAGGAATTCAATTTAGAGAACATCACTTCAGGCAGAGGAGGAGGAGAAGGACAGGTCATTATGGTTAAATAATTCCAATTAACCATGCCAGACCCTTCTGGCTAATTCAGTTGGAGTAAGTGTTGCCTGGTGTAGGGATCTGCAGGGCTGAGATCCTCCTGCAGCTCCAGGGAATGTCTGGGATGCTGAGGGCTGGACTGGACCCGAGGAGAGGCTGGTCTGATGTTACTGAGCTTTGCTCAAACAGAACAGGGAAGGAGGAGTCTGGACTGTGAAGCAGAGCTCGGGTACCTCTCCTGCAGCCAGTCCTCGCTGCCACTTCCCCTGGCACATGCAACAATTTCCAGGCTAATTCCTAAATCAGTGTAAACATCAAAGCAGTGCCTGCAACGGGGCAAATGATCCAGCCCAGCTCTGCTGTGGCAAAACAACCCAGATCCCAATGTGAAGCTTTACCAGAAGGCTGGAGATCAGCCCTGTGTTTTAAAGCCAGATATTTGTGGTAGAGAAACTTAATTTCATTCTCCTTTGACTTTCTAAGTAGTTGCCCCTGGTATTGAGACCAACAAGTGCCAGGCTCTTTGCTTTCTCCAGCTGCATTTCAGGGCAATTCCCAGATTTGGATGACAGGAATATTTACTCATCACTGAGTGTTAAAATTCCTGAGATTTCAGCTCAAAATCAAAGGAAGCTCAAACGTGTGGATGTTTGGGAAGTGCTTTGCAGCTCTGACCAGCCTGTCTGGCTTTTACTCTCCCTAAATCTCTGCCAGAATCACAGAACATCCTGAGCTGGAAGGGACCCACAAGGATCATCAAAGTCCAGCTCGTGGTCCTGCACAGAGCTGCCCCACGTTCCATGTTCCTGCAGGGAACATCTTCCCTGAGCTTCTAAACCACTTCTCATTCCTTCAGTCCCCTCCTGTGACATCCCAAAGAAGCCACAATAAAACTCAAAAAACTTTTTAAAATTTTTTTTTCTCCCCCAAATGTTTGACTAGCTCCCCATGCCTCTTGTCTGAAAGAATCTTCCCTCTGGTTGTTTTCCTTCCTGGTTGGAAATCTTAATTTTGATTATGAATTCTTTGTGGCACAGCCCCTCTGTCTGTGTAAGTTCATGAGATTTCTGGTCACTGATTAAAAAACCTCTGAGAGTAAACTCCCAAATCTTTTGGTGCCTTTGGTTTTGAGAATCATGGAAAACACTGGTTTTCTGCTTGATTTATCATCTTCTCCACTTTTCCATTTTCGTGTGTTTTCATTCTCTAATTTGATATTTCTCTCTCATCTCTCCCTTCTGAGGCTTCTCCCCTCTCTGGGTCTGTGGGGGGAAAACACAAAAATCTTGGATTTTCTCTGAGCAGCAAAGGCAGCTCCCACCCAGGGTGAGCCAGCCCTGAGCTGCTCAGGCTCTGCTGGGGCTCAGGGCTTAAAAACAAATTGTTCCTCCTGTTTAACAACAACAACAAAATCAACAAGTGCCATTAGCTTGGGGGTTTTGCTGTTCTGACACCTCCAGCTCCCCACACATGAGGGAACCCAGAATTTGGGTTTTTTAGGGGTTGTGCAGAGGCTTTTTTTCCTCCTTCTCTTGGCAAAGTAGCTGAGCTCTTGATGTTGGTTCATGAATCTTCGCTCTGCTGGAGAGATGCAGGTCTGGAAGCTGTCAAGGAGTTTCTTTTATGAGCACTTGAAAGCAAAAAAAATATAAAGAAATGGGTGCTTGAAGAGTAGATGGGACTAATGAAGCTTTTTTATCTTGGCAATTTGTGTGTACACAGAGTGGGGGCAAGGGGAATCCTACAGAGTGTTGCAAACCCATGTAGGGCAAGGCAGTTAATAGGATGAAAATGAAATCAATATCCAGGGCTTAATTAAGAAGCTGTTTTTATTCACAGCCCAGGAAAAAGCCCCCCTTCCTTCCCTCCCTCCCCAGATCAGAGGTGCCAAACCCTTGCTGGATTGCAGCCCCACGTGGGCTGTGTCCTGCAGGTCCCTGACAGCCCAATGGGCTTGGCAAGGGTGATTTTGGGCTGCTCCTTCAGGAAACAAAAAGAGGAGAAGGCAACAAGGGAAGAAATGAGGATGCAGCCCAAAGGTCCTCCAGCTACGGCTTCAAACTGAAAGAGAGTAGATTTAGCTGAATATGAGAAAAAAATCCTTTCCTGGCAGGGTGGGCAGGGCTGGCACAGGGTGCCCAGAGCAGCTGTGGCTGCCCCTGGATCCCTGGCAGTGCCCAAGGCCAGGTTGGACATTGGGACAGTGGGAGGTGTCCCTGCCATGGCAGGGGTGGAAAGAGATGAATTTTAAGGTCCCTTCACCCCGAAGCATTCTGTGATCCCAGGATATTTGGGACCAGTCCCAAACCCCAGTCACTTTCTAAGCAGGACTTGTAGAGCCCCAAGGTGGGATGAGAGGGAACAACACGTGCAAAGTACTGAGCTCTTTTGCTTTTATGCCACTTGCAGAGAGAGCCTGATGTGTTTATTTCTCAGCGAAGTGAGAAATGCAGCTGTTCCCAAGAACTAATCCTTTCATAAACTGTCTGAAATAAGAACAGTACAGACCCACTAAAGAGAAATATTCTAAACAGTGACTGGGCTGCTCAGATATTGGGTGTTACTGAATGTTTCAGGACTAGAGCAAGCAACCAATTTCTGATTTCAATACTGATTTGTTGTTGTTGTGGTTACCTATAAAATGAACTAGGCACCTGGAAATGCTTGGAACTGGAGGGATGAGGACCCCTGGCAGTGTGAGCATGGGCTGGACCTGCTGTTTGCAGGGGAGGCTGCTGGAGCTGGGAGTAAATGGAAGAGCAGAATTGTTCACAAACACCCGGCAGGGCTGTCCCCCATCCCAGCAGGGGGGTGACACCTCAGTGTGGGCAGAATGGTCACGTTCCTCTCAGATTTCCTCTTCCCAGGCAGTGTAAATCACTCTCAGGGATGTTTGTTGGTTTATATGGGATTGGTTTCACTGGTGACTGCCCCAGCTTGTGCCCCTTGCTGCTGCTGGGATTCAATTCATGCTGCTCCCAGCTCTCCCTGCTTTTGGGAACCTCCTTTCCTGCAAGGTGAGCTGTTCCCTGGCTGGTTTTTGGACAGAAGAATTGACCTGTGTGGCTCTGGCTGCCTGTTCCATGCCGTGTTCCCTTTTGCTGCCCTGTTTGTGCTGTGCTCAGTGGGGCTCATCCCCCAAACCCCTGCCTGGGGGTCTCTGGGAGCAGGGAGTGATCCTGGCAGCTTTGGGAGCACAAGGATGTTCCATTCCCTTTGTTCCCACTCAGCTCAGCCCCCAGACCAAGGGGGGCTCATCAGGGGTGTTTTTAGGACATTGCCATGACCTTGCTGCCCGTTTGCTCAGCTGCCCAAACCCTGCCCCAGCAGGAGCTCCGTGGCTCTGAGCTCTGTCCTTGTTGCTCTAAAATGTAAAGAACTCACTCTGCTCTCACCAAACCCTTCTGGGGATCAACTGACCCCTGCTCTGCTGGGTTTGGCCTTCATTCCTCACTGGACAAATGGACAACAGGGTGGTGGCAGTGCTGGGAGCTGAGCTGACCACTCAGCTCCCTGGCACAAATTCTCATTTCCATTCCACCCAATTCTAATTCTCACGCTCCAGGAGAGGATGTCACCTGGATTCTGAAATGCCCATTCCCTGGCAGGGAAACTGTCCCTCCTCTGAAGCCTGGGAGCTGTAATTACTGTGTTTAACAGGCAGAGATGCCAGTGCTGCAGATCCCGGCTGTACATCTGGATTTCTCCAAGCAACAGCAAACACCATCACTGGACAGCAGCACGGGGAGGGTGGAGGGAGAGGCAAAAAAAAACGAGGAGAGGAGAGGAGAGGAGAGGAGAGGAGAGGAGAGGAGAGGAGAGGAGAGGAGAGGAGAGGAGAGGAGAGGAGAGGAGAGGAGAGGAGAGGAGAGGAGAGGAGAGGAGAGGAGAGGAGAGGAGAGGAGAGGAGAGGAGAGGAGAGGAGAGGAGAGGAGAGGAGAGGAGAGGAGAGGAGAGGAGAGGAGCAGCCCTGGCTGCATCCAAAGCTCACTGGAGGAACATTTGATCTGAGGATTACCCAGGTTTCTTGGATGTTCAAGAAAACATCAGACACTGGGCATGAAAGGCAGAGTTAAAGTGTCCGTGCTGGGTGGGCTCCTGCCCAGCCCACCCTCCCCGGCTCTCCCTGGATTTTCCATTTTTCTTCCTCAGGAAAAGTCCAAGTTCTGCAGCAGACTGAGCTGGGGTAACTGCCAAGGACAGAGACAGAGACCTTTTGGTTTGGAATTTTTTTGGTTCAAACCATAATAGAGTTTTTTTGTTATTTTAAGACTGTGGAGAATTTCTGTGATCGCAGAAAACCAAGTGATGGCACAGGAGTAATAATCTCATGGAAGTTGCTTTGTAACATAAATAATAATGCAAGCATGGGCTTGAATTGAACCTTTAAAAGTGCATGTGACCTCCCTTTGGAATCCCACCGGTTTTCTGAATTACATTCATTTTTGTCTTGCCCAAAACTGCAGTCAGCTGTAAGAAGCCTTGGAGCTCCAGGACTTGGGTGCCTCTGGCTGAGGTGTCTGTGGGAATCCCACAGGGCTACAAACACCTCTTGAAACTTTGCCTCGATTTTTAAAGCTGGAAATGCTTTAGGGACACTGACAGTGTGTTTGTGTTCCAGAAGCTGGCAGTGGGTTTAGTGCTTGTGAAAAGCTGCCAGATCCCTTCGAGGCCCCTCTCTGACCTGGGCTCCACTTGCTGCCAAAGCCAAGAGAGAAAAATGCCTTTCCTGCTCCTAAATCTGCTTTGCCTCACTTTATTTATTGGTTTTAACCCCTGCTCTTGCCAGTTCTTGTGCTGTGAAATTGTCAGCTGTGGTTTCTTCCTCTAATTTCCCATTTTCTGGCATTGCTGGGCCTCTCCTGCAGCACTCCCTGGGAAATCCTTGCTCAGCTCTGCTGCATTTGGGCAGTTTTTCCCTCTTTCGGGGCCAGCCTGTGCAGTTGAGGCACAGGCAGCTGCACCCAGGCTGGAAGCATCAATTCTTCAGAAGGAATAAATGTTTGGTGGTGGAGTGTGCTCTGTTTGCTGATTAAAACGATCTTCTCAGCAATAGAAGCTCTCAGTGTCTCCTCTGATGTGAGGAGGAATAATTAAGTCCTCTCAGTAATGCAGATAAATAATTCCTTTGGAGAGTCCTGAGTGCATCATAAATCAGCAGCCGTGCTCCTGAGGTGCCACCTCCTCGTGTCCTGGCCCTGGGTGGTGGCAGCAGGCTCTGGTCACCTGCTGGCCCCTAATGCCACCTGTGATGGCCCTGCCTGAAGGCTCTGGTGTGCCCCAGTGTCCCCAGGGCCTGCTTGGCACCTGGCAGGCTTTCATGGAAAATGTTCATGGGGATTTTGGGCTGCCCCTCCTCTCTCAGTTCTGAGGTGAAGCTGGCCTGGCCTGACAAAATCCAGGGCTATGAACACATAAATGGACATTTACACAGATACAGTTTAATATATATATTAATATATATATGCAAGATAGAAATATATAGATATATGTATATGTATATGTATATGTATATGTATATATATGTATATGTATATATATGTATATGTATATATATGTATATGTATATATATGTATATATATGTATATATATGTATATAAATATAAATATAAATATAAATATAAATATAAATATAAATATAAATATAAATATAAATATAAATATAAATATAAATAGACACACACACACTTGTGTTTGTGTGTGTGTAAATAGCAACATTTCAGGTTTTTCCTGTAATTTTGTTGTGTAAATAACAACATTTCAGGTTTTTTGGGAGCCCAGACTGAGCATGTCGCAGGTATAAGGGAAGAGATAAATGCCTGACAAGGAGATTTTCTGGGGAAAACTGGGGGAAATATGAAGAAAGGAGCAACTTCACCACCAACAACCCAGCAGGACATGGCTATGCATTCTGAACTGTTTCTATCGTGCTTATTTCTTGAATCTTAATTTATTTGCTCACTGCTCGAGGTTGTTCTCAGAAGATTTGCTGGGTCAGAGGAGTTGATGGTGCCTCTGTTTCAGGTATCAGGAGTTCCCAACAGGGTGCCTGGTGTTAGAAGGGCGGTGCCTCCACCCTGGCTGTGTCCCTGCTTCTGCTGGGCTGGGGCAGCCTTGGGGGATGGATCCTGCAGGATTCCAGGCACGAACCCAGGTGGGGGTGTAGGGATGGAGCAAAAATTTCTGCTGGAAACTCGATGTAAGGATTTGGGCAGAGAAGTTCAGGTGTCCTCCCTTCCCAGCTGCTCCCTAAATTTGGGCTCCTCTCAAGACTGGAAGGCACGAAGTTTCCACCAGAAATTTTCCTCCAGGTGTTGGAGCTCAGGGTGGGCAGTGCGTGCCCTGCTCCTGCTCCCGCCTCTCTGGGGGCAGAGGGGAAAGGGCAGAGAGGGAGCAAAAATCTCTGGGAGCAGCCCCGGGAGCCGCGTGTGGCCGTGCCGAGGCGGAGGAGCTGTCGCATGGCGCTGGCAGCCCCGCTGTGCCCTGCTCCCGACAGAGCCAGAGCCGCGCTGGCAGCAGAGATGTCCCCGGTGTCCCCAAGAGCCGCTGTCCCCCGGCTGGGGGGACACCTCCCCCGGAGATTTCCCTTGCCAATAATCAGATTTTCAGCGTCTAAGACAGAAAGCTGCCTCGCTGACGAGGCCGCTCTAATGGGTGCCGGAGGTGACATCAGGGTGGCACCGAGGGAAGCCACCCCCGGCCCCGCTGCCCCGAGCGGGGTGAGCGGAGTTCCAGCTCCGCCCGTGCCGGAGCAGAGGGCGCTGGAGCCCCAGAAAACTCCCGAGGATGCGGCGAGCGGCTCCAGCCCCAGGCGGTCCCGGCCATGGATGTTTCGGGGTGGATCCTGAGGGATGGATCCTGGGGGGTGGATCTGCGGGATGGAACTGGGGGATGGATCGGGGTGGATCCATCGGGGTGGATCTTGCGGGATGGATCCTGAAGGGTGATCCTGGGCAATGGATCCTGGGGGATGGATCCTGGGGGATGGATCCTGGGCAATGGATCCTGGGGGATGGATCCTGCGGGAGGGATCGGGGTGGATCCATCGGGGTGGATCTTGCGGGATGCATCCTGCGGGGTGGATCCATCAGGATGGACCCTACGGGGTGGGTCCTTCAGGATGGATCCTGCTGGATGGATCTGGGGGATGGATCCTGTAGGATGGATCACGCGGGATGGATCCTACGGGAGAGATCCTGGGGGATGGATCGGGGTGGATCCATTGGAGTGGAACCTTCGGGGTGGATCCATCAGGATGGATCTGTCGGGATGGATCTTACGGGGTGGGTCCTTCAGGATGGATCCTGCGGGGTGGATCTAGGGGATGAATCCTGCGGGATGGATCCATCGGGATGGATCTGGGGGATGGATCCTGCGGGAAGGATGCATCGGGGTGGATCCTTCGGAATGGGTCCTGCGGGAGGGATTCTGCGGGAGGGGTCCTGGGGGACGGATCCTGCGGGAGGGATCCCACCGAATGGAACTGCAGGGTGGATCCCGCGGGATAGATCTGCGCGGTGGATCCCGTGGGATGCAGGCACTCCTGGAGGCTGGGCAGGGATGGGCAGCGCTCCCCGCGCCAGGGCTGGCGCTCAGGGTGGTCCCCGGCCCAGGGGTGTCCGTCTCGGCATCCTGGGGCCGGGCAGGGAGAGGTGGAGCTTGGGGGTGATAATTTTCTTCCGAAGAATTTTCCCGTCCTCTTCAGCAGCTCCGTGCGGCCCGAGGTGCCCAGACCCTCGCTGATTTCTGCCCCTCGGCCACCAGCCCAGGGCAGCGTGTGCTACTGACCCTCCACGGGACCTCTTGGGTCTCCAGAATCTTTTCCTTGACATCCTGAAACGGAAAAGCACTTTAAAATGCGGGTGATCACCTGCTTATGTATTTGGGATCGACACTGATTAGCACTCTCTTAGCCCCTCCCTGCTGGCTCTCTAACGCCTATAAAATCCTCGCATTGTTTATTTACCACTTTAATGCGGGGATCTCGGTCCGTTGACAGATTCCCCCCCTGTTCCGGCACCCTGGGAGCTGATTTTCAGGTTTTACCAGGTTTGTGTTTGGCTGTGCTCTGCTTCCCCCCGATATCGTGGTAAGATATTAGGAAATGGTCTCACGTTGCTCCAGGGGAAGTTTAGATTGGAAATGAGGGAAAATTGCTTCTCTCCAAGGGTGTCAAGGACTGGAACAAGCTGCCCAGGGGGGTGGTGAAATCACCATCCTTGGAGGGATTTAAAAGTCCTGTGGATGTGGCACTTGGGGACATGGTGGCCTTGGCAGTGCTGGGTGAACGGTTGGACTCGGTGACTTTAGAGGCATTTTCCAGCTTAAAAATCCCGTGATTCTATTTCCTGAGCAGCTCTGACTCCTTCACACGCTCCCCCTTTGCAGCGAGTGAAAAGGTGGCTCCTGCCCGAGCCTTCCTCGGGCTGCAGCTGCCCCTGGTTCCGGGCACTGCCAGGGGTGCGACACTCAGGTGTCCCCAGTGCCGCGGTCCCTGGGCACGGGCCAGGGCCGGTCCCTCCTTCCCCATCCCCTGCGTGACACGGCTCCGGGACAGCGAGATCAGCGCACCCCGCGGGCTTCGCTCGCTCCTGATCCCGATCTTCTCCCCAGCTCCCCTTCCCTTCCCTTCCCGTCCCGTCTGTGCAGTGGGGATCAGTTTAAGGGATTAACTCCTCGTGTTCCTCAGCCTCTCCTCCCTGTGCCGTGTGAGCCAGCAGAGAGAGGGATAGACACTCTGTGTGACCACAAGAGATTAATTAAACAGCAAGCCCTAATTACTGAGGCTAAGGCTGACCGACTTAGTGTGTCTGTAAAATAGCCGAATACTTAATTTAGAGGGGAATGTGGACATAACTCTCACCATTAGCTGAACAAACAAGGAGCACCCGAGCTAAGCCATGGGCTCCTGATGGATGTGGGGCTTCCACCGAGCAGCCTCGGGCCCTCCCCTCCTGCCTGGCCACGGATTTGGGCTAAGGGCGAGCGGCTTTCCTGTAGCCGTGGGAAGGGGTTTGAACCCTTTAAGTGAGGCAGAAATAAGATGCACAGCTACGTGGTTGTTTTTCATGACAGGGAGAAAGAGCCAAGTTTATTCAGAAACACACTTGGTTTTATAGCAGGACTGCAACTCCAAGAGTAGAGAAAAGGTGATTGGTTCAGAGAGAAGACACCCCATTGCCAGGGCCTGGGCACACACCACAACAGGTGTTCTATCTTGTTATTAATTCCTTTTTATTTTGACCAAATGATCACCCTGGGAGAAATTCTCCCTTAGTCTTGAGCTGGACCAGCTCATGGGCTGGGAACAGAGCTGAGAAGCTCCAGCCTGCAATATTTTTCAGGCTGTAACTTTCTTACATTCTCATTATGTGTCCCACACTTTCCAAAGCACGAACCCATCCCAAGCCTGGGGGATTCCCTGCTGGCAATGCCATTCAGCTTTCCAGCTGCTTCTCCAAGTCGTTGCATTCGCATTTCACTGCAGGTTTGGAAAAAAAAACAAATGAGGGAGAGACTGAAAGGCGTAAAAGCAAACCCAAACCCCAAGTGCCAGTGCAAGGCAGTGGAAGTAGGGCAGCCAGCTCCTATTCCTGCCTCTCAATATCTTCCCTAAGAACAATAACAGATTCTAGGAAGTGAGAGTTCATCTGTAGCTGCAGAGCTTTTTATTGTGTTTCTCCCTTTCCGTGTGCATGAACCTTTCGGGTTTAGAAGACTGTGCATTGCTTTCTTTTTTTTTATTTATTTATTTTTAAATTCCTATTATCTGTGCTTGCTACATCGCTCCTGATCCAGTCCCAGACAGAGTGACAGCCTTTCCCCCATTACCTGCAGCTCATTGAGCACCTCATCAGACCTTGGATCGGTGTCTTAGGTGGACTGGAGGTCCCGAGAGGGTTTGGAGCTGAGCTGGGCACTCTGCAGAGGAGGAGAGAACATCCCAGGATCGTGGAACAGCTGAAACAAGGAAAACACGAGCAAAAGAATCTTGATGCCTGTTTTGAGATGGGGAAATGGTGATTTAAGGGCTGGAGGCGTGGCTGTGTGCCCGGGGTGTTAAAAGTGCTCATGACAAAGCCTTGGGGACCCCCAGGTGTCCTGGCTCTGGTTTCAGCACTTGGCCAGCAAAGCTCAGCTCTGTAGAGCATAAACAGCAACACAAGGACTCCTGCACCTGCAGGCTTTGGAAAAGGGCAGAAGTTCCCACTGCCCTGGCTTTGGTTCTGTCTATGTCACATGTGAGTGAAGGTATCTGCCACCTCATCCAGGAAAAGTTAATTAAATATCCAATTTTTAAGGTGTCTCGCCCATGTTTTTGCATGCATGATCCATTTTGGTTGTGCTATAATGAACTGAAGACCCCATATGGGGAAAGTGATCCTTGTTTTCTGCCATCTGACCATGTGGCACTAAACCCTATTCCCTTTCCTAGTTAAAAAGGCCAAAACCAACTTGCAAATGGGAATATTTGGGATGGATTCAGAGACAGACCCTGGAACATTTCCCTGTTTTCCTGCAGAGGTGGTGCAGGAGTGTGAGGTGGGTGCCACCACCCTGGCTGGAGCTGCACTGGCATTTCCAAAGGATGAAGGTGAACTCTCCCTGACTGCAGCTGCAGAAATCGGTGCTGTCATTGCTCCAGGTTGTTCTCTGCTCCATGGTGATGCCTTTGGGAGCTGGGCTCGCCCAGCCAGCTGTTATCAGCTGCTCCAAAGCAAAAGATCTTTTTTTTTTTAGTACAAGAAAACACCATAGAGGTTCTCTGTTCCCCCTCCATGCCCTAACTCAGGTGTGGGGCATAAACCAGGGCCTGATCATTGATGTTGCAAACACATTTTGGCCACATTTTTGCAGCTGTTGGGTGCAGAAACCTCCGTGGCAGCTGCAGGGCTCTATTTTCTCCCTTAATCCCACAGCAGCAGCCATCCTCCAGCTGAGGAAGGAGAAGGCTTTGAAATGTGGGGCTCTCCTTATGAGGTGTTCAGTCCCCAGATTCTTCAAAACTTCAGAGAACTTTGGGAATCTGGGTCCTCCTGCACTTTGGGTATTTCATCCCAAAATGTGGCAGCTGTGAGCATGGAGCCCTTCCCTGGCTGATCATTTCTCTTCTGTGCCTGAATAATTTCTCTTGCCCATCACTGAGAAGATGAAAAGCTCTCAGTCTTTAATGAATTACACTGAAAATACCCCGGGCAGGCTGTGACTCCTGCTGCAGTGGGATTTGACACCTGATGCACTGGGAGCTTTGGGTAATGTCCCAAACTCCTGTGGGGACAAGCACAGAGGGGCTGGGGTTTTGTCTTCAGCTTGCATTAACCTTTGGGCAAGTGACTGGTGAAAATCCCAAATTTCTCTGACTTTTTTTGCCCATCTGGCTCCAGATCTGGACCTGGTGCTCTGTCAGTTCTTAGGATGCTTCTGTCTCTTGGATTCCCAGAGTGAAGCTCATACTGAGCTGAGCCTGTACACGACTCGAGCTCAGATAAAGTCAGATTTGAAAAGCTGTTTTGACATCGAGACACTGAGAAACATCCAGGCAAATGTTCAGAAGAGCCTAAGGAGAGGAGAGACCTGAATCTTAAGGAGGATTAGATGTCTAATCATTTACCACAGACAGATATATACTGAAAGGCAAAGACTCCCCAAATCTCCCTCTCCTGGTGATCAAGTCCTCAATTAAATTGAGGTCCAAATAATGGAAGAGAAGGTGTGAAGTTGTCTTTCCCTGCTGGCTGGTCTTGGAGACCAATGAGGTAGAAACGATCTTAGAAATGCTATGGAAAATAAAAATATGAAGCCTGATATACTTTTAAGTCCCTTTTATGTCTCATCCTCTGACAGTTCCCTGCCACAGGCACTGTCTGTCATTGCTTCCCCACAGAGCCAACCCTGTTCTGGTGGGGCTGGGGCTCAGAAGGGAACTCTGAGCACCACTGAAGTTTCTTGTCCCTCTCCAACCCATAAGCAGCTTTGTGTCCCTGTGTCCTGTGATTTCCTGGTTATTTCCTGTGAATTTTCCTGCCGGTGTTGTTCAGACATTGGTCCTGCTTGTTGAAGTATTTTCTGAGCTGAAAACCTCCTTTTTGAGCTACCTGGGACTGAACTCAGCTGGCTCCTGCCACAGCCAGCAGCTGGGTTTGGAGTCGTGATCCACCTACAGAGGAATTCAGCTCCAGAGGAACAGAAGGAACAGCAGCTCCTGGTCCCCTGGGGTTCCCCCAGGGTGGGGAGGTGACGTGGGGAAGGTGCTGAGCAGGGGCTGCCAGCTCCTGCTTTCTCTCCCTGCACTGCTGTGGGCTCCGAGCACGGTCCCTCCATCCCCCTTCCCTCAAATCCATTTCACCACCTTGGGTCTGTGGTGGCCTGGGAGAGCTGTGTGCTGCTCTGGGATTGGGATGGTTCCAGGTGGAATTGCTGTGCCAGCCCAGGGCTTTGCCAGCAGTGCCCCCACCCCATCAGGGTCTCTCTTGCTCCACATTTGTGCAGCAGCTGAGGATGATGGGCCCTGGGGGTTTAAACAATGCCATGATCAGGACTTGCATAGGAGGGGCTGTATCTTCAAAAGGCCTCTTTTCCCTTTGTTCACTTTCTTATTCTCAATAAAAAGTATCAGAGCATCCTCCTCATGGATTTTACATAAAGCCATTCTACATCCTCTGGCAGACCTGAGCTTTAACAATCTCCTCTGCCTGCATGGCAGCAGGATTTTCCTCCAGCACAGCTGGTGCAAAATAGGAGTGAGGAGAGCAGAAATCCCTGGCCAGGAACACCTTGGGAAGCTGCTTTTCTTGGCCTGAAGCTCTGGACCTTCCTGTGGGCTGGAAGGAGATGTGCAGTCTGTGTTGTTTGTTTATTTTTATAGGAAATGTGCTCCTGGGAGCTGCTCTGCTTGGCAAAACCCTGGATCCAGAGTCTCGAGATGGGATCGAAAAGGCTCCTTTTTTCCTCAGCCTTGCAAATTCTGAGTAAATAACATCCTACCTGCAGCTCCCTGAGCTCACCTGGACAAAAGGTGTGTTAGGGAGCTTTGACCTTCTCTCTGAGCTACTCCAGGTATAGGGCAGGATCCAGGGAAGTCAGGGCATGGAGGGAATCTTTTCATCTCTTAAAGGAAGAAATCTTTTTCCTGCTGCTGTTTTTGCAAATGTCCCCACTCTGTCCTGCTCACAGCGGGATGTTGGGGTTGTGTCCCTAAATTTTAGCCACTGTCCCTCATGCTGGAAGCCCGTGCTGCTGCCTCTGGAGCACAGCAAGCTGAAAATCCACTTTGTGATTTCCCCAGAAACCCCTCCAGGGATGGATCCAGAGTGTCCCAGCAGCTCCTGGAGCTGCCCTGCCGGGGCAGACAGACAGAGCCAGGTGTGCCAGGCACCTGGCAGGAGCTGTCCTGCCCTTCTGGGCCATTTTCTCTGCCCTGACTGTGCCTGGCCAGATGGAAGTGCTGCTCCATTAAGCTCAGTCACCTGCCTCAGCCTTGGGATGGAAGTGAAAGTCCAGGGAAACGCTTGGTTGCCTGGCAAAGCTGCTCGGGGAGGAGGAAGGCTCCTTGCTAAGCAGTGCTGAGAGCAGAGTGATTTACTCCCCTCCGTCTTCGGGGCTTGCAAGGAGGAGTCACTCATGACCGAGTCCATTTTTAGAATTTTCCATGGAATGCTCCTTGCCCTCTCGTAATGGGAGATTATGGATGTCTGACCTGTTTCGGTGCTCCAAATTTTTTGCTTTCTCTTAACTCCCTTGCTTTTCTCCTAATCTTAAAAAGCCCAACTAAATCCTGACGCTTCCCCTCTCAAAGCCAAATAATCCTCACAATTGCAATCTCCTTCTGTTCTTTAAGGCTTTCAATGCTTAAGGTCTGCGTGATCTTCCTTAGGGTGTGAAAAAAAAACAATCCAGGAAAAAAGCCCTGAGCACGCAGATTGAGGAAGGGCAAACCGGTTTAACAGAGCATCCTCACGACATGCTCACATCATTTTCTCCCTGTCACAAACACCCCCACCGCCCTGGCTGCTGATTTCACTGCAGTGCTGTGGTGGGGAGTTTGTTCTGGGAGAGGCTGAGTGCTTTGGTGGCTGTAGGAAGAGACAAGGGGATATGGAGGTCAGGATTTTCCCTGATTCTCAATAAGATCTGATGCAAAAGACAGTTTTTAATTTTTTTTCTTTTTCAGAGCTATTGTATCATCCATTCCCCTGATTCTGTAAACACAGGAGGATGAAGATTTGTGGAAACCAATGTATTTTTTCTCCAAAACTGATTTTCTTCTGAAGAGGTGAGGGATTATTGAAAATGGCATTTCCTCTTCTAGTGGCCACTGAGAAAAAGTCAGGCTTTTCCACTGAAAAAGGATGTAGGAGATGTAGTGGCCAGAAGCACAAAAGTGAAAAAATCAAACCACTAAGTAAGTAAATTTAATAAAAATGAAATGTGTAAATAAGTCATCTGGGGGAAACTTGACTTTCAGGTGAAAGATAAATCCATCACAGAATACAATGCAGTGAGGATAAAAGTGCTTTTTAGGGAAAATTTTAAAGAAAGAACAGTTCCCTGCAGCCTCCTTCTCCATCCACAAAATAAGGGAACTTTCCCGTTAGTGTGGATCAGCTCAGCAGTGCTCAGGGGTGAAGGTTTCCTAGGAGGAAATCCTCGTTTGAATCTCTGCCCAGGCTGTGTCTGAGTGGAGCAGGGATGCTGAACCACCCCAGCATCTGTCTCCGGGCAAAGTTTTTCCCCAAGACTCCAATACTCAGCTTCATCTGCAAATTACCCAGACCTGGGGAAGGGAAAAAGAATTTTTAATTGCATTGCCAGCAAGTGCAGGGGAAGGCAACCTCCGGACCGGAGCTGCTCCTCCTGCCCTGTCCGTGCCCGGGGCTTGCAGAGCCCTGTCCGTGCCGGGGGCCGGCGGTTCCTGCTGTGCCACCCTGGAGGCAGCAGGATGTGATTCACCTCCTTCCCTCGCTGTTTTCCGTGCCTCGGAGCCGCTCCCGGCTCCCCCGGGCTGCCAGTGCCGCCTCCGGGAGCGTCTCCTGGCTGTGCTGCAGCGTGCGAGAGCCCTTCAGACACCGAGCCCCGCCGTAAGGAGCCGGTTCCTTCCGGAGAGTCACCCTTTGCGTCTTGCCAGACCTTATTTGTGTCACTTGTGGCTGTTGCCAGCCCTCTGACTGGCTCCTGAAGCCAGCAGATGTTGTTGCTCCAGGCTTGCCTGGTCGGTGGGTTGGTTGTTCACTGAGCTGGGATGACTAAGGCAAAAAACGCATTAGCGGCAGAGTCCAGACTTTTCTTGCTCTGGAGGAACTGAAAATGTCCCCCTGTAGACAGCCTTGACTTCTCGGGAGGGTCCCTTCTCAAAGTTAATAGTTTCTATCTCAAATTTAGCCTAAAATGCAAAAACATTTCCTCGCCAGCTACTGCAGTGACTGTTGCCGTGCGGCGCTCCAGGAACAAGGAGGAGTTATCTCTCTGACTTGTGCTGGAGGGAAGCAACAGAGGGTGTTGGAATAAACAGGATTAAAGGATTTCATCCATAAATACGGGATTAAAGGTATCCAGCGCTCCGCAGGAGTCATTCAAACCAAGGAGAAACAAAGTAAGTTGTGCAGAAGGGCGCAGCTCTGTTCGCAGCCAGCCCGTGCCGCACATCCCCGCCCGGCCCCAGCCCCGGGAGCGCTGCGGGGATCGCATCCCCCGCCCCGCACCCGCCCGTGCCCCGGCCCCGAGCCCCCGGGGGCTGCCAGCTGAGCTCCCCCTCGCCCCGCTCCCCATTTCACACTGTGACCTCCCCACCCTCGGCGTCCGCGGGGCTCTGAGGGCACGGGCGGGGTGACGGGAGCTGCGCTGCTCAGCTCGGAGCACCCGTGGGTGCAGCAGCTGGGCCGTGCGCGTCCGGACAGCGCACATCTGAGCAGCGCACATCTGGGCAGCGCACATCTGGGCAGCGGCGCGCAGGCGCGGGGGCTGCCTCGCCCGTGCCCCCCACCCATCCGAGCGGCGGCACCCCCGGCTCGGCTGTGCCCGCGGAGCGCCGCGCAGGGGCGGGGGGATCGAGCCCTCCTTCCCCGGGGAGGGGCCGCGGCTCCGTCGTATTTACCGGGGTGGGCGGCGGCGGCCGGGCCGGGCCGGCTCCATCCTCCCTCCTCCCTCCCTCCCCGCCCGCCCCCCGGTGCCGGCGACTGGAGCGGGCGGAGCCGCGGCGGCCGATTGGCTCCGGGCATCACATGCGGCGGGGCCGGGCCGTGCCGGAGCCGTGCCGGGCTGGGCTGGGCACGGCGGAGCGCTCCCGCGGCGGGCACGGCAGCAGCGCAGCCCCTTGCCAGCCCAGCGCCCCGTGGTCGCCGAAGGGACCGCGGCCACCGCGGCCACCCCACGCCGCCCCGGCCATGAGGTCGGGCCGGAGAGACGCCACCTGTGCCGGGAGGTGAGCGGAGCCCCGGCGCCTTCCTCCTACCCCCGGGCAGCCACAGCGGCGGGGAAGCGCAGGGGGTGGAGGAAGGAAAAGGGATATTTTTTGTTTTATTATATATCGATTTATTTTTGCCGCGATCGATCCCGATCCCGCAACTGAAGCCCCCGGAGGGAGAAGTGCTGCGCGCTGTGATGCGTCTTCCTCTCGCCTCGGCTGCCAGTTTGGATTGTAGCGCCCGGCTCCGTGCACTGCGAGGATGGCTCGGTTTGGGGATGATCTGCCAACCCGCTATGGAGGTGGAGGGCCGGCCGGGGCTGGAAGAGGGAGCAGCCGGCAAGGTGGCCCCCAAGCCGGCCAAAGGATGTATAAACAGTCGATGGCTCAGAGAGCCAGGACTATGGCTCTCTACAACCCCATCCCTGTCAAACAGAACTGCTTCACAGTCAACAGATCCCTCTTCATCTTCAGTGAAGATAATGTTATACGGAAATACGCCAAGCGAATAACAGAGTGGCCATATCCTTTCAGGGAGGCTGTGTGGGCACGGGGGGAAGGTGGGGAGGGGGAGAGGGAGGCTGGGGGGCAGAGACCCCTCCAGGCAGCGCAGGGCGAGTGGCTGGTGCTGGTGCAGACGGTGTGGTCGGGCTGTGCCATGGGTGTGTGTGCCGGGGAGCCGTGCGCCTGACATGATGCACGGCCGTGGCTGTGGGAATGTGGGAATATGGGAATGTGGGAGTCAGGGAATCAATCAGCGGATCAGGGGGATCAGAGAATCGTTTCCGTGGGAGCACCGAGGGTGCTTTTGGTGTGCTTGATGCCGGGGGTGTGTGTAAGCCATGTCAGGGTGTCTTTAGGGCTGAGATGTACAGGTGCGTGGATTGACATTTCCTACAATTCAAGTCAGGTTCTGTGAGATTCGTGCCCACGAATCCTGATTTTTATTTCCATCTTGGAGCCTTTCAACTCTTCTGTCTTCCTGTGAATAGAAGAGGGAATGTGGGATAAAAATGGTGACACCTTAGTATTGAAGCTGCATTGATAGTAGGGGACATTGACAGCCCAGGTAAATCCCAGGAATGCAATCATTGCAGCTCGGTTTTAGCACATCCCCTCCGGAATCCATTCGAATCAACATGAATCATGGCATTTTGATTAGGTGCATAGCCTAAGCTTAGACTACACGAAAAAAAATTTAAATTAGCAAAGCCTTGTGGCAGAAGGAGGCAGTAAGTGGGGAGAGGGATCATCTGCTGTATTGTGAAAGGGGCAGATGCTTTCTGTCTGAGACCCAGCTCCCAGGCCAAGTGAGCTGCAGTGAGAAGAGGGCTTTGCTTGCAGTGATGGTTGTAAGCCGTGAGCAGAGGGGAGCAGGCTGAGGCTCCCAGGGAGCAGATTTTGTGTGTGTGTGTGTGTGTGTACAGGACTGCTTTACACTGGGGGTCTCGGGGGAGCTGCTTGTTTTCTTTACATTTCATATCACACCCCTATTAATCCCCAGCTAACAGCAGCAGGGCCTCCTCCCAGCCTCCTAGCAACACTTTCAGTTGCCACAGAGGCCAGCTCCTGCTTAGACTTCCCCAGTTTTCACTTCCTGAGGGGCTAACAGGAAAAATACACCAGTGGAGTCAATGCACTTCCCTTCTCTCTGAACACACACAAACACGCATTGGTCTTTCTTCCATATTATACAATCCCAGCGACTGCTGCATTTCCTCATCCATTTCTCCTTCCCTGCGTTTAAGTCTGGATAAACAAGCCCCAAACCCCCGGTGATAGGCAGAGCATCGCCTTGACTGCGCGGGCAGACTCAGTCTTTCCCTCTCCTTCCTCTTGGGCCATTCGGCTGTGTTTTTCCGGGGGATGTGGGGAGGGGACCCCCGGCGCTGCGGAGCCGGCGGGACCGGCGGAGCCACCGGCCCTTCCCGAACCCGAGCGGCGGGGCCGGCGGGCGGGGCCGGGCGCTGTCCGCGGTGCTGAAACAGGGCTGAGCACGGTGCTGAAACCAGGCTGAGCACGGTGCTGAAACCAGGCTGAGCACGGTGCTGAAACCAGGCTGAGCACGGTGCTAAGCCGAGCTGACCGTGGTGCTGAGCCGAGCTGACCACGGTTCTGTATCTAAGCTGACCATAGTGCTTGAGCTGAGCTGACCACAGTGCTGGGATGAGCTGAGCTTATCACGGTGTTGAGCTGAGCTGAGCACGGTTTTGAAGCCAGGCTGACCGTAGTGCTGAGCTGAGCTGAGCACGGCGCTGCAGCCGGGTTTACCGTGGTGCTAAGAACCATGGAGTGAAGCTACGCTGACCATGGTTCTGAAGCCAGGCTGGCCACAGTGCTGAGCTGAGCTGACCACGGTGCTGAGCTGAGCTCATTGTGGTGCTAAGCCGGGCTGATGGTGGTGCTGAGCCAAGCTGGCCATGGTGCTGAGCTGAGCTCCCCGCGATGCTGAGCTGATCTCTTCGCGGTGCCGAGCTGAGCCCTCCCGGGTGCCGTGTCTGCGGTGCCGCTCGGCGCTGCCCCTGGTGCTGAGCTGAGCTCTCCGCGGTGCTCAGAGGAGCTCCCCGCGGTGTTCAGCTGAGCTCTCCGAGGTGCTGAGCCCATCTCCCCACGGTTCTGGGTCCATCTCCCTGTGCTGCTGGTTCCGTCTCCCTGTAGTGCTGGTTCCATCTCTCCACGGTGCTGGGTGCATCTCCCCACAGTTCTAGGTCCATCTCCCCACGGTGCTGAGCCCACGTCTCCATGGTGCTGGGTCCATCTCCCCGCGATGCTGGGTTCGCCTCCCTGTGATGGTGGGTCCATCCCTCCATGGTTCTGGGTCCATCTCCCCACAGTTCTGGCTCCACCTCTCCACGGTGCTGGGTCCATCTCCCCGAGGTGCTGGGTCCATCTCTCCACGGTTCTGGGTCCATTTCAGCACAGTTCTGGCTCCATCTCCCCATGGTGCTGAGCGGAGCCGTTGCTCACCCTCGGCCCCCGATGCCGCCCGTGGCACGGCTCTGCCTTGGGAGAGCTGGGGCTCAGCACGGCTCAGGGTGGGAGATGGTGGCAAAGAGCAAAGAGGGACCCGGTGCTGGATTTGGATTCTTTTCCCTTCCCATTTCCCTCCTACATCCCAAAAGGGCACTGAGGGTTTTATTCTCACCGAGAGCGGGCATTGCAATCGAGCACTAATTCATGTTGTAGACCTAGGTAGATACTCTAAATTGAACTTTTCGTGCCCACCACTTATTTGCACTATGTGCTGAAGTTAAATGTTTCTGAAGAAAAATTCAGCAGATGATGTTTAGCCATATAATCTATTTGGAGGCAGTTTAGCATATCAATCTCATTAAAAATCAATAGGTATTAATAGCTTTTTATTTCCTTTGGACCTTTCACTTTCTTGCTCCCAAATTCCTTGAGCAGCTCATATTGTGTGCGAGTCTCTAACTCTTAAAAAAGAGAGAAGCAAATTGCCAACTTTTCTTCCAAACACACCCCAGAAAGAACCGAGGGAGTCAAGGAGACCAAATGTCTTTAAAAAAATACAAGAAATCTTAGGATGCTCAATTAATGCAACTCTGCGGGTAGAACCAGGATTTGGATGGGGTTCTCCTGGTATTGTCCAGTGTTTTCTTTAACTTCTGGTCCCCACTCCATTTGAATACATGATTTTAGCTACAATCATAGCCAATTGTATTGTGCTGGCTCTGGAACAGCATTTGCCGGATGGAGACAAGACACCGATGTCAGAGAGACTGGTGAGTTGTGTTCATTCATTTTCAGTTTTTTTGTTCCTGCTCTAATACAGAAAGCAGTCGGCCGCTGGGTGTTGGGAGTGTTGGGATCTATTTTAGAGATCCACACGTAAACAGACACGCATTGATCTGACAATCAGAAAAAAATCTGTCCCAGCAAGCAGAAGTGTCCCCTCCTGATCCCCTCTCTGCAAGAATGCTTCATCACTCCAGCCAGCCCTGCCCAGCCCAGGAGACAGCTGGACCTGGAGTGATGATCAGAAGGGCTTCAAGCTTAGGTTGTCTCTAAACCAGGACAGGAAGGAGCTGATGAATGCTTAGAATTATCTTTGAAATCAAATGAACTTCTGTGTAATTTTCATTTTCCCAGGGAGTGGTGGAACAGAGGAACCTTTTAGGATTTGTGTGTCTCTTCCTGTCACAGCACAGATCCTTCAAAGCAAACTTTGGGTTCAGATGATTACACTTCCTTTCAAAAAAAATATGCAACCAGCTTACAGAGAAAAATAATTTACCCGCAGGCTTTATGGTAATGAGCCCAATTACCTTATTTCAAAAGAAAATAGAAGAATAGCTTCAAAATAATTCTCCCATTTATCATCACTGTAGGAAAACTGTGTAATTCTTGGTTTGATTTTTCTCCTACTTTTAATGATCTGGAATGTCTTGCATGCCTAAATGCATTAATCCTGGTGCATGTTCAAAGGATGGATAAATATGGATCCATATGTGTTTTCCATGTCGATGCTATATTATGCAAACAACGATAACATTAGGCATGCTGCCAAAAACGAGAGCCACTGAATAGTGATTGCTGCAGTTCCTAAGGATGGCCCATGCCAGTGGGCAACTCTCAGAATCTCATTCTCCAGAAGCAGGAAAAAGGGTGTTAGTGAGAAATCTGGGGTGTCAGGGTCAGAAATTGCTGCTGGTTTGGAAATGGATGCACTCCTGCTGGCTGCTCTCCTGCATGGGGCTTGCTGTATCTCGCTGTTGGAATTATTTTTAATTAATAAGAGAAGAGGATAAAGTGAATCAATGACTGCATGTAGATCTTTCTGCCATTAAACCTGTCTTTGTGTGCTTTGGGGCTGGTTGGCAAGGTCAGCCTGGGGGTGTGAGCAAAGCACAGGTTCAGAGCCAGGACTGAGTGGGAAAGTCCCTTCCGTGGTTATAAACACACGGATTAGTGAGGGGGAAAAACAGTCTGGGGGATGTTCTGGCTTGGCAATCCTTTGGTTCATGTTGGTTTTATGTTTCTCTGTATCCCTCGATTTATAAGGGCATCCTAGAGATATTTTATTGTCCAATTCCCCAGTGTATTAATTCCATTTTACAGCACACACACCTTCAGATCCTGCCTAAATCGTTCCAAAGAGGAGCACTGGCATTGCCACGGCACAGTGTGAGAGAGCTGTGGGACTTAAATGCACAATCCCTGCCCTGTTGGCTCTGCCTCGGGTGGAAGGAAGAATTAACCCCTGGTTTTTGTCCCAAGCACTGTGATGTTTGATCCAGATATCCTGAAGCCATTTTAATCACAGCACATTCCTAACTCTGAAGTATAAAGCAATTTTTTCATAGAGTAGCACTGAGAATCTTTGCAAGTCATGAAATACTTTTTATTTTCAACATAAATTGGAAAGAATAAGCATTGTAAGAAAAGCTGTCTTCTAGTTTTCAAAGTGAAACCTCTTTAGAATTCTACTGTTACTTCTATAAACTGGAAGTTGTTTTTTTGAAAATGTTTCAAATCCATGTTAAACCACAGTAGAGGAATGTTCCCATACATTTCCCGTACATTTCCCATACATTTGCAGGTTTGTTCAGCCAAATTCTGAGTCCATGCAAAACAGCAGGTGCTTTATTGCTTTCTTGAGCAGGAAAGGAATTGGTCTTTTTTTGGGTAATGGTTAATGGATATGGCTTTTTTTTTTCTCCTGGATTCATTAAAATCTCCAAATTGGAGATCATAAGTGAAGAGTTAATCAGATATTAAGGATATGAGGTGCACATCACAAGCCTTTTGTGACTGGGAGATGTCGGCAGAGTTGTTGAAGGAAAACAGAAGTTGCCCAGATAATTTGTTCCATAGATACAAAGAAAAAAAAAAAAAAAAAAGATTGTCTATTTGCTAAAAATTTTCCTCTATCTATGTCCCCAAGATCCAGGATATGATCCTGCAGTGCAATCTCACCGGGCTGTTTTCTGTGCTCCTGTTATTGTCAAACGGAGCACATATCTCAGTACACGCAATATTCCAGGATTTTGAGTGTCTGACTTAGTAGAATTCTCTCTCTGCCCATTTTCTGTATGCACAGAAAAGCATTACTTGGCTCTGGGCTGGAAATTCTGGTCAAAATCAGGGCTCTGAGAATTTAGTGACCACCATCATTTAGTGGTGAACGGGGGGGGCTGGCTCAGATCCTCGATCATCAGCCAAGAGGAACAAACTCATTCTCCCACCAGCTGCAGCCTGACCTACCCCAGGCTCTGTCCTGCTCCCAGCTGGAATTCTCACATGCTCTGGATGCTGGGAATGTTTCCCTCCCATCAGGAATTGTCCAGTGGAACAGGTTTGTCCCTGTCCATCTCCACCCAGCGCTGTGGGCTGGGGAGTCAGCCGCCTTCTATCCCAATAAATATTGTGTTGTTTGTACACACTGGAGCGCTGCCAGCTGCAGAGATGCTGAGGGAGCTGCTCTGAGCCCAGAGCCTGGTGGGGAGAGCTCCAAATGTGGGAATGGCAGCTTCCCATCCCAGCCCTGAATGGCCTTGCAGGACGTTGCTCACGAGACCTCCTTCTCTCCCTGCCTCCTTCCTGATTGCTCAGTTTTCCGTGAGAAGCTTCAGGACTCCTCTCCCAGAAGGAGAGTGATGATTTCAGAACTTGCAGGACGGGAAATCTCCCTCCTGCCCCGCTCGGGGGCAGCTCCTGTTGGAAGGCACAGTGGATTTCACTGCAGCCTCGGGGTGTTTGGCTCCCCCGGGTGCTGTGGATGTGAGGACAGAACATAACTTTCCCCAGATTTTCATCGTGACAGCTCTGGCAATTTACTAATGGATTTAATGCTTTCTCCTATCCACAGGCACTTAGAGCAGTAATATGTGAGCTGCTCATATTAACCTTTGCTTGAACAAAGCCTTTCACACCCAAACCTCTCCAGGCTGTCACATCTGAAGGCCAAGGAAAGACACTAGGACGTGAAGCAGGAATGGTAATGACTTTCCAGCCTCAGAAGTTGTTTCTGATCAGAAACATATTGATTAAATGTGTGTTTGGCCCAGTCTCAAGCTCTGCTGTGTCCACAGCAAACAACTTGCTGGCACAGCTCTGGCTGCTGCCCAGCTTCTCTGCCCTCCTTCCAAGTACACACACGGATCCTCATTATCACCTGCTCTGCCCCTCTGGAGCCCGGGCAGGGGCACAGCCTTTGGTCTGAAGGGCTTCAGGGTGTCCTGGCAGGGACTCTGAGCTGAGGCAGGGTCATTTCAGTGCTTCACAGGACATGTAGCCACGTCCTTCCCTCCTTCCATCACACACAGCCTGACAAATCCTTTATTTTTTCAGCTGCAGGACCTCTCCCCAATTTGGCATAATTTTTATTTTTCATCTTATTGTTACTGCCCTAATTCTTGGGCTGAATCAGAGTAAATTTAGGCAGGCTTTAGAAAAGACCCTCTTTCTTTCACCTCTTATTTCCCCAGCTACTCCCTGCCAACCCTACAGATGAGAGTTTTTCTTTGTAATAAATACCCAAATCCATTTGTGAGCCTTCCTGCTTCCCTAGAAGCTGACAAAAACTCCTTTGACCCACTTCCTAAGAGCTCTGTGTAGCCCTAGCTTTGGGAAGAGCACATCCCATCAAACTCTGGAGTACCTGGAGCCTGGCTCTTTAAAGCTGGGAGCTGTAATCACCAGGCACCTGACCTAGATTGAGCAGAGACTGGAGTAGATACCAGGCTTCAAGGAAGTGAGGGAGTAATGTGGGGGAGTGGATGTGGGTAAAGGTAGCTTTTTTTGTGTGTGTTAGAAGAGCTATTTTTAGAGGCACACGAATAGTTGTGGGATGGGAATTTGGGATGGGCTGGGAGGCCTTTGTGTGCAGACATTATCTGGAGCTGTTGAACTAGGAGCTGTCGGGGGGGTTGAACAGGTGGATTGGGCTGGCAGAGGGCTCTTGTGGCCATGAGGGAAGGCAGAGGAGTTGTAAGGAACATCTGGAATCACATAGGATGATTTCTGACCCCTTCTCCCTTGTTCCCTCTTTCCTGTACTGGGTTGGAGCCCTGTGATGCCTCCAGCTCTCATTGTGGAGCAGCTGCCGGAAGAAGAAGTGTGTTGTAGGATTTCTGTTGAAGGTCATACCAGGTCTGGTGGCCTTTGCTCCTGGTTCTCTGTGGGTGAACAGCTCTGAGATTGGCAGCTGGAGGTCTGGCAGTGGTGGCTCCTGTGTCCTCTGAGCAGCATCAGTGAGGGCCAGAGGGCCTGGAGGTGCTTCTGCTTGTGCAAAGCCCTCCTTGGCTGGAGGGGAAGCCAGTTTTGGGGGTGAGTTTTCATTTTCTCCTCTACATTTCAGCCAGAGACCCAGAGGCGGCTTAACAGGCCCTGCTGTGTTTTGCTCCCTGGCCAGCCAGCACCTGTGAGTGTCTGTGCAGGTGACTTCACATCACCACAGGGCCATGGCAGGTGGAGCTGCTGGGGCTGTGAGCTCAGAAAGGTGGAGGGGAATTGAGGTAACATGGGGTGAAAGATGAAATATGTGTCAGAGCTGTTCCCAGGAGGTGTGTGGGGACATGGGGAACAGAACTCGAATTCAGCTGCTGGTGGAAAAGCCTCTTCAGGGGTTGTGTTTTCCAGTCATGTCCAGCCAAGTCTCCTTGTGCTGTTAAGTTACAGATCCCAGGGTGGGTCAGGCTGGAAGGGACCACAGTGGGGTCATCTGGTGTCACCTCCCTGCTCCAGCAGGGCCATCCCAGAGCACAGGGCACAGGACTGGTGGTTCTGGAATATTCCCAAGGAGAGAGACCCCACAGCCTCTCTGGGCTCTGCTCAGGGCTGGGCACTGCCCAGGGCAGAAATTCTGCTCCTGTGCAGGGGCAGCTCCTGGGCTCAGCCCCTGCCCGGGGCTCTGGGGCCATGGCTGGGCCTGGAGCAGAGCCTGGGACTGCTCTGAGCCTCCTGCACACAGGGACACCCAGGGACACACAGGGACACACAGGGGGACACAGGGACAGACAGGGACACACGGGGACACACAGGGACACACAGGGACACACGGGGACACACAGGGACACACAGGGACACACAGGGACAGACAGACAGGGACACACAGGGACACACAGGGGGACACAGGGACAGACAGACAGGGACACACAGGGACACCCAAGGCTGAGGGCCCCTCTCAGCATCAGCTCTCAAGGCTGAACAAATCCAACTTTTAGGGATGAAAACCTTAATTTCTGGAGCAAGTGCTGTCCCAAAGTGTGGGTCTGTGCCAGAGCTGAGCAGCAGCTGCCGTGCCTGTGCCAAACCTGCTTCTTTCCTGGTTCTGGGGCCACAAACCTCAACATTCCTGTTCATTTTCCATCAGAGAACAAACAAGCCCCTTTTATCATTGAGAGAATTTCAAAATATAAACAACTGTGCCTCAAACAGCAGCTCAGCTCTTAGGTTCTGGTGGCCAGAAGTGCCAAAGCCACTGGAAAAGAGATTTCTAATCTCTCAGTGTGGAAGTTTGCTTTCTTTTGGGTAGGGCTGCTTTACTTCCATTGAATTCAACTGAAAACCAGGATCTGAGGCACATTTGGAAATTGGTTACTGGTGCCAAAGCTGATGAACAAGTTCTTGAAATTGATGCCCGCTGCTTTTACCTTTTGCTTTGTTCCTATTTCTTGCCCAAATCTTCCTTCCAAATGTGAATGCTTCCATTTGGCACTGAATTAGTGTTGAAACTCCTGTCAATAAAGTCTAATCCTGAGAGATCTGGTGCAGAGATGGAATAAAAGGTTTTTTAGTAAGAGAGCAGGGAGTGAGCTTGATTTTCTCTGTAGTGAGCAAGGACACGAATCTGTGATCCCAAGGGATGTGTTAGTCTGCACCATGGACCTGAGACACAAATCTTGCTGCTCCTGCTGCTCATGGGAGGGCTTGGGGATTTCTCCCTGAACCAAATCCCCAGTGGAAGGAGAACAAATGAGGCTGCAGCTGTGAAAATTGATAAAATGGAGGAGAAGGAGCGAAGAAAGAACTGATGGAATAAATGATAAATAAATAATTTCCTGTCAGTGCTGTCAGGCTTGCTGCGCTGACTCTTGCTCCCCAAGACACCCTTGTTTCAGGTTCCTGGATGAATTGTGGAGCATCTTCCATGCCAATAACTCCAGAAACCTGTCATCTCTAATTTAAATATACCCTTAGAGCAAAATTTCTGCATCAAAATTCTCTCCAGAACATTCCGTGAAGGAGGAAAATGTGGCGTGAAGCCATCGGAATGACGGCCAATAGAATTGCCAATCCGTAAAGAAAATTCATTTCAGAGAAACAATAATGAAATTCCTCTCTGAGCTTAGTTCCACTAAACTGAAACCTTCTAATTCCAGCTGTGTTCAAAGAGTGGAGGTGTGAAGTTGGTGCCTGTAGCTGTTTGGAGGATGGGTTAGCAGAGCAGGAACACGGATATCTCCTCGACTCCTGTAATTTCCTTTCTTTTCCAGGACGACACTGAGCCGTACTTTATTGGAATATTTTGTTTTGAAGCTGGTATCAAAATCATCGCTCTGGGCTTTGTTTTCCACAAAGGCTCTTACCTGAGGAACGGCTGGAACGTGATGGATTTTGTCGTGGTCCTCACAGGGTAAGTGACCTCCTCTCCCCCTGAGCTTCTGGGGGACTCTCACCCTGATTTGTGGTGTTTGTTTACTCGGGGCTGGGCTGGGATTGACTGGAGTGGAATAGCACTAAAACCTGCATTTCTTGTAGTAAATCCAAAGAATGGCTCTTGTGCTGAATGAGTTACTTGCCAAGGGTTTGAACCAACTCAAAAGTGGTTGTGAGGATATTTCTTTGTAGATATTCGAGTGTGTATCTGATCCAGACACTTCCTGACATTTCTGTGACTTTGGAGGTTCGAATTGCCACTGGTACTTGAACCTGATTTAAATCAATTTTCTGATGTTACAGGATGACTTTAGAAGTCAAAGTGGAGTGTGCTAACAAATTAAATGCATCCTGGTTTTCAGCTGTTACAACTCAGAAATTTGCCAGGTTTGGTTTCTGCAGGAATGAATTTATTTCCCCTATAAAATAACTTTTCTCAAAAGAATTCAAAGATGTCTGAAAAGAATTCAAAATGTCCTATTAAGGATGGAGGTGAAAAGGTTACGTGTGCATTTTGTACCCTGGTTTGAGATGATATCACTCATCTCTCTCTTGAAAATGCTGACAATATTTTACATTATGTGTTGCAGCAGTTTCTGTCTATTGATATAAATAGAGGGTGATGCTGGTGGATAATAAAAACATAAACATGAACACTTCTAGTCTACAAATTGGGCTTTAAAGCTTCGGAGGAAGCGATCCAAAGGTCTGTGTGAGGTCCTGAGCTTGCAGCCTTCATCTTGGAAGGATTTCAGTTCATTTCTCCCCAGAAACTGCAGCCTGGCTCCTGCTATTGATATGCTTCCCATACCCATCCTTTCCACAGCTTCCCTGCCTGTGTGTGTGGTGAACGTGGATATTCCCTGCTCCTGCTGCTGGTGTGGAGTAGGGAAATGCTTGCATACATATACAAATGTATTCATTAGCTACATGATCACTGTAATTCCATTTGCATTCAGGGCACCCTGTGATACAGCACTTGAGAGGCCAAAGGGAATTCTTGATGTATTAAGAGGCAAAGAATAAATATGCAGGGCTTGATTCTCCTGCTGCTGGGGCTGGGTATTTAATCAATAGAAACTTCAGTGGAGGCACAAGGAGAATCAGATTTCCATACTTAGAAGCAGGGGGTACCAGGATGAAAAGAGAATTAGCACAGATGCTACAATTATTCTCGCTGACGCTCTGTTCTGATTCCTAGTTAGCTCCACACCGTTGTTTGTGTTAAAAAAAAATATAAAATCAAGGCATCATTCTGGAAAGGGCTTTGGCATTGGTTGAATTTATCCTACAGCAAAGCATTCCAGTATATGCTGGAATTCAGCTGGCTCCAGTGGTTCTCTACTTCAAGTTCAGGCTCTACAGAAAAGCTTCTCTGAATCCCAGCCATATTGTTTAGGCATGGTTTGGATACCTTTTATTTGTCATTTTTTTCTCCATAAACCCAAGACTCCAGAGTTTGTTGGTTTTATTTTACAACCGAGACATTCCAAGTTTTCCACGGGATCCCCCTGGAATGAGCAGGATCCCCCCAGAATGTGCAGGATCCCCCTGGAATGAGTGATATCCTTCCAGAAAGTGCAGGATCCCCCTGGAATGTGCGGGAATCTCCAGAATGAGCAGGATCCCCTGGAATGAGAGAGATCCTTCCAGAATGAGTGGCATCCCCTGGAATGAATGGGATCCTCTGGAATGTGCAGGATCCGCCTGGAATGAGCGGGATACCCCAGAATGAGCGGGATCCCCTGGAATGTGTGGGATCCCCCCAGAATGAGCAGGATCCCCCAGGAATATGCGGGATCCCCCCAGAATGTGCGGGATCCCCCCGGAATGTGCGGCACCTCCGGCTTCTCCCCGGTGTTGGGTTCCTTGTGGGAGCTGTTTGCAGCACCGTTTGATCCTGGAAAATAATTGTGGGATATCAGCTTGATGAGACAGCTGGAACAAGGACCCCCGGTGCCATCTGCAGCCCCGCGGGTGCCTTTGAAGTGCCATCCTGTTAACGTCACCGCCGCTGTTTCCAATGGTGACACCAACTGGGCCCTGCTGAAATTGTCTTGTACAAGGGCTTCCCACCAGGCAGCAGTGCAGGGGTGGCAAAGGCTGAACTCATCGGCATCAAGCCCGAGAGTCATCTCCACTGAGGAAATCCAGACCTCTAATCCTTGTAATTCGAGGGCTGGATTTAACAAGGCACTTGAGCTCGTGCCCGATTTTTGGCGTTACGGGGAAAGGACTGAAAATAACGGAGTTACTCACGCTTGGTTTGATGCTTTCCTGAATATTTGCAGGTGGAGGGAGCGCTGAAAGCTCTGCAGCTTCACACAGGGGGTTGAATTAGTGTTTTCTCTGTGGCCTGGTGTGTTTTGCTCTGCCTTGCCCAGATCATGATTAAGTTCTTAGCTCACTCCTGTGTTGCCATGGGGCTGTGCTGGAAACCTGGAGTTCCTCTTCCTTGGGTTTCCTCCAGTGGCCAGAACCCTTTCATGTGCCCACTGCCTGCACGAGCTCAGGTGAGAGGGGAAACCTGTGCAGGGCTGTTTATCTGAGACAAAATCCTCCTCGTTTCTGCATCAAGACCTCAGAGTCAGCTTGATGAGCGAGAAATTTCCTGCTGACAGACAAACCCTCCAGGGAGGGGCTGCAGGGTGGTGACACGAGTGGGAACTTCATTTTCAATTTCTGTGGAAGGCAGACTCGGATCTGTGCATTTCAAAAAATGATCAAGCTGTTATTTATTAGGGAGTAATAAAAAAGGACAGTGCTAAGGCAGTGCTTAATGTGTTCTTACAAATATAGATAGGTAGGACATCAGTTTTTGAAATATCATTTTGCTACTCTATCAAAAGCTTCCCTTTGCCATATGTGCAAGATTTCTACTTGAAAATGTTACTTCATGTTTCCCAGGCAGTGCTCAGCTCCCGAGCTCAGTTTTACATTGATCTTCAATATTACGGAGGGATTTTGATTCCTCTCCTTTTATTTTCTTATTTCTGTGTAAGCATGAGGGATCATGGAAATGTTCCATGATACCCCACACAGAGTTGTGTACCTGCTAATCCTGCCGAGTGTTACCTGTTTTTATGAAGGTAAATGGTGAATGTCAGAAAACCTGATCTCATTTTCAGCTTTTAGCTAAGCCCCAGAAAAGCAAAGAGCAGCTCTGCTCTCATTCTCTGTTTCCATAGGAAAAAGGCCAGCCAGAGTCTGGGTGTGTTTTGGAGGAGGCTGTGGGGGAAGGCTCTGCATTGATTGAACTTAGCCTTATGTAAATATTCCAGTGATCATGCAGCAATCCTTCCCACCTGTTTTTTCCAACCCTTTTTTCTTTTTTGGCTACTCAATGTCTGCACCCTGGAATTATTGATAACTATATTTTTTTATCTACCTGCAATGAGGGAGATTTTGTTTGTGAAAAGCAGACAGCAGAAGTTGTTAATCAGGAAATACATCAGGGCTGTGTTCCATGCAGCCAGGATCAATATCCTATTGAGCTAAACTCGAGTCTAACAGATAGTGGCCCAAAATGGCTTTGGTTTGCTGTTCCAGAAAACACTCCCTCGGTTTCTTTTCCCAGCAATACTGTGGTGCCTATTTCTCATTTGCTTCCAAGGAAACCTGTGGATCTGCTGTTAATAAAGGCCTGGGAAAAGAATAGTTGCTCCCCTTGAAAGGTTTTGTTTCCCCTGTGATTTTTTTAGTGATTTCTTGCAATCTCCACCAGTTGTAGACGAGTCTCAATGAAAGCTGCCCCTGTTGGGATGGGCCTGTTGCTGTTGGGGAGAAAAAACACATATTTTATAATTTTCTAGTTCCTGCTCATGAGAGATTGCATTGGCTCCAGTGATGACATCACCCATTAGCAGCTCTAAATCACACAAAATTGCAGTTTCTCCATTGGCCTGGGACTGGGTGATCTTATTGAACTTTTGCCGAGGTGGAGGCAAAGGGACTTTTTAACTCTGTTGCTGCTACGTGTTTTGGGTTGAAAATCTCAGAAATCCACAGTTGTTTTGGGAACAAATCCTTCCTGTCCCCAAATCCCCCAGTTGGAGCCATGAGGTGTGATTCAGGGTTCAGACCTGCTTCTCTTGGAGCTCATGGGAGGTTTTCTCCCTGGCTTTGGGTTTACATGGAGCTGGTGTCAAGGGCTGTGTGCTGAGGGGAAGAATGGAGAACAAGGCAAGGACAAAGTGATATTGATCTTTGATTCCCAAAATTCAGATGTCTAGGGATTTTGAGGGGAGGAAAAAGGCTTTTAAACTGTGATGTCCAAGGGCTGTGTCCTCAGTTGTGTTTCAGAACTTGTTTATACATACCATGGATAATGGGCCTTAGGGTTTAATTCCATAGCCCAAGAAAGGAGCTGCATGTCCCTTTTTCATCACCAGCTACCTGAGATTCCCCTTGGTGCCTTCTAGTAAGGTTTGAAGAGGAATTCCTTTTCCTGCATGCCTGTGGTTTTATGAAACACCAGCATTTCCCCAAGCAGAGATTGATGCTGCCCAGCCTCCCTGAGGGCTTTTCTGTGCACCACAGGCCTTTGCTGCTGCCCTGGTCCTTTCCCAGTTCTGCCACGTCCTCATGGAGTGACCACAACCACGTGGTGTTTGTCCAACACCACGAGTGGCTAAAGGCTGGTTTGAAATATTGGAGTGCTTGACGGGATCATGCTCTGTCCTTTATGAGCAGAATTAATTTCTCTTGGCTTCCAATCAGCCTGGATTAAACACTCTCGAAGAGTTCTAGTGGCTTCTTGAGCCAGTTGGATCAGCTGCCTGGATCTCTGGGTGGGACTGGCAGAGACAGCGTGTGCCAGGAGCTGCCAAATGATGTGCACAAAGTCTCAGTGTGGGTACGGATGTCTCAGGCTGTCTGGAACAAATTACAAAAGCCAGAATTATCTTGATTGTTGGAGAAATGTGCTCCCAGCTCCTGATGCTGCTAATAATTTGGAAGGCAACTCATTTGGTAGCAGCATAAAGCCCTGCTCATCGTCGATGTGAGCGTTGCTGGTTACCAGGATCATCCTGCTATGTGGGCAGTGGGAGCTGCTATTCCTGGTGCCGAGTTTGAGGAGCAGCAGCCTTGGATGCAGTGATGACTGACAGAGTGGGAGGCACAGGAACCACCCAGCCTGGGCTGTGCAGCAGGTTTGGACCTTGGATCTGCCCCTTTGAGGTGGATGTACCTCCCAGACAGGGTTTGAGGGGGGATGTGACCAGGGAAGTGTTTGAGAAGGAAATGCCTTGGTGAGGGCTGGGATTCTTAAAGCTGTCAAATACTCATAGAAGCTCTGGCTCCAGCATTTCTTTCTTTCCATGTGCATGTTCCTGTGCAATCAGAAGCCCTTAAATGAGAATATCTGAGCTCTGGGACTGGCTCTAATGTACTTTGTGTACAAGGGCGCCAAGACAAGGGGAAATGGCTTCAAACAGGAGAGACATTTAGATGAGCTATTAGGAAGAAAATCCTTCTCTGGCAGGGTGGGCAGGCCCTGGCACAGGGTGCCCAGAGCAGCTGTGGCTGCCCCTGGATCCCTGGCAGTGCCCAAGGCCAGATTGGACATTGAGGCTTGGAGCAGCCTGGGACAGTGGGAGGTGTCCCTGCCATGGCAGGGGTGGCACTGGATGGGCTTTAAGGTCCCTCCCAACCCAAACCTTTCTGTGATACTTGATTCTATATTCCAGCTGAAAATAACCATAGAACTAATTAGAAAAATGAAATTCAAATGAAATCAGGCCCCTTGGATGCCCTGCAGCACCCCTTCAGGTAGTTGCTCAATGCTTTGTGTATCAGCTCTGGGGCTGGAGATGTAGGGAACGAAGGGGTCGGAGCAGGGAAGTGCAGATTTCCCTCTGCTTTCCCAATGTAGAAATTTTGGCACTTGTTTGCTAGAAAGCAAAGCAGAGCAGCAACAGGAGCTGGGAAAAGGGACACTTTGAGAAGGAACCAGCTTAGTCCTGGTTGGCTGTCACAAGGAAAAGGAGCTGTTTGGTTGGGGTGGTGATGGACTCGGGGCGAGTGCTGTCAGCACCGTGCGTGAGTCATGGAAAGAGCAAAGCCTTTATGGATTTTAATGCAGCTGATCCCTGTTTTCAATTTCTTTTATGCTCCAGTGATGGATGGGCACTTGCTGGCTCAGAAGAGCAAAGGGTCCCTTCTGAAATTAAATCAGATAAAGGTGGACAAGACACAGGGAATTTACCTGTAAGGCGTCACCTGCTGTGTTCTGGCTGGTGGGTGAGGGCAGCAAGGGAGGAAAACAAGCACCCAAATTTTCATTTTTGTAGCAGAGAGAGTTTGTAACTGAGAGGGAGGAGGGTGTGTGAGGTCCCAGGTTGAACAGATATTGTTCTATCCTCTGTCCCTTGGCTGTCTGGGCTCTTGGAAGCTGCAGAAGCTGTTCCCTTCAGAGAAGGCAGGACAGGGAGGACGGGTTTGAGGCCTCTAAACCCATCTGGCAAATGTCCCCATTTCCTCTTTTGCCCAGTGGAGCAGCAGCTTCCTTGGGACTGGAGCTTGTTTTCCCTCTGGGCTTGTTTCTCTGAGCAAAGGGGGACCCAGGCTGTGCTGAGCCTCTCGGAGAGTTAATTAGGGCTCGTGTCTTTTTTTGTTGCTTGTAGTGGCTTTTCTGCATCGATTTTGGTGGGGGTGGCTGGAGGCAGGTTGAGAGAAGCGGGTGGGTGAGTAATTGTGTGGCTGGCTGCTAAATCAGGAGACTTTCCTGGGCAGAGGAGGACTCAGGCTGTGCTTAGAGGAAGGCTGCAGATGGTCCCAGCCCCTCAGAGCACCTGCAGGTGGGGACAGCCCTTCCCTGGCAGAAATGATCCTTCTCTGGCTCTGCTCTGGTGGTGGCAAACCAAACGTTTCAGGTCAGAGAACTTCTCAAGGGCAAACAGATAATGAGATTCATGTGCTGCTCTCTTTCTTTATTAAAAGGGACTGCGAGGTATTGAATACCTGGGGTGGGAAATGATAATGGTGAAACAGCACGAGGAGCCAGGAAGTTGAGGCACAAACTCCTTTTTATTACAGAGAGAGGAAACAAAACCAACCAGGTTTCCATCTTGTGCCAATTTCCATGTTTTGTACCTGTTTGTGCTCACCAAGAGAGGCCAGACAATATTTATGGGTGCTCACCTCTCCCTGAAGCTGGGCAGCTGTCAAGTAGGAGTGACCATCCCAAGTGAAAACAAGGGTTGCTTCTCATGGCAGCCAGGGCTTTATCAAAGGCAGGCAGGATCACTGGTCCAGAGTCCAGACAGTATTTTTAGCTTTTTATGGCTCTTGAAGGCAGGTGGGTGGCAGGGAAATATTGTCTCCTGTGAGGGAAGCAGCTGCACAGGCAATTGCGGAGCCTGCAGGTGGGAAGAGGACTCTGGACCTTGGGATCTGCTCCTGATGTGTGATCCTGCCCTGGCAACCGTGTCCTGTGGGCACCTAGAGGTGGAAAACCTTGGAAGCTGCTCTTGGAGCTGGGTGTGGGTACTGGGAATTCAACCCCAAACCAGCAAATCAAACTGCAGCTCCAAAGTGCTTAAATTTCTTATTTTTAATGCTTCCTAGTTTAAAAACAAATTAAAAAAAAAATCACCAAGCCCAAAATACCCAAGTCGTGTGTGTGGTGTTGAGTGCTGTCCCATAATTAGATGAGGAGGAGGGTGCAGGTTACCTCAGACTCCTCTTTCTCAAATGGTGCTTCTGCTGCTGTGTCCCAGTTCCCAAGGGAGCAGCTTTGGATGGCAAAATGCTGTGGTTACTGCTCTGCAGAGAGAGAGAAAGGACAGCAACACACACGGAGCTCTTTGGGGAAAAAAGGCCAATTTATTGTACAGACAGCCCGGATTTAAAGTGTGTTAGTGCAGCCAGGACAGGACAGGAGCTCATTGGACAATTGGGAAAAACATCCCTGGGACAGCACCTCAGGATGTGTCCCACGGCAAAGACACCAGGGGTTAATGTTGGTGATGAATTCCACTCTGTTTGTCACCGTGTTGTCACCCTGGGAGACTCCTCCCTAACTGAAGCTGCAGTCAGCTTGGCAGCCTGGGAATGGAGCTGAGAGTCAGGAGAAATCCAGGCCTGACAAGAATTTCCAAGCTGGAATTCCCCAGCTCTTTAAATGTGTGTGTCCACAAAGTGCCTGCTCATCCGAGAGGAGAACCTACCTGTGATTGTGGAAAAGGGAGAGGATTTGGAAAATCAGCCTGGTTTTAGTTGTGGTCTAAGGCTGAGCACCAACAGTGCCACGTTTGCACACGTGTCCTTGGATCCACATCTCACCCCCAAGGCTTTGGGTGCTCTCAGACCATTCCCTTCCTCAGGGCTCTCTGAAAACATCAGGAAAACTTGGATTTGGAAAACTTGGATTTGGAAAACTGGTTTTCCATTCTGTTCCTGCTGAACCAACAGGTGTGGTGTGTAGGAAGTTCTGGCCAGGCTTCCATACTGGAAGCTGTAGCCAGAGAAAGTGGGAATTCCAGGTCAAGCCAAGTCCAGGATCAGCACCTGGAGATGCTTTTCCACACAATTCCACAAGATTTTTTTGTTTAACTTCAGCTCTCTTGCATCTCCTCTGTGCTGAAGGGTCTGATGGGGCTGGGACAGAGGGAGGGATCCCAGGTGAATGGAGTCAGGCTGCAGGATGACTCCTCTGGCTGAACTCCTGATGTGGCAAGGCCACTCTTCTGCCCTGGGCAAGCCCAGCAGCTCAGGCTGAGAAAGTGCTGCCCCCTGTGGCACACATCAAAGCTGTGGGCTGATCTTCGAGGCTTTGAAAGGTTCCCTGATCCTCACAAAGGAGCACGGCCACCTGAACAATACACAGGACAAACCATTCCCTCCTGGCACAGTCAGCATCAACTAAATGCATGTCTGACATAATTGTGTCTGCTCCCTCCTTCATCTTCCATATTTTGGTGGCCAGAAAAGCCACTGGTTAATCCAAATTAATTTGGATTAAGAAATAAAACAAACTAATTTGCTCAGTGATCCCAGGGTGGGGCATTCAGGAAACAGGTCAGACTTTTCTGATGGATATTCTTATTCTGTCAGTGCTGGAGTTGTCTTGGTTTCTGAGCTGGCTGCAGGGCTGGGTGTGTTTGTGTAGGTGGTTCTCGTGATCAGCTGCAGAATTTTAAAAGCTTCCCTCTGGAGCAAGAAGTTCAGGTCACTCCTGAGTTAAACCCAATTTTAGACAATAATGGCTTTAGCTGTTGGCTCAGTTCAAGTCAGTTCAGGTTGGGCTGGGTGAGATTTAGGCAAGGAAAGGATCAGGAGTAGAGACTGGAGCAGTTCTGGGCTTCCCTGGGAATAGAAATTGTTCTTGGGGCTCTCCAAAGAGGGGAGGGATGCTCTCAGCCAGGAATCTGTGGGCAGAAGTTTGTTCCTTAGGGGAGTTTCTGAAGAGGGGTTAAAGTTGACTCTCCTCTTTTGCCTCGTCACACAAATTCCCTGTAGGACTCTGCACAAGTGGCAGGTCCCAGAGCCAGACTGAGCCTTTAGGAGCATGTTGATGGTCCATGGGATAATGGAGAAGTACAGAAGTGAAGGACAAAAATGAGCTGCTTGGAGAAGACTGAGACTTTTTCAGCTACAAAATGTTCCTGTGCTGAAGAAGTCTGATAATCAGAAATACTTGGCTAAATGTAGCTTGCTTCTGGTTCAAAACAGCCTTGAAAGAACTTAAACTGGGGCCCTCTGCTTATTTTCCAATTAAAAAGAACTAAAAAAAGGAAGACAGTTCAATCTTTCAGCCTTTTGGTTCAGTTTTCCCTCTCAAACACCCTGAACCAGGATGCTTAAATAAAGTTTGGGCATGGGAGCTTGGGATGAAGTCTGTGAAAATGATTAAAAGGTTGAAGAAATGTCAATTTAAGGAGAAATTAAAAGGCTGAGAGAGTTAAAATTAAGAGCAAAGTCTCATAAGGGTGAGCTAGATAAAGAAAAGCAGAGAGGAAATCATGTTTCCCTATCTATTTTGGTAGGACTCAGAAAGCATCAATGACAAAAATGAAGTTTCAGAACTTCTTCACTAATGGAAATGTAATTAACTCCTGGAAATCATCACAGGCATTTGCTCCAGCTGAAACGGGCTGGTTTGGGTCTTGAGACCAAAGTAGCCTTGAGATCATCTTCAGATCCAGCAGAAAGGAAATGGGTTTTATTTGAAGGGGGATGATTAGGCCTTTCCCTGGTGCTCCCTGGAATAAGTTAGGTGGAAATGTGAACAGGCTGTTTCATAATTGTCCTTTTCTTTATCTTGTAATTTCTTGTGAATCCTGCAGGAGCCACGGCTCGGGAGCAGGATCCAGCCTGTTACAGCCTGACCTGGGAACACGGCTTTGGCAGCTTAGACATGAAACAATAGTGATAGCAGTGGTGCTAGTTCATCACTTCATGTCTGATTTAAAGATCAAACATCTTCCTGCTACAGCTCAGAGAGACATTTCAATGCTCCAGTGCTGAGTGTCCCCTCCAACCCCCTGAGCTTCGGGAAAAGATCCGGGCTTGAAAATTGTCACTCGTTTCAAATGAATCCCGGGCGGTTTCTGGTAATGTGGCTGCCACTTTGATAAAGGAGGGCTGGTTTTGTAGAGGAGGGAGGTCTGGCACCCTCAGACCTGCTGCTGCAGGGGGGTCACTGCTCCCCTTCCATGCTGGAACATCCCCTTGACCTTGGCTTTGGGAGGATCTCGGCCGCAGCCTCCCAACTTCACAGGATTTGGAACACAGCAGAAGATTCTGGCAGGTGAAATGATCTAATCAGAGGGTGGCCCTGTCCTCAATGAGGCTTCAGTCAGACCTGAGAGCTCGTCCAGCTGCCACAAGTCAGGCATGAAAGCTCTCCTGCTGGGGAGGAGCATTAACAAACCTCCCTCCCAGTGCCAAAGACAAATCTCTGCTGCTTCTCTGGCCTCCAGCGCTGGGAGAAGGGAGGCAGCCAAAGGCTGGGTGAGGCTGCAGGGAGTTATTTCCACACTGGGAAGGAGTCTGCACTCTTGGCTGCTGCTGGGTGGGGAACACCTTTCCTGAGGGTCATTAGAAATAGGCCTGGAGAAAAGGTGAGTGACTTGATAAAGACATGGACCACTGAATCCTGGCTGTTCTGGCTGCAGGATGAAGACTGAAGTCCAAAAAACTCCTTACATTTCTTTTTAATCCCATTATTTTCAGAAGTTCATATCCCTGTGCTCTAAGTAAGTGATCCTGTATCTGTTCAAAACCATTTAGCTGATAACACAAATAACCTCATCACAGATCTCTGCAGCTTATCTCTGCTCTGAGAAATGTGCTGGAATGAAAAATTTTACCTTTCTTGTCTTCTGATGCCAAATCTCAGCCTTATTTACCCATTTCCTGGGCAGAAGCATTCCAAATTCCTGAAGTTCTGTGGCCAAACTTACCTCCTGGACTGGCTGAATGAATCCTGAGCTTCTTTACTGTTCTTTCCTGTTCTGTAATAATCAATACAGTACTAAAATCGGATAGGTGCAATAAAAGAGGATTTGGAAATGCTCGACTTGGTTCTAAAGACAGGACCACTCCAAGCATATTTCTAAAAAATGCTTCATTTTTATCACTCTCTGGTTACAGCTTTAAAGCCAGTTATAACAGATACAAAGTGATGGTAACCCCTGCCTTTCACAAAAGGTGAAAAGGACAAAAGAAACTTGGCATGATCCAATTTCTTGTTTTAATTTGAAGCAGGAAAGAATAGGAGATCATGGGAGCTGTGTCTGAGGCAGATCCAGGATAATGCAGTCCTGGTTCTCTTCTGGAGCAGATTGGGCAATGGATGGGATTTTGAATGTTCTGTTTTCCTCTCCTGCTCATGTCTTTGGCTAATAAGGGATTTTAGGTTGTTTCTTTTCCCTTTGTTTCCACATTTCCACCTCTTTAAAAATGAAGGCAGTGCTGGTACCTGACTTTGTAATGTACTCGTGAAGGAGGCTGGCTGTCAGCACTGAAAAGTAGTGTTTGAAACATCTCAAAAGAAGTAAAAATAAGCCTTGAAAAATGTTGAAATGAAGTGTGGGGAACTTGAATCAGAAGTAAAAGAGATGGTAACAGCATCACCTTCTAGAAATCATCAGTTAGAAATCTTGTAGCTGCTCACTCAGAGTGAGTGGGAGCCTCCTGCACGGAGCTGAGCGCTCGTGTTCCAGGGGAACGTGTTAAATGCACACACGGAGCTGCAGCTGGGGGTGTCTGTCACAGCTCAACAGAGGCAGCCTTGGACCTTTGAGGGAGGTGACATGCTCTGAGTCAAAATGTCCACGAGTGCTGTCACTGACTTGGGGTGTGAAAATGGGGGGCTCCACCCTGGATGGAGGGAGGGGAATGTCCCCCATGGCAAAGGCAGTGCTCAGGATCATGTCCTGGCTTTGAAATGCTGGAATCGTGGGTTAGTTTTCAAAAGCTGTGGCTGATGAATGGAAAGGAGAAGCTGGGAGTGTTTTCCTGGTGCCTCTCTCCACAGAAGGGCAGGGCTGTAAGGGTTTCCTGCAGCAGAAACCTCCCCAGGGCTCCAGCAATGCTGGAACCACAGCTGTGACCCCGGGCCAGGCTCAGCTCTTTGGGTTTCAAAGGCCACATGTGAGCAATCAGCCAGGGCCTGCTTGGCATGAAGGTGCCCAGGGGACAAAAGCAAACAAAATTTGTATTTATTTTTCCTTTTTGAAACCTGGAAGCCCTCCAGCTCATCAAACAGCTCTTCTGCTTCTCATCCCTCTAGGGCTGCCCTCTGATCTGGCTTGTGTGGGAAGGATGAGAAACCCTTTCCTTGTAACGACAAACCTCTGGTGTGTCCCTCTGTGAGGGCTGGAAAATGCAGAATTAGTGTCCCTTTTCCCCAAATCAACCTTCTTGTCCATTAGCAGGAATGGAATAGCCCCCCTGCATCTTTGGAAACCTTTGTTCCACAGGAGGAAGGTTTGGGTGAGGCTTAATTTCCATCTAATAGCCTGTTAAAATCTTCACATGGTTTCTTGGAGAATGCCATTAAGAATCAATTACATTAATGGGGCTCAGTTGGAGCTGTGCTGAAATATGGATGGGATCAAGGAAAGTGACTTTGCAAAACAGGGTCCTTGGTGCTGCAGCCATTTCTTCCTCTCGATCTTCCCAGGTTTCTGTGTGGACCAATCCTGCTCTTGGATGTTGTCAGCTCTGCAGAAGCTCAGCTTGTTCAGGGATGAGGGGTCAGTGTCATGAACTGCCAGGGGATTAGGAGGGAGTCGTTCCCTTGCCCTGGTGTTGAACTGCTGGCTAAAACCACCCCAGCATCACTGGAGATGCTCCAGGCCTTGTTCATCCCACTGCAGAGCCCGATCTGACACCTTAGAGGTGTCTGGGACTCTGCTGCTGACACTGCAGAGGGACCACGAGCTTATCGTGTGACAAAGGGCCTGGAGGGAGGAGAGGATGGAGAGAAAGAACGTTCTGTCCATGGCTGCTGGGATGTTAAACTGGTTATATTGGGGGCTGTGAAAGAGGATCCTGATCCATGGAGAGAAGATGGTGACAGAGAGAGGCTGGATGTCCTTGCTGGAGAGGGACATGGAAAGGTGAGTCCTGCTGTGAGACTGCTCAGGACTCTGTACAAAGGTGGGACTGAGAGTCCCTGTCCCCCGAGAGGTCCCTGTCCCCCGAGAGGTCCCTGTCCACTTTCCCTTCCCTGGGGTGGGATTTGATGGGTGCCCACTGCTCAGGGCTGTGCTGCAGGGGCAGAGCCATTGCCTGCCCTCACAGCTCGTGTTTGCCAGTGGTGGCACTGCTTTGGTCCTGCTGCTGGTATAGGAGGAGTGGCTGGAGCTGGGATTGCAGTGAATGTGCTGGGAAAGCTCAGCCTGAATCCCCGTGGTGCTGGGATGAGGGATTGAGGAAGGAATTCTTGGGAAGGAGCCTGTAGTGGCCATGGTGATTCAGACTGAAGAAAGCTCAAGAGTGAGACAAAACAAGACCTTGGTGTGTTTCTGTCGTGAACTTCCCCTTGTACTTTGAGCCTCTTGGATAGTTTTTTTTTTTTTGCAGGGATGTTTGTAGAAGGGGATCTGTGGGATCCAGCTGCCTCGTGCCAGTGTTTCCAAACTGTGCGTGGGCAGCTGAGCTGCAGGCGAGTGGCCTGAGGGGCTGAGCTGCGAGGCAGAGCCCTGTGGTGTTTGTTTGTGTGCACAGCCAGGCAGGGCACGGCTGCCTGCGAGCTGCAGGGAAAGCCACAAGCCTCTCGTCCATGAGAAAACGGTGATTTACAGCAGCTCAGACCTAGGTTTGTTTTCAAACAAAACAAACCAAAACAAACAAAACCTTGAAGAGATTTAAAGCAGAAGAGGGGTGAGCATCTGTTGGGAAGGGTGAATTAGGAAAACCTTATAAATACGAGTGCCTAGCAAAAGACTTTGAGAATATGGAAAATATAAGCGAAATAGAAATGGTAGCAATTTTTGACTGTGTGGCTGAAAGCAACTGAATGCCTGAAGGCCCCTTTGTTTAGATAATGTTGAATGCTGTGAATACCAAGAAACAAACAGACATCTTCCCTAGGCAGGGCAGGAAGGGTCACAGACAAAATTTAGAGATAAGAAAAGCAGTATAACATGGTAATATAGTGATTCCTATAGTGATTCCCATGGTAATATAGTGATTCCTATTCCTATGTTAGAGAATTTGTATCTTGTATTAGATTGGTTAGTGGAAATTAGAATATTCAACATAGAAGAAGATTTAATGTATTGTAAACGGGAAAATCTCTTATGCTCTTACTCTCTTCGTTCTTACTTTCTTAAGCTCACTTAAGCTCTCTTCTTTTATTCTCACTCTATCCCTCTCTCCACCCTGCTCTGAGCTGTGGCTGCAGTTCCTAGCAGGGCCTTATATAAACCCATGCCCTACGAAATAAACTGCAAACTTTAAGACCAGAATAAAGAGAGCGCCTGAGTTTGTCCCGACCGTCCCAAGGCAGCGATTCCCACGAGCATCCCCCTGGCTCCTCTGTGTGCCGTGGCTGGAGGACTCGGAGTGCAGCTGAGGAGAAGCCCCCGCTGCCCAGCCCCGGTACCAAACTGCTGGGCTGGTACCCTCCAGCAGAGCCGCACCCGGGCTGGGGCTGAGCTCGGTGTCTGATCACCCTGAACATCCCAGGGCTGGCATCTCACCTGCCGGGGCTGCCTGCCCTGCCTTGGCACCGCCCGTGACTCCGTGGAAATGACTCTTGGGATGCTCCCTTTGGGATTGGAGGCTGGAGAGCTGCGCCTTTCCCCGAGCTCCGCTCTTAGGGAATCAGCTCCTGTGTGGAGCCTGTGCTGGACACAGAGCATCTCCCCCTGAGCTCTCATTAAACCCAGCAGAACCCAACCCACCTCACCCAGCCTGAGCTGGGCGTGAGTGGAGGATCCCTAAATCCGCGAGCTCAGGCTCGGTGTAACCTTGGAGCAGAGCGATGGGAAGGGCGTTGCTGGAGCCCAGCCCCAGCCAGACTTTACAGTGCTTTGTTCTTGGAAACGAGCTGTGTTTCAGGCAAATATCCGGGAGCCCGGGAGCCACGGATTTTTTTAGCCTGTCTCTTGCTGTTCATTTTCTCCCTGGCACTGGGACTGCAATTCCAGGAACCCTGGCTATACTTGAAAGCGCCTCTCAGACAGGGATAAAAGTAATTAAACCTCTCAGCTTTCTTTTTTTTTTTTTTTTTTTTTTTTGACTTATTGTAGTTTTTCAAAGGTGGATTTCAGATGGGGACAAAATGTACGGGCTGAGATGTGCCAGCCTGTTCCAGCACTGAGCAGGTGAATGGCAGGATGGATGAAGAGGCTCCTCCATCAAAGGGCTCCAGAGCTGCTCCTGGAGCAAGCAGAGATGGTTTCCTGCTGCCAGGTGCAGCCTTTCTTACACTTCCCCTCTCCTCCCCATGTAATTAACTCGTTAAATTTAGCTGTCTGAGAGGTATGGAAATGCATGTGGTGCAACTGCTTTGGTTGTGCAAATAACCACGATTTCAGCTTCCGTGAAAAATCAAGGGAATTGTTTCATGCCATGCAGAAGCACTGAAAGAACTGAGTTTCATAAGAAAAGTAGATTAAAAAGGCGAGCAAATTGGGGAAAATGAGGAGTAATGTTTTTGTCTAATCTGGATTATGATGATTTTGAGCTTTTAATGTTCTCAATTTTAATTTTTTTAACTTCAGTTTTATTTGGGAAATTAAACTGCGACATCCTTTCAAGTAGAAAAGACCAGACTCCAAAGGTTTCAATTGAACAGTGTTGGCACACAAATTGTTCTCCATGCTCCCTTTCTTCAAGGAAAGGTTTTGGCAAACTTGGCTTGAATTACTGAGGTGTTGTGGTTGACCTAAATCCAGGGAGAATGTGTGTGGGGGGAATTCAATAAACACAGCAAATTCAATATCCAGCAAAAAGTTTCTCTTCTGCTGCTGTGCTGCTCAAACTCTGGGCAGATGGAGCCAGCTGAGAGTCAGAGCATCCTTAAAAATGCACTTTTTGGATGAAATGTTTTCTCTGCTTACCCATGTGGAGGGATGGCCCAGCCTGGAGGAACTGAACTTGAACTTACCCAGGTTAATTTTAAGATTGCATCCCAAAGTTGTGGTCACTGGAGATTTTTTGATCTATCACAGATTTATTTATGAGATCATCGAATCCAACCTGACTTGTCACCAGCCCAGAGCACCTCACCCAGGTGTTCCCTGCACACCTCCAGGGGTGGGGACCTCACTTCCAATGTTTAATCATCCTTTCTGTGGAGAAATTCTTCCTGGTGTCTGAGCTGGAACTCCCCTGGCCCAGCCTGAGGCCGTTCCCTCTCCTCCTGTCCCTGTTCCCTGGAGCACAGCCCGACCCCCCCGGCTGTGCCCTCCTGTCAGGGAGTTGTGCAGAGCCACAAGGGCCCCCCTGAGCCTCCTTTTCTCCAGGCTGAGCCCCTTCCCAGCTCCCTCAGCCTCTCCTGGGGCTCCAGACCCTTCCCCAGGTCTGTTCCCTGCCCTGGAATGTTCCAGCCCCTCAATGTCCTTCTCGTTGTGACAGACCCATAACTGGACACAGCACCTGAGTCCAGTGAGGGGGTCACTCACCGAGCTGAGGCCAGGGGGAATTTTATGGGAATTTCGTGAGTCTCCATCTGCTGAGGAGCTGGGCTGCTCTGAGCCAGCCTGGCCTGCCCATCCCTGATGGAAAGCCCTTGGTTGTGCTCGTTAGTGGGAGGGTGAGAGCAGGGATGGAGCACACGGAGCAGGTGAGCTCAGCTCAGGTGCCTGCTGGCATGGGCTTGGTCCTTCCAGGGACTGCAGGTGAGCTCCTCACCCTCCCAAACATGAACTTGTCCCTCCACACACAGCTGTCCCCGAGCCTTCAGCACCTGTGCATGCAGCACACACCTGATGGCTCTGTCCCAGCTCTGCTTGCTCTCAGGGCTCAGCTCCTGGGGGGTACAGCACATGGGGAGGAGGGCTCCACGTCTGCCCCATCCTGAGCATGACTGGGAGGACATGACCTTCCTGGGAGCACAGAAATGCTCAGTGGGGATAATCCTGGAGCAGGGACACCCCAGCAGGCACCTGCTGCATCCCCACAGTGTTTAGTCCAGGTGCAAAGCAGGCTTGGTGCCCCAAACCTGTTTGGGGCAATGTTGGCAGGAACCTGCCTGGCTCTGATCACCCCCACGCTCCTCCCCTGGGCTCCAGCTTTGTTTGAGATGGCAGAAGGGATTGTTCCAATCTCATTTTCCATCTTTATAATTCAGTCTTATTTACAGTTTTATTCAAACCGTGGGCTGAACATGGGAATCGTCATTTCCTTCCAGGCCTCTTTTTTTATGGACCTCATTGCCACAGTCTGGGAGCTTCACACCAGCATTAACTCAATTTCACAACACCCCTGCGAGACAGACTTTGATGTTTCCTATTTTATAGTGCAAAGGGAGGTATAGGTATATCAAAGACAAAAGTAACCATTAATTTTCACTTAATACCTTCAGAACCTGTTTTTGGGAACAGCAATGAGCTCCTTTCTCCTGCATGGGCTCGTTCCCTGACAAGTTTTAGGGCACCAATCCAAATGGAAAGATTTCTAGGGCTTCTCATCAACTCACACCAGAGTTTTCTCATGATTTTCCTTGATTTAGGGCTCAGACAGCATCTCGAAAACTCCACCTAAAAGTAGAAAACTATAAACAATAAAAAGAAGTGGGAGTGTGTGGCTTTAAGCCTGTTGGTAACTTCATGTATTTCTCATCTCATGATGCACACAGGAAATAAAAATCCTGTAGGTGATGATGGCAAAGAACATCCTGGTGGACATTTTAGCTTAAAGCTGATATTTTATTCAACTTGAACTGAATGCTGGTCTGAAACCTTCCATCACCCATCCCACCACTGAGCCCTCTTTGCCATCTCTTGGCCAAAAATGGTTTCTGGACTTGCTGCTGGTGGAGCTGTGCTGTGGGGAACAAACTTTGTGGCATTATTTCTTCCCTTGGCATATCTGTGCTTTAAGAGGAAAATGTCCAAGAATAATTGAGATGAATCAGGTTTCTATATGTGGCTTTTTTGAATATTTAACATCTTAGATCTTGTGAAGCAAAAGGGGCAGGGAACAAATGCAGTTTATTTTTAGGGGAGTGGATGAAGCTGCTGGCCTAGATCCTTGTAGTCCCTCCAGGAAGAGCAAGGCAGAAAACAACCAAAAACCGAGTGAGCCTTCGTGTGATGGGCAGGAATTTTTGTGTTTATTTGAGCTGACAAAATCCAGTTGGTTTTCCTGTTGAGTTGTTTGAGTTGTGGAGGGAAAAAGTGAAAAAGAAATCATGAGAACTTCGAATAAAACCTCTTCCCTCTCTGGTTTTATTTCAGTTGTCCAAACTGAGATTTGTCTAAATACTTGGAAAGGATAAAAGTCAATAAAGAAAGGGAAGACTTTCTCCACCTCTTCCTCCATTCAGCACTGGGGTTATAACTTGCTCAGGAGCTATTCCAGTGTTTTGCTTTTCCCAGCTGCCACAATATGGAAATCTTGGGAGTTTTGAGGGCTCTTCCTCTTCCCTGTGCCATTCCTGATGCTTTGCACTGATTCCAGTGAAAATTCACCAAATGACTTGCTCTCAGAAATTCAGCTGGGTTTAAACAGCCCCCAGAGAAATCTCTAGTTACAGGTTGGGGAAAAGTCTGTGTTTGCAGTGCATTTCTTCCTGGGAGATATTGCTGTTAGTTTAAAATTAAAAACAAGAGCAAGATATACTGAAAAAAATAGCAGTAAGTGGGGTGAAAAACTGTTCTTTAGCCGAGACTGAGAATGGAAAATTTCTACCCAAAAGAAGAATATTTCTGGAAATGACAACTCAATGGAAACATAGTTCTCTAATGCATTCACTGTTAAGTGAACATTATTTATATTGCAGGAGAGAAACACAATGTGGCAGAAGTTATTTGGTTGAAAAAAAAATAGAAAATCCATGAGCAGACATTCATCATTTGCAAGTAGGGAGCCTGGGATACAGATGAGCTAAAGGATGAAGACTCCAGACTCTTGCTCTTGTAATTTGCATTTTGTTGGTATATATAAAATGAAATGAGGTTTATATTTGTTTCAAACAGAAGTGCTTAGCAGGCATAGGAAAAGCTGTCTGCAACGTTAAGCATATATTCCAAGTTTTCTTGGAACGAGATCATTAGGAGGAAATAGCTACTCTTTTTCTATTCTTGCTGAGGTAGGACCATGTTCTCTACATTGTTTAATAGCAAGTCTAATGCCACTTTGGAGACTCTTTTTTGGAGAGGCAGCACATTCTCAGCCATGTGATCCTGCAGTCTGCAGTTGTTTTGGGGTAACACTTGGATGCTTCTTGCTCCAAAGGGGAGATGCAAATCCCACCTGATTTGGGCTGACTTGTGGGACTGGCAGGGGAATTAAATTCTGGGACAAATCTACACAGGGGTTTTATTCTTCCTTCTCTTTATTCATCCCTTCTAGGGCTCTTGTCATGGTTTGGGCTCTGCAGTCGTGTTTGGTTTGGGTGCTGCTCTTCCTGTAGGCTCTGGGTACTCCTGGGACCTACAGATCCAAGGATTTTGGTGCAGAATTGTCAAATTCTGCATGGAGAGTGTACTGGGAAGGTGAGGGAGCTCCCAGTGCTCCTCCTCTTTCCCATCTCAGTAATGTTCTGGTGTGCAAGGGAAGTTTTCCAACACATCCATGCACCCATCCTGCAGTCTCTGGGATGATTACCTGGCCATGCCCCTGCTCAGGTGCTTTTTCCACCTTTGGAAAGAGCTTTTCCTTTCACCAGTGGGAAGGGCAGAGGTTTAGGGTTTACATTTTAACACTTTGCTGTGGGTGCCAGATCCTTAACCCTCTTATTGCTGATTTCAGTGGGTTTCAGATCAGCTCCCAAAATCCTTTGGCCATGTGGCAGGACAGATTTCCCAGCTCAGAGCTCCTGTATCCCATGGAATTACTCCCTCAGCAGTAAAGACAGCCAGATGGACAGCTAAAATATTTTTTCTCTTTGTAATGACTTTTTAACATTCAAAATTTATGGATCTCTTTATGCCCATAAAACATAGCAAGTCTATCCTCTGTCCCATTCCATCATCACTTGCCTAAATTTGAATCCATCACTTTGAAATGATTTCATTGCAAATGGGGCACATGATGAATAATGGAATATCTTGAACTCTACTAACTTCAAATTAATGTCCTTTACTGCCAAGTAATTACTGTCCCATAAAGGAATCCTTTGTACCTCTGGATGAGGCTTTTTACTCCCTCATGCCCCAAAGTCCTTCAAACTGTCCCTTTCAAGCTGGTCTGAACCAAAATTATACAAGGACTGTGGGTCCTGATAAGTTTTTAGCCCTTTAATTGGTTTTGTGGAAGTGTTGGAGGCTGGGAGTGTGGCTGGAGCACATCTCTGGATGACTTTGTCCTGGACACCAGAGTGATTTGCAAGAATCCTGTTGCTTTTTAGGACTCAGCCTGGCGCTTGTGACATCAGCTCGTTCTTGACCCCCCTGGAGCAAAACACAGATTGTTGTGGTCATCTTTTGCTGCAAGTGTGTTCTACCTTTCCTTATGGCTGTGAGTGGTGCTTCAGGAACATGTCAGGACAGGAATTTCGTGCTGAAAGGAGAGGAAGAACTCCAGCTCTGGGCTAATGTAGCTCTTGCCCTTCTGCCTGCCAGGTTTGCTTCCGTTTCCCAGAGCCCTGGGCACAAGGAAGGAAAATCTGACCCCACTTATTTCATGTGAGAAACAACTAGTGGCACTGAGCATCGGGAATTTTCAATCTGCTCTCTTCCAGGAAAGCCTTTTCTCCCACTTCACCAGTGCTTTGTGCTTTCTCTTGCTGAATTCAAAAATTGCTCTCTTGGCTATAGATGAGGAACTGACCCTGGTGTCTAAAAGAAGCCTTACCAATGTGAGTATCTCCCCAGTTTCTAGGCTGCTCACTCTGTCTTACCCTCTAACAATCAGACTTTTCCCTGTTTCTCCTTTTAATGGTTTTCACCATTGGGTTTTCAATTTGTTAATTTTTACAGTGCTATTCAATCTATTCTGTAAAAGTCTGAGCTCCATAATGGGGCTTTTTACACCTCCTTATCATTTGATACAGAAAGATCATGAGCAGAAAGTCACACAGACAAGTTCCCTTTTTCCCACCCAGGGCATCTAAGGATGCAGAGGGATGGACGAGGTATGTGGAGAGACCTGAACCTGTTTGTGAGCTAATGAATCTACTCCATAATTACCTCATGTTGTAATGACTACTTGGTGCCAGAATCCTCAAGAAAAATCCACCCCAACCTGGAGAACCATCAGTCTGTGTCATTAAACAGGCCCTGACCCAATCAACCAGAGCTATTTAAAATTTAAATATAATCTCTTGGGTGTCTGTCTCCTCATGAATCTCTGGAAGCTGCAAATCTGCCTTAGTTCTTCTAACAGCAGATTTCAAAAGAGGTTTAACTCCTTTCTCTCACGCTTAGGATCACGAGTGGGATGGCCCTGACAATCTGAATAAATAGATGTGCTGCTGTTGGATTATTTCATCTTCATAAGGGCCATTTAACCCCTGCTGCTGGAGCAAGGGAGCTCTTCAAAGGAAAGGGTCAAGGAACTGGATGCACACAATTGATGCCATCCTTGGAGCTGTCCTTGCCAGGCCTCCAGCTGGAAATACCTCGGGTGTCACTGAAAGAGTCCCTGCAGGGCTCTGAGAACCAGGATGAATGAGGATCCTTGCATTAAATGATGATTAAGTGCCTGATGAAATGGGATGAATGAGGTGCTGCCAGGCAAGAACTCCTCCATTATCACAGCTGACCCCAGGCCAAATTTCCTCCATTTCCCTATCTGTAAAAATGGAAATTTATTGCATCATGAGTTAAGGGTGAAGTTGTGTCTTAGAAACCTTCTTGCTCTGGAGAGCAGAGAACACTTTTCTGTTCACAGCTCCTGCCCAAGTAATCATGGGATCATGGAATAGTCTGGGTTGGAAGAAGCCTTAAAACCATCCAGTGCCACCCCTTGTCATGGCAGGGACCCCTCCCACTGTCCCAGGCTGCTCCAAGCCCCAATGTCCAACCTGGCCTTGGGCACTGCCAGGGATCCAGGGGCAGCCACAGCTGCTCTGGGCACTCTGTGCCAGCGTTTTATTCCCCTCATAATAAAAAACTTCTCCCCAGTATCCCATGTAAACCTACTCTGCCAGTGTGTCCTGTCACTCCATGCTTTTGGAAACAGCTCCTCCCCATCTCCCTTCAGGCTCTGCAAGGCCACGCTGAGCTCACCCCAAAGCTTCTCTTCCCCAGGCTGAACAATCCCAGCCTTTCCTCCCTCTGATCAATGAGGAGACCCATAGCGCTGCCCTGCTGCTGATATTTAGTAGAAACTCCCATAAAATGGGCTAAGGCAGGAAGCAGTTTTTTTCCCTGGGCTGAAATCCTCTGTGTGTGCCATGGATTGAATCCAAATGCTCCACAAAGATCCCCTGAGCAAGTTTCCATGGGGCCTGCTGGGGATGGACACACTCCCAGCCTCCCTGCACCATCCATCAGGGAGCTGGCAGTGACTGGGAAGGAGATGTTATCGAGTATCTCATGAAAGATGAGAGAGGAATGTAACTATTGCCCATCTCTGAGAGAGGAAATGAAGGAGGGAGTAGAAGAAGAGTAATAAAGCAAAGAACAAAGCTGCTGTTGCATTGGTGTTAGGTGTAGGCAGCTTTTTTTAGGGCCAGGAAGGGGAGTAGGTACAGAGCATGGCAGATTCTTCCTCCTCTAGCACTGGCTGTGAAGTTCACTGCAGATCTTCCCAGTGCAGCCAGAAAAGGGAGGCCCTGAGCCAGCAGGGTCATGGAGCCCACCTGGCATCTCCAGCCTGCAGGAACAAAGGATTTCTGAACAATAAAGCAATGTGATTATGCAGAAGCCAATTTATTGTTTACCTTATACCCCACTTACACATTCTAAAACTAATGTCCACACAATCATTTTTTGATGGGTGCCTCTGTCTTGTCCACGAGCTCTGCACACACCTTGCAGGAAATGTGACTGGGAACAGTCCAGTGTTTCACCTCCCACCTTTGTCTTAGTTCTTGATATTCTGTTTTTCAGCTTCTTCTCTCCCAGTTTAGCACAATTTATGTTTCAGTAGCCTTGATGAATTCCAGAGTATTTGATAAAAGAGCAGAAAAACAGCTAAAAATGGTTAGGCTGGTGCACCTGGTATAAACTATGGCCTAAACTATTCAGACACATTGCTACACCAGCCCAACCGGCTTTTTGTAGTCCTGCCATCCTGGCAGTGACACATCTCAGGATCTGCCTCCCTAAGCCTTCTCTGCACCTTTAATTGCTTTTTTCTTCCTGGCTGGATCCTCAAAGCCCCATAGCACATTGGGAAGCAGCTCCCTGCCATCCATCCTGGAGGTTGCATCCATGTGCCACGTGAGGTGACTGTTCCAGCTGGTAAAACATCCTGGGATCATTTCCTGCAGAGGGGCTGAACGTGTCCAGGATCAGGATTGTTAAATCCAGGGTGTTTTACCTACACAGTTTGGTTTTACATAAAATCAATTACACTCTGAGTGAATATTGGCAAAAATGACCCATTGGAGGCTGGAGGAAGAATCCCTTGCTCTTAGAAAAGCTCAGTGATGGGAACTTCTGGTTAAGGAAATAAGGAAATCTGAGAGGTGAAGTCAAGAAGTGGAAGTGTGATTTCTGATGGAAAATTGCTTTATTTCTTCCCTGTCTTGGTACAAGTGTTACCTGTGGGTCTCAAACCCTGCAGGAAACATCTCTGAAACTTCCTGAAGGAACTTGCTGATCCCTTCCCCTCTTGTAAAGAGGAAAGAAAAAGGAGGGACATAAAAAAAGCACATTGAAATTGGCTCCACGGCAATGACAGACACCCATGGTGTTCTTCTAGAGTTTGTTTCCTGGCAGGGATTGTTTCTTGTACAATCACTTGATTCCTGTCCCCTCCTGGATGATGTTATTTTCTTGAGTCCTGAATGCTGTCCCAGTCAGGCAGGGTTATCAGCTGTGACTCTGGTCTTGTTCCAGGGTGTAAGTCATGGGCATCGAGAGAAACTTGTCCTCCACCTGGCTGAGAGTAGAATCACAAGAGCCTGGTTTTCCTGCACTCCAATTTATTTTGGTTACTTTGGACAAAATATTGAATGATTCTTTATTTGAAAGGAAGCCAGAGATCTCCCTGAGGTTGTTCCCAGTGAGCTCTACAAGCTTCTTCATTGAAATTTTAGTCTGGGAGCACCTGAGGTGGCACTTTCTGCCCCTTTGCACAGATGTATTGTCCAGGAAACCCTCAGGAAAATCCTGGTGAGTCAAAGTGGAAAATGTTGACCTGGAACAGCAAAAGGTCACAGCAGTGTGTGGGAGGGAGAGGGACAGGGAGAGATGGACAGGGCTGCTCTGAAGGGCTCAGAATGGCTGGGCCCAGGTGATTTCCTCAATGCTGTGGAGCCTGGTTCACCCAGAGGGGCTGGAAAGTGGCTCTTGGGATTGTCTCTGATGTCAGATTATTGAGCTGGGCCTGGAGGCTGGAGAGGACTCCAGTGGTGCTGGGCAAGGCTGAGCCTCCTCAGCTCAGCATCTCCTAAAGACAGGGCTTACCTGGGGAAAGAAAACATTGCCTTTGCCAGTTCCATGGACACTGAGTGGGACAGGAGCTGCCTCTGCAGGTGATGATGTTTTCCAGGTTTGGGTGCTGGGAGTTTGACACGAGGTTGCCCTGAGGGTGTTGGCTCTTGCCAGGGACAGGCAGCAAAGCTCTCTCAGCCGGGCTGTGACCTCCTCCAGGTCTCCCTCATCCTCATTTTCCAAACTCTGATGTGTTCATTAAGAGCTGTTTGCAATTTGTTCCAGCCCTTTTTGCTGAACAAAAGGCTCTCCTGAAGGCCAAAGAGCCCATTAAGAGCATACACAGGGAAAAAAGTAACACCATGAAGAAAACATGAAATTTCTTTTTTAATCTCTTAATCCATTTGATGAAATATGGATGTTTCAAGCCAAAAACGGAGAAGGAAGAAAATGGAAAGTGTTTCATTTTGTAATATATTGCTTTTACGTACTTGAAATGCTTCTTTTGACTTTATGCTTGGAAATAGCACTGATCTAAACTGTAAATAAAAATTAATTAAGTGACTCAGATGCCATAAATCTGTTACCTTCAGGTCAAATGAAATATCTGGTTGGCCTAAGGTGGCTTTTCTCGGATGCTTTTTCCCTGGGAAAGCACAGTGTCTGCAAATGGGCGTTCACTGGTGTCCCTGCCCATGGGTGGGGTTGGAATGAGATGGACTTTAAGGTCCTTCCCAACCCAAACCATTCTGTGATTCTATAAAATTATTTTCTCCAGTTCATTTGGATCATCCAACTGAAATTTTGTTTGGATCATCCAACTGAAAAGTTCCCTTGTCCAGCTCCAGGTGGCAATGATTTTTTTTTCCTGTGGTTTCTGCACTCAGAGATACGTTTTCCCCCTCAGGAAAATGTCAACAATTAGGATTTTCCTTTGCCAATGTCCTCTGAATCACATTCCTCTGGGATTAGAAGGGATCTGCCTTGGGAAGACCTCGGACCTGACACAAACACAGCCAAGTCAATAGAGAATCAGGAAATGAAGATTATTTGTAATTGAGATGATTTGTCTCCCTTGCACCAAGCCCTGAAAGGGATTCTGGGGAAAAGAAAAGCATGATGTAAAAAAAAGAAGAAGCTTTTATTCTATTTATCTGAGCTGGTTTGAAACCTTTTTTTGGGGGGGGAAGGATGTGGATAGGAAGGATATTGTGTTATGTAAAGCTTTGTTGTGTCTGTGGCCTGTAATTCCAGCAGAAAAACCTGGAATGAACCCAATTCCTCAGAGCACTTGGGCATTGCTGGTGGCAGGTCCTGGCTGCTAAATTCAGTTGAAAACATCTGAAGGGGCCACTGGAAGAGTTCAGGCCTTAGAAGAAAACAAGAAAGGGATGGTGAAAGGTCATGGATCTCCTGCCAGCAGTTTCCTGGAAAACACAGAGCATTACAGGCAGGTTTTGTGCAACAAAGAGAAGCTGGAGCAGGCTTCAAACACAAGAAATCACAAAAGGCTGCAGCCAAGGAAGGGCTGGACCCAAGGCAGACAAGAGGCAGAAGATGAATCTCCAAGCAAAGTTCCCAGGGGAGGGAAGCACAGGTGGCTCTGCCTTCACAGAGATCTTTTATTTTCTCTGTGTTTCTCAGGAAAATGCTTGGAAAAAGCAGATTCTGCACGGATTATCTCAAATTTAAGGAGTTTAGAAGTAGGAGTTTCTGTCCTCAGGCCTCCCCGTTCCTCCTGGGATTGATGAATTGCTGGAGAGGCACTTGAAGATTTCATTCCATTTCTGATTTCCTTCATCTTCCTCAGCCTCGGTGCTGATGATCCAGAGGGGCATGGAAGTTTCCCCAGTTTTCCTTGGATTCCAGTGAAGTTATAATAAAGTTTCCTTCTCTCCATTTTATCCTTCACAGAATGCTCTGAAGCTTTAATGCTCTTTCAGAAGCTGTGCCTCATAAAACGGGGCTTTGGTGAGGAAGGAGAGGAACAATTTTGGAGACAAAAAACCCCTTTCAATAACCACCCCCTCTGCCAAACCAAGGGTTACCAGGTGCCCTCTGCCTCTCCCTGAGAGGGAAAAGGAGCTGAGTGAAGAAGGAGCAGAATTTTCCCAACAATTCCTGGCTGGAGTGAGCGTGGCAGCCGCCAATCACCTCCACCTTCCTGTCTCCTCTGCTCTGGTGTTTTCTGTGCAGGATTCCCTTAGATCTTCTCTGTAACTCCTCTACACAACAATCTGCCCAAGATGGCCCTGGGCCAGCTGTAGGCCAGTCCTGGAAGCCCTCAGGCAGGAGAGGAGCAGCTGGGCTGTCCCTCCTTTCCCAACACGTCTCTACCTGGGATTTCCTCTGCCCTCGATGTGTGCTCATTCAATATTTACGATTTTGTTGTTGTTGTTTTGAGCTGGGAGGTTTGATGTGTTCATCCTTTCATTTCTCAGGGTCTCTTCTCTCTGGGTTTTTGTTCCACCAGTTTCAGCCAGGACAGATTTCAACTGATTTAGGAGGAGGAACGAAAATATTGTTAGAAATGTGAGGTTTTTTCCATGCTTGTTTGTTTTTTCCCCCTGATTTTTTAACCAGTTGTATTCTCTATCTGCAACTAAGAGCTTCTTCCATTTCACACTGGGTATTCCAAAGAGGAGTCATTTCTAGAGCTGTTAAGATGGAAAAGTATTTTTTATACCTGGAATCATAGATGGTTTGGGTTGGACTTGTTCCACCTCCCTGCCATGGCAGGGACACCTCCCACTGTCCCAGGCTGCTCCAAGCCCCAATGTCCAACCTGGCCTTGGGCACTGCCAGGGATCCAGGGGCAGCCACAGCTGCTCTGGGCACACACAGTCCCCCTTCCCCTGCACACATCACTCTCTTTGAGTGCTTTCTTCCAGTGTTCCTAAATTGAAAGCATCTCAAAAGGGCTTTTAATTGAAGTGAATTTCTTGTTACAGCTCTTCAGCAGAAGCAGGGCTCTGTCCTGGGTTATCTCACCTCCCAATCATCACATCCACAATATTTTAATTTAAGGAATTATTACCTAACATTTCATTTTATGAACCTATTTACCCCTATTTGTAAAGAGCCCATAGATGATCCAGGCCTGTATTTTACTCAGTCCTCTACAAACAAGAATTGGATCTGAAACCAATTAGAGGCTCGATTTCAACCTGTGGGACAGTTATTATTCTCTGGTTTGCCAGACAATCCAACTCCTTTCTCCAGCACAATGGCTCCGTGGCTGGATTTGGAAATGGGATTCAGAAGAAATGAAGCTTTCATGTAAGGCTGTAATTGTTGCATCTCCTCTGCCAGGGAACATTGGTTAGCACTGCTGGAAAATGTGTTAATGGCCCAGAAAAGTGAGTGTGAGGATGCAAGGGTCAAAATCTCTTGGAATTAGTGAGATTAGCTAAGGATTTCAGGAGTGAGGACCAAGCAGGCAGGATGGGAGCAGGAGGAATCAGTGCTGACAGCCATGGAAAGACAGCTCATGCCATGGAGGGGATTAATTTGAGTTTCTGGATGATAAATGCACCCTAAGGGAATGGTAACTGTGGGGAAAGGGGTGAGACATCCAGGTGAAGCTGTGGAGAGCAAGTGGAAAACCTCCTCAATGCCTAGCAATAGTGAAAAGAGTAATAAAATATGTGAAAGTAGTAATAAACCCATTAGTATTACACTAGGATTTTAAAAAGTCAATATTTTAGCACAAGAGCCTTTCCTGAGCTACTCTCTGATCCCTGTATCTATTGGAGTTCATGGAAGAGCAATGGAAGTTGTCAGGATGAAATCAGTAGCACTGGAGCAATATTAATGAAAAATCAGTTAATGTAAAAGATGACTAAAAGGGGACGTGAGAGATGTAAAATCTAAGAGACAATGGGCCAGTGAATCAGCAGCTCCTTTTCATTCTTGTGAAGCACAAGGAGAAATTGCAGGTAATTCTTGAAAAAAGGAATGAGGAAGTAACCCCACATGGGAGGAATGGCCCTGTTTGTGCTCACAGGGGACCCAAGGGCTCCTCCTGAGTCTGGAGGATGGTGGGAGGCTGGAGCACCTTTCCTGTGAGGAAAGGCTGGGAAAACTGGGATTGTACAGCCTGGAGAACAGAAACTTCATGGAGACCTAATTGTGACCTTCCAGTCAGCCTGAAGGGGACAACAGGAAAGATGGAGAGGGACAATTTACAGGGCCCTGGAGCGCCAGGACACAGGGAATGGCTCCCACTGCCAGAGGGCAGGGCTGGATGGGATATTGGGCAGGAATTGTTCCCTGGCAGGGTGGGCAGGCCCTGGCACAGGGTGCCCAGAGCAGCTGTGGCTGCCCCTGGATCCCTGGCAGTGCCCAAGGCCAGGTTGGACACTGGGGCTGGAGCAGCCTGGGACAGTGGGAGGTGTCCCTGCCATGGCAGGGGTGGGATGAGGTGAACTCTAAGGTCCCTTCCTGCCCAGATCATTCCAGGATTCCATGGCACTGGCACAACCCAGGATCTCTGTGCCTGTGACATCCCTGCAGTCCAGCACTGCTGGACCTGTTGTCATTGCTGTTTCATGGCACCTGCAAGCCTGGAAAGGAGGGAAGGAGATGAATGTGACACTCTCTGGGACTTCCTGCCTTTACTCTGAGGAATTTGGGCAAGACCACAGTTGAGGATGGATTTTCTCAGACATCTCTTTCTCCAGAAAATGCCTTGTCACACACAAAATTGACTTCAGAGTGAGGATGGGTTTCAATTTGTGCTAGAGGTGGAAGCTCCAGGGACTCTGTGGTCTCACCCCAGGCTGGTTATTCCCTTCCTTCACTGAAGGAATGCCCAGGTGAGAAGGAAAACGCGTTTGGTGCCTGCTGGGGGTGTGCAGGACCAGGCAGCACCAAGGCAGCATCCTGGGGATGCTTCCAGAGGGCTGATGGGTGGCTGGGGAGGAAACCTGAGGCCAAAAATACAGTTTGGGGGGCGAGTGGGGGATCTCCCCATGGGACACAGCAGCTCTGGGCGTGCCCCTCGCCCACCCCAGCCCACCCCGGCCTGGAGGGGCTGGGCTGTGCCTGCTGGCAGAGCTGGAAGGAGCTGGGGAGAGCCACTTCCCCCAGTTCCTGCCTGGTTTCTATGGTGATGTTGCACTCAACTGTGCTCAGCAGGTCTGGGTTTATTTCCCTGCAGATAAGGCAGCCTGTGCTGATACACTGCAGCCTGGGCAACAAGTCAGGGCTGGTGCCACTGAGCTGGAATGGCTCTGGGTGGAAGGCTTTTCATGCTGGATTTGGCAATGGATGGAATTAGCTCATGGAATAAGATTTGGATTGTTTGTTGCAGCTGTTTGGTGCCCTGAAGCTGGAAGGGTGGGATGCACAGGGAAATAAATGTGAATTCTCCTGCTCCTGATGCAGAGAGCTCAGGGACAGCCAGCTCGGGCTCGGCTGGAATGCAGTGCATGATGTGGGAGGGAAAACGTGTGAGGGAAGGGTGTTGGGAGCAGTGGGGAAGGGGCTGGATCTGTGTGCACTCCAGGTGAGTAATTCCCAGCCTTTCCTTCCCCGAAGGAGCTGCTGCAGTTCCCATCCCCACCGTCCCCAGGGGGTTTTGGGAGCTCACCCACCTGGGTTCTTCTCCTTCCTCCAAGCCTGAGGCTGTGGTGCTGCTGAGGGAAGGGGATGCAGGTGGTGAATGGCTCATCATGTGTAAGAGGGGTATGAGGCCACTTCTTGCTGCTCTCGGGACTGGACACCTTCCCTTGGGTTGGCTCCCATGGCCACAGCTCATCCCTGCCTGCAGGAACTGGCAGTCACGGAGATCCCAAGGATCCTGTGCATCCCTCAGACCCCGGACAGGAAGGCTCAGTCCCACTGTGGCTGCACCAGAGGCTTGTGCAGCAGCTCAGCTTTGACTGGGGCGTTATTTGGGAACTGAGATATTTTCTTTAGTCTTCTCCAAAGAAAGCAAGGCTCCAAACCTGCCCTTTGCTGTGGCAGGGGCGGTCTCTTCCTTTTGCTGTGTGCAGAGCTTTGATCCTGCCACACACCAAGATGTGTTTGCTGAGGCTCTCCCACATGAGTCGTGCTTGTGTATTTGCTGCAGAGGGAAAAGAAATAAACCTGGGGAGAAATTGGGATCCCCAAACCCAGCAAACCAGGCTGTGGGCTTTGAAAGGACCTGAAAAGAGAATTATTTTAATGATTTAGCATATTTTTCTGCAGCTGGGGGACCTGGGGGGAAGAGAAAGACTGGGATTATTGCAGCAGAACTCATGGGAAAGAGTGATGCTGCTCCTCTGAACAGGAAAAAAGGGACAGCTAGTCCCACAGGCTGGGGCTGGGCCCTGGGGAATGGGACCCTGCAATCCCAAAAGCTGGGGCTGTGAGTGCCTTGGAGACCCTGCAATCCCAAAAGCTGGGGCTGTGTGTGCCTTGGAGACCCTGCAATCCCAAAAGCTGGGGCTGTGTGTGTCCTGGGGACTCTGCAATCCCAAAAGCTGGGGTTCTGTGTGCCCTAGGGACCCTGCAATCCCAAAAGCTGGGGTTCTGTGTGCCCTAGGGACCCTGCAATCCCAAAAGCTGGGGTTCTGTTGCCCTGGGGACTCTGCAATCCCAAAAGCTGGGGTTCTGTGTGCCCTAGGGACCCTGCAATCCCAAAAGCTGGGGTTCTGTTGCCCTGGGGACTCTGCAATCCCAAAAGCTGGGACCCTGCAGTTCCTGCTGGAGCTGGCAGTGCAGAAGTGCCAACATCTCGTGAGCACCGTGCCCTGGTGACCATCGGGCTCTCAGCTCAGAGTCTGTCACTGTCACCTCTTCCCCCTGCCCGTGCTCCTGGGCCAAGGCCCGGCTCGAGGGCTGGGTTGCCATCCTGGGAAGGCTGTGGGATGCTGGAGGATCTGTGTGAGGAGAGGCTCTGCTGTGGGCTCACACGGCATCTGTGCCTTCGCAGGCAGTGTGGTGGCACCAGCCGGGCTCCCGCACGCTGACGCAGGTACTTGGCTTCCTCCCTGCTACACTTCACACCTCTCCCAGGCACGACTGATCTCACCAGTGGCATTTGAACATCCCCAGCACCGCCACAGCTCCGGGCTGACGCTTCCAGCAAATTCGGTTCCTTCGCAAAGGGCCGCAGTTTGGAGCAGACCTGTGAAAACAAGGCAAGATTGCACTCGGGAAGTTGCAGATTTAAGCTCATCCCAGAGCCCTCCTGAAGCTGCTGCCCACATCCTGCAGCGTGAGGGTGGAGCATCATCACCAAACCAAGGGCTCAGGTCCAGCCCTGTGATCCAGCCTCAGCTCCTTGGCCAGTTTGGCACCAGGGACCTGCCTCAGTCTGGAGAAGGGATAGAGGGAAAAGCATCCCTGTTTGTGCAGGGCTCAGAGCCAGCTGGGAATGGGTGTTATGGACAAAACCCAGCACATCTTGAGGGAGCTGCTGAACTCAGGGCAGCTCCCTGAATGTCTGGGTCCATAAGGAGTACAGGCAGGATGAGGGTGGGCAGGCCCTGGCACAGGGTGCCCAGAGCAGCTGTGGCTGCCCCTGGATCCCTGGCAGTGCCCAAGGCCAGGTTGGACATTGGGGCTTGGAGCAGCCTGGGACAGTGGGAGGTGTCCCTGCCACGGCAGGGGTGGAACCAGATGAGTTTTAGGATCCCTTCCATTCTGTGTTTCCACTGATCTTGTTCCTTTGGTTACCCAAACTGAGGATATTGATGTAGCAGGTGCTGTTGGACAGTTCAGGAAACCTCCTCCATTTACTCCAGGTCTCCAGGACACTCCTGGATCCCAAGCACTGCCCAACTCCACATTTCCTAAGGAAAGTTCAGCAAGGTTACAGTAATAGCCAGTAAGAACTCCAGACAAGTGACCTGTGGTGCAGCTAATTCTGCAGCTTTGGTTTATTTTTGTCCATCCCAGACTAACAGCTTGTATGTCTGACAGAAGCTTGCTTTTTCCTTTCCCCTTCCAGTGAAGGATTATTAATAGATGAGGCTTCAACAAAGAAAAGACCATTTGAGAAATAAGATGGGACACTTGCTCTACAGTGGAAATAAAACAACAGCACACACCCACACGAAAAATTCTTTTCTTTTTAAAGCACACTGACAATGAAGGCCTCTCTCCTTCAGGAGGCAATCATATTCCCCAGAGTTCATGATTCAGCCAGCATTCCTGCCCTCTTCAAATAGATACAAATCTGAAGGACTTTCCCCCCCCCCATTGTGCTTGAATGATTTTAACTCAGGTCAGATGCTGACTTGCAAAAGGCTGGGCTTGAGCATCATCTCCTTTTATCGCTCCTATCTGAGACTTCGTGGTCTCTCTTCAGGCTCAAAATAAAATGGGACTGAACATAATAAAATCTCATGCTGCAGGGCAAAATATAATTACCTGAAGGGAGCGAGGAGAAATTGTTTTTCTTTTGTGGATAGCTCTGATTAATACAAAGTGCTCTGATGATGGTATTTCTGATTATGGGCCATCATTGGAAAGGGACTCTGTTTGCCAAAAGTCTTGGCTGCTGATAACCTGAATGCTCATTTCAGGGGGCTTGGGAGGTGGATTTGGAGAAATAAAGGAACTTTAGGCTCTGGGAGGCTTTTGGATTCAGAGCTGGAGGAGGACTTTGCAGCAGAGTGGTGCAAAGTGTCTGTGGAGAAGGAAAGGAGGAGCTCAGTGTTTGTGGAGGAGGAAGGTGCTGCCTCCATCCAGGTACTGAGCCATTCCCAGGGTGCCAGCACCCATGGGATGCTGCTGCCTGCTCCCATGTCCTGCCTGGCCACCTGAGAGACCCAAGGGATGTATCTGATCTATTTGTCCTTAAATCTTGGCCCCTGTGGTGCTTTAGCAGCCTTTCCTTCAGCTCAACAAGCAATCTCCAAACGCAGGAATTGTTTCAGGGATAAATTTATTTTGTCAATGCAGCACCTGCCCATTTCCCCAGGGATCCCGGCGACGGATCCCATTTGTTAGGAAAATGTCTGAGAGTGTGGGGAGCACTGATGGAAAAATGAGAGATGACCGAGTTCAGCAGGAGGGGTTTTGTTTGAAGCCTTGAGACACCTTTGTTTGGCCCAGCTAACAGGTGAGGGATGGCCTGGAGCTGATCTTTTCCAGGTGGCTCAAACCCTCCTGGAATACTGGGACCAGGAGAGTGAGGGGAAGGTGGCAAAAGGCAGAGGAGGAGCAGCTTCTTCCCTGATCCCCAAGACTGAGCTGGTGCTGGCTGAGCTTGGGCACAAAGGCTGAGACCTGGACTCTGGCATCCCTTTGAGGCTGAACATGTGTTTGCTCCTGAATTCCTCCCCTCTGGGAAAAGCAGGGAGCAGCAGGTATCTGGTTGAAGCCTTTGACTGTTGTCTCTATTGAGAATGGAGGTTTTTTGGGTTTTTTCACGTGTCATTTGTATTTAAAAGTCTGCTTGGGTGAGGTGGGGTGGGGTGTGGGACACAGGGAGTTTGTGGGGCTGCTGTGGTGTCCCAGGATGTGCTGTGGGAAGGTGCCCAGTTTTTAACTCAAATGATGCTGCAGCATCCCTTTGAAGCTGCCTCTTGTTTTCCCACAGATGGGATTGCTGGATTGATAGGGAAAGCTGCTGAGGCTTCTTTGGGAAGAGGAAAAAAAGGCTCTGCTGTTATCCTTAAAGGTGGGCTGGGAAATTCCTGTGCTCCAGGATCCAGGGAAGGCAGCCAGGTCTTTCTGCTGAGTTTGAGACTTTTCCCTTTTCTCCTGAGTTCAACCAAACAAGAGCTGTATTTCCTTGGGGAACCAGAGTTTCATTTGTAATTTAGGAGTGTGTGTTGGAGAGACTCAGCCCCACGTCAAGTCCTTCTCTCTTTGCTCTATAGTTGCATCTTTAATGATAATTTAGTGAGCCCAGATTGTCCAGCCCTAATTTTCCTGTTTGTGTGGTGCAAGTGAAAATCAAATTGCCACAGGAGCAGGTTTATATAACCCCTCTGGCCTGCTGGGCTTTATCCTGTTGGCTGCAGGTAATTGGTGGCTCTGTTGCCATTAAAATTTTAAAAAGCCTCGAACAAAGTGATATAAACTGTTCTAGTTTTGGAACTCATCTCTGAAATGCACAGAAAAGAAGAAATATAACCTCTCCAAAAGTCCTGTTAGCTCTCCATGTGAAATATGGAGATCTGCTGAGATTCCAACTGTTTTGCCAGAAGTATGGCACCAAAACTGAAAACCTGTGGGCTATATGAGGACATGCACAAACAAGAAGGGTATGGAACAGGCACCATGTGATTCATAACTTGGCCAAGTGGGTTTTTTTCTTGGAGTTAAATCCTTAATCTTATTAAAATTTTATTTATAAAGTACCTTCTTGGAGGCACTTAAGGTGTTGCACAAGCTATAAAAATACACTAATAAAGAAAATAGCCTCATAAAAAAGTACAGAAATGAAAAGAAGTACTAAAACAGTGCTATCATACAGACAGCAGCTATTACAAGTCATATATTGATGTCAAAATTGTCCCTCCTTATGCTGTAAAGATTAATAATTTGCCTCTGGGAACTCAGGTACCATGGTGACAGGGCCAAGGTTAGATTTTGAGGAGAACAGAAGAGTTGGAAAAGTTGAAGGCAAAGTAGAGGATGCTTTGTTGGCCTTGGGAAGTGGGGAATGCCAGCCTGGATCAAAGCAGGGCCTGGGGGACAGGAGGGGAGTTGGTTCCCCCTGGGCTTTAGCCTGAAGTTTTAATGGCCAGAGCAACCTGGGAGAGTGGGATGTGTCCCTGCCCAAGGCAGGGGGTGGAAGGAGAGGAGTTTTAATGTTCCCTCCAACCCAAACCAGTCTGGGATTCTGTGCACACAAAAACCAGTGAATGCAGAGGAATCCTCTTGGTGTTTGTCTTGGGATCTCATGGCTTTGTGCTTATTTAGTGGTAGAAAATCTGCATCACCCACTCATCTCTTGCTGTTCCTATCTCTTCCCATCCTGCAAAGTTTGTGGGCCAGGGAGTTCCCAGCCTGTGGCTCCTCAGGTTGGGATGAAGGCCCTGGGGGATGGCAGGGATGTGCTGGGTGTAGGAGGTTAAAGTCTGCACGAACAGTGACTGATCCAGCTCCCTCTGCTGAGCCTGGAGACAGCCCCCACTATTGTTCAACACTGGTGCTCAGCAAATCGTGCCTTTTGTAAGAAAAGTGGGTTTTTTAATCAGTGGCAATTGCTATGTGAGTTCTCAGAAAGAGGAGCAAAACATACCCCCACTTCCCTCCCCACCCCCGTGTGCAGCCCCCAGTTTATTCTGCCTGCTCTATTTTTGCCTTCCCAGAGTTACTGGGAGAACAAGATTAGCAACTGATCATTTATGCTGATTTTCCAAGCGCGGAGATGTCTTTCATTAAAGCTGTCATTCAAGGGAAAACGTTAAATCGTGCGCTCGCTTTCGCCGCACGCTACAACTGCGCTCGTACCCGCGGCCCCGGGACGGGGACACCCGGCCGGGAATTTGGTTTGTCTGGAAGGAAAGAGATGGGCCTGGGGACAGCAGGTCCAAGTGGCGTTTGATTCCACCCCTCGGTGCTCCCCGGAAAGCTGTGGTGTGGCAGAGGTGAGCTGGGTGTGGCGTGCTGGAGCCGTGCTCTGTGTGATCCTTGCTTTTATCCAGCCACAGGTGGAGGTGCTCCCTCAGGAAAGCAAGAGCTTGTTTATAACAGCTGCATCCACAAGGAAAGCCTGCATTGCCTCCCAAGGCTGTGCAAAACACTTCCCAGACTCTGATTTAGAGGCACTTACGGTCTGAGGCTGGGGGTGTGCCTGTCTCCAGGATGGAGGTGGGGTGGAAATGTGCCAGCTCTGTAAAAGCTTTCAGCAGGGCTCCCCCGAGGCACTGCAGCAGCCCTCGCTCCCTGCTGGGCATGGGAGGCTGGCATGGATCTGCCTCCAGCTCCTCCAGCTGCTCCCTGCTCCATGCCAGGCCAGGAATTCTGCTCCTGGCACCTGGAGTTTGCCGAAGGTGTTTCTCTGCTTGGCTCCGAGCTGAGCATGGCTTTGATATCCCATGGCTTTGATATCCCATGGCTTTTATATCCCATGGCTTTGATATCCCATGGCTTTGATATCCCATGGCTCTGCTGATTTCCCATGGCTCTGCTGATATCCCATGGCTCTGCTGATTTCCCACCAGGCTCCCAGCCAGCTCCCCCTGCTCTTCCAGGCTCTAGCACTGGGCTTGGACATGGGGATAACTGGGCCCAGCCTGTGATCACCTCTGTTATTATTCCCTTTGTCACCACAGGCAGCGTGGAGAGGCTGCTGTGTTCCCCCACCTCTCCACCCATCACTTCTCCCCACGAGCTCCATTTTGATCCATGACCCTCCTGGCAACTTGTAGAATTACCTACCCGGGCTTTGATGTGCAGAGACTGAAGTATGTTAGAGGCAGCATGTAATTATCCTTGGTCTGGTTTTATGGGAACAGGGAAACATCAATATTGATGGGTGAGAGCATTTATGTTTTATGTGTGAGCATATATATCTCCTCTCCTCCATATTCAGCAGGAGTTTTTGATCCCTGCCTGTGTGCTGCACCATTAGAGCTGTTCTTGTGCTGGTGCCTCTCCCCCTGGGGCTGGGGACCGAGTGCTGAGGGACTTCCAGAGCTCATTACAGTGCCTGGAGCCCAGTCCTGGGGGATCTGCAGCTGGGAATGGGGCGACAGCTTCCCAAAGTGTCTCCGAGTTCTGTCTCTGGCTGTCCTTCTGCACCACTGCTGACACCCATGAATAATTCAGGCTGGAAGATGGAAGAGGGAGGATGAGAGCTCTCGGGGCTGGGAGCAGGGGGGTGGTGACAAGGCGGGGAGGTGACAACCCTGCAACAGCCACGGACTGGGGCAGGGCAGGGTCTGGTGTGTGTTTTGGGGATTGTCCCCGGTGCACAGAGGGCAGTGGTGTCCCTGGAGAAACCTGAGCTCTCTCCTCACGCCGAGGATGGAGGGGATGAGCAGCAGCACGGGGATGGGTGGTGCAGGGAGGGGCTGTGATGCTCAGCAGTGTTTGGGCGCACAACAGCCACGTGGGAGAGAATCCTCCTCCACTCTGCTCCTCCCTGACTTGACCTAAAATCCCAGCCAGGACCAGGCGTTTCCCACCTCACTTTCCCTTCTGCACCCAACCCGTGCTCCTGCTCTGGCTTTTCTTTCCCATGGGGACTGTGTGTGGACCACGTTGCTTAGTAGGCAGTTGCACTTGAGGAATTTGTGCCCTGAATGTCTTTAAAGGTCTGTTCCTTAAGAGGAGTGTGCTGGAAAAAGCCTGGGAGAAGCGTTTGGCCAGGAATGGGGTTATTGGATGAGAAGCTGCAGCACTCTGGGTCATCCCCAGGTTCTGATGTGACCCTTGGGGTGACCTGTGCAGGACCAGGGGTTGGGCACGATGGTCCTGGCGGGTCCCTTCCAGCTCAGGATGCTCTGTGGGGACAGGCCAGTGGCAGCAGCTCCGCTGTGGGCTGTGCAGGGGGAACCTTTCCATGCCCAGTGGGGTTTGCTCTGAACCAGAGCTTAGGAATGAGCCCAGACAAGGCTTTGGAGAAGGTTAAATGACAAAGAGCAACACAACAGTGGCATCATCCCCTTGGGACAGAGCACCAGGGACAGTGACATTTCTGTCTGCTCCCAGCAGAGTCCTGCCCAGCCCTGTTCCAAAGCAGGGCCACCCTCAGGCTTCCAAAGCCCCAAATTCTGCAGCTTTAACAAACCTGGATCTTGAATCCTGTGCACTGGAGCATTGCTGAAATCCATCCAGCATATGAAAAACAGGCTGAGGTTTCTGGATGGGAAGGAGAGAGACAAATTCATGAAGCTACAGGGCCTGTGGCATGGACAGACAGAGGCTCTGAGGCTGTGGGATGGTTTTGGGGGTGTCAGTCTATGGACTGTGTGCCCATTTGTGGGACGCATATTGAGAAAGGAAGAAAATTACAGCCTGAAAAATATTCCAGGCTGAACTTTTTCAGCTCTGTTCCCAGACAATAAGCTGGTCCAGCTCCAGGCTAGGGAAAATTTCTCCCAGGGTGATAATTTAGTCAAAAAAAAAAAAAAAATTAATAACAAAGATAAAACACCTGTTATAATACATAACCAAACCCTAAGAATAAAGTGTTTTCTCTCTGAACCAATCACCTCTTCTCTACTCTTAGAATTACAAGTCATGCTATAAAACCAAGTGTGTTTCTGAATAAACTTGGCTCTTTCTTCCTGTCATGAAAAACAACCACGTAGCTGTGCATCTTATTTCTGCCTCACTTAAAGGGTTAAAACCCCTTCCCACAGCTACACCCACGGGTGTTTTATGGGACAAAGGAAACATTCCAGCTGTGCTGTAAAGACACCTCTGCCCCCCCAGAGGCCGTGCCTAGCCCACGTTTGTGGCCCTGGGCTATCTGTGCTGATGATTCCAGACCTGCCCAGGCCTCCAGGGAGCTGTGCCCGTTCTGCTTGGATGCCTGGCAGTGGTGTCTGGCTGGGAGCTCGCTCTGAGCACAGCCTTGCTCCTTCCTCCTGCCACTCCTCATTCCTGTCCCCAGCCCTCGGAGCAGGGACTGGATGGGAAATGTCACTGCTCTGCTGTTTGTAACTGTGAATGGCTTCTCCCAAGGGAAGCTGCCATTTTGCTCATCCTGCATCAAAATGGATTTCCTGCCCAGAGATGGAGGAAACCAGAGAAAGAGCAAACAAGGGAAATACTCCCTCCAAGTCACTGTGAAATGTATAATCCTCCATATATTTGGGGAAAAAATGAGATTTTCCTGCTGCTTTGTTCCTGTGATCACTTAAAAAGCCACCCTTTGGTTCAGACACCTGTATAACTTTGGTCCCTTTAGTAAATCCTGTGTGGAACAGAATCACAGGATACTCAGAGTGGGAAGGGACCCTCAGGGATCATCCAGTCCCACCCCTGTCCCTGCCCAGACCCCCCAACAATCCCAGCCTGTCCATCCCTGGCAGTGCTGTCCAAACGCTCCTGGAGCTCCAACAGTAGAGTCTGTCATAATATCTACTACCTAAATACTCAGAGTATCTATAGTATCTACTACCTAAATACTCAGAGTATCTATTCTGTAGTGTGTATATACAGAATATTATATATAGCATCTACAGGCACAGTACTCACCAGGCTGTCAGTGTCAGCTCCTCTTTATTTTTAATTTTCTCCCAATTACAATCAAGGCACCCACAAACCCCTTTTTTAGCAGTTTGCTCCCCTTGGTTGAAATGAGCTGCTTTGATGAGGAGACTCCATTCTGCTTCAAAGTGACTTTGGGCTGTTGTGAGCAGTGCTGTGAATTGAGTTCCCCAGGGGCTGCTCACATGGAGTGAGAGTTGAGCATGGAAGTTTCACTCTCCAGTTAAACTCTGGATCTTCACTGGGCAGTGCTGACATCTCTCCTGGAGTGGGTTGGTTCACTGTGACATTTCCAAGAAAAACCAACTCAATCAATTTCACAGCTATTTCAAAAATATAACATTTTTAATGTTGGACTTTGGGTGTTGAGTGTCCTCCCCCTATTTCATGGGAAGGTGGTGGACACTTGGGTGAGTGACCTCCAGAGCTTCTCTCTGCTGTCTCTGCTTTGGTGATTCCTGTACTCACCAGTCCAATCTGATTGCAAACAGGCTGGCATTGAATAAATATGATTTTTTTATTTTTAAAAAGCCTCATTGCTAAAATGCATCATTTTAAAGAATATTAAAGCTGATCTTTTCTGAGTTGTTTGAATCTCAAAAGAAATATTTTTTTTTGCTTTAAAAATAAGAGCCAGTTACCCACAGCTTTTATTTCCATCACATTGTAGCTTCTCAGTGCAATTAGAAGCAGTCTCTGTTGCAAGGCACTCGTTTAGACTCTGACCTAGGGCTGAGATTAAACAATTCCTTTGCAAGTTTGTCCCTGTGTTGGCACATTTGATGCATTGCTGATCCAATTAAGTTTTCACACAATGGCTCTATTGTTACTGAAGGACTTCTTTGTTTATTAACCTTTCTTGGGGAGAAATTCCTTCCCTAACCTTCAGCAGATTGGACATCTGTTAATGTCCCACGATGGGGAAGGAGCAGAGGCAGGAGGAGGGGAGGTGACACGGCTCTAGCAGGGCTCAGGTGAGGGGAGTCAGCACTTTGTGGGCTGGAGCAAAATTAAAGATTCCAGCTGGTAATAGAAATCTCTTTTATCCATCTGTTCTTCCATTAAAGCTTTCCACCTCGGGTGGTTTGTGCAACCTTGAGTCACCCGTGGTTTTGTGGAATAGATTTTGCTCTCTGTGCTGTCCCTGCTGCCATTTCACCCCAGCTGTGTTTGGGCTCTGCTGCTGCAGCCTGGTGGAATCACAGAGGGGTTTGGGTGGAAACAGCTGAAAATGTACCCAGAGCCAGCCCCTGCCACAGGCAGGGACACCTTCCACCATCCCAGATTGCTCCAACCTGGCCTTGGACACTCCCAGGGATGAGGCCACAGCTTCTCTGTGCCAGGGCCTCCCCACTCTCACAGCAATTAATGCCACTTAATCACTTGTGATGTTGTTTCTGCTCCCTCACTGACTCGTGTCTGATGTGTGGTGCCAGGATTTGGGCTGTGGGAGTTTGCAGGATTACTCTCTGTGAGTTCTTTTAGTATCCAGCAACACAATTACAATGATCCCCCCAAGTGTGGGCATGAAAGTCTCTGATTTTTGTTTCCTGCTGCTGCTTTTCCCATGCAAATTCTGGCAGAGTAAGAAGTAAACCTTTTGTAAAATATTAGTGAAGCAAAGCCTCCTCTTCCCTGCCACAGGAACAGCAGCAGGAAGGGACTTCAGGAAACTCCAGAATCTCTTTATTGTAATTCCTGTGCTCCAGGTCTCTGTCCCAAGTCCAAAGCCCCAGCTCGACTCTGTCCCTATCAGTGAAACATTAAGGACACACTTAAGCCAGGATTTATTCCTGGGGTTCAATGCATGGATTCCTGATCAAGGCCTGCACAAACATGAGCAGTAAGTTTGCTTTCCATGACTTTAAACAAGCCCCAGACTTATTTCCTCTTGCTTCTGTCCTATAATCAGACTTCTCTGGCCCTTTTCCTTTGTTTTACTGCATCGACCCTGGAGCAGCTCAGCACACCCCAGGCTGTGCAGCTGATTTCCCTGCTCAGATATTTGCCACCCTGCAAGAACCCCTTCAGGAATTCTGGATTTCAGCCTGGCTGACAGCAAGCTGTGGTGAAGGATGTCTGACTCTCTGGGATCTCCCTCTGACAAAGAACAAAAGCAAGTGGCTGCTCTAGGCTCTACCCCAGTGTTTGCTGTGCTTTGACTGCTCTCTTTTGGAAATGGCACCTGGTGTCTCCATAGCACCTTTGGAGAGCAGGCAGAGCTCCCTCAGAGATGAAAACCTTGGAAAAGGCTGGAAAAGAACAAGGCTGGCTCCTAAACTCAACACATGGTTCTGTTCCATCATTTAAAGGGAATTTTCTTTCCTCTAGTGACCCCTGAAAGTATGGATTATTCATTCCAGCATCCCAGCTCCATTGGCCATCAGTTGGGAAGCTGAGGAAGAAGGGAAATCTTCAAACACTTGGGGCATCCTTGGCAATCCAACAATTCAAGCAGCAGGCAGGCAGCAGCATCCCATTCCCTTCCCTTGGAGGTTCACCAGCCACAGCTCTTCCACGACATCCCAATCCCAAGAGCACAGTGAACCCCACCTGGAGGGGTTTTGTGCCTCTTGAGGACCTCCAGTTCTCCCAGCACTGCCCTATTTTATTTTTTTTAATGCCTTAGATATTTTTAGCTGTTGAGCGACAAATTTAGTTAATGCATTCAGCTCTGACGTCAAAGCCAGAGCCAGTGGGTAGCTGGAATAGCTAACATTTTATTTAATCATCTTGCTAAGCAATTTTTTTCCCTTCCCTTCTTTTTCTAGAGGATCTAGAAAGGCAGTTCAAGCTGGGCCAGACTGTGACTACAGGGGAAGGTTGGTTTGTTTTGGTTTCCATGAGAAGCCTCATTCCCCACCTTGTTGCTCTTCAGGCAATGGGTTTGGTTGGAAAAGTGAGGCTGAGATGCTTTGCTGTGTGTCTGACATCATCAGAAGGTTGTTGTTGATAACTGGTCAGTTGTGTTCGTTCCTTTCTGGGCCAAGTCCATGGAGGAGGTGAATTGCGGAGCAATTACTGAGTTCTTGTTTTGCTCCCTGGTGAGTTGGGTGGTGGCATTTCCCTCATTTGTCCCATCCTGAATCAGTCAGTGCTGGGTGAAACCATTATCTGTGCCCTGTCCCATGAGACATGTGGAGAGCTGGTGTGGGAATTAATCCAAGGAATAACTGTACAAAAACCACCTCCACAAGCACCAAAATATCATTATTAGACCTGCATGCTGAAGTCTCATTCTTGCTAAAAGAGGTGAAGGAACAGAATAAACATCTCCACTCACACAGCTCCAGTGAGAGTGCAGGCACATAAACTTAATGTTGGGAAATTTCGAGTACATCTCTTTTTAATGAGTTTTTTCTGCTCAGCTCTCTCTTGGAAGGGAGTTTTTGGGGGAGCTGCGTGTTTGGTTCCACACTTTGACAGAGAAAGGAACGTGTGCTTTGGCCCCTGGCACTGCTGCTGCTGTGGCCAAGTGCTTGATCTCCCTTTCCTACCACATCCCCTGAGGAAAGGGGAACACGAGGCTGCCTTTGGGGCTGCCTGGAGATGGAGCAGCTGTGCTGCTCAGGTGTGCTGTGCTCCTCAGGTGTGCTGTGCTGCTCAGGTGTGCTGAGCTGTTCAGGTGTGCTGTGCTGCTCAGGTGTGCTGTGCTGCTCAGGTGTGCTGTTCAGGTGTGTTGTTCAGGTGTGTTGTGCTGCTCAGGTGTGCAGTGCTGTTCAGGTGTGCTGTTCAGGTGTGTTGTTCAGGTGTGTTGTGCTGTTCAGGTGTGCAGTGCTGTTCAGGTGTGCTGTTCAGGTGTGTTGTGCTGCTCAGGTGTGCAGTGCTGTTCAGGTGTGCTGTTCAGGTGTGCTGCTCAGGTGTGTTGTGCTGTTCAGGTGTGCTGTGCTCAGAGAGGGTTAAACACCAAGTTGCATCCTGTTAGCTCTCAAGAGCCAGCTGAAGCCTGTGAGCATCTTCAGACTGAGTTAAATCTCGATATCATGCAGAGGAGAGGTTTTCCAGGTACCTTTAGAGCTGGGTAATTGTTCCCCCTAAAGCAGCGCCGGGATTTGCTGGAGCCTTGGCTGTGCTGAGCGTTTCAGCCTCTGGGGCTGCTGTGAGCTGTGGAGTGCCATGGACAGCCGTGCTTGCAGAGCACTGAGGTGACAATGTCCGTGAGGATCCCCGTGCCAGCTCTTCCCAGTGAGCCAGAGGGGGCAAAACCCTCTGGTGGCTCCAGGTGACAGTTTGGGCTCAGCTAGTCCTGGTTCTCTGTGGTCCCTGCTCAGCCCTGGCTCTGCTTGGAGCTTGTTCTGCTTGAAACAACTTGAGGTTGTTTCACCTTCTGTGTCAGAGAAGCAAAGATCTTTTGGGGACCTGCAGGCTCAACATGAGCAACACCCTGAATCCTCCTGGGAGCTGGACCTGCTTTCCCTGCTCCCTTGACTTTGCTGCTGCAGGCAAATCTGAGGCAGGCAACAGCACAGCAGAGCCCTCCAGGTTCTCTCCTTTGCAGAGGATTTGGGACAAGTGACTCCAGGGCCCCTCACAAACAGCTTCTGCCTGTGCCTGAGCCTGTTTTGCCTTCTGTGATCCATCCAGTGTTCCCTCCCATCATCCCAGCTCTTCCTCTGGGCCCATTCTCCAGGTAACAATGTTCTTTCTCTGCAACAGTAAACCCAAACATTTATCTCAGCAGACAGGTCTCTGTGCTATTATGTGATTTTATATCTTTTTGTCTTTGTAAATGAACACTGCTGCAATCTGCATTACTGGAGATTTTTAGGGGTCTTACAGGAATGAAAGGACTGGGGTCTGGTCACTGATATATGGGGTATGTTGGTGCACAAATAATGTGTTTTTGTGATTTATGTTCAGTTCAGCCTAAATCTGGGCCCTGCCCAGCACTGCTTCAGCCACAGAGCAGTGATTTTCTCCCCTAAACTGATCCCTGTGAAGGGTTCTGCTGGGATTCCTCCTTTCTCTCTGCCTAGCAAGCACATCAGGCAGGTGAGCTCAGCTGGAGCTTGCCAAATATTTTAATTCTGCCCTGCTCTGGCTGTTGCAAAGCTCAGCACGTTGATATACTGAAGGTCAGCTGCACCAACTTTCTTTAGCCCAACTTAGACCTCGAATATTTGAGGAAGGACTTTGAGTGTTGTGTTTTCATCCAGGATCTTCCAAGCAGGATAATTTATAGTTACTTTCTCCTCAGGATTGGGGTGCCTGCAGGTATAAATACAACAATTTTCCTGTTTTGCAGGGGAAGGAATCGGGCTTGTTCATAATTTTTCTGCTCTTTATGGGGCAGAAGATCCAGGCCAAGCTCAGAGCAGCTCAGCACAGCTCTGAGGTCTCAGCCAAGAGCTCTACATGGTAATGAAGCTGCATCTGTGGCTCTGAGCACGCCATGAAGTCAGTGCCTCCAGTTCCTCTGCAGACACCCCCCGCCATGGTATTTATAGAGTACCTGCTGGTGGGTGGTGTGATTCTTTCTTGTATTGCTATTTTTTTTTTTTTAATTTTTCATTCATGAAGGATGAGGCTGCGCCGCCCACTCGGGAGCGGTGCCCTATCCTGAGCTCTGCAGAGCGGGGCTCTGCTCCCTCCCTCGGGGACAGCTCTGCAGGGAGCTGGGGACCATTTCAGCCTCTTGGGGACGGACAGATTCCCACTGCCCTGTGCTGTCTGGGAGCCTCGTGGGACTGTGCTCCTCACCCAGGCTGAGCTGCTTTGGATTTTTGGACCCCACCTCCTCTGCTCTGTGCTTGCCACTCTGAATCTCTGCTGTTCTCCGATGGTCAGACTGGGATTTTGCTGTTGATTGGTCACATTTTCCCTTCTGCAAATCAGGGCTACTTTACCAAAATCCCACATTTTACACCCAGAATCCCTTTTTGCTTTTATTTTTTTCCCCCCCCAATCCCTCCACCCCTTCAGCAGCTTCCCCAGCATCTCCAGCTCCCACCCTTGCTCGCCTGCAGTCCTTCCTTGCCGGGTGTTCCTCGCCCCCTTCTCCCTGACAGATTCTCTGAGATCCTCATGAACCCTGATGCCTTCCTGGGAGCCTCAGGCCCACGCCACCCTCTTGGTTTCTTTTCCATGCTGTGGCCTTCCTGCAAAAAAAAGCAATTTCCCTTTGCTTAAGGAAAAGGAAAGCCTCACTGCTTGAGAGCCCCTCAGCACCGCCCCGAGCAGGGCAAGGGAAGGGAACTGGGATCACTCCGGGGCTCTGTGCTGTTCCCTTTGGAGCTGGAGCGTGGAAAAGGGCTAAAGCTGCATCCCCCAAAGGGCATGAGAAGCTTTTTCCGAGGTGCCAGACTTGCAGCACCGTGTCTGAGCCCGGGGCAGGTGCTGTGAGGTGCCAGCAGACCTCACAGGACCCCGTCCCGCTCGTGCCTGGCACCTTCCCAGCCCGGTCCTGGCAGGCAGCGCCTCTGAGACACATGGATACGTGCCTGCCAGGACCTGGATCAATCCCACTGGCTTCCCACAAGGCCCCAGCAGCCATCAGATGGTGGCTGAGCATCCCTGCTGCGCTGGGCTGGACTGGGACCAGCAGCTCGTGGGCTGGGCAGGGTGTGCTGAGTGTGGGTGCCCAGCACGGTGGTGCCAGGTGGCATCTTTGCCCTTGCCCTTCCTCAGGGGTAGGGAATGTCAACCCCATCAAATTGGTTGGAATGCCGAATGTGGGATGGGATATCCTCGGAGGACAGAGTTATTTTGTTGGTTTTTAGTGCACTTTGGAGTAAAGTTGGGATGCAAAGGAGAAAAAAGAAGTGCCATTAATTGGAGAAAATCCCAGATTCAACCCAAGTAACTTTAAAACTTGAATGGTGCAGCTGACCCCAGTGGACAGAATTCTTTGAAGGAATAAACTTCTGGTTGCTTGTACCCCCAAAGCCCTTTAAATCAGCAAATCGAGGGATTAGCCTCCTTACTTTTGCTTGTGTAATTTCACCAGGGTTTTTTCCTCTTCTTAAATCTAGTAACAGAAAACACTTTGAGGAAATTAAGTCAATTTAAGCAGTGAGCTGGAGGGAGAATGCTTTCTCCAGCTCCCAATCCATCTCCATCCCTGCCAGGGAAAGCTGAATGGAATTTCCAGAGAGGCAAAGGGACAGCAAGGCTGAGTCCTGCTCAGGGGGTCTCTGGGGCTGCCCCCCATGCCAGGGCACGGTGGTAGCTGGGGCTGAGCCCTGCCAGGCTCTGCAATATGGGACTGCTCCCACCTGGGGACAAACCTGAGCTGTTCCCCTTCTGGGGACACTCCAGGACGAGCACTTTGTCCTGCTGGGATGAATTTCTTTACCAACAGCCCCTGAGCACCAGGGATAAGAATGGGAATGGGTGCAAGGAGTAGAGGTGGGGCTGCAGCAGGAGGGAAACTGTGACTGAGCAGGTACAAACCAAGACCCTGAAAAAGGTTTTTTGGGCAAAAGATTTGAGGAATTGAGGGCAAATTCTTCCAAATTTAGGAGAACTCGAGCCAAACCAAGTGGTTTTACCTGAGCTCCTGGCAGTTACCAGGTCAAGGCAGCTGCTTTCAACCTTCCTGAGAGGCTCCCCGGGCAGGAGATGAGTTCAGAATGTCCATGATGAACTTGGGGTTTGCACCTCTTGTACCCTCAGGGATAAACCAGAGACCTTCCTGTGAGGTGTTGGGCAGTGAGGGGACAGTGGGAAGGGGGCACACGTGGCAGTGCTGCTCTGTGCTCAAACACAAACACTTTGGGGCTGTCCCCAGCCTCTCTGTCTCTGGAGCACCTGGAGTGACAGGTTTGTGTGCCACAAAAGGAAACTGAGCAGGATTTGGCTGATTTTCCCAGGTGCAAAGGCAGAGGGAGGAGCTGGGCTCAGGAGAGCAGTGGGGAGGGAGGGGCTGCTGCTCTGAGGGCTCTGGATAATAACCCCAAACCTCGTCAGGGTGGGCTCTGCTTCTCCCTGCTCACTGCTGCAGCACTCCTGTAACCATGAGGGCTAAAACTTCCTGTTGTTTTCTGCTGTTTTTTCTGGGCCATTCTCTTAAGAGTTGGACTTGATGATCCTCGTGGGTCTCTTGAACTCAGAATATTCTTTTATTCCATGCTGCCCAGGAGTGTTTTTGGTATTCTTTGCTTTTTAAATAAATGTCCCCTGTCTATCAGTGCTCTTGGCTGCAGAGCAGAATTTCAAACCAGGACTGTACCAACTTCAAATGTCCAAGAAGAAACCTGATGGGAGCTCCTGAAAAGCCCCTGTGTTCCCCAGGATGGCTGCAGCCTGGTGGGGAGGCTGAGCACTGAGCTGTGAGCACATGGCAATGTCACCAGGGTCACAGGCACAGACCCCAGCCACTGAGCTTCACTTCAGGTTTGCTGTTGCAAACATAAGCTGTGAAGTGCTGCCTGGAAGTGTCAGGCTGTCCTCCTGTATCGATGGCATTCGAGCTGGTACCGCCAATCCCACGCTGTAAAAACATGATTAGGAGGGAGACAATAAACAGAGCAGCCATCACTGATGCCACAGAATGCATTCTGCCCTTCCAATATCAATTTTTCCATTTCCTTTTCTAATTTCTAGTAATTGAGCTCAATGAGCCTGCTTGGAGCTGATTTCTCGATCTACTTTTCTTTACATCTATTTCTGATTTTTGGCCTGGCTCCAGCTGCTTGCTTGATGGTGCATTTTATTTCAGCTTCTTAATTTGCTGTTAGAGTTGTCAACACCACGGGGCCCCCTTGCTGCTCTGCTCTGCTTAAGTGGAGTGGATCTATTCCTTGGATTTGTTAACCTCTTGCTTGCTGCTGGTGCCATGGCCCAGGCAGGTGTCACCTGTCACTCAGGTGAGTTTAAACAGCCAGGAGAGTTGGGATGAGCTGGGAGAGGGAACGAGCCACAGAGATGGGGCTGAATTTTCCGGGATTTTGGTGATGTCCTGGTACAACTCCCAGCTGCCCACCCTCAAAGGGACAAAGGGAGAGGGGCTGTTCCCTCTTTCCCTATCCAGGTAATGGTGGTTGGGAAAACATGGTGGGCTTGCAAGCTGAGCTGCTGCAGGTGCAGGTCACCCACCATGGATGCAGGGAGGTGAAATCCCCCAGGCAGTTTTCAGGGAGGTGAAATCCCCATTTGGGTGAAATGCCCCTGGCTCCAGGTGGTTTTCAGGGAGGTGAAATCCCCATTTGGGTGAAATGCCCCTGGCTCCAGGAGTTTTCAGGGAGGTGAAATCCCCATTTGGGTGAAATGCCCCTGGCTCCAGGCAGTTTTCAGGAAGGTGAAATCCCCATTTGGGTGAAATGCCCCTGGCTCCAGGCAGTTTTCAGGGAGGTGAAATCCCCATTTGGGTGAAATGCCCCTGGCTCCAGGAGTTTTCAGGGAGGTGAAATCCCCATTTGGGTGAAATGCCCCTGGCTCCAGGTGGTTTTCAGGGAGGTGAAATCCCCATTTGGGTGAAATGCCCCTGGCTCCAGGCTCTTTGGGGAGTGCTGCAGAGCGGTGCTGCCCCGGCGCTGCTCGGAGCTGGCTCGCTGCCCGTGCAGTTCTTTCATGCTGCTTTTTGTTGATGCAACAGAAAGCATTTCCATCTTCTCTTTATCCAAGGAACAGACAGGATCCAATCAGGCTTGTGATGAGGCAAAACAAAAATATGAGGCATAAAGCAGAAGCACAAATGCTTGCCTTCATGATTTCTTTCATCCCCTCAGTGGCTCAGGGTTTTATGGCTTCACAGAACTTCCTCCAGCACATTTTTCTTGCCGTACCCATTTAAATTTTTCAGGGCTTGGTTATGCAGGCAGAAAGGAGATATTTTGCAGGTGTCCTGCTGCATTTTCACTTTTCCAGAAGATCTCTCTTGACACAGCATGTTCTCCTAGGCACTGCCACGCCAGTTGAAATGTCCCAGCTGGTTTGTGTTTGCTGCTGCCTGGATGGAAAGAACTGCTCCTGGAATGTGTGATCCCCTACGGGCTGATTTCCTTTTATATATATATATTTTTTTTATACTTTAATGTCAGCCCTTTGGGTCGCTGGTGTGGGGAGCTCTGGACACTGGGGCCATGCTGTTGCCTTGGTGGCTGTTTGAGACATCTTGTTCCATTGCTCACGGGGGAATCGTCACTGGGAAAATAAAGCCCATGCTTGGAGCCTGTTACTCAAATGCTGCTGTGCTGCTTTGGCTGAATCATCACCCCCATGCACATAATCACTGTTTATTGTTTACCTTGCTCCCGAATTAATCAGCCACTTTGGAGAGGAGGAAGGAAGAAGCAATTGTTTAACCTTGCTGGTGGCAAAATCTCTTTGGGCTCCTTAATCCTGCAGAGTCACTTCTGCATCTTGGGCAAAACAACTTCCCTTGAATTTCATCCGTGGGGCTCATTGTCTGGCACACTGTTGGGATTATTCTGTGCTGGAAAATGCCTCACTGGGCTAAGTTTTAGGTAGGAATTTGGGAAAGTAAGCTTGATGTCGCTGCGTTGTGGGATATAGTGAGGAATGGGGAAGAGCAACGATATCTGCCATCATTACCTGGGTGTTGGGGACAAAGGGGATGAGCAAGAGAGGTGTGGTTGTGCTTGGGGTAGGGTTCAGAGTGGACTGTAAAACTAAAGGTACAAATCAGCCCCTCTCAGGCAATGCCATCAGTGCCACAGCTCCTTTGGCAGCAAAGAACCCAACTGCAATTCCTTTCTGTTAATGAGCCACGAGAGGATTTCACTGCTGCTGTGTTTTCTCCCCTTGAACACAGACATCTGCAGGAGATGTACAGCAGCCCACTTGTAGCTTGAATAAAGAGTGTTTAGAGCTTGATGGTGATGGAAAAAACCCAGTGATGGTTAATACTTTCTTGCTTTAATTCTCTGCTGGATACTTGTATTGGAAAAGGCTGTCCACCCTTGGAGGCAAGTGAGTGGTGATTTGCATGGAAAGAAAGACACAAGATGAAGTTGGGATGTAAAGTAGAAAAAGAAATTGCCATTAATTGGAGAAAAACAAGGATTCATCCCAATTATCTTTACGTTCTTGAGTGATGTACCTGCCTTGGAAGATTAGGAATCAGAGAGGTGTCTCCACATGGTGCAATTACCTTAGGGACACCTCAGTAAATTAAGGAGGGAGAAATTTGGGGAATTACACAAGGGCAGCTGCTGGGCTCCTCTGCCTGAGGTGTCCCTGTGCAAACCTTCCATGGCCCTTTGTGCTTCCTTTTCCCCCAGCCCTTCAAGTGAGGAAATAAAACTGGATGTGAAAATAGAGGGAGAGACCTGGGTGAGATGGGATCACAAACCCAGCGGAATGAATCCTTAGAAACAGCCTTGGCTCATTCAGGTGGCTTTTGCAGTTTGCAGAGCAGCCAAGGAGCCTCCAGAGAGCTGCAGATTTGTAGGGCTGGGGCTGATTCCCATCCCTGCACTTCTCCAGCCTGGATTCTGGGATGTGAGGACGGCAGGGTGGCACAGTGCCACGGAGCACGTGAGCCCAGGGCGGGTTTCCATTCCTTATGCAGAGCATAGCTCCGGCTTTTACAGCCTGAGGTAAAACTTTAATCGTTGTTTGATGGTAAATTTCCATGTCAGCTGCTCTGGAATTCGGTTGCAGGGCCGAGCCAGAAGCAGCATATTGCAGCGGGGGGATTCCTGGTTATGTGAGAGCCACAAATGTGACCCGGCAAGGCAGGGATCCAAGCAGGCAATGCAAAGTTTGACTGATAACTGTTGCCTCATTCCAAGATGCAAATGAAACACCAAATGTTCAAGTTCAAGCTGGGGTGGCAGTTTTTTTTTTCTCTCCCCTCTTAAAGGATCTGGCCACCCCCAGACTGGGTCTGATGCAGTTTCTTTCTTGAACATATTGAAGGCAGAATTCATCATCTTAGTAACTTTTTCCATATGGCTGTTATTCCTCCTGGAAATAGTTCTGTGTTTGGCTTCCTGTTCCCTGGTCCTCCCTTCTCATGTCTGATTTCTTCTTTTTTCCTCTCTTTTTGTTTTTTTTTTTTTTTTTATTGCCTGCTCGAGTGTGATTGTGGGTCCTTTGCAATTCATGTTGTGGAAATGAGGCAGATTTGGGCTGAGGCCGAGCAGGAGCTGCTCGGGATGCGCTGCTGTCGTGGCGCTCACGTCTCCAGCCCACTTGCTCAGACGTACTCGCTCATCCACATGGATACAGGCTCAGTCATCCCAGCCTGCGTGCACACACTCATTCCCCTCCTTTGCCAAGTCCTCAGCTCCCCCTTGGAGCCCAAAAGCAGGAGAATTAAATCCCCAGAACTTTCATGCTGCTCTACTTCATGTCAGAGCTGCTGTGTGTGGTCACTGGTCAGCTGCTGGAAGGGACAGAGGCTCCTGGGACTCTGCTTCTCAATCCAACCAAACCTGCAGCGTGTGTTGTGCTCCTTTATTAGAGCAGAGCTCCCATCTTTGGGTGCTGGGCCTGGGCAGGGAGCTGGGATTCAGTTCTTTGCAGTGACTCCTGACCAGGATCCTACAGGTGGAACTCAGGCAGGAGAGGATTTGGTGACAGCGGTGCCTTCCCAAGGCTCTCCTTTCCTTGCTGTCCCGTGACTCACACCTGATGCTGGAGAAGCCTTTGCTGGAACAACCTTGAGGTGTTCTCTCAGTGCTGAAATCCCTGCACGAGTGCCAAGGCCTGACTCTCCCAGGGAACCGCTCAGGGCTGAGAGCTGTGGGATCTGCTCAGCCTGGAGCACTGCACGGTGGCATTGGCAGCATGAACTGGCTTTCCATGGAAGTGAGGAGCTGCTCCCAGCTCTGCAGAGAGAGGAGTGGAATTTCAGCCACCCTCCCACACTGATCTGCCTGACACTCGTGTGGCACAGGAGGGAATCATCTTGGAACGCTTGCTGGGCAGACTGGGAGGATCCATCTCAGAGCTCAGAGGCTCTTTTGCTCTCCAGCAGTGCCAGGCAGTGGCAGTGCCCTGCTGGTGCCCATGGGGACACCTGGCACAGCACAGGTCAAGTTCTTAGTGTCCAGATGGCAGCAAATTGCCCATTAGGTGAATAACTGTGTTTTCTGGAAGGGAACAGGCCCTGGGGCTGACCTGTGTTCCCAGGAGATGCTGCTTGGTAACCCCAGATGTTGTCCTGGAGCCTTTGGGGAGCACAGAGTGCTCCTGGCTCTCCTGGCTGCTGGGTAAGGGTGGTACCCTCTGTGCATGTGCAATTCATGGCAGAAAAGGCACTAAAGGATCTTTACTTCTCTGTTGGGTGACATTAGAAGAGACATGGAGACCAAGGAAAGCTTCACTGTTGGAGCTGCAGCTTTCCTGAGCTTCTGGCTGGGGGAGCCCTGAGGTTCAGAGGTGTTCTTGTGCATCATGGGGAGCTCACGAGCTCCATTTAGCAAATGATAGTGAGTGAAGTCCCTGAGAGCAGGCAGGAAGAGATCAAAACCCCCAGAATGAGGAGGGAAGAATCCCAAACTGAGCTGTCTTGGCCAGGAGCTGGTTCATGTGGCAGATCCCAGACAGGAGGGACTGTAAAAACACCCCAATTTTGGCACAGGTTTCTTGGCAGATGTTCTCCCAGAGCCCCCAGGAATGGGCTGCCATGGACACACCAGGACTGTACAGAAACCACTGGGCTGGCCTGGCAAAGCTGGGCTTGGGGGGTCTGTGAAGGAGCCTCTCTGTAACATCCAACAGGAATCAAAGCTGCAGAGCTTTGGGGAATCGTTGTGTGCTCACCCAGAGCAGGAGACCTTTAGGAGAACAAGAGAGAAATGGTTTATTTGGCTTTTTCTATTGCTCCTTGGCAGTGTGCTCCCCCTGCAACCATGAGATAACCATGAGAAAACCAGTAGATAAGCAGGAGATAACCAGTAGATAAGCATGTTCTCTCAGCAGAGCTTTGCCCAGGCAGTGCAGCCCCTGTGAGTGAGGACAGCTCTGCCTTCCCAGCTGGGATAGCCTGGGGAGAAGGGGCTGAGGGATGGATGGATGGATGGATGGATGGATGGATGGATGGATGGATGGATGGATGGATGAAGCCATTCCTGGCTGTTCCAGCTGACCCATGCCCAGTCTTCCCAGATGGAAGAGGGAAAAGTGGTTTCCTTGCCTTCCATGTGCTTGTGATCCACAGCAGGATGACTCTGGGGCTGTGGCAATCCCAGTATTTCTCCTCGCAGCAACTCAAGGCATTGCTGAGGTGGCAGCTGCACTGGCAGCATTGTAGACTCGGCATTATCCTTGATATTCAGAACTGTTCTATTCATTTTTCCCATTAAAAGCTGCTGTCCTTGTGTAGGAAGGAGGAGTGAGGACAGACACTGGCAGTGTCACTCGGCTGTGACCCTCCTGCCACCAGGGAGGCACAGACAGGCACAAGGACAGCTCTGTCCCCTACAAACAGCTCTTAGGACACTGCAGACACATGGCAAATGTGTGCAAGGGATAATTGAACAGTGCCACATGCTTTTAACTTCCCTTTTGGAGCAGCTGCAGAGATGAACTCAGCCTTGCAAGAACCCCTGGAAGTTGGGAGGCTGCTGGTGCTAATCCCAGTTTGTGCCTGTGGGAAAATCAAGCACAAACTGTGTTAAAGCCTCCAGGAGCCTGAGCAAAGAGCCTCTGGATTTAAATCACCAAAGTGCTTTGATTCCTTTCCTTTCCTTTCCTTTCCTTTCCTTTCCTTTCCTTTCCTTTCCTTTCCTTTCCTTTCCTTTCCTTTCCTTTCCTTTCCTTTCCTTTCCTTTCCTTTCCTTTCCTTTCCTTTCCTTTCCTTTCCTTTCCTTTCCTTTCCTTTCCTTTCCTTTCCTTTCCTTTCCTTTCCTTTCCTTTCCTTTCCTTTCCTTTCCTTTCCTTTCCTTTCCTTTCCTTTCCTTTCCTTTCCTTTCCTTTCCTTTCCTTTCCTTTCCTTTCCTTTCCTTTCCTTTCCTTTCCTTTCCTTTCCTTTCCTTTCCTTTCCTTTCCTTTCCTTTCCTTTCCTTTCCTTTCCTTTCCTTTCCTTTCCTTTCCTTTCCTTTCCTTTCCTTTCCTTTCCTTTCCTTTCCTTTCCTGTCACCTGGTGTCACCCCCATTTGAGGACTGATGCCATTGCCGTGATGGAACCTGAGGCAGTGAACTGTCAAATATTCAAATCTGATCTGGGACTCTGGGTGTGTTTACAGGATCCTCATTTTCTTTTCAGCCTCTACCTGGTACATCAGGGCTTTCCCTGGCTCTGTCATTGCCATTAGGAGCATTTGTCTCGAGAAATGTTTTGCTGTCACCCAGCTTTTGTTAAAAGTGATGTTTCAAGAACTTGCTAAGATCCCGAGTTCCTCCCTGAAGTGTCAGTCTCAGCCATCTGTGCCCTTCCCACACCCGGAGCTGCTGCTTTGCTTTTGTTTTCTTTGAATCTCCCACCCCAAGGCTGGGGCGAAACCATCCACGTTCCAGCCAGGCTCCTGCAGTGCAATCCCACTTTTGTATATGGACAATTCTTAGATTTCTCTTTGAACCCATTACATTCCCCTGAGTGCAGGTTTACTCAGAGGATGTGCACTGGGACTGGTTTACTACAGGTTTACTCAGAGGATGTACATTGGGGCTGAGGCAGTCTGGCAAACCCCAGGCCACTCTTGCCTCTGGGGCAGCCCCAAACCCCAGCCTGAGGTGGCTTCCACCATTCCTTGGCCTCCAGCAAGGACTAAGGGCTGCTCTCCCTGCCTCTAGTGGCCACAGGAAGATGAGCTGAGGAGGAATTCTGTTAATTGCTGGTTCCCTTTCAACCCGGGCCAGTCCCTCTGTGCCCAGAATCATTTGTTTGATCCCTTTGCTGCAGTGTCTCCACTCCTGCTGCCCCAGCCTGGCTGATGCCAAGGGGTCTCCACGGAGCCTGGGATGTTTCTGTCTCTGAGTGCCCGTGGTGAGCAGCAGCAGCAGAGCACATTTTCCCTTTAATCAGCCTGAGGATGTGTGGGGGGCATTGGGGCTCTTTGTTCAGCTGGGGGGGTGCTGGGAGAGCTGCCTGAGGCATGGAGAGGGGATAGAGGGATGGATGGAGAGGGGATGGAGGGATGGATGGAGAGGGGATGGAGGGATGGATGGAGAGGGAATGGAGGGATGGATGGAGAGGGGATAGAGGGATGGATGGAGAGGGAATGGAGGGATGGATGGAGAGGGGATAGAAGGATGGATGTAGAGGGGATGGAGGGATGGATGGACAGGTGATGGAGGGATGGATGGAGAGGTGATGGAGGGATGGATGGAGAGGGGATAGAGGGATGGAGGGATGGAGAGGGGATGGATTGACAGGTGATGGAGGAATTGATGGACAGGGGCTGGAGGGTTTGATGGACAGGGGCTGGAGGGTTTGAGGGTCTTGGTGGGGATGCAGAAGTGGGAGGGAGCCCAGGGGCCCAGGATGGTAGAGTGGGAGCTCTGTGACTGCACTGGTGTGAGCCTGCAAGGGCAAGGTGTGGCTGTCACTGGTGGGGACCATTCTGCTCAGGGACAATAGTATGGGTGTCATTGGTGAGAATTCTGCTCAAGGACAACAGTCTGGGTGTCATTAGTGAGCATTCTGCTCAGGGACAACAGTCTGGGTGTCATTGGTGAGAATTCTGCTCAAGGACAACAGTCTGGGTGTCATTAGTGAGCATTCTGCTCAGGGACAACAGTCTGGGTGTCATTGGTGACAATTCTGCCGAGGGGCCACAGTCTGGGTGTCCCCAGCAGGGACCATTCTGAGATCCCTGTCTGGGATTCTCCTGCTCCCAGCAGGGGTGGCAGGTGCAGGCAAAGGGCTGATGGAGTTTTTGGGTATTGAGGTGTGGCAAAGGGAAGTGGTGCTCAGCCCCAGCAGGCAGAGCTGCCCTCTCGCTGTCCCACCCCACTGGATGCTCCAGGGTGGTGTGGCAGAAATTCAGCCAGGACATGTCGGGGAGGCCAATCCTCAGGTGTCCCTGCAGGCCCTGTGAGCTGTGCTGGAAAAGGCTAGATCCTTCCTGGGGGAAACTCCAAATCCTGCTCTGTTTGTGCTGAAGAACCCCTGAGTGATGTGCCTTGATTGTCCCCTCTGCCTCAAAGATTGTGGTTGCCCCAGGATGAACTCCTGTGCCATCCGAATTTGGAGTTTTGAGCAGTTTCTCAAAGTTTAATGTTGAGGATGATGAATAAATACCAAGGCAGGCTGGTGGGGTGATGGAGACACTCAGGAAATCCCTGGGTTTTAGTGAATTATCCCTAAAAACCAACACAGCCTGTTGTGTTCAGCAAGTTCTGCTCCATGGTTAAGTATCCCTGACTCTGTAGGAGTCAGCTCAGGCTGGGAATTTATCTGTGAAGATTTAAATATTTTTCTTTAGTGGCTTTACTTGAATCCTTTGTGCTGGGCAAGGTGGCAGATGCTGTGGGAAGAAAAACCATTCCCATTTTGCTTCTCACCCTCGGGCCCTGCTGTTTGATCCCATCCCTGTGGGAAGCTCCCAAGAGTTGGACTGAGGGATGTGACGAAGGGCTCAGTGTTTATGGATGTGTTAGATTTGGAGTTTGGTTATAAAACCACAGATTTTCAGTTTTGAGGGCTCCCACGAGCATGAGATTGATAAGATTTTGCTGTTCAATGTGCTTTTCTTGCTCTTGCTGCCAGTGCATGAAGAGAGCTCTGAATTCCTGAAACATCCTGTGACCTTACCCTGGAAGATGAGGATTAAATTCCCACTGATGGCTCCTTTGTTGTTACCAGCTGGGATAGGAGGCAGGCAAAGCATTCTTTAGGAGGCTAAAATTGGGAAAGATAAGGAGAAGAAAGGGGATATTCATTAATTTGGCTGCATCATGGTCACCACCTGACATCTGCCTCCTGTGCATATTGGAGGTGGCCAAAGAGGCTCTTTTGGTCCCAAAGTGGCTCTTTTGGTCCCTGCTCTGCTCCCTGGATGTTGGCCCATCATGGATGAGGGGACTCTGGAGTGTCCCCAGGCCTGGCACTGACACCAGAGAGCAGAACATGTTTCCATTCTCATCAGCACAGGAGCCTCCACACAACCCCACTCTCTGCCTTTTTTTCCTTGCAGCTCCCAGCTGAGGGGTTCAGGGAAAGCTGGATGCTCTGTTTTTACTTTTCCAGGCCCAGTTTGTGTCAGTGAATGTCCTGTGCTTGAGTTTCCTCCTATTGTCCCCACGGATGTGCCAGATGGGGACTCCTGCCCTGCATGGGACATCTCGTGGCCCTTGCAGCTCCCTCTGGGGCTGGGCCAGGGGACAAACCTGGCTCTGGAGCACTTGCATAACGAGCAGAGCATCTCAGTGAGCTGCAGCAGGGCTCAAATGCTGCCTCTCCTCTATAAATAGAGTGAGTAGGCCAGTTTGCCTTGAGACAAGAATCTTCCCTCCCCCGGGAGCATCCGAAACTTTCATGCCTGATGGAGCTGGAGCTGCTAAAGAAACGAATTCGTCCCTGTTAACTGTCCCCTGGTCTTCCCTCTGCCTTGTTTGGGGTTGTAAGGTCAGCAGCACCTGGAGAGCTCCTGCTCTGTCCAGGGGAAGATGAGGATGCTGTGGGATGGATGTTGGACATGTCCATTGGAGGATTTGATGGTGGGTGCTGGAGGACCCTTCCACAGGTTGTTTCCTAGGAAAGAGGAGAACCTGGGGCTCACTCAGAGAAGAATTTTGCAGAGTAGCTGTGGGAGGTTTCCTTCTGATAAAGGCAGACACCGTGAAGGGCGAGTGGCTGAAGGGCTGGCTGGGCTGGAGAGCTGCTGGAAGCGTTTCCAAAATGAATTTGAGCTGCCAGGTGCAAACCCCCCAGGAGCAGCGCTGTGGGGAGGGCTGTGCTCTGCTTGTCTGTGCTGTCTCTCACTGTCACAGTCCCTCTGGGTGTGGGGTTTGGTGCCTCTGCCCCCCAAGGGCTGAGTGAGCCTGGCACAGGCTCTGCCACAGCCTTTGCTTGGCACGGAGCCCTGTCCCATGTTTGTCACCACAGGGTCCTGCCAGCAGCAGCCCCCCTGCACTGCCCATTGCTGGAACCCAAACTGAACCCAATAAATTCCCATAAATTCTCTTGCTTGGATGTTCCAAGTTCAACCTTTTAAAATTTATTTTATTTTTACTGCTCTGTTAACCCATCCCCTGAGAAATTTAGAGCAACACCCCCATTCCCTCTTCCTAGCTCGAAAATATTGCAGTGTTAAAGCCTCCAAGTCGCTGGTTAAATACCAATTCATTTCCAGTCATTCCTGCTGAAAGGGATAATGCTGAGGAGCTAATTATTTAGGGATGTTTGAGACCATTTCTGCAGCCAGGTGTTCTGGTTCTTATTTCTCACTTGGCCCTGGCTCTGCCTCCTGCCAGCTTTTCCCATCAGTGCTGTGTTCTCATGGACCTGGAAAATGGTTTGGATTATCCAGGCCAGGCTGCCCTGCTGGCCCTGATAAACGTGAGCTGGGGGCTCAGCTCCTGCCTGCTCAGCCCCTGCATTTCCCCAGCAGGATCTGCCCTGGCCCTCCACTGCCTTTCTGACAATCATGCTGTGACCTCAAATTTCTGTTTTCTTCAGTAAATTATCCCCTTTTGGGGATTTTTAAAAGGATTTAAGGGAGGGGGAGGCCTTTGCAGACGAAGCACTGCCTGTGTGCAGCTCGGTTCTTGCTGAGCTTCCTGCGTGTGCTGGGGAGAGAAATAAAAATAATAAACTGCCTGGTTTGCCCAGGAGCTGAATTAAAAAAATGTAAAAAATGCTGTGTCTGTGATATATATATATATATATTTTTAATACATATATATATACACACACACATATAAAAATCTGATGAACTGCAAATGTGCCTCTTGAACTTAAAATCTATTTTGGAGCTTTGTTTCTGCCCATCCTTGGAAGTGCTCAAGGCTGGGTTGATGGAGTTCTGAGCAGCCTGGGACAGTGGGAGGTGTCCCAGCCCATGGCACAGGTGAGTGGGATGAGCTTTAAGGTCCCTTCCACCCCAAACCAGTCTGTGATCCCATTATTGCTCTCTTTTCCCTTTGCCATGGATGTGTGGACCTGCCGAGGTTTGAGGCAGAGCTTTGCCCCTCTGGTGGTGTGGGAGGACAGGGGTGACCGTGTCCCTTGTCACCACTGCAGGGGGATGTCCCTGCTGGGGACAGGTTTAGGCAGAGCTGGTGACAGCCCCTGGCATTTCCTTCACATGTGCCATGAGATATTTCACGTGTTCATCATTCCTGCTGTGGGGGTGGGCACAGAAAAGCACCACAAATGCTGGTGTGGGCATTTTTAGGGCAGGGAACCTCTCCAGGTTTGGGGATGTTGGACACTGGAGGGTGGTGGTGGGACCCAGCAATCCCCAGGCTCTGGCAGAGCAGCCTCCCTCTCTTGGGCCAACTGGAAATAAAGACCCAGCCAAGGAAAACCATTCTTATTTCCCCCCTCTATAAATGCCATACCATGTGTTTGTGTTTGTTTAACTCATCCTGCTGCCTCCTTGCCTTCATCCTTATTCCCCATCAGTCTGGGAGGCAGGTCTGGCTGCCCTTTAGGAGTTATTGCTTTGAGTTTGCAGCACAGTTCTCCATGTCCTCCAGACAGAGTATTTAGGGATTAGAGGGTATCTGTATTTATTTCGTGCTGCTTTCTCTCTGGCTTACTGACTTTAACACCTTTCAATCCCACTGAAACATGTTCCTTGTCCCCAGATTTGGAATGGATTCTGCTTCCTCCTTTTTTGGTGGCTTTCCTCGCTGGCTCATAAATTCCCCCAATAAATCTATGGGTGGCAGCTTTAACGTTGTCAGCTGAAAACAGGTTTCCAAAAAAAAAAAAAAAAATCTCTGCGTGAGGAGCCAGCTCGTCCTTAGCTGTGATTCTGATACCTCAATCCTGAAATTATGGCTTTTTCAGTGGGGGAAAAAAATAGAAGCGACGAGATTGGTTTGCTGCTAGTTTTGCTCTGTCATCCCAAGGTGGATCTGCAGCAGTTACCAGAAAAATCCTCGGGAGATGGAGATGAATCATTTCCCAGTCGAGGCGGGCACTGGTGGAGCCTGTGGAGCCGGGGGAAGCCGTGTGCTGTCTTTAGGCTCCTCAATAATAGGAACCTGTGCCTTCCTTTTGGGCCACTTCCCATATGGAGGCAGCTGCAGCTCCAAGGAAACAAGGCTTTGTCTTTGAGCTCCGCGTCCTTTCCCTCCCTCTGGAAGCAGACGGGGCTGCTGGAGGGTGGGATGGGCTGTGAGCTCCTTGGGGTGGGGGTGTCCTTTGGGGGACATGGCTCCTGCCCTGGCCCGGCCTGGGTGGAGGAGCGGGGGATGCAGGAATGTAACACGCGCTCGGGAACAGCAGAGGGAGCTTGGAGATGGGTGCGGGATCCAGAGGGGGGAATTTCGGGCTTTGCCTGCTTTGGAGGCTCGGGGAGAGCCCAGAGTTGTACCCAGGGAGAGCAGGGATGTGGGGATGAGCAGGGATATTGGGATGAGCAGGGATGAGCAGGGATGTGGGGATGAGCAGGGATGTTGGGATGAGCAGGGATGTGGGGATGAGCAGGGGTGTTGGGATGAGCAGGGATGAGCAGGGATGTTGGGACAAGGAGGGATGTTGGGATGAGCAGGGATGTTGGGACAAGGAGGGATGTTGGGTTGAGCAGGGGTGTTGGGATGAGCAGGGATGTTGATACAAGCAGGGATATTGGGACGAGCAGGGATGAGCAGGGATGAACAGAGATATTGGGATAAGGAGGGATGTTGGGATGGGTAGGGATGAGCAGGGATGTTGGGATGAGCAGGGATGAGCAGGGATGAGCAGGGATGAGCAGGGATGAACAGAGATATTGGGATAAGGAGGGATGTTGGGATGAGCAGGGATGAGCAGGGATGTTGGGATGGGCAGGGATGTTGGGATGGGCAGGGATGTTGATACAAGCAGGGATGTTGGGACGAGCAGGGATGAGCAGGGATGAGCAGGGATGAACAGAGATATTGGGTAAGGAGGGATGTTGGGATGGGCAGGGATGTTGGGATGGGTAGGGATGAGCAGGGATGTTGGGACAAGGAGGGATGTTGGGTTGAGCAGGGATGTTGATACAAGCAGGGGTGTTGGGATGAGCAGAAGCTGGGAGTGTGAGACCCCCCAGGCTCCCCAGTGGTCACTGCCAGCACTGGCCTCCATCTCCTGGTCGCTCTGGAAGCTCTGGCTCCTGGACAGGACCTTGAGAACCTCCCGTTAAAGCCTTGAGCCCAAGCTCAGCTCTGAGCACAGATTTAAGTTTTGCAGAGAAGAGCTCGTGTCCCACATCCCTCCCAGGGGACATGAGAGACGTGGCACCGTGATCCACTGGGAAAAACACATGGAAAGGCCCAAGTGGGCTCTTTCTCCCAGGCTTCCAGTGGTTTTTACACGAGCCTGGACAGGGCCATTGAGGTTTGCCTGGCTGGGGGAGAGGAGCTGATGCTGATCCATTGGCAGTATGCCAGGTGCTGGGGGAGCTGCTGGTGAAACCCCAACCTGTGCTGGGATGGGAACATGGGGGCACTGGGGCTGACCCCGAGGCCTTGGCAGCACCTGCTGCTCTCCACCCTGCCTGTTTTAGCAATAGGTGATCTTGTTTTATTTCTAATGAAAGTTGGCTGGTTGGTGGTGAAAACAATCCTTGCACGGGGTGTTTGGTGTGGCAGACAGGGGAAGGATGGATCAGAGGGATGGCTCAGTGCCATGCTGAGCCTGATGAAAAGCTTTCCTTTCAAAGAGCTCCCCTAGATTGTTCCCAGCTCGTGTGTTTTGGGAGCTCGTTCCTTGTTTTTCTCTGTTAATCACTGCTGATAGTTCTCAGTCTAATGGTTTTGAGGGTTGTTTTCTTTTGGTCGGGCGCTTTTTCACTTTAGGATAAAGGCTAAAATAGGCCCTAAATCCCAGAGAACCTGTAAAGCTGCTGGGGTAGGCGAGGGCCAGAGGGGCTGTGCAGTTTCTGTGTGTGACTGCACACACAAGGGAGACGCCAGTGCTGAGCAATCCCCACGGGAAAAGCTGGCTGGGTTTGTTGTGTGGATAATACAGGAGCTGTCTGCTTCCCTGGAGCCCTGCTAAGCCCGGCCTTACTCATCCCCTGCTCCCATTGCTGTGGAATTCCTGCTCAGCAATGGGGAACAAAGCCAGGAGAGCTCTGTGGGTTCATGTGGGGCAGCTGCCACTGCCCAGAGCATGAACTGCTCGTGGTGTTTGGGGCACAGAATCTCAGAATACCCTGAGCTGGAGGGACCCACCAGGATCATCCCCTGTCCCTGCCCAGCCCCCCCAACAATCCCAGCCTGTCCATCCCTGGCAGCGCTGTCCAAACGCTCCTGGAGCTCTGGCAGCCTCGGGGCCGTGCCCATTCCCTGGGGAGCCTGGGCAGTGCCCAGCACCCTCTGGGGGAAGAACCTTGCCCTGAGCTCCAGCCTGAGCCTGCCCTGGCCCAGCTCCAGCCATGTTCAGGATGTGTTTGTTGTGTAGGATGGGCTGGGATGCTGAGGCTCCCTGGGCACAGGGGGTTTTGTTGTGCCAAGTGCTGCAGGCACGGATCCTATTCCCTCTGGAAGGTGATATTATAGAAAATCATGGGAAAATGCTCACCCTCTCTAAGGGGGAAACACAGAATAGTTTTGCTGTTGGAGACATTAAAGCTCATCCAGTGCCACCCCTGCCATGGCAGGGACCCCTCCCACTGTCCCAGGCTGCTCCAAGCCCCAATATCCAACCTGGCCTTGGGCACTGCCAGGGATCCAGGGGCAGCCACAGCTGCTCTGGGCACCCTGTGCCAGCCCTGCCCACCCTCCCAGGGAATAGGAGAAGGTAAAATCAGGTCATCCAAACTCAGATCTAAAACTGGTTCCTGGCTCACTGCAGGCAAAGTGGAGCAGCTTGGCTTAGTTCTGTCTCAACGTCACTTTGAGCTGAGCTGCATTAGGAACCACATCCCTGAGGTGGGAAGATGCCTCCAACCAGGACAGGAATTTCCTACCTTGTCCCAGAGAGATCTGCAAGAATGGGGATCTGTTCTGAGGAGATGAAGTGGTGGCTCTGTTTCACCTGGTGGAGGTGTGGGTGCACAGAGTCCCCTGTGCTCTGGGTGCCCCTGGCTCCACCTTTAGAAGAAAGACCTAAAGCTGATGGAGAGTTGAGAAATTGGTGAAGGGTCTGGAGAGGCCCATGAGGAGCAGCTGAGGGCACTGGGATGGTTCAGCTGGAGCAGACTGGGGGCACTGGGATGGTTCAGCTGGAGCAGACTGGGGGCACTGGGATGGTTCAGCTGGAGCAGACTGGGGGCACTGGGATGGATCAGATGGAGCAGACTGGGGGCACTGGGATGGTTCAGACTGAGGGCAGAGCTCCCCGGGGCTGCAGCTCCTCCCGAGGGGCAGCTCCAGGCTCTGCTCTGGGACAGGGACAGGAGGCAGGGAACGGCTGGAGCTGGGCCAGGGCAGGCTCAGGCTGGAGCTCAGGGCAAGGTTCTTCCCCCAGAGGGTGCTGGGCACTGCCCAGGCTCCCCAGGGAATGGGCACGGCCCCGAGGCTGCCAGAGCTCCAGGAGCGTTTGGACAGCGCTGCCAGGGATGGACAGGCTGGGATTGTTGGGGGGTCTGGGCAGGGACAGGGGCTGCCCTGGGGGATCCTGTGGGTCCCTCCAGCTCAGGGTATTCTGTGATTCCATGATTTTGTGTCAGTCCCAGCACACTGTTACAGATCCAGGGCAGGCTCCAGCACTCCTGTCCAGCTCTGAATCCCAGGAGCAGCAGGGTTTGCACCTGGAGCTTTGTCCTCTGCATTCAGCTTTGAACTTGGAGCGTGGTTAATGCAGGGGGATCTGAGAGGCAGCTGCTTCCCCCTTTTCTCTTAATTCCCACTGAAGAACAGGCGTGTAAGGAGATCAGGCTGGGGTTTTTTCAGTGCAGCTGAGGCTCATTTCACGTGCTGAAGGCACCAGAATTCAAAAGAAATGCTTTTAATGTCTGAAAAAATGGAAATGAAATGAAATGCCTTCAGAGTACCAGAGGGAACAAGGCAAAGGCGCTGGTGAATGAAATCAAGTGTGTGATGACAGGGGAGAGGAGAAACGGAGTGAAAACCAGGGAAAAGAATAGAGAAATAATATTTGCATCCATGAAACGTTTGGTTCCTGGATCCTTTGAAACCAGGAGGAGTTAGAACATAAACACTGCTGTGGCTCTGGTGCTCAGATTTTTTACCTAATTTTGGTTGCTATTCACACTGCAGGTTTTTACTGTGTTTTGGCAAGATCAGAGAGAACGAGCCCCCAGTGCTGCCATGGGGGGTTCCAGCCTGGGAAATTCAGGGATTTCACTGCCAGCCATCCATGGGGACAGGTCACACTCTGCATCCCAGCTGGGTCTGCTGGGATGGAGGGATTTTGTCCAGTCTCCTGGACCAGGACCTTGATTTAACTTTACAAACCCCACCCCAAAAAGAAAAAAAAACCAAACACCCAAACTACCAAATGAAATGTTTTCACATAAGCACACCAAAGATCCCCTCAGCCTCCTCCATTCTCATTAAGAGGTGTGATTACAATTGATGTCAGCTTAAAAATGAAAACAATTATTGCAAATAATCCAAATATTCTATATAATTTATTCATCCTATTAAACTTCTTGGGCAAAAAGTACTCACACATCTTCAAAGTCAGGGCAGAACCTGGAGTTTCCACCATGCCAAAAATATTTTGCAGCATCAAAATCCCTCTTTGGAAAGCTGAAGTCAGAATTTTCCAAGGAGAAGGGCTTGTTTAGGTGGGGATAAAAATATTTTAATTTTGTTTTTAGAGTTTATTTCTGGCATGAATCTTGATAAAATGAAAATAAACATGTTTTCAAAACAAGAACAAGTGTGTTTAACCCAATCAGACAGATTGTGACTGTTTTCCTAAATGAGCTTTTGCTAAGTTTGACCCCTTCCAGCAGGAAGTTTTGATATGATCAAATTGTTATTTTCTGTCAGAAAACCGTTCTTCCAGAAAATCTGCAGCCACTTCCAATCAATATTTTCCTTCCTTGTGTTCTGGGAAAATTCAGGAATGAATGTCCTGGTGTGGTTTATGGTAATGTTTTCCCAGAACTTAAAGGGGCTCCAGGAGAGCTGGAGAGGGACTGGGGACAAGGGATGGAGGGACAGGACACAGGGAATGGCTCCCACTGCCAGAGGGCAGGGCTGGATGGGATATTGGGCAGGAATTGTTCCCTGGCAGGGTGGGCAGGCCCTGGCACAGGGTGCCCAGAGCAGCTGTGGCTGCCCCTGGATCCCTGGCAGTGCCCAAGGCCAGGTTGGACATTGGGGCTGGAGCAGCCTGGGACAGTGGGAGGGGTCCCTGCCATGGCAGGGGTGGCCCTGGATGGGCTTTAAGATCTTTTCCAATCCAGGCCATCCCTGAATTCCATGCTCCATGTGCTGCCCATTGAGGAAAGGGGAGCAGGAGCTTTGTGGGGAGCAGCAAAGGTCCCTCCATCCTCCCTGTGCCCAGGGATGCTCCCAGGAGCTGGCTCAGGGGCAGAGGATCCAGGACGGAGCCAGGTTTGGCTCCTTGCACATGGGAGCAGCTGCTGGCTCAGTGGGAGCTCTGTGCTCCCTGAATTCCATTCCTGCCTTCGATCCTGAATTCCAGGAGGGTTTTGCTGCTGGCCTGGCTGTGTGAACTCCCTGGCCCAGTCACAGCCAGCTCTGCCTGTGCCCTGCTGGGAGCCAGGCTGGGAAATCCCGGCAGGAGCTGCACAGCCCTGAGGGTGCCAGCGCTGCCTCCCTGCCTCCGTCCTCCCTGGAGGGGCTGGAGAGGCTGGGACATGTCCTGGATGTGCTGGAGCCCCACACGTGGCAGGGCCAGGCAGGCTGTCCCCTCCCCTTGGGGCCATCCCAATCCCAGCCCCTTCCTCAGGGAACAAAGCCCCCTGAGCATCCAAACAATGCTTGGATGTGTCTCCAAATCCCTGAGCCAGGTGGGATCAGTCTCTTGTGCCAGGAAAGGAGAGGAGATGGGCTCGGTCTGCACCAGGGGAGGTTTGGCTTGGCTGTCAGGGAAAGGCTCCTCCAGCCCTGGCACAGCTGCCCAGGACAGTGGTGGAGTCCCCAACCCTGCAGGGATTTAAAAAGTGTGTGGGTGTGGCACTTGGGGACATGACCAGTGGTGGCCTTGGCAGTGCTGTGGCAACACGACTTGATCTTAGAGGGTTTCTCCCACCTTAAGGATTCTATGGAATAAATCCCCAATGTTCTCTGCCTCCATGGAGTGCTGGGGGAGCATCACTTGAGGTGGTGATGGGATGCAAAGTGATCTGAAAAGGGGATGAGCTTTGAGGGATTCTCATTTGATCCATGATAATCCTGTTTTGATTAAGAATAAAATACTTTTTTTTCGATTCTGTTTTGCCTGAAATACAAAACCCAAGCCTGGCGACCTCCTGAGCCAAAGCAGGAATTTCCAAGGCTGGAGCTGCTGGTGGCTGTTTAAGCAGTGTTTTGGGAGGGGTAAAACAAATGATATACCTGCAAGAAAACACACAGGATTTTTATTTTTCAAGTTTTTGTTTTCTTTTACCTTCAAGCAATCACCAAATGGCCAATAAATTCCTGCAAGCTGCTCTGTTTTCCCAGAGGGCCTCCCAGGAAACATTCCCTCTCCCAGCAGCTCTGCCATCAGGAACTCAGGAGCTGCTCCACAACATGGAAACCACGGCAGTTTGATGCTTTAATTGTGGCCTTTACAGGGGCCTGAGCTCCTGTGCAGGCACTGAGGGGGTAAAACCTGGGCAATTCTGGATGCACCTGGAATGCCAAGGGCAGCACAATCAGAGTTTCCAAGGGGCAGGAGACCCCTGGGATTGCCTTTCCCAGGGCACTCCAGTGCCAAAGCAGCACTCCCAGTGTGGACACCCCCCACCTAGGCTGGGAATGCATCAGAGCTGTGCTGGTTTCATTCCCCTGGGAGAACAGGGATCCCAGGGCAGGGTTCAGGCACCAGGCTGTAACTGGGAAGCTGCTGGAGTGTTCCACTCGTGTGCTGCAGCACCTTCTGCCTGTCTCCAGGGTTACCCAGTTATCCCAGTGGGTAAAACCAAGAACCAGCAGGTTCCCTTCTGGATTTCCTTCTCCTCGGGGGTTTTATGCCACCTTCTTTTAAATTCTCCTGATTTTAGATCAGCCATTGCATTTTTTTTTTTAAATGCCATGGTAAGTCCCATGGACTGGGCTGGTCCCAGTTGGTGGCTGCAGCAGAGGCTGCTGGAGGACTTTAATGTGAATTTTGGGATCACTTTTCCCATTGCCAGTGGGCACAGTGGACGTGTTTCATTGCCCTGTCCCTGGGGACTCCTGAACTCCACAACTGAACCAACCAGGGAAACTTGATCCTGATTTTGGCTCTGGGAGCTGCAGGGTGAGCAGGGGCTGTGGGACATCCTCCACCCTGTCCCCAATGCCACGTGCAGGTTACTCCAGGGCTGACTGGGAATGCTGGTACTTACAGGGACATGGGAACCCCAGAAAATGTTTTACAGACACTGACCCAGCCAGAAAACTGATGATGGAACAGAACAACCTTTCCCCAGTCTGGGAGATTCATTCCTGGTTTGGGTGGCCAGAATGGAGAGCTGAGGGATTTTTCTTGGAGGAACAAGAGAAGAACATCTTGTCCTGTTTGAAGCCTCGTCCTGCCCTGGTTTGGTGTTTAACCAGCCAGGCGTGGGGGTGTCCTGCTGCAGGGATGAGGCTCTAAGTGCTTTGATAACCCCCGGATGGCTTGAGGGAATTTATGTCAGAGGAAACAGCTCCAGGGGAAGGGGCACAACTTCCCCAGGAGCTTCCTGCAGTTCCAAAAGCTCAGAGCTTTTGGAGTCAGGAGAGCAAACTTCAGAGCTGAGCTCTGCTGGATTTTAGGGCAGTGCTGCATTTTTAAAGAGGATCTGCTCATCAGCTGCTGGGAGCTTTGAATCCCTTCTGGGGGAGCAGCTCCTCTCCTCTCCTCTCCTCTCCTCTCCTCTCCTCTCCTCTCCTCTCCTCTCCTCTCCTCTCCTCTCCTCTCCTCTCCTCTCCTCTCCTCTCCCTCTCCTCTCCTCTCCTCTCCTCTCCTCTCCTCTCCTCTCCTCTCCTCTCCTCTCCTCTCCTCTCCTCTCCTCTCCTCTCCTCTCCTCTCCTCTCCTCTCCTCTCCTCTCCTCTCCTCTCCTCTCCTCTCCTCTCCTCTCCTCTCCTCTCCTCTCCTCTCCTCTCCTCTCCATTTTGTCAGGAATAATCCATCCACAAACACCAGAGGTTTATGTCCAAAAAAGAGGCAGAGGAGTCCTGTAACTTCATTTGAATAAAGGGAGAAGCCGCGAGCATTTCCCCTGGGCTCCCTCAAATTGTCAGAGGATGAAGCCTCCTTTTTATCCCAATTTCCCTCTCTCTTTCCCCATTGGCTGAGCTGCTTGAGAGGCACAGACTTCCCGGAACGCATGATGCCTGAAATTCCCCTCTAATGTATAACCCTCCCTTTTAATTCTTAATTCTTATACAATTAATAGTTTTCCCCCATTAATTCTTTCATCTTTCAATATCCAGTTTCATTCATCAGCAAACCTATAGTTTGTTTGTGAAGGCAAATAACTTTTTTCCATTCATCAATCAGTGGAATCCATCCCATTGTTTCTTTTATCTACCAGCAGACCCACAGCTCGTTTGGAAAGACAAATCTGTCATTTCTCTCACTCTGAACACACATTTTCCTATCAAGTCAAGCTCCTGATGAGCTGAAGCTGCGAGGACCCAGCTCCGTGGAGAAGCAGGGAAAAGGGAGGGATGGGAGCTGGCTGGGAGCTCCTGGAACAACTTCCCCCATTTCCGTGAGCTGCTCCAGCTGTGCCCACCCCTGGGAAGAGCAGGACCAGCAGGATGGACAGGCTGCCTGTGTGGGGCAGCCCTGGGACTGGGGAGGGATGGGAGCTGTGCTGGCAGCCCGGGGCAGAGCAGGGGGGACTTTGCAGCCTGCTCCTGGGGCTGTGGCCCTGGGGAGGCTCTGCCACCGCAGGGAAGGCAGCTCCCAATCCAGGATATCCATCCCAGGGACTCCAGGCCTGGACTGAGCACTCCAGGGGCCTCCAGCTACCCCCCTGACTCTGAATTTTAGAGCTTGGTCTGATATTTTCCTCTTCTGCTGAACAACCTGAGGAAAATCAGCTCAGCGTGCTCGGTGGACCCGGGCACTTCTCTCATTACTTTTTCTCACAAGGTGTGAAAATCAGCTGTTGCTCCATTTTTCTGGCTTTATATATGAATTTAAAAGCTCATTTGTGCTGACTCATGGAGAATTAGCCAAGTTAAAGCACCATTTTGAACCACCTAATTGAGCAAACACTGAAAGGAAATGTTTGATTACTCCTTCAGCTCCTCATTTTTCCTGGCTGAGGCCATTTACTGTATTCAGCTCAAATTAACCAGCACTTTTGGTTTCACTCCACATGCATTTTCCTTTGAGAAAGTATTTTCCAAAAGGAGTTTGCTCAGCTTTCTTCCATTCCCAGTGTTTAGAATGAGAATAAAAATCAGATTTCTCATCCTCCCAGGGTGTTGAATGGGAATCTTGTGTTATTTAGGCTGCACACCAGTGCTTTTGTAAGGGATATTCTGTGTGTGGAGGGAAGATGCTGCAAAATATTATAAAGAGATTTTGGTTTCCTCAAGTTCACACGCAAGCTGGGAATTTGCACGTGTGTGTGCTGGCAGCTCATTTTTACGTGTGCCCTGAATGATTTTTTTGTATCATTGAGACCTGTCTGGACATCTGGCTGTTACTGGGAGCTGACTTTTAAATTTCTTTCTCTACAAGATGAGTTTCCTGTGCTGCAAATCTCGATGCTAAACCTTACCAAGGTGGTTTTATGTGTGTTTAAATTTTTATGGAGGTAATTACTGGGGAGTAATTGAGAGTCTTGCTCTGGTTTGACCTGTATCAATTAATTTGTTTTTCCCCTCAGTGGAAGAGGATGGGGGTCTCCATCTGAGGTAGAGGGTTCAAAAATAATGTTTTTGCTCCTTCTGATCTGCTACTGTGATTTCAATGGAAGAGAGGTCCTGCTTCTTTGTGGTGGCTTTAATTTTAAAAAAAAAGTGAAATCCACTCAGCACAGAAGTGCTGCAGATCTCCAAAGGTGCTGCAGTTACTGGACTGAGCAGGTTTGGCTTTATCAACTGGTTTGGGTTGGAAGGAGCTTAAAACCCATCCAGTGCCACCCCTGCCATGGCAGGGACCCCTCCCACTGTCCCAGGCTGCTCCAGCCCCAATGTCCAACCTGGCCTTGGGCACTGCCAGGGATCCAGGGGCAGCCACAGCTGCTCTGGGCACCCTGTGCCAGGGCCTGCCCACCCTGCCAGGGAACAATTCCTGCCCAATATCCCATCCAGCCCTGCCCTCTGGCAGTGGGAGCCATTCCCTGTGTCCTGTCCCTGCATCCCTTGTCCCCAGTCCCTCTCCAGCTCTCCTGGAGCCCCTCTGAGCTCTCCCTGGATCCTTCTCCTCTCCAGCCTGGATCCAGCTCTGGGAGCATCTCCATGGCTCCTCTGTTCTCCAGCAGCTCCAGGTCCTTCCTGTGCTGGGAATTGTCCCACTGTGTCACCCAGCCCTGGCCAGTGGTTCCTGCCCTCAGGGATGGGTGCTGGGCAGGGTGTCATTCCACAGACCATTCCCCTGGAATTCCCTGGCTCCCTTCCACAGCCTCTGGAGCTCCTTTGTGGGTCAGTCCCACACCCCAGAGGTGACTCCAGCTGCTCCCCAACCACCAGGATAACAAATGACAGAGGGATTTCAGCAATGCTGAGCTGATTTGCAAGCCCTGGAGCTGGAGTTCACATCAGCCCTGTTAGAGCTGGGTGTGCTGCACACGGATTTCTGCCTTTTGTTCTCTTTTATGCCTTTTAAAGATGAAAAAGCTCCCTGAGATCCCAGCAGCCGTTTGCCAGCCTGCTGGGAGGGGAAGTGTGTGATGTCCTGGCTTGATGTGCAGGGTTTGAGGCCATGTCCCAAAAGCCTCTCCCCTGCTGCCTTTGCAAGGGCTCTCGACTTTTTCATGGGGTTGGGAGGGGCTTGGCAGTGCTGGGATGTGTGTGAAACTGGGCTGTGTGGGGACAAAAGGGTTTTTTTTAAGGGCTTCTCCCAGATGAACCAGAAAAAAGGGAATTTTTAGGGCAATATTAAAATGTCAGGGATTGACTAGAACTGGCATCACCCCTCTGCCTCTCGTCAGGTGTCTTCCTGTGTATTCCTGACTCCCTCACCTGATTACTGAGACATGGGGTCACTTTTCCATGCCCTCAACCTCCTCGTGGTGGCCAGGAGAGAGGAGGGAGGCAGGGAGGGAGCCTGGAGAGCAGGTCCCTGCCAAAGGCAGAGCCCTTTTGGAAATGAAATAGGAGCAGGCACCAGCAGCTCCTCGTTAAATGCCATTTATAGCTGGGGCTGGAAGCTTTGGAGCAAAGGAAACTGCTTAAATGGGGGTAATAGAATTTATAAGGGATTTGGCACGTAGAGCTTGGAGGGGGAGGGCCAGCACATGGCTCCTGGTGGAAATGCCATGGATGTCACCTCACATTGCCCTTTCCATGATCCTTCTCACCCTCACCCTTCCTGGCTGCTCCTCTTCTCCTTGGGGGATATCCATGGAAGGAGCCCAAAGGATGAACTCGAATTTTGTCAGCTCTGAGGATCTTTGGGGCTGGGCTGTGTTCAGGCACTGACAGTCCCTGCCCGAGGAGCCCTGGGCAGAGCTGGCTCTCAGCTCAGCTTGTTTCTTGTGCCTGAGGCCCCTGAAATCATTGCTAGCACAATTCTTGGTGTCCTTCTGGATCCACTCCCGGGGAAAGGAGATCCCTGGGGCCAGGAGGAGCCAGTGCAGAGTCTCCCATTCACTGGAGTAAGAGAGGAGGTGGTGTGGCCAAAGCCCTGGGACACCAGTTTGACCTGTAGATATCAATATAATTTACCCAGGGATGGATGGACTCAGTCTTAGAGGTCTTTTCCAACCTAAATGATTCTAGGATTCTGGGAGGTTTATACTGTGTTTAATTTTATTTTTTTGTTGTTGTCACTGGTGATCACCACAGGTCCTGGTTATCAGGGGTTAATCTTACTGAAGAACAGATGTTAGGCTCAGCTTATTTATTCCAACCTGAGAGCTTGTGGTGTCAGAGTACCACAGAAATGGCAGCTTGGGATGTCAGAATTAAAAGATAGAATGGAGACACCTGGTGTGCAGCAGACTGGGAGTGTGGAAAGCAAAGCTTGTCTCACCCAGGCAGGGACGGGAGATGTGGTGTGGGAGGGAGTTTGGGTGATGGTTTTTGTGTTCAGGACCATTTTTGGGGGAGAATGTGGTGGATGGTGCCAGGCTGGGTGTGCAGAGCCTGAGGGCAATGGGGAACAGTAACTGAGAGCTGGTTCTGCTGCCTTGGCCTGGGGGTCTGAGAGGCTTCGGGCCAGCCAAAGGATCCCTTGGGACAGAATTCCTGTAGGTCACCGTGCTGGGATGGGAGCTGTGGTGGGCAGGGATGGTGTGCAGCTGTGGGAGGAAGTTTGGGTGAATTTTTTTGTGGCCATGACCATGTTTTGGGGGGGATGGTGGTGCCTGGTGCCAACCTGAGGGCAGTGGGGGCTGTGAGTAATGGAGAGCTGGTTCTGCTGCCTTAGAGCCTGTGGGTCTGAGAGGCTTCAGGTCAGCCAAAAGATCCTTTGGGACAGAATTCCTGCTGGTCCCTGCTGCCTGGGAGCCAGCCCTGCCTCCCTGTCCGAGCCTGGCTCACCCTCAGGGGTTTGTGCTCACACAGGGACAGGAGAAGGACAGGGCACAGCTCTGCTCATAAAGCTGCTCCTGCCAGATATTTCATGCTCCTAATTGCTGACACAGGCTGGCTGGGGGTGTTTTCCTCTCTCCTTTCCTGTTGAAATAAATAAGTAAAAGCAGGGGAAAGGCTGCTCGTGTTTCAGGGTGAGCTGAGTGACAGATGAGAGGGGCCATGGCTGGGAGGGTCGGGTCTGATCTCGGAGCTGCAAGGCACAGGGGGAGCCTGGGAGGGATTTATGGACTGGCAAGGCTGGCACGAGGTGGCAGGAATTTGGAAGGTGGAATTTGACTTCATCTTCCCAGCGCAGGGAGGAGATGAAAGCTGCACAAGTTAATTATCTGGGCTGCAGGAGAGCACAGGCTGAGCTGGGGAGGAGCATTTGCTGACCTTGCACCCCATGGAGAGGTTGGATATTGTGATGGAAGACAATCTGTCACTGAGGTGGGGAAAAGGGGTGCCAGGGAGAGCTCAGAGGCCCTGCCAGGGCACAAAGGGGCTCCAGGAGAGCTGGAGAGGGACTGGGGACAAGGGATGGAGGGACAGGACACAGGGAATGGCTCCCACTGCCAGAGGGCAGGGCTGGATGGGATATTGGGCAGGAATTGTTCCCTGGCAGGGTGGGCAGGCCCTGGCACAGGGTGCCCAGAGCAGCTGTGGCTGCCCCTGGATCCCTGGCAGTGCCCAAGGCCAGGTTGGACATTGGGGCTTGGAGCAGCCTGGGACAGTGGGAGGTGTCCCTGCCATGGCAGGGGTGGCACTGGGTGATGTTTAAGGTCCATCCCAGCCCAAACCATTAAGGGATTGTCTGAAAATTCAAAGATCAGCCTGGCTGGAGGAGCCACCTTGCCATGCTGGTGATGGGGGAGGAGAGCCTGGCCCAGGAGAGGTGCAGGGAGCAGTTGCCACTCATTTACTCTTCCAAAATTTCTTCTTGTGTGCTCGTGGTGGAGGGATGGGCCATGGCCGTGCTGCAGGGAGGAACCCCTGGGGGTGGAGCAGTGGGAGAAGGATTCTCATGGAAGTTATTTTATTTATTTGTGTTTTAACTTCATGAAATGTTATCAGCTTAGCAGCCCTGGGTCTCCCAAGTGCCTGGCCTTGGTGTGAGGGCAGAGCTCAGGAGCTGTCCCTGCCTGCCAGGGCAGTGCCCAGGAGCTGTCCCTGCCAGGGCAGTGCCACAAGGAGCTGGCAGTGCCACAAGGAGCTGGCAGTGCCACAAGGAGCTGTCCCTGCCTGTCAGGACAGTGTCACAAAGAGCTGGCAGTGCTCAGGAGCTGTCCCTGTGAGGGCAGTGCCACAGGGAGCTGGCAGCCCCTGCTGTCCTGTGCATGGCTCTGGGGGCTCAGCATCACCCAGAGGAGCAGCAGATAAATCCTGCTCTGCTCTGCCCTTCCTGGTGCCTCCCTGGGAATGCTGTGTGGGGCAGATCCCAGGGACAAATGAGGGGCTCCCTGAACTGCTGCCTTCCAAAGCAGAAGGGATCAGTGCAGCTGGAAGGAACATCAGATTGCACAACTGATTTTTTCTGTTTTCACTTCTCTGTTTCATCCACACAGCCAGCAGCTCCCTGGGGAGAGCTGTTTGCAGGCTGAAAGTTTTAAACCTAACAAAGCCCTGCCCCAGCCAGATCCCCTCTGCCTGTGCCCCCATCTCCACGTGGAGCTGATGGAGGCTCCTTGCCAGGCAGTTTTCTGGAATGGCTTTTGGGAAGTGCATCCTGCAGAGCTGCTGCAGCCGTGCAGGGTCAGGAGATGCTGCTGAAGGGCAGCTGTGGATGCAGCAGGCACTCACTTCCCCCTGTGTCCTCCTGCAATGCCACTGTCCCCTGTCCCTCTGCCCTGCTGATGCTGCTGGACACCTGCAGCTTGCACAGAGCTGCTCCTCAGGGAGCAGAAACTGCCCCAGATGTCCCCTGGTCACACCAGGTGTCCCCAGGAGTGTGGACACACACATTCACAGAGCTGGGGAATTCCAGCTTGGAAATTCTTGTCAGGCCTGGATTTCTCCTGACTCTCAGCTCCATTCCCAGGCTGCCAAGCTGACTGCAGCTTCAGTTAGGGAGGAGTCTCCCAGGGTGACAACACGGTGACAAACAGAGTGGAATTCATCACCAACATTAACCCCTGGTGTCTTTGCCGTGGGACACATCCTGAGGTGCTGTCCCAGGGATGTTTTTCCCAATTGTCCAGTGAGCTCCTGTCCTGTCCTGGCTGCACTAACACACTTTAAATCCGGGCTGTCTGTACAATAAATTGGCCTTTTTTCCCCAAAGAGCTCCGTGTGTGTTGCTGTCCTTTCTCTCTCTCTGCAGGGCAGTGACCACACAGGAGGCTCCTCGCTGTGCAGGGGGGATGCTTTAAGCTGTTTGGGGTGGGTGTGGATCCTTGAGGGGGGTGAGAGGGTTGGGGGCAGGCATGGAGGATCTCTGGGTTCTGTGTGTCCATGTGAAGGGGAAGCAGTCTGAGGTGCTGAGGTGATGAAGAGCACAAGGGAAAATGAAATCTCGTGTTTCTGTGTAAGTCATGAGTGGGAGGAGCCAGGGGAAGCTCAGCTGGGGTGGCCAGGGATGCCCTGGTGGAGCTGTGGGGCAGGGTCTGTGCTGGTTCTGCTGTGGGTGGGTGCTGAGAGGTTTTTGAGGGCCAGAGTTTTGGGATAATTCATCTCCATCTTAAAATGGAAAGCACTGGGAGTGGGGAACCCAAAGACACCAAGCCTTCATTGAGAAAAATCATTGCAGATTTCGAGGCTGAGAGGAGTCACAGGAAACCTGTTGTCACTTTTGGTGTTGTAGGATATCGTTCCCAATCATTAGAGCATCACTTTTCATTAAGGGAAGAAACAAATCCTCTTGTGCAATGGCATGAGCCAAACAGCACAGGCTGGGGACTGATCCTTCTGGAGCTTTCCATGGCACTGTCCCACCTCTTAAATGGAAACTCTGGTGGCAGTGATGCAGGGGACATTATATGGTCACTTGTGCACTGGTAAAAGACAGTAATTTTTCAAAATGTTCCCCCAAAGGTTGTAATTAGTGCAATGAAGTGTCTGCAAGGGGAATTTTATTCTACTCGGGGTACAAAGCACAGAAAAAAAAATCCCTCTATGAAACAATGCAGCCAACGTGTGTCCAGCAACGTCTTCATGGTGTGATCTGTACAACGTGTCCTCCTTTAAATTGTGTTTTGGTTGTTCTGTTCTGGATAATTGATTGTCTGCAGGACAAGAACCCTGCTGCTGCTTCCATGCTTAGAGACACAATCAAGGATGGCTCAGGGGCCTGGAGAAACTTTGCTCCAAATTCACACAGAAAGCTTTTTTTGGAGCTGGATGTGGGTGAAGGTTGGGGGTGCCCCGGTCTTGCCCTGAGGTCCCTCTCCTGCTCTGTGCCTCAGTTTCCCTTCTCATTGGGACTGTGCCAGCAGCATGGGGACCTGGTCTGGTGATGGTGGGAAAGACCTGGAGCTGCTGGAGAGAGTCCAGAGGAGGCCATGGAGCTGCTCCCAGGGCTGGAGCCAGGCTGGGAGAGCTGGGGGTGCTCACCTGGAGAGGAGAAGGATCCGGGGAGAGCTCAGAGCCCCTGCCAGAGCCTAAAGGGGCTCCAGGAGAGCTGGAGAGGGACTGGGGACAAGGGATGGAGGGACAGGACACAGGGAATGGCTCCCACTGCCAGAGGGCAGGGCTGGATGGGATATTGGGCAGGAATTGTTCCCTGGCAGGGTGGGCAGGCCCTGGCACAGGGTGCCCAGAGCAGCTGTGGCTGCCCCTGGATCCCTGGCAGTGCCCAAGGCCAGGTTGGACATTGGGGCTTGGAGCAGCCTGGGACAGTGGGAGGTGTCCCTGCCATGGCAGGGTTTGGAATGGGATGGGATTTAAAGTCCCTTCCATCCAAGCCAATCCAGGCTTCTCTGATGGGCTGGGCATTCTCTTTTCTGCATTATTCAGCAGCATCAAAAGGCAAAACTATCTTTTTATTGTAACATCCCCTCAGCCCTCCTGATGGTTTGGAAAGAGCCCAAAAGTTTGGGATCCACAGGGCAGGTGCCTTGAAACAAATGTGAATTTGGGTGTGTGCTGCTGTGCTTTGGGCTGGCAGCTCAGGGTGCCTCGGGCTGGGCTCTGTGTGGCACCAGCAGCTGCCAGGAGCTCTGATTTCCTCTGCCCTCCCTTCCTTCTCCTCCAGCCTGGCTCTGCTGGCTCTCCCCTCAGAGCAGACAATTGTCTCTCGTGTTTCCAGCAAGGTTTGGTGGCTGCTCCTGTGGCTGCAAACACGAGCTGGAAACTTCATTATACGAAGAAAGCCTAAAGTCAGGTGGCAGAAGAGATAATTACCTTTCTAATATAATAATGCCAGCGCTGGTGAGCCTTTTATCTCACTCTGTGTTCCTCTGTACAATCACAGGCAGGGATTAAAATTTCCTGGGTTATTGCTTGCCTGTGGCAGCCAGGGCTGTTTTCTGTTTTTGTTTCGAGGGGATTTCAGGTGAAAGGGAAAGAGGAGCACTGGGGAAGAGGAAGGAGCACTGGGGAAGAGGAAGGAGCAGGGGGAGAGGAAGGAGCAGGGGGAGAAGCTCTTTGTGTTTTTAAGCAGCTGGGAGGGAGATGCAGCAGCCTGGGAGCAGGATGGGTTTTGTGGCAGTCCCCTCCGATGGGAATGGGGCTGTGGAGCTGCAGCTCAGCAAAGGAGCAGGAAAACAGAAGGCAGAGCTTCAGGGAAAAGCCTGGGGCTGGGATTGGGTCTTGGTGGTTCTGTGTAAGGCTCAGGACTTCACTGCACCTCCATCTCCCAAAGGGAATCCATTCTCTGTGCTGTGGGAAGAGCTGGCTGCCCTCTCCCCTTTAGCAGCACCAAAGTGTTTTCCATTGCTTCCATCCCCTTTGTAGCACAGAGTTCTATCCCTGGGAGCCCCCTGGGGTGCTGTGCCCTCATTTCCTCACCCTGGTCCCACCTGGCCTGGGTGAGAGCCTCCTGCATCCAGCTCTTGGTTATTCCCAGTATTCCCTCTTGGCTGATCCTACAAACGCTGGAGGTGTGGGAGGCATCTCCTTGCTCTTCTCCCACCAGGAAAATCTCATGGCTGATTTACTCTGAGCAACAAGGTGCTTTTCCCGGCTGTCCCCTCTCCTTGGGGAGGGAAGGGGACCTGGACAGCTGCTGGAATTACAGAGCACTGCAGAGGTCACAGCAGTCCCGTTTGCTCTGAGCTTTTGCAGAACATAAAAGCCTTTAAAATTCTGCTGCCTCATTCGTGTAACAAGGGAGACAAGAGGAGAGAGAGGAAAATAAAAGGGAAAAAAAATCTTCCCTCCTGCAACTGGGACAGGGAAAAGCTGCAAGTTTAACTCTTGCACTCAGCTGTGACTGGCAGGGGTTTGGTGTAGCTGCGTGTGCAGACTCAGCCTCTCCTTTCTGTGCAAAGGAGTTACAAATCCTGCTCCAGGGTACTCATTACTTTAATGAGATTGGTGTCTTCAGTTTTCCCCTCACTTTGGGTTCATCAGCTTGGTCTTTGGCAGAGCTGGTGCTCAGAATCCAGGAGATGCTGGGCATGGGGAGCCATCGATCCTGGCAGGTGCATTGGTGTGATTTTAGCTGGGGTGAGGGCGTGTGAGGATGAGCTGCTGCCTCACAGGAGGTGCTGAGGGCTGGGACAGCAAAGTCCAGGATACTCCAGGATTCAGCATGGAAGAGGGGATAGGGTGGCATGGCAGGGGGGGACAACAGTGATGGGCACTGACTGGTGGCTCACTGCCAGGAGCTGCAGCTGAGTTAAAGGAAAGGGGGGAGCTGTGTCCCTCAAAACCTGCTCATTCCATCTGAGCAACTCCAGAGGTTTGGGGAACTTCCAGGCTAAAATGCTCTTTTTATTTTTTTCCCCCTAAAGAAAGGCCAAGTCTGAGATAAAATCCAAATCGTGGTTCTAGCCCAGCCTGTAACTTTTGTCATCTGCAAACCCCAGGTGTCAGCTTTGTCCCTCCAGCTCTTGGCAAAGCCGTGGCACTGATGGTGCCTGGCACCCTCCAGCCTCCCTCCTTTTCTCCCCTGCCACAGCCTCACTTTCCTCATTTGCTGGAGCTCTGCACATCCCCAGGACCCGTGCTCCAGGAGCAGGATGTGTCTTGCCAAGTCCCTCCGGGGTGGATCCTGCTCGATCCCATTGCTTCATTCCCACCTTCCCCTCCACCCAACCCCCCGGAGCCTCTTCCCTTTCCTGCTGTTTGGATCTGGCTGAGCTCTCCTTCCTTCCACGCCATGCCAGGTTCTGGGGGAGTGTGACAAGGGAAGGGCCATCATAAATCCATCACTTTTCCACGAGCTGCGAGGAACTGAAGGAGTTCCTTGCCTGCCAAAAGTGTGATGTGCTGAAGGCTGCTGTGACAAGCAGCAGGCTGGGGTAAATATCACAGTGCCATCAGTCATCAGAGCTGTCACAGCTGAAAGGTGAGTGGGATTCCCTGAGCCAGGAGAAAGGCAGCTGGGAATGGTGGCTGGGGACTCCACAGGAGGGTCCTGCTGTCCCCACCTCTCCTTGAGGCTCTGCTGGAAACACCAAACTGGCTCCATCCCAAATGCCCAAACCCCAAACCCCATCCCAATGGGAAGGGGTGATGTGACAACTCAGTGTGACAGTTTTTCCCTCCAGGATTTCTGGTCACTCAGAAATCCACGTTTTTTCCTACTGAGAAACACTGGAGGAATAATCCCTGTTCCAAAAATTTTTGGTTTAGAAAGTAGAGATTGCCCCTGGGAGGTTTCAGCCTGATTTTAAGTGGAAATGCTGCTTTCAGCCTGCTTTACAATATTGCTGCAGTTAAAAGCAAATAAAAATAAAATCTGAAGTCATATCTGAACTTAAAGCGAAACCAAAATGTTTTGTTATTTCCCACTGGAAAACTGAAATTGATGTTTCCCTGAAAACAAACATTTTTGGTGGAAAAAAAGGGCTTTCTCCAGCTTTCTTTGAGTGTTTTTTTTTTCTAAGAACAAGCAACACTTCTTAGTTTGCTGGGAGTTATTGCCACAGAAATGTCACTTACCTGAGTGACCTGGAAGGTGTTCCTGCCCTTGGGAAAGGCTTGGAATGAGATGAGCTTTAAGATCCTTTCCAGCCCACACTAATCTATGAAAGAGCAGAAATTTAGGTAAGATATTGGGCAGGAATTGTTCCCTGGCAGGGTGGGCAGGCCCTGGCACAGGGTGCCCAGAGCAGCTGTGGCTGCCCCTGGATCCCTGGCAGTGCCCAAGGCCAGGTTGGACACTGGGGCTGGAGCAGCCTGGGACAGTGGGAGGTGTCCCTGCCCATGGCAGGGGGGGCACTGGATGAGTTTTAAGCTCCTTCCAGCCCAAACCATTGTGGAATTCAGTGTTTCTTTTTACATTTTGCCAGAGCAGCTCCTAATGCTAGACTGAGGCTGCAGTGTCCTGTTCCTGTTTTGTGCTGTTCCCCTCAGAGCCGGGGACACGGTGGCAGTGTCCCCGGGCTGGCCACTGGATGCTGCAGAAGTGTGTGGCCGGAGCTGTGAACTGCTCCAGGGCAGAAGAGTTGCAAAGGCCCCCAAACAAGTGGAGGGACGGAGTGGAATTTTTATAGGACTTGACTGTTTTTAGGTGCTGGTGTCTCCCCAGCCCTCCCTCCTCATCCCAGCCCTCTGGGATGCAGGAATTACCAAATAAAGAATTTACCAGATGAATTTCCCCCATGGATGGGATGGGGGGGGACAAAGCCCGGTGTCCCCGGTGCCGCCCCGCAGCCCAGGCGGGCACATCTGGAATCTGGAGCTGCTGCTGCTCCAGGGCTGCGGGCGGAGGGAAGGGCTGGGATCCCGGGCGGGGGAAGGCGATGACTCTGCAGATGTCAGAATTTCTTACTTTGGGAACCGCGCTGAGTCCCCCGCTCCTCCCCGGCTCGGAGCTCGGCGCTGTCCAGACTCTGCTCTGCTCCGCTCAAATCCCAATTACCGGCACGGAAAAGCGCTCCCAGCTCCTTCCCTGCCCGCCTGGAGGGCTGCAGCCCCAGAGCTGCCCCTGCGGGGCATTTCTGTGCTCTTAGAGCAGAGTCAGGCGGCTCTGAGAGGGACTGAGGGGTCAGGGACTGGAGCTGGGCACTACCACTCACCTGAGATTTAAACCCCCCCACCTGAGATTTAAACCCACCCACCTGAGATTTAAACCCACCCACCTGAGATTTAAACCTCCCCACCTGAGATTTAAACCCGGTCAAACACGAAGCATCTCCTCCCCAGAAATCCCAGCTTAAGCAAGGCCGGTGTATTTTAGAGAGGAAAGAGCAGCATGGAGTGGAACAGTGACTCGTCTCACAGATGATTAAACTCATCAGGTCTTACAGCTCTCCTTGCTGAACCCAGCCTGCACATTTAGGACCCCAGGGACTGCCAGCGCTGCTCTGGGTTTCTTTTCCCCTGCCCGTGCTCTGCTGTGTTGGCTGTAGAGCTGAGCCTGGGCTGATTTAGCTCCACACACAACACTTAGCTCGGCTGCCGAAGAGCTGGGGGGGTTTTCTGGACCATTTCACAGCAATGGGCTGCATCAACAGCGAGCATCTGATGCTGTTGGCCGGCATCCCAAAGCCCCGAGCGCGATGTTCTCCTGCGCTGCCTCGGCACAAAGCTGCCACGGGCTGCTCGTCTCCTGCAGCCGCCCAGGAAACCCCCCCGGATCTCTCTGCTCCATAAATCCACCCTTGAATTTGTGATATGAGAAGTGGCTGCAGCGCGGCAGCAGCAGCAGCACAGCCGGGGTTATCCCTGCTGCCTGCTCTGTGTTTCAGGTGGCTGCAGCACACGGAAAATCCTCCCTGCCTGGGCTCTGAAACCTTGCAGGACTGCAGCTTCCATCTCTGCTCCAGAGCTGCCCCATGGGAGTGCTCTGCAGATTTGGAAAACACAAACATTTGTGCTGGGAGTTGGGATGGCAGATTTCTGCCCACAGCATGGATTTTTTTTTTTTCAGGGCTGGAATCTACAGCCCAGAAATGTGAAGTTTATGATGAAAACGCTGCCAGACTTTTATCTGCAGCAATTCCAGCCTTGGTAACAGCCCAGTGGAGAGCAGGAGCCTCTGTTATCTGAACAGCCAATTAATTTAAGCACGTTCCCCTCTCCTGCTATAAAGATGTCACTTCCCTGTGCCAGTGACATTGCTCTGGCCCCTCAGGTCCCACCTGCCCATTGCATTGTCCCTTTCATTGGCTGCAACAGCAGCTCAGGGAGGTTTGGAGCCTCTTCCTGGAGGTATCCAAACCCCATCTGGACACAGTGACAGCTCCAGGCACCCTGCTAGGCAGGGAGGGACCAGAATATGGAATGTTACAGGTTGGAAGGGACCTTAAAACTCACCCAGTGACACCTCCCACTGTCCCAGGCTGCTCCAAGCCCCAGTGTCCAGCCTGGCCTTGGGCACTGCCAGGGATCCAGGGGCAGCCACAGCTGCTCTGGGCACCCTGTGCCAGGGCCTGCCCACCCTGCCAGGGAACAATTCCTTCCTGATCTCTTTCGAAATTTTTCCCCTCTTTCAGATTTTGTTTGATGACCTCCAGTGGCCCCTTCCAGCCTGAGCCATTTTGTCATTCCCTGATTGCTGCCCAGGGAGTGTCTGTGAGCTCCTGCTGCCTTTGGGAAGGGAATGGTGCTGCTGTGCTGGGGGGAGAAGGGATGGGTAAAATGGATTAAAATGGAGTGGAAAAGGAGGAAAGCAGGAGCAGCAAGCTCAAGGAGAGTGTGACCATGGGTGTGAGCTGTGTTGGTGTGGAGCTGATCCTTGGGGTCATTAGAGGTGGCCTTTGGGCACACAGAAGCCGTGCTGGGATCTCTGAATATCTGAATTCTGGCCCATGTTCACCTGGGCGCATCGAGTTCTTTAGATTCCCTCGGCACTGAGTTGTTCTTCCTCCCGTTCTCTTTATCCAAAGACTTTTGTGTTTTTGGAATCCTGTGCAAAGTTGGGGAGCATTACTGCTGTCCTACAGATGTTTTGTCATGTTCTAAAGATTATAAATTTGCTCAAACCTCCTCCTCTTGCTGCACATCTGGCAGCCTGGGCCTGTAATCACAGCTGGATCCCTCTCTCCCCAGCTCTGCCAGTGGGGAGTGGTTTGGCTGTGGCAGCTCCACTCCACTCCCACAGGGCCAGAACAAGAGTTAAAAATAACAAAATAACAAAATTTGTTTGAGCTGCTGATTTGGTCCCGGCTCTGTTGGAGTGGGGATGGGGAGAGAATTCACCTCAATCACATCTGGAGCCTGTGCAGGACCAGCAGCTGCCCAGGATGGTCCTTGTGGCTTCCTGAAGCTCAGGATATTCTGGAATTTTATGATCCTAGGAACTCCCCAGCATATTTGGGTGCTGGTAACTTGCAGGCTGTGGTTCTTGCAGCTGAGTGCAGCCAGAAGAGACTTTTTAATTAAAGAATTACATTTTCTGGGCTGGTGATCCCCAGCAGGGCCTGTGGGGGTGTGAAGGATCTCTGTGGAGGCAGCACCAACCTGGAACTGCCCTGCACCTGCTCAGCTGCAGAATTTGGCTTTTATCTACACAAAACAGGGGGAAAATGGCATTTATTTGCTACATTCATGAAATACTGCTCCCCAAGCTCCCAGCATGGGAGCTGTCATGGCTAAATTATCCTAAAAAACAGAAGGGGGGGAGTTACAAATTCTGGTCTTGATACTGAAGGAATAAATTCTGACTTTTCCCTGTCCACAGCCCAGCTTGCAACAGGTTTAAAGCACGGTACAGATGGCTGTGAAATTATTGCCAACAGCTACTCATTATATTAGATAAGGCCCTGGGTTTATTTAGGAGAAGCAGATGGAGGGAATACACAATATTTTAGATGTCTTGGCAAACTGTGTTTTCCTTAGAACAACATTGCATGTTTGGTGTGAGAGTTCTGGCCAAAAATAAAACAACAAAACAGGGAAAGAGGAATAATTATATCCCTTGAGGGGCAATAAGGTGTGTATTAAAAAAAGAAATATTACACTGCAAGTCAGATTAGGAGATCTGAGGTCTTAATTCAATCCTTGTGGCAAGAGGAGAGTTTCTGATTTCACTTGGAAATTGTATTTTTGTGGTTTGTGGATAAAGCTTGAAAACCTGACCCCAGCTGCCTCCATAGGCTGAGGGATCACAAGGCAGTGTTTAAATTTTATTTTTTTTAAGGATCTCCTGAGTTTTAGTGCAGCCTTGTTGATTTAGGGGCTGCCTACCCGTGAGAGCACTGACAGCACGGGATGTCTGAGAGAGGGGCAGGTGGAAAACGGAGAGATTTGGGATCTCTGAGGCAGCAGGATGGGACAGGAGGTGTTTGTGCCTGTTCCTTGGGAAAATCTCCCCCAGAGCCCTCCCTCCCTGGGGACAGGGGCTCCTGTGGCTCAGAACAGTTCCTTCCACAGGGAAAACTCTTCCCACTGCCAGGGGCACCAGTGCCATCCCAGCCTCTGCCCTTCTCCAGGAGCTGCCTTGGAATGGCTGGAGCTCAGTCCTGTGGGCCTGCTGAGCTCCACTCCAGCACCCCCCTCTTGTCCCAGCTGCTCCCGGGAAGGCACAGGGGGAGCTGGAGGGGGTCGGTGATGCCCCTCAGGGTGAGTTCCTTGGAGCCCCTGAGGAGCCACCAGAGCCATTCAACATCCACAGGGGGAAAACAACAAATCCTGGTCCTGCCCCCGCCCCTCTGGAGCCTGGTGTTGGTTTTTACCCATGGCTTAAGTCATCCCTGGATGTCCCATGTCCCTCCTTGGGTGTCCCATGTCCCTCCTTGTGTGTCCCATGTCACTCCTTGGGTGTCCCATGTTACTCCTTGGGTGTCCCATGTCACTCCTTGGGTGTCCCATGTTACTCCTTGGGTGTCCCGTATCCCTCCCTGGATGTCCTATGTCTTTCCTCGGGTGCCCATATCCTTTCTTGAGTGTCCCACAGCACTCCTTGGGTGTCCCATGTCGTTCCTTGTGTGTCCCATGTTGTTCCTTGGGTGTTCCACAGCATTCCCTCGATGCCCCATGTCCCTCCCTTGATGTCCCACATCCCTCCTTGTGTGTCCCATGTCACTCCTTGGGCATCCCACATCCCTCTTTGGATGTCCCATCTCTCTCTCTGGATGTCCCATGTCCCTCCCTGGATGTCCCACATCCTTGTGTGTCCCATGTCATTCCTTGGGTGTTCCACAGCACTCCCTGGATGCCTCGTGTCCCTCCCTGGATGTCCCATGTCCCTCCTTGGGTGTCCCACATCCCTCCTTCGGTGTCCCTTGTCCCTCCTTGGGTGTCCTATGTCCCTCCCTGGGTGTCCCTTGTCCCTCCCCGGGTGTCCCATGTCCCCACATCCCGTGCTGGGTGAGACAGCCGAGCAGGCAGGAGCGGAGGAGGCAGCAGGGAGCCCTGGTCTGTGGATATTTTGTGATATTGCAGGAAAGCAAGCCCAGGAATGTTTGACATCCTGAAGTTCTCCATCTTGGTGGAGTTCCTGGTGGGTTTGGGGCTCTCACTGGTGACGTGCACAGTCCCAGGTGGGAGGTGCTGATTTTGGCCACTTCTCCCGCTCTGGCTGTGCCCCGCGGCTGGGGAGAGAGCACAGAACAGTGCAAATGTGGCAGCAGGAGCCACCTCCCTGTCCACTCTCTGCCTTCCCGTTCATTTGATGGATGTTTTTGGCTCTCACTCTGCACGAGTGTTGATCTTTGCTCATTATCCGCCCACCCCAGCAGGGATTTGGGGTGGGGTGGCTGCACTGGGACATCCCCCAGCCCTCCAGAGCCCAGTGCCTGCTTCAGCTGTGGCCGGGTGGGGAAAGAGTGACCTGCCACCAGGTCTCCTTTCCCTCCTGACAGATGTGCCCAGCCCTGGCAGATGTTTTTCCTTCCCTCTCTGGCTGCTGCTCCCATCCCTCTCCCGGCAGCTCCAGCAGCACCAGTGGGGAAGGCTGAGCTCTTCTTCCCACCCGTTTTTTTTTTTTTTTTTTTAGTTTTCAAACGCTGCTGGGATTTGATAGCGCTGACATTTTCTGCCCAGCTCATGAGCAGCTCCTCCTGGGGGCTGGCCAAGAGCAGAGGGCGAGGTGGCTGTGCCTCCAAATAACACAGCCTTCATCACAGCTCCCAGGGCAGCCTGGCAAGGAGCTTCTGCTCCGTGGCTCCTGGAGGGAAGGAGGGTTGGGATGTGTTCTGGTGACTCAGAGCTCTCTCCTCCTGCAGTCTGTGCTGCCCTGTTAGCCCACCTGGCAGGAAAATCCATCCCCCATCCACCCACCAGCTGGCCTGTGCCCTTTGCTTTGTGCTTCCAGCTCGTGGAGAGCACAGCCCCGCTCCTCCAGCACTCCTGGCACAGCTCTGAAGGGCAGGGTTTGGTTTTCGTGACGTTTTTCACTCACACAGGGCTCGGGAGTTTGTATTTTTTGGGAAAATGGCAGCGTTAAATCAAGGCAAAACTATTTGCAGGCTTGACAAGAATTGCTTCCACTAAAAAGGAAAACATATTTAAAGCCGGGAATGCTTCATTTTAGAACTTGACAAATGGAACAATCCCCAAATGTTGTTCTGTTGCTCTCTCATTTACATCCCCTGAAGTAAAAATACTTGAAACGTTTTGCTGATCCTGAAATTCCCCTTGAAGATTCCCCTTTTGTCTGCTGCTGAGACAAAACCCTTCATATCTTGACCGTGGGGGTGGGTGACAGCAGAACTCCCCAGGAAATGCTTTCAGCTCCCAGCTCCTGCCCTCGGGCACCTCTGCAATGACATTGTGGGCCGCCCATTCCCAAGGATGACAGCAGCATCCCTCCTTTGTGCTGTCGATGGCCGAGGCTCAAGGTGTGACCTACATTCGAGCCCCAGTGAAGTGCAGCATGGTTTTAACTCCTCTGCTCTCCGTTTTGCCAGCGTGAGCTCCCTGGAATGTTTTTGGCCGTGTGCATTTTCCTGCCAGCTCTCAGTGCTGATCTCAAACGAGCCTCCTTTGCCTCTCTGCAGTGGGGCATGTCCCTGTCTCTCCTGCTTAGCAGCAGCAAGGACTTCTTTGAGCAACTGCCTCGTAATCAGAATATCTTCCTTCATCCTGGGCACCATCCAAGCCCTGCAAATCCTCGTGTGGTGGATTTGAGTGGCTCTCCCTGCCTGGCTGCTGTGGCTGGCTGTAGCACAGGAGGGTCTGGCTCCAGACATTCTCCCTCCCCTGCTTCTCCCCGAGCCTGGCTCAGGAATTACACTCACAGAAAGTGCTTTGGGGAGGGGATTCTGCTTCTGTTTTGCTCTGTCTCCTCCCAGGACTTGGGAGCGTTTCTGCCATGCAGAGGAGAAGGAGGAGGGAGTTTGTATTCACATCTGGACACTGCTGGAGGCTGGTGGTGAATTTAGTGCTGGCTACAAAAGGCTCAGAAATGCACCTGTTTGGGGTGAGACCAGGGAATCCCAGAATCCCAGAAGAGCTGGGGTTGGAAGGGACCTCTGGAGATCATCCAGGCCAGCCCCCTGCCAAGGCAGGGTCACCCGGAGCAGGTGACACAGGGACGTGTCCAGGGGGGTTTGGGATGTCTCCAGAGAGGGACACTCCACGACTCCCCGGGCAGCTGTTCCAGGGCTCTGCCACTCTCAGGGAAAGAATTTCTGCCTCATGTTTGGATGTGGAACTTGTTGTGTTTTAGTTTATGGCCATTGTTCCTCGTCCTGTCACTGAACAGAGTCTGGCACCGTCCTCTGACACCTCCTGGAGGTGTTTTATGGATTGATGAGATCCCCTCTGAATCTCCTCTTCTGGATGGGCTGGTCGTGCTTCTGAAGCCCTTTGCTGCCAAATATTGTTATTTCCTGGGTATATTTAACCCTGCCCTCCGTTCCCTCCATGTTAGGGCTAAAGAGAGTTTTGTCCTTCACTGTTTTGATGGATACAATCCATTTGGGAACAGACACGTTTGTCACGGTGATCAGCCTGAGGGGCTCGGCTGGGAGGAAGGGGAGGGGTCTGTCCATGGAAGGCAGGGTGGGATGTGTCCATGGAAGGAAGGGTGGGATGTGTCCATGGAAGGCAGGGTGGGATGTGTCCATGGAAGGCAGGGTGGGATGTGTCCATGGAAGGCAGGGTGGGATGTGTCCATGGGAGGAAGGGGAGGGGTCTGTCCATGGAAGGCAGGGTGGGAGGTGTCCATGGGAGGAAGGATGGGATGTGTCCATGGAAGGCAGGGTGGGAGGTGTCCATGGGAGGAAGGATGGGATGTGTCCATGAAAGGCAGGGTGGGATGTGTCCATGGAAGGCAGGGTGGGGTCTGTCCATGGAAGGCAGGGTGGGATGTGTCCATGGAAGGCAGGGTGGGATCTGTCCATGGAAGGAAAGGGTGGGATGTGTCCATGGAAGGGAGGGGGGGATGTGTCCATGGAAGGGAGGGGGGATGTGTCCATGGAAGGGAGGGGGGGATGTGTCCATGGAAGGCAGGGTGGGATTTGTCCATGGAAGGAAAGGGTGGGATGTGTCCATGGAAGGCAGGGTGGGATTTGTCCATGGAAGGAAAGGGTGGGATGTGTCCATGGAAGGGAGGGTGGGATGTGTCCATGGAAGGGAGGGTGGGATGTGTCCATGGAAGGGAGGGTGGGATCTGTCCATGGAAGGGAGGGTGGGATGTGTCCATGGAAGGGAGGGGGGGATGTGTCCATGGAAGGGAGGGGGGGATGTGTCCATGGAAGGGAGGGTGGGATGTGTCCATGGAAGGCAGGGTGGGATGTGTCCATGGAAGGAAAGGGTGGGATGTGTCCATGGAAGGCAGGGTGGGATCTGTCCATGGAAGGAAAGGGTGGGATGTGTCCATGGAAGGGAGGGGGGGATGTGTCCATGGAAGGGAGGGTGGGATGTGTCCATGGAAGGGAGGGTGGGATCTGTCCATGGAAGGGAGGGTGGGATGTGTCCATGGAAGGGAGGGTGGGATGTGTCCATGGAAGGCAGGGTGGGATGTGTCCATGGAAGGGAGAGTGGGATGTGTCCATGGAAGGCAGGGTGGGGTCTGTCCATGGAAGGCAGGGTGGGATGTGTCCATGGAAGGCAGGGTGGGATGTGTCCATGGAAGGCAGGGTGGGGTCTGTCCATGGAAGGCAGGGTGGGATGTGTCCATGGAAGGCAGGGTGGGATGTGTCCATGGAAGGGAGGGTGGGATGTGTCCATGGAAGGCAGGGTGGGATGTGTCCATGGTGCTGTGGGTGCGGAGCTCAGGAGCGGATCCCATGGAACGTGCAGGGCTCTAAGGGATGCTTAGGCCGGGTGTGGGTGACCCACAGGAGAGGCACAGAGCTGCCAAGCCGGGCCCTTGGTGTGGCAGGGCCAGGACAGCTGGTGGGGAGTCACCAGCGCGGAGTGACAGAGCCACCAGCTGAACCTGGCACGGCCATCAATTAAACCGAGCAATTAACAAATTAACGCCTCACATCGACTCTCCAGCGCAGGCTGCGCTCCTCTCCGTGCCGTTGGTAGTCCAGACAAAGCTCACACACCGTGAAACCAAGCTGAGTGGGAAGGGGCACCTTTCCAACGGCGTGTCCCCGCTCGGGGCTGTGGCACTGCCACCGCAGGGCTGGCACGAGTGACCGCCACAGCCCAGGGCATGGCCACGGGCACCCCTTGGTGCTGCCTCGGGTCCTGCGTGGGGCAATCCGCCAGTGACATCACAGTGACAGCCAGCACTGTCCCCAGGCTGGGGAGGATGGCAGGGAGGTGACAATGGCAGGGAGGTGACAATGGCAGGAAGGTGACAATGGCTGATCCTGCTGTGCCCTGCAGCTCAGGGCTCTGAGCAGACCCTGGGACACTCCTGCACCTCCTGCAGCTGGGTGGGTTCTCCCTTGGTTCCATCCTCTCCAGACCTTCGTGATCCACCCAGAACCTTCAGGGAAATGGGGCTGGGGGTGCCCTGGTGGCACAAAGTGGCAGACACGGTGGCACCTCCAGGTGCTGCCTGTTTGCTGCAGTTCAGGGCCAGAATGATGCAATATTGCTTTCCCCAATTCCTTCTCCAGCCTGTGGGTAGCCGAGGAGACATTGGGAAGGACAGAGGTGACAGTCAGCCTGCAGGTGACCCGCAGATGGGGAAACATCTTAAACTACTCAGCCAATCGTCATGAAGTTCTTTATTTCGTTTTGCCCACTGGGTTCCATTCCCAGGGGTCACTGGGGTTTGTTAATTGTTGGTGCTCAGTCAGGCTTTGGGAATGGGGATGATTTACCAGAATTTTCTCTCTCTCAGAGGTTTTGGGGTTATTTCTAGGACTAGAATTTATAAAAATTAGCAAGGTTACATTAAAATACCCACAAATTATTCCTGTGATTCCTCCTCACCAGAGCTATCCAGTGGTGAGATCCCATGGGAGGCATTAGTGGCTCTCAGACAAGGTGGGGATGATCCCGAGGAACAGGATTTGCTTTTCCCCACTCCAGTTCTCAGGATTTGGAGTGCTGGGGCTAAACCTGAAGGAATTCCACGGAATTTTCTTTGCTCAGGGCTTCACTGAGGATGCTCATCCCCATTTCTGGAAGCCAGGGTCTTGCTGAACCAGAACAAATCAATCCTGAGCTCCCAGCCCTTTACAGGAAGGGATTGCTAATTATTTATGTTATCAGAACGTTCAGGGAAGGAACTTTCCCTTCATTCTTTGCTTTCTTTTATACCCAGAGGAACAAGCTGCTTTCATAATTTATTCCAGGCGTTGCTGGAATCAAAGTTATCACATATTTATCCCACAGCTGGGCTGTCTCTGGGAAGAGCTGTCAGTCAGGGCTGGTTAGTAGAGGAGAGAGAGAGAAAAGCAGCATTGAACCAAGTGTTGGGCAAATTGGGGAATGAGTGCCACGGTCCTGAGCCCCCAGGGATGGCAGGGTGGGTGCCCAGCATTTCCTCAGCAGCACAAGAACAAGAAAGTTTTGGTGTTTGGCCATCACAAAAAAAGACAACTTCCATGGAGGAACTGATTTTGTTGCACTTAAACCCTTGGAAATGCAATCCCAAATGCAGCATCCCAAACACATCCAATGTTTGTGTTCTGTACACCCCACTGAGACACAGGAATGGCTGCAGATCGAGCCACTTATCACCTAAAATCTGATTTTTTTCTTTTTGGTTTTGCTTTTCTCAACCGATTTCCTCTTCTGGCACTGGGTCCCCCATCACGTCTGCTTTGTTCTCCGTTGTTAGCTGTGCAGCCAGGGATGCTCCAGCAGGATTTTGGGATGTGCCTGTCAGCTGGCTCCTTTGATCTCTCCATTTCTCTTACTTTTAAGGATGATTTCCACTCGTCCTGACCTTACTTGCAGTGGCTTTTATGAGCTTTCAGAGGGAAAAAGTAAAACAAAGGTGGCACTTTGGCAAATGCCCCAGATGATGTTAATTAGGGTCTCCACCTCACTGAGATGTTTTTCCAGGCTCTTTAGGGCACAGGAATCCTGTAAATGAGCAGGGAGAAAAGGCACCATCCCCACCCTGGCACCGTTTCCCTTCCTGAGCTGCTTTGTTGTGCTCCAGCTGCTGCCCCGGCTCCTTCCTCAGATCCTGAGGGTTCCTGGCGTGGATGCTGACACCACAACATTTCCTAGAAGCCTCAGGGCCCCCTGTGCCCTGGTTCCACTGCTGGCACAGCCTGGCTGGGGCTGCACAGCCCTGGGGGGAGCATGGAATGCCAGGACGATGCCAGGCAGGATCCAGCTCTGGCTGGGGCAGGGAAGGTTCTGGATGCCCAGCTGGGCTTTCTCAGCCCCTGCCTCAGTGACCTGCAGGGGTCCCAGGGGGGCTCAGCCCCAGAGCTGCTCCTCAGCCCCTCAGTGGCTGCTGGAGAGATCCAGAGGAGCCCACGGAGCTGCTCCAGGGCTGGAGCCAGGCTGGGAGAGCTGGGGGTGCTCACCTGGAGAGGAGAAGGATCCAGGGAGAGCTCAGAGCCCCTGGCAGGGCCTGAAGGGGCTCCAGGAGAGCTGGAGAGGGACTGGGGACAAGGGATGGAGGGACAGGACACAGGGAATGGCTCCCACTGCCAGAGGGCAGGGCTGGATGGGATATTGGGAAGGAATTCCTGGCTGTGAGGGTGGGCAGGCCCTGGCACAAAGTGCCTGAGAAACCCAAACGCTTCTATGATTTTTTTTCCATCTTTGTTTAGCCTGCAGCTATTTTTTTTACCTCTCTAGACAACACCTGGGCTGTTCTGTTTTCCAAGAGTGGTGGATTCATGGGCAGGGGGAGCAGGGACAGCTCAGCCCTGCTGGATGGTCTGTGGGATTTGGGTGGGATGTGATGGAATCCATGGAGCAGCTCTGCAGCCACAGGAGATGGTGGCTCTAGGATGTCCTGTGCAGGTTAACTGGGGAGTGACAGTGCCAATCCTGTCAGAATTCATGACTTAAATGGTCAAACCCAGGAGGTTTCAGGGGAGAGGGGGTTTATGTGTGCTGCCAGAGTTGGAATGGGCTGGTTTTAACAACAAGCCTGTGAAGAAAAAAGTTCTCAAATGAAGACTTCAACCCATTGGAACGTTTACTGGCACCCATTCCCTCCTGTTTTCTCTTGGAATTTAAAACCAGAACAAGAAGGGCATGAAGGACCCTTCCTCTCAGCTTGTCCCAAGGCAGGGCTCTGCCTGCTGACAGCACAAATGGCTCAGTGCAGGCTGATGTGCTGCTGGCAGCATCACCCAAGGTGGATATTCAGGATTATCTCCTCCCTGTGTCATTGCCACACTGCACAGGTCCATAAGTGAGCAATTAAGCCGTGAGGATGGAGGGAAGGGAGCAGAGGATGAAATCATTGGCCTGGGTGCAGAAGATTAAATTAGAAGGCTCTGCGTGTGCTGGGTCTTGGTTTGATTTTTCTCCTATTGCTCGTGCTCCAACTGCATGCCTGGAGCTGATGTCATGGGAATTTTAAGGTCGTGAAAATGTGGGGACAGGTGTCCTACAGAATAAACACTCAGCTCCTCAGGTCCTGGCTGGCTTTTGCCTCCTGCCATCCAAGATCCCAGCAGGTTTTTTTCCTGATCTCCAGCACCTCCTGCTGATGGAGTCTGGCCCTTTCCGCCCAGCAATGCTGAGCCTGCTCTTCCCTGGGCCAGGCTCAGTCACTCAGGGAGTGAAGGACAGGGATTTATTCTGGGAGTGCTCCCTGCACTGCCACAGCCACGTCCTGCACAGCTCAGGGTGCAATTGTAGAGCTGCTTTTGGAGAACTCTGCTTTTCCTTGGACTGGTTTTCATGGTGGCTGATCACTGCTGAATGCTCAGCAGCCTGGTGCCAGGAAACTGCAGAAAAAGGGGTCCTGGTTAGCAAGAGACTGAGGAAAAGGGGCTCCTGTTATCAAAAAACTCAGGAAAAAGGGCTCTTATTATCAAAAAACGCAGGAAACAGGGCTCCTGGTGTCAAGAAACTGAGGAAAAGGAGCTCCTGTTATCAGGAAACTGAGGGAAAAGGGCTCCTGTTAACAAAAACTTGAGAAAAAGGGCTCCTAGTGTCAAAAAACTGAGGGAAAAGGGTTCCTGTTATCAAAAAGTCGAGAAAAAGGGCTCTTTTTATCACAAAACTCAAGAAAAATGGCTCCTGATGTCAAGAAACTGAGGGAAAAGGGCTGCTGTTATTAAGAAATGGAGGGAAAAGGGCTGTTGTTATCAAAAAACTGAGCAAAAAGGGCTCTGGTTAGCAAGAAACTAAGCAGAAGGGCTCCTGTTGCCAAGAAAATGGGAAAAAAGGCTCTTGTTATCAGGAAATGGAGGGAAAAGGGCCAAATTGTCCTGGTCACTGGGAGTGGTGCAGTGCATGGTGGGGTTTGTGGGTTGGCCTGCGTTAGAATCAGAGTTGTTTAGGTTGGAAAAGCCCTCCAGGATCATGAAATCCCACTTTTAGAAGAGCACAGGCCCAAACAAAGGATGGTTTTGCTGAAGCATCCCAGGAGGGGCAGCAGGAATTGATGGAGGTGGCTGTGCTGTGCTCTCTGTGGGGCAGTGCTGGCTTAGTGAGTTCTCATCATTGTGAATGTGGACACTGGGACAATATTTCTTCCCTTGCTGTGCCCTAAACCAGCGAATCCATTTCATTTTCTGTGCAGAGCATCACATTTTTAAGACTCCTGCACTGGGCACTGGATTTCATGATGTGTCAGACTCACACCCTGCTCTCTGCTTGTTCTCCTCCAAGAGGATCCTCTGAACAAAAATCAATTTTGCACACAGAGAAGAAACTATGAGTAAAAACTACTTCAGGTGTTGGGAAACACCAGACATCAAATTGAGGGATTTGTGGATATATTGTAGGAAGTTCTGGCAGGTAATTTCCAGCATAACTGAGGGATTCAGTTCCCACTCTCTGTCTCCTTTTGGGCTGTGCTTTCCTGGGCACAGGGTGCAGCCCTTTAGTGGCCTCATAACCAGGCAGAGACTGGGATTTTCCTCCAGCAGCCCTGGAGTTTGTAGGAATTAATTCCTTTCAGTGAACACAATCCACAAGGTGATCACAGTGTCTTGATTTGAAAGCCAGGTGTCTGCTAAGCAAGGCAGGAGCCTCTCTTTGAAATGGAAAATGTAAACCCTCTCCCTCCAAATTATTATAATTTTGAAATTAAGGGGCTCTCAGGCAAAGATATGGGAATAGGAATAACAGTTCTTTACTAGGAAAATTAAAACATAAATCCAGTATTACAGAGAACAAACCCAAAGCACGGCCAGAGTGAGAATCCAAGGTGCCCCCGTCAGTCAGTCAGGGCTTGGTGCAGTCCCATTCCATGGTGGCTGCATCCTCCTGCAGGGACAGATGTGGTTCTGCTGGAGCAGGGCTCCTGCACAAGGTGCAGTTTTCCTCCAAAGCTCCAGGGATGATGTGCAAGGCTCTGGTTTTCCTCTGGGATCCAGTGGGAAAAGGCTGCTCTGCTGTTCCAAATCTTCCCTTTGATCTGGGTAGGAAATGCTTGGCTCCTGCCCTGGCTGGAGCATCTCCCCATGGGATGATGGAATTTGATCAGCCCTGCCCTGGGACTGCATGGCCATGGACAGGAGAGATCTCCTGGAGGGAGGATGGGCTGTGGGGAAGATAAAGAACACTGCAACAGCTGGGTGAACAGCTGGAACATGAACAGAGGAGATCTCCCCCAGAGATCAGGATCACTGCCATACCTGCTTTAACAGATGGGGACAGAATCCAGACTTTGGGGCACATCCTGTACTGCAAACTAAGACACACAGGTACAGAGTTTAAAGCAGCTCCAACATTTGCTGGCTTTACACCACACTTATCCATGCTTCAAAAAGAGGAATTTGTATTTAATCTGGATTTTTTTTCCTGTTTCCCTTCAGGATTCTGGCGACTGCTGGGACTGATTTTGACCTGCGGACCCTGCGAGCCGTGCGGGTGCTGCGGCCCCTGAAACTCGTCTCGGGAATCCCAAGTGAGTGTCGTGACAAGGCTGTGCCACAGCCCCAGGGCTCTGTAGATTTGGGGTGTTATTCCTTTTCTGAGCAATATTTTCTCCCCCTGCCTCTCTGGGGTCGGTGGTTCCTGCCCTTGGCAGGGTCTGGTTGTGTCTCATCCCATTTTGTGCTGATTTCAGCTCTGTGCTCCCAAATCTGCAGGTGAGGGGCAGGGATTGTCCAAGGACCCTTTTGCCTTTGGGGGTGAATGAATTCTCTGGGCTATGAAGACCTGAGAGCTGAATTTTGCAGCTTTCAGGCTTTTCAGCTTGGATCTTCTGATGGTTTTGATTAGCCGAGCATCCTGTGCTGAGGATGTTTCCCTTTTAATAAGGGGGAGAAAATAAAGGGAAAGAGAAGGGGAGATCTGGCCTTGCCTACCCAATTTATGTATTTTATGTGTGAACCTGAAGGGTCTGAATGCTGCAGTGAGGAGCTGCATCATGCCCTGAAACCATCCCAGTGCCCACACCGTGGCTTCCTGCCTTTTCATTTGTCACTGTCACAGCTCCTCTGGGCTCAGCAGGGATCACTTCCAGGAGCTCTTTCATTCCTGGATGTGGAATTGAGAGGTTTGTACCCTCCAGCAAGAGCTGCTGGAAGGAGCTGCAGCACTGTGGGATGCTCTGGTGTTCTCTGAATTCACCTGGGGACAATGACAGCACCAAAAATTCCTGAAACCAGGATCCATTCACGGGCAGGGCTTCAATCTGAATTCCCACCCAGGACAGATCCTTGGAAAGGTGGCATTTGTTAGCAGGGTCTCCAACAAGGAAATGCTGCTGCCTGGTATTTCCTGGACCTTTTGCCTGTGCAAGGTGTGGCAATGACAGTCTGAGGGTGTCACAAAAGTGAGGTGGCCCCTCAGAGTTATCCCTGTCCTGCTGTGTTCCCACCTGGGGATGTGTCCTGGACCAGCACAACACCTCCCCACAATAATTGCTCTCAGGTTTTTAGTGATGTGGTGAAAGTGGAATATTTTATAGTATTTTTCCCTGTGGCAAATGCATAACCTTGAGGTGCAACCACCCACAACCATGGAATATTCTTCCCTTTTATACCCTCAGTGTTTTTCCTGTCAAAGAGACCTTGATGCTTTTTTAAATGTCTGTGCCCATGTTGATCTCACTGGTGCTGTACAAGGTGGCAAGACAAGGATGATTCTTCATCCCCCACCCCTCAGGACAGGCCACCAAGGCAGCTGCTGCCCATCACTGCAGCTTTTGTTGTGTGCATCTGCAGGACCTTATCAGCCACCTCCATCTCCAGCCTCTCTCCTCATCTCCCCTGGCTTTAATTGAAAATGAGTTCCAGGGCTGCTGGAAAAGCTGTGGATGGGCAGCCCTGGGGACAGGGTTTGTTTCTGCAGAGCCTGGGACAGGGACAGCAGCGAGGCTGTTCTGGGTGGTGTGGAGGGAGAGGCAGGTCCTGAGAAGCCCAAACTGCCTGGGACACAGGGATCACACCCATGGGACACAGGGATCACATCCATGGGACAGAGGGATCACATCCATGGGACACAGGGATCACATCCCTGGGACACAGGGATCACATCCCTGGGATAGAGGGATCACATCCATGGGACACAGGGATCACATCCATGGGACAGGGGGATCACATCCATGGGAGAGGGGATCACATCCATGGGACACAGGGATCACATCCATGGACACAGGGATCACATCCATGGGACAGAGGGATCACATCCATGGGACACAGGGATCACATCCCTGGGACACAGGGATCACATCCCTGGGATAGAGGGATCACATCCATGGGACACAGGGATCACATCCCTGGGATAGAGGGATCACATCCATGGGATAGAGGGATCACATCCATGGGACAGGGGGATCACATCCATCCACAGGTTTCTGCTTCCCTCCTCCACTCTCAAACTCAGTGACAATTTCAGGTGCTGGGCAATTTTCTCTTTGCCCTCTCTTGGAGCTCCTCAGGCCAGGTTTCCACTGCAGCCCAGACCCTGCCTGATGTCTCCAAGTACCACCACAATCTTCCTTCCAAAGAAACGCTCCAGCCTCGTGTGTACAGACACAAATTGGAATTTATTTGGGCAAATATCTCTAAGACACCCTAGTGCAGCTAAATAATTGTATTAGCTGAGGTTTAATCTCCTGCTGTGGTCTCACTTCCATTTCAGTACAGTCAGATAATAACAGTAATAACAATTTAGCACCAATTTCTTAATTACCACTGAGTCCAGCCACTGTGAATTTGGTGGGATAAAGCTGACACTTCCAGCATGACTGTGGAGAAGAGGGAATAAACTTTTCTTCCCCCTGCTCTACACCAGACTGGCTTGCTTGGCCCTAAGGTGTCCAAGGTAGAGTTCAAAGCTGCACCACAACGCCCCAAGGATCTGGTCCAGCTCCAGGCTGAGTCCCAGGACTCGAGCAGCTTCAGGACAAATCCTCTGAGTGCCTCTGAAGCTTAACAAACCACTGGATCTGTCAGCTGAGGAAAAGACATCAGGAAAGGATGACCCCCAGCTGTCTCCTGCTCTCATGGCAGGAAATTGTTTCATAGCCCTGGGAAAAGCAGCATTGCTTGGTACTGCCAATCCTGAGCTGTCCCTTGGACAGCCCCTCTCTCCCAGCCTCTCTCCACTCCCAAGGCCCCATTTTCCTTCCCTCCCTGAGGTGTTTTTGTGTCCCCACAGGCCTGCAGGTTGTCCTCAAGTCCATCATGAAGGCCATGGTGCCCTTGCTGCAGATTGGGCTGCTCCTCTTCTTTGCCATTGTGATGTTTGCCATCATCGGGCTGGAGTTTTACATGGGCAAATTCCACAAAACCTGCTTTTCCAACGAGACAGGTGAGCTCTGCCCTTTGGGCCTTTCTGTCCTGCTCCTGTGCTGCTTTTCCTTTTGCCTCTTCCACATTCCCTGTGTTCTCTCCCTCTTTACCCACACATTCTGAGAGTTAACAGAATTTTGTGCCCACCCTTACATGGGCTGGGACAGATTCTCCTCTCTCAGGTACCACTGGGCTGCTCCCAGTCTGCCCAAGAGTGAGATGAAAGTTCTTAGGGCCTCCTATCCCAAAAGATTTTTTTCATAGCAGAAGCACAGAACCAAATTCTTGTTGTTTCATATTAATAATGGCTGAGGTTCCTGGGAGGTTTCTGGAGAAACTTTGGTGTGGAATAGTCAAACACTGAAAAGTCTGGGAGCAACCAAAATATAAAAGGACAACAGATGGAAGGCAAGGAGTCCTTTGATGGAGAAAGGATAAAAATGACCTTCAGAGAAGGGGAATTGGGCACTGAAGAGTAAATCTGCCTGTGACTGAGTGATAAACCCCAGAAGATGGAGAAGGATGATCCCAGAGATTCTTGGCTGGGAACAGCTGTGTCAAATCATGGACCTGTGGAATGGTTTGGGCTGGGAGGGACCTTGAACTCTTTCCACCTCATTCCTTTATAGTGGTGTTAATATATGCTTGTTATCTGATAACACACATTAAAAAGGGGTTCTTGTCTCCAAGTCATTGCATTTTAAGGTGCAATTGACTTTCTTTAAAACACAGCCTTGTATTTTCAGTCATTATCACTAATAGGTCTTAATATTGATTTATTTCCATGCAATCCAATGGCAATAAAACAACATCCCTGCCAAATCTCTGGGCATCCTTTGCAGTGCTTTCTGATGGGAGCAGTTTAATACACTCACTGTGCACAGAGATTTACAAAGGGAATTCTTGCTCACGTTCCTGTGGAATGCTGGAAAAACATAACACAGATCCTGAGTTGTGACTTGTGAGAAAATCCTGGCAGTTCCTGGAGAAAATGAGTTTTTGGACTGGATTTATAGGAGGGAAGAGTCTCTTTGTGGGTGGTGTGGCCCCTGTGAGGGGCTGTGGCAGCGGTGGCAGAGGACAGGGACAGTGGGGACAGGACAGCTGGGGTGCTGGGGAGGATGAGCAAGAGCAGGTTGGGGTTTTCCAGGAGCATTTTCAGGTGTGTTAGACTGCACACAGGGCGGGGGATGTTTGTGCACCCTTTGTGTGCAGGAGGCAGCTGCAGGCAGAGCCCGGGGCTCTCCCCAATTCCTGAGGATTTTCTTCACCCCCAAAGCTCCGTGTGCTCCCTGCAGCCTCATCTCTGCCACCGGTGGTGACCAAGGGATTCTGTGCCAGCTTTGGGGACCCAGGACAGGTTTTTGCCATGGGTAATGTCACCTCTGGCAGGCTGGGTGCATTCCAGCCCGGAATGGGGAGCTCAGCTGGAGCTCTGCTGCCTGTGCTGCAGCTCAGCAGCTGCTGATGCCTAAAGAGGCTGACCTGGAATAAAGGCTGGACAGAGTTAAAAGAATAAAGTAGGGATTTATTAAAAAACCTTCAAAGGATTCACCTTGGGCAGTACAAGAGCCCAGCTGTGGCTCTGCCCAAGATGGACCCAAGATGGACCCAAAATGGACCCAAGTCACGAGTTTTTACACTTTTGTAAGTTTTGGTCCATTTCCATATTGGGGTTAATTGTCCAATTCCAGCTCCAGGTTCTGCAGTCCCAGATTCTCTCCTCAATTTCGCTGCTGTTTGCACATTTTGGGCCTGAAGCTGCAGTGATGTCCTTGGTTCTGGGGCTGGAAAAGGATTGTTTTGTGTGACTGAGCTGTGGTAACACTTCATATGAAGTTCAGAGTTCCACACCAAGGCAGTACAGCATCTGAAAAACGCAAAAGCTGAACTGGAGGCATGGCTGGCAGCTGGCTGGGGGCTGTGGCTCAGCTCCCACAGCCCTGAGCAGGCAGGGCAGGGTCCCTGTGCCTGGTCACTCCACGCTCCAGGGCTGCAGAGCTGCCTGGGCTGAGCTCTGAGGATCCATTCCAGCTGCAGGGTGGGAAATGCTGTTTCTGGAAAGGAGACTGGGCTGAGGTTTCCCAGCACTGCATCCCCTGGGAGCAGAGCAGCAGAGCAACCCACAAAGCTTTTTAAAACCTAAGTGCTCCTCGTGTCCACAGAGGTGCATTAAGGAGCTGGGGCAGAGACCACGGGCTCCAAACCGGCCCGAGGGTGGAAATGTGAACTCATTAAAGAGATGCCTCTGGTAGGGGGTGGGGAATGGGAGGAGGGAAAGCTGCTCGTGCTTCTTGATGTTGCAAATCCCCAAAGTGAGCAAACCCCTGGGATTTTTCCTGGAATGAGGAGCCAGAGGTACCAACTGTGCAAGCAGAGGTGTCAGCACACGAGCCAAGAGCCTGGGTGGGTCAGTGATGAACTGCAGCACAAAGGGGTGCTGGGCACCAAAATATGGCCAAAGGGTTATTCACGGCCCTTCCCCTTCAGCCTGACTGTCCTGAGCTGGGAACTTGTCATTATTTTAATGAGAAATGGGTAAAACTCAATGGCAGTGCCTGCTCCAGTCTTGTTTCCCTCTCCCTGCACCCTCCTTGCTGTCCTGTTCTGCTGACACAGGATTATTTTTAAGCACCTGACCCATCCCAAATGCCCCAAAGCTGCCCCAAAGGAGAGAAGGGCACCACATTTATTTTCCATTTTTCCTTGAGATTCCCCTTTTCTCTGTCTCCTCCAGCCATGAGGAGTAAGGGCCAGTTCTGGTCACTGCTTTAAAAAGGAAAAATTTCCCCACCCACACTTTGTGATAGATGTACACTGCATTTTCAGAGAATTCCCTGGCAGCAAAGGGCCAAACCGAGATGAAACTGGATCCTCTTTTAATGCACATTCACAAACGGTCAGCAGGAGCCAGCTTTGGCATTTTCTTCTCTCCCCAAGGCCTGGTGCCAGCCTGTGGTGACCCATCTGGGAGCTGGAGGTTTGCCCTGCACCGAGGTGTTGAGTCAACAGGGAAGTGTCACATATATATTTATATATATCCACACACACTTGTATCCTGCTCCACAGTGACAATTTTACTTTCCTCCTGCGGGCTTTGTTCCATGGAATGATTATTCCTGATTCTTGTTAGTGCTGCTCCTGCTTTTCCCCCTGGTGAATTGGATTTTGTGCCGTTTGCTGCTCCATTTCCATAACGTGTCCCTTCAGAAACCCTTTAATGCTTCCCCAGTCCCAGTCTCCAAACAGGGATATTGCTTGGGATATTTGCTCACTCTGAAAAGCCAGCACTGGAGTTTTCCAACCTGCAACGCTTCCCAGCTGAGCCTGGAAGGTGCTGGGCACGCTCCTGGCCATTCCTGGTGGTCCTGCCCTGGCAGATTTCTCCACCTTGGCCCTCTCTGGGTGTGCAGTGGAACTCAGCAGGGAAGCACCATCCCACATGGATCCTTCCCCTCCCTTTGGAGCAAAAATGTGCACTTGGAGGAGAAGCTGGAGTCCTTGGTGTGACACCAGGGGCTCCTCATGCAGCTGTGCTTGCACATCTGTACCTGGGCAATTTTGGGGCAGTCCACACCCCAAATCAGCACTAATGCAAAAAGTGCCCTTTGGCTTTAATGTTACAGAGCAAATATTTAGCACTTTGAGGCTGTTTGAAGTGTGTGCCATTCCCAAAGCTCTGCTTTTACCACACTGTCGGTTTTATTTTTGTGGTGTTGCTTTATATTGGGTTTTTTGGGGTTTTTTTATGTGTAGAATTTTTTCATGTTGCTCCTACACCATTCCCAGGCCTCTCAGATGTACCGAGCTGTCATGAGCCAGAAATTATTTGCAGTTTGGAAGCCTCTTGTCCCAGGTAACAAGTGGCAGGAGAAGAGGAAATGGTCTCAAACTGCAGCAGGGGAGGCTTAGGCTGGAGGTTAGGGGAAATCTCACTGGAGGGGTGCTCAGACATTGGAAGGGGCTGCCCAGGGTGGAGTCCCCATCCCTGGAAGTGCTCACGTGGCACTTGGGGACATGGGTTAGTGGTGCTGCCTTGATGGCACTTTATGATCTTAGAGGTCTTTTCCAACCCAAACAATTCCACAATGTGAGGTGGCAAACTGGGAATTTTGGCACTTCAGGGGTGGCTCTGCTCCACCTTCCACTGACCCATCTCTCAGAGCCCAGCAGTGTGGAAATGATCACAGGGACACAAACAACTTCCCATGTCCATAGCAGCACAAAGAAACCCGAAATGTGAATTTAATCCTTGCTGTGGTGCCAGAAGGATGCAGCAGCACCAGACAGGAACTTCTCAGGATGGTTCCAACAAGCAGGAAATTCTCAGGATGGTTCCAATCAGGAACTTTTCAGGATGGTTTCAGTCAGAGATTTCTCAGGATGGTTCTAATAAGCAGGAATTTTTCAGGATGGTTGCAATCAGGAACTTTTCTGGATGGTTCCAACAAGCAAGAACTTTTCAGGATGGTCCCAATCAGGAACTTTTCAGAATGGTTCTAACAAGCAGGAATTTCTCAGGATGGTCCCAGTCAGGAACTTTTCAGAATGGTTCTAACAAGCAGGAATTTCTCAGGATGGTTCCAATCAGGAACTTTTCAGGATGTTTCCAACAAGCAGGAACTTTTCAGGATGGTTCCAACAAGCAGGAACTTTTCAGGATGGTTTCAGTCAGAAATTTCTCAGGATGGTTCTAACAAGCAGGAACTTTCCAGAATGGTTCCAAGAAGGAACTTTTCTGGATGATTCCAGCAAGAAGGAACTTTTCAGGATAGTTTCAGTCAGTAACTTTCCAGGATGGTTTCAGTCAGTAACTTTCCAGGATGGTTCCAAGCAGTAACTTCTCTTCCCTCTCTGCAGGTGAGGAGGTGGGGGATTTTCCCTGTGGAGAGGAGCCTCCTGCCAGGCAGTGTGAGAGTGGGACCACGTGCAGGGAGTACTGGCAGGGCCCCAACTACGGCATCACCAACTTTGACAACATCCTGTTTGCTGTGCTCACCGTCTTCCAGTGCATCACCATGGAGGGCTGGACTGACATCCTCTACAACGTGAGTCCTCCGCTGGGGCTGGGGGTGCTGGATGGGAAAAGATGGTTCTAGAAGAAAAAAGTCATTTTATTAGTGTGGTTTTCACCTCCCGACCCCCTGCTTTGCAGGAGGATTGTTCCCGTTTTCCTGAGGGTCTGTTCTGGTTGAGTCTGTGGTGCTTTGAGGCTGCAGAGTTGCTCAGTTGCAATGGGATGGGTGGTGGCAGTGGGGTGGTGGCAGTGCAGGAGTTGGTGTCACCCCAAGGTGCTCCTGTGCTCTGCTGGGTGAGTAGGAGCAGCTTCTCACAATGCCCCACAGAAAACCCAAATTGTGAAAAATTGGGTGGCAAAAGCAGCAACTCCTTAATAATTTATACCTGGAGCTTTCCTCTCCTGACTGGGTGTAGCCCTTGTTGATCAAACTGGTAACACTGAGCTCCAGGACTGGTTCTGGTTTCACAGTTTTACAAATCACTCTCCTCCCCCCCTGGCATGACCCTGTGGGCTGCACAGAAGAGGCACCAGGCTGAATTTCCCTGCCTCCTGCCAAGCAGGACCACGACTGGCACAAGCTCTTGGCTGGCCAGTTTTGCTCTTCCCAGTTTTACAAGGAGCAAGAAAATCTCACCCGGCCTCTGCTGGCTTCCAGGCAGTGCAATGCTCATTTATTTATAGGGTGCACTTTCTGTGCAAAAATCCCTAAGGCAGGCATTACTGATGCCCTCAGCCCTTTTCTCTGGCTGGAGGGATGATGCTGTGCTCAGTTTTCTTCATCACAGACTCCAGAGCCTTGCTGGCCCCTTTCAGTCCTTCCTGGGAGGGTTTTGTATCCTCAGCCACAGTGAACTTCCAGGTACAATTCTGCTGTGTTGGAGCCAATAAATCTGATTTATTCCCTTCTCCCTCTGTTGCTCAGTTCCTCCATTTATTCCCAGTCTCTGACCACTAAAAACCATCTCCAGAAGATTTCTCCACTGCATTTCTCCCCTCACCCTAAAGCTCCACCACACCACCAGTTTCTCCCCTTCTCATTCAGCATTCCTGCTCCTTCCTCCCAGTGCCAAGTGTTGTAAGAAAAGCCCATTAGCATCCTGGCTGGAATTGATTAATCAATATGTGGTTTATGAGATCATCTTCTCCCAGTCTGCCTCTCGTACCACATGCAAAACCCCGAGCTTACTATGGGGGTATTGATTTTGGGGGTTGGCTTTGAAGCTGCTGTCGTTTCAATCCAGATACCCATTAATTGGGAACAGCTCCTGGAGCAGCTGCAGAGTTGGATTTGCTGTGTCTGAGATCCCAGCTTAGGGTTGGATGCTTGGATCGGGCAGATCTGAGGGGCCCTGGATGTTCTCATTGAGGGGAGGGACAGTGGTTTGTGCTGTGCCATGGGACACTCAGCAGGAGTGACTGATGCCAGGAGCCATCCCTGCCACCTGTTCCTTGTCCCTGAGTGCTGTCACCCCCTCGCTTTGCTGCTTTGCTTGCTGAGGACCTGGCTGTGCTTTTGCAGGTTGGAGACAGAGAAGCAGTGGGTGGAGAAGATCCACTCTGTGCAGCCCTCAGCCTTTTCACAGCTTCAGTCATGTGCTGTTTTCTGGCCACTTGTTTTTTGGTTTGGCGTCTTCTGTGCCTACTCCAAGTTCATCAAATTGAAAAAAGGAGACAAAAACTCAGATTATGCTGCAGCAGTGACTGAAAATCCTCCATGGGGTGTTTGTGGATGCATTGTCAGGCTGTGCACAAATAACAGCAGTGAAGTCATAGAATTATAGAATGGTTTGTGTTGGAAGGGATAATCCCATTGCAACACCTGTCACAGCAGGGACACCTCCCACTGTCCCAGGCTGCTCCAAGCTCCAATGTCCAACCTGGCCTTGGGCACTGCCAGGGATCCAGGGGCAGCCACAGCTGCTCTGGGCACCCTGTGCCAGGGCCTGCCCACCTTGCCAGAGGAGAATTTCTCCCCAGGATCCCATCTAACTCTCCTCTTTCAGTTTGAAATCATTGCCCCATGTTCTGTCACTCTGCCCATATAAAAAGTCTCTCTCTCTCCTTTTCATAAGTTCCTTTATGCCCTGCCAGGTGCTCTGGGCTCTCCCTGGATACTTCTCCTCTCCAGGTGGGCACCCCCAGCTCTCCCAGCCGGGCTCCAGAGCAGAGGGGCTCCAGCCCTTGGAGCATCTCTGTGGTCTGCTCTGAACTTCTTCCAGCAGCTCCAGGTCCTCCTGGTTCTGAGGACCCCAGACCTGGACACAGAACCCCAAGTGGGGGAATCATCTCCCTCATCCTGGCCACTCCTCTGTAGATAGAACCATCCATCCATCATCCATCCATCATCCATCATCCATCATCCATCATCCATCATCCATCATCCATCATCCATCCATCATCCATCATCCATCCATCATCCATCCATCCATCCATCCATCCATCATCCATCCATCATCCATCATCCATCCATCATCCATCCATCCATCCATCCATCATCCATCATCCATCCATCCATCCATCCATCCATCATCCATCATCCATCATCCCATCCATCATCCATCATCCATCATCCATCCATCATCCATCCATCATCCATCCATCCATCCATCCATCATCCATCCATCCATCCATCCATCATCCATCCATCATCCATCCATCATCCATCATCCATCCATCCATCATCCATCCATCATCCATCATCCATCATCCATCATCCATCCATCATCCATCCATCCATCCATCATCCATCATCCATCATCCATCATCCATCCATCCATCCATCCATCCATCATCCATCCATCATCCATCCATCCATCCATCATCCATCCATCATCCATCCATCCATCCATCCATCCATCCATCATCCATCATCCATCCATCCATCCATCCATCCATCCATCCATCATCCATCCATCCATCCATCCATCCATCCATCCATCCATCCATCCATCCATCATCCATCCATCCATCCATCCATCATCCATCCATCCATCCATCCATCCATCCATCCATCCATCCATCCATCATCCATCCAGCTCCAGGCAGTGCAGAACCTGCCCAGGTTTGCTGCTTGAACCAGGCTGATCCCTACTGGACCCAGCCTGGGAAGAATCTGGCAGATGTTTCCCCTTGAATCCAGAACTGGTAGAGTAAGTGAACAAATGCTCAGACAGACAAAGGGGGAGTGTCAGAGGTCATTCCTTGTTCAGGGAGCTCTGATTCACCATCTGAGTTCTCCAGTGCTGAGGAAAATGGTTTTTTGTTAGGCAAATTTTATCAGGAGAAGTTTCTCTGTCAGCCCCAGGCTCTGGTCTCCTCAAGGAGAGCAGCATTCCCCTGATGCAGGATACTCATCAGAGCTGAGCTGTGGACCTACTTTTAATCTTTTGCTTAATTAAGATTTGCAAAAGGCTCTGGGACCATGGGAGGCAAGATGTGGTCTGTGTAAACTGTGATTAAGCATTAGTAAGAAAAAAGGCTGGAGCTTTTTCTGCTGCTAACTCATGAAAGCAGGGAAAAACACACAGTTCTGGTGCCCCAATATAACGAGGACATGGAACTGTGGGAGCAAGTCCAGAGGAGGCCATGAAGTTGGGAACAAAGCAGCTCCCCTGTGGACCCAGAGGAAAACACAGAAGAGGTTGTGTGGAGAGCTCAGAGCCCCTTCCAGGGGCTAAAGGGGCTCCAGGAGAGATGGAGAAGGACTGGGGACAAGGGATGGAGGGACAGGACACAGGGAATGGTTCCCACTGCCAGAGGGCAGGGCTGGATGGGATATTGGGCAGGAATTGTTCCCTGGCAGGGTGGTGAGGCCCTGGCACAGGGTGCCCAGAGCAGCTGTGGCTGCCCCTGGATCCCTGGCAGTGCCCAAGGCCAGGTTGGACATTGGGGCTGGGACAGCCTGGGACAGTGAGAGGGGTCCCTGCCATGGCAGGGATGGAACAAGATGATCTTTACAGTCCCTTGAACCCAAATCTGGGATTCTGTAAAAGCTGCTGATTCTCAGGCTTAGCTGAGCCCTTCCTTCACCCCTTCCCGTGTGTGCCACCACCACAGGCTGGCTCTGGTTGGGGCAGGTTTGTCCCCCTGCTCGTCCAAACCCCTCCCTTGCTGCTGTCGGAGCAGCCAGCCCTGCTGGGACCCAAATCCCTCTGCAGCCAGGCAGTCTGGGACTGAGACCCATTAGGGAAGGCTGAGGTTACAACTTCTTCCTTAATGGCCCATTCATTTCCTGCTGGATTGATTGTCCTGCATCAACAGGGCTTTGTCATCATCCCCCCTTCCTGCTGTGCTGTGCTGGGGGTGTCCAGGGGAGCCAGGGTTTCAGTCTGGAGTGGGGATGTCAGGGATCAGTCACTGGTGGGATGTGCTTCACCAGTGCAGCATTCATTGAAATCTGGGAGGCTTTGCTGTGTCCTGGGAGCAGGTTGGTGGCTGGAAAAGTTGGTCTGTGGTGGCACCAGGCAAACTGAGGAGTTTGGTGTCAAAAGTGTTCAGGAAAGAGGGGTTGGGGTTTGATGGCTTGGCTCGGGTCTGTTGAAAGCAAGGGGTTTGTTGTGAAGGATTATTCAGCCATTCCCCAGGGACTGAGGTCACTTTATAGGTGGTCCAGACCCAGCTTTCCTACAGATTTAGAAAGTCACAGCCTCAAAGGCTTCAGCAGAGCCTTTGCAGTCAGAAATGTACCTTGTAAATATTCTCTCCTTGTCCTGTGATAAACTGAGGGATCAGGAGAGCAAGGGGAAAGCAAGTTCACCAATCTCAGCCCGTGTTTTTCCTGGCTGATCCATTGTTTATACTTCCAGAGACTTTTCCTTTTAATTGGGGCCCATGAAAGCTTTCTAACAAATCTTTTTCTGGGAGGTGATTTATGCCTGGAGCACAGAGGCTGAATCATCAGCAGGGTGAAATTCTTCAATGATAAGCTGGGGAAAAGACCTTGCTGCCTCAGCAGCACAAAAGCATTGGAACAATGACTCCAACCAAGCTCTTCTGGGAGCTGCAGGTTCGTCTCAGCTGTGGTTGGTTTGTGCTCAAAAGTGCCCAGGGAGCAACAGGTGATTTAGGAAAGTTACTGATGGAAAAGAACATTTTTTCCAGCAAATGCAGCACCTCCTGCTAATTCCAAGCTTCAGCATCAGCTGGGAATGTATTAAAATAGAGTAAGCCAAGGGTTTTCCTCAGGGTAGGAGCCCACTGCTGTGACTGTTTTCAGTCCAGCCCAGTGCAGATAGGTCAGACTCGACTTCTTTCTTAGAAGAATGTGCCAGAACATTCTTAGAAGAATGTCCAGAGCATTTTCTGGACAACGAAATTAAGGAAGAATCTGCTACAGCAGCTTTTGTGGGGACGATGCTGCTCAGGGGCCACATGCCCTAGACCTGACTTTGTGCAGCTGGGACCAGCCCAGTTCCAGGCTGGGACCAGCCCAGTTCCAGGCTGGGACCAGCCCAGTGCCAGGCTGGGACCAGCCCAGTGCCAGGCTAGGACCAGCCCAATGCCAAGCTGGGACCAGCCCAGTTCCAGGCTGGGACCAGCCCAATGCCAAGCTGGGACCAGCCCAGTGCCAGGCTGGGACCAGCCCAGTGCCAGGCTTAGACCAGCCCAGTGCCAGGCTTGGACCATCCCAATTCCTGGCTGGGACCAGCCCAGTGCCAGGCTTGGACCAGCCCAGTTCCAGGCTGGGAGCAGCCCAGTGCCAGGCTGGGACCAGCCCAGTTCCAGGCTGGGAGCAGCCCAGTGCCAGGCTGGGACCAGCCCAGTTCCAGGCTGGGACCAGCCCAGTGCCAGGCTAGGACCAGCCCAATGCCAAGCTGGGACCAGCCCAGTGCCAGGCTGGGACCAGCCCAGTGCCAGGCTTGGACCATCCCAATTCCTGGCTGGGACCAGCCCAGTGCCAGGCTAGGACCAGCCCAGTTCCAGGCTGGGAGCAGCCCAGTTCCAGGCTGGGACCAGCCCAGTTCCAGGCTGGGAGCAGCCCAGTTCCAGGCTGGGAGCAGCCCAGTTCCAGGCTGGGACCAGCCCAGTGCCAGGCTTGGACCATCCCAATTCCCGGCTGGGACCAGCCCAGTGCCAGGCTTGGACCAGCCCAGTTCCAGGCTGGGAGCAGCCCAGTGCCAGGCTGGGACCAGCCCAATGCCAGGCTGGGCTGTGGCAGGAGTTGTGTCTCTGCAGTGTGCATTCAGCATTAATTAGGTTGCATTAATTGTTCTGGTGTGGTGCTGCTGGGGCAGTCTCTGCTCTGGGCTCTCTGGCTCAGGGTGGCCCTTTGAGCTTGTGGTGTTCACCTGGAGCATCCCACTGGCCTTGGGGGGACATGGGACACCACAGGTTGCTGCTGAGGCTGGGACAGCAAGGACCCACTTAACTGCTCAGATCAGCTCTTGGGCCCATTATGTGATTTATTCATTATTCATGATGTGATTTATTCATTATCCCCATGAAGGGTATGGATATGCCAAATATTGCTAAATTTGCTTTGAGCAGGGCTCTGACAAGAACCAGGGGCTGCTGGAGCTGGGGGTGCTGGTGCTGCTCAGGGAGAATATGTCCAGGGATGGACCCCAAGGGCAGAGTCTGGGTGAAGAAATCTTTGGGGTGGGGTGGGAGGAACAATGGCATTGCTCAGCAAGAGAAGCTGTGCTGCCCTGGGATCTGACTCCTCCTGAGCCCTGCTTTCCCTTCAGGTCTCATTTTCAAATTAAGATAATTTCTGGATCTTTTTAGATCCTCTTGTTTACGTGCTTGGTGTTTGTGAATGACAGTGACTCATCTGTTGCTAATATGGGCTCTGTGGAGGTGGAAAACCTTTTAAAGAGACAATAGTACAACTCTGGTTTCCTTTTCTGAGCAGTAATTCCCAGTTTTGCCCATGCAAGAACCTTATTGTCCATCATCAAACCCTCCACTGGTTGCCATGGGGAGCTCCTGGTTTTTTGCAAAGTGAGAAAAGCCTGAAAACTTTTGTTCCTGCGCATGAATTCCTCAATTAAAATTATTATTTTGCTAGTCTGAGCATTCCTTACAAAGAGGAGCCAGCTGGGAGCCTTCCTGAGGGACCTGGCAGGGATGAGTTTGGAGCTCAGAGCTTTCTGTGGGATCCTCAGTGGATTGGGAAGGGGTGGGGGCTCCTCGCTGTCCTCCACAGCCAGCACAGTTTGCTCTGCTCTGTGAGGTGCACCACGAACTTCCAAGGAATTGAGAATTGTGTTAGTGGTCCCATGGGTCAAACCTGCTCCATCTGGAGCTGTCAGAAGCCTCGGTGCTGGCTTTCAGTGAGCTGGGCTTTCACCTTTCCTCCTTCCTCTCCAGGAACTCAAAGCTCTACAGTGGAATTTGCTTTGCAAAACAGGAGCTCCTTGCAGGAGAGGAGAAATGTCAAAGTGTACCCTCACTCTCTTTTGATCTTAATGGCAAGAGATCTTCATGTTTCTTCTATTTCCTACTGACAAATATTAGTGTCCAGTGGGTCTTCCAAGACTGTGCACTGGGCCTAACCTAATATGCTTGTGAGTAGGGATGAACAGTTCAAACAAGATATAAATCTACCTTAAATTGGATCCCAACTGGAACTTTACCCTTCCTGAATTAAAATAGCTTATGATTCACTCGGTATTTTTCATTCCTTTTTGTGCCTTTGAATTTCTTTATTCCTAAGCAGATACAGAAATGAGAAGCTGGGATGTAATTGTTGTTCCATTTCCAGCCCAGCCCAGAGATGGTTTTGTTGGTGAGTTGGTGTTGGGGCTGTAGGGGCAGGAGAGACTCTGTTGTCCCAGTTTGGGGAGCTCACATTTGTCTCTTTGGGGTGTATCAGAGAATCATGGAATGGTTGGGTTGGAAGGGACCTTAAAACTCATCTTGTTCCACCTCCACCATGGGCAGGGACACCTCCCACTGTCCCAGGCTGCTCCAGCCCCAATGTCCAACCTGGCCTGGGACATTTCCAGGGATCCAGGGGCAGCCACAGCTGCTCTGGGCACCCTGTGCCAGTGAAAAGTTTATTTATGAAGATCAAACTTTAACTCTTGGTCTCCATCACTCACTGTGAGCTGGGGGATCCAAGGTGATGCTCCTCAGGAGGAGTTTGGATGTGACCAGCACTGCTTACCTGGACCATGAGGTGATTTCCAGGAGAGTGCTGTGAGGGTGCAGTTTGAATGTGCTACAGAAAGAGAAGGGAAATAAATCCCACAAAGCACATCCCCTCATCTCACACCTGGATGAAGGTTCCTCTTTGCTCCCTGGCTGCCCCTGAGATTCCTCAGGGCTCAAGAACCTCCACACTTGAAGCTCCTCTGAACCCAGTTCAGGCTTACAGGTGACTTCAGTGTCTTTTTGCTGGCCCTTTGCTCAGACTGTGGTTTCCTGGGGGGCTGCACTTGGCTTTGCTCATGGGGACTGTCCCAGCTGATCTGGGGGTGCAGTGACTGCTCCAGCAGAGCCTGTGGGACTCTGCAGCTGGCACTGGAATTGCTCTGTGTCACTGGTGGCACTGGAATTGCTGGGTGTCACTGGAATTGCTGGGTGGCACTGGAATTGCTGGGTGTCACTGGAATTGCTGGGTGGCACTGGAATTGCTCTGTGTCACTGGTGGCACTGGAATTGCTGAGTGGCACTGGAATTGCTGGGTGTCACTGGAATTGCTGGGTGGCACTGGTGGCACTGGAATTGCTCTTCTCTCCTCGCACAGCTGATGAGCAGTTGGGCTGCTCTCTGTTAGAAGTGACCTGAGGCCAATCCACTAAATCACAATTGTTAAATAGTGAGAGGCGTGAGGAGAGTTGTGTTTGCAGTCTTGCCTGTGTGTCCTGGGGCTGGCTGCAGGGGTGTGAGGAGGTTTAGGGTGGGTTCAGCCTCCTGTGATCACTCTCTTCATCCATCAGCTCTCCTTATGAATAAATATTGAGCAGCAAAGCTGTTTAACCAGCAAAAGTGTGAGCAGGCAGCAAAAGGAAAAGCTGCTGAAGGGTTTTCCTTTCATGAACAGGGAAAATAAGGACAAGGAGAGGTTTTGTTCTGCCACTCTGAATCCCACAGCACATTTCTGACATTGTTCCTTTGTTGTCTCTGCATTCCCTGTCGTGTCCAAGGATGAAGTTTTGCCCCAGGTGAGTGTGAGGTGTCAGAATCCAGGGCTGGAAGTGAAACAGAGCAGGGGCTGTGCCAGCCTTGGTGGTAAGAGCACATGAGAACAGGGGTGCTCTGCCTCCCCTGGGCCACAGCTCAGGATTCAGCTGGGTCTTTGGAGAGGTGGAGATCAGGGAATCACAGCTGAAAGGAGCCTCGAGTCCAGGACTGCCCAGACCCCCCAACAATCCCAGCCTGTCCATCCCTGGCAGCGCTGTCCAAACGCTCCTGGAGCTCTGGCAGCCTCGGGGCCGTGCCCATTCCCTGGGGAGCCTGGGCAGTGCCCAGCACCCTCTGGGGAGTCCAGTAATGGAGCACATGTGGGAAGGGAGGAGCCAAAACGTGAAAAATGAATGCTGAAACATGCAATGGCCACAGGTGTGTGAAGAAATGTCACCGTGGTCTTGTCTGCAGCAGAGCCTGTTCTGATCTCAGCTTTGTCGAGCATCTCGGAGCCAGGAGCACACAGCACCTGCCTCAGCTGTGCCTCACATTCAGCGTAAAATCCCCTACAGCCCTGACCTCGGGAGAGTTCACCCTCGGGACTTGATGCTCAGCAGTGCTGAACTTCTCTTGTCCCTGTGGGACACGCTGGGGACAGAGCCAGCAGGACACGTGTCACATGCTGGTGTCATGCACCCGTGATGGAGATGGGAGCTGAGCTCCTGAGCTGTGCCACGGTGGAATTGTGCTCTCTCTCTTTCTCCCTGCAGCTTCATGGAGGAGAGAAAAATCTCCTAATGCTGTTAGTGCTCAATTGCACTCACTATCGAGTTAGGGTGATTTGAATTTGCTAATAAGAACCAGCCACCTTTGGTGTGCACATAAATGATAATTCCCAGCCCGGAGCTGTGGGGTTAATGTTGATTTTGTAGATTTTGTGGCTCAGTATCACCAATCATCTGCAGGAAAGTAGGGCAGTGATGGCAGAGTTTGGAGCAGGCAGCCAAGAGCCTGGCAGCAGCTCTGAGTGCAGGGCTGGATTGAGAGGGAAAGGCGGGGGGGAAGAAAGGAAAAACCTCTCCTGTGGATGGTGCTTTTGTAGAAGGGGTACTGGAAGGCAGGGACACATTCGGGGTGACCAAACCCTTGCACAAAATCCCCAAACCAGCTCAGCCCAACGATGGAGTTGAGCACAAAGCCACAGTGGGAGTTCAGGCTGTGTGAAACCCATCCCAGCAGAGAGAGCCCACACGTGGCTGTGTGTCCCCCATGTCCCCTGACACCCCTGCTGTTGGCACACAGACTTTTTCCAGTTGAGATGTGGATTTCATACATGTTTCCTGCTGCATTTAAGCTTCCTCCATCCCATTGTGTTGTTACAACTTGTGGTTTTTTGAGTATCAGATTTATTATTATGTAGAAAAATCAGTCTTTCAGGTCAAACTTCATTCGCTTAGCTGATCACTGGTGTGTGACAGACATCTCAGCATCTCAAATTTCAGAAATTCTTGTGTAAACAGACTCACCTACCACCCATGTGTGTAAAAATACCCAAATTTCTCCATGTCTTAAACCCCTCCCTGGAGCTCTGTGCCCAAACTCTCCTGAGCAGCAGATGGAGTGGATTTCTCAACTCCCTTTTCCCCAGGGAGAAGCCTCACTCCAGGCTTTGGAGTAACAAACTTGCTACTAATGAGACCTGGTTGAGTGTAGCAGTCCAGGAGTGCAATAAATTGGTGTGAGCATCCAGGGATTTGTAGGAAAAATCCCTCGTGGAGCACTGAACCAGCAGCACAAGCTTAAAAGGAGGAATCTGCAGAGCTGATGGATCCTGTGTGAGCTGTCAGCACAAGAATCCCACACCAGTCCCAGTTCTGCCCTGGCTGATATCCATATTTCCTGCTTTCCTCCTGGAATCTGCAGGGCCTGTTTGCCAAAGGACTGAATTCCCAGCTCCTTTAAGGGATGGAGGTTTTTCCTGCCTGCTCCTCTGGAAGGTTTGCAGGAACCCAGAGATGCTGGGATAGGAAATGTGTGGAGCAAGCCCAAGGCTAACACGGCTTTGCAATATTTAAATGCCAAGAGTGCTGCACGTTTGTGCCCACCCTGGGTCTCCATCCACGTGGGAACACAGCCTGGCTGACTCCATGCCCACCTGGGCATTCCCTCCCAGCCTGGGAGGACTGAGACATTTCAACCCTGCTCCAGCAATGACCCTGCTCAGAACAGCACTTGAGCAAATGTGTGAAGCTGAGCAGGAGCTGAAGCACCTCCCTGAATCTTCTGGGCTTGATTTAATGTCTCGGGGAAGATTTATTCAAAATGACTGTGGGGTGGCCACCTCCAGGTTTAATAGGAGACATTTCAGATATACAGCAGGAGAGTGACATATATCAGACAAACTTCAAGAGTCTCTCCAAGGCAGCAATTGCTCTCTGAAAAGCAAAGAAACCTCTCTGAACAGCAGCGTAATCGTGGGGGCTTGCCAAGAAAAAAAACCTGCAGCTGAAGAAACCCACTTGCAGCTCAACAGCATGAAAGCACCCAGGGTACAAACAGCTCTGAACGTGCCTGACAATTGCTTTCCTGCCCAGGATGAAAAAGGCAGCTGGGTGCTTTCAGAACGTGCCAGTGCTCTGCCATCCCTGCTGCACCAGGGGCTGCAGTGACACTGAGAAAACACAGATGGAGCTTTCACTGGATCTTCTACTTCTGACAGGAGTTGCAAATCTCAACAGAAGAGGCTGTGGGGGCTCTGGGAGAAGGTTTTTGCTCTTGACTCGACAGCTCCCATGGGTGCAGGGCAGACAGGGAAGCTGCTGGAATGGGACAATGTTGGGGGCTGCTGTGGTGGGATGAGCTGGATGCTCCATGTGGGGACAAGGCAGCTCAGGGGGTGCTGGGCTTGGGGGGCTGCACAGATGGCACAAGGCTGGCTGTGTGCTTGTCACCAGCAGGATGAGGGAGCACAGTGTGTGGGGCAGGGGTCACCTGTGGTCAGCCTGTTGGGCTCCATGGGGGAGCTGAAGCTGCTCAGGGCCAGAGGGTGCCATGGTTGTCTGTCTGCCACTGCTGAGAGTCCAGCCTCCCTGCTTCTTTTCTTGGAATCCTGGAATGCTTTGGGTTGGAAGGGACCTTAAAGGCCATGGCAGGGACACCTCCCACCCTCCCAGGTTGCTCCAAGCCCCATCCAGCCTGGCCTTGGACACTTCCAGGGATAGGGCAGCCATCACATCTTGGGTAATCTGTTGTTTTTCCTCCAAAGGATAAAATTCCTGGCATGACAGAGCCTTTAATAGGAAATTTTAAACTCACTTTTTATTACAGCAACACTTTTATTCTTTCTTGTGTTTCCACACACCATCCCTGGCAGTGTCCAAGGCCAGGTTGTGGATGGGGCTTGGAGCCACCTGGGATGGTGGGAGGTGTCCCTGCCCATGGCAGGGGAGGGATCAGATGGGTTTTAAGGTCCCTTCCAACCCAAAGCATTCTATGATTGTAAAATCCAGCAAATCCCTTGCAGGGGAGGAAAATCACCCAGGAACTGTGGGAAGCAGCTCATCCCAAAAAACCCCGGGGTGTTCCTGCCCCTTCTGGGGTTGGTTTGTTTATTAACTGGTCTGTGGCAAAACATTTGCTGTTCCTCCCTGTTCCCAGGATGTTTCTTCCCCCTGGAATCCAGAGAGGAGCAGCTTCGAGCTGCTCTCATCATTTTTTACAGGCTTAATGAATATACACTGTAGTAAATATTTCACACTTCAATTTGGAATTTCACAGGCAGTTTTCATTCAAATTTGGAACAACTTGGCAAAGCTTGTGGTTAGGAAAAACCTTTTTTTTCTTTCCCATAGCAGATAGTAATTTTTATTTAAAACGTCTTCACAAAACCTTGTGAGACATCTTTAGATGGAGCCAAGAGGATCGTGCCCAATTGGCTTTTGTTCTGTTTTGTCTGAAGCAGGGAAATGAGAGGGATAAAAGACCTTTGGAATCTTGTTCTGAGTAGGGATTGCATTGACAAAAGGCTGTAGGGCCTGGGGGCTTTGCTGTGCTCTCAGTTCTGTGGGACTGAGCTCTCAGCTCCAGCTCCTGAGCCATACATTTCTCTACAAGGATATTTTTTGCTCTTAATTAAGGAAAAGCTGAACTGCTGGAGGTGTCTCATTAGAAGACAAGAATGAGAAGGTGGCCTAGCCTAAATAAATCCATACTCTGCTCATTCCCAATCCTCTGCTGGAGAATGCAGGTGTGCAACAGCCCTTGGTTATGATTTTATACAATGGAATCAAGGCTTTAAATCATTGAATCAATTTTCTGCTACTGGAAATGTCTCAGGAATCTTTGCTGGCGATGTTTAGAGGGAAAATCAAGAAGAACCAGGATCTGCATTAGGATGATGAGGAAGCCTGGGCATTATCCTTAGGGCTGTTGTTATTTGCAGTGACTTTGGGCCTTGCCCCACAATTTCCTCTGCTCAAAGCCAGCACATGCTGGAGTATTGGATTGCTCTGGGAATGGCTCCGTGTGTGCCTGGCTCTGCCCTGCTGACCGAGGGGCCAGAGACTGCTGAGTGGCAGGAAAAGTTTATTCTGCATCGACTCACTGGACCAGCCAAACTCTGTGGGTCTGAATGCATCCATGTCTGAACATCCCGTGTGTCCCTGAGCAGCCACGCTGAGCAGGGCTCTAAATCCCTCTCTGGCTTTTATACATTTATACCTGGGGGTATTTCTCCCTCCTCATGACTTTCAGAGCACATTTGGGGTCAGCTTTGGCTCTTCAGGCACCTGAAGCCTTTGCAGAGTAAGAAAAACATGTCCAGAGAGCCCCTCCCTCCCTCCCTCCCTCCCTCCCTCCCTTCCTTCCTTCCTTCCTTCCTTCCTTCCTTCCTTCCTTCCTTCCTTCCTTCCTTCCTTCCTTCCTTCCTTCCTTCCTTCCTTCCTTCCTTCCTTCCTTCCTTCCTTCCTTCCTTCCTTCCTTCCTTCCTTCCTTCCTTCCTTCCTTCCTTCCTTCCTTCCTTCCTCCCTCCCTCCCTCCCTCCCTCCCTCCCAAACCCAAGAGTTCCTGTGCTCTCCTTTTTCTCCAGAAAATACAAGTTTTGTGAGCTCAGAGAAACCTGAAGATGAGTGACAGAGGCACTGCTGGTGGAAATCAGAATATTTGGAGTTTTGCTGGATGAACTGGCTGCCCCTGTAGCATCTCAGCTTGAGCCACATTTTGTGAAACTGATGGAATTGGTCTCATGAGCTCTGTGGCTTCTAGATTTGTGCTAAAATGTGTAAAATGCACCTTCAGAGAGTCACAGAATGGTTTGGGTTGGAAGGGACCTTAAAGTTCATCTCATTCCAGCCTCCCTGCTGAGGACAGGGGCAGCTTCCACCAGACCAGGGTGCTCCAAGCCTCATCTAAGCTGGCCTTAAATCCTCCTTCTCTTCCAGATGAGTGCCCACGGGGCTCAGAGAGGGGCTGGGCAGGAGTTTGCTGGGGCAAAACTTCCTCTTGAGAGCCCCAGGCAGAGACCTTCCCTTCCTCACCCTGAATGTGCCTCACTGTCCCCAGCAGGAGCAGCCTGGACCGAGCTCCCATCCATAATTCAAGCCCACAGCTGTTTAAAAATAAAAGATAGGGAGGACAGGCTACCAAATCAAAATAAAAACATTAAAAAAAGGTAGAGCCCCTTGGCCAGCCTGTTATTTTTGACAGTGGCAGAGCTTTCCCAGTGCCAGGCAGGCTCATGAATAAAGCAGCTGAGTGAGTTCATGCTAGCTGGGGAAAGAATGAATTTTTTATCAAGGAACCCTGTTAGCATATTTATGTATTGATATATTGGTGCCATAAGCCTTTGGATCAAGGAATTAAACAGCAGTGGTTCTGCTTTTTCAGCCTCCCCAGCTCTGGAGAAGGGGAGAAACAAAGGAGAGGATTTGCTTCTATTTAAACTTGGCTGAATTAACATTAATATTGCTTGCAACAACTACAGTTCAAACGTGTTCCTACATCTACTGCTATTGTGCAAAATTAAAATGCTGCCAGCTTTGAGGATTTTACCCGGAGTCCTCTCATATTTGGGTTGATTTTATGCATTTGGATGCTTTCAGAGGAAAGCCCAGCTCTGGATTTGTGTATTTGAGGGAATTTTCTCTCCCTTCACTCTTCTTTGGCACTTTCTGAGTCCTGTCAGGGGAAATAAAAGGTGGAAAATGAGAATCCTAAAGGGGGAGGTGATCTAGGTGTGTGTGAAGGTGAGCAGGAGGAGTGGAATAGCTCAAAGACTCAGAGGAGCAGGGATTGGAGTGTAAATGTGCCAGGGGTTTGCAGTTCTCTTCCCAGGAGTTCAGGCTTGGATGTGAGGGGAGGGCAGAGGCCACTGGGGACTCTCTGAGGGCTTTTCCTACAACTGCTGACCCCAAAGGGCTCCCAGGAAACACTTCCTCTGCCATGGGATGTGTCCTGGTGTCCAAAGCCCCACAAAGGCACAGTTAGGATGTGCTGTGGGAGGAGATCAGATCACAGAATCCCAGAACTGGGTGGGAAAAGACCTTTGGACGTGATGATGTCAATCTATGGCCTAACAGCACCTTGTCAATGAAACCATGGCCCTGATGTCACCTCCAGTCTTCTCTTAAACACCTCCAGGGACAGTGACTCCATTCCAGTGCTCAATCCCTCTATCAGTGAAGAATTTTTTCCTAATTCCCAGCCTAAACTTTCCCTGGTGCAGCTTAAGGCTGTGTCTCCAGTCTCAAATTGTTGTGTGGACCTTGCATGAAGTTTAGAGGTTCCTGAAATCCTGTCCATCCCACTTACCCTCCAGCTGAGGGGTTTTCCTCCCAGAAGGCACAAGCAGGTGAAATCCTAAGAATTGGTGTTTGAGCTTGGCTCCCAGTCCCCTGCAGCTTGGTGGGGCACAATGAATTAATGAATTAATGAATTAATGAATTAATGAATTCCCTCTCTGAGCAGGGACAGCTGCTCTGACCCAGCTGATCCCACTGGCCCCGGCTGGGGGGAAGCTCTGAACCCCAACCTGTCCAGATTGTTTGGGTTTGTATCTCCAAAGGCCCAGAGCAGTTGGTGGTTGCTGTAAAGTCGTTTATTACAGGAGCACATCAGGCTCACATACAGGAATCCAAGGCTCTAAAGTCCATGTTAGAGCTGGTCCAGAGCCCTGAATAAAGCAGGAGCAGCTCCCTGGTGCCCAGTCCTGGGCAGAGGCAGGAGCTGCAGCCTGGTGCAGCCTCAGAGGCAGAAGCTCCTCTTTTCTTCTTCTACTTCTTCTTCTACTTCTTCTTCTACTTCTACTTCTTCTTCTACTTCTACTTCTACTTCTTCTACTTCTACTTCTTCTTCTTCTTCTTCTTCTTCTTCTTCTTCTTCTTCTTCTTCTTCTTCTTCTTCTTCTTCTTCTTCTTCTTCTTCTACTTCTTCTTCTTCTTCTTCTTCTTCTTCTTCTTCTTCTTCTTCTTCTTCTTCTTCTTCTTCTTCTCTTCTTCTTCTTCTACTTCTTCTACTTCTTCTTCTTCTTCTTCTTCTACTTCTTCTTCTACTTCTTCTTCTTCTACTTCTTCTTCTACTTCTTCTTCTTCTTCTTCTTCTTCTACTTCTTCTTCTTCTTCTTCTACTTCTACTTCTTCTTCTTCTACTTCTTCTTCTTCTTCTTCTTCTTCATGTGGTGGTAGTGATGATGATGATGATGGTGGAGGAAGAAGGAACAAGAGAGCTCTCACTCCAATACACAGATTCTTATTTACAAATTACCCAATGAGCTAAAACCACAAACCTGAAGCATTTCTTCTAAACCTATTAGAATTCTAGTTTTTTAGTACAAAAGTTTACATACAATCTGTGCATATGGTCTATCTGTTCTATCTGAAAAATGTCAGCAATATTCTTACTATATTTTTATTATGTCTAGAACTGTGTTTTGGAGCTCTCATTGAGACTTACTTTTGAGACGTTTTCTACACTGATGTCTAGGGCCTTTATTTTTTAAGGCATTTAAAACATATTCTTACTTACTTAAGCTTGCTTACTTACTTACTTATCTAAAACTTAAACTTACGCCTCTATTCCATGTATGAGTGGCTTAACATACTTTAATTTCTCTAAAAGCTTTAATTCAAACCCTGCATTTTGATCTCTCTCTGAGGAACTCAGAGAGGCCTCTGTTTTTCAGACTCCAACAGGTTGCATCATATACTTAAGTATATTAATGTAAGCAATAGTCTTACTATATTTTTATTATATCTTTGAGCTCTCACTGAAGCTTGTTTTTTACTCCAGATTCTAAGGCTTTTGCTCTTTAATGCACTTAAAACATATTTTTACATACTTAAAACTAAGATTTATGCTTCTAGTTTATATCTATGCAACTTAACATTTCTGCTTACTTAAAACTAAAGCTTACACCTCTATTTCATGTCTGCAAGGCTTAATATATTTTAATTTCTCTAAAGGCTTTAATTCCAGCCCTGCATTTGGATCTCTCTCTGAGGAACTCCGAGATGTCTCTGTTTTTCACACTGCAGCCCCAGCCCATCTCTCTGCACTCACAGCATCATTTCCAAGCACTCATTTCATGCAGCCCGTTTCGGTTTTGTCCCTCCCGCAGAGCAGCCCGGGCTCTGATGTCCCTCCCGTGGTGGCACAGCCCTGGGGCACCCATGGGCACGTTCCTGTGCCAGCTGGGTTTGGCTCTGGGGGATCAGCACCCCCAGCCCTGCTGCCCTGCAGAGCCGAGCACCAGATGCTCCCTAAAACAGACTGGAACACGTGAGAGTGAGAAAGCAGAGCCAAGATGACATTTCAGCTGGGATGGGGGGAGAAAGGAAAGGCTTTCTGCAGATCCTGCTGTTCTGTATGGAGCAGCACACGGGCTCAGCACTTCAGAAATGGGATTTGTCTCAGTGCTCTGCTGGGGAGTGAGGGAGCTGCTCACCTTTCACCCGGCTGGGACCCAATTTCACCTCCTGGCAGGCTGGGATTGCAGCAGAGAGCTCCTCAGTGCAGGGCTCAGTGGCACTTCTGGGTCAGAAAGGCTACAGGAGGTTTAGAAGATTTTTTTTTTCTCCTGTTTTCATCGTAAAGCATTTTCCATGTGCTCTTGTACATGCTTGTGATGTTTTTGATTTTAGCCTTAGTTATTTTTGTGTTCATTTAAATGTCAGAATAGGAGCAAATAGAAATAAATCACCCATAAATAGCTTTGCTAATTATCAGAAATGGTGAGGAAGACAGTTGTGAAAAATCAGACTGAGGGTAAAGAGAGTTCATCTCTCCAAGACAGCTGAGAGTTCTCAATGCAGAAGCACTTAACTAAGGGAATATTACCCTTTAATTGCCCTGAATAAGTCAGGCTGTGCCATTGATTAGATTTGATGAGTAAATCTAGGTGTGCTGTATTTTGTATTTTGATTATAAACACGGTAAAAGCAAATGGTCTGTGGTGTTTGGCTCTCTCTGTGCAATTAAATCCTGTTATTGACCCCCACTCATTTATGTGGCAGCCCCTTAATTGTTTGTCTTCCACATTAAAGGTTCTTTTATGTGAAGTCCCTTCCCCTCCCTTTGATCGAGCAGTGGGACCTGGGATGATCTGTGAGCCCTGAGGCTCCCTGGGGTGGGGAGCAAGGAGCCAAAAGCAGGCAGAGACCCTGGGGAGCCAGTGGAGGGTGTTGGGATGGGATAAAGGGATGGGATGGGATGATGGGATAATGGGATGGCAGAAGGATGCTGGAGCAGGCCAGGCTTTTTTGGCCATTTCCTGGCGATGGGATGGGGCTGGAGCAGAGCTGCTGCTGGTCCTGCAGCAACAAGAACCCCCAGCATGAGAATCCAGATCGGTTTGGGCTGGATGAAACCTTAAGGATCACCTCATCCCACCTCCACCCTGGGCAGGGACAGTTCCCAGTAGCCCAGGTTGCTCCAAGCCCCATCCAGGCTGGCCTTGGACACTTCCAGGGATGAGGAAATTGCCCTTGGAGCAGCCCTGGGGAGGTGGGTGATGGCCAGGGCTGCAGGAAAGGAGATGAAAGATGATACAAAAGGCATTTCTGGGCTCTGCAGCACAGAAATCAGCAGTTGGCTGCTTTCAGGTCGATTGTTTCAAAACATATCTCGGAATGAATTAATAAACAGACACAGCTGCCACCGTGTTAACACGGGGAAGCAGTGCCTGAACAGCTCTGCGTGCCTGAGACACAACGTGAGGATTAATCCTGGCCTTGCCCTGCTCTTGGACAGCTCACAAAAGGCCTGGTGGGGGGAAGCATCGTGTGCTGTGCTGGAGAATGCCCTGCTCTGCAGCTCAGGGCATTAATGCCCCTGCAGGACAGCAGCCTTTGGCTTCTGAGTGTGTTAGAGCTGCCAATATTCCCCCACAGAGCCCCGAGCCTCGAGAGGGCTGGGCTGTCACTGCCTGGGGACACCAGCACTGCACAGAGGGAGGAGAGAGCCCCTGGGTGCTCCAAGCCAATATAGTGATGCCTCAGGATTTCAGCTTTTCTATTTTCCATCTATTTGTAACCCTGCAGTTCTTTAGTGTATAACTCTGAACTCCATACCCAGTGTGAGCTGCTGCTCTCCCATTTTGGGCAGACACAACAATTCCTCTCCAGCCTGGCAATCAAGGACACCTCACTGCCTCAGGCCCCAGAGATGGAAACAAAAGCGAGTTTTGGGGGGAGCAAACTTGGGGTAAATGACTTCATTACCTGAAGCTGTAATTGGAAGATGAACCCCCAATGTGCAAATGGACCAAACTTATAAAAGTGTGAAATCCTGTGACCCATTGTCCATTTTGGGTGTAGCCCCTGGGGGGCTTTGTCTGCCCTAAATGTACCTGAGAGCCCTTCAATAAATAGAAATAAACTGCTTTTTATTCCCTTGATTTGGTCTGGCCTCTGTTTTTAGGTGGCCCCAAAAGGCATCAATAAGGAGTGAACAGAGAAAGGTTGTCCTGTGACACCCAGCTGTGAGCAGGGACAGCAGCTCCAGGGTGGCTGATGGAGCAGAGTCACCTGGAGCAGGGTAGAGAGATGCTTTTGGGGAATTGGGAATTGGGTATTTGGGTATTTGGGTATTTTAGCATGCTGGCTGCATCCTGCTACAAGTGCCAGGTCAGGGGTGGGAGCAGCTGGGGGCAGATGTTTTAGGGAGAGCACTCCAGGGGCTGGAGGGTTTGTGTGGCCTTTAGATGTTTGAGGTGGTGATCCCTGTGGCCCTGAAAGTGCCCCTCAGATGCCTCAGTTTCCCTCTGTGCAGCTGGGGAGCCTTGTGCTGTCACACTGAGGGGATGTGGATCTTGCCATGCCCAGGGCACTCCTGGGGCCAGGGGTGGGCACTCATGAAGAGCCCCGTGGCTGTTTTATACCAGAAGGCTCAGGGGCAATGAGAGCCCCTCCTGAATTTCTGGATTCAGAAATTCTGGCACCTTGTGTTGAGTATTTCATTTCTCTTGCCCTCCTGTTACGTCTCTGTGGGCACAAGTGGCACTGACAGACGGCCAGACATTACAGCAGTGAAATGTTGTAGCTGGAACATAAAAATTGATTTGATCTCTCGGCTCCTCCTGCTTAATGAGTGAGCTTGGTGGCTCTGTGGATGAAAGGCTTGGGGCAGACAGAGTTGCCTGTGAGACTCTGGGGGCTTCCCCTGGGGGAGGGAGTTTGGTTTTCCTGGCAGCAAACAGGTTTTGAGTCATTAAAGCAGCTCCCTGTACTCTGTGCTTGGTTCCAGCTCTCCTGGGAGCACAGGGGAAGGTGCTGCACATCCAAGAAGGCTCTGCTTTTTCAGGAGCAGAGTTTGTCACCATTTGTGCCTGGTGTTTGTCACCGTGTCCAAAGTGGAGTTTGTCCTGGATGCTCCTGAGCGAGGCAGAGCAAACAGAGCCATGCCCTGCCCTGCCCTGAGCAGGAGCTAACCCAGCAAATGTCCAGGGAAGGGAGCTTCGTTGGTTGTATTTCAACCAATTTCAACACATTTCAGTTTTTAGGGCTTTGATCGTGGCATGGAATTGTGGATCTGTCGCCAAGTTTGGGCTTCAAATGGAGAAATAAATGATAAACGATCATTTGGCAGCAGTGAACCCGCTGCACTCCCTGTGCATGTTTATGTGCTTTTCCCATCTGTTCCTCCCTCCAGCTCCTCCCCATGGGCTCTCCAGCCCCCCTTGCCTGGCTGACAGCATTCCCAGCCCCCCAGAACCGTGGAATACCCTGAGCTGGAAGGGCCCATGGAGCCCTCCCTGGATGGGACCTGCCTGCTGCACCCAGAGATGTTTGATTGATGGGAGCTGAAATATAAACCCCTGGGATTGCTCTGAAAATGGCCCCAGGCACTTCCTCACTCCCTTTTCTCTGCTTCCAGACAAATGGTGCTACAGGAAACACCTGGAATTGGCTTTACTTCATCCCTCTCATCATCACTGCCTCTTTTTCCTGTGTGTTGGGAAGGAAGCTCTGGGGATGAGTTTCCTTTCCCTCCGAGCCCATGTGCAGAGATGAAGGGCAGGAGAACAGGGCAAGGAGAGAGCTGAAAGCAAAGAGAGAGAAGAATGGAAGGACCAAACAGGGAATGAAGAGTTGGGGTGGGATGTCAGGTATTCCAAAGGCCTTCAAAACCCTCACTGGGCAGCTCGGAGCTTCCCCTGCATTTCTGCTCCCGTTTTCCCAGCCTGATTCTCCTCAGATCCATTTGTCCCTCACGAGCTGGTTCTGCCTTGAGCAGGGGGGTTGTGGTGAGGTTGGTGAGTGCCCATTCCTCTCCTCTGAGTCCCTGATGACTGACACTGACATTCCTGATGGTGATCCCTCCTGGAGGAAGGATTTGTGCAGACATGCACCCTATTAACCAACCCCAGGGGTTTTACTTGTGTCAGTGCTATAAATGTTATCACCTCTGAGAAATACTCTGCCACTTTGGGGTTCATTGTTCATCTTATACAGAGACTTTGGAGGTGGTACCAAGTACATGCACAGCTGAGGTAAAACACATTTAAAGTGCTTCCTTTTCTGAGTCCTGCAAGCAAAATTATTCTTGGAGATTGGGAACACTGGCCAAAAAAGCATCACAGATAAGTTAAAAGCTCTAATATCAGTTAGAATTAACAGGTTTTGCCTGTTGGTGTTTGAGAGCAGTTTTTTTGGGCAGGGAGGTGAACTCAGGGCTCCTGTTTTTCTTTACCCTCTGCAGAGGAGGGAGAAGGACAAGGAGAATGCAGGAATTTCCTTGTATCAGTGCTATAAATGTTATCACCTGTCAGAAATGCTGTGGTGTAGGTCTGTACAGAGACTTTGGGGTGGTACCAAGTACATGCATGGCTGAGGTAAAGCACATTTAAAGCACTTCCTTCTGTGAATCCTGCAAGCAAAATTACTGTTGGGAATATGATTGGGAGCAGTGACCAAAAAGCATCACAGATAATAAGTTAAAGCAGCAATATCAGAATTAATGCAGTTTTTGCCAGGTGGTGTTTGAGGCCTTCTCTGTAGGCTCTGCCTTTGGGGAGGGAGGTGAGCTCAGGGTTCCTGATTTTCTTTACCCTCTGCAGGAGGAGGGATAAGGATGAGGGGAATGTGTTTAGGTCTTTTACTTTCCTTTTGCTCCCCTTCTCCCTTTCCTTCCACCCAACATCAAATCCTCAGATTGCTGTATTCTTCCTGCACAAGAGAGGAATTTGCATTTTCCTCAGCACTGGGATTCTGTCAATGGCCATGTGGCATTTTCCTTTTCAGCACTTCCCAGAGAGCTCCCTCGTGGCTGATGAATGCAGAAACTTTGTCATAAACTCACCACCCTTCCCTCCTGTTCATGTCCCACTGCTGCCTGCTCAGGGTGGGTTTGGCTGGCAGGAGCCCGAGGTGCTGAGTGAGCAGATGTGGAATTGTGTAATTCCAGAGATCCTGGGTTTCTTGCACTCTCCCTGTCTGTGAGCAGATTCTGGGTTTAACTGCAGCCTGGCTTAGGGAAGGCTCTGGTTCCCTGCTGGAGTGGCTCAGCTCAGATGGAAATGTGCTGCTGATGCTGAGCAGAGGGAGCTGGAGCCGAGCTGGGGAGGGAGGAGGCTGCTGTGGAGAGCCTGCACAGGCTTAGGCCACCTAAAAATGTGTTCTGGTCCTGCAGCAGGGTCAGCCTGGAGATGTGGAATTGTTTAGGTTGGAAAAGGCCTTTGACCTATGTCCCCTACATGGCTTTTAAATCCCTTCAGGGATGTGACTCCACCACTGCCCTGGGCAGCTGTGCCAGGGCTGAGCTGCATTTCCATGAAGGAATTTTCCCAATATCCAAATCTAAACCTCCCCTGCCCAGCCTGAGGCTGTTCCCTCTCCTCCTGTCCCTGTTCCCTGGAGCACAGCCCGACCCCCCCGGCTGTCCCCTCCTGTCAGGGAGTTGTGCAGAGCCACAAGGGCCCCCCTGAGCCTCCTTTTCTCCAGGCTGAGCCCCTTCCCAGCTCCCTCAGCCTCTCCTGGGGCTCCAGACCCTTCCCCAGCTCTGTTCCCTGCCCTGGACACGCTCCAGCCCCTTCAGGTCCTTCTTGAGGAGCCCAGAACTGGACACAGGATTTGAGGTGCCCCAGCACAGGGCTGGTCACTGCTCTGGTCCTGCTGGACCATGGCTGGTACAGCCCAGTGGCCTCTTGCCTACCTGGGCACCCCTGGGCTCATGTCCAGCCACTGTTACAGCAGCCCCAGGGCCTTTCCCAGCTCTCCAGCCCCTCTGGCCCAGCCTGGAGCTGTGGCCCAAGGACAGATCCCTGCTGACCCTCAGCCCTTTGGTGTGACCCCACGGATCCAGCCTGGGCTGGCCCCTGTGCAGAGCTGCTGCCCTCCAGCACATCCACGTCCCACCCAGCCTGGTGTCACCTGTGAGCTGCATCCCCCAGCAGGTCCCTGGCAGACACAGCAGAGGGATGTCCCCACTGGAGCTGAGGAAAAATCACGGTGTGGATGTTGGGATGTCAGTTCTTTGGCTGGAATTTCAGCACACAGGACAGCAGTGGGGACACTCCTGTGCGATCCCAAGGGGAATCTCCTGTGCCCTGCAGGCTCTGTGTGGTGTTTTCTCCCTGAGGTGAAATAACACTTGTGTTTGTCTCTCCCTTTTCCCGTTGTTTCCAGACGAATGACGCTGCAGGAAATACCTGGAACTGGCTTTACTTCATCCCTCTCATCATCATTGGCTCTTTCTTCATGCTCAACCTGGTGCTGGGCGTCTTATCAGGGTAAGGCACTCAGGAATTTTTGTCCCCACCTGGATATTAAAAGGGAAGATGTGTTGATTTTAGCACTGGGGGGATATTGCTGACAGAGAGGGGTGACACATCACGCTGTGTCCCCTTCCCACCTGTCCCACCTGTCCTCTCCTCACAGGGGATATTTCTGTAGAGTCCTACATGAAACCCTGACCTGAGACGGTTCTGAATCCATGCCCAAGAGTGAAGTGAACTTGTGGAATTAGACTGAATTGGGTCAGGGCAGCCAACGCTTCTGTGCTGCCTAGAAAAGCCATCAGGAACCTGCTGGGGCCAAGGAAATGCTGGAGTGGGACGTGGGAATGTTGATAATGCATTTGGTGCAACTGTGCAGCCTGGGCAAAGGGGAAGCTCAAACTCAAGGCAATTAAAAGATCTCAGGTTTGGGATTTTTTTTTTGGTGGTGGTTTTTTCTTTTCTTGCATTTGATTTCTTTGTTGACTTGTTTTGTTTGTTTGATCTTTACCTGCTTGAGCCAATCTGTGGATTTTGGGGACACGCTGGTGCCTTGATGTTCAGACCCCAGGGGTCAGCCAGGGATTTGGTGTTTGTTGCAGCTGAATTTGGGGTTTGGACCTTTTCGGGAATCAGGGTGCCAAGTCTGAAACTGGAACATTCCCAGCATCTGGGAAGATGAGCTCTGGAATTAACACACTCCAGGACTATAAAGCTCTCAGACTTTGGCACCTCATTCTGCACTGAGTTTCTTCTTAGATCATGCAGGTGATTGAGATCATAGAGATGTATTAAAATCTGGATTTTTTTCTGCCTCTAGGGAGCAGGGGAAAAAAAAATGAGTTGTTGCTGTTGTGTGGTAAAAGCCCTTCAGTGCTGCACCTTTCCTCTTCTTTTTTACAGTGACTGGGGAAAGTGTTTTCCAAAGAACATATCAATGCTGATTTGTATTGTTTTGTTATTATTTTCCTCCTCAAAGCACAGGCTGTGGGCAGCAGGGCAGTGGAGGGGAGAGGGCTGTGGGTGAGGCTGTGTCAGACCCTTCAGTGCAGGAATAACCATCGTGAACAATAACTGATCAAATCCATTTATAACTGATCAATAACTGATCAAATCAATTTATAACTGATCAAAGCCATTTATAACTGATCAAAGCCATCTCTAACTGATCAACAACTGACCCAAGCCATCTCTAACTGATCAGTAACTGATCAAATCCATTTACAGGACATCCTGGTGTATCAGAGGCTTTGTCTGATGGCTGATTTGCCATCAGCAGGGCTGAGTGTGGTTCATTAGGTGCCACATCTCCCTCATTTCACAGTGGGATTTAAACCAACCCCAAATCCTGCAGGCTCCTGTTCCTCTGTGCTGGAATCAAAGGGCTTTGGTGAGCAGGAGCTGGAGACCTCTGTCTGACTCTCCTGAAAGCCTCCTGTTGCTTGGGGCAAAATATGACTATTATATAAATGTGTGTCTCCTCTTAAAAACACAGCTCTGTGCAGGATTCCCTTTGTCAGTGGTGAGGATGAGAAAATCTTCCTCACAGAGGGGAGCTTTTAATTTCTGTTTCACAGAGTGGTTTGACATCCTTGCCTGGAATCATTCCTGGGGAGAGGCTGAGGAAATAAACATCAGAGCACAGGTATGGAGCACAGGGCTCCTGGTGGGCTTGGAGCTGTGAGCAGGGAAGGAAAAAGGTATAAAATGTATAAAAAATCCTTCCCAGTGAGGGTGGGGAGGCCCAGAGCAGCTGTGGCTGCCCCTGGATCCCTGGCAGTGCCCAAGGCCAGGTTGGACATTGGGGCTGGAGCAGCCTGGGACAGTGGGAGGTGTCCCTGCCATGGCAGGGATGGAACCAGATGAGCTTTAAAGCCCTTTTAAACCCAGACCATGATTCTATATCTGACTGGAGGAGTGCTAAGAAGACACCAGAAGAAAAGGAAAGCCCCTCAGAAAGCAGAGACTGTTGTCAATGTGCTCTGCAGTCAAAAGCCCAGATAGCACCATGGAGAAAAAGAAAAAAGAGAAATTTCTTTTGGAGTTATTCTTTGCCTGGGTGTCTGCATGGAGAAAAGCACAGAGAATTGATTTCCATAGGACAGAGCTTTACTCAAGGACACAAAGCCATCACATCCCAGGGACAGCACCAGCCCCAGCTCCTGACATGGACACTCCTGGCAACACCCTCCCCTCGTGTTTCAATCAAACAAAGTTGATTGAGGGTTAGGGAATCCACAAACAGGTCCTGAACGGGGTTAGCTCAGCAGTTTGCTGCTGTTTTTCATGACCTGTGCACCTCATGGCTTTTACTGTGATCCTGCAGGATCCTGGGGATTTTTATGGAATTTCCAGGGCTCTCTAGCAGGACTCAGAATCCCGTGTGCTCTGGAGCAGTGGTTTAGTGTCCCTTGTAGGGGATTTTCCTCCCTGCTCCTCACTTTATATTCCCCCTTTTCCATTTTCCTTCCCTGGTGTTTGATTCTTCTGTGAACCAAAATAACTCAGCAGCCCTGCAGAACCCAATAGAGCAGAAAAATACAGATTATTTCCTCCTGCAGGAGCTTTTGCTGAATGTCACAGCTGATTTGGGAGCTCAGGACTGCACTGGGCCAGGAGAGCAGGAGCAGGAGGGGAAATTCCTCTCCCTTTTGAACCAGTAACATCCAGGAGCTCATTTCCTTCTGCATGTGAACTGTGGAGTTCTGGAATTCAGAGCACGGGTGTCTTCTGCCCATCCATGTGCTGGGAATTGTGCTGGGGTGACTCCCCAGTCACAGGCACACACAAGAAATGGGAAAATGGAAATGATAAAAATAAATAATTGAAAGATAGGTGGAATTAGGAGATTCGACACCTGCTTGAAGTTTTGCTGGCCCATCCCTCCAGCCCCTCAGGTGATGTTATCCCTGTTCCAAAAGCTGGGGCACCTTGCTTCCCAGAAACTGAGGTGACATTTTCTGAGAGTGGAACAACTGCAGTGGTGAAAATGTTTAGGAATTTGTATCCATAATGTATTTCCCTTGGAACATCTTTCTGTGCTGACTGCAGTGGGGTTTTTTTTTATTAGATCATTTGTAAACTCTTTGTTTGTGATCTAGGTAGCAATAGAGGGGAATACAACTTTTCCACAAAAAAGAAAAAAAAAAGAGAAAATAAAAGAAAAGAAGGAAAAAATGATTGGTTGCCTCTGGTGGCACCATGGGATTGCTCTGACTGCAAACCCTGGCAGGAAGTGCTGACCCCAGCTGCCCTCCTGTGTCCCTTAAACACAGGGTCATTTGCTGCTTGGGATGGCACAGCTCCACTTCTGACCACACAACACCCTGGGATGATCCTGATGAATTTTTTATTGAGCTCTGCCCATGGTTTGCAGCGAGGAAGGAAAAATCCCCATATGGAGTTGAGAAATGCTGCCCCACTGTGAATCTTTATCTGACTTAATTCTGGTTTCTTGCCCTGTGCCCCCAAGGGCTGGGCACTCCCATCCCTATGCCCATCCCCATCTTGACCCCATCCCAATCCCAGCCTCATCCTCATCCTCATCCTCATCCTCATCCTCATCCTCATCCTCATCCTCGTCCTCGTCCTCGTCCTCGTCCTCGTCCCCAGCCCCAACCTCATCCCCATCCCATCCCATCCCATCCCATCCCATCCCAGCCCCATCCCAACCCCAGCCTCATCCTCATCCTCATCCTCATCCTCATCCTCATCCCATCCCATCCCCAACCCCATCTTGAACCCATCCCAACCCCAACCCCATCCCCATCCCCATCCCCATCCCCAACCCCATCCTCATCCTCATTCCCATCTTGACCCCATCCTCATCCTCATCCTCATCCCATCCCATCCCATCCCATCCCATCCCATCCCATCCCATCCTCATCCTCATCCTCATCCTCATCCCATCCCATCCCATCCCATCCCATCCCATCCCATCCCATCCCATTATCCCATCCCATTATCCCATCCCCATTCCCACTTTGGTTTCCTGCACTTCCCTCTCTCAGCATTCACTTCAGGGCTGTTTTTCTCCTCCTGCTGCTGTTCCCCTCAGCCTCCCCTCACCCCAGCTCCCAGCTTTTTTCCACAGGCTCTGGGATTATGGAGTTTCCTCCAGCTTGGGAATTAATTTTGCCTGATAATGAGCTGATGCCACACAATACACTGATGAACTGTTTTGATGCTTTGGATGACACAATGCAGAGAGGGTAAACGTTATCCTGGGATGCTGGGAGGAAGATGATGGAACTAATTTCAAGGCTAAGTGCTTTTTGGCAGGGATTCAGGCGGGGGGAGCGCCGAGGGTGGCCAGAAATGATGCACTGGGATCCTGCGAGTCTGCTCCTCTCCACTGAAAAACGCTGCTTGTCATGTCCTCAGATATTTATGGTGAAGCCTGAGGTGTTTCCAGCCCAGGCAGTGAAGAGTGATGGTTGCTGCCAGGGTTTACTCATCGAGAGCTGAGCCTGGAGACGCTGCCAGGGCTGGGCTGGAGCTGCTTCACGGGATCACCTGGGGCAGCTGATGCCTTTTGGGGCCACCTGAAAACAGAGGGCAGACAAAATCAAGGGAATAAAAAGCAGTTTATTTCTATTTATTGAAGGGCCCTCAGGTACATTTAGGGCAGACAAAGCCCCCCAGGGGCTACACCCAAAATGGACAATGGGTCACAGGATTTCACACTTTTATCAGTTTGGTCCATTTGCACATTGGGGGTTAATCTTCCAATTACAGCTTCAGGTAATGAAGTCATTTACCCCAAATTTGCTCCCCCAAAACTCCCTTTTGTTTCCATCTCTGGGGCCTGAGGCAGTGAGGTGTCCTTGATTGCCAGCCTGGAGAGGAATTGTTGTGTCTGCCCAAAATGGGAGAGCAGCAGCTCACACTGGGTATGGAGTTTAGAGATATACTCTAAAGAATATACTAGATATTATAAATAAATATAAATATAAATATAAATATAAATATAAATATAAATATAAATATAAATATAAATATAAATATAAATAATAGCTATAATATATAAAAATAGAAATATATCATGCACTATATGTTCTATATTATATTACAGGCTATAATACATATTCTAAAGAATATATATATATATATACTAAAGAATTGCAGGGTTACGAATATATGAAATATATAAAAGCTGAAATTCTGAGGCAGCACAGGGACTGTGGGGACACGTTTGGAATGGGTGTAGCAGCTTTGTGCCACTGGGAGCCTGGCAGGGGACACAGCTCCAGCTGTGCTGGCACCTCACAGGAGACAAGGGGCAGGGAAAAAGGGGCAGGAAAAAGGGATTTAATTCTTTTTCTCACCCTTTTCTGAGCAGTCTGGAGCCTGGATGCTTCATCCCACCAAACACCCTCCCTGTGCTGTGCTCCAGGCTCCCTGGGGATCTCTGTTTCTGCTGTCCCAGGGTCACTGAGGTGTTTTGGGAGGCAGCACAGCCCCATCCTGACCTCCCTGAACCCTCCCCAGCTGGCTCAGGGACTTGCTCTGCTGAATTTCACGACGACTTTTCCCATCCTCAGGACTTTTGCCAGATTGAGATCATAAAATCTCCGTCTGCAAGAACGTGCAGGGGCTGGAGGAGAGCGGTGCTGATTAATTTGTCACAACGGCAAAGTGTTCTTCTGTCCTCCTTCCCCTCGTTCCAGAGACAATCCTTCATTTCCCTGCACATTTGTTCCCAGTTCACTGTCCCTGCTGTGATCTGACTTTGCCTGGTGTTAATTATTTGCAGCAGAAAAGCTGCATCATGGAAAGAGATGAGATCCTGGCTTTCTCCTTGCTTTTAGTCTGTTCCAAGGCTGTGCTTAAAAGGGACGGGAAAGAGAAGAAAAAAGCAGAATTTTTTTCTCCCTTTTCTTTTCTCATCACCCTTTTTAACAAAGCCATCGTTGCAAACATGAAATGAGGGAGAAATGTGTGTTTCTTGCAGGAGGGGGCAGAGAGCAGTGACTGATCCTACTGAATGTGGGTCCTTTGCTCCTTCTGTGGTTTTGGTTAGTCCAGGAGAGCTGCACTTCCTTTATTTGCCCTTCTCTTAAGCCACAATGGAAATCAAAGCCTGGAACACAAAAATGATACAGAGGAGACCTAAATTTGAATTTCCTGGGGCCTCTGCTTTGTTCTGGGAGTGGAAACTTGAACAGAACCAGAGGTTCATCCCACAGTTGCAGCAGGCTGAGGCGAGGAGATAAATGGGACTTTTGAGCTCCTTTTTCTCCCTTTGTCAGTGCCAGGTTTGCCCAGCTGTGGCACTTGCAGTTTTCTAATCAGATCGGGGCAATCAAAGTCAAACTGGCACAAGACAAAGGAAAGGAGGGAGGAAGATGCATGGAAGGCTTCACCTCTGTGCTGTTCCTCTTCTCTTCTCTTCTCTTCTCTTCTCTTCTCTTCTCTTCTCTTCTCTTCTCTTCTCTTCTCTTCTCTTCTCTTCTCTTCTCTTCTCTTCTCTTCTCTTCTCTTCTCTTCTCTTCTCTTCTCTTCTCTTCTCTTCTCTTCTCTTCTCTTCTCCTCTCCTCTCCTCTCCTCTCCTCTCCTCTCCTCTCCTCTCCTCTCCTCTTCCCAGAAATCCAGCACATTTCCCATTTCTGGCCTGCATGTGAAGCCTCTGGTTGCTGTGGCCGTGATTAAAGTGGCTCTGGAGCCTGAGTGGTGCTCAGAGATCCTTCTCTGAGATACTCCATCCCTTTCCAGCTGCTGGAGGAGAGCTGAATTTTCCCCTCTCCAGAATTTTCCCCTCTCCAGAGCAATGAGGAGGAAGCAGGAGCAGCTCTCCCCATGCAGGATTGATGGAGCCAGTGCTTCTTCCTCAGCACTGCACACTGGGATGGGTTAAGCAGCTCTTTGGGCTCAGGCTGGACCTTTCCCAGTGGGATCCTGGCTGGCTGCAGCTCCAGGTGAAATAGAAACAAAAATGTGTTTTTTGGGAGCCTGAGCAGCTGATGGGACAGCCTGGGGTGAGTGAGGAGCCACAGAGCTTTGTCAGCTCTGGGCTTTCCTTCCTTAATAAATTCTGACCTCTCAAAAAACTGCAGTGAAACTTATCTTAGAGGCCCCAGCTGTCACCAGCACAAAGGAATTCTTAAAAAATTCTGGCTTTTCAGTGAATCCATGGTTTGGTTTGTTCTCATTGCAGCAGTTTTCACTGTGCTCTCCCTGTGCCCCACGGATGGGCTTCCTTGCACCTCCCTCAGGTTTTTCCTTGCCCAAATGAGGTGCATTTCCATGCTTTTTCTTCTTGTTCCATGTGGCCTTTCCAATCAAGATGCTTTGCCTGTGTTCAGTGGTGACCTGGTCCTGATTTTCAGAGCGATTTGAAACCAATGATTTAACAATACACCACATTCATCTCCATTCATGTTTTCAGAGCAGTAAGTCAGAGGCATCAAATTATTTTTAGTTTTGCCTGCAGATTTCTGTGGATTTTGTCTGTGGATGAGAATAATCGAAGGCAGCTCATCCTGAACATTTCCTGATCTTTGCTGTGGTGAGGATCTGATGTTATGGAGAAGAAATCCATGTTTTTGCTGCTCTCCTGTCATTCCGTTTGTGGGTGCAAAGTGCCAGCTATGCCAGCTAAGATTTGTCCTCTTGGGTTTGCATCTTCCCAGCTCTGGATCATGTCCAGGCTGGAAATTGCACTGCTTTTCTATTCACTCCTGGATCTATTCAGATTTTTCTTCCCCGAGCCAAGTTTCTAACTTCTAACAGTTTATTTCTAACTCACCAACATCCTCCTAGCTTTGTGTGCCAGAGGCAATAAATCTGTCCCTCCTGTCCCCCATCCCTTCCCCTTGTCCCTTGCCACCTGCTGCTGCTGTGGCTGCTTCAGCCTCTGCCGTGGTTGCCTTTCCTCCTCTCCTTCAGGAGTTTCAGTGAGAAACTCCAAAGCTTGGTGCCTTTGGGGTGCCTGATCTGATCCCTGCAGGGCTGTGCCTCCCCGGCAGCCCCTTGCAGGCTCTCAGAGCTGGCTGTGGGCTCAGCTGTGTCCTCTGAGACATCCAGGAGCCCCTGGTGCTGCTGGGTCCCCGGTGACAGAGCACCCTGCTGAAGGAAAATGTTTCAGGAGCTGAGGAGAGACAGTGTCCCCTGTCCCTGCTCAGATCCTGGGCAGTCCTGCTGTCCTTCACATCTCCCCATTCCTACCTGCTGTCCTGCCTGCCTCCCTCTGCCCTTCCAGGACCCAGCAGGGTTGGGGATGCTCAGCAGCTCCCCAGGCTCTTCCTGCACCTTCAGCCAGGCCACTGAGCACCTGCTTTTCCCTGTTCCCATTTCCCAGTGCCCCTCTCCTTCCTGGCCACTGAGCACCTGCTTTTCCCTGTTCCCATTTCCCAGTGCCCCTCTCCCTCCCCTCGCTGGGCTCTGTCTGCTCAGACCCCCTCACTGCCTCTGCCTTTCAAAGATCAGCTTTGCAGAAGGTAAAATAAATGTTTAACCCCACTGAGGCTTTGTGTCCTTCACTGCACAAACAGTCCCAGCCACAAAGGTGTTGGGGGTTTTTTTGGTGCACCCTGCAGAGGCCTCCCCTTATAGAGGATTTGCTGTTCCCCAGGAAGACAAAACACAGAGTTCTGCACCTGCAGAACAAATTCTGCTCCCAGAGCAACAATCTGCTTCTCCACAGTGCATGGATGCTGCTGTGGTCGGGGGTGAAATGTTGGGAATATTGACTGGATCAGATCCTGCTGCAGCGAGACTGGAGCAGTTTTGCAGGATTTTGTGTTTGAGGTGGGAAACCCAATCCCACAAGGATTGCAGGACCCACAGGATGGCAGGAGCATGAGGAGGGGTTGCTCAGCAGGAACCTGCCTACTTTGGCTCACCCAAGCAGTCAGAATTTGGTTGGACTGGGACAAGCTGCAAATCCCAGCAAAACAAAAAAAAAACAAACCACAGAGCTGAGAGGGACAGGAAGAATTAACTCTCTATTTCCTTCTCACGGTTGATGAACCAAAATAAATGGTAGGAGGTTGAAAATGCAATTGTGTGCTTTGCCTGGGGATGCTCTCAGGACTTGGGAATTTGGGAGGTGTGTGGTGCCAGTGCTGAGCAGCTCCCCAAGGATCTCCTGAGGGATGTGCAGCCCCTGAGCAGTGGCTGTGGCCTGCCAAGAGCACGAGCTGTGCTTTCAGTGACAGCTGGAGATGCCATTGCATTGCTCTCACCTCTCCTATCGTCTGTGCAGTGTCTGCGGTGCCACACGAGCATCTTCTGATCCTGCACTTCCTCTGCAGCCTCTTAGGGTGTGGAAAATCCCACTGGGAAAAGCCAGTGTCCAGAAAGGAGACAGAGGAGTGCTGCAGCTTTACTCGAATAATCCCCTTGCTGAGGCACTAGGAATTTACTGTTTTCCACACATTCCACCCCTGGAACCTGTTATTTTCCCCCCAAGTGCAGAAGGTGCAGAGGTTTGAGGATGTGATCAGTCTTGCTCAAGCTGCTGCCACTGCCCTGGGCTTGTGCCAAAAAACCCAAAGCAGAAGGAGCATCAGGATTCTCCATCCCAGCTCTCTGCTGTCACACACAAAGTTAATCACACACCCAGGGGACGAAGATTGTGGTTTGTTGATTTTTTTTTTCTCTCTTTGGTGTGACAGCGTGGATAAAGTCCTTGTAAGAATTTCATTAGTTTATTAAGTTTACTGACCCTGGTGGTTATTCAGGAAATTCAGGGTCATCGACCCATTTCTCCTGAAGTTTAGGAATTCAAGCTGTCTGGTAAAACTCTCCGGGTTCTGTATCAAACTTGAGTTTGTTTGTTTGTTTGTTTGCTGTCTTTTGTTGTTCGTTTGGCTTACGATTGGGAGAGACATGAAAACCCGTTTCAGAGATACCAATACCCATTTCTCCCTAAAGACCCTGACATTTGTAAAGCCATCAGCACCCATCTTTCCTGTCCTTGGGGAAATTCCTGCCCTGAATTCCAACCTCCTGCCCTTGCTCCTGCTCAAACCTCAGCAGAAAATCGGCACCGAGCGTGTTTGGAGTTTTTCAGCGATTCCTTCCTTGCTGCCTCCAGTCTGGTCCAGCGCGGGTTCTGCACACGGGATGGTTTCAGCCCGGAGGAGTCACCGCAGCTCCTGCAGCCCTGGCCACTCCCCTGGCCGGGGCTGCGTGTCCCCACGGGCAGGACCGGTGTCCCCGTGTGTCCTGAGGTGTCCCCGTGTGTCCTGAGGTGTCCCCATCCCTCCTGAGGTGTCCCCGTGGCGCCTGAGGTGTCACCTGCTATCCATGCTCAGCTTTATGCATTCCTTGTTCCTCCAGGCAGGACTGGTGTCCCCATCCCTCCTGAGGTGTCCCCACACCTCCTGAGGTGTCCCCATGGCTCCTGAGATGTCCCCATGGCTCCTGAGATGTCCCCATCCCTCCTGAGGTGTCCCCATGCCTCCTGAGGTGTCCCCATGCCTCCTGAGGTGTCCCCATGGCTCCTGAGATGTCCCCATTGTTCCTGAGGTGTCCCCACTCCTCCTGAGATCTCCTCATGTCTCCTGAGGTGTCACCTGCCATCCAGGCTCGGCTTTATGCATTTCTTGTTCCTCCAGGCAAGACTGGTGTCCCCACACCTCCTGAGATGTCCCCACACCTCCTGAGATGTCCCCACACCTCCTGAGATGTCCTCATGCCCCTTGAGGTGTCCCCATGCCCCCTGAGATATCCCCGTTGTTCCTGAGATGTCCCCATGCCCCCTGAGATGTCCTCATGGCTCCTGAGGTGTCCCCACACCTTCTGAGATGTCCCCACACCTCCTGAAGTTGTCACCTGCTATCCAGGCTCAGCTTTATGCATTCCTTGTTCCTCCAAGCAGGACTGGTGTCCCCATGGCTCCTGAGATGTCCCCATTGTTCCTGAGGTGTCCCCATGCCCCCTGAGATGTCCCCATTGTTCCTGAGGTGTCCCCACACCTCCTGAGGTGTCCCCATGCCCCCTGAGATGTCCCCACACCTCCTGAAGTGTCACCTGCCATGCAGGCTCAGCTTTATGCATTCCTTGCATGTACTCGGCTGGAGACGAAGCCAATCCTGAAACTCACTGGATTTTTTTTTTAATTTATTTTTTGTAATGTTAATTTGAAGACTTGAAATTCCGAAAGTTCTTCCCAGCTGCTTTCCAGGAGCGGCTGGCAGAGTCCTTCCAGGATCTCACCAACGCTCCAGCTCCGCTCTCCTGAGTCAAATCTGAGATTTCCCGAGATCTGAACGTGGGATCCCTCTCAATGAGGAGCTAATTACCTGTGCTGTAATTACGAGTCGCTAATCACCAGCACTATTAGCGGTAGGATGACAGCGCTGCTGTCTCGTCTGTCCCTGCCTTTCCCCGCCAGTGGGAAGCGTTTCTGGCGGATTTTTCTGGCTGATTTCTGAGCAGCAAACCTGAATTGCAGAGGTTTGGTGTTATAGACGAGAGACAAAAGTCTCGATATTCAGCAAAATTTAGGTTGTTTTATTTGATATAGACAGAGCGAGCAGCGCTGGGGAACGTGAGGGGTCACCGCCCACTCTACACTTTACTGAACTCTGGCCCATAACCTCTATGGGTTTTGGCTGTAATTAATAATTTTGGGTTTTTTAGCCGCCACAATTTTGACAGGTAAGCAGTGGTGGTCGAATAAACATCCTTATCCCAATTCACAAAATCTCCAGCAATAATCAGTATCACAGATAACCGTCTGGTCATTGTAGATAACCACCAGCGAAATTCTGGTCCTTGGGATAGGCAGCATTGATCAGACAAAGGCAGGAAGGGCTATCGGGAAGGCTGATTTTGGGCTATTGGGAAGGCTGATTTTGGGCTAATGGGAAATCTGATTTTGGGCTAATGGGAAGTTCTGATTTTGGGCTATTGGAAAGTTCTGATTTTGGGCTATTGGGAAGTTCTGATTTTGGGCTATTGGGAAATTTGATTTTGGGCTATTGGGAAGGCTGATTTTGGGCTATAGGGAAGGCTGATTTTGGGCTATAGGGAAGTTCTGATTTTGGGCTATAGGGAAGGCTGATTTTGGGCTATTGGGAAGGCTGATTTTGGGCTATAGGGAAGTTCTGATTTTGGGCTATTGGGAAATTTGATTTTGGGCTATTGGGAAGGCTGATTTTGGGCTATTGGGAAGGCTGATTTTGGGCTATTGGGAAATTTGATTTTGGGCTATTGGGAAGGCTGATTTTGGGCTATTGGGAAGGCTGATTTTGGGCTATTGGAAAGTTCTGATTTTGGGCTAATGGGAAATCTGATTTTGGGCTAATGGGAAATCTGATTTTGGGCTATTGGGAAGTTCTGATTTTGGGCTATTGGGAAGTTCTGATTTTGGGCTATTGGGAAGGCTGATTTTGGGCTATTGGGAAGGCTGATTTTGGGCTATTGGGAAGGCTGATTTTGGGCTATTGGAAAGTTCTGATTTTGGGCTAATGGGAAATCTGATTTTGGGCTAATGGGAAATCTGATTTTGGGCTATTGGGAAGTTCTGATTTTGGGCTATTGGGAAGTTCTGATTTTGGGCTATTGGGAAGGCTGATTTTGGGCTATTGGGAAGGCTGATTTTGGGCTATAGGGAAGGCTGATTTTGGGCTATTGGGAAGGCTGATTTTGCAAGTTGGTAGTAGATGCAACTTATTTGGAAAACATAACCTAACCTAACATAATATAACATAATATAACATGACTAAGTGATTTTAAACAGAATGATTTTATCATATAATTTCCTTTATCTCGTGTCCATGCTTCACTTCAGAGCTGAGTATTCTGATTTATACAAACCCCAATGCTTTTGTGATTAACACGAATCTTTTACCAATTAGCACAATTGGGGATGTGATCAGTCTTGCACAAGCTGTCCCGGGCATGTGCCACAAAACCCAAAGCAGGAGGAGCATTTAGGATGCTCCATCCCAGCTCTCTGCTGTCACACACAAAGTTAATCCCACTCCCAGGGGATGAAGACTGTGGTTTGTTGATTTTGTTTTGCTCTTTGCTGTGACAGTATTTTTAATTTAGGGCCAGAGTGGATAAAGCACTTGTAAGAATGTCATTAGTTTATTATGTTAACTGACCCTGGTGGTTGTTCAGGAGCTGCCTCTGTGTCTCGTGTGGCTCGGGGGGCTCTGGAATTGCCCTGGAGTGGCTGTTTCAGTGCATATTTCACACCGAGATTGATTTCACTCCTCCACCCACCACGGTGGAAAGCAACAACCCATCCATTTCTTGGTGACATTAAGCACCAGCCACTCTCGAGGAGAAAAATGTGACACGTGGAGCCTGACTGGATGTGGTTTCCACGATGGATGCAGTGCCTTGGAATCCTGTTTGTTCCTGCTGGTTCCGTGGAATCAGCTACAGAGTGGGCAGGGAAACCTTCCACTGTCCCAGGCTGCTCCAAACCCCATCCAGCCTGGCCTTGGACATTCCAGGGATCCAGGGGCAGCCACAGCTTCTCTGTGCTGAGACCTCTCCAGCCTCACAAAAAAACATCATTACACATTCCAGAACTGGCCAAAGGGTGGAAAATCAGCTCTGAAAAAAAATCCTGGAGGCAGAACTGGGCAGAAAGCAGCAAATTTCTGCTCAGGCTTTTCCTTTCTGGTGATTTGGGAGATTTTTGCAAGTCAATGGCATAAATGGGAATTATGCTGAATAAAAGAGGAAACCTATTTACTGCTCCCAACCCTTCCCATGGGGCTCTCTGTGTTTTCATTTGGAGCTGGCAGGGAAACTTCAGTTGAAATATTTTTAGATGAAATATGGCATTTTGATATAATTTCCCCCCATTTCTTTGAATGTGTTCTGAAATTTGTTGAAGAGCCCTCAAAGGGAAATTCTGGGAGTTTTCCAGTTGCAGCAAATGGGGAATAATTCAGTTCCTGAATGGTGAAGGATGTAGTGCAAGAGACACACATCCTTTATTATTGCATTTCATATAGAAAACCTTCTTTTTAACAAGTCCCAGCTTCACTAAACCTCCTGAAATGAGAAAGAACAAGTGGAGCTCCTTTCACCAGGAAGATCCTAAATCAAGACCCACCAGTCTTGAACCTGATTCTGCAGCAGCTCTGGAGCATTCAGAAGGAATTTAATGGGCAGAGACCCAAGGAACTGCCTTCTCCTGGAGGTTACATCCCAGCCTCTGCAGCAGTGCCTGGACAAGGACCTGGACAGGCTCGAGCAGTGGCCACAGGAACCTCAGGAGATGTCACCAGGGCTGGAGCTGCCCCTGGGATCAGCCCAGGCTGGGATGAGCAGATGGAGCAGCCCTGGGAGAGGGACCTGGGGGTGCTGTGGGGGAGAGCTGGACCTGCCCCAGCCCTGAGCCCCCTGCCCTGGGCTGAACCCAGCGTGGGCAGCAGGGGAGGGGGGATTCTGCCCCTCTGCCCCTGGGCTCAGGTGAGACCCCACCTGCAGAGCTGCCCCAGCCCTGGAACCAGCACAGGAAGGAGCTGGAGCTGCTGGAGAGATCCAGAGGAGGCACCAGGGGGATCAGAGGATGGAGCAGCTCTGGGATTGTTCACCTGGAGAGGAGAAGCTTTGGGGTGAGCTCAGTGTGACCTTGCAGAGCCTGAAGGAGCTGCAGGAAAGATGGAGAGAGACAATTTACAGGGGTCTGGAGTGCCAGGACACAGGGAATGGCTCCCAGTGCCAGAGGGCAGGGCTGGATGGGATATTGGGCAGGAATTGTTCCCTGGCAGGGTGGGCAGGCCCTGGCACAGGGTGCCCAGAGCAGCTGTGGCTGCCCCTGGATCCCTGGCAGTGCCCAAGGCCAGGTTGGACATTGGGGCTTGGAGCAGCCTGGGACAGTGGGAGGTGTCCCTGCCATGGCAGGGGTGGCACTGGATGGGCTTTGAGGTCCTTTCCAGCCCAAACCAGTCTGGGATCTGTGGTGGCCAAAGCTGCCAGTTTAGGGAGCAGGAGGGCACAGGTGGCTTTAACCTCACTGGTGCCTTGGGAAATCTGTGCTGGGCTGCACAGAAACTGCTGAAGGTTTGCAACTTCCAGCACTTTCTCCCTCATTTTCTTACACTTTCAAAGTACAGACCTTCCACTTGAGATTTTGGGCTCTGATCCTTGTGGGTCCTTTCTGTTTTGTGATTCTGCAATATAAAGTTGTGATAAAAGGGACAAGTCCTGGGTAACTTTTGCTGTCCTCAGGCCAGACAGGGCCTGGCAGAAGATGAAAAGCTGTGCAAGGAGAGCTCTCCCTTTGCTGCTCCCGAGGGGTGAGGGAGCAGTGCCATGGCTCATCTGCTCTCCTTCCTGCCCTCGAGGTTCCTCCAGGAAACTTCCCACTGCTGTTGTCTCCTCCTTTGGGAAATCTGTGCTGATGCAAGCCCACAATGCTACGCCTAAAAAATGAAGTGCACATTGTCACCTCGTGCTGTGTGATCTCGTTCCTGCTCCAGACACAAATCCAGACTGAGGGAAGGCCCCTGGCCCCAGGCAGCAGGGGCTGAAGCAGGAATGAGAGCATGAAGAGGGAAGAGAGGTGACCCAGCTGACACGAGCAGGATCTTGGATCACCCTGGGGATGTGCTGAGTGCCAAGGAGGAGCTGTCAGCTCAGAACCAAATTTTGACTCCCTCTGTTCCAAGGATGGGTCAGGGGTTCTCCTGGCAGGGGAGACAGGAGAGGGGAATCAGGAGCTCGGGATGTGCTGCCAGAATGAAGATTCCAGCTCAGCTCTCCCATCAGTGCTGGGTCCTCCCTCAGTCCCTTCTCTCTGGGTCACATTGCTGCCCAACGAAGCAAAAGTGGCACTTTTGAAGGAGCAGCTGCAGATTGTGAATGCAAAGCTGCCCCTGGCACCTGGAGCTCCTTTCCCCCTGCTCCTTGCTGGCTTTTGATGAGCTGATTAGGTGGGATTTTACTAAAAACCATTAGTTAGTTAATTAATTATCTGAAGGTGTGAAGATGTGTTGGGGGACTGATGCCTCATGATCCCACATTTATCCACACAAGGCTCTTGTGGGAGACACTCCAGTGTGTGCTTCAAGCAGGGACTGCAGGGGCTGCCTCAGAGCTCCATGAACGGCAGCTGGACACCCTCCTGTGCCCAGAAAATCAGAAATTTCCAGAGGTGCCAGCAATTACCTTGGGGAAAGCCCCAGTGTGAGTTGTCACGCTGGTGGCTGCACTTTTTTGTCACCTTCATTTCAAGCTAGACCAGCAGGATGTACCTGGACATGATTTCTGTGATGGCTGGATGACCTTTCTGCCTACCCTGTTCTACTGCTGATATCCAGATTCTTGCTTTCCCTGGGATTTTAGGAAATAGCAGGATCATTTTTTACCCCCAGCCCAGGACATCTGGGCTATTTCACCTCAACCCATCCCCACTCAGTTCTCATTTGATTTGTGTAACAATCACCAAAAGCCTGGGAAAACTTGAAGGAAGGCTGACAGGGAAGAGCAGATCCCTTTAGAGAAGTGCTGATGTCTGTGACAGTCTTGGTTTCTAGAGGAGATTGTGCTGTGGAGAGAGCTGGAGCATGGTTTTTAACGTTGAGGATGATAATTTGTGTTTTCATGACTGGCTGTGGTGCGTGCACATGGAATTTTTCAGGTCTTTTTCCGGATGAGAGAGGCAGAGGAGCACTGAGGAATAATTTGTTAGACAATAATAAGTCCCTTGCTGTGGTTTCCACCCCCTCCTCCCATCCTGGACTCCTCGGGAAGGCTGAGGGAGGGCTGTGTGCCTGCCTGTGATGGGTTTTGCCTCTCTTGTCCCCCGCAGGGAATTTGCCAAGGAGCGGGAGCGGGTGGAGAACCGCCGGGCGTTCCTGAAGCTCCGCAGGCAGCAGCAAATCGAGAGGGAGCTCAACGGGTACCTGGAGTGGATCTTCAAAGCAGGTGAGGCAGGGATCTCCTGGGCTTGCTTGGGTGTGTTCTGGGCCAAGTGAGGTCTGTGATGGGCTCCAGAATTAGTCCTTTATCAAGGACTGAGAGAGAGACAAGGACTCCTGATTAATGATCAGAATCCGAATTTACTGTCAGCTACAGATGCTTATATACCATTTTCAGGAAGGCAGTAATTTTTTACTACATTCATTTAGTTAAACATCACACAGACAAACTTTACATTTCTGCTTAGTTAAATCTTCTTTCCTGTCAGCCAGACTTGATCCAATCTTCTTGTAATCTTCAAAGCTCTGTTTGCTCCTGCCAAGGCATCTTGGTTATCAAAGTGCATATGCTAATTAAATCCACAGTGCTGTCAGTCTCATTTACAGTTACCACAGTCTTTGGTGTGGCCAAGCCTGGGGAGGGCCCAGCCAGAACTCATTGGTTTTGTTGGAATTAATTTTGAGTGTTTGCACCAAAGTTATTGCAAAAAGATCTCGGTTTGGTTAGAGCAAAACTAAAGGAGCTGAGCCAACTTTATTGCTGAGATCAAAGCAATTGTCCTGCCACAGGATAATATAAAAAGTGATGGAGTGCCCAAAGCCTGCACAGAGGGGAACTGCTCCCTTCCATGAGTAATTGCTGTTTTCTTTCCTCCCTGCCTGTACTGGTTTAAAAGCAAAACCAGTGAGAGACTCCAAGTCAGAAATGCAATTTAATAGGGGGAAAAAAAATAAAATACATTCAATAGTAGAAAAGAAAAGCACTGCCAGAGTCAGAATACAACCTGACACCCTGCTAGTTAGGGTGGTGGGAGCAGTCCAGATGAAGTGTTCTTGTTGAAGTGGGGATCCTGTAGAAAGGTCTGGGAGCTCCTGTCCTCTGGGATCCAGTGGGAAAAGGCTGCTCTGCTGTTCCAAATCTCACCTTTGATCTGGGTAGGAAATGCTTGGCTCCTGCCCTGGCTGGAGCATCTCCCCATGGGATGATGGAATTTGATCAGCCCTGCCCTGGGACTGCATGGCCATGGACAGGAGAGATCTCCTGGAGGGAGGATGGGCTGTGGGAAAGATAAAGAACACTGCAACAGCTGGGTGAACAGCTGGAACATGAACAGAGGAGATCTCCCCCAGAGATCAGGATCACTGCCAGACCTGCTTTAACAGATGGGGACAGAATCCAGACTTTTGGGCACATCTTTACAGTGTAACCCAGGACACTGCCCCAGCTGGTTTCTCAGCCTTTCTTTCTGTGCTGGTGCCATTTCTTATGAGCTGCAAAGATCACTTGCACGAAACTCCCCCCAGCCCATATTAACATTGCTTTATAACCACTGGAACTGAACACTGCTCTTTATTGCAAGACATGAGCTACTTTAACCAGGACCCAGACACATTAATTTAACAGAAAATAGAATTTTTATCAGACTGCAACGATTACCAATAACCTTCCTGCCTCGTGGAGGAGCTGATATTTATATATTGACATAACCACAGTCAATTCTTTCATGCAGCACCAAGCAAACGAGGGGGTAATTTCCTCCTTGCTTGCTTTTCAACGTCTGAGCCAAGTGAAAAGGCCTTTTAAAACAATGATGGGGAGGAAAAGGAGTGCTGGTTTCTCAAATGGATTCCTGGGTGCCATTTTAGACAGATCAACTTCATCTTTGCTCTTTACAACTGAAATGTAAAATAGAAATATCAGCAGTTGATGTGGTGCTTTAAACCCATTATTTCCCATAGCACTACACAGGGTGACAAGTGAGGGCCACTTGTGTTGTCAGATTTTTATTCACTGTGACTGTTCAGCAGCAACTCAGGCGGCCACCCTTCATTCTGTGCTTCTGGGGGAATCAGAAAATAAAGAATTGCCTTTCCATTTAGAATTTATCTTCTCATTAGTTTACAGCTTTTGTGCAGCCTCAAACTCAGATTAATTCCTGGCTTGCCCAGTGGCTGCAGCAGGGCTCTCTGGGCTTCTCCCTTTCTCATCCTGACTTGCTTTTAAGGTGATTTTTGGTCTCTAACTCCTGATCTCCATCAATAAAACAGAGCTGAGAATTCCCCTGCAGGGCTGAGGGTGCCTTTGTGTCACTCTGGGGCCTGCTCTGCCCATCACCAGCTGAACTTGTGAGCAACTCGGGATGGGGAAATTATAAAATGTACAGTCAACCTCTGCTCCAGTTCCCATCCCTGTGGGAATTCCTGGCTCTTCCATTTCTTTGTTGCTAGGGCTGAACAAATGCCACACCAATCTCGAGTGAAACTGCTGGAAAATGCACATTTTTTAGCCTGATAACACACGATCCAGAAGGTTTTGTGGAACGGGGAAGTGCATGCAAAAGAGCTGAATCAGGGAATGTTAAAAATACCCTGGAAAGGCATTGTTGAGGATACAATAGGAATATAAAAGAGCCTCCTAGTACAGCTGAATAATAACAGTAATTAAAATCAGCTTAGCTGTGTTAATAAAATCTTTGAATAAAAATGCAGTGTGAAGGCAAAGCAGAGCAGAGAATCCAGGCTTTAGGAGTGAGGCACTGAAAATTGGGACTGTGCCGTCGCCAGGGATTTCCCGGGTCTGTTTTGGGGATTTCAGCTCAGAAATGAACTGGAATTCCCTGTGCAGGATCCAGAGGGCAGACAGGGCCAGGGAGGACACACAGACGTGGACAGAAACCCCCTGCAGCAGCCCCAGGCAGGAGCTGTTTGCATAAAGGGAAGGGCAGGAACTCCTGGGATTCTGCTCTAATGGAACTCTGGAGGATTTGGTCGTTATTCCTGGGACTATCTAATTATTTTTAAATCCTTCTGCCAGCCTTGACCTCGTTGACTGCTGGAGCAAAGAGTGCCACATGTTAACACTCAGTTTGATTTTAAAAACTAAACCAACCCCACCCAGCTGTGTCCTGCCCTCACTTGAAATCCATTGCCTTGGTGCAGCAAGAGGAAAAATTCAGTTCTTTTAATTACTTTTTTTCCTGTGATCTCCCTCTACCTTTTTTCATCGTATTTTTTTCTGCTCTATAGCACCCAGAACCAATCAGCCCAACCCCTTCTCTTCCTCTGGAAGCCTCACCAGGTTTCCAATATTTCTAATATCCTCCCTGAGCCTTTGGATTGTTTGGTTTTTTTCCTCCTCATTTATTTTTGATGCAAAGCAGGAAGAGTGGAAAGCTGCATTCCAGTGCTTCATAAAATGATGTCTTAATCCCTAGATGGTTTTTGCTCTGTAATTTTTTACACATTCTGTGTAGCTGCTGGAGCTGGACAGGAGGTGCCCTTGTCCTTTGTAGTGCTCAGGTTTTTACCTCAAGGGTTGTTGGGAAGTGTGAGTGACTAAAATCACTCCTTTATGTGTGCCCAACCTCCCCTCAGTCAACAATAATTTTAATTTAACATAATGGGTATTGCTCATTGACCGCTCTGAAATGTCTTTAATGTTTCCCATGGATGTCTGTAATTTGAATTATGTCAGATTCTCAGACTGGTTTGGTGTGGAAGCCTCATCCAGGGATCCAGGGGCAGCCACAGCTGCTCTGGGCACCCTGTGCCAGCCCTGCCCACCCTGCCAGGGAACAATTCCCAATATCCCATCCAGCCCTGCCCTCCTTCAGTTTGAATGCAGTTGTGCTTTCCAGAGGAATTAAAAAGTGGGGAAGCCAAGCAATCCATGCAATCCATGCACATGATTTTGCCCCTGCTGCTTTCTCCACTGAACTGCAGAGCTGCAGGAACTCCAAGGCTGGAATTTTTGGAGAACAGGGAACTACAAGTTCTCCACACAGAGTAAAGAGCTTATAAACCCACAAATATTCTTTTGAAGAGGTTTCTCTTATATTACAAGGACGTGAAGCATTTGGCAAACACTTTGCTCAGAGACTCAAAGTCTTCCTGTTCAGGGCTAATCAAATTTCACATCTTGTGCATTTTAATTCTTTCCAAATCCACCTTTTTCACACAAAACTGGACTGCTGCTGTTCTCCTGGAGTTCCAGGCTTTGGGAATGGTTTCACCTCTCTCTCCCAGCCCTCTGTAACTTCAAGGCCATCTCTTGGCACAGCAGAGCTTTCTGAACTTCAGGTTTCAGGTTTTTTAGAGTAACAGAGCCCTGAGCCCCTGGGTAGGGCTGGGAACAGACACCTCCAGCAATGAGCCCCGTGTGAGATGGCACAGCAGGGGAATTGCCACGGAGACAAAGCAGAGCTCCCTGGGACAGTGTGACAGCCACTTCTGAGGGCTGCATTTTTATCAACTTTTTCTATTTACCCAGCCAGAAATTAAATTAATTTCGTTTTTGTTTTTCCTCACCTCTGTTGAGTGTGAGTTATTTCCAGTAATCTGCTGCTCCTTTGAGCCCCCAGTGTCCTCCCTCCCCACACCAAAGAGAAGAAGGGGCACCACTTTCTCAGCTGCTTTGCATTTATTTCCAGCCCAGTCACACCCAGCATTTAATGATCAAAAGTTCCTCTTGCTGCTGAGGCACCCCTGGCTCTGATACCCTGGCAAAGCCCTTGAGCCTTTATTTGGAGGTTCAGAATTGCTGGTCTGGCCCCATCTCTCTGCTGAACATTTCTCCTAATGCAGAGGCACCGTTTTTGGGTTTTTTTCAGGTGCCCAATTATCCCCTTGCAGGCTCTATTAGTGATGACTAAAGGCAAAGCAGCTCCTGAGCCTCTGTTGAGGATGGTTAAAAACCCCTCCTAGCAGTGCTCAGTGCCCTGCTGAGCTCTCTTTTTAGCCTTAAAAACCTCCTGTGGTCCTTTGGATTCCCAGAGGACACGAGGCAGACAGGAATAGTTACCCGGGGAGAGAACCTGGAACACTGCAGGAGGAGAGCGAGGCTTGAGGGAATTTCAGAGGTGAAATAGGTTTGGGTTATTTTAAAGGAACAGCAAAACTGAGCCCAGCTGTGTTTATGGATAGAGATTTGTTTGAGCACCAATTCAGGACCCTGAATTTGGGGCAAAGGTTTGCAGGATTGTCTTGTAAGAGTAATTTCTAGGCGAGACTCCAGTAGAGCCTTTGGGAAGGGTGTCCCTGCCTAACCCATCCCTTCCCTGTGTTTCAGGGCACTCCGACTGGGAATTGCCCTTTCATTCCTCCCATATTTTAGCCCCTGAATATCAGTACAGCTTTCCCTGGGGAGGATTTCAGAAGAACCTTTTGGTCTGAGGTGCTGGTTGGTCAGAGAAGTCTCTTGACCTGTCTGAAAAAGCCCATTTCACTCTTCTGACTTGTCTTAAGAAGACTTGAAAACCACCTGCATTGTAGGTGGGAATTGCAGGCACACCTTGGGGGTTTTTGGAAGGATTTAATACCTTTTAAAGTGCAGCTTTGAGCTCCTCTGACTTTTTAACCCTCTCAGCTCTCCTTTCTTTCACATCTCTGCTGCATTACTTTGCACTTTTGCATTTCCTTCCTGTCTGCTTGTGTTTCCAGCCTTCCTCAGTCCTTGGTATTACTTTTCAGCCTTCTCAATTTGCTGTCTTATTAAAGTATCATTCCCCCTCTCTCCCAGATGATTAATAAAGAGATTATATAAGGCTTGTGTGGCTTATATAGGCTTATATAAGGCTGATCCCTCTGGGATCCTTCTAGACAGCTCTCAGCTACACACTTTGATGTTTGGCCTCTGGTTTGTTTGTATTTATTTTTCTGAAGTCACTCTTCCATCTAGACTGGCTTTAGCGGACTTTAAAGCAAAATTTGGTGAGAACAGGGTGTCAGATGTTTTAGTAAGAGCCCAAATCACATCGGTGGAATTACAGGCATGTGAATTTGCCATTTATAAGAACAGAAGGAAGTGTGGAGTTTACCAGCTGCCAACTCAATGTTTTGTTTGCTTTGGGCTGTCCTTTAGCAGATCCCCACATCAGCTTCCAGCAGCAAACTAAAAATCTGTGGTTCTGACTGCAGTCTCAAGTATTGGCACAGCACTGCAAACTGGCCAGGGAGGTGGCAGTGCCCTGGAAACCTCAGGAAATTGGGTTGTTTTCCACACAGATAAAAATTATTCTGTTTTGAGAGGTTGGTTTTTAGTGTTTCCTGACTTTTTTTTTTTTAATTTAGGCAAGTGCAAGGTTGTATTTTGGAGATGAGTTACAGAGTGGTGTTGCAATCACTGTGCCAGGCAGAACTCCCCCATGGAAAACTTGGATTTTATTTGGACTAAAGTTTGATGTGATGGCTCTGTGGTGACAGCAAGACTCCTGCCCTGCTGCTCTCACCCTGTGCCAGCACTCTGATCCCCGTGGCTGAATCCTGATTTTTTTGGAGACGAAAGAGCAGTGATGGGTGTGGAGCACCTTTCCCAAGCTGTCTCCAGTCAGGATGGCCATGAGGGACCTTCCTGGGGACCTGTGGGGACCTGTGGGGACCTGTGCTCCTGCCTGGTCTGGAGGAAGCTCCTTGGTGTGCAGAGGTGCCCTGGGGATGGGAGCTGGGGAAGAACCCGCAGAGGGCGGCTGTGAGGAGGGATGGATCTACGGGGAAAGTGCTTTGTTTGGAATCTTCTCCCTGTGCCAGTGGGACACGGGCTGAGAAACACATCCCTGAGGCACCAACTCCTGTGCAGGCTGTGCCAGGGGTGGGTGGGTGGCACCTGCTGCCGCACCCGCCGGGGTCGGGGCAGGGCAGGGAGGATCCTGAGCTGACCCTGCCCGTTTTCCTATTCCAGAGGAGGTCATGCTGGCCGAGGAGGACAAGAACGCGGAGGAGAAGTCCCCTCTGGACGGTAGGTGGCTTTGCTGGACATTTTCCTCCTGTGCCACGGGAGAGGTTCCACTGCTGTCACTGCCACGCCTTCCTCCCGAGCAGGGGGATCCTCCCGCATGCACCCGGCACAAATCCGGCCACTGAGCCCCTTCTCCCGGGGCTCCTCCAGGCTGCAGGTGGCTGAGGAGCGGTCATGGGACACCCCACACCGGCCCGGGATGGGGATGTGCCCTCGGGGTCGGTGCCCACGCCCTGCCGAGGGTGGCTGGCTGTGTGTGCAGGGGGGAGAGGCTGCACAAGGATGGAGAAGAGCGAATGCGCTGACCGAGAGAAGGCAGGGCTCCGGACGGATTTGACCAAGGGACTGAGCCCCCTGTTAGCTGTAAGCAGTAAGACATAACAGGGTGTGGTGATCCTTCCTTCCGACGTGCGAGCCCAGCGTGGCAGGACGGCCGGAGGAGCCGAGCAGCGAGGCCACGGGGATGCTCCCCCTGTGCCTCCAGCCCCGACAGCTCTTAGGATGCGCCAGCCACTCAAAGCTCAGTTAAAGACTCTTCCCTCTCCCTTTTCTGACCATCTTTCGTCCTCCCATGTCTCCTCCTTTCCCCTCCCCTCCCTCCCCCCCCTCTTTTTTTTTCTCCTCCCATTCACTGTCAGGGAGGGCCGCCTCGGAAGGGCCGATTCCTCAAGGCACGGCGCCGGCAGAGACTGGCAGCGGCAGCAGCTACAACAGTGAGTGGATTGCAAATCACCAGGGTGGCACACAGGGGCAGCTTCCCCCCACGGCCGCCGTGCCCAGCTCACCGGTGCCAGTCCCCAGGCGCTGTTCGCCCGGCTCCGAGCCCTGCGGCTCCCGGAGCATCCCCGGCTGCTGGTCCAGCCCGGGCCAGCCCGGTGAGCTGCGCCGGGCAGGATTTGGGGCTGGAAGAGCTGGGGCTGCAGCAGGTCAGGGCTGAGGTGTGCGTGGCCAGTCCTCGTGTGAGTGCGGGGGTGTGTGCGAGCTGGGGAAGCCTGTCCGGCTCTGGGTGCAGCCAGGGCTGCAGCTTCAGCCGGACTCGGTGTCTGCAGGAGCAGTCTGAGAGGCTGAGTGCTATGAGAAACTCCAGGCGGGCTCGAGGCACGGCGTAAAGATACCCAGAGATGCTCAGGCTCTTCTTATCCTAAAGCCAAAGGAGCCCGAGAATGTTCCCAGCCCACGTCTGTGGTGGTAAATTCTGAGCCCCCAAAACAGAGAGACGTGGCATCCAGAGTGCCTGGAGAGATGGCACAGCCTCGCTGCCAAACACACGGAGGAGTTCTCTGGGGGAGAAGATAAAGAGCTGCTCAATTCATGCCAGGTAGTGCTGGGAAATTTGAATCCCAGTTGCTGAGGATGGCCCTGGCCATGCTGGAGTGCACTGGGACAGACTCAGCCGGAGGGACCCCGAAGCTGCTTTTGCTGGGACTGAGGATTCAGCCTAGAGCTGGGTGGGGCAGCGAGGAGCGCAAAGCGTTATTTGCAAAACGATGGATCGAGATCACAGGTTCAGAGCATCCTCTCCGAGCCTCTCGGAACCTGGGTGAGCTCTGGGTGTTCCCTGGAAGTGACTCAAGCACAGCCCTTAGGAGGAGGAAGCGCATCCGTGTGTCTGTCAGGGCAGGGCAGGGCAGGGCAGTCCGTGTAGGGTGAGGGGATGTTGTGGAGGAGCCTCCCCGGGGCAGTCTCTGCAGCGTGAGTGGCTTTGCTGTGTGTGCCCACGGACCAGTCTGTATCACCACACCGTGGGGTGTCTTACTGCTGATAGAAAGTGCTGCTTAGTTACTGTCTGTCTCGAAGCTGTCACCAAACTGTTCCAACGTGATTTTTTTTTTTCTGCCACTTCTCAAGGTTCTGCAGGTAGGTGGTCCTGGGAGCAGCGTCCTCAGTGCTCCTGCCTCACCCCCCGTGCTCTGGGTGGACAGTGCAGAGCTCTCATTCCCTCTTGGAGTAAATGTAGTGGTGTTTGCCCTCCCCACTAAAAGCTTCTTTTGGAGGAAAAAAAAAAATAAAGTGTTTTCAAAGAATTCCGCCATCCCCAGAGGGCAGGGGTTGCACACCGGGTGCTGTTGAGAGGCTGCTCACTGATGTGTGGCCGCTTTTTCCACGCAGCATTTCTGCTCCTTGAGGCATGGCTGGGTGGTCAGCTGAGCTCTGTAAATGCTGAACTCCCCCACGGTGCCCTCTGCAAACAGCACTGATGGTTCCAGGGGTGGCAGCACTCCTCTCCCAGCCCCGTGGGGCTCAGGAAGCTCCAGCATCCCTGCCCAGCCTTTGTGCTGTGCTGAAAGGCCCAGCAGCTGCAGCCACCCCCCCACCCTCCTGCATCTGCTGCATGCACTGAGACGTGCAGAGCTGTGCCTGGCAAACCTTCAGGAGCTGGAAGGGCAAAGAAGTGAAGCACCCTGGCACTGAGGTGTGCAGAGGCCCTGCAGGTTGTGGGTACCCTGGTGGGAGAGCTTTAAGCTGGCATTGGGAAGGAAATGCTGGCCCCGGAGAGTGAAGGGAGGGGGAGAGAGAATCCGCTCTGCATCCTCATGGGGCATTTTCTCTTTAATTTGCACGCAGTGTTGAAAAGAGCCGCAATAAAGAAGAGCAAAAATGACCTGATTCATGCAGAAGAAGGTGAGGACCATTTCACAGACATTTGCTCCGTTGGTGAGTACTGGCTTCGCATCCCCCGAGGTTTCGACTCCACCCGATCCTGTCCGTGTCATGTTTCCTCCTCTGGAGCGGCTCCTTTGCTCCAGAAGCTGCAGATTCCTGAAGGAGAATGAATTTCCACTGCTGCTGCAGCAGCACTCGACTTCCCAAAGCAAAAAGCTCCGTGGCTTCACCCTCTCCCTGCGCTGCCTGGCTCAGCTCCTGCATGCTGCACCCTCGAGAGAGCCCTGCAAAGCTGGGACAATCCCTGCTGGGAATTCTGGGATTCTGCTTGGAACCTGCTCATTCGTGCTAACGAACCCCAAATCTGCCAGACAACACTGTTGGAGGGAGGAGAGGAAGTGGCCACAGTCCCACTGTCCACTGATGCCCGGCTGAGGTGTCACAGCCTTTGCTGCTGTGGGAATGGTCACTGGGCAGTGGCCTCAATTCTCTCATTCTTGTCTTAGAAGAAGATCTCGAAGCAATTTTAAAGCCAGATCTGGAGATCCAGTGCAGAGCAGGGAATCCTGCACCGTGGGGCATGGCTGGGGTGAATTTGGGATGCTCAGGCTGAGGAGGTGCTGCCCGTTCTGCAGCTCCCAGAGCTGATTCCCTGCTGACATCTGCCCAGTGGGGAGGCAGAGGCAGCTCTGGGCTGCCAGGGGAGCCTCTGGGCGCTCAGCACCCACCTCAGGGAGCTGCTGGAGCCAAAAGCCTCTCAGCCGTGGGAGAGGCATCTCCTGCTGCTCTGCAGTCGGGTGCTTTGCTCATCCCCGTGCCTGTTGTTGGAGTGTGTTTTGCTGCTGAAGCAGCAGATGTTCTCATTATCTTCCAAAGAAATGTCTTGGCAGCCCAGTCCCCACGAAGCAGCAAATCCTGGATGCACAGGAGGAGCAGCACAAACAGCACATTTGAGAACCCGTGTCCGTGGCTGCTTGCAAAGCATGAGTGCCTCAACTGCCCTTTGGAAAGTTGGCATTGGTGGTTTCAGGGATCACAGCTGCTGCTGCTGGAATTTTTTATCCCCCTTTAAAGGAAGACCTGGTTGCAGAAAATGAGCGTGGCTTGGCATGTTCCTGACACCAGCACTGAGCTGCCACAGTCCCCTGGGCTGCAGGGTTTGTGGTGAAACTGCTGCCACTCCCAGGAGAGGTTTGGTGCTGATAAAAAGCAAAAATGCAGCAGCCTGTGTGCATTTTTGGGTTGGTTTGTTGTTGTTTTTTTTCTCGGATCCCTGCATGGATAACAAGGAATGGTCACTTTTGGAATATTTGCTCACGGTTGCAATAATTACGAGATCTTTGCCTCCAAGTCCCTCCAGGCTTTGGGCAGCCAGTGCCACGCCAACAGATCTTGGAGTTCAGCATTTCAGGTGGCAACGGATGACAGAGCATCGGGAATAAGCCGAGGCAGAGCTGGGAACTGTCTCGGGAGCATATGGCAGGGAAAATAACAGCAGTGCTCTCCACCTCCTGTGAGTGCTGCACCCACTTGGGAAAAGTGGTTTTGATTTTGATTCATGGAACGAGGCAGAAAGGAAGGACTGGATTAAGCAGCTACTTCTGCAGGCTTGTGAAGAGGCTGAAATGCAGAGCATAAACAATCAGATCACGTGGGCAATTATGCATAAGGGATCTGTTTTGGAGAAAAGGGGTTTTTGGATGGTTTTCTGTAATGTGTTCAGATGGGAGCAGAAAGAGCGTGGAAGAACTAGCAAATAGTCCCTGAGTGCCACGTGAAGATGCAGCTCAGGGTGGGGGAGACTTTGCCAGGTCTCTCTCTGGCCATTGGCTGGAAATGTTGCACTTTAATTCAAGTACAAGCACCTTGATGAGCTTTATAACTGCAGTATAAGTCTCTGTAGTGGTAAACACTTCCCAGGCTCTTCTCTGCAGTTGTTCTTAGCTTTTATTCTTTTCTTTCCACTCCCAGTGGCTTCACACCCTCTGTGCTGTACCAGGCACAGGGTGCTGCCTTGATTCCCAGACACCAAAGCCCAGAGAAGATGTTTCTCATGTTAGAGCAGTTTAAATATCACTGCCTTGCTTTTCTGGAAGATCAGCAGAGAGCAATGAGGGCAGCACTGTTCCTTTTCCAGGCTGGGAGCACAGAGGGGCTTGGATATCTGAGAGCTCTGTGGCTGCCAAGGAGTGCTGTGATATGAAGCAGCCTAAATCCCAACCTGTGGCTTTTCTTGTTGTCTTAAAGCAGAGGAGAAGCACTGTGATTTCTTCTCTTCCAAGCTGCCAAAGGCAGCATTTTCAAACCAACAGAAGAACAAACTGATTTTTTCAGCGAGGAGTTTGTTCGAAGCCTGGCCAAGCCAGCTCTGCTTTTGGAGTGCTGGTGGATGGCCAGAAATGTGAAATGGAGCAGAGAGCTCACTTTCCATGGGGGAACATCACACTTGTGTGGGGCTGTGAGGCTTGGAGAGCCCGCTGCTGCCACATCTGCATGCCTCATCCTTTCTCTGGCTGCTGTGGTTGATGTTGCAGGATGAGGCTGGGTGAGATTCCCGCCCTTCCCAAGTGCTGACATGGAGGTGATCACACTCCGAGGTTTTGGCTGCTGAAGGCAGAACTCTTTGTTCATGTCACTGAGCCCAGGAGAGTCACCTGCTGCAGGACAGGACGAGGACGTGTCCTGCTCATCCTGCTGGGTGCTCCACCCCAGGATGGGGAAGGGCAATAATGATCTCTTGTCACAAACCAGTGGCACAGGCAGTGGCCAGCCTGGCACAGTCACCATTTCCCCTGCTTGCAGCAGCTTCTGTGGCTGCTGCAGAGGAGCCCCAAGGGGTCCATGTGTTTATTCCCTTATTCCTGATTTCTCCTGCCTCAGCACTGGCTGGAGATTGCCTTTTCATCTGAGCAGTGCCTCTACCCCGTGGGGAGAGCTGACATCAGGAATCATTTCTTCCATCAGCTTCCTATTGTTGAAACACTTGACTCTTTGCCAGGGTTTCGGCCTGGAGTGGAAATGGAGCTGATAGAGGCAGAATTGAGACAAATGAGTGGCTGTGCCCAAAATCTGATGCATGGAGGCAGACTGAGCCCTCTGCTGAGGAAATACCTGAGGCTGGAGAGTAAAATAAGGAGAATTCACTCCATTCCAGAGTAACTGGTCCTCGGAGCAGGGAAAATAGGGACCAGCTTTCCCGTTGCACCTACCCAGCTCCACGAGGACATGCTCCACACCGAGGGCAGAAATACCCTGTGCCCACTGCCCTCTGTCCCTGCCAGCCAGGAAAAAGTGATGAGTGAAACTGGGACAGTCAGGATTGCTTTGGAAGCCCGGTTTCGATGGTGGAGCTGGGCACTGATCCATGGAGTTGAAAACGCCAGCCTTCATCCCTCATTACAAGCGAGCCGCCCTTGCTCAGCCCATTCTCGACATTCCCGGCTTCCTGCTGAGCTGTCGCTGGTGCTTGGAGAGGCTCTGTGTGCCCAGGAACCCCCTGCAGCCTTTTCCCTGCTGGGATGGGCTGTGGTGACTCTTCTTTCTGTCCCAGGGTCTCCCTTTGCCCGTGCCAGTTTGAAGAGTGGCAAGAACGAGAGCTCGTCCTACTTCAGGAGGAAAGAGAAGATGTTCCGCTTCTTCATCCGCCGCATGGTGAAGGCTCAGAGCTTCTACTGGGTGGTGCTCTGCGTGGTGGCCCTCAACACCCTGTGTGTGGCCATGGTGCACTATGACCAGCCTGAGAAGCTGACCACTGCTCTCTGTGAGTACTGGCCACTGCTGTTCCCTCACAGCTCTGGTGTTTCTGATCCTGCAGTGCCGTGGTCCTGGCTCGCAGCTTCCCTCCCAGCTTGCTTCTCCTGCCTCGCCGGCCCTGCAATCCCAGAATCACGGGTTTGGGTGGGAAGGGAGCTTAAAGCTCAGTTTATTCATCCCACTGTGCAGGGATACCTCCCACTAGACCCTGTCCAGCCTGGCCTTGGACACTGCCAGGGATCCAGGGGCAGCCACAGCTCCTCTGGGAATTCCATCCAATCCCACCCCATCCTCACAGGGAACAATTCTTTCCCAATATCCCATCTATCCCTGCCTCTGGCAGTGGGAGGCCATTCCCCTTGTCCTGGCACTCCAGGCCCTTGTAAATTGTCTCTCTTTATCTTTCCTGTCAGCCCATTCAGGTCCTGGAAGGCCACGTTTAGGTCATCTCAAAGCTCCCCTTCTCCAGACTGAACAATTCCAATTCTCTTTCAAATCTTATTTCATATTATTGAGTCATACAATTCAGAAATGATAAACCAGGGTATTAATTTGAGAGAGGAATGTTATCCTAAAGGTTATTGCAAAGCTGAGATTCATTCAGGTGTAAAGCCTGGAGCAGGGCAGGAGGAATTGTCCTGGAATGGGGCGGGAGGAGGAATTGTCCTGGAATGGGGCGGGAGGAGGAATTGTCCTGGAATGGGGCGGGAGGAGGAATTGTCCTGGAATGGGACAGGAGGAATTATCCTAGAATGGGGCAGGAGGAATTGTCCTGGAGCAGGGCTGGAGGGTTTGTTCTGGAGCAGGGCTGGAGGAATTGTCCTGGAGCAGGGCTGGAGGGTTTGTCCTGGAGCAGGATGCACAAAAGGAAGGGCAGTGGTGCCCGGGAAAAGCAGGATTTCTGGCTAACCTGCAGAGAACTGCAAACCTGTGTCACTTCTGCAGCTGATCTGCACCCATGGGTGATTCCTGCTGGGGACACACTCAGAGCTCGGGCAGCTCTGATATTCCCAGGACAGAGCAGGTGGAATGGCCTGTGAGATAAAAATCCTGCCAGTGGAATCAGGCACTGTCCCACACACGTGCTGTGATTCCTTTCAAAGGTTGTGACTTCACAGCTCCTTTTCCTCCCTGATTGAGGTGTGGTGACATGGGATGGGTGTCACGGTGCCCTCCTGTGACATTAAGTGACAGAAATAATCCTAGAGGGATGATGATCCTCTATTTTATCCTAGATTTTATTTTAGCTGCTTCCTGTGGTCGCCTGGTTTAGCTCAGAGTCTAGAAGTGCTTGTGAAATAGGAGTTTTGGGTTTTTAAATTGCTCTGATGAATGGTGTCTCCCCGAGGTCACATACTCGCTCACAAAGCTTGGTTCTAAAAAAATATGGAAGGTGAGGGATGGAGCTTTTTTGTTTATTTTAATGAACTTTGGAGGTTGGGTCTCCTAGAGCTGGAAAACTCCTAGAAATTCCTGCTGCTGATAGTGCACATTTTTCCTTCTGAAGGGATGGGATGGGGTTTGTTCCTGGAAGGCAAAGCCATTCCTTTGGCCATTTCTGACCCTATAAAATGGCCAGGAGCAAATCTGCTGATCAGCACTTGACCAGATGAAAATTTAAGTAAAACTTCTGAAAAATGCAAACAGAAGGCTGGGAAAAAAATCTCAAATACTTCCAACAGTCTTAACAATGTTGGCTTAGATCTTTAAAGATCCTTGTCTACCTAATTTGCCTTGATTTCTCTATAAATTAGATACTTAAATATTTCTTGCCTCAGATCCTCAGGTCTTACCTTATTACAAGGAAGGCAAACTTTTGAAGTTTTTTTTTATTAGACCTATGAGGTCAGGAATACTGACTGCTCTGACATCAAAAGCTCCTTATTAATATTTGTTGAAATATTTAATGCCATCAGGTAATGGAGCTCTAATGAGACATGTATAATAAGGACAGAAATTTCTTTCAAGTTTTTTTTCTTTGGCAAGATTTCAACTGAAAAGGGAGACAGGCCATACAGAGAAGTCACTCTTGCTTATTCATTACCTCAATTTACCAGAGGAAATAATAAGCTAGATTGGCAAGGTAATTAAAAGTTTGAGGATTAGGATTTCCTCTGGAATTAGGCCTAAATGTTTAGGAAACAAACCCCACACTTGAAATCTTTCAACTCAAAAAAAGGTTTCAGATTTACAAGACTCAGTTTAGGGAGCACCTTATGCAGTGACTTTTCCAAGGGAAGAAATCCAGAAACTCCTTCATGTTCCAGTGAGGGCTGGAAGGGCTGGTTCTGTCTCTTGGAATTAAAGATTCACCTCCAGCTGGGAAACTTAGCTGAGACAGAGGCCACAAATTAGACTTCAAATCTATGGAAGTCTTTGAAGACAAAAAATAGGGAATATGTTGGAATTAGGGATGGATCCATTTTTCAGGATCTCTGCATTTGTCCATAATGTCAGTTAGTGTCAGAAGCACTTGGGCTGCAAGTTTGAATTTCTTGGTGTAGAAAGAAATCCCAGATCCTCACTGAGCTGGGACTGGAGGATCCCACTGCCTTACATTTAATGGAAGAGGCAAAAAAACATCAGAAATTGGGATTTCTTGGGGATTAAATTCTCAGCATCCTCCCAGCCTTTGCACCATCACACTGCCCTTTGTCAATAGGGAAACACCCGGACAGGGGCTCTGCAAATCATCCCCTGAAAGAAATCCCGGAATGGGGCAGGGAGGGGACCTGAGAGGGTCACCTGGAGCCACCTTCCTGCTCCATCCCAGGCCAGAGGGCACAGGATTGTGTCCAGATGTGTCTGGAATATCCCCAGGGAGGAGACTCCACACCCTCCTGAGCTCCTTGTTCACCTCACAGGGCAGAAATTCCTGGGCTCAGCTCCTGCCTGCTCTGCTTGTCCCATTGCTGGACCCCTGGAGCAGAGCCTGGGCCCTGCTCTGAGCCCCCCTGCAGATATTCTGATAAGATTCCCCTCAATCAGCTCCTTCTGAGGCTGAACAGCCCCAGCTCTCTCAGCCTTGTCCTCACGAGAGATGCTCCAGTCCCCTCAGCATCTTTGTCGCCCTTCATCCAGGAGCTCCGTGCATTTCTGGGATATTAAACCCTGCTGGCACTGGGGAGGGGCAGCCCAGTGTGGGCCACAGAAAAAAACCAGGTTATCCAGAAATAGGGAAAGGTTTTGTGGGTGATCACGTTGGGATTTTAGACAGGGTGGTACAAGATTGGTCATTGTGAAAATGAGAATAAAAACCAGAGATCCCAGCCTGGTTTGGGTTGGAAGGGACCTTAAATCCAATCCAGTGCCACCCCTGCCATGGCAGGGACACCTCCCACTGTCCCAATGTCCAACCTGGCCTTGGGCACTGCCAGGGATCCAGGGGCAGCCACAGCTGCTCTGGGCACCCTGTGCCAGCCCTGCCCACCCTGCCAGGGAACAATTCCTGCCCAATATCCCAACTAAATCTCTCCATGAGTGGTCATCTTGGAAATTCCAGCCTACACCAGACAATTTTTGTTTGTTGTGGGGTTTCAGGGGGTTTTTATTTGTTTGTTTTGGGGTCTGTTTTATTTTTTAAGATGGTTTTCTCCAAGAGAAGAAGCAGGGGCTCTGTGGGCTCCTTTTGGGGATGATTGTCTCTGCCCTGGGCAGAAACCTATTTTAGAGTGATTTTTGAACAAAAAACTGTGGAGAATTGTCCTGAAAAGCCCTACAAGTTCAACCTCTTAAATTCCAAGTATCCCATACCTCCAAACCCTCCCGAATTCCAGGCTGAGGAGCTGTGGGCCTGCATTCACACCTGCCCGTGCATTGGGGGTCACCTAAACCTTTGTACCCCGGTCCTGGGGCATGGCAGAGTTTTCTTAGCTCACATTTCCACAAATCCCTAATGTGAGTGCAGGGAATGCTTGGTGCCCTAAGGACTTTGCTGGTGCTTTTGGTGTTGCAGTGATGGCCAGACTGGCCGTGTCCCCTCACTCCTGCCTGCAGCACAAACATCTGCAGCACAAACATCTGGGAAGGAGCCCAGCTGGGGCTGAGCCCTCCAGGAATTCTCCTGGAAATCCCCGTTCTGCCCAAGATTTGTGCACAAATCCATGAGACAGAGGCAGAACGAGACAGCACAAAACCAGGGGATTTGAAAGAGCTCCTGGAAATACTTGGCAAAATCCTTTAACTGGGGGAGTGACAGAGTTTAAAAATGGCTTAAGAGTTAATCCGTGGTGAGGGAACATCACATCCTGCAGAGGAGCAGGACCTGGCTGGTGTGATGCAGAGCAAGAGAGAAATCAAAAATTCTGCTGATGTTGTTTCAGGGAAGGTGCTTAGGAACGAACTTTAGGAATGAGGAGACTTTTTGTGAAGTGTAGCAGCAGGAGAGGAGCACGGGAAAGCCTGGGAGGATCTGCTAAACCCTGCAACTCTACCCAGGCACCTCTAATTCAATTATACCTGTCCCTCTGGGGAGAAGTTTAATTACATTACAAATTAATTTTACTTAAAGAACAGTTGGTAAAAGCCTACGGGTCTGCATTGATTTATTTTTCCCTTGGTCTTTTCTTTGAACTTTTCTGTTTTGAATTGTTCTGAGTAGCTTTCTCTGCTTGATGCTCCATATCTCTACAAGTGCTTTGGAAAAAAGGACTGCAGGAGCTTTGGAGAGAGGCTGGGGATTTCTTTAGCCTTATTGAAAGAACTGATGAGGAATTCTTTGAATTCTTGTGGTATGATTAATAACAGGCCATCCTTCATGTCCCTGTAATTATCCTCAAATTCAATCAGAGATCCTCCTTCTCTGTATGGAAAAGACTCCAGGGCCAAATAAGATTTTTCTCATGCTGCAGATGGACACTGCTCACTGAAGCACAGAACTTTGGTTAAATAAGCTGCAGTTGTCTATAAAAGAATATATTTCATGCATGTATTTAATGATTTTATTATCATCTCTTCATGTTCATTTCCACCACTGCCAATATTGTGAGAAAGGAGAGATCTCTGTCAGGAATCAGCTCTGGAATGGCATCACTGAGGTCTGGGAGATGAATTTTCAGTGGAGGGCCCCTCAGGAGGGGCAGGCACTGGGGCAGAGCAGGAGGCTCCAGGGCTGGGGCTGGGGCTGGGCTCCTCTTGCTCTGCCTGAAGCTGTGGGATGGAGTTGGGGCAGAGCTCTCTGGAGCTGTGGGATGGGGTTTAGGGACTGTGGGGATGAGGTTTCAGCACTGGATCACTGAAGTTTCACTTGCCCTTCCCAGAGCTCTCTTCTTTCTCCAGTGAATCCTGCAGGGATCCTTCCTGCCTCCTTAATCTGTCTAGGTCTAAACCCCAAATCCACAATGTCTCCTTTCTGATAAATCCATATTTGATTGGAGTTGTTCAAATATTTGAACACAGCATCTGATCCATGGTGGCCTGAGAGCCTCTTCCCTGCCCGGTGCTGAACCTCATGTTTGGGGCAATTTTACCTTTTTTTGGTGCTGTTGTTGCCTTTGAAGTCAAGACCCAGCTGCCCCTGGATATCAATATGCAGCATTTGCAAGGAGAAGGCTTTCTGGAGCATTTTTATTTCTGTCTGCTGAGCATTTCACATCTGCTTGGGCTAAAAGGGGGAACTTTTGCCCTGCTGAGGTTCTCCTGCTCAGTTTAATGTGAGAGGAGAATGAGGAGAGGGAAGTGTCAGGCTCAGCACCTACTTCTGATGGCATTGGATTTGGAGATGGGGCATAAATTGATTTAATCCACTGTGATTGACAAAAAGGAGCTGGTAACTCTAATTAGGAACCTAATTCAAAGGTGTGGGGTGAAGGGATGCTTGCATGGCCTTTGCCAAGAGCACAGCTTGGAAATGAAATAAAAGTGTTTGTATCAAACTTTTCCTCCTTAAATCACATCACAAAATGCTTCTGAGTAAGGCAAATGAAATTAGGTGAGGTTTGAATACCAGGAGGCCCAAACAGCAAAATTGCATTTTCAATTATTTAGGCATGGCCTTCTCAGAAGAAATCGTGTGTTGGATGCAGCAGCCTCTCCATGGAGCCAATTCCTTCTGCTCGAGGAGTTCAGGGTCTGAATTTCTCTTCCCTCCATCCCAGCCTCACTGGGCTGTGATTTGGAGCATCTGGTACCTGCTGAGACACAGCTCTTGCTGCCAGTTCTGGGCTCTGCTCTGGAATTCATCAGCTGGGAAAGGCCAAGGGTGGCTCTTGCAAGAGCAGCAGGAGGAAGTTGGTTTTTAGATGCTCTGAGTTTTAAACATTTCCTGGCTTCCCTTTTTAAAAAATTTAATATAATCAAATATTTCTTGATTCTCTTTTGCCACTTTCTAGCTTTTTTTTTTTTTTTTTTCTGGTGTGACAGTCTGGATTTGCAGGATGTGTCAGTCTGATGGTGACACCTTTGCACTCGTGATACCCGGGGTGTGTTCACTGCTGGAGCAGTGACTGAACATTAATCTTTGGTTCCTTCCTCCTTTGTTTCTCTTTTGGGACGATGGTAATTGTCTTGGAAAAGTGTCCTGAGGTCTATTGGTGCAAATTTGCAGTTAAAAACATTACTGAGGAGTTTTGTTGCTGTGTGGAAGAATCTGGAGGGCACCTGAGGTGTGACTTGGACAGGTGAGGCTGGGGCAGAGCTGAGGGGATGGGAATGTCCGTGCTGGATGTGCACGGATTCCTGGAGGAGCCACAACCTCTCCCTGTGGTTTTACCAGCTGAGCTAACAAGGTTTCACAGCTCTGGCTGGATGTCATCCCTTGGGGTAGGGACAACACCTGGAAGTCATTCCAGTGAGCAGCATCTGCTGAGTGTGGAACCAAAGTCTCTCCCCAGCTCTCCTGGAGCCCCTTCAGGCCCTGCCAGGGGCTCTGAGCTCTCCCTGGATCCTTCTCCTCTCCAGGTGAGCACCCCCAGCTCTCCCAGCCTGGCTCCAGAGCAGAGGGGCTCCAGCCCTTGGAGCAGCTCCAGGTTTGCTCTGGACTTGTTCCAGCAGCTCCTGCTGGTCCCAGAGCTGGGGCAGCTCTGCAGGAGGAAGGTCAGATGGATTCCCAGGAAAATGATGGATATCTCCTTCCTCTGGGGTCCTTGGTGCTGGACACAGCAGTTTCCTCCCCGAGTCCTTGCAGCTCCTGTCAGAAGGGAGGGGAAAGCTGCAGCTGGGTCAGGTGTGAGGAGGCTTCAGGTGAGAGGGAGTTGTGTGTGCTGCCCCTGTGCCCCTGCTCTTCCCTGAGCACCGAGATCCAGAGGGTGGAGCCTGCTGCTCCTGGGGAAAAGGCTGTGGATCTCAGATTTTGTCATCTTATTCCTCAGTTGGGAACACATTGTCCTTGACAGTCTCCTTTAATGATCTTGTTCCTGTTTTCAAGGAGAGCAGGTCACGTGGGATAATTAATACTCTGAAATTTCCTCCCCTTTTGCAAATGTTGGCACAGGTGTCCTTGCAGGCTCCTCACTAAGGTATTAATAAAGCCTCTCTCATCTCGTTATTGCTTCCTGGATTTCAGGGAACTTTATGCCCATGGTGTTCCATGACTGCCTTACATTTAAAATTCAAAATTTAAAACCGCTTTTTATTTTTGGGTAAGTGAAGTTGCGTTTTTCAAGGCATTTCCAAAGACACCCGGAATGGAGCTGGGCCAGCTCTGCTCATTCCCTATGGATGTGCCAGGCTGGGAATGGAAATCCAGGCAGGTGGGAAGGACCCTCCTTCCCTGTTCTGTGTCTCTCCACACTCAGCTGAAGCTGCAACTTGCAGGAGGTCAGAGAATGGTGGAATCACAGAATATCCTGAGCTGGAGGGACCCACAGGATCCCCCAGGGCAGCCCCTGTCCCTGCCCAGACCCCCCAACAATCCCAGCCTGTCCATCCCTGGCAGCGCTGTCCAAACGCTCCTGGAGCTCTGGCAGCCTCGGGGCCGTGCCCATTCCCTGGGGAGCCTGGGCAGTGCCCAGCACCCTCTGGGGGAAGAACCTTGCCCTGAGCTCCAGCCTGAGCCTGCCCTGGCCCAGCTCCAGCTGTTCCCTGGCTCCTGTCCCTGTCCCAGAGCAGAGCCTGGAGCTGCCCCAAAGTGCAAAGCACCTGAATCCAGGATTATCCTGCTGAAATTTTCCTTGCATCTGTTGCCCCTTCTCTGTCACTGTGCACCTTTGAGTAAAGTTTGGCACCATCTCCTCTTTATCATTCCTGGAATCATAAAACTGAAATTACAGGAGACTTTCTTGTAGCATCTGTGCTGCTGCAGCCTCTGAGAACCTCCTGTGCTGCACTAAACAAGGTGATTAATCCCCACCTTTTGAGGTTTGATTCTTTCCCTCATCTTTTCTCCAGAGAGCTTTGCCTTCTGCTGTTTGGTTTTTCTTGGTAGTGTAGGTGGTTTTTCACTCTTGCTGTTGCTTATTGGCCTCCAGATCCAAACTTAAAATGCCAAAAGCAGCGTTTGCTGTAGCTTCAAGTCCTCAAAACTTGATGTGGAAATTGAAGCCTCCAGCTCTGTTCCTTCTGCCCTTTGTTTCATCATAGGTGATAAATTTTCCCATCAAAAACGTCCCAGCCTGTGATATGTGAAGGGAAAGGAAACAGAAGGGGCTCTTCCATAATTACAGGGCTATAAAGGCATAATAAAAATAAATGTGGTAACAGGAGACACAACACCTCTGAATATGAGCCCTCAGAGTCAGCACTTCTGTTGACTAGAAGGGTATTTTTATCATCAGAGGATGGTACAGAAACTTACACCCCACACCCAAAAGTTTCCATCTCTTGCAAGTACAGAAGTCCCAAAACATCTTTGCAATTAAATTTGACCTTTAAAAATATTAGATCCAGGGCTTTCCTTTGAAATTCCGTGATAGAGACAATGAGGATATTATTTAATGCTCCTGCCCCCACCCAAGAGTACAGGTGAACATTGCCCACACAGCTCATGGGCACACAAAAGAATTGTGACAAACGGTGCCTGGCTCCTGTTTGCCATTGCTCAGGGCTTTTCTTCTGCCAGCAGGCTCTTGGTGCTGTGGGAAAAGGAACAAAAATTGCCCACATGAAGAGCTCAGCCCACCATGGATTGATTTAATCTCTTCTCCTGTTCCCAGATTTCGCAGAGTTTGTTTTCCTGGGGCTGTTCCTCACTGAGATGTCTCTGAAGATGTATGGGCTGGGGCCAAGGAATTACTTCCACTCCTCCTTCAACTGCTTTGACTTTGGGGTGAGTAACATCCAGCAGGGTGGATAACTCATGGAATGGTTGGGGGTGGAAGGGACCTTAAAATCATCTATTTCCAACTCCTGTCATGGTCAGGGACACCTCCCACTGTCCCAGGCTGCTCCAGCCCCAATGTCCAACCTGGCCTTGGGCACTGCCAGGGATCCAGGGGCAGCCACAGCTGCTCTGGGCACCCTGTGCCAGCCCTGCCCACCCTGCCAGGGAACAATTCCTGCCCAATATCCTATCCAGCCCTGCCCTCTGGCACTGGGAAACCTCAACCCTGTCACTCCATGTCCTTGAGAACCCTCCCTGTGCCAAGCAGGTGTTAGGGGCTGCAAACCACCCCTTATCCAGGATTTAGAGCTGCAAACCACCCCTTATCCAGGATTTGGTGTACAAACCACCCCTTATCCAGGATTTGGTGTACAAACCACCCCTTATCCCGGATTTAGGGCTGCAAGCCACCCCCTCTTCATGGTTTGGGGGTACAAACCACCCCTTATCCAGGATTTAGGGCTGCAAGCCACCCCCTCTTCATGGTTTGGGGGTACAAACCTCCCTTTATCCAGGATTTGGGGTACAAACCACCCCTTATCCAGGATTTGGGGTACAGACCACCCTTTATCCAGGATTTAGGGCTGCAAGCCCCTCTGGAGCTCCCTGAGGATGGACATTCCATCCCTGTATGGGTTGATCACTTGAGAGCTGGATTTGACCCTTGTGGGTGTCTCCCCACTCAGAATATTCCAGGATTTATGTATAAAACAAATTGCTGTGCCATGGATTGATGAAACCTGACAGATTTCAGTCTCACAGATCAGGAGCCACCAATCCCTTCCCATCCCCCAGAACCTGACTCCTCCCTTGCTGCTCCTCCAGGGCATCATCCCTTTGGTCCCAACCTCTGCTCCTAAATGCTGCTTTTTTTTTTTTTTTTCCCCCCAAATCCAAGCCCTGGGAGCTCTGGGAGTGCCCTGGGGGCTCAGGCTGGCCCTGCAGCAGGGCCAGGAGATGTCACAGGCTCAGCAGATGTGGAACCATCCTTCCCACTCTGCTCCTGGGCATTTGCACACGATCATGGAGGGGCAGACTCAATTTGAGGCAAAACAAGCAAAAATCCCCAGTTTTGTCCTCACTTTGAGTTGTTGTCACAACACTCTCCTTGTGCTTTTGAAAACCTGGGGGAAAACCACGGGATGAGTCTGGAAATCCACGGGAGTGTCTCCTGTGGGTGTTTTACACTCTCAGTATAAATCAGCAGTGAAATGCATTGAGCTCCAGTGTAGGAGTGTGTTGGGCTTTGCACCACTAATTAGTGCTTTGTTATTAGTTTTGTTTGTGTCTGTTCAGAGCCAGGATTATAAGAAAGGTGATTGAGATGAATTCTCGTGTTCAGACCTGGATGTTTATTATATCTTATTTATTATATCTTATTTATTATATCTTATCAGAGAATTCCAGAAAGCACCTCCAGCTCCTTGCTACAAGTAGGAAAAAAAAGGGCTCCAGCTGAGCCTGCTTCAAAGCTAAACACACCAATAAAATTTAACACCTATATTATTTATTATTATTTATTATTTATACTTTTGACCCAATAATAGATTCCTAAGACCCTTAGAGTGACTTTAGACTGACCAACCACAGGTCACTGCCTGAGTTCTGTGAAGGAGAAGGAAGAGAAGAAGATGAGCAAAAGAAAAGACAACACCCAAAATTCTTCAGCTTGTCCCCTGTAAAAATTTCAAATTAAAAACCCATCACCCAGTGAAAACACACACATCTAGCCCACTGCACATTGGTGATTTCTAACTCATTATTCAGATTTCCTAACTCATTATTCACATTTCCAAGCCTTCTCCAAGGTTCCAGCTCCAGAGCAGTGTTTTCCAAGGGGTCTGTGCCTGGGAGCACAGAAAGCTCAAAAATTCCAGATTTTTGAGATCCAACACTCCACTCGTTCTCCTCCTTTTGGAAGGGCTGGGGGATTTCATTCCCTGCAGCATCAGCACCCCTGGGTGCTCCCTGGGACATTCTGCCTCTCCCATTTCAATGAGCTGAGTGAAAAACAAAAACAAAAAAATCCAAAAAATCCCCCCCCCCCACATCATGTCACCCACTGAGCAGCCTTCACCTGGAGTCACACAGGCAGAGTGTGAAAAATGAGGTTTATTTTTATTTATTTTTATTTTTAAAAGTTTAATAAAAGATAATAAGTGATAAGCAACAAAGTAAAAGGTTATAATGGTTGAGTGTTTAGTTAAGAGTATACTTGTTTTAGAAATATTTTTTATATTTATTAGTTTGTTGTATATTAATAGACTTATTATATATTTCAAAACTTTTTTTAAAATGATTTTTTATCTTTTAGGAATTGTTTTACATAGTTATTTTTTGAGGTTTTTTTAAAGAGTATGTGTGCTTTTTAGTTGTGGTTTTATTTTTTTTAAATTAGTTTTAATTTGGGTTGTGGTTTTTAATTTTTATAAATGGTTGGTGCTGGTAGTTGGTATATCAGTAGTAGGTGTTTTTATTGGGTGTTATTTAATTAAGCAAGTAATTTACTATAAAGATATTTTATTAGTTTATGTTCTTTTTAAAGAAAACTATATTTAAAAACTATTTTAATACTACACATACAGTATTTACTTGAATATTTGCAAAAAGCCAGTATATCATATGGCAATATATAATATATACTATCTAAAGTATATAATATATAATAGATACTATCTAAAGTATATAATATATAATATTTTAATAAAATAAAGAAATGAAATAAAAACATATTTATAATCTATTTTATATAGATTATAAATTTATTTCTATCATATCTATGTATTATATTATATATTACATATTATATATTATATATTATATATTATATATTATATATTATATATTATATATTATATATTATATATTATATATTATATATTATGTATTATGTATTATGTATTATATATTATATATTATGTATTATATATTATATGTTATATATTATATGTTATATGTTATATATTCTATGTTATATTATAAAATTATTTATATAATATTTATGTATTATATGTTATATGTTATATATTATATGTTATAGATTTTATAATAGAATATAGTAGAATATAGTAAAATACAATATAGTATAATATAGTATAGTATAATATACTATAATGAACTATAATATTATATATATACAATACTATAATATAACATATTTATATTTATATTTATATTTATATTTATATTTATATTTATATTTATATTTATATTTATATTTATATTTATATTTATATTTATATTTATATCTATATTTATATCTATATTTATATTTATATCTATATTTATATCTATATTTATATTTATTTTTCTATTTATATTTATATCTATATTTATATTAATATTTATATTTATTTTTCTATTTATATTTATTTTTCTATTTCTATTTCTATTTATTTAGTGTCCCCCTGATGAGGTGCAGCAGGGCAGTAATGCACATTGTTTCAGTGCAGCAGTGCAGGCTGGGGCTGCAGCTCCGGTGTGAATAGCGGGGCTGGCTTTGGCTGCAGCTCACAAAGAGCCCGGCTGTGCACGGGAATTTATTCATGAGGAGCTATTAGCTGTAACCTGTGCTCAAAGGGCAGAACTCGCCTCTCTTCTCTGCAGCGTGGGCTGAGCAGGACCCCCAGAACTCAGAGTGTTCACTGAGCTCACACAATTCACTGAGCTCACACAATTCACAGAGTTCACAGAATTCACAGAATTCACAGAAATCACAGAGTTCACTGAGCTCACAGAACTCACAGAATTCACAGAACTCACAGAATTCACAGAGTTCACTGAGCTCACAGAATTCACACAATTCACAGAATTCACTGAGCTCACAGAACTCACAGAATTCACAGAATTCACTGAACTCACAGAACTCAGAGAATTCACAGAATTCTCACAATTCACAGAACTCACACAATTCACAGAATTCACAGAATTCACAGAGCTCAGAACTCACAGAACTCACAGAAATCACAGAACTCACAGAGTTCACTGAGCTCACAGAACTCACAGAACTCACACAATTCACAGAACTCACAGAACTCACAGAACTCACACAATTCACAGAACTCAGAATTCACACAATTCACACTCTGTTGTAACAATCCAGTTCAGATCAGGCCGGGCTCAGGTCACTGCACTCATCACCCAGCCCTGCTCTGACTCTGCTGCTGGCTCGAGTTTTCTTCTGCAGCAGGTGGCACAGGCACAGGCAGAGGACACAGTCTAAGGGAAAATCAGGTTGGATATTAGGAAAAAGTTTTTCATGGAAAGAGTGATCAAGTACTGGAATGGTCTGCCCGGGGAGGTGATGGAGTCACCACCCCTGGGTGTGTTTAATAACAGACTGGATGTGGCACTCAGTGCCATGGGTTAGTTGAGGTGTTGGGGCATGGGTTGGACTCGGTGATCTTGGAGGTCTCTTCCAGCCCAGTGATTCTGTGAATTCTGTGAAAATCTGGGAGTGTTTCTCCCTCCATGAAGCCAAATTTTTCTGTTCCCACAAGGGAGGAGGAGCTGTTGTCACCTTCAGTGAGTGACCCTCCTAAATCCAAGGCTCAGAGCAGAGCCAATCTATTCTCTTCTTGGCCGTGACAGCAGCAAAGCTCAGGATAAATTGAATTTGGGATTAAATCACCCACCCGTGTCCAGCAGCCCGAGGTGTTGCACCAGGCTGTCCCAAATGTGGGGCTCTGTTTTTGGGATGTCCTGGCAGCTGTGGTGGCTCAGAGGGTTGGGATGGGTTGTCCTCACAGCCCAAGGGACAGTCCCAGACCCAGACTACCCATAAATTGTCCATAAATTGTCCATAAATTGTCCATAAATTGTCCATAAATTAGGAGTGTCACTGCCTTGTGACCCACACAGGGTCCGTGTCCTGCACTGGCTGGGCTCTGAGCTGCCCCTTTCCTTGGATCCCGGGATCCAGAATGTTCCTTCCACAACAAGAGCTTGTCAGGGACAGGGGATTTAGGATCTTGCACAGAGCAAAAGCTGAACTGAGGACGTGCCTGAGCTCCGAGGGGTGTGCAGCCCTGGCAGGGAGCTCTTTCCCAGGAGGGAAAGCTGTTGATCTGTTGCTAATTCCTCCTCCTTCACAGAATCCATAGGGATCTCCCTCTGTCTGTGTTTGTTCCTCCCTCACCCACCTCCCAGCCCCCAGAATGAATTCAGCACTAAGATCACAGAGCTCTGTGCCCAGTTTTGTCTGACAAACCCCGGAGATGGAACCGTGCAATGCAAAGGGTGAAAAAACAAACCAGAGCAGCACCCTGGTGCCTGGGGAGCACCGTCCCACTGGGTCTGGTGTCAGACAGCTCCCAGGAGGGGCTGCTGACAAAAATCAATTACCAGTGCCACGTGGAGGGGCTGGGGAAAGGTTTTTGCTGATTTATGAGGGATTCCCAATGGTGGTGTCAGGAAAATTAATCCACAAACACCAGAGGTTTATGTCCAAAAAAGAGACAGAGGAGTCCTTTTTGCTTTATTCAAATAAATGGAGCATTCCCCTGGGATCTCTCAAATTTTTGGAGGATGCAGCCTCCCTTTTTATCCTCTCTCTTTCCCCATTGGCTGAGCTGCTTGAGAGGTACAGACTTTCTGGAATGCCTGATACCTGAAATTCCCCTCTAATGTATAACCCTCCCTTTTAATTTTTATAGAATTCATGGTTTTTCCCCATTGCTTCTTTCATCTTTCAATATCCAGTTTCATTTACCAGCAAACCTACAGCTTGTTTGTAAAGGAAAATATTTTTTTTTTCCATTCATCAGTCACTGGAATCCTTCCCATTGTTTCTTTTATCTCTCAGTGCTGGTTTTATCTCCCAGCAGACCCACAGCTCGTTTGTAAAGACAAATCCAGCATTGCTCTGAGTGGGAGAGAAGTTTTAGTTCCTTCTTCTTCAGATGGGAGACAGTGGAATTATCAATTATTGTGGATGTCCCTTTCCCTCTGTATTTCCTGGAAGCTCAGCGTGTGTTGCAGGACACTCAAGCAGTGCTGGAATTTTCACACATCCACCTTTTTGTCCATGAAAGGGGCTCCCAGCGCTGCTGCCCCCATTAATCCTCCCTCCCACAGCACAGACCAGCTGGGCTCTGGTGGTGCCAGTTCTGAGCTGGTGTTTGTGGTGTGCTCTGCCCAGCTGGGGCCCAGGGGCTCTGGGAGCTCAGAACTGCTGGGTTAATGTGAATTATGGCAGCACTTGGCAGGGAAATGCCTGTTTGATCCTATTAACTCTGCAGAAACCTGTGTGGGTTTTATTGTCCTTCCCAGCTGTGCTGAGCCCATCGCTGTTTGTCCTTTTCCTAATGAAGGAATTTTGAGAAGAACTTTTTCCTTCTTTTGAGGTGAATTCTCTGCCATTTTTAAACCAACCAGGCAAAACAAAACTTGAAAAACCCACCTTTGACTTGGGACAGTTTGTTGAGTCCCCCGAGGCTGAGGGCCAGGCAGATGATGGGATGTGTGTGCCAGAGGCTTTGCAGGATCTCATAATAATTATTGCTTTAATTGCTCTCCTAAAGACTCTTCAGCTGCCAGAAGTTTCTGGTAGATCTTACCCAGGGCTGCTGTTCTGCTGCAGATGAGGAGTTTTAGTCCTTGTGATGGGGAGGGGAGGATGGGGCAGTGCCCCCCTGCACCTCTGCAGGTTGTGTGGGGGTGGGAAAAGGAACTATTGGCATTTGCAGTTGAGCCAGCATTAAAAAAATCGAATTAAAAATCACAGCATCCTTCGAAACAAGGTATTTTAAGGTAGTTTGGTTGCTAGAGAAGAAAGCATCGAGCTCCTCTCTGTGAATAAATCCCGGGGTGCTCTGCTCCTGGCTATGGAGACAGCTGGGATGAGGTTTTGCAGTTCTGGCTGATTTAGGATTCCCCTGAAGTTTTTTGTCACAAACAGCCTGAACTCAGATTCCTGAGCTCTCCTGAGCCTCTGTGGGAGCAGCACAGCGAGCTCAGCAGCAGCTGTGCCCTCTCTGAAGTGCTCTGTCCCTGCAGGTCATCGTGGGCAGCATTTTTGAGGTGATTTGGGCTGCAGTGAAGCCGGGAACCTCCTTTGGCATCAGCGTCCTGCGAGCCCTGCGCCTGCTCAGGATCTTCAAGGTGACAAAGTAAGTGCAGCTCCCTGGGCACTCAGTGCACTTCGAGCACCCCAGGAAATCCCAGTCCCCAGCCCCAGGGCCAGGAGGAGTGTTTTCCACATTTATCACCAACAAACTGATCATTAAATCGCTAAAAAATTAAAAATGATCCAAAAAAACCCCAATGTCCCAACCCCCTGGGGTAGCTGGCACAAAAGCCCAGGCTGGGGGGCAGCAGCAGATTAAAACTGCAGATGCAGAATTCCCCTTTCCTTGGCTGGCCAGTTGGACATTTTGGGAATTCCTGAGCCTGTGTTTACACCCACAAGGAATTTTAACAGCACTTTCTCTCCCCAGCCTCACATCCAGGTTTGGCTGTCCTTGGTTCCTCAGTGGGCTGACAGGAGAATGTCCTTCTTTGCCTTATCTTCAGGCTTGTTTAAAACAAAAATATTGTAATGTCACTTGTGTTTTGTGTAAAAACCCCAAGTTTTACTTATTTTCTAAGTCCTGTCAACTTCCCACTGAACTGATGACAATTCTTTAAGTGGGAATGACAGTGGGCTGACAGGAGAATGTCCTTTTTTGCTTTGGTTTTAAGCATGTTTAAAACAAAAATCTCAGGTTATCACTCATATTTTGTGGTAAAAACCCCAAGTTTTATTTTCTTTCTGAGTCCCATCAGATTGCCACTGATCTGATGACAATTCCTTAAGCATTTAGGAAAAGCAGCTTCCCTGGGGATTGCTGGGTGCTAATCCCAGGGCTGAGCTGCTGTGTTGACACGAATCTGAAATGTGTTCCTGCTGCCTGGGCTGGGAATTTTGGGGTTTTTCAGCCTGGAGACTCTGAGATAGAATTTTCACTCCGGTTTTTTTTTTTTTTTTGCCACAGCTTTTGTTGTTTTCGTGTTCCTGCCTTGACTTAATGTGTGCTGGCATTAACAAACAGCTCCTGTGCCATCTCCAAACCCATCCAGAGCCCTTTCTGCAGCATTTCTAAGGCGTGCTGTGGAAATAAATGACAAATTTAGGTTCTCCTACTTTTATTTTCCACCTTATATTTTACACCGTTACCTCTTCAGCCCTCCCTTGTTTCCATCACTCCCTGAATTCTTCCTAACTGGAAGTAACAGGAGGAGGAACAGCCCTTCCCTCCAAAAATACCCCAACCTTACATAGATAAAGAAAATGTGAGCAAAGCAGTCATTTGAAGTGAGTTTTGTAGCTCTGTGGGGCTGATTTGTACCTGCTAATTGTTTATTGTTAATTATTCTTATTCAGATCTCAGGTCTGTGTGTGGTGCTGTGTCATTTGTTGTCCTCTGGGACAGCAAACAGGGTGGAAACTTTTAAGTTCTGTAAATGTCCAGCAAAAAAAAAAAAAGTGGCACCTGCCACCAGAAGTGTCACTGCTGGATACTTGCAGTGGATGGGTTGGAAGGATGCAAAGATTTCCAGGAGGGAATGAGGTGTTGATTCCTGATTTTCTTCCTGATTTGTGTCTAATGGAGCCTGGGGCTCACTGTTCCCTGCTCCAGTCTCACCTTCGTTGGGACATCCCTGCTTCTGCCACCCCTCCTGACTCTGTGCCAGGTGAGAAGGTGCCAGAAGGAGGAGAAATGCCAGGAAAAGGTTCCTAAGGAGCTGATCCCGACATTCAGTGGCTGCTGTGTGTGGGTGCTCACACACCAAGGGACCATCTCTGCTCTCGTGGTTCTCCAGGAGATTTTGCCACTCCCTCAGCTGTGTTTTCCAACAGTGGAGGGGAGTTTAGGGATTCTGACATTCTTTGTCATTCTTTTCCTTTTTTAAAATAAGAAATAATTAAAGCACAGACTCAGTGAGGTTGGAAAAGACTTCAGGATCTTTGAGTCCAACCATTCCCAGCACAGCCCAGGCCACCACTGGCTCTGACATTTTCCCAATGCCTGTCCACCTTTTCCATGAACAACACCCGACCTTCACCTCCCCTGGTGCAACTTGAGCCATTTTCCCTTGTTCTGTGGGAAATAAATTCCTGTTATTTTCTCACCCAAGGCTTTCCCCCACTCATGTTCTGCCCTGGCTGCTCTGATCCAACACAGGTACTGGAATTCGCTGAGGAATCTGGTGGTGTCCTTGCTGAACTCCATGAAATCCATCATCAGTTTGCTTTTCCTGCTGTTCCTGTTCATCGTGGTCTTTGCCCTGCTGGGGATGCAGCTCTTTGGAGGACAGTGAGTCTCTGGAATCTTTGTTCAGGGGCTGGGGATAGGAATTCATTCCTGTTCTGGTGTTTTCCCTGGAGCTGGATCCTTTCCTAAGGAAGAATGTTCCCAGTTCAGAGCTCCTCCATCATCCCATGGTTCCCAGCACACCCAGAGCTCAGACAGGACTGGGGCAGCACTTTCTGTGCTGGTTCTTTCCCTGATAACCACAGTGCCATTAGATTTATCCACTTGGAATATTTTCCTGCTGGAAAACACAGTTTGTTGGATCTGATTATTCTCATTAGAAATGCCAGCAGTGGTGAACTTTGCAGTAAGAACCATCACAGTGTTGCCATTTAAACTCCAGCCTCACTTCTGAACTGAAATAATGAAATGGTTTTGTTTTCTTTTATTTTCCCAGTCAATCTCTATTTTATCTTTAAAATATTAAAAAGAAATTATCTACTAAGAGAGTAATTTCAGTTTGGGCTCACTTGAGGATGAAAACTTCTTGGAATGGTTCATTCTCCAAAATCATTGGAGATTTTGATTGCTCATTTTAATTGGGGATGAAAATGAATTTCAAAGCATCGGAATTTTCTCTGGGAATGAAATTGAGTTTTTGCTGATGGTTGTGTTAAGCACCTTCTGAGATGTTCCCCACCAAGCTCGCCTGGGGTATAGCAGCCAGGTGGAACAAATGTTGCTCCCTGACTTGGTTTATGAGGTGTTAAAGGGTATTCCAAGGCTGCCTGGAGCTGCCTGTCCCTCCCCACTCTGGTTTTTATTTCTCCCTTCTCTCCAGGTTCAATTTCCAAGATGAAACTCCAACCACGAATTTCGATACCTTCCCTGCTGCCATCCTCACAGTCTTCCAGGTAAAGCCATTCCTTGTGCTGGGGCAGTGATAGAATTGAAATTCCTGGGTGTTTCTCGCTGCTTAGGGAGGGCAAACAAGGCCCCAGAAAACTGTGGAATTTTGGAAAGGGGAAATCCTTCCTTCTCGTGTGTTTTACTTTGCTGACCAATACATGCATCACTAAAAATCCAATTAAAAATTAATGCTGTAGTATTAAGGAAAACTTAAGTATTAAGAACAAAAGATTTATTGCCAGGGGGAAAATGCTGATAAAACAGATATTTCTGTGCTGAATTAAAATCTGTGTGTGCCCTTTGTGTTCTGCAGCCCCTGCCCATGGAGTTGCAGCTCTGGCAGATGCAATGCTTGGATTTAAAGCTGAATTTTGCAGCTGTTTCCTACCTGTCTTTTTAAAAAACAATAATTTAAAATGGTTTAAAATAATTAAAAATCATTTAAAGCAATTAGAAAAGAATGTTTTCAGGTGTTTCCCAGCTCAGGAGAGTTGGGGCTGCTCCAGGTGCAGGTGACCCTCCCAGATCCAGCATTTCCAGCCTTGTCCTGCACAGTGTGGGCTCCCCCCCGATCCAGACTTCCCCAGGTCTCAGCAAGGTCTGGCTGATGTATTTCAGTGTCATGACCCAAAAAGGAAGGGAAGGGGGATGATGACAATTTCTGGATTAAGACAGAAAAAGAATCTCAAGGAGAAGTGTCCTGTGAGCTCTGCAGGAGCCACTGCCCCATGTGAGGCAGGTTCAGTGCTCAGCTCCCAGGATCTTGCCCATCATGGGCGATTAGGATTTGCATAAGGTCTTAGTGCTCATCAAAGAAGGGCTCAGAGCCCTTCAGGTATTGCCATGGAGCTGGAAGCAGGAGCAGTTCTGGGTATGAGCAATGGGAATGTTGGTTTTGGTTTGCTTTGGGGCTGTGGAATTCTCAGCTGGAATATTTCCTGTTAGTCCTGAGATGAATATGCTGCAATGTGGGGTGGTGGGGTGAAGGAAAACACGATGTTTGTCTGGAATGTCAGAGGTAAGAATTGAACCCAGCCAAAGCCATCAGCCCTGGATTATCTGTGGTGTCCCAGGGGCTCTGTGATGTCTCCTGCTCTCCTTCCATCCCACTCCTTCCCTGAAGTGCAAACTCCAGGTCGGTGTGGGGTTTCTTCCACAACCTCAGCCAGGCAGAGCAGAGCATCAGTCAGAGACAGCATTCAGTGTGCTGAATAAATAGAGTTAGATACATCCTGCCCAGCCCTGGACCTTTGGAGATTCTCTGGGTAAGAAGCTTCTCTAACAAACTCTTCTGCCCTCTGCTTTAGCCCATTTTTATCCCAGCAGCCCAGGCTGGGTCATGGTCCTGTCACTGGACACCCAGGATGTGTTTTTGTCCACCTGGCAGCTGGCTGAGCTCAGCCTAAATTCCCTCAGAGGAGCATCACACCTTTATTTCCAGCCGTGAATAATCAAATTCCACTGACAAACACCATCCATGAGCACAGAGCCTCTGAAAGCAGAGTTCTGTGTTCGGTACCTGTGCCCTGCTCCCTGATTTCCTCTGGGAATCCTCCCGGGCTGTGAGGGGTGAGCAGTGGTGAGAGCTGGAAATGAGGAGTGGCAGGATGGCAGCAGAGCTCTGCCCTGCCCATGTGTGCCCGTGGGATCTGCCATGGAGCTGTCAGCAAAATTAATCCACAAGCACCAGAGGTTTATGTCCAAAAAGGAGACAGAGGAGTCCTTTCTGCTTTATTCGAATAAAGGGAGAGGCCATGGGACATTCCCCTGGGATCTCTCACATTTTTGGAGGACGCAGCCTCCTTTTTATCCTGTTTTCCCGGCCACATTTCCCTCTCTCTTTCCCCATTGGCTGAGGTACTTGAGAGGCACAGACTTCCCGGAACGCCTGATACCTGAAATTCCCCTCTAATGTATAACCCTCCCTTTGAATTTTTAATTCTTACAGAATTCATAGTTTTCCCCCCGTTGCTTCTTTCATCTTTCGATATCCAATTTCATTTATCAGCAGCCCTACAGTTTGTTTGTAAAGGCAAATATCCTTTTCCATTCATCAATCAGTGGAATCCACCCCATTGTTTCTTTTATCTCTCAGTGCTAGCCTTATCTACAGGCTGATCCACAACTCATTTGTAAAGACAAATTCAACATTCCTCTCAGAGCTGATGGCACTCAGCCTTCCCCAGGCTTCTCCCTTTCACTGCAGCCCTGCAGCAGCACTGGCCTGTTCCTGTCCCTGCTCCATTAACATCTCACAGCAGCTCTCGACAGCTGCTTTATTCCATCACCTGCTGGCTGCTCAGTATTAAACGGTGAGACGCACTCAGAATGTTCATTTAGGGCAGTTTGGAGCCCAGGGAATAACAAAAGGCTTCACCTTGCTCCCGAGTCCTTGTTTCCTGTGCCTCTCCCTCTGCAGTGCTGTCCTTCCCTCTCCTCAGCAGGAATTCCTTACAGCATCCCTCAACAGACCAGAGGGAATTTCATTAACTGCCTGAGCACAGAGCCAGCAGATCCTGGATCCTCCAGGCTGCTCCCTAATTACTTAAGTAATTCCTGCAGCTGATGGGTGATGAGGGAAGGACACCAGCTCCTCTTTCCAGGGCCTCAGGGAGCATCCTCAGCTCCCCCAGGCAGGCTGCTTAGTTTAGATCATTTCTCTCTCTGCAAAAGCTCCATAAAACATCCCTTGAACTTCTTGTTCCACTCTCAAATAATCCAAAAGTTGGATTTTGAACCCAGACCCCGCTGAACGTTGTCATACCTGTAAATCCTGGTCTTCTGCTTGGGAAGAGAAAAGTTCCCATGGTTGTCCTTTCCATGAATGTTTCTGTTATCAGAAATCCCTTTCTGGCTATTCCCAGGAAGCAGGAGCAGTTGTGAATTCATGGAAATTCTGTGAATGCACATTTGTGGACAAAACTCTGCATAACTGAGTGACAGATTTGAAAGCCCAAAGCCCTGTTTCATATTCTATGATGTAAATCCAGAGTAGCTCCATCAGTGTTGGGTCTGAATCCTGATTTTGGAATTATTTGAGGCTGAATTGTGCATTTGGGAGAGGAGTTGGTGTCTGTACTGGGTGTCCTTGTGTCTAGACTCACTCCTAGCCCAGTGCTGTCATCAGCACTATCCCTGCAGCCAGAAATTTCCCCTCTCTCAGCAGCTGACAGCCAGGCTGGAATTTGCTGGCTGGAATTTGCACTCATTCCAAGCATCCTGTGTGCACATGGAGCCCCATTACTACAGCACACATCAGGCTTTGAGCTTTTTATCTTCTTTTGTTGTTGTTGTTGTTGTTATTGTTGTTTGTTGTTTTTTGTTTTTCACCTCCTAAACCCAAAGACAACTTCCTGTTTAGGAGTTGGATCTTCACATCCTGGTGTTTTAATGCACTAAGAGTGGTCATTGTCTGACTCTGCCAGGCAGGCAGAGGATGTGCCCATGTGCCCAGAATTGTTGCTGTGTTCCAGGTTTTGGTGAAGAAAGGAACACCAGACAATTCACCCTGGTGTAAAATGAGCATTTAGCACGGCAAGGCTTGTTGGAGCCTTGTACACTGATTAGTTTTTCTATAATTCCTGTATTTGTTAATTAACCCTGGGTGGATAATCAGAGGTGCAGCTCTGTGCTTGTCCCTGCTCAAGGACAATCACAGTCCCCTCCAAGCTGTCCCTGCTCTGTCCTGGCTCTCACACTGAGGTTGTTGCTTCTGTTTTGGGATTTTTTTGGGGTTTTGTGGCCCTCTGGGTCAAACCTGGGGAAATTGAGGAGGAGCCCATGGTGTGCAGCCCCTGCAGTGCTGTGGTGCCCAGGAGTGATGCCCAGGCAATATTCCAGCTGCTGGAAGGCTCTCCCAGCCCTGAGGAGCACAGGAGGGGTGGCAGGAGGTGACAGAGCTGGGGACAGTGAGTGAGGGCTGGGGGAGCCCAGCAAACCCAACCCTGCAGGAAGGGCACGAGAGGGGCTGGCACTGGAGAGTCCCTCAGGGCACTGCTCTGGGTTTTCCTGCATGGAACTGGTGAAACCTGGGATCTCTGCATGGCTCAGAAAGGGAGAGGAGAGAGATTCTGCTGGGAGTGAAGTGTCAGAACATGGATTTTGTTTCCTCCACCTGTGTGAGAGCCCCTGGCCGAGGTGGGCACTGATCCAGAGGGGAAGGGCAAGGTCACCCAGTCCAACCCCAGCCCCAACAATCCCAGCCCTGGCAGCGCTGTCCAAACGCTCCTGGAGCTCTGGCAGCCTCGGGGCCGTGCCCATTCCCTGGGGAGCCTGGGCAGTGCCCAGCACCCTCTGGGGGAAGAACCTTGCCCTGAGCTCCAGCCTGAGCCTGCCCTGGCCCAGCTCCAGCCGTTCCCTGCCTCCTGTCCCTGTCCCAGAGCAGAGCCTGGAGCTGCCCCTCGGGAGGAGCTGCAGCCCCGGGGAGCTCTGCCCTCAGTCTGAACCATCCCAGTGCCCCCAGTCTGCTCCATCTGAACCATCCCAGTGCCCCCAGTCTGCTCCATCTGATCCATCCCAGTGCCCCCAGTCTGAACCATCTGAGCCATCCCAGTGCCCCCAGTCTGCTCCAGCTGAACCATCCCAATGCCCCCAGTCTGCTCCATCTGATCCATCCCAGTGCCCCCAGTCTGCTCCAGCTGAGCCATCCCAGTGCCCCCAGTCTGCTCCAGCTGAGCCATCCCAGTGCCCCCAGTCTGCTCCAGCTGAACCATCCCAGTGCCCCCAGTCTGCTCCATCTGAGCCATCCCAGTGCCCCCAGTCTGCTCCAGCTGAACCATCCCAGTGCCCCCAGTCTGCTCCATCTGAACCATCCCAGTGCCCCCAGTCTGCTCCATCTGAGCCATCCCAGTGCCCCCAGTCTGCTCCATCTGAACCATCCCAGTGCCCCCAGTCTGCTCCATCTGAACCATCCCAGTGCCCCCAGTCTGCTCCTCATGGGCCCCTCCAGACCCTTCCCCCCCATCCCTGTGCCCCTCCTTTGGACTCTCTCTCACACCTTCAGATCTTTCTCTGATATTGAGACACCCAAAACTCCCCCACCCCGAGCAGAGCAGGACAGTCCCTCCCTCCCTCACCTGGTGATGCTGTGCCTGGTGTCCCTCACCTGTCCCTGGTGTCCCCCAGGTGCTCCTCATATCCCAGGGCCATTCCTGGGTGGCTTTCCCTGGCTCCCCCTGAGCTGCTTTCCTGTGAGTGACCCTCCCTCTGTCTGTCCATCCCTGCAGATCCTGACAGGGGAGGACTGGAATGCTGTCATGTACCACGGGATCGAGTCCCAGGGCGGTGTCCACTCGGGAATGTTCTCCTCCATCTACTTCATCGTCCTCACCCTGTTTGGTAACTGTATCCTTCCATGGATATCCACAGCCTGCTAGAATTCCCCAGTTCTCCCTAAATTCTCACAGCCTTATCCTTTAAAAACCAAATTATTGCCTTGGTTTGCTCCTGACTGCACTGAAGGTGAGTTGTCCAACTTGGTGTCACTTTTGTTACGGCAATGTAAGAATTTTTAATTTGATTTAAAGCAATTTCATTTTAATTGTTGTGGTTTACCTTGAAAATGTTCTATTAAGAGTTAATTTAGATTGTGGGAAAAATAATTGAGGACAGGTCAGAGCAGGGCCCTGAATATCTTCACAAACAGTTTGTTTTCAGTCAGGGGAGGATTGAGATGGGCTTGGTGGGGATGGGAAGGTGGTGATGGAGATGAGGCTCCATCCTCTTGTCCCTTTGTCTAGGGCACCTTAACCAGCTGTGCTGTCCCAAATGCTCTGAATTATCTCTGAATTATCTCGTCTCCACATAACGCTTAAAATTGAATTCTGGATCTTGGGTTTCAGTTTCTGGGAGTGTGCAGTGTTCCAAGCCTTGGCACATGAAATGTTTATTTTGTTCTTCTGAGAGATGGAAATCTCTCGAGGGTAACAAGAAACTGGGAGCTTTCATCCCCCAGTGTCCCAGGGTGTGTGCTGGGGAAGGGGTGGTGTGTCCCCGAGGGACAGAGTGACACTGGGATGGCATTTGGAATGGGGGTAATTTTGTATTTTATGCATATTTTACATTTGATACACAAACAAGCAAAGCAGCTGCCTGCTGGAGCAGCTGGGTGTGAAGAGCAGAGCAGGAGGGCAGAGGGGCTGTGGTGGCCCTGTCCTGTCCCTGTGGTGGCCAATGCTCTGTGACAGTGCCAGCAGCAGCCAGCTGCAGCCTCATGGTGTGAGGACAGCCCAAAGCCACACCAGGCGAGGTTTAGGCTGGACTTTAGAGAGAAGTTCTTCCCAGGAAGAGTGGTTGGGCATTGGCAGGGGCTGCCCAGGGAGGTTTGGAGTCCCCTGGAGGTGTTTAAGAAAAGATGGGATGTGGCTCTGGGTGACAAGGTGGTGTCAGGTCTAGGCTGATCTCAGGGGGCTTTTCCAGCCGAGTGAATTGTGACTGATTCTGTGACTGATTCTGTGATGATTGTGATTCTGTGATGATTGTGATGCTGTGGTTGTATGATTGATTGTGTGATTGATTCCATGATTGTGATTGATTCTGTGATTCACAGCCACGAGCTGTGTGGAGCCAGAGGGGGCATCCCTAAAACAGGAAACCCAGGAATTGTGGCAGAGCTGAGGCAGCCCTGGCTGCTTTGTTTGTTCAGCAGAGTGGGATGAGGATGCCCCAAGGTGGGATGAGGGCACCCCAAGGTGGGATGAGGGCACCCCAAGGTGGGATGAGGGCACCCCAAGATGGGATGAGGGCACCCCAAGGTGGGATGAGGGCACCCCAAGGTGGGATGAGGGCACCCCAAGGAGGGATGAGGATGCCCCAAGGTGGGATGAGGGCACCCCAAGGTGGGATGAGGGCACCCCAAGGTGGGATGAGGATGCCCCAAGGTGGGATGAGGGCACCCCAAGGTGGGATGAGGGCACCCCAAGATGGGATGAGGATGCCCCAAGGTGGGATGAGGGCACCCCAAGGTGGGATGAGGATGCCCCAAGGTGGGATGAGGGCACCCCAAGATGGGATGAGGATGCCCCAAGGTGGGATGAGGGCACCCCAAGGTGGGATGAGGATGCCCCAAGGTGGGATGAGGATGCCCCAAGGTGGGTTGAGGGCACCCCAAAGTGGGATGAGGATGCCCCAAGGTGGGATGAGGATGCCCCAAGGTGGGATGAGGATGCCCCAAGGTGGGATTTGGGCACCCCAGGGTGGGATGAGGATGCCCCAGGGTGGGATGAGGATGCCCCAAGGTGGGATGAGGATGCCCCAAGGTGGGATGAGGGCACCCCAAGGTGGGATGAGGATGCCCCAAGGTGGGATGAGGATGCCCCAAGGTGGGATGAGGGCACCCCAAGGTGGGATGAGGATGCCCCAAGGTGGGATGAGGATGCCCCAAGGTGGGATGAGGGCACCCCAAGGTGGGATGAGGATGCCCCAAGGTGGGATGAGGATGCCCCAAGGTGGGATGAGGATGTCCCAAGGTGGGATTTGGGCACCCCAAGGTGGGATGAGGATGCCCAGCGCTGCTGCTCCACCCAGGAGCTCCCACGATGATTTCCTGACATTCTTGCTGGTTACAGTCCCAGCATTCCTCTTTTCCTGGGAGTCTTGTTTGGGCTGGAGACGTAGGAGAAAGGGAGGGGTGAACTGGGGGCAGTACTGGGGCTAAAGACAGAGTTCCTGCAGAAACGGGCTGCTCCAGCTGGAGTGCAGGTGACAAAACGTGCCAGAGGTGACATTGGTGCCCGAGGATGGCACAGCAGAGCTCCAGCCCTTTGGCTCGGCTGGAATTGTCTCCTTCAGGATGAGCAGCAGGGAAGGGCAGGGCAGAGCAGCAGTGGGAGCTGTGCCTGTCACACGAGTGTCTCCACAGGATTTATCCCGTTCCCAGAGCCGTGGCAGTGATGCTCAGACATCTCCCAGCAGCCAGCCCGGCCCTTCCAGTGACACCAGGCTCTGGAAAACTGGGTCAGTGGAGAGCAGGGAGGGAGGGAGAGCTCTAAATGCTCCGGGCTTGGCGTTTGGAAATGAGATTAAGCTGTAATCAGGCTCCACAGCACAGCACAGGGAGGGACTTTTCACCTGGGAGCTGCTAAGATCCAGCGGTTTTGAGGAACATTCATTCCTTCCTCACCTTGAGTTCAGAGGGGAGTTCTCCCTCCTTTGGTTTTCATTACCAGGGAAAGAGCAGGGGATGTTCAAGAGGAGGGGATCTGCTACCCCTGCCACGGATTTGGGATTTGGAGAGTGGAAACCTCACCCACCTTCCCCCTAAATCCTATCCTGGCAGGTGCAGCTGCCTTGTTTTCCCTTCTGCTGCTGAGGTGATCCAGGGGTGGCTTTCCTGGGTTCTTCCAGACATCTCCAGTGCCTCTTCCATGCCCTGTGCCTGCAGCCCCGTGCTGGTGGCTCCTTGAGCTCCTTGGGACATCCCTGGGGCGTTTAGGAAGGAAGAAGGATGTGCCAGGTGGAATTCTTTGATCCTCCCTGAGTCCTGCAGGTTGGCATGAGTTTGCTGCAGGTCGAGTTCTGTCAGCACAGACAGAGAGGGAAGAATTGGCTGACAATTAGACAAAGACTAACAATACTCAGAAAAAACTTCTGGAATGTCCTGGAAGGTTTTTTCCCACCAATTTCCGAAGTTTTCCAGCTTTAAAGAGCAGCTGTGGCTGCCCCTGGATCCCTGGCAGTGCCCAAGGCCAGGTTGGACATTGGGGCTGGGAGCAGCCTGGGACAGTGGGAGGGGTCCCTGCGCATGGTGGAGAGGGAACAAGATCAGCTTTAAGGCCTTTCCAAACCATTCTGGGATTCTGCAATACTCCAGATAATCAGAGCTATAAACCTGAGACAAATCTGTGAACTCCTAAGGAGATTTCCAGCCCTGCTGGAGAATCAGAGGCCTGGCCTGGGTAGTCTTGGCAGAGATTTAGTCTGGGAGCATCAACCCTTTCACAGGGAGCTTGTGGGGGCCTCCCTGCACCACCCCCGGCCCTGCTGGCCCTAAACACTGGGGGGAGGATGATGTGTGTTTGCCATGGGAATTGCAGCAGGAATGCCTGTGCTGTGTCTGAAGCAGCATCTCAGCAAGGTCAGGTTCAGCAGCTTTGCTTTGGGTGCTGGGAGTGAAGCAGCAGAAAGGGATTTATCCCTTAAGGGAGGCTGGGCTGTGGCCCTTACCCGGGATTTCAGTCAGCAGGAGCTGTCGAAACAGAACCAGGAACATCTGAAAATCAACTTTAGTTTGCCAGAAAAGAGCATCCTCTGCAGGAGGTAAAATAATGATGGATGTCCATGATGCTGCAGGGGTAAGGATGGGGGAGTACAGGGTGAGGCACCTTGGGGAGCCCCCCAGGGACACCCCCAGAGCCCAGCAGACACCACAGAGAGCACTGAGATCAGCTTCATTGTGATTAGAAACATGGAACCATAGGATATCCTGAGTTGGAAGGGTCAGCAGGGATGATTAATTTATAATTAATTATTTGTTTAGATTAATGTGACTATACTGCTATAGCTTGGGATTTCTGAAAGATCTCCCTCTACCTTATAGAACTCCCTCCCAAAAGCTTTTAAAATGTTCTTTTTTTCCCTGCAATGTGTTTTTTTTTTTCATTTGTCAGGTGAGGCTTTGCCATCCCTCTTCACACGGCTTTGCTGAGCCTTAATTTCCTAAGTGGGACTTTTTGCTTTTTGTTTTCTTACTCAGTCAAAGTCTGAGCCCTTTGGGATGCTGATCTTGGGTTCCTCTGGGACACTGGATCAAACCTTGTTGGGGAACTGGGATTTGGGGTCAGCTGGGCCAAACCTGCTCTTCTTAAACCTGAGGGACTCATTTCTCCTCCCAGAGCTGCTCAGGGCTCCGTGATTATTCCTTTTTCTGAGGAAGAAAGCTCGGGATGGGGCTGGATTCTGCTGCTCCTCATTGCAATTGGCTCTTGGAATCCATTTTTGCTTCTTTGAATCCATTTGCCTTTTCAAAGGATCATGGCAAGGAAAAGTTTGTTTTTCTAAGTGGGAAGTGTCTCATGTTACATTTCCATTTCCAGAGAGTCTCTGTGGAACCAGAAATGGTTTAATGAAAGTTTTATGATTCAAGTAACAACAGGATTTGGCCCATTTTCCAGGAAATTACACCATGCCTGTGTTCACTGTTATCCACTTAATTGATAAATTGAGGCATCTGTTGAGACCATTAAAAAAAATGAAAAAAACTCCAAGAAAAACTGCAGAGGAGCCTGAAAAGAAAAGCAGGGAGGGTGCTGCCCTTCCCTGGCCCCCAGGTGCCAGGCTGGAGGTGATTCCTGGCTCCAGGCACAGCCTCATCCAGGTTACACAGCCTGAGCCAGAGGTTTGGGAGAAATTTGGGAATCCCCCAGCTCTGCAGAGAGGACTGAGGGACCTTTTTGGGGGCAGAAACACCCAAGTCTGCCCGACTGTGTCTGCTTAGAAATGGATCAGGCCAGGCTGATCTGATAAAAAGAAATTAATTCCATTTCCAGGGCTGCTTGTGCTACACGAGCCCCTTGCAGCGTGGGTGGCAGCAGGGCTGGGCAGGCAGGTTTATTGCTCAGACATTTATTCCCAGACTGGAGGCTTGGAAGTGTTTCCAGCCTGTTGGAAGCATCCCAGAGGAAAAATCCCAAACCCCAAGCACAGCCCAGAGCCCAGGGGCGCCCTCAGCCCCTCACCCTCAAAGAAAATGGGGGAATTAATGTAAAGGACAAATCTGGCCCTTTGTGGGAGGGGTGATGATTCCAGCACTGGTTTTTCCTGTTCTGTATCCACTGGGATCACTGGGATCAAGGTGTTCTCACCCACTCCTCGCTGTCCTGCTGGGATGGAGGAAGGAGCAGGGGATGAGCATCACATTCCAAACCTCCCCCTGTCCCTGAGCAATCATCTTCTGAGGGAAAAACCCAGGAGAAATGCTGGTTCCTGGCTGGAGAAACCCCAGGGCTGTGTGTCCATGCCCTGCAGGGCTGGGCAGGCAGGGAGGATGCAGGAACATCCAAAGGGAGGAATCCACAGGGCTCCTGATCTGATGGGATCCAGGCTCTGGAGACACTCCCTCAGTGGGAATTAGAGCTGGGAATGCTTCTGAAGGCTGGGCTGTGTTTGGTAAAACCCTGGAGAAGGGAAGCAGGAGGGCTTTGAGCTGCTGGCTGGGGCCAGCTTTGGTCCCTGCCTGCCTTGGGAAGTTCCTGCAGCAGCTGAGCTGGGGGGAGCTGCAGGGACCCCGGGGTTGCTGTTTGGGAATGATGGATGGGAATGATGGATCAGCCCTGCAGCTCTCCCGGCTGCTCTGGCTGCCAGCAACCCCTGGGTGCTCCTCCACACAGCCCTCTGAGGGCTCTGAGGCCACGGTTCCCAAAATCTCACTGCAGGCTGGCCGTGCCTTGGAGTTCATCCCCTTCCCCCTCACCATCCTCACCCCAGCCCTGCCCTTGCCCTTCCACCCCACAGCTCAAGGCAGGGGAGCAGAAAATCCCAGGGTGGATTGGGTTGGAGGAGACCTCAAAGATCCCCCCTGCCATGGCAGGGACACCTCCCACTGTCCCAATGTCCAACCTGGCCTTGGGCACTGCCAGGGATCCAGGGGCAGCCACAGCTGCTCTGGGCACCCTGTGCCAGGGCCTGCCCACCCTGCCAGGGAACAATTCCTGCCCAATATCCCATCCAGCCCTGCCCTCTGGCAGTGGGAGCCATTCCCTGTGTCCTGTCCCTCCATCCCTTGTCCCCAGTCCCTCTCCAGCTCTCCTGGAGCCTCCTGCCAATGCCTGGATTTGTTTCCTGAAACTCCTGCGGTCCTTTCAGTGCGTTTATGGACCGTTCCCATGCACATTCCTATCTGGAGGAGCTCTGGAATGAGTGACTCTCCTGTCCCCAGGTGATGTTCAAGAGCCAAATGCATTTTCTCCTCGGGAGGGTGGTTTTGCTGTGGTTCTGCTCCGCTTTCCCCCCTTCCCTGTGCAAAGGCAGCTGATTTAGGACTTCTCTGGGGCTGTTCTGCAGCCACAAGGCTGGAATAGCAACAATAAACTCAGCAATAGCTGAAATCATTAAGTGGAAAAATGAAAGTAAAATCGGAATAAATATTCTGATGTCTCAGTGACGGGATGCAGAGCTGTGCTGAGAGGTCTGGGCTGGCGTGGGCACTGCCCTGGCTTAGCTGGGCTCTGGGCTGGGCTTAGGGGCTGTTTTATCATTAATGGGGCTGCGTGTGCTGCTCTGGAGCTGAGCTCTGGCTGGGGTGCCCTCATTGCCAGCCAGGATCGTTTCCTCCCAGCAGCCATGACCTGAGAGTCATTTTTCCATGCACTCCATGACTTTATACAGCTCTGTGTGTATAAAAATGTAAATGTTGGCTTAAAACGACCAATTTCCTGCAGCTCTGCTGGTTGTCCTTTAAAACAAGAGGGGAAAATGAGGCTGAAATCTGCATTTCTGGGCTGGGGGGGTGGAAAACCAGGGGCTGTGGTGCCTCTGGGGGCAGCAGGAGGTCCCAGGCTGCCCCTGTGCTCCTGTCCCCTCTCCAGACAAATGTGTGTGCAGCCCCTGCTGGGCTGGCTGAGCTGGGAACGGTGACAAAACTTCCAGGGATCAATCCCTGAAACACCAAGGGGGGGAAGGAGGGGCAGCAGGAAGGGAATATTCGCTGTCTGTGCCGTGTGAAGAGTTTTTCCTTAGCTGCTGCCACAGATACTCTCCTGAACGTCTTCCTGGCCATCGCTGTGGACAACCTGGCCAACGCCCAGGAGCTGACCAAGGTAGGGGCACATTCCTGGGTCCCAAAGCACAGGTGACAGCCTGAGGTGTCCCTGGAGCCCTGCTCACCTCTGGGGACTGCTCTGCACTGCAGACAGGCACCCCGAGGTTTATTCCCCCTTCAGGTTTCTTTATTTTATTTTATCTATTTTGTGTATTTTTTTATTTTATGTATTTTGTATTTGGTTTATCCCACGGTAGGCATTGCTCATCTCACATTTTCTGTTTCCAAGAGCAGAGGAGAAGCAATTAGCAGGTTTTTTTGGCTGATTGGAAGCTCAGACAGGAGCAAATTCAGGCTCTGTGGTGCCATTTTTGCACCTCTAGTGATCAGTTTGCACTGCAGAGATGTTTATTCCCCTTCAGGTTTCTTAATTTCAAGTTGCAGGGAATATTTTGTGTTTAGTTTGGTCTCACACTTTGTGTCCCTTACCTCACTGAGGTTGGTGATGGATTAAAGAATTAAAATTTTCCAATCAGCTCCAGGCAAAACAATTTGCAGAGGCTGTTATGAGCACTCAGGGGAGATGTTGGAATATTCCTGCCTCTCCCCAGGTGTAAAAGAAATCAGAGGCAGAAAGGCAGGTCCTGGCAGGGGATGGGAATGACACTGATGTGCCTTTGCTGGATGTGGGCACAGATTTCTGTTGGAGAATCCCCACTGGGGAATGTTTGCATTGGAGCATCCCCAGGGAGAGCAGCTCAGCCCCAGGGCTGTGCAGGGAGTGTTGCACTTGGTGTTTGGGTTATTACACAGTTTTGATTTCTTGGTGGATTTCTCAGGTGGATTTATGAGGAGAATTAAGAGGGTTTTGCACATTTTTAGCTTTTCTCACCCATTCCTGCCATTGGCAGCAGTCACAGAGACCTGGGGGGGGCAAAGGCAGCAGAGTCCCTGTTGGGGTTTAAAACTTTAATTTCTTTATCCTGCCAGTGGCAGAGCTCCCTGCCCATGTGCTGAGGCAGCAGCAGCCAAGGGTGATTTTTCTTTTTAGGGGAAGGTTCAGCAGTTCCTGCCCCTGGATCCCTGGCAGTGCCCAAGGCCAGCCTGGATGGAGTTGGAGCTCCTGGGACAGTGGGAGGTGTCCCTGCCATGGCAGGGGTGACACTGGGTGGGCTTTGAGGTCCCTTCCAACCCAAACCATTCCATGGAATTGTTCAAAAACCACAGAGATGTGGTGCTCAGGGTTAGTGCTGAGGTTTGGGGGTGGATCTGGCACTGCTGCACTCAAATCTTTTCCAACATTTATGGATCCCCACTGCAGCTCCACACTTCAGGAGATTTCCCCAAGTTTCCCCTCCAGCTGCTGGAGGCCAAACCAGCCAAATGTTCCCATCCAAACCCCCTCCCTGTTGTGGCTGAGCTGCTCTTTGCCATCTCCCCCTTTCCTGCAGGCCTGGCTCCAGCTCCCAGCTTTTCTGGAGCTGTTTCCCAACAGACCCTCCTGTTGGCTGGTGGCTCCCAGGTGAAAAATAAATGTTCCAATTCCATGTTCTGCATCCCTGCTCCCTCAAAATGCTGCTCAGGACTGTATTTAATGGCTCTCTGTTATTTTGGAGCTTTTCCCTTTTTCTTTTTCTTTTTAATGGGAATTTTTTTCCCTTTCAGTAGCTCAGCTGTTTGTGTGCTCACAGAAATCTCCAGCCTGGAGGCAAAGATTCCCCCAGATTTGTGGGCATCCCTTGCATGTGCTAAGAGAGGGGGATGAGGCCCAGCACAATTCCTGGATAATGAAGCTCATCCTCCTTCTTTCTTAATCCTTTAAATGCTTTCTTGTGAATATTTCAGCAGCTGACAGGGTGGGTTAGAAACCTGACTTTGGGGATGTTTATAAAGTCTAATTAAATATTGATGGATTCAGCAGCAGTGCCAAATCATAAAGCTTCTCCAGAAACTCTCTTGGGGATTTTTTTTTTTTTGTTTAATTTTATTTATGATCTCCCCCCAAAACACTAGGGCTTTCAAAAGAAGAGGAAGAAGCTAAAATTCGATTAGACACATACCTGGAGAATGAGGGATTTCCTGCTGAGTAAATATGATCATGCAAGCCCAGAAATGGCCCAGAGATACAAGGAAGTTACTCAGGAGTCAGTTGGTCCCAGGAGACTTTCCTGACATTTATTCTGGGAAATTAATTGAGATCAGTGCTGAATTTAATGTGGGAGAACCAGGAGCAATTGAAAATTGCCTCTGTTTAGGGAACACAGAAAACTTTCCTGCCTCAGGACTGGAACATTTCAACTTTCCCCACTTCTGGATGCTAATTTGGATTTCTTTTGGTGGCATTTTGGCCATTTCTGGGTTTTGTGACCCGTAAGAAAAGTTCTCAGAGCTGGGACTATATTTAACTGCAGCTTGATCAGCCTGTTCCAGAACTCACCAGTGCTTAGGAATGACTCATTTTTTGGGGGAAAAAAGTAAAGAATCACCACCTTTGTTTTCAATCTATAAAAAATCTGCTCCCAGGTCCCTCTCCTGCCCTTCCTGTTCTGGCCTTGCACTGCCTCAAACTCTGCCAACCCAATTTTTAGTGATTCCTGAGAACTCTCCTGAATCCCTTTGGGTTCCCTAACCTTTAGGGTTTTTTTCAATGTATCGACAGGTTTTTCTTCCTGTTCACTTACTCAGACTGGAATCTACAATTGCCCCCAAAATTTGCTTTTTAATCTCCCTGCTGATCATCCAGAATGCCCCTGGTGACATCAAACAGCTCCTGCTCCATCCTCATTAAACTGGAGTGTAAAACCACCACAACTGAAGCTTTATTTTCCTAAATGTCTTCAAGCAGGAAGTGTTTTCTCATCTCTGTCCACTGCCAGTGATCCCTGAAAAAGCAGGATAAAAACACATACAAGGGATATGGGAATTTTACATAAATTTGTATAAAATTCTTGAGGAACGCCCAGAAATTCTGGGCTGAAGGGAGTGGCCAAGCCAAGAGCTGAATCCATAATTCCCCCTCCTTCTGCTCCCCTATGGAAAAGGCTTTAACTGGCTGAAGGTATTAAAGAAAATGCAGTGTTAATGATGCACATCATGATGGGTGGCACCAAAACTGTGAGAAATTGATTTCAATTAAGATTTGGAGCTGCAGAAAACAGCAAGGGGCATAAACCAGGAATGTCCTCATGGGCAAGAGCTTCATCTGCACCTGCCCCTGTGGAATGGGGGTGACAATTTGAGCAGTTCAGAGCTCCAGTGTGAGCTGGAATTTTAAATATCAGGTAAAAAATTAATTAATTTTTGGAGTCATCTGCAATATCTGTATGGAAGGAGCTACAGAGATATTAAAAAGCAAACATCTGCTGAGGACTGAGCTCGTTGTGAGGGAGGAGCAGCTGCATTTTGCTGCTCCTTCAGGATGTCAAATCCAGCAGAATTACAGAGGCCCCCGGGAGAATGGAGCAGAAGCCACAAATTTAAAAGAGGTTTTAAAACCTGCACCTGGTGCTTTAGGGGCAGAGAAAGAAAAATCAGCAGCCTTTGGTTTCCAGGCTGCTGGAGATCCCTCAAAGGAAGAAATAACTTGAATATACCTGGAGGATGAAAGGAAAAGCTGAAATATTTTTCTATTGGGGTCTTATTTCTTTTAAAACTTGTGTCCTGAGGATAACATTTCTGCTGGATTGGGATGGGACCAGTCCATGTAATTCACAGGAGCTGCCGTGGGATTTGTGTGGAAAACAAGGATTTGTGCTGCAGCCACTCTGGGATGTTTTGTTATTGCTGATCAGTGACCCCACAGAGACAAGGGGGGGAAGCTGGGGGACACAAGGATTTGGGGGCACAAGGATTTGGGGACACACAGCTGGGACAGCTGAGCCCAGGGATACTCCAGGCAGAGTGACAACATCTGTCTGTCCCAGCCCTGTCCCATGGAGGGAGCTCTGCTGTCCTGGGAATGGCAAAACCTGGGATGGGAAATGTGGAATTAATTCCTTTCTCTGCTCTCTCCACCGCCTTTTCTTTCCCAAATAAACTGATTTATCCCAATCTATGGGTGCTTTGCACCCCACCAGGGTGAAAGGACAAGTGCCTGTGGGCCAGGACTAAACCAAACACCCTTGATTTGCAACGAGCTCCCAAAGCTGTGATAAATTTACTGGAATTTGGCAGCTGAGAAATATTGACTTTGTATAATTGCTCAGCAGGTCTTTTGTTCAGGCCTGGTTATAGACTTGCAAATATTTGCAAAGGGAGAAAAAAAAAAAAGAAACTTATATGGTAACGATTTTTAAAATCAAGTTTCCATCTTTTTTTTTCCCCTTCTAAAAGACAAAAGGAAAACAGTTTCCAAATGAGTTCAGCTGAAGCAAATAGCACCAAAGGCAGAGCGAGCTGTTTATGCAGATGGAATTCAGGGTGGATAAATCTCTAGAATTTCCTATTCCAAAGCTGGGGATCTGTCTGCTCTCATTATTTTAATCATGACTCCTTCCAGCATCACCCTGGGAGAGCAGAGCAGACCTGTGGCATCCCATAAAGTGTGACAGAAGAGCCTGTGGCTGCTCTCAGTGTGCTTTTCCCTGGGTCTGTGACATGCTGGCATTGCTACCAGAGCTCTGTGCTTACCCTGCCATGATTTGACTTCATTTTGGTTAGAAAATTCCAGGAAAGTCGACCCTTGGTGACCATTGAAGGGGAGCCAGGCTGTTTCTTTGGGTTTCTTTGATCCTTAAATTTTGAATTTTTGAAATTAATTTTTGGAATATATATTTTTTTAAATTAAGATTCTTAATTTGGGGTTTTTCATTCGGTGCTTTTTTTTCATTTGGTGCTTTTCATGTTGGGTAGGAAGAGAGAAATGCCAGTTACAATATTCAGGCACTTCTGTGCCACCAGAAGTTAAAAGTCCTCATGATCCAGGGATATGCAGGAAGCAGGAACAGAACTTTGCTCTACAAACTGCATTTCATATGGTTCACTTTTTGTTTTCTGAGTCCTCAGGGATCTGAGGTGGGTGTGGATAACTGATGGGAGCAGGACCAGTCCCAAATCCATCATTTTTTATGATTGTTTCAGAAAAGTGCCCTTGGCAGGAGGTCAGGGAGGATTTAGGATCCTGTCCGTGTCTTCCAGCAGGACAGCTCTGGGATCCCTGGGGAATCCCACCTGGAATTGGCCCCATTCCTGCTCGGGGCTCTCCCTGCTCCCTCAAAGTCTCCTTCCCCAGTGCTGTGAGCTGAGAGGAGACCCAGGAGAGTCAAAGTTTGTGAGGGTAAAAAATCCTTGTCTTGGTTTGAAAGCCAGGTGTCTGCTAAGCAAGGCAGGAGCCTCTCTTTGAAATGGAAAATGTAAACCCCCCTCCCTCCAAATTATTATAGTTTTGAAATGAAGGGGCTCTCAGGCAAAGAAATGGGAAGAGGAATAACAGTTCTTTACTAGGAAAATTAAAACATAAATCCAGTATTACAGAGAACAAACCCAAAACACGGCCAGAGTGAGAATCCAAGGTGCCCCCGTCAGTCAGTCAGGGTTGGTGCAGTCCCATTCCATGGTGGCTGCATCCTCCTGCAGTGACAGATGTGGTTCTGCTGGAGCAGGGCTCCTGCACAAGGTGCACTTTTCCTCCAAAGCTCCAGGGATGATGTGCAAGGCTCTGGTTTTCCTCTGGGATCCAGTGGGAAAAGGCTGCTCTGCTGTTCCAAATCTCCCCTTTGATCTGGGTAGGAAATGCTTGGCTCCTCCCCTGGCTGGAGCATCTCCCCATGGGATGATGGAATTTGATCAGCCCTGCCCTGGGACTGCATGGCCATGGACAGGAGAGATCTCCTGGAGGGAGGATGGGCTGTGGGGAAGATAAAGAACACTGCAACAGCTGGGTGAACAGCTGGAACATGAACAGAGGAGATCTCCCCCAGAGATCAGGATCACTGCCAGACCTGCTTTAACAGATGGGGACAGAATCCAGACTTTTGGGCACATCCTGTACTGCAACCTAAGACAACCCTCTTGACCAAATCTTGCCTTTCTCACCTCAACTTGTGCCAAACCTGGGGCTCCTTGCAGGAAAATCTGTCCTAAATTCAAATTCCTGTGTTGGTACAGCACATCAGTGGCAGCCACCCACACCCAAGCCCTGGGGAGCTCTGCTGGTTGTTATTCCATGATTTATTCCTGGATTTCTCTTGCTTTTGTGCCCCAGGACGAGGAGGAGATGGAGGAAGCTACCAACCAGAAGCTGGCCCTGCAGAAGGCCAAGGAAGTGGCTGAAGTGAGCCCCATGTCAGCAGCCAACATCTCCATAGCTGCGTAAGCACCTTTGATTCCTTGGGAGGAAATTCCCCTTTTCCAGTGTCACTGTGTGTCTGTCCAGCTGGAGCATCCCCTGGGATCTGGGAGCCCTCCTGCACCATCTCTGCCACTCAAATACCTCAGTGCTGAGCACTTTAATTAGGAGTTTAATGAAGGATTTCTTTCGGTTTGGTTCTCTTTGTAATGCCTCATCTTTGAATAATTGTATTTTAGGAGGATTTTTTAATAAGTTGTCCCAGGATAGATTTCACCAGGTGAAGTGTTAACATCCCACTTTGGATTTTTAATGAGGAGAGGGGTGTGTGCACAGAAATTACTATTTTTTTAAATGATCTTGAGTATTCAATGCAAAGGCATCCTCTTAAATAGCTGGAAAATGTGCTTGAATTCTCTTTCCTTGCTGTTTGAAAGAACTGAGTGCAATAAAATGAACTGGTTTGGAGGTGGGAACATCCATTTGGAATTCTCAGCTGCCTGGATAAGGAAAGCACAGGCTCTGTGATACCAAAACCCTTGGAAAGCTTTGCCTTGGGCTCAACTTTTCCTGGATCCTAGAGGTGCAAAAATGAGGTGTAGGTGGAAATATTTGTCCAGGTCCCTGTGTTTGAGACGTCCCTGGAAATATCCAAGTGTTGGATGGACTTGGAGCAGCCTGGGCGAGTGGAGGGTGTCCCTGCAGAGGTTGGAATGGGATGGAATTTAAGGTCCTTCCAACCCAAACCATTCCATGATTCTGTTTTGGGATATCCCACAAGGATTTCCTGAAAAGGTTCCTTGAACTCTTCTGGAATTTTCAGCATCAGCACCAAAAAGTTTGGTCCTGCATTTTACTGGGAACTGCTGATGTTTTCCAGACCCTTTTTACAGGGGAGACCTCCAAGGGCTGGAGAAGCTCAAGCATTAAAAAGAAAAAGAAATTTCCTGCTCAATTTTATAGCCGGATTCCTTCGGTGGAAATCTCTTTTTACTGGGACTTTAATCCACTTTAGCAGAGACAAAAGGCCAAGTGGAGCCAGTTTGTTACATGTGAAGGAAAAGAATATTATTAATTTGCCTATTTTATTCTTCTTACCATTTTATTTTGTCATTACTGCTGTAATCAGTTCCTATTTATGCTCTGGCTGTTTGATAGTTTTAAATACCATTTTTTCCTTACAATTATTTTCTGGCCAGCCTTGAAAAGAAGTCAAATGAGGATAATTGCTCTTGCTCTTTGATGAATTTCTTGGTTCTGGTCTTTTAAAATGCGAGATGATGATGGTGCTTGTTTGCTTCTGTTTTAATCAAAGCATTTTGCATGGGAAGATTTCTTAGAAATCAGCAGGAAAAAAAACAACTCTCTTCCAAGGAGCTAAGGTTGAAATTGCTTAAAATCACCTTTTCCCTGGTTTTTCCCCAGGTTTTCAAAAGCACAAGGAGAGTGTTGTGACAACAACTCAAAGTGAGGACAAAACTGGGGATTTTTGCTTGTTTTGCCTCAAATTGAGTCTGCCCCTCCATGATCGTGTGCAAATGCCCAGGAGCAGAGTGGGAAGGATGGTTCCACATCTGCTGAGCCTGTGACATCTCCTGGCCCTGCTGCAGGGCCAGCCTGAGCCCCCAGGGCACTCCCAGAGCTCCCAGGGCTTGGATTTGGGGGGGAAAAAAAAAAAAGCAGCATTTAGGAGCAGAGGTTGGGACCAAAGGGATGATGCCCTGGAGGAGCAGCAAGGGAGGAGTCAGGTTCTGGGGGATGGGAAGGGATTGGTGGCTCCTGATCTGTGAGACTGAAATCTGTCAGGTTTCATCAATCCATGGCACAGCAATTTGTTTTATACATAAATCCTGGAATATTCTGAGTGGGGAGACACCCACAAGGGTCAAATCCAGCTCTCAAGTGATCAACCCATACAGGGATGGAATGTCCATCCTCAGGGAGCTCCAGAGGGGCTTGCAGCCCTAAATCCTGGATAAAGGGTGGTTTGTACCCCAAATCCTGGATAAGGGGTGGTTTGCAGCCCTAAATCCTGGATAAGGGGTGGTTTGTACCCCAAATCCTGGATAAAGGGAGGTTTGTACCCCCTAAATCCTGGATAAAGGGAGATTTGTACCCCAAATCCCGGATAAGGGGAGGTTTGTACCCCAAATCCTGGATAAGGGGTGGTTTGTACCCCTAAATTCTGGATAAGGGGTGGTTTGCAGCCCCCATCTCTTGGATATCTCTCTCCAGGACATCAGGGCTGATTTAGGGACCTCTTGGCACCCAAATCCACCCCAAAACTTCATTTCTCCTGCTCTGAATGCCCACAGTGCTCTGGGGGTGGAGCAGATGCTGTGACCATGGCAAGTCCTGACAGATCAGATCCAGAGCTGGACATTCCAAAAGTGCTGGGTGTTCTTAAAAATGGGATTTTTGGCAAATGGAAATATCCCCAGAAATCAGCCCCCTATAAAACTCAGGTACAAAGAATTCAGAATCCAGTCCTTGTAGGATTCAGTGAGCAAAGCCCAGGAAAACTGGATTGAGCTCCTGCAAAGGTGGCTCTACCCAATCAATTGATATTTGTAATTTCCTCTCAGGAATGTATTATTTTCTGTTTAATATTTTAATGTTATTTTCCCAACATGTGAAAATGGATTTCTATAACAACAGCAGGCATCGATGGCACAGATCAATATTCTGAAAACATTGATATTTTCCCTGCCTGCATCAGTCCAAATAGGGTGGTGGCAAAAAAAAAAAAAAAAAAAAAATCCACCACGATTTGGATTTCCTTAATCATGATGTTCATGTTGCCAGGGTTTGGCCACCTCCTTTATCACAGAGGTGACAAAGCTGTCCCTGATGAAAAGTCACATTTTTTGTGCTGCCTCAGGGCTGAGGTTCTGTTTTCTTCCCTTGCCTTGTCAGAGCTGCTGTGAGCTCTGAGCTCTGAGTGTGGCTCCCCCTAAAGCTCCTTCAGCCCTTCCCACGCTGCTGGATCCTCCTCTGGCATTTTCCCTGTGCCAATACAGGGTGAGCTGTGCCTGAAGAGGAATTGTTTTGTACTCTGTGACTTAGGAGGTTTGGGGTTTTGTTTAAATTCTGTGAGGTAATGGATTGCAGTTGCAGCCAGATCCAAGGGAATCATTTAATCACCACCAGTTCTCCTGCCCCAGCCTCCCCTCCTAACCAGGCTCCATAAAATTTGCACATCCAGTGCCTTGGAATTGCCCCCCTCCTCTGCTCTGAGCTCCATTTATTGTGTTGGTGACTAAACATCATTTCCCAAGCACAAGGAGCTGCTTGTTCAGGGTTGCAGCTCTGAAGAGGCACCTTCACCTTCCCACGTGGAGTTGGGAGCTTTGTGGAATTGGTTTGTGATTGATGGGGACCAGGAATCTCCTTTAATAACAGGCTCATCACTGCCGTGCTGGGGAGGCATCGTTTACCCTGCACCTGCCTCACAAACCCTGCACGTCTCCTCCTCCACCAAAGGGATTCACCTCAACAGATTTTTCTGACCTTTCTCACCTCGTGAACTCTATCCTGAAACGGCCTTTTTTTATTTAGTGGCTTTTCAGGATGAAAAACGAGGCTGGTGCCTTGTTCTGGAGCTCGTGCTCCATGCAGCTCCACCACAGGGATTCACCTAAGCAGCTTTGTCTGACCACAATTGGGTTTTCACCTGGTGAACTCTACCCTGAAGGATTTATTTTGTGGTTTCTCACGATGAAAAACGAGGCTGATGCTTTAGTTTGGAGCTCCTGCTTCATCCAGCCCCCAGCATTTCTCTGCTCCACCACAGGGATTCACCTGAGCAGATCTGTCTGACCACAGTTGGTTTTTCACCTGGTGAACTCTGTCCTGAAGGATTTATTTAGGATGAAAAGTGAGGGTGGTGCATTGGTTCTGTCACTGTTTGCAATGTTTGCCTGAAAACAGGAGATGTGTTTGATTCGAGCCCATTGTTTCATTCTTCTTTTTTTGTGATTTTTTGTTTGTTTGTTTTCTGTTTAGCATTTTCCTTGCTTTGTTGTTTCTGGAGGTGAGTTCTGGGTTTGTTCAGCCCCTCTGTGTCGTTTGCCCTGCTCAGCCTCTGCACCTGAGGGACTTCACAGAGCCAGGGGGGTCCTTAGGGCAAACCATTGGTGCAGCTTCCTTGGCAGCCACACCCCAGGACAGGGGACAAGGGGACAATTCCGAGGCACTGGATGTCCAAAGCACTTTCTGGTGCCACTGCCAGTGGCAGGAAGAGCCCTCAGGCTTGACCCTGTGGGTCACACAAAGAACCCAAAGCAAACTTTTTTTTTTTTTTCCTGTTTTTTCCTGGCCTGATGCCTGAATTCCCTGTTTGGGTTCCTTTCCCATGCCAGCCAGAGCTGCACCAATGGCCAGTACAAAAGGAGCTGCCAGGAGCACACCCTGCCCAGGCAGGGCACCACCTGGCACCCACTGCATTCCCCAGTGCCCCCTCCTCACCTTTTCTTGGGAAAAGCCTTCAATTAGCAATTTTTCAGCACCTCTAAATTCGTAGGAGCCCTCCAGGTAGTCAGCCACGCTTTGAGGAACTTTTTGCACTCTGTGGTTTACGAGGTTTGGGTTTTTTTTTTTTTTTTATTCCATGAGGTAATGGATTACAATTGCAGCCAGATCCAAGGAAATCATTTAATCGCGGGTGGGAGGAGAACGTGGGTGGTGGAAGAAATGTTGTGGGCAGTGGCAGAGAGAGCTCCTGGATGTGGGCACCAGACCTCAGCACAGTTTGTCACATTGCCCGCTGCAGCTCCAGAGGGATTTGGGCTTCCCAGGACTGCAAAGATCTCCTTCTGTCTCCAGGACTGGCTCCTGCTGCTCCCTCCTGGGCTCGTTCACAGAGCTGGTGCTGGAATTGCAGCCCCCCAGGGGGACAGTGCCTGTCAGTGTGACCAAAGGTGGCACCTCAGCCGCCTCACCCTGACTGCTCTGGCTCTTTTGTACAGGTTTTGGGGTGCAGGGAGGGGGGGGAGCTGCTCTGTTTTCTCCAGGTTTTCCATCTCGGAGGTTCCACGTTTCCCTTCTGTCTTGGGAGTGTCCTGGCTGATTTCTGATTTCTCTGCTGGGCTGTGGGGACCCAACAGGACCCAGCAAGAAGGTGCCTGGACAGCCAGCCCGTGCCCTGTGCTGTGCTGGGGGGTGTACATTAGCAGGGATGTTCTTTTTCTCTTGCTGGTTGTGATTTCTTCCCTCTCCTGCTCCCCTGGAGTGTGTCTGTGTGTGAGGTTCTGATTCCTCCCGTGGCTTTTCCTTTCTGTCCTCGCTGTTGGTGTCACTCAGCCACACCCAAAGCCACTCTCTGGGCTCTGTCCCTCACTCCTGGTAAGTAGCCTCTGGTGAAGATCAACTCCTGCTGCCATTTTGCCCTGGAAAAGGAGGCTGTGCTGGCTCTGTGCAAATTCATGGTTCCAAAAAGGCAGATCCAGCCCCGGGAGCAGAGCAGTGACCTTGTGACTTGTGTCACGGTCCCTGCCCAGGTGACAAGGACAAACCTCGGTCCTGCCCAGCTCCAGGCGAGGCAGGGAGCACGCAGAGGTTCGTGCCAGATGTTCACCTGCTCTCCACAATTCACCCCAAAACCTCCTCACGTGCTGCAGGGGCTTGGTGCTGCCTCAGTGCATTCTCCTCCATCCCGAAGGAATTTCTGGGTTATGCCTGAGGAATTCGTGCAGTCAGGGGCTCATTCTCTACAGGATTTTGCTGCCAAAGAATAAAAAGGTGCCCAGCTTGAGCAACCTGGAGATAATAATTTCCTTGGCCAGCATCAGGACATGCCACCCCCACTCTGCCTCTGCTCCTATTTCATTTGGCACCAGACAAATACAGAAATCCTGAGGTTTAGGTTAAATACTTCACCTGGCTGCTCAGCACATTATTTGCTTCAAGCAAAACGTTAATGATGCCTTCCATAATTTTTCTTATATTCACTCCAGGTTTCTGAACGTCTGGATTTTGTGTTATATGCATTATCTGAGCCAACATTTCTGTTTAGAACAATCCATTAATTTCAATAAATGTATATTTAAAATTTTACTTCTATGATACCCAGAGAACATTAGATTTTAACTGGGCCTTCTGGTTAGCTAGAATTGATTGTTAACAGATTCAAACGCTCTTGAAAGCAGGAGAAAAAATACTGGAACTAAAAAGGCAAATCAGGAGGTGAAGGGATTTTATTTTCAGTCTTGGGGAGGGTTTTTGGAATACTGTAGATTGATAAAAACGATCATTTAGAGCTAGGAAAAAATTAATGCCTCAAGCCAGGATCGATCAGGATATTTAGAATCCTGGTTTTCTGTGGATTCCCTGCCTTTTCTGTGGGATTCAGTGATTTCCATACTTAGAACCCCCACATGGATGGCATGGAGGAGAATTCCAAGGTATGGAGAACAAAATTCCTTGAGCTGCAGGGAGCTCCTTTCACCCCGGGCCCTGCTGGGGCTGACTTTTCAGCCCCAGTGCCCCATTTTTGGGCAGCCTGAGCCCATCCCATCCCACTCCCTGTCCGAGGAGAGCTGGTGCCTCCAAGAGCCAGCCCGAGAGGAGCTGCCTGGCACCAGCTGCTGCAGCTCAGGGGGATTTTGGAGCCCAAAGTCCTCTCTGCAGCCCTTGCTCTGTGCTGAAGAGCAGGAGCTGCCATCCTGCTGCCCCTGGCATGGAGGATTTGCAGCACAATCCCCACGTGGCTCCTGCAGGATTTTGGCCGTGGAGCCCCGAGATCCTCGTGTGCCTTTTGGCCACCTCTGCCTCTGGGCTCCCTTTTGCTTCTGTTTTGGACTCTTTGGTTGTGTGCCCGTTCTCCAGGGGGTGTCCATGGCTTCCACAATCCTGGAGCTTCCTGGTCTCCTCCCAGTCTGCATCCAGCAGGACACGGCCTGTACGAGTCTCCTCCCAATGTCTTTTATGGTTTCTCTGCTCCTTTGGTTTGGTTCGATTTGATTTTTTTTTTTTATTTTTTCTTTCGGTTCTTTTTTTTGGTTGTTGTTGGTTTTTTGGTTTGGTTTTCTTTTTGGCTTTTTCTTTTCTCACTTTTTGTTTTCTTTGTTTGTTTTGTTTTTTTGCATGTGCAGTTTTGTAAAGCAAACTCGAGGTACTGTATCTCGCAGCTCGTCAGTCTCCAGCGTAAATTCACCGTGAGTTGCTCTCTGTTACAATATTCACTACGTGGATTTCTCATCTAGAGCTCTCAGCCTTCCCCTTCTCCCGGTGCCTCTGCTCTCCCTGTGGTTTTTTTTTCCCCCAAAAAATCATTCCCATCATTGTGGAAAGCCTCCAGACCAACATCCAGGGAAAGGACTGGAAGGTGTCATTGTCATTTGATGCTTGTGACTTGTGAGCAACTCTTGTGTTTCATACATTGACTGTGGCTCCTCCTCCTCTTCCTCCCTCCATTTTCCTCCCTTCATTCCTTTCCATCGTTTCTCCTGAACTAGTGCCCTCTCTTCTCCTGTCTCCCCTCATTTGATGGTTTGTCTTGTTCTCACTTGTATTTTTTTCTGTCTCTGTGTTTATTCTGTGCTGGGCTGTTGGCTTTGATGTTCCACCAGTGTTTGCACTCTGGGTTCAGTGGGAGGACCAGGAGAGCCCTCTCGGAGGGAAAACTGGAGGAGGACTTCAAAAGAATTCTGGAAACGGGGTCCAAGTGAGACTAAATTGGAAAACTCTTGAAAAGCTGGTTATGTCTTTGCTCTCTTGCCTTCTTAAGCTGGAGTTTAAAGTGACAGATTTTGTCCAAATGAGGCTCCTGGCAACTCCTCAGGAGCTGAGTTGAGCAAACACGGTGGCCAACTCTCTCTCACTCCATGTGCTTCCTCCCAATCCAATCCTGCTGGCTGTGCTGTGGCTCAGGGTGTGCTTTGGCACCGAGCAGGTTGGTAAAAACATCATTAGTGCTGCTGACTAACCCCAGCAACTCCTCATCAGCCCCTGTCCCACCCTGCCAGCGTCCTCTGCGCCCTCCTTTAACTCTGTGACCTTGTCTTTCTCCTTTAATGCTTGTGGACACTCAAGTAAGTGCAATTCCAGCCTGGGGGTTTGTCCTGGCCCCACAGCAGGGACCAAAGTACTGTGAAGCCAAGGAGTTTTTCCAGCAGCTTTTCCTCCCTGATGTTTCCCGGGGTGTTTTGGGGCTCCTCGTGCGCTGGGTGGATCTTGGACAAAGTGGGATTTAAAATCTGGCATTGCTTTATATGGGTTTAAAATCTGTCTGTTATTTGGGTTTAACTTCTGGGACCAAGACTGAGCTGTTGTGACTGCCCAAAGTAGGTGTGACCTGTCTGTGCCCAGGGAAAATTAGGGGAATAAATGAGATTTAGTCATTTTTGGATCATTTCTTCCCATGTATTTCCTGGCTGCTGGGAGTTTTGACAGGCAGAAAGGTGCAGGGAGGGCTCAGCTGCACTTTGGGTGCCTCCCACCCTGACAGGGGGGACAGGATGGAGAAAGGGAGGTGCTGGGAGCTGCCCCCTCCCAAAATTCCAATTTCCCCCTGCAGAAGTTACCCCCAAACTGCTCCCAGTCAATGTTTTCCTAACTAGGAACAAAGCCCTAAAAAAACCCACAAAAAAATACAGACTTTGTCCCCTTTTCCAAATTTCCAAAGGCAGAGTTGCCTTTTGTAAAAGGATGAAATCAAAGTGCAGGTACCAAAATCCTTTTGGAAGATTTGGCCACATTTTGAGGCATTTTTCCTTGGGGTTTGTTGTTAATTCTCCACCAGAGAAGAGACCCTGGAGTTGAACTGGTGTGACCAAGGTCGAGCTTTTGTCACTGCCCAAAGTTGGTGTGACCTGTCTGTGCCCAGCTCTGATGGCTCACAGGGTGGGGACAGTGAAAATTAGGGGAATAAATTAGATTTAGTCATCTTTTGGAGCATTTCTTCCAATGTATTTCCTGGCTGCTGGGAGTCTGGACAGGCAGAAAGGTGCAGAGAGGGATAAGCTGAATGTGCTTTTTTTTTTTCTCAGTGAGTATTAAGGAGCATTTCCCCAAAAACCTCCAGAAACCTCCCAGAAAAAGAAAAAAAATCAATAAATGACTTGAAATATATAAAAGTACAACCCCAGAGCATCAGGAGTGTGCAGGCAGCTGAAAGTTTTATTTATTCAGTGTAAATGTCACAGTTAGAAGTGAGATTTATTTTATCTTTTTTTTTTTTAATTTTAAATTCAAATCATAAAACTGGACCAACCCCTCTTAGGGCCAGGCAGGTGCTGAGGGTTCCATTCCCTGGGGAATGCTGGGATAAGCTCAGGATGCCTCTGTGGGGCAGCTTTGCTGTAATTACTCTGATAAATGGGCTGATTTTTGAGCACAGAAGAACAAATTGAACGAGAAGAGCTTCAAAAGTCACAAAAATCCCAATGCCTTTAATTCCCTTCCTTGCTCAAACAATATCAGTGAGATTTAATATCAGTGAGAACCAGGATCCAGCCATGGTCATTTGCTCTGAAAGAACAAAACTTACCCCCAAATCTTTTGAGATAAAAAGGGTTGGGTTTTCCATGTGTTCTTTGATTCTTTAAAAAAATTTCTAAAAAAAAAAAAAAAATCTATCAATTTTTAAATAGCAAGAAGTTACACGCAAAATACAGGAGACAGTTTCTTAAATAAATTAAAATAATCTCAAATTGAGTCGTTTTTCTTGTGGTAATTCCAGCTTTTGGTGCTGTCACAAATCAGTTCCACAATTCCAGCATGGGCCAAAATACATTTTTCATTCACTGAGCAGAGGGAATTAAATACAGATCTGCTCTATTTCCTTAAGTAGATTTATCTAAAATACACACTGAATTTAGCAATTAATTCATATGTACATAGGTGATGACACACAGCCAAGGGAATAATTATGTTGGGTTTTTCCAATAGTTTTAAGAGTAGTGGGGCATTGAATTTTCAGATTTAATTGTGATGGGTGTTGAAATCCAAACCAGTAACTTGAGGTTTTCTTTGTATTGCTGTTTATTGTTTATTTTTATTAGGATCCAGAGCTGCCAGTCCTTGCTAGGCCATGACAAATTCCATGTTCTTAAGGCAAATTCTAGAGTGGGAAATAAAGGAAAAAGCAGTTCCATAAAATGGAAGTGTTGAGTTCCTGCACCTGCCACTCATATGTTTTTCCAGATTAAAATTCAGTTTCCTTTTTCCCTCTTTCCCCCTTTTTTCCCCCCTTTCCCCCTTTTTTTTCCCCCTCCCCCCCTTTTTTCCCTCTTTCCCCCCTTTTTTTATCTCTTTCCCCCCCTTTTTTTTCCCCCTCTCTCCCTTTTTTTTCCCTTTTCCCTCTTTCCCCTTTTCCTTTCTCCCTGGTGTTTTGGCTTGGTTTTTATCAAAAGTTGGGAGTTTAGGGTGGGATTTTGCTGTGGACCATTAGCCAGAGCATCTTCTGGAGAGTGGGGCTTCCACACTTTGGGGAAAGAAATAATTTAAAGCAAATATTATGTAAATAAAGCATAATTTGCCTGGGGTTTAGGAGAATTTAATGGTTCCACACATTTAATCCCAGCGTGTTCTTTGTTCAATCAAGCCACAGCAATCGGGCTTTAAACTCCCATTTTTTAAAATTCTGTTTTTAAACCTCTCACCCTGTTTTTCATAACTGAATTATTACTGGAATTATTTGATCACAATTCATAACTGAAATACCAACCAGAGCTTGAGGTCTGCAGAGGGATCTGGTGCCTAAGGACACGAAAATCACTGGAGACAGAAGGAATATTTCCTGGCATTTTCTGAGGATCGGGATGTGCAGAAAGCCAACCCCCGGATTGATTTATTTATTCCTGGGACGAGGATGGGATGTACTGAAAACAATGAGAAAATTCCTCTTTTTAGAGAAATAAGGAGCAGCACGAGGCTGCTGAGTTGTGGCTGGGTGGAATCCTTCTGCTAGGGAAAACTCCAGCAGAAAGCAGGGAAAGTTTGGTTCTGTTCAGAGCAGGAAGATTTGCCCTGGCTGAGCTTTGTGTCCCTTCAGAGCTGCACAGAACGAGGGGTTTTAGACTGCAGCTTCACAGAGACAAAACTTGCTCTTTTATAATATTTTAAAATGCATTTTACATTTATAAATGTAGAAAAACCAGACAAAATTTATACATCAATATATTACGTTTTACGTAATGATATAGAAAATGAATGTGCTTTATTATCTATAAATTGTAATTTCTAAAACCAAAATCATATTCAAGAATAATTTTGAAGAGTAATTACCTCAAACCAAGACAGTTATTCCCCTCAGAGATAGCAACACTTTAAAAAGTGTTTTCTGCACCTCTGTTCTGGTGTCTGTGATGCTCCAGCTGCTGGGAATGCTCAGAGCATCTCCCAAGGGAGCTCAGAAGGATAAAAAAGATGCAGAAACATCCAAGCACCAACTCCAGGGTCACTGTAAAACACATTTATTTAAACCCCAGAGCTGAGTTCAGCTGAGAGAAAATAGTTTTAGCAACTCACAGAGAGATAAAACATTGGGCTTTGTGCACACCAACCCCAAAGTGAAATATCCCATTGTGTTTTCCAAGTGGAAAATGGAAACCTGGAGTTTATGAACCCCGAGTTCATGAGCAGAAAATAGGATTTAAGTGGAAAGGTTTTGTTGCATTTTAACAACAAATTCTCTTTTATCTGAAACACAGAATTTCACAGCCACCGTGTAATGTGTGGTTATTTTTAACATGGAATTATTATCTTTCCATAGGCTGCTTTCATTCGTTATTTACTGCAGCAAAATTTTGAGGATTTCCATGAAGTGCAGCAGTGATTTCAAAGGTTGTGGGAACAAAAATCTTGAATCATTAAGGAGCACCCTAAAATTAGAATCTGATTAAAACCACATTTCCCTTTCTTGAACAAACCACACAGTGGGTGCACTTTTTATTTATACCAATATTAGTCATTGATTCATTAATATGAATTTTATTTGAATTGTGGGGTTTTCTTTCCAGCCACAGGCAGGAGTTGTTTGTTGGTGTCTCAATCCAAGGAAAAGCAGCTCAACATTTCCAGCCTGGAGATCTGGGGATGGAGCAGAGCCTTCAGAGAGTTCCAAATATTCCTGAAAATAGGGGTGGGAGGGAAGCAGTGAATTAGCAGCAGTGTTTGGAGGATGTCAGCAAGTCAGGAGTGATTTATAGGGCAATTTCCCTGATGGCTTCAGGAGGGTTTGAAGCAGCCAGCAGTGAGCAGGGTTCAGATAAGCAGTTGGCTGTATGTTTTTTTCGTGGTGTTTTTGTTTTTTGTGGAGTAAATGTTTTTTTATCACAAATCCTCTTTTCTGATCAGTTTATACAAGTCCTGCCCTGCTCATGCTGTAGCTGGGCTGTGCTTGCCCTGATTTGTGCAGAATTCCCTGCCCCAAATGCGGGGGGAAGCAAAGGAATTAAATTTTGCCCTGTTGCTGTTTTTCCATCTTCTCTAAACCCCTCCTGTTGCTGCATCTCTGAGTTCCTGCACCCTGCCACTGATTTTTTTTTCCAGATTAAAACTCAGTTTCATTTCCCAACGCAGTTCGTTTGTTCCTTTCTTCCTTCCTGGAATCCTCACTTTTCCTCCCCTTTTCCTCCCCTTTTCCTCCCCTTTTCCTCCCCTTTTCCTCCCCTTTTCCTCCCCCTTTTCCTCCCTGCTTTATTTTAAGGGGTGCCATAAATCAGCTCCCAGGCTGTCCCAGTGCCCAGAGAGCCCCAGGAGAGGAGGAGCTGCCACAAATCCCGAGCCCAGTGGCTGTGGGGACCTGGAGAGAACCAGGCTTGGATAAACCCAGCAGCTGGCACTTCCTGCTGCTGCTCTGGCTCTGGAATTCCCAGCACTGTCCCCCACTGTCCCCATCCTGCTCAGGAGCTTTGTCCCCATTGCCACAGCAGCCCCTGTGCCCTGGCTCTGGCTCCTGAGTGGTGTTTTTGGGATGTCAGGATTTGGGATGCTCCTCCCAGCACTGGCGATGGAATTACACTCACATGCACTGTGTTTTCCTGATTGGGATTTTACTGCGCTTCATAAATACCCTGATTTCCCTTTAAAAAAAATATTTTTTGGAGTATTTTTTCCATGTGGGAAGAGGAATGGCTGTGCAGGCATTGCCTGTGCAGCTCCTTTCTGCAGTTGCTGGTGCCCAGAGGCAGCTTTGGGTGGCTTTGTGCTGGGGGTTTTGGCACTCGCCCCCTGACTTGTGTCAGCGTTAAGGTTGCAGCTGATTTGCAGCTGCTGGGAAATTCCAGGTTGGAATGTCAGCGCCTGTTTCACCCAGGGATGTGAGCAGAACGGGCTGGGGTGATGTGTGCCCTGCCCGGTTCCTGCAGCTTCTCAGGGGTGCAGTTCCCTGGCAGCACCTCTCACTTAGCCCTGAGTGCTGGGCAGTGGGAACAGCTCAGAGATCATTTAAAAGCTGATTTATGACCTTGGTGGAACTGAAGCACAAATGCAGAACCCCTCCTGCAGAGACACAGCTCGGGGATCAGCCCTGAATCCCAACCTTCCTCCTCACCACATCCAGCCTGACTGAGGGGATTTTCTTTCCTTTTCGGCTGGGATGGGCTCGGCACAGGCAGTGAGGGCCAGGCTGTGGCCATGGGAGCTGCCTGCTGATTTTCTCGGTGTTTTGCTTTGGGGAGTCACTGCAGGGACACCGAGCCCTGCTGGTTCCTGTCCCGTGGCAGTGGAGCACAGGAGGGAGCAGGGGGTGCTTGTGCTCCTCCCTCTGCTCTTGGGTTGCAGATGAACTGGGCACTTTCAGCACAAAGACACTTCTCTAATTAATCATTAAGGCTGATTATCAGCTGCCCAAAGCACAGGACAGAGGCTGGTCCCCACCCCAGGGCTTTCATTATGGAGTGAGGAATATTCCCTAGGAACACCTAGAGGTGTTTGTGGCAGCTCAGGAGCTCAGCCAGGCACAGAAAATCCCGGAGCTTTCCCTGGGTTTGAAGGGATTTGTAGCCCAGTTGGGTTTAGCAGAGCTAAAGGAGTGTGGCACAGCAAGGCACCCACCCATGGCAGAGGATGTGCAGGACACCCCAGGGTGCTCATCCCAGGCAGCTCCACCTCTGCTGCCTGTGCAGAGCTTTTCCTGTGCCTTCCCATGGGAAATCCTTGGGCAGGGCAAGGATTCAGAGGCTCTGCATGTTCCTCATTCCTTCTCAAACCAAGGAAAGCTGCTGATGAGTGAGAATATTTTAATTTTTCATAATTCTGAACGAAAGAAAGTTGAGTGCACACCGTGATGGGGCTGTTCATCCTTGTGCCAGCTTGGAGGGGCTCTCCCTCCCTTGAATGTGGGATTTGGGGTGAGCAGGGCTCTAAGCCATGTCTCCAGGACCTTCTGGCATTATTTACATTTAGAACCGTGATTTTTAACACTTGTTCTCCTGCCATGGTGCAAATGGGGATTCAGCTGCTGGAAAATGAGTCCAGAACTTGGCGACAGGGTGTAGATACTTAATTTTGGTGATCAGCTCTGATTTTGAGATTAAATGAGGTTTCTTCATATCTGCCCGGGTGAGATGAGGGCTTTTAGTGAATTTTTGCTTCTATATCAGCACCAGGCAGCAGCAACCTCTGTAAAGAAGCAAGTCCCCAGCAGAGCCCAGTGACACAAAACCCTTCTGACAGCTCCCACTGTGCCACATGAGCGTGGCTGGATGTCACCTCCCCGGGGTCTGTGCACGGTGACAGAGCCAGACAGTCCCAATCAGCACCAGAACACGCAGGAGCTGCTTTCACCCACTGCCAGGGGAGCTCAGAAAATGTGTAAGGAAATTGTGTTTGCCTCCCATGTGGGCTCTGCTGCCTCCAGCTGCACAGCTCAGGCTGAGGTGTGGGGAATGGAGAAGTCAGAGCAGGCTGGGAGGAGGAAAATGCCTTTCCTGGTTTTGCTAGAAAAAAGGTTCATTAAGCAAAAATGGGTGCTGAGCCTCCACGAGGTTACATCCAGAACCTATCCTGGCAGCCAGTGAAAAGCAGAGTTTGACTTGCAGCTTTTAGGAGGAAAAGAAAAAGTCTTCCCTTCACAACCTTCAAACACTGGTTTGGTTGGGTTTGTGGTCACTTTGAATGACGAGAACCCAAGTGCTGTGGTGAAAAAGCATTCAGGCCATGCCAGAGGAGGTGTCCTCATCACAAGAGGTAACAGAGACGAGCTGGTGTCTCCTGGTGTTTCCATCTTCATCTTGGGATACTGAGATGGGGAAGGGTCAGGAGGGGTCTGTGAGGAGCAGCTGAGGTCACTGGAGCAGCTGGAGCAGACTGGGAGCACTGGGATGGCTCAGGTGGAGCAGACTGGGGGCACTGGGATGGTTCAGGTGGAGCAGACTGGGGGCACTGGGATGGATCAGATGGAGCAGACTGGGGGCACTGGGATGGTTCAGCTGGAGCAGACTGGGGGCACTGGGATGGTTCAGCTGGAGCAGACTGGGGGCACTGGGATGGCTCAGATGGAGCAGACTGGGGGCACTGGGATGGCTCAGCTGGAGCAGACTGGGGGCACTGGGATGGCTCAGATGGAGCAGACTGGGGGCACTGGGATGGCTCAGATGGAGCAGACTGGGGGCACTGGGATGGTTCAGACTGAGGGCAGAGCTCCCCGGGGCTGCAGCTCCTCCCGAGGGGCAGCTCCAGGCTCTGCTCTGGGACAGGGACAGGAGGCAGGGAACGGCTGGAGCTGGGCCAGGGCAGGCTCAGGCTGGAGCTCAGGGCAAGGTTCTTCCCCCAGAGGGTGCTGGGCACTGCCCAGGCTCCCCAGGGAATGGGCACGGCCCCGAGGCTGCCAGAGCTCCAGGAGCGTTTGGACAGCGCTGCCAGGGATGGACAGGCTGGGATTGTTGGGGGGGCTGGGCACGGACAGGGGCTGGGCTGGGGGATCGTGGTGAGGATGATCCAGGGATGATCCCTTCCAGCTCAGGATCTTTCATGGATGTGTGTGACTCTCCCTCTCTCTGGGCTCTTTTCCTGGTGCACAGGGCAGTTTTCCATTCTCCAGTGATGAGACAATGGTCCATGCTCACCTGGAAGGATGCTGTGGATTTAGAGCAGTTTTAAACCTGTTCCATGAGCTAGCAGGGCAGCACAGCTGGAAAACAACCCCTGGGCTGGCTGGAAGGGGAAGGGGCTGGTGGCAGGCTCGGATCCTCAGGGACAGGCTTCATTTCCCCTGCTCCTCCTGCTGATTAACTTCTCTTGCTCACCGCTAATTTCCTCATCCAGATACTTCCAGGTGGGGACAAAAGTGCTGCTAATCTTGGGAAGCTTTGTGGGGTGTGTGATTTTTGTGTGCTGACGTTTTAATCCTTCAGACTATTCCCGAGGCTTCCACATTTCCGAAATGCAGAATAACTCCTTTCCAGAGGGCTGATCTCATAATATGTGGGCAAACTAACACGGATGATCCCGCTGGCTTTCCCTGCTCATGTTCTCTCTCCATCCCTGTTACTCCTTCGGTTCGACCCTCCAATTCCCCACCTCAGCTGAAAATTCCCTCTTTTTTTGGTTGGTTTTAGGGAATTGGCGCTAAGTCGGGTGCTGACTTCTCCCATTTCTCCCGCCCTTAGCAAGCAGCAGAACTCCTCCAAATCCAAGTCGGTTTGGGAGCAGAGGACGAGCCAGATCCGGATGCACAACTTCCGAGCCAGCTGCGAGGCGCTGTACAACGAGCTGGACCCCGAGGAGCGGGTCCGCTACGCCACCACCCTGCACATCCGACCCGACATGAAAACACACCTGGACCGGCCGCTGGTGGTGGAGCCCCGCGGCGAGGGCAGGAACAACATCACCAAGCTGAGCCCCGTGGATGTCCAGGAGGTGGTGGAGCATCCCAAACCCACCTCCAGCGATGGGGCAGAAGCGCTCAGGAAGCACCACCGGCATCGGGAGAAGGAGAAGCTGGGCGAGCAGGAGAAGGGAGACGCGGCCAAGGATGAGAGCGGCGACACCGGGGCGGCCAACAAGGAGGAGAGGCACAGGCAGCACCGCAGCCGCAGCAAGGAGGTGGAAGGCGGCAGCAAGGAGGGGAAAAGCGACCGAAACAGGGGGCAGGAAGGGGGTAAGAGGCACCACCGGCGGGGCTCGGTGGAGGAAGGCGCCGACAAGGAGCACCGCAGGCACCGCAGCCACCGGCACTCGTCCGACCGGCCGGGCAAGGAGGGCAACGGCACCGCCAACGGGGCCCGCGGCGAGCGGCGAGCCCGGCACCGCGCCGTGCCCCGCGCGGCCAACAGGGACGGCGAGCCCGCCGCCAAGGGGGACGGTGCCGAGGAGCCACACCGGCGACACCGGCTCCGGAACAGGGCGCTGTCCGCCTACGAGTCCGTGGAGAAGGACGGCGCCGACAAGGAGGGGGAGGCTGGCGAGAAGGAGCACCGGAATCACCAGCCCAAGTGAGTGAGGGATGCCAGACCCTGCCCGGGTCGGTTCGGGGCTCACAAAGTCCCAGATGTGTTCCAGAAAATCCCGTCTCGGCCTCCCCCGTGGCGTTCCCTGCTGTCCCTGTCCCCACACCAGCTCCCACCACAACCTGCAGCTCTCTTTTGAGGCTCCCAAAGACGATTTTGGTTCATAAAAGAGCTCAGGTTTAAGGCAGGAAATTATCCTTGCTGTAAATACCAACAGACCCTGTAGGACACCAAGTGGAGCAGAGAATTTCCCAGCTTCTGAAGGAAGCTCCTGAGGGACATCTTTTTAAATTTCAGCCTGCCTTGCTTACAGCCCTTTGATTTTCATTTTTAATGGGGAGCCTTCAGCTGCACCACCAGTTGTTCCAGCACATGGCCTCTTCCATTAAGAGCAACGATGGCCCCCATTTGCTTTAATTCTTATGTAAGTCAAGTGAGAAAAACAGCCCTGGTGAAGCATTTGGAGTAGTTAATAAAGAAGGATAGATTGCCTTTTCAGCTTTATTAGTCTGATGGAAAAGAAATTGCACTGGGATTCTTTAGAACAGAGTTCATGTCACCGTGGAGAGCCGTGAGTGGCACTGAGATAATAATTTTCCTGTCTAAATTATCTTCCTTTCAGCTGAATTTCCAAACACTCTGCCTGCTGTTCAGCGTGCTCATGTGCACGGGCTCACTTTCCTCTTCACTGGAGCAGAGCTGCTGCTGCAGAGGAGAGCAGGAGCCATTTAGCTGCTGACAGCCACGTTCCAGAACGGTTCCAAGCTGGGAAAGAGAATCACCACATTTAAATAAGGCCTGGGGAGAGCATTAGGGAGCGGCATGTGAGGATTCATCCAGCAGCTGCTCTGGGGACTGGCTCATGGCACTGCTGCATGCAAGGGCCACATGGTCCTGCCTTGGGAGCATCATTAAAGTGACCCCAGGGATGTCCAGTGCCACAGTCCCCTCCTAATGCTGGGACTGGGGTTTGGCTTGGGAGATCTGAGAGAAAAAGATCCTAAATTTTGCTGTCAGAAGTTGTCCTGCAAAGGATTTCTGAAACAAACCCAGCACGGGGTGCAGCGTCAGGGATGTGTTCTCTGAACCTTTCCCGGGCCATCTTGAACAAATCCCGCTTTTCCCCAGGGAGAACCAGTGTGAGCTGGAGGCCAGTGGCAGTGGCAGCGGCCCTGGGAGTGTCCCTGTGCACACCCTGCCCAGCACTTACCTGCAGAAGGTGCCCGAGCAGCCGGAGGATGCCGACAACCAGAAGAATGTGACGAGGATGATTCAGCCCCCGCTGGACAAAACCACCACTGTGAACATCCCTGTCACCATCACTGCCCCTCCAGGGGACACCACTGTCATTCCAAGTGAGTGCCTCTGTCCCCTGCTTTTCCTGCTGTGGGATTGGCAGGAAATGGAAATGTCCAGGGAGTGATGGGGGCTCTCCTGGGCGCTGCCATCCCCGAGGGAGGCAGACAGGGAATCTGGAGACAGAGGATCTGTAATTGCCACTCGGACTGCAGGAGCTCAGCAAGGGTTCCTGGGTACCTGGTGGCTCTGGGAAACACCTGAGATTCCCTGGAGGTGGCTCAGCCAGGCCACACCTTTTGTGTAGGGGAAAGGTGAAGGAGCAGGGAAAGCAACACCCATGTGTGATCCTGCTGCTTGGGGATCCTGGGACATTCCAGAGTTGTGTACAGTCCTCTGCATCACAGCTGGAGCACATCCACCCTCCCTGTCCTTCTCCAGAGCTCTCAGCACAGATTTACAGATGGCCCCAAGATCCTTGTGGCCAGCCACCACCAGCCTGATCCCACCACCTTGGGGCTGACCCCTGGGTGGGAACAGCCTGGAGAAGTCTGGAGAGCTGAGGAGAATCCTGGTGTGAAATCCAAGAGGTCCACATTAAACTTCAGGCTGCCAGGACTCTGCTTTCCAAGAGGCACAGCCAAGATCTGGCAGGGTCTTTGTGCTTTTTCACTCTGTTCTCAGCCACAAGATTTATCTTTTCTTTTTTTTTTTTTTTAATTTTTTTTCCTTCTTCTTTCTCCTTTTTTTTTCCCTCTTCAATGGTAATTTTCCTATATTGCAATGCTGACTTCCTGTCAATCACAATTTATCAGCCTTTCCCTTTCCTGGTCATTTTCTCTGGATCTGACTGGAGATCCAATAAGGAGCTTATTGAATATGTCACTCAAACACAATGAAATGTCATTTTCTTGCAAAATAAGATAAAAAGTAATAACAGCCCTGCACTGAACACATTCCAAAGGGTGGGGTTGTTGGAATTCAGGTCCTGGGAATTAATGGAAGAGCCTTTATACGTGTCTAAGAAGAGAATTTGCAGCATGAAATGTTACCCAGTTCATAGATGGGAAATTATCTTCAGTAAATTATCCCATAAACCCCCTGCGAGTGAAGTCAGGATGAGAATTGGAGAATTTCCAGCCTTTGGGAGGGAGGTTGGGAAGGAGATCCCAAAACCTGCTGCAGGATGGAGCTGCACACGTTTCCCCTTGGGGAGCTCTGACCAAACCGAGGTGCAGGATGCAGGCACAGCTTTGGGGGGGTCCAAGAAACCCTTCCCAGGTCTCTTTTCCTATTTCTGGGAAGATCAGCAGTCTCAGCCCCCAGATCATTAAACCTCATCCATCAATCTGCTCTTTTATGTGTTCCAAATCCAGTTGTGCTCCTGCTCACTGAAAAACACTGAAGGCTGCTCAGACTTCCTTTTTATTTTCTTTCAAGGATCCCGAGCTGATCCCTCTCACTGAGAATTTCTGCTCTCTGGGATGGGATTTGCAGCCCCACTTCGGCAGCTCTGGGATAAATCAGCTCATGGTTCCATTTCCTGGCTGTTCCTGCTCCGTGGCTCATCAGCAGTGGAGGGGCAGAGCTGCCTCACTCCTGCTAATGATGCAGTGATTGTTCATCCCATTTAATCAGCACTTCCGAAGGCTCTTTGCTCTCCCAGCTGCACTGTTTGCCTTTCCAGCTGTTCCAGGCAGCAGGAAGGCTGCAGATCCATTTTTAACCCTCTCCTTTGTGTTCTCCCTCAATTCCCATTTCCAGTGAACAACGTGGAGTTTGAAAACAAAACAGAGGAGAAGAAAGACGTCGATGACTTGACGAAAAATGGGCCCAAACCGATCCTGCCTTACAGCTCCATGTTCATCCTCAGCCCCACAAACCCGTAAGTTCCTGTAACACCAGTCAGGGCTTCCAGGTGCTTCAATAGCTGAGTGGGATTTTCATCTCTGAAAACACACTGGGACATGAAATAAAAGCTTATTTCTGTGGGCCAGATGCTGTTCTGTTGGTTTTCCTGGCGGCATAAATTATCAGCACAAGGAAAAGAAAATGCTTCAGGCAGACACTGCTGATGAAGATCCCAAAAAGTGGGAGCACAGGTTCTGTTGGGAAAAGATTTTATCAGGAATAACAGGTTGAGGACTATTTGGATACCAGCAAATTCCTGCAGGTTCCTCAGCTGGAATTCCTGTTCTTTCCATAAAGTGGTTTTGCATCACTGCAAACTTTGAACTTCTGGGAAAACCTGAATATTTTTTATTTGCTGGGAGTGCAGCCTGTGGGATCTGCTGGGATTGGAGCATTTCTTCCCCTTCAGGCAGCGCTGCCTCCTGAGGAGCTTTGGATTCAAAGCCTGGAAATTCTGAATCTGCTCCTCTGGAGGGCTGCAGCACCAGCAGGGAGAGAAGTTGGAATTATTGTGGCATGAAGGGCTGTGAGTCATTTTAAGCATTTTAAAAAAGGGTGTTTGGAACTTGTGGAGATCCCCTTGGAGCAGAGGTTTCTCTCTGCCTCAGGTAAACTTGTACATCTCAGAATTTCTCCCTGTCCAGATACCAAAGGGGAACTCAGGCCCTTCTTTGGCAGCTGGATTGAAGAGAAGGATGAGTTCTCCTCCTGCTGCTGCTGAGGACTGTGACATCCTGTGCAGTCATGGAACAAAACAGGCTCTGAGTTCTCACATTTGGCATCCAAAAAGCCCCTGTGGTGGAAGCACCCCTGGGCAGGCTGAACAGCATCCCAGAATCCCAGAATCTCCTGAGCTGGGGGGGGACCCACCAGGATCATTGATTTGGCTCCTGGCCCTGCACAGACACCCCAACAGTGCCACCCTGGGTATCCCAGGTTATCCAAACGCTCCTGGAGCTCTGGCAGCCTTGGGATCATGACCTGGGGAGCCAAATTAGGATTATGGAGCTTGGTCTCTGTCTGGATGGATAAGGAAATGGTATTTCCCTAATATTTGGTCATTTTGCTGTGAAGTGACCACCAAAAATGAGCTGGGAAAGATCTGCCAAGGCAGCATGGCCGGGTGGGGAGTGAGAGGTGCTGAGCCCAGGGGCTCTGAGCTGAGGGCTGGGCTGGCAGAGAAGCAGCAAAATTTCCTTGTTTTTTATGGCTGCTTCTTTTGTCTCCCCTCATCCCAGTTCGGACCCCAGGATCTGGGCGTTCTTCGAGTTGCTTTGTTGTTTCAGCTCCCTCCAGCTTCCACTTCCCCCCAGGAAAAAAAGCTGTGCTGAAACACCATGGGAAACACAAAGTTCACTGTGAGAAAAATCGTGTTACAAGCAAGCCAAGGGGGAATAACAAGACAAAGCCCAAACTGCAGGAATGTCAGCAGCTTGTTTTTCCTCCTCTGGGCAAGGTGCAGAGCCAGCTGTGTGCCCCCAGCTGTTCTGGCTGCTGGCAGCTCCTCCAGGGAGCTCTTTGTGGGCTCAGAGCTTCTCCCCACTCCAGTGCTGCCATCTCCTTCCAAGCCCTGCTGGGGATCCACGACCCAGGTGCTGCCAGAGGGGAAAACAGTTCAGGGAAGCAGCAATAAATTCCCTTTTCTCCCAAGTGCCACCACCCTCTTAGAGCACACAGGGCTGTGATTTCTCAAGCCCCGCTGGCGGTTCACAAACGCTCCCACATCTCACTGCTGGTTATGAATGATGAGGAGCTAAAAATAGGGGCTTGTTACTGCTTTGATGAATTGAGTTTGATGCAGGAATTATGGCTACAAATGTTCCTGGAAACGTTGCCTTTCACTTCTGTGGCTTCTGAGAGCACGGAGATGATCAGCTTCTCCTGGCAGATTGAAATCCACAGTTAAGGGCTCCACAAAAGCACTTTCCTCCAGGTTATTTTCTATCAAATTTGCTTCCTTGGTATTTGTAGCTCTTTTCCACTCTGAATCCATTAGCAAGCCAAAGAAAAGGAGAATGTAAGTAGATGTGAAAAATAGACTTTAATTCTCACTGTTCAGATATTTGCTTAAGAGAAAATAGGATAGAGGAGCTGAAATACATTCTCAGATAACAAAGTTGTTGGTGAGTTAAATCTATAATTTGATTCTTGGGCTAAGTCCTTTATTCAGCTGACAAATGTGGTGCAAAGGCAGAGCTCTGTGTGCAGTTCAGGATTTGGGAATTGTGGTCAGAAGGAATTATTAGCTGCAATTTGTGAGGAGTTTTGGATTGCTTAGAAATGGGAGCATTTTCCACTTTCCTGCGACACAATTTGTCAATAAAAAGATTAGGTGGAAGTAATCAAATCTATTCCTGCAAAGTATTTGTGCTGTAAAGGGTGAGCTGGAGTAAAGTGCAGGCAGAGAGAGATTGGTGGAGAGCCACAAATGCAGATTCAGCTGAGTATCAACATTTTAAAGGGATTAGTTGACATTAAAAGGATTTCAAACCTTGGTTTGAACTCACAGGGCGTTAACCTGGCAGTTCAGAGGGAGAAGGACAGGGGAGAGCCATAAACAGAATTTGTAGAATTGAGTGTGGATGCTTGAAAGCTCTCAGTGCTCTTTTGACAGATGGGTAGAGAGATAAATAGATAGAGCAATAAATAGATAAAGAGATAAAGAGATGAATGCATGTTGTTGCTTTGTAGAGAGCAGTGCAGAGATGTTGAACTCCCTTATTTAACTCACCACGGATCTGCTGCAAACTGGAATTCAAAGGCTGTTTCTTAATTCTCTTCCCATTATTCCAGCAGGAGCCCAGAGGTGCTGCTCCTGCTGGGTTGGTGCCAGCTTCCCCCCTCAGTGTCACCCCTCCCTGTGCTCCTGTCCCCGCAGGATCCGGCGCCTGTTCCACTACATCGTCAACCTGCGCTACTTTGAGATGGTGATCCTGATCGTCATCGCCCTCAGCAGCATCGCCCTGGCTGCAGAGGACCCTGTCCAGGCTGAGTCTCCCCGGAATGATGTGAGTGCCACCCCAAACCCCCACAGTTCGGGTGCTTTTCTCCCCCCAGCCCAGGGTGTGTCTGCTCCCATCCCTGCAGGATAACGCCCCGCGCTGGCAGGGCAGAATTCACAGCTGGCTCTGGTAACTCACTGTGCTGCTTTGGAAAGGTGTCCTGAAATCTTTACCTGGGCAGAGTCCCTTCTACCTGACAAGGACACCTTTCCCTGTAACACATAAAATATTATAAGGTACATAAGGCTGTTCTAACTGTAGATATGAGCAGAAGCATTAAAGTAACCAGATATTAAAATTACTGTGACCCCCTGTCGCTGTAGGGGCGGGTGTGACACACAGACACACTACACTTCAGAAGGCAAATATCAGTTTATTACAACAGCACGCTGAATTTTATACCCTCTACACAGTTTACACTTTCTTCATTGCTTACAATAAATCCACAGAATGATCATTGGTGTAAAAACATCTACACCTCTGTTTTCCACAAAACTTTCCTAAAAATACTTCTCCCAGCTGCAGGTTTCTTCTTGTTTATCTTCTTCTCTTCTTGATCCCCAGGCCAACGGCCTTGGTCAGAGAATAATTCTCAAAACAAACTTCATTCATTAACCCTCTCTAGCCCACAGACCACCTGTGGGTCCTACTATAATCCCCTAAGTTTAAATATTAAGAACATCCCTGCTGCTCTCCAAGAAAGAAGAAAAAGAAAAAAAAACAACCCCTGTTTTCAAAGATAAAGTGAACTTTTGTTTAAACTATTATAATCCTTAAAGTGTGCCTCATAAATTGATATAGTCCTCAATCATAGTTATAAAAAAAAGGTTAGTTAAAGAATGTTTTTACATAGTAATCAAATTTCCATTCTCCTGGGCAACTGATCACTACAACATCAAAGCCACAACAAAATTGTTTCTTGTAGAAAAATCTCCATGGGCAAAAAATGAAGTCTCCTCTCCCAAGTAAATCAGTGAAAAACTATTTTAAAAATGATAAATGAACTGAATTGTTTTCTATGCGTTTTCAGCGTAGAAAAAAAAAGTGTGTAAAGAAAAAAAAGTAGTCTAAAGTTTGATTCTAAATCTTTTTTCCTTCTAATTTCTAGTAATAAAGTTTCTCTTTGTACCATTTAAAGTTAAGCCTATTTTACCTTCTTCCTAAGAAAATTTCAAATCCGTGAACCAAAACCACTACACACACTCCAATTATCTTTGTTTCACTATCAAACTGCTCAAATTCCTGTCCCCTTCTGCTGCTTCGACCATATCTGAGTTTGCAAATCAGGGCTTGTGTGGCTGCTGTGGCTCTGCTGGAGGAGCTGCAAAGCTGGCTCCCCATTCTGCAGTGGGAAAGGCTGCAGGATAAACTCCTGAGGAAAGGATGGTCAAACATTTCATTTTGAAATACCCCTTTTGCTTTGGGAAACCTGCCAGAAATGCAGGTGCAGTGTGGCAAGGAGTGGGAAAATGCTGCTTTAAATCAGATTATTCAGGTTTGTGCCCAAATTATCTGAAACCCTCCATCCAGCTGATTTTTGTCCGTGCCAGCAGACAGACACTGCTGGATTAGATATTTTACTCCTTGCTCATGTGCAGGTTATTTCAGTGTGTAGCTTTTCCTAACACACACTTCCCCTTTCCCACTTTAGGCTCTGAAATACCTGGATTATATATTTACAGGAGTCTTCACCTTTGAGATGGTGATCAAGGTAAGGACTTCTCCAAGCAGAGATTCACCTCCTCTTTCAGATTTAATTGTGAGAAGCTGGAGAAAGGGTGGGGCAGGACAGAGGTGGGAAGGATGGAGAGCTCTGACTTGGAACAGCTCTCACAATGAGGCAGCAGCTCCCCTGGCTTCCCTAATCTCATATTTTATGCAGGAAAATCAGGATATCTTTAGGAGCTGTGGCTGTGTAAGAGGATAAGAATTGGGAAGACAGCAGGAGCTGCCAGACCTTCCTGAGACACTCCTGATTCTTCCCTTTTCCTCTGGCTCTGAGCAGGAATATTAATAACAGCTGACTCTTGGTTTGGCACGTTTCAAAAAGCTGAGAATCATCTTTTTACTTAGCAGGGTGACAGGTTTAGCCAGGACTGTGGGGCAGTAACTTCTCAGAGAGCAATTCCATAAAGTCAGGATTCAGTGTTGGGGTAAGGCAGGAGTTGGGCTTTCCTGTCAGAGCAAGATGCAAAAGAGATGCAGGATAAAACCAGCATTAATGCATGTGTGTGCAAAAAAATCCCAGGGAGCAGTGAGAGCTCTCGTTTCTACAGCTTTTGGTTGTGGTTTATTGATTTGAGCTCCAGTTCTCAGAGATTTCCTGCCTGTTAGAGAGGAGCAGCTTGGCCGAGTATCTCAGCAATTTGTGAAGGGCCCTTTGATCCAGAACCTTCTCCTGCCCTTTGGCAGGGTGCCTTTGGGCCATGTTTTATTAAAACTCTTCCTGGGTTTTCTCTGCAGATGATTGACTTGGGGCTGCTGCTCCACCCTGGCTCCTATTTCCGTGACCTGTGGAATATCCTGGACTTCATTGTGGTCAGTGGGGCCCTGGTGGCTTTTGCCTTCTCGTAAGTTCATTTTCCTTCTCCTCCCAAATCCCAGGGAATAAATGACAGAGTGGGGACAGGGCCCTGGCACAGGGACAGTGCATGTGCAATGGTTGTGGCTCCGTTTCTCAGTGAAATGTTCAGTCCCTGCCCTTTCTCCTCTCCTAACTAGCGGGCAGGGGTGGGAAGAAAAGGAAAAACCCAACTGAATTTGTGTCCTGGAATCTCTAAATGCTCGCAGCTTTAGGCTGAGCCCATTCACTGCTCACTCGAACACGCAGCCAAGGTTGTTGTGACTCTGGCCAAGTTCTTTTCAGGAACTCCTGTAACACTTTGTGGCAGCCTCCAGTTGTGAGAATTGCTCTCATTTTGAGAAAACAGTTCAAGAAATCAGCTGATGGCTCCATGAACTCTTGGCAAACCCTTATTTCCAGGGTTGTGGATATTTCTCGTTCACAAACCTTTGCTATTTCTGTCCTTTTCTCTCCTCTCTCTGTATTTCCTGAGTTTTACTTTTAGTGTTCCCTGCCTCAAACCCGGCTCTGTATTTATACCTTTAAATAATACCCACGTTCTTCTTTCACGTCAGGGAGGATTTTGAGCAACAAACAATAGAGAGAATAGAAGAAATAGCTTTAAAAATTAAGATTAGCTTCTCGTTTGAGCCTTTTTTCTTGGAGACAACCAGAGGAAGAGCAGTGCAGGTCCTTCCAACCTTCAGGAGCCGAGCTGGAGAATGGAGAGAAATTTTCCACTCGGATTGTTGTTTGCAAATCCTTTGCTGAGAAACAATAGGAGAGACCTGGAAACAGGCAGCGGGACATGAGCACTTTAATCTTGTGCTAAATTAGCCCCGAGCAATTAGGGGAATGTTCAGCAGCCCGCACTCACGGGTTTGGAGACAGATGATTAGAGGAGAGGAAATTGTTTCGCTTGCTAATGAGAATTAGCAGCGTTTCACTCGCTAATGAGAAAAGCATCCACCTTTGTCAGGGAGCCGCGGAGCGTGGCTGGGCTGCTTTGGAAATTTATTTAACACAGGTAAATCCCTGCTCCTCCCTCAACTCTGCACAAAAAATAAAAATAAAAAAAAATTGAACAAAGTGTTGCCTTTCTGGGAAAAAGTTCCTCAGCAAGTTTTCTTTTTCTGTGCTGTCAAAATTCCTGTCACGTCGAGGCTGTGAGATTTGTGGTTTAGATCTGCTTTTCTTCAGTGCAAATGTTGAATGCAAATAAACCCTCGAAGTGAAATTGGCCAAAAAGTGGATGGGCAGGAGTGATATTTTAGGTGTGATTTTTGGGGATATTGAAATCTGGGCTGTGCCTGATCCTTCACTAAATTAGTTAGGTCTTGGAGAAAATCATATCCAACATAATGTTTTCAAAGGGATGCTGCCCTCCCTTCTTTAAACATTTTGTCCCTCATTAAAAATCAGATTTTTGGAGGAGCTGACAGCTCTGTCCTAAGCAAAATTGTCTTGATGAAAATTTAATATCCAAAATAAAATAAATATCTAAAATTTAATATCCAAAACCAGGCTGCTTTTTAAGCTTGACTAAATTTGTGTGGGGTTTTATTTCCCTGCACATGAAATAGATCTGTGGAACATCTTTCAGAACTAGACTGACTTAAGCCAGACTGAGTTAATCACAAATTTGACTTAGAAAAGCCATGTAGCAACATTAGAATTTACCAAAGCTCCTCTGAATTGAAGAGAGGTAGAGAAGTAAAATAATCACAAAAATCAACATAACCCAGAGTCTGGGGTTCCATGAGAGTTTCCTTTTTCCATCAAGAATTCAAACTTCCAAGCCTGATGGGAGAAGGGAAATTTTGGGAGCCTTTCAGAGCAGCAACCTGTGCTGTGAGAACAAACCTCAGGCTCTGCCTTTAAAACATCTTCTCTTTGAACACGATTTTCTTTTGAGGGAGATTTTCCTTGCTTGAGTTATGCATTCAAATGAATAATTTTTAATCTTTCCGAGGCTTTTCATGCTCAGGTTTTCTTCTGTTGCTGATGTCGGGTCATGAATATCTAACAGCACCTCATCAGCCTCTAAATAAATTACTTCTACATCCCCTGCCTGTGCTTTATAATAGGTGCCCCAAGCTGCTTTTATTTTCCACTGTGAGTGAGTATTGAGCAGGGTTTTACAGCCAGGGACTGCATAAACCCTGCCTAGTTACTGTCTCCCAGATTAAAGTCACACAAGCTTATTTATGAGACTCATGGAAATTTGAATTTCTTCTGTGATTTTCGTGCTTTCTGTAAGCCCTGCTCCCCTGTTCCTGCAGGCAGCATCCAAGGCAGGGAATGCCTGCAGCCTCCCTGGAAAATCAGTCATTCCTAGGAAATGACTTTTCCCTCTTGCAGTTCTCAATCCTGACAGGGCACAGCCGTGACTTAGGCCCAGCTCCTGGTTTGGTTAAACCAGATGGACACACTGAGTGTTGATAATCCCAACAAGGAACTTCTGGAGACTCTTTGTTGTTCAGTCAGTTGGATTTTTCCAGCAAATCCTACAGCCCTGTCACCCTCCTCAGTGTCACTGAAAATGGGATTGAATGTGGTGTCACCACTTTGTTTGCAAAACCCACCACTGTGACCTGCAAGGGGGGATTTAATTCATGGTTTTGGCCTCCTCACTCCCCTGAAGGTGATGTGAACCAACTTCTTGCTGAATGAACCCAACCCTAAAAACCTGGCAATAGCAGAGCTCCCTGAAACGCCCCCATCTGGAATATTGCAGCAGCCTGTGTTAATTTAAGCATTTGAGATGGTATCAGTCACTGGTACAAGACTGATAAAATCCAGCTCTCAAAGCAGCTATGGGTTTTCTTTCTGCCTGCAGCTCTTTAGAAGCAGCTCTGTGGTTAGAAAAAAGAAAAAGTACATTTCAAACAACACCCCTGGAGTGATGCTGGGAACAATAAACTGATGATAATAATAAACTAATGTTTTCCACTTAGCAAAGCATTTCAAAGAGAAATCCCTTTCTTTTTCTGGAGATAAACATGCCACAAACATCCAGACACGTTTGAGTCCTTAGGGAAATGGAAGCACACAAAAAGCCCGTGGAAACTTGTCACCAAAATCTCTCAGCCCCAGGTGCAAAATGTACTTGGGAGGAAGAGCTGAGGGACAGCAGCAAAGATTTGGCCTGGAAAAATTTCAGGATGCCCAGAATTTCATGATGCTCTTGGAAAAAAAACCAAATAGTCGAGTTTATGCCTCCCAGAGTGGAGAGGAGAGAGATGTGGAGGTGTTTTTTGGAAGGGCTGGTCCCGCAGGGAATGTGGGATTTCTGTCCCTTCCCTCTGGTTTATCCTGTGGAGTTGGTGGGAGCGGGCCAGGGGCTGGGGGAGCTCTCTGATGTTTCTGTTTGTCATTGACTCTGCTCTTTCTTTGTCTTCTCCTCGCTGGAATCTCTCTCTAGGAGTTTCATGGGGTAATATGTTCTTCCTGTCTCTTGCTGCTCTGTTTTGCCTGTCCAACTTGTGTCCACACACTTTGCCACTGTGGAGACAACCCAGCCATGTTCCACCCATCACATCGACCTCCTGTCCCTTTACTGCTCATTATCCAGTGAAATGTGTTATTTTTCCTCATCCATTCTGATTTTCCTTCAGCAGAGATAGGAACAGAGTAGCAATCCAAGCCAGAGAGTCAAAAACCACGTGGAGATATATCTGCACCAAAAAGATTTGAGGGGCTGACTCAGTGGGCACGGATGGGTGAGGTACAATTCATGCAAATCTTAATAACCAGGTTTAAGGAAGCAGCTTGAGTCTCTTTTAGAGGATTTCACCTCTGAAGAGCCAAGCTGGAAGCTCCAGGACTGACTTAGTGACCCAGCTGGGATCCAGGCTCTGATACTGGGGAAAGTCTCTGCCATGAAAACAGAGCTCAGGGGTGATTTGTGAAGAAGGAGGTTCTAAAAATTGCACTTAACCCTGTGCAAGTGGCACTTTTGGTGTCAGTGCAGGGGCAGAGCTGTGCCCTCTGTCCCCACATCCCAGGAGCTCCAGGGGGATCCTCCACAGCAAGGAGAAGGATGCCAAGAAAAGCCTTTGATGTGGTCCAGGAAATTTGGCACTTGGTTCTTTCTTCTCTCCAGGAAAGCAGAGGATTTAGGGCAGGAAGAGGGTGGCTTCGTGCTTGGGCAGGGTGGGGTGACCTCATTTATTCTTCCAGAGAGGAATTCATTCTGCCAGGAGGATTCCAGGCAATCACAGAAGGCAGAGGCTCCACCTCAGCCTGAATTTTTGATGCCCTGCCTCTGAGAGGTCCATGTCACCTGAAATCAGAGCTGCTGGCAGTAACAATAGCAACAAGCAGCTTCCATTTGAAAGAACCACTAAATTTTTAAAGGCTGTTTAATTTATTAAAGGGAGAAAAGGCTCTGTAAAGCTCTTTTAAAATATTCTTAATGTTTTAAATAAAATAAGCAGCAAACTGACACAGAAAACAACAACGAAACAGCACTGGCCTAATGCACCCAAGATTGATCTAATTGTTTTGGTGGTATTCTCTTTTTTTCTTCTTTTTTTTTTTTTTTTTTTCTTTTTTTTTGCTGTCTGCCATTATCCTGTGCTCCTCTATAGCTCTTATTCAAGATTCAGCTCTCCTGAATGTTGCAGTTGTTATTCTGCAGTCAACTAAAACCTTGCCCTTCCATGACAATTTGTTTTTGTCGTGAGGAATATCCAGGTCAGATGTGTGCTTGGCTACACCTTTTCACTGAATCCCAGCTCCATCTGGACCTTTTATTTTCTTGAACATCTGGCTTTGTATGAAAGCAACGATAAAACCCCAATATTGGCAGAGAGGGTTTTTTAAAACACCCAAACCCAACCCTTAGGGTTTTATTTGACAGAAGAGTTGCAGAGGATCCTTTTAATTAAAATGCAATTTGCATCACTCTAGGTCAGAGTACCAGGAAAAGCTTTTCCTATAGCAGGGACCTTACTGTGACAAGAAATGGGAGAGGGTTTTTTTCCCCCCAGGATTCTCTATATGGCTCAGAGCATAAATCCCATTAAGATTTAATTAGCTCACGCTTTTTATTTGCTTAAGTGCCTGAATGGGAAAAAATCAGTCAGCCCTTCTTAGTGTGCTCTGCTGAGGCAGAAGGAATTCTGTGTGACTGGAGCTGTCTGCTCCACCTCTGTGCTCACCCATCCGCCTCTCCCATCCCAGGGAAAAGCACGAGTGAGGATTTGCTCTGCCCCACATCTCTTTAACCTTCCTGGAAATATTAAATCTGCAGAAATTCTTGTTTCAGGCAATGTCTCTGTTCTGGGTTGCACGGGGGGCCTCGTTAGTGCGGGTGTTAATTGGCAGAACTGCAGCGTGGATGGTTCCTGGAATGAGGAGCAGGGGAGAGCAGCCCGTGGGAATATCCTGGGGCTCTGGGTGAGCCCAGGAGAGCAGAGCTGAGCTTTGCTGGGCTCTGCTGTGCACAGCACAGCTCTGGTGACAGAGCTCTGGGCTCGCTGTCCCCTGCCCCATGGCCCGGGAGTCTCCCCTTCCCTCGTCCCTCACTCCCACGTTTCCCTGGCTGTGCTCAGGAGCAGGGCAGGGATTTGCTGGGCCTGGCAGAGCAGAGGGGCCAGCCCGGGGGATGGGGTGGCCACCAGCCCTGCAACGGGTGGCATCTGCTGTGGCATCTCCTTGGCCATGACCCATTTCCCCTTTTGCTTCCCTGCTGCCATTCCCGCCCTCCTGGAGAGGCTGAACAAACTGTTCTGCAGCCAGGGCACTGCTGGGATCACACTGGGGAGCTGCAGGTCAGCTGGTGGCTCTGGTGACACCCAGGTGACCACGGCAGGGACACAGCTGAAAGCAAATCTGCAAAGCCAAGCCCAGGCCACTCCTTCAACTCTACTAAAACCTGACAAGAAAGGCACTAAAAGCTCTGCTGGCAGTGCCTGCTTCATCTAGAGCAGATCAAAGGTCTCTAATCAGAATTAAATATTGTTTTTTAAAATATTTAATAGTTATTTTGTGGCTTTAAATTAGTCCTGTAGCTCTGGGAGTAAATCCCTGGATTTGGAGCCATGTCAGTGATCAGGGTCCAGCTGGGATGGATTAAAATGGCCCTAAAACAGCCCTGAAGGATGAGAAAGGGAGAGGTCAGGGACCCGTCTGTCCTGTTCCCCCTCTCCTCCACTTCCACTAAATCTTGTGGAAAGGAAATTTCTCCTCAAGTTATACATCCCTGGGATACAACCCACAGCCCTCCAGAAATTCCTGTGTCTCCCTCTTAGTGCATTTCCAGACAACTGCAATGCCTGGTGACAGCACAAAGGGACTGGAGCTGAGGCAGGACTGTGGGGCTGGGTTGGAGATTCCAGCCCAGCATTACTATGTGGTTATTGCACTGAAAAGAGAGAGAAAGGACAGCAACACACACGGAGATCTTTGGGGAAAAAAGGCCAATTTATTGTACAGCCAGCCCGGATTTAAAGTGTGTTAGTGCAGCCAGGACAGGACAGGAGCTCACTGGACAATTGGGAAAAACATCCTTGGGACAGCACCTCAGGATGTGTCCCACGGCAAAGACACCAGGGGTTAATGTTGGTGATGAATTCCACTCTGTTTGTCACCGTGTTCTCACCCTGGGAGACTCCTCCCTAACTGAAGCTGCAGTCAGCTTGGCAGCCTGGGAATGGAGCTGAGAGTCAGGAGAAATCCAGGCCTGACAAGAATTTCCAAGCTGGAATTCCCCAGCTCTCTAAATGTGTGTGTCCACATTACTATTGAGTAGTACAGGGTTAGGAGTGAGTTCTTCATCCTTTGGAAGGGGATGGATTTCCAAAAAGCCCCTTTCCAGGGCTGAGCCCCAAACCTGGGTGTTTTCCTGCACTCCTGGTGCTCCTCCCTCAGCACAGGGTGTAGGGCAGGCTGGGGGAAGCTCTGCATCCTTCACAAACCTCCAGGGGCTCTCGGGTCTCTTGCACTTCCATGATTTCCCTCTTGAAGGAGTGCTCAGCAGCCTGGAGAGCACAGAGTAGGTGTGTCAGCATCTGTCCCACACGTCCTTCATTGCCACCTGTGTTCCCTCAGCACAGTCCCAGAGCCAAACCTCCAGCCATGAATAAAACTCTGTTCCAGATTTCCATCCCATTTTCCACTCCATGTGAAACGAAGGGAATGTTGTTGTTTTGCTGTGGGGTTGGAAGAAGATGCACCTGTTGTCTTCTTTTGTTTCTTTATTTTGGAAGTGCACGAGGAAAGGAACTCTGTCCTTCCCCTAAACCCCCTCTTGATTGTTAACAAGAGGAACATTCTCGAGCCTTGCACTCGGTTTTAACAAAACCTAAACCCAAGTGTGACTGACAGCACCTGCATGCCTGAGTGGGGAGTTGGCCCAGCACTGTTCCAGGCATGTAATATATTGCCATATTACATGTTCCTGCATGGGATTGGTGGCATGTCCTCCACATGAGGGAATGAGGGGACAGGCTCTGACCCCCAGGAGAGCTCTGTCCCTCACCAGGAAGGCTCCCAAACCCTCTTGGCACAATGTTCCTTCCAGAGAAGTGCACGGAGGAACACCCCCTGCCTTATCCAGAAACACCCAAACCTCATCCACAAACACCCAAACCTCATCCACAAACACCCAAACCTCATCCAGAAACACCCAAACCTCATCCAGAAACAAACACCCCCTGCTTTATCCAGGAACATCCAAATCTCATCCAGAAACACTTAAACCTCATCCACAAACATCCCCTGCCTTATCCAGAAATACCCAAACCTCATCCAGAAACAAACACCCAAATACCCCCTGCCTTATCCACAAACACCCCCTGCTTATCCAGAAACAAACACCCCCTGCCTCATCCAGAAACACCCAAACCTCATCCACAAACACCCAAACCTCATCCAGAAACAAACACTCCCTGCTTTATCCAGAAACACCCAAACCTCATCCACAAACACCCAAACCTCATCCAGAAACACCCCCTGCTTTATCCAGAAATACCCTGTGCCTGATCCAGAAACACCAAGACCTCATCCACAAACACCCAAACCTCATCCAGAAACACCCCCTGCCTCATCCACAAACACCCCCTGCTTTATCCAGAAACAAACACCCCCTGCCTCATCCAGAAACACCCAAATCTCATCCACAAACACCCCCTGCCTCATCCAGAAACACTGAAACCTCACCCACAAACACCCAAACCTCATCCAGAAACAAACACCCAAACCTCATCCAGAAACAAACACTCCCTGCTTTATCCAGAAACACCCAAATCTCATCCACAAACACCCCCTGCCTTATCCAGAAATACCCTCTGCCTAATCCAGAAACACCCCCTGCTTTATCCACAAACACCCCCTTGTCTCATCCAGAAACAAACACCCCCTGTCTCATCCAGCCGGGAGGGAAGAGCCAGGCGTGGCTTTGTCCCTTTTCCTGCTGGGAATGGGATGGAGGAGCTGAGCCTCCTGTCCCAGTGCTGCTGCCCTGGCTGGGAGCGTTGTCCAGCTGTGGAGTCGGGCCAGGAGTGGCTGGGAGGTGACAAACCTGGCCAGCAGCTGTGGCTGAGCCCTGCCAGGACCCTGTCCTGCCCCAGCCTTCTCCTCCGTGCTGCTCGGGACATCCCAGGTGAGGTTGGGTCATCCTGCCTGCAGCCCTGGTGAGGATGGACACAAAACCTGTCACAACATCCCCAAACCCAACCAGTTCCACCACCAAAGCCACCCTGGACACCCAAATATCCCAGTGAGTGACCTGGGGAGCAAATGATTCCCTCTGTTGTTCTTGTGCCTCTTTCTCCCCTGCAGAGGAACCAAAGGCAAGGACATCAACACCATCAAGTCCCTGCGAGTGCTGCGTGTGCTCAGGCCCCTGAAGACCATAAAACGGCTGCCAAAACTGAAGGTTAGGAAATAACCCCAATTTCTCCTTCTCTGGAGCTTTCTGGCTGATCTGAGTGGAAGCTGATGGGCTCCACTTCATCCAAGTTGCTTCTGTTGCTTTGATTTCATTGCAATGAATCTCTTTGCCAGATGAGCACAGCTGGGCAGATGTTGAGCAAATGTCAAACATTTTGGTGCTTTTGCAAATGTTGGGGACTCTTGTGAATCCACATGAAAATAAAACCTCTACCAATCGAAAAAAACCACACAAATAAATTAAATTACAGTTCATAAGTAGGATGCTCTTCGATGTGATAAAGGAGAAAATGGGGTTGGGAGGGTTTGGCTTTCCCTAGAGAATTTAACATGAATATTGCAAGGTTTTCCACAGGCTGTCCAAAGAGATTTGTCATTGCTATGGGAGAAGCTTTAATTTATTCATCTTTCTATTAAAGAATCCATAGTTCAGGGGTTTATCCCTAGAACACTGATCTAAAAATAAAATAAATGTAATGGCCTGTGATTCATTAGCCAACACCAACAGTGTGAGGTACAGCCAGGCCCTGCAAAGAGAGAATGGAAAGAGTGAACAAAACTCAGTAATTTCTGAGTTTTAGGGACTCTTCAGTATCTTTTGTGGGCTGTTTTCTGTGAGAGATGGGGAAAAAGCAATTAATGTTTTGGAAGGGAAAATGTGTTTGACAATTCCTGTTTTCACATCAAAATAAGGGTCAGCTGTTCTGTAGATTTGCTTTTCTCTGAGCCCACCGTTCATGCTTAAATAATTCTAGTTTTTAAAAGTCTAATTCTAATTCTAGTTTTTAAATTATCTGAAAAGAAACATTAATATTGAACTATGTAGAAATTTCATGTAGGATTTCTGGGTTGATCACAGGGATTTCCACCAGGATTTCTGAGTTGATCACAGGGATTTCCATCAGGATTCCTGAGTTGATCACAGGGATTTCCATCAGGATTCCTGGGCTGATCAAAAGGATTTCCATCAGGATTTCTGGGCTGATCACTGAGATTTCCATCAGGATTTCTGGGCTGATCACTGAGATTTCCATCAGGATTTCTGAGCTGATCAAAGGGATTTCCATCAGGATTTCTGAGCTGATCACAGGGATTTCCATCAGGATTTCTGGGCTGATCACTGAGATTTCCATCAGGATTTCTGGGCTGATCAAAAGGATTTCCATCAGGATTTCTGGGTTGATCACAGGGATTTCCACCAGCATTCCTGAGTTGCATCAGGAGTGTAGTTCTGTGAGTGATTCCATTCAGAGAACAGGAGCAGGATTGTACAAAGCCTGTGCTTGGGCAGGGACTGCTCAATTTCTGGTATTATGACAAACTTCTGACTAAAATGAAACTGCAAATTACTTGTAAAGAATCAGGGCCTCATACCTATGTAGGAAATGGATTTGAGGAGTTCTTTGCAGGGAGTGCAGGAGTGCACATGCTGACTACATTAGTCACACCTCATTTTGACAGACAGCTCTTTAGAAAAATATTTATTCAAAGCATTTGGTTGTTTTGTTTCTGGTATTTTTTAACTTATTATTCCAACAGCTTTTACCCAGCCACTGGAAGTAAAATCAAAACAAGTGCAATTTTCATTTTATAATGAAATGTTTGCTCAGGACTAATATTGTCCTGACAAGCTTTATAAACGTTATGAGCAGCATCAGAAAATTCACAGCCAAAGTTGTGGCTAAAGCAGGAGATGAAGGAAGCTGGAGTTATTTCTCACAGCTTTGGGAAGTGAAAATCCACTGGAGCATCCATGGGTGGTGGGATGGGTAATGAGTCCCAAATGAGAGAGATTCAGGTGGGATATTGGGCAGGAATTGTTCCCTGGCAGGGTGGGCAGGCCCTGGCACAGGGTGCCCAGAGCAGCTGTGGCTGCCCCTGGATCCCTGGCAGTGCCCAAGGCCAGGTTGGACACTGGGAATTTGGTGGGAATGAGACGATTTTAAGGTCCCTTCCATCCCAAACCCTTCCGTGATTCCCAGAGTGTGGTCAGGTGGTGGTGCCAAGATTTTGGATGAACTTTTCCTTTCTTCCCACCCCTTGACCATGTCCCCCTGCACCCCCAGGCTGTCTTTGACTGCGTGGTGAACTCCCTGAAGAACGTCCTCAACATCCTCATTGTTTACATGCTCTTCATGTTCATCTTCGCCGTCATCGCCGTGCAGCTCTTCAAGGGCCGCTTCTTCTACTGCACAGACGAGTCCAAGGAGCTGGAGAAGGACTGCAGGTACAGCTGGGAGCAGGGAATGAGGAGGGAGCAGCTTCCCCAGGCTGGCCCCAAGGCAGGGATGTGCTCAGTGGGCAGAGTCTCCTGTAAATAACAGCAATCATTCGGCACAGCCCTCTGGAGGTGAATTTTCCCTTCTTTTCCTTTTGTTCATTCCTGGCTCTGATCTTCAGGAAAACGGGAGGCAGCTTCTTTCCTGGGAAAGCTGGGTGTGATTTTTGAGAAAGGATTTTGATAGTGTGACTCTTTCCACTTGTTGCCTCGATTCTTAGAGCTCCTATGAATTAGAAAAACACACTGAATAAATAATCAGAAGCATGGGACGTTAAAGAGCTAATAATTAGCGAGGAGAGGGACAGGCTGTGAATATCTTAAAAGCCCTGTCATGCTTTGTCCTTCCCAGCAGGCTGGCAAGGTGTGTTACTCCACAATGTGCATCTCATTAGCTTTTTTCTTGGCACCCAAAGCAGCTCCTCAGCACAGCCCTGCTCTGCCTGTCCCTCTCCTGCTGCCTGGCACCTGCAGGGCACATCCCTGGTGGGATCCTGGGGGCTCTCACTGCAGTTTTTCCTTGGAAAAATGCAGATAAATTACGGAAAGGAATGTGAAATTATAGAATAGGGTAGGTTGGAGAGGGTTCTCCACATGCCAGGCCCCTAAAAGTGGGGACACATTTAGAAGTTAGATCCAACCCTGGAGTAGGAGCCAGAGATGATTCCCCATCAAGCAGAAGTTTTCTGTGGGGTCAGACAATTGAGGGGCAGGCGTGGTGTTAATGGCTGGCTTTGCCTGATGAATTGATGAATGCCCTGATTCAAATTTCTTTCATTTTCAGAGCTCAGGTCCGGTTCCCATGGCTAAAACTGGCTCAGAAATTGGCTTTTACTTCTGCCATGGACTTTGAGGGAGTCCCTTTGTCTTTAACCAACAGAACAATCCAGACTGTGCTGCTGGGGCTTTCCAGTACTCCTGAGTGCTGAGAAATGCCTGAGCTGCTTTAATTCTCTCATTGGCTCTGAATCTCTTTTTCCTAGGGGTCAGTACCTCGATTATGAAAAAAATGAGGTGGAGGCACAGCCCAGGGAATGGAAAAAGTACGAGTTCCACTACGACAACGTGCTCTGGGCTCTGCTCACACTCTTCACCGTGTCCACAGGGGAAGGGTGGCCAACGTGAGTACATGGCCCTGGCAGGGGCTGGTGCAGGTAAAGCAGGTCCCCAGAGCTCTGAGGGACAGCAGGGGACCTGGGACAGGAGAAAAGTCTTTCACCAGCTGAGTTTTGTGTGATTCTTGGCTGAACCAGCAGGCAGAGCTCTGCGTTTTCCTTGGTGCCCTTCTGAGCTCGCACAGGGATGCTCAGAAAGTTTTCAGCTCTTGCTTCAGATTTTTGGACTCACACACCTTTCTCAGGGGTAAAACTGATAATGGAAATGTAAGAAAATGAAGGGGAAAAGGTGTTGTGAGCTCTGCTGAAAGTCTGCTGGGTGTGACAGTCTCCAAATGACATTTCCTGTTCAACACATGACTTTATTTTGGCACATGTGGAGTGCAGTGTGTGGCCAGGGCTTCTCTGCCTCCATGTTCAACTCTTTCATAAAATAAACACTAAAAGAGCATCAGCCTCTCTTTTCCAGTCCCTCACTGTGTTCCCCTGCTTGGATGTCATTAACACTTCTCTTTTCCCACTCTTACTCCATCCCTGTTGACCAGAAGCCAGATCCAGCTGGATCCTCTCCCCTTGCCCAGGGGGGATCAGTGGATCTGGAAACAGCAAATCTCTGCCATTCTGCAGAATGGTGAGAACAAAAGGTTTCCCTATAAAAATATCCTCCAGGAAAACTTCTTCCCAGCCTTGGGGATGGGAGCAAGCTCTTCCTGAGCATATGTGGGAAACCCTGCACGTGAGTGAAGGCCAGGGTGTGATTCTCAGGGATTGTGTTGACCTTTCCTCTCTCTTTGCATTTGCTTGCAGTGTGCTGAAGCACTCGGTGGATGCCACCTACGAGGAACAGGGGCCCAGCCCCGGCTACAGGATGGAAATGTCCATCTTTTACGTGGTGTATTTTGTTGTCTTCCCTTTTTTCTTTGTCAACATCTTTGTGGCGTTAATCATCATCACCTTCCAGGAGCAAGGAGATAAAGTGATGTCAGAGTGCAGCCTCGAGAAAAACGAGGTACCCACCTCTTCTGACTCCAGAGTTGGTGTTCCAGGGGCTCAGAGCACTGGATATTGTGGAAGGGCACTCCCTGTTCCCCTGTGCTGGGAGGATGGGGAGCAGAGCTTATTGGAGGGTGTGTGCTGCACAGACCAAAGAAATCAGTGGCTGTTTCAGCTTCTGCATAAAAACAAAACCAGGGAGAGCCCCCAAGTGCTTCCTGTTGGGAACCACTGTCACACACACCAAAGTGAGGATGGATCTGCCCTGGCACAGGGTGCCCAGAGCAGCTGTGGCTGCCCCTGGATCCCTGGCAGTGCCCAAGGCCAGGTTGGACATTGGGGCTGGAGCAGCCTGGGACAGTGGGAGGGGTCCCTGCCCATGGCAGGGGTGGCACTGGATGGGCTTTAAGGTCCTTTCCAGCCCAAACCATTCCATGATTTTATATTATTATTTTTATGTTGTTATGTTTTATTTTCCTCAGAAGGAGGCCAGACCTCAGGAACCAAGCTGAGGTTCAGCTGCTGTGGCTGCCCAGAGGAAAACTCTCTCCAGGCTGGTTTTGTGCCTGGCTGGGATTTTTCCTCCTGGCAGCAGCCAAAAGGAGAAGCCTTGAGAAGAGTGTAAGACCAGGGCAAGAAGCTGTGAGGCTTTTCTTTAATGCCCCCCAAAATGCCATTGTTTGCCACTCAGGGACCTCTTGAGCTGGTTTTCCTTTAGTTACTGGCATCTGTATATCTTCCTTCCATGGCTGTATCCAGTTTCCTCCTCAATCCATGCAGATTTTTAGCATCTGCAGCATCCTTCCTCTGGGGTCCCACAGCCTCCACGACCTCTTTTGGGAAGAACCATCTCTTTTCATATATTTTGAAACTGGAACCTGATTTTTGATGAAAAGAGATGAGTTTTTAAGCGGTTTTAATGAGTTCCTTGTTTGTCTAAATGAACAAAAAGTCCAAAATAAAGCAGAATATTTAGAGAGCTTTACCCATGTTATTTTCCAACTGAGCAGAAAGTGATTTCAGACTTGCAATTCTTATGTAAATCCAAGATGAGAAAACACTCCAGAATCAAAACCTCTTGAAAGCAATTTTTATCATCATTTTATATTCGTAATAAAGTGAACAGAAATGGCCAGTGAAGAGCATCTCTGAGAGTTCCCCCGGTGCTTCTGGTGGATAGTTTATTGGTAAATTCAGTCCTCATTTTGTGAAACATTCTGAGCTGTTTGGGTGTTGCTGTGTGTGAGGACACACCTGAGTTCCACAATATTTTTTAAAAACCACAAATAACATCTTTACCAATCCTCTGGTTCCTACAATTGCCCATCAGGAGGAATTGGAAGCGTTTTTAGAAGTGGGAAGGGATCAGGACCTAGGAGGAGCTGGGCTCTAATGGAATGGGGTAGGACTGCAAGGGCCATAGGAATGTTACAGGGTAAATATTCCAGGAGAATTGATGAGGATTTGGGGATCCTGTGCTGCATTTTACAGGAACAATCAATACTCACTGGGTGTAAATGCTCTGCTCACTCTCCCAGCCACATCCCGGTGGATAAAGACTTCCAGCCCTTTTTCTGGCATCTTTTCATCCCCTTTTTGTTTTGTAGAGAGCCTGCATTGACTTTGCCATAAGTGCCAAGCCCCTGACCCGCTACATGCCTCAGAACAAGCAATCCTTCCAGTACAAGATGTGGAAATTCGTGGTGTCACCTCCCTTTGAGTATTTTATCATGGTCATGATTGCTCTCAACACCATCGTCCTCATGATGAAAGTGAGTGGGAATCTTCCTGAATCTTGGAATTTGGGGCTGTTGGCTGGAGAGATTCTCCAGAGAGCTGGGGGGGCTCAGCAGAGCAGCCACCACTCCTCATGTGCCTGGTGGGATTGGGGGATTAGCTGGGGTGAGATCCCACCAGGGGGTCCCTGAACAGTGGTGCTTGGGCTCAGCCCCTTTGGTGTGTGAACATGGGATGGCAACTGGGATCTGCAGGTCCTGGTCTGCAGCTCAGCCTGGGCTTTCTCCTGCAGAGCAGGGTCTTGGAAATTCAAACTGAAATTCAAACTGAAATTCAAACTGAAACAGAGCAGGTTTAGATGGGATATTGGGCAGGAATTGTTCCCTGGCAGGGTGGGCAGGCCCTGGCACAGGGTGCCCAGAGCAGCTGTGGCTGCCCCTGGATCCCTGGCAGTGCCCAAGGCCAGGTTGGACATTGGGGCTTGGAGCAGCCTGGGACAGTGGGAGGTGTCCCTGCCATGGCAGGGGTGGCACTGGATGAGGTCCCTTCCCTTTAAGGGACCCTTTAAGGTCCCTTCCCACCCAAGCCAGTCTATGATTCTGTGAAATTATTCAATTTTGGAGCAGCACAGGCTCCTGGGATGTGCTCCAGAGTGGGGGAAGAGACACAGGTGGATGATGTCCCCTCCTATCCCTTGCCTATCTCAGAGCTTCTTCACAGTCAAGGGGTCCCCATATTCTTAGTGGAAGAAACACAGTTCTGCACTTGTGCTCTGGTTTGAAAATGCCCTTCTCCACTCCAGGTCTGTGCTGTGCTTACAGGGGGATGTCCCTCAGCAACAGCCTCCACTTCTGGGGATATTCCAGCTCAGTACAGGATGGAGTAAGAGAGACAGGGATAACTGTGCTGCAACCCCAAATCCCACTTAAAGTGAGCACAGATCCTGACTGAAATGAGCAGGAATCAGCTGGCAATGGTTTTAGTCTGTCAATGATCTTCCAGTAAGAGCCTTTCCTCTCTCCCTCTTTAGTTCTATGATGCTCCAGAAGCATATGAAGAAATGCTGAAATGCCTGAATATTGTGTTTACATCCATGTTTTCCATGGAATGTGTGCTGAAGATCATTGCCTTTGGTGTGCTGGTAGGTGCTTCCCTCGTTCTGTTCCACCTCTTTCCTCTCTCTGTGAAATGCTCACGTTTTGTGATGAGCATTTAAAAACGAGCAAACAAAAAACCCTCCAACCTGTGCTGGCAAAAAGAAAATAACCCCTGGATCTCTCTATTCCCCTTGTGTTCTCATTTGGCAGAATTATTTCCGAGATGCCTGGAATGTCTTTGATTTTGTAACAGTGTTGGGAAGTATTACTGATATTTTAGTAACAGAGATTGCGGTAAGTACAGTTTGCTCAATTTATTTCATTTATAAACCAAGCTGTGCCCTGTCAAGACACTGAACCTTCTCCCTCCCAGCCTCATTCCCTGGAGCTGCCTCTGGGAGTCATGATGGCCTTGGCTGACCCTGTTCCCTGAGCTCTGCTTTTCCCTGGAGCTGAGCACAGCTGTCTGCCCCAAAGAGGGGGAGCTGTGATGGGAACCTCAGTGCTCATGGCTCTGCAGGAAGCAGCTCCCTGTCTCCTGCAGCAAACTTCTCTATCCCCAGGCCTTTTCTGCCCATTCATGGAAAAATCCTGCTGAATTTACAGAGGGAAAAGAGCAAAGGGATTCTGCTGTGTTAACGTGGGAGGTTTTTTGCAGGGGACATGTCTGGCCCTTGGGGCTCCTGCCCAGTCTGGGTAACAGGGCAGGGTGAGGGTGAAGGGAAGTGACAGGGACACAGGGACAGTGGGAAGGGAAGAGGTGAAGAGTCTGCACTGGGGGAATGTTCCTGTCACAGCTGCTTTCCCATAGGATTTCAGCCCCTCCAAGGGCTGCTGTCTCCCTGTTAACAAGTCTTGTACATCTCACAAGGTGGACAGACTCATCATTAAATTCTGAAGGATTTTTCCATAAGGGCAGCCAATGTCTGTCTCAATCCCTGACAATCTGATATCACTCAATGTATAAATTGTTCCTCTCCCAGTGCATGTTGTAGCTGATGATGTAGCAGAGTGTGATAAATTTGAACTTGACCATAACTTTTTTTCTCAGTCCCAGGGGTTTGCCTGTAGCTCTGTTTTGTGTGTGCTCAGAACTGTGCTCCCCACATTCCTTTCCAGGTGCTGGTGAAGACCATGTGACTGTTTCTAACAAAATGCATTTTTATTTAACCTCCTTGCTACAAAATAATGCATAACTCCCCCAAGTTTTCCTCCCCATACAAATGATGTTCATTTATCTGCTGGTGAATCCTATGTTGTAGGCTTTGGATTTGGTTTCCAGTGCAGCCAGGCTGAGGTTACTCAGCTCACCCTGTCTGAGTGCTGTGGGATGGCACAGGGGGCTTGTCCCCACTCCCCCTGCCACGGGATGTGTTTTCTTGCCAAGGGCACCCAAACTTCTGCCATGGTTTGAAAGTTAGTGAAAATATTTGCAAATCAGCCTCAAACAGACTGAAGCTTTTCCACTCCCACTTTGGCCACTTTTCCTGGGAGGGAGCAGCACTGACAGCTCACACGAGGTAAGGGAGCCTCTGGTTGCTCCCAGATTGGTGTCTTCTCCTTCAGGAAGGTTTCTACTTCTCAACACCAAGCCACATCCTGCTAAAATCCTCATTTTTTGGAGCTATTTCGTAGGCAGGGAGCAGCCAGAGTGTTCCCTTCCCTGCTCAGTTAATGGGGCATTAATGGGACACTGCCTCTGCCCCCAGCTCCCACAGGATGGCCCAGCCAGGGAATTGCATCAGCTTGGGCTGTGAGACATTTCCAGCATCAAAACCTTTGCAGAGTCAAGGGAATTACCCCTAAAACCCCCACAGGGCTCAGCTCCCAGGGACCCATTTGCCTTTCCCTTCTCCTCCCAGCTGGGGAAGAAGAGGTTTTTTGGTTTATGAGCAACTGGATCCATTCAGTCCTTAGAGAGGATTTTCTAAAAGAGGTCACCAGATTCCCCTGGCAGTGTCCAACATGGAGCTGGTCACAAACATCTCTCATATAAAAGCCAGATGTCCCCAGGACCACTCCAGCCCTGAGCCCTTGGTCCTTTGTTTGTGTCTCTGCTCTCTCTAAATATTCCCCTTCTGCAGCACCCCTGTGGGGATTGATCTCTTCTCCCAAGGAAGAGCAGCAAGGCAAGAGCAAACAGCCTCAGGTTGCTCCAGAGGAAGTTTTGAGTGGATATTTGGAATAATTGCTTCATGGAAGGGGTGGTCAGGCTCTGGAACAGGTGCAGTCCCCATCCCTGGAGGGCTCTGAAAGCTGTGTGGATGTGGCACTCGGGGACAGCATTTAATGGTGGCCTTGGCAGTGCTGGGGGAATGGTTGGACTCGATGATCTCAGAGATCTTTTCCAACTTGAACAATTCTCTGATTTCTGTGTAGCCCCATGTCCCCTGCCCTGCTTTTCCCTTCAGAGATGGCCCAGGGCTCATCCCCTGCCACTTTCCTCTCTAAACTTGGTTTTCAACACTTCTGTGATGCAGCTCCTGCCTCATTTCTCTCCAGCAGCACTCCATCCCCAGGGGACAGCCACCAGCCCAGGCTCCCTAAAGCCACACACATCCAAGGCAGCCTCCCACGGGGACAATGGGCACAGTGCCCTGAGCAGCTCAGTCTGCTCACAGGGGACAGTGATGCCCAGGCCTGAACATCCCTGCTTAGTTCTGGCACTGAGTGTTGGCAGTGGTGCCCTGAAGATCACACTGATAATGGGATTGATAAGAGGATTGATAACAGGATTGATAACAGGATTGGCAGCTGGCAGGATGGCTCTCATGGAATTCATTCAGCTTCAGCCAGTGGAATGTGGTCTTGTACCAGGCTCTCCACTGCCACTAAAACCTTGCTGCCCTCAAAGCCAGCTTGGACAGGGCTTGGAGCAACCTGGGACAGTGGAAGGCCCCTGTCCACGGCAGGAGGTGGAAGATGAGCTTTAAGCTCCCTTCCAACCCAAACCATCCCATGATTTTATGGTTCTCCCTTTCCAGTCCTGAGGATGGAAAAGCAGCAGAAGGATGCAGCCCTCTGTTCCTGCCCCAGCTTTGGGATATTTTGCTAAACTTCAATTTTACCTAATTTAAATACTTCTGGTATTGAGAACTAATGTAGAAAAATGAACCAACAGAACCAGTTTGATCCAATTTTGAACCAATAGTTCCAAAATAGAACAAATTTTAGAAAAATGTAGAAACAAAGGGCTGAAAGAGCTGATGCAGAGATGTGAAGGTGCAGGGATGGAGGAGGAGGTGCCTCATTGACAGAGCACAGCCCAGCTGTGGCCTCTGCCCAAACCCTTTCCCTCTGCAATTCCAGGAGGGGCAGAGCAGGAAATAAAGGCTGGGGATGAGCATCCACTGAGCTCTGCTGAGCCAAGCTCACCTCGCCCTCCTCAGGGCAGGAGCAGAGAGCAGGAGCTGTCCTGGAGCAGGGAGTTCCCAGAGAGGAGAGCAGGGTTTGGATCAGCACTCTCAGAGCTGTGTCCCAGCAGGGAATGGCCCTTTGTCCATGTCCCCTCGCAGCTCCAGCCTCCCCTGCTGGGCTGGGCAGAGTTTGGGGCAGCCCCTTCAGTCCCTCCAGCCCTCCTGGCAGCCATTCCCAGGGAGTTTCCTCAGCTGGGAAATCCAGGTGACAGCCACGAGGTGACCCTGAGTGCCAGCCTGCAGCTGTCCCTGTCCCACCACCCCCAGGTCCCCCTGGAGATGTTTTCTAGGTGTGACACTGAGCTCAGGCTCACAAACAGCTGCCCGAGCACCATTTTCCTCTGTATTTTCCAGCTAGAAGCGTTCTCCAAAGGTAAATAATCCTGGGTGGCCTCACCTTGAGAGACTTGGCTTCCACCAGCCTTGCTTGGTACCTTTAACCCTCTGAGAATTCAAGACAAAAGGAAAAGAAATGTGTGGATTAACTGCTTTGTTTTAATTTTCCTGGTCGTGTCACATGTAATTTACTTTGTGATTGTAGTGGAATATCTATTTTTTTATTTCCTCAGGCAAAAGCATGAATGTCAGTTTTTTTACCCTCAGTAAAGAGGTGGGATTAAGGAAAAGTGTCCTTGTGGACACAGCTGGCCTTGGGAGGCCGAGGGGGTGTTTGGCAAACTGACATCTATTTCTATGCCTGGAAATACAAAAAACCATCCTGAGAAGTGTTTGTGAATTGTCTCCAAATTTGCATTACAAACTGAAATGCAAATAACAACTGCACTGTCTGTGTTACCTCAAGGATCTCCGAATCTCTTTTGGTTCGAAGCATTTTTTTATTTCTGGAGTTCCCATAAAAATAACACCTCCCCCGATAGCCCAACGGTTTTTTTCCAGTGAAATTTTTCAGAGTTTCCTTTTTGCTTGTCCTGATTACTCATTTTCTCTTTTGTTTCCTGTTTTTGTTCCTTATTTTCCTTATCTACCTGCTGAATCACGCCATCCAATCAACATACAATGCGAAAACCATGTCTCCGTCTGTATGTTGTGCACCTGCTGCTCAAAAAAAAAATATATAAAACTTTGTAAATAATCTTGCAAATATCCATCCATGACAACATCACATATAGGACACGGTTGGTTTCATTGAATTTAAACAATTCTTTAAATTCTCTGCTTTGATTTTCTCTCGTTTTTCTTTGATTTGATCCGTTTTTGGTTTGGTTTTGGTTTTTGTTTTTTTTTTTTAATGAATTTCCGATTGCACTGGTGGAAAAGCCTCACTGCAGCGTGCCCCAAAGTGGCTTCTGCCCTGCACCTCCCTCCCTGGGCTCATTGGCGACCTGAGCAGGTGCCAATAGCCCATCCCTGCACCCTGTGCCACCCCCTGTGCCAAAGGGGACACTGCCACTTGCTTTATTTCCGTGGGAAATGGGAGGAGATGCCGAGGGAAGGATGTTGTGCACCTGGAATCGCTGGGGTTTGGAGGTGCTGGTACCAAATTCAGCTCTCTGTCAGTGGGTTTGGCTTCTTTTAGGATGAGAGGATGGAGCTTTCTGCTGAAGGAAGCACCTGAGAGCCTTACAGGTGTTTTGACCTGTGTATTGTAAGGCAAAAATACTATTGGGGTGATGGCAGACTTCCCTCAAATCAAAAGGAATGGGAAGGAAGAATCTTAAATTTGAAAATTCTCTGTGACACCAACCCAAAGAACCCATTTTGCCACTACAGTGGATGCAGAGTCACTGGATGGAACCCAAAACCCCAAGTAAAATGAATAAATCATGTTATGAGCAGAGCTGAAAAGTACCAGGAACCAAATCCCACTGGGAATTCAGTGCCAAAATGTAAATTTATTCCAAAAATGCCTTCGGAAATATTGACTTTTATCTTTGAAAATCACCAATTAAACAAAAGAGAATCCATAAAGAAAAATGCAATTAGAAATATATATATTATTCCATTTTTAATTATCTTGGCTATGGTTGATAACACAAACGAGACCAAAAGCTTCTCAAAAATTCTTGCTCAGCCACCTGACACCAGCTCTTGGATCTGTGAACATCCACATTTCCTGTTGCACAGTTGCTGTTAAGAAAGAAATCAAGGTGAATTTTTATTTCCAGGCTGCACAGAAGCTCAATGAATGTTCATGGAGGGTCCTGGGGGGGAATTTTCTGCTGAGATGCAGCAAAGAAAAAGACAATGTGTAAGTTCAAAGCTTGCCCAGTGCAAGCCAAGAAGGGAATCCTCTGTGGTGCTGGATCCCTCCCAGATGTGTGGGAGCAGTCAGGATAAATTAGGAGATTTGTCTGCTGCACACCTGGCCCAGGCAGCACAGACAAGGGCTCTGGCATTAGCTGTGAACATAAAAATATTCCATTTTGGCCGCTGTCCCTGTTAGAAGTTAAAGATTGAAAAGCTCATCCTGCACTTCGTTAGGATTGGGGCCGTTGTTCCTTTGAGACAAGTCCAGGCTCCTTCAACCACTGAGCACCCATGTGAGGCTTTGGAGCACCACATTGTCCTCTGGAGCTGCTGCAGGGCCACAGCAGGAGCAGCAAAGCTGAGAGGAATCCTGGAGAGGAGCAGACTGGGGGCACTGGGATGGCTCAGGTGGAGCAGACTGGGGGCACTGGGATGGTTCAGATGGAGCAGACTGGGGGCACTGGGATGGCTCAGATGGAGCAGACTGGGGGCACTGGGATGGTTCAGCTGGAGCAGACTGGGAGCACTGGGATGGTTCAGATGGAGCAGACTGGGAGCACTGGGATGGTTCAGCTGGAGCAGACTGGGAGCACTGGGATGGTTCAGATGGAGCAGACTGGGGGCACTGGGATGGTTCAGACTGAGGGCACTGGGATGGTTCAGATGGAGCAGACTGGGAGCACTGGGATGGTTCAGACTGAGGGCACTGGGATGGTTCAGATGGAGCAGACTGGGGGCACTGGGATGGCTCAGATGGAGCAGACTGGGGGCACTGGGATGGCTCAGCTGGAGCAGACTGGGGGCACTGGGATGGTTCAGATGGAGCAGACTGGGGGCACTGGGATGGTTCAGATGGTTCAGACTGGGGGCACTGGGATGGCTCAGATGGAGCAGACTGGGGGCACTGGGCTGGTTCAGATGGAGCAGACTGGGGGCACTGGGATGGTTCAGATGGAGCAGACTGGGGGCACTGGGATGGCTCAGATGGAGCAGACTGGGAGCACTGGGATGGCTCAGACTGAGGGCAGAGCTCCCCGGGGCTGCAGCTCCTCCCGAGGGGCAGCTCCAGGCTCTGCTCTGGGACAGGGACAGGAGCCAGGGAACGGCTGGAGCTGGGCCAGGGCAGGCTCAGGCTGGAGCTCAGGACAAGGTTCTTCCCCCAGAGGGTGCTGGGCACTGCCCAGGCTCCCCAGGGAATGGGCACGGCCCCGAGGCTGCCAGAGCTCCAGGAGCGTTTGGACAGCGCTGCCAGGGATGGACAGGCTGGGATTGTTGGGGGGTCTGGGCAGGGACAGGGGCTGCCCTGGGGGATCCTGTGGGTCCCCCCAGCTCAGGATATTCTGTCATTCTGTCAAGTAAGGAATGAGGAGTATCCTGGGTATCACGCACAAAATCATTTTTCCATCATTCCTGACTCAGGATGGAAGGAATAGATTAATGGGATGTCTCTCCAAAGGCAGAGTCCTCGAGACACAGACAAGGGTGGCAAAAATCTTCAGCCTTTTAAAATCAGCAGTGGATTCCCCAAGCTCCAGATGAAGCCAAGACCCCATGCAAGGTTCAGGAAAACTTCTTTAGTGCTGACAATACCATGGACATTTAAATGTGAACTCAGCAATTTCCTTATCAGTAATTCCTTAATTAATCAATTACTAAGGTGATTCTTGTTGATGCCAGATGAAGAGAAGTCCTAAAGTTTCCTGAGTGATCCCATTCTTGGCTTGGTCCAATGCCTCTTCCTGCAGCTCCTTCTGCATCCCTGTGGACAGAGGGAGCAGCTCCTGTTCTGGGCAGAAATCACTCTGCTGCTGAAGGCACTGGGGAACAGATCCGGGCAGTGCCTGTGCCCTGCTCTTCATGGCTTTCCTGCTTTTCGGTATGGAAAACTCTGAAGCCCCCAAAAGAAGGAGGACATGGAGATCCTGGAGTCCAGAGGAGGTCCCAGGGCTGGAGCCCCTCTGCTCTGGAGCCAGGCTGGCAGAGCTGGGGGTGCTCACCTGGAGAGGAGAAGGATCCAGGGAGAGCTCAGAGCCCCTGCCAGGGCCTGAAGGGGCTCCAGGAGAGCTGGAGAGGGACTGGGGACAAGGGATGGAGGGACAGGACACAGGGAATGGCTCCCACTGCCAGAGGGCAGGGCTGGATGGGATATTGGGCAGGAATTGTTCCCTGGCAGGGTGGGCAGGCCCTGGCACAGGGTGCCCAGAGCAGCTGTGGCTGCCCCTGGATCCCTGGCAGTGCCCAAGGCCAGGCTGGACATTGGGACAGTGGGAGGTGTCCCTGCCATGGCAGGGGTGGCACTGGATGGGCTTTATGGTCCCTTCCAACCCAAAACATTCTGGGATTCTCTGAAAACAACCTAAGAAAAGGTAACAGAGCAGGCTCCCATGGTGGGACAGCCTTCAAGGGTAGCTCTTCACCTGTGGACTTTATTCTCCCTGTTCCCCACTGCTTCCCAGTTTTCTTCAGGGATGCTTTGTCCATCTCCTGTTGTGGGAAGTGGTGGCAATGCCTGGCCATGCTCAGACCCCCAGGGCCTGGCTGGTGCCTGGGTCTCTTCAGTACCAGCTGTTCCTTTTTCAGGAAAATTGTGACAGGCCAGGGGGAAATGATCTTCCAGTAATTTCTTGTTCCTCAGAAGGACAATAAAATCCTAAAGCCCTGGTGCCTGTTGTGAGCACCATGAGCATCTGTGCAACAGGGAAGAAAAAAAAAAAAAAACGCTTGGAAAAGATGACTTTGATAACCCAGATATCAGATGTGTGAATGGCACAGAGGTGGCTCAGTGGGAGGAGAATTGATGCCAAAAAACTGTTTTACCTGAGAAATATGGCAATGTGGAGTTTCCCCTTTGGCTGCATGCCATCCCAATTCCTGCCTGGAGAGTTGAGCTGTGGGAGGTGGGGTTTTCTCTGTGGGGTGCTGAGGGTGCCACACACGTGGAGCCCTTGCAGCCACCACCAGGTGGGGAATTGGCCTCTCTCCGGGCAGTGCTGAGAATGGTCCTTCCAGCAGTCCCAGGGTGTCGGGGATGGGGGATTTTCCTGGGTTGGGAGTGATTCCACATGGAGCCAGGGCTCCTAAGGAAGTGGCAATGCCAGAGTCAAATAGAGAATGTGGGGGAAGAAAAAAAATCTATGGGCTGTTTGTTCATCTAAATCCCAGGGAATGGGGAGTCACAGACACAACTGCACAGTCTTGAACCCTTTTCCCATTTCTATCCCTTTTCCATGGGTAGCACTGGGGTAGCTCAGCTTGCAGGGAGCCCAGCCCAAAGCAGGTGTTAACATCTGTCAGCTGTGAGGGTGAGGTTTTAGCAAAGGCTGAGCAGGACAAGTTCCTGCTGCTGGGCTGCAGTTCTGTGGGAAGAGGGAGATCCCACAGGATCCCACAGATCCTGTGCCCCTGCTCCTCCATGGAGCCTGAGGATTGTGCACAGGAAAGATCTGGCTTGAGCATTGCTCTGAAGTTAAAATCAGGCATTCAGGCCTAAATGCTGCCAGCATTGCCCATGAGGGCTGATCCAGTTCCCACTGCTGGGGAGATTTTCCCGATTCAAAGGGCTCGTGGTTAAACCTCTGCCCTGGCAGCGGCTCACAGTGGGACCAGGGGAAGAAGAACCCCATTAGTGATGGTCCCCTTACCCAGCTGGGTTCCAGCTCTGCCCCACGGGCCTCACCTGGCCCTGCCCTGCTCAGGTGAGTGCAGCTGGACTGGTGTGAAGGGAAGGTAAGCGCTGTGAAAGCAAACCTGGAGCTGATGCTGAGACAAACTGGACATTTTCAGTGCCTGTTTTACTGCCCAACCCAGGGGAATCCTCGCTCGTGCTTTGCCTGCCAGAGATGGCTTCTGTTGCTGGCTTGAATGAGCTCAGTGTTGTCTGCTCCTTCATTGAACATTCCTGTGCTTTTCTCTTTTCTCTTTATTTGAAGATCGAGTCTGATTTTCGGTCTGTGCCTAACTCTGAGCTGCTTGTGTTTTTAATCTGAGAGAAACCGAGTGCATGCCTGAGACTGAGTTCTGGAACTCTTTGATGGGATTGGTGGAATGCAATGCTAATGGCCCCAAAACTGAGCTGGCATTGAAAGAATCCATAGATCCAACAAGCCCCCCAATTTCAGCATGAGCTCTGTAGCCAAATGAGCAAGCAATGTGGGTCAGTTCAATGTGACTTCTGGTAAAACAATAATCCAAGGGAAATACAATTTTTGCTCATCTTTACCAAGCAGAGCTCCTTATGATTATATTTGCTGCTTCACTGCTCAACAGTTTAAAGTGGGATGTTTTCTCTCTTTAGCTCTCTCAGTCAAATAAGTGGCTGTGATCAGAGATCCACAAAAAAGTGAATTATGGAAAGGGGGAATATTTTTTTATCTCCTTAAAATAGGAGGGCAAGAGGGATCTGGCTTTTGCATGTTTTGTTTTGGAAAGAACCCTCTCTAGATTAGCTCATTGGGGCAAGAATCCTCTTTTCCCCGAAGGAAAAAAAAAAATGGGGTGAAGGGTGGGGAAAATCCTAGAAAACGAATGGAAATCAGAACGTGCCTCCTGCAGTTCTTTGATCCACTTGTGCAGACACATTTAATGAGAATTTGGAAAACCAGCAGGTTCCTAAGGCATCTTCCTGCTGGTGAAAGCTCAGCCTCCCCAATTGACTCGCTGCCCTTGATCCATCTTCCAAAGAATCTTCTGGTGCCGTTTCTCCTTGGCAAACCTGTCCAGTTCCACTCTGTACAAACACTGAAAACCTCCAGGTTGGAAAACATCCTCATTCTTCCCAGGATGTTTGAATCTTCACTGGACAGTGCCTTTCTTTTTCCCTTGCGAGTGTCTTGGCCTGAGTTCAATTCCTTGTCAAAACTGAGCTGACCAAGACTTTCAACCAAGCTCATTTCTTTTTCAAAATGAAAATGTGGCACCATCCCCCTCTCCCTGAGTCTTGAGGGGGAGAAAATCTGCCTTGCTCAAAGCAAATCAGCCCTCCAAGGACAGCGTGACAGGGCCTTTTCCTTTTCTCTCATTGACCCAGTAGCAGAGGGGAGGGCTCTTGTGGAGAGGGGTTTTCTCATTCTTGCTGCATGTGGAGTGATCTGCACTGACGAATGTTTCTTTTGGAAGGTTTTCTGGTGGCCGATTTGCTGCTTAGATCGTGAAGCTGGTAATTTTAATTTCTTTTTTGCGGGCTGTGGTTTCGGATCGCGGTCGTTTCTGAAGGACACAAAACCTTTACTTTCCACAGGACAACTTCATCAACCTCAGCTTCCTGAGGCTCTTCAGGGCAGCCAGGCTCATCAAGCTCCTGCGCCAGGGCTACACCATCCGAATCCTGCTCTGGACATTCGTGCAGTCCTTCAAGGTGAGCCTTGGCACTGTGGGGAGAGGTCTGGGGAGAGGGATGTGCTTGGTGCATAAGGAGAATGTTCCAGGGAGGATCCAAGAGCTCGCTGCACCTCCTACAGAGCCATCACAGGAATTCACAGTTCAGGAATTCTTCAGAAAAGAGGATTGGTGAGCACTGCCCAGCCACAGGAATATTAGTTCTGCAGAAAAATCGAACTGGTTAGCACCAAAAATATGAATTATTAATTCAACTGGTTACCCTAACAAGGGTATTAATTCTGCTAAAAGTGAACTGGTTAGCACTGACCATTCCTGGGAATATTAATTCTGCTCAAAATGAGCTGGTGAGCACTGCCCAGCCCCAGGAATATTCATTTTCTGCAGAAAAGAGAACAGGTTAGCTCTGACCATCCCCTGAATGCTGCATTTTGGAGGATGAGGCTGAAGGGCTGCTTGCTCATGCAGACTCCAGCAACTGCTCAGCACTCAGGTTGCCCTTGAAACTACCCCAAAATCCTTCTGGCAGAGTCTGGACGCTCAGGAATTTGCATAAAGAAGCAGTGGCCTGACTGATGAGTGCTTTGTTCTTCACCTGCTGGGAGTGTACGGTTAAATTCCCTCCCCCAGGGTTTGGGTGTGGTGGGATCTGGCCCAGGTGAACCCCAGCCCCTTGGGCTTTGGTAACACAAACTGTGAAGCTGTAGAGCCACAGGCTTAATGTTTAAGCTGTAGGCCTGGGTTTAATGACGTGGAGGATTAAAATAATGAGGTTTTGTTGTGAAGTTGAGGCAGGTTTTTTTGCCTTGTTTTCTTTACCTCTGCCCTTCCTCCCACCAATCCTCAGCACATTGAATTAGCTGTTTTCTAGATCCAAACAAAAGCCCACATGATAACCCCAAAGCTGGTTATTTTTACCTCTCTCAGCTGGTCTGCAGCCCATTTTAAATTGTTTTATGCTTTAACTCTGGTCCTGGGGCTTGCTCAGGTTGTGCAGTGCAGGGAGGAGAACACAGAATGGGAAAGCAGGATTTGTGGCAGTGACACTGGGCTCTGACACACTGGGGGGTCTGCAGGGGTGAGGTGCTCCCAGTCAGGAGACAGTGGGTGGATTTTGGGAGAAGGGGCTCAGCCATGGCCTTCTCCAGCACAATCCTTCCCAAAGCCTGTGTGCAGAGTGTGGCCCTGAAGCAGAGCCAGGACATTCCTGGGCTTCAGGAGGAGCTGTTTGTCTGTCTGTCCCCCAGCTCTGAGCTCTCAGGCCATGTCCCTCGTGCAGAGGTGTCCAGCAGACACCACATCAGTCCCTTTTCCCCAGGTTTCCTCCAGGTTTTGTCCCAGGGATGCCTCAGGCCCAGCAGTGCTGGGATTGTCCAGCTCTGCTCGGGGCTGGGGTGCCCTCACCTCCAGTGCTGGGGGAGTTTTGGGCACCTCAGTAACAAAAAGATCCAAAGGTGTGAGAGAGTGTCCAAAGGAGGGGCACAGGGATGGGGAAGGGTCTGGAGGGGCCCATGAGGAGCAGCTGAGGGCACTGGGATGGTTCAGATGGAGCAGACTGGGGGCACTGGGATGGCTCAGATGGAGCAGACTGGGGGCACTGGGATGGTTCAGCTGGAGCAGACTGGGAGCACTGGGATGGTTCAGATGGAGCAGACTGGGGGCACTGGGATGGCTCAGATGGAGCAGACTGGGGGCACTGGGATGGTTCAGATGGAGCAGACTGGGGGCACTGGGATGGCTCAGATGGAGCAGACTGGGAGCACTGGGATGGCTCAGATGGAGCAGACTGGGGGCACTGGGATGATTCAGCTGGAGCAGACTGGGGGCACTGGGATGGCTCAGATGGAGCAGACTGAGGGCACTGGGATGGTTCAGATGGAGCAGACTGGGGGCACTGGGATGGTTCAGATGGAGCAGACTGGGGGCACTGGGATGGCTCAGATGGAGCAGATTGGGGGCACTGGGATGGCTCAGCTGGAGCAGACTGGGGGCACTGGGATGGTTCAGATGGAGCAGACTGGGGGCACTGGGATGGTTCAGATGGAGCAGACTGGGGGCACTGGGATGGCTCAGACTGAGGGCAGAGCTCCCCGGGGCTGCAGCTCCTCCCGAGGGGCAGCTCCAGGCTCTGCTCTGGGACAGGGACAGGAGCCAGGGAACGGCTGGAGCTGGGCCAGGGCAGGCTCAGGCTGGAGCTCAGGACAAGGTTCTTCCCCCAGAGGGTGCTGGGCACTGCCCAGGCTCCCCAGGGAATGGGCACGGCCCCGAGGCTGCCAGAGCTCCAGGAGCGTTTGGACAGCGCTGCCAGGGATGGACAGGCTGGGATTGTTGGGGGGTCTGGGCAGGGACAGGACTGGCACTCGATGATCCTTGGGTGTCTTTTCCAACTCAGGATATTTCATGATTCTACAATTCCTTCTGGGCTCCCTTGGCCTGCAGAACTCCTGCCCCAGGCACCACAGGGGCTGGCCCGAGGGCAAGACTGCTCCATTTTTGAGCTATCACTAATTAAGTGTCATTAATTACCCATTCATTTAGGCCAAGTGGAAAATAGCTGTCACTCTCAGTCTGGGTGACATAATTACACTGCAGCCTTCACTGATTTCTTGCTAAAACTCAGAATCTTTTTGTCCTCTTGGGATCCCAGACTGGGCCTGTTTCAGAGCAGGAACTCATTTCTGGGATGGAGATTTGTTTTTCCTCAGTCTGAATTTACAGCAAAGTCATTAACAATTAATGTTCATACAATTATTAACAATTAATGTTCATACAATTATGCACACAAAGTGCCAGTGCCTGCTGGTAGCTCCAGTTTTGCTGCAGAACCTTGGACTGTGTTTTCCCTACAGAGAGAGCCCGTGGAAAGGCCTGACTTTGTGTGATCAGTGAATATCTGGCTCCAGGGGGTTGTCTCCTGAAGGCTGCCAGAATTCTTCATATCCTCTGCCCACCTCCTACACCTGAAGGACAAATTTCACAAAACTCAGTCCTGTTAGGGAATTCAGTGTTTGAATTTGCTGTCATTAATCCCACTCTTTCCTTTCCCACAGGCCTTGCCTTATGTGTGTCTCCTCATTGCAATGCTCTTCTTCATCTATGCCATTATTGGCATGCAGGTAAAATATTTCATTCTTTCATTCTGCCCATTAGCAGCCTGGGTTTGGTCAGGGTGCAGATGTTGTTGCCTCCACAGCAGGAGCAGCACTGGGATGAGGCAAAAGCTCTTCTTGTCTGATGCCAGGTAAATTAGAAATGAAAAAAAGGCCTCTTTTTCTACTTTAACTGTCAGCTTTTATGTTGAAGTGTCCCCAGTGAGCTGGACAAACCAGCTGTGGGCATGACCTGGATCCCATTTCAGCACTGGACATCCCTGAATCCCACGGGATCCCTTCCCCTGGCTATGGACATGTCAAGAGGCTGAGAGGAGGGAGCAGCCCAGGCACTGCACCTTCCTGAGAAGAAATAATAAACTTTTCTTAGCCTGGGATGGAGCTGAACTGCTGGAAAGGACCTGTGTGAATACAAAGCACATTCATCTTGTGTTTCATCTCCACAACACATTTTTATCTCCCTTTTCAGCACAGAGATTATTCCAGCTTTTGAGAGCCCTTAAACAAGGACAAAATCTTTCCCTGCTTTGTTTTCCAACTCCACTTGATGTGCCTGGCTGAATCCCTTCTGTTTTCCCTGGCAGGTTTTTGGGAACATTGCCTTAGATGATGAAACCTCCATTAATCGGCACAACAACTTCCGGACCTTCCTCCAAGCCCTGATGCTCCTGTTCAGGTAAGGAGAGGATAAAACACCCTCTGGTTTGTGTGTGAACTGCAAAAATATCTTTGTGAAGGTGCCAGTTGAGCTGCTCAGACTTGGATGTCCTTTAAAATAGGTGTTTGTGTCAATTATCCATTCCTGCTTCCTCCTCCTCAGCAGATCAGATTCAGCCCCTCCACAAAGTGTCACCTGGAGCTGTGACACCCCTTGGCAGCTCAGGCAGAAGCTGAATATAGACCAGAACCCTGCTGGTTTAACTGACTGATGGGTTTCCTGTCCTGAAGCTTGGTTAATGTTTCCTTTTTAAAGTGAGAATTGCTTTAATTGGCCGTTTTTGCATAACCAGAAGTCAACAGCTCCTACACCAACCTCACCTCTGCTTCAGAATCCAAGTGTTTCCCTCTGGGTTCATCCTGCCTGGAAATGAAGCATTTTTAAGTGAAAAACCGATCAATTAAATAACAGATTTTTATTTTAAGACCTGGCAAAATGGGCTCTGCTCCAACTTGGGGCAGTTTGGGGGGATGTTCCTCATCCAGCTGTGGAGAGCCCCAGTGAACACCAGTCCCTCCCAGCCCTGCCAGGGCTCAGCTCTGAGGATTCTGTGGTGCTTGGAACTGGATGCCTTGCCTGGGAGTTTCTGTGAAGCCAGACAGAAACTGAATTAGCTCTCTCTAGCTCAGAATAATCACTGAATTTTAATAAAACTGGGTCATTATTCAGCCTCATGGTCCCGTACCAGCCCCAGAGCAGTGGGAGTGAGCAGCAGGGGCAGCAGGATTGGGATGGGAGTTGTTTTCTGCACAATTCCCCACCAAGAGAATGGGCCTTCAGCACCCAGGCACCAGTGGGGGAATCTGCTGTAATTCAGAGTAGCCTGGAAGTTATTCCAGGTTAGATGGAGCACTGAGCCTTCCCAAAGACCAGGAGCAAAGTTTGTGCTGGCTGTGGGAATACAAGGCAAGTGAATGTTGAGGGAAGCAGGAATTCAGAGGAAGTGCATATGGAGAATCCCTGGCTTCCAAACCAAGGGTGCACTTGACAGGGACTGCTTTATTTTGAGGACAAACTCTCTGGGACTCCAAAGCTTTTCATTTTAGCTCTTTTCTCTCAATAGCAAAAGTTAGAGAGGGAGGAGGCAATTGGTGAAGAACACCCAGGAGACTGTGCTGAAAAAGAGACCCAAGTCCAAGCAGCCCATGCTGGAATTTATCTGCCTGATAAAGGGAATAAGAGATTCCAGTGGAGAAGCCTGGTTTCATTTCCCATCCTCTCCACTGGCTTTAGAGCCAGCACTAGGTTCAAAAGGCAACAACCTAAACTCCCTTTACTCAGATTTGTACTGTTTAAATCAGTCTGGTTTTATTCTCCACAGAAGCAATAAAGCTTTTAGCCTACCTGAGCCTGTCTGGTTTCTTTTACCCTCCTGTAACACAGGGAAATGCTCTTTCTCCTTTCTTTTTCACGACTAGTTCCAATTCCCAGTGTAAATGCAATCTCTGCTCCTGGACACAACCTATTGAATCTGGTTAATTTGGTGCAGTATTACTGTGGGGGCTGTCGTGGGGAGGGGTGGATAAACTCAGCCTCTTGTTGCAGGAGTGCTACGGGGGAAGCCTGGCACGAGATCATGTTGTCCTGCCTGAGCAACAGAGCCTGTGACCCCCTCTCTGGCCTCACCAAAAAGGAATGTGGCAGCGATTTTGCCTATTTCTACTTCGTGTCATTCATTTTCCTCTGCTCCTTCCTGGTAAGTCAGTCCTGACCCCACGAAGTGGAGAGTGCTGGTGTGGTTCCCCCAAACCCTTCCCTCCCCACCCCCGGGCCTCCTCCTCATCCCTAATTATAATTTAGACACCACTGAGCCAGCTTTGCTAAACCCCATTCATCATCCTGCTGATAAAATCCCCAAAGAGACCATTTAGTCATTAAAGGGAAAGGGTTTATCTTTCTTCTCACAGGGGGTCTAATATTTGGAATTAAGCGTTAATTAGGTTTGTCTTGATTTATACCATCCCTTTGAAGAAGGGCACCGGGGAGGGCAGGGGGACAATGTCCGAGTTCAGCAGCGTTTCCTGGGAGCATCACACTCATTTCACAGAATCCCGGGATCTGTGAGATGGACATGACCCTCAAGGATCATCATTTGTTTGCCAAACAAATGCAAAAATCACTTTTTTTTTTTGCCAGAAAAGCTTTAGACATGAAAACACTCAGAGGTGCTGGGCTTGTTTTGTGCCTGTGGCCTTTGTGGGGATGAGTTTTATGAGGTGCTGATGCCTGAGGCCAGACCAAATCAAGGGAATAAAAAGCAGTTTATTTCTATTTATTGAAGGGCTCTCAGGTACATTTAGGCAGACAAAGCCCCCCAGGGGCTACACCCAAAATGGACAATGGGTCACAGGATTTCACACTTTTATCAGTTTGGTCCATTTGCACATTGGGGGTTCATCTTCCAATTACAGCTTCAGGTAATGAAGTCATTTACCCCAAATTTGCTCCCCCAAAACTCACTTTTGTTTCCATCTCTGGGGCCTGAGGCAGTGAGGTGTCCTTGATTGCCAGCCTGGAGAGGAATTGTTGTGTCTGCCCAAAATGGGAGAGCAGCAGCTCACACTGGGTATGGAGTTCAGAGTTATACACTAAAGAACTGCAGGGTTACAAATAGATGGAAAATAGAAAAACTAAAATCCTGAGGCATCAGTGCCAGTCCATAACCACCTCCCTGCTCCTTGGGTCACCTCCCAGCCCTGCTGGGCCAGAGCCATGGACAAGCAGGGCCAGGGACCCAGTGACAGCTCAGGCAGGGAGAGCTGGGAGCTCTGTGATGTCCCAAAAGCAGCACCCGGAGCCTTCAGTTCCAGAGGTTGGCTATAAAATCCCACTTTTGATGCTCTGTGCATCTGGAACCCCTCAGCAGGAACAGGAGCTCCACGTGCCAGTTTGGAGCTGGGTATGGACACACCAACTTCAGTGCCCTTCCCTGAGATCCTTTGTGTGGCTGCTGGTGTTCCTTTGACTGGCCATGGATTATTTCTTCTGCATGTAATAAAAAACCTGCAGCCCTGAAAGCTCATCCAGAGTTAATGCTCAATTTTCTGATTCCTTCAGCGTTCTGGGCTTTAAACACAAATTTTTCCCTTGTACAAATCTAACCCAACATCAGCCATTCTCACTGTTATTTTCAAGTGTATTATTGGTTCTGAAGCTTATTTTAAAAACGAAACAAATCAAAAAAGCCCCACAAAACAAAAGCCTCCAAAACCCACTAAAAACCTCAAAAAGAAGCAAAACAAGAACAACCAACCCATCCTCCCCAGAGTCCCCTCCCTGGGTTTGTCAGCTGTCCCACTCAAGATGTGGCAGCAGAATTGGAGGCTGGAGCAGCTCTGTGCAAATCCAGCTCTGTGTGAGCTTTGGCCCTAAGTCAGCACTCCCAGAAAATCCTGGGAAATGGGACCAGGGGAGGGGAGAGCCCTCGAAGGAGCAAAAACCCAAAAACAGGCAAAGCCAAGCAGCTGAACTGCTACAGGACAGGGCTGTAGCTGATTTTTTTAAAATATATTCAGCACTTCATTGCTTCCCCATAAGCTATTAAAGCTTTGCAGAGCCCCAGCCTTGCCAGGAGGGCACATTTTTATGGTTTGTTCAACATCACCCCATAGACTGAAGGGGTTTGGATCACATATTTCAGTTTAAATTGTGTTTCTGGCTCTTTGTGGATGTGCAGCTTGACAGAATTTTCCTCTTGCCATTTGCTGGAGGAAAACATAAATTGAAATTGAGGTTGAGAAATATCAAATAGAAGTTACAAATATACAGGAGGGAGAAAAATATAAATTGAAATGTATATTAAAAAAATAGAAATTGAAAGTTTGAGATCCTGGGGCTTTCTCCAGCATCCATTCCCAGCTGTCTTCCTTCTCTCCACTCTGCACATTGATCTTTTCCCATGGAAATCCTTGTGACTTTTCCATTGGCTTTAATAACAGGAGAATTTTCTGTGCCAGAGGCGTTTCCAGGCTCCTGTTGGTGGTGGCTGTTAGGGACAGGAGCCTTTTGTGTGTCCTGCCCCTCATCTTCTCATCTTCCTGGGCACCTTTGAAGGCTGGAATTGTTATGGGTCTGAAATAGCACATCTAGGCTGGAGAATGGGATTTCCTCCAGCTCTTCTGGTGTTGATGTGCCTCGATCTGGAAGTGCTGGAAGAGCTCCCATCTCCTGCCTGGAGCAGCAGAGGCTGCAGCCCCCGAGTGGAGGGGGAGAAGGGAAGGGAGAGGGGCTGATCCAGCTGGGATCCACTGGATCATGCTGGAGGCAGCCCCAGTGATGGGGACGTGGAAAAATTCCCTCCCCTTCAGTGGGCAGGAGAGGAGGAGGCAGCAGTGGCATTCCCAGGGATCCAGGGCTCTGTCTGGAGAGTTTCTTCCTGGGGTGAGGCTGCTCCATGTACAGACATCCAGTTAAGGGCATGAGGCGTGCTCCCCTTCCAGCTTTTAATTCTTAACATTCCCCTTCGTCTTTACCTTCCCTTCTTCCTTCCCTCTTCTCCTTTCCCTTCTCTTTTTCTCCCTTCCCTTCTCCTTTCTCCCTTCCCTTCTCCTTTCTCCTTTCCCTTCTCTGCTCCCCTCCCTTCCCTTCCCTTCCCTTCCCTTCCCTTCCCTTCCCTTCCCTTCCCTTCCCTTCCCTTCCCTTCCCTTCCCTTCCCTTCCCTTCCCTTCCCTTCCCTTCCCTTCCCTTCCCTTCCCTTCCCTTCCCTTCCCTTCCCTTCCCTTCCCTTCCCTTCCCTTCCCTTCCCTTCCCTTCCCTTCTCCTTCCTTCCTTTTTCTCTTCTCTTCTCTTCTCTTCTCTTCTCTTCTCTTCTCTTCTCTTCTCTTCTCTTCTCTTCTCTTCTCTTCTCTTCTCTTCTCTTCTCTTCTCTTCTCTTCTCTTCTCTTCTCTTCTCTTCTCTTCTCTTCTCTTCTTTTTCCCTCTCCCTCCCCATCTCCGTTCCCATCCCCGCAGATGCTGAACCTGTTCGTGGCTGTGATCATGGACAATTTCGAGTACCTGACCCGGGACTCCTCCATCCTCGGGCCGCATCACCTGGACGAGTTTGTCCGGGTGTGGGCTGAGTACGACCCGGCAGCGTGGTACGTGCTGGGACACGGGGGGGACAGCGGGAGGGGACACCGGGAGGGGACAGAGGGGACACTGCGGCTGGAATGCTGCACCTGGGCACGCCCGGAGCGCGACTGAACGGGAACAACTCCAGGATTTGAGGTAACACCGGTGGTCAATGTTCCAATTTCCCTGAGCGCTGCACAGGAACAAAGCTGGTGTCACTGCAAGGGCGTTTCCTTCACACACACCCAACGCAGCAACTCCTGAGAGCAAAGCACAGCCAAAAATTAACAGATTCACAGCCTCGATCTGCTGAGCCTGGATAAATAACCCAAAATTAACAAATTAACAGCCTCGATCCGCTGAGCCGTGATAAATAACCAAAAATTAACAGGTTCACAGCCTCGATCTGCTGAGCCTGGATAAATAACCAAAAATTAACAAATTAACAGCCTCGATCCGCTGAGCCTGGATAAATAACCAAAAATTAACAAATTAACAGCCTCGTCCACTGAGCCTGGATAAATAACCAAAAATTAACAAATTAACAGCCTCGATCTGCTGAGCCGTGATAAATAACCCAAAATTAACAGATTAACAGCCTCGATCCGCTGAGCCTGGATAAATAACCCAAAATTAACAGATTAACAGCCTCGATCCGCTGAGCCTGGATAAATAACCAAAAATTAACAGATTAACATCCTCAATCCACCAAGCCTGGCTAAATAACCAAAAATTAACAAATTAACATCCTCAATCCACCAAGCCTGGCTAAATAACCAAAAATTAACAAATTAACATCCTCAATCCACCAAGCCTGGCTAAATAACCAAAAATTAACAAATTAACATCCTCAATCCACCAAGCCTGGTTAAATCACCAAAAATTAACAAATTAACATCCTCAATCCACCAAGCCTGGTTAAATCACCAAAAATTAACAGATTAACAGCCTCAATCCACCAGGCCTGGCTATTTAGGGTGGAGAAAAGTTATTTAGCGCTTCCAAAAGGAATTTTTGGTCCCCGCTTCCCATCCGGAGATGCAAATTCGCAAATGTCTGGCTGTTGGCAGCCTCGGGGGAGTGGGAGAGGTTCGCACCTCATTTGTGTGAATGTTTCTCTAATTGAGAAACATTTTTCTAATTTTTCTAATTGAGATCCACCTTGGGGGTTTCCCAAATGCTGCACCGACCCCCCCAGGCTGAGTCTGAGCCAGGTCTGCTTCCATCATCCCACCCGCTCCCACGGGCAATGATGTGATGTTCCTCAGCCTTGGGCTAGTTTCCGGAAAAAATTGGATTTTTTGAAGCAGCCATTCTTCATTAAACACGACTTTTTTTTTTCTTCTGGAAGCCTCCTTGTCACGACATCAAACTCTACGTGGGAATTTTGGGTTTTTGAGTAATATTTAGCTCTGGAGTTGCAGTTGAGGTTGTAAGATGTGCAAAATAATCAGGATAAAATGAAATGGGCCGAAGTTTGGAAATGTTTAATTCTTCTATTGTATTTAATTCTCAGATAAAACATTCCTGATTTATGAGTGAGTTAAAGGAGGGGATGGTTTTCACACACTGGACAATGAGATGTTTATTTTAGGAGGTTATTTTTGAATTTTATTTCTTCCAAGACACAGGGAGACCTGCACACTGGGCTTAGGCAGTGGAGCAGCAGCACAGACCCCAAATTAAGGAATTTTTTAAAACTGAGGGAATGGCCCTGCCCAATGACCACTTCTAGAGCAGGACTGAATTAATAAATTGCTTTTCTGTATTGCTGCACCACAGCCCTGGTGACAGGGTTATTCTCATTGCTGGATGCTCTGTCCCAGGTCCCAATAATTCCCTTGATATTCTATTTGGGAATTTGCCTGTTGAGAGATTCTTTGTTCATTTAAAGCTCTCCTAATTTTGGATCCCTTTTTCCTCCCCATGACTTCCTGTGCTGTGAATCTCCTCTGGATTTTGATGCCTCCAGCTCCTCCAATCTTTCCTTCCTTTTTTTGTTTTTTTTTTGGTTTTTTTTTTTTCCTTTTTCCTTCAGCAGAGACAGAGGCAGGGAGTGTTTGGATAATCAACATCTCAAACTCCCTGCTAGGATGCAATTAAACTGCTTTAAAATCTCACTTTAAATGATTTAGCCTAACTTTAAATGGAAGCTTGTTCCAAAAACCTGCATTTCTCTCAACTGTGGGGGATTTGAACTGCTCCAAGCCACCCTTACTACCAACCTGAATATTTACTCCACAGTTACTACCAGCTTGTAATCTCCAGGCAGATATTCATCCCCACGAGCTCTGTGACACAGAAAATCCTTTGTGGGGATTTAGCAGGCATAAATAGCTTTTCTTTTTCCTTTTTTCCCAATCCAATCCTGTCTCTTCCCACCAGAAAATCTCAATGAGGCTGAAAACTCAGGAGTGCCTGGTTGCTCCTTAAAAAAAACAGCCTTGGCTCAACATCTGTGGGAGGAGGAACACACCTGCAAGGAAAAAAAATTGGGATCAATGTGGATTTTTAATGTTTATATTCAGGAACTTTCCACCCAGAAGAGGCACCAGCACTGAGTTTACAGGAAGATTTCTCACTCTATTAACTCTGAGTCACTCAGAGGCCAAACCTTTCCACTCCCAGAGCTGCTAATGCAGAAAATGTCAGCTATTAAGATGCTAATTCTATTTTTTCCCTCTAACCCTGTTCTCTTTTCGCTCTGGTGGGAAGTTACTGAGTGTGAATGGTTCCACTGAAATCACATTTTCAGAAGTGGGACTAAAATCTCCATAAATCTAAAATCTTTTCACACTTTGAGCCAGAACTGAGTTTTCAATAATTTTGATTTAAGACCTTTCTGATCTTAAAGGTCTTTTTCCACCCATCTGATTTTATGATTTGATCATTCCATGATTTGAGCTGTGGTCACTCACTGATCACTTTTCCCAAGGTTTCTTCCTTGGTTATCCCAAGGAAAAGGGAATTACAGTGTTTATCCACTTTCCTTAGCTTGAGACCCTCAATGAAAGATGCTCCACAACTGTTATATTTTTATTATATAAATAATATTTTAAACACAACTTAATGTGTATTTTACCCCTATATCTGATATCACCTTTGGTTTTGTTACAAAATCCAACTCCCTGGAAACTTTCCTGGAGAAAACTATTGAAAAGGAAGTAAAAAAGGCAGTTAGGAGCTGTTATTCCAGCTGTGCCACATTCCCTAGGGGTGAGTAGGGGAAAACTGCTGGATTTAGGGGTGGCAAAAGCCTTGAGCTCACAAAAAAAAAAAAAAAAAAAAAGAAGAGGGACTGAGAGAAATGAGGAGCAAAAGATGGTTTAGTGGGAGTTAATTAAGAAAGGAGGGAGAACAGGATTTAAGGATGAACTGGGAAAAAATATAATTGGATTTCTATTTGTTCAACAAAAAAAAAAAAAAAAAAAAAAAAAAAAAGTGAGTTCTTGATCTGTTTTATTCCTCTCCCAGTGCACACCTCATGGAGACAGTGGTGATGTCACTGTGGCCATTGTCCCCCATTGTCCCCCCAGAGCACTCAGGAGGAGCTGCAGCTGCTCTCTGGGACAATGGGATGCTGAGGAAATTGAAATAAACTGAAATAAAAACTTGTGGCTGCCCCTGGATCCCTGGCAGTGCCCAAGGCCAGGTTGGACATTGGGGCTGGGAGCAGCCTGGGACAGTGGGAGGTGTCCCTGCCATGGCAGGGATGCAATGGGATGGACTTTAAGGTCCTTCCACCCCAAACCATTCTGGAATTCTCTGAACCTGGAAAAGGATCCTCCTGTTTGTCCTCATTTTGTGCCCTGATCTCCCAGTGCAAACCATCTGTTGGTTTTCCAGCCTTCCACGGAGTCTTGGAGAGCTCAGGGAAGTGTTCAGCTGTATTTTCCACACCCTGATTTTCCAGAATCCTTCTAAAATTATAAGGGAAGTGTAAACTTGGTGCCTCAGTTAAACCAAACCCTTTTTAGACCCACGGTTAGGCCTGGAGCCAAGACTTGCATGGTTCCATTTGCTCTCCCTCTGAATTCATAGTTGGGACTTGATTGGGGATTTGAATAGACCTTAATTCTTCACATCCCAAAAAACAGCAACACTGAAGGAGTTCTCCCAAAATATTCCAGCCTACTTTACAGCTTGCACCAAAATAAATACAGGGAGGCCAAAGCATCCCAGTTTTCTTCAGAGGTAATTTTGAAATTCAGCTCTTTTTGCCTATGAGTTGATTACACAAAAAAAAAGATTGAGAAATATAATCCTGCTGTTTAATTAGCTGAAATGATTGTTAGGAATTAATGAGGGTGACCATAAAGCTTCCAGGAGGTGTCTGATTTCTCCTGCTGGGATTGAAAGCTGGATTTTCCCAGTGCCAATGCCCAACACGGCTCTGCAGGTGACACTTTCTCCCAGAAAATTCCTCATTGCCCAGGAACGGTGAGGTAGGAGGTGACAGTGGCAGGGAAATCTCGCAAGGTTTTGAAGCTAATTTGAATTTGGGAATGATCCTTTGAAGAGCTGTAATAAAATCCCAGGAACAATCCATTCAAGAGGCTCTTTGTGGCTCGGGGTGTTGGGCAGCAGAGGCTGGAGGCTGATGCTCAGGCACAGGGAATTAAAACACGAGTGGGAAAGGAAACCCAATGTTTGGGAAGCCTTGCACATGGCACTGAAGGTTTCCCAGAGGAAAATCCAAGGATATAAAGTTGGGTGAGCAGTTGGAAATCCTCTCTGTGTGTTAAAGTGTCTTTCCTTTCCACACTAACCTTTCTTTTCAGCGTGTTCTGCCCTTCCAAGTTGTCCTGTTTGGAAAAGCTGATTCTTCCCTGTTTGCCTGTGGAAGAGCTGACTCTTCCTGTGTGCCTGTGGAAAAGCTGATTCCTGTTGGATTTTGCTGTCATAACCTCTGGTGTTTCCTTTCCAGTTGCCGCATTCATTATAAGGATATGTACAATTTGTTACGTGTAATTGCTCCACCCCTGGGCTTAGGAAAGAAGTGCCCTCATAGGGTGGCCTACAAGGTTTGGAATTTCAGAGATCCCTCCAGCATCTCTAGTCCTGGTTCTGTTTCTTTTTGTCCCCTCTTCCCAGTGCAAATGCAACCAGTAGAGAAAAGAAACTGTAACATAACCAATCCCTTGCCTGAACAAAGGAATGATTGAGTGACTGCCTCCTTCTCCCTCCATGCATCCCTTCCCTGTGTCCTCCCACTCCCTGGCTGCCTGGGGACAGGCAGTTTTATGGCACAGGGAACCCTCCAGCTTCCATCCTGCCAGCTCCAGGTGGGAAGTGCTGGGGAAAAGCATCCCAGCACTTCAGGATATTCCAGAGAGAAATGGCATCCCAAGGTTTCCAGGGAGCAGCAAGTTGGGTTTGGCTCTGTAGCATTGCTGAGTGATGGACTCGCCCTTTCCTGAGCTGGAAAACCATTGGATCTGGGCAGGGATGAGGGATGAGCTTTTCATGGTGCCACAGCCACACATGGCCTGGGGGATAAATGTTAAATGATAAATGATAAATTATGAGTTGTGGTGGACACGCAGGGAAAGCTCCTGCTCATGGCACAGGGAGAGTTCACTGTGCTTGGGAGCCCAGTGGGGGATTTGGGACAGATCTTGGTGAGAAGTCACCCTGGGATGGGCTTCAGTGGGGACCCAGTTGCAGGCAGGGAATTTCTTGGCAAACAGAGGATGAAGGAGAAGGCTGGAAGCAGCCAGCCCAGAGCTCCCTTTCCTTCTCCACTCCAGCCCAGGTGTCTCCCTCACCTGCCTGAGGAGTAAGAGCTCAGAAGCTCTGCAGAGGAAGAGGAGACCCCACAGCCCAGGCCAGGAGCAGGAAGGAACCAGGGGAGGACATTGGCTCCAGTTCCCATTTGTGTCTCCCAGCAGCTTCTAAATCAGCTCTGGGCTGGGAAAGCTGGGTGGGATTTTAGCTGCAGCAGTTACCAGGGACAGGAATAGATTTTTTGGGCTGGGTGAGTTCTCTCCTCCTCCTCCCCCTCCTCCATCAAAGCTTTACATAGGAACTGAGATCTATGTCAGGGCACTGGGCTGGTGGGAAGCTTCCTGCTCAGAAAAGAGGGTTTAAATAGGTGCTTAGGTTTTCCCTGCTGGTGTAGAGATGATGACATTATCCTGCTTTTCCAGGGGTTAAACTTGTATTAATAACATCCCTGAGTCTCCTCAGATGCCAGGCAGCAGAGATTTGCACATTGTAGAAGCAGGCAGCTCGTTGGGAGAACAAAAGGAGATTGTCCCAGTTCTGCTCCCAGTTCCAACAGGCACAAAAAGGTGAAGCAGGAATTTCTTGCTGTTTTGCACCCCTTGTTTTTCAGGCCAGGATTTATCCACCACCACCACTGTGTGCTGAAGGGAGATGCCCTCAGCTGCTCAGAGGGACTTTGCCCAAACCTCTGCAATTCCCAGTTGAGGTTGGCTTGGTGAAAAACAAGCCCCACCAAAAGTGAGGGAGGAACAGATCCCCTTCCCACCTCCTGCCAGTGCTGGGCTCTGCTTTTTCTGGAGCAGGAATCTGCAGAATCCCAGCCTGAGCTGGGAGTGGGAGCAGTCCCTCATCAAACCCCCCACGATTGGCTTCTCCCTCACCCCATCACCCAAACCCAAAGTGCTGCTTCCTGGAAGGAAAAGCTGGGCTGTTCTCCCACCCTGTCCCATAACCCTGCCTCCCAGCTCTCCCTGGCATGGTGACCTGACTGGTTTGGGGATGACGGGGGAACCCTCATCCCACCCTGCCAAGAGCCAGCCAAACCCAGCCCTGCCAGCCCTTCTCCCCCGGGGGACATGGAGCATTCCCCAGGGGACATCCAGCATCCCCAGGGGACACTGAGCATCCCCAGGGCCACGGGCTGCCCCTGCAGGAGGAGGAGACGTTGGGTGCAAACACAGCAATGGAAGCGGAGCCACCTTTCTCCTGCCCCATCTCCTGAGTTTGGTTTTGTTCCCAGAGAAATCTGATTAACCAGATCTCTGTTTTCTTGTCTGCTTTCCCTTCTCTCTCTCTCTCTCTCCCCCCTCCTCCTTTTCATTTGCTCCATTGTGTTGCCTTTCCCCCACCCCTTCCCCATTTTCCCCTCCCCAATCCGATTGGATTTCTGTGTCCTGGTGCTTTTGCCTCCATCCCTGTGGTCCCAGCGGGCGCATCAGTTACACAGACATGTATGAGATGCTGAGACACATGTCCCCACCTCTAGGCCTTGGGAAGAAATGCCCAGCTCGTGTTGCCTATAAGGTAGAAAACCTCCCCAGGAGCTCCTGCCCAACCAGCAGCTTTTTGTGCCGTGGCTGAAGTGGGGTTTCTGTGGCATTGGTGTTGTTCTTCGGGATTTTTCTCGTGCTTTCTCTGCTTCCCAAGCAAGATTTTGGATCTTCTGATTTTTTTTTTTCTTTTTAATTTATATATATATATATATATAATTTTTCTGGGTAACTTTTTTCTGGTCTTTGAAACTCTGGCACATCAGTTTGTCTTTCTAAGTATGTCTCTACTCTCTCTATATCAGTGTTTCTCTCTCTTTTCTCTCATTCTGCTTCCATTTAGGTTAATTTGGGGAGGGACTCTGCTAATGAGCAAATTACCCCCCATTAGATCCCCATTTTTCTTCCTGGGGCTCTTTGTCTCACTAACCCTTCAACAGAATGTTGTTTTTCCCTCCTCTTAATTAGACTGGAGTAATTAGAGTAGGCAGTACTGTAGGAGTGAGCAAGCAATTAAACAGAGACAACACCAGAAGGGCTCTTTAAACAGCCTTGTGGAAGAAATGACTTGACCAGAAAACACTCAGGACAGGGAGATGGAGAAATCACTCCAGCTTCTTGTTGATTTGGCAAAACTTTTTAATTGAGCCACCAGAATGAATTCCATCCCAAAGGCTGCTGCCTGGGTGGAAATTCAGATGGAAAGGGAGCAGACCCAGTTAAGGAAGCAGACTCAGTTTTGCCCTCCCAAAAACTCTCAGGGTGCTTGGAAACTTCCATTTTCAGGGTGATTCCTTGGAATTTTCACCACTGGAGCTCACAGTACAGAGGGAGAGGTTGCTCAGGACCATTTATCACTGGTGAGGTTGAGAATCCATCAAACCCAACAGGATTTCTTGGCTGTCAGTGTCAGTCCAGCCACCCCCAAACCCCAAAACTCAGTCCAGTGGATCCACATCACAACAGCCCCTCCTGTACTGAGGGATTCTTCACTGAGACCAAATAAACCCAAGATTTTTGTGAAGAGGCTCAAGCTGGACCCAAACCTGGGTCTGATTCATTCAGGGCAAGAAGAATTCAGATAAATCTTCCTACAAGATCCTTCCTCAGCATGCCAGGATTTAAAATAAAAGGACACATAACCTTACATCTCTCCAGTTAGGTGGCTTTGCTGTATTTGATTTGTTTGTGGCCACCATAACTGAGCTTGAGGAATCCAACTAGATCAAAATTCCAGGTCTCAGCTATTTTAGACACCAATTATCCACAGAAATCCAAGGATTTTCCACCTGTGAGTTTCCATTGGTTTAGGAGAGCTGTGTCCTGCTGAAAGGAGGTGTCTGCAGGTGGGCAACCACATCTGCTCTGGGGCTGTACCAAAAGGGTAAAACTTTTCTTTTTCTCTAATCTTGTAGAATTCAAAACGGGACAACAAGAAAGAAAGGGGATAAAGAGATCATGTGTTAAACCAGGCATTTTAAATAAGATTTTGGGCTGGTTTTCCTAGCAGACTTTGTGCCCACAGGCATTTCTTCAGCCTGGCTTTTCCCTGAGAATTTCCTGATACCTCCTTTAATTTGTCTGTCCCAACAGAACAAACCCACAGAACCTGAGTACATAGGAATGGCTTCTTTTTATAACCCAGACTCCTGACTTTTTAAAGACATCATTAATTTTTCCCCATCTCTGGATTGTGTCTGTGTGCCACAAGCACAGGCAGAGATGGGTTCAAACAGCTCCAGTCTAGGGGAACATCAGATTTCTCTGAGTTTGGAGATGATCACACTCATTTCCCCCTTATCAAAGAGCCCTGAACTACAAACTATGGATTTAAGATAAGATCAGGATTTTCCCCATGGATTAAAGCTGCACTTTGGGCTGATCTCTCACCCAGTTATTGCTGATAAAACGAAACCCTTGTGGGTCAGGACTGGTTTTTGCTGCTTCCCTCCTCCACTTCTCCATGCAGCACATCCATGGATTGCTGCTGGCCACCTTCCCCTATGGCTGTGCTGAGACGTGGCACCCCTGCCCTGCTCCTGCCAGCTGTCCCCACTGGTGTCACTCGTGTGACATCCACTCCCAAGTGATGAGAGACTCAGGAGGACACTGAAATATCCCGGGCACTGAAATGCCTGTCCTGGAGAGGGGCATCGAGCCCCTGCTCCTGCAGGTGTAGCTCAGTCAGTGCCAACAGCAGCCAGGGCTTTGTCTCTGCCCTATTTTCACCCTCTCCCTCTGATTTTTAAACCCCATGACTGTTCTGTCCAGCAAAAGCTCTTTTGCCCCACATATTCCCCCTTTTCTTTCCATTACTTCTTTCCCCAGTCCTCTCCAGAGGTTTTGTGTGTTTTCCCCATGTCCTCGTTGCCTTCTCAGTATGTCCACACTGGTTTTTTTTGTTTGGATTTCCCCCTCTTTGCAGCCTCCTTGGCTGCTGTCCTTCCTTTCTGCTGTTTTCTGGTTCCCCTTTCTCAATGTTCTCCTTGGTCAGCCTGACCAGCCTCTGCAGTTCCGTGTGCGTGGCTTTGCTGCTTCCCCGCCGTGCATGGGATCCTCGGGATGTGCTGCTCAGAAATCAGGGAGCTCTATCCTGCACTGGGCTGGGGGGAGAGCCGGGAAAAACCCAAATTCCTGCCTGCAGTTCTGGGCCACTCACAGTGAGAAGGGCACGGAGGGGCTGGAACATTCCAGGGCAGGGAACAGAGCTGGGGAAGGGGCTGGAGCCCCAGGAGAGGCTGAGGGAGCTGGGAAGGGGCTCAGCCTGGAGAAAAGGAGGCTCAGGGGGGCCCTTGTGGCTCTGCACAACTCCCTGACAGGAGGGGACAGCCGGGGGGGTCGGGCTGTGCTCCAGGGAACAGGGACAGGAGGAGAGGGAATGGCCTCAGGCTGGGCACCAGCAGGAATTTCCTCGTGGAAAGAGTTTTCAAACCCTGGAAGAGGCTGCCCAGGGCAGTGATGGAATCACCACAGCTGGAGGGATTTAAAACCCTACAGATGTGGATGTGGCACTTGGGGACATGGGTTAGTGGTGGCCTTGCAGTGCTGGATCAGTGCTTGGACTCGATGATCTTGGAGGCTTCTCCATCCTAAATCCTTCCGTGATTCCATGAATTTTAGTCTTTTCTATCCCATCAGATGAAAAGGGGGAAGAAAACCTCTTTGACTTTACTCTGGTGTCTTAAGATTGGCTCACTACCCTTGCCCATGGCATAGGGTGGAACTGGAGAGCTTTGAGGTCCCTTCCAACCCAAACCATCCCGGAATTCTGGGATTCCTGGGATGATCTCAGAGCAGGGCACAGCAAGAGGGATGAAGGCCATGCAGAGCCTCTCTGAAACCGGCAGAATTAAATCAGAGTAGAATCATTCCAACTAGGTCGGGGTGAATTATTCATAGCAAATAATTTATTCACCAAACTTGACCTCATTTCCCACAGCAGCGCTCCACTGTCCTAAATTTATTCCCGTCTGGGGATCATTCCCAGAGCAGTTCCTGTCCCAGAGGCTGATGGGGTGCTCTTAATAATTCAAATCCGTCGGGGTGCCAGTAGTTTTCCAGGCACTGTGTGCTCCTCTGGATAAATCCTCAGGGAAGAGAATTTAGGGTTCAGCAAGACACCTTTGATCCTAGATGAATTTTCCCCTTATTCCTCCAACACTTTCCCTGCCTTTCGGGCCGTTGTCCAAGGAGTTCCTGAGCAAAGCCGAAAGGGAATTTATTCCTCTCACATAGATTTGGTTCCTCGTTAGCGCTGCCTTTGTTAATTGGCAATTAAAGCAGCGCCGGGACCGCCTCCTGACCGCGCCCGGACCCCGCCTCTAATCAGCCCTCATTATCAGCACAGCGTTAATTGGGAGGCTCCTGCAGGATCATTAATGAGCTCCAAACCTGCCTCATTAAAACGCGGGGCTGAGGGAGAGCGGAGCGGGGACTCCCCCATCCCATCCCATCCCATCCCATCCCATCCCATCCCTGCCCTGCCCTGCCCTGCCCTGCCCTGCCCTGCCCTGGACTCGGGGCACCTGGGAGGGATTTCCACCCTTTTTTTTTTTTTTAAATTTTATATTTTTCCCCCCACTTTTTTCTCCTGCTGCTGGCTGCACTCTCCTCTAAAACCCACAGGGGCTGCGAGTCCTGTCCTGCCAGCTCAGGGTACCTGGGAAGGACTTCCACTTTTTATTATCATTTTTTTTAATTTATTTTTTTATTTTTTTCCCTTTCTTTTTTTCCCTGCTGCCGGCTGCTCTCTCCCCTAAAACCCACAGGGACTGCGGGTTTCCTGGCGACTCAGGGCACCTGGGACGGATTTCCACCTTTTAAAATTGTTTTTTTTTCATTATTTTTTATTTTTTTATTTTTTTCCCGGCTGCACTCTCCTCTAAAACCCACAGGGTCTACGAGTCCTTTCCTGGCAGCTCAGGGCACCTGGGAAGGATTTCCACTTTTTTTTTTCCTTTTTTTCCCCGCTGCCCATCATTCATTCACCTGAGCGCCCCCGGGTTGTGGCTGGCGATTCCCTGCGCGTTCTTTATCAGCGCAGGGAAGGAGGAGCTGGCTTCTAAAATTTCCTTCTGGGCTCCAGAAAGACGGGAAATTATCCAAATTAGACTTGGGGCTTTTTTTTTTATTTATTTTGATTCAGGTTGTTTTTTTTTTGTTTGGGTTTTTTTTTGGGTTTTTTTTTTTTTTTTTTGGCAGTGGGATTCTTTGGTTGGTTGTCGTTTTGTTTGGGTTTCCTTCCCCCTTTTTTCCCCCTTTTTCTCCTCTCAAATTTTTTCATCCTGTTTCAAACCATGGTCAGCTGCTCTGACACAGCCTTGAAGCACAACTTCAGGCACAAGAAACAGCAAAAAACGGGGAAAAGTTATTTTTTAAAAAATCGAGTACACTCTAAACTGGTTCAAATTTTTTTACTTAGGTTCTTGTCCCTAAGTCTTTGAGAAAACGAGATTTTTTTCTTCTAGCCTGGTTCAGGATGAAAATCAAAAGTTCTTGATTAAATCTTCCCAGTAGAAATTTTGGGTCAAGCGGAGTATTTTGAGTTTGAGAAATGTTACCAGTTTCAATGGGATTAATTTTAAATGTATCCTCTAGAAATAGAGAGGAATTAAATACAGATAAAATTTAAAAATAGCCTGGAAAGGCTTGAAATTTCACGCTCTGCACAAGGAGATATTTTTATGTATAAGGTTATTTTGTGATACTGAAAAGAAATAAAATAACTTTTTGTTTGCTGTTTCAGCCTTTGGGCTGCATTTATGGCATTGGGCAATGGCACCAGACAATGTTCAAATCCCTCCTGGCTGTGCCAGTGTCTGGCTGATTCCTGTGGGTGATTTGGGACATGGATTTGGGATTTGGGGTGAGCAATGTTTCACCCAAGCCCTGCCTCACCACCCCAGTCGTGGGGGCAAAGCCATTTTGGGTCCAAGATGAATCAATTCTTTTCTCCTAACTGCTCCATCCTCAGCAGGAGCTCTCCAGACATGCCACATATTCATTTAAAAAACAGATTTTCTCAAGCCAGAGGCTTCCAAGAAAGGAATTTTCACTGCTTTTGGGAGGATCTCAGGTGGCTTTGGCTGCTGCAGGTTCTGAAACATTTCTCTCTTATTTTATGGCTTTATTTTTTTTTTTTTTTTTTTTTGCCAAGAAATGGGCAGCTGGAAGGTGCAACCTCACAAAGTGCTGCCCAAAGGGAGGTGAATCCCACTTTGCCACCCCGAGGGGACACATCCCATCACAGCTGCCCATCCCTGATGGAGGAACAGCTCCAACCCCCCTTTCTGCTCCTTGCTGGGCCCTCAGGTTGGGAATTCCAATGAGTTACCTGTTAGACCAGTTTGGATACTGGGAGCTCAGAGGGAAATGCAGGGAGGACACCAAGGATGGGGTAGGGGGAGCCTCTTCCAGGTGCCTGTTGGCAGCAAAATGTGAATTTTGCTCAGCCAGGCTTCCAAAAGTGGGAATCCCCTCGGAAAAAATCTTCCCCTAAATGTTCTGTCCCTGGCTAAAATTGAGGAGGAAAGCAGTGCTCTGTACAGCTGTGGGTGGCCTGTGTGCTGCATCTGTATCCTTTGGGAATTCAGCCTGGAAAGTAGCTGGGGATGAGATGTGCCAGTCACAATGTGATTTTTGGTGGTGGTTTTTGTGAGGATAGAGCTCTCCTGTGGGGAATTGTTCCTCATTTGCCTGTTCTTCAGTTCCGTGCATCTTCTATCTCTCTGCATCCCTTAACTCTCTCCCACTCCATTGGGATTCTGGGACTCTGTGATTGCTAACTTTGGGTTCTCATTGATGTTTTCTGTAGCTTTTTGTGTGCTGAGGGCAGAATCAGAATTAAATCCTGTTTCATTTGACATGAGTGAATAGAAATAACCCCATGGTGTTGCCAGCACTTGATACTGTCACTGACTGAAGGGGAGGAAAGGCTGGACTTGGATTTCCCTGTCCCTGAGGCTGGGCAGGTGTGGAATAACCTCTGGGCATGCTGTGAGGAGATCTGGGACATCACAAGGGTTTGTCCCAGACTTTAGGTGACAGGGACGTGGTTACAGTGCTCTCTTGTCCCTGCAGGATGCAGTGAGAGCTGTAAATAGATAAACGAAGGGATTTCAGCTCCTCTGAGCAGATTTTACCCTGGAGCAGCACTTTGTACCCTTTGTCTGCTCATGTCGACACCCAGTGTCCCCCTGGGGGGGAATTGTCTCCTTGGCTGGCAGAAGGTGCCAGGGTTGGGGTCTGCCCTCTCTGAGGGCATGGAGGTGTCCAGGGCCAGGCTGGATGGAGCTTGGAGCAGCCTGGGATAGGCCAGGTGTCCCTGGCAGGGGTGGAATGAGATGGGATTTAAGGTCTCTTCCAACTCAAACCAATCTGGGATTCTAAGGCAGCTCAGCCCATACATCTGGGAAATTGGAAGTTGGAAGATTCTCTAAGCAGGGATGTTATCCCAGACCTGGAAAACCTGGCCAAGTCTCCATGTTCCAGCCAGGGCTTGTTTTTGGGAAAACACAGGAGCAGTGCTCAGGGCTCCCACTGACCTTGCCTGAGGCTCCAGCAGGTCCCTGCACCTCATTCCCTTCACCAGCAGGAAATGCCCATCAGCAGAGGAGTTTCTGCTGCAGCTTTTCCCCAGGACAGCACCAAAATCTGCATCTCTGAGAACAGTGCCAGGCTTGTGCCCAGAGCCACGGGGTGAGGGCAGCTGGCATCTCTAACAATCTTGGGGCTGGTGTTAAACAAAGAGCAGTTTCTGGGCAGACACAGGGATCTAAACACCAGCCCAGGCAGCTTCCAGATGGGATGGAATTCTCTCCCCAGCAAGGGCCCAGGCCAAGCTGCCACCGGGTTTTTGAGGCTGTGCTCAGGCAGATCAACACCCAGGGACCTCCTTGGGCTGCAAATCTCTCTGGAGAACAGAAACACTGAGGTTTGTCTGATACAGGTCCAGACAGGGATGTTTTCAAGCAGCTCCTGAAAGCTGAGGAATCACCAGGCTGCTGAAGGAGGAGAATTCCATCCTTTCCAAGTGTGCTGAGGTTATCAGCAAGGCTTGGAGCACGGACCTGTTCTGCTGCCAGCAGCTCCAAGCTTTCCAAAGCAATTTCAGGTGCTCCCTGCTTAGCAGAATGATGGATTTGCCCTGCCAGAGGTGGCTGGTGATGAGGAATGAGTTTTTCCTAGCTCTGAAGATCTTGGAAAATCCTGATGCTGAGGGATGGTTCCATGTTTGGGTTGGAAGAACAGGGTGGGAATTCCAGTCCTGCCCATGTGACTGCAGCCTCTCCTCTCTGTGGATGGAGCTGTGCAGCTCAGTGACTGCAGGGGAAGGAGACAGGAGCCAGAATCCAGGTGTCCCCAGCAGGAAGGACACTGTCACCTTTACCTGTCACTAACCATGGATGCTCGAGCCACATTCCAGGGCTCAGCAGCTGTTCCCAAGTGTGCTTCAGGCTGGGACCAAAATCCACCATCCCAGCCTCCTCCAGGGACAGCACAGCTCCTGCACAAAGCCCTCACACTTTCCTTGTCACTGGCAGTGCCTTCCTCACATCCTGTTCCCTGCAAGGCCACGTTTGGGATGGCAAATTCAAACCTTTCATCATCTTACTGCAGTCAGTGGTGCCATTTTGTCCTGTTTTAGGATTTGGGAAGGATTTAGTGAGGCCAGCTGGTGTAGGAAAGGGTGGAGGAGGTGGATTTCTGGTTTTTATCTCCTCAGCACGCTGCTGTGGCAGGTGGGACATGTCTGGATGCTGCAGACACCACTGGAGACAGGCAGGAAATGGGATGAGCCTCCCAGAGCTCTGTAGGATTGCAGTGCTGGCAAACCACTCAGCTGCTTCAACCACTGAAGTTCTACCCCAAACCTGCTCATGAGCAGCAGCTGACATCCATGGGCAGAAGAATTTCAGCTCAGCACACAAAAAGTTCCTTCCTGTTTGTGTTTTGGGGGTTCAGAGAGGGGCAGGTGAGGGTGGGGGGAGGATGCTGGCCCCCACTGACAGCCAGCCCTGTGTGTCCCCAGCGCCTGGTGAGGATGAACATGCCCATCTCTCCTGAGGATTTAACTGTGCACTTCACCTCCACGCTGATGGCCCTGATCCGAACAGCCCTGGAGATCAAACTGGCCTCAGGTGAGAGGGAGGGGGGCTCAGGGTCACCTGGACATCAAACTGGCCTCAGGTGAGAGGGACGGGGGGTCAGGGGGTGGCTGGGTGACCTGGAGGATGCAGCAAAGCCACCAAGGGCACCTCAGCTCTGTGGAATCCTCTGTGACCGTGGCACGGTCCCACAGGGATTAGGAAAGCTGGAATCTCCTCTAGGTGTGGATTTCATTATTCTGCAGGTTTCCTGTACATGGAAAAACCCCCAAACAGCACCAGTAAGAGACCAGTGCTCTGTGTCCAGAGCTTTGTCAGCCTCCAGCCTGTGCCTTGCAGGATGGGAGAGCATTTTCTGCCATCTGAGCTCCAGAAAACCAGGAGAAAATTGGAGTTTTCTGAGAGCACATTGGCTCAAAGCCCAACTCCTGCCCCCAAGATGGGCTTGGTTGGTCAGAGCAAGGTGCCAGGAACACCAAGGGCTCAGATTGATCCCTGGATGGGCCATTCACTAGAGTTTGACATAATCCTTGTGGGTCCCATCCAGCTCAGAGTATTCAGTGACAGCTGTGGGCTTGGTGTTATCCCAAAACCACAGAAATTCTGCCCAGGTGGGAATCCTGTCTCCCCATTTCCTTCCCATCCCTGAGGACAAGGGAGCTTGGGGAGAGGACAGAGGGGTCCTGAGCATCCCTGTGCCTTTGGGGTGGCAATGAAAAGTGGGAAACTTTGCCCTTCCCGGCTGAGAACCCTGGGAGGAGAAGCCCAGGACGTGTTCTCCTTGCTCTGAGTCAGAAATGAGTTTCCACACCTCTGTTCTGGACCATTCCAGCCCTTCCTCTCCAATCCCTCCATGCTGGCAGCAAGGCAGGAACTCCAAGTGCCCTGAAGCACATTCTGCTTTGTGATAAAATGTAATTACTGAAGTGGTTAATCAGGCGTTTACTCAGCTCCCAATTAAACTTTGCAATGTAATGAAATGGCCCGGCCTTTTCTCGGGTCGTTACCCCATTCCATCAGCCTGGCTGGGGTCACAGCCAAGCCATGCCTGGCCTAAGCACTCTTACACCTCGTTTAAAAGTTAACAGGAGGTAACCAGGCTCTCAGGAGCAGGGAGCAAGGCAGGGTTAGGCTGCTGTGCTTTCCTGAGCAGTTTTAGGCCAGTGCAAACATCTGAGTTCATCTCCTCCCTCCCGTGCTGCTTCAACTTTGCCTTTGATGCTTTGGGGAGGCATTGCTCAAAGGAGACAAAATTTTGAGGCGCCTGGGGCTCCCCAAAGGAGTGGGATCAAGACAAGGATCAGACACTCATTTCTATGGATGCTTTCAGGACTGCCTGTGGCTTTAAGAGCCAGCACCATATTTCAGGAATAAATCCTAGATAAGGATGCTGAGAGTTTGTTTAATTTTCAGTTTCTGGTTACCTGTCAGCCTTTTTCAACTGGAAAAGCTCCTCCCATCCTTTTGAAAACTGGAAGGGAGCCAGAGAGGAGAGCTCAGCTGATAGCCTGGATTATTTCTGTGGTTTAACTCTGCTCTGGGCTGTGAGGTTCTGACCTGTTTTGTTGTTATGAGCTCCCTTTGAATAGGTTTCATGTGCTACATTTAATTGAGTCTTTAGTGGGTTTAACAGGCCCTTAATAAACCTCCCTAATGAGTTCTCGTGTGGGAGTTCAAACCACGGTGTAACAGAGTACCCTGAGCCTCCCCCCTCACTCTGCTCTTAGGAAAATAATCTCTGTCATTCACATGAACTCTTTAATTGCCTGCTGCGTGGGGAATTCAGCTGGAGCTGGCCTGGGGCTCACCCAGCCTTTAATCACTTTCCACGTGTGCATTTAGGCCTGGCTTTGGCCCCGGGAACAGAGCTGGGGGTTTGGCTCTGCTCCGCTTTAGGGTGCTGGGGCAGAGCTCGGTACTTGTGTGTCATTGCAGGGATTTGGGAAGAGCTGGTGGCAGAGGTCTGTAATCCATCCATTGTGAACCTGACATGGCACAGGGGCTTGGTTAGAGGATCTTGAAGGTCTTTTCCAACCCAAACGCATGTGTGATGATGGGATTTTGTGATTCACGTTCGGGTTCCTTTGCATCCCACCTGGGAGGTGCTGCTGCCTCCTGCAGTTACATGGAATAAGGCTGAGCTCAAATTTAAGTCCCGGGTCACTGCTCAGGGTCCCCAGGGTGAGACCAACATGGTCCTGCTGAGTTCCTGCACTTCTGCCACGGAGAATTCCTGGATTCCCTGGGCAGGGAAGGGCTGTGCTGGCTCGCCCTTGCCGAGGAGAGGCAAGAGAGGTGCAGCGGGGGGACGAGCCGAGGGGCAGGGTGTCACTGCTCTCGTCCCTCCGTGCCTGCAGGCGGTGTGAAGCAGCACCAGTGCGATGCTGAGCTGAGGAAGGAGATCTCCCTGGTCTGGCCCAACCTGTCCCAGAAGACTCTGGATTTGCTGGTGCCTCCTCACAAACGTAAGTGCTTCAAGCACTGCCTCCATCCCAGACACCCAGAACCCCACATGAGGTTTTCCCTTCCTTTCCTGCTCTGTCCAACCCCAGGTGAGGTTTTTTTTCCCTCCTCGCCTGCTCTGTCCGACCCCAGGTGAGGTTTTTTTCCCTCCTCTCCTGCTCTATCCAGCCCCAGATGGGGGTTTTTCCCTTCCTTTCCTGCCCTGTCCGACCCCAGGTGAGGTTTTTCCCTCCCTTCCCTGCTCTGTCCGACCCCAGGTGAGGTTTTTCCCTCCCTTCCCTGCTCTGTCCGACCCCAGGTGAGGTTTTTCCCTTCCTTTCCTGCTCTGTCCGACCCCAGGTGAGGTTTTTCCCTTCCTTTCCTGCCCTGTCCGACCCCAGGTGAGGTTTTTCCCTTCCTCCACTGCCCTGTCCAACCCCAGGTGAGGTTTTTCCCTTCCTTTCCTGCCCTGTCTGACCCCAGGTGAGGTTTTTCCCCTCCTTGCCTGCTCCTGCCATCTGAGCTCCAGAAAAGCAGGGAGAAATGAATCAGATGTGAGGTATTTGGGGTTTAAAAGCCTTTGTGTTACTTGGTAATGTCCTGGGCAAAAATGCAGAGAAAATGGGAAGTTTGCTGTTATCTTGATTAGCTCTGGATTCCTGATTAATGAAAAGCAGTGTAGAGTAATAAAGGTATTGTTAATTTTAAAAAAAATGAGGGAGCTGAGGAGGTGCCAGTCAGTGGGTCCTGACTGCTGAAGTCTTTCCCTCCCCTCCTCTCTTGGTTCCTGTATATCTGCTGCTCCAGTTCTTTTTTCCATGGTGAGTGTTCCTGGGCAGGGAAGGGATGTCCCATGGCTCAGAGGGTGATAAAAACCATCTGGAGAAATGAAATATTCCTTAAATATATATTAGCCCATTATAGCCCGTTTACTGTAATTCAGTGAAGCAGGAGGGGGGCTGTGGCTCTGGGGTGAATTTAGGAATTCTCCCAGCAATGCTGACAATGCCATTGACTTTTCCTGCCTGGTTTTTCCTACACAATCCCTGCGTTTGCCACAGAGAGAGAGAGCTCCAAACCAAGGCAAGGCAGCAACAGGCAAAGAGCTGAAGAATCTGTTGTAACCTTTTCTTTTTTGGTTTTTTTTTTCTTTCCCCTACTTTTCTGTGTCTGTTTTGCCTCATTATTCTCATGTTGCTTCCTGCCTCTCCCTGTTTTTCACACCCATTTGCTGTTATTTCTTATTCTTGTCTTCTCCTCATCCTTGGGATGTCTCTGCTGTGTTTTCCCCCTGCTCTGGCAGCTGATGAGATGACCGTGGGGAAGGTCTACGCAGCCCTGATGATATTTGACTTCTACAAGCAGAATAAGAACAGCAGGGAGCAAGTCCAGCCCCCTGGGGGCCTGTGCCAGGTACAAAAGGGGTCTTTTCATCCTCCCTCTTGGGCAGCTTTAACAAGAATTATTAGTAGGATTCAGCCAGAGGATCTGGCTGCTCCTCCAGGCAGGGTTTCAAAATGCTGGCTCAAAAATGGAAATGTTTCCTGAAAGTCTCTCTTAAAAAATATTTTTAAAAAACCATTGTAGTTGTCTTTTCTGGTAAAGAAAGATCCTTTGCCAAAAATGACAACTGATCTTTGAAAGTCTAAATCCTATGTTTAAAAATGGCCTAGAGCCTGGGGAACACCAAAATATTTCCTTGGGAGACCAAAGAACTATTGAAAGCTGCTGATAGCTTGGCTATAGAAGGCTTAAGTTATGTTTGAAAATAGGAATTATTCAAAGTAGTTTTGTCTCTAATAGGTTTGAAGGTTTTTACAGACTTTAGAAAATATTTTCACACAACTGGCATTGAAAGCCCAGTTGTTTGCAGTGGAACAAACAGCTGTTGTTTTTAGGATGAGCATCCAGCTGATCTCCAGCACGGGGTGGAGATCTGTCCCACACGTGGATGGCTAAAACAGATCCATCCAGAGCCCCTGGGATTGCTCAGCCCCTCTGGCCTCATCCAGGGGGGATTCCCTGCATCCAGAGGGAAAGGGACTGGAGCAGGAACTGGGAGAAGGTTGGGAGGGAAGGGGACTGGAGCAGGGACTGGGAGAAGGTTCAGAGGGAAGGGGACTGGAGCAGGAACTGGGAGAAGGTTGGGAGGGAAGGGGACTGGAGCAGGGACTGGGAGAAGGTTGGGAGGGAAGGGGACTGGAGCAGGAACTGGGAGAACATTCAGAGGGAAGGGGACTGCAGCAGGAACTGGGAGAAGGTTCAGAGGGAAGGGGACTGGAGCAGGAACTGGGAGAAGGTTCAGAGGGAAGGGGACTGGAGCAGGAACTGGGAGAAGGTTCAGAGGGAAGGGGACTGGAGCAGGAACTGGGAGAAGGTTCAGAGGGAAGGGGACTGGAGCAGGAACTGGGAGAAGGTTCAGAGGGAAGGGGAATGAAGCAGGAACTGGGAGAAGGTTCAGAGGGAAGGGGACTGCAGCAGGAATTGGGAGAACGTTCAGAGGGAAGGGGACTGGAGCAGGAACTGGGAGAAGGTTCAGAGGGAAGGGGACTGGAGCAGGAACTGGGAGAAGGTTCAGAGGGAAGGGGACTGCAGCAGGAATGGTACCAGGTGTCCCTCAGAGCCTGTCCCAGCTGTGCCCAGGCTGGTGTGGCCTTTCTGCTGTCCCAGGGTGGCAGAGTGAACTTTTCATGGAGTAGGAAAAGCCCTGCAGCCCATGGCAGCTCTGACAACCCTCCCTTGTCCCTGGCAGCCCGGGCCAGTGTCCCTGTTCCACCCCTTGAAGGCCACCCTGGAGCAGACCCAGCCCACGACCTTCAGCAATGCCAAGGCTTTCCTGCGCCAGAAGAGCTCGGCCTCCCTCAACAACGGGGGAGCTTTGTGAGTATCCCTGACCCCCCAGAGCCTCCCCCCTTCGGGACACCCCATCCACCCCTGCTGCTCCAGTGCCTCTGCTGCCACCAAGGCCAGCAGCCCCTCGCCACCATGGCTGCGACAATTCCTGCTGGTGGCTCTGCTCCTGTCAGTGTGGTGTTTGCACTGCTTAATTAGAGGTTTGTCATTATTCTGTCTTCACTTAGAGTCAGGATTAAAAGTATGAAGGAGATGGATTTTTCTTGTGTTTGGGATTGGTTGTTTATTAAATCATATCTAAAGTACAGAGAGTTCTGCAGCACTTCTAGCTACCAGCTAAAAGTGAGCAAAATGGAGCTGAATCCAGCTGCTACAAGGTCTCTTAAAGCTAAACAGTCCAATAGAGAATTAACACCTATATTATTTATACTTTTGACCCAATAGCCAAACTCCTGTGACCTGCAGTGCAGCACTGAGTGTGCAACCAGAAACTACTGCCTGAAACCATGGAGAAGGAGGAGGAAGAGCACTAAAAAGAGACACCACCCAAAATCCTCCATCTTGTCCCATGTCTATTACTGTATTATAAAACCCTCAAATTTAAAACCCTTCACCATGTGAAATCTCACACTTCTGTTTAACTACACGCCTGTGATTTTTAACTCCATCACTCAAATTTGGAGCCTTCTCCAAGGTCTCATGTCAAAAGCAGTGTTCTCCAGGGGGTCAGTGCCAGAAAGCTCAAAAATCCCAGGATTCCAATGTGCTCCCACTGTGCTAGTGGATCTTGGTATTTCCTTCATGAATCCTCACTGAAGAGCTTCCCAGGGTGGGTTTGCTCACAGGAATTTGGGACCGTTGCAAAACAACCAAACAAACCCCACTGACCATCCCAGTGATGAGTTTTTGGGAGGCCAAAGATCCTTGGGAATAAATTCACCCCTGGAACTTGTGGCAACAGCAAATGCTTGCCATAACACAATTTGTCTCTTTGGGAAAATGAGCTTTCCAAAGAGTCCTAGTGACTGTGATCCCTCATCAATTCTCCATTTCCTGCTCTCCAGGTGATTTTCCTCTGGATCATGAGCACTATGGATTTTTAGTGAGAGAGCTGAGGTTTAAACATCCCAAATAATCCTGGTGGGGAAACCAACACCAGACACGACAGCTGGTGAAGGGACTTCAGCATGGTTGAGGTGTTTGACCAGTGTCCAGCTGGTCCTGCACACAAAATTGACCTGAACTCCCAAATTATTCATTGTCCATCAGGAATTAAGTGGCAGAAGTAATTTTCTTTAATTACTGGGAAAAAATATTATATAGTTGGTTTGATTTCCTTGTTCTCATGGGGTCTTCAGGCTCTACAGGGGAAAATCCCAGGGGACCTTAGAGCTCCACCAGCCACTGTGCCCATCCCAACTGATTTTTACCTGAAGCCCCAAAGAGTGCTCGAGTTTGGTTTGCCAAATGCAGCAAAATCTCTTTGCAAAAGAATGAATCTTTCTCCCTCTTTTCCTTTGGACAGGCCACCCCCAGAGGGAGGGATCAAAGAGTCCAGTTCCTGGGGGACCCAGCGCACCCAGGACGTGTTCTATGAAACCAGGAGCCCAGCTTTTGAGCGAGGCCACTCCGAGGAGATCCCCATCGAGAGGGTGAGCAAATGGGGGAGAAGGAGGAGGTGCAGATTTTAGAGCAGTGGGAGAACTTGAGAAATTTAAGAAAATGTTTAGACAAAGCAGGTGAAGACAGGGTGAGATGCAGGAGGTTTTAGAGGTGTGGTAGAACTCCAGAAATTTAAGACAATCTTCTAAAAAAGCAGGTGAAGATGGCGTGAGATGCAGGTAATTTTAGAGGTGTGGTAGAATTTAGAAAATTTTAGAAAATACTTGGAAAAAACAGATGAAGACAGGGTGAGGTGCAGGAGATTTTAGCGCTGTGGTGGAATTTCAGAAGTTTTAGAAAATGTTTAGAAAAACCACGTGAATACAGAGGACCTGCATTAGCAGGAAATCTGTCCTTGAGGCAAGCATTGCTCTGTGTCTTTGCTTGAGCATTGTGGAGAAACCCCAAACCTGGCAGCCTGATCTGGACATGCTTTTCCTGGAATTCTGTCTTGCTGCCTCAGGCTTTCTCTTCCCATTTCCCAATCCCATTGTCCCAGCTCAGATGAGGGGTTTCTGGTCAGAATGAGCTGAGGTGTTTCCCAGGTCCCAGCTGGGGCTCCTGGCTGGTGGAAGAGCTCATCCCACTGCTTGTGGGATGTCTGTGCTGGGACAGGGTAACCTGGGCACTCCACAGCTCTTGAGCTGCTCTTTCCCACACCAGCATCTCTTCCCAGTCACAGCAAACTGCAAGAAGCTGATGCTCCTATTCTTGCTACTGAAACCATTCCATGTTCTGATCAGGTGGTGGAAATGAAGGAGATCAGCCCCACAGTTGCCAACGGAGAGCCCCAGCCAGGCCTGGAGAGCCAGGGACGAGCAGCCTCCATGCCACGCCTGGCTGCTGAAACCCAGGTGAGAGATGGGGACTTGAGGCTGGCAGGCTGAGAGCAGGCCAAGCATCTTCTCTCTGCTTGTCATGGCTTGGAAATGGCTTGGGAATATTGGTTTTAAAAGATGTGGAGACAGGAATCCAGGCGTTGTGCTGGGATGGCCAGGGTTCCCTGAAAGGGGATGGCAGTGATTCCCTGCAGGGGTGGCAGCTGTCCTGTGCAGTCACAGCCCTGTCCCCACTTTTACTCCTCCCTGCTTGCAGCCCAGGACGATCCCTCTGGCTGGGCCACCCAGGAGTGTCTGGGTCACTGTTTGGGGACAAGGCCATTTGCAGACTGTATTCCTGGAAGGGACATTTCCCATGAGTTGTGTGTTGTTTCTCCAGCCAGCCAAGCCACGTTCCTGTGCCCTGTCCTTACAAAAAGCTGTGACACACTCGGGTGGATGCAGCAGGCACAGGGAGCTGTGTCTGGAAGCTGCTCTGGGACACTGATTGTGTTCCCTCTATTTTCCTGTACTGTGACCTTGGCCAGTAATTTGGTGTTGAGGATTTCCCTTGTTGATTTAACTTATTTTTAAAAAGAAATCTCCTCACTGGAGTTGACTTTCACAGCAACTTGTGGGCACTGCTTAGCGTGTAGGATGTCACAGATCATTTCTGGCCATTCCACATGTTCACTGCTGTTTGTCCCCAATGCTGCCCAGGCACCATCCTGCCTCCTGTGTCACATCTCACCACTCGTGTCCTGCCCCATTCCCAGGGCCTGATTCACACAGCCAGGAGGGAGCAGCCTGGCCTTGGGCTCTGTTTCTGTGGGGAGCAGGATGTGAAGGATCTGCTGCACCCTGAAGTGAAACCCTGTGTGGTGCACACACAGCAGCAGCTCCAACAGATGGAATTGTTGTGCCAAAGGGCTGGAGCTGCCCCCACCAGCCAGAGGATTTCCCACCTGGCTCCAGAAGCTGCAGCTTTGTGGGATTCTCAGAATTATCAGGAGCACTCTTCACTGTGCTAAATAAAAGCTACAGCCCACAAAGCAAAGCCTTTCCCCTTCCCAGAAATTGTCCTGTATCCTGGACCACAGGTAGCCTCTTTCCTTCCCCAGCAGTGCAGCTGGCAGAGCCTTCCCTTGGGAAGCTCCTCTCTGTGGCAGTCAAGGTTTGCAGGAGTGTCCCTGACAGAAGCATGGCTTGTGGCCCCAGGGTGTCACTGCCCCTCGTGCCAGCCCTGGCTGTGAATCAGGCCCAGAATCTCAGCTCTAACCTCATTTAATAATACAGTGTTCAGTGGTTGTAGCTTGGGTGAATAACTGATGTCCTTTCTGTGTGTGTCTCCCCCTCCACGCCCCCCACCCTTCCTCTCATGTGCTCCTCTGCCCCTCCCCAAACTTTGAGTTCTTTCTAACTCTTCTTTGCCACGCTTTCTGTTCCTGGACATCTCCCTTTCTGTTTGCCTCTCTCTTTTTATGTTCCACTTATTTGAAAAACCCTTCCTCCTGCGTTTCCACCCTCCCTCTTTGCTGTCCTGCCCCCATCACCTCCCTCCCTGGTCGTCATCATGTCTGCTGCACATCTGATGTCTGACACTGGCTGTACTGTGGGGCTGCTTCCAATAATGTCCCTCACCTTGTCCGAATTGTTTGCAGAGGAGCAAAGCACGGTCACCTGGGAGTTACCTGGCAGTATGTAGTTTGCACTAAATCGTATCCTATTAAATTCATCTTAACAATTAACGAACCTTCCTTTAACCCTTGACTTTTCTCCCCTCTCATCTGGAGTCCTGCCGGCACAGCCTCTCTCTGTTCCCCCTTTTCCCTCGATCCATGGTTGCACGCTGTTCTGCTGCTCTGGTAGCAGGGGGTGGGTGGGTGGTTTGCTTTTTTTTTTTATTTGTTTATTTTCATGCCTCGTTGCTCAGGAATTTAAGCAGGAAAACAGTCGGGTTGGTAATGAAGAAGCAATTAGGAGCACTCTGCAGGGAGCCTGTGCCTCCCATAACAGGAGCCTGGCCAGGATTTATGGAAAAGGGATGGATTGCTTTGCCACTGATTCGTGTTACTGGGACTTCTGTCGCTGGAATAAGTGTGGAAGCAGGACCAAAAACAAATGTTCATTTCTTGTCAATCTTGATAATTTCTCGGATTTGTTTGGTTGTTTTGGTTTTTTGTTTGAGTTTTTGTTTGTTTGTTTTTTGGGGATTTTTCTGTTGCTTTCTTCCCGGCAGCCCTGCTATGGATTTTGAAAATCTGCATGTGTTTTTAGTGAGAAATACTTTCACTTCCCATATTTTTGCCCATCAGACTGTCCAGTTTACAGCGCCCTGCCTTCCCCCAGCTGCAGGCTCAGGACTAGGCAATGACAGATACAAAGCTCCTGAGTATAATTTCTTGCCCATACAAATGAGGTGACACCAAAGCAGCACAATGTGGTCCTGCTGATGGAATTCATTCTTCCAGGGCCACACCACAGGCTGTGCTGGGCTCCCTCATCCCAGCCTTGTGCCTCTGATAAACCTTCCAGCACCAGGATCCCAGCTGCCCTTCAGTGGGAAGCACCAAAATGTGGATAACTGCCCAGATCGTGCCTTTACACCCAGGATAATCTGCCCTCGAGGGCATGGAGAGTGGTTCTTCCACTCAAAATTATGAGCAGAGCTGTGAAACAATTGGCTTTGCTTTGGGTAAATATCACAGGGAAGCAGAGATCTGGATTTCAGGATAAGCAAACAAAAGAGAACAGACAGGAAAAATAATACAGAGCTCTTAGGAAAGGTTACAGTGAGCAGAGTAAATGTTCCCTGAGAGCTGTTGTTGGAGGCACTTTATTGGATTGGGAATTCAAACAAGTGTGAGGCTGAGGGGCTGGAGAACATCCTGAATTTCCCTGTCGAGCTGGAGCACCGGCTCGGATGCAGTGACAGACCCAGGGAAGCATCCAGAGGAGCCAAGCAGAGGCCAGCACAGATGTGGGAATTGTCCCTGTTTTCTGAGCTTTCTCCCTGGGCAGAGGCTGTGAGAGGAGCTGTCCTGCAGGACACTTGTCTGGGGCTCTGCAGAACCTTTGTAAGGTTTTGTACCTAAAGGGAAGGGAGCAGGGTCTGGAGCTGCCACTGGCACAGGGAGGGGGTCCAGCAATGCTGCTACAGCTCTCAGTGCCCAGATGTTTGGACACAAATGTTTTTAAATAAAACAGCAATAGCAAACGCAGGTATTGCTTTCTGGAGTTGTCCTGGTGGGACTGCAGGATGTACACACTATCCTTGCCCCAGGCAAAGGGCTTCAGGGAGCGAGGCTGGGACAAGAGAGGTTTAAATGTTTGATGGGAGTTGTGTTCACTGCAGGCAGATAGAAGGCATTTCCTGATGGCTTGGCCTGTACCTTGTCCTTATTCCTGATTTTTCTCCCCCTCCTTGTGGTGCTCAGCAATGCTACCTGCTTTCCTCTTTGGAGCTGCTTTGGGATGCAGGCCCTGGAGCAGCTGTGGGTGCCCCTGGTGCTGGAGAATTCCCCTTGTGAGGTGCTTGGCTGCTGCTGTGCCCCGTGTCCCTGCTCAGCTCCCCGCTGCCTGTGCCTGTGCTCCTGTGGTCCCCATGGATTGCCACTCAGAGATCCCCATTCACTCCCCAAATTTCACACTCAACTCACATCCCCCAGACCCTCCTGCCCATTCTGGTTGTCTCCAGTTAACCATTTGCGTCCTCGCCCCTTTCTCTCGCCGTTAACCCCTCCATGCTGGGAGCCAGGCTGCGGGGCAGGGCCCTTCCCTCACCCCGCCGCGTGTCCCTCCCTGTTCCCTGCAGCCCATCCCGGACACGAGCCCCATGAAGCGCTCGGTCTCCACGCTGGCCCCGCAGCGCCCCCACGCCATGCACCTGTACGAGTATTCCTTGGAGCGGATGCCTCCGGAGCAGGGCCACCACCACCACCACCACCGCTGCCACCGGCGCAAGGAGAAGAAGCAGAAGTCCTTGGATAGGGCCGCCCATCACTTGCCTGATGGACAAGCTGGTGAGTGCTTTGAAAGGAGGGTTTGTCCCTGGAGGAGATGCACAGCCCATGTGTGTAGCTGTGGGAAGGGGTTTGAACCCTTTAAGTGAGGCAGAAATAAGATGCACACCTACATGGTTATTTTTCATGACAAGAAGAGCCAAGTTTATTCAGAAACACTCTTGATTTTATAGCATGACTGCAACTCCAAGAGTAGAGAAAAGGTGATTGGTTCAGAGAGAAGACACCCCATTTCCAGGGCCTGCTCACACACCACAAGTGTTCTATCTTGTTATTAATTCATTTTTATTTTGACCAAATTCTCACCCTGGGAGAAATTCTCCCTAGCCTTGAGCTGGACCAGCTCATGGGCTGGGAATAGAGCTGAAAAACTCCAGCTTGGAATATTTTTCAGGCTGTAATTTTCTTACTTTCTCAATATGTGTCCCACACCTGTCCCCCTCCTTTGATGGAATTTGGGGTCCTGCCTGTGTGGAACCTCCCTGTTACTGTTGAGGCGGGTGCAACACACAAACAGACACACTACATTGCAGAAGGCTAACATCCCCTTTATTACAACAGCACGCTGTCTTTTATACGCGCTACAAAGTTTACACTTTGTTCATTGGTTACAATAAATCAACAGAACGTTGATTGGTGTAAAAACCATCTCCACCTCTGTTTTTCCCAAGACTTTTCTAAAAATGCTTTTCCCAGCTGCAGGTTTGCTTTCCCACCTGTCTGTTTTTTCTCTTCTCAGTCTCCAGGCCAATGGCCTTGGTAGGATTCCGCTCAGAAATAACCCTCGTTCATTAACCCTCTCTGACCCACAGACCAGCTGTGAGTCCTGCCATACCTCCCCACCCCACACACTGGTGACCCCTACCCAACATTCTCCTTCCAGTAGCCCAGTCTGGAGAGTCTTCTTCCAAGGACAAGAAGCAGGAGCGTGGCCGCTCCCAGGAGAGGAAGCAGCACTCCTCCTCCTCCTCCGAAAAGCAGCGCTTCTACTCCTGCGACCGCTACGGCAGCCGGGACCGTGCCCAGCCCAAATCTGCGGAGCAGAGCAGGCCCACGTCCCCCAACGGGGGCCCAGAGCACGGCCCACACAGACAGGTGAGGAGAGCCAGGGTGGGGAAACAGCCCTGAGCTCTGACAGCGACTTCTTGCAGCTTTTCCGTGTTTTGCTTAAATTGGAGGAGGTGGGAAGGGCAAGGAAGGTCAGGCAGATGAAGCCATTGAGGTCCTGCCTGAGGCCTCACATCAAGGTTGGAAAAATCCTCCAAGTCCAAGCTGTGCCCAATCCCACCTTGTCCCCAGCCCAGAGCACTCAGTGCCACCTCCACACCTTCCTTGGACACCTCCAGGGATGGGCACTCCAAACCTCCCTGGGCGGCCCCTGCCAATGCCTGACCACCCTTTCCATGGAGAAATTCCTGCTGATATCGACCCTGAGCCTCCCCAGCAAAATTGAGGCTGTTTCCTCCTGTCCTATTTCCTCTTACATGGGAGAAGAGCCCGACCCCCACCTGGCTCCATGCTTCTGTCAGGGAGTTGTAGAAACCAAAAGGGTCCTTCCTGAGCCTCCTTCTCTCCAGGCTAAAATTTAGTTCTCCTTTCTTTGTTAATTGTGAGGTGTTCAGGCCCTTGGGAGAAGCTGGGAAGCTTCCCCTGGCTGCTGGAGTGTTGCTGGGAGAGCCAGGAAGGGCAGGGCAGAACAAGCAGTGACTGACAGCCTGACATGCCTGATGGGGTGATTGGAAGGAAAAAGTGCTTTCTAAATTTAAAGGTCTGGTCTCAAAATGTTAGGTTGGGAAAGGCTGAGGGATTGTTCAATACATTCATGTGCTGCCTTGGGAGAACGTAAACAGAAATGGGAAGATGGGCCCTTTCCTCTCACTCGTGGCACTTGTGTAAATTACTGCAGCTTAGTTCACTCTCACAAGGCATTATTACTAACCCAGGAAGCTGCAGACCCGTCTACCACTCCAAAATCAAATGTGTAATATTAAAGAGGAGAATGTGAATGTATTTTTGTTAAAGGGACTTGTTAAAGCCTGTCCAAAAAGCTTTTGGTTGTTATTTTTTCAGAAATTGGCTATTTAATCCAAAGGTATTTCATTCCCAACCTGCTAAAAACAGTCACCCGGATCCTCCTTCCATGCAGAATCCATAATAGTAATAACAACCCCTAATCCAGTTTTGGCAACAGAAATAGATTCATGGAATCCTAAAATGGTTTGATTTGGAGGGGACCTTAAAGCTCATCTTTTTCCAACCTCCCACAAACCCAGCACGCACAACTGTGGGGTGAAGTTCTGCACAGACCCACCCCGAAGCTAAACCGTAAAAAGAAAACCAAAAATTTGTAAAAACCCCCAACACTCGGGTTTTTGAGCTGCTCCCAGGCCAGGTAAGGCGCATGTCGAGCCCTGTATGCTGTGGGTGCCTCTCCTGGGCAGTGTCCCCTCTGTTGGAGCCGTGTCCCAGTTTGCGTCCTACCGATGCTCTGCCCCTCTCTGTTCCTACTGCTCCCAGACTTGAACTCTCCAGCTCTTCACATCTCGTGTTAAATGATCTCTCGAGAGCCTCCCCTCCCCGACTGTGCTTGTCTAAACTCTCTCTTTTTTTTTTTTTGCTTTTCTTTCCTCTTGTGACTCGTCTCCGCCTTCTGTTGCTTCTCCTTCTGTTTGATACCTGCCTGCCTTTGTGTTTGTCCGGCGTTTCCCTTTTTTTATTTTTTGATTTGCTCTGTTCCAATTTTGATGTAGGGCAGTGGTTCAGTTAATGGGAGCCCCTTGCTGTCGACATCTGGTGCTAGTACCCCCTGCCGGGGTCGGAGGCAGCTCCCACAGACTCCACTGACCCCACGCCCCAGCATCACTTACAAGACCGCTAACTCCTCGCCCGTGCACTTCACCACTTTCCAAACCCCCACGTTCTCCCCGGGCCGCCTGAGCCGCGGGCTGTCCGAGCACAACGCGCTGCTGCGGGGGGATCAGCAGCCGCCCCCGCCCGCCGTGGCCCGCATCGGCTCCGACCCCTACCTGGGCCACCGTGACACCGCCACCGCTAGCCCGCAGCGCGCCGCGCCCGAGGACACGCTCACCTTCGAGGAGGCCGTGGCCACCAACTCGGGCCGCTCCTCAAGGACTTCCTACGTCTCCTCCCTGACGTCGCAGTCGCACCAAACCCGCCGGGTGCCCAACGGGTACCACTACACGCTGGGGCTCAGCACGGGCCCCGGCGCCCGAGGACGCAGTTACTACCACGAGGCCGATGAGGATGACTGGTGCTAGCGGCTCGGCGGAACCCTGCGAGGTGTGCGTGCTTAATAAGGATGAGTTTTATCATCTGGAGGGCTGGGAGCTCCCACGGGGGCCCGAGGCCGGAGGCGGCCGGCGGGGCAGCCCCGAGAACTGCTCAGCGCCCGGGGCCGGAGATGCCCCTGCAGCCTCTCTCTCCTCTGTTGTTCTTTAGGGGTTTTTTTTGTTTTTTTTCTTTTTGATTTGGTTTGTTTTTTTTTTTTTTTTTGCACTAGACAGATGGAGGAAGAAGGCTCCCTCCTAATGGGGAAGGCAGCGGGAGGAGCACATCCCTCTCTGCCCCCTCCCCACTGCCTTGTCTAGTCCCGAGACACGCACCAGGCGCCAACCCGGCCAGGAACGCCAGGAGCCGGGAGAAGAGCGATCCTCACCTTCCACGGTGGAAAAGCAGAACTGTGGGTCCTTCTCGAGATGGGCGCAGTTTTGTTGGGCTATTTCTTAATTGATTTCCCATCATAATTCCCCCCCCTGCCAGGGCGGGAGCCGGGGGTCGCAAAGGGACTCGCGCGAACAACGCTCGCCCCCCGCGTTCTGTCTCGTTGAGCGCTGAGAAGGAAGTGATGCACCCAAGAAACTGGGAGAGGAGAAAAACACAGCCCAGAACAAAGGACAGTCCTTTGGGACTTGATGTTCAGCCACTGCAATCCTTTAGGGCAGAGCTGGTGCCACCCCCCGAGCTGACCCTGCTGTGACACCGCTGCCCTTGGGGGTCTCTAATGTCACTCACCACATCGGGTCCTTCACACTGACACACGGTAAAGCCACAAGAGAGCTCCTTTGTAAGGACTGTTTCCTTGCTGCTGAGACTTCTCAATCCGTCCCTCTCTCCTGTTGACTGCAACACGCCCTCACTGTTTTGTCTTGTTTACAATATAAGCTTGATTTAGCAAAAAACAACTTAAAAAAAAAAAAGTCCACAAAAAAAAAAAAAAAACAACAACCCAAACAAAAAGAGGAAAAAAAAGCGTAGGGGTGAGAAGAAGAAATGTTATTGGTTTTATATCAAGCTATTAGATAGAACTTTAACTTTTCATTGTGTGCATTTTTGTAAATTGTACAGTAAAAAAAAACCAAAAAAAAAAAAACCAGAAAAAAATTTCCTCTTTCTGTAGAGAATTAGTCCAATTGTCATTCCAGGTCCCACCGTTTCTACCGAATGCTCCAGTTGTTCACTACTAAGTGCCTAACCTTTGAAATCTTTCACAGTGACGATGCAACCTCTTGCTTCGAGGCATCAGAGCTTGGGCGAGCGTGGGGAGGGCAGAGGAGGCTGGGGCCAGAGGGGCCCTGGGGTCACCACGGCCCAGACACTGCGCCCCAGGCTGGGAGCTTCCAGTGGGGAAGGCAAACGTGCTTTGGGCTTGGTTTGGGTTTTGTTGGCCTTTCTTTTTTATTTTTAATTTTTTTTTTTTTTTTTTTTTTTTAGAATATAAAAATATATATATATATAGATATACTTTTATGGGTGGGAGGGGAGTGATTGCAGCAAATAAAGCCGGCCTTGTCTCATTGCCCAGTGGAGGAAATGCAGGTGGGAAAGGGCAGCTCCTGCAGGGGAAGCAGCATCTCCCACAGGCCAGCTGAGAGAGCTCTGGCCGTGCATCACTGGTGTGGAGGGCAGTTGGAGTGAATTGTTTTTATTGCCTGATAAGAGAAGGTTTAAAAAAAAAAAAAAAAAGATGATAATAATAATAATAATCCAAACCTCTAACTCTGATTCTCAGGGATGAGATTTCTGCGTTCTTGCAACGACTCTTGTGTTGGCTGGTTTCTTTCTTTTGTGCCCGTGTGGATTCCTGCACTGTGAGCCTGGGAAAGGGGCAAACGCACTGTGCTGGTGGGGAGGGAGGCTGGGGCCAAAGCTGGGCCAGGACCCCGTGCCCGGGGCTCTGCTGAGCCCTTGTAGGGCTGCTTTGGGACACAGGGCAGCCAGAGGACTGGAGAGGTTAAAAGGTGAAAGGAGGAAGGCTGGGAGGTGCTGGGCACATCCCTAAAAACACCGCTAGGAAAGAGGACAGGGTCGGAATTTTTTCAGAGGATCTGCCAAGCCCCGGAGCTGTGGAACTTCTCCAGGCGTGTGGGATGGGTGGAAATCCCGCTGGCCCTGGCGATCTGCTCTGTCCCTGGGGGGCTCGGAGGGGATCAGATGCCACCACAACGCTCAGGAGGTCTCTCGTGCTCTCAGCAAAGTCTGGCAGCCTCAGGCAGGAGCGCTCTGCTCTAGGGTGGTTCTTCACATCTCCTGTAGCTCTTCCCGTGAGGAAACTCAACCCGCTTTTGTTCCCTCCGGTGTTTTGTTTTAATTTCGTTCTGTTCAGTAGCAATCTCTGGCCGATCTCATCCCTGGATTCTGCTAAAGGATAACTGCTGTCTGTATCTCTGTCTCTGTACTCTGTGCACTCGGAATAAAGGCAGTGTGGTAGCCAGAGGTCACGGCTGGCATTCCTGGCATTCCCAAACGGAGGGCTATGCAACCGATGACACGTCCGGACACACCCCCACCCCACCTCCACGCAAAGACCTTCATCCATCTGTAGCTTTAGCTGCTGGATTTTCCTGTTTCAGGCTTCAGCACGATTGTGACCAAATGTTTTATACATTTTTCCTGAAATGAAGGCACAAACACTTTATTTGAAATTTTCCAAGGGAACGTTCCTCTTTTACTCCAGGAAGTCGAGGGGAAGGGACAACACCATCTCTCTGCCCGTGCATGCAAACCCCGTACCCACACTGGAAAGCAACAGAGATGCCTTTCTGTACGGAATAATCCTGTCTTTTCTCCCATTTTCCATCCCCAACCCCCCAGCCCTGCACTAACACAGCCTTGGGTCACCTCAGTTACTAGACAGAAGACTCTCAAGTTGTCCAAATCCTCCACCCACCTCGTAGGGGTCGATGACAGTGACAGACAAGCCTGACCACAATTATCCATAACCCTTTCCTGACGTTTTTTTACAGCCTCTCTGCTGTCTCTCCATCTTTCCAAGAATCCTCATAGTGAGTTGCCAAACTTGAATTGCACCGATCAGTTTTCTGCATCCAGAACCAGTCTCGTAGTGGCTGTACTTTGAATAAGTAATGTTTGCATGTAATATATATACATATATACATATCTATAAAAAGTATGTGCATGGAAAATGTTTATCTTCGTACTTTTTTGATACAATGTATTCATCAGTTGTTAATTTTTAATTATATTTGATATAAATTTGGGGGTTTGTTGCAAAACTTTATATTTAAAAAAACAGTGTGAAAAACGATCAAAGTTCCAACCATGCAACACAAGCGGAACTTTACCCAAAAAAAAAATAAGGGGGAAAAAAAAATTGAGAAAAAAAAAAAAGGTTCTGTGATTGCCTAGTTTGCTGCCTGAGTAATATTTATCAGCCAAACTTTGAATTCTGCAGTTGTTTCTACAATTCCATTTTGTATGAAGCAAAGTCCTTGAATTAAAATAAAAACTTAGCAAAAAAAACCAAACCAAACAACGTGAGCAATTCCCAGACGGTGTGTGCGGTGTGCCTGCTGACAGGGAGACGCCAGGGCCGGCGTCCAGGAGTGACAGGAGTGACACCCGGGACAATCTGCATCCCAAGCTGGGAGCTGGCAGGGAATTGGCCGTGTCTGTGGGTTTTTTTTTTTTGTCCATAGATGCTCAGTTTGAGTAAGGGAGCTGTTTGGAAATTTGTGGTGTGGATCCAGCACGGAGATGGCAGTTCCTGGAGTCCTACAGGCAGCAGAACTGTGAAATTGAGGCTTAAACCCCCCAGCAGTGATTGATTCCTGCCAGCTTTTTAACAGAGGGACGTTTCTCCTGTGAAACACTGGCACAGGGAAGCTGTGGATGTCCCATCCCTGGGAGCATTCAAGGTTGGATGTGGCTCTGAACAAGCTGAAAGTGCCTCTGCTCATCCCAGAAGGGTTGGACTGGAGGACCTTTAAAGGGTCTAACCCTAAATCCAACCCAGACTATTTTATGTGCTGGGTGTGTGGCTTCCTTTGGCTCTAGCCCTGAGCCCTGACCCCACTCCCAGCAGGTTCCCTGAAATCAGCAGTTTGAGGGCTTGGATTGGTGTCAGAGTCTGTCAGATGTCCAGGCCCTGCTGTAGCACCTGGAGAAAACAGAATTAGTCTTAATCATACTTGTGGGATTAATTGGAAGTTGGTACTTCCAAGACTTGCACTGAGCAGAAAAACCCAAGGGCTGTTGGGACAGAAGGAAAGAACTTCTCATTTCTCTGGATAACAGGAGAATCCCCCTCATTCCTTTCCAGGGGCAGAAATCCACTGTGTTCCTCCTTCATCAGGGTCTTCTGGTGTCACACAACACCAAGGACTCCAAAAATTCTTGCACGCTGTAGAGAACTTTTTAGAGCACAAGGTCTTGACTCTTCTTCTCTCTCGTTGCATCTTTTCTGTGATGAGGCCACACAAGGTCCCACCTGAGATTTGATGTGGAATAAAAGGAAAAGGTCCTTGACTCCCTGATCTCCAGGTCAGCCTGGAGCTTGGGAAGGAGATGTTTTGCTCGAGGTCACACAGTTGATGGTTAGCAAGGTTTGGGTCAGGAGAACTTTCCTTGGCTTGCAGTGTGCTCTGTGTGGGATTTGAGGTTCTTGGCTGGATGACACTGAAGAGCAGGATTTTTATTAAGTTTTTGAACTATCCCAAATAAATCTGAAATGGAGATCTCTGAGCAGGGTACAAGGGAAGGTTTGAAGTGGAGGATTTGGGAATCAGTGTGGATCAGTGTCCACCCCGACTGCTGAGTGGACCCTGCAGGATTTGCTTCACCACAACCACCTGAGGAGCTGGAATCTGCCTGGGGAGAGCTGAGCAACCTCTCCCCTTCACACCTGCATCACAGAGACCTCCAAACCCACTTTACACCCCACAGGGCTTTTAAAATCCTAAAAGCCTTTTGGTGACTCTCTGTCCTTTTAAAATTATTTTTTCCCCTTTCTTTCTCCTTATTCCAGTTGTGTCCTTTGGGTCCAAGGCAGCAAGAACCCATCAGCTTCTCCAGGGCTGAGGGAGCTGGAACAGGCAGGATCCCTGATCCCACACTCAAAGCTTCTCCCACATCCGAGATCCAGCTGGAATTGGAACCTCTGGGTTTGAGTTCGGCTGAATCCCAAAAATGGTTTTATTTTTGTTCCTCATCCCATTCCTGGTGGAAGGTTTTGCTGTCAGGGTGTTTGCACAGGGTCTCTTACCCCAGGGGCACATCGTTCTAGCACAGACCACACGATTTCCATTCCCTTTATTCCCTGTGGATAAAACCTAGATCAGCTTTTCCTAGGCCAGCACCCCACACCCAGTTGTGCCATTAGGGGGTAGCATTTTCAGGCTTTTTCTGCTTTCTCGGGAAACAGCAAAAAAGAAAAAAACGTTGATTCAAAAGGCTTGAGAGTCATTCCCTGGAATATTTGTTTTAGGATGCAGAAAACTCAGGGTGAGACGCTGAGCACACCTGAGTTCAAGGTGCTCAGGTAATTTGGCTTTTTTTATTCCCTGGAGCATGAAAAGCTGGGATCATCCTCTGATTCCTCATTCCAGCCACATTTCAGACAGCACTCACAGACTCCTACATCCCCTCCAAGGTGACAGATTACTCATCCCAGTGTATTCATCTCTCTTTATAAGCCTGAGCACATCTCCTGATATTTTCCAGGCTGTGAAAACACTGTTTTCAGAAAGTGCCTGATCGTGATAACAAACCTCAACTCAGTGCTGTCACTCAGCACATTCCAAAATATTTTGCAGAAGAGGCGAATTTTGCATTTTTATGGGATTTTAAAAAAAGTCACTTGAGACCCTTGAAAGGGACTAAATTTCCCAGGGTCACCCAGCAAGTGAGAACAAGGTTAAGGTTGCTCTGCTTCTTCTTTCATGTTTGGTCACTGGTGTGCGCAGGATTTTTTTTACATCCACAGGTTTTTAGTAGGATCCCAGTGAGGAGGGGTCACTGGGAATTTGGCATCTCCTAGGAGGGAATTCACTCGGGGAGAATTTAAAGGGAAGAGCAGTAGGAGAAATGCTGGAAGGCTGGGGAATGAGGGATGGCAGTGATTGATGCACTGGGGGCTCTGATAAGGCTGTGCAGATATTTGGGGTGAAGTCTTGGGGTGGGTGAGTCAGCAGGAGAACGGAGATCTGAGAAAACCAACCGTGAGAGAAGGGATGGAAATCCAGAAACCCAAGGAAGAAGGCAGGAACAAGCTGGTGGAGTTGTTAATTCGAAGCAAACAGTATCAATAACTAGAGTTTATTAATTTTAGCCTCACCTCCACTTTCTGTCATTGCTCTGAAACACAATATCCCAACCCTGGCTTTGTCTGTGTCTGTTTTTATTATTTCTCGGGTTCTGGCAGCCTTTTTTTCTGCACAAACAGAGGAGGAGGAGGAGGAGAAGGAGGAGGAGGAGGAGGAGGAATGGTTCTTGTCCAGCTACTCCTGCACCAAAGGCTGGCAAACCCGAATTGTCTCCCCGAGGGCTGAGGTGGGGCGTGGATGTGGTTGTGTCACTGGATACAGCAAAGGAGAGGGTGGTTAAAAAAAGGATGCTGAGCTGAGAGACAGGACTGTGGCACGGTAATCCTGGGAATTTGACAAGGGGATTTTCCTCCTCGTGGACTGGAGGGTGTTTGAAGGACCTGGTTCGGCAGGTGATCCACCTAAAAAAGATCTGGTTCTGCAGGTGATCCACCCAAACCAGACCTGGTGGGATGTGCAAGGAGCAGAGGGCAGAGTCCCGCGGGTCCCCCAGCAGGGATGGGCTTCAGAACATGCCAAGGGATGGGACATGTGCTGCTGGGACAGACGGTCACATCCAAGGGAATCAATCAGCGCCATCCCGGAAGGAAAGGCAAGCCCGTGTCACATGTTCTTGACAAATAAAATCCTCTACATGGCAAAGCAAAGGCTCCTGGAGTGTCTCTGACCTTCATTTCCTTGGCAAGCCGAGCCAGGGTGGCAGGGAAGCGCCTGGGGAGGGGCAGAGAGAGGGGGGCACAGCAAGTTTTGCACCGAGCTTGGCTCATGTCTCAATCAGGATTGCAAGGGGAGGGTTCCAGAATCTCTTTCCCCAATGCCGTGGTGTGACATTCACCAGCGAAATGACAGCTGGGTGTCACTCCTGAGCATCTCCTGCTCCCTGGCTGGGATGTCCAGCTGGAGTTCGGCTGCCTGTCAGTCCTGCCTCTGCCTGGAGTTTTGCCTGTCTCTTGCTGCAGGTTCCCAAGTCTTTTGTGTCTCTGCATGATTGCTGCAGGGAAAATATTATCATAGATTGGGAATGAGCCTGCATCCCCCATGGGGCTGAGCCAAACCCCCCCAGGGCATCTGTGAGCACCCAGGGTTTGTCACACACGGGGGCGCAGCTGCGGGGTCTGTGCCACTGGTGACACTGGTGACATTGGTGACACTGGTGACACTGGAGAGCTGAGCGGGCGGGGTCTGATATGGGGCAGCAATCCTGTCTGGAACGGGGACTGGGGGTACTCGCTTTTGGGGTGAGCCTGCACATCCCTCCCACTGGGATGGTGGCGTGGCTGAGGAGGAGCTGGCCTGGGTCAGATTTACCCCCTGTGATCTCAGTAAGGGGCTGGACCGGCCCGGACCCTGAGGAAACAGCGGTTAAACCCAGTCCGGCTCTCACTGGAGAGCCGCGCTGCCTCGCTCCCCCCAAAATGCCGGGGCAGGAGGCTGCTCTGGCCTCCCCCTGCAGGAGCAGGGCCGGGTACCCCAGGGGCAGCTGGGCACAGCTGGGGAGGGGGGGAAGCACCCCCAGAAACACTTGCAGTGAGATTTTGGGGGCGGGAGGGTGCGAGATGATTCCTTTACCTATGGAGGGCAAACCAGCACAGGAGGGGGTGTCAGCAACCCCTGCGGAACCCGCTGGAGGCACAGCCGTGTGTGTGTGTGTGTCTGGGGTGCGTCTGTCTGTCCGTCTGTCACCCGCGGGGGGGAAGGAGGACCCCCACCCCCAAACTCCTCATCCCTGGGCGCGGCCGAATTTGGGGAGGGGGTGATGCGGGAGCTGAGCCCCGCTGTTCTCCCGTCCCCGCGCGGTGCGGGGCAGGGCGGGGGGCGGGGGCGGGGGCGGAGGCCGGGGCCGTGCCTGTCCCGGCGGCGGGGCCGGACCGGGATGCGGCGGGGCCGGACCGGGATGCGGCGGGACCGGGATGCGGCGGGGCCGGCTCCGGGCACGATGCGCGCCGGGGCTCTGGCTCTGCTCTGCGCCCTGTCCCTGTCCCTGTCGCTGTGCCCGGCGGCGCTGGCGGCTCCCGAGCCGGGCTCCGGGCTGGACACAGGTAGGACCGGCGGCCGGGGGTGCCGGGGGGTCCCTGGGGGCTCCGCGGAGCATCCCGGGCAGGGATGCGGGCGGTCCCCGGTGGGATGCGCTGCGAGCCCGGCGCCGCGGAGTGGCGAGCGGGGAAAGGGGAGAGGGGCTCGGCCGGGACCCCCGGGGCTCTGCGGGGATGCGGCGGCGGTTCCTGGCCGTGGGGGTGAAGGGGATTCCCGACGGCACGGGGCAGCCAAAAATGTTACGGGGCAAAAAAGGCTTCGCGCACGGCGAGGGGCGTCCCCCGTGAGCTGCTGGGGCGGGCAGGACGGACCCGAGTGCGGTGTCCCTGTGTCACAGGGGACCTGGAGCGGGGGGTGGGTCCCTCTCCCTGCGGGACTCAGCAGCCGGGTTTGCTGGGGTTTGTGTGTGGCTTCTTGCATCTCTCACGTCATAGAATCATGGAATCCTAAACTGGTTTGGGTTGGAAAGGACCTAAAATCTCAACTTGATCCATCCCTGCCATGGGCAGGGACACCTCCCACTGTCCCAGGCTGCTCCAAGCCCCAATGTCCAGCCTGGCCTCCAGGACATTTCCAGGGATCCAGGGGCAGCCACAGCTGCTCTGGGCACCCTGTGCCAGGGCCTGCCCACCCTCACCTTTGGCTGAGCATCACCCAGGTGTGAGGTCACTGCTGCCCAGGCTGGGGAATGTCCTAAACTCAGGAAAGTTTTCAGATTTTATTGTAGATCTCACTGGTGCATGGTGCAATCCTCCAAACATGGGGTTTTCCTGGGCTTTGGCCTAAACCAAGACACTTCTTTGGGGTTGAGGCTCTTGTTCCCCACCCGTCCCCACTGATGGAACAGTTCTCCTCCAGGCAAGGCTGGTGTGGTGGCACAGCTCCAGGAAACACCCTGGAGGAGCAGGATGGGGAGCGAGGGGCAGCTGGATCTGAGCTTGGCTGGACTTCCTGCCCTTGGAGCTGGGCTTGGCTTCAGGAGCTGAAGCATGACCCGTGGCACTGCTGTGCCTGGCTGGGTGCCCTGAGTGCTGATCCTGAGGCAGGTGGGGAATAACTGAAGTGTGGAGAGTGCCAGAGAGCAGCTCACGGCTGGAGCCAGGACTTGGTGTTCAGTTCTGGTGAGACCTCGTTGAGGTTCTGTGTCCCCTTTGCTCCAGCACTGGCAGAGAAGAGGGTTGGGCATGTGGCAGCTGTGACACCTTAGGCATGGAAGGAAATTGGGATCCATTTCTTAGGAAATAAGGATCCCTGTCTTCTTTCATCCCTGCAGCTCAGGACAGGGTGATTTGTTGCTCCTGGTTCTCTGGGGTGGGCAGGAAGCTGTTGGTGTTCCTGCTGTCCCGTCCCCTGTGACCACAGTTCCCACTTCAGCTCACCCATATCCTTTAGCAATGAATCAAATCCATCCCATGGACTCTGAACCAAGTGTCAGCTGGAGCACTGGCCTGGGAATGGTGGGGAGGTTGATTTTTAAGGGACCAGTTATTGAACTTGCATCTATTTTTTGTTTTCATAGAAACCTGTAAGGGTTTGTGTTGAAGGAACCATAAAGCTCATCCAGTGCCACCCCTGCCATGGCAGGGACCCCTCCCACTGTCCCAGGCTGCTCCCAGCCCAATGTCCAACCTGGCCTTGGGCACTGCCAGGGATCCAGGGGCAGCCACAGCTGCTCTGGGCACCCTGTGCCAGGGCCTGCCCACCCTGCCAGGGAACAATTCCTGCCCAATATCCCATCCAGCCCTGCCCTCTGGCACTGGGAGCCATTCCCTGTGTCCTGTCCCTCCATCCCTTGTCCCCAGTCCCTCTCCAGCTCTCCTGGAGCCCCTTCAGGCCCTGGCAGGGGCTCTGAGCTCTCCCTGGATCCTTCTCCTCTCCAGGTGAGCACCCCCAGCTCTCCCAGCCTGGCTCCAGAGCAGAGGGGCTCCAGCCCTGGGAGCAGCTCCGTGGCCTCCTCTGGTTCTTTTTTTGCCAGGAGTTGCAACAATCCCTAAGAATTCCCCTTGCACTGCTGTGGGTCCAGGATGGGGGATGGCACTGGCAGGGATTTTTGATTTGGGATGCTGTGGGGTGGGATGAGCCCCAGCTGCTCCTTCCTGTCCTTACAACCTGGGGGTCTCCAGGGCTTTGCTGAGCCCCTCCCACCATTCCTGGGATGCTCTGGTTAAGGAGGAGGAGAAAGTGGGAGCTCCTTGGTTCAGTGGGAGCCCAGAGGTTCCCAAGCTCCTGGGAGCCACTTTTCCCTCACAAAATGAAATAGATTGTAATTGCAGCCCCACTCTGCAAAACATAAAACTCCCTCAAATCAACCCAGAAAATCCTGTCTGGGAATGAGATCCAAAAAAGGAAAGCGCACGAACAATTTGCCATTAATTAAAGCTGGAGTCATCCAATTAAAATCTGCTTAATTAAGAGATGCATCCGAAAATGCACAGCTTGGCTCCTGCAGATGGCATTTCTGCTTGAGGTTTTTTGGGAAAATAGGTTTTCAGGAAATTATCCTGCTGGAGGTCTGAGACTCGGAAATGTCGGATCCAGCATTGTGCAAAGTCCTCAAATCTGGGATCTTTTGGGAATGTGCACATGGGCTTGGTAAATGAAACCTTGAACTTGATGAAAATATGGAAAATTATATATAAATTGTGCTGTATCCGTGCTGTCTATGTACAGTTGCTTGTGTTTTTTACATATTTATATATATATTTATATTATAATCTGTTTGTGGCTTGGCTTGGTACTGGTAATCCTAACTAATTCCAAGTCGGGCTTTTTAAAAATCCAGAAATCCCAGATTTGTACTCTTTGTGTCATTTCCATTTCGCCCTCCATTCTATGGAGTGTCATGATGTCCTTAATTAGGCAATTATATGGAACTACCAATTTTTTTCCCCTTGACAAAACCCTAAATTGTGCATTTAAAGTGGAATAAGCACAGGGGTCACTGCCTGTGCCCCCAGCACAGGGAGCAGCTGGGAGCCTTCCCCTGAGGCTTCACTCCTGGGAGGGCAGGGCATGAAAAACCAAACCCTGAGAGCTCTCAGGAGTTCTGGGAACCCCAGACAGAGCCCACCAGGATATTTTTACAATCCAGCTTTTATCTCTGAGCTCCTTTGTGGGCTCCTCTTCATGCTCCAGAGGGAGGAGGAAAAAACTTGCCTGGGTTTGTGCTTCAGATCCATTTGAAGGATTCCCTTATGTGAACTCTGGGTTTGCTGAGCATCATTTTCCAGCTGGATTCTGCTGGATGGAGGAGCCTTTTCCCTAAAATCCTCCAGTGCTTTTCCCTGGGAATAGGGGGGAGGTGAGTTCCTGCTTTCCCTCAAATACCTTCTCTTGATCCCTTGGGGTTGTGTGGTTGTACCCCCTCCCCCTTTTCACCGACCTGGGCACAACCAGGTGCTTCTGGCTTGGCTGCTTTGGGAATTCCAGCCTGGAAGTGGCTCCAGTTTCCTTGGACACATCTGGAGGTGAAAGTGCTGACCCAGGGGTTGGCCCTGAATTCGGGCTGTGGCACATGGGGGACGTTGTCCTGCTGTCCCACCTGGCACTGCCTCCTCCCCGAGGTGACAGGAGACACGGAGGGATGGGACATTGGGATGCAGGAGGGTGCCCATCCATCCTGGGCTGCCACATCCAGCTGCTGGGATGGTGCTTTTTGCTCTGCTCTTTACCTTTGCCCAGCTGTAGCTGTTTGGATTGAAAAGTCTCTCTCTGTTTTAAGTCTGTCTCATGCTGGATTATTTGAAAGCTTCCAGCCCAAGCTTCCCAGCTGTTCCCAGGATCCCTGTCTACAGAATATGTTGGTATTCCTGGAAGCTGGAGTGCAGAGCTGGTGTTTGGCTGCATCCCCATGAGATCCCTCCGGATCAGACCAAGTTAAAAACCTGAAACTTTTCCACAAGCCTCATTTCCTAAAGCCTCCTTCCCTCTGGATCCAGGCCTTGCTCTGAGCTGGCTCTGGCACTCACAGCCCGTGTTCCCTGTGCCACCACAGAGCATAGAAAGATGCCAGAGCTGCTTTCACCTCTATTTTCTGCACCTTTGTAGGTGGGAATCACTCCATATCATTCCATTTAAACTCTGGGCTGCTGGGGAAGGGTTTCAAGTTCTATTCCTTAGGGGAAGATTTTCCAGAGGAGTGTAATGGATCATCCTGCAGGCTTGGGATCAGATCAGCTCACCAGGAGCTGAGCTGAAGGATACAAACATCATTCCCATGGGGAAATGGACTGAGTCACACCTAAACCTTATCCAAACTCTGGCTGGACCTCCAGCCAGGTGTCAAGCCCAAACTAAGCCAGGCTGGGCTTAGGTGGAAGATTCCAGGGGCAGACACAGAGTTTGGTGTGAGAAGCAGCTCGGAGTTGCTGCCCACACCTCCCTCCTCTGGGCAGGCTCCCAAAAATCTCCTAATTTCTTGCAGGAGGAGCCGCCATCTGCTCCTGGTTGAGGTGGGGGTGACGTAACGTCGGTGCCTCCCTGGCCGAGGCAGCTGCAGCTCTTTGTGCACGTTCAGGGTGTGCTGGAGATGTAATTCTGTATTTATGTACACATGACATGGCTCTCACAGCCAGCCTGGGGCTGGCACTGCCTGTGTGGGCCAGGAATTCTGGCTGTGGTGCCCTGGCAGGAGCTGGGAATGGTTTCACAGGAGGGGCTCAGTCCTGGACTCTGCAGGTTGTGGGATCAGTCACTCTCAGGGGTTTGGGTGTCTGGGGCTTGTCTGGGAGGGAAAGCTGGGGGATAGCAATGGATTCTTGGGTGATGGGCTGGGTCCTCATGGCTCTGCTGGGTGCAGGTTCAGGGCTCAGCTCTGCAGGGAGTGAGGAGGGATCACAGAATCACAGAACCACAGAGTCAGGGAAACAATCACAAAATCTATCAGAGAATCAATCAATCACAAAATCACAGAATCACAGAGTCACAGAACCACAGTGTCAGAGAATCAATCACAGAATCACACAATCACACAATCAATCACAGAATCACAGAATGACAGAATCACACAATCACACAATCACACAATCACACAATCCATCACAGAATCAATCACAAAATCAATCACAGACTCACAGAATCAATCACACAAAATCACAGAATCAGCCACAGAATCAATCACAGAATCAGAGTCACAGAATCACAGAACTACAGAATCAATCACAGGATCTCAGAATCAAGCACAGAATCTCAGAATCAGTCACAGAATCTCAGAAGTGTTGGCAGGGACCCTCCAGGATCCCTCTCCCTGGAAGCTCTGCAATGTGCCAAGGGCTGTGCTGCTGCTGCTGCTCTTTGCTGCTGGAGGAAGGGGCTCCACCTGCTCCTGCCGGCCCTGGCACCGTGTTTGGGACACATTGAGCACAGAAAAACCCCATTTCCTTCCCCCGAAAAGAGGCTGCTCACCCAACCCACCACCCCATTACAGGATTCGCAGGGTTTTGGTGCTTTGCTCCCGGTTTTTACACAAGCCTGGCTGCCAGGGCTGGCTCCGTCCCCTTCCTTCCCATCCCGCAGAGATGGAGAGGCTGAGCATCCCTGGCTCTGTGGGATGCAGGGGGCTCGGGGGCTCTGCCTTGCCGGGGGCACCTGGGGACACTGGCACAGGGAAAGGCTTCCTCCCTTCCTGCCGGCTGGTGGCAAAGCGATTCCGTGTGCCCGCTGGTCCTTCACGCTGCAGAGGCTTCATTCAACCCGCCAGGAGCGCTCGGCTGGAAAGCTTTGCTCTCTTGGGGTCATCAATTAAGGAAAAAAAAAAAACTCTCCAAGGTTTAAGCACCCTCCTCCCGTGCCTTTGCCACTCCAGGAACTCAAGAGAGCAGCAAAATGACAAAAAGCAGCTTCTGTTCAGCGCACCTCAAGCCTGACAGGGCTTTTCTGTGCCACAATGCACAATTAGTGCGGCACTAATTGCCGGCGCTGCCGGCGCTGTGATTCCTGCAGGGTTCAAGGCAGCTCAGGTCACATCGCGCTGATCCCGGGGCTGCTGGGGACAAGGGGGACCCGGCACGTGGCTGCTGGGGCGACATGGGCCAGGGGAGGGGATGGAGGGACACGGCAGGACAGAGGGACAGGGCAGGGACAGAGGGACAGGGAGGGACAGAGGGACACGGCAGGGACAGAGGGACATGGAGGGATGGAGGGACACGGCAGGGACAGAGGGACGTGGAGGGATGGAGGGACACAGCAGGACAGAGGGACACGGAGGGATGGAGGGACACGGCAGGGACAGAGGGACACGGAGGGATGGAGGGACACAGCAGGACAGAGGGACATGAAGGGATGGAGGGACGTGGAGGGTCAGAGGTACAGGGAGGGATGGAGGGACATGGAGGGATGGAGAGACATGACAGGACAGAGGGACATTGGAGGGATGGAGAGACACAGCAGGACAGAGGGACATAGAGGGATGAAGGGACAGGGAGGGACAGAGGGACACGGAGGGACAGAGGGACACAGCAGCCCTTCCATGCACAGATCTTTCCCCTCGGCTTTGCCGCGGTGTCTCCAGGGCTCCATGGGAAGCATCCCCAGGGTTTGCTGTGATTTCTGTTCCCTGAGCTCCTTCCCTGTCCTTGCTCCTCTGGGGGCAGTGCTGGCAGGGGACAGGGACACCCGAGGTGACACGCTGACTCCCAGGGGGGCTGTGGCAGCCCCCATAAATCCCAGGATGACCTGAAAGGAACCTCAGGGGATCCCCTGGGGAAGGGAACCGAGAGGAGATGGGGCAGCCCCATCAGCTGAAAACCTCAGCGATGGGGAATCCACCACAGCCCGGGAAGGCTCATCCAGGGACTCTTCGTTCTTACCAAGGAAAATGATCCTTGTGTCACCATCCCAGGCTGCTCCAGCCCCAATGTCCAACCTGGCCTTGGGCACTGCCAGGGATCCAGGGGCAGCCACAGCTGCTCTGGGCACCCTGTGCCAGGGCCTGCCCACCCTGCCAGGGAACAATTCCTGACCAATATCCCATCTAAACCTAACACCCAATCCCTCTGATCAGTGATGGGAAACACATCCATGGAAAGGGGGAAGGGAAAAGGGAAGGGAAGGTTTGGGAAGGGAAGATTTGGGAAGGTTTGGGAAGGTTTGGGAAGGAAAGGAAAGGCTCGGAAAGGCTCGGAAAGGAAAGGCAAGTGCAGGAAAGGAAAGGAAAGGCAAGTGCAGGAAAGGAAAGGAAAGGCCAGGAAAGGCAAGTGCAGGAAAGGCTCAGAAGTGCTAGGAAAGGCAAGTGAAAGGAAAGGAAAGGAAAGGAAAAGGAAAGGAAAAGGAAAGGAAAGGAAAGGAAAGGAAAGGAAAGGAAAGGAAAGGAAAGGAAAGGAAAGGAAAGGAAAGGAAAGGAAAGGAAAGGAAAGGAAAGGAAAGGAAAGGAAAGGAAAGGAAAGGAAAGGAAAGGAAAGGAAAGGAAAGGAAAGGAAAGGAAAGGAAAGGAAAGGAAAGGAAAGGAAAGGAAAGGAAAGGAAAGGAAAGGAAAGGAAAGGAAAGGAAAGGAAAGGAAAGGAAAGGAAAGGAAAGGAAAGGAAAGGAAAGGAAAGGAAAGGAAAGGAAAGGAAAGGAAAGATAAGATCTCTGGGTGTCCATGGAACTTTTTTCCTGCTCTAAGGAGCCCCATAAGCTGCATTTGAGTTCTTTTGGGAGCTCTGCTCGTGGTGGGCACCCAGCACTGAGGATGGGAGGTGCTGCCATCGTGCCTGGTGTGCCTTGGGGCGTTCATCTGAGCCTGCAGCAGGGAAATTCCAGGGGTTGGGCACAGGTCAAACAGATTTAATCCCGGGAAAAACCAGTTGATTTTTGTTGCCTTTACCAGAGTGTGAATGAAATAATTTTTAAAGAATGATTTATGGTCTTATAAAATCATTCAAATGGCAGTTATTATTTTCTTAAAGAGAAAAAAAAAGGTGCAGGAAGGTAATTAACTTATATTTCTTGGAATCTGATTACCCTCCTATCCCCATCCCAGATCCACCCTCTCACTCCAGAAGATGGATATGTCCTGGAGTTGATGCATTTGGATAACACATAAAATATTTCCACCAGGGCTCAGAGGGCTGGGAGGAGGAGGTGGGTGATGGGTTACAGAGACACCTGAAGGCTCTGCAGTCCCAAACTCATCCGTGAGAGCTGAAGGGCTGATCCCTCCTGCTGGGGAGCTGGGCAGGAGGATGCAGCTGATGCTCCCAGCTGCTTGGAGCTGGAAAACCTGGAGAGAACAGAGGGAGCTTGGGGCAGGGAAAGGCCTGGGACCTCCCACACTGGCTCCTCTGGATGGCAGAAGCTCCCCAGGATCCCAGATAATTTCGTGGTTTGGGGATGGGGAGAATCCTGGCTGTGAGATGCTCGATGTCACTGGAGAGGTGACACTGTGGGGTTGGAACTGGGGCATCCCTAAGATTCCTTCCAAGGATCCTTCCAAGGATTCCTCCCAAACCTTCTGGGAATCTCTGCCTGGGGCCGAGTGCTCTTCCCTCTTTTCCATAAATGTGCAATAACCAGGACCAGGATGGGCATTCCTGGGAAAGGAAACGTCAGAGCCTGCGAGGCTGGGAGCAGAGGGGAGCAGGGGGGTGGGCTGGGGTGGCACAGAGCAGGGCTGCAGCTCCCTGGTTTCTCACTCTGCACAGCCCTGGGTGGCTGTGGTGCTCCTCCCGTGGTTCCCATCTGCCCAGCAGGGAATGGTGTGAGACAGACGCCTCCCCTCCTTCTGCAGTGCCTCTGAGCTGGGATCTGAGCTGGGAAAACGCAGCCAGGCAGGGATTTGGTTCCATTAGCTCCTCTCCTTTTCCTTTTTTAACCTGCCAGACGTGTTTGGAAGCAGGGCTGTGATCCTGCCTGCGTGCTCTGTCTGGCCCTGCAGCATTTGGCCAGGTTTGTGCCCTTCCAGGTCCAGCAGGAGCTGATGGATTTCCCTGGAGCAGATCCCAGCAGGGGAAGCTGCCGTGGTGCAGGGCATGGCCTGAGGGGCACCCGTCCCTGAAAGGTCCCTAAATCCAAGAAGAAATCCCAGGGCTGGACACCAGGGAGTTGTGGGGTGAGGAGAATTCATTGGGATGTTCTCCGTGTGCACAGCAGCCCATGGGACCCAGAGCTTTGGGTTTTGGGCTGTGAGAGAGCTGGGGGTGCTCACCTGGAGAGGAGAAGGATCCAGGGAGAGCTCAGAGCCCCTGGCAGGGCCTAAAGGGGCTCCAGGAGAGCTGGAGAGGGACTGGGGACAAGGGATGGAGGGACAGGACACAGGGAATGGCTCCCACTGCCAGAGGGCAGGGCTGGATGGGATATTGGGCTGGAATTGTTCCCTGGCAGGGTGGGCAGGGCTGGCACAGGGTGCCCAGAGCAGCTGTGGCTGCCCCTGGATCCCTGGCAGTGCCCAAGGCCAGGCTGGACATTGGGGTTGGAGCAGCTTGGGACAGTGGGAGGTGTCCCTGCCCATGGCACTGGATGGGTTTTAATGTCCCTTCCAACCCAAACCATTCCATCATTCTCTCATTTCCTCTATAAACAACTAAATGTGTTTATACTGCAGATTAGCAGTACATGAGACAGGTAATTTCTGCTCACAGTGAAAGAGATACATTTCATTTATTACTTTCTCTGCTTCCCTGCTGCTGTACCTTCCTTTCTAAGCCACATTTTGCACGGCAGCTCCCGCTGGGAGTGGGAAATGCTTGATGAAAGAGGCAGGTTAAACGAGCTGCCATGCAAGGAAGGCAGCAGCACCCAGGAGTGGAACCTTTCGTTTGACAGAGCTGTGTTATTAATACTTGTTTGAAGTCGTGGAATGGATCAATGAAACAGCTGGGCTTTGCCTGTGGAAATGCTGGGCTCTGTTTTGGCAGGGCTGAGGGAGATGTTCTGTAATGAGAGCTATTAAAAGGTCGTTAGAGATGCAGAGGAGTTTTGAAGTCAGATCTCAGTTTTTGGCAGCGACTTTTGTGTGAGCAGATTTTTAATCAACTCCTGTGCTTTTTCTTCTTTTCCTTTTTTTTTTCTTTTTCTTTTTTTTTTTTTTTTCTGCATTCCTGGATCTTTGTGGATGTTTCAGTTTTGAGAATGGCAAATGAAAGATGGGAGTGTGATTCATGTCAGGAGACAGGACAGGGTGTCCATCCTGGTCCCCTTTGGCCTGGCTGGTGACATTCTGAGGAGTGTGGACTTAAAGTGAGCTGCAAAGAAAAGGGGCAAAGAGAGAAAAGCAGAGGGTCAGATGCTGTATGTGGACTTTGGGTGACTTAAAGAGGCTTAAAAGTCCCCCAGAGGGTGCTGGGCACTGCCCAGGCTCCCCAGGGAATGGGCACGGCCCCGAGGCTGCCAGAGCTCCAGGAGCGTTTGGACAGCGCTGCCAGGGATGGACAGGCTGGGATTGTTGGGGGGTCTGGGCAGGGACAGGGGCTGGGCTGGGGGATCCTATGGGTCCCTCCAGCTCAGGATATTCTGTGATTCCATCATCTCCCCATGCACCTGTGACCACGAGAGGCCTGTGGTGGTTCTCTCTTTATCAGGTTTTCAGCTGTAAAAAAGATTCTGAGCTCCCCCTTCCTCAGTTTTCTTCCTAAATCAGAGCTCAGGCTCCTGCCCTGGGCACACTGAGCTCTGAATCCACATTAATTCATCCTGTAATGCCTCACTTGTGGTTTTCCTCTCCATTTGAGGAGGCTTTGGGGAATCCTGCAAACCCTCCACCTTCTGCAGTAAAAGTGCTGTTAATTTTCTCCCCCAGCTCTGCTGGTTTTAATTGTGACTCCCACGTCAGCTCTAACAACCCACATGTTTCATGTATTTATTATTTCATTTGCTCCTGACCTACCCCAAGGCTGGGTTGTGGTAGTTTCAGCAGCTGGCAAGGCTTTAAATCCAGATGAGATGTTTTTCCTAAAGGGAAAGATCTTTTTCCAAATTCAGCTACAACTGCTTGGTCTTAAAGTAGGAATTAAGCTGGAGATCTTCTTTGGCCTGTTCTCTGTAGGACAGCAGGCCACAGAATCATGGAATTACAGAATGGTTTGGGTTGGAAGGGACCTTAAAGCCCATCCAGTGCCACCCCTGCCATGGCAGGGACACCTCCCACTGTCCCAGGCTGCTCCAGCCCCAATGTCCAACCTGGCCTTGGGCACTGCCAGGGATCCAGGGGCAGCCACAGCTGCTCTGGGCCAGATCACAGTGGGGTTTTTTCCTGCAGGAATAGGAGCAGACCCCACACTCAGTGACCACTCTATCACCAGATTTTGAGTGCTGATTGAGAAAAAGCCACCCAAAATTAAAGCAGAGCAGGAAAAATGCTGTGCCTCGCTGTTTATCCCAGGCACAGTTGTAGGAGGCAGTGTTTAAATGTCTTATTTGTGGTTTTTGTCGTTTCATGATCCAGATTTTATTTTTTTCTGTCTTAAATGTAGCAGGTGGTCAAGGCTCTTAGTGGGGAGGGGTGACAGTGCTCCAGCAGCACTTACTGGTGTTACTGGTGTAGTTCCTGCTGGTTTCTGGAAGAGCTGGGCTGTTAAAAAATCTACTTTCATGGCTGCTGGGACATTGCAGGTGTGTTTGTGCAGTGGCAGGAGGGGTAGGAGGTGTTTTAGAGACATTTCCAGGCCATAATTCAGCTTGGAAGGGCTGGTGCAGCTGCTCTGGGCAGCTCCATCCTGATCCAGGGACCTGGACCTGGCTCCACTGCCTGTGGGGACAGGAGTGGCAATCCCAAAGCTGTTCCTTTGTGTCTGGGCTCTTGTTTCTGAGATTTGCAGTCTGGTTTTGTTTAACTTGGTCTCAAGCCTTGGGGAGAAAGGTCTGGGGTTACATCAGAGGCTGCAGCTTCCTCCTGTCGAGGGCAAGGAGCCAAGTGATACCAGAATGGGCAAAGGAGGCAGGGCTGACACACTCCAGGAGGTCCCAGGGCATGGAGACAGCTCCAAACTTTGTCCAATTTGTGGGAATTGCAGCTCCCGGGGCAGCATTTCACCCTCACGAAGAAGGGAAGGAGCAGAGGGGGAGGAGGCCGAGCCCACACTGGGGGTCTGCAGCTCTCCGAGGCATCACAGGGATGCAGGAAGGAGCAGCCCAGGCTGTCCCAGCGTGTGGGGCTGCTCTGCCCCCTCCTCTCAGCCCAGGGACCCCCATCCCGTGCAGCTTCCTGAGGCAGAGAAGTGCAAACGTGACCGGGAATCCTCCCGGGATGGCTTTTCCTCCCCCAGGCTGGTATTTCCTGTCCCCCTGCACGGCCCCATCCCCACGAACCCCCCCAGGCATCGCTGTGACCCCGGCCCCGCAGCTCCCCTCCCCTCCTGCACAGCAGCAGCATCTGGCAGGCACGTGCCGAGTCTCCCAGGTTCCTTTTTTTGGGATTTGTTCCCTCTCCAGCCGCGCTGTGGTGGTGGGGACACCCCTCAAAGGGACCCCCCCCCAAGGACAGGGGTGGCCCCAGCATCCCTGCTCCTTTCAGGTGCTTGGGAAAAGGTTCCTGCTGTGCTGGGGGTTGGAGTGTCACAGGGTGAGGAGTGATCCCCATCCTGATCCCCTCTCGGCTCCTGTGCACTCCTGGCTTCCAGGAGGGCGTTTTAGGGGATACTTTGAAGAGGAAACCTTCTGGTTGTGGTTAATCCCTTCCTGCTGCCTGCAGCAGCTGGGATGTTCCATGGGCTGAGCTGCAGAGCAGCACAAGGACACCCAGAGGCCTCCTGACTGTGCAGGATCCTCCTTCTCCATGGCACACCCTGGGGTGTCAGGGACCATTCATCCATCCACAGAGCCAACAGGTCCCTGGGATGTCTCACATGGCCAGGTGGCAGGGATGACACCCTGCCACCCTGAGTGATCCAAAAAAACCCCCAAACACCCCCCAAAAAAGAACAAAACCAAAAGTTTTAAAAGAATAAATAATAAAAATTGCCTTTGAAGTTTATGCATCCAGTTTTTGTGCTTGAACCATGAGCAGTCAGGTTTCCTGTGCTTTTCTCCCTGGCTGTGAGGCTCAGGAAGTTTAATTAAGGAGAGGTTTGGGGCTGTTAATGAGTCCAGCAGCTGGAGCATTAAGTCTTTGTCTACATCAGCTCCCAAAAGCAGCTCCGAGGCCCTGGGCTCGCTCTGAGGGGCTCTGTGGTTTTTATCCTGAACTGGGCTTGGATTTTCAGTGCAGAGGATCCTGCCCATGTTGGAGAACATTAACTCTTCTCCTCAGCACTTCTGGCTTCTCCTCCCCAGGAAGGTGCAGCCCAGAGCTGCTGTGCCTGTGAACAGCAGCACAGGGAGTGGGCATGGCTGGGAATTCACCCTGGAATGACCTCCTGATCCTAATTAAAACAGCTCGTGTGTTGTTATTTTTAATTTGCTCTGTTTGTTTTCCCCCTTCAGAAAGAGTTTGCAGAAGCAGGTTGTGAACATGGCCCTGCTGCAGCTTGGTAGGGATTGGATCAGTGTTGACCCAAGGAAGGTTTTTTCATGGAATCCTGGAATGGTTTGGGTTGGAAGGGACCTTAAAGCCCATCCAGTGCCACCCCTGCCATGGCAGGGACCCCTCCCACTGTCCCAGGCTGCTCCAAGCCCCAATGTCCAACCTGGCCTTGGGCACTGCCAGGGATCCAGGGGCAGCCACAGCTGCTCTGGGCACCCTGTGCCAGCCCTGCCCACCCTCACAGGGAGGGCACCCAGTGTGATGTGAGAACATGAACCCTGCTCCTTTTCACAGCACACAGCTTTAATCTCCCTGAATGTGTTTTTGTTTCATTTTTATATTCCTTCCAGGCTTTTACAGGAATTCCCACAGGCCAGAGGGGACTGGAGATGCTGATTGGAAACAGAATAGGGCTGGAAGTAGCCGAGATAAATGGGCTGATAAAGCAGCCAGAGCCTGGCTGGGACTGTCCTCAGCCCCTTCTCCCTGCTCCAGGGGGGCTGAGGCAGCCAGGAATGACCCAGTCCTGGGAATTGCTGCTACCCAGGGCATGGAACAGAGCTGGGAAGGGGCTGGAGCCCCAGGAGAGGCTGAGGGAGCTGGGAAGGGGCTCAGCCTGGAGAAAAGGAGGCTCAGGGGGGCCCTTGTGGCTCTGCACAACTCCCTGACAGGAGGGGACAGCCGGGGGGGGTCGGGCTGTGCTCCAGGGAACAGGGACAGGAGGAGAGGGAACGGCCTCAGGCTGGGCCAGGGGAGGGCAGGGTGGGCACCAGCAGGAATTTCCCCATGGAAAGGGTGATTAAACATTGGAAGGGGCTCCCAGGGAGGTTTGGAGTCCCCATCCCTGGATGTGGCACTTGGGGACCTGGGTCAGTGGTGGCCCTGGCAGAGCTGTGGGAACACTGGGACTCAGTGACTTTAGGGGGCCTTTCCAGCCTGAACAATTCCACAATTCCATGTGTGCTGCTGCTTTACAGCCCTGCCCATACTGCAGAGCTGACTGCAGGAAGCAAGAGACAGGAATTCCCATAGCATGGAGATGGATGTTCCTCTGCTTGGATAAATGAGTGGGTTTTTCTCAGCTCACACCTAGAAATGGGTTAAGGCTGGAGGAGACTGGGTGGATTTTTTTTTAAGCCTTTACATCAAGAGTTGGCATCTCCAAGACTCCCCAGAGCTGGCTGTGAGCAGGGTGCAGGAGCCAGGAGCTGACTGGTGGCTGATGTCATGTTTAAACCCTGAATTCCTCGTGTTTGGAGCCCCTTCTGCAGTGGGGCAGGGCAAAGCCCCCCCTGCAGCCCCTCAGGACCCCCCACACCCCAGCTGGGGTTTGTCCTCATTGTGATCCACGGTTTGCTGCCAAACACCATCACAGGGGCTCCCTGGTCTGGACTGGAAATCCCATTTCCTTCCCTATGGTTTTCCCTGGAAAACAAACTGCTTCTTGCTCTTTCTTGATAGGACAAGAGGAAACAGCCTCAGGTTGCACCAGGGCAGGTTCAGATTGGAAATGAGGAAAAATTCCTTCATGGGAAGGGTTTTCAAGCCCAGGCTGCTCAGGGCAGTGGTGGAGCCCCATTCCTGGGGGATTTAAAAGCTGCGTGGATGTGGCACTTGGGGACATGGGTCAGTGCTGGCCTTGGCAGTGCTGGGGACATGGTTGGGCTCAGGAGGGCTGGGCAGGCTCTTGAAATGCAGGAATCAAATATTTGAGGGAGAAGAGGTATTTGAGGCTGCCCACATCCTGCAGCAGTGTCCTGGCAGAGGGAACAGCCCCGTGGCTGTGCAGGTGTGTGATTGAACCTTGCTTTGTTCAGATTTTACAGTGAATTAAAAGAATGCAATACTTAGGGCTGAGCAGATCCTCTGGAGTATTTCTTTTGCTGCAGGTTTGATGAGACTGGCACAGCAATTCAAGCCAGCTCCACTTTTTGCATCACTTGTCTTTGTTTGCTTCATTTCCAAACGAGGAAAAAAGAAGCAAAGCCATTCCTTCCTGTGGTCCTGCTGCTCCCAAGGCACTGGAGTGTGCTGGAAAGGCTGGAACACTGCTCCAGCCCAGCGGGGGAGATGCTGCAGCAATCTCCAGGACATTTAATCTGATGACTGCAAAACAAACCCAGCCCGGTGGGTTTGGAGGAGCCCAGTGAGAGCTGCTCACTGCTGGCTGGATAAATCCTGCAGGAATTGCTGGAGTTAGACAGGAAAGTGAGGTTTAGTGCCCTGAGGAAATGCAGGTGTGGGAGCAGGAGCAGCCATCCCGCCGTGTCTGCAGCACTCCAGACTGTCAGGGAGCTTTGGAGAGGAGTTCATTTTTCAGGGATATTTTTGGGAGAGCCCTGAGGAGCAGAGCTGTGCAGCAGCAGGGGCTCGTCCGTGTCCAGGAGCTCCCAAGGGAGATGTGCAGAGTGATTTTGGAGATTTCTATCCAAATAGAAATGATATATAAAATATAAAAGTTTAATATATATATAAAACTTATATATATATATTTAGGTTTTCTTCTTCTTTTTAAGCATTCCAGGGTGGGTTACAGGTGTTTTCCAACCAGTGTGTGTGTCCATAAAGGTGGGAATTCCAGGGATACTCTTCAGTGCTCCAGAATTTTTTTTTGTTCTGAAGGTTTCCTCTTGAAAATGAGGAGGAATGGAGATGCAGCAAAATATTGGCTGCATTGTCAGAGGGGAGAGAATCCAGAGGATTCTGAGGCACTGCCACAGGAGATGTGGAATAGAATACAGAGGAATTCTCTGCCTGGGGATGTTCCTCAGGTCAGCTGCTTCTAGGTGAAGGAACAGGGAACTGAGGGAGGACTCAGGAGTCTGGAGCTCAGTGGACTTGGTGGAGGTTGGTGAAATTGGGTCTGATCTAGTGGAAAATTTCCAATCAGGAAGTGGGGGTGAAACTCCAGCCCATTGAAACTGTTGGGTTTCCTGGGGTTTGTGAAAAAAAGAGTAAATTAAAAACCCAAAAAGTGGTTTACTGGAGGACGGAGGAAATGTCCTGTCATCTCCAGGGGTTAAAAATAACACTGAATTTTCACTTTCAAACAGTTTCAGTTAATTAAAGTGAACTTGCACTGAATTAAAAAAAAAACAAGAAAGAGGCAGCTCATCCACAGAGGTGAAACCTTTCATTTCTGGGCTGACTCAAAGTGACTCATTTTTCTTTTTTCTTTTTTTTTTTTTTTTAACTTAAATATTGGAAAAGTTTTCTGTGTGATTTCTTTCCAGCAATTCCCTTTAACCCTGAGAGCTCCCCCACATCCCAAATCCATCCTTTCCTCAGTCTGGGCTGCTCAGGGAAGTGATGAATCACTAACAAATGTTTTCCCCCACTCAAAGGCAGAGGGTGGAATGAAGAGCAGATTTTATATATATATACATATATATATATTTTTTTTTTTTTTTTCTGCAGGGCAGAGATATCTCTGCTGTTCAAATAAGACTTGTCAGCTCTGTCTGGGGCTCTCCCCAAATCCACACTTCCCTGTGCAGAGGCAGCAGGATGGGGGAGCGTGTCTGACCTTGGCCCTTCTCAGCTTTGCTTGTGATAAATAATCCAGGCTCAAAAACTGGAGGTTTGAGAGGGGAAAAAGAAAAGATTTTCCTCTGGGTTCTACTGCATAAAAAAAACTCTGGGAAATTCTTTAGGTTGGTGAAGAAATAGAGAGAAAGGAAAATTGGTTTGGAAATTGTTATTGATGGGGGGATGCTCCAATGCAACCTTTGAAGCAGAAAATACAGGAATGGGCACAAGCCAGGCTTTGGATAGGGAGTTTTTCAGGGGGAACAAGAGGATTTGGAACCCTGGAGAGGAAATAGGGATGGAGGTGTCCACATCCAGCAAGGGGCTTTGCACAAAGCTTGGCCCATGCCCTCGTGCTGAGCGTGTCCTCCTTGGGATCTCACCCACGCTGGAAGTTGCTGGAAGCTTCCTCATCCTCATCCTCATCCTCATCCCCATCCTCATCCTCATCCTCATCCCCATCCTCATCCTCATCCTCATCCTCATCCTCATCCTCATCCCCATCCTCCATCCTCATCCTCATCCTCATCCTCATCCTCATCCTCATCCTCATCCTCATCCCCATCCTCATCCTCATCCTCATCCCCATCCTCATCCCCATCCTCGTCCTCGTCCTCATCCTCATCCCCATCCCCATCCTCATCCCCGTCCTCGTCCTCATCCTCATCCCCATCCTCATCCCCGTCCTCGTCCTCATCCTCATCCCCATCCTCATCCCCATCCTCATCCTCATCCTCGTCCTCGTCCTCGTCCTCATCCCCATCCTCGTCCTCGTCCTCATCCTCATCCCCATCCCCATCCTCGTCCTCGTCCTCATCCTCATCCCCATCCCCATCCTCATCCTCATCCTCGTCCTCGTCCTCATCCTCATCCCCATCCTCCATCCTCATCCTCATCCTCATCCTCATCCTCATCCTCATCCTCATCCCCATCCTCATCCTCATCCTCATCCCCATCCTCATCCCCATCCTCGTCCTCGTCCTCATCCTCATCCCCATCCCCCTCCTCATCCCCGTCCTCGTCCTCATCCTCATCCCCATCCTCATCCCCGTCCTCGTCCTCATCCTCATCCCCATCCTCATCCCCATCCTCATCCTCGTCCTCGTCCTCGTCCTCGTCCTCATCCCCATCCTCGTCCTCGTCCTCATCCTCATCCCCATCCCCATCCCCATCCTCATCCCCGTCCTCATCCTCATCCCCATCCCCATCCTCATCCCCGTCCTCATCCTCATCCCCATCCTCATCCCCATCCTCATCCTCGTCCTCGTCCTCGTCCTCATCCTCATCCCCATCCTCATCCTCATCCTCATCCTCATCCTCATCCTCATCCTCATCCTCATCCTCATCCCCATCCTCATCCTCATCCAGGTTTCCAGCTGTGGAGCCTCCTCAGCCCAGGCTGTGCCCAGGGAGCTCCAGAGGGTTCAGCCCCTCCTGGGGTTTGGCAAAGTGGTGCCTCCAGCACCAGTTTTGGGGTTTGGCAGCTCCTCTGCACACCAATACAATCCTGGTTGATGTTTATTTGCCCAGAGCCTCCTGAGCTCTGGTTCCAGCATTGTGGGCTCGAGCTGAGCTGCTGAAAGGGGTTTACAAAAGGAAATCTTTTGGTTGGGGGCTCTCAGTGACTCCCACCTCCAGAGAAGCTGCAGCTCCTCAGGGACTCTGGAGGCTCCCAGGCACCCAAAGATAATTTGGGTGTAAAAATACCAGTGGTGGGGGGGAGGTGGGAGGTGATGAGCTCTGTCAGAGGAGCTTGGAGGAGCATTTGGGAGTTGAGTCAAGGTTGAAACCGCAGCAATTCAATTGTTTGTACAGAAACCTGGCAGCGCCGGCGTGGAGTGAATCACAAATGTGCACATGTTTTGCCTGGGGTGAAAATCTGAGCGCTGTTTGGCTGTGAAATGGCAGCTTGTTAGGCTTGGAAACACTCGTTTTGAATTTGTTTTTCTATTCTTGGGAGCTGTGTTGAAGGGGAAGGTCGGGGCTGGTGCTCCTGCCCTGCTCTGCCCATGCTGGGCTGGGATGAGGCTCTGCTGCCTCCTCCTCTCACTCCTGCTCTGTTCCCGCACATCCCCCAGGGAAAATGATGCCCAGGAGCCAAATGCAACCTCCAGACACTGACCCAGGTCCAGAATTTTAATACTAGCTCATAGCCTGAGCTCTGACCCTTGGAACAGCAGCTCCTGAAGCAAAGGAAGCAGAACTGGATCCCTGTGAGGCACCGGGGGCTTTGCTGTCCTGCAGTCAAAACTCTCCCTCTAATGAAGTTCACTGGGGTTAATTTGGGGTGAAAATTGGTCCTACTGGAGCTTGACAGGAGCTGGGGGAGGCACTGGTAGGTGCAAAGCTCAGCTCAGGCAGGTCCAGCTCCCCCATGGGCTCCCAGGAGCAGCGTCTGTCTGTCTGTCCCCTGTCCCTTGGTCCTCCTCAGGGGATGTCAGTGTCCCCAAAGTGGAGATGGCAGCATGAAGTGGCTGAATTTTAGCTAAACTCGACCCTGTGGCCATCCTTTAAAGGCCAGTTGTGCTGGCTGAGGGATGGCAGGGTGAGGGAAGGGTGTCCCTGAGTTGGGATGGGTTTGGAAGAGGTGCAGTAGGGACAGTCCTGAACTGACCCCACACTCCTGAGAGGATGCTGGAGTTTCCCACAAGCTCCCCTGAGCTCCCAGCGCTGCCCAGGAGCCCAGACATGGCACAGGAGCCTGTCCCTGGCAGCCTCACACCCAGCCCTGTGTCCCCTGCCTTTGGGCTCTTCCCCTTTCAGGGAAGGGCAGTGCTGGGTTTGTCACGTTTGCCCTCAGCTTTTGGGACCACTGATCACCCCACAGTGATGTTTCCCAGGTTTTCTCTGCAGGCTGGCAGGAAAGTCAAGTTTAAATGTGAAAGCAGCTCCATCCTGCCCCCCGAGGGGTTTCTGGATCTCCCATCACCAGCTCTGGGTCCTGCTCACTGCAGGCTGCGTTGTTAAATCCCCCCAGTTCACTTCTCTGACCTCTTATCTCCCCTAAATGTCTGAGTGCAAGCAGAGCTGAGTGGGAATTTGGCAGCTCTGTGCTGGGTGCAGGGGCTGTGATGGGGCTGGGGGCACGAGGCCAAGGGCACAGGAAATTCCCGGTGGGATTTCTGCCCATCCTGCTGGGATGTGATAACTCAGGGCTCCCTCAGCCACAGGACCTGAGCCAGGCTTTCCCAGGGCATTCTCTGATTTCTGCCTGGCTGAAGTCACTGGCTCTTATCAAGCCTGGAAAATGGAGCTGTCTGGCTCCCTCGCCTGCCCCGGGCACTTTGTCCCCTGGGTCACTGCAGGGATGTTGATAAAACGTGTTTGTCATGAACCCACTGAGAGAGAGGGCTGGGATTGCCGGGCTGGACGGCAGGAGTGCAGCAGGCAGAGCTCTGAGCACAGGGGAGCTCTGGGAAGATGCAATTGGGAAATCTCTGGCTCATCTGGAGGATGGCTCAGCTCAGGGCTCCTGCCAGGTGGATCTGCTGGATTAGGGAATCAGCCAGGTTAGGGAAAAAACACTCTGGTTTTGTGGCTGCCATGAATAAAAGAGCAACCAGTTTAGAATCCCAGGATTGTTTAGGTTGGAAAAGACCTCCAAGATCATCAAATCCAACCTGTGACCGATCCCCACCCTTGTCCTCAGCCCAGAGCTCTGAGTGCCACATCCAAGCTTTCCTTGGACACCCCTGAGGGTGGGGACTCCCCCTGAGCAGCCCTTTCCAATGTTTAACCACTCTTTCCATGGGGAAATTCCTGCTGATGTCCAGCCTGAGCCTCCCCTGGCCCAGCCTGAGGCTGCACATACAAGAAATGCAACATCAGGGTTCTGGAATGAAGTGAATTTTATGGGAAATATCGACTTTTGGGATATCCCAGTCCCCTCCTTCTCCATCCCAAGCTGATTTCCATGAATGTTTCTCCAGCTTAACCTGCCATTGTCTCAGAGATGTTATTTTAGAGCCTGGCAGCAGCTCAGTCTGGGCTGTTATTTCAGCAGTGTTAAAAGTGTCCTGAGCAGGGAAATGCTGGGCTTGGTGTTATCTGCTGCTGCAGACACACGTCTGGGAGAGATTACAGCCTGAGAAAATCCAAATAAATCCATCCAGGGAGCCTGCCCTGGGAATTCCTCTCGTTTCAGCAAATGCAGACTCGCTGCACCCCAAACCCCTCCCGCTCCTGGTGCTGGGAGGGTTCCTTTGGCATGGAATGGGAACCTGCAGATAAACCTGACATCCCTGGGGATGTGTGGGGCAGGCGGGGGGTGATGGCCCAGATGTGAGTCAGTGCTGAGAGGCGGCCAGGGAGGGTGGCACCTGTGCCAGGAGCCATCTGTCACCTGAGAGCTGGCACACCTTGGCTTGGCATCGCTGCTCCTCCCGCTGGCCTGGCCTCAGCAATGGCTCAGGCTGTACAAACACATCCCAGCCTGCCTTGGGAGGAGTTCAAGGCTCCACAAAACATCAGGAAAGCTCAAGGGGAAGAGAAGGAAAGGTCTGTGTGCCCAGGGATCCCTTGCAGGAATGTGGATCTGAGCTTCCCAGGACAGGAGAGACTTGAGGTCCAGTTCCTGATGATGGAAACACAAACTGGATCAGCAAATCCTTGCCCTGCAGGGAGCTGGGAGAAACCAGCAGGAAAGACTCTCCTCTCCTCTCCTCTCCTCTCCTCTCCTCTCCTCTCCTCTCCTCTCCTCTCCTCTCCTCTCCTCTCCTCTCCTCTCCTCTCCTCTCCTCTCCTCTCCTCTCCTCTCCTCTCCTCTCCTCTCCTCTCCTCTCCTCTCCTCTCCTCTCCTCTCCTCTCCTCTCCTCTCCTCTCCTCTCCCTCTCCTCTCCTCTCCTCTCCTCTCCTCTCCTCTCCTCTCCTCTCCTCTCCTCTCCTCTCCTCTCCTGCTGTTGGAGCCAGGGCTGGATGCTCCTCTTGACCTTGGAGTCTTTCAAATCCAGACAATTCCTGGGAGTTTTGGGGCTGTTTGCACACGAATATTCATGTGCTCTCCAGAATGAGAGGCTGAGGACTCAGGCTGGGCCAGGGGAGGTTCAGGTTGGACATCAGGAGGAATTTCTCCATGGAAAACATTGTTAAACATTGTTAAACATTGTTAAACATCAGAAGGGGCTGCCCAGGGAGGTTTGGAGTCCCCATCCCTGGAGGTATCCCAGGAAGGGCTGGAGGTGGCACTGAGCTGGGGACAAGATGGGCATGGGGCACAGCTGAGACTCGATGGCCCTGGAAGACTTTTCCAACCTGATTTATTCTGGGATTCAGTGATCAGAACCAGAGGATGATGGAAATCAGGGCTACAAAGCCAGGCTGTGAGTTCTTCCCAGCCTGGGCTGTCCATCCCACCCAGAGCAGGATTTTGGGATCGTCCCTTCATGGCTTTGGTGTTTATTTCTGTTTGTCTTCCAGCCCTATAAAACATGGGAATTTTTTTGTTATAAAACCACAGAGAAGGAGGCTCTTGGAAGGCTGGTGCTGGAAACAAGTCCCTGGAGTGGGAGAGACTGGAGAATTTGCAGTTAATTAACTTTGACAATGGAGCAATAAAGAGAAGTTTATTTATAAGCAACAGTGAAGGCTAGTGTTTATAGCACTTGTCCCCACTCAGTGTCACACAAATTTTATTGGGATATTTTTCAGTTTTTTAAAAGGAATCCCACAGAATCCGCTGGATAAGCATTGTACACCAATTCCAATGCTGACTCCCTGTAATTCAGTAATTAATTTAATTGCTGTGAGGCCAAATTGAACAGGTTGAGGAGTGGTTGTGTGGGGATTTAAATGAAAACCATGTAAAAATACCCCTCCAGCTAAAGCTGTTAGGCCCTGAATGTGGATAAAACATCGTTTCTGTGGTGTTTGACTTGAGATAAGTGAAGGTTTGAGCTCAGCCCAGGAGCTGCCAGTGCTCCAGGAGGGGCAGGAGATGAATGCACAGAGCAGGGGAGGAGGGTCTGGAGGGGAAATGAGGAGAACAGGGGGTGGAAGATGCTCCAAGGTGTGAGTGTGGCCTGGGCAAGGCTGGGTGACACCAGAGCACCTCCCCAGGGACCAGGAGTTCTGCTGGAGTTAACTCTTGGGGGTGCTCAGGAAGGAGATGGAGCTCTGAGAGGTCTGGGGGGTTGGATGAGGTGACCTTTAAAAGGTCCCTTCCAACCTGAATTATGTCACGATTCTGTCACCTCTGAGCACATCTTGGAAAAGTTGGGAATGGCTTCTTTTTTGGTTTCCTATTAAAAAACCCTGAATCAAGTGAGGCCACCAAACCCTGCTTTGGTGAGGCTCCCTCCCAGCCCAGCCTCCTTCAGAGGGGTCTCCAGCCTCCAGGATTTGCTCCATGGCCCAAACCCTTCCTGTGGACACACACATTTAGAGAGCTGGGGAATTCCAGCTTGGAAATTCTTGTCAGGCCTGGATTTCTCCTGACTCTCAGCTCCATTCCCAGGCTGCCAAGCTGACTGCAGCTTCAGTTAGGGAGGAGTCTCCCAGGGTGACAACACGGTGACAAACAGAGTGGAATTCATCACCAACATTAACCCCTGGTGTCTTTGCCGTGGGACACATCCTGAGGTGCTGTCCCAGGGATGTTTTTCCCAATTGTCCAAGGAGCTCCTGTCCTGTCCTGGCTGCACTAACACACTTTAAATACAATAAATTTGGCCTTTTTTCCCCAAAAGAGCTCCGTGTGTGTTGCTGTCCTTTCTCTCTCTTTGCAGAGCAGTGACCACACCTTCCAATATCCCCAAAGGACAGCAGACAACCCCTCAGACCTCTCCCCCTCAGTCAATGGGGTGAGATTGTTATGCTGGCTCATGGAGAGTTGGGATTTACCCTGAGGAGGATAAACCTGACAGTCCTGTGCCTACTCTGGCTTTAGCAGCTCTGAAACTCTTCCCTGCTCCCAGAGCTCTCTTCCTTTGCTGCCACTTGCCCTACTTTTCCCTGCGGCCAGTTTATCCTTACTCGGGGTCATCCTGCCTTGCAGCAGCCCTTCCTCCTGGCCGGGCTTTGTCCCCAGAAGCCCCATCCCCACCCCCAGAGCCCCCCGTGCTGGGCAGGCACAAAGGAGCGGCAGCACAGCTGCAGGAGAACCTGTGCTCCCTTTTCCTGTCCACACAATGCGTGCAGCCGAGCTCTTTCTTCCCGGAAGGTTTCTCTCCCCTGGAATTTGCTGTCCTCTCTGTGGGTGGGTGGCTGCATTCACTCTGCCATAATGGGTCCAGCGTCCTCCGTGGGAAATGTCCTGGTTCCTTTTCTTCCTGCTTTGGCTCTGTCCCCTCCTGGACTTGCAGCCACGGGGTCGAACCCAAATTATCCTTGTTCTCTGGAGCAGGGAGGAGAAGTTGAAATCCTGTTGCATAAGCAGCCCTGGGAGCTGTGAGTGCTGCAGCTCAGAGCTCACCTCGGGTGCCTTCTGGAGGTGCCCTTAGAAAGGGATGGTTGGATGGGAGGGAAATGGGAACAGCAGGGAATGGATGTGCAGTGGCTGCCGTGGGCATTGGCACCAGAAATTCTGGGATGGAAGGAGAAGCAGGAAGAGCTGCCTAGAAAAGCTTTGTGCCAAGGTGTCCTTGAGCTTCCTCATTGTATGGAGTCACCAGGCAATTCCAGACAAGCGGGAATTGCCATTTTTGCTGCCCTTGCTCCAGAGAAAGTCAGGCACAACCTCCAACAGCTCTCCAAGGCTGTGGGATGGCAGGGAGGAGCCCTGGAGTGTTGGGAGGGCTGTGCTGGTGTCACTGGTGTGAGGCCCCAGGATGCAGCCCTGGTTTTCCATCCCTTAATGCAGGGATCCTTCCTGATTAAATTCTGGAGCTGTGATGGCCCAGCCTCTCTGATGCAGAGTTTGGAGTGATCCAAAGCAGAGTCCTGGCAGGACATTTCCATCAGGAACTCAGGCACCAGAGGGAGGAAAGGCCCATTAGGTCATAGGCTCCAGTCCCCAGCCAGGGCTGTCCCCTGGCCTTGTCCCCAGGGCTTGGCCAGCCCTGCTATTCCAGGTTCCAGCCTGTGCCACATCCAGGGGAAGTGACTCAGCCTGACAGACCCTCTTAGGAGCTCCTGAGTTTTGGCTCTTTAATACAATTTTCCCTCATTTACCTCTTTTGGGGAGAACATAAAGGTCAGTGTAAGTGTCACACATTGAAAGGAGCCAGAGGAGAACATGGGTGGTCACTTCTCTGTGTCTGCAGCTGGGGGTGCCCCCCAGGGAACACCTTCCTCTGGGATGGGATGGGATGGGATGGGATGGGATGGGATGGGATGGGGGACAGGCACTATTGAAACCCATCTGATTCCTGAGAGCACTAATGGCCCTTAATGACCCCAGCCAGCCTCACCTGGGACCCCCAGCTCATCCCACCCTCACCTGGGATCCCAGCAGCCCCATTTAAGCTCAGCCCTGTGCCCTCAGCCCTATCCTAGCTTTGGTGAGAGATTTTTGTCTCCTGGATGAGCCATGGACCTTCCCTGGATGGAATTTCTCTCCTTGTCCCTTGGATTGACTTTACACCCCACTGCAGCCTGGTTTCCACACCAGCTCCTGCCTGTGCTTCCCTTTAGCACTGAGGGTGCTCCAGGAGGGATCTGCTCCTGATTCCTCATTGCTGGGGCTGCCTGTGGAGCATCTCCTTGGGGGTTGGCTCTGCCTGGGGTACTCCCCCTTGGAATCTGTGCCTGTTAACAAAGCCCTGCCTGTCCTGAGGTACAGCAGCTCCTGAGAGCAGCTCTCTCTCCCCCAGGGCCCCTGCACCAGTCTCCCTGGCACTGAGATGCCTGGGAAGGTTCCTGTGCTGCTTTTAGGAGCAAGTTGGATTTTGCAGCTGCAGCTGAACTCCAGGAATGTCCTTTGCAGTGCAGGAATGGCCATTCTGGAGGTGTTTGGGCAGAGGTTGAATAGCAAAGGTGTTGTGTTGGGATGCTGGGTGTGCTCTGTGGGAAGGACAAGGAGAGCCCCAGGTGAGCACAGCTGGGCTGTGAGCTCTGTTTTGGGCTCCAGGATGGAGGGGGGAGGATGCTGTGGGTGCAGGATGCTCAGAAGAGGTAGAAACTGTTTGTGAGCAGAGCTGCTCCCTGATGGGCTCTGGAAGGAGAAGGGAAGCCTGGCTGGGGGGATAAAGCAACTTAGCCTTGGGAATGCTGAAAACTCCACAGAAAGTAGGATTTTTGTAAAGGAAACAGAGAATTCCTGTAGCAGATGTACAGCCTGGCCTGTTCCTACCACTGGCTGCTGCAGCAAGTGCACCCAGCAGCCTCAGCATCCCCTGTCTGGGATTAGTGTGCTCCCAGGAAGGTGTGACCCTGCTCTGACCCTGCTCTCTGAGCTGGGGACAGCCCCTGCAGCTGGGAATCGCTTCCCAGGTAATCTGTGTCCTTGGGAAGCAGCCTGTGTGCTCCCAGCGTTCAAGGCAAAGGGAGGGAAAAAAAACCTGCTTGGAAATGCACAGCAAATCTGTGATGTTCTTGTAGTAACCACAAATCCAGCTGTGCCAGGGGGAGAGGTGGCCCTTGGTTAATGCTGGGGAGAAGCAGCAAGGAAAAGCTTTGGTGCTGAGGCTGGCTGAGCCCTAAATCCAGGGTTGTGAACAACCTCGTCGTGCAGCAGCTCCTGCCCCAAAAATGTGGGGCAATGAACTGCAGAGAGTGCAGGAACTTACTCTTGGAATCCTGTTATAGTTTGGGTTGGAAGGGACCTTAAAAACCATCCCATCCCACCCCTGCCATGGCAGGGACACCTCCCACTGTCCCAGGCTGCTCCGAGCCCCAATGTCCAACCTGGCCTTGGGCACTGCCAGGGATCCAGGGGCAGCCACAGCTGCTCTGGGCACCCTGTGCCAGTGTTTAACCAGCCTCCCTGTAAAAAACTGCTTCCCTCAAATCTAAATCGATCTTTTAGTTTAAAACCATTCCCTCTTCGTTCCCTGTCATCAGAGCCTGCCCAGGGAATATTTCCTGTGTGTTAATTCCAGCTGCAGCAGATGTGGGCAGGCTCATCCCTGACAGGACCCAGTGAGCTCTGACTGCTGTGATCTCCAGCAGAGCTGGACCCTGGTGGGGGCTGCAGCCCCTGGAGATGGAATTGTGCAGGTCCTGGCACATCCATTGATGCCAGCAGTGAGGGAATCCCTCCCAGAAATGCTTGGGACTGAGAAGGACACACGTTCCTGATATTTTCCCCTCTGTGAGCTGTTTGTTCTTGGATTAATTCCCATGCTGTGCTGATAAACTCTGCTGGCTCTGCCTTTAGGGGTTTTTGGCTGGTCAGGGCTCCCAGGGGCTCAGCCCTTCACCCTCTGGCTTGGTCCCAGTTTTTTGGTGTTCCTGCTGCCAAAAGCTGCTGCACCTTCATTCTGCAAAGCTTTAGGATGCCTGGAAACCAATGGATGCTGTGCCCATGTGGGAGCTGGGGAAATCCCAAGTGAAATCCCAGCTCCCCACATTTCCTCCATTCCTTCCCCTCTTTCCCATGCAACATCTTCCAAGGAGATGGGTCAGGAGTGACACACGAGTGTCTGAAGCAGATCAAAGCTGCTTTCTGCCTGATTGATTTGTTATTTTCCTCTCCGGGCTGTGGATATCTCCTGGCAGGTCGCAGCATGCCCGGGGCTGTTTGTCTGCCCTCCCATCAATCTCACACCTCATCCACAGTGGGAATTACAGTGAGTGAAGGGGCTGGATGCTTCCCAAGCCATGGCAGATGCTCGTGCAGATGGTGCTGGCACAATTCCCACTGACAGATCATCGAGTGGGATTGTCCAGACCCTCCCAGGAAAGGGACTGTGGGGTCTGGAGTGATCCTGCAAGGCTGGACCAAGGATGTCGATCTGAGTCTGTCCCTTGTCCCCACTCCTTGCTGGTGGCAGCGTTGTTACCACACTGGAGGTTTTAGACATCTGAGGTCTGCAAATCTTTCTGCTAATGGAGAGGAGCAAGAAACCTTGAGGTTTTAAACACGTTTTTTCCTCAGGAATTCCTGTAGCTCAAAGATTCTTTAGTTAAAGATGAACTGGGAAAATCTGTTCACCCAGGGAGTGAAAACTTCTCATGGTGATGCCAAACAGGGGCTCTGCCCCGTTCAAACCATCTCAAAAGTTCACAGCACATTCTGAGAGTGAATCCTTCCCTTCCTGGGAATTCCCACTGGAATTCCTGACCCTGTGATAGGGCTGAGCCCTGCTTTGGGCAGAGAGGGGTGTCCCCACCCTCTGGCCAGGACACGCTGGGGGACACAGAGACTTCTTCCCATTCCTTGGTCCAATTCTTTATTTACAGCATCAACAAAGAAGTTTGGGAAAGGATGAGCAGGATTCCTGTACCCAGCTGCTCCAGGATTTGTGGTTTGGGACATTTGTGTCCCAGGCTCTGTTTTACAGCCCTGAGTGTCCCAACTCTGTGGTTGTAAAGGTACCACCACAGCTGGGGAAGAAATGACCCTTTCTACATTTGGGACAGTGGCTTTAAAACTCATGTTGTGGTTCAAAAATGTCGCCTGGCTGTTTGTGAATGTGTCTGAATAGTTTTTGTGGTCTGAGTTGGCTGAACTTGTGTACTGAATTTTGATTTTCTCAGATTTACACTCTTCCTGTGGGTTTTGTCCGTTGTCCAGTTTGTCTGTTTTACTCTTGGTGGAGAATAAAGGGAGCAGAGCCCTGTAGTGGAGGTTTCTCAGCCTATTGAATGTCTCTCTCTTCTCCCCCAACACAGATGAGGTGAACCTGCTGGACAAAATCACTCTCCATGCCCAGGACCTCAGCAATGTCTCCTTTGGCTACGACCACAGCAAGTGCAGGATCCTGGAGATCGGGCAGTATGCAACCCTCAACATCCCCACCAGGGAGGCCTTTGGGGACAGGTAACCTCCCTTCAGGGGTGGGAATGGGGCTCAAAAATCATCTAAGGAGTGGCTGTTGGTTTGAGGAATTCCTTGGAGAGCCCATGCCATGGTGACATGGAGATAACTCAGCCACTCCGTGCTCTGAGCTCAGGGCTTCCTTCAGTTCTTACACTTTGGAACGGTTTGTGCTGTCCCTGGCAGTGTCCAAGGCCAGGCTGGGATGGTGGGAGATGCCCCTGCCCATGGCAGGTTTCCTCCAACTCAAATCATTCTGGGCTTCTTTGCTGTTTGCTGGCTGGGTGCAGGAAGGACACCCTGGCAGGGCCCCACCACCTTAGCAATGCTAATTCCGACCCTGCTGCTTCTCTTGGATCCTCTCAGCTGCGACGATCGTTGCCTCTTTTCCCCCTTTATTTTCCCTTCTCTCTCGGCTGGTTTGTGACTCTAATTTTTGTATCCTAAGAGCTCAGCTGATGGTGGCACAGCAGCAGCTGCACAATGTCACCTGTCCCCTCTTCCTGCCAGGTTTGCAGACGAGCTGAGCGTGCTGCTGAAGCTCAGGTACTCTCTGAAGGAGGACACCAGCCTGGTGACCATCCTCAGCCACCGCAGCCACCTGCTCTTCCAGATCAGGGTCAACCCCCACGCCCTGGTCTTTGTCACCACGAGGAGGAGACACTACGAGTAAGTCCCAGCTGATTTCCTGCCTTTCCATCTGTCCTGGTTTAGGGTAAATTTGGGAGGAAACTTTTGAAATTTTTTTTTTTTTTAAATTTTTTTTTTTTTTAGGAAACAGATTTAAGCAGTTTGGTTTGGGGAAACGTATTTTTTCAGAGAGAAAAGGAAAAATGGGAATGGGCTTGTTTATTTAACAGGCAAAGCACTTTTTAGCATAAAAATGACCAATACTAAACAGTGAAACTTTTTTATTGCTTTGAAGAGATGACAAATTTAGAAGAGTTTTTTTTTGTGGTTTGTAGTTTGGTTTATTTCATTTGTTTTTAGTTTTTTTGGTGCTGGGAAATGCCGTGGCCCAGGCCAGGTTTGGTGGGCTACAGGTGTGAGTTTTTGGTGGTTTTTGGGATTTTTAGTTTAGAGCAGGTTTAAACAATTTTAAGAAGGGAAAAGAAAAAAAACCTACAGTTTCAGGAACTTTTTTGCCTTAGTTAGTTAGAAAAAACAACTAAAAGCAAAAAGAGAGGTTTTTTTTTTTCTGTCCACTGCAGATAATACAGTTTGTGAGAAGGATGCAGAGGAGTGAGTGTAGTTTTTGATAACAAACTTCATACTTTTTATTTCCTTTTTTATTCTTGGAACTAGTTTTAAAGTTGCAGAACTTAATATTTAACACTAACAGAACAGATCATTTGGGGATACAAGCATCATAAAGTCACCCCATGACCCCATCCTTCCTTTTCTCCTCCCAAGGCCAAGGCTTTCCCTGTCAGGTGGGTTTTGGGTAGTGCTGGGCTCCCCTCAGCTGAAGGAAGGTGCTGTCCCTCTGTCTTGGTTTGAAAGCCAGGTGTCTGCCAAGGAAGGCAGGAGCCTCTCTTTGAAATGGAAAATGTAAACCCCCCTCCCTCCAAATTATTATAGTTTTGAAATTAAGGGGCTCTCAGGCAAAGAAATGGGAAGAGGAATAACAGTTCTTTACTAGGAAAATTAAAACATAAATCCAGTATTACAGAGAACAAACCCAAAACACGGCCAGAGTGAGAATCCAAGGTGCCCCCGTCAGTCAGTCAGGGTTGGTGCAGTCCCATTCCATGGTGGCTGCATCCTCCTGCAGGGACAGATGTGGTTCTGCTGGAGCAGGGCTCCTGCACAAGGTGCAGTTTTCCTCCAGAGCTCCAGGGATGATGTGCAAGGCTCTGGTTTTCCTCTGGGATCCAGTGGGAAAAGGCTGCTCTGCTGTTCCAAATCTCCCCTTTGATCTGGGTAGGAAATGCTCGGCTCCTCCCCTGGCTGGAGCATCTCCCCATGGGATGATGGAATTTGATCAGCCCTGCCCTGGGACTGCATGGCCATGGACAGGAGAGATCTCCTGGAGGGAGGATGGGCTGTGGGGAAGAGAAAGAACACTGCAACAGCTGGGTGAACAGCTGGAACAGGAACAGAGGAGATCTCCCCCAGAGATCAGGATCACTGCCATACCTGCTTTAACAGATGGGGACAGAATCCAGACTTTTGGGCACATCCTGTACTGCAAACTAAGACAGCCTCAGGCCTGGTGCAGGTTGTCACTGCCAAACTCCACTCTGCCAAAATGATGCAGCTCTGGAAAAAGAAGCAAAGAACAAAAAGGTTCAGATCCCTGGGGATAAATGAGGACACAAAACTCAGTCATTTCTCAGGTGCCTCAAGCAGTTGGAGGCATCCCCAAATCCATAGGAAACAGTGATGGTGTTGGAAGAGTTCTGGGATTGTTCCTTGTGTCTGCACTAAGGATGGATCTGTGAGGGACCTTGGGAGCTGCTATGGGGTAAAGCCTGGTCCTGGATGAGGAGTGGGATGAAGTTTCCTGTTGTGTCCCTTTCCCTCAGGTTCCCAGTGTCCTTCCTGGGCGATGGGCACTGGCACCAAGTGGCTCTCAGCATCTCCCTGGAGAGGCTGGAGTTGCACGTGGACTGTCGGCTGCTGGACAGAGTGAGCTGGTCCAACTATTTTGGGATGGGAGTGAGCACTGAGGGGCTGATCATCATTGGGGGCCTCATCGAGTCCTTTGAGATCCCCTTTAAGGTGAGAGCTGGGCAGGATCTGCTCTACCCACATAAGTGAGGTTACAAATTCCCTCTGATGGAATCCATTTCATCGCCTTCTCCTCCCAAAACAAGATTTATTTTTGTGCTTGGGCAGGATAAACTTAGCAAAGGCTTGGAATTGTGGGTTTGGGTCAGGGCAGCACAAGGGGCAGCAGTCAGGTCACCTCTGGGTTGGACTTCACTCATCCTCTGGTGTTGGCCATGACTTGGACCCTGCAGAGAAGTCTCTGTGCAGTGAACATGGAAAGATCTGGTCGGGGAACTGGTGTCCAATGGTTTCAATCTTCCAAAGGGCAGGGCTGGATGGGATTTTGGGCAGGAATTGTTCCCTGGCAGGGTGGGCAGGCCCTGGCACAGGGTGCCCAGAGCAGCTGTGGCTGCCCCTGGATCCCTGGCAGTGCCCAAGGCCAGGTTGGACATTGGGGCTGGAGCAGCCTGGGACAGTGGGAGGTGTCCCTGCCCATGGCATCTTTCCATGCCACTCTTGAAGCTGGAGAGGGAATACTCATTGCCCAAACCATCCCATAAAGAAATCCCTGGCTGAGAGAAGCTGGACATGACCTCCCCTGCAGGCCCTTCCAGACCTTTCCCTCTCCTCTGGAAGAAGCAGGAGCACAAACTCTGCTTTCTGTGTCTCCTCCAGGGCTCTCTCCAGCAGCTGACCTTCGTGATGGGAGACCCAGCAGCGGCTGCTGAGCAGTGCCACAGCTACAACTCAACCTGCCCTGGCTCCTCCAGCCTCACCAGAACCCCCTGGGAGCTCCCAACAGCCTGGCCACAGGTGTGGCTGGGGCAGATCACAAATTTAGGGACAGCTGGGCCAAGATTTTCCTTGGTGTCACAAAATTCCAATGAAAGGCCCAACCCAGGGCGTTGCCTGGAATTGCTCAGATCTCCAGTTGGGGATGGGGTACGAGGCAGTTGGGGTGGTTCTTTTCCATCCCTTCAAGTCACAGATGGGTTTGGTGCCAAGGAGGGTGAGTTGAAGGGAGAGTTTGGGATGCAGGGAAAGCCTGGGGGTGGCTCTGACTGGATGTGTGGCACAGGAAAGCTGTGAGTAACACTGCAGCTGGAGCTGTGCTTCTGGGAGGAGCTGAAAGCTGTCCTTGGGAACTGGACACCACTCTGGAATTCTTGCCCACTCCCAGCAGCTTTGCACTCTTTGGTACATCATCCTTCCAGGAGCTGTCCCTCTGTTCTGCCAGCATTGCTGGAAAATGGAAGTTTGGGGGGCTTTGCTTTCATTGCTGCGTTCAACAAATTTTCAACAAACTTATCTGTCAAAAAGCTCAGATCACATCATAAATCCCCCAAAACATGAAGAAGCCAGCCTTTCCTCAGGAGCTGGAGCTGGCCCAGGGAAATTCCTCACATCTTAGGCCAGGTCCCTTCATAGGAAGTGCTTCATAGGAGTCTGGGAGAGGCGAGTGCTGGATGTCAGTGCTTGGCACGAGCCTCCCGTGTGTGACCCAAAGTTTCTGTGCTCTGGTGAGGAGCTGGCACAGCTGCTGGGAAAGGGCAGGGAGCTGGGTGTGGGATGGGGCACCTGCCCTGCCTGGCTCCTGCCCAGAAATCCCTTTGGGATGCTGGAGCCAGCACACCCAGGCAGGGAACAGGGAGGGGTGACACCTGGGACAGCCCTGCAGTGGCTGCTGCACTCCTGGATGGGCTGCTTTGCTTTGTGTTATTTGAAGAGGAGGAGTTTTGGGAAAGCCCTGATGGTGAGGGGTTGAGGAGCTGGCTTTGCTGGGGGGTGTGGAGCAGGCTGGTGTAACACAGAGGGAAAGAGGAGTGGCTGAGTGCCCGGTGTAACCCCTGCTCATCCCAAAATGAAACCTGTACATGAAACCTTGTCCCGAGCTCTGGAAGCCTGGAGCTTTTCCCTGAATGGCTCTGGGGTCTCACCCATCAAGCAGAAAATTTTAAGCATCAGTAAATCGCCTGCAGATGAGTCCCATGGGGATAATTCTGCCCCACATCCCCCCCAGTTCCCATCCCTTGCTGGCCCTCCTCAGGAATGAGGAGTTTCCAAATCAACAGAAACTGCAAAAACCCACCCAAACTCTTGAGAGGTTTCATCAGAAGCCGTTCCCTCATGTTGCTGTGAAGGACTGGCTCCCACTGTGCATTCCCTGCATGTTTCCTGTGCCGGCAGAGGCAGCTCCTCAGTCCTGGAGCCAACAATAAACACGTGCTGAAGTCACTGCTGGTCCCTGGGCTGTGATGTTTCTCCTCTCTTCTCTCTCCAACTCTCCAGGTGCCAAAGGAAACCAATGAAATCCAGGATTCATCTGCTCAGGTATGACTCCTGCACTGTCCTTCCTCGTGTCCCTGTGCTGTCACCCCCAGGCTGTCTCCTGGGGACAGGAGCTGCTCTGATGAGCAATAAGGCAAAGCCAAAGTTCTCAGACAAGGCCACTAATTCTGATTGTCTTCGCTGTTTTTGTTATTTTCTTTACTGCAACCTCTCTGTTTAATGGTTTGAACATACTTTGCTGTATCCCAGACCTGGTGGAAGTCATGGTGAGTGCTCAGGTGATTTCCCGAGTGTTTGCATGGAGCCAGAAGGGTGGTGGTGGGGCAGGGAATGACGTGGATCAGGCCATTGCCTGCCCAGAGGATTTGTGGACCTGCCTGGGAGCTGAGCCAGGCTGGATGAGCTTGGAGGGCAGGAGGTGAGGGCAGCAGGGTGGCAGGGTTTGGGATGAAGCAGGATGACCACTGCTCCTGCCCACAGTGGGATGTGATGCCTGCCTGGGGAGGCATCCCCAGGACCTCCCTGCTGCCACTGAGAGGTGGGAAGGGCTGGAGATCTCTGTGGGAGGGGTGGTTGTGGTTCTGGGACCCTCCTTGGGGTGGTTTCCTGGGATCTGGTGCTGGCAGAGGGGTGGCTGCCCCCCAAAACCACTGGTGCTCCTTATTGCAGCTGCTGTCCCCCTCTTGTGCATGTGCTGGGGACATGAGGGAGAGCTCTGAGTGAGGCTGGCTCTGTGTTCCTGCTTTATTTGGGGTTTTCAGCCAAGCTTTGGTGTTCAAGTCCGTGCAAACACATCCTGAGGGGAAACCAACAGCAAATGCAAATTGAGATTTGTGTGTGTGTGACTGAGCAGTTGGAGTTCTTCATTCCCCTCATCCCCCTGGTTCCTGTTAACTCTTTGGGGAGAGCCTCTCTTCTCTCAGCTGCCTTTCCCTGCCTGGCTGCACCTGGATAATTCCAAACTGGAACTGCCAAGTGACCTTTGGCAGCTGGATCCATCCCTCTGCTCCAGGCTCAGCAGCTCAGGGGGGAACGAGCTCCAGGTTTGCTGGGTGGGTTTGTAATGACCTGAGGTGGCAAAATCCCCTTTCCTGGGCACTGATGGAAGGTGGGCTCTGTCCTGGATCCTGTTTGGGATGTGATTCCCACCTGCTGGTTCTCCCAGACCCTGGCAAGGTGTTGCCATAACAAGGAAAGTGGTGAAATTCATAGGTCTGCAGGGGAAAAGGAACAATACTCTGGATTTGGGACGAGTTTATTTTTCAAGCACTTAATAAGGAGCAGAGACGCCCTGGAATCTTTGGCATTATAATTTATTAGGAATAAAAAAGGCACTGCAGTTTGGGGGTAATGAGGAGCAGCCCAGCTCTGCTGCAGGGACAGGCCACAGCTCTACTTTCCAGTTCCTTTGTTCATTTAGAAGTAAATTAGTACATTGGTGGATTCCTTAATTGTTAATTAGAGCTAAATAATTATGGAGGCTCAGGGTGATGGCAGAGGAAGATGTAATGGGGGGAAGGCAATAAATGAGTTTGTTATTGGCAGTGGTACCTGAATTGCAGCCCACTCCTTTTGGCAATTTTTTTTGAGGAATAAATTGGCATTTCTGAGCAATGTCTTTGGGACATGGATAGTGCTGAGCCACTTCTCCTGCATTTTGTTTTCTCTTTCTGCCTATCCTAAATGTGAGCAGGAGGGCTGAGCTGGTTCCTGAATTTAATGCCTTTTCCAAGGCAGCTTAACCTGGGATCCTAAAGCCATTCCCCAAACAGGCAAAGCTTAAATCCCACAGATTTCCAAAGAGAAAAAATTTCACAGGTTTAATTTTCTGGACAGTTCAAACTAGTTGGGAAATTCCTTCTTGATTTAAAAATGCTGTGAAAGCTCAGTGCAAACACTTGGTTGGGTTGTGGCACCTCTGTTCTCTCGTGCTAAGGTTTGTGAGTGAGCACAGCTGCTGTGGGAATCACTCCTTCAGGCTCACTCAGTCCTAAAATTCCATCCTTCCTGTCCAATCAGAGCAGTCTGGAGCCTGTGGGAATCAGGATGGCACATACTCCTGGTGCTGGGCTTTAAAACCTGTCACAAAGGGCTTGGGCTGGCCCATCCTGACTAACAAGGACAAGCCCTCCTGGGGGAACTGTCCCTCCTCCACCCCACTGTTCCCCTGGGGCTGCTGCTGCCTTGGATAACCTGGCTAATACCAGATATCCCTGTGGGGAATGTGACTGGGGCTGCAGCCCAGCTCCATCTCCCTGCTCTCTTATCTTGAGATGTTGTTCCTGATAATTCTGATATCTCAGCCCCCTGAGGAGTCTGAATCCAGTTTCTCCAGTAGGATAAGATCTGTGGATAACTGATTGTCCCAAAAACCCACTGTGGGATAAACGTGATGATAATAATCCATTGAGCTGAGCCCCAGAGGTTTTTAATCCCCAAACCAAGTCTGTCCCACCCAGCCTTGCTGTGAGGAGCCTCTGCTGGGAATTACCCCTGCCCTCCAAGCTTTTATGACCTGGCCTCCTGCCTGGGGCAGCTCTTGCTGACTTTTAGGGTTTGTCATGTGCCAGAAGAGTGGCAGCACAGCCTTGGTTGATCATCAGCTTCTCCAGAAGCTTCCCAGGCTGATGTTGTGCCCAGCAGAGTCTCGTGGCCTTGGGGAGCCACATCCCTGGGCAGGGCCAGCAGGGCACTGAGGAATGGGGCTTGTCCTGCCTTGCCTTTGGAAAGGTGAGGCTCCAGCGCTGTGGGAAGGTGGCAGGGAGCACACAGAATCCTCCTGGGCTTCCCAGCTGAGCGTGGCCCCTGCATGGGGGGCTTGCAGGGATTGTTCAGGATTTTGGGTTGCTTCAGTTTGAGCGTGGGTAGGACATCAGGGAGCCCCAAACATCCCCCTGGAAATGGGGCATTGCTGAGGGGTCGCAGGGATCTCCAAATAAAAACCATCCTGTTCCCATGGGACACCTTCCACTATCCCAGGGTGCTCCAAAGCCCATCCAGCCTGGCCTGGGACACTCAGGACATTGAACAGAATTATCCCCCACACTCCTTTTTTTTTTTTTTTTTTTTTCTGTGATACCTCAAGGTTTCATAAGTTGATAGCTATTTTGTTTGAGTTTTTCTTTCATGTCATAAGAAATTCAAATATCTGCTGATCACACAGACATGAAAAAGTTGTCCTTGTATTTCCTACTTTGGGTCTAATGTCTTGTGGATGAGCTGCAGTTCTTAGATGCCATTCTTTCCTGTGCTGAGGGAAAAAACTGAACTTTGTTTCCAGATGGTAGTTCTCCAGTGGTGATTAATTTTTAGGTTTAGAACAATCTCTTATGTTTGGGAAAATAATGCTGTATATGGGTTCTTAAAGAACTATTAGATTCAGACATGAAGTTTTGTATTGTTGACAAACCGAGGTTGATACAGTGTACTGAGGTTGGACACCATTGGACTTTAAGAAATGGAATTTCCACTCTGGGAGCCCTCTGCTACCACTGAAAGCCAAGAACAAATGTTACACCTTTCATTTACTGCCAGGGATCCAGGGCAGCCACAGCTCCTCTGGGAATTCCATCCCAGCCCCTCCCCACCTTCACAGGGAAGAATTTCTTCCCAATATCCCATCTAAATCCCTTCCAGTTTAAACTGCTCTTCCTTGTCCTATCACTCCATGCCCTTGTAAAATGTCTCCTTCCCAAACTTCTTGTAGCCCCTTTAGGAGCTGGCACTAGAAATAATTTCTCTTATTTCTTTTTCAGTGTATTCCCTTCCCAAATCCAGCACTCAGGTGTGATGTGTGAAACTCATGAGAGAACATTTCAGCCCCTGTGGGATGGGGATGCATTTATTCCTTCTTTAAATCAGTCCAACTTTGATTTTTGACTTTTTTTTTTCTATGATGCAGCCTCTTCTAGGGGCTTGATGCTAGAAAGTGCTGGAAAAAAATAGTTTAAAATTGTCTATCTTTGATCTTGAGCTTGAGTGATCACGTTGTACCTTTGGCTGTTGGATGGAAGAGGCTCCTATTAACAAAAAAATCCGTTTCCTAGGAGAAGACCCTGAACTTTGAACTCTGTTTCACCCAGCTGAAAATTAGGGCAGAACGTTCTGCTGGTTGTCTGAGCTGCTGAAAACAGGGATGCTCCAGGCTGGGCTTTAACCCTTTTGCCATTTAGGAGTTTTTGGAGCGTGGTGCCAGCTGAAAAGCCCTGCACAAGTCCAGCAGCAGCATTGTTATCTTTGTCAATGCAACCCTCTGAGGCTCCTCAGGCAACATCCCAAGTTAGAAACTCTTTCCAAAACCATGGCATTAATTACATATCTGTGGTTTCTTTATTAATGAGCCCCATGTCAGTTGTTCTGTTATTTTGCTTGGGCTCAGCTTGAGGGAAGAGGCCTATAATTACTCAAAGCTTCCTGTTTGCCTTTTTTTTTTTTTGGTTTTCCTTTTTTAAAATTCCATATTGGCACAACACAAAGCCTTTTCCCAGTCAGTCCCCTGGAGCTTCCCCAGCTCTCTGAGCCAAACTGAGAATTCAGTGCTCATCTTGGGGAGAGCCTGAGATTTTAAGGCTTTTGGGGTTGAGTTCTGGGGCTGGGATTGAGAATCCTCTGTTCTGTGTCCCCTCAGGAATGGGAAGTATTTCATTGTCATCTGGTTATGTCATCTGGATTTTCTAAATGTGGACAGAACTGGGGTTCTCCAGCTCTTCCCACGTCACTGCTGTGGTTCTGGACCCAAGATGTGGCTGGGGCAGAGACTCCTCCTGCCTTTATTATTCTTCTTTAATCCAACTTTCTGCCAATCACAGGCCCTGCCTTGCTTGTCACGTGCCAATTCCTTCTATTTTCCCTTCTGTTTTATCATCCTTCATGGCTGCTTTCAATCTGGGCTCCTTCCCCACTTCCCAGCTGGAATTTCTGGGAGTTCAACCCCACATGTCTCACTCGACTCTCACGCTTTTGGACAAATTCAGAGCTGTTCCCAATTTGTCCCTCTCAGCTGGTTCTCCTCTAAATTTGGCCAGTTTGGAGGAGCAAGGATGGATTCTATTGATTTTGGCTGTTAGCTGTGTTTACACAAACCAATATAATTCAGCCTTGTGCCTCGGTAATTTTTCCTTAGAGACCCTTTTCCCCTGAGCCTTGCCAGATGGGAGTTTCCAGTGTGGACCTTTCCCATGTCAAGTGTTGAATTAAAAACCCTTTTTCTTCACTGTGTGGGAATTCTGGGCTCCCAGTGCCAGCTGCCAGGCCTGGATATGGATTCCCACTGGGATTCCCAGGCTGGGGCATCATCTCTTGAGAACCTGAGCACTGCAGCCCCTGCAGCACCTCACAGCCCGTGGTTAATAGGATTTGGGAATCCTCACCACACTTTTCCTCACCTGGTGGTCGAGCTGCATGGAAATCTGAGCAACCTGGTCCGTGGAGGGTGTCCCTGCCCTTGGCAGGGGTGCAGTGATTTAATTTAATTTAATTTAATTTAAGGTTTTTTCCAACCCAAGCCATTCTCTGACACCATCTGACAGGTCCTATGAGGAACTGGTTTTTAAATTTTTGGCTGTTGATGCCCCTGGGGCTAATCCACCAGAGCAGAGAGGTGCTGCTGTGTTCCATTCATTTTTCCACTTCAAGGTGTACAAAATGAGGCACCAAGTTGCTGTAGCTGAAACTTTCCAATCCTGGGGATTGCAAAATGTGTTTTAAGGAAATGACCACTTTGGATCAAAACTAGAAAAACTGGTTGGAGGGAGAAACACGAATCAAGTTGGGAAGCTGAAGTACATTGATTTATTTTTTTTTTCACCATTAAAGGTGCATTTCAAGACCTGCTTTTTATCAGAAACCCCCCAAAGCACCAAAAATGTAACATCAAAACTGCGCTGCTTCACGGTTTAATTTCTGAAAGAAAAATTCTTTATTTCAACTCATTTCAGCTCGACAAGAAATGGACGTGTATGGGATAAAATGTGGGGTTTATCCCTTCCAGGAACTGCTCTTGAGAGAACAAATATCCCTTGTGCTCCCTTCGAGGGAGCTGCTGTCCTGTGGGGACTCTGCTGTCCCTTGTCCCCTCTCAGGGGCTTGTCTGGGGTGTGGAAATGAGGAATGGGGCTCTTGAGGTGCCCCTGGCAGAGGTCCCAGCCCAGGCTGCACAGGGAGGACCTGGTGATGCTCCAGATTTTGGGTAAAACTTCCTTATAGCTCTGTGAGACTGGCAAGGTCGAGCCCAGGTGGGTTTAGTTGCATCAGGGACCCAATTTTAGCATCTTTTCAGGTGATTTTGACCGGTCACCATCTCTGGGGGGACACTGAGGGTGAGGGGCTGAAGGGAGGGTGTGGAATCCTCCCCTCTGCTTCTCGGTATGGAGTGGTGCCTCCACTAATTTATTTTAATGAATTAATTACAACCCTTGCAGCCTCTTTGCCTGGGACAGCTGATCGTCAAGTGGCTTCTGGGTTTTAGCATTTTAACAGCAAAATAATGAAAAAAAATAAAAAATCCAGGTAACAACCCACTGATTTTTAAGGGTTTTCTTGCTCCAGGCATTCCCACTGGCAGACACCAGTCTCCATGGCAGCAGCCAGGGATGCAGAGGGGAAAATGTCCTGGAAAAGTTGGGGTGGGGTGTGGGGTGCAGGGCACTGTGAACACCTGGACATGGATGTGTGGGGCTGGCTCTGGGTGTGAGCAGGGGGTGTGACATCAGCCACAGGGGCAGTGTGACATCAGCCACAGGGGCAGTGTGACATCAGCCAGAGCAGGGGATGTGACATCAGCCAGAGCAGGGGCAGTGTGACATCAGCCAGAGCAGGGGCAGTGTGACATCAGCCAGGGCAGGGGCAGTGTGACATCAGCCAGGGCAGGGGATGTGACATCAGCCAGGGCAGGGGATGTGACATCAGCCAGAGGGGCAGTGTGACATCAGCCAGAGCAGGGGATGTGACATCAGCCAGCCAGGTTTTCCTTTTCCTCCTGCTGGAGCTCCTCGTGCCTTGCCCTTGGCTGTCCTTGTCCTTTTGTCCTGGTGAATCCCTCCACAGGGAAAGCCTCGAGCTGCTCCTGCTCCTCTGTCCCTCCCTCAGCTCCCTGGGTCTGAGCTCGAGTCTGATCAGTGCCCAAATCCTCTTTCCTGCCTCCTTTGGCTGTCTCTGTTTCTGTCTAAGTTCATTATTAGCAAAGGTCTGGATTAGGAGGCAGTTCCAGGTGGGGCCATCCTGAATCGATGGCTCTCCCTCAATCCCAGGTTTTGGTGGTTCCTGCTTGGCTCATTTGGGGCTGTGTGTCCCTCTTGGGGTTCAGTCTATCCAGAAATATCTTCTGGACAAAAGCACAAACTTTTTGTGTTGTTCAAGGGATTTTGGATAGATCCCAGTGCTGCACTGGACTGAGGAGGAATTCCAGATCCCTTCAGTTCCCCTTTGGCTCCTCCTGGGAAGGTGACCTTGCAGGGAATGTGGTTGCTCACAATTACCAGCTGAACCCATTTGAGCTTGGACAAATGATGGAGTTGAGTTTTAGCCAGGATGCTTTTTCTGCAGCTCTCAATTTGATTTCTTGCCTGAAAGGACTTTATAAAATAAACGATTTTAAAAAAAATCATATTAGAAAGGCTAAAAAGTTTTAAAAGCATTTTTTAAAAGGTGTTGTTTTGGAGTCTCTCTGTTACAGCTCTTTCCTGCCCACCCCCAGCTCGCAGCCATCGTGCTTAAACAGAAACAGAACCACAAACCAAGTTCGTTAAAGTAATGACAGGGTGGCTCCTAATTGGGTTTGAAATTTGGCTGTTACATTACCTGAAGGAGCCTCTGAAGGGTTTTCCCCTTGTGCAACTGAATCCATTGATTCTGATGGATTTGGGAAGGCTGATTTAATTCAGGGTAACTCTTCCTTTAATTAGACAATCCAAATCCATCCCTGCCTGGGTGATGTGTGGCTCACCTGGATGAACTGGGGCTGCTTTTAATACAATAGAATTATTTAAGATGGGAAGGATCTGTAAGATCATTCAGTCCAACCATAAAGAGGCTTCAACCCCAATTCCAGCAATTTCTCTCTGTGCTGGCCACTGCTGACTCCTTGAAATCAAAGTCAATTTAAATTTAAAATATAACAAATTGTAAAAAGTTGCATGTAACATCAAAAGACAAGACATCACCAAAATAAGTGTCTGTAACTGAGAGCAAACCACTTCAGGTGTTTATGAAAGAATCTCTGAAAACCTAAAATTTGAAAACGAGAAAGTTAAAATTTCATGTTTCTCCTGCACTTGGGATGTGAAGAGCTTGGAAATCTCTGCTGTGATGGCAGCAGAGTCAAAGCTCCAGCACCTCCTGCTGCCTTTGGAGCCTCTCTGCCTCCCAAGAGCTCCCAAATGGGGCTCTCACCTGAGGGACCACCCCTTCAGGCAGGGAAATTGTTGTTTTCGCTGCTCCTGCACATCCCCCTGGGTGCTCCCAGGCCAATGGAGCAGAGCAGGACGGGAGGCAGGTGCTGGCTCAGCCCATGGAATGTGGGGTGAAGGATGGGAAGGACTCTCCAGGTCTCCTTCCCGGCCCTGCAAGGCAAGCGTGGGGCTGCATCTCCCTCTAGTGACTTCTCTCAGCTGCTTCCTCAGGCAGGGCTGGGGCCACCAGCTCCGGGGCCACCAGCTCCGGGTGCCACACACTGTCCGTGTCCCCCTGGGGGCAAGGGCAGCTCGGAGCAGGCTGCAGGCAGGGCTGGTGGCCATGTGGGGCTGCTGGAAATGCTCCAGGAGCTCCACTCGCACCCACCAGCCCAGTGTGAGGTGTTTTCACTGGAGCTGGCCGGAAAAGTGGTGGGATTTTGAAAGGCAGCGAACTCTGGAGTTTGATTCCTTTTCCACACTCAGGGTTTATGTGTTGACCACGGATATTTTTCTCCCAGCACTGCAGTTTGCCCCATCCAAAGGCAGTGCTGGGCTCTGCTGGACCTGGCAGGGCTGACAGATCCCTTGAGAGCTGCAGGGACCATTCACGGTGACAGCTGAGGACAGAGTGAGCCCTCTGCAAGTCATTGCCTTGAATTAAATTGCTGGAAGCATCCAGGAGCTCCTTCTGGCCTTGTGGCTGTCTCCCCTTCCCAGCCCTGGCAGGTTTGCAGCTGCTCCAGTGGGAGGTTGTGTGGTGGGGGCTCCGAGCTCCCCTCTGACCTGCTGGCACCAGGAGAGCACCAGGAGCCCTGGAATGTGCAGGAACAGCAGAATGCAGAGGCTGGAGGGACAGATCAATCCTTGGTGTCACTTTATACATTTGCTGTAACTCTTTCAGTGATTGCTCTCAAGACTGGATTTCTGTCTTAGGCTCTGGGCTGGACTTAGAGCCCCTTCCAGGGCTCTAAAGGGGCTCCAGGAGAGCTGGAGAGGGACTGGGGACAAGGGATGGAGGGACAGGACACAGGGAATGGCTTCAGTCTGATAGAGAGCAGGGTTAGATGGGATATTGGGCAGGAATTATTCCCTGGCAGGGTGGGGACTGGCACAGGGTGCCCAGAGCAGCCCGTGTCCCCTGTGGAAGGTGAGTTTTGGTTTTGCAGGTGGATGCAGTTTTGGTTTGCAAGTGGATGCAGTTTTGGTTTGCAGGTGGATGCAGTGTCCTGCTCACTCTGCATGAACTGTCCCAGAATTTGAGGGCTCCTGCCTGCCACTCACCAGCTGTGCCCTCTCCTTCCCCCAGCAGCATTCCTGCATGTGGGAAATGAGGAATTATAGAATGACTGAGGTTGGAAATGACTCCAAGCTCACCAAGTCCAACCTGTGACAGATCCCCACCTTGTCACCCAGACCAGAGCACTGAGTGCCACCTCCAGGGATGGGCACTCCAAACCTCCCTGGGCACTTCACTGAGCAGGAAAGGGAGAAAAATAAGTGAACCCTTCAAACTTCACTTTCCCCCTTCTCCCTTTTCAGGACTCCAGACTCACCAGTTCAGATGTTGCCCCAGGGCCACCTTGGCCATGGGAGGATGCCCAGGGGACCCTCAAGCTCCAGCCTGATGGGAGTGCCCTGGCTTCCCTCTCTGCTCACGAGATGCCATCAGCTGAGGAGGAGGAGGAGGAAGAGGGCAGCCTTTCCATTGAGGATGAAGGCTTTGAGCTGCTGAACTCCACCTACAATAAAATCACCGGCCCCGGCAGGCCAGCGCTCAGGAGAAGCTCAGGTGAGTCCATGATTTTCCTCCTCTTCTCCATCACAATTTCTGGGAATCTGACAGTGCTTCCTCCACCCAGGAGCCTCCATCCACCGTCCCCGAGCAGCCAAGAAGGAGCGTGGCTCTGACCCGCGGGAGGAGAACGTCACCACGGAGAAGCTGTCGGGGGACACAGGCAAACCCCGCCTGGACCCCTTCCCCAAGGTGTCCCCCCCAGCTCATCGGGGGGCTGCCCCCAAAGGAAACGTCCCCAAAGGTCCCCTGAGGGCAGGGGCAGCGCTGGGTGTCCCAGAGCCTCCCCTTGGAGCAGGACAGCCCGGATTGTGGGTGGCACCTGGACACCAGGGCTGTGTGAAGCCGGGACCACCGGGGCTGCCGGGACCGCCGGGGCTGCCGGTGAGTGCAGGAGGGCAGGGAGGGCTGGGGGCAGGGAAAAGGCTGCTGAGACGGGGAAACTGCACAGGGAAACCTTCTCCAGGGTGGGGAAACTGCACAGGGAAACCTTCTCCAGGGTGGGGAAACTGCACAGGGAAACCTTCTCCAGGGTGGGGAAACTGCACAGGGAAACCTTCTCCAGGGTGGGGAAACTGCACAGGGAAACCTTCTCCAGGGTGGGGAAACTGCACAGGGAAACCTTCTCCAGGATGGGGAAACTGCACAGGGAAACCTTCTCCAGGATGGGGAAACTGCACAGGGAAACCTTCTCCAGGATGGGGAAACATTCCCCAGGATGAGAAGCATCTCCAGAGTGAGAAACCTTCTCCAGGGTGGGAAACATTCCCCAGGGTGGGAACCTTCTCCAGGATGGGGAAGCAGCACAGGGAAGGCTTCTCTAGAATGGGGAACCTTCTTCAAGATGGAGAAATCTTCTCCAGGGTAGCAAATTTTTCCAGGGTGGGAAACTTTTCCAGAGTGAGAAACCTTCTCCAGGGTGGGGAAACAGCACAGGGAAAGCTTCTTCAGGATGGGGAACATTGTCCAGGGTGGGAAATTTCCCCAAGGGGGGAAACTTCTCCAGGATGGGGAACCTTCCCCACGGTGGGGAAACTTCTCCAGAATGGGAAACCTTCTCCAGGATGGGAAAATTTCTATAGGATAGGGAGACTTCTCCAGGGTGGGAGAACTTCCCCAGGGTGGGAAACTTCCCCGCAATGGGAAACCTTCTCCAGAGTGGGAACCTTCTCCAGGATGGGGAAACAGCACAGGGAAAGCTTCTCCAGGATAGGAAACCTTCCCCAGAGTGGGGAAACTTCCCCAGGATGGGAAACATTGTCCAGGGTGGGGAACCCTCCCTGTGCAGGCACAGTGGGGCTGTGCATTGACCTTGTGGAAAGGTTTTTGATATTCCTGGAGAAACTTCACTGAAAACTAGAGAGAAGATGATTGCCTTGTCCTCCTTGCTCTAGAGATAGTCTCAAATCATTGAATCTCGCTGTGGGTTTTTATTTCATGCTGGTCCAGCCCAGAATTGGGCTGAGGGGATCAGAGGGGACCCTGATCTCCTCCAGTCCCCACACAAACCCCTGACATCCACCCATGGACCCAACTGGCATCGCTGTTCTTGGCTTCTTCACCCCCAAACTGATGCCTGGTTCAAAGCAGAGCAATGAATTTATCTTGTAATAAGTTCTGACTGTTTCTAAAGTCATTCAGTCATTGTAGAGGATGAAAAAAGGGAAATTTAGGGAAAAAAAAAAGAGGTAAACTTAGACTAGAAAAAGCTTTAGAGGAGTCATGTCTTCATTGAGGATGAAAAAAGAAAATGGTAAAAAAAAGGGTAAACTTGAAATAGAAAAAGCTTTAGAGGAGTCTTGTCTTCATTGAGGAATAGCAGAAAAATGTTTTAAAATATTCTTCTGTGTTTGTTTATTCTGCCAAAATTCTTACCCGCATTTGGTTCCATTTTCTCAATAATTTCTTCAGAAAATTTTCTTTCATTTCCCCATTGAAATGTCCCTTGGCACCTTCCCTTCCCTTGTCCTTCCATCCCTGTGGAAGTTGTGGGCTCTGCCCTGGGGTTGGGGGGGATCCTGCAGGGCCGTTTCCATGGCTCTGTTTGAGGGACCTGGCACTAAATCCATCATCCCTGAGCCAGCCTTGATTTAAATTTAGGACTGCTAACTCCCCCCTCAAGCCATCTCCTTGCTGCTGCAGCTCTTGCCTGCAAAAATAGAAGAAAATGGCAAAAGGAACAGATGCTGGAGGCTGAAAAAATCCCAGGAGCAGAGGAAACGTCACGACGTTTGACAGCCCTGCTGTGAGCAGGGACCCGGCCAGGGGAACTGCTTTGATGTCCTGGAGAGAGGCTGGAGATGGGATTTTTGTCCTTGGTCCTGAGGATCCTGGATGGAAACACCATTCCCAGAGCTCCATCCCAGTTTAGAGCTGGGGAGGTGGCAGCAAAGATGGGAAAGGGCTCTTAAGGGCATGGAGGGACAGGAGCCGGGGAATGGCTTTCCATGGAAAAAGAGCAGGTTTGGGTGGGATATTGGGTGGGATATTAGGGAAAAATCTTTTCTCTGAGGGTGGGCAGGCCCTGGCACAGGGTGCCCAGAGCAGCTGTGGCTGCCCCTGGATCCCTGGCAGTGCCCAAGGCCAGGTTGGACACTGGGGTTGGAGCAGCCTGGGACAGTGGGAGGGGTCCCTGCCATGGCAGGAGTGGGATGGGGTGGGATTTAAGGTCCCTTCCAACCCAAACCAGGCTGGAATTCTGTGTAGGACTGAAGCTCAGTGGTGGCACGTGCCAGCCATGGCCAGAGCCATAAAATGTGTCCCCAGCTCTTTCCCTGTTGTCCTGTTGCTGCTCCCGAGGGCAGGGGGGCTCTGGGGAGAGGGAGCTGAGCCGTGGAGCTCTGTGGGTTTCAGATCAGGCTCAGAACAAAGCTGGTGTGTGGAACTGAGGCTGTCAGAGCTGCAGCAGACACAGGCAGAGGCTGTAGGGAACACCTTACAAGGAATTCCTATCATCCCAAAATGCCAGGATCCCCCCCCGGCTGTTCCTGCCCACACAGACTCCTTGGTTAGCCCTGAAGTGGGGTCAGTCCTTGGCCAAATCGTGCATTTTTACCCAGATCACATCTCCCACCAGTTAAAAGTTGTCCTGGTCCAAACACCTATTGGAGTATGGATATGATTCAGTCTTAGGGTTGTTTTTTTGTTTTTTTCCCTGACACACTGCCTGTCCTCCCCAGGTGTCAGATGTTCTCCTGCTCCCCTGCTCTGGGGTGTTTCTGAGGTTTTTCAGGATGGCACAGTTCAGCTGCAGGTGCCAGGGCAGGAGCAGCCAAACCAGGGGGCTCTTCCCACCCCACACTGGGTTTTGGGGTATTTCTTGAGGATTTGAAGCTGCTGGTTTGCTCTGAATCAGCCATTTCAGTCCCTGCTTCCCTGGGGCTGTGGCCCTGGTCCCTCAGTCACTGTGGGATCTCCCCTTTGGGGTCACAGCTCTCCTCTTTGCCTTTCAGGGCTGTCCTGGCAGACGGGGACTGGTGGGACCCAAAGGAGACAAAGTGAGTACCCAGAGAAACAGGGGCAGGTCTGTGGGGTGTGGGGTGTGGGGCAAACACCACCCATGGCTTGGGTTGGTTTGGGGGTTTTTCATCCAGTGGGCAGTGGGAGATCCTGCAGCTGCAGGGTGGTGGCCCTGACTGTGGGTTTGGAAAAGGAAGAAACTTGGTTTAGTAAGCACTTTAAGCCCAGACTCAGGATTAAGCCAGGCTTGAGTTCTGGGGCAGTTTGGGGCACCACGATAGAAAAAATGACATTGAGTTATTAGAAAGCAGCATAGGAAAAATGATATTGAGTTATGAGAGAGTGTTCAGAGGAGGCCAAAAGGGAAGGGTCTGGAGGGGTCCCTGAGGAGCAGACTGAGGGGACTGGGATGGTTCAGCTGGAGCAGACTGGGGACACTGGGATGGTTCAGCTGGAGCAGACTGGGGACACTGGGATGGTTCAGCTGGAGCAGACTGGGGGCACTGGGATGGCTCAGCTGGAGCAGACTGGGGGCACTGGGATGGTTCAGCTGGAGCAGACTGGGGGCAGAGCTCGTTGTGGTCTTCAACATCCTCATGATGGACAGAGGAGGGGCAGGGCTCTCAGGGTCCAGCAGGGCTGGAGGGATGTGCTGGTCCCAAAGGAGACACAGTAAGAGTTTTCTGCACCTTGGTGGGGATGAAACCCAGGCTGGAGGGATTTCCCTTCAAGGACCTGACATAAGGGGTTGAAGGGGTTCCTGTCCCTGTTTTTGGAGGAGAGAAGGGGCAGCGCTTCCAGCTGAGCTCCCAAATGGCACCTGGAGGTCCCTGGTCACCCTGGGGAGGGGACATGGAGGGTCTGGGTGCTCTGATGAGAGCTCTTCACTCTGGGACAGGGACAGGAGGCAGGGAACGGCTGGAGCTGGGCCAGGGCAGGCTCAGGCTGGAGCTCAGGGCAAGGTTCTTCCCCCAGAGGGTGCTGGGCACTGCCCAGGCTCCCCAGGGAATGGGCACGGCCCCGAGGCTGCCAGAGCTCCAGGAGCGTTTGGACAGCGCTGCCAGGGATGGACAGGCTGGGATTGTTGGGGGGTCTGGGCAGGGACAGGGGCTGCCCTGGGGGATCCTGTGGGTCCCTCCAGCTCAGTTTGTTTTGTGATTCTGTGCCTGAGCTGCCTGGACAAGCTGCTCTCTTCCCTTTGAGCACCCAGTGGGAGCTGGAGCAGCTGCAGCTCAGGCCACCTGGAGGAGGGACACTGGCATGTCCCAAAGCCCAGCCCCATTTCATATCCATGAGATCATCTTGCAGGGACATTTATCCTCCAGCCCTGCAGACCCAGGCCCTGCCCAGACCCTGACCCTGCTCTGAGGCAGAGCCTGTGTCCAGCCTAAATCCCTGCTGGTTTGAAGGAGCTGCCCTTGTCTCTGCAGGGATACCCCGGGGCCATGGGGCGGACGGGCCCCCCAGGTGACCCCGGCCCTGCTGGCATCCCCGGTGTCCCCACCATCGTCCTCTGGAGGAACTCCAGGGAGGACTGGCAGTCGTTCACGGTGAGTTAATGACTGCAGCTCCAGCATCCTCCCCAGCATCCCTGGGATGGGATGGGATGGGATGGGATGGGATGGGATGGGATGGGATGGGATGGGATGGGATGGGATGGGATGGGATGGGAGGAAGGGTTTGCTGTGGCTGTGATTCCCCATTGTTGGGTGGGAGGTGAGGGCAGAGGGAGGTGCAGTTCCCTGGGGTGTCTCTGTGGGTGGAATGGGATCAGCGTGTGCCCTGTCCCTCTGTCCCCTGGGACTGACCAGCACATCTTGGCCCCCCATTGTCCATCCATCACCTCCCTGGGATGGTTCTGCAGGACAGGGCCCAGGGAAGATCCAAGCCAGGCATGAGCAGCCCTTCTCCTGCTCTGTGGTGCTGATTACAAAGCTCCTCTCCTGTGTCCCACCCTCTCCCAGCTCCCTGCTGTGCCCCAGGTTTGGCTCACAGGGTTTGTGCCCATCCAGCTCTTGCTGAGATATTTTCTCCCTGATCCACTGGAGCAGGATGGGATCTGTGGGCAGGCAGGAGTGCCTCAGGCATTGCACAGCTGGATGTAAAACCCCATGGGATGACTCCAGAACTCAATGAACAGCCCAGCCAGGCTCATCAAGAATTCCCAACTCCTGACAGCACAGCCACTGTCATTGCTGTGATTAATCTCAATTTGAATCTCCCTGTGGAGCCTGGCCTGGGCAGGGCAGTACTGAAGGCATTGGGTTTCTAAGTGCCCCAGGCACTTTTCCTGGGGCTGGCAATGCTCTCTGTTTGCATGGCTCTGCTGTCCCTCGGGGCCCTGCAGTGTGGCACGATGCTATCAGTGGCTCCAGGGCCAGAGCAATGGGCTGCTGAGAGCTCAGGCTCCACACTCCAGCTCCCCAAGAGCTCCAGTGACCCTGGGCAGGATATTTGAGCTCTCCACAGCTCATTCATTGGTGAAGAGTCATCATTGCAGCCTCTGCTCCAGGGCAAATGCTGGGATTCTGGGGAGGGGATGCAGCAGGAGGCTCTCTGCTCTGCCAGCACAGCACAGCCGGGGTAAGGATGGTGCTGGAGGATGGATGATGATGATGATGGTGGTGGTGGTCCTCTACAGCTCTGGATCTGAGCTTGGATTGACCTGCTGGGAGTCCTTGGGCCAGACCTTTGTGGTTTTGGTTGGATTGGATAAAAGCAGAGATCAGATTCCTGCTGGGAAGTGCAGGAGAGTTGATCATCTGCAGAAGTTTTGGTTGACCTGGAGAACCTCCTTGTTCTCCATTCTCCTGCTGCTCCAGGGCAGGAGCTGTGCAGGGTCCAAGATCCATCACAGGCACGCAGTGTGTGCAGGAATAAACAGGGATAGGAGAGAGGGAGCTGGATATCTCCACGCCAGGGATCTGCTCCCACCAGGGCGGACCCCTCCCTAACCAATTCCTGCTCTCAGGCCATGCTTACAGCACTTTGCAGAGCTGCTCCCATCCTTTACTCTGCAGTCAGGATTCCCTTTACCTTCCCCTTGCCTGTGTTTGCAAAGAGACCTCAGGTTTTGCTGTCCTGCAGGCAGGAACAGTCACACCTATGGATGTTGCTGTGGACCAGGAATTTCTTGGTGTCCCCACTTTGGAATGCTGGAGGGAACATGTCCTGTCTGAGCTTGGGAAGGCAGAGCTGGAGAGATGCTGGATCCTGGCTATGGGCTCTGAGTGCTGGCCCTTTCCCCTGGGCTCTGTGCTGTTCCTTGTCCCCTGGGCTCTGAGTGCTGTCCCTTGTCCCCTGGGCTCTGTGCTGTCCCCTGGTCTCTGTGCTATCCCTTGTCCCCTGGGCTCTGTGCTGTCCCTGTCCCCTGGGCTCTGTGCTGTCCCCTGGGCTCTGAGTGCTGTCCCTTGTCCCTGGTCTCTGTCCCTGTCCCCTGGGCTCTGTGCTGTCCCCTGGGCTCTGTGCTGGCCCAGTCCCAGCAGGGCTGGCCCAGTGCCGATCTCAGGGGGAGGCAGTGTCTGCTGAGGGGTCTGTGGGCCACCCCAAAGCCACCCAGGGCCATTGTGTCTGTGGCTCTGTGACCCTGGCAGTGCCGCCGGCGGCAGCAGGAAAAACCAAAGCCCTGGGCTGGGATTTGTTAATCTCTGTTGAGATAAGGCCAGGGGGGAAGTGGCTGCTCTGGGGCTGGGGCTGGCTGTGCCTGCAGCCCCCACAGCTCTGTGCTCCCACGGAGCAGATCCCTGTGGTTGGGGGGATTTGGGGTATCCTGGAGCAAGGAAGCTCCTCAGGCTCAGGGACACTGCAGGAGGATGGGCTGGGAAAACAAGGGATGTGCTGACTGTCCCACAGCAGCTGTGGCTGTTGTGGTGCCCAGCAGCCTCTCCTGCTCCTTTCCCATGGAAAAAAGGCTTTGTTGTTATTGGGAATTAAGGAAAAGCAGCTCAAGGCCGCTGTGATTCCAGCCCAGGCCCTTGTCCCGTGTTTGTGTTCCCGACGAGTTGACAGATGTTGGCTTTGCCAAGAAGTTGTCTCAGTGTGGCTGCAGGGGCAGGAACTGCTGCTGGCTTGTTGTGGAATTGGCTTCAGCAGTGGGGAAGTCCCAGAATCCTGGGAAGGAGAACTGGAGCTCCCACAGTTACTGAAGAGCTAAATCTGCAGCACCAGGCTCCTTCCCTTTTATCCTTTAAAATGCCTTTAAAAGCTGCAGGTCAGGCTGGGGAATGGTGCCTGGGAAGCTCAGAGGGAAAGAAAAAATTGATCCATGAAAAAAAATAGGGAAATTGTAGGGATGTGCTGCTACTGCAGGGTTGGCATTTGCCACGGTGGGGATGGCACAGGGTGGCACAGAGTGGCCATGGGGTGACTGCAGAGGGTGGCACAGGCTGGGCAGCCAAAGCTGCTCTGCCAGGCCTGCCCTGATCTCCCAGGGCTGCTGAAGGGTTCAGTTCCTCTGCTCTGCTCCCAGCTGGAGCTTTCCAGGAGCACAGATGCCCCCAATCCCACACAGATCCCCAGTCCCATACAGATCCCCAACCCCACACAGCTCCCCAACCCACACACATCCCCAATCCCACACGGATTCCCCAATCCCATACAGATCCCCAATCCCACACAGATCTCCAATCCCATACAGACCCCAATCCCACACAGATCCCCAATCCCATACAGACCCCCCCAATCCCACACACATCCCCAACCCCACAAAACTCCCCAATCCCACACAGATCCCCAATCCCACACAGACCCCAATCCCATACAGACCCCCCAATCCCATATAGACCCTCCCAATCCCACACAGACCCCCAATCCCACACAGACCCCCCAATCCCACACAGCTCCCCAACCCCACACAGATGCCCAATCCCACACAGATCCCCAATCCCACACAGACCCCAATCCCATACAGACCCCCCCAACCCCACACAGCTCCCCAGGGCTGCTGCTCCCCATCCTCCCTCCCGTCCCTTGTGCTGCTCCCCCTGTCAGAGCTGCAGCAAAGCTCCCCCAGTTTCCTGCTGGAATTGCAGAGCCAATGAACTGCCCCCCCTCCTTGGCATCTGCTGCTCCGAAATCCGAGTCTCACGTGGGATTTTGTCTTCCCTTTTTTTAAAAGGTTGGATGAAATAATATCCTGTCCTGAGTGAATCAGAGTTCACTGATTCCTGAGACAAGGCAAAAGCGTTGGCCCTGCTCCAACCTCCTCCTGAAAGGTTTTGGGAGCGGAATTTGAGGGAAATGAGAACTGGCTGGACAGGAGGAACATGGTCCTGGCAGGGGCTGCACCATTCACCCACAGAAATCAATTTGGGATCAGTTTGAAAGGAGCAGGGATGCCATCCATCATCTGCCATAAGAGTGCTGCTCATTGCTAGGAATATTTCCATCTGTGGAAAGCTCTGTGTTTATTTTCCTCCATGAGTTCCTCCCCTCTCTCCCCACAGGAGAGGTTTCCCTGTGCCCTCGAGGTTGAAATTGGGGAGCACAGGGGAATCCTGCCCCTCCAGCTGCCTGGGATTGGGATGATGGATAAGGAAAGGGATATTTTAGCCATTGATGCGAGGCAGGATTTGGAGGAGCTGCCTGGACCATCGGTCTGGGGTCACCAAGGGAAGGAGGAGGAGGAAGAGGAAAGATGGGTTTTGCCTCCCTGTGCTGCTGGTAGCTGGAGATGGACATTTTATTTCCTGGACACCTCCCAGAATCTGGGAAAACCTGGCTTGGGAATGTGCAGAGAGGAGGCTGCACCAGGTGGTTTTAGGAGCTTTATGCTGGTTTGGAAATAAAATGGAATTAGCTGTGGTTGGGATGGGATTAAGCCACCCTAGGCCTTTCTGGTGGGTTTTCCCCTCTCTGTGGTTATCTGCTTTTCAGAAAAATTGGAAGTGCATCCAAGATTTGGCTGCTGGGAGCAGCAAGAGGAAAAGCTACTGAGCATCTGCTCCTCTGGGTTTTCCAGAGGCTGGAGGCGATTCCCCACCGAGGGCAAAGTGCAGCTGATTTTATCTGACAGTCCGTTGGTTTCTGAATTTTTCATATTCCAAACATTTCTGGTGTCCCAGGGCTGCAGGCCATCCATGGAGGAGCTGAATTTCACCAAACCCCAGGAGAAGTGGGCTCTGCCTAATTTTCTACTGAAGTAGTTCCTTATTTCCCACACATTATCCTCAGGTTGTCCTTTCTCCTGTGCCTTGCATGCAGAGTATGAAATAAATAATTGAATTATAGAAGTGGTTCATTGCTGCATCTTCCCAAGACAAGGAGAAAGTCTATAAAGCCAGCAAAAGGGGATTGAGGATTTTTTGGTTTTAACATTTTGCTTTTCCCCTCATTTTTCTTTCAGCAATCATCATTTTACCAACTCCTGCACGCAGGCTGGCCGGTGAGTGCCACTTCAGTCACTTTGTGTTTGGATTTTTCCTTGTTGCCAGCTGAGTTCTCCTTGCTCCAATCACTTGATGCGTTTTACTGATGTTTTTCTTTTTAATCCAGAGAAAACCTGGAGCTCCCGGGCCCCCAGGACATCCTGGGAAAACAGGAGCACCTGTAAGTACAAAAGCCCTGCTGTCCCCTTGGTGGCCCTGCTGCCACCCTGGCTGCCCTGGGGACACTTTCAGGGTGGATGTCCCCAAGCACTCAGGCTGTGGCTGCTGCTGTGCTGTAATTAGGGACTTTGGGATTGGGTTTCAAAGCAGCCTAATGGATTTCTTGTCTGCTTCCCACTGAAACCCAGGATGTTTGATATCCAACTCCCAGGGTTTTCCTGGCAGCCACAGCCCCTCCATCTCTGCCTGCTGAGCAGGACTGGCTCCGTTTCCTGGGGCATCAGGTTCCAGCCCTTGTTTTTGGGGACGAGACCTTGTGGATCCCTCCCAGAGGCACAAAAACAAGGCAGGGAAGGGCTGGGGCAGGATTTGTGTGGGGTCAGCCTGTGCTGGGGGGGGTCTCAGCCCCATGCCCACTGCCCTGGTATTGCTGGGTGATGCTTCTCCCCATCTGGCCATAAGGCAAAGGAAAGGAAAACAAAACTCCCTGTCCTGACATCCCATCAGGAACCAAAGCAGTGGAAAAATAAATCCTGACTCCAAACATGCCCTGGGCACAGCCCCTGGCGTGGTGGGCAGGGTGGGGGTGCCAGGGATGTGAATCCCACTCTGCCCTTCCCAAGGTCACCTCTGGGCATTGCTGCTTGTCCTCCCAGCCTGCACAGGGCTGGGGGAGGGTGAGGGGACATCTTGGGACACCCCGGGTGACTCAATCCCTGTTTGTGCACAGGGACCCTGTGGAGCACCAGGAGAGCCAGGGGAGAAAGGCCAGCGGGGGTACACGGTGAGTGAGGGCTCTGGGGACACTTTGGAAAGGTTCAATGTGCCCTCAGGGCTGCCCTGGCCCCTCTTGGATCAGCCCCTGGCTGATGGGGGTTAGGGACAGTTTGGGAATGGTGTCCCTGGTTTGGAGGGATGGGATCTGTTGGGGAAGATGAAAATGGACAACCTTATAAATATGATTGCCTGGCAAAAGATTTTGAGAAAATGGAAACTATAAGTGAGATTGAAATGAAAGCCATCTTTGAGATACCAAACCTTAGTTACTGAACACCTAGAAAACAATAGTGTGGCCAACTGAAAGTAATCCCCTCTTGACTGAACAATCCCCTCTGCTTGCAGACAGGTCCAAGGGTCAGAGAAGACCCTACTAGCTTGGTAAAGAGGGTCCAAAGAGTAGTTTTTAGGGTTTAAAGTGTAACACAGTCTGGTAATGTAGTGATTCTTACAGGCTGTATGTAAATGCTATAGGATTTGTATCTTGTATTAGATTGGTGAGTGAAAATTAGAATATTCAACACAGAAGAAGATTGATTGTATTGTAATGGGAACCTCGCTCTCTTACTGCTTTTACCTCTCTTATGCTCTTACCTCTCACCGTTCTTACTTCTCTTACTTTACTCTTTTACTTCTCTTCTTTTACTGCTCTCACAGCCTGCTCTGAACTGTGGCTGGCAGCTCCAAGCAGGGCCCTTTCACCCTTTCACCCACGCCCTTTGCAATAAACCACAAGTCCCAACCCCTGGCTTTAGAGATCTCTCAGTCAGTCCCGACCATCCAGACCCCCAGCTCCCACAGGATCCATGCCCTGCTCCCCTCCCAACCTTTCTGTGCCAGGCAGGGGTGGCTCTGCACAAAATCCTTCTCCTCTTGTGCTGTGCCTGCAGCAGCAGGGATGGCTCAGTCACACCCAGCACAGCCCCTTTGGGTGCTGCACGCCCCCAGGTGATGCTCTCCCAGACAGGTGTCCCAAAACAGCTGTCCCAGAGTCCTTGGTCACCTTCTGGAGATGCCCCAGCTCTGGGTGGGATGGGTGAGCTCTGCCTGTGCCCCTCCATGGGGATCCCCCCTGGGATCCCATCCCCCTGGGACTGCCCAGCTCAGCTCCCTGTGGGTGCAAGGACAGGAGAGCAATGTCCCACTCACACATCACTGCAGCTCTGCTCCACTCTGCCCTTCAACCTGCCTGGACTCAGGATTGCACTGAGCTCAGGGGTAAAGGAAAAGCTGCCCTGGTGATGGATCCTGATGTGGCTCTGCTCTGACTCCTGCATGTGGGAAAGGATCAGGAATGGCTTTGAGCCAGGAGCTTTCACTCCACCTTCTCTCACTGCATTTCTTCTTCCCTGCCTTCTGTGTTGCTTCCTGCTGTAGAACCCCTGGCTCCAACTATCCCAGTATTTTGGAGGAGAACCTGGACAGATCCACGTGCCCAACACCTGCAGCCCCTGGGTGCATGAAGCTTTTCCCCAGCTCCAGAGCCAGAGGCAGGCAGAGCTCCAGTGTTTCCTTTACTGCTAATGTGGATTTTTACATTTTCTGTGCTCGGATTTTTCTCCCCAGGGGGAACCCGGGCTCCAGGGCTTGCCAGGACGTGTGGGATACCCTGGCTCTGATGGTTTCCCTGGCTTGGATGGCAAACCTGGGCCGTGGGGGCTGCCAGGGGAGCAGGTGAGCCATGAGCAGGCTCAGGGAATGCTCAGGATCAGGGGAAACTGGAACTGCAAACCCCAGGCAGGAGACAGAGAGCTCCAAAGCTGTTCTTCCTTTTCTTGCCTCCTTTAGAATATTTCTCCTCAGTCCCTAAAGCAGGCAGGCCTGGATTAGTGCCTCGAGGTTTAGGTTTCCCAGGAATCAAAGGGTTATGGGGCATCCCACATGTGCATTACGGGGCTGGGATAACCAGAGCTGCATCTCCTGGGGGTGATGGGTCTGAACACCAGGGCTGGGCTGCTGCACCTGGACCTCCCTGTGGAAAATAACTGCAAATCATGGAATGGCTTGGGTTGGAAGGGACCTAAAAATCATCTCATTCCACCCCATGCCATGGGAAGGGACACCTTCCACTAAACCAGGGTGCTCTGAGCACTTGAGGGCTCAAAATTTGGAGGGTGACCAGGAAACGAGAGTAATTCCAGAATGGCTGGATAGTGTTCAATCCAGGAATCTGGTTCCTTGGTCCCTTTTCCAGACCCCTGGCAGCAATCTCTGGGGAATACAGACAATGCCCCTGGGCTTGGGAGCTTTCTCAGGGGGGTTAAAGGACAGGGACTGGATGTTGCTGGAAAGTTTGGGACTCTCAGCACCTGCTGGGGAGTGGGGTGGACACGGGTGGGAGGTGCTGGGCAGCCCCTCAGTGCCTGCTCTGCTCCTTCCTCCCTCTTCCCAGGGCCTCCAGGGCTTCCAGGGTGACCGAGGGCTGGCTGGGGACAAGGGAGAAGAGGTGAGTTGGCTCTGGCTTGCAGAGCCATGGGCACGATGAGGTGGCAGCCCCAGTCCCAGCAGTGCCAGCCCCTGCCCCAGCCCATGCTCCTGCTGCCAAACACCAGCACTGGTACCAGCATTGGTCCTGCAGATCCTCCCCAGGCTCATCCAGGGCTTTGGGAAATATCCATTAAAAAGTGAATGCTGGTGATTTGTCACCCTTTAATTTTTTTAATTTTCCCATCACTTAGTCTTGTTAAGGCCGACATTTTTAGAGCTGCCCAGGAGATTTCTGGGCTCCTCAAAGGTCTGATCATCCCGGTGGGTTTGAGAGCTAATTTCTACTTTTTGAAGCAGCAGTCCCATGTAAGTTATCAGATCCCTGTTCTGGGCCACACTTTATACACTCGTGCCTGTGCCATGCCCTGTACCAGCCCTGTGTCACTGCTGTGGGTGGCACGGTGCAACCTGCAGGGAGGTGACACCATGCTGGGGACCAGCAGCCAGGCTCTGCCCCATTTAGCACCACCTTGAGGGTCCCCATCCTCCTGCCCCACCCTCATTGTGTCCCCTGAGGCACAGCAGCCAAATTTGAACTCCTGGTGGCCCAGCTGGCGCTCATCCTTGTTCCCATTTCATCCTTGTTCCATTTCAGGGTTTCTTGGGAGCCCCAGGACCAGCTGGGGACAAAGGAGAGAAGGGAGTGAAGGTGAGGGTGGCTGTCCCTGCCCCTCACAGCCCTGCCAGGGTGGGCAGGGGTCTCTCCTTCCCTGCCACAGCCCCCCAGCCCCAGGTCCTGCTCTCCTCCATCACTCAGGCTGCTCTTGGCTTTTCCAGGGTGTGAAGGGAGACAATGGGCTGCCAGGTCCTGCTGGGCTCCAGGTGAGTTACCTGTGGAGCTGGAGGGGTCCCACAGCCTTCCTTCCACCCCCTTTGCTGGCCTGACCCCTGTCCCTCTCTGCCATGTCCCCAAGCTCCAGCCCACACTCTCCTGGCTTTGGCAAAGCCCTGGTGGTCTCTGTGTCGTCCCTGTGAGGGAGGGGACAAGGGCAGTGTCACCTCGGGGTGCTGACACCTCATTCCCACCTTCTCTCCCAGGGGATGGCGGGGCTGAAGGGGGTCATGGGCTTCCAGGGCCCTGCAGGGCCAGAGGTGAGTGGATTTGCCTTCCCTGTGCCCCCTGCCCTCCCCAAAGGGGTGCAGGAGCCTGGAATTCCTGCTGGGAAGAGGGCTGTGAGCAGGGATTTGTATCCAGGCACGTTGGGGCCTTGCCTCCAGCATTTCCCATCCCTGTTCTGGCTGGGAATGAGGAGAAATGAAGAAAAATGAGCACATTGGGATTTATTTTAGGTGGCCACCTCCAGCTGAGATGAATCCCAGGCTGGCAGCACCTGGTTTTTCCAGGCTGCTCTCAGCACATGGATATCGCAGTGCTCCCACACAACTGGGAGACATCCCGTCCAGGAAAGGGCTGGAAAAGGATTTTAAAGGAAAATTGAAGTGGTTTGGTGGTGAATGGATGCATTCTCCAACATGAGAGGGAGCTGGGGTTGGTCAGCAAATGTCCAAGGGGACATCAGGCAGCTGGTGTGAAGAAATGTGAAAAATGATGTGAAGGAAAAGGGGGATTTGGGATGAAGGAGAGAATCAAAACAAAAAGTGCCTTTTTTTTCTCTCCTGCTGCAGGGAGAAGATGGCTCTGTGGGTTCCCCAGGCCCTGCAGGTCCCATGGTGAGTCTCAGGGGTTTGTTCAGAGTGAAAGTTCAGGCAGCAGAGCTGCTGCTGCCCAGAGTGGCACCTTGTCCTTCCCAGTTCTAATTTACACCTAAAAATGCTGCATTCGGTTAAAACCATCCCTGGTGGTGGGGGGAGGATTGCAAAAGGACACGTGGTGTTAAAACTCACCAGGAAAGCACTGGTGGTTGAAATTTACTGGTATCAAAACTCACCAGTAAAGCGCTCCAGCATCCCAGGGATGCTCACAAGTCCCTGTCCCACCTCCCCTGTGGGTCTTGCCTTGCAGGGCCAGCCTGGCCAGCCGGGACCCGTGGGATGCCGAGGCATCAATGGCTCTCAGGTGCGTGTGTCCCGTCCTCCCCATCCTTTGTTATTTGGGATTTTGCGCTCACCCTGCCCTGCTCTCTCCGCAGGGGGAAATGGGTCCTCCCGGGATGCCCGGCCCCCGCGGCCCCAAGGTAGGCGATGCCTGGAGGGGTGTCCTGGGGTGGAGCCTCTCCTAGCCTGGGCTGCTCCCCTCCAGCTGGGATGTGATCCCAACCCACCCCAAAAGCTGCAGAGGCTGGGTCAGGGGTGGGAATCCTTTCTGTTCCCTTAGTGTGCCATAAGCTGGGAGCTCCGGAGCTCCTCGGCAGCTGGGAATCCCCAGGAGAGGTTTTACCCTGCCGGGATTTGATTTGTGGCTCCCTGTCTCCCCTCTGCAGGGTCCCCAGGGCTTGCAGGGCAGACGTGGCCCCCCCGGCCCCAGGGGCTCTCAGGTGAGTGGGTGCTGTCCTGGAGTGGGTGCATCCCCCCAGTTCTCTCCCAGGAGCTGCTGGAATTTGTCCCCCATGTATTTGGGAAGTGGATGTGAAATCCTTGACCTTGGGGGTCCTTGTGGCCCCCCACGAGTGGGTGGGAAGGGCTGTGTCCCCCGGGTGACCTGGTGGGGACATTGTCCCTGAGGTGTGAGGCAGCTCCTGGGGGCTGGGCAGGTTCCTGTGGGCTGGGGTCTCATCCACAGAGCAGGACAGGGAGCCACATCTCTCTTCTCCCCAGTATCCCCCTGCCTTTGCTTTCCCCAGGGTCCAGCAGGGCTGGAGGGATGTCCTGGTCCCAAAGGAGACACAGTAAGAATTCTTCTGCACCTTGGTGGGGATGAAACCCAGGCTGGAGGGATTTCCCTTCAAGGACCTGACATAAGGGGTTGAGGGGGTTCCTGTCCCTGGTTTTGGAGGAGAGAGGGGGCAGCGCTTCCAGCTGAGCTCCCAAATGGCACCTGGAGGTCCCTGGTCACCCTGGGGAGGGGACATGGAGGGGCTGGGTGCTCTGATGAGAGCTCTTCACTCTGGGACAGGGACAGGAGGCAGGGAACGGCTGGAGCTGGGCCAGGGCAGGCTCAGGCTGGAGCTCAGGGCAAGGCTCTTCCCGCAGAGGGTGCTGGGCACTGCCCAGGCTCCCCAGGGAATGGGCACGGCCCCGAGGCTGCCAGAGCTCCAGGAGCGTTTGGACAGCGCTGCCAGGGATGGAGAGGCCGGGATGGGCAGGAACAGGGGCTGGATTGATGATTCTGGTGGGTCCCTCCAGCCTCCAGTCTGTGATTCCAGGATTCTTCTTGCAGGGTACAGATGGTGCCCCTGGGGTGAGGGGACAGCTGGGACTGGAGGGCCCTGGGGTAAGTGCATGGGAAGGGGGTGGATGGATGTGGGGTGCTCTCATCCTCCCCCTGACAGCCCCACACAACCCTGCAGGGAATGCCCTGTTTCCCCTGCCTTCCCACCGGGCTGATGGAGATGCCAGCCACATCCCTGTGGCCACATTCATCACCCCCAAAGCTCCTCTGACCCTTCTGCTTTCAGGCACTTTGATTTTTATTCTTTCCTTATGGATTTATCAGCAGAGATGTCCCAGCCCTGCCCATCCCTTCCCTGGGGCACCCTTTTCCCAAGGGGTTTGGGTGCTCAGCTGCCTTTTCCAAAAGCTTTGGGCAGCCTGACCTTCCTCCTGCCTGGCCCAGGTGTCCCTTCCCCTTGTCCTGGGACCCCAACTCACAGAGCTGGGAACTGAGGCTTGGAATGGGATCAGAGGTGTGGGGTGAGATCTGCAGGGTGTATTTTGGAATTGAACAAGGACCTCATCCTCATCTTAGGTGCAGTGTAGGGAGGGTTTGTGACTCTTGTGGTCCCTTTTTGGGGAACAAATCCCACACAGGGGCATCTCAGCAGCAACTCTGCAGAGCCAAACCGGTGCCTCCCATTCCCCCCCATCCCATCCCATCCCAGTGCTGTGGCAGTGTTTTCTCAGGAGCACATGCAGTACTCCCCTTTGTGCTTTTCTTTTTTAACTTGCATTCTCTCTCCCTGAAGGGTTTTCTTGGCCTGCCAGGTGCAAAAGGCCCCCAAGGAGAGCGGGTGAGTGATGGCATCCATGGGATCCTGCTTTGGATCCTGCATGGCAGAGCAGCACAAAGCTGCAGCTCCCTGTTCTTTATGTGTGCTTGGACTTGATATTTGAATAGGTGGCAGCTGGAGCTGTTTGAGAAGGCAGAGCTGAGCTCCTCAGGCTCCTTTTGCTGTGATAAGAGGAGCTTTCAGACTTGGGAATGTCCTAAGGGATCCCCTGCCTTTGGGAGGCTCAGGGAAGTGGGAGTGCTTTGGCCTGAGTTAAGGAACACAGCAGTGAGGATAAGACACTTGTCATTGTGCCAGAGATGCCACCACCAGCTGGGAGCTGGCACTGGCACTGGCATGGGGTGCTGGGGTTGGTTTGGTGGGGATTGAACCCAAAAGCCCTGGAGCCTCCCTCCAGCAGGTCCCAGCTCCCAGCAGGAAAGCCCTGACTGGAACAGGGCAAAATTCCTTTTATTTGGTGCCAGAATCAGATCACAGCTTGCACCAGGGGTTTCTCAGTGTAACCTCCACTTCTGCTGCTCTTGCAGGGCTGCCGAGGTCCGGGTGGAGCCAAGGGAGATTTGGGAGCCAGAGGAGGCAAGGTACCAGTTCCCAAACCTGTGGTGCCTCCAGCTGCTCCCTGTGGTGTTCAGATGTGCTTCACCAGCTGTGGGTGGGTGGGGGTGGCTGCCCCAGGACCCTGCTGGGTTTTGGGGACTGTGACAGCCAGGCACCTCATTTTGTGCTGATCCCACCAACCTTCATGTCTCCATCTCGCTTTGGCTGTTTAAAAAATGCATTCCCCCATTTCTGGTGCCCCAGGGATGCTGGGGAGGAGGGTTTGGGTTGCTCACCCCTGCCAGTGATGGGTTCTCCAGGGGAATTCCTGCCTCTGAATCAGGGAATTGCTGTCCCTGCTTTGTGACATTCTGTGTTTTATTCCTCCAAGGGCCCACGAGGAGCACAGGGAGCAAAAGGCCCCCCAGGAGCCCGGGGCCAGGGGGGCTTGCAGGGCTTCCCTGGCCCCCGAGGGGCAGCAGGGCCACGGGGACCAGACGTGAGTGCCACTGCTGGGCTGGAGTGTCCTGGGGGGAGCACATGTGTGACCTGTGTGACAGCGTGGGCACAGCCCTGAGGGGGGCAGGCAGGGCTGATTTATGGGGTCTCTCCTAAGGGATCCCTTTCACAGCATCTTGGCCCAGAGCCCCCAGCAGCCAGACCGAGCTTTGCTGTGCCTGCTCCACACCTCTTCACCCCAAAATTCACTGCTGGCTTCACTGATGCCAGAGCAGCCTCAGGCAGAGGATTCCCAGCCCGAGCAGCTCTGCAGGATCCTGCTGAGTCCCTGCTCTGGATCAGCTCCTTTGCAGCTTTTGGGAGCAGAGGGTTCATGGATTGCTCATTTTGTGCCCCTCCCTGCTCCTGGAGCCTGTGCTGGCAGCCCTGCAGAGATTTGGGAATGCTTTTTCCTGCAGTGTGTGCTCTGAGAGAGCTGTCTGAACCCACCTCCAGATCCGTGTTTGAGCTGGGAACTGAGGCCAGGCTGTGATTCTCTAGTGATTCCCAGCTCTCAGGAAAAGGAGGATTATTTTCCCACCCACCTTCCAGTCTGCAGAGGATGGTCTCCCACTCCAAGGCTTTTGGGATACCTTCGTGGATCTGCTTTTCTGCTCTTCAGGATGAATAACAGCTCCTCCCACCTCTCCAGGGGCTGGGGATGCAGCAGGAATCATCTCCCTGCCTTGTCCACCCTCCCAGGAAGCGCTGCTGGCACAGGGGCTGGAGCAGGCAGGAGCCTTGGCACTGCAGTCCTTGGAATTGCCTTTAATTTGTCCACCAGGAAACAAAAACATCCAACTGTGTCACTTTGGGCCACACCAAACTGTGGAGATTTTTCTTTCTGCCTGTTTTTTAACCCTGTGAGATGGGGGAAGTCCCCATTCCCACCAAAGATCAACTGGTGACATTTATTAATGTCACCTCTGGTCACACTCGCAGTGATTTTCCCTCCACCAGCAGCAGGCTGGTGACTCCCTCAGGATCAGAGGCTGATGAGGATTTCCCTGGATGACTCCTCCCCTCTCTCCTGGCAGGGAGAAGAAGGTCAGATTGGCCCTGCAGGGCTGAACAGCAGCGAGGGACCCAAGGTCAGCACCAGAATTTGCTGCTTTCCCGTGGGCTGTCCACTTCCTTGCATGGAAAACAGGGACGTGCCCACCCTGGGACCCAGGGACACCATCCTGGGAGGGTCTCCAGCCTCTCGGTCCCCTCCCTGTGCATGGCATCCCCCTGACCTGCCCCTATAGATTTGCAATGTCTGTGTTCTCCTCTGTGTGGATTTTAGGGATGCCAAGGACCTGATGGCCCCAAGGGAAGCCCAGGACCCCGGGGAGCCCGGGTAAATAATGGGGTGCTGGAGTTTGGGGCTGGATCTTGGAGCATCTTTGGCTGTGGGGGATTGAAACAACCCTGGATTGAAACATCCCTTGCTTGGCTTGGCATGTGCTGGGGCAGAGCACATCCTTCAGGAACAAGATTTTCCTCCAAACCCGCAGCTTTGCTGCTGGCAGATGGATGGTTTTGTGATTCCTGGTGTTTTCCAGGGCCGTGTGGGGCAGCGTGGGCTGGTTGGAGTCCCTGGACTGCCTGTAAGTAGAGGATATCCCACATCCCTGTGCTGCCCTGTGGAGCTGTCAGCTCTGGGACATGGGAGCAGCATCCTGGGATGTGGCCAGATCAGAGGGTCGGGAATTTGGACAGGAGAAGTTGGGGATGAGCAGCTCAGGCTGTGGCATGTTACATTTTGACAAACCACCTGCCCAACAGCACGACTTCCTCCAGAACGCTGAGCACAGAAAATTCCAGGAAAGAACTTTATAAGGCAGCTCTGTTATTTGGAGCTGTGAAGGAGCCAGGAACAAACAGCTGGGGCAGGAGGAGGGAAAACCCAGCCGAGGTGTTCCTGGTGAAAACAGCTTCCCTCCCACACGGGTGTTTTTTCCCATGCCAAGGTGGGGCGGAGCAGGGGGATCTGCAGGAACTGTGTGGGACGAGCTGTGCACTGAGGAACACACAGCTCCACACAGCCAGGCAGTGCCACCACTGATGTCCCACATTGTCACCCTGCAGGGAGGCTCTGGGGCCAGAGGAGCCCTTGGTGGGGTCACCCTGAGACAAAACTCTCCTTGCAGGGCTCGCGGGGCGTGCCAGGAGCAGAGGGCACAGAAGGAAAGCCTGGTACACAGGTTCCCATCCTACATCTGTACTTGGCTGGGGACAGGGGGCTGGCATGGGGACAGGGACAGCGGAGCCCACGGGGACACTTCCCAACCTCCCATCCCCGTGACTGTGTGGGACAAGACCCTTGGTACATCAATGGGGACACTTCCCAACCTCCCGTCCCCATGGCCACGTGGGACAAGCCTTGATACCATGGACTTTGCCATGATGGGGACTGGGAGAGGCTGTTCTGCCTCCCCATCCTCATCCTCGTCCTGCAGGGCCACCCAGGGATCTTGGGCAGCCCAGGCAGGAGGGGACCACTGGTGAGTAGAGCTGATTTCTGGCTTTCCATCCCTCTGCTCAGCTTTATCCCTTTGGGAATGTGCCCCCAAAGCATGTCCATGGGATGGACATGCTCCTCTGGGAATCCTGCTGTAGGGGAAGGATTGGGAAGAGGGCAGTGGGATTTCCCACCCCTGGCACTGCTATCCTGAACAGATCCAGCAGCAAGACCGGGACTGGCAATAGGTGTTCCCTACTGCAAGATTTCATATATTTACCTTCACTCTGAAATCTAAAAAAAATAATTAAAAAATAAAAATTTGACCCTTCCCTCAAAAGAGAGGATGAAAACTGGGTCAGAGACACACCTGAGTGCTGCCAGCATCACACACAGTGTCCGAGGGCACGAGTGGGTGCTGTGTGTGTCCCCACACAGCTGTAGTGATTCCATGAGGAATCCAGGAGTTGGATTTTAAGGAAAAGCCCCAGTGCTGCCTTGACCAGGCTGGGCCCTTTACCTGTCCTTTGTGTGGGGCTCAAACCAGGGGCTGAGTCTCTCCATCCTCCTCTCCTGCCTTCCCTCCATGGCTCCTCTGCTGCCCTTTCCTCCAGGGATTTGCTGGTTTGCCAGGGGGCCGTGGGCATGCTGGAACTCCTGGATCCATAGTAAGGAAAAATAATGTTCCTTTGCATGAACTGTGTGTTTTTCTAGGTGGGATGTCAGTGGGGCTGGTGCTGCTGGTGGGGAATGTGCGACTTTCCTTGGCAATCAGGGCATCTGTAGGACCTGATCTTACCTGGTTGATAAAAGACGTTAAAAAGCCTCAGTGGTGGAAGTAGCTGGGGTTAGGGAAGAGCAGAATCATTCCCCCAAGGAATCAGCCTGCTCCAGGAACTGAGCAGCCTTGCTGAGCCTAGCAGGGTATCCATGGGGCATGGCAGCTCAGGGAAACCCCTCCATGGCTGAGCAGGAGCTGGCTCTGGGTCCTGGGAGGAGATCCCAGTGGCAGAGGGTGGCACAGGTTCAGAGGGAGGGTGCTGGGCACTGCCCAGGCTCCCCAGGGAATGGGCACGGCCCCGAGGCTGCCAGAGCTCCAGGAGCGTTTGGACAGCGCTGCCAGGGATGGACAGGCTGGGATTGTTGGGGGGTCTGGGCAGGGACAGGGGCTGCCCTGGGTGATCCTGTGGGTCCCCCCAGCTCAGTGATGTGGGATGGAGACCTGGAACAGCTCCTGCAGCTGGAACAGCTCCTCCCTGAGAGCTTGGCACGGTGATGATGTTGAGAGCAAGGATTGTCTCCTTCCCTGGTGACAGCCCTGCCAGCCACTGGGGGCCGGTGTGCAGGAACCAGCAGGACCAGCCATAATGGCTGAGTTTGTCCCCTGTGACCGTGCTGGCCCCAGGTGACCCCTGGCCACGAGCTCAGGGGCAGCAGTGGGGGCTCAGTGGGGCTCGTCTCCTCTCAGCCTTTAACTGACACCTCCCCTAATCATCCCAAAGGGCTCTTCAGGAAAGCCTGGACCTGATGGAGACCCGGGTTCCTTGGGCCCAAAGGTGAGAACTGAGGTTTGGGGGGCTGTTTCGGGGAGTGATGGTGGTGAACAGCCCTCAGAGGCTCTGGGCTGCCGTGGGGAGACCTGGGGGGAATCCCATGGACTCAGCCCGAGGGCTCCTCACATCCCATGGGATCACTGAGGAAGGGAGGGTGCCTGATGCATGGGGAATGGGGGTTTGCTAATTCCCTTGTTTTGCCTGGCAGGGGCTGCCTGGGAAGCCTGGCCTGGAGGGGCCACAAGGACCTGTGGGCACCTATGTAAGTGATGGAGGGGACACGGAGGGGACAAGGAGGTGGCCAGACTGGGAGGAGGCTGCAGCAGCCTCCAGCTGGGCACTCACCATCCTCCCAGGGTTCCTGCCTTTCCCTCAGCCATCTTCTCCCAAAAATCCAGAGAAGCCAGGCAGCCCCAGCTGCCCCCTAACCCCCAGCTCTTCCCAGGGCTATCCAGGACCTGCTGGAGACCGCGGGAGGTTGGGACGCAGGGGAGACAAGGTAAGGATGGGACACAACGCTGGAAGCATTTTTGGGATGAGCTTTGAACCCAGTGGATGGGTTTGGAGGTGTCCACAACCTCCATCAGCCACGGTGGGAGGAGAACAGCTGGATCTGTCTCCCACAGCAGGTGAACCATTGGCAGTCCAGCACCTCCTCTGCCTGAACACCTCTGGATTGTTCTAAGAGCTGCTTTTTGTCTGTTTTGTTGTGCTTTTTAAAGTGGTTTTTGCATTAAAACATACAGAGGAAAGGAAATCTTTCTTACCTCCCAACAGGGAGAAAGGGGAGCTCAAGGCCCACCAGGATTTCCAGGAAAAGCTGGTCCAAAGGTAAGCACTGTTTGCTGCTGTTCTGGCAGCTCCAGCCCCCTGGGAATCACCAAGCAAGTTTTCTGTGCTGGGCTGGAAGTGGGGAAAACAGGAAATCTTTTCCATGGGGAACTTTTGCCAGTCTTGCCGTTAAACTGGGAGGGGGCTCAGCCAGGGCTGTGTCACTGATGGTGCTCCTGTCCCCCAGGCCCTGCCAGGTCCCCCTGGTCCTCGTGGTGCTCCTGGCTCCCAGGTAGGGCTCTCCCTGCTCCCTGTATTCCTGCTGCTCCGATCCCTCTGCATGGATGTGTGACCTGCACACACCCCCTGTGCTGCCTGCAGCATGGATCCATCCCAAACCTCTTTTTGGGAGCAGGCAGGACCCTGGTCCCACTCCCTGCTGCCCGGGTTCTGTCCTGATGCTGCACAGACACCACTGGTCCCAAGATATGGGGATTTCTCTGAGCAAAGCCTCACCCTGATCCCAGTTCCCTGGTTCCCCATTCCATGGACACATTGCTCAACATCCTTCTTTTCCCAGGGCAGAACGGGTGACCCAGGTCCTCGAGGGCTCCCAGGGCTGCCTGTAAGTGCAGAGCTGCACCTTGCTGGGCTGGGGTGATTGGTGCCCACTCCAGGGCATCTTCATCCCTGGGGTGGTTGTGGGGCAGGGAACACCCCAAACCCTGTGTGTGGGTGGTGACAAGTGGGGACACCAATGTCCTACACCTGCAGGGATGGGGCCTGGAGCAGGTGGCACCTTTGGACCCCGAGGTGACTCAGCTGTATCAGCCACGGGGCTTTCCTTGGCTTAGCCCCCCCAGAGCTGTGTTTTTGGGGGCTAAGGGGCTTTTTGGCTTTGCAGGGTGTTCCTGGCACGAGAGGGCAGGATGGCATTCCTGGGAAGCCTGGCTTGGGTGGAGAAAGAGGAGCTCCTGGAGCAGCTGGTGCTGCTGGCCCGGCCGGGTACCCGGTGAGTGCTGCTGGCACCCCTCCACTGATCCTCTCAGGGCACAGGGATTAAGGATTTGCTGCAGCAGCACCTTTGGGGAATCTCCCTAAAGCACCTGCAGGAAGGGAAGGAAAAGGGAAGCTGTTGCAGGGGGATTGAGGAGCTGGAGTGTGGATTCTCTTCCCGTGTGATGTGTCAGGACATCCCAGACCCTGCTCAGGAGCTGCAAAGGCTCCTGAGTTCGGGCCGAGCCTCTCTGCTGATGTGAGATGTTTGTTCTCAGGGCCGGGAAGGTCCACACGGATACAAAGGGCCTGCAGGGATGAGAGGAGAGAAGGTGAGGACAGAGGAGAGGATTTGGTTTCCCTGGGAGCTGCCCAGAGCCTCGGGCTCACCCCACTGACCTCCCCAGGGCTGCTCCCATCCCTGTGGGGTGGGGATTTACATCCCAGAGAGCTGCAGAGACAGAACCAGCACGGCTGCTTGTCCTGCTTTTGTGTCCTCTGCAGGGTGAGGTGGGAGATCCCGGGGGAGCCGGAGTCCGTGGGCTGGATGGGGAGCAGGTACAACACAGGGAACTGTGTCCCCACCCTGATGGGGCTGCTCCAGCCTCCCCCTCCCCAGCTCCCTGTTCCAAGGATGGGAAAGGATGGGATGAGGCTGCTGATCCTCAAAAAAGCCAGAAGGTTAAAGCTGGGTCAATGAGCTGTGCTAGGGCTGGGCTTGTCTTTCTTCTGCAGGGACCACCAGGACCACCAGGAGCAGAGGGTCAGCGGGGGCCCAAGGGTGAGCAGGTGGGTGCTGGGGTGATGCTGGGCTCACCCCACTCCTACAGGGTCACCTGAATGCATGGGAGGTGTTTGAAACCCTCCCCAGCACCCTCATGCATGGGAATTGACGTTTCTGGACATGGCAGAGGGGTCCCATAAGAAAAGTGGGGTTTTCCCAGTATGGGAAACCATGGAGGACAGAGCCAGGCTCAGCTGGAAAAAGCAGCCAAGAATCATCCTGGTCATCTTCATGCTGTCCAGGGAGAGGCAGGAACCCGTGGAGCTCCAGGCATCAGAGGGAGCCCTGGGGAGCCAGGGGACGAGGGGACAGAGGGGCCACCAGGACGGCCTGGGAAGCAAGGCAAGGAGGTACGTGTGGGATTGTCCCCACAGGGAGTGGCAATGGCAATGGTGCTGCCTCTGCACTCTGTCCATGCCATGGCTTTGCCCCACAGAGCCTGGGATGCTCCCGTGGAACTGGGGGTTGATGTTTTGGGGTCCCCATGCTGGGCTAGGTGTGCTCAGCATTTTGTCCCCACTCACTTTTGGGGTAGCAGGGTCACAGCTGGGGTGATCTCCTGGCACAGGAGGTGAGGGTGTGCCTTACCCAGCATCGAAATCCCAGCCAGGGGAGGGTGGAAAAGCCCGTGGAAATCAAAGCCCGCCCTGAGATGGGGCTGGGGAGCAGCTGCTGTGTCTGATGTGGGCATTTCTGCCTGGGCAGGGTGACACTGGTGACACTGGAGACCCGGGTGAGCCAGGACTGCAGGGACGGAAGGTGAGGGGTGTCTCTAACTCTGTCCCTCTTTCCAGCACCTCGGGGACACCCCTGGCTCTGCTGCTCAACCTCGGCTGCTCCATGGTGGGGACAGAGCAGGATGGGGGTGTCCCCATGGCTGAGGAGCACTCCAGGGTGACCTGCTCTCGGTGGCACCAGAGGGTGACACAGCTCACTCAATGCAGAAACTCATTTATTGCTGTTACTTTTCCCTCTTTGTGGTGACACTTGTCTCCATCCCTGAGCAGGGCAATGCTGGCCCCAGGGGCCTTCCTGGAATTCCTGGTCCAGGAGCTGCCATGGGGGAAATTGGAGGGAAAGGCCAGAAGGGAGAGAAGGGCCGAGAAGGTTTGCTGGCAAGTACAGGTGGGGTTGGGCTCACCCTCTAGTGTCCCCAAAGTGATGTGTGTCCCTGGGTGATGGGTGCCAAGGGAGGGACACACCCCTGGTGGGAAACCTGGGGCTCTGGGAGCTGCAGAAAGTCCTAGGAATTGTCAAATCTCCATAATTAGGGAGTTTCATGTCTCACAGGCATGACACCAAAATTGGGTCTTGTTGGCACAAAAGGGTGGTTTGGGTTTGTGGGGCAGTTTGGGGTAATGCCAGGCTGGGAACACGTCTGCCTCTGTGTGCCAGGGCCAGGGTGGTGTCACCGGAGCTGCAGGACCTGCTGGAGCCAGAGGATGGTTTGTAAGTCAGATCATGTCCTCTCTCCCCTTTCAACCTGTCATGGGTGTGGTGAGGGGACATTTGTGTGACTGGGAGCACTGGGCAGGGCCCATTTCTGTCCCAGACCTGGTGAGGGGACATTTGTGTGACTGGAAGCATTGGCAGAGCCCATTTCTGTCACTGACCTGGTGAGGGGACATTTGTGTGACTGGGAGCACTGGGCAGGGCCCATTTCTGTCCCAGACCTGGTGAGGGGACATTTGTGTGACTGGGAGCACTGGGCAGGGCCCATTTCTGTCCCAGACCTGGTGAGGGGACATTTGTGTGACTGGGAGCACTGGCAGAGCCCATTTCTGTCCCAGACCTGGTGAGGGGACATTTGTGTGGCTGGGCAGGGCTGAGTGACCCGGGCTCCTCTGCTTGTGCCCTGAACAGGGGGGGACAGGACTCCGGGGTCCTCCTGGGCTCGATGGTCCCGAGGGACAGAAGGTATGGAGGGATGATGGCTCCAAGCCTCCATCTCTGGGTGAAACTCCCTTTTCTGGCCTCTTCCCAAGCTTTCCCGGTGGGAATGGCTGCATGGATGTCCTGGGCAGGCTGGTGACAGGGGGACCTGCCATGGGACACCCCTTGCCTTGTTGCCTGCGATCCAAAGCCAGCAAGGCAGGGAAGGGTTTTTCCATGGACAGAGCAGTTTTCCCTCCTTTCCCAGGGAGATCCAGGACCACGAGGTGTGGATGGACCTGCTGGGGCTGCAGGATTCGAGGTACTGATGTCTGGAATGTTGCAGAGCTGGGAATTGCCAAAGGCTTCTCCAGCTCTTCCCTTTCCAGTACAACCCAAAGGATTTATTGTCCCTTCACTGGCCAGGCCAGGGGGCTCAGAAATGAGGAGGGGGTTTATTTAACACCTCATACCTCAGCACTGGCTCCCGGGACCCTAAAACCCCAAACTCTAAGTGCCTAAACCCCAAATATCAGACCCTTTCCAGCACCCATGAGGGGAGCCTCATGGAAAACCTGTTCCTGCTGCTGAATCCTGTTCACTCCCACGAGGTTCCCAGTGCTGTCTTGGCCAGCTGAGTGTGGGATGTGGGACAGGATGCTCCAAGCCCCCACAGAGGTGAAGGTCACAGTGTAAGGGGGTTTTTCTGACCCCCAATGTCCCCACAGGGACTGGCTGGAGATGATGGAGCGAAGGGAGATGGTGGCAAGCCCGGCCCAGTGGTGAGTACCAGCTCTGCCCATAAAAATTTCCCCTGGGAAAGAGGTTTGGTGGCGTTTTGGGATGTGTCTCACCCTGGGGGTGGCTGCAAAGTGAGCTCTGCCAGCCTGGCCATGGCTCCCAGCTCCTGCCCTGGAACTGAGTCACTGCTTCCTTGGATTTCCCACAGCAAAAGCTCCCTAAAGGAATTTTAATGGAGCTGTTAAAAGCCGTGCCAAAGTGCCAGGGCTGTTGCACAGGTAACACTTGGCTGCTGGAATCTGCCTGAGGCAGCTCCAGGGCTCTGGATTTCCCCCTGCTTGGGGCAGATCTGCAGGTATCCATGGGGCTCTGGGAGCTGCCCAGTGCCTGGAACACTTGAGGTGCCCCAGGATGGGGATTATGGTCATGACAGAGAGCCCCCAGATGTGTTATGGCTGCCCTGAGCTCAGCTGCAGGACAAATCCCATGTGCATCCCAGTTTTCCCACGTTGCAGGGCTGCTCTGCCCAGGCAAGATGTGCCCTTAGGGAATCCCAGACTGGTTTGGGTTGGAAGGGACCTCAAAGCTCAATGGATTCCATCCCCTGCCATGAGCAGGGACACCTCCCACAGACCAGGTTGCTCTGAGCCTTTAGCTTGGGTGATTTGCTGGAAGAGGTCAGGCTGTGGAATAAACTCCAGGGGATTTGCTATGGAATAAACTCTAGGGGCATTTGCTGTGGAATAAACTCCAGGGGCATTTGCAGTGGGATACACTCCAGGGGCATTTGGTGTGGAATAAACTCCAGGGGCATTTGCAGTGGGATACACTCCAGGGGAATTGGCTGTGGAATAAACTCTAGGGGCATTTGGTGTGGAATAAACTCCAGGGGCATTTGCTGTGGAATAAACTCCAGGGGCATTTGGTGTGGAATAAACTCCAGGGGCATTTGCTGTGGAATAAACTCCAGGGGCATTTGCAGTGGGATACACTCCAGGGGCATTTGGTGTGGAATAAACTCCAGGGGCATTTGGTGTGGAATAAATTCCAGGGGCATTTGCTGTGGAATAAACTCTAGGGGCATTTGGTGTGGAATAAACTCCAGGGGCATTTCGTGTGGAATAAACTCCAGGGGATTTGCTGTGGAATAAACTCCAGGGAGATTTACCGTGGAATAAACTCCAGGGGGATTTGCTGTGGGATAAACTCCAGGGGGATTTGCTGTAGGATAAACTCCAGGAGAATTTGCAAAGCTCAGCGCAGCTGAAGCCCCTCAGGGGTGGCTGCTCGGGCCCTGCAGGGGATGGGGGTGAGCAGTGTCCCCATCTCTGTGCCCTGCAGGGCTCGCAGGGGGCTCAGGGGCTGGCAGGTGCCCCTGGGCTCCGGGGCTACACCGGGCATGAGGGAGCCAGAGGAGTGACGGGCACCAAGGGCCAGCCAGGCCGGCAGGTAACACCTCTGCTCCATGGGGACAGGCAGGGGACAGCCCTGTCCCTGGGGACAACAGCCCCAGCTGTGCCTTCCCCTGGTGCCAGCCTCATGTTTTGTCCCCAAATGAACCCAGGGGACTCTCGGGCCACCGGGTGAAGCTGGAGTCACTGGTCTGAGCGGCACCGAGGTGAGCAGGCTCCTCTCTGCCCCATTCCCTGCTCAGCTTTTCCAGCCTCCCACATCTGTGTCCCTCTGACAGCCTGCCTGGGATTTGGGTGAATAACCCAAAGTTTTGGATTTGCCTGGAATTGTGTTTTCCTTCTTAGGGCCTGGTGGGTGCAAAAGGGGAGCCGGGCAAGCCAGGAAAACCAGGACAAATGGTGAGGAGTGGGATGGACCCGTGGCAGCTCTCCCTGAAAGAGGCTGTGGGATGCTGGCATCTCCTGATGTGCCCAAGTCCAATGCAGGCACCATCTCCTGCTCCTGTTGAACCCTCCCACAGCCCCCTCTGCCCAGCCTGCTCCAGAGAGAGGGAAAATCCCAAAGGGAAGATTCCAGCTCCGAGCATCCTCTTGTGCACACTGGGGCAAGGCAGGGAGGGGAGCCAGGAGAGGCACCCCTGGCACAGCGTCCTCACAGAGGGGTTTCCTTCTCCTTTGGGGTTTTAGGGGTCTCCTGGACAAGCTGGTCCTAAAGGATGGAAAGGCCGCAAAGGAGATAAGGTACCCCCAAAATCCTCCCCTGGGGATGGCACCTGAGTGGGCATGGGGTGGGCAAGCCTGAGCTGGTCAATCCCATTGGGCACCATGGAGAGAAAACTGGGAATTGCCCAGGGGGACCTGTTTTTCCCCACCTGGCAAACACAGGATGCCCTTGGGCTGGTTTTTGGGTGAGGGACTGGCACATCCTGCCTCCAGCCTGGCTCAGGTGGCCCTGGGGGGCACAGGGCTCTCAGCTCTTGGTGCCCATCTCCAGAATCCCCCAGGGCCTGGTGGGCTCTGTCCCCATCTCCATGCAGGCAGAAGCTCCTCCTCCCCAGTCCTGGGATGTGGCTGAGCTGTTGGAGACTCACATCTCCCATCTCTTCCTCCCCCAGGGTGACCCAGGGCAGGAAGGGGACCCAGGGGTCCCAGGAGAAGCTGGCAGACGGGTAAGTGGCACTGCTGTCCCCGTGGAGGGTGGCAAGGAGCGGGGAGCAGGGGGGTCCCATTTTCTGGTGGCTCAGAATCCCTGGAGGGGAGATCCTGGAGGGGTGAGGGGTGTCTGGATCAGTTTGTGAGTCTTTCCTCTGTGGTCCCTAGGGCAAGCGAGGCAAGACGGGCCAGCAGCCCCCACGGGGTCCCTGGGGACACAAGGTAGGTGGCTTTGTGAGGCTGCCTTGCCCCCCTGGCGGTTTGGGGGTGCTCCCACCTGCCTGAACCCCGGGTTAGAAAAGAATTAACCATGATAACTGAGAGCTCTGTCCCCCCAGAGCCTCCCAGCCCAACAAGGGCATCTCCCACATCCACAGCCCCCGTGGGCTGCTCTCCCTGCCCTGGAGCATCACCCTGGGCACAGCCAGGGCTTCTCCCTTTGCATTTCAGGGCTACCCAGGTGACAAAGGACTTCCAGGACCCCAAGGCCCCCAGGGACCCTATGTGAGTATCAGTGTGGGGTTTGGGGTGCTGGCTGCTCCCTGTTTGACCCCACTGTGTGACCCAGCTCTGCAGGGACCTGTTTAAAATGAGGGAAGTTTTTAAGTGGTTCATCCATCTCCTCCTGTCTTCTCCTCCCTAATTAACATCCCAGGAGGGTGTGTGCAGTCAGACAAATCACATCATTCCCAAAATGTGGTTCTGGAGGTCAAACCCTTCTTTTCAGGTATATGTCTGATGCCAGGCAATGCTGAGCACTGGTGGGACTGTGCCAACCTTCCCAGAGAGCTGTCATGGCTGGTGGGACAAACTGCAGCCAGCAAAAAGGACTCAAATATTTATTTGAATTAATAGAAAATGCTTTTTTTCTTGCTTAAAATAAAAAAGCCCAACTTTGGCAACTTCAGCCAGCCAAAGCACTTCCAGTGCATTTTTAATGGGCTTTGCTGAGGGATCCCCCTAAAAACAAAAATCAATGAAATGATGAGAAAATGCATTAAAGTTCCTAAAACTGCCTGAAAACCTCAGAATCCTCAGGGGTGAGGAGATCCCTCCTTGCCAGGGGCTGGCAGGAGCAGCTCAGCTGCAGGATGAGGAAGTTCCATGTTTCTCTCTTAGGGCATCCCGGGGCTGAAGGGCATCAAAGGAGACCCTGGACCCAAAGGACACAAGGTAGGAGACATGTGCCAGGCACAGCAGGGACGCTGGGCACCGGGTGGCATTTAATTTGCTGAATGCCACCCCTAATTTCCCTCTTTTTGAACCCTGATAGCTGCACCATCCTTCTCTGGGGGTTGGCCACCCTGTCCCCAGGTGCTGGGAGATGGAACCTTTAGATTTTCTCCCAAATCCAGTCATTTTCCAGCTTTTCCATCCTCCTGGAGTTGCAAGCAGCAGTGTGGAGCCTTTTAATCCCTGCTGTCAGCATTGATGCTGATGCAGCACGAGCTGAACCTCCCTTGTGCCATTCCTGATGGGACCAGCCTTGGCTGGAGGAGCTGAGCACAACCCAAATATCCCATCCCATCCCATCCCATCCCATCCCATCCCATCCCATCCCATCCCATCCCATCCCATCCCATCCCATCCCTCAGCCCCATGGCCATAAATAAGAGTATCAAGCAGTCCCTGGTGATGGGGATCTGTTCAGAGCCTTCAGGAAAATGAAACCTTAAATTTATTAAAACTTTATTTATTGTGAGCAGCTCCTGGGAGAGCAGGCAGAGGGGAGGCTGTGCTGGGATTTTTCCCCTGCTTCTGATTTCAGCACACCAAGAATCTTCTTTATTCTCACAAAGTGCTTCCTGACAACTTCCAAGGTTTTCCTGAGAGATTTTTTTAGTCTGGGATGATCCTTTCAGTTTGGAGCTGATCATGCCTCCTGCTGCCTCTGTGCCCAGCAATGTGGCTGCAGTGAATTCTATGGAATCCAAAGGATGGCTGTTTGGGGATTTTGCTCCAGAAATTTTGCAGCCATCCATAAGTGGGGCGTTCCCCACCCAGACTGGTGTCCTGAGGGTTCTGTCCTTCCCTTTGCCACCAAAGCTCTCCCTGACTCTCTCCTAGGGCGAGAAGGGCAGCAAGGGTGACCTTGGCCAGCAAGGGGACGATGGCTTCAAGGTGTGTGACAGGTTTGGCTCTTCTTTGTCCCCCCGGGTCCCTTTTCACCCTGTGTGACATCCTGCCACATTTCCCAGGGCAAGCCAGGACCCCACGGTGTTCCTGGGAGGCCAGGACCCAAGGGAAAGCAGGTAAGGGCAGGGTGAAAGGGATGTCAGGGTCTGAAATGAGTATTTGGGGTGAATTTCTTATTTTTCCATATAAAATCCACTCGGGGAAGAGGCTGGCTTGTAGAAGGATGCAGGGCTGGGGGATGTCCTGTGCAGCACCCTGAGCTGCTCTGGTGTCCTTGCAGGGTGACACTGGCCCCCCTGGCCCACGGGGACACCCTGGAATTCCCGGGACACCGGTGAGTCCTTCCCCCTGCTGCAGGTTTGGGGTTCACTCCTGGCCCCATAAGGATGCAGCCTTGATCCCACCTGCCCCCCTCTCATCCTGGTCTTGTCCTTTCCTTCCAGGGCTTGTCTGGACCCAAAGTAAGTAGTGGGGAGCAGCTGGAGTGGGATCAGCCCTGCCATGGGACCCCTTCCCTCCGTCCCACTCCAGGGGTGCAGCTCAGCACAGCAGCATCTCCCACCTTGCTCTCCTTCCCTTCTCCACCTCCTCCCTTGGCAGGGGCTCAGAGGCTTCCCGGGCCTGCCAGGCCCCAGGGGCACACCGGGAATGCCGGTAAGCAGAGCCACCGACGCCCCTCATCCCAAAATCTGGGTCCCTCTCTCCCCCAAACATGCAGTGAGGCCCTGCCATGCTGGCATTCCATGGGGATGTCCAGCTGCTGGCACTGGTGGAGGAGCTGCTGAGGGGTTTGTGGGCAGCAGCCAGTGCCAGCAGCACTGTCATTGTCCCCCAGGGTCTGGCTGGCCCCCCTGGTCCCAGCGGGCCTGCACTGGTGCTGTCCCAGGAGGAGCTGCAGGTGAGTGACCTTTGGCCAGGAGGGAAGGGGCCCCCAGTGGTGCTGTCCCATGTCCTGCTGCTTCTGAGGTCCCCTGTGTGCCTGGACCAAGAAGATCCAGCTACTCCCTCTCCCCCCACACTTGTCCTTGTCCCCTCCACATCCCATCCCCTTCCTCAGCACCTGATGATGCTCCTGGTGGGGGGATCTGTGGTCAGCTTGGTGATATCCCCTCCTTTTCCTTTCAGCACCTCATTTATTCCTCCAACCACCTGAATTACACCGTGGTCTGGGCTCTGCTGGACACCCTGAGCCGGGAGCTCCAAGCCCTCGTGGAGCATCCCAATGGCACCAAAACCAAACCGGCCACCACCTGCAAGGAGCTGCTGCTGGCCCAGCCCGGCCTGCCCGACGGTACCAGGGGCATGGGGGCCCCCCTGGGCCTGGCCTGGTCTCCAGAGCCTGTGAAGGGACAGGCAGCTCTTTGAAATAAAGAGGGAGTAAGGATTTGGGGGGAGGAGGTCAGATGGGGTTTGTGAACATCCCTGGAGAAATGGGCCAGGCCACCAGCTGGGGTGGGATGGCACTGTGTGACACTGTCCCTGTGCCAAACCTGGGTGCCAGGGGCTGTGCTCTCCTCCCTGCAGGGCAATACTACATCGACCCCAACCAGGGCAGCCCCCAGGATGCACTGCTGGCCTTCTGCAACTTCACAGCTGGGGGGGAGACCTGCATAGCCCCTGTCCACAACCAGGTACGGGGGGGCTTTTATGGGGCAGCTTCAGCCCCGAGGGACCCCTCAGGGTGGGTGGGGACAAGGGCTGGTGGGGCTGGAGAGGGACAGGGTGGCCAGTCCCTCGCTGTGGTGACCAGTCCCTTCCTCTGGTGACCAGTCCCTCACTGTGGTGGTCAGTCCCTCACTGTGGTGACCAGTCCCTTGCTGTGGTGACCAGTCCCTCGCTGTGATGACCAGTCCCTCACTGTGGTGGCCAGTCCCTTGCTGTGGTGACCAGTCCCTCACTGTGGTGACCAGTCCCTTGCTGTGGTGCCCAGTGTCCTGGCAGGGAGCTGTTGGAGCACTCTGGAATGAGGATCCTGGTCGTGGTGTGTGCCAGGCTGCAGGGACAGCACACACAGGCTCGGTGCTGGCTCCTTGTCCTGTCAGTGCCACTATCCCCTGCTGGGACAGCCTGACAATTGTCCCTGCTCCCCTCAGGTCCCCATCAAGGCTTGGCTGAGCACCTACAGCTCTGAGAACACCTTTGAGTGGTTCAGCACCCTGCCCGGGGGCTTCCTGGTGAGTGCCCGGCTGGAACAGCCAGGGGGACACAGAGGTGATGTCAGGGAGGTCACCTCCACCCCAATTCCACCCTGCAGCGGTGGGCCAGCTCCCCTGGCTGTGCACAGAGGGATGGGACAGCTCCTCCTGCGAGGAACTCCAGTGCTTTAGCAGGGGCTGGACCCTGGCGGGGTTTATCCTCGGGGGGAGCAGAGCCCCCCGAAGGAGCCGCCGCAGTTTTGTGTCCCGCTGTCCCCGCAGCTGGAATACTCGGGGGCCAGCCCGGTGCAGCTGCGCTTCCTGCGCCTGCACAGCCAGCGCGCCGCGCAGAAGGTCTCGTACTCCTGCAGAGCGACCCCCGAGCGCGGCCGGCCCCAGCCCCGCAAGGAAATCCGCTTCCTGGCCGACTCCCGCGATCACAGCTATGCTGCCAGCCTGCAGGGCTGCCTGGTGAGCCCGGCCCTGCGCAGCCTTGGTGCCTGGAAAAGCCTCCCGGCATTTGGAGAGCCCTTTGGAGGGTGTTTGAGCCCCCACGGTTTGGGATGCAGCGGGTGGATGGGGATGGAGAACATCCACTCCTCGGGCCCAATGAGCTCACTGGTCCTGGGATGTGGCAAGGGATAGGGTGGGACATGGGGGACATGGGAGAGGTCACCACCGTGGAAAAGCCAGGAAGGGCTGGAGATGGAGACTGGGTTCATCGAGGAGCAGTCAAGGGAGCTCCAGGCCCTCAGCTGAGGGCTTTGGTGCCACTCAGCTGTCCCTGGTGGTCATTTCAGCTGGACAACGACTCCTCCATCACCGACACCATCTTCCAGTTCAGCACGGAGGAGCTGTGGCTGCTGCCCCTGCGGGACCTGGCTGTCTTCCACAACGGCGACACCTCGCACCACTTCGGTTTCACAGTCGGACCAGTTTGCTTCAGCTGAAAGTGGTGCCGCCCAAACCGAGCCAGCCGGTTCTGTCCCCACCCAGGAGCCATCCCAATGGGGACAAGTGGGTGCTGGGGGTGGCACCTGCCCCACAGAGCTGCTGGTTCTCCAAGCTCCGTGTTTGGAGCTGTGTTATGCCCTGGACTCCACTTCCTTCTGGAGTAGAGGAATATTGTTTACAAAAGTCATTTCTCTATAAATTATATATATATTATATATGTATATATTATATATGAGAAGGTGCTGATTTAATTACTGTTTGGGGGAGGTTTGGGTAATTATAATCATTGGGAACTGTCTGTAAAGAAAAAGAAAAAAACGAGGAGCAAAACTAGCACCAGCTTGGGAAATGGGGAAGGAAAGGAGCTTTTCTTTACCAGGGTCAAGTGAACAAATGTTTGGAGCATTGATTTCCCAGGACTGGGCTGGGAATTGGCCCTGGTGAGCCTGGGAGAGCTGAGTGTGGTGCTGCTGCAGCACCTCCATCCCACCAAGTGCTGCAAAGGGGTGAAAATGTTAACCCCCCCCAAATCCTGCCTTGGTTTTGAGTCTCCATCTCACTGAGAGGGATTTAGGGGTGTAGAGCCAGGCCCTGTAGCACTGGGTGCCTTTGTGGGCATCTGCACCTGCTGGCACTTGGGGAAACTGAGGCAGGGGCAGCTCAGCACTCCCTGTCCCAGGTGTAATGGGGATGGCTGGAATGTCCCAGCACTGAGCTGTGACCGTTGTGCTTCTAGTCACAGCTGGGAGGAAACTTCCCCTTTGTCCTCCTTGTCTATGGGGAAAGTAAAATCCTAGAATCCTAAATGGTTTGGGTTGGAATACAGCTTAGAGACCATCCAGTGTCACCCCTGCCATGGCAGGGACCCCTCCCACCGTCCCAATGTCCAACCTGGCCTTGGGCACTGCCAGGGATCCAGGGGCAGCCACAGCTGCTCTGGGCACCCTGTGCCAGGGCCTGCCCACCCTGCCAGGGAACAATTCCTGCCCAATATCCCATCCAGCCCTGCCCTCTGGCAGTGGGAGCCATTCCCTGTGTCCTGTCCCTCCATCCCTTGTCCCCAGTCCCTCTCCAGCTCTCCTGGAGCCCCTTCAGGCCCTGGCAGGGGCTCTGAGCTCTCCCTGGATCCTTCTCCTCTCTAGGCTGAACACCCCTAAAAAACTTTCAGCATTTTTAGGGTGGGGAGGGGACCAGCAGAAAAACCCTTGGGCGCTTTGGATCAGCTCCGGGACTGGGATGGGGCGGGGGGAAAGCGGATGGAGCCAGGAGCGAAGGGAAAGCGAAAACCCCGAGCGCGGAGCGGCCGGGACGCGCTGTGCCCGGGGAGAGGAGGAGGGGACAGACACGGCAGTGACAGGGAATGGAGGAGGAGGGGACAGACACGGCAGTGACAGGACATGGAGGAGGAGGGGACACACACGGCAGTGACAGGACATGGAGGAGGAGGGGACACACATGGCAGTGATAGGAGATGGAGGAGGAGGGGACAGACACGGCAGTGACAGGGCATGGAGGAGGTGGGGACAGACATGGCAGTGATAGGAGATGGAGGAGGAGGGGACACACACGGCACCGCCCCGGCCCGGCCGCACTACAGTTCCCGGGGAGCCCCGCGCTGTTGCGACAGCGCCGCGACATCGGCGCGACAGCCCCGGGACAGCCCCGGGACAGCTCCGGGACATCTCCGGGACATCAGCCCCGCGCCGGGCCCCGCGCCCGCTGCCACCGGCACCATGCAGGTGAGCCCGGGGCTGGGCGGGCACGGCACGGCCGGGACCGGGACACCTTCCTGGAATCCCGGAAATCCCCCCGGGAACCCTGTGATTCCCCCCTGGAACCCCGAGAATCCTTCCTAGAACCCTGAGAATCCACCCTGGATCCCCTTAAATCTCCCTGGAACCCCGTGAATCCGCTCTAGAATCCCTCTGGAACTCCGCGATTCTGCTCTGGAACCCCGCGACTCCCCCACGGATCCCCCAGTGATTCCACTGTGGAATCCCGTGAGTCCCCTCTAAAATCCCGTAAATTCCCCCTGGAACCCAATGCATCTCCCTGGAACCCCGAGAATCCACCCTGGAGTCCCGTGAATCCCCCCCGGAACCCGTTAAATATCTCTGGAAGCCCATGATCCCCCACTGAAACCCCGAGAATTCACTCTGGAAGCCCTTAAATCTCCCTAGAACCCTATGAATCCTCCCTGGAACCCCTTTAGTCCTCTCTGGATCCCCTTAAATCCCCTCTGGAACCCCACAAATCCCCTCTGGAACCCCATGAATCTCTCCAGAACTCCTTAAATTTCCCAGGCAGAGTCCAGGGTCAGGTTGGACGGGGCTTGGAGCAGCCTGGGATAGTGGAAGGTGTCCCTGCCCATGGCAGGAGATGGGACAAGATGAGCTTTCAACCCTCCCAACCCAAACCATGCCACGGTTCTGTTTGATGTTTAAGGCTCCCAGACCCCTTGGTTTATTAGCAGCAGCCCCCTGAACCAGCAAGGCCTGGAGGGTGACACCAGGAGGAGGATCCCAGTTTGGGGACACCCCCACGGGCAGTGTGTCCCCAGTTTGGGATGCTGTGCTGCTCCAGGTGGGGTGGGGGTGCTGCAGGAAGGCAGCTTTATCCCAAAGTGTGGGATCAGGCATCCCAGCTGGACTGGAGCAGCAGGCTGGGCTGCAGCCTGGCACTGCTTTGTGCAGGCACCCCTGGTTTTGTTAAAAATAACCCCAAAACTGCAGCGGATCCAGCCCTAAATGCACGTTGAGGTTTCCCAGCAGTGTTTTTTTTTTCCTGGTGTGAATTCCTGCGGGGGAGGAGCTGGGCGCAGCCTCACCTGGGCTCCTGCTCAATCCCTGCTGCGTGGGCAGGTGGGGGAGGACAGGATCCTCTCCCTCTGAACAACATCCCTGAGCCTGGCACATCTCCCTGGCTCTTCCCTGTTGGGAAGAATGCAGGAATTTTTAGGATTTTGCCCTCCTGGCCTTCACTCACCAAGAAATCTTTCTGTGGCAGCGTTGTAGGAGAGGAGCTGTTGGCCCAAGGAGCATCCTTTTGGTGTCACACCCAAAGACATGTGGCTCCACCCCAGGCTGGGCAGCAAAGAGATCTTCTGGATCTCTGGAACAGGCTCCCAGGGAAGGGGTGGAATCACCATCCCTGGAATTGTTCAAAAAACATAGAGAGGTGGGACAGGGTTTAGTGGGGACCTTGGCAGTGCTGGGTTAATGTTTGGATTTCATGATCTTAGAGGGCTTTTCCGAAGTTAATGAGTCTGGTTCTCCCATCATTTCTGTCCCCCATCCCTAAAACAGTCACCTGCTCCTTCTACCACACTGCAGACCTGTGGGTGAAGCCTGTAAAGGAGAAATAACTACATTTAAAGGCTAATTATCATTAATCTGTGGCCAAGGGAGGCTTGAAAGGGCGAGCCAATTACATGAGCTAATGTGCTTTGGGTAACAAGGGCCGAGGGGTGTAATTGGAGCCGGGCTGTGGCCTGAACACCCACAGGGTATTGGATGGTATTTCTGGCTGAGGCTGATCCTGCTCCTGTCAGTCGCCTCTGCTGGTGTTGGAAAAGGCAGGAAAGAGCAGCTAAACACGGATCCAAACATGCATCCATGCAGGAGAGGAGCAGCCATGAGCTCCACAAACACCTCCTAGAGAGATTCACCAAAGGGAGCACGGAAAACCCAACAAAATTCCACCTTTTGAGCAAGACGTGGCAGCTGGGTATGAGCTCTGCAGCCGATGTTGCACAAGAGCAATTCCTGCTCCTCCTGTTCCAGCGGGGTGAAGGAGGAGGGGTGGTGCCTTTGTAGGGCCTGGCAGTGTTGGGATTGATGTTCCTCTGCCAAGGAGGCACCCCTGGACCTGGCCCCCATTGTTGGGTGGTCACATTTGTGGCTCTGGGTGCCTTGGTGTTGAGGTTTTGGGTGTCCTGGCAGTGCAGGAGGCAGAGGGGAGCAGAGGCTCTGCCCCTCCAGCTTCTCCTCAGCCTCCACCTGTCCCCAGGGACCTTCCCTCCCCCAATCCACGTGGATGAAGCCCTAGATTCATCTCTCTTTGTCACGAGGGTAAACTGGCTTTTTGTCCCAGCCCAGACACGCACAGGAGCTGCTGCTGGGGGTGAAACTTGTCCTGCTGGAGATCACGGGAGGAGTTCTACCCAGGCAGCGTGACTGTGATTGTCTGTGCAAGTTCCTCTTCCCATTTCAGAACTGGGGAAAAAACTTGCACCATTTGGTGAATTCCCAGATGAGCATCCCAGGATGGGGGTTTCCTGCTGACAGTGTGGGCACCCATCACCCCAAGGAGCTCCAGCACAGCCCCTTCCCCTCTCTTTTCCAGATGACTTTCTACTTCTCGGACACAGCAGTGCTGCTCTTTGACTTCTGGAATGTGCACAGCCCCACAGGTAGGCTGCCAGCACTGGGACATCCCTGTCCATCCATCCATCCATCCATCCATCCATCCATCCATCTATCCATCCCTCCATCCCTCCCTGCAGAGCTCTGGGCAGAGCTCTGGGCTCCTCACAGCCTTCACCCCACGGCTCCTGGAGCACTTTTTGGCAGGACCTGCCCTGTCCTGCTGAGCCCTGGGCATGCCCAGGGCAGTGGTTGATCCTCCCAAGCCAAGAGCAACAAACAGGGAGCTGTGTGAAGCCCCCACCTCAGCCTGCCAACCCTCCAGATCACTCAGGGATGGCTCAGCTTCCCACTTTTGCACTTTTCTTTCTGTTTTTCATGATTATCCCAACATCATGTTTTAACTCCCACGTTTTTCATGGAGTTGATGCAAAGCTGCCTCTTTGTTTCACAGCAGCTCTCTGGGACAAGAGGACACAGCCTTAAGCTGAGCCAGGAGAAGTTTAGGCTGGACATTAGGAAAAATTTCTTTACAGAAGGGGCGTTGGAAGGGGCTGCCCAGGGAGGTGGTGGAGTCACTGTCCTTGGAGGTGTTAAGGAAGGACTGGATGGGGCACTCAGTGCCATGGTCTGGGTGAAAGGGTGGTGTTGGGTGAGGTCACAGGTTGATCTCAAAGGCCTTTTCCAACCTGATTCTATGAATTAAAAAGCCAAATACACCATTTCCTGACATTTAACAACCCTGCTGCCCAACCCCAGTGCCAGGAGCCCTGCACCTCACCCCGTGGATATTCCCAAACACCCCGTGCTGGGTGCTGCTGTGCCCCTGTGAGCCCCACAGCCTCTCCCCTTGCATGGGCAGTGTTGGGATGTTTCTCCTGCAGGGATGGTGCTCTCGGTGCTGGTGATCCTGCTGCTGTCTGTGCTCTACGAGGCTGTGAAGATGGGCAAGGCAGTGCTGCTGCAGCGGGCACTGCTGGCCCTGCCCCGCAGCCTCAGCCAGGAGGCCCTGACCCAGCCCCAGGAGGGGGACAGCGGGGACAGCAGGGACAGCAGCTCTGCACAGGGCAGGTACCACAGGGACCCTCCTGGCACTCACCTGGGGGGCTCAGGGGTGGCTCTGTGGCCCCGTGGCCAGCACAGAGGGGAGAAGGGCTGTGAGGAGGAGTTGTGGGCTCCCAGGGAAGGGAGATGTGTACAGTCTGGGGTGGCTCCAGGGGCAGCCCAGACCCTCTGGGAGATGTCCAGGGTGGTGGCTAGAAGCTCATGTTCCCCTCCAGGGGCTGTTGTGGGTGCAGGAGGGTCCTACTGGTTTGGGGATTTCCCACAAGCCTGGCCCTGGCAGTTCCTTCCTTTGGAGCCAAGCCCAGGATTTTTCCTTCTGTATTTAATCCCAGACCATTCCTGAGGCTGCTCTTACTGCCAGCCTCATCGATTTTGGAGCAGGATTTCCCCCTGAGCTGCTGCTTGCAGCCCCCACCCCTCTCCCTGCTCCCCAAACCCCCCTCTGCCCACTCCAGGCTCCCGGTGGGAGGTGACTCCAGCTGCCCCAGCCCCTGGTTGATGGCATTTCCCATCTCCTTCCGCAGGTGGTTTTGGTTCCACGTGGCCCAGACGCTGTTCCACGTGCTGCAGGTGGTGCTGGGCTATATGGTGATGTTGGCTGTCATGTCCTACAACGCCTGGATCTTCCTGGGGGCCATCGCTGGCTCCACGCTGGGCTATTTCATGGTGTACCCCCTGCTCGGCCGGGGCTAGGGCCCCCTGCCCTGGTGGCACACGTGTCCCACCTCCTGCTCCTTTGTCTGGAATAGCTGCTGTCACTTCTGCTGGGTCTGGCTTTGTCCCCGTGCTCGGTGGGACACAGAACCCCAAGGACTTGCTGGGCCCCCTCGGGGCTGGCCCCGCTCTGGGGATGGGGAGTCCCATGGCCAGCACTCACCACGCTGCCACCGGCCTCGGCTGGTGGCTGTCCCCCGGCTCTCAGGGACCTTTGTCCGGGTGATGACAGCAGGGGGAGTGCTGGCATTTCCTCCCCCTCCCTGCTTTTCGAGGAGGTTCATCCTGGCTGGAACGGGAACGATCCGGTGACTTGCTGGGGGAGGGGACAAGCTGGGGACAGGGACCCCTGCCCTCCTGCCCTGCCCAGAGCTGCCCTGCACCAAGCCCTTCTTCACACAGTGCCTTTGGGGACACTGGGGGGGTCCTGCCACCCCCACCCTGCTCCTGTGCAGTGCTTCAGGGATGGGGCTGGAGCAGCCCCTGAGCCGCTGGTGTGGCTGTGCCAGGGGGGAAATGCTGCTCCAGGTGCCTCTTGCTGCTTCCTCAGGACACCCCTTTTAATAAAATCATCTCAGCTCCACTCCTGCTTTGTGTCACTGCTGGGTGGGCTCAGGATGTGACACCCCTGGGTCACAGTGGGACTGGAGAGGAGGTCAGAAATAAGGAGAGTCTCCTCTGGCTTTAAATAAAGCTTTTCCATTTTATTATTTATTATAAGCATATCTTTAAACATTTGTATAACTTTCTTAATAAAATATCCTGGAAGAGACAGGTTTGAAATTCACAGAGAAAGGCACTTTGAGGGGGAGCCTCCCAAGGCATCTTTGGGGCCCCCCTGAGTGGGTTAGGCTGGCCATTCCCCTTCTGAGGCAGGAACGGTGGCACCTGAGCACAGGTGGGTGTTGGGGTGCTGGTCCCTGCTCCAGGTGTCACACCCAGGAGTCCTGCAGACCCTCAGCACCTCTTTTGGCATCACTGTGTGGGGGCTGCAGCAGTCCTGTCCCCATCCCTGTGACAGCTCTTTGCTCAGCCATCTCAGCAGGTGCCAAAATCTGCAAAGCTGGACAAACCATCCATGGAAGGTGCTGAGAGGATCTGGAGGGCCAGGGCTGGGATCTCTCCACTGCACAGCAAGCTGAGCCTGCAGTTATCCCAGTCCTGCCAGGCACAGCTGGGACATGGCATGAGTGCCACCTTCTCCCAGGGATTGAACTCTGAACCTAAAATAGCTCCTAGAAGATCCTGGGGTGAGGATGGGTGGGGATGAGCTCTGGATGCTGTGAGCCCGGCCTGGGTGCTGTGAGCCCGGCCTGGGTGCTGTAAGCCCAGCCTAGGCACCAGCAGCCCATGCCTCTTCCCCTCGGCAGTGGCTCAAGCTCCCCAGCATTGCTGTCCCTGTCCTGTCCCCATTCCTGTCCCCATTTGCCATCCTGTTTTCCATCATCCCCTGCAGCCCCCACTCCACTGGTGCTCCCGGAGCCGGCCGGGGGGGGGATGGCAGTGGGGCAGGCTCCCAGGAACCCCCCCAGACTGGGGCAGGGACAACCCTGGGGACAGCCAGGAGCCTCCTGCACCCCCACCCTCAGCAGGGCTAGTGCCAGCCCCCCCCGACACTGGTGTGGGGGGCAGATAAAGCTCTTCAGTAAAAGCATCTCCTCAGTAGAAAAGAAAATAAGGCAGAAGAAGGACAGAGCAGAGCGCAGGGATGCCCCGTGCCACACTGGGGCCACCCCCAGTCGGGCCCAGCTGGGGCTGTGGCTGTGGGCAGCCCCCCAGGGCAGCGGGACCCCCGCAGTAAGGTCCCGGTGTCCCCATCCCCTCCCTCTCCCGCGGTGCTGCTCTCCATCCCGGGGGTCCTACCCCCCTCCCCCAGCCCCAGGGTCACCGGGGCCAGTCCATGGCAGGGGGCTGGGGCTAGAACTCAGTCTGCACCCCCTCACTGCTCTCTGTGCTGGCCCTGGCCTGCGGGGGGCTGCGCTCCCCGTGCTCGCCTGTCTCGTTGTCACCGTGCTGGTGACACGCCGGTGATGGGCTCTGGGCTCCAGGTGGTGCTGCTGTGACATGGGGCACCTCGGCCTCTGCTGGGACATCGGCTCGGGGGCTGGCTGCTGCTGCTGTGGCCTGTGGCACGCCGGAAACTGATGGGGGTTCAGCTCCGGGCACGGGGGAAGCTGGCACGGATGATCTTGGGGTGGCGTGTGGCACCTCAGCCTCTGATGGGACATCAGCTCTGGGCACAGGTGATGCTGGTCCAGGATGTTGTCCCCCAGCCCCTGATGGGACCTCAGCTCCAGACACGGGGGAAGCTGGCACGGATGATCTTGGTGTGGGGTGGGGCACCTCAGCCTCTGATGGGACATCAGCTCTGGGCACAGGTGATGCTGGTCCAGGACGCTGTCCCCCAGTCCCTGCTGGGACCTCAGCTCCAGGGACAGGTGACAATGCTGGTGTGGCACACTGTCCCCCTGCTGACACTTCAGCTCCAGGCACAGGCGGTGCTGGTGCAGCCCGGCGTGTCCCGGTTCCTGATGGGACCTCGGCTCCAGGGACAGGTGACAATGCTGGTGTGGCACGTTCTCCCCCAGTCCCTGATGGGATCTCAGCTCCAGGGACAGGTGACAATGCTGGTGTGGCACGTTCTCCCCCAGTCCCTGATGGGATCTCAGCTGCAGGTGCTGGTGATGCCACACAGTGCACCCCATCCCCGTCACGGGCTGGACCTTGCTGTGTGCCATCGCCCTGGGCAGCCCCTGGCAGCAGCACGCCCTCCTCGCTGGCACCACCGCTGTCGGTGCCGTTCATCAGCCGCTCCTGTGCTGCGCCATCCCCGAGGCTCTCCTGTGCCAGCGCCTCCCGGATCTCCTTCACCGCATCGCCGGGGCTGGGGGGCAGCCCGGGCTGTGCCTCCTCTGGCTGCCGTGCCTCGGGGGAGCCGGGCTGCAGCAGTGCCTCGGCCCCGTAGGGCAGGGCCCCCTCGTCGTCCTGGATGACCGACACCACCTGCTTGGCCCTGCGGCGCCGCTCGGCCTCGGGCTGCCCGCTGTACTCCTCGCTCCAGTCGATGGCCAGCCCCTCGCCCAGCAGGTGCAGGTTGGGATCGCTGTTGTGCATCACCATGCTGTCCCTGTACAGGTTGTGCTTCCGCTGCACGGCCGCCTCCTTCACAGCTGGGGACAGGGAGGGACGGGTCAGGGGGGCTGTGGGCATTGCCAGGCTTGGGGCACCTTGCCCAGTCCTCCCCGTGGGTGGTGGGAGAGGTGGCTGGAGCTGGGAGAGGGGTCAGCATCCCACCCACTGCTCAGCCCTGCCAGTGGGGAAGCCTGGTGGGAAAGCTGCTTCTGGGGCAGCCCCCAGCACCCTGCACGGGATCACCCCTCCCCATAGAGTCCCCAGCACCCTGCACGGGATCACCCCTCCCTATAGAGTCCCCAGCACCCTGCACGGGATCACCCCTCCCCATAGAATCCCCTGCACCCTGCACGGGATCACCCCTCCCTATAGAGTCCCCAGCACCCTGCATGGGGTCACCCCTCCCTACAGAGTCCCCAGCACCCTGCATGGGGTCACCCCTCCCTACAGAGTCCCCAGCACCCTGTATGGGGTCACCCCTCCCTACAGAGTTCCCAGCACCCCGCACGGGGTCACCCCTCCTTACAGAGTCCCCAGCACCCTGCATGGGGTCACCCCTCCCTACAGAGTCCCCAGCACCCTGTATGGGGTCACCCCTCCTTACAGAGTCCCCAGCACCCTGCACGGGGTCACCCCTCCCTACAGAGTCCCCTGCACCCTGTATGGGGTCACCCCTCCTTACAGAGTCCCCAGCACCCTGCACGGGGTCACCCCTCCTTACAGAGTCCCCAGCACCCTGCACGGGGTCACCCCCTCCTCACACAGCCCCCAGCCCCGTGCAGAGGGTCACCCCTCCTCACACAGTGCCACAGGACCCTACCTTGCATGATGTCTTTCATCACTGACTGCAGCACCACCTCCTCGTAGGTGTTCTCCACCAGGATGAAGCTGGCAAAGTCCTCAAAGATCAGCTCCTGAAACTTGGCTAATTCCTGCCAGGGGAGAGGTGGCTCAGCCCAGCAGGTTGGGGGAAATGGATGCTCCAGCCCCTGCACGGGGGTGGACAGTCCTTCCCCACCTTCTCCACATCCCAGACTTTCCCCTCTTACCCCCTTGCAGGTGGGTGCCAGCTTTTTCAGCAGGAAGGGGATGGTGATTTGCAGCAGGGCCTCTCTGAAGAACTTCTTCCTCACAGTGCTGCTGTCATAGTCAAATTTCTGCAGGGTGAGAGGGTGCCCCAGGTCACCGAGGGCTGTGGGCTGGCAGCCCCCTGCCCATGGGCACAAATCCTTGAGATGTGCCCCCCAACCCATCTGCACAGGCATGAACAGACCCCTCTGGCCTCACATCCCTCTCTCCAGCTGTTTCCCAGTGTTTCTGAGCCCAGGTAGGAGCCAGCTCTTCCACTGCTGGCTGCAGGAGGGTTTGAGGGGCAATCTGAACCCTGGGGGCCTTTTACAGATGTGCTCAGAGGGGACCTGGCTCCTCCAGCTGATTTCCCACTTGACTGCCCCCAGCAAAACCCGTGAGAACCTCAATAAAAACAAATATTTCCCCAGAAGACTCATTGAAATAGGTACCATCACTCCTGGCCTCTTCCCTGGCCCTGGAACAAGGCCACCAAGGCCCTGACCCCTGCCTCACCTTGAGCACCCTCTCGAGGATGCGCTGGATGGATTTGCACAGGTCGTCCTTGCCCTGCAGCTTGCCCAGCTCCTGGTGCAGCAGTGTCTCGAAGGTGTACACAGCATCGTCCATTTGCTGCAGCCAGAGACATGTGGTCAGTGTGGGGGCACCCAAAGGGTGGGCAGGGGGCTCTTGGGGCACACTGAGATGAGACTTAGCACAGAACCCCACTCTGGTTTGGGTGGAAAGGACATTAAACATCATCCAGTGCCACCCCTGCCATGGCAGGGACCCCTCCCACTGTCCCAGGCTGCTCCAAGCCCCAGTGTCCAACCTGGCCTTGGGCACTGCCAGGGATCCAGGGGCAGCCACAGCTGCTCTGGGCACCCTGTGCCAGGGCCTGCCCACCCTGCCAGGGAACAATTCCTGCCCAACATCCAACAGGCAAAGAGTCTTTACTCCAGAGAAATCCCTGACATCCCAGCATGGCATCCACAGCCCTCACCCCGAGGATCAAGGGTGTTGGGAGAGGAGGATGCTCAAAGCTGGTGTTGTACCCCCTCATCCTCCTACATCCCGCTCCAGGTTAGGCTGGATCAGACCCCAGAATTGGCTGACTGGCCTTGCTGGTGCCAGTGGGCTTGGTGGCAAAGGGGCAGCTGTGCCAGGATGCCCAAGCCCACCATGGGCCCCGACCAAAGGGGCTCCATCATCCACCCTTCGAGACAGCATGGACATCCCAGCCTGGCTTGGACCAGCCTGGGCTCCCCAAACCTCTGTTCCCAGCCCAGAGGGACAGGGGAGGACCCTGGTGCCCATCCCACCTGTCTCATGTGGATCTGGGCCCTCTGCTTGAAGACAGATGTGCTGGAGACATCGAATCGCTGCTGCAGACCCTCCAGTTTCAGCTGGTCCATCTTCTCATAGCACGACTGCATCTTCACGGGGTGGAAGGCCAGGTGGGAGAGCTTCTCCATGTACTGGGGACAAAGCCAAGCTCAGCCTCTGCACGTACTCAGGGCAGGGACATTCCACCCCACACGGCTGGAATCTTCTCAGCCTGGGGTCTCTCAGTGCTGCCCACACTGGGGGTGGAAGCAGCACTGGCCCTGTCACCCCCAGGCTGGCAGGGAGCAGCAGCAGGTCTCACCTCCACCAGCTTCTCCAGGCCGCCCTCGTTGACGACGTTCATGTTCATGTCAGTGACCTCCTTGAAGAACACCTCCCTCACCTCGGCAAAGCCCTGGCTCGTGGGGGTCATCAGGGCCTCCAGGATGGAGGAGATGTAGGGCTGGACGTGGTTACGGACACAGACCTCTGCCTTGGGCAGGACAAAGGCTGGAAAAGGGCGGGGATAAGCATGGTGAGGCTCCTCTGTCCTTCCAGCCCTTCACAGCACATCCTAAACCCACCCCAGGGAGGAGGAGCTGCCCCTGCTCCCAAGCCCCTCCAGGAGGAGTCTCCCCCTTTCAGGATAACACAAGGAATTCCCGCAGAGTGCCCCTGGTCTGTGCTGAACCCATTCCTGCCCCACTGCCACGCTTGGGGGGTGACTGCCCACCTTGTCCCTGATCTCCTGGGACAATGCCAGTGAGGATATGCACCCCCAGGGAACAGCCACCCCAGGAGCTGTGGGCACACCCACACATCCCTGTGCATCCCTGCAGGGCTGTACCTCGGATCTTGCTGGCCAGGTGCTCCTTGGAGGTGATGATCTGGTCCATGTCCGTGCGGATGGTGCTCTCCAGCTGCGGCCGCTCCTGCTCACACCTGGCCACTGCTGCATCATACTGGGCCTTGGCCAGCTCATAGACCATCCTATAGACAGCATCTGATACCTGGGGGCACAGGTGGGGAGGTCAGAGTCCCCCCACGCCTCCAGCTGCATCCCCAACCATCACCTGCAGCACCAGCTGGCTGCAGGACCTGCTGAGCCATCTCCTGTGCCCTGACAGGACCCTTCCCCACAGCCTGGCAGGGGTTTCCACACCAAGGACCCCCCAGCTGGGTAAGATGGAGCTCCTGCAGAGCAGAAATGGCTTCCAAGAGGTGCTGGAGGGCCAGAGAGGTGAGCGCTGCCTCCATCAGGCAACAGCACCAGGTAGGGCTGGGACTGCTGCAGATCTGGGGATGCTGCATGTCTGGAAATGCTGCATGTCTGGAAATGCTGCATGTCTGGAAATGCTGCATGTCCAGGAATGCTGCAGATCTGGGGATGCTGCAGGTTTGGGGATGCTGCATGTCCAGGAATGCTGCATGTCCAGGAATGCTGCATGTCTGGAAATGCTTCATGTCTGGAAATGCTGCATGTCTGGGGATGCTGCAAGTCCGGGGATGCTGAAGGTCTGAGGATGCTGCAGATCTGGGGATGCTGCATGTCTGGAAATGCTGCAGGTCTGGGGATGCTGCAGGTCTGGGGATGGTGCAGACTGGGGGATATTGGTGGTCCAGGGACAGTGGTAGCTCAGGGATAGAGGTGGTCTAAGTGAGCCCACCCTGCAATCTGTCCCTGCCCTGTTCACCCTCCCCGGGGTGCCAGAGCAGGACGGAGCCGCTCGCTGAGGCTTGACGCTCACTTTGCTGCCAAAGGCTGCGATTTTGGGGCTGTTGGGACTGGCAGGATGCAGAGCCCTCCCCCTCCTCCCTCCCCCGGGCTTCCCAGACCGCAGCCGCTGGAAAAGCAGCGTTTGTGTGTTTTCAGGCCGCTCAAGTGGCCCATTACGAGCCTGGTGGTAATTATCGGGCTTTAAGGCTTTTAACAGGCAGTCGTGAAGAGCCCTCAGTCTTTCGCAAGGGCTTGGGCTGGATTCAGCCCGTGCTGCTCTAAAAATGGCTCGCTAAATTTAGCCAGGACGGGTTTCGCTCCGGGGCTGGGCTTCCTCCTGTTTGCTCGCCCGGCCCCAGGGACGCTGGGCAGGGCTGGGCCACAGGAGGAGCTTTAAAAAGGCACAGCGGAGAAAGGACGGATTCTTTGGAAGGGGCCGGGAGAAGGGGGCAGGGAGCCCGGCGGGGAGGGAGGGAGGGTCCCCAGGCAGGGCAGGGGGAGGGCAGCGCTGCGGACCCCCCCGGGCAGCCCCAGCCCCACACCTGGATCCAGGTCCGCTGGCGCTCCGGGGCTTTGCCCTTCAGCCGGGGCCCGATGGTGCTCCTCAGCTCGGGCAGCAGCTCCTCCATCACCAGGTTGCTCAGGACCTGTGGAGGCAGGAGGATTTTGGGGAGCCTGCTGAGCCCCCCACAGCCCTCCCAGCGCCGTTTGGGGTGCGGGTGCTCACCTGGGTCTCGTTGCCGCAGAGCATGTCCCAGGTGCCGTACTGCTCCTTGGACTGCCGGTACATGCGGATGGCGTCCGTGAAGGCTGGAGCCTCCACCTTGGAGTCCTCGGAGATCCCTGCGGAGGGGATGCGTGTGAGCAGCCTGGGATTGGGAATGAGGGGCAGCCCAGCACCCCCAGCCCACCTCTGTGTGCTTCCCCCACACCCTCGGAGCCGTGCGAGCCCCCAGGGATTGTCACCAGGATTGTCACCTGTCACCTGTCCCAAGCCACTGTCCCTGACAGGCTGGGGGGCAGCAGAGGTTGGGGGGCTCCTGCTACGTCCAGAGTGGTCCCCTCCAGAGTCACCCCGAGGGCAGGGAGGCACCAGGAGCAGGGGCTGGGTAGGGTGGGGGCTGAGTGACCCCCAAATGGTGCACGGGGACCTGAGACTCATTGATCCCAAATGGTGCACAGGGACATGGGGACTCAGTGACCCCAAATGGTGCATGGGGAGCTGGGGCCTGAGTGACCCTAAATGGTGCACGGGGACCTGGGGGCTCAGTGACCCCAAATGGTGCACGGGGACATGGGGGCTGAGTGACCCCAAATGGTGCACGGGGACCTGGGACTCAGTGACCCCCAAATGGTGCACGGGGACCTGGGAGCTGAGTGACCCCAAATGGTGCACGGGGACATGGGAGCTCAGTGACCCCCAAAGGCACAGCAGGAGCAGAGGCTCAGCAGGATGGGGGGTTCAGTGCTCCCCAACACCACACACACCCAGTGAGCCCCTAGCAGTGTGGGATGGGCGAGCTGCAGGGGCTGGAGGAAGAGGGGCCCTGCAGGGAGCAGCGTGGCTTGGAAGGAAGAGGAAAGTGGCCAAGAGGCTCAGGAGTGACTCAGGGCTGGGCTGTCCCGGCTGAGTCACTGCACACGAGGGGGGCTCAGGTGTCACCCCCACCCTGCCACAGCACCCTCGGGAGGAGGGGCAGGGCTGGGAGCCTCCCCAGCCAGGAGGAGATGGGGACAGCGGGCAGGCAGGACAGCCCAGGAGCTGTCCCACATGTCCCATGCGTGTCCCTGCCTTGTCCCAGCCTGTCCGGGCTGTGGAGCTCCCTCCCAGGCAGGGAAACACCCCTGGGAGAGAACCCTCCACCCGCAGCTCCCCTTCCCATGGCTGGAGGGGGGATCAGGATGGGATCTGAGCCAGGGTGAGCCTGCTGGGAGGTTCCAGGGGATCATCCCTGCAGTGCTGACACGTCCCACACCACCTGGCAGTGCTGGGGACACGGCCAGGTGTCCCAGAGGGACAGCCCGGGGCAGTGAGCAGATCTCTCCCAGTGCAAACAGACTTTTCTAAGGTGATTACAATTAACTCCAAGCCTAAGCAGCTTTTGCTAAGGGGCAGCTTTATAATCTGGAAAAAAAAAAAAAACCAAAAACAACCAACAAACAAAAAACACGGAGAAAGTAAAATCTGTTCCTTTCTGCTGAGAGCCAGAGCTGGGCTGAGCTTCCAGGGGTTGGTGCTGCTCCATCCACAGCCCCTCCCAGGTGGGACAACTTCTCACCTTCTGTCCCTACAGGGCCTGGGGCAGGATTTGCCCCCAAGAACCTTCCCAAGGTCACTCACTGCAGGCTGAGCCTGGGGCCATCCCTGAGTCTGTCCCCAGCCCTGTGCCCTGTCCTGGCAGAGCTGCTCTGAGAAGCTCCCATGCCACTTCACAGGGCAAATTTAATGAATTTCCTTCATTAATGTGTGGTTTAAGGTCTGGAGGGACAGGACACAGGGAATGGCTCCCACTGCCAGAGGGCAGGGCTGGATGGGATATTGGGCAGGAATTGTTCCCTGGCAGGGTGGGCAGGCCCTGGCACAGGGTGCCCAGAGCAGCTGTGGCTGCCCCTGGATCCCTGGCAGTGCCCAAGGCCAGGTTGGACATTGGGGTTGGAGCAACCTGGGACAGTGGGAGGTGTCCCTGCCATGGCAGGGGTGGCACCGAATGGGTTTTAATGTCCCTTTTAACTCAAACCATCCTGCAACAAGGGGCAAGAGCCCTCAGGGTGGGCACAGCCAAGCCCCAGGTGACACCAGACTGGAGAAGGGACAGTTTTGGAGCAGCCAGGGGCTCCAGGGACACCAGAACAGAGCACATCCCCAGTCCTTACAGAAGAGCTGCTGTTACACAAACACAGTCTGAGAAAGGGAGGTGAAAATTCCCACACGAATCACAACAGAGACAGAAACAGAGCCTCTAATTTAAGGGGAAAAACAATACAACCTCAAGTGCTTTACACCAACAAAAGAGCCTTCATGGAATATGAAACAGGATCCTGGAGCTCCCAGGAGCAGAGAGGGGCAGGAAGAACAATGTCACAGACAAATCCGGGCTGGAGGAATGCAGAAGCCCCAGCACCGAGCCCTCCTTGGCCACTGCCCACTTGGGAAGGCTTTTCCATCACGTGCTCAGGAGAAGGAGAGGCAGGAGAGGATTTTCTGGCACGACCGTGGCTGGCAGAGGGGGTGGTGGAGGGGCTCACACCTCCCCTGTGTCCCACAGCAGCACCCAGCAGGTGGGAGGGGAATTAGAGATAAAAACTGGGGCTTTGTTAGCAGGAGATCGAGCCCTCTTTTCTCCACAACTGGTTCTGTCACAGTCGCTGGTCCAGCCAGCACGGGGGGTTCTGGGGTGCTGAGCTCCTCCAGAAATGATCCTCAGGGGGATGAGGGGTCACAGCACCCAGCCCCACACAAAGGAGCCCAGGCCATGGCTGCACTGAGGGGGCACATTCAGCCCAACGAGCTCAGAGACCCCCAGCACAAATAAAAAGGAGAAGAGCAGTTTTTGGGGAGATTTCATCTGACATGGGAGGATTGAAATGTGTGAGCCTACCCTATTACAGCAGTTCTGGCAAAACTGAGGCTACCCAGAGTTCCCAGGAATGAAAGAAGCATTTAGAAATTGGGCACTGTCTAGAACGCCCACTAAAACACTCAATTTTGAGCAGGTTTCAGCTCTGGTACCGCCTTCCTCAGGAAATTTCTCACCATCCCAAGCACGGCCAGGACCTGGGGCTCAGCCCAGGAGTGCCCAGGCCACAGCCAAGCAGGAAAATCATGTTTTCCTGCCAGAGTATCACTGACGTGGGAGGCAGGCTCTGCCTCTGCTGGCTGCACAGCTCTGCACCTCCTGTCCACAGCCCTGGCGGCCCTTGAGGGGGGTTGGTGTTTGATGACTTTAATTAATAAATATTTTCTCCCTCAGGATGGGAAATAGGCACCAGGGCAGCTCTGGAGCCAGGCTTTGTGCTGACTCCAGGGCAGGTATGCTCATGGGGAGAGGATGGAACAGGGCACAGGGATGCTCCAGGAGCTGGGGGTGATGCTGGCATTGATGAGATGCTCAATCAAGGAATCCCAGACTGGTCTGGGTTGGAAGAGACATTACAATCATCCAGTGTCACCCCTGCCATGGCAGGGACACCTCCCACTGTCCCAGGCTGCTCCAGCCCCAATGTCCAACCTGGCCTTGGGCACTGCCAGGGATCCAGGGGCAGCCACAGCTGCTCTGGGCACCCTGTGCCAGCCCTGCCCACCCTGCCAGGGAACAATTCCTGCCCAATATCCCATCTAATTCTATCATCCTTCAGCTTAAAGCCATTCCCTGTGTCCTGTCCCTCCAGCCCTTATCCCAAATCCCTCTCCAGCTCTCCTGGAGCCCCTTTAAGCCCTGGAATGATCTCCCCAAATCTTTCCCTTCTCCAGAGTTACTCCACAACTCCTCCTCATGAGCTCCAAACCACCCCAACTACCCAAACACCCCGAGGTGGCCTCTGCGGGGTCCCTGAGTGCAGCAGGAGGGCGCTGGTGTCCCCAGGTGTCACTCACCGTTGTTGCAGTGCCGCACGCAGTCCTGGAACACCGCCCGCCACTTGTCCTGCTCCTTGCCCGTCATCACACAGAAATAATAGTGCCGGGCATAGGGGTGCCACAGGATCAGTGGGAAATCCGTGGGGCACTTCAGGATGGGAGAGTGCCCCGATTTCGGGGTCACACCTGCGGAAAAGCGTGCATGGTTTGAGGGGGAGATGGGGACAGGCAGGGATGGGGAAACTGCAGGGCTGGGGGTGTCCAGCAGGGACACACAGAGCCTTCAGCTCCTTCCCAGGGCCTTTTCCAAAAAAAAACCAAAAACCCAAACAAACTGCAAAAAGAACCTCATTTTTCTGAAAAGGAGATCAGAATGAAAATTGAAAAGTACAACTGAAAGTAATTAAAAGTAAAATTGAAAGTAATTAAATAATGCGGTTCTCACGGAGCCATGGACACATTTTCCTTCCTTCCTGGAATCCTTCCTTCCTGGAATCCTTCCTGGAATCCTGGAATCCTTCCTTCCTTGAATCCTTCCCTTCCTTCCTTGAACCCTTCCTTCCTCCCTCCCTCCTTCCCTGGTAACTGTGGCAGGATCTGGCAGCACAGACCCCACACCCCACTGTGGGAACAAGGCTGTTCTTCCCTACAACCCCGAAACTGCCACTTCCCAAAGGTGCCCAGGGATACTATATCCCAAAAAACCCCATTCCTGAAGGTCTTCAAGGATACAATGCCCCAAACCCATCTTTTTCGAGAAGGTCCTTAGGAATGCTACACCCCAAAATCACCCTTTTCTGAAGGTCCTCAGGGATACAACACCCCAAAATCACCCTTTTCTGAAGGTCCTCAAAGATGCTACATCCTAAAACTACCCCTTCTAGAAGGTCTTTAAGGATGCTACATCCCAAACCCACCTTTTCTAGGTTGTTCCCAGGGATACAACACCCCAAAATCACCCAGGGATGCTACACCCCAAATCTACCCCTTCCAGAAGGTCTTTAAGGATGCTACACCCTAAACCCACCTTTTCCAGAAGGTCCTCAGGAATGCTACACCCCCAAATCACCCTTTTCTGGAACTTCCCAAGGACAGGACATCCCACAATCACCCTTTTCTGAAGGTCCTCAGGAATGCTACACCCCAAAATCACCCTTTTCTGGAACTTCTTAAGGATACAACACCCCCAAAATCACCCTTTTCTGGAGCTTCCCAAGGATACAACACTCCACAATCACCCTTTTCTGAAGGCCTTCAGGAATGCTACACCCCAAAAATCACCCTTTTCTGGAGCTCTTAGGGATACAACACCCTATAATCACCCTTTTCTGGAGCTTCCCAAGGATATGACACCCCAAAATCACTCTTTTCTGGAGCTTCTTAAGGATACAACACCCCAAAATCACCCTTTTCTGAAGGTCCTCAGGAATGCTGCACCCCAAAATCACCCTTTTCTGGATTCCCAAGGATACAACACCCCAAAATCACCCTTTTCTGAAGGTCCTCAGGAATGCTGCACCCCAAAATCACCCTTTTCTGGATTCCCAAGGATACAACACCCCAAAATCACTGTTTTCTGAAGGGCCTCAGGGATCACACCCCCCCAAACCCACGCAGAGGTCCCCTGGGGCTGCTCACCAGGCAGGCTGTTGTTGACCAGCTCCAGGTACTGCTCCACGGAGGTGAGGATCTTGTAGCCAGCGCTGTTGACCAGCACCCGGGGTGGCAGCTCCCGCTCATAGGCCTGGGCAGGAGAAATGGTCATGGATGGGGTGACCCCCGGGTGGGGAATGGCCCCTCTGGGGCTGGGTGGAAGGGGGGAAGGGGGCTTGTCCTCACCAGTTTGTTCTCATAGAGGACCAGCCCATAGTTGTGTGGCACCACGCAGAAACGGTTCCTCCACTTCTTGTTCTCCTCGATGTACTGGAAGATGTTGCCTGAGTAGATGACGTGGTCCTCCAGTGGAACCTGCACAGGGGATCAGGGAGGGGACAGCTGTGCCTGGGGAGCTCAGAGAGCTCCATCCATGGTTGTCTGAGTGGGTGTTTCTTCTCCAGGGCCGTGCTGAGGGTCTCTGCTGGATTAGCTCCCGTGGCATTGCAAATTTTGGTGCCTGAATTGGTGCATCTGGGTGATGCTTTGAGGGGGACCCTAAGAAAGCTCCAAGGCATGGCTCATCGAGCATGTGGTCACACCTCTGGTGACACCTCTGCCCCTGGCATCTCCCCCCTGGGACACACTGAGCCACTCCAGCTCCCCTGGCTGAGTGGAATTTTGGAGCAGAGCTCTCCAGCTGCTCCTGCAGCCCCAGCTCTGCCATTTCCCTGTCTTGAGGCACTGCTGCCAGAAGGTGCCAGGGCCATCTGCAGGGTCAGGAACCAAGCCCTACCCAGCAGGGGCTCCAGAGAAAAGAAAGAAGCCACCCCATAGAGCCCAGCACCAGACAATGCTCAGATGTTCTGGACTTCACTGGGACCAGTGACAGCTTTTTTAAACTAGGAGAGATTTTGAGTGGATTTTGGGCAGGAATTGTTCCCTGGCAGGGTGGGCAGGCCCTGGCACAGGGTGCCCAGAGCAGCTGTGGCTGCCCCTGGATCCCTGGCAGTGCCCAAGGCCAGGTTGGACATTGGGGCTGGAGCAGCCTGGGACAGTGGGAGGGGTCCCTGCCATGGCAGGGGTGGCACTGGATGAGCTTTAAGGTTCCTTCCAACCCAAACCAGTCCATGATTCCATAAGAGGAACAGGCCAAGGACACCTCGTGCCTCCCCAGCTGTGCAGCCCCTCCCCAGCACCTTTTGGCCAGCAGCATTTACACCATCCCAAACACAGCCTGCCTGAGGGAGCCAAGAATTTGTCCCAGGAATTTTTATGATCCCAGGAACATAAACAAGAGCTGAGAGCTCTCGTGAGGGCTGGAGTGTGCAGCAGCCGCCTCTGCTGCTGTGGCCACCCACCCTCCACCCTGGTGGCCGCCAGGAGGGACCAGCCAGGGCTTGGATCCCACCCTGCCCCAGCAGCAGGACCCTTCTGGAGGAGCTTTTTCCACCCTTCTCCCTGCTCTGCCCTTCCCCTGGCTTCCCCAAGCCCCGACCACACACCCTTAGGGCTGGGGGAGGTCTGACAGCAGCTTGGCTGCTCCTCACTGCTTCCCAAAGCCTTTGGAAGAGGGAAAAGAAAGCTCAAAGCAAGCCCTGCAGGAGGAATGAGAACCTGAACCCCAAGGCAGGGATGGGGACAGACAGGAGGTGCCAGCTCTGGGGAGTCCCCACCAGTGACTCCTTTAAGGGGAATGAGCCCTCCTAAACCGGCTCCAGAACCTCTGCCCAGGGCAGACAGCTGGACAGAGCTGCTGCTCATGGAATAAAATCCAGGCTGAGCCCTGACACGGCTCTGGGGACCCTGGCGAGCCACCAGCACCCTGGGAGCCCCAGCAGAGCTGCCCCCTCCTCACTCACCCTCCCCAGGGAGGCACCCAGGGGGCTCCTCCCAGCTCCAGCAAATATTTGGGACAGGCAGGTGTGTGCCAAACTGTGGGGCTGGGCAGGGAGGGGCCAGCGAGCCCCTGGGCTGCCCAAATCGCTGTCCCAGGGCCAGGGGGCACAGGATGTCAGGGATGATTTTTCAGGAGCTCTGGATTGTTGGAGAGACCAAAGGCAGAAGTGTTTATTCCATATTCTCATTGCTGTTGTACCTTGCTGGTGTTTCAGGTGCCCAGATCATCCTTCACAGCCCATTCCTGCTGTCCCCCTCTGCCCAGGAAGGCCACCAGTGTCACCCCTGGTGTCACTGCTCTGAGCACCACAGAGCTCACAAAAAAAGGGAAAAAATAACCAACATTTAAAAATCCCAAGTGCCACATCCCAGCTGAGGCCAGGCTGGATGACACCCTCCATCCTTGTGCCATCCACAGCTTTTTGGGGCATGTTTGGGGGGCACAAAGTACAGCTGGAGATGCTAATTTCTCACTGTTGTGGTGTCTGGAGTATTGGGACATCCCAATGACACTGCCAGGACCCTGGGAGGGGCTGGGCAGCAGACAGGACACTGAGCAGCAGGAATTCCAATTTGTAAACGGGGTTTTTCCAAGACTTGCAGTGTCCCTGAACTCCCGACCTTGCTGCTGTCCCTCAGACATTCCTGGGCTGCTTGCTGGAGCTTTTTTGATGAAGCAACCAACCTGGGGATGGAGGCACCTCCCAGGAGGGCTGAAGGAATCTGAGGAACCCAAAGGTGCTGAGGGCACTGGGCCCCAGCTCCTCCCCAGGAACCTCCACTCCTTTATTTTTTCTAACACACCCAGAGCCCAGGCAGGTCCCCGAGGAGATGGGGCACGTCCTGGTGCCTGGGCAAGGTGTCACCTTCATGGGTGGGTCAGGGTTGAGTGAGGGCTGTGAGCACCCAGGGCTCGGGGCTGAGCTCAGGGAGGCATTTCCTAGATTCCTTAGCAGAGCCCCAACAAAAGCAGGAGCCTGTGGCTATGTGCAATCACATCTCTTCCTGCTTTCAAGGACAGCAGCTCCAGCAACCTGGCCAGGCAGGACCCCATGAAAACCATGCCAGGGAGGTCCCCAAGCCATGCCAGCTTGTGAGCTGCCCCACCTGAGGTGCACCTGCCTTTGGAGGAGGGAGGGAGGGAGGGAGGGGAAAGCAGGATCCCCTGCAGAGGCCACAGCCACAAATCCCATCCCTTTAAGCAGGTGGAGACACGTGGCTGCTGCAGATCAGGAGCCACCCCTGGTGCCAGGGACACCTGACAGGGGTTTCTATTCCTTCCTGCGAATTTGCCCAGGTGGGAGCATCACTCACACCCCGGAGCAGGAGGACACTGCCTGGCACATCTGCTCAGGGCTCCCTGAGCTCCTCAGCCCTGGCATGGAGCACAGACATCCAAGGCCAGCCTCACCCTGCTGGCTCCATGTGCTGCTTCCATGGGGTGGGAAAGAAAACCATCCCCGGGAGCCCCACAGCGCCGCAGGGATGGGCTGGCCCAGGAGCACAGGGCCACCCGGCGGGCTGGGACAGGGCAGGGGCTGTGCCTGGGCTCTGGGCAGGCCATGGATGGGGGGATGATGGACCCTTACCTTGCGGTGCAGCAGCTGTGCCTGCGGGCCCCCCGTGCCCTCGATCTCATAGCGCACGCTGTTGAAGAGGGCTACTCCAAACTGCTCCTTGTAGCACCGGCAGAACTCCCCCAGCACCTTCCCCGTCTTCTCTGCAACGGGACAGCAGAGCCACGTTAGGGACGGGCTGGGTTTGGGGTCTGGAACCCCTCAGGACCCCCCAGACCCCTCCCCTACCGCCCTGCTGGAACAGCCCTTGGTGCAGAGACCAAGGCAGAGCCCGCCATCCCTGTGCAGCCCAGGGTCCTGATTCAGGGTCAGGATGATCTCTTTTTTTGGCCTTTCACATTAATTTCATGGATTCCTCTCCCCAGCAGGAAATTCCTGACATTGAGCTGATTCCGGCGGTGCCGAGGCTTCCTGTGCCTTGTGCAGCTCCTGGTCCTGCTCTGGCCACCTCAGCTGGCTGAGACTGGGGCCAGACCCCCTCCCCACCCCACACATCACTCACACCCCCCTGACCCTGCTGTGCCCCCAGAAGGGCCATCCCACAAAGGGACTTCCAGCCCTGCAGCTCCTGATGCAGCAGGGTTGGGATTAGGGGAAAGGACAGCTTGGACCCCCCCGCACTCACCCATGTGAGGCAGTGACCCCCACCAGGACCCCAAACTCCATTCGGGGATGAGTCCAAGGTGCTGGGTGAGCCTGAGCTGCCAGGTATCCCCCTGCACCCCACACTGGAGGAGACCCCCTCCCCTTCCCCAGCACCCCCTCAATGCAGAGAGTGGGGGCCCATTGCAAGCCCACCCCCCGCAGCAGGGACGGGGCTTTTCCAGCCCCAATATGGCCAGAGGAGCCCCTTGGGCACCCTGAGCCACCCAGCACCCTCCTCACCCCTGCTCCACACCCCACATGGGGGTCCCACTCCAAAACCCCATCCTGCAGCATCCCAAGGCTGGAGAAACAACTCCCCCCCGAGCTGCTTTTGGCACACAGGACCTCGACTTTGAACTCCCCAGTCAACTTTGCCCCAGAGCCTGTGAAAAATGAAGAATTTGAGTCTCCTCCAACAATTTCTGACAGCTCAGGCTTTGCCAGAGCGCTGGCGATGGGCGCGGGGAAGACGGATCCTGGCTCTGCATCCCAGTGCTGGAGCCAGCATGATGCTGGGGGCACGAACCCAGACAAAACAGCCCCCACACCAGCTCAGCACAGCCTGGCAGCAGCCAAAACCTCCAGCAGCAGCCAAAACCTCCAGCAGCAGCCAAAACCTCCAGCAGGAGCCAGGCCGGAGCTGTGCTGGCAGCCAAGGCAGCACAAGGAGCAGCTTTGCTGCAGGGTGCTGCAAATCCCCACGGGAGGAGCAGCTCTGGAGGAAAATGCTGCCCGAGGAGGGACAAACCCATTCCTGAGGAGATGCTAGCACTGCCAGCCATGGGGGCAAACCACAGACTAGCACCACGCTGTGCCAGGGTGAAACCCCCAGAAATATGACAAATTCACAGCAAAGGATGAGACCCCCAGCTCATCCCGGCACAGCAATTCCTCAGCCTGGATTTTGGCCTCTCCTCCTGGCGTCCATGCAGCACCTCTGTTGCAATTCCTGTCTCCCAAGCTGTGTGATTTTGGCCAGGGCTCTGGGCAGCCATGCAGACAGCTGAGATTTAAAAGGACTTTTTGAGGTTTCATTTCCTTTCAGTCCATGGGAAAAAAGGAGCCCCTGGTCCCCGGGCAGGCGAGACAGCTTAGTCACTCATTCTTCCCTGATTAACAGCAGGGCCAATTAGGAGGGTTTAAGTAAATGGAAAAGCAAAAGTCAATTATTTGCAGAGGTTGGAACAAGACTTGCAGTCAAACATCCGAGGTGACTAAATCTCCCCAGGCTCAGCAGGACCCTCCGGGGTGCTGGGGGGATGCTGGGGGCCACTGATGCTCCCTGCCTGGTAGCCCTGGTGGCAAGCCTAGGGGAGCGAGAGGGACACGGAGCTCTGGGGACCAGGAGTGGATAAGAGTGGAGTGCTAGGGGTGGGCTGTGCCTGAGCAGAGGGTGGGAAGCCCACGCTGACGATGCCAGAGAGTGTTCTGACCCTTCACATCCGGAGCAGCCTTACAGGGCTGGTGTGTCACACTCAGGAACTGCCTCAGCCGCCCACATCAGGCTGGGAAAAACCTCCCCGAAGTGCTGGGGGCTGTGGAGAGCATTCCCTGCCAGCACAGTGGAGCACTGAGGGCTATGGGGAGTGTTCTCTGCTCCAGCTCCATCACCAGAGCCACCCACGAGTGGCCATCCCTCCATGAGCAGCTTTGGCTGCACATCCAGCCAGGAGCAGGACGGGTCTGGGGACAGGGGACACAGCCCCCTAGATTGTCACCTGATTGTCACTCCTTTGCCATGGCAAAGGAGGGAAGGAACCCTGGGTGTGGGCTCAGACACCCACAAAGCATTTTGGCAAACAGGAGCACGCCGGGACCTCGCAGGGATGGGTGTCCCCAGCCACCCACAGCGCTTTCCCAATCCCCGTGTTTGCTCTGGGACCGCTCTGCCGCAGCACCCACACCCTCCCCCTGCCACCACCCCGTCCCTGGCACACCCAGAGGGGTGGCTGGGTGCTGCAGGCCCTGGCATGTCCTGCTGGCTCCCAGCTCCTGGCAGGGGGAAGCCACTGTGGGGTTCCAAGAGCACCAACGCGTGGCTCAGCTGGATGCCTGTGTCAGCAGCCCTGGTCACAGAGCTCCTCTGTCCCCAGCCTCCAGCTGCCCTCCTGCCTCTCCATGACTCAGGCACACGTGGTGGCTCCAGCAGGAGGGACATAAAGGGGCTGCACAGCCGGGAGGGCACAGAGAGGGCTCTGGGCATGGCACACCCCGAGACGGGCTGGGTGCGAGGTGGGATGCTGGCAGCAAGGTCAGGGTTCAGCCAGGCCACAGCAGCTCCCAGCCACGCTCCAGCCCTCCCTGCCAGGTCCCCAGGGACCAAACACCCTGCTGGCATCACCCAGCCTGTGCTGTGGGCACAGCAGGGCAGGTGGCCCTGCAGGGACACGGGGATGGAGCAGGGCAGCACAGGTTTGTCCCTGTCCCAGGACACACCCCAGGACCGCAGAGCCTGAGGCTCCTGTGGGTGAAACCAGCCGGGAGAGGAGGCTCCTGTCCTGCCCATCCCCCTGACAGGTCGTGCCACCACAGCTGTCACCGAGCCCAGGGTGACAGGCAGGGCACAGCCCTGGAGCAGTCGGTGCCCCAAGGGCAAGTGCAGCCCTCGAGTGCTCAGAGGTCACGGCCCGGCCAGGGCAGCCCTGCCTGGGTCTTGGTCCCTCTGAGCCAGGGCAGGAGCTGGATTTTGCCTTCAGGATTCCAAAGGCAAAGTGTCCAAGCTGGTCCAGCAGCCTGGACTGGCTCTGTCCTGCCCTGGGAAGCATCTCCAGCACCACAATCAGCCCCACACACAGAATCATGGATTGGTCTGGGCTGGAAGGGACCTGAAACATCATCTTCTTCCACCCCTGTCATGGCAGGGACCCCTCCCACTGTCCCAGGCTGCTCCAAGCCCCAATGTCCAACCTGGCCTTGGGCACTGCCAGGGATCCAGGGGCAGCCACAGCTGCTCTGGGCACCCTGTGCCAGGGCCTGCCCACCCTGCCAGGGAACAATTCCTGCCCAATATCCCATCCAGCCCTGCCCTCTGGCAGTGGGAGCCATTCCCTGTGTCCTGTCCCTCCATCCCTTGTCCCCAGTCCCTCTCCAGCTCTCCTGGAGCCCCTTTAGGCCCTGGCAGGGGCTCTGAGCTCTCCCTGGATCCTTCTCCTCTCCAGGTGAGCACCCCCAGCTCTTCCAGCCTGGCTCCAGAGCAGAGGGGCTCCAGCCCTGGGAGCAGCTCCGTGGCCTCCTCTGGACTCTGTCCAGCACAGACACATCCCAAGGCAGCAGCCAGCTCTGATCCCAACCTCTCATAAGACCAGAGCCAGCCCCAGCTCTGAGAGGTGAGGAATAAACAATCCTTGAGCTGCAGGTCTGATCCAGAGCCCTGAGCACCTGCAGCCCAGCCTTGACCTTGCTCTTCCCTCCAGCTGCTGCATTTGCTGCCTGCAGGTTGTTTCACCACATTGGGAAGAGCAGAGCTCCAGGAACCCATCCCAGAGCCCCAGGCTCACAGAGAGCCCTTCCAGCACCAGTGTGTGTGTCCGGAGCTCCTTTTCCTCATTGCCCTTGAGATCATGTGAAAATGGGAGTGCTGCTGTAAATAGCCCAGGCCAGGCAGCCCAGTCAGCAGATCCAGCCACAGGGAGGTCAGTCCTGCACAGGTTGGCTCCAAAATTTCCTTGTCCTTCCTGCCCCTCCTCATTCTTGCTCAGCTCAACACACCCAGGACCTACAGGGGTATCAGAGGCTGCTGAGTGTCCCTGGTGGGACAGAGCCTGATGGGGACAGGGACGTGGCTCAGCCCAAGTGTGTCCCCAGGGCTTGGCAGCTGCTCCCAAAGGCAGTGGGACCAGAGCTCTGGGGCTGAGGGGCTGCAGCAGCACAGGCACACCCATCAATGGGGAATCAGGGACTGGTTTGGGTGGGAAAGACCTTACAGCTCATCCAGTGCTACTTCAGCCACCCCAGCCACTCCTCCCAATGTCCAGCCTGGCCTTGGGCACTGCCAGGGATCCAGGGGCAGCCACAGCTGCTCTGGGCACCCTGTGCCAGGGCCTGCCCACCCTGCCAGGGAACAATTCCTGCCCAATATCCCATCTAATTTCCCTTCTTTCAGTTTGACGCCATTCCCCCTTGTCCTGTCACTACAATTCCTGATTAAAGTCCCTCTCTGGCTTCTTTGTGGCCCCTTCAGACACTGGAGGGGCTCTGAGGTCTCCACAGGACCTGCTCTTCTCCACATGCACACAACCCACACACGAGTGTTCTCACACCCCCTGGGAGGGGCTGGAGGCCAGCAGCTGGCAAACCCCAGTGGGAACAGTCATCTGCATCCTCCTCCGAGCCCGCATCCCGTTTGGCACCCACAGCCCTCACGTGTCCACTCCCTTTCCATCTGTCCAGGGGGTGAGGTGCCTTTGGAACCCACAGCCCTCCACAGAAGGCCCCTGGGATGATGTAGGATCATGGAATCATGGAATAATGGATTGGTTTGGGTTGGAAGGGACCTCAAAGCTCATCCCATTCCAACCCCTGCCACAGGCAGGGACACCTCCCACAATCCCAGGAGTGGAGTGACAGCAGGGGCTGGAGCAGGGTGCCCAAACCACTGTGGATGCCACAGGGATGCCTCACCCCAGGCAGGGAATTTTCCTCTTGGTCCAGAAAAAATTAAGAAAAACAAAAAGGCTCATTGAAGCAGAACCCCCAGGCTGGGGGGGGCAAGGCCTGGCCTGGCTCATTTCCCAGCCCCGTGAGACACCAGGACTCAGGCCAGGTCCCCTGGCTCCATGCAGTGTCCTGTGTCCCCCTGCAGTGTCCCATGTCCCCCTGCAGTGTCCCATGTCCCCCTGCAGTGTCCCGTGTCCCCCTGCCACCTCAGGCAGGGGGTGACACAGGGCTGTGCCTGCAGGGCAGGGCAGGAGCAGACACAGGGGCCACACGTCCTCACCATGCCCTGGTGACAGTCCCTCTGTGCCATGGTGGCCAAGGACATGGTGGGACAGGTGACCCGTGGGCAGTGAGTGCTGGCCTGGCCAGTTTGCCAGGGGGAGGAGTTAATTACTAATTTAGCCTGTAAATGATTAGTGAGTGGGGGCAGGCTGCTGGGGGAGCACACTGGCACTGACAGGGACAATCACCACGGTGGCATTGACAGGGACAGCTACTCCTGGATGGCTCTTCCAGCAAGGGAAACAAAGCCACAGCAGGGAGGCTGATGCCACTGGCTGTCCCCAGGTCACCCCTGTCAGTGGAGCTGCTCCAGCCAGCCCTCTCTGCTGCCTGGCACACCCAGGGGGTGTTCCCACTGTCCCTTGGCCATCCCCCTGTGCCACAAACCCTGGCATTATGCAGACGGGGTGTGTGGGCATCCTCCTGAGGGCACTGCACAGAGAGGATGGGGTGCACACACGGATGGGGGGCACAGGATGCCATGGATGAGGTGCCCAGGGCACCCCACAAACCCTGAGGAAAACCCAGACATAAGGACCCATGGCCATGGACTGTCCTGGCTCATCCCAGGCTCATCCCAGCAGGAATCTGGGAAAGACTGACAGCAGGAGATGGCTCCAGGCAGGCTGAGCAGTAGCAGTGCAGTGACAGCCAGCACAAGGGACAGTGCCACTGTCCATGGGGCACGGGAATCCTGCAGAGCCAGCGGGTGCACCCAAAGGGTTAAGCCCCGGCGGTAGTTTAGGGTTTCGGGAATTTGGATGTGAGCTCATTTCCACCCAGAAACACAAACGCCTTCATCTGGGCCTGAGTCAGCCCTGCTGAGCCCCCAGAGGAGATGGCAGCACCGGGGGAAGCTCGGCACCAGCTCCTGCCCCAGCCCTGGCACACAGAAGGGGCTGCAGGAGGGTTTGCTCCTGATCACAGCAGAACCCAGGGGCTGGCCCAGCAGCTCTCACACAAACCAGGAGAGGCTGAAACAGGGAAAACAAAGTGGGGAGAGCAAAAAACTGGGAGAGTTTCCCCTCTGACCTCCTTGAACACAAATGCACCCTTCACACAAACCCACCCAAACCCACCGCGGGGTGTTCTTGTCCTGGGATGCTCTCAGGATTGGGACTGAGCTCGACTGGGACCAGTGGGAGCAGAGGCTGCTCTGATGCCAGGCACTGCCCAGCACCAGGGATCTGGCAGGACAGGGGCACCGCCATGCACCAGCACCACGCCGAAATCCATCGGGAATATTTTCAGAATTGAAAATATTGCCCGAAACCAGCTCAGAAGAGCGATGGGGGTGGAAAGGGAGCACATGGTGCCTCCGTCCCGGCTCGGAGCAGCCGGCTGCCCGGTGACTCAGGAAGGGTGGGCTGAGCCGCAGGAAGGGATGAGGCAGCGGAGAAACCAGCTGGGGCCAGGCCTGAACCGGTTCATCCTCCCTGGCCGTGCCTGTGCCGTGCCGGGCTCTGCCCCCGCATGAGTCACAAGCGCCCGTGGTGCCAGCGCAGGGCTGGGGCACCCGCCGGGGACACGGCTCTGCCCGAGCTGCCCCATCCCCAGCACCTTGGGGTGACCCCCCGGCCAGCCGGGACCCCGGGGGTGCTGCCAGGGCTCTGTGCCCACCCTGGAGCACCCAGCCCATCCCCAGCACCTTGGGGTGTCCCCCCGGCCAGCTGGGACCCCGGGGGTGCTGCCAGGGCTCTGTGCCCACCCTGGAGCACCCAGCCCATCCCCAGCACCTTGGGGTGACCCCCCGGCCAGCTGAGACCCCGGGGGTGCTGCCAGGGCTCTGTGCCCACCCTGGAGCACCCAGCCCATCTCTGCTTGCCAACGCCACTGCCCTCCCAGCCCCATCCAACCTGGCAAGGCACAACCATGCTCCCGTGGCCCTGCCAGGCTCTGGAGCCAACCACGAGGGCTGGAAATGAAGCAGCACATTCCACAGCAGCTCCTCAACCTCTAAACAGCTGAAAAACACTGAAAAAAACACTCTCATGCAAGCTTTGGACACCTGCTGCTGTTTCTTTGGACACCACTGCTCGTGCTCCCCAATCCCAGCCCTGAGCCGGGCTCAGCCCCCTGCCCCAGCCCCTTCCCGTGCCTCGGGGTCACACCCAGCCCGGCAGGACAGGGATTAGTGGCCGGCTACGTGCCCGAGGGTGTTTTCCCGTGGCGTGGATGCCGGTGTCCCGCTGCTCCTGGGAACAGCAGTGCGAGGAATGTGCCTGTGAATAACAAACAGCAGCGGGGCCAGCAGCGGCTCCGGGGCTGGAGCGACATCCCTGCCCTGAGCCTCCCTGCCCGAACGGCCTCCGAGGGGTGGGGGAGGAGGAGATCCCTGCTCCCATCCAACCTGCAAGCCCCCTTTCCCTTTGGAGCAGCCTTTGGGGAATGCTCCAAAGCCATGGGGTTAAAGCCACCCCAGCCCAGAGTGCCACCTGACAGCAGGCACAGCCACCAGCAGAGGTGGCTGCGCTCCCAGGACTGTCCCATGGACAGGCAGGTGGCTGTGGGAGGATGGAGCATCCCTGTACGGGGGCTTGGCTCAAGCTGAATACTAACCCCAAACCCTGAGCTCAGCAGCACCCACTGCCTTCACCCTGGCTGCAACCACATCCCCCTGAGTGCCACTAGCAGCCGGGCAGGGTGGAGAAGAGCTGCCACCGCTCTGGCTCTCCCCACAGCAGGGTGGGACCCAGCACCAGCCCTGCCCAGATAAGGCCCGGCTCATCCCCCCGCACCGGCCGGGCAGCATTGCATCCCTCGGGAATGGTGCAATCCCACCCTGCCCAGCCGGGCTGTGCTCAGGGACCCACATCCTGCAGCCCCCGGGAGATGAGGTCCCCACGGCAAAGGGGACAGAGCAAACTCGGCCATCTCCCGTGCTGGGGGCAGCTGGGGGTGGGTGATCTCTGCTCTGGGATGTCCCAGCAGCTTCCCCTGCGTCGCCTCATGCCCAGCCCCAGGGAGAGGAGCTGAACCTGGCACACTGTCCCTGTGCCCAGCTGGACAGAGCCAGTGGGAAACCCAATCCAGCCCTAGGGGAGGAGACCAAACAAAGATTTTTATGTTTATCTGAAAAAAACAACCTAACCAAGAGAGATTTGAAGAAAACAGACCTGAACCTGTCCTGGAGCTCCCTCCCCTGCCGCTGGGGAGGCTCCTGTGTCCAGCTCTGTACCCATGCCATAGGATGTTGAGCCACCACAATTTTGGGGTCTGGGAGCTGGCTCACCCCAGCTTTGGGCACATCCCTTCATGCAGGAAAATCTCTCAAGGGGCTGAGCAGAGCTGGCAGAAGGAGAAAGGAAGCCAGGACAAGTGTCCTGTGCCCCAGAGGCCACCAGCACAGCAGGAGATGGGTGAGATCCTGCTCCAGGCCCTCCGGGGCAGTGTCCCATCCGGGGACTCCCCTAGTGAAGGGGTCCGGGTTCCCAAGAGAGATCCCTGCCAGGGAAGGGCAGAAGGGGACAGAGAAGGGAAGAAGGGCATGGCAAAGGGCAGGAAGGCACAGAGAAGGGCACTGTGCTCTACCAGAGCTGGGACCTGTGTCAAATGTCACTGCTCTTTCCCTTTGAAAGGGGGGAAAAGGTGGAGTTTTATTCCTTCCTCCCCAGCCGGTCCAAGAGACTGGGAGGAAGCAACGAGCTGCTCTGCTCTGCCCCTTCCTCCCATCCTCTCCACGGGGCCACTGCAGGCACGTCCAGGCTGGGACAAGGCTCCCAGGCCAGCCAGGGGCTGGGGAGAAGGCACAGCTCCTGCTGGGGACCTCACCAGATGGGCTCTGGGGGCTGCAGCTCCAGGATGAGGTGACATCTCATGGAGCAGAGCTGGGTCCTGCAGGGGCAGAGCAGGTCCTGGTCCTCACCTGCCTTCACACCTTCACTTAGCCCATCAAATGCCCGTGGATAAATATCCCTGGATCCCTCCAGCCCTGCTGGAAGCTCGGAGACACAGGAGCCTGTCAGTCCCAGGAGGGTGAGCTGGAGCTGACAGAGGCTGTGCCAAGAGGCACCGAGCCCCTCTGAGCTCTGAGCCAGGAAATCCCAGCTCTGGCTGTGTCCCTGCAATGGGTTTTGGGGTGTCTGGTACTGCTATGGAGGTGTCCTGGTCTGGAGGTGCTTTTCTCTCCCTGGGCTGGCCCAAGGAGAGCTCTGAGCAGCCGTCCTGGCTCTGTTCCTCCTGTTCCAGAGCAGGGATCCCCTCCCTGCGTGCCCCAGCTCGCTCCAGCCGAGGCCTCTGGCTAAAGCCTGCCTGGGGGAGGCAGGGAAAGCCCTCCCCGAGGGAAGGCAGCTCTGCCCCGGGGCTGAGCACGGCCAGGCGGGCTCCCATGGCTGGCCCACGTGGGAAGGCCACCAGAGCCGTGTCCCCTGCCCCAACACGCTGGCTCGGAGTGAGCCCCGTGCCCCGACACGACGGCTGCAGGTAAAGCCCCAGCTTGCCAGAACCAGCCCTCGCCGCTGGCAGGGAGCCCTGACATGCCAGGGGAGTTATTTATTTGGCGATGAAAGACACGCATTTCGTTGGGAGAAACCACCCCGAGCCCTCGGAGCCTCCCTGCACGGCTTCCCCCGGGGCAGGGTGAGGGCTTCAGCCTCCAGACCAACCCCAGAGCCCGGCAGCCTCCACCTCCCACCCCGGCGGGAGCTGAGCTGTGGCAGAGGCTGGGAAATGAGTGTCACGCTTAGGGAAGCCACAGAGAACCTCCTGCTGCTGCCAGCAGCCTCGATCCCTGCGGCACACCACAGCCTGGTGCCTTCTGGCGTTTGCCAGGCACCTCTGGAGCCGGCCCTGCATCCCATCCCATGGCATCCCATCCCATGGCATCCCATCCCATGGCATCCCATCCCATGGCATCCCATCCCATGGCATCCCATGCCAGGTGGGATCAGGGATCCAGACACCGATGCCCGACAAGGCTCGTTGGAGCAGGGAGGCTGCAGGTCCGGTCCCAGGGAAGAGGCTCGGTGTCACCTCTGCCACCTCCTCGTGGGCTGGTGCCTGTGGAAGTCCTAGCCCGAAATTAGCAGCTGCTTCACTCCGTAATTAACGGGCTGGCGACTCCCCGGAGATGCCAGAGCAAGGTGTGAGCTCCCAGGGACCCTCCCTGTGCTGCCAGCCACCCCCACATCCCTCTGGAGACATCCGACGGCTCCTGCTGCATCCCTGGGTTCTGCTACTCACCCAGGATGGCACCCAGGAGCTCCTGCTGCATCCCTGGGCTCTGCCACTCACCCAGGATGGCATCCAGGAGCTCCTGCTCCATCCCTGGGCTCTGCCACTCACCCAGGATGGCACCCAGGAGCTCCTGCTGCATCCCTGGGCTCTGCCACTCACCCAGGATGGCATCCAGGAGCTCCTGCTGCATCCCTGGGCTCAGGACCAGCAGCTCCATCCAGAGCCAGCCAGCTCCTGCCAGCCACGCTTCACCTCAGCCCCCAGGAGAAAGGGTTCATGGGATGCTCCAGGGAAGGAGCGATTCCAGCACGAGGGAAGAGCTTCATCCACTCCCATGCTGAGAGCACCCATTGCCCTGGACATGAGAGGACACTGTGCAAAACTCCAGGCACCCAGTGACATCCTGCACACCTGGACACCCCATCCCTGCCACCCTCGTGTGTCCAGGTGACGGTGCCCACACACCCCCTCCTTGCACAAGGAGGATGAGCCAGTCCCTGCTCCAGCCCACAGAGCAGCTTGGAAGAAACTCCCAACCCACATCTGGGAGGAAGAGCAGGAGGAGGAGGAGGAGGAGGGTAGCTGAAGGGTGTTGACAAACAAACTGAATGACTCAGGCAGGAAGATGTCCAAACCACTGTGGCAGGAGGAGGTGGCAGTGTCAGAGAGACCCTGGAGAACGGAATGCAGGAGCTGCAGGCAGCTCTGCCAGCAGCTGTGGATCACACCTGGCTGCCCTGACAGCCCCAGCATCCCCAGTGCTGGCAGAGAGCTGCTCTGGGACTGCCTGGAGCCTTCCAGCCCCACCAGTGGGAGGAAAGACCCTGAGCCAGCCAGGCCAACGTGTGTGGCTTGTGACTTCTGGGGGACATTGGCATGAGCCTCACACAGCCACCATCGAATGGGCTGGGACAGGGCATGGGACCTGCACAGCCTGGGCACTGTGAGTATTTCCCAGCTCACTCCTGCCTTTATCCCAATGCCAGGAGGGGCCCAGGCCTGGGCCAGGCTCTCCCCAGCAGCTCTGCTGGTCTAGGGGCTGCAACCTCGGGCAGCTCTGCCAAGCCCGAAGAGCTCCTGTCCCTCCAGCAACCAGGGGTCATGGTGGCCTGGGCAGCAAATCCAAAGCCCCCAAATCTGAGAGGACAACTGGGAAAAGCTGCTTCGAGAAGGGCTGGATCCCTCCTGGGGCAGCAGCAGCAGAGAACAGGCCGAGCTAGGCAGGAAAACCCGGAGTTTTCCCCGCCACGTTGCTTTGCATGCCTGACAGCAAGTCGTGCCTTGCCTGCTGGGTTCCAGCCCCTCCCAGCTCCGAGGGCTCCTCAGCCAGCCAGGAGCCCTGGCAGGAGCAGAGAGGTGCTCCAGGAACCCAGTTTGTCCCAGTCTCTCCCAGGCAGGTGTCCCAGTACAGGTGTGTGTCCCCCTACTCACCCCAGCATGGCACAGAACATGTCCTACCTAGCCCAGTCTCCATAATCCTATTCCACAGGAATCTGGTTTTCCTCATGAAATCTTTTTCCCATGAAAACTTTTTCTCATGAAAAGCCCTCTGCAGTCCCCAGTCATGGATTAAATCCCACGCTGGGGTAACAGCTCAGTCCCTGCCAGGGTGCAACCATCCAGCCTGGCCTTGCAAACACCCAATCCCTGACCCAGCAGAGACAGATTCCTGCACAGGAAACCCAGCCAGGCTTCTCCTTGTTATTCTTCAGGATTAGGATCACAGGGGCTTGCACAGGGAGCCATCTCTGCACAGACAACCAGCAAGTCACAGAGAAATTCGGCATGTGCTTTGGATCCAAACACGCCACAAGCAGCCCCGACCCGCTGCAGCCTCGCGGATCAGCCGGGCTGAGCTTTAACTAATGCAAGATGAAAACCCCAGAGCGAGTTCCAAGCTCTCCTTCAAAGCTCAGAAACCTGCTGGCGTCCTGCTGAGCCGCATACCACGTAAGCATTCCTGCCAGGATGGGGCCTGGCAGGGCGGATGGGCTGCACGGCGAGACACCGAGTCCTGCGCCAGCCCCACGGCAGCTCCAGCGCTGCTCCGCCGGCAGCAGCGTTTCCCCCAGAGCCCTTGGGGACAAAAGGACTTCAGAGCCACTCCCGTGGCTTTATGGCCGCCCCAGAGGAGTGATACGGCGGAGTCACCTCCAAAACATCGGCACTCCCCAGCCCTTGAGCTGCCGGCGAGATGCACAAGGTCCAGCACGAAGCCACCCTGGGCTGTGACACCCGCCCAGGTGCGTGGTGTGGCTTCACCCGCTGCAGACGAGGTTTTGCCAGCCTGGGGAGCTGAAACCAAAGCTGGGGCACGAAAGGGCTCGGAGGTCATGTCCTGCCCGCTCAGAAGCCCCGGGGAGCCAAGAGTGACGCATCACGAGTGACGCAAAGCGCCTTGGGGGAGCCCAGCACCGTGACAGAGGGGTGACCCCACTGCCAGGGGTCAGGCGTGTCACCGCAGACCCCAATTAGCAGCCCTGAGCCCCCCAGCCACGGCTTCCCACGATCCGTGCCGAGCCGTAACCCCGCGGTTCCCAGCAGCTCTGGCCAGACATCCTGTGCCAGGGGCGAGGCGCTGCCGCCCCGACAGACGGGCTCTCAATGACCACATTGTCACCCCTGCCCGTCCCACGGCGCTGCCTGGGACACTGCTGTGTCCTGCCTGGAGGCAGCCAGGGCTGCGGCCAGCCCTTCCCTCCGCCCCAGAACCTTTGAGGGGGGGTTCCCGAAGGATCTCCCAGCACTGTGAAGGGAGGGGGATGAGGCTCATCTGCCAGCCAGCCGCAGCAGCCCCCGTGCTGACAGCGCTGTCCCTGCCCGGGACCCGGCTTCCAGCATCCCCCCGAGCCCAAATCCCCTCTCCCCTCCCCTCAGCTCGAGGGGTCCCGAGCCCCGCCGCCAACACAAACACCCCCGGCACAATCCAGCCTTTCATTTGGGAGGCACACGGGAACCTCGGGTACCCCCTTCCCGAGGTGTGCCGAGGCAAAACCACGAGGAAACTAAAATTTAAAAAGTTTAAAGCGCCAGAGAGAGGCGAAGAGCAGGCGTGGAGGTCTCGGGAAGACTGAGCGGGGGGTTCCCAAAGGGATTAAAGGAGGGAGGAGGGATGGGGACATCCCGGTGGGGATGAGCGGGGCGGGGGGCGCGCCGGGGGCTCACCCGCGATGTGCTGGCGGCGACCCTCGTCCAGGTGCGTGGAGACCACATCTCCCATGGCGAGCGGAGCCGGGCCGGGCCGGGCGGCGGGAGGAGCGGCAGGAGGAGGAGGGAAGAGGGAGAAGGAGGAGGAGGAGGAGAAGGAGGAGGAAGGCAGCGCTCGGGGCGGCCCGGCAGCGCGGCGCCCCACGGCTCCCCCCGGCCACTCCTCCCGCACCGCCCCGCGTCCCGCCCGCCGCCCCCGGCCTCGGGGAAAGGCTGCGAGTGTCCCCCCGCCGCTAATTAGCGCTGCTAATTACCCGGCGGGGGGATGGGCAGGGCGGAGGAGGGGGCCGTGCCCCCCAGCCGGGAGCTGGGCAGTGCTCGGTGTCCTCCCGCACTCCCACCGGGAAAACCGGCTCCGTGCTGGCACCGCGCTGCTCCAGCCCGGCATTGCCACACCCGGGCTCCGTCCTACCTGTGCCCACACCCCGCAACCGCCAGCCTTGACCTTGGTGCCAAGCTGGAGAGCGGGCGTGGGAGCAGCGGGCACGGCGAGGGGCCCCTCGCCCTCCCCAGACGTGGGACAAGGGATGGGAACGCTGGAGTTGATTTAAAACCCGCCCCGGGCACAGGTTTTGGACCAGGAGCTGTCCCGGGATGGGGACTGGCGTCTCCTAGCTGAGCCAGGGAGCAGGAGGGGACACTCAGGGTGGGGACACGAAATCCGGGAATGTGCCGGCGATCCTGCGAAGTCTCCTCGGACACAGCCGGGGAGGAAGCAGCTGGAGCCGGAGGAGCTGGAGGAAGCGGTGGAAAAAAAAGCTCCTCCTTCCTCTCGCTGCTGCTGCGGCTCCTTCCTCAAGCGCAACAGGCGGAAACAGCCCCGGCGGATCCCGCGGCGCTGCCTGGGCACGATCCGCGGCGACCAAAGGGCTCGCCGCCGTCGTTCCCAGAGCCTGGGCACCGCCAGCAGCTCGGGGTGTGACCGAGCGAGGAAGAGGAGGAGGAGGAAGAAGGAGCAGTGGTGGCGTGACCATAAAGTTGAAGCTGTTCCCAGCTCCGGGAAGTCGCCGCCGAGGTGGATGCACGCCTTGGGATCGCTCTGGATCCCTGGAGATGCTTCCAGACCTCTGGAAGCTGGGGCTGGGCCGGGCTCAGCTGCTTGGCTCGGTGTGGGGCAGCCAGCGTGGAAACAGCTCCAGGAGGCTTTTCCTGGGCTGGACTTGTTTAGCCGGGAGCGGTAGGAGGGAGGCTTGGAAGTGGCCGGGCTGGGAGCGAAGGCATCCTGTTTATCCTCCTGAAATAGCTGCCCTTGGCCGCCGCGGGGCTGGGCAGGGGGCGACAGGATGCGCACACCCCTCCTCGCCCGCGGCCACCGCCAGCCCTGCCCTGCCCTGCCCTGCAGCGGTGCCACCACCCCCGGGACACCAGCGGGTCCTGCCCGCTCGCCGTGCCAGGGGGATGCCATCCTTGAGCCAAGAATTCTCCTTTTCGGGCAGGGACGCAGGGAGGGATGCGGGTACGCCCTTGCCACTCCCCAGGTGGCCAAAAAACATCAGGATATCAAGTGGCACCCAGATGCCACCTGCATTTGTCCCAGCACCCTCTCCCCCCAGGGATGCCCACGCTGCATCAGCCTTTTCCATCCTAACACTGTTCTCACTCCTCCGACTCATTTCAATGGGAAAATCATTCCAAAGCTGGAATATTTTCCTTTTTCCCCCCGAGATGTCCTCCTTTTTCCCCCCGAGATGTCCTCATATGAAGGTTTTACCCTTACCATGGGGCTTGTTTGCAGTTTGTTTGCCTGGCCAAAATGCTGCTGATTTCAAGGGATTCTCGTGGGAAATTTATCTGCAGCAAAATCTCATTTCCAATAGAAAATCTTTCCACTTGAGGCTTTTAAACACTTTCCCCAGTGCTGATCCCTGAGGAGTCTCGCTGTGAATTAATTTGAAATTCTGTCTTAGTGGGGTGATGGTATTTAAGAGGCGATGAAAATGCATCCACCCCCTTCAAATTGAAAATAAATGGGAACATCTATCCATGTAAATAACTTCATTATTAGAAACCAAGCTTCATCCCTTCCAAAAAAGCAATGTATGGAATACGATTTAGGCAGTGAACACACAGTCCTATTAAATAAACCAAGTAAGTGGTTTAGAAGCCTTATTTTTGAAAAATTAACCCACACAAGCACTGGAGCACTGAGCCATCACTGCCTCTTTTACCCACTGGTGTGTTTCTTAAATAAAAAATTAAAACCTGAATGAAGAGGTAAAAAATAGACAACATTGATATTGTATTTGCTAACAGGAAGGGGATGTTTGTGGCACACAGAAATAGTATGTCAACAGAGCCTGGAGGCTGTCACACAGACACACAGGCTGCTTTTGGGGCTCCAAAAACCACCTGAGGATGGGCACGATGTCCTGGCACCGTCAGGCAGTGCCACGTGGTGACACAGCAGGGAGCTTTTGGCACAGCCTGGCTGGTGGCAGGGACAGGCTCAGCTGCTAAAGCTTGGGACAGGAAAGTAAAAAAGGTGTTTGAAGGGCTTTATTGTGACTGGAGACATTTGGAAGCTCAAAACTTAGCAGTTGAGCACATTTTGGTTTATTTCCACGCGGCCACGTGCACAGGGCATTGTCCCCACCGTGGTCCTGGTCTGGGTTTCCTTCATCCCCATCACTCCAGTGGGTGCCTGAGGAGGATGGGGATGGGATGGGGATGGGTATGGGGAAGGGATGGGGAAGGGATGGGGATGGGATGGGGATGGGGAAGGGATGGGGATGGGGATGGGATGGGGATGGGGATGGGGATGGGGATGGGGATGGGGATGGGGATGGGGATGGGGATGGAGATGGGGATGGGGATGGGGATGGGGATGGTTTGTCTTTCCTCTCCAGCTGCAATTTCTGGGAACCCAGCTCAGGCACTGAGCCCATCCTGCTGAGCACAAGGGGTGCAGTCACAGCCCCCCACTGCCCTCCTGCCTTCCCTCCTGGCTCCATCTTTCCCGGGGATGGCTTTAAATCCATCCCCCTTTTCAGGCTCCCAGCTTCCTGCTTTGCTTCCCCATATCCCTCTGCAAAGGCTCCAGCTAAAGCCCCTGGATTCAGGAAAGCAAAGCACCGGTTCCAGCAGCACAAGTGATGCTCAAATGGCTTTGTCACACCCTGTCCCATGCCTGTCCCACGTGCTGGGGCTCCGACGCACCCAGCACAGACGTCTCTCCCATCAGAGGCTGTGCAGTGTTGGAGTTGTGCAGAATTGCAGCCTGATAAAGTCTAATCATACCAGCTAATTACATCTCACTGAGCAGATGGAAATAATGCTTATCTGTCTCGAGCTGATGAATTATCTACCCCAGCCTGGAAATGAAGGATTTCCCTATGAATACAGGCGAGGAGAATAAACACTCTCGTGATTTCAGGCAGCTTTCTGGGATGGTGGAGATGGCCACAGAGAGGTGAGATAGTTCCCAAATTGTTAAAGCCTTCAAAGCCTTCATTGCATTAGTCCATTAGAGCAGAGTGTTCCATACCTGTCCTTCACCCTCCCAGGACTTCTCCTGGATGATCCTGATGCCACAATCCATGGCCGTGACAAAGCGTTTTTTTTTTTTTAAAGTTGATTATTTGGGATATTTTTTCTGCTCACAGCAGTCACACCAAGTCTGACGGGGGCTGTGTGCTCAGCTCCCTGTCCTCCTGCCCCTCAGCTGATCCCTGTGGATTCAGTGCCTGTGGGGAGGATCATCCCACCTTGCTCCTGTTGGATTTTCCATGCAGTCATTAGTGCGGTGTAAAGCCTGACCTCTCAGCAGCAGAAGTGCTGGATACACCTGCAGATGTCCAGAACAGACTGTTCCCAATCACTCCCCACCTCCAGAATGCTGCTGGATTCCTGCAGCCACTGAACACTGCAGGATAAACCTTCCAGCCCAGTAAATGTTGATTTCCCTCTCAGTGACACGAGGAGCGATCAGTGGAGTTTTCCTTCCACTCTCAATGACCCTGGCACAAGGATCTATTTCCACCTCATCAGATCACCGGGAAACCCGACCGCGGTGGGGGAAGAGCCAAGGGGGGGGTTGAGATGCAGCCAAGGGGAGGTCGCAGCTGGGCTCAGGTCCCCATGCACACGGTGGGGGTGGAAACCCACCTGGGGTCACCTCTAAGGACGTGTCCTTGTTAAGGCACCCGCTGTGCCCTGGGTTCTGAGCCGGCCCAGGCCGGGCAGGAGGGAGGAGCACCCGGCAGGGAATGGGTGAAGGTGCCCTCCTGTGCCGGGAGCTGCTCGCCTTCCCCAGAACTGCTCTCGGTGCAAGTAACAGCAGCGTAATTGCAGCAATAAAACTTTCCAGTGCTGATAAAGGCCAGGGCAGCTGTGCCCAGCCCCGCGAGCATCACTGCCGTGCCCCTGGGCTGCTGCACCCTCCGTCCCGCTGCTGACTCCAGCGCTGCGCTCCCAGATAACAGCGATTAAACAGTGCTGAATCAGGCCTGCCTCGACCGGCTTCTGCTGAATCAGGGCTGAATCCAGCAGCTCCAGCCCCAGCCTCAGCTCCAGTCCCAGCCCCAGCCCCAGCCCCAGCCTCAGCTCCAGTCCCAGCTCCAGCCTCAGCTCCAGTCCCAGCCTCAGCTCCAGTCCCAGCCCCAGCCCCAGCCTCAGCTCCAGTCCCAGCTCCAGCCTCAGCTCCAGTCCCAGCCTCAGCTCCAGTCCCAGCCCCAGCCCCAGCCCCAGCCTCAGCTCCAGTCCCAGCTCCAGCCTCAGCTCCAGTCCCAGCCTCAGCTCCAGCCCCAGCTCCAGCCTCAGCCCCAGCCCCATCTCCAGCCCAGACATGGAGTTCTGAGCAGGATCCATCAGCTCCAGCCTGGGCACGGAGCTCTGAGCAGGATCCATCAGCCCCAAGCCCCATCTCCAGCCCAGACATGGAGTTCTGAGCAGGATCCATCAGTTCCAGGCTTGGCATGGAACTCTGAGGAGGATCCATCAGCTCCAGCCCAGACACGGAGCTCTGAGCAGAGGGATGACACTGACTGAGAGGCAGGTGCCAGGGGGCTGTGACAGGCAGCACAGGGACAGGGGTGTCACCTTCACCCCGGCGTGGCCGGGGGAGCGCAGCCCAGGAGCGGAGCGCATGGGAGGAGGAGGAGGAGGAAGAGGGAGGCTCCTGAGGACCGTCATTCCCCTCTGCTGGTCGGCACTGGGATAACTGGTGGCCTCCAGCCAGGCCTTGGCAGGGAGCCGGGATCGGCTCGGTGCAGCCTGAGGAGGGTGCGACAGACTGGCGACATTGGCACCGGCGTGGGCACCGGCGTGGCACGGGGCGTGGGACGCGGGCACCAGCGTGGGCAGCGGGGTGAGCACGGTATGGGCACGGGGACAGGCACCGGTGTGGCATGGGACATGGGACATGGGATATGGGATATGAGACATGGGATGTAGGACATAGTGTATGAGACAGGCACTGACATGAGATAGGGGGCAGGCACAGGTAAAAACATGGGATATGGGACATGGGACATGGGACAGGTACTGACATGGGACATGGCACATGGGATATGGGATATGGGATATGGGACATGGGATATGGGATATGGGATATGGGATATGGGACATGGGACATGGGATATGGGATATGGGATATGGGACATGGGACATGGGACATGGGACATGGGACATGGGATATGGGATATGGGATATGGGATATGGGATATGGGATATGGGATATGGGATATGGGATATGGGACATGGGACAGGTACTGACATGGGACATGGCACATGGGATATGGGATATGGGACATGGGATATGGGATATGGGACATGGCACATGGCACATGGCACATGAGACAGGCACAGGACAGCCTGGGCACTGGGATGAGCACAGGGAATGGACACGGGCACATGGCATGGATGTGGCCCTGGCTCTGCTCTTTGCTGTGGGATATTGGGAAGAGGGGTTTTCTGCCCCACTTCCAAACCCTGGGCAGGTGCAGGGGCTGGTGCTGGGTCACAGCTCTGGCATTTGCACTAGGGAAAATAAAAAAAAAACCCACATGTTTGAGCAGTGCTGAACAGCTGGAAACGGTTCAGAGAACCCAAAGCACCCAGGCTGGGCCCTGCCTGCACCCAGAGCAGGGGCTGCTCAGCCAGCAGCCCTCACTGTCCCCAGCACAAACATCGGGCTCTTGGAGATGATTAACCCCGAGCAGCCGTGCCCCAGGCAGCTCATGGGGACACAAACAGTGGGTGACACTGTGCCCTTGCTGTCCCTACAAGCACCTTCCCCTGGGACACATTCCCAGCCCCGGGGCCAGGCATTTAACGTCCAGCACTGCCTCTGCCTGCACTCGGGGGAAGTGGAAGTGCCCTCCCCATCCCACATCCCGGGCCATGGATGCACTCCCCAGTGGATACTGGATACTCTCATACCTTCCCACAGTGTCATAAAATCCCAAATGTTCTGGGGGAGCCCCCAGGGAAGATGCTCAGCAGATCAGCAGGAGCTGCCAGTGTTTTCTTCTTCAGCCCCGGGACTCAGAAGATTGTGGGGCACCCCCATTTCTGCCAGTTAAACACATTTCCAGTTTCCCTTCCCTTCCCTTCCCTTCCCTTCCCTTCCCTTCCCTTCCCTTCCCTTCCCTTCCCTTCCCTTCCCTTCCTTCCTTCCCTTCCCTTCCCTTCCCTTCCCTTCCCTTCCCTTCCCTTCCCTTCCCTTCCCTTCCCTTCCCTTCCCTTCCCTTCCCTTCCCTTCCCTTCCCTTCCCTTCCCTTCCCTTCCCTTCCCCTCCACAGCCTCCATCCCCAGCCTGACTCCTTCCCCAGGCAGTCTGTGGAGTGGGGCAGCCTGGCTTCCAATTTTTCCAATGAAATTTTTTCCACTCTTTCCTTATTTGTATTTTCTACCAGGTGTGATCGATTCAAGAGAACCACCGGGCTGCCAGCAACTGTCCCCAAGGGCAAGGGGACACACCTTGGGGACCCCCTCCAGCCAGGTCCAGCTCTCCTGCAGCTCCCTCCACATGCTGGGGCTTTTGCTATAGACGAGCGATGCTCAGCCTCCCTGGGAAGATTGACAGGAGATGGAGGAGCAGTAGAAATACTCGCTCCTAAATAGCCTGCTGGTATTTATAGCCTGCGCCTGGCACTGAGTCCAGCCTCTGACAAACTCAACTCCGGAGTATTTTTAAGGAAGCATCGAGGAGAGCAGGTTTTGTAGCAGAGGACTGGGGCTGGCAGCTGCCTGACCTGGGGCTGCTGGAGCTGGATGGAGCACAGGCCTTTGTCACTCTGCTGTCCCTCTGGGTGCTCCTTTGGTGTCCTGTGTCCCCAGGCACTCTGTGGCGGGGTGAGCCTCTCTATGGCCATACATACATACATATAAATATATACACACATACAAATATCTCCATAAACACACACCTGCGGGCACAGCCTGTCTCTGGATCGCTGCCATTTGCTCTGGCTCTGTGCTAGCACCTCATCATTCCCCACCTCCTTCCCCATTTCTCCCCGTCACACACAGCCCAGGCTCAGAAAGGGAAGCACAGAAGCACCCAAATCCCCTGGGCACAGCCCTGGGAGTCAGCCACAGAGTCTGGCAGCCCTGGCAGCCAGCCTGCAGGGAAAGCTCGCTGGGTGCCATGCTGGGTGCAGGGTGAACACACAACCTTTGACCCCAGATTTACAGCCCTGCCGTGCCCAGCATGGAGGGGTGGCCACGGGGTGACTGACCCCTGTGTGTGTGTGTGATATTTTACCGGGAAATGATTCACCCCAGAGACCCCTCCCCACTGCAGCCCTGGGGGAGGGAGGGGCAGGTTCCCTCCAGCTCCACCATGAGGAGGGGGGCAATGCTTTGCTTTGGCAGAGCTTTGGTGGCAGAGCTGAGCCCTGGGGCGCGGGCAGGGGGTGATGCTGGGTGCGGGGGGATGCTGAGTGAGGGGGGATGCTGGGTGCGGGGTGTGCTGGGTGCGGGGTGATGCTGGGTGCGTGTCTGTGGGTGAGGGGGGGGGGGGGGGGGGGGGATGCTGGGTGCGAGGTGTGCTGGGTGCGGGGTGATGCTGGGTGCGGGGGTGATGCTGGGTGCGGGGGGTGATGCTGGGTGCGGGGTGTGCTGGGTGCGTGTCTGTGGGTGATGCTGGGTGCGGGGTGTGCTGGGTGCGTGTCTGTGGGTGATGCTGGGTGCGGGGTGTGCTGGGTGCGTGTCTGTGGGTGATGCTGGGTGCGGGGTGTGCTGGGTGCGTGTCTGTGGGTGATGTTGGGGGTGTGTGGGTGATGCTGGGTGCGTGTCTGTGGGTGATGCTGGGGGTGTGTGGGTGATGCTGGGTGCAGGGGTGATGCTGGGTGCGTGTCTATGGGTGATGCCTGGGGTGTGTGGGTGTTTCTGGCTGCGGGGGAGATGCTGGGGGTGTCTCTGTGTTAATTCTGATTACGAAGGAGTTGTGTGTGTGTGTGTGTGTCTGTGGGTGATTCCGGCGAGGAGGGTCCGTTCGTGTCCCCGTGTCCGTGTGTGTCCCCGTGTCCGTGTGTGTCCTCCTGTCCGTGTGTGCCCCCGTGTCTGTGTGTCTGTGTCAGTGTCTGTGGGGGACATAGTGTGCGGGGGTGTTCCGTGTGTGTATCCACGGGTGACTCCAGTTGCAAGGGGTCCGTTCGTGTCCCTCTGTCCGAGTGTGTCCTCGTGTCCGTTCGTGTCCCCATGTCCGTTCGTGTCCCCCTGTCCGTGTCCCTCTGTACATATCCCCTGTCCGTGTCCCCATGTCCGTGTCCCCCTTCCGTGTCCTCTGTCCGTGTCCCCCTATCCTTCTCCCCCTGTCTGTCTGTGTCCCTCTGTCCCCGTCCCTCTGTCCGTGTCCCCCTGACCGTTCGTGTGGCCCTCTCCGTGTCGCCCCTCCGTGTCCCCTTGTCCGTGTGTGTTCCCCTGTTCGTGTGTGTCCCCGTGTCTGTCCATGTTCCCGTGTCTGTCCATGTCCCCTGTCCATGTCCCCCTGTCCGTGTCCTCTGTCCGTGTCCCCTGTCCGTGTCCCCCTGTCCGTGTGTGTCCCCGTGTCTGTCCATGTCCTCCCGTCCATGTCCCCCTGTCCTTGTCCCCTGTCCTTGTCCCCTGTCCGTGTCCCCTGTCCGTGTCCCCCTGTTCATGTCCCCCTGTCCATGTCCCCTGTCGGTGTCCCCGCGCGGGCTCCGCCGCTGCAGTACCGTGTCCCGCCTGCCAGGGGGCGCTGGCGGCAGGCGCTGCTCTGCGGCGCGGGGCGTGGCCGGGGCGTGGCCGGGGCGTGGCCGATGACGCAGCTCCCCAAGCCCCGCCCCCGGTCAGCTGAGCGCGCCGCACCGCCCCCCCCCCGCGCCCCCCCGACCCCCCCTCATCCTCCTCCTCCTCCTCCTCTTCCCTCCGCCCTCCGCATCCCTGCGCCGCCACCCGCAGCCTCGCCCGGCCGTGCGCGCCTCTGGGTGCCCCCCTGAACCCCCCCAGCCGCTGCCCCCCCCCGGCACGGAGCCATGGCCCCCATCGGACTCAAGGCTGTGGTGGGAGAGAGTAAGATCCGCGTTCCTCCGCGGGGTTTGGGGTGGGGGGCAGCGCGGGGGCGGGGGGCCGGAGCGGCCCCGGCCGGGGGTGGGGGGATGCTGCGGATGCGCAATACGGACCCGCGGGGGGGACACGGCGACACGGGACACCCCCGTGGGGACACGCTGGCGTTGTGTGCTGGGGGGGGGGTCCGGGGTGCTGTCACCTTCCGGGGTGTATTTGTTGAATTTTTGCCGGTGTTGGGGGCTTTTCTGCAGTGCTGGGGGAGGGGGGGATTGATGGCGGGTCCACGGTGGAAAAGCGAGGGGGGAACAAGGAGGCCAGAGACGCTGGGGCACCCCTCGGTTTTATCCCCCCTCGACCTCCGTGGCCCCCAGGCTCTCAAAGGGCCGAGGCTGAGCCCCGAGGGGGGGCACAGAGGGGTGCAGACCACCCAAACCCTCCCCCAGCGCAGTGCCAGGCAGGGCCCTCCCGCTTTGTCTGCAGCAAATCCCGCTCAAACGCTGGGGTTCATTTCATTATTATTCTTATTCCTATCATTATTACTATTATTTTCCCGGATGTGCCTCGGCTCCCCCAACCCGGGGGTCCCCCTGTGCGTGTCCCGCCCTCCCCGGGCATCCCTTGCCCGCGGGGGTCCCGCTCCCCCGTGCTATTCCCGGCCGGAATATTCCCGGGAGCCGCGGGCGGGGGCACGGCGCGATCGTCCCCGGCTCCGCTTCCTCCTTCCCGGCTGTTGCAAGGCGATATTTTCCCGGGGGGGAACGGGGGGGTTGTTCTCCAAAAAACACCCGAGGCTGGACGAGGAAGGAGGGGCGCTTCTTTCCCCGGGGCGAAATTAAGGCGAAAAAACTCCGCATTAAGAAAAAAAAAAAAGGAAAATGAAAGGGCAGGAACCGGTGGGAACTTCCCCCCGCAGCCATGAGCCTTCCTCCTCCTCCTCCTCCCCGCCTCTCGTAGGGTTTATTTCCGTGGCACCGTGGCCGGCCGCGGCCGGATCTGGGTGTTTTTTTTTTGGTTTTTGGATGGGTTTTGGGGTGTTTTTGGCGTGCCATCCGTGCCCGTGGCCATCCCCCCGCCCTCCCTCGCCCGCTGCAGATGGCGCGGCCGGGGCTGGTGGTGTGATCGGGTGGGTGGTGATGGGCAGGGGGGGAAAACGGGGGGGGATCCCCACGGATCCATGGCCCTGCCACCGTGCCGGTGTCACCTGCAGCGGGCACGGGGGGCTGCGCCATCCCCCCGCCCAGCCCGGGCTGCTGCATCGGCCACAGAGCCCAAAATGGACGGGGAAAGGCAGGGAAATGTCCCGGTGTTCCTGTGCTGCAGGGTCGGCGCTGGGGAGGGGAGGCTGGCTATGGGGCTTTGCTGAGGTTGTTTTTTGGGGAGGCTGGTCCCGGAGGGGGCACCGGGGCTGTGCCGGCACGGTGGGATGCAGAGTGGGGGGGTTGGACCCGCTGCCCACGCAGCCCTGGCAGTGCCACATGCGGTGCCCTGGCCGAGAGGGGACAGAGACCAGCGCCACTGCGTGCCCCTTATTTTCATTCATTGTCTCTGCGCCGGAAAAGGCTGGGGGAGAGCACAGACACACACACAGACACGCAGAGAGAGGTTCAAGGCAGCATCAGGGAAATCTGACTTAATCCTCCCCTTCAGGGTTTAGTGCCAAACTGCTCCGTTCTTTCCATGAAAAACATGATTCCAGACTGAAAATGATAATGTGGAGCTGGGCAGCCGAGCTGGCGGGGAAGCGTGGGTGGCTGCGATGGGGGAGCAGGGTTTGTGCAGGCAGAATGCTGCAGAGGAGCCAGGGGTGGCACCGGGGGAGCACCCTGGGGTCCAGCCCTGCCCCTGCAGGGATTGGGGTGCTCCTTGGGCTGCCACGGGGAGCTCCTGGGCTTGGTGCATCAGTGCCTGCCTCGGGGGGGCTGCTCCACCAGGCAAGAGTTGGGAGCAGCCTGCAGGATCCCCAAAGCCCCCGTGCCTGGGCAGCGGTGCGGCTGGCACGAGATTCCCTGGGCTGCGCCAGCCTGGCGCTCCCTGGAGGTTTTCCTGCAGGAGACGTTTGCTCCTGAGGAGCAAGAGGACCAAGGCTGGGGCTGACCCCGAGGCAGGACATCTCCTGTGGGCTCCTTCTCCAGGAGGAAGGCAAGGAAGGAAGGAAGGATGGAGTGATGGGGAGGATGCTGCCGCGTTGCCATGGCTCGCTCCGCCAGCCCCCCCTCCCGAGCTGCATTCTGCCCTGGCTTCCCTCCAGACCCGGATTATTCCTCTGACCAGCTGGTGCCATAACAGGACGGGGTTTGGAGGCCTCTGAAGAGGTGGGAGGTGGTGGGCATGGGGAGAGGTGGGCCAGGGCTGCAGGAGGAGAAGGGCAGAAGCAGATTGTCACCCCCCAGAGCTGTGGGGTGTGTGCTGGGGGTGTCCCTGCGCCTTCCCGAGGTGTCCAGCGATGGTGACTGCATCCTCCTGGACCTGCTGTTGTCTGGATAGGCTGGAGCTGAGTGTGCTTGTCCCCAGAGGTGATGCCTGAGGACCAGGTCCTCCTGCTGTGTCTGTCCCCTCCCAGGGAGAGCTGGCCCCTCTGCCCTGGTGCTGGTTGGGAAAATCTCACCTGAGAGTGGCAGCTCTGGGGACACCCATCCCCAAATCTTCACCTGACCCCCAGCTGCACGGACATCATCCCCAAATCTTCACCTGACCCCCAGCTGCACGGACATCCCTCCATCCTCTCATGCCCCTTGGATCTTCTCAGGGCCACTTGCCCCGAGCTTGCCCTGCCCAGCCCAGTGGTGGCTCTCCTGCAGCAGCCTGCAGTGAGGAGGAGGAGGAGGCTGGCTTTACTTCACTGAACTGTCAGCAGCGAGGAGAGACGGGCCCTGCTGCAGGGGTGACACCTGTGCAGCTCCTGCCACCACGCTGGGCTGCTGCAGGACACAGCTGGAGCACATGGATGTGATTCCATCTGGATCCAAAAACCCCTGCACCCCTTCAGGCTCCCCAGAGGCTCCTTCTGCTCCCGTTGCTGTCACGGGCAGGTGGGAGAGGCAGAGGAGCCCTGGGATAAGGAAGCACTTTGCAGAGACAGCAAGAGAACACCTTTCCCCCAGGCCACCAGGTGATCCTCCCACGGAGCAGCCTCACCTGCACAGCCTCCCCCAGAGCTGACCTGTGCTGGTGCCTCCTGCCAGGGCTGTGCCCAGGAGCCCCACGGCCAAATCCTGCCTGGACAAGGTGTGACACTGCCCAGTGCCACTCCATGTCCCCAGCTGGGCCTCTCCAGGGTCCAGCCCTGCCTGGGGATGACTCAGGGACTCGGGCTGGGGTTGTGCTGCACCTGCAGGGACAGGGAGGAGGCAGGGGCAGGGCTGGGGCTGCTGCCAGCCTGGGGCACAGCCTGGGGACCTGCTGGACCTGACTGAGCCCGGCTGCTTGGGGCACCTTGCAGCTGCCAGCGGCCCCTGCTGAGGGCACAGGGAGCCTTGGAGGGTCAGGTGCTGCTCGGGGAGGATGTTCTGAGCCTGTCTCAGTGCCCAGGGGACACGGCTGGTGTGCTGCCCGTGCCAGGCCTGGCAAGGGCTGTGCCAGGCAGAGAGGAAGAGGAGGCAGCGAAGGGCACAGGGACCATTGGAGGGGTGCCCGTGGCATCCTCTTGCCTGCACAGGGCACAGCTGTGACCTCAGCCTGCTGCAGAACTGGATGGGTGAGGAGCAGGAGGTCTCTGCACCCTGTCCCCACCATGAGTGGGAGCAGACCCTGAATCCAGTGGCTCCCTGGGCAGCCCATCCTCCCAGTTGCCATTTCCCTGGAGTCCCCGTGGTGCCACCAGCCTGGTGTGTGGGTACAGGAATGGGCAGAGCCTCTGCTGGGGCTGCAGCTCTGTCACCAGGCTGTGTCTCACCTCCGGTGTCAGCTCCAAGTTGGAAAAGCTTGAAAAAATCGTTGTAAAATTCAGTGTTCACCATCTCGGGCCTTGCAGAACAATTTCAATCTCCAGACCACAGTCTGCACCAGGGGCTGAGAAACTCCTGCCCATATGTGAGCATGGAAGGGGACCAAGAGTGACAAACCTCAGTTTGGCAGGACTGCATCCACTCACCAGTGCCTGCACGTGCAAGAAGGTTAAAAAAGCCACTAACAGAGAGGATTTAGACTCTTTCCCTCTTAAATAGAAAAGAAAATATAAGGTCTGTGTCTGATTCCTCTGCACCTCTTGGAGAAAGGGTCTCAGGAGAGATTCCTTCCTTCCTTCCCACAAAATCAACACCTTTCAAAGGAGGCTCATCACCATCACAAGGCTTTTGGTCGCACGCTGAGGAGCAGATGCTGCTCCCTCCAACTCACAGTGTGGGGAAGGAGCTTGGCTCTGGAGAGTGCAAAAATAGAGCAGGGCTGAAGGTGCTTCCATTTGTGGGCTCCCACATCCCCCAGGATGTGAGAGAACCTGGGAATGTGCACACACCTGTGGGTACCTGTGCCAGAGGGTTTTTTGTGGAGCCCATCAGAAGGTTTGGCCTTGGATCAGGGAGCAGCAAGGACCACTCAGCCACATGCCAGCTGCCCTCCAGCCTGCCCTGGCGTTCCTGAGGGCACAGGAGGCCAGCCCAGCCTGGATTCCCCCCAGACAACCCCAATTTGTTGGTGTTTTCCTCCGTTTGGCTTCAAGGCAGAGAAGAGCCAGCTCGGAAAGTCATGGCCACACGTAGGGATGTGAGGGACACTGTGACACTGTGTGAGTGCTGCCCTGCTGCAGGACAGCTCTGGGCTCTCCTGGCACTGAAGCACCACCAGCACCACAGCCAGGGACAGCAGCTGCTGGGGATGGAAACATCGGGAGCAAGAGGACAAGTGTTGGTGAAGGGTGGTGCCTTCAGCAGGGACCTGAAGGGCTGTGAGTCACTGATTGTGCCCAAACAGGGAAACTCTGCTCAGCTCTCAACCCAGATCCTTGTGCAGACCCGAGGAGATTGTCTGGAGTTACCACAGAGTATCCTGAGCTGGAAGGGCCCACCAGCATCTTCAAAGTTCAGCTCCTGCCCAGGACACCCCAACCATCACCCTGTGCCTCATCCTGCAGTGAAAAGCTCGTGAATTTTCCTCTCCAGGGCACTCAGAGGGTTCATGGGTGTGATCATGTATTTCATTTCCGTTTTTAACTTCTGGCTGTGTTACTCAACTTCTGCAGAGTTCAAGAGCCCCAGGTCTCCATCCTCTTCCTCCCTAGGCTGTGCAGCTTTGCCTAGCAGGGGTAAATGTGGACATCCTTCATGAGAGCAGTGCAAACAGGAAAAGGAGGAATTAAACACAGGTTACCACCATGAATGGGACTAATCCCTGGATTCCTGGGTGAGGAATGTGTCCTCCAGGAAGGCAGAGTTTCCATGTGGGCATAATCCAGTGGGAAAAATGGATGTTCAGGACTTGAGCTGCTGAAGGGGAGGTGTTTGAGACTTGTTTGGGTTTTGGGCACAGCAGTGTCCAGACTCAGGTCATCCCTGGATGGTTCTCAGCCATGCTGAGGGACATCAGCTGGGTTTTGTCTCCTCAGTGATTTCCATGTGCTGGCTGGTGCTGGTGGCCATGGAGTGCCATTCCTGCCACCTCGGGTCCCTGCTGCCCGTTTTATTTGGGGATGGCACCTGCAGAGCCCCAGCTGGGGCTGCTTGGAGGTGGGGATGTGCTCCACTCCATCCAGCCATGCTTGGATCAGTGCAACATTCACACTGGCTTGAGCAATTAGTTAATGAACCAGCACAAATGCAGTTGCCAGGCCAACCCAAAGCCAAACGTGTCCGTCTGGGAGATGCAGCCTGACAGCTTTTTAGGAGAAGTGGGACTCCAGCAACCCTCACCGTGGATTTCTGTGATCCAGCTCTCCAGAGCTGCCCAGGGATTTGGGATCCTCACAGGATGTGTGAGGAGAGTGAAAAGCTCATGGTTGGGATCAACCCCTGCCCATCCATAATGCAGCTCCATCCTCCTGTGCCACATCAGGCCACAGGTGAGGTCCTGGGATGTGGCAGTGAAGGAACATTTCTGAGCAGCAGGAATTTCCAGGAGGGAAGGGTCCATCTCTTGGGGCATCCCAAAAAAGGATCCATCTCTTGGGGCATCCCAAAAAAGGATCCATCTCTTGGGGCATCCCGAAATGGGTCCATCTCTTGGGGAACCCCAAAATGGGTCCATGTCTTGGGGAACCCCAAAAGTGTCCCATCTCTTGGGGACACAGCTTTGTTGTCATGGCAGGGATGCTCCCTCCTTCCCCAGCTCCAGTGGGGCACATGGGGCTGGCTCTGTCCCTGGCCAAGGCAGGCCTGGGGGAAGGCCAGGGTATAAATAACGTGGGATAAGCCTCTTGGAAGGATGGATGGGCTCAAGTCCTACTAGGCCAGCGTGTCACCTGCTTGGCAATGGTGCAGGGGTCACATCTCTGCCATGTGTCACCCAGAGAACGAGCCTGGCTGCAGGTGCTGGGCTGGGTGACCTGACCCTGCCTGCTGGCACTTTGAAGGCCACACTGCCCCAGAAGTTCTGCATTCAGCCCTGTCCATAGGCTCTGGTGCTGGAGGAGGATCCAGAGCTGTCTGTGTTCCCCGTTCTTGGGAGAAATTGTCATTAAAATTCTTTCAGCCTGAAGGAAACAGATGTGATGTGGTGGGTCCAGATAAGCCAAGGGTTGGAGACATTGAGATGCTCATATGGATTTTTTTTCCCCCTGAAACCTGATTTTAACTCCAAAATGAAAATCTTGGCTGTGAGCATCCAACTGATGTTAGATCCTAAAAACTCTGTCTGGCCAGATGATTGAAGACATGGACAGCGACATCTGGCCTGCTGATGTGGAATGGGAGAGCACCACTTCTGAGAGGGGACTGGGCATGACTGGAGGACCTTGGGACCTCAGCACCTCCCATTTCCCCTGGGAGTCCAGAGCACTCTGCCCTGAGCTGGGGTTTCATGACTGCTGCAGGGACTCCTGGGAGGGGATGTTCAGGGCCACATCTCCCTAAATGTGACGCCAGTGTCCAGCTTGTGCTCGAGTTTGTGCCCTTTGGCAGGACCCTGGAGCTCTTTGGAGGATGCTCTGTGCCTCTTTCCTGACTCTGCCTGGGCTCTGAGCTGGCTCTGGCAGTGGAAGGGCCAAAATTTGGAGTCAGATCTGACCCATGGTCAGGGCAGGAGAGGACATCGATGTAGGGAATTGCTGTGACTGGGGATTGGCTATTTAGGGGTTGACACCCTAAACCTACAAAGCTCAGAGAAATTACCCTTTGAAGTGCCCAGTTCCTGCTCTGAGAGGCCCCTCTTGGTTCCAGGGGGACTGGAGATGTGACAGCACTTCTTGCAGCCAGGCAGATGCTCCCCCCCTCAAGCATCCTCCATCCAGCCCAACCCATCCGTGTGCAGGAGGAACACAGTGTTCCCACACAGCCACAGTGTCGCCTGCATCTGCTGTCACAGCAAGGACACGCTCAGGGGGGGCTGAGGCAGCAATTTGGGAGCCCTTTTTGGGATCTCATGCCCTTGGGGCCACTTTCTCCATGGGAGCACCTTCCCAGCCCTGCCTTCCTTCCTTCCTGATTTTCATTGCAGGGGCAGGAATTCTTCCTGACTGCTTTTTGCTGACCCCTTCCGTGGTGCTCCACCATGGCCCCCTGTGCTTTACTGGGATGGAGGTTGTGGGCTGGGATGGACCCTGTGGGATGGGATGAAGCTGAGATGGGATGATGATGATGTTGGAGCCCATGGGATGGGATGAATCTGGGATGGGATGATGATGATGGGGCTGTGGGATGGGATGAATCTGGGATGGGATGATGATGATGGAGCTGTGGGATGGGATGAAGCTGGGATGGGATGATGATGCTGGAGCCCATGGGATGGGATTAATCTGGGATGGGATGATGATGCTGGAGCCCTGGTGCTGCCCTGCAAGCAGCACTGCTGTTGCTGGATCCTGGCTCCGGGGCAGGAGCCAAGTGTGAGTAATGGCAGGAGGAGCAGGGCTGTGCTGGCATCGCTCCTTCCCTGCTGTGCCCGGTGCCAGGGGGAGCAGGGAGCAGCACTGGGGTGCCCAGGCAGCTCTCACTGCCAGCTCCTGCTCACAGGGGACAGTTCCTGGTGCATTTGGTGGATGCAGGTGGGCAGCATGCCTGGGCACAGGCAGCAGCTTTGCCCAGTTCAGGTACCCAGGTATCCTCCAGCCTCTCTTTCCCAGCCTGGAGCTGCTCTGTGCCCCCTCTCCCCATGGGGAGGCCAAAGGATGTGACCAAGGCCAAGGCCAGTGTCCTTTGGGGCTCCCTGCAGGCAGATTTAGCTGGGAAAGGTGGTGGATGCAGTGGTAGGAATGGCACTGAGGATTGGCTGTTTCCTCCAGGTTTTGCAGCAGGACAGACAGACAGTGACACTCAGAGGGTCCTGTTTTCTCCCTGCTGGCACCTGTGCCAGCTCTGGACCCTGCTGGGCTTTACCCAGGGAATCAGCACCCTTGGGGTGACCCACAGGGAAGGCTCCCAAGGCTGGGGCTGTCAGGGTGACATCCTCACACCTGTTTTTTAATTTAGAGACCGTCCTTAACTGGCTTTTTATTGGGCATTTCCATCCCTGTCCCTGGGGACTCAGAGCAAAACCCCACAGGGATGAAATCCAGGGGAAAATGCTGTGTGAGGACAGGGCACAGACTCCTTTCCTCAGGCTCAGATCTGTGAGGGACAGTGGTTCACACACCAGAGTGAAAAGGTTTGGGAGGCACCTTTTCCCCCCCAAACCAGATTTTGGGCAGCACTGGCAGGAGGGCAAGGCTTGAACACCCCTTTCTGCAACCCAACCCCAAAGCTTGTCCCACTGCCACTTCCTCATGTCCCTGAGCTGCATGTCTCAGGGAGCTGGCCTGGGGCAGGAGCAGGGGAATTTGGGGTGTTCCTGGGGTCCCAGGGGTGCTGCTGTCCTGCCTGGTTGCATAAGCCTGGCAGCCACGGGAGGTGAAATGGGATTGTGAGGGATTACAAGGAACAGGCTCAGGCCGCTTGATTCTTGTTTCTAAAAGGAGCTCCTAAGCTGCTGTTGTTTTCCCAGCACTTGGGATTAGGATTGAACCTCGTGGGGCGGCCCCCAGGCTCCCCAGAGGGACCCCCCAACCAGCACATGCTCCACACCAGCCTGGGGTGTGTCTGTGAGGGCCAAGCATGAGAGAAAAACAGGGCTGGGGTCTGACCACTCCTCCTTGGGTACCCCAAAACCACCCCCATCCCCTCCTTCATCCCCAGTTAAGGCACAGGGTGAGTGGGGCTCAGTGTGACCGTGCACATGGGTGGGGGTTTGGTGCCCCCAGTGCAGCCCCTGCTGCTGCCAGCGGGCTCTGGGGTGCTGTAGGAGGGAAACTGGGATCTCACCATTGCCCATATCCCCTTTCTTGCAGAGATCATGCACGATGTGATCCGGAAAGTGAAGAAGAAGGGGGAATGGAAGGTGAGCACCAAAGCCAGGGAGGGACCAGGAGGGGAGGAAGCAGGGAAAGGGGCAGGTGTGGGCAGGGTGGGGAAGGTCCTGCCGTGCCCCCAGCTCACAGGGTGTTCATGGGGAGCTCGTGGGGTGCTCACAGGGTGCTCACAGGGTGCTCACAGGGTGCTCACGGGGTGCTCACCTGTCCCCAGGTGCTGGTGGTGGACCAGCTGAGCATGCGCATGCTCTCGTCCTGCTGCAAGATGACCGACATCATGACAGAGGGCATAACCAGTGAGTACCCCCTGCCTGCCTCCCACTTTGCCTGAGGGAAGGGCCAGATCTCCCTCTGCACCAGGACACCTGCAAAGGCATCTCCAGGCTGGCACAGGGTGCTTGGCACAGCCCCCACCCAGCCCTGTCCCATTTGGGATGGAGCCCATGGACATCTCCTGGTGCCAGGCTGGACTTCCACAGGTCCCTCCTTGCCTGAGAACATCTTGTCTCCTGGCAGCCCTTCAGTTCCAGGAGGGGACCAGGTGTTGGTTTTTTATCAGCCTAATAATTAAATAGCTCCCTGCAACACTTGGAAAGGAGGAGGAAATGCCAGGCTGGATACTGGGAGGTGTTGGGGATAGTGGGGTTTGTCTGGGTGCAGCCAGAGCCTCATCCTCAGGGGAAGGGGGATGTGAGGATAAACCGAGGGACACAGACAGATCCATGGCCCCTGGGACCTGGCCAGGTGCCCACACCCACAGCTCCAGCAGGGACCATGGGGCTGGGATGGGGTGGGCAGGGATGGATGCCTGGGGGTGTTTTGGATGTGAAGAGGCTGCCATGGGCTATCCAGCCACCCTGTGTGGCTCAGTGCCCTGCCCACAGCCCTCCCTGCCATGATCCCTGTTTTTCCCCCAAGTTGTGGAAGACATCAACAAGCGCCGGGAGCCTCTGCCCAGCCTGGAGGCCGTGTATCTCATCACCCCCTCCGAGAAGGTGAGTGCAGGGTGGGACAGGCACACGGCCTCTGGCCTGGCTGAGCTGCTGGGATGGGCAGCTGTGCCCATGGGAAGCATCCTGGCTCCAGCGAGGCCCCAGCAGGGGGATGGGATGGAGGTGCAGAGCTTGCCCTGAGCCAGGAGGGAGGCCCACAGTGCCATCCTGCCCAGCCCAGCTGCTCCTCTCCCTTCCAGTCCATCCACTCCCTCATCAACGACTTCAAGGATCCCCCCACCTCCAAGTACAGAGCTGCCCACGTCTTCTTCACTGACTGTGAGTGCCCAGACGGGAGGGACAGGCACTGAAACGGTGCCAGCAGGTGGGGAGGGATGAGGGATGGAGGGATGCTGAGCACCCCTCTCCTCTCCTCCTCCCCTTGCAGCCTGTCCTGACGCCCTCTTCAACGAGCTGGTGAAATCCCGAGCTGCCAAGGTCATCAAGACCCTGACAGAGATCAACATTGCCTTCCTCCCTTCCGAGTCCCAGGTGAGCCTGGGCTGGGGTGGGACAGGCTGTGGGACAGCCAGGGGCTGCTCCAGGTCCCTCTCCAGCCCAGCAGGGTTTGTGTAACAGCCTTGCAGCCCCAGCTGGCTCCTTGCTCTGCCTCCCTGTCTCCTTAGATGACTTCCTGGGCTGATCCCACAGGGGATTTGTGGGTGCAGTGCCTTGGCCCTGTGCCCACAGCTGTGCTGGCCAGCTCTGCCACCAGCCAAGAGCACCAGGGAGCTGGCCCTGGGCCATCTGCCCCTGCTGGGGACAAAGGGACCTGGGGGCAGAAGTGCCAGACCTGCTCGGTGCCATTAACCCTTCAATCCTCAGCATTCCTAGGGAGTGGCCTCTTGGCATCTTCATGTGGTTTTCACTGGGGGCACAGCTGGGGAGCAGTGTGTTTCTGCTTGTCCCCAGTCTCTGTTTTCCTGCCTGGGAGCAGGTGACTGCTGAGGGCAGGGGTCTTCTGCCTCTGCTCAGCTGGGAGGGACACATGGATAAGGATCCTACCATGGGATCCTCCTCTGAGTTGGAAGTTCTGAGGGATGCCCTGAGCATCACTGAGCTCCAGCTGCTTGGTCCCAGGCTCAGCTGGGTCCCTCTGGGGATGAACGTGGTTTCCAAGCCCAGCTGGGGCAGGGCTGCTCTCTGCAGACATCTTCTCTGACCTCCCCTCCTCTGCACCCCCAGGTTTATTCTCTGGATTCAGCCGACTCCTTCCAAAGCTTTTACAGCCCACACAAGGCCCAGATGAAGAACCCGATCCTGGAGCGCCTGGCAGAGCAGATTGCCACGCTCTGTGCCACCCTGAAGGAGTACCCGGCCGTGCGGTACCGCGGGTCAGTGTGGGCATCTCAGGGGCCTGGGTGTGTGGACAGACATCCATGCTCGGTGTAAACAGGCTCACACTTGGTGATCTGGGGAGCTGAGAGGGTTGGGATCCTGAAATCTTAAGTGGCACCAAGGCAAAGTGGAGCTCGTTGAGGAGAGGTGGGAATGGGCAACAAAAGCTGCTCGGGTCCCTGCTCCCCATGAGCCAAGGATGTTGCACAGGGAAGCCAACATCTCCTTCCCATGCCACCCCTGTGGGGCTGACCTGTGCCCCTGCCTCCCACAGGGATTACAAGGACAATGCCATGCTGGCACAGCTCATCCAGGACAAGCTGGACGCCTACAAGGCTGATGACCCCACCATGGGCGAGGTGAGCGCTGCTGGCAGCCCTGGGGAGGGGCTCCTAAAGTCCTGCTCCAGCTCTGCCCTGTGGCAGCCACAGACCGCGGGTGGGGAGCCCAGCACAGCCCCCTGGGCTCTGTGGGGCTGAGGGAGCCCCATCCCAGAGCTGATGGCCTGCTGTGTGCACAGGGTCCGGACAAGGCTCGCTCCCAGCTCCTCATCCTGGACCGTGGCTTTGACCCTGCGTCCCCAGTGCTGCACGAGCTCACCTTCCAGGCCATGAGCTACGACCTGCTGCCCATCGAGAACGATGTCTACAAGTGAGTGCAGTGCTGCCATCCCCCTGTGACACCCTGAGACCAGCCCTAGAGCTGCAGCTGGGAGCTCAGCATCCCTCCATGCATCACCAATCCTCCCCTGGGTGACAGCAGTGCTGCACTCCGGCAGGGCTGGCACAAAAAGGGCTTGTCCAGCCCTCAGCCTTTTCCCAGCATTTAGGAGTTGAAGGGTGCAAGAAAGGAAGAGATCAATCCCAGCTGAAATCACTTTGCACAGCCAAGAAGAGCCCTCATGTCCCCTCATGTAAGAGCCCAAATGGGGGATGCCAGACTTTAGGTGGCTCTTTAAAATGTTTATTGTAACCTTTGAAATGTTTATTGTATCCAGAGGATACATCAATTCACGGGTCATGGGTAACAAGAGCCCAGCCCACAGCCTTTTCGGCCACAGCTGAAGCCAGCTCTAGTTCTGGTTACAATGCATTATATACTTTTTATTACAAAGCATCTTAAAACATAACAACCAATCAATACTTTTACTATTACCTATAGCCTATCCTAACTACTAACATTACCATATTCATGGTACTATTTTCCAATCACAAAAAATTAGTATGTTACAGTTAAAGCTAGAAGTTGTTTTTCAGTTTTCTTGCAGTGGAAAATTTTGAGATCTTTCTTTCTACTTGTAACATGGCATTTTTGTTTGCCTGGGAAAATCTTCTTGCTTTGTAAAAATATCTATTGTTTGAGGTGGATTTATCCTTTGCTCTGAGTCATAAAAACCCCTTCCAACTCATTTTACCCTTTGGCTTCTTAGTTATCCAGTCAGACTGGCTCAGCAATTCTTTTCTTCTGTATCAAAGCTTGCTGTCATTTCTATTCCTTCTTCAGATTCTACATCCAAAGACCTTTCTGTTATACATAAATATCTGTGAGACCTTCCTGTCAAATCCTTATCCTTCCCAACACCCCCACCTCCCTAAAGCCAGTCTGTGTGTGCCTTGAGCCCCATCCCCCCTGTGACATCCTGACATCCCTCTCCTCCTCCCAGGTACGAGACCAGTGGCATTGGTGAGGCCCGGATCAAGGAGGTTCTCCTGGATGAGGATGATGACCTGTGGGTCACCCTGCGCCACAAGCACATCGCCGAGGTGTCCCAGTGAGTGCCCCGGGGCTGCTTTGCTGCCTGGGTGGGACACTGGCTTGGCATTGCCACCCACCCTGCTGTGAGGGTCCCCTCCCCACTCACAGCTCTGCCCTGCTCCTCTCTCCAGGGAGGTGACCCGGTCCCTGAAGGAGTTTTCTTCCAGCAAGAGGATGAACACGGGTGACAAGGTGACCTGATGCATCCAGCGAGTGTGGGCTGGCACATGGTGGGGTCTTCTGGGGACATTTTGGCAAGGAAGAAGGGTGGTCATGTTCCTGGCAGGGTGACATGGCTGTGGGGTGCCAGCCCTACACCTGGGGCTGGAAAACGGGGTGCTTTGGGAGAGCTCTGCACTCAGGGGTCAGTTTGACCCCAGGGTCCGTGCACCTCCCACAGCAGCTGCTCTGTCCCCACTCCCTGAGTTGGTGGCAGTGAGGGGACCCTGGTGGCAGTAGAATGTAAAAGTGGCCAGGAGCTGAAAGGACCATCTGAGCCCCAGCCAGGCACACAAGGCTCCCAGAGGGAGATCCTCAGGGGACTTCTCCCCACTGCACCCCAGTTTGCAGAGCTGCAGACCCCTCCTGCCTCTTAGCTTCAGGGCAGGAGAGCTAGCAGTGACACCTCAGATGTCACCCACAGGGGGCTCACGTGGGGACAGAAATCCTTGGCAGGGTCACCCCCTCTCTGCTTGTGGCCCCCAGGTCCCTGAGGGTGAGTGACCATGTCCCCTTCCCTCACAGACCACCATGAGGGACCTGTCCCAGATGCTGAAGAAGATGCCACAGTACCAGAAGGAGCTCAGCAAGGTATGGGGAGGGGACACTGTGTGTTCAGTGACTGAGCCCACCCCACTCAATGGGGAGCAGGAGGTGGCAGCTGTCCCCTGGCCATGGGTGGTGGCACAGGGACCCTCAGCTGCTGCCAGCACTGTGAGGTGACAACTCTTGTGTCCCCAGTACTCGACCCACCTGCACCTGGCTGAGGACTGCATGAAGCATTACCAGGGCACTGTGGACAAGCTCTGCCGAGTTGAACAGGTACCAAACATTCCCCCTGCCCCACATTCCCCCAGGAACACTGGGGGCTGCAGCTCCACCCTCCCGGGATGCAGTGGTGATGAGCATGTGCTCCCTACAGGACCTGGCCATGGGCACTGATGCTGAAGGAGAGAAGATCAAGGACCCCATGAGGGCCATTGTCCCCATCCTGCTGGATGGCAATGTCAGCACCTATGACAAGATCCGCATCATCTTGCTCTACATCTTCCTGAAGAACGGTGAGGACGCCTGGGCAGGGCTGTGGGCAGGGCAGGCACAGCTGGGTTTGGCCAGGATGGCTTTGAAAACCTTCCTGAGCAGGCTGAGTGTCCTAAGGTGGCAGCAGAGGGGCCGTGTCCTCTTGGTCAGACATTACAACACCCCGTCCCCGTGTCACTGGCAGGAATCACCGAGGAGAACCTGAACAAGCTGATCCAGCACGCCCAGATCCCGGCAGAGGACAGCGAGATCATCACCAACATGGCCCACCTCGGGGTGCCCATCATCACAGACGTGAGTGTCCTCCTCCCTGTGCCCCTGCCCCCGTGCTTTGGCAGCTCTGTGCCCCCGGGCTGGCCTGGGGGGTGTCCCTGGTGCTGCCAGGTGGCTCAGGGTGTCCCTGTGTCCCCCAGTCCACGCTGCGCCGCCGGAGCAAGCCCGAGCGCAAGGAGCGCATCAGCGAGCAGACCTACCAGCTGTCCCGGTGGACACCGGTGATCAAGGACATCATGGAGGTGAGCCAGCCACCAGGACAGGGCTGGGGGCAGAGCAGGGAATTCCAGAGCCACCCAGGAAGGGACCTGCAGGATGCTCCCAGCCCAAAGCTGGACACCTCTCTGAACACGTGTCCTCCAGGCTGCTCCCTGCCTGGGATTGCAGCAGGGCTGGGATATTTTGGGAGGATTTCCTGGCCTCCATGAGTGTGCTGGCCCCAGGTAGGATGCACAGAATTACAGAATGTGCTGAGTTGGAAGTGACCCATCAGGATCACCCATGGCAGCCCCTGTCCCTGCCCAGACCCCCCAACAATCCCAGCCTGTCCATCCCTGGCAGCGCTGTCCAAACGCTCCTGGAGCTCTGGCAGCCTCGGGGCCGTGCCCATTCCCTGGGGAGCCTGGGCAGTGCCCAGCACCCTCTGGGGGAAGAACCTTGCCCTGAGCTCCAGCCTGAGCCTGCCCTGGCCCAGCTCCAGCCGTTCCCTGGCTCCTGTCCCTGTCCCAGAGGGCAGAGATCCCTCATGAGGAAGCTTTAGACTGCAGTGAGGTGTCCTCTCAGTCTTCACAGCCCAAACCAAGCTTGCTCAGCATCCCTGGAATGCAAATGTAGTAACAACTTGGCTAGCTGTGTGTGTGCCACCAAGGCTGGGTGGCCTTGTCACAGCCTTGCCCGTGTCCTAGCAGAGCCAGGGGACAGACATGGCTCTCTGCAGCTGTGTCTGTGTCCTCAGGAGCTGTTCCAGGAGCTCTGCACTGGGATAGCCCTTGGCAGTTCAGTGCTGCCTCTGCCCTCAGACCAGCAGAGCTGCAGCTCCCTCGGGTCCCAAAAGCACAGAGCTCATGTTTTCCTTTGTCACGCCCCACCCTGGGGTGGCTGCACCCCCAGGGCAGAGGGGCCTGCCCAGGGCAGCAGCAGCACCTCAGCAAGGTCTCCCAGGTGGCACTGGCCTCTGCCACTGCTGAAGCAGCAGCGTGTCCCTGCTGCTGGAGATCCCAGGGCTGAAACTTCCAGCTCAGTGCCTGCTCCTGAGCTGTTCAGGAGGGGAATGCTGGGCACAGCCCTCCCGAGGGGCTGTGGGGCCAGGGGCTGTGCCTGGCTCCTGGCTGACCCCGTGGCTCTCTGTCCTCAGGATGCCATCGATGACAAGCTGGACACCAAGCACTACCCGTACATCTCCACCCGCTCCTCTGCCTCCTTCAGCACCACTGCAGTCAGGTGTGTGCCCTCCTCCCTGTCCCCCCCAGCTGCACCAGCATCCTCCCCACCCCAGCCCCTGGGCTGGATCCAGCAGCATTCTGGGAGCTGCTCTGAGGGCATTCAGGCATCCCCGTGCCTCAGTTTCCCCTCAAGTACTTAATGTCTCTGTTCCGGGTCTCAGTTTCCCTCCAGACAGCCTGTGCCTCTGCCTCCCTTCAGGAATCCCTTGTCTCAGTTCCCTCCAGGCATCCTGTGCCTCAGTTTCCTTTCAGGCACCCTGTATCTCCGTTTTTCTTTGGGCATCCTGTGCTCAAGTTTCCCTTTGGATATCCTGGGTCTCCATTTCCCTTTATGAATCCCGTGCTTTCATTTCCCTTCAGGCATCCTATTCCTCAGTTTCCCTTGAGGTATCCCACGCCTCAGTTTCCCTTTAGGCACCCTATGCCTCACCTTTTCTTCATGCATCCCATACCTCCGTTTCCCCTGTGGCATCCCGTGCCTCAGTTTCCCTCCAGGCATCCTGTGCTTCTGCTCCCCTGTAGAAATCCCATTCCTCAGTTTCCCTGTAGGAATCCCATTCCTCAGTTCCCCTGTAGGAATCCTATTCTTCAGTTCCCCTGTAGGAATCCCATTCCTCAGTTTCCCTGTAGGAATCCCATCCCATTCCTCATTTTCCCTTTGGACACTTGGTGCCTCAGAGTCCCTCCAGGCATCCCGTGCCTCAGTTTCCCTCCTCTAACAGCTGCTCGTGGCTGGAGCACTGGGCTTGAGCTGCTGTAGCAGCAATGTCCGTGTGATTTAATTGAGATGTGGTGCCTCGTGCCCGTCCTTCACCCTCCTCTTCCTCTCCTCAGTGCCCGCTACGGCCACTGGCACAAGAACAAGGCCCCGGGCGAGTACCGGAGCGGGCCCCGCCTCATCATCTTCATCCTGGGCGGGGTGAGCATGAACGAGATGCGCTGCGCCTACGAGGTGACACAAGCCAGCGGCAAGTGGGAGGTGCTAATAGGTGAGTGATGGCCCCGGGGCTGGCCCCTCCCGCTGGCTGCTCATCCCACGCTCCATCCGCAAATTCCCGGCTCCAGACCACTGCGGGAGCTGGAACTCTGCGGGAAGGTTTTCTCCGGACATCTGTTGTCACCCCTGTGTGTCACCCCCACCTTCCCCATCTGGGTTGTGTCACTCCAAACATCCTCATTTCTGCTTCCATTTTTTCACGTCTCCTGGCTGGTTTTGTCCAAGCAGAGGGGAGGAGGGTTGGCAGCTCGGATTGCTCCGCGGTTTTGGGGTCATCTCAGGAAGGAAAGTGCAAAATAAAGAGGGGTGCAAACACGAGCCAGGTTTTTCAGTTGCACAGGACATGGTCAGGGTCAGCTCCCATCTCTGCTCCCAGGGGAGCTGTGAGCCAGGCACAGAGGACACCGTGGAAGCTCTACCAGGTGTTAGCAAGGAGCTGTTAGATCCCTAAAATTCCTCTGGGAAGCACAGCTTGGATACACTCGTTGTAGGGCACAGGCAGATTTCCTTCACCATCTCATCTGATGCCCTGGGTGCCTGGTGGAGCCTGTCCCCAGCATCTCTTCTGCTCCTTGGGAGCAGCATGCCAGGTTCCATCACCTCGTGCTGCCCCAGCTGTGTCCCTGTCACGGACACCCATCCCAGCTCCACGCTGCCTGTCCCCCATCTCATCCAGCCTCTCTGCAGGCTCCATCTCCTGCATGCGCCTCCCAGGCTCTGGGCTCCGCCTGCCTCCTTCCTCTTCCTCCCCCCAGAAGCAGCTGCTGGTGGTGGTGGTGGCGTGGGGGAGCCTTGGCACGGCCATCAGCCCCGCTCTGTTCTCCTGCAGGTTCTACTCACATTCTCACTCCCACCAAATTTCTCATGGACCTGAGGCACCCCGACTTCAGGGACTCCACTAGGGTATCATTTGAGGATCAGGCTCCAGCAATGGAGTGAGCCAAAGAAACCAAGTAAAGGCAGCTTACTAATGAAAAAGAAACTCTTCCTCCCCGAAGGGTTTTCTTTGATTCTTCTGTTCCTCCTTTTTTTAATCATTGTTTTGGGGTTTGTCGGGTTCTCCGATTAGAAAATGCTTGCGGTTCCTCCGAGCAGGTGGAAAAGCATCCAGTCATTCCTCAGCCATGTCCCCTGGCCAGCTCCTTCATGCCATGAGTTCCCCCTGGCCAGGGCTGCGGGGATCTGGGTCCTGCCTGCCCCACAGAGGTGTCCCAGGGCCAGGCAGGGGCACGGAGCTCCTGGATCCTGCCCTGGGAGCAGCCGAGTGGGGCTGGGGCAGAGGGGCAGCAGTGGAGACCCCAGCCCTCATCATGGTCCATCCTCACTGGGCACTGCTGGGACCCCCCCAGCTCTGGGGTGCCCTGGGGCTGGAATCCCACTCAGCTCAGGTTTGCTCTTGGATAGGCAGGAGCCTCCCGACATTGCAGACCCCCAAACCCTGGGGTTCAGCTCCTGCTGGTTTCACCAGTGAGTGCCAGCCTGGCATTCCCCGTGTGCTGGTCTCTGCAGTGCCAGTGTGGGCAGCGTGGTGGGAGCCCCGAGTGAGGGGCAGCAGAAGACAAGAGCCTTTTTTCCCTTGTCCCTCCCACCCCTTCCAGCCACCTCTGTGTCCCCAGGATGCTCCGTGCAGGTTGGACCTGGGGCAGGTCCTTCCATGCCGTCTGTCACCCCTGTACCCCACCAGTGCCTCCCGCATCCCCCGTGGGTGCTGCAGTGACCCCAATGCCACAACCCCCCCTGCACCGGCACCTCCCAGCCCCTCCTCATCCTTCCAGCTCCATCCCCCACCTCCATTCCTCCTTCTCCTCCGTCCTTCTCCCGTTCTTCCTGCCCCCACAACCTCCCCCCCGTCCCCATAGACTGCATTTCCCCGCAAGCATTTCCAGCGCCGCCAGGTAAGGGGGACCCAGGACGGCGGGGACGGGGCTGGGACACAGCAGGACATCCCAAAGCCATCACTGATCCCCTTGCACCCCTTCTCCTCTGCTCCCACAGGGTCCACGCACATCCTCACCCCACAGAAACTGCTGGACACGCTGAAGAAACTCAATAAAACAGAGGAAGAGAGCAGCAGTTAAAAGGAAACGCTGTCACCACTCGATGCCGACCCACGTCCCCGCCAGGCGCCCGGCCCCGGGTGCCACCCTGCACCCAGTGGGCTCAGCTTCTCTCTTGTTCTTGTGTTGACCCCCCCTCTCCCCTCCCAGCGCCTCTCCCATCTCATTTTATTCACAGGGAGGGGATAACAGCCAAAAAAAAAAATAATATATATATATATATATATTAAGAAAATGGATGCATTGTGTTTAAGAGAAAAAGGAAAAAAAAATCTATATATTTGTAGCTGCAGCTGTGGGAAGCGCCCAGGAGCTCATTGCTGAGTAACCATCTGCCCATTGCTAGTGAATCTGGTGGGGAAAATGGCAGAAAACCACATTTTTTTGGGGAATGCTCCTCACTGGGGTGTTGTGTGGATGGGAGGACAGATGGACGGACACCCCACACCGCTCCAGCCTGCTCGGGGGGCACCACCATCTGTCCCATGGCTTTTGGGGTGGTGGGTGCCCCTGCCAGATGTGCACGCCAGCATCTGGATGGGAATTTGGGATGGGGGTGGTGTGGGGGTGCAGCCAGTGGTAATTCCCATGTGAAAAGGGACCAAACCGGTCAGAACTGGGAGCTGGGGCCCGCCCGCTTGCACCGCCTTGCTGCAGCCCCGCCTCTCTCTGGGAATTCCTTCAAAAAAAATTACATATATATATAAAATAAAAAGCTATTTTATATATATATATCTCTATCAATCTGTGCTCTCTCCATGGATACCTCTCTCCATCCATCCCCACGGAAGCTCGGTGCCCGTGCCCAGCTCCGCTCGTGTCGTCCCGTGGTGAAGCGTTTCTGAGCGTGCCGTCACCCTGAACCCCCCAAAAAACCCTCTGGGCCCTCCCCAAAACCCTCTGGGCCCTCCCCAAAAACCCTCTGGGCCCTCCCCCAAAACCCTCTGGGGCCCCCCAAACCCTCCAGGCCCCCCAAACCCTCTGGACTCTGTGTATATTAATGACTGTGTCTTGTGACGTTCTTACGAGCTTGGTGTATAGTGATTTCCCCAAACCTCTGATTTTAGTTGGGTTTTTATTTGACACCCCTGGATTGCCCCCTTTCCCTTGCCATTAGATGCACTGCAATATTTTGGGGTCTATGGTTTTGTTCTCTTCCCCCTGAAGGCTGTGAGCCCCCTTTTCCTTCCCTGAAATTGCTCTTTCTTGCCTCGTTGGTGGTTAGCCCCCCCCCTTTCCCTTCCCTTCCCGTCTGCTCCTTGCCCATAAAGTTAAATATATATTTTTAGGGCAAAGGCTGTATCATTGCACTGATATTTGTTGGTTCCCCCTCGGTCTCCCAGCCCGTTTCTGTTCCTTCTTGGTTTAGCAATGCAAATGCTTCAGGATCTTGTATGTTGGACATTATTATTATTATTATTTTTTCTGTTACAGTTATTTATATAAAAAATAATTTATCAAAAAGGAAAACTTTAAAAAAAAAATAATCTAGTCTGTCTTGGAACTTGTTTACCTTGAAATTACTGGAATCTAAATGTTTGAAAGTGTTGAAGCACAAACATGTATCATCTCTGTATATCTGTTCTTCTGTACTAAAGCACTCGAGTGACTAAATAAAAGCGATCTCCATCCCTAGTGCAACTGGGGCTGTGCTGTGCTTCTCCCTCAGGGCCAGGAGAACAGGGAAAAGGCATGGGAAAAGATTCCATCCAACCCCAAGGGAGGCTCCTGGTGTGCCAACCCCCCCCCAGGAGTGGCTTTGGGAAGGAAAATCAGCACACGACTCGTCCAACCGCATTTATTTCCTTCAAAAATAGGTGATTTCTTCGTACAAAATACCACTCCAGTGGCTCTGCTGGGCGTTAAAAAATAGGGGATAAGGAAAAAAACTCCATCATTTGGTCCTGGGTACTGCATTTCGGATAATTAACCACATTTTCCACACGCTCCCATCATGCCCTGGCTGGGCTGGGGGGGTCACAGCTTCCAGCTTGGGGCATGGGCATGAGCAGAGGCAACCAGAGACACATAAAACCTCTTTAAAATCCCCCAAACTTCTTTAAAATCTCCCAAACCAGCCGTCTCACTCAAAAAAAGGAGGAGGGGACAGCCCCATTCCCAACCCCTCTGGGCTCATGTTAGGATCAGGCTCAGGGGGAGCTTGGAAGGCTCCAGACCTGAGTCACTCACTGATCCCCCCCTCCAAATGTGGACATTTGTACAACAAATAAAAGCAAAAATAAATACATTTGACACTGGCACTTCAGGTAGGTCCTACAGATAAACACAGGCTGAGGTGCTGGGGGTGGAGCAGGAATTTGGCTGGAGCATCCCAGGAAAAGCTGCCCCAAGCACATCCTTTTCCCTAAAAAATAGGCATTCACTCCTTAGAAACCCAGCTGGGAGGAACAGGGGATCCACGGACCCTGCTTTGGTCTCAGCAGGTGACTTCTCCTCTCTCAGCCCAGATTCCCTGAGTGTCTCAGGGGGAAAACCTCAAATCCTTCATTTCATTTTCTGCCTGGGATCCAGGGATAACCAGAAAAACCCCACAAATGCCCTAAAGGTTGTGCTGGAAATGCAAACCAGAATATTTATATATATGTATCTGTAGAAAGATATATCTATAGAATCAGATACAGATCTGTACATACACAGATCTATTCATATCTGTCTCTCTAGATATAGATATATAACTAAATATAGATATGCCCATATCTAGATATATCCATTTATAGATACACATATATCACACACATAACAGATCATCAACCAACACTCAAAAGAGTGATTCAGCTGCTTACTAGCTAAAAAATTCACATAAAAACACACAAAAAAAATGTTTCCCCAGGGAGGATCCTGCTGGGTTCAAGTCCAAGGGCAGAGGGCACAGGGCACAGCCCCCTGGAGAGGGCTGGGAAAGGGGGGGGAATAGGGAATCCCAGGGAATCCCAGGGAATCCCAGGGATCTCTGCCCACACAGGCACAGAGGTAAACACAGCTGCCAAGGGGGCTCGACCCACAGCGGGTCAGAGCATCCCCAGAAGTGCTCAGGGTGGGGTGGCACTGCCCTGGGGGACACAGGGCCACCCCCTTGGTGGCAGGGAATGATGCTGCGGAATGCTGGAGACTTCTGCCCTCCCCTTCCCCCCTCCTGCAGCTTGGGGGGGGGGGGCTAAAAATGGACAGACAGACGGACAAAGCCATGCGGGAACCGCAGGGAGAGCAGGAAGGGGGCGGGGGCCAGGGCAGGACCTCCAGGAGACACCTCCAGCCCTGCTGCCCCAGATTTGGCAGGGGGCACCCAGGGCAGGGATGCCCATCCTCCTCCTCCTGCTGCTGCTCCTGGTGGCAGGGAGGGATTGGGGATGCCAGTGGCAGGATTTGGGGAAGCCAGACGAGGGATTGGGGTGCCAGTGGCAGGGTTTGGGGAAGCCAGACGAGGGATTGGGGTGCCAGTGGCAGGGTTTGGAAGTACCAGTGGCAGGGAGGGTTTGGAGGTGCCAGCAGGAGGGTTTGGGGGTACCAGTGGCAGGGTTTGGAGGTGCCATCACGAGGGTTTGGAGGTGCCAGCGGGTCCCTCAGAAGAGGCAGGAGCCCCGTGGGCCCCGTGCCCGGCCCAGCTCTGCAGCCAGTGCCCGGCTCATGCGGCTCGTGGTCAGCCTCACGCTCTGGGCAGCCTCCACAGCCCGGCTCAGTGACCAGTTCAGCTCCTCCAGCTCCTCCAGGTCCAGGCTCAGGCAGCGGTGGTGGCCCTGGGGCCGGGGGGGACGCTCTGCCCGCTGGGACCCCGCAGTGACACCGAGGGGGACCCCGGCCAGGGCTGGGGCTGAGGTAGGAACTGCTGGGGAGCAGAAGCTGGGAAGGAGAAGGGACAGGGGTTCAGTGCTGCTCACTAGCTGTGCCTCCCCCAGGGCTCTGTGCCCCTACCCCTCCTTATTTCCATCCCTCTCTCCCATCTCCTCCATGCCCACCCCCTCCCCACAGCCCACCCCCAGAGGAGCTGGTGGCCCTGTCACCCCATTGCCATGGGCACACCAGAGGATTCCTGGGGTGGATCCAGCCTCTCCTGGAATCCCCCTGCACCCCCTGGGTGATGCTGACCCCCCTGAGCCCCCTCCCAGCCCCAGGGCATCCTTACAGCATGGAGGGAACGTAAGGCACAACGGGGACGGGTGCCAGGCAGACGGTGGCAGTGGTGGCAGCAGGGGTGGCTGCCAAGTACCAAATTCCGGGTTGCTCCGACTTCTCAGCTCCAGTGTGGGGACCTGGGGGACAGGAGCCACCAGGGCCACGCTCTGCTGCAGGGGGCAAGGTGGTTAGGTGTCCCCAGGGGGGGTTAGGTGTCCCCAGGGGGGTTAGGTGTCCCCAGAGGGGTTAGGTGTCCCCAGGGGTGCCCATCGAGTGGCAGCCACAGGTGCCATCACCCCCTGTGCCACCCTGGGCAGCCACTGCTGGGTGGGAACAGTCCCCAGGCATTGTCAGGGGGCTGAGGTTGTTCCTTGTCCCACCACCCAGCCCCTAGGCAGGGAGGAGCAGTGCCAGGCACGTGTCACCCTTGTCACCCACCGTGCGTGGCTCTGTCCCTGCTGCCCGGCGCAGAGGGGCCCGTGGGTGCCCGGCAGGTGGGGCAGGACGGTCTCCTCGGGGTGCTGTGCTGGGGCTGCCGGGGGGCATCACCTCCCCCAGAGCCAGCTGTGGAGAGAGGAAATCGGGAATGTTCCCGGCAGAGCCAGCCAGGGATGTTTGGGAAGAGCTGAGTGGTTTGGGGGGGATGATGAGATGCGGGGGGGGTTTCCCTGCAGGGAAAGGGGGTCTGCAAAGGTGGGCTCTGCACTGGCACTTGGGACAGGGCTGGGGACAGATGACATTGCTCCCGGTGACACCAGGAACCCCAGAGAATCCCAGGAATTTCTGCACACACAGGCACAGATGGGAAGAGGGGCTTGACCTGTGCAGGACCCACACGAGGTCAGGGCATCCCCAGAGCTGCCCAGGTTGGTCCCCTTAGGGGACAGTGGGAAGAGCCTCAGGCCATGAGGAAAGGGTTTGTTTGCTCCCTAAGCCTCTCCAGTTAATTAATTAAGGTCATTAGCAGCTGTTAGAGATGGTAAGGAAGGCTGGAAGTGGCTGGGGAGCCACTCACCTGATGCCGTCCTGTCCCTGTGACATCGGGGACACCCCGAGGTGCCCGGCTCTTCTCGGGGTGCCGGGGTGGCCCGTGGTGTCCCCGCCTGGTACCGTGTCCCTGCCAAAGCCCAGCGTGAGCGTGGCCAGCGTCCCCAAGGTGAGGGTGGCCGCCTTCATCCCCACCACCGACCGCCACCAGCACGTACCTGTGTACTGTCCCCGAAATGTCACCGCCCCCGGGGGCTGCCCAAGGCTCTTCCGCAAGGCGGGGGGGGCCCGGGGCCCGGCAGGGGACGGCTCTGACTCGGAGGACAGGGAAGGGGGCTGGGATCCGCGGGGACCGAGCTCCAGACCTGCAGGACCCGCGCTGGGCTGAGCACTGAGGGGTCCATGGGACCACCAGGACCTGGTCCCCACGGTCCTGCAGCCCCAGAACATCCCGCTGCCTTTGAGGAGGGCAAGTGGTGTGCAGGGAGGAGGGTGTCCCCTCTGTCCCCACCCCGGGGGGGTCCCCACTTACCGAGGTCCAGCTCCTGCCTGTCCCGGGGCAGCGATGCCGACCTCTCCCTCCGTGGGGATGTGACCCCGGGGGCCACCCTGCCCCGCACCGCGGGGCTCGCGTCCCTGCAGAGGGGACAGAAACGCTGCCACCACCTCCACCCACCAGGCTGGCAGTCCCCTCCAGCCAAACTCCCCCCGGTCACAGCAGAGCTGGGGACAGGCTGAGGATGGGGGTGTCCCCACGCTGCCCCCCACACCCTCCAGGCCCCCCTGCCACCTACCCCGAGGGTGCTGCGTCCTGAGGGGACAATGGTCCGCTGGTCGCGGGCTGCCTCCTGCCCGGGGTGACACGGGGAGCGGCTTTTCCCTCGGGATAGCTGCGGGAGCGGCGCAGGCTCTCCTCCAGCCTCCGCCGCAGCCGCCACACCTCGTCCTGCAGCTCCCGGATGGCCTGGCTGCCCCAGGACAGATGTCACCGTGAGGGGGGGGCTGCAGCCAGCAGGGACCCCCGCAGTGCTGGGTGCCCTGGGGGAGCACCAGCAACCCCATCCCAGATCCCCCACACCGGCACCCAGCAGCTGTGACACCCCCCGAAACAAAGCCTGGGGCTGGGCCTGCATCCAGCGGCCAGTGGGTGCCTTTGGGGGGTCCCCGTGTCCCCCACGGGGGTGTGGCCTGGTTTGGGGGGGTGGGGACACAGCCACTCACTCGCGCTCCAGACGGGAGCCCAGCAGGTCACAGTGAGCCGGGTCGAGGGACGGCAGGTCGGGGGACAGGAGGGTGGGGGATGGCGTGTCGGGGGATGGCAAGGGGCTGGTTGGGCTCCTGGCCATGGCTGGGGGGTGGCCACCGGCGCTGGCACAGCTCCTGTCTCCCACCTCCGAGTCCGTGTGAGCTGGGGAGGAGGGGGGCACAGCGATCAGAGAGCAGCGGCGGAGACACAGCTCCCTCCGGGGAGGGTGACACCAGCACACCGGTGACACCAGCACCACAAGGAGCTCTGGGAACCCCATAAACCAGAGCCACCGAGCCAGGGCCCCCCCAGATCTCTGTCCCTCGCCACGTCCTGTGTACTCACTGCCATCATCGGGGTCCGGCCCCACCTCGCTGCCCGCGCTCTCGGCCCAGCGAGGGGGGGAGCTGCTCTGGGAGGGGCTGCTGGGGGGCAGCCGGGGCCCCCCTGTGCCCCCCGGCGGGTAAATGCCCATCAGTGCTGTCTCGGAGGGAAGCGGGCTCGTCTCTCTCTTCCGTGGGGCACGGAGGGTGCTGGGGATGGCGATGGAAGGTCCCAGCGAGCCCGGAGTCCTGGGGAAGGGACGGGTCACCCCTGGCCACGGGCACTCTGCACATGTCCAACCCCTCCAGAACCCTGCTCCCCACACCCTCAGCGCCTGTCCCGCAATCCCTGCTCCTCTTCAATCCTCCAAATCCCGCAGGCAGAGCCCAATTCCAGCCGGCAGGAGCAAGGCCGTACCCTGGGCCGGGGGGAAGGTGCTCGGGGGTGTGCACGGGGGGGGACACCCTGCTGGCCTCCGAGCCCACGAAGCCGCTGTCGGTCTCTGGGGACACGATGCGCTGCTCCTGCAGAGGCACCGAGAGAGCAGGATCGGTGCCCAGCACCCCGGGGGGCTCTGGGGTGCTCTCAGGTGGGGACCCACGGTCCTCACTCACCTTGTGGGTCCCGTGCTGGGTGGCAGTGCTGCCTGTCCCGCTGCTGCGGAGGGACAGGGGCACCCGGGGTGGCCCAGGGACCTCCAGGGGGGACTTGGCAGAGGCTGGCGGCTCCTCAGCAGTGGCAGGGGAGGGGTGGCCCCGTGTCTCCCCCAGGTTTGGGGGTCCTCTGGGGGGAAGCGTCGCAGCTCTTCTCTGCGGGAGGTGCCTGTGGGGAGGGGATGGAGCAGGAATGATGGGGCAGAGCAATCTCAGACATGGGGAAATGTCCTGGTCCAGCTCTCCCATGGAGGCTGTTAACTCTGAGGTAAAACTGGAGACCTGATGTCAAAACTCCTGCTCACCCCTGCCTGGGCACTGGACCTCCCACAGCACTTACAGAGGCAAGGTCTCAAGGCTGGGCCGCTCCTCGAGTGACCGTGTCCTGCAGGGGACCCTGCAGGGACCACCCTCCCCCGCGGTGGGTGCATCCACCTCCTCCTGGGACCCGCTCTCCGCCAGGCTCAGCTGCTCCAGGCTCAGCGACTCCGGCAAGGACTTGAAGTGCTTGTACCTGGTGGGACCCGCGGGCAGGAGCGGGTGGGTGTGGGGACATGCTCCGTGTCCCCCCTGCCCCGCTGTGAGGACACTCACTGCTCCAGCAGGTCCCCAAAATCCTCCTCCACTCGGTGCTGCTTGTGCCAGAGGGGCCAGGGCAGCCCCTCTGCCACCCTCTCAGGGTCCCCTGCTGTCCCCCGGTGACTCTCCACCAGCGCAGGGCTCTGCGGGGACAGCGATAGGGGGTGAGAGAGGCAGCCCCCCATCAATGCAGTGGGGTGGGAACCTTTGCATCCCCAGCTCACCTCGGGGTGCGGGGAGTGGGCAGCCGGCGGTGGGGACGGGGTTGGGGGGCAGCGGGGCTGTGGGGGGGGCTGAGAGAGGGGCTGAGAGAGGGGCTGAGGGAGGGACTGCCGCCTGCCCCCCGGCTCCAGCCGCTCCTTCAGCCCCTCCAGGCACAGCCCCAGGCGGTAAATCTCCCCTTCCACTGCCCTGCAAGACACCGGCCATTAGTGTGGGGGGACAGCGGCCCTTGGGGGCCTTGGGGAGGGGGTGGCAGAGGGATCGAGCACGTACCGGTCAGGGTCAAACCCTCCCGCAGCCTCCGGGAGCTGCTGCCGGCACCGCAGGTATTCTCGCTCCAGCGCATCCTGCGCGTCCTTCAGCATCCTCATCCTCTGCGGCACAAGGGTGCGGGGTCCGAGCCTGTCCACTGCAACCCGGGCACCGCCACCCCCCGTAGTCCTGCCGCCCCCCCGGCTGGGCTCCGGGAAGGGGCTGACACACCTGGAGCTGTTCCGAGAGTGTGGGGGTCCCTGCACGCATCCAACTTTCGAAGGATTCCACCTGGACGGGATTGTATGGGCTGAGCCCCCCTCGGCATCCCCTAGACTCTCCCCTATACGAAGCACCCCTAAACTGCAGCCCCTTCCCCAGCCTTTCTTCCTTCTCAGCACCCCACAACACTCCCCCTCCCCACAGCCCCCTCCTGCAGCATCTCCCCCAACCCCTCCAACCCAGACTCCCTGAGCAGTTTCCCCAGCACCCTCTGCAGCGCTTCCCCAGCCTATCCCTAGAGTCCCCTCCAGAACTACCCCCAAATCCCCGCAGCCCCCACCCCTGCAGCCCCCAAAGCACTCTCCCCAAAAGAACTTCTCCATGCAGCCCCCCCGAAGCCCCCCTCCTCACAGCCCCCAGCACTCCCCTCTAGGGCTTCCCTTTCCTGCCTCTCTCCATGCCCCAGCCCCCCAGCAGCACCCCCATCCTCACCTGTGCCTGCAGCCTGCGGCTCTGTCCCGCCAGTGCCCGGGTGAGCCGGGGCCCGGGGCAGCAGCACGGCCCGGGACAGGTGGGGCAGCTCCCCCCGAGCAGAGGAGGGGACCGAGGTTGGGGTGAACCCCCCCGCTCTGACGGCCCGGGAGCTGCAGCTGCGAGAAAACACGAGGACAAGTGACACCACAGCACCGGTGACACCGGCGTGCAGAAGGGGATGTGGGGGAGCATCCCCCCAGAACCGGAGCAGGAGGGCGGTGAGCCGCGCAGGGCACAGGACCAACACACCTGTACCTGGCGAGGCCGGGGCTGCGGCCATGCCGAGAGCCGCAGTCCGTGCCTGCGGGATGCTGAGGGTCATCACCCGGCTCCCGGTGGCCACGGTGCCCATGGCGAGGCTGCGGCTGGGCTGTGGCGGGTCGGAGAACAGGCTCACCTGGGCAGGGAGAGCGGGTTTGGGCAGGCAGCCTGCACCCCGACCCACCCTCCGTGCCCCGGGGCACCCTGCAGCACCTCACGGGCACGGCAGGCGGGTGGGGTGAAGGTGGGGACACGCGTGCGGGGGTCGGTTGGCACAGCCCTGCCTCAGTTTCCCCACCCACGCGGTGGTGCAGGGCGGGAGGTGGCAGAGGTGACACGGGGACGCGCTTCCGCCCGTGGCCCTGCCATCTCAGGGACGTGCCCCGCCACCCCGGGGACAATCCGGCACAGCCACCACCTGGCACCGAGGGGACCCTGCCAGGCGAGCTCCCCAGGTTGATGTAGGCTCTGCGGTGACCTCAACCCCCCCTCCCTGGGCTGGGACAGCTCAACCGCAGCTCCCCGGGAGGAGGAAGAAGAGGAGGGCCAGGGGAGGAAGACACAACAAATAACCTCAGGGCGGGGGCAGCAGAGTGGGGAACCCCCCCAGGCATCCCCACCCACCCTGGCGCCCAGGCGCAGCTGGTCGATGGTGTTCTCAGCCTCGGCGTACTTGGTCAGCAGCTTGTGGTAATCGTCCTGCGGGGAGGGGACACTGAGGGTGACAGCACCCGGCACGGGGGATGCCCGAGGGGTGGGTGCTAAAAGGGGGAGGCAGCTCTGGGTGGGGACAGCAGATCCAGGCGTGGGGTGCAGAAACGCCCTCTCCAAAACACCCGACCCATCCGTGCAGATGTGGCCCTCGCTGCTCTGCGTGCGGAGAGCTCCCTCTCCTCCCAGGGGGACAAACATCCTGAGGGTGACAAGCTTTGGAGGGGTGACCGCCATCCCAGGGGGACATGAGCATCCTGTGTCCAGACTCAGCACTGCCCACATCCCTGCTCCTTCCCTCCTCGCCAGCTCCATGAAGGGGTGACCAGCACCAAACCCCCATCGGTGTCCCAGGGACAGTGACACCCCCATTCCCCTGCACGCCCTGCTGCCCCCAGACCCTCCCAGCACGGTCTCTCTGGCTGAGCCGGGGGGAGCTGGGCGTTACCTGCAGCTGCTGCACCAGCGCCGTGGCTTGTCTGGGGGACCTCAACTCCTGCGGCAGCCCGGCCGTGCTGGGGGGCTGCGGGGACGCCCCCTCCCCGCTGCTCAGCAGCACCTCCCGGACGATTTCGGCCGGGGATTTGAAGCCGATGGGGCCGCCGGGGCCACGGGGGCGGGCGGGCAGAACCCGTCCCCGGGGGGGGCGGTAGCTCTGGCCGAACTTCACCCGCGCCTCCACCTTGGACAGGTCGGGCAGGGGGTGGTTGAGGCGCCCTCGGCCGTATTGGGTGCCCTCGGTGCCCGTTCCCGAGGGATCCCTCGTCCCCTTGCCACCCGTTCGCCTCCGGGGGCTCAGGGACCGCGACTGCCGGGCGAGCTTGGAGGGCACCGCTGCGGGCGCTGCTTTCTTGGGCACTCGGGATCTGTTGTGCCCTTGGGGTCCCGGGGGATCCCCAGCGCCCTGGGGCTGCCTGGTGGGTGCCAAACCAGCGGTGCGGGGGGCTGGCATCCCTGTGCCAGCTGTCTGGGGCTCGGGGACATGCTCGGGGCTGGGGTCACTGGGGGAGATGTGCAGGGGGAGGCTCGGTCTCGGGGTCCACTCCTGCCTGTGCCCCTCGATGGTGTCCCCGGCCGTGCCCCAGCCCCGGTGCTGGCGGGACGGGGTGGCAGGGCCAGGGCTGGTGTCCGACAGCCCTGAGGTGTCCCCCCCGTCCGCGCTGCAGCCCCGGGGCTGGCAGAGAGCCCGGCCGTCCCTCAGCGCCTGGGGGCTGCCGCTGGAGCCCGAGCCCAGCTCGGGGTAGGGCTCCCCATCGCTCTCTGCCCCCCAGGGACCCTCGTCCCCCACGGAGCTGCCCCGCTCCTCGTCCTCCTCGGCCGGGTCCTGCCGCGACTGCCAGCGCCCCTCGTCTGCCGGGGACCCCTCCTCTGCCGGGGACCCCTCCTCCAGCTCCTCACTGTCACCTGCAAAACAGCGGCACCGCGGGGCTGTCGCCACTCAGACCCAGCCGGTGTCCCCGGCCCCCCTCGCAGCCCCTGGGACATTTGGGACCACCCCTTTTGGGCAGGACTCACCCCACGGTGGGCTCCTGGCACCCTCCCCCAGGCCGATGACCCCATCCTCGTCCATCCGCCTTTCAAAGTCGTCTTCTTCCTCCTCCTCCTCCTCGCCCTGCCAGCGCGTCAGCTCTGTTTGTGTCCAGCGCAGCCATGGTGCCGGGCTGGCCATGGCCGCGGGCGCGCCGGCCCCGTCACTTGTGTCGCTTCATGGCCCGGCGGCGGTGGCGGCGGGCTGGGGACCTGCTTGTCGCGAATGTAGGTCACAGCATCGCCGCCGCGTCCTGGGGGGGGCCGGGGGAAAGGGAGGGATGCTCAGCGGGACATGCTGGGCTCTGTTTGAGGTGTTTCCCCCGCGCTGGCTGGGTCTTCCCTGCGCCTCAAATCCCGGGACAAGAGCAACCCCCGATGACGAGGGGGGACACTCTCGGATCAGACCCCCCTGCTCTGTGTCCCACCACGAAGCTGGAGCTGCCACATCTCTCCCAGCCCCTCAGGGCCACCCCAAAAGGTTTGTCCCCCAGCCCATGCTGGCACCCTGTAGATGTCACCCCAGCTGGGCAGCCACACCCCGGGGACCACCAGCAGTGCTGGGGAGGCAGGAGCACCGCAAAGACTCCTCTGGATGTGGGGGCTGACAGTGAGAGGGATCACAGCAGAGACCTGACACACAAATTCCACTGATGGTCCTCAAAGCATGAGCTCTCCCCTCACCCCCACCCGGGGTTTCCATCAGCAGCCGGAGAAACGCCGGATGTCAAAACCCCAAATGTGGGGTGTGGCAAGAAAGGCCGCGGGGTTTTCCAACCAATGCCCCCTCTGCTGGGTTTGAGTCCCATAAACCCAAAGTTTGGCCTGGGGGGCCAAACCAGGCACCACCAGCCCCACGCAGGGGACACTCACCCTGTACCAGCAGCCCCAGGACATCCCCATCACCGTGACCCCATGGGGAGTCCTTCGGGAGCACCCCGAAACCTTCCTGTGCCTGTGGGGCAGCCTCCTTTTGCAGAAGGAGGAAATGATGTTTCCTGCAAGTTTGCAGGTGGCCACAAAAGTTTTAACCCCATCCGGCCCTGCGCAGTGGGGGCTGAACCCTCCTCCCACAGCATTTTCCATCAAAACCCTTATTTTTTAATCCAGTTCAGAGCAAAATGCTGTAGGAAAGGAGAGGAGTGAGATCCCTGGGACCATCAGCAGTTGGTCCAAAAAACATCAGCATGAGGACCATCTAGGACACCTAAAATTAAGCTTTAAAACCCCAAAATTCAGCCAGGTGGACCCCATCCGTGGAAATTTCCCCAGATTCCCAAAGGGAGGGTCCAGCTGGTCCCATCCAGGGATGCTGCTCACAATCCCGGGGATGCCGTGGCTGTACCCAGGAGCTGTGACCTGTCTTGGCACATTCACAGGCAGCCAATTAAGCTAGCTTGTTACTGTGTAATTAGTGGCACGCAGAGGACAGCTTGACAAGCTAATAAAACCACAGCGCAGTCCTTGGAGTGGCTGCTCTTAGCCAGAGGGTGCTGTGGTGATTTAGGGGTGCTGTGGTGATTTTGGGGTGCTGCTGGCTCGGGGATGGTGGTGATGAGGAATAAACCTATCCATGGCACCCACGTGCTCTGGGAAAAGTCCTCTCATCACTCCCAAGCCTCAGATCTGCAAATTCCTTGGGTATTTGTGAGGTTTGAGGTTATTTTCCAGCACCACTTACATCATCCTTGCATCAGCCTTGCTCCCAACCCTGCCTGCATCCTTGGGGCATTCCAGGCAGGAGCAAACCCCAAAGCATCCCTTAGGGTCTTGCAAACCTCCTGGGGGATTTGCATGAGGTTTTCCCCACACACACCGAGGGGTAACTCCATTCTCCACACCTAGAGATGCTCCACAGCTTCTCCTGCCCCCGGGAAGGACGGGGCTGCCCATGGGATTCTTCAAGACTCTGAGCTACCGAAACTGAAGAAGGATTTTGGCTTTAGCTCCTCCCTGAGCTGGGATGTTTCCAGCCCCAAATCCTTACACATAACCCAGAGATCCCCACCAAAGTGCCTCCCATCCCACCTCGAGCCCTGCAGGATCCCAGAGAGACGAGGAGCCCCACACACCACGCCCAGGATTCCCAGAGGGAGAGTGCTGGGTGAAAGGAGCCTGGGGGTTCTCTTCTCTTGGGATAAAGGGGGTTAAAACATTCCCAACCCATTACTGATGTTTCTTTAACCTCATCCCGGGCAAAGGATGGGGATTTTGCATCTCTTGAAGGAGGCCATGCCTAACCCACATGCCCCTGGCTGTCACCCCATTTCTGAGCAGTGGTTCCCACATGCACAGCCCACAGCAGCTGCAGTCTGCAGGATCCACTTCCAAACCCAGCCACATTTACTGCTTTCCCAGAAAGTCCCTCTGCTGATGGTCACGGTGACAAGAGTGAAAAAGCTCAGATTCTTTTCCCCCCTCTAAGTGATTTTTTTGCTGTTATGGGAGCACAGAAAAGCTTGAAAAATGATGTGGCTTCGTGCTCAGCAGCCACAAATCAAACAAAAACAATCCCAAATGTGTGTGCAGAAATACATCCATATATTTTCATTTTCCTCTTTGAAAGCCAGGATTTTTGCAACAGGCAACTGAAAACAGAGCTAAAAAGAAATTTAAAAACCTCAGCTAGAAAACCCTCAACTCTGCTCTGCCCCAACCCCTCAACCCCTCTCCCACCCTACAAATCCCAGCCAGAGCTGTCCCAAATTGAGGCTCGGGGTGGAGGTGCTCAGCCGAGGGAGGGATGCTCCCAGCAGTGCTGCCAGGTCTCTGTCTGTCCCTGCCCTGGGCTCCAGGCCCCTGATCCTTTCTGCAGGCAGCGATCCCATCCCTATCCCACTCCCGGCCCTGCAGGAAAGACGGAGGTGTGGGGCTGAGCCCGCCCAGCTCATTACAGTGTGGGGCAGGGAAGCAGCAGCCGTCAAGGCCAGCACGAAGCCATCGTGGCTCCTGGGTTTATCAGTGGTGACAGCAGAGGAGACAGGAGCATCCTCCGCCCCAGGGCTCGCTGGGTGACAGGGAAGGGGGGGACAGGGCTGCTGTCACTCTGCCTTCACTGCCTTGTCAACCCCGGGCAGAGCAGGGGGATGGGGGTGCTCTAAACCCCACACCTCCATCCCCACATCCTCTGAGTGATGTGGAATTACCGTCCTTCCCTCTGTCCCAAAAATCGCTTGTCTGGGACGGGTTAGAGCCCCCCCTGCATATCCGTGCCCGACTGGGATGCAGGGGGGCCTTAACCTCCGCCCCAGGCAAGGGATGGATATTTTGCATCTCTTTTAGGGAGGTTTGAAGGAGGCCAGAACGGCCTCGGGCTGAAACTTGGCAAGGGATGTCTGCGCTCCAGGAGGGAGAAATTCCTGGTGTATAAACCCTTTTTTAAAGCCCACAGAGCCCCGTTTTTATAGGCATGAAAGAAGGCAGAGAAGCGGAAACGCTGCGTTCTTAGTTTGCATTATTTCCTACTAGAACAAGGGCGGGACCATCACAGCGAGGAAGAGCCTGACAAACCTCCGTCGTCTCTGAAAGCACACGCCTGTCACCATCACTCCAAAGCCCACGTGTCACCCCAATTCCAGCGGCTGGGGGGGGCTACGTCTCCCCCCAGCCCCCCATACTGGCACAGTCCCATGGAGAGGCACCAAACCCCCGTGGAAATGCCATTTTTCCATCACTCGCACCGAAACAAAGCCCACGGCAGGACAGCTCCTCTTTCCCACCCCCTCCCTGGCACACGGAGCCTCCTGCCCCGGCTGGGGACACCCCGGGTGCACCCCCAGGGCTGAACCCCAGACACCCACAGGGCTGGATGCCCCTAATGCCCTGAAGGACAGCCTTAATCCCCGTCTGGAGAGCGCTGCCGCTGTCCCCGAGCCGCAGCCGGTGGCACTGAGATCCCTGCTTAGCACAGGGCAGCGAGAGGCGGCGGGGACACGGCAGGGCAGCTGGCCTCGGTGACTGTGCAGGGGTGAACCAGCCACAGCTGCTCTGGGCACCCTGTGCCACAGCCTCAGCCTCTCACAGCAAAGATTTTCTCCCCAATATCCCATCTAACCCTGCTCTTTGTCAGTTTGAAGCCATTCACTGTGTCCTGTCCCTCCATCCCTTGTTCCCAGTCCCTCTCCAGCTCTCCTGGAGCTCCTTTAGGCACTGGGAGCGGCTCTGGGCTCTCTCTGAAGCTGCTACATCCTCAGCTCTCCCAGTCTGAACGGGCAGTGCCCGCCCTGCCGCGCTCTCCGGCTGCCCTTGAACTTTAAGAGGTGATTTAAGCCTTGCCCGGAGGGTACCGAAAGGCTGCGGCTGAGCACGGGACACCCGCGGGCACCCACGGGCTGCCAGGAACACGGCTGTCCTTTAAATAAAACGCGGAACTGAAGCTGAACTTGCTCGGAGGAGCCGCCGGCAGCTCCCGGCCCCGCAGCCTCGGCCGAGCCCCGGCCGTGCCTCCGAGCCGCCTCCGCAGCCCCTGACGAAACTCTGCCGGAATCCTCCGGCCCCGGCGGGGAGGAGGCACCGCCACAAGAAAAGTTACGACAAGTTTCCTCGGGGCCACGACAGCTAGGATGGCGTGGAGGGGACACGCCTCGGCCAGGAGCGGCGTGTCCCGCATCCTCCCGCCGTGTCCCGCATCCTCCAGCCGTGTCCCATGTCCTGGGCCGCAGGGACCCCGCCTGGGTTGGGGGATCCCCCGCTCCCGGACCCCAAGCAGTTCCTGGCTGCGAGACAGCCCTGCCCGAGCCGGGCTCAGCAGAGCCGGCAGCTCTGGATGCGGCCCCGGGATGGGGCCCGCGGGCTCTGTCTCCAGCTGTGTCTCCAGCTGTGCCTCCGGCGGCGCCCCGGGGGCCCTCTCCTTCCTTCCAGCTGCAGCAGGCGGCTTGCAGGGAGCAGCTGAGCCATTCCCGGCCCCCCCGGGCACAGCTGGGGCACATCTGGCCCGAGGGCACCGCTGGAGAGGCGCCCCCAGCCCCGCGCGCTGCCCACCTGTAGGGAGGGCCCGGCCGGCGCCTCCTCGGCCGGCGCTGGGCGGCTCCGGTCCCGATCCCGATCTCAGTCCCGGTTCTGATCCGATCCCGGTCCCGGTGCTGGCCCCGGTCCCGATCCAGCCCGGCCCGGCCCCGCCGGACAAAAGCGCGGCCCGCGGCGCCAGGGGGCGGGGCCTCCCTTCATTAGCATACCCGCGGCACTCAGCCAATCCGTGCACGGAATGGGAGGGTAATAGCATAAACCCCGCCCACCCTTCATTTGCATATCCAGCGACTGGTCGCCAATCAGAGAAGCGGCTGACGGGACCTCATTGGCATAATTTATGCAGCGCGGGCACCCCCTGGCGGAGCGCTGCCCATGGATGGGACGGGATGGGATAATGGGATGGGATGGGATGGGATGGGATGGGATGGGATGGGATGGGATGGGATGGGATGGGATGGGATGGGATGGGATGGGATGGGATGGGATGGGATGGGATGGGATGGGATGGGATGGGATGGGATGGAATAATGGGATGGGATAATGGGATGGGATAATGGGATGGGATGGGATAATGGGATGGGATAATGGGATGGGATAATGGGATGGGATAATGGGATGGGATGATGGGATCCATGGGATGGGATAATGGGATGGGATCCATGGGATGGGATCCATGGGATGGCATGGCATGGGGCTGACAAAGACCATCCCCTCCCTGCCCACCACCACCACCACTGCACTCCCACCCACCCTGCCAGCCCTGGGAAACTCCCAGGATATTAAGGAAAATATCCCTGCCCCTTCCTACCCCCTCATCCCAGCCCCAAAGCACACCCTTTTTTCTACCCTGATAGATTTATTGAAAAATTAAAAGCACAAGCTCTGTATATATAAATACGACGACATTGCCAGCGATTTACAAGGCCTCCAGTTTCTCTCTCTGCATCCCCACCCACCTGGGCTCCTTGGGGACCACCCAAGGGAGCAGCAACCCCCCAAAACTCCTTCCAGGGGCCCACTTGCTGTGTGTGTGGCACTCAAACGACAGCAGGGACACCCAGACTGTGCTGTCCTCCTGTCCCACTCTCAGGCTGGCCGAGGGGAAAGGATGTTCCCTACCCCAGAGAGGACAGGGACGGAGACTGTAAGGGATGTGCCCGTTCTCAGCCTGCCCTATGCGAGGCAGTGGGGACATTTGGGGACAAGCTGGGGGTGTCTGCGCGTGCGGGGTGGCGCGGCCGGCGAGGGGAACGCTGCAGTCACAGCTCGGCGCCATCCTTCATCCCCATCCGAGTGCTCCCCATCCGCCAAACCCCGCTCCTAAAGGGCCACGTTGAATTCTGTGACCAGGAAATCGATGTAGTCCTTTTCCTTCAGCTTAAAGGCCTCGGCGATGATGCGGGCGGCTTCCCGGTGCTCTTTTCCTCGCAGCCCTGTGCCGTTCACCTCCAAAATGACGTGTCCCACCTTCAGCTTCCCGCAGTTGTGTGCCGAGCCCCCCCGCTGCAGGAGAGAGAGGGGTCAGCTCATGTTCCCACCACTCCCTGGATCAACCAGGGGGAAAAAAAAATCTTCGTATCTGACACGATGGATGTGAAATATTTCACTTTTTGGGGAGAGGGGATGAATTTGGCTTCTCCCCTGCTTGCTCGTGGAGCGTGACGCCAGCTGGGATGGCCAACAATAACCAAGGCAGAGTCGGCTCTGCTTTTTTTTTGCTGCAAATAACTTGAGTTTTGCCCCAAGTAAACGGCAAACAGGGAGACGGCTCCAGAGGGCTCAATTCCCTGGCTCCCATCCACCATTCCCCCTCCTCAATCCTCTGTCTGGCAGTTTCCAGACATCTGGAGACAGCAGCCAAGCTTTCAGGACTGCCCTGATCCTTTCAGAGATGTCTGGAGCAAACAGCTGGCTCCCAGGAGGGGTGTTCTGGGATGGGATCATCCGCGGGACACAGACGTGGTCTGGGGAGGTGCGAGGCTATGGGGAGGGGACAAACCCCTGAAATCTCCCTGGCCAGGGCTCAAGGGCTTTCCCAGGCTGCCCAGGGAGGAGAGGGATGTACCTGGATGGTGACGATGCGGGGCAGCGGCTGCCGTGTGTTCGCGCCGCCCTCGATGGCGATGCCCAAGGTGGGAGCGCTCTTGGACACCCGGATCAGACACGACGTGGGCTCCAGAAGCCCTGGCTGTGGGGACAGATGGCAGCACTGCCAAGGGGTCTGGACACCGTGTGCCAGCTGTGCTCCCTCGGCCAGGGCCCCACAGCAGGCAGGGACACTCTGGCTGCCCCCACAGAGGGACAGACACAGCCTGCAGTTGACATCTAAAATCTAAATTCTAAAATCTGACTCCTGATATCTAAAATACCAACTCTGGGTGGGTCTGGAAGGGTTTGGGAAGGAGCAGAGCAGCTTTCTGCCTGCCTGCCTGTATCCCTCAGCCTCAGCACTATCAGAAACCCTCTAAGTTACATGTGATACCCACTGTCACCTTCCTTTTCGAGCAACAGGTGACTTCAATCATGTGGCTTGTGGATGCCCCTTTAGAGCCAGAAATTCTCCCATGCCCCAGGTAGCTGCTTGCTGGAGCTGGGAGGGGTGGGATTTATCCAGGACAGAGTGAATCAGCCCTACAGTGCCCCTTTCAGCCACTCCTGACCCCTTTCTCAGCCCCACAGAGAGCACAGCAGAGAGGATAACTATCCCAGCAGAGAGGATAACTATCCCAGCAGAGAGGATAACTATCCCAGCAGAAAGGATAACTATCCCAGCAGAAAGGATAACTATCCCAGTAGAGAGGATAACTATCCCAGTAGAGAGGATAACTAACCCAGCTAAACACGGACACGTGGCTGCTGCCTGCGGGCAGAGGGAGTGGAACGGGCTGGCCGAGGCAGGGGGGCACAGCCCCGGGTGCCCCCTCCCACACAGAGCAGCACCCCAGCCCCCCTCACCGGCTTGGAGGCCCCTTCTGCCGCCCCCTCGCTCCTCGTGGCCTCCTTGAGGCTCCGGCTTTTCCCGGCGCCTGGCTGCCGGCTCTTGTCCTTGCCGCTCGTCTCGACCTCCCCGATGTCCACCCCGCTGTCCTCGCTGAGGGTCTGCCCGCTGTCCGACAGCTGGGAGAGCGTGGAGGCTGGGGAGACACGCGGCGTTAGCGGGCGGGCAGCGCCAGCGCCGGGCTGGCCGAGCGCCCACGGGGCACGGGCGAGGGCAGCTCCACTCCAGGGCTGGGCATTCCCTGGCATTCACACCGGGGCTGCAGAGCAAGGCTCCCAAGCTGAGCCCTCCAGAACCATGGAATTGCTTAGGTGGGAAAAGCCCTCTAAGATCATCGAGTCAAGGCCACTTCGAAATCATGTCCCCAAGTGCCACATCTACACGGCTTTTAAATTCTATCAGGGATCTCCTGAAATTCTTTCATAGGATCTCCACCACTGCCCCAGGAAGCCTCTCCCAATGCCTGGCCACTCTTTCAGTGAAGAGATTTCCCCAATACCTGAAGCTCCCCTGGCACAGCTTGAGGTCATTTCCTCTTGTCCTGTCCCTGTTTCCTGGGAGAAGGGATTGACCCCAACCTCCCTGCACCCTCCTGTAAGAACAGCAGAGCTGTGCACACAGCCAGCATCAAGAGACAAGTAGCCTCAAACTCTGGTCTGGAATCCAACCCAGATCCCAAACTGGGATGGAGGGAGAGAGAGTGATGAATTCAGGGATCCTGCTAGAGGCCAGTTTATGCAGCCCATGCTCCCTAAGCAGGTCTGGGAGGAGACAGGGACGAAGCCAAGTGAGGGGGTGCTGCCATGTAGGAGCTTTCAGCCGTTTGAGGATGAGGCTGGAGATGTCAGCAGCAGCAGTCGAGGCTGGAGAGGCGCTGCCGCTGACCCGCGCTGACCTGCGGCACGGGCCGGCTGCAGTGACGGCACCGCGCCACACGAGGGCGACATTGCCACTCCCGTCCGTCCCGCAGCTCCGGGATCCCCGGAATCGCCCTGGATCCCCCTGGACCCCCGGGATTGCCCTGGATTCCCGAGATTGCTCTGGACCCCTGGGATCGCCTTGGACCCCCGGGATTGCCCTGGATCCCCCTGGACCCCCGGGATTGCTCTGGATCCCCCTGGACTCCCGGGATTGCTCTGGATTCCCGAGATTGCTCTGGACCCCTGGGATCGCCTTGGATTTCCCTGGATTCCCGAGATCGCCCTGGACTCCCGGGATTCCCCTGAATCCCCCTGGATCTCCAGGATTCCCCTGGATCCCCCTGGATCCCCCTGATTGCCTTGGACCCCCTGGATCCCTCTGGATCCCCGAGATTGCCCTGGACCCCCGGGACTCCCCTGAATCCCCCTGGATCTCCAGGATTCCCCTGGATCCCCAGGAACCCCCTTGACCCCCGAGACTCTTCTGGACCCCCGGGATTCCCCTGGACCTCCGGGATTCCCCTTGATCTCACTTCTCTCTCCATCTCTGAGAGACCCCCTCTTAACCCCCCTTTTCTCTTCGAGGATCCCGGGATTCCCCTGGGGCCTCTCTTCCATCTCCACTTCTGAGAGCCCCCCTGGATCCCCATTCCCTCTCCATTTCCGGGACCCCTTGGCACCCCTCACACTGCTCCCTCTCCTCCACTTCTTTTTCCTGGGATAAATGTGACTCCCGAGCTGAGTGTAGGCACAATTAGAATCTTTTTCTCCCCCAAAATGCACAGTTAACGGGAAAAGACCAGAATTATTTCTGGTCCTTGAGATCACAGAATGGCCTGGGTTGGAAGGAGGGGTCTTAAAGCTCACCCCATCCCACTCCCTGCCATGGGCACCTTCCACTAGAGTGAGCCCCATCCAACCCGGCCTTGGGCACTGCCAGGGATCCAGGGGCAGCCACAGCTGCTCTGGGCACCCTGTGCCAGCCCTGCCCACCCTCCCAGGGAAAAATTGCTTCCCAATATCCCATCTAACCCTGCCCTCTATGTCATATCCCTCCATCCCTTGTCCCCAGTCCCTCTCCAGCTCTCCTGGAGCCCCTTTAGGCACTGACAGGGGCTCTGAGCTCTCCCTGGAGTCTGTCCAGGTGAACACCCCCAGCTCCCTCAGTCTCCATAGGAGAGATACTCCAACCTTTGGATCATGAGATCCAAATCGAACCCTTGAGATCTGTGTCCTGTCCCATTTATCTCTCTCTGACCACCCCAGGGATGTTTTTTTTTCCCAGCTGCTGAGGTGACACCCACCTCTGGCCTGGGGCAGGGGCCTCACTTCGTTGACGTCGGGCTCGCTGTTGGGCTGGTGCACCTCCACCATGATGAAATGCTGGTTGGCCACGGCCTGGGGGCTGCCCTTGTCCGGGGGAGGGGGCGCAGGGTGCGGGGGCGGGGGAGGAGGGGTGGGGGACGGGGGGCTCTGGAGCCCCTCTGGGGATGGGCTTTTGAGCCTGGTGGGGGACTGCACCCTGGGGAAGGGCCCGATGGGGTGCTGGCTGAGCAGGGAGAGCTGGGGGTCCCTGCGGGAGCCGTGCAGGGACGGGGAGATGGTGGCGTAGATGGCGCTGGGGGCAGAATCCTCGGTGGACGTGGAGGCTGTGGAGGTGACGCTGACCGTGTCCTTCTCGGGGGGGTTGGCGGGGGGAGAGGGGTTTCGGGGGGCCACGAAGAAAAGGCCGGACTGGGAGGACTCGGAGGAGGGGCGCTTGGGCTTGTCCTTCCCTGGGAGCCGGTGCTGGGCAGAGGAGGGCTCCAGGGTCTGGGGGGCCGATGGAGGAGGAGGAGGAGGCTTGAAGTTGGGTGGTTCCTCTGGGAAGGAGGAGAGATCATCCTGCCAAAGCAAGCACAGTTGGTAGGACACCATGCCCAGCTCAGTGCACCTGCATTCCTCACACTGACATGGCAATAGGAGCTGGCTGTAACACCAACACCTTCCTGAGCTCCTCACAATATGACTCACAAATGAGCACAGCTGCACAACGACCCACCCAGCCCTTGTTTTGCACATGGCTGCTCCTATCCAGGCAGCCAGAATCCTTGTCCTGAGCCCACCTGATTAGCTGGGCTCAGTGTCTCCCCAGGGGCTGACGTGGCAGAGCTGCTGAAGCTGAGGCACAAACCCTGCACCCCCAGCCTGCCTCCTGCTCCCGCCCAGCTCCGTGCAGGGCCTTACCAGGGACACATCTGGCAGGGTGTTGATGCTGCTCTGGTGGCAGTCCCCAGCTCCCTCCAGCTCTGACGTGTTCTGAGGGGGCACAGAAGGAAGAGACAAGCATGGCACAGCAGCAGGAGCAAGCAGCACAGTGCCAGTGTGACAGGGACAGGCAGAGGGATGCTCCAAACCCCTCCCCATGCAGGGCCAGCCTCACCCAAAGGTGTTTGCCGCCTTGGGGGTGCCCTGGAGACCCCCAGCTTTGTTGGGATACAGGCTCTCCCAATCTAAGGGGTGTGCTCAGAGCATGCTGTGGACCTGATGTGTGTGGGGTGAGCTCCAAACCAGCTGCTCCTGCTGAATTTGGAAGGAGGGAAGGAACCAGCCCTGAGGGCTGCAGGTTCAGTCCCTGCATTTTTTTTTCCCCAGAGGAAGGACAATACAAATTTAAAACTCTCTTCCCCTGCAACCCAGAGAAGTGGGTCTCGGATGCAAAGAGAAGCCACTGCTTTATGAGTCCAAAAATATCACCAGGAAATGCCACACCACAGCTTGGAGGATATCACAGCTCCAGAAACCCAGAAGGGATTTCCTGTGGGGATCTGTCAGCAGGGATGGGCCCAGGGAGAGGATGCAGCCAAGCAGAGCAAAGCTGGCCAAGGCAGGGGTGGCAGAGTGGGGGGCACAGCGGAGCTGGGGGTGCAGCTCTGCCCTGGGGAGCTGTGCTGGCCCTGCTGAGGGAATCCTCTGCCAGGGGGGACCGTCCTGGTGCTCCTGCCAGGGCACACCCAGCCTCAGGCTCCCCTGCCTCAGTGCCTGTGCTCTGGAGGGAGCTGCTGCTGCTCTGAGGGCTGAACTCGGCTCCTGTCACGCCCGCGGGGCTGTTTGGATGGGGCAGGGCACAGTTTGTGTTTAAGTGCCTGTTATTTATTGCAGGGTAAACAGCTGATTAGCTGGAACGCTGGTGCATCTGCATCTCCCCCAGCTGCTGGAGGCTGCTGCTGTGCTTGTGAGATGTTCGTGTCCCAAAATAGACACGGGAGACAATTAAGACCATTAGAGGAGCAGCAAAAACATCGATGCAAAGTGCTTTTATCCCTGTGGCTTCTGAAGGGGCCCTGGAGAATGAGAACACAAAGAAACAGCTTGTTCAGGGAGTGACAGGTAAAGGCCTCGCTTGGGAAAGCTCATCCTCAATTATTGCAACATAAGGGCAAATGGCTTTTAAAAGAGAATCACAGGAGGATTTGGGTTGAAAAGGACTTTGAAGATATCTAATTCCACCCCCTGCCATGGGCAGGGACACCTTCCACTATCTCAGGTTGCTCCAAGCCCTGTCCAGCCTGGCCTGGGACACTTCCAAGGATGCAGCCACAGCTTCTCTGGGGAATATGACTGACATCAGCCAAACTGTCCCAGTTGTGTAGATACTAAAATGGGAATAATCTACCTGGTGCCCCCTAAAACCTGCCAGGGCCATTTCCCCCAGCCCTGTGCCCACCCCAGGCCACGTCCCAGCTCTGGCCTCGCAGCAAGGACCAGTGTGTGTGTGGAGCTGTGGCTGCTCTGCAGAGCCTGGCTGGGCACAGCAGCCGTCCCTGTGCCCCCAGTGCCACTGCCAGCTCTGTCCCACCCCAGCCAGGGACACTGATGCTGCTCCTCCTCCTCAGGGCACCTCTGGCTGCTGCAGTGTCTGAGCAGGAGATTTGCCTTTCCCCAGGCTCCGTTCTTAGGGGACAAAAGTAATTAAACAGTGCTTGCACTGGGCCATAAAACACAACGACTTTTAAGCACATTTGCTTCCAGGAATTGGCTATTTCAAGGCTGTGCCTTCCTGGATTTCCCTTGAAAGACTCATGGAAGCCACTGCCCTGAAAAATGAGTCTCTATTGAGAAGGCTGCTCCCTCCTGCTCCTCTACCCCATCTATTTCCCAGTTCTCACAGAAACCGGGGCCAGGTGAGGCCCTCCCAGCCCCTCCTCAAAGCAGCTGGGAAATATTTATCCTTCTTATCCTAAAAAGAGTCCCCAGCAGCAGTGATGGAGCTTCTTTCAGACAAGAAGACAGTTTTCATTTGCAGATTAAAGGGTGGAGAAACTGCCACCTCCCCAGGGAACACAGCCCAACCTTTAATTAACCTCTCAGCTCCAAATCAGTCCCCTAATTTCCAGTTACTGCTAACGAGAGCTTTGCTGAGCTACTCAGCCTGAGTCCTGCAGGGTTTCAATTTTGAACAACTGTACCAGCCTGGGAATAAGTGTGGCTTCCCTCCCTGCTGGATCCCAGAAACCTGAGGGTTTTGAGCTTTCTGTGCTTTCTGGCACTGACCCCCTGGAGAACACTGCTTTTGACATGAGACCTTGGAGAAGGCTCCAAATTTGAGTGATGGAGTTAAAGTCACGGGTGTGTAGTTAAATAGAAATGTGAGATTTCACATGGTGAAGGGTTTTAAATTTGAGGTTTTTAGAATATAATAATAGGTAAAGGACAAGATGGAAGATTTTGGGTGGTGTCTCTTTTTAGTGCTCTTCCTCCTCCTTCTCCATGGTTTCAGGCAGTAGTTTCTGGTTGCACAGTCAGTGCTGCACTGCAGGTCACAGGAGTTTGGTTATTGGGTCAAAAGTATAAATAATATCGGTGTTAATTCTCTGTTGGACTGTTTAGCTTTAACAGACCTTGTAACCAGCTGGATTCAGCTCCATTTTGCTCACTTTTAGCTGGTAGCTGGAAGTGTTGCACAACTCTCTGTACTTTAGATAAGATTTAATAAACAACCAAGCCTGAACATGAGAAAATTTGCTCCGTGTTTTTTAATCCTGGCTCTGAGTGAAGACAAAAGAAATTTCAGACAAGCCACTGATTCAGTGGTGCAAATACCACCCTGTCACACCTCCCCTCTTCCCTTCCATCTCCCACTCTGGAATGCAGCCGCAGGGATGGAGGAGCCTCTGCTCCAGAGTTTAGGGGCTCTGAGCATGCATAATGACCTCCACACAGTCACTCTCATCCTCTCAGAGGATAATTCCCAGCTCGTGGGAATCCTCCACGTGGGATATCCCAGGGAGCTGGGAGCAAGCCAGCACCTCTGGAAGCACCCCTGGGAGGAGAAGGCACCTCTGGATGGCAGCAGCTTTGCTAGGAGGTGGTGGAGAGGAAAAACAAAACCCACAGGGATATCAATTCCTTCATCCCAACACTGAGGGCTGGGCAGGAGGTGGGGACAAAGGGAATGCCAGAAAAAATCAGGAATTCCCACTGCTCTGGTCAGACATGCTGCACCTGATTATTGCAGTTTGCAGCTGATCTCTGCCCTGCAGGACTCATCTGCAGTCCCAGGATTTCCAGGAGGTGCTGGTGACACTCAGACAGTGGCTGAGCACCCGTGGCTGGCACCGTCCAACACAGCATTGTCTCATTCCCAAGCATCCTTCATGGAATCACTTATCCATGGCAGGGCCTGCCCAGCCTCACCCTGCTTGTTTGTGGTGGCAGTTCCCTCACCAAGCCGTGGGACAGGTCTGGTGTCACAGTGTTTGGTCACAAAGCCAAAAAGAGCTGTGTCCCACGGTCTGGGATAACTCCATCTGGGAATGCTACAGCATGCTCTGCTGGATGAGAGCCATTCCCACAGGGATGCAGCTCTTGGGGAGGGTTCACAGCTGCAGCTCCCAGCTCTCAGCCCCTGGGAATTCCTCCTGGCTGAGGAGCAGGGAATGAGCTCCACACCCTGCAGCTTCCCTCAGCCTGCCCCAGCCAGGAGCCCCGGGATGCCCAGGGGTTCCCGGGGCTCTCCCACATCCATGCCCAGCCCCTCCACAGCCTGGGTGAGGATTTCTCATGCACGGTGCAAGTGCACTGACCCCCTGAACTGCAGCACGCAGTTTTACACACCCAAGGCCCATGAGGAAAATTCTCCCCCGTGCTGAGGATGTGTGCTGGGGTGTGAGCAGCCTGCTGAGAGAGCTGGGGATGGACAAGAGGAGGCTCTGCAGAGACCTTGTTGTGGCATTTCACTATTGGAGAGGGCTGTACAAAAGATGGGGACTGATTTTTTAACAGGGCTTGTTGTGATAACATGAAGGGGAATGGTTTTAAACTTAAAAGAGAGTCAGTTTAGATTACATAGAAAGTGTTTTATAACAAGGGTGGGCAGGCCCTGGCACAGAGTGCCCAGAGAAGTGTGACTGCCCCTGGATCCCTGGAAACATCCAAGGCCAGGTTGGATGGGGCTCTGAGCACCTTGGTGTGGTTGAAGATGTCCCTGCTCACTGCAGGGCAGTTGAATTAGATGGGCTTTAAAGGTCCCTTCAACCCAAACCATTCTGTGTTTGTGATTTTCTACTGGTGTTTAGCCAGGGTGCCCACACAGGCACACAGCACAGCAGCAGGCAGGGCAGGGAGGGCAGTGTGGGCTCTGCCAGGTCCCTCCAAAACCCCATCCCCGAGGTGTCCGTGGCACTCGGGTACGAGCTGGGTGTGGTTCCAGCTGAGCCTTGTGTGCACTGCAGCACCAAGGACTGGGGGAAGGAGCTCTTTGTGCAGAGACAGAGGAACAGCAGCGATGGGTGACACGAGGTGGCCGTGCCTGTGCAGGAGCTGCAGCATCCCTGGGCAGCCCTTCCCTCCCCTGCCCACACACACTGACCCAGCCACTGCAGCCCTACCTCCATCAGGTCTATGAGCCACAGGAGCCGCTCCTGGGATGTGCCGGGGGGAGAGCAGAGGAAAACAAGCACAAAAATGAAAATGTAACGTCAGGGAATGTGCAGAACGAAGGCGTGAGCTGAGAAATCCCAGCACGGCGCTGCCCTCGTCCCCCAAAGCCACCCTGCAGAATCCACATCCAGCTGCATGCAGGGCTGGCCGGGAGGGCTGGAGTGAGCCCCTCCTGCGAGGGGTGCTGGGGAGGGAACAGCAGCAGGGGCTGAGGGCAGAGGGAACACTTCGGGAGCCCTGCACCACATCTGTCTCCTGCTACCCAAGCACCCATCCACCATGAGTTGGTGCTCTTGGCAGCTGTTCCAGCAAGAGTGGGCACTGCCATCTCCAGTGGCAGCATTCCCATCATCAGGCAGTCCTGTCACCCATGGGGAGAAGTGACACACGACCAGGGGGGCCCTGCAGTGGCACTGGGGGACACGTCCTCCTGAAGGAAGCTTTTAAAGCAGTGCTGCCCACTCCCTTCTCTGTGCCTCAGGAGCACCCTGGTGTCCCTCCCTGAGCTCTGGGCTCGTGTGCCAGGTGGGGCTGGGCCACTGCTCACACACTGGGCCAGGCAGCCACGTTTGGCACGTGTTGTGGAGCAGGAGGCACACCTGGAGCACGTGGCACAGCCGCAGGCACGGGCACAGCATGAGAGCAGGGTGTGAGCTCAGCACACCATCCTGGCACACCTGTGCCAGTCCTCAGAAAAATTTTCCCAGCAGCTCCTTGGAGAGCAGAGCAAAACTCACTTTGTTTATGCAGATCCAGAAAGGATCACACTGAAATCCCTCCTGACCTGAGCAGGTGCACTTGTGAATTTGACAGGACAAAAGCACAGCTCTGATGCTCTGACGCTCTCTGAGGTCTCTCACAGGCAGGCAGAGCCCCAGGAAAGCCCCCTCCCCTGTCCCCCACGGGCTGTGCTGGGTGGACCCTCAACAGCCCCATCCCACCACCGTGGGCTGCTTTGCTCGCTGAGGAACCAGCACAGAGCCCATTGTTCCTCCTTCTTTCCATGAAGGGTTTAATTTCCAAGGTTACTAATGCATTTATGATGAAAGGCATTTTACGGCGAGGAAATTAATTTGGGGGCTGTGTGCCTGCACAGTCTGAGGTGATTACAGTAACTTAATTAGACAGTGCGTGTGACAGGGCCTGGCAGAGACGTGGGAGTGCTGCTGCTGCTGAGTGCTGCACAGTGGGCTGGCAATGGATGCAGCTGCCTGGCCACTGGGGCTCCCTCTAGCACGGGGTGCCAGCATGCTTAGGGAGGTGGTGTAAGAGCTGGGGAACAGCAGCAGGCATGGCAGGGCATTCCTGGGATTTCTGCGTGGATGCAGCTCCAGTGGATTTCTGGAAGCAAGGCAGGCTCTGTCCCTCACTGGGACGAAGGGACACGCAGCCCTCGAGCAGAGGACAGCAGCACCTCAGTGTCAGGGGCACAGAGATACCCAGAACCTCATGGCATCACCTGCAAATCACCCAGACTGCACAGAAAAATAACAGCTTTGGGGGAATCCATGGGGGAATCCATAAGGGAATCCATAAGGGAACCCATAAGGGAACCCATGGGGGAACCCATAAGGGAACCCATGGGGGAATCCATGGGGGAACCCATGGCTCCCTGTGGGGTGAAATGACTGTACAGCACTCTGGGGAAAGCAGTTTGCTGTAGGATTGCCAGGAGGAGGTGCTGGAAGGGAGGGGGGTGAGGCAGGAGGGACGTACCCGGGCCGAGCTGACGGTGGTGGCAGTGAAGTGGCTGCTGGAGGACGAGACGGTGTCGCTGTAGGACATCATGGAGTAGGAGTCGGTGCTGGGCCCCGTGGGCTGCCGGGCCTTCATGGACTCGATCTCCCTCTTCAGCACCAGGTTGTCGAAGCGGTCGAGGTCTTGTGGGGAGATCACCCCCCGCACCTCGGAGAGCAGCGAGAACTGGCCAGGCACACACAGCCACAGACAGGTTGGGACACAGGCACGTTCCTGGCAAGCTGCAGACCTCCCTCCCACCATGGGCAGCAGTGGCAGGTGATGGAGGGGGTTTCATCCTAAACATTACCAGAAGTTCCTCTGCCACTGAGCACCAGCCTGCATCCCCCAGAATGGCCCTGGCACAGGGTGGCTGCCCCTGGATCCCTGGCAGTGCCCAAGGCCAGGTTGGACATTGGGGCTTGGAACAGCCTGGGACAGTGGGAGGGATCCCTGCCTATGGCAGAGTGTGGAACAAGGTGACTTTTAAGGTTTCTTCCAACCCAAACCAGGGTGGAATTCTGTGCTGGTCCCATGATAAGGTGGATTTGGCTCCCATATCCTCCTCCTTTCCCTGAGCAGATCACCTTGGAGGCACTGGGCCACAGTGTGACAATGTCCACACCGTGGCACACTCTGCTCAGCCCAGCAGCCCCAAGAAGCCATCCCTGCCCTGGTGAGGGCCTCACCTTGGCGTGTGTGTTGAGCAGCTCGAACAGGGCCATGACCAGAGCATCCACGGAGATGTTGCCCTCCTTGTACTCGTCCAGGTAGTAGCCCATGGTGGCCCGCTCCTGTTCGTTGAGCAGGTGCCGTGCCTGCTCTTCCAGCATCACCCGGGTCTGGTTCACCATGGTGCTCAGGGTCACCTGTGAGCCCGCCAGCCCCCGGTAGAACACGGGCTGCAGGGGACAGGGGACAGGCTTGGGGCACTGGGAAGGAGGGCAGTGCTCTGCTGAGACAGCCAGGCTGTGCAGGCTGGACCAAGGAGAGCCCCTGCTCTGGGCTCTGCCCACCAGCCCTCTCTGCCTGTGTACCAGACACTGCCTGGGGGGAGCTGGAATCACACTGGAAGGAGGATTTGGGGAGTGACAGGAGGAAGGTACCCCCAGGAATTCATCACCCTTTCAATATCACCACTTGCTTGGGTAACTCCAGAGCCATGATCAGAGGAGCTGAGCTTTGCTGCCTGTGACAGGGACAGGAGCCAAGGAATGGCTGGAGCTATGTCAGGGTTTGGTTGGAGCTGTGTCAGGCTCAGGCTGGAGCTCAGGACAAGGTTCTTCCCCCAGAGGGTGCTGGGCACTGCCCAGGCTCCCCAGGGAATGGGCACGGCCCCGAGGCTGCCAGAGCTCCAGGAGCGTTTGGACAGCGCTGCCAGGGATGGACAGGCTGGGATTGTTGGGGGGCCTGGGCAGGGACAGGGGCTGCCCTGGGGGATCCTGGTGGGTCCCTCCAGCTCAGGAGATTCTGTGATACTCTGATTCTCTGAGCTCATGCAGCATCTGTTGAATTTCCCACCCCTTTTCAGCAAGTGGTGATCCTGTCCCCCAGCCAGGCAGTGATTTAATCCCAGGCTTTGTTCCTCCCTGGCAGAGCTGGGGCCACAGGAGACAGGCCAGCTCCCCATCCTGTGGAAAAGGCACATTTGCCCCCACTGCCAGCTTGAAGCAGACCCTTGTGAAGAAAGAGCCACTGGCAAACAAAGGAGCCCCAGGGAGAGACAAGCCTGGCTGCAGATGAAAGACTTTTTCCCTTTGAGAGGGATTTCTGAGGGGAGGTCCTTAGTGTTTCCTCCCAGGCAGAGCTGGCACAGGGATATGGAGCCAGACAAGACCCTGACTATCCCAGAGACAGAGAGGAGTTGGAGCTGGGGAACATGTTTTGCCAGCAAAGAGTACAAAGCTGTTATCAGTGAGAGCCACCTGTGAAACCTCCCTGCTTAATTTCCATTTAAAAGCAATGTGCTTTGTGAGGAACTGTGGGGAGAAGATGCTGGCACAGAGCTGCAGGAGTGAGTCCCTGTGCCTGGTGAGGGCTGGCTCAGCTCTGCCTCGGGCGGGGACACATCCCTGCAGCTGTCAGGGCCCAGAGACAGCCACCATGAGGAAGGAATCACGGAATCATCACAGTCCTTGTCCATGGATAATCATTGCCCCTCGCCCATTAAGGCTGGAGGGCACCAGATGTGCTTAGAAGTGGCACAGTGTAGGGACACTCTGTAGAACACAGCTGCCAACATGGCCCATTAAAACCCCAAACCAACATCCCTGCTATAACCGGGAGCACAGGTCCCTCCCTCCCACGGAAAATAAAACACAATAGCAGTGATGTTTGCACAAGGCATCAGGAATGTCTTACCCTGGCTGCCACATCCATGGCATGGTCACCCACTGCCCTGTGAGGAGGGAGAAGGTCAGTTAGCACTGAGCACCTGGCACAGCACCTGGCACAGCACCTCGCACCTTCTCTCCTCTCTGGAGAGCCAAAATCCTGTCTGTGAGGGTTTCTGGCAGGAATGGTGGTGGCCAAAATGTTGATGTGCCAAAGAGGGGTTGCAGTACTCCTGACTGACCTTCCAACCCACAATGTTTCACACAATACCCCCTTTTCCCAGGTGAATTATCTGAAGGCTTTACTTCTGCTTCTGGAGTGTAAGTGGGGGAAATTTGTTCTGGTTTTGTCTATAAAGGAGAACATCATCATCCTTTACACTTTTCTAGAGGTCCCAAACATGGGCAGACCCTGAGCTGCTGCCAGACCAACAATGGAGATGATGACCTGAGCTTCTGCCAGGGGAGAAGGGGAAGGGACAGCACACCACTGTCCACACCTGCTCACCCTACAGACCAGAGATGCTTCCCTGATCCAGGAGCCAGACCCCAGAACGGGGCTCTCCATGGACAGTCCCCACCCTCCCAGGGGCTCTGAGCTGACAGAACCCCCCAAAATCTCCGTGGGCACGAACCCTGCAGAGCTGAGCAGGGTCTCCCCGAGCTGGGAGCTGCTGATCCAGCGGGTCTCGTCCACGGTGGTGCGGGCGTGGGGCAGGCGCCCGATGTCCTTCACTGTCATGATGAGGTGACGAGAGGACTTGAGCAGCTTCACGGCCTCGTCGTGGGGGATGCTCAGGAAGCTCCGCCCGTTCACCTCCAGGATCTGGTCTCCCACCTGTGGAATCAGGATGGACTGAGCCTGGCAAGCCCTTGGAGCTTTCCTGTTGGGAATCACACTTTCCTGTGCCAGCAGGGAGGTGCTGCCCAGTCTAAGGCAGCTCCAAATGAAGGACACAGCACTTGGAGGGACCAGGGAAAATGCTGTTGGATCGAGACCAATCCCTCAAGCTGGCAGCCAGGGAGGAGCAGTGTGTGGAGCCTGGAGGGGCTGTTCAGGATCCCAGCTCAGACTGATCTGCCCAGCCTCCTCCATCAACCAGACCAACCCCAAAGAACATCAAGGCCTCCAGCCCCATCCCCTGCTGCTGCTCTGGGACACCAGGAACCATCTGTGGAAGCCCCAAATCTCAGATCTCTGCATGCAGCAGGGAGGGTCTGACCACAGCCTCCAAACCCCTGTGAACTGCAGCATCTGGGACAGCTGCATTCCTCCTCTCCTCTCCTCTCCTCTCCTCTCCTCTCCTCTCCTCTCCTCTCCTCTCCTCTCCTCTCCTCTCCTCTCCTCTCCTCTCCTCTCCTCTCCTCTCCTCTCCTCTCCTCTCCTCTCCTCTCCTCTCCTCTCCTTCTCCCTCTCCCTCTCCTCTCCTCTCCTCTCCTCTCCTCTCCTTCTTCTTCTCCTTCTCCTCTCCCTCTCCCTCTCCCTCTCCCTCTCCTCCTGCTCCTAAGAGATTTCATTTTGTGGGCAAGGCCTTGGCTGGAACCAGGAGCTTCCCTGACAGCCTCTTGTTCGAGTCACAGCACCCCCCTGGTGTTTCACCCTTCCTTCATCCCTGCTCCTCTTCCTCGGTGCTCCCAGGGCATCCAGGGCTGCTCCCCTCACTCCCATATTCCTGATAAACCCTGATAAATTCCTGATAAATTCACCCTGTTCCTGATAAACCACATTTTTGAAACTGCGTTTTCCTATCTTTGCTGAACCACAGCCCCATCTCAGCTCTACCAAAACACAGTACGGATTTTCTTCTCTGCCTGGCCAGCAAGGAGACACAGGGAGAGAAAAGTTCCAGAGAAGTGAAACAAAAATGATCAGTGGCAGATGAAGGTGCCTGTGGAAGGACAGATGGAAGAGATTAGGTCTGTTAAATTTAGAGAGGAGATCATGTGGGGGGGCTGGATGGAGCTGTACAAAATAATGCTGGCAATGATGAGAAGCCAGAGCAGGGCTCCTGTTTGCCCTTCCCTCTGCTCAAAGCACAGAGGAGGCTCAGGGAGGATGGAAGGAGAAAGGGCCTGGAGCAAGATGGAATCATTTGGGTTGGAAAAGATCACTGAGTCCAGATGCAGCAGAGCTCAGCTCCCTGTTCAGCTCCATCCAGGGACCCTGAGTGGATTTGCCTCATTCTTCACCCAAAAGTTCAATGGTTTGTGTTGGAAGTGACCTAAAATATCCCAGAAGTGTGAAGAGAGGGATCCCAGGGGAAAGCAAATGACACAAATGACCATGTTCCTAACCACGGGGCTCCACAAATATCTCAGGTTCCCTTTGAGCTGTCAGCTTTAAATCCACTCTCAGAAAATTGCTGACTACCAATGTAACAGGGGAGGGGAATTATGCCAGGACTGAAGTGCCAAGAGAAACACCCACTCAGGTGCACAAATATCATCTCCCAGGTCTTGCTGATCCATCAGGCAGTGCCCGCTGCTCAGACAAGGAGCACAAAGTCCACTGCAGCACCAAAACAATAAAAATCCAAATTTGATTATTGCAATTATGAATCCGTAATGCAGGGATTAAATTTTCATGATTTTTTGATTCAGAACAGTTGCATAGGTTTAATAATCTTTCTTTAATTTCTCCTTTAAAGAGTGAACCAAGAGGAGCCTGATACACTCTCAAAACATCAGGGGCTCTGAATTTTTTGCTAATTAACATAGATAATAATGAAATTTATCCCCCCAAAGTCAAGGACAAGTGGGAAAGTAACAAAAAAAAAATGCAGACATGAAAAAGAAGCATCTACTAAAACAAAAGCTGACCCTGAGAAATGATTTGCTGTATTCACAGCTCCAAACTGGCACAGAATAATAGAAGTAATAATAAGACATAAAAAAACCCCCAAAACAGTTATAATAAAACACAGGAAAATTATTGCCCTGGATATTTCAGGAACTACTTTTCAGTTGTGCTCAGCTAATGGTGGGTGGATACCCAGGATGTGCTGAATGCTTGAACACCTCTGAAAATGAGGATTACTCTCACTTCCTAGGGAAAGCTGTAGCCTGAAATGCAGGGGCTGAACACGACACACAGAAGGTGACAGACCATGACAAGAAGAGAGCTGGGAAATAACACCTCGATGACAGCCCTGGCTCCTTCTCCTCCTGGAGACAGTGAGCAAGGGGAGGTACAATCAAGAGAAACCTAATGGGCTTCACACAAGGGTTCTGAGCACCTAAAGTCTCTTATAAATAATCAGAATTGGCTCTGGAAGAAATCCAATCACACAGACAGAAAAATAGGCAAGAGATTTTAAACGTGAGTTAAGGTTAGATGAAAAACTGAGCTGGGGATATGCCCAGGGAATGCCAAACAGGTTGGCACTGGCACCAGTCCTGTTTAATGCCACTGAAGTGCCAGCAGAGAAGCTAAAGGACACTGGAGATACCACTAGAGTAGAAGGAGCCTCTCTCCAGCAAAAATAATTACCAAAAGCCCTTAAGAAATTAAAAATATGGGCAGGAAAATGTATGGATCCATTTGGAACTGACCAAATTAAGGCTTGCAGTGAATAAGGGAGTGCTCAGCTTCTCCAGGAGGGAAAGGGCTCAGAGCAGATGATCCATGTCCAGCAGAGCCTGGGAAGGATCCAGGACAGATGTGGGAGCAGGACAGGGAATGAGGGGGCCGTGGCTGTCTGAAATTGAGTCTTTTGCCCAAACACTGCAGCCCAAAGCTCAGACACAGAGGGGAGAGGAAAGCCCAGGGAGGGGAGGGGCTCTCTGGGGCACGCTGTGGTTGTGGCACTGATGGGGGGAGGCTTTTGGTGGCCCCCCAGGAGAGGAGATTTCTGTCTCCATCAAGATGATACCATTGGAAGGACCAGGAGAAACATCTTGGGCACCCCAACCATGAACCTCTTGAGTGACTTTCTCATTTTGCAGCTCATTCCCAAACTCTGAGGGCTTTTACTTCATCTTCTCTTTTCCAGGATGTTTGTCTGTGTCCAGACCTCAAAGCTCAATGCAACTTTCAAGGGGTGGGTTTGAGATGAGGGCACCCCCAGAGAGAGTTCACAGATGGCACCAAATTGTGTCCAGGGCAGGGAACTGAGCTGGGGAAGGGGCTGGAGCCCCAGGAGAGGCTGAGGGAGCTGGGAAGGGGCTCAGCCTGGAGAAAAGGAGGCTCAGGGGGGCCCTTGTGGCTCTGCACAACTCCCTGACAGGAGGGGACAGCCGGGGGGATTTGGGATCTGCTCCAGGGAACAGGGACAGGAGGAGAGGGAACAGCCTCAGGCTGGGCAGGGTGGGCACCAGCAGGAATTCCCCCATGGAGTTTTCCAGCTCTGGAAGAGGCCACCCATGGAAGAGCAGCTCACCACAGCTGCAGGGATTTAAACCCTACAGATGTAGATGTGGCACTTGGGGACATGGGGCAGTGTTGGAGGAACGGTTGGACACAATGATCTTAGAGATCTTTTTCAGCTCAAATGACTCTTTGTTCTATGACAGCCACTGCTGACGTAAAATCATTCAGCTCTTCCTATTTACAGTCTCCCTTTCCCTCTCCTCTCATATCTGGATAAATATGGCTGGTGGCAGCCCTTTTCACCCCAGCCCTCATTCTGGGAACTCAATATTGAGTTGTTTGCTCAAAGCAAGCTCCCTGGAATCTGCTATTTCTGCTTTAAAGGTCAAGGAGAGAAAACAAAAACGGCTTAAGGAGGAAAAAGAACCCCAGTCCTGACAAAATACAGCACCAGGAAAAATGAGCAAGGAAGAAATCAGGGCCAGCAGAGGCAGGAGCAGCATCAGGAGCTGAGCTGGTGCCGGGCACCGCTGGGAACGTGATGAAGGAGGGAGGAAGGACAGAAGCTGAAAGCAAACAAGGCTGACTCACCTCCCTCCTCTGCAGCCCTCTGCCAACCCCCACTTCTCCACTCTCACAACTTCCTCGGAGGCAGCAGATTTTAAAACATGCCCGAAGAACACATTGTCAGAAGTTTCATGAATGAATAAATATCAAGAAGGCCAAGGCCAAGACTATGAATATTTAGTTATTGACTGACTGCAGAGATCCAGGCTGGCTCCTGCTGGAATTCTGCCTGCTGAGGGAGCAGAACAGCAGCACCTGAACCAGCACCAGCAGGGCTGGAGCTGCTCTGGGACCTTCATCTCAGGACCTTGGTCCCTGTTTCTGGAGCTGGCAAAAGTTCCTGGGCCTCAGAGAAACTTCCTTGGTTTTGTCTGGCTTTCAATACCTTTTGTTTGCCCTTTGATCAAAATTTAAGGGAAGTGTAAAACATTAATTATTTTAGTTGTTATTAAAAGAGTCCAAAATTCTGATTGAGGTAAAAATGAAATGTCTGGCAAAATTACAGCTTGGTTTGGGTTAAAAGGGACCTTAAACCTCACCCAGTGCCACCCCTGCCATGGCAGGGACACCTCTCACTGTCCCAGGCTGTTCCAGCCCCAATGTCCAACCTGGCCTTGGGCACTGCCAGGGATCCAGGGGCAGCCACAGCTGCTCTGGGCACCCTGTGCCAGGGCCTGCCCACCCTGCCAGGGAGGAATTTCTGCCTTGTCTCTCATCCAAACGTGACCTCAGAACCAGCTCAATTCTGGTAACAAACTCAGTGAACCCCACAGAAGGATGCATTCCTGGGAAACCAGCAGGAACCTTCCCATCAACTCAGCCAGGCTGTGTAGAGCCCACATTGAGCAAATCCACAATATTTCCATTTTAGAGAGCAACAAATTACCTGGAAATCACATTTATCCACCAGTTCTTGCTTTCTAGTGGCATCACATCCCTTCCACCACCACCTGCAGCAGCAATCTACACCCGACCATGTCTAACAGCAGGGCATAAAAGACCTATTTTATCTCCAAACCTCCAGGCAGCACTGAATTTACAAGCCCTAGCATACACAAATCAGGGTGGGAAGTGCCTGTGAGGATCTCAAATCACACCAAGCCCGACACTGAGCACAGCACGAGCCTGCTGGACACACAAATCACTGCCTGGAGGGCAGAGCAGCGAGAGGGGAGATCTCCAGAATCAACAAGGTGTGCAAACAACAGTGGCAGGACCTGGGGGGACAGTGACAGGGAAGTGGCACTGCTCTGGGTGCTGAGTGTGGTTATTTCCTGGCATTCCAAGCAGGTATGGGATGAGGATGGAGGGATTTAGCCAGGAGTTCTGCTGCTGGGACTGTCCCTGTGACACCTCCTCTGCTGAGCTCACTGCCAGGGGGATGCAAAACAGAGGAAAGCAGGGATTTGGAGCAGCACAGAATCAAACAGAAAAAAGCACCAAGGAAAACAGCTGTAAATATGGTATTTGTACCACTTAATTAGTGGTTTGTTTGTAATTTCTTTTGTTTTTACTCAGAGTAAAACAAAAAAGTAAAAAAGGAATAATCCTTTTACTTAGGATTAAAAATACGAAGGAGATGAATTTTCTCGTGTTTGGGCTTGGTTGTTTATTAAATTTTATCTAAAGTACAGAGAGTTCTACAGCACTTCTAGCTACCAGCAAAATGGAGGTGAATCCAGCTGGTTACAAGGTCTCTTAAAGCTAAACAGTCCAATAGAGAATTAACACCGATATTATTTATACTTTTGACCCAATAACCAAACCCCTGTGACCTGCAGTGCAGCACTGAGTGTGCAACCAGAAACTACTGCCTGAAACCATGGAGAAGGAGGAGGAAGAAGACAGAAAGAAAAAACACCCAAAATCTTCCATTTTTTCCCCTACTTTTTACTATATTATAAAATCCTTAAATTCAAAACCCTTCACCAAGTGAAATCTCACACTTCTATTTAACTGCACACCCGTGACTTTAACTCCATCACTCAAATTTGGAGCTTTCTCCAAGGCCTCAGGTCAAAAGCAGTGTTCTCCAGGGGGTCAGTGCCAGAAAGCACAGAAAGCTCAAAACCCCCAGGTTTCTGGGATCCAACATGCAGCTTTTTCTTTCTTATCCTGTATTTAAACTTTCAGGCTTCTGCTGTTTAGGGGATGGATCCTGACCCTGGCACAGGGGACAAACACACTGGCATCAGCAAGGTCACCATGGCAGCTCCAGCCAGTCCCTCCCCTTGCAGCTCTACCAAACACAAACAAATTCTCCTGTATCTCTTCCTGTCCCTGCCTGGAAATCCTGTGCCCCAGAGCACTGTCCCTGTCGCTGATGAAGCCACCAACATCCCTGGGACACAGCTGGGACCCAGCCAGGGCTGTGGGCAGAGGTGCCAGCCCAGAGGAGCATCCTGCACTCTGGGGTTCTGCAGGGAGCTGCCAGCAGCATTTCTGCAGCCTGACAAAGCACTCTGCCATCTCTGGGATAGTCCTACAGCTCCCTGCCCATGCTCCAGGGGTCCCCTCATGGCCCAGGGTCCCTTTCCTTAGGATCTGGGAGAGATTTAAACTTGGATTGATCCAAACCTTCCAGTGCAGTATTTTTATTGTGTGGCAGAGGGAACCAGGAGCCTGCAGTGCCCAGGGCAGCTCAGCAGTGGCTGCATTACCCCTAAAATTCCCCTTGGCTGCAAAGGGAACTCTGGTGACCTCAGTGCCACAACAACTTGAGGGACAGGATCGTGTCTGTCCCAGCCCTCTCCATGACACTGTCCCCAGCTTGTGCTGCCAGCCTGGACAGATTTAAGTGATTTTATGGGGCCGCTGAGCAAAGCTGAGGCTTAGCCCTAAACAACCAAGGGCTGAGCAATGGGGAAATCACAGAATCACAGAATTCTTTAGGGTGGAAAAGACCTTTAGGATCAGTGAGTCCAAGAAATGCCTCACTGCACAAACAAAGGGGGGATCAGAGCAGATCACCCCTCATCCTCAGCAGCCCAGCACCAGCCCAGGGGATTGGGAGAACATTTCAGAGTTTAACACACATCAGATCTCAGCTGACATAAGGAATAGGAAAGAAGTGACCCTCAGAGCCCGTGAGATTGCACTGGAGGAAGCAGTGACTGGATGTCATTGCAGGCAATTGGGTCATTTAGAGGGAAAAACACCAGAAAAGAAACTGTGACTGAAGTAAAATGATCCAGGCTGAGGAGCCTGAGTGTCAAACGTGCCTCATTCCTGCCTGGCACAGAGAAACATCCAATTGTTCCATTTCCAGCTTATTCCACTGGTGAACACACACAATGTTAACCCCAAAAGTCCCCTCCAGGATCAGCTGTGACAGAGAAGGGAACATGCTGGGATGTGCAGGGCAGGCTGGAGCAGCTCAGAGGTGATGTGTGCATGTGCTGGGGTCAGTGAGGTGCACATGTCCCTTCACAAGAGCTCTGCAGCCAGCTCTGCCCAGCCCAGCCCCAGAGCATCCCTCAGGACCCTGGTTGGGTGTGGGTGCAGCTGAGGGCCCTGAGCCAGCCTGCTGATGGCTCAGCCCTGCTCTATTGATCCCTAATGCTTCTTGTCTTTTTTCTTTTCTATGTTCTCTGTATCCTTTACACACACATCTGGAGCTCTGGAGCCTATTGTTGCATTCCTACTTCATTCTCCCACTGCTTTTCCCTGCCCTGATAGGCAGAAAGACAAAACACATTCCAAAGCCCCTCTCCCATCTTGGTTCTCCCTGGGAACCAAGGCCAAAATCCAGCTCTTTGAGACACATTTTCATCAACAAAGCTCAGTTCCACCTGAGGGGGGAGGATTTAGAAGGGGCTCCAACAGGGGGGAATTGCATCACCACTTGTGCTCCTAACTGGTGATTGTTGTCAATTTTGCTAATTTGCTAATCTTAAAAACTGTGTTCACCCCATGGGGGGGCTTTTGTGGACATTTTCCATACTTGCCCCTAGAGGCCCCCAATAAAGGCCAACCTTTACATTGCCTCCTACACTAACATTATCTCCAAAGTGTGTTTCATTTATAGGTTCTTAAGGCATCACTATCCCGAGGGTGATCCTGTGAATGCCAGGAGGCAGCACAGCCCAGCTGAGAGCTGCCTCTAAAGCCCTGCCCTGCAGGCAGGCTGGGGGCACCTGGGGCACAGCACTGCCTCCAAACCCTTTGGAGGAGAGATGCAGGAAAAGGGCACAGGACCAGGATCTTTAATGGAAATCTCTGCCCTGCCAGCTCAGGGAGGTGTGATGCCTTGGAGTGGCTCCCTAGAACACAGCTAGACCAGATTAAGAGAATAAAGTGGGGATTTATTAAAGGCCTTCAACAGACACACCTTGGGCAGTCAAAGCTTCCCAGAGGCTACACCCAAGATGGACAATGGTCATGGGTTTTCCCCACAATTATAAATTTGGTCCATTTACATATCAGGGGTTAATCCTCCAATTTCAGCTGCAGGTAATGAAGTCATTTACCCCCACTTTGCTCCCCCACAATGCATTTTTGTTTATACTTTTCAGGGCCTGAGGCTGTAGGGTCTCCTTGCATCTCAGGCCCAGAGGAATTGTTTTGTCTGACCAAAATGTGGAGACAGTTAACTAACACTTTATATGGAGTTTAGAGTTATGCACTAATGTGGTGTGGGATTTGGAGAATAAAAAGGCTAAAATCTTAATGCATCAGGTGAGAGGGACTTCTGATGAGGAGACTGTGGGAGCTGATTTGTCTGGAGAAGAGAGGACTGAGAGGGGATCCCATATAAATAACTCCAAGAGGTGTCAGAGGATGGTGCCAGAGGCTTTTCAGTGACAGGACGAGGAGCAATGGCCATAAATTAAAACACAAGAAGTTCTACTTCAACACGAGGCAGAAATTCTTTCCCCGAGGGTGGCAGAGCTCTGGAACAGCTGCCCAGGGATGGTGTAGAGACATCCCAAAGCCACCTGGACACGTTCCTGTGTCACCTCCCCCCCTGTGTGGGATCACTCTCACCTTCAGGCCGGTGCTCTCTGCCTCGGAGCCCTTGTCCACACCCGTGATGTAGATGCCCAGGGAATATTCTGCCCCTCCTCGGATCATGAGGCCCAGGGATTTCCCTTCATTCAGGACCAGGTTCACCTGCAGAGGAAGAGCAAAGACATTTATGTGGTGTCCAAGTGCTGCCCAAAACAGAGGTGAGGACACAGCCCCAGAGCCACACCCCTGCCATGTCCCTGGCTCCTGTGGGATGGAGGAGGCAGTGGGAGGAGAAAAAAAAGGAGGAAAAGCCCTGGAGGCTGAGAGGCTCAGCTTCATGTGGGTGGATTTTCAGCCACAAATCAGCTGATCCACAGCAGTTTTCCACTCTCTCCTTTTACGGGTGCACCCCTGGGGTAGAAACCGAGCTGAGAGCAAACCCCAAAACCCCCTGAGCACCAGTGGGGTGGTGCCAGGCAGCACTGGCTGTGAATTCCCCCTCTGGCATCGGTGCCTGTGCAAACAGAGCCACGATCCCAGACTGGCATGAGCCCAGCTCCACCCTCTGCCCTTCCCTGTGCAGGGCCACTCCAGGCACAGGACAAACCCCACAGGGGCTCCTCCTGCCAGCCACGTCCCTGATTATCTCCAGTTAACAACGAATTAACCAGCCAGGACAAACTTTCCAGAGTTCCAGCACATATTTGCAGAAGACATTTCGTATTTCCCACAAGCTGCCAGGCAGCACCTGGACAGATGTTCTCCCCCACCAAATGCTGATTTGCAAACCCAGCTTCCATCTGCCTTTATCCACCCTCTCCTGCTCTCGGGGCCTGACAATATTTGGATGTGCAGGTGGGAATTTGGAGTGCATGAGCAAGCCTGTGCTCAGCTCCCTCGAGGACTCTCCATTTAAAATGGCCTTTGTTCCCTCGCTGCATGACACTTCTAAATGAATAACTCCAGGGTTATTTTTTTGCTTTGCTCCCAAGTTTTGAGTCACTTCTGGAGAAAAGCAGACAGCAGGAATAAAAACAAATGAGAAAAGCCAAAATATGTTTCACACTGATAGAAACAACCAGAAACAAGCTGTTTGTGAAAGGCTTTTATATTTAAACACCTTTGCTGCAGTCAAACCAAAATCTTGCACATTTACCTGGATGGAAAAATAATTCCCAGCTTCAAGTCCATAATTAATCCATCTTTCTAGGGGACACGGCATCACAGAGGGAATTCAGGCCAATCTTAGAGTGGTATTGAAAACCCATTTTCTATCTTGGTGATGGAAGCACAGAAATCAGCAGCAGGACACAAATCCACCTAAGGCTCCACATTTTGGATTCAGAGAAATGGATGCAAAGCTGGAATGAGAACTGTAAGACATCAACTACCTGTACCAGCATCCTTGTCTGAAAAACTTGATGTTCCCTGCGTTTCTTTTCCCTGCTTTAAAGGGCAGAAAATGCTGGAAACAATTTTAGCATTGAAGGATTATGAAGGAATTACAGAGACCTTCATGCTTCAGGCTGGAGAGACGAGCTGGGCACTGAACCCACCCAAAGGAGCAGCTGCTGTCACATCCAAGGGCACTTTGGTTTTCTCTTCACAGGAAAATCTTGCTCTGGACCACAGAACACTTTGCTGAGTGCTTTGAAAATTAGAAAAACATTCAACTTCTCTGAAGTGCTGTTACCTCCCAATCTGTCTGGTGGCATCTGCTCTAAGTTTTTCACCCCACCTCTCAAAAATTCCCCAGCTTGGCGAAAAATATAAGTAGGAGAAAAGCAGCAAGGTGCCTGGAATCACAGATCATGTCAGAATAGACTGGCAATGAGAAAATTCCCTCTCCAAGTCCCCGAATGACATTTGTGAGTGCTGGGGTTGGCAGCAGGAGGGGCAGCTCCACGTGCAGACATTTCCATTTCCCTTTAACACTATCCTGGTAAGCCGAGAAGCTGCTCCCCCCACGTGGGGAGAGCATCAGGTGGAGTAAGAGATACCCCCTGTCCCTCTGCTGCCACGTGAGCTGCTCTGTTCAGCCCTGCACCGGGCAAACCTGCACTCCCAGAGGCAGGAAAGCCACGGATACAGAAATCCTAGAGCCACAAAAACCAGCAAAGCCACAGGAGCTGCGTGGAAAAACCTCAGTGCTCCTGGAAAACGCATCGCTGCTGGCAGCCCAGAAAGTTGGGCTGCTGAGGGCTTAATTGCATCTCTTAATCAGCTAATGGCTGAATTCAGGCTCCCTGAATGAACCCTGCAGCAGGAACTGCCGGGAACAGCGTGGCAGAGAGCAGGGAACAGCCAGGGAGCATCCAGAGCATGGACACACTGCAGGTTTTGGGAATGGATGGGGAGGGAGACAGGGCTGGCAGGCACTCAGTGGGGAGGGAAGGTGATGACTTTTGGGGCTACCTAAAAACAGAGGCCAGACAAAATCAAAGGAATAAAAAGCAGTTTATTTCTATTTATTGAAGGGCCCTCAGGTACATTTTGGGCAGACAAAGCCCCCCAGGGGCTACACCCAAAATGGACAATGGGTCACAGGATTTCACACTTTTATCAGTTTGGTCCATTTGCACATTGGGGGTGAATCTTCCAATTACAGCTCCAGGTAATGAAGTCATTTACCCCAAGTTTGCTCCCTCAAAACTCACTTTTGTTTCCATCTCTGGGGCCTGAGGCAGTGAGGTGTCCTTGATTGCCAGCCTGGAGAGGAATTGTTGTGTCTGCCCCAAATGGGAGAGCAGCAGCTCACACTGGGTATGGAGTTCAGAGTTATACACTAAAGAACTGCAGGGTTACAAATAGATGGAAAATAGAAAAGCTGAAATCCTGAGGCATCACAGGAGCAATGGGATAAGCTGATTGCCAGGATGAAGCCAAGGCTGAGCCACTCCATGCCAAAGGCTTAGGGATCACAGGGGACAATTTGCACTCTCCTTCCCAAGGGTCTGTGTCTCCAGTGATGGGCACAGCACAGGGGTGGTGACAGAGGGGTGGCCCTGCCGTGCTGGCTGTCCCAGGCACAGCATTGTCACACTCCTGCCAGCCTGGCCCCACACACAGCTCTGGGGTGACGCTGAAGCACAAGGAGGCTAAACCTGTGACCAGGCTGATGTTCCCAGTGGTTCCCATGGGACACTGGTGATCCAGGGCCCCTCTGGGAACACACCTCCAGCACAGCATTCCCTGGGCCAAGCCCTTCTGCTTGGGCTCTTCCACTCAGGCTGGCACGTGTGATTAACACTCTGGTGCCAAGGCTTGGCCCAAAGAGGGAATTTGGGTTCCATTTCCACTTTATGCTTCCACTCTCCCCCCTGGCTGAAGCTCCCTCAGTGTGAGAAGCTGTGACATGCCTCAGGGAGAACTGGGATCGAGTGATCCTAAATCCAGACTGTCCTGACACCACCCTAAACCAGGCAGCAAACAAGGGCAGCTGTTCTGTGGGGGAAACTGAGGACATCACAGATAATAGAATGGTTTGGGTTGGAAGGGACCTTAAATCTCATCCAGTGTCACCCCTGCCATGGCAGGGACCCCTCCCACTGTCCCAGGCTGCTCCAGCCCCAATGTCCAACCTGGCCTTGGGCACTGCCAGGGATCCAGGGGCAGCCACAGCTGCTCTGGGCACCCTGTGCCAGGGCCTGCCCACCCTGCCAGGGAACAGTTCCTGCCCAATATCCCACCTAATTCTATCATCCTTCAGCTTAAAGCCATTCCCTGTGTCCTGTCCCTCCAGCCCTTGTCCCCAGTCCCTCTCCAGCTCTCCTGGAGCCCCTTTAGGTCCCAGAGCTGCAGTAACATCCAGGCAAGGTCACCCCCACACCTTGCCAGGCATTCCCACAGCACCATCACTGCCCAGTCCCCATCTCCTTCCCTGAGCCATTCCCAGGCTGTGCCCAGCCCCAGGTGACTCCTGTGTGCATCCCACAGAAACATTTGGAAGTCCAAGGTCACAGTTTTAATTTCTGTTTCAACACTGAAACATCTGCCATCTCCTGTAGCAGAAAGTGAAGGAAAAAACACCATTATCAGTGAGGCACTTGCTGATTCCTGCACAGGATTTCTTCTCTCTGGGTTTATGGAATTACCTGTTGACAGATTCAATTTTGCCATTAGGAAAAGGCTTTTCAGAAGGAATTAGCCTGCCCCAGCACGGCTCAGCACGCAGCAGTGTGGCTGAGGAGGTTTCAGCCGTGCTGGCAGCTATTTCCAGGCCATTACTGCTGCCACACAACACAAAGAGCACCTCGGGAGGCTCACAGGGCTCATCCTGCTCCTCCTGCTTCCCCAGGAAACCCCACCGTTTGTGTCTAGACATCCACACACAGCGAGTGTGGGGAGGCACAGCTGGCCCCCAGCCATCCACCGAGTCCTGGGAGCAGCTGGGGGTGCCAGGGCCATCAGAGCTGTCCCAGTGCCACCCCCTGCCCATGGGGGACTTGGGCTGCCACCCAATAGGCAGCACTGGGGACAGGGAGCAGGTCCCAGGGCTGAGAGGTGACACCAGAGCACAGGGGCAGTGACCAAACCAAGTCCTGTGCCCATCCTAAAACTCAGTCCAGCTCCTGGTGAGCCCAGCGCTGCCTCCCCACGGGCCAGGGCTCGGCTCACTCACCAATTGCCACTTTTGGGTGCTTTTCCTACTTAAAGTGCCTAAAACAACCAAGAGGTGGAACTGCTGCCCCTCAGGGTGTGACACAAAAGGCATTTTTGGGTAAGTCTGCTGGGACAGAGCTACAGAATGCCCGAGGCAGAAGGATGACTCCTGGAAACACTGAAAGCCAGGCTGGATGTGGCTCAGCCTGATGCAGCTGAAGATGCCCCTATTCACTGCAGGGTTTGGATTAAATGGGATTTAAATGTCCTTTCCAACCCAAATCAGTCCATGCCTTCAATCCCCAGCACACTGGTGCACCAGTGGCTCACATCCCACATTCCAGTCCCACAGGGAACTAAGGCAGCCCCCCACGAGCCTGGATTCCCTTAAAGCTGTAAACAAAATCAAAGCCCAGCAAGGTCAGAGCAAGCAAACAGTGAGAGACGTGGGGAGCTGGATCATCCACACTGCAAATGTCATTACAAACTAATAGCAAGAAATCCTTCCTTCCCTCTCCTGCATCTCTTATCCTTCATGCTCAAGTAGTCACCAGCAGTGTCTCAAACATTCAAGCCACGCAATATTAGCACAGATATTTTATTTTTTTTAATAATAATTACTGCTACTTTTGGCTCCAGAATTGCCTGAAGCTGAGGAGATGTTCACACTCTATTATGTTTTCTTTCTTCTGCTGCACCAGGAATAAGCAGCTCCCCTGGCAATAAGCACATTAAGGCACCAATTCAGCTGATGGAATGGTGCTTCTCAGAGAACTCGCAGCCCAGCACTGCCAGAGTGCTTTGCACACTTCATCTTCCTCCCAGCTCAGCAGCACCTCCGAGTTTTCACTGTCTGAGGCTTTCCAAAGTGCTTTTAATGAAATAAGCTGTCAATCCCAGAAGTCCATCAATGACAATTCATGGCACAAATGGCTCTTGCTGCTGCTGTGACAAATCCAGAGGACTCTAAGCCTGCACAGATGATAAAAATCCAAGTGCTCTGAAGCAGAAGGTGAGCACGGGAAGCAGGTCCCAGTTTTCCAGCAGGCAGGGACATCCTGGGATGGGGCTGGGGGCTGTCACCTGCTGTTCTGCCTGGCCTGGCTCCAGCAGCATTTCCCAGAGCTTTGCACTATTGCAAACCCTTCCTTTCACACTTCCTGACCACTGGTGACTCCACCTGCGGGCACAGGGCTCTGATGAGACCTGGATTCACCAATTACAACCACAGGAAAATGCCAAATTTGGGAAATACAGCACCTGCCACACACAGCACAGCCATGGAAAACAAGGATCTGGAGCACCTTGCACAATCACAGGCTGAACCTGCCAGCAGCTCCTTCAGCCCAACATTCCCTTAATCCTCACCTCCCTTCCCCAGTGCCATCACTCATGGGAGGTCAGGTCTGCACAAAACCTGGCCCAGATCTCAGCACCCCACATCCCTGCTCACCCAGAACAGCCTCGGATCTGAGCTGGATTCTGCCTGGAAGAGGATGGGGAAAGCCAAGCCAGCTGCCAAATCCCAATCCCCAAATCCCTTTGGTGGGGATCCCTGCACAGCTGGAAGTGAAGGAATCCCAGTGTCCAGAGGAAATGGGGACAAAGGCACAGGCTGGGATCGCTGCCTTTGGAGCTGAACCACACTGCCCAAAGCCACCCTGTTCCACACCTCATCCCACTGGGATGGTCCCACAGATCCCTGGATGGATCAGTTACACCATCACACACCTCACAAGGGTGGTTTCCATTTCCATTGTTATCCATTTGGATAACAAATCCTTCTGCCTCAGGATAATCAACTCCCTAAACTCAGTGACAAACCCATCCTTGCAGGCATGCAGATGTGCTGCAGGAAGAGCATCCAGACAGGGATATTTCCACTGCCTGAAGAATGCCAGATGCCTCCAGCAGCTTTGAATTTAACCTTGGGAAAGCTGGAAATATCCCTTTGACTTCAGAGGTGTTGCAGTCATGCTGAGCTGTGGATTCACCTCCTGCTGCAGGGCTGGAGCTGCTCTGCTGTGATTCCCCAACCCTGCCTGCTTGAAAGCTTTGGCACATTTATTCCAGGACATTCAGATCGATTAGAAACAGGAGAGAGAGGGATAAAAAAAAATAACCAATTCTCCCCTCAGAATGTAAAACCACTCACAAATCAAACAGGCCTTGGTGTCTGTCAGTTCTGGTTGACTGGGCTGAATTAACCAGGGATGTGCTGCATTTATTTGCATTTTTGTGAACAGAATAACCCCACTTTCAGCAGTTAATTATATGCCTGTAGCTACCCATAAATCTACACATACAAATAAAAAAGGAGAAAACTGGAGGCAGGTTGTTCCCCTGTTCTGGGACACGTTTTCACCCCTCCATGGTGCTCAGTAATTCAGGCCACAGCGACTCAGCCCATCCATGCCCTGCAGCCTGTGTGCAGAAATGTCACTCCAAATAATCCCTGTCCAACACCAGCCAGGGCAGGCTCAGCTCGCTGCCAGCAGCCTTGGGTCAGGGGGAATTGCTTCCACCACCAGCTGGCACAGCAAGGCACCTCTGGATATGGAGGTGTCTGGGCAGCCTTGAGCATTTCAGAGCAGTAGCAGCCAGTAATTTTCTTTTTTTCTGCTCTTACAGATGGGAAATCAGGAGTGGAGGCTGCTGCAAAGTGCATTCCAAGCCTTGTGAACTTCAAGCAGTGACCAATGTCCCTGCTGGTGTGTCACCAAGGAGTGGGGCCAGGAGAAGGTTGAACATCCCTCTCCATCACTGAGAGCTTCAAATATTTCCTGCAGCTGCCATGGATTCTTCCCAGGTTAACAGAGGGGCCTCCAGCCCCCTGTCCTGGGGTGAAAGTGTGATTCTCTGCTGGAGAGATCCAGAGGAGGCACAGGGGGATCAGAGGATGGAGCAGCTCTGGGATTGTTCACCTGGAGAGGAGAAGCTTTGGGGTGAGCTCAGTGTGGCCTTGCAGAGCCTGAAGGAGCTGCAGGAAAGATGGAGAGAGACAATTTACAGGGGATGGAGGGACAGGACACAGGGAATGGCTCCCACTGCCAGAGGGCAGGGCTGGATGGGATATTGGGCAGGAATTGTTCCCTGGCAGGGTGGGCAGGCCCTGGCACAGGGTGCCCAGAGCAGCTGTGGCTGCCCCTGGATCCCTGGCAGTGCCCAAGGCCAGGCTGGACATTGGGGCTTGGAGCAGCCTGGGACAGTGGGAGGGGTCCCTGCCATGGCAGGGGTGGCACTGGATGGGCTTTAAGGTCCTTTCCAACCCAAACCAGTCTGAGATTCTCTGAAGAAGCCAAAGGGCTGCCTGGCTGTGTGGAGCAGCACCAAGGGATGGAAGGACACGATTTTGGAAGAGCCACTCCTCACACCTGGGCAGATCTGCACACACCAGGATAAGCAGGAGCAGGAGCACAGCCAGGGCTGCCACATCTTCTCAGGGCTCTGCAAGTGGCCAGGACCACACGAGGCTGAGACAGAGGCAGGGGACACTCAGCTCCAGGTTTCTGAGCCTTTCATGTCCACACAGAGCGAGGACTGAAGGAATGATGTGCACAGAAACAAATCCCCACAGCTGCCCAGAGCTGCTGCTGCTCTGCCAAGGTGACATTGGGTGGCAGGGGGTGGGGGACCCAGCCAGCAGAGCCTGCTTTTCTCCTCTCCTTAAAATAAAAATAATAGGCCCTTCTCCCTTGTGGCCCACATGAATATTTCATCAGCAAACTGCCTCCTCCTGGATTAGATTTTTCTCTCCCTCCAGCAGAGATGGGAAGCTCACAGACCCTTCCACAGCGTTTGCAGGAGCTGAGGACATTTTGGGCACAGACAGAGTGATATCAGGATAAAAGGATAGAAATAGTCAAGGCTCCAAGCAATCCTGTATTTAGGGAAGGCAGTGCTGACTGCTAGGACAGAAGTTTGATATTCCATGGGTGGTAATGAGGAAATACCACGTCCTGCTTGTATGGGATGAGGTTCCCTGTCCATCTGTCCCCTCAGCTGTGCCTCACTCCTCTGAGCACTGTGACACCTCTGCAGGCCTGGCTGGCCATGGAGGTGTGAGGGAGAGGAGACATCAAATCCCTGAGATCAAATATTGCAGCTCAAGCACCCTGTGCTGGCTTCCCTTACACAAAAGGCTGTTCAAAGGAGGGCAGCTCACAGCAAGAGAGCAGGGCTGGAAATTCGATGTGCTGATGGGTTCCTTCTGTCAGAGACCCAGGATCCAGGCCCAGCACTGGTCACACTCCCCTGGTGTCACTGCAGAAGCCATTCCCTTCCCTGCTCCTTTTTCCCTCACCAGGGTTTTCACTCAGACCCCTCCTAGCTCAGGCTCCCTCTCCCCCAAACAGAAAAGGAAAATAATCTGGTTTATTTCAGATCGTTTGTAGGAGAGAAGAATTGGGGGGGTTGTTTTTTTTACTAAGACAGAACTGCCAAGAGACCCAAGAAAGCCTCACAGGAACAGCTGAGGAAAGATCTGAACTGCAGAGGAAGGGCAGGAATGCACTCTGAGATCCAGCCCTGTACATGCACAGTGACACAGAGCAGAAGAGACCTTAAACATCATCCAGTGCCACCCCTGCCATGGCAGGGACACCTCCCACTGTCCCAGGCTGCTCCAAGCCCCAATGTCCAACCTGGCCTTGGGCACTGCCAGGGATCCAGGGGCAGCCACAGCTGCTCTGGGCACCCTGTGCCAGGGCCTGCCCACCCTGCCAGGGAACAATTCCTGCCCAATATCCCATCCAGCCCTGCCCTCTGGCAGTGGGAGCCATTCCCTGTGTCCTGTCCCTCCATCCCTTGTCCCCAGTCCCTCTCCAGCTCTCCTGGAGCCCCTTTAGGCCCTGCCAGGGGCTCTGAGCTCTCCTCAGAGCTTTGCTGTCTCCAGGCTGGACATGGAAGTCAGTCCCTCAATGTCCACCCAAACAACCTCCTTGGGAAAAACCTTAAAACCCACTCCTGGTGTGGTGGCTGTGCTTGGCAGGACCTTCCCTGCCAGACCAGACTGGACAATTCCTCCCCTGCAGCCCAGCTTCTCCCTGTGTCAAAGAGGAACAAAGCCAACCCATCCCATCCTACATGACCCCTGGGAGCAGACAGGGGACAGCTACAGCCCGAGGGAGAAATCCAGGATGCTAAAGGACAGCCAGGCCAGTCCCATGGAGAATCACACCGGGGGAACACACAGGGCTGGGACCTGCATGGGAAGGGGCCCCCAGGGCTGTGTCTGATCCCCCTTTGCTCACCTTCTTCTCGTCGCCCTCCTGCAGGAGCTGGAGGTGGCTCCTCTTCTCGCTGTCCCTGCGCAGGGAGCTGTTCTGGTGGTGGGGCAGCCCCGTGGGGGGGGACACGCTGCGGCCCTGGGGGTCCACCCAGGTGTAGATGTGGTTGGTGACATAGCCCCCAGGGATGCGCCCCACCGAGTGCACAGACAGGTTCAGCTTCTTGCAGCCCTTCAGCACCTGCAACACAAGCCAAGCACAGGGGTCAGTGCCCACAGGGCCACCCGCACTTCAGGCAGACACAGCTTTGCACTTCTGGAGGCTTGAAGATCTCCAGCTCCTCTGCAGCCACCGATGAATGATGGAGCTGCGTAAAAAGCTGGTGGGAAAAGCTGGGATTTTTCTGTTCTCTCCTGGCTGCAATAGAGATAAGGCAAAGCTGCTGCTGCTGCTGAAAAAACACAGAGTAAACCTTCCCCATCAGCCAGGGAAAGAGCAGAGTGAAGCAAAGTGAGGAGGTGAGGGGGCAGAGCCATGCCCAGGATGGGCTGAACCCAGGACTGAGCAGCTTCTGCAGCCCTGGAGAGGAGCCAGGGCAGGACAGGGAGCAGTGCTGGAGGAGAGCAGCACTGATCCTTGTCCAGAGCCCTCTCCAGCCCTCATGGAGCCCCTTTAGGCACTGGAAAGTGCTCCAAGATGTCCCTGGAGCCTTCTCCCCTCCAGGCTGAACAGGGATGTCAGCCTCTCAATGACTGTGCTGGCAGCAAACAAAACCAGTGTGGGAAAAGCCTCAGCTCTGTCCCCACAACTCCAACCTCTGCCATTGGAAAAGCTCCTGCTGCCTTCAGGGAACATTGACAGCACTCCCAGAGATTCAGCCATTGAGCTAGCAGCTGCCTTTCCCAGCACAAGCTCCCAATTAACGAGTGGAATAATTACTAAATACACACATACACTTAAACCGGCACACACGGAGATGACCTTGGGGGCCAGAGGAGGTGATTTGCAATAATTCCTCTGCCCCTCCAGCTTCCACTTCGAGAAGCTGACACAAGAACTTCAGTTAACACAGAGGAGTTCTCCCTGGGGACAGCTGTAAGTGCTGATCCCTCCAGAGGCCTCAGGAGCATCAGCACTGCAGATCTGCTCTCAGGAGGGAGGTGTTTGGGGCTTTTTTCCCATGTATACATCATCCTGATGAGCTGCTCCTGCAAGGTCTCCTGTCCCCACTGAGCAGAGAAGCTGCTGAGCAAGGCTTGTGGCTGGGAAGGACTAAAACCAGCAGTAAAGGGTAAAATTGTCACTAATAGTGGGCTGGCTGGATCCCAGCTCTGAGCTGGCAGCACTCCTGTCCCTCCCTGCCAGAGCCACAGAGAATCCAGCTCAAACCCCAGCTCAGCACCTCCATCACACACAGCAACCTGCCTGCAAACTTGTCACATGCTCCCAAGGTCACCAAGTGCCTGGAGGACTGGCACAAGGACTGCAAAACTATTGGAACCCAGAAACCTGGGATTTTTGAGCTTTCTGTGCTTTCTGGCACTGACCCCCTAGAGAACACTGGTTCTGACATGAGGCCTTGGAGAAGGCTCCAAATTTGAGTGATGGAGTTAAAGTCACGGGTGTGTAGTTAAATAGAAGTGTGTGGGTTCACATGGTGAAGGGTTTTAAATTTGAGGGCTTTAGAATATAGTAATAGATATGGGACAAGATGGAGGATTTTGGGTATTGTCTCTTTTCTGTCTTCCTCCTTCTCCATGGTTTCAGGCAGTAGTTTCTGGTTGCACAGTCAGTGCTGCACTGCAGGTCACAGGAGTTTGGCTATTGGGTCAAAAGTATAAATAATATAGGTATTAATTCTCTATTAGACTGTTTAGCTTTAAAAGACCTTGTAGCAGCTGGATTCACCTCCATTTTGCTCACTTTTAGCTGGTAGGTAGAAGTGCTGCAGAACTCTCTGTACTTTAGATAAAATTTAATAAACAACCAAGCCCCAACACGAGAAATTAGTCTCCTTTGTATTTTTAATCCTGACTCTGAGTGAAGACAGAAGAAAATGAAGACAAACAACTAATTAGGTGGTGCAGTTAACCCATTTACACAAAACCAACAGCCCCATTGGGACACCCAGAGAGCCCTTCACCCCCCTGGGCTGCTCACCAGCTCCAGCCCCTGTTCCTGCAGCTTCCCAGTCCCTCAAACACATCCCTGCTGGGATCTGCTCCCTCCCTGCAGGCACTCGGAGCCCAGCTGGGCTGCCAGAGGTGCTCACCACGCTCAGTCCTGCCCAGGTCTCTCTGGGATGATGGAGCAGGTTCTGAGCCCTCTGCCCACTCCAGGAAACCACTCTCCCATGGGCACCGTGGCTGTGCCAGGCTTCGGGGCACAGAGCAGCTTCCCGAGCCACACTGCCATACAGCCAGGCTCAGGATGGGCTGAACCCCACAGAAATCAATGAGCTGGGGGTGGCAGGGACCCTTCTCACCTACCCCAGAGCTACCAGGGCAAGGGATCCCTGTCAGATGGGGTGCAGGACCCCCTGAAATGTTCTTTGCTCATCCAAAAGGAAACCATCTCTATAAAACCTCTTTAGAGTCCGTATAAATAACATCATTGTACCCCTGTTCCTATGTCCAGTTTAAGGCCCCTCGGAGGAAGAACTGGAGCGTGTTCAGGGCAGGGAACAGAGCTGGGGAAGGGTCTGGAGCCCCAGGAGAGGCTGAGGGAGCTGGGAAGGGGCTCAGCCTGGAGAAAAGGAGGCTCAGGAGGGCCCTTGTGGCTCTGCACAACTCCCTGACAGGAGGGGACAGCCGGGGGGGTCGGGCTGTGCTCCAGGGAACAGGGACAGGAGGAGAGGGAACGGCCTCAGGCTGGGCAGGGTGGACAGCAGCAGGAATTTCCTCATGGGAAGGGTGATTAAACATTGGAAGGGGCTCCCAGGGAGGTTTGGAGTCCCCATCCTTGCAGGTGTTTAAGGAAAGACTGGATATGGCACAGGGATCCTCTTCTCTCCTTTTCTCAGAGAATCCATCCTGGCAGGGAGGAGAAGGAGCAAAGGAAATCTCTGGGATTTGATTCACACAGGAGACACTCGAGGCACAGGAGCAGGGACCAGGCACGGGCTCCACGCTGGGCACTGTGCAGTGTCACAGCTGCCCCAGGGACAGGGCAGAGGTGGCTGATGGAGCCTGGCACGGCCATTTAGCCTCAGCCAAATGTCATCCCCTGGCACAGCAGCAGGGCTGCTCTCTGGAGGCACAGGGAAGTCAGCAGGGATGAGAGGCCAGAGATTTACACGGGGATTTTTATGTCCCCCTGCAGCTCCCTTGACAGGGCCACCAGGAGCAGGGATCTCGGGCTCAGGGAGATGTTTTATGCATGAAGGTGACAGCAGAGAGCCCGAGGGGAGGGGAGCAGCTGCAGGAGGACCAGGGCTCCCTGGCAGCCCCATCCAAGAGGGGACAGACGAGTGACAGAAGCTGGCAGCGCCCAGCAGGACATTGCTGGTGACAGTGTCTCCCAGAGAAACAGCACTGCAGCAGGCTGGTGACATTCTGGGGAGTCCTTTATACATTCCCTGAGGTCTCTCCTGTGCTCAGTGAGAAGCAATTTCCTGTCCAGCATGGAGTTTCCTTCCCAAAAAACCCTCCCTGCTCATGCCCAGGCTGGAAGAGGAGCCCATCAGAGACCCTCCCTCACTCAGAAGCCCTTCAGGACACACCTTTTGGACCAGGTCACCTGCTGACCTGCACCTTTTGGAGACCCTTTGGGTGACCACAGGTGGGGGAAGACAGTGACACCCACAAAAGATTTTTAAGGGACTTTTAGAGGGACTATGTATTAACAGGACAAGGGGGGATGGCTTCACGCTGAGGGATGGCAGAATTAGACTGGATATTGTGAAGAAACTCTTCCTGTGAGGGGTGCAAACCCCTTCCCCAACCTGGTGATCACTGAAATCAGTTCTGCTCAAACATCTGAGCTTCAGGAAGCTTTGTGTCCATCATGCACCAGCTCTTTATACTGCAGCCCCAGCTGTGAGAGATGAGAGGGAAGCAGTTTTCCCTCAGTTTCCCTGGAAGAACAGCTCAGCATGTGACCCACACTGCAGCACAGCAGGCATGGGGACAGCACCTGGCACACATCTACAAAACCTTTGTGCAGCCACACTCTGAACCAGATTTGAACAAAGTGCTTGGCACCAGGAGCTGCACAGGGACGAGGCACCAGGTGTGCCAAGTGGGAGAAGTTTCCACCTGCATCCAAACCAGGACAGAACCCACCAGCAGCTGCTGTGCTGAGTTCCAGGAGAGCAGAATTTCCATCATCTCCCTGCACAGGGAGAAGTGCTGCACTTCCCCTCTATTCTGGGCTTTTTTTCCTCCCAGGTTTTACCAAGGCCAGACCTCAGCCCTGTCTGCAGGGAGGGCTCAGAGCAGGGCCCAGGTTCTGTCCCCTGGGACAAGAGGAATGGGCAGGAACTGATGCCCAGGAAGTTCCACCTGGACACAAAGAAGAATTTCTTCCCCGTGCAGTGACTGAGCACTGGGACAGGAGCCCAGAAAAGGTTTCTCCACTGTGTCCTCCTCCCATGGAAGTCTTTATCCTGCTGGGCCCTGCCCAGCTGCTGCTCAGGCTTTGAGCACTTCCCTGTCCTCATTCCCAGCGAGGTGCCACAGTGCCACCAGGCTGGCACCAGCCCTCCAGTGTTGATGTTGCTGCCAGCCCTGCTAATAAAGCCACCACAGCAAGAGAGAGGAGAGAGAGCCAGAACCTGCCCACACAGCAACACAGATCATCCCAGCTCCCTGGGACAAAAGGAGAAGCTTTTCAGCAGAGTTCTAATCACAGAATTCCAGAATCATTGAGGTTGCAAAAGACGTCCCAGACCATCAAATCCAACCCGTGCCCCATGCCCACCTTGCCACCAGCCCAGAGCCCTGAGTGCCACCTCCAGCCCTTCCTGGGACACCTCCAGGGCTGGGCACTCCAAACCTCCCTGGGCATTTCCAATCCCTGACCACCCTTTCCATGGGGAAATTCCTGCTGGTGCCCACCCTGCCCTCCCCTGGCCCAGCCTGAGGCCGTTCCCTCTCCTCCTGTCCCTGTTCCCTGGAGCACAGCCCGACCCCCCCGGCTGTCCCCTCCTGTCAGGGAGTTGTGCAGAGCCACAAGGGCCCCCCTGAGCCTCCTTTTCTCCAGGCTGAGCCCCTTCCCAGCCCCCTCAGCCTCTCCTGGGGCTCCAGACCCTTCCTCAGCTCTGTTCCCTGCCCTGGACATGCTCCAGCCCCTCAATGTCCTTCCCAAATTGATGGGCCCAGAACTGGACACAGGATTTGAGGTGGCCCCTGCAGTGCCCAGCACAGGGGGACATCACAGAGGACAGGCTCTGGCTGGGAATTCTGCAAGGGAAAACTTTTTCCTGTCAGACACACAAGTGTCCTGTGTGCACTGACTGCAGAGATAGCCCCCAAAGCCACAGCAGAACTCAGGCTGCGAGTTTTTGGGAAATCAGGTTATCTGATGGGCACACTGAACCTCACCCAGCCACCCCTGAATAACAAACTCCACCTCCTTAATGGCCTGTGCAGAATCAGACAGTGCAGGCTGCATCTCCAGCTCCTTTCTCAAGCCATTCCAGGGATTTGCTGCAGTCTCAGATCTGGCTTTGCCCCATCTCTGGTGTGTTTAAGGACCATGGGGTGGGAGGTTTAGGGCTGGCACCACAGTGTGCAAGCTCACCTGCCAGCAGCCCAGCTTGAAGAAATCATTTATGTGAATCTGGGAATTAGTGCCAAAATCTTTAGCAGAGAAACAGTCACCAACTGCCCAGAAATGTGATCAGAAGCAGCAAGTGCCAGAGAGAGAGGCAGATTGATTCCATGAGGCCACTGATCCCCTAACAACACTCTATTTAATTATCTGTCAAGCCTCTGAGAGGGAAGGACATCATTTAAACTGATCAAAAAAGGAAACACACGTCTCTTGTGCCACAATTACCTTTAAAAAAAACCCCATAAAACCCAAACAGCTCTCAGTACATCATGTTCTTTCCTAGGACCCAGAGTGGCAGCTGCCATCCTTGTAAAACCCTGCAGGTCTCATCACCGAGGGCTTTCCTCTCCCATTTCCCCCCTCATAGTCCCCACTTCCCCACAGCCCTGAGAGGTTATGTAAAAACACCTCCAAAAATCCCTCCAGAAGGAGCCCAGATGCCAGAAATCGATGGCAATTAAGCACCAGGATGCTCCTGGCAGCCTGCCTGTACCTGGCCCCTCACCTCACCTTTAACCATGAGCCAGCCTCCCCCTCGCCACAGCCTCCAGCTGCTTTTCCTCCCGGCAGGAACAGCCTCGCTGGAGCTGGTTTGGCTCTGGGATAATGGGCATGGAATAATGGGATGGAATAATGGGCACGGGATAATGGGAATGGGATAATGGGTATGGAATAATGGGCACGGGATAATGGGTACGGGATAATGGGTATGGAATAATGGGTACGGGATAATGGGCACGGGATAATGGGAACGGGATAATGGGTACGGGATAATGGGAATGGAATAATGGGCATGGGATAATGGGTATGGAATAATGGGAATGGAATAATGGGCACGGGATAATGGGCACGGGATAATGGGTATGGAATAATGGGAATGGAATAATGGGCACGGGATAATGGGCACGGGATAATGGGCACGGGATAATGGGTATGGGATAATGGGCACGGGATAATGGGCACGGGATAATGGGTACGGGAAAATGGGTATGGAATAACGGGCACGGGATAATGGGTATGGAATAATGGGTATGGGAAAATGGGCACGGGATAATGGGCACGGGATAATGGGAATGGAATAATGGGCACGGGATAATGGGTACGGGAAAATGGGTATGGGATAATGGGAACGGGATAATGGGTATGGAATAATGGGAATGGAATAATGGGCACGGGATAATGGGCACGGGATAATGGGTATGGGATAATGGGCACGGGATAATGGGAATGGGATAATGGGCACGGGATAATGGGTATGGGATAATGGGCATGGCTCTGCTGGAGAGCTCCAAAGGTCAGTGCAGAGGTTAGCAATCAGCAAAGCACCGGGAATTTGGCAGCACGTCCCCAAAAAGTAAGGCACGAGTTTAGAAATCAAGCTGCAGAGGGAAGGAAATGCTGAGATACCACAGGAGGGAGGCAGAGGGAGCTTTTACAGCGCGTTCTGGCACCGTGCACGGAGCGACTGGCACAAGTTTGTCCCACCACTATTCCTGCTCCATCCCAGGGTGTTCCTGCTGGACTCGGGTGGGTTGAAGTTTGTGGGATCAGATGGACTGAGCAAAACAATCCTGCTGGCAGCGGGAATGAGGCAGCTCCCTGTGGCTGCTGGGGAGGGGAAGGCGCTGCAGGGGCAGGAGCTTTTACAGGAGAGGGATTGAGCCACATCAGCTGAAAGGCTCCTCTGCCAAGACAGGACAGGCACGTCCTGCCCCCAAAACCTTTGCTCCAGGGATCAGCTGCAGGCAGGATGGGTAAAAGGCTATTGCAGATCCCACTGCACACCTGGTTAAGGCCAAATGTTCCAGGTGAAGCCAAAAGTGACTGTCCCCTGCCCCAGAGTGCAGTTGTAAAGAAGATATTTTGGAACAAGTGTTGCCCAGAGAAGCTGTGGCTGCCCCTGGATCCCTGGAAGTGTCCAAGGCCAGGCTGGATGGGGTTTGGAGCAGCCTGGGACAGTGGAAAGTGTCACTGTCCATGGAACTGGATGAGCTTTAAGGTCCCTTCCAAACCAAACCAGTCTGGGATTCCATGATTTTGAGCCTATCCCATCCCCACGTTGCCTGACAAAGCACAGGGAGCTGGATCTGAGCAGAGGAACTGGGAATGGAATGGTCTGAGGTGGGCAAAGAGCTCAGCCCTGAGCGGGGACACAGGGGCTGGAACGAGGAAAAGGTGACAGAGGCAGGAAGAGAGAGCAGGACACAGGAGGAGGTGAGGGAAGGACAGATGGACAGGCAGCAGCGGTGCCACGGTGCAGGGGACACAGGGGGGACACAGGTGACACCAGGTGGGACACAGGGGTAACACAGGGGGGACACAGAGGTGATACAGGGGTGACACAGGGGATGTGGAAGGAACATAGGGGATGTGGGGGTGACACGGGGTGCCACAGGAGGTGCAGTGGTGACACGGAGGTGAGCAGGGATGACACAAAGGTGACACAAGGGTGACAAAAAGGTGACACAAGGGTGACACAAGGGTGACACAAGGGTGACACGGCCTCCCTGCAAGAGGACAAACGGCAGTTGTAGGACACACAGCCCAATCTCTCCCCCTGTCCCAAGCCAAAGGACAGCAGTTGGGCTTTCAAGTAGTGGCGCTTATGCAAATCAATGCAAATCGATGGATAATTATGGTGATTGCACACATTTAGCCCCAAGGCATCAGGAAGCCCATGTCCCTTCCACCGGAAAGGTCAAGTGAAATCCTAGCTCCAGCACCTTCCCCTCCAAGGGCTGACACCTCCCCATCCCCACTCGGCGACCTCCCACCCCTCCAAGCTGGTCCTTGCCCAGTGCAGCTCTCAGGCAAGCCCGGGACAATTCTAAAAAGAGCAGAAAACTCCACATAATTGTGGAAACAAAAAACCAAAACTGTTTGGGTGCTCTGAGGGCAGGGGGGAGGCCTAAGGGAAATGCAGATTAAAGCACTGCCTCCTCCTTCCTCGGGTCTTCTCTCTCTGCTCCACACCAAGCCATGCTGACAGGAATGATGTGAAGCACCACCAAGGCCATGTTGTCTAAACAGGGTGATTCCTTGGTGGAAAAACTTTGGAAGAATCAATGTAGGGAAGTGAGGAAGGCGCTGGGTGAAGCACCAAGGACATCTGCACAGAGCAGAGCCCCCTCCAGCCTCCCCTGCCCCGAGGGGCTCCAAGGCAATCCCTGGGCCCAGCAAGAGGCCGGTGGCAGGAGCAGAGCTCTGCTTCACCCACACTCACCAAGCACTTGGTGACAGGGAGAACTCGCAGAGCCTCCAGTCACAGGAAGCCAAGGTAAATCACACCAATAGATGCTTTGTCACTTTAACTGAGGGCACGTAGAGCTGAATAATTCTCTGTGGCATTGAGGGAAGTGTCAAGAAAATCCATCCTCTTCCCTGAGGACAGAGGAACTGCGTAAAAGATATTTTAATTCACCAGTTCTGACGCTTTTGTTTTTCTTCCAATAGCCACTAGAAGGAAATAAGCTTTTATCCTCCAGGTTATCTTATCAATTTCTCTGCTGAGGCAAAACTGTTTATTTACAAGGAACCCAGTAAATAACTTTGATGCTGCAAGAACTCCAGGATGCCCTGACAATGCTAACCCTGATGAACAAGCCAGTCCTGGTGCCAAGTCCTATCATCCTTGCATTATGAGGAGAGGAGAGATTAAGGCCCTCATTCCAATCTTTTGCATCAGTATAAAGTCATTTGATTTCATTAGAGCTGATTGTGATTTGCTGGTGAAATGAAGGGAAGCAGATGACTAAGGAACTTGCCCACTGAGGGAAATCGGTGGCAGAGCAGCAAACACAACCAAACCCTAATCCAAGTGGAGCAGCCCAAGCCCATGTTCTCATAGCCCCTGGATGGGTGAGCAGCTTCACTCCAGCCCAAGTGGCACCAGGAATTCATTTGGAGCTCAGAGGAGCTCACAGTGACAGGGGAGCAGCACCTTGGGCAGCTCCAGGTGAGCTCCAGTGCTCAAACCTGTTCCAACAAATCCAGATCTGTCCCTGGAACCAGGAGCAGCCCTGCCACAGGAGCTTTCAAAGTCATTTTAAGTGCAGATACCTCTAAGCTCAAGAGTGACCATTTTCCCTCCTCCTTTTCCCCAGAGGGAGATCCTGGTGCCTTTACACTTTCCACCCTCTCCCTCCAAGTCCAGCTGACTACAGGAGCTGAAATGGAAACTGTTTGCAGGCCAGAAGGGCACAGCAGGAGCCCTGGCATCACACAGCACCTGCCTTTAAGCTGTGAGTGCTTTTTTTGAGTGCAGTGTTGGGGTTTTTGGTCCTAAGCAGATGCAGAGATGAAGGAAGTGATTACCACTCGAAGTGTTGGGGTGGATGCGAGTCACATCCTCCTTTTCCACGCTCCAGCTCCCCGAGCTCCCTTGGGAAGGGGAGAAGTTTCAAGCCTCCTTCTTTAGTGCCTTCTAAAAACAGAGCCAGTGATAAGCAGGCAGCAGCTAAAGGAGCACGGCTGATGTCTCCACAGAATCAGGGATCAATGGATTGCCTTCACCCCTCAGCACCCCAGCCTGGCTCTGGCTGATCATGCACAGCTCCAAGCACTTGGAAGGGTCAAACCCAACCAAACCAAGCTGCAGTCACTCCTCTGAGCTGTGCCCACAGTGCCGTGGTGATTAAATAAGCAGTGTCAGGTCGTGGTAATCAATTAATTGGGCATCACAAGGAACAATGACATGAAATTTGCTTTATTGAAAGCAAGCTGGAAAGAAAAATGGCTCTAAATATGTTTCTGAGGCTCAGGGCTGCACATCTCTGCTGTCATTTCTCAGAGCTCTTTTAGCAATCCCACATCTGGGGTCCTTCCTTGTGAAATATTACAGTCTCTGAAGAGATCACCTTGTTTGCCAGCATGAACACCCACAGTAATAGGACATAAAAGGAATTTTAATCTCCTTTTAATTATTTTTAAATGCTCACTTGACACTTCCACCAGAGGAGGAGATGGGAAGGCTGGAGGGAGTGAAAAGTTCTGTTGGAACAGAGAGATGGTGGTGGCTGGGGATGAGATCCTCCTTTATCCCAGGCTGGGCTGTGATGTGACACCCCCTGGATGAAATCCCCCTCCCCTCCCAGGCAGGGCTGTCACAGGGGCACACAGGACAAGCTGGCAGTGCCACATCCTGGGCCCCTCTGCCTCGTCAGCCACAGCTCTGCCTCATCCCAAGCTTTCCCCAACCTCCTCCAGCCTCTCTCCAAAGCTGAAAAACCCAAGGCAGGGCCCTTGAACTCCTCCAGCTCCTCCAGAATAAACTCAATTCCAGCCCAGTGACTTTGGCAGAGCCATCACAGATTTACACCAACACCAAAGAATCAAACTCCCCAAGCCCAGCACATCCAAATTAGTGGAGTTTTGGTGATTCTGGTCAAGCTGATCCAGATTTGCCCAGCTGCCAGCAGGAACAGAAGGGCCAATGGTGGGGCCAGTGCAGCTTTTTGAGGCTGGTGTAACTCATTAAGCCAAATCCTAAATCAGGAATTCTTCCATTTTTTACTTTCTCTCATCCCCTCCTTCCCTAAATAAAAATCTACAGCAAAGCAAGAAACGTAAGAGGTGGGGGAGAAAGGAGTGTGAATTTAATGCCAACCCCAGAGCACTGGGGAAACACCTCCCTGGGTAACATTTTGATGGTCTAAAGCTATAAATACCTTGATTTTAAGTCCTCTGTATAAAATATGACAGCTCATCAATACAAACTATCAGCACAACTGCTAAAATGTAGCAGTATATGCTAAAATATAGCAGCATATATAGCATAAATAGAAAAAGAAATATATACATAGTGTATAGACATTATATCATGTCCTAAATAGTAAGGCTGATAAAAGCCAAGCGAGCTCTAAAAATATGGCAGACAACACAAACTTCCCCACTCACCCCATAATTCAAATGCTGGTGATCTTTTGCTAAAGTGCTCTCTGGAATGCTGCAATGATGGAGCTGTAATTGTAATGGAGTCATTTAATTTGGATTTGGATGAAACAGCCGAGCACAGAGCAGAAAAGGCATAAAACTCCCGTGCTCACGTAAAGGTTAAGGAGCTGGTCATTAAGGGAATTGATTTGGAGTGCTGAGGTAATCTTGTGGTGGAAGTCAGAATGCCACTTTTTATCCCATTTACGCTGAACACATCTGCAAACAGCACTGCACCGGTGCCAGGCCAGCAGTGAGTTCTGAGCTGGGACATCACGCAGGTCACTCAGCGTTGTGGCAATTCTCGCTTTGGGTGCATCACTGAGCGATGCCTCAAAATCCCGGGAGCAAACAGAAACCACTGCTGCCCCAAAGGCATCAGCCCACTCCTCCTGAAGAGGAGGGATAGGAGCAGCCGGGCTGCTCCTGCACGGAAAGGCAGCAGAGCTATCACGACTTGTCAAGGAACGCAGCGGCCGCCGTGGGAACGCTCATCCACGGCTGCACAAACAAACCCAGACATTGCATTTATCCCCTGCCCTGCCTGAGCAGCTGCCACAGCCACAGCCGGCACCTCGAGCGGCCCGGCGGGCACCGAGGCGATCCGTGGCTCGGTAAGTTCATCACGCTCAGCCCTGGGAGCCTTCCCGAGCCCTGCACTCGCCCAAGAACGAGCTCTGACAGCTCGTGTCAGCCCAGCACGCCGTGCCTGTGATGGATGGCGGGGCTGCCCTGCCCGGACAGCTCCTCGCTGCAGGACAGGAGCCGGAGCATCGCTGCTCGGAGCCGAGCTCTGATCGCACAGCTCGGCACAGCCCCTCCTCTGAAGCAGCAGGCAGTGTCTGCGATCAGCTACACTGCCAGGGGCTGGTGTTAACAAAGTCTCTCTCCTCTTTCGCTCTCTCTATTTGATCCCGAATGCAGCGTGTGCACGAATTCCCGCTCTGGTTTATCACAGAACATTCTGAGTTAGAAGGCATCGCAAGGATCATCGAGGCCAACTCTTAAATGAGCAGCCAATAAAGGGATCAAATCCCCAATCCTGGGGTTATGAGCACCAAACTCTGAGCTGATGTTTCCCTCTCCACTGACCCACTGCAGGGCAGAGCAAGAGGCACCAGCGAGGAGGGCAGGACACGGCGAGGCTCGCTCTGCCTGGGGACACGGCGAGGCTCGCTCTGCCTGGGGACACGGCGAGGCTCGCTCTGCCTGGGGACACGGCGAGGCTCGCTCTGCCTGGGGACACGGCGAGGCTCGCTCTGCCTGGGGACACCAAACCACAGCCAGAGGCCTTTGCAGAGCTGTCAGTGCACCCAGCCCGAGCTTCAGATCCCAGGTTTCAAGGGGAAGCAGAGAGCACAAAACGAAGCCACCCATCACCACCTCTTGTCCCTGCAGCTCTGACACTGAACACCCAAAACATTGGGCTGGGGTATTTCTACCTTAAACCTTCAGATGCTGCCCTTGAGCATCGCTGAATGCGATCTCCTCATTTCCCCTCTCTCAAATGCAGCATCTCAGGGCAAATTAACACTTGGTTATTTTAGAATCTCCCAAGGATTTATTAGACCCGTATTGTAAATTGCTCTGCCACTCTTTCCAAGCAAATCCTTCCCACCACCACAACATGGGTCATAAAAACCCTTCCCAGATGTGAAAAGAACCCAGGAGCTCAAGAAGGTGCCAGCACAGGGCAAGTGATGAATTTGTGAGATGAACGTCTTTCAACAACAAGGAGACAATTTCTAAGTTGCTTTTTCCTATCAGGATCATATTAACAAAATATAGCTCTTGGCAAGCCACGTCCTCCAGGAATTATTTCTGTGCAGGAAGCACTTAGTTTCACTCAAAATTAATAATGTCTAAAAGGCATCAATTACATTATATTAGAGAACAAACAGAAAGTGATGTGAATTACCCAGCAGAGTGGGATGAATTGGAGATGAAGTCATGGAGCAGAGCATTCCTGACACCTGGTTCCTCTCCATCCCAATGCCAGAACCAAAATATGCGGGGGCTGCAATCTCCAAGGCACGAAATTGCAGACTAACAACTGGAAGCTTACCCTGCTGTTGTCCTATCATTAGGAACAAGAGAAAAACAATTCCTACAAACGTTTCCTCTGCTCTCAGGATTACCAGGCACTCATTTCTAGCCTGGAAGTCGTGCCCTTGCCCAGGGCACTGATTTAAAGCCGGGGCAGGGAACGCACAGGTCGGCAGGGGAGAAGTGTTCAAAGCTGTGCAAGATTAATGCACTGCCAGAGGAACGCTCCACATGGAGCAGGCTCCCAACAGAACCACTTTAGCTTATTATGGATAAATTAAAGCACAAACAGCTGGAAAACAGCCTTGTCACGCCAGATCTCAGCTCTCCATACGCTGCCTGCAAATTGCTGCTCTAAAAGTCGATTCTCCAGCTCGATAGGTTTGTGCCTCGGGAACGCTCCGAGCAGAGCCCACCAACCACAAGATCAGCTCTGGGAATGGTTTGGGACACTCAGACCTGGATTCGCCTCAGAACGCCGCGTTTCACATGAAAATCCCACAGTTCATGGAGTTCTCCCCCCACATTAAAGCTTTTATCGATAGCCCCCATGCTGTTACGGCTACAACAGGTCTCCGGGGCATGTGGAGCCGTGCTGGGAGAGCGGGAGCCCTTCGGTTGTGTAACTGTTCTTCTCCCCCTGGAACATGCAAAGGAATCAGGGACCTGCTCCTGCCTCGGGGACGATGCAGCCCCGGGTGGGTGGTGCTGAGGGTCTAGTCTGCTTCCCCGTGCCTCAGTTTCCCCATCTTAGCGAGGAGAAACCCACTAGATCGGCTGGAGTACATCCCTTAAAACCCGGCTCAGGCAGATTTCCAGCTTTCCCAGGCTGCAGGCGAGCCACGAGCAGAGCCGCTGCGTTTGAGGCGCGACAAAAGCTCCGGACGAGCCTGCCGTGCCCAGAGCCACCCCGGCAGCTCGGTCCCTGCCGTGGCCGGCACCGCTATTGCCACCGCAAACTTTCCGGCCGGGCTCCGCGCACGGCTGGTCCCGCACGATGCGAGCCCGGAGCGGCTCCGCTCGGCGAGGGCTGCGCGATCCCAGCGCCGCGTCCCGGAGAGCGGCACCGAGGGACTCCGGTCCCACCGGCTGGCGGGGATGGAGCCGGGGAGGGATGAGCTGGAAGGGGCGCACGGAGACAAGACCCAGAGAGGGAAGGGAGGAGCGGGGAGACATGGACAGGCAGCGGAGAGGCAAAGCGGGACGGGGCGCACAGCGAAGCCCGCGGCAAGGCGGGATGGAAGAAACATCCACCGGAGCAGCCTTACCTTGACCGCCTCGGCGTGGGTCACCCTGTCCAGGGACTTGCCGTTGACCCCCAGGATCTGATCGCCGACGCGCAGCCCCTCCCGCTCGGCCAGGGAGCCCGGCTCCACCAGCGACACGTAGATGCCCACGCCGTGCTCGGCACCGCCGCGGATGCTGAAGCCCAGACCCTCGTGGGCTTTGCTCCGGCGCAGCGTCACCTGCCGCAGCTCGCCCGGGACCACCGGCGGCGGGGCGGGGGGCGGCGGGGGGCGGCCGGGCGGCGGCAGGTAGGGCCCCTCGGCCGTGTACTGGTCGAAGAGGAGCTGGTCCGACCGCGGCAGGACGAGGCGCAGCAGCGGCAGCAGCTGCCGGCGGCGGGGCCCGTCGAGGAGGGCGCGCAGGGAGCGCACCAGGTCGCAGACGTTGCGGCGGCCGTGGTAGGCGTTGAGGCAGAGGATGAAGCGCTCCCGCTCCGCCTCGCTCAGCAGCGCCGTGAGCGCCTGGTGCAGCCGCCGCACGTTCGCCGAGAGCGGCCGCGGCGCCGGCCCCGCCGCCGAGCCCAGCGAGCCCGACGAGGAGGAGGAGGAGTGCACGGACACGCCGTCCAGCTCCGCGCTCATCGCCGCGGCACCGCAACCGCACCGGGGGATGGAGCGGCCGGAGCGCGCCGCGCCGGGCAGCAGCGGAGCCAGGCGGGGCAGCAGCGGAGCCCCCCGAGCGGCACCGGTGCCGGCCGGCCCCGCCGCTCCACCTGTCCGTGCTCTCGCCGGCGGCTCCCCAGGAAGTGACGCGGCCGCCGTTGCCGGGAGACCGGTTATACAGAGCGGCCCCGGCGGCGAGACCGGACCCCCCCGCCCCGCCCCAGCGCCCGCCCCCGCGGGACCCGCAATTAGCGCGTCCGCTCATCAGCGCGCCGAGCCCTGCCCTGCCCTGCCAGCGGCTCAGCGCGGCGCAAGATGGAAAGTGCTCCCACCCTTCCTCAGCCCTCCCGGGATGGATCGTGTCCATCCCAGAGCTTCCTCAGCTCTCCTCCATCCCAGCACGGGAGCGCAGGCGGGATGGAGGACACACGGCGGAGGACACTCGAAGGGATCGGGTTCCGCTGAGAACAGCCTGCCCCGGCGCACGGAGCCGTTACCTGACCCGCGGGGATGTTTTTCCATTGCCCGGCGTGCCAGGTGTGGGATCGTTGTTACCTCACAGTGCTGAGTTATGGTGCTGGGGATGTCACCCGTTCAGCTCAGCACAGGCTTTCTTTTAATCACACCTAAACAAAATTCAGGCACGATCGTTACTGACGGGGTGTTGAAGGAATCTATGATTGGGGCCGTTTTTAAAAGGGAGAAATGTAGATTAGACCTTAGAAATTGTTCTTAAGAATTGAGTGAGGGAGGTGAAGCCCTGGCACAGGGTGCCCAGAGCAGCTGTGGCTGCCCCTGGATCCCTGGCAGTGCCCAAGGCCAGGTTGGATGGGGCTGGGAGCAGCCTGGGACAGTGGAAAGTGTCCCTGCCCGTGGCAGGAGTGGGATGATCTCTAAGATTCTTTCCAACCCAAATCACTTGGTAATGTCGGGTTTGGGGTCCACGCCAAACTCACAGCAATTAACCCTTCCTCGTTTAGCAAACACAACCACCACGGTGAGGGATCCTGCTGGTCCAGATCCAATGATCAAGAAGCTGGCAGGGCCTCAGGCACACGTATTTCAAACCTGGATAGGTGGGATTCAGGGAGGCACATTGTCATCTGGGATGCTCCTGCACAGGTAGCCACCCTCTTCTCTGCCTCCACACCCATAACTTGTGACCTCAGATCCAAAAGAGAAGCATCAGGAATCAGTGCAGAAATCCAGGGACTGCTTTTCTGGTTGCTGGATGAATTATTTCTTACTACGTGAGGTTTGAGTTTCTTTTATGTCTCTGGAGCACTGAGCAAAGACCATTTTCCATCTCAGTCATTTGAAATCTTTCTGTCTTTGTTGGAGTGCTTTCCATCTGCTACAGTAGAGGAGGATTAAACCTAATTCATCAGATGCATCTTGATAGCAGTAGAATTCATTTTGTTCATGGATATGATGGAAGAGCTTAAACAGCTGCATTACAAGTAGCTTTATGTATTAAAGCTTCGTTGGAGCTCTCAAAGCCTTGTTTAAAACAAAACTAAACAAAGCAGATTGCTAATTGAAATTCGCGTTCAAACTGTGGCTGATAAATAAGCAGATGGAACAGTCAACATTACTGGAAAGAAAAGGGACAATATAGGACAGAGAAGCAAGTAAAAACAAAAATACGCCTACATCAGCCAAACAAAGTGAGAGAAGGGCAAACAAGGTACTGCAAGTCTTTGAATTGCACTCAGACACGATGCCAGTGCTCAGTCCCGCTCAGACTCCTCTATTTAAAGCACTGCTGTTCCCACCAGCGCAGTGTCTGAGCTCCTGCAGCCTCTTTGAATCCTACACGAAGACTCTGAATGTGTGAACACGAGCAGTTGCAGTGAGAGCTGCCCCTGCTCGGTGCTAGCTCCAGCCTGGAGCAGCACATCCATGGCTCCCCTGTCCAGCAGAGCCACCAGGGCTGCTCCATGGCCAGAGCTGCCCAGTGCTGCCACTCGGTCCCTGATCTGTTGAGCACTACTCCAGAATATCACAAAGTCAGTTTCCCAGTCCCAGAACGACTCCAATCCAGTGCTACCCAGCAGAAGCACACAGAGTAGCTGCATTTGGGAATAATTCTGTTCTCTTGCTGTCACTACAGCCCTGCCAGCAGACACTGCTCACCCTTGGGATGCCCCACCCACTTGCTGCTGCCACAGGACAGCTCTGAGCCTTTCCTTTGGATGTGATCTCTGTTTTAGTTTCTCCTTGGAGAAGTTTTACATTTAGATTGTTCACACACTGGCAAGTTGGATCTTTATCATACACTCCAGACAGGGGATCCCACTGGTTTTCCTTTGGAGAAGACAAGGATTGAAGTCTTCTCATGGAGCCTCACCTTTGTAGTGAGGGATTTCTGGGGGCTTTATCCTTTCCACTGCTGTGAACACTAAACCAGGTGGTTGAGAGGGAGCAGCACATGGCCTTGGGCCAGAGGGGAAAGAGGGGGTTCATGCAGCTCCTGGGCTCAGGAGTGCTCCCACACCTGAGCAAAACCTCTCCAGACTTCCTCAGCCCAGGTAATGCTGCTGAACAAATGTCCCCCATCAGTGTGCAATACTGCTGCAGGGCTCCAAGGGCCAGACTCACTACATCAAAGTGGTCCTTCAGGATTTCTTGGGAAGAAATTGGAAGGTGGTGAGGCCCTGGCACAGGTTGCCCAGAGAAGCTGTGGCTGCCCCGTCCCTGTAAGTGTTTAAGATCAGCTTGGACAGGGCTTGGAGCAGCCTGGGACAGTGGAAGGTGTCCCTGCCTGTGGCAGGGTGATCTTTATGGACCTTCTAACCCAAACCATTGGTGGTGAAGCCCCATCCCTGGAGGTGTCCAAGGAAAGCCTGGATGTGGCACTCAGTGCTCTGGGCTGGTAACAAGGTGAGGATCAGTCAAAGGTTGGACTTGATGATCTTGGAGATCTTTTCCAACCTCAGTGATTCTGCGATGATTTGGAAAGGGAGCTCTGCCAGGGGGGAGTTGGCAGCAAGTGCTCAGGGCAGAGGATCAATGCCAGGTACAAACATCCTCTGGAGACAAGATTCGTGAACACTGAGAGTCCACAGCAATTCCTGGGACAGCTCCTGGCTGAACTGAACCTTTGTTAACTGTGGGGACCCCACAGACACCGGCGGTGGGACCTCAGCACCCACCCACAGTGGAGAGCTCCAGAGCAGCTGGGCACTGCTCATTCCCAAACAGCTTTCAGCTCCACCCCCTGCCTTGCCCAGCAGAGTCCCTCAAGGCCAGCAGGAGCCCAAAAGGTGTTATTCTTGTGGGTTTTAAAATCATCCTTGCAGCACAAAATAATCCGATGTGTTTGCTAAGTGCCACCTGAATAAATTGCCTAACCTTTCCACTTTAATCCGCTGTAATCACTTTCCAGAGGCGCTCTTTGAAAAGTGAGCTCTGTGTTTCCAGAGCAGCTGTGCTCCTAATTAAAAGGCACTGTAGCAAGAAGCCAAGAAAACCTAATTCTGGTTGGAAATGCCTTGCTGCAGTTGGAGGACTGAGGTGAACTGCAAGGAGGGCCAGGGAGGAAGCAGCAGCTGCCTGTGCTGCTTAAGAGAGTATTAGGAGAGGGCTGACACTCGGGGCTGCCTCTTGGCTAAATCCCTGTTTAGCAGATTGGCTCCCAATCCTCTGTCCCTGGCCAGGCTGGTTTGCACAGCTTGGACATGTGCAGGAATCAGCTGAGTGCTGCAGCTGAGTGCTCACAGAAGGAGCCAGCACAGAGGGAGAAGCATCCAGAGGGTTTTCCAGCAGAATTCCTGGGTGCCTTGGCTTCCAGCACCAGTCCTCCTGCAGCAAAACTGAATCCAGCACAGTTCAGGCTCAAGTTCCCCAGGGTGCAGGGAGCAGGCTCATGCTCCATCTCTTCAGCTCCAAATATAACAGGCAGAAGTTGGATTTGAGGGAAAGCTGTAGAAGCAGTGAGAAATCATCATTTCAAGGGAGACCTTTTTTAAGCTCTGCGTTATGAGCATAAATCACTCATAACAGGAATGTTTCCAATGAATGGAGGTTGCTGTGCTTCATCAGACCAAGTTCAGTTTGACACATCCCAGCTGGGGCAGATCCTGAAGAGCAGAGTCCAAGCAGGCAGAGGGGGTAGGAAACTCTGACACTCCTTAAACCCTTCTATATCTGCATGTCTACAAATCTCCTATAGCTCAATGCCACACTCAGACTGTACCTAAGCAAAGCCAGCCTGAAACAGCTTCATTGGAATGGGAACTTGGTGGCTTCCATTGTGCAAGAGAACATCAAAGATGAAAATTTTAGCACCAAACTCTAATGTTTTCATGGGGTGGACACCACAGGCTTAGAGTTTATCACTCATTTAGATAGTGTGGATTAAAACTTAATCAAATCAAACAGACAGCAATAGTTTCACCCAGCCATATTTTGATTTCAAGCCACTGGAATGCTGTGACACTTACTAAAACCCTAAGTCAGAGCAATTCACATTCCAACAAACCTACATTTGCTCCATTTTCTGATGAAAAAGCCTTTCCAAGGAGCACAGGTTCCTCCCTGATTTGCCTGCAGTGATCTCTCCACGGTGCCAACACCACTGAGTGTAACCCTGCATGGCAGAGCCAGATGATTTAAGAGCTGCAATCCTCCTCCCTTCTCCAGCAATTTCTTGCACTTATGCACTCTCCAGTCCTGCTTGAAATGCCTGAAAGAAAAAGCCACTTGCGTCATCAGCTTTTTTTTTTCCCTTTTAATGCCTAGCACAAATCATGGCTAAGTCACGGCGTGGGCCTGGGTGTCACGAGCAGGCAGAGCTGGCACAGGATCAGGTCAGTGCCTGCTCTCTGATTTGGGCACCTTGACTGCTCAGTTTGGCGTTTAAGGACACAGAGCCTGTTCCTGAGGGCTGGCTGTCCTTGGATAGGACAGGTGAGTTTCCTGACCCTGGTTAGTGGGAGGTGTCCCTGACTATGGCAGGAGTTTGGAGCTGGAAGAGCTTTAAGGTCCTTTCCAAGCCAAACCATTCTAAGGCCATGTTATGATTGTGGAGCTGTGCCATAGGGAGCACCTGCTGAGGGAGGCAGCCTTGGGGCTGTCAATAACTTACTGCATAGGACTGGGTTTACTCACTGTAGAAATTGCCAAGCAACTCCAAAATTCCCACCAGATGAGCTGGATGGCAGAGATCTGGCTGGGAAGTTGTAGGATGGAGGGAGAGCACAGGCTCTTTGTCCTCAGTGATGCCTTTCTGCATGATTTGGGGTTGATCTTGTGCACAGGGTGCAAATTGATGCTTCCAACCCTGAATTCTCCTCCTGCTGGGTCCATCAGTGCCCCAGCCCAGTCTCCACCCTTCAGGCAGGGACTTCACCCTGCTGGAGGTCTTGGCTACTCTTGGAGTGCAGCACCTCACACACAGGCTGGCATGCTTTACTGAGAGACCATGGAATGGTTTGGGTTGACCTTAAAGATCACCTTGGTTTAACCCCCTGCCATGGCAGGGACACCTCCCACTGTCCCAGGCTGCTCCAGCCCCAATGTCCAACCTGGCCTTGGGCACTGCCAGGGATCCAGGGGCAGCCACAGCTGCTCTGGGCACCCTGTGCCAGCCCTGCCCACCCTGCCAGGGAACAATTCCTGCCCAATATCCCATCCAGCCCTGCCCTCTGGCAGTGGGAGCCATTCCCTGTGTCCCGTCCCTCCATCCCTTGTCCCCAGTCCCTCTCCAGCTCTCCTGGAGCCCCTTTAGGCCCTCCAAAGGGCTCTGAGCTTTCCCTGGATCCTTCTCCAGGCTGAGCAATTCCAGCTCTCACCATCTGCAGAGAAGAGGGGGTCCAGCTCTCAGAGCACCTTCACACCCTTTGGACTCACTTCAGCAGCTCCACATCCCTCTTGTGTCAGGGGCTGGCTGGGGAGTACCAAATGAATTTGGGAGAAGTACAGTCCCTTTCTGAAGAGCTCTGTTAATATAGCCAACAATTTCACATCAGACCTGAGCACTGCAGAACTCATTTGCACAAGTTCAGCCTCCCAGCAGGTGGGAAAATCAGGGGCTTCACTCACACTGGGAATTGACAAACTCACACAGAGCTAATCTAATTGGAAGGTATTTATCTCATTTGAAAACATTTATCTAATTCAAACACATTTATCAGTCTGCAGGTTGTGAAAGGCTGTCAGTCTGGCAGGATTTATGGGCCAGCTTCCCAAGCATTTCTGCAGTGGTGGAAGTGACTGCAGTGGTACAAACTATCCCTGCAAGTTTGCATCGGGAGCACAGCTCAGCCCTGCCAGCAGAACTCAGCTGCAAGGTCTGATTGCACAGATTTGGGGGGACAAACTACAGGGCAGAAAGGGGGTGTTCCTTACAGCTCCTCACTGAGCCTCTTCCTTTCCCTGTGCATCTATCTAGAGACTGTCTGTGTCCCAGGGGAAAGTGCAACACCAAAAATTCCCCGGGGAGCAGCTCACTCCTGCTGTGACAGCCCTGGAGTGCTGCCAGAGCACCGGGAAATTCATCCTCAATTCCCCAGCCCAGCTTTGCACTGCTGGGAGTTTTGCTCCCTGTTCAACCATTGCCACAGGAATACAGGACTGAGATCTTTGTGAGCCTGGAACCCACCCATGAGCATCTTTCCTAGTTGGGATGATTTACACCGAGATTCTTCCACTCATTTAGAGGATAATGGGGCTGCAGGGTCACACTCTTCCTCCAAAGCATCACTCTCATCTCTCCAGCCTGCAAATCCATCCCTGCCAGGCTGGGGAGGGATGCAGAGCTCTGGGCTCCCTTATTACAACACTGCAGGAAGACAATCAAAAGAAAAGAAAAGGTTAATGAGGTACTAATCATTATAGATTTGCAGTATATAATGCAATAAATACCCGCTGCCATCGATTAAATGTAGTGGGGCAACGACATCTAATCCATCATATCGGCCATTTGGTTTTCCAAAATTCATTTCCTACCATCAGGGAGAGGCTGGGACATGCCAGAGGCTCAATCTCCTGCCCAAGAAGCTCAGCTGGCTCCATTCCCACCCAGCATCCCGTGGCCAGTCCAGACCTTCTGATGGGGCTCTGTGATGTTCCACTGAAAATCCCACAGTGAGGAATTAGGAGCTTGGGGAGATAGGAAAAACAGGCAGGACAAGCTTGAATTCTGGATCCTTTCTCTGCAGGTTTTTATTTGTTCGTTTCCAACCCAACCCCTCTGGTTTTCTTGCAGAGATGAGACTTCTGGGAGAAATATTAGTTTTAATAAACAAACACACGCACACAAAAATTCTGTTCTGAATGCTTAAAGTTCTCCTAAAGTGACAAATTGCCAAGAGAAAACAGATCAAAAAACCCTCTCAGAGATGTCACCACAATTCTGAAAGTTGCCAGAAGACAGGAAAAAGCTCTCAGGCTTCTCTTAGGGAAACAAAGGTGATAAACCCAGCTACAACCAGGTGTAGGTGATGGGCAGGGCTGTGGTAAAGCCTGAGTAACTCCAGAGCGGCGGGCAGGCGAAGTGGCTGCGCTGGCAGCCGAGGATGAGACTAATTAGGGCTGCGATCCCCTGCCTCACACGCACTAATGCCCGTGGATAGATCGCTAATGCTCTCAATTCATGCTCATTAGCACCGGCAGCAAAGACAAGACAAGCGTGTTATGTCATCGTTTAAATCCTGTCACATTTCCCCAATGACTCTGATTACATTTTGAAATACTCATTCTCCTCCCCCGAGGCAGGGCTGCCTTGCCCCGGGAGCTCCAGATGCGGAGATTTGCTCTGACCAAATTCTCACACCGGACTGAGCCCCAGCCCTTCCCTGTGTCCTCAGCAAACAGGAATCCCCTGGTGGGAACAGTCAAGGCATCAGCTCATGCTCCCCTAATTTTTCACATGACTTTACACCCCACACCAGAGTTAAACTGAGTATTTTCCAGTTACCTTTGCGTTTCTGGATGAGCAGCCACACTCCAGTTCAATAAGCACAAAACACCTTTGCAGCATGAGGAGTCAATGGTTCTTAAGTCAATTGGTGGGAGTGAAAAGAATAAATCTTTACAGACACCTCCTGCACTGATCTGTGCCAGTTGGGTTTATATCAGCTCTCAAAGGGGGGTTTCAGCCTTCTGGCCTCCCTGCCCAGTGACTGCTGGTGAGGATGGAGGGGTTGGAAGAGCTGGAACTCCTTCCCCAGGGACCCTGACCAGGGAATACCCAGGAACACTCAGCAGAGAGTGCAGCAGGGGTGGGAGGGCTGTGAAATCCATTCTCATGCCTTGAAACCCAGGGCAGGGCACATGGAAATGGTCACAAACACACCCCATCCAAGGGGAGGGAACATCTCCTCCTGAGTTCAGCACAGGCTGCATTAGGCCCACTGCCCACTGTTGCCCCTGCAAAAAACCATTTCCACAACCATTTTGCTGATGCCATAGAGGGAGGAGACCTGTCCAGGGGCACGTGGGACAGCCCAGAGCAGCTGTGCCATCCCCCAGCCCCAGACTGAACATCCCATCCCATCCCATCCCATCCCATCCCATCCCATCCCATCCCATCCCATCCCATCCCATCCCATCCCATCCCATCCCATCCCATCCCATCGGTGTTGGTGTAGGATCTTTCTCCTACCCTCCCTTTGGCACTGCAGACAGCACCAGGAGGACTTGGTGAGGTTTTTGCTGCAGAATCTCCTGGGAAATCTCCTGATTTGCCTTTGTTCCAGTAGCTGAGGATTTCAGAGCTTGCTTATCAAAGCAGGGAAAGGAAGAAATAACTGGATGGAGTTAGATGTGCATTAAGAGGAAGGGTTTACACTAGATGGCACCTGATCTCATCACTTCAGATGCAGAAGGTAAAGCCAGCAGGATAATTGTAGGGAATGATGTTATTCCTTCCCCAGGAGCTGCTTTGTGGCCCTCCCCGAGCTCCCAGCCATGCAGGAGGAGCAGCTCACCCTGCAGCCAGCACTGCTGTGAATGTTAAACACCCTCTGCATAACCCCACTCAGAATCAGAATCTCTTTCCAGGTGCTGGAGTTCTCTGCTTTGCTCAGCCCAAGCTGCTTCCAGAGCCATTTCCAGAGGCTGAACGTGCCTAGCCTGTTCCCAGCCAGGTTTCTCTCACTGGAAGAACAACCTCCCTCTGTGGAGGCACAAGGAATAAGAAGGGCTCTGTTCCTCAGGGACTTAACTCCGTGCTAAGAGGCAGCAAAGCTGTTGCAGGGCCATGCCGTGGATAATCCACCTTGAGCACAGCAGGGCACTGCAGCCACTTGGGCATGTGGGGACACTCCAGCTCTGCCACAGGTGTGGCACACAGGCCCTGGTCCCACATTCCCCGATCCCTGCCAGGACATGGAAGGTGCTGAAGACACAGAAAAAGTAGCCACGGTTTTGTCAGCCCACGAGAGGAATAACTGCTCCACACATACGTGGCATGAGTCAGGGAATTGAGAGAAGTCAGGGGATTTGGGAGAAGAGGGAAGTGCTGCCAGCTGGGAAGAGGAGCAGAGGGGCTGAACCTCAGGCTTGCTCTGGTGCAGCACATCCTTTCTCCTGCTGCCAGCAGGAGTCAAACACTGGAGAAGAAAGCTGGCTGTGGGCACAGTGGCCATTCCTGAATTACCAGCCTGAACCTGGATGTAGGCTGGATGGATGGGGCTTGCACCAAGCTGGTCTAGGGGAAGGTGTCCCTAGGTGGTGGAACAAAATGGTTTTTAAGGTCCCTTCCAACCCAAAGCAGTCTGTGATTGCACAGCCCGAGTTAGAGCTTCCCATCCCATCATCCTCTTTCTGTCCCTAAACACCATCCATGAGGTTTCCATTAAAAAAAAGCTGGTAAATAAATAAAATCTAAATGGTGAGTGAGGAAATGATTTCTCTACAGAGGTAGAGCCAGCAACAAGTCTTAGCCCTCTCCTGAATTATTTTGCCTCCTCTTGGATCCTCGGTGGGCTTGTGAGGGATTTCTGCTCCTGGCAGCTCCACAGCACCTCTGTCACGAGACTCGGAGTGTAAGGTCACAGTCGTGCTGCTCTGAAGACATTTGCAGGCAAATTACTCTGCCTCTCCCCAGCACAGACACTCATTGCTTCAGCAGGAGGCAGCGAGCAGATTACATGAGATAATTTAGTAGCTGACATTAAAAACACCGCATTTAGCCTGGAATAAAAATACCTTCATTCAGCCTAAACTATATTAAGATAACTGCATTCATAGTACGTTTTGAGTAGCTGCTCACCTGGGCAGCTGAAAGAAAACTCCAAGTCAACATCTCCCTGTCACTGTGTCCCTGCTGGAAAGCAGCAATGCCAGCAGCGACTACTGGAGTAGAAGGATTTTCATGTGACCTGGACCTCCCTCTCTGGTGCAACAGATTGAATTTTCCAGCTTTCCTGGATGAATTGCTTTTTACCTTCTCCCTGGTGCTGGCCAAGGCCTCCAGCTAAGAGAGCAAAGAGATGAATTTTGCTGCATGTCAAGCAGCTGTTGCTCTATTTGGTTTAATGCTGTACTGTGAGCAGAGCCACTGCCACAGACAGAGAGTTAATAATATCTGAATGAGACAAGCAACAGGGAGAGGAGATGGAATGGGATGCAGGGAGGAGGGATACTTTAAACACTGGTTTATCTGACAAATTCTGCAGTTACACATCCTCTACTCTGCTTTCCAGCAGACAGATGGAAACAATTTTTACATGGCATAAGCAGAGGAGAAGCAACTGAACCCTTCCTCCCAATGAAAAGCTCATCTGCACAGGTGCCAACTCTGAAGCATTTGGAGACCTCCATAAGTAAAGAATTACCACCAAAAAGGGAAAATAGAATCTTTGTCTGACCCTATTTTGGGGCAGCAGGTGCTCTGAGATGTTTGGGATTCACTCAGGCACCATTTCAGGAGAATCTTCAAGTTCCAAGTTCCTGGTTTTCAGCAGCAGAACCCAGAGCTCTTTGTGCACAGTGCTGTTACCAGCCCTGCTCTCCAGCAGCACCAAGAAAGCACCACTGGCAATGCCCAGAGTGCTTTAATTTGGGATTCTCCATCTCAGTATTTCTTTTCCTATTATCCAGGAGAGTCAGGGGGAATTTGCCATTCCCCCCTGCCATGGAGGCTGCCAGCAGCTCAAAGTGCTGGTGCTGTCTGTACCTGCCCAGGTAGGGAGGATTCCCTGGAGGTGCACAGAGGTCTCTGCTCCCACCACACCATCAGCACAGCACTTTTCAGAGAAAAACAATCAAAGCCAAAGCCCTGTGGCACCCTGGTTCTTTGGATCCCTTTCAAAGGTATCACAGTCTCTCCAGTATCCAGCTCATGGCTGCTGGTGCTCCAGCTCCCTCCCTATCTCTGAACATAACAGAGTCATCTTCCACAGGGATTTGGTCTGAGCTGCCACTTTTTGGGTCAGATGCTCCTGAAAGTGATGGACAGAGGGAGTTCCAGCCACGAGGAATTGGAGGACAAACTCACCCAGTATAAATTGCAGCAGCACCTTTGGCTGCAACAGAGCTACCTGATTTAAAATCTTAGGATATCCTGAGCTGGAAGGATCCCACAAGAATCATCAAAGTCCAACTCCTGGCCCTGCACAGGGCAGCCCCAACAATCCCATCCTGTGCCTGAGGGCATTGTCCAAACCCTTCCTGAACCCCTGAGGACCAGACCCCAAGGAATCCCACAGGGCAGTTCCAAAGGCTGGATGGATGGGGCTTGGAGCATGGAAACGAGCTCTGCCTGTCCATGGACTGCAGGAAACGCTGATAAACCAGAGGAGATGTCACTGTCACTGTCCTTCTGGATTTGCTCCCTGGAGCTCTGTCAGGAAAGTCAGAAGGCATTTGGCATGTGCAGCTAAATATCAGACTTACAATGAGGATGTCTGGGCTTGTTTCCCAACTTTGAGACTGACACACTTTGCAAGCTCAGTCCGGAATTCTTCCCCCTCGGCACCTTCCCGAGTCATTTTGTACCTGCACAAAGCACTAACCCAGCCAGAACATTTTGCTCACTTAGATGGGTGTCACATCTAACACCAAGAGGGGAGTGCTTTCAGCATCACTTAATGAGGCTTCTCTGCTTTGCATAAAAACTTGGCAATGAGCTGGGCAGGATGATAAAGGAGGAGGAGAGCTGCCAGCTGCCAGGCAGGAGAGACAGACAGCTCCTGTCACCCCCCTCCTCCTTGGACACAAGCAGGACAGGCTGGAAAGGCAACCCAGCCTGGGGATCTGTGTTCACATCCCAGCCCACAGGGGCTGTGTTAACCTCTCATTTCTGCTCTCCCAGCAGTGTGCCTGTCCCAGATCCCAGCGTTTCCCCACTGCTTTGTAAAGTTATTGCTCTCTCTTATTGCTCCCTACAAACCTCCAGCTCTTCCAATCCACACAACCCAAGGCTGGTGCAGCCAAATTCTCCTCCCTGAGCTCTGCCAGGAGCACCTGGCTCCTGCCTTCCTCTCTCAGCCCCCTTTCTCCTGCCACCAATAAACACTCCCAGGGTTTCAAGTTTTCCTTATCCAAGTTCCTTTTTGTATTCCCTTGCAGGATTTCTATGGGGGAAGATGCAGCTGGGTGGCCCCTGCTCCATTGCTTGATGGAAATGGCTATTTTTTCCTTTTTCCCTTTTCTCCTTTTCCTCTTTTCTCCTTTTCCCCTTTTTCCCTTTGCTCCCTTAGCACAGAGAGGCTCTCAGAGCTGCAGAGGGACCTCAGGCAGGCTGGACCCCATCTGCAGCTCCTTCTGGGCTACTGGGGACACCAAAGGGTGGAGTCCCCAGTTCCACCTCAGCTTCCCACCCCTCCTGCTGTCTCCTTGCACTGCCCACAGCCTTGCTGGCTCAGGACAAGCCTTTCCTTCCCAAGAAAAGGGAAGATTTTTAGTTTCAAACAAGTTTCGGGTGACAGGATATTTGCTGAGCTTCGACACAGATAATTACCGTTTAAATCATTTGTCTGTGTGAGTGGTCAGTGCCGTGGCTGTTCCTGCAGCTCCTGGAGCTGCTCTCCCTGCAGGATGAGCCCTGCTCCATGGCATTTTAGCAGAGTTTATTAGGAGAACTGCCTAGTGTTTGATCTTGGAAGCTTTTCTGCCCCTGGTACAAATCAGAACATTTAGATGGTAAATGAGATGCATTTGGGATATGTATAAAAACGCAGACCCATAGGCCAGGAGGCTGCTAGCGTTGTTAACCTTGGAAATTCTGAATTACCCTTTAGGCAGGGGACTTGGCAGGGATTTTAACAAGAAATGCTAGAAAAAGCAAGGCTTGTTCTCACATGGGTGACTATGCAGCCTGCAGCAAATTGTAAAGGACTTTTTTTTTCTTTTTTGCAGACACCGCTGAACTTCCTTTGGCTTTCTAAGAACCAAATAATTTCCCTGATTTGTGACATAGGGACACATCCTCCAAAACAAGGACTGTCTGTAGTGTTACACATTTAACTATCAACCTATTACATCAGAGATTTGCTTTCCCCAAGCACCAGACTCTGATCACCTCTTTCTCCTGAAGGCACAGACAGAAAAACCCAAATTTTAATAGGCTGAATGCTTGCTGTTGCTATAAACAGCAACACAGAGCAGACAGGAGCTCAAGTCTAAATGTCACATCAGGACACTGTAAAAATCCCCAGCACTGGGGGGTTGTGGTACCAGAACAGCCACTGAGACCTTTTATTTGATAAATAGCACACGGTGTTTTAGAAGAACTTGGAGAGAGAAAACAATTAAAGCCCAGATTTTAAGTGGAAAATAGCATGAAAGCCAACGTGGCTAATGATCTGACAAGGAACATGCAAGGCTAATTTAGGACTTCTTTAAGGAGAATGCTTGATTAGGCACCAGAAAGGCATTAAATCATGTAGGTGTTCCTTGGGAAAAGCATCTGTAATGAGGCTGAGGTGGGAAAGTTTGAGTGGAGTTGGGGAAAATAGAGAAGGAGAGAACAGAGAGATGATCTTGTGAAAGAAGAGATGGCAGCAGCCACTGACAGTCCTGATTGCAAGGAACACAGGGAGGACAATACCAAAGCCAGTGAAGACACTTCATCTGCACATCCTACCCTTTTGCCAGGGTGATTTAGGAGTTCTTCAGCAAAATCAGTCCTTAAAGGGACTCCATCCATGTGTTCCACTTGGCTCTCATTGCCCTGGGCAGCCTCACCCGGGGTGTCAGCCCCTGGCTCTCACTGCAGGGCTCAGGAGATGAATTTCAGCTCAGCCCTTGGCTCAGGTTGTGCTGTGTCATGTGTGGGTTTGTGCCTGACTAGGTTCCTGGGGACCTCTCTGGAAATGAGATTTCTGGATGACAGGAAATGATTCCTGATCAACCTAGAGCTCCTCTCCTTCTCAGCCAGGTGCTGTGCTCTCCTTGGTGAGGATGCTGCCCTTTGCTCCCTGTTCACTCTCCCTGGAATAACAACTCCTTTTTGCTGTTCCCAACAGAGCTGCAGCAGGAGTCTCATGCCCCGAGGAGCTGTGATGTGTTCCCAGGCTGTGGGGTCGTGTGTGCAATGTGATATGGCAAAGAAAGGGTGAGGAGTGATCATTGATAAATTGTGTTGTCACATTCCAGTTCCAGAGCCTGGGCAGCAGCAATGACTGGATGATAAGATGCAAGTTACAAAAATCATGAAAATGAGGCGTTTACCAGCAGCCAGGTTCGGTTTCAAAGAGGAAAGTCCTGACCTATGATTTAGGTGAGAGGCTGCCCAACCTGTTGGCTGCTATTTTTGCTTTGCTGTGCAGGCACCTGAAGCCAGGGGCTGCCTCCCCCTTGTTTCTGATGGTGAGATGTTTTTTTGGGAGGGGTGGGGCTTGGCTTTTCCTGCTCTGCCTTTTGCCCAGGAGAGGTCAGGAGCCAGCTCTGCCTGGAGCATCCCCACCACTGCCCTCTGTGGTCATGGGATGGTGACAAAACCCTCCCACAGCAGCGTTTGCTCTTGTTTGGTACCATTTGGGCAGTTTTGGGTGCTCCTTTTGAACAGCCAACAGCTGATGAATATCCTGGTGTTTCACACGTGATTATGGTCCTTGAAGTCTCGATCAATAAATACAATAAGCTTGAACAGCCTGGTGTTGTGAGCTCTTTAAAATCATATCCTCTATTAGAGACAGCAATCGATGGTGCTTATTCCAGTTTAGCAGTGATTATGTGCTGGTTACTGCAAAAAGCCACCTGCAACTCGAAATGAGGACTGTAACTGTGTAACAGCGCACCTGCCCTGCTCTATAAATATAAGTTTTTAATTAAAGTGGATAAACTGCTTCAGAAAATGTTATGTGCTTGTTTAAATACCAACCATCAGTCATGGCAAGGGGATTTAAACAGGGAAGTCTGGGCTTTTTGCAAAGAAATGTGTATCTGGTGTCTCTCTTAGCTCAGTGCAATCCATCCTGAGTGTCAGCCCTGAATTCCATGTACTCTCTAAATGAGAGGGAGAGGAGGAAAGGGATGTTCTGTGTGTATATACAGTCTATAGATATGAAATGTTCTGGTTAGGTGACAAACATCCTTATTGAAATGGTGGAAATCACACAGAAAACAAACACAACTGGGGGTTAACCTCAGCAGGGAGCTGGAGCTGGCCATTGGGGAAGAAAATTCCAGGTGTGGATGTGGCAGATAAGTGCACACCTGCTGCTTTGGATTGTATCTGCTGGAGCATTGGAGATAGACAAGCTGAACTCCTGTTGAGCAAAAGCCCAGGATTTAGGCCTCCTGTACCAATAAACCAGGATCAGATTGGAGAGGGGATTTTACTCTTCATAAATGTGTTTTTCTGTGTGACAACAGTAAAACCAGGTTTCCTGGAGTGATGGACAAAGTGTCTGTGGTAGGAACCAGCAAAACTGGTCCCATTCCCACTGCCAGACTGGCTGGAATGGAGCTGGAGTTTGGACACTGCCAGAGTCCTACCCAGGAGCAGAATGAGATGGCAGAGACAAACTCCACATGTTTGTTTTCCCTTTTTATTGCAAATTCACTGTATTTTGTTTTGTGGTGGGCAGAAAAGCCAAGGCAGTGAGGCAGGAGCTGTGCTGCTGGTGCCAGGTGGGCTTGAGAGTGTTCCAAAGGGACATGGGGTGGGGCCTGGGAACAGAGAGCTGCTTATAGGGAGACATGATGGGATATTGATGGGCTCTGCCCGTGGGAGGGAATTCAAGGCTCCTGCAGCCCTCGGGGCTCACTTTGACCTTGCCTGGGGCTCTGCAGGGAAGGGCTGGCAGTGTGGAGCTGATTTACAGCCCAGGCTGAGTTTTCTGGGAGAGCAGCAGCTTGTCCACTCTTACCCAAAGCCTGCTGCTCCCAGAGAGGGGGGCTGAGGACTGGGGGATGTGTGGATCAGCTCTGTGTGCTGCAGGAAGGAGAAGGGAGCAGTAGGGGAGTCTCACCTCTCTGGGAACACTGCTGGAAGAGCTGTGAGTTCTCCCACCTGCATCTCAGACACTGCAAGCCCCGACTCCACCACTGCAGTGTGTGCCAGGCTTTGACACACCCAGGCTGCTGATCCCTCTCTGGATTCCTCCTGGCCCAGACATGGCCCTAGAAAAGGCTCCTTCTGGGGGTTCAAGGGAGCCTTGCTGCCGTTCCCAATAAATCTCCAAGCCCTGTGGTTGTTTTGCCTCTGATGCCAATACTAACCCAGGTCAGCAGATCCCATGGCTCAGCTGGCCAGTCCCTGGGTGTCTCAGTGATCTCCTTGACTTGGATCTCGTTTTCTGTCACTGGCTGTAAATAATTCTCCAACTAAAGCAGTGAGCTGTGGCCCAGTGATTTCAATTGGATGGATGGACTTGCTTTGACTTAATGGCAGCTGTTGGCACTTGTTGTCCCATCTGTCCCTGTGAAGGCTCCTGCTCCACTCTCAGCCTCTGTACAAGGAGCACGGAGCAGCTGGGATTTCATTCCTCAAGCACTGGAGAGCCAGAGGGCTGGGAAGGGTCTGTGATCTGCAGATTCTCAGTGCAGATCAGAGCTGATGGAAGGGACTGGGGCCTTCTGAGCTGTAGGAATACCTGAGCACCTTCCTACAGCTGAACTGCACTTGAGAGTACCCAGGAAACATCTGGAAGTGAAAAGAGCCCTGGCACTGGTATGCTCCAAGTCCTGCTGGTGTGGATGGGGCCTGGGTGTAGCAGAGGACTCCAATTCCAAACCAAATGTCTCTTTTTCTGCTTCTGTGCCTGTGGAATATTTTAAAATTATCCCCTGAAATGTTCCTTGATGTTATAAATAGCCTGCTTCAGAGGCTGAGGCACATCCTTTTTCCCCAGCCACGCTCCTCTCCAGCTCTGTGGATGTGCATTTGGCATGGCAATGCCTGTTGCAGTAATAAGCACACAGGACTTGGTTTCCTCATGAAGGAAAAGCCAATTCTTTATTCACATAGCTCATATTTATTGGAAATTTTAGAAGGCACCGTGTTAAACCTAACTGGTGAGCAATACAGTGAAACTCAGTTCATTGGTTGGTAAGGGCTATTGTCTATGTCTGTTGAATTTTCTCTCTCCAGACATGTTTACATGTTTTCTTCACTGATTCTCATGGGATAGATTTCTTGTTTCTGCAGGTGTGGACGGCTCTGTTACCAGAATAGATTATTGTGCTAACAGACTTTCATTCTTATGCTTCTTCCATGTGGGAACTTACAAGTTAGTTGTTAGCTTAGCTAGAGTAGCAGGGCCTAGACCATATTTTATAGGGCCTTTCTTTTATAATATCTCTGTCTGTATGCAACAAATGCCACAGCTGATGGTCAAGGAATCTGCCCCAATGAAAGGAATAATTCACCTCCCTGGGTGTTAGCAGGGCCCTTCCTGGGGCTCACTCAATGTTTCCTGTCTGGATCAGGAGTTGGGAGCAGATGACTCAGTCCATGTGCAGGAGTTATTCACTTGTGCCTCCAAGGAAATGGCAGCTCACATTCCAGCTATGGATTTTGTGGGGTGGGTTTGGGTATCTGGTACTTCAGTGTCCTTCAAACATTGCAGCTCTGTTGGAAGGCAGCTGGACCCAGCAGGCTGAGCCTTTAGCAGTAGCCCTTCTGCATTCCAAGGGCTGTGTATGGAAAACTGCAGGAGCAAATCCAGGGAGCTCAGGGCCCTGGGATGCAGGGGGAGCAGGCTATCACTCAGCTGCTGGAAGCTGAAGTAGCCACACTCCTTCCCATGTCCTTCATGCCCAGAGCAGCCACATGTTGTCCTGGCTCCAGGCCCTGCAAAGTCATTCCCAAAGTCTTCTGGAAAGAACTAGTCAGGAGGTGGAGGTGGGGAGGGGCAGAAAAAAAAGTCACATTACTTGTGTCTGTATGTTAGAGCTGTAAGATCCAGCAACCTTCTCCCCCTTTGCCTTCTGCATTCCCAAAATAGTTTAATCATATTTTGGTTGGCTTTTTGCTTGGTATTGCTCTGTGTTGGGGGTTGTTACAGTCCTGTAGAGAAACTCATGGCTTTGCAATGCAAAAGACCCCCAGGCTACCTGCATGTGTGAGATGATTTATTGTTCTTGATAATCAATTTTTTACTGCAGCTGTTTCAGGTTAATCCCGCTATTAATATCCCGAAGCCACTGAAGTGCAATCCCATTACACAGAGCCCAAACTCTGCTCCTGAGCCCGTGGCACAGTCAGGCAGATCATTGCAGCCCCTGCTCCAGCAGCTCAGAAACTCGGTGACCAAATGGCCCCGGGCTGCTTTGGTGGTGGCCAATTGCTGGGGAGCTCATCCTGCCAGCAGAGGCTCGATGCCGGGCGGAGCATGAAGCTGCTGGGTGAGAGAGTGGAAAAAGAGATTGATTTTATTTTTCTCTGCAGCTGAGAGCTGTCTGGCAAATCACAATGGAAATCAAGCAGGATGGAGCAGGGGTTTGATCCGGGGAGGGCACGGCAGTGGGAGAACCAGGGGGTAATTCAGGTAAACCGGATGGACTTGATTTTGCAATGAGCTGGGTAATAAAGAGTCCAAAGAGGGGGTGCAGTGTGGCCAAAGCAGGGCAGCAGCCTTTGGGTTGATTTTGACAAAATCAGGACCATGGGAGGGTTGTGCTGGCTGTGGTTTTATTTTTGGCTTTTTCCCATAGTCACACAGGAGTGGATGGGGACAGTGAGCACAGGGATGTAGAGCTTGGATTTTCAAAGGCATTTAGGCTAAATATAGAAATTGGTTATTAAGATTTTTCCGTGAATGTTGTAAACAAATTAGTTCCACTAGGTAGCTATCTGCATGCCTAGGTGCTTATGTACCTCTGAAAAGCCTTCCTGGAGGAGCTGTTTGTTGTCTGGCTTCAGGCTCCAAACTTTCTGAGCTGGGAGCGAGGGAACTTCACCTTCCTGGGGTAGTTCTGAGCGTTTGGTTGAACTTGTGCAATGAAGAGTCCATTGCTCCACTGCCTTTATGGAGAAAAATCTGCTTCATTTAGCAGGCAGGAGCCCTGCAGCTGAGTGATGTGAACAGTCCCACGGGGAAGCTGCACACCAGCAGCTCTTGTTCTACATCTCCTCAGGCCCCAGAGGCCGCAGGGATAATTGCTGGAGCTCCAGACATTGTCACTTCCCGGCATCACTTTTGTTTGAACAAGTGTTGGAGAAGGATCCCTCAGCACTCGCAGCTCCATCCCTCGTGGCCCAGAAATCCATCAGCTGCTCGAGGTTGCTTGGCATCACTGCTGCAGTGTTTTGTTATTGTCACACATTTCCATTTCTCCCAGGCTTATGATAAGCATCCAAATTAAACTGCGGTCTCTGCCGTTTTTGATATTTCCAGGCAATATTGATAATGAAGCTTGTGCTGTGCTGTGTCATTTACTCAAAGAGCTCTGAGCACCAAACAATCTCCGTGCACAGGGATTGTCTCATCCATCACTGGAAGTCAGTGTGCTTGTACCACGATGCACAGTGACATTACTCAGTGGTTTGGGGCAGAGAAAGCAGAACTGAGAAGCCAAAAGGTCTTTTATGGTGGGGAAAAACCAAGATTTTCAGCGAGTTTCTTCCCCATGGAGCGGGAGTAATGCTCTCGTGAAGAACTGGAAGTTTTCTTCAGCAGCCAAAACTTTGGTGCTGCCCATTACAGGAGAGGCTATTTATTACTGTGTTTACTCCAGGAGCTGCTTTTCTTTGCTGTCACATCTAAAAATCCTGGTCCAGACAGTCTGTGGTGAGTCCATGAGGACCCTCCCAGGATGTTCCCTGATGGTGGAATCCCCGTGGATGGGACACATGGATGCCCCCATGGGGAACACTCAGTCTTGTGTCCTTTTATCTTCCCAGCCATGTCCTTTGCAAAGGACACCTGACCTCTGATTAAGGATGGATGCCAGGAGATATCAAGGAAACAGGAATGGGGATTTCCTTTGGTGGACAAGGAATTAATAAAGTCTGCTGACACTTCATTCCAACAGAAGAATATATAAATAAAATATATAAAAATACAAAATTATAAAAATATAAATATAAATACATTAAAAATATAAAAACAGAGCTCCCATGCTTGCTCTTATGAGAGATCCTGATTTATATGAAACTGAGCTTGGTGGGTGATGGATGCCATGGGCACAGCCAAACATCACCCCAAAGCAGCTCTCTTATCCCAAAGGAGGATAACAGGAGCTGACACAGAAATATGGCTTCTTAAACAGCTTTTAGAAAAATCAATTCTTACAATATCAATGTAAGTCCATTCTGGTGTAATTCCATCACTGCAATCGGGTTACCCTAGGCTTTAAATCATCCTTGATCACAGAGAAACTCCAGATGATAAATGGAGCTTTCTTTCTCATTTTGGGATATTTGGGCCAAATTCTTGGCACAGGTCATGTACAGACAAGTGCCACCAACTTGTGCATTTCAAGGTTTAATTGATTTTTCTATGTGAATTCTACTGCTATGGTGCACTTTGATTTTTAATACTCTGTTTATAAATTGAAAAGTCCATCCAGAATATGAATGCTAGTTAATAATCATTCATTGACCATCTTTTAATAATCAACCAATTGTCTTTTATCAACATCCAACAGCTTCATCACCTCAGTGCATTTCTGTGAATGAATGAAACCTCAGAAGAGGGAGATCAGCTCAGTTCCCAGGGGCGAGCACAAAACCTCTTTGAAAGAACAGACAATTGCACAGCATAACAGTTGAACTTGGGGAATGGAGAATAATAACGGATCCAATTGAAAGTGCAAGGGAATTTAGAGAGGAAAAATGTAATTACCTGCTCTGGAAAGGGGCCAGACACTGTTTAAAATCTCCTTATTCCCAAATATATCTGGGAATCCTTAATGACAGCAGGATCACGAGACATGGCACGAGTTGACTGGGCTTGGAAACGAAAAGAAGAGCAAAAACAAGCTATATTTTTTCCCTTGGTTCTAGAAATATCTGCTGATATTTCAGGAACCTGTGTGACACATGCTTGGAATTGTGACCCAGTGTAGAACTAAAGTAGAGCGAGGAGAGATGCAGCTCCAAAATGAAAATAAGTATTTGCAATGCTTGCAGGAAAATAAAATTAAAAAGCTTTTGGTAAAAGAATGAATATTAATTAAGAGATGTATTTAATTTATTTTTCATTATTGTGATTTGTGCAAACAGCTAAAATAAATAGAAAATCCTTTCATTTGTTTATTTTAATAATTTGTTTTCCCATCCTAGAGAGCAGGACCAGCCTCAGCCTTCTATAAATATCCTTCCTTCAGTCTCTGTTGAATGTGAGGTGCATGAAATTTAGGATTGGTGAAGTTTATTATCCTCTGATGTCTTTTGCCCAGTGCTGGACAAATAAAGAGATGCCAATGTCAGTGTCAGCAAGAGCTGCCTCCTCTAATAGCAAGTGACAAGCTCATGTTCCTGAATCTGAGGGAATAAAAGCCAAGCTCAGAAGTACTCCTGATGCTAATTAATTATCAACCCATTTCTGGTAAAATTCAAGTGCTTCCAGCAGCTTTTATTTATACCTGTGCAAGTCTGAGGATTGGAAATGATGGGGTTTGGTTTGTTTTTGTTTTTTCAACCAGCGAGAAGTGATTTTTTTCAAACGTTAAGTGAATGGGGAAGTTGTTCCAACAGCTTTTGGATTCACATGTGTTTCATGTGACACACACCATGAGGTTTCAATTAGCTTTTGGGCAACTAGAAAGCAACACAACCAAGTTAAAGATTGTCTTAAATACGAACTGTTATTGTCTCATTTGTTAACTGTCAAAATGAAATCTCTAAAAACTCATCACGTGTTTTTTTTAAGCAACCTAGAGCTGAAATTCAGAGGGATTTTTGTCTGAAAATTTAGAGTGATGAGTGCCAAAGTATTTCAGGGGGCAGAAAAGGGCGGTGTTCTCATTATCACCTTACAGACAGAAGCTGTGAGTCTGAAAATCACCATCACCCAGGAGAAAAACAACACCCAAGCACTGCCTGTGACTTCAGGCGGAACCAGACCCCTTTGGACCCCTTTGATCCAAATCCTGTTTGATCCCTGGTATCCCTTCAGAGCATCCTGCTCTGGGGTCACCTCTGGGTTCAGCTCAAGTGATTTAATTAACAGGGAACATTCCTGAAAACATGGGAACAGCTAATGAGCATGGTGGGTTTTTAGAGAGGAATGGGGCTGAGGGGCATGGGCTGAGGGCTGTGGGGTCAGAGGGAGAGGTTAATGATTTTGTGGCTTTGGTGTATGGCGAGAGGAGGGCAAGGGCTCCTGGGGCTTGGGGTCAGATGAGAAGAACCTCATTTCTGCGTTGTTACTGCTGTGAAGGAGCCTGGATCCGCCCCAGGCTGTGACACATTTTGGAATAGAGGCAGCATGTCAGGGTGGGTTGGGAGTATTTGAGGCTCCTTCCAGCCCAAACCATTCTTGCTTTCCTGTGCTCCCTGACAGCCAGCACAGCACCTGAGCTGTCCCCTTGGCTGCAGCTGCCCCATGGGTGACAGATGATGTAGGACCAGATTTCCTGGGTTTTCCTTCTGCCAGCACAGCCCGGTGTGATGCCACAGCTCATCCTTTTGCTCCCTGTGCCCCATCCCAGCACCAAGCATCCTCCAAACTCCGGAATTATGTTCCAAGCACTTCTCTCCATCTTTCCTGTTATCTTTCACTGAAGCAAATACCTTCCTGAATGGATGGGCACGCTAAGCCCATTCACTTAACGCTGGGCCCAGCTGAAGGTCACCCTGAAAACACTCATAATTCCTATTCAGCCCTATAAATATGCATTTGATTCATTGTCTCCTGTCCCTTCCATCACGGGGGATGGAGGAGGCGGACCGGCAGCCCCCCCCCCCGCCTCTCCCGGCAGCGATGAGTCACTGTCCTGGCTCTGAGGCTTCATCAGAGCGATATTATTTGACAATAATTGTAATTTATGCTCCGAAAGTGCTGGGGGAGCTGCGTTCAGGGCCCTCAATGGCCTTTGGGATGTGATGGGCGAGGGTTGGGTAGGATGGGGTGAAGTGTGGGGTGTTCGAGGACACTTGGCTGTGCCGGGAGCTCCTGGAAAAGGTGGTCCAGGATGGTTGTAAAGCCCTCTGAGCAGCAGTGACCCTGTGCTGGGGGTGACACCCCCATGCCAGCAGCGGCGAGGAGATGCCACAGCCCAGGAGCGACTAAAGCATCTCGGGTGCCCTTGTCACTGCTCATCCGGGGGGCTCCAGCGATTAGAAACTACGAAAGAAACAAAACCAAGCCCCACCAGCGCCTTCCTGCAAGGGTTTAAGTGGATTTTGTGTCCGGGGACACCGCAAGGGCTCAGGAATAGGGGGCGGGGAGCTGCGAACCGGCCTTGCTGAGGGCTCCCCTCACAGACCGGGGGGCGGGGCCTGGCGCTAAGGGGGCGTGGTTAATTCATGGGGCGTGTCAGTGGGCGGGGCCGAGCGGCGGGGGCAGGGCTATGGGCGGGGCTTACACCGTGTGATATGGGCTATCACTACGAGGGGCGTGGTCAGGGGCGTGGCCAGCGCGCTGTGGGCGTGTCCCGCGTGACGCACTGACGCTGCGGCGGCCCGGCCGGACGGAGCGGCCGCCATGGCGAGCCAGTCGCAGGGCATCCAGCAGCTGCTGCAGGCCGAGAAACGCGCCGCGGAGAAGGTGGCCGAGGCCCGCAAGAGTGAGTACGGCACGGCCCGGCTCCGCCAGGCCCCGCCGCGGGGGCTGTGGTGGTTGGGGAGCCCGGCCCGGCGCGGTCAGGCCTGGCCCAGCGCGGCCGCCTCAGGCCTTGCGGCCCCGCGCTGAGGGCGGTGGGGCAGCGGGGAGCCCCCAGCCCTGCCCCGGGGGGAGAGCAGCGCTGGGGGCTGCCCACGAAGGCTCGGGGCGGTGTGAGGGGTCGGAGTCGCACCGGGACTCTCCTGCCAGGGAGCGTAGGGCTCAGGAGCTCCTGGTTCTCTGCAGGACCACCATAACCTGGCCTTCGCTTGGGTCATAGATGTGCTTCTCTCTGGCCTTCCTACCTTCAGCTGCTTTTTTCCTGGTGAAAACAGCGTGTTTCCGTATCGCTAATTATACAGCTATTCCTAATGGACCCAAGTTAGCTTCTCCTGTTATGCAGGAAAAATTCTGTTTGCAAAGACTCCCAAGTCTGCAAATCTTTTCTGCTTCAAACAAATACATATATATGTCTGTATTTATATACTGGCCTTGGTTTGAAGTTCAACTCCCTGACAATGTTGCAAGAGGCAGATTTTTGTAGTTCACTCCAGTGATGATAATCTTGGAGGGGAGAATGTGATGGGAAGTCCAGGAGGGGAAGTTGAGGCAGTGGTCAGGTCTGCTCTTGGTTTCATAGCTGGTCTGGCAAAATTAAGATTTAATGCTCTTTCTATCGGTTTTTTTTTTTTTTTGGGGGGGATCTCACAACAGCTGTACACTCGCATGGGTTGGGGCAATCCTAAACATGGATACAGACTTGGAGAATTTATTGGGAGAAGCCCTGCAAAGAGAAACTTGGGGGTCCCGATGCATGAGGGGCTGGACATGAGCCCACAGTGCATTCACAGCCTTCAGGGCCAAACACATCCTGGGCTGAGCCCAGCGTGGGCAGCAGGGGAGGGGGGATTCAGCCCCTCTGCCCCTGGGCTCAGGTGAAACCCCACCTGCAGAGCTGCCCCAGCCCTGGAACCAGCACAGGAAGGAGCTGGAGCTGCTGGAGAGATCCAGAGGAGGCACCAGAGCTGCTCCCAGGGCTGGAGCCAGGCTGGGAGAGCTGGGGGTGCTCACCTGGAGAAGAGAAGGCTCCAGGGAGAGCTCAGAGCCCCTTCTGGGGCCTAAAGAGGCTTTTGAAAAGGAGGGAGAGGGACCTTCTATATAAAAAGTGCCAGAGGGCAGGGCTGGATGGGATATTGGGCAGGAATTGTTCCCTGGCAGGGTGGGCAGGCCCTGGCACAGGGTGCCCAGAGCAGCTGTGGCTGCCCCTGGATCCCTGGCAGTGCCCAAGGCCAGGTTGGACATTGGGGCTGGAGCAGCCTGGGACAGTGGGAGGTGTCCCTGCCATGGCAGGGGATGGGATGGGATTTAAGATTCCTTCAACCCAGTCCAGTCTGGGACTCATTCTGTGAATAAAGCCAGGCCTGGATGTTCCTGATGCTTCCACATGCTCCAAGGTGCTCTCCACTGCTCAGTGGTGGGAGTTCATGGCTTGGTCACCTTGGCCATGGTTTGCTGGGCTCCTCCTGAGATCAGCAAACTGGGGGAGGGCTTGGCTGATGCCTCCTGCAGAACAGCAAACACTGTGGTGATGGCTGTGCATTAGGAAAACCAGCTCTCATTGCTTTCTCTTCTTTCCTTGCCTTGGTGTGTCTTTGGGAACAGGGAAGAACCGGAGGCTGAAGCAGGCCAAGGAGGAGGCCCAGGCCGAGATTGAGCAGTATCGCCTGCAGCGGGAGAAGGAGTTCAAGGCCAAGGAGGCAGCGGTTGGTTTTCTCCATCACTCGCTTCTTTCCAGCCCCTTTGCCTCCTGCTGGGGCTTCCTTGCCCTGGCAGCACCCTCAGGGTGGAGCAAGTTGCAGCACAACTTCCCCAAGTGCCTTCCTGTGAGGCACAGCCACGTGTTCCAGAAGAACCCGTGGAAGTGGCTCAGGACATGGTGTGTTGCGTCTCAGCTGGCAGGGAAAGAGCTCAATAAGCTCCTGGGTGCCCTGAGGGCTGACAGCCTCCCAAAAGCTGCTGTGTGTAGCAGTGTCCAAAAGAGACTGAGCTCACTGCTCCTGTCACAGGCTCCTTTCCATGGTGCTGACATGGCAGAGACCACTTGCTGTGTCCCTGGTCAGCAGAAGGGAAGGCTGAGATTTTTATAAAAATTCTCCAGGGGTGGGAGGAATGGGAAGATGGGAATTGTGCTTAAAGTGATTCCTGGGTGTTACTTTTCTTGCACTCTCTAGTACAGTTGTGCCCAGGGATTCCAGCTGTCTGTACAGCAGGACTTTTATTTTGGGCATTCCTCAGAAACTCGTGCTCTTAACTGGTGGATAATGAATAAATGGCAGGCATTTGAAACAATGATCTTTAAGGTCCCTTCCAACCCAAACCATTTGATGATTTTATAAAGGAAGGTAAAAGACAAGGGCTGAAGATGAAATACATGGATAAGTTTATGGTGAAATCTGAGCAAAAAATCCAGCACTATGTTTTTTAGTATGATCATTAATCTTCCCTCAACAAAGATAATGTCTGAGATGGTCCAGAATAACAAAATATAGAGCTTGGCATGGTGATTCCTCTTTCCTTTCTGCCTGTAGGCCCTTGGCTCCCATGGCAGCTGCACCACTGAAGTTGAAAAGGAGACTCAGGAAAAGATGAGTGTAATCCAGCAGAACTTCCAGAAGAACCGGGAGGTGGTGATGTCCCAGCTGCTGTCCCTGGTGTGTGACATCAAACCCGAGATCCATGTGAATTATCGCATCAATGGCTAGTGCTGGGAGGAGGGAGGAGTCAAGTCTGGGCTTCAGGTGGAATGTACAGCTCTTAGCCATACCTTACCTGTCCTCCTTGTACATGTGTTAAATTATTTCAGTGAGCTCTTGGAGTTCTCTTAGTTTCTCTTTTGACATGGATTCAGAGCTTATTCAAACATGAAGTGGCCATGTCTCAGATCTGTGCTAAGTTATTAAATAGCTATTCCAGCTGGCACAGGAATGCTCCCTTTCCATGGTGCAAGTATTCAGTGAGAGGCTTCCCTCTGTGAAATAGAAAAGGGAGAGAGCTGCTGGCCTGTGTCAGTAATTGTTAAACCTGTGTACCTGTATCCTTGTTGACCAAACTGCATTTCTCAGTGTGTTGTTAAACCTCTGCACAGGGTTTAAACCCTGTAAGAAGAATTCTCTGGCTGTGCAAGTCCTGCCTGATCATTTTCAGGTGCTTGAGTTTCTCTGTATCAAATCCTCTGTATATTCTTCTGTTAGCTTGAGGTACAGGTCTGGCACTATGACACCTGAAAGTAAAAACACTTCACTCCAAATCCTCTGCTCAGTCTGGTTCTTCCTGCTGACTTGTTCTGGGAATGCTGGCAGGTCTCTCTGGGCACCTTGGGAGTCTGGACTCTGCAGAGTGACCATCAACTATTGATAAAAGAAAGTTTAAGAGAGACAGACAATATCTGAAGGTCACAGCAGGTAAGTTAAAACCCATTACAGAGCTCCTCCTCTTGGCTCCAGTCTGATGCTTTACCTGCCAGATCATTCTGAAAACCTTCAGGAACAAATGTTCTTGTGACCATTAGGGGAAATAAAATGGTGCCAGTTCATTGGAATAGTTTGATAGCCAGGTGCTGCACAGTAATTACCCTTCCTTGGGTCCAGTGCTGGTCACTGCTTGTTTATACCAAGGTCATCCTGAATCCTGCAGCATCCTGTGCCTGGGAACAGTGGGAAAGAAGAGTTCTGGGGCTGTCTGCATCACTTTCTAGCTCTTAAATCAAAGATACACATTAATACATTGAGGGGCTTCATGTTTCAGTGGTTTCTTTCTCTTACCAGCAGAATATTAAATGCAGCTTTGCTTTTTTGTTGAGTTCAAATTCCAGGCTTTTTGTGGAAAAGAGATCTCAGCATGTTCTTGATCTGGCCCAGGAGCTGAGCAGTTTGGGATCTTTGCAAGGAGCCTCTTGGATGCTGTTCTGTTCCTCAGACAGCACATCTCGATTTCCACAGCTCCTCAGTGAGGCATTGCAAAGCCTCTTGGACTTCTGGAATTGTGATAGGGAGGGAATAAACAGGATGGGTGTGGATGTGAATCCTGCAGGCAGGAGCAAACAGCTCCAGGGTCTCCTCATGCCACATTTTATGGTAGTGCACTGTACTCCTGGAAAGTTCTCTTCAGGAATTCAAGCTATTAAATGGGTTGTAAAATTGCAACAAAAGCTACTTGCAAAGTCAAACGTGGCAGGCTGGAGGAGAAGCCAGGTGGGTACAAGCAGAACAGGATCAAAGCAGTTCTAATCCGTGTGCTGTAATGTGGAGAGGTGTTATGGCCTCATAAAAAGTTGCAGCCATGCTAATTCCACTCTGTCCTTTGGAGATGAAACATTTCTCCCTGTTGAGAGCAGGTGCTCAGGCTCCAGCAGGACACTCCTCAAAGCCCTCCTTGCTCCAGGCTGTAATTAGCAATTTCATTCCTTCTCTTATCACTAACAGACTGAGACTCTGTCCAGAAAAAAATGAAGTGTGTGCTCCACTTTCTCATATTGGTTCATAAGTTTCCCTTGGTTAATGAGGACTTTTATCCTTCTTTAGAACAGAGGCAGGAGAAAAAGGGGAAAAACTCCTACATGATTATTCCTCCTTGGCAAATGTGCTGTGAAGAAGCTCCCTTTAGAACGTGAAGAAGTGTTAATGTCTTGGAAGAATAATAATTTTCTGTAATACTTCCCTGAAACTTAATTGGAGAATGACTCCAACTTTGCACTGAAAGAAGCATTTCCAATTACTGCTCTCCAGGAAAGCTGTCATTGTTTGTGCAGTTCAGAGATTTTATTTCCAATTGAGATTCTTTCATCCTGCCCTGTGATGCTGTGGGAAAGGGAGCCCTGTGTGCCTAAGCCAGGCTGTGCCAGGGAAATGCTCTGCAGGGAGCAGTCCTGACACAGGTATGGAGTGGAACACGCTGCTTTTTGCCCCTGAAATCTGATTTTTGGGGCATTTTGCAGCAAGTCGGAGGAGTAGGAGTGAAGCCCACACCAGCTATTGGAATAAATCTATATCTGAATTCTTTATCTGCATTCTTCCTGCTGCTCCTCTACCCAGAGAAGCTGTGGCTGCCCCATCCCTGGAAGTGTCCAAGGCCAGGTTGGATGGGAGTTGGAGCAACCTGGGATAGTGGGAGGTGTCTCTGCCCATGACAGGGATGGCACTGGGTGATCTTTAGAGGTTCCTTCCAACCCTCTTAAACCAGTCTGGGAGTCTGTGACAATCCCTCAGGACTGAGCCACAGCCTGCTCATGTACCACAGGAAGAGCAGAAGGTGCTTCGGGTGCTTTGGGCACACACACCACTGTGAGATTCCCTTGATTTGGGCTCCCATCCTTCGAAATACCACATGGCTCCTGCTCCTGGGGGCACTCTGGGCACTACAGTGTGCGAGAGTGTCCAAAGGAGGGGCATGGGGAAGGGTCTGGAGGAGCCCATGAGGAGCAACTGAGGACACTGGGATGGTTCAGCTGGAGCAGACTGGGGGCACTGGGATGGTTCAGATGGAGCAGACTGGGGGCACTGGGATGGCTCAGATGGAGCAGACTGGGGGCACTGGGATGGTTCAGATGGAGCAGACTGGGGGCACTGGGATGGTTCAGATGGTTCAGACTGGGGGCACTGGGATGGCTCAGATAGAGCAGACTGGGGGCACTGGGATGGCTCAGATGGAGCAGACTGGGGGCACTGGGATGGTTCAGATGGTTCAGACTGGGGGCACTGGGATGGTTCAGATGGTTCAGACTGGGGGCACTGGGATGGCTCAGATGGAGCAGACTGGGGGCACTGGGATGGTTCAGACTGAGGGCAGAGCTCCCCGGGGCTGCAGCTCCTCCCGAGGGGCAGCTCCAGGCTCTGCTCTGGGACAGGGACAGGAGGCAGGGAACGGCTGGAGCTGGGCCAGGGCAGGCTCAGGCTGGAGCTCAGGGCAAGGTTCTTCCCCCAGAGGGTGCTGGGCACTGCCCAGGCTCCCCAGGGAATGGGCACGGCCCCGAGGCTGCCAGAGCTCCAGGAGCGTTTGGACAGCGCTGCCAGGGCTGGACAGGCTGGGATTGTTGGGGGGTCTGGGCAGGGACAGGGGCTGGGGGATCCCTGTGGGTCCCCCCAGCTCAGGATATTCTGTGACTGAAGGATTCTATGAAGGAAAGGAAGGAAGGAAATCACCTCTAAGCCCGGATCTGGAGTCCAGAGATCCCTCATTAGGGGGGCAGCAATGCTGGCTGGCAGTGCTTTAGCAGGAGCTGCCCTGGCAGCTGGATTTTGGGCACTTTCAGGAGCAGGGAGAGGACCTTACATGTTCCTGCTGCTGGAGCTCCAGGAGCCCTTTCCCTTTGCCTCGAGCTGCCAGGCTGGCTGTGCTGGATGGCAACATCAGGGAATTCAGGGTATTCCAGGGGGCAAGTCCTCATTTGGCAACCTTAAATTCCTCATTTTTTCTGCTTTTGTGAGGTCACTGCACAGTTCCTGATGATCTTTACTAAATCTGGAGCTGTTTTAATGCCAGACACAGCCCAGTGAGCTGCTGGCAGTCCCTCTATCGCTTTCCTGCCATCCCCAGCTTTGTGCTCATGCTGTTTTCTCCCACCCTGGAGCCTAGCTGACCCCTGATCAGGCAGGATTTGGTAACCCTACAGAAAATCCAGCAGTTCATGGCCTGGGGCAGCTCGTGGGAGGTGTGAGCAGCAGGATGGGATATCCCAGGTGCTGTCCTACTGTTGTGGGGGGGGACCAGCCTTCAGGACAGCACTCCTGGAGGTGACAGATGACTGTAAAAATAATGCAGCTCCTCTCCCTTCTCTCTGCCCACATTAAACCTGCTCTGTTTTCCCTCTTTGCCTGTTTTCCTCACCTGGAATCTTTCCCCTTTATCTCTCTTCAGTAGTTCTTGCATTAATGCATAATGGGAGAGACAAGGCAACAACCTGCTGTTCCCAGCTGAGGTCTTGGCTTTAAAGTCTTAACAGAAAACACTATCAAGAACCCTCTAGATCAATGTTCTGCTGAAAAAGTTTTCCCAAACTAATCCAAGGAAGGAGCACAGTGTAAAGTTTCTTTGAGGTTGAAAGGAGAAAGTGCTAATTTCATGCAGAAAAGCTTGTATCTTGGACTGGCATAGGAATAGAAAATAAATTTGTATTAAATTACTTTCGTTTGCCTCAAAATAATCTAATAAAGCATCTTCTGGATCAATAGCTGAATCATTATCCCAGGCACATAGCAAGCTTTGCCTCTTTTAATTTGAGATTCAAGAAAAGAGGTTTTTGCATTACCATAGTAAAAAGAATAATACTTTAAGTCTTCACAGGAGAAAGGCAGAAGTAGGAAAAAAAAAAGATAAGAACCACACTTCGTGCCTTAAGCAAGTGTCATTCTTCATTTGAAACTTGTAATTTATGGGTAGTGTGAAATAAATTTTTATATTTAATGACTGTCAATCTGTCAGTTTTGCTGACAAAAAAATCCAACAACGCAGAGTGAAAGGACTTTGTGTGCAGGAAGGGAGGAGAAGGGCAAGACAAGGCTTTCAACAACTTTGTTCTCCTAATTAAAGCTCCTAGGGGAAAAAAATAGGAAAAAGATGGCACAGTTCTCCCCTGAAAAATGCAGTTTCATCAAAAGAAAATGAGATGTGCCAGTGTTGGCTGCAGTGTGCACAGTCCAAACAAGGCTGACGTGGGGAGAAGCTGCAACCACATGCAGACTGTGGCCAAAAAAGCTGGAACCACAGGGTGTGGATTCCAAATGCTGCAAAGGAGCTCAGTTTGTCAAAGCATGGAGTAAATATAGAGAGAACACGGTCAGAATAGGCAAAACCAGACTAAATGTGTGTGTCTGATTATTTAGAGCAGCGAGGCTTCAAATAGGTGCTGGAGTGACCTCAGAAATGACATTAAGGACGTGATGAAGGGTGAAGTTATTCCTGAGACTGGGAGGAGTGGGTGGGCACTATCAGCCTGGGACAGTCCTCAAACTTCTGTCTTGAAAAAAACAGATTTTTTTCATTTTCCTGGAATCAGTTTCCCTGTAATATATTCATTAATGCAGCAGGTGGAACAGGGAGTACAATGTAAGTCCAGGGCACCAAGCTGGGAAGAGATACAAACAGTACAGAGCACTGAATCACAATTCCAAATGATCTTGATAAGTGGGAGAAATGATCTGAAACCAATAGCCTGAGCCTCCCTGCAGGGAAGAGTGACTGAGAAAGGTGAAATCAAATACATCAATTCAGAGCAATCCATAACGAGCTGCACAGCACTGCAGGGCTTTGGGGAAATGGGGTGGGGGAGACTCCCCCAGAGGCAGCAGATGTTGTGGTAAAGGGGAGGGTAAGGCTGGACAGGGCTTGGAGCAGCCTGGGCCGCTGGAAGGATGGAATCAGATGGGATTTAAGGTCCCTTCCAACCCAAACCGTGGTGGGATTGCAGCCTCCGCTGATCCCAACGCTGAAATGAGCAGCAGTTTTGTGCTGGAGGTGCTGATGCCAAGACCTCGCGTGCCTTGCCGAAGCAGAGGGGCACAGGGGATGAGCTGCAGCTCATTTTCCTCGCTGCTTTCTGCTTTATTGTCCCGCAGGGATTTGCCTGGGGCGCTTCCTTGTGCAGAGCTGGCAGCGCTCTTGGCTTCTCGTGTTCCCTGTCAGCATCTCTGTGTGGGTGAGGAACAAACTGAGCCAAAACTTTTGATGAGGAGCGTTTGCAAAAGAACCCAAAGCTTCCCATGGCCCTGTCTTGGGTGGGGATTGGAGCTGGGCCTCGAGCTGGTGACAGATTTATGGGATTTTTCCCAGTACCTGGGTGGTGGTGCCAGTTTCCAGTGTAACAAGATCCCACGAGGGTGAGCGGCTTTGGAGTTGCTCCTGTTCACGTGATGGGATGAACTCCCAGCTCCGGAGCAGGCAGGGCTGCAGAGCCCATCCCTCCAGGAGGAGAGCAGCCCTTGCTCCAGGAAGTGCACACAGACACTGCAAGAGCTGATTTTTCCTTTTATTTCAATCATTCACCACTGGGTTTGCTTTGTTCCAACCCTCCGTGGATCCTGCAGCTTTTGGGGAGCTCTGACACCACAATTCCCAGGCTAAGGAGTTTTGTTTTCATGGTGTCTCAGCATTGTCAGGCAAACAACTCCAGCGTGTGCAGCTGCTCTGGAGGATCCATCTGACTGTGCCTGAGCCTCCTGCTTTTCTTCTGGAGCTGCTGGAGGGGAAACTTGCTGCACATCAGCACAGCCTCGTGCTTTGGGGAGGGCTACAACTCCTGTTCTGTGTGCTTTCCATGAGCTTTTGATAAATAGCGACCTCCTGCCAGCCTTGAGATCTCTGTTTGCCTCTTCTGATGTCTCCAGCCCTGTCTTGGGTGTTTGGCTTCGACTGAAACACTCTCAGGAACTGACGTGGTGCAACAGTGGGATTTGTAGTTCCTGAATCCTGCCTGGCTGATCCAAGAGGAGGAGGAAGGGGAGAACGTCCTGTCTGTGCCACTCTTCAGCTCTGCATCTTCCTCAGGCTGCAGCTGCAGCTCTGGACCCCCACCCTGCTGAAGGTGAGGAGAGAACCTCCCCCTGTGGCCTTGCCTTTGGCGTGGGAACACTCTGGAGGAACTACAGAGGGTTAAACCCACATTTCTGAACACAGCCCAGCCAGAGTCACATGCACCAGGGAGATTTTGCAAGTCAGTGCTTGCAGCTCAGGGCGAGGAGAGGGAGGCAGGGGCATAGGTCTGGGTAATCCCTGGTCCTGGGAGGCACAGGGGACAGAGGGACCTCATCTAGCACAGGCTGGGACCTTCCTGCTCAGGGGTGGCACATTGTGGCACCTGTGCAGTGCAGAGTGGGACAGTGGCACATGAAGGACAGGCAGGAGGAGGAGGCTGAGCTGCATTCCCAGCACCAGGAGTGAGCTGGAACAGGTAAGGCTGTGCTGGCTGCTCTGGGAAGGAGGCAGAAGGACCTGCTGGGTGTTTCTCTGCTGTTTAGTGAGGGCTTGGAGGTGTCCAGAAAAGCAGGAAGTCAATTCACCAGAGGGATGTTGGCACTGCATAAAGAATAAGAAGAAATTTAGAGAACACAGAGCCTGAGAGAGCTGGAGAGGAGAGGCTGCTCCTCGAGGGGGCTCAGGAGGGGTCAGAGGGAGGTTTGGGGGGGACCCGGATCCCCAGATGGGCAGTTCTGCTGGAAAAGGCAACAGAGCCAAACTGTGCTGCACTAAGAGGTGAAAGCAAAGCTGCTTTGGCTGAGGAGCTCCCAGCATTTGGGGGAGGCTGTTTCCCTCCTGGGGATGGCTGAGCTGCTGCACCTTCACTCTCCCCTCCTGGGAATTGCCCTCCAGAGGCCCCAGATTCTCGTCATCTGAGCCAGAGAGCTTTGATACATCTCCAAATGGATGTGCCAGCAGCAGCAACAGAGTGCTTGGTTTTATTCAGGTTTTTCTTCAGCTCCTTATCAGTTTTTTCTTTAGTTTTCTCTGTTTTTTCACTCTTTGCATCTGTCTTCCATGGGCTTTTCTGTCTTGACACTCCCTTCTTTTGAATGGCAAAGGAGGGAAAGGAGTGAGAAAATCCAGTCTGAATGCTCCTTTTGGTGCTGGGATGTGCCCTGTGACACGTGGTGCCCATGATCCTCCTGGCAGAGCTGTGCCCAGGGGAGCCTCTGCTCACCTGTGCAGGTGAAGAGCAGGTGCTGTGCCCGTCCTGTGTGCACACACTCACTGCTTTGATCCTTTAAGTGAGAGCTCTCAGCCCTTTTGGGTTTTATTTTCCCTGTGATCAGAAGAATTTCTCGTGTTGTTTCTCTTGCCTCCATTTCCTTTCTGGCGTTCTTCAACCAGGGACTGTCCTGGCTTTGTGCAAGAGCAATACAGCCACAACCATCAGAAAATAAAACCAGAAAAAAAGTCAGAAACAAAGCAATCCCCTTTGGAAGGAGAGTGGGTGAGATCTGTGAGGGATCCTCCCACCAAGAGACAGCAACAGGCTCCTGGTTTGAGCAGAGGTTAAAAAGTAAGTGGTGGTTTTGGAGAGCTGGAGTGGAAGGTAATTGAAAAGTAAACTCCAGAGTCTTCCAAGCATTTAACAGCCTCCCACAGGCGCTGGCAGGAGGTCAGAGAGCTGTGTCAGCAGGGAAAAAAACACCTGGAAAGCCTTGGGCACAATGCCTGCTGTGAGAACTTCCCTGAGGAGAGGGGAGAGGAAAACAGAGGAGAGGGAAAAGGAAAAGAGATGAGAGGGGAAGGGAAAACAGATGAGAGGAGAAAAGAAAAGAGAGGAGAGAGGGAAACAGGAGAGGGACAAGGAAAGCAGAGACCCTCAAAGGCTTCACTGCTGCTGGGTGGGAGCTCCTGCTTGACCCTGCCTTCAGCAGATGCATTTTTCTGCCTAATGTGCCCTTCTGTCCTGGGGTGAGGACCTGTCCCCATGTCACTGAGCAGGAGGGGCATTTCCACCAGCTCCAGGTTCTTCTGAAGGTGATGGCAAAGAGGCTTGGCAAGGAGAAATCCTATCTGTTCCTTGGTAATTGCAAAATGTGAATGCTGAAGGATGTCAGGATAATTTAAGAAATATTTAAGGAGAACTTTTCCACCTTTCAGCAAAAAGCAAACACAAAAAGTGATTCTGTGTGTACTGAGCTTGCACCGGGCAACACCAGGTGCTGACATCCCCCAGGAGCACAGACATTGCTGTTAGCCTTTATTTGCTGTCTCTGCAAGATTTGGGGTGTTCTTTTTCTCTTTTCGGGACTAAAAAATGCCTCGTGGCTCACGGAAAGCAGGAACCCCAGGAAGGCAGCAGTGGGAGTGCGAGTGAGGGTTTCACAATCTGCTCCCCCCTCTGCTGCTGGGGGGATGTGTTGCTTTGTGTTTCAGCTTTCTGATCGTTAACAGATTCTCTTTACAGTTTCTCACACTCTTTCTTGTAAATAATGCTTGTGTTGCATTCCTCTTTGGAGGAAGAGAGAATTGATAGACTGTTGATAAGACTTATGGGGTCAGGAGGTATTATCCTCACTAGCCAATCCATGGTCATTGTTAAAATTCTATAAATAGACATATAATGTAAATAAAGTAGTTCTTTTCCTGCTTGATTCCTCGGAGTGTGTCTTTCCTTTTGTGCCATTAAGCCACTGGGCTGCTTGGTGCTTCCCGGCAGGGTGAGAGAGAAATGCTGAAATAGAGAGAAGAATGCTGAATTTCTGACCAGGAAACACAGAATCCTTCAAGGAGACCCACCTTCAGCATGGCCCAGAAAAGCCAAACTGGTGGAACTGAGCAAAATGAGTCCTCCCTCCTGTACAGCAAGGGTGATTTCAAGGAAGGAGCCCTGCAGTGGGTGACAGGTAAGGGAGCAGCTCATTGGTAACGGGGGAGGCAGATCTGAGCTCAGTGTCCTTAAAATAACCACTGACAGATTTTATCAAAGATGCTCTTTAGCAGCATCTCACTTGTGATAGAACCAAAACATTGTGGATGTTTCAGCATTTTGGGAAGGGGATGGAAATGCTTTGGGGGTTTTTTTGGAATGCATGATATGCAGAAATGAATGAACCAACCTATTGATGAGCAGCCCCCTGCAAGTCCTCTCCTCTTGGCCTTTGAAGTTGAGAAATCCTTGGGAAACTTGGCCTGTGCTGGGAGCAGCAGGGGAGGGGGGATTCTGCCCCTCTGCCCCTGGGCTCAGGTGAGACCCCACCTGCAGAGCTGCCCCAGCCCTGGAACCAGCACAGGAAGGAGCTGGAGCTGCTGGAGAGATCCAGAGGAGGCACCAGGGGGATCAGAGGATGGAGCAGCTCTGGGATTGTTCACCTGGAGAAAAGATTTGGTTTGATCTCATTGTGACCTTGCAGAGCCTGAAGGGGCTGACAGGAAGGATGGAGGGACAGGACACAGGGAATGGCTCCCACTGCCAGAGGGCAGGGCTGGATGGGATATTGGGCAGGAATTGTTCCCTGGCAGGGTGGGCAGGCCCTGGCACAGGGTGCCCAGAGCAGCTGTGGCTGCCCCTGGATCCCTGGCAGTGCCCAAGGCCAGGCTGGACATTGGGGCTTGGAGCAGCCTGGGGCAGCAGGCAGAGCCATGGATTTTTGAGCTCCCCACACTCTCCAGCAGGGCCCCCTTTTTGCTAAAAGTGTCCCCAGGAGCAGCCCAAGAACATCTGACTGACCCTGGAGCTGCAAAGGGGAAGGAAATTTGAGTGAAACCTTTCAGTGAAGCAGGATTTCAGCTGAACCAGCCACTTCCTTAGCCCCAAACTCTTCCTCTCGCTGTGGCACAGCTTGTGTAAGCTCTAGGTGGGTGCCAGATGGGCTGCCTGGATATCACAGCTCTCCCCTGCTGCTCCTCAAATCTAGGACAGGCTGTCCTCACACTTTTTAGGCTCCCGACTTGAGTCTCTAGGATGCCTCTCTGATCCTGAGCTGACACTGGAGGAGCCTTGAGCAGAGCTCCAGGAACGCTGCTGGAGAGGGGACCTGGCTGCTGGGGGGTCTGGGGGTGCTCCAGGGCAGCCCCGCCACATCCCCAAGCAATCACTGCAAAGCAATTAATGGCTCCAGTTGGTTTTTGTGGTGGGTGGGCAATGGGGGGGGGGGGGTCTCCAAGAGGGAAATGAGCCTCAGCACCACGGAGCAGCCTGAGCCCAGTGTCCTTCCATGGCTGTGCTGCAGATCAGACTCCTGTCACCTCCTGTCACCTCCTGTCACCTCCTGTGCTCTCCTGTCACCTCCTGTTATCTCCTGTGCTCTCCTGTGCTCTCCTGTGCTCTCCTGTGTTCTCCTGTGTTCTCCTGTCACCTCCTGTGCTCTCCCGTGCTCTCCTGTGCTCTCCCGTGCTCTCCTGTGCTCTCCTGTGTTCTCCTGTGTTCTCCTGTATCTCCTGTGCTCTCCTGTACTCTCCTGTGCTCTCCTGTGCTCTCCTGTCACCTCCTGTGCTCTCCCGTGCTCTCCTGTGCTCTCCTGTGCTCTCCTGTGATCTCCTGTGCTCTCCTGTATTCTCCTGTGCTCTCCTGTGATCTCTGACTGCTCACTCCTGGGACGTTTTTGGGGTTTCCTCCCTCTCTGCACTTTCTCCTTCCAGGGGATCCCAGGCTGCTTCCAGAGCTCCTTAGCAATGGCCAAGGATGGTTCTGGCTGAGTTTCAAACACACCAGGGTGGTTTGTGTTCTCAGCCTCCCCTCTGCCAGGTGCTGCTGGGCTGTGGGATGGATCCCCCAGTGCTGTGCTCATGGTGCTTTGGGCTCTTGCAGACCCTCCCCAGGGCCGGGTGCTGCTGGTGCTCAGCATGGACAACACCTGCCCCACCTCCTCCTTCGACATGGACCTTTGTGCCCAGAAACTGCAGGCCCTCGGGGTCCAGGTGAGCTCCCTGGAGTTAATTCCAGCTGGATTTGCATGATTTGCATTTACACCCACGTCCCAGATGGCTGTGGGGTTTTTTTTTGTTTGAGAGGAGCTTGTTTCAGTCCAACTTCAGTCTATTCCCTGTGGGCTGGAAGTCAACTGGGATGAACTTGGCTTAAAACTCCATGAATAAACTCTTTGAAGATAGTTTGGAGTGAATTTTGCTTAAAATTCACTCTGATAGAGCAAAGCATCCCTGGGACATCTGCCTTGCCTTGTCCTTCATTACAAAAAGGCGTTTTCTTCCCTTGGGACTCCCCCTGCCCTTCCCAGACAGGTTTTACTCACTGCAGCTGAGGCAGAAACACAAGTTTTGGGTCTGTAGCAGCTCTGGGGATGGGATTGGAGATTTCTCTGGGGATGGGATTGGAGGTTTCCCTGGGGATGGGATTGGAGATGCTCTCTGTGTTTGGGATTGGAGATGGTCCCTGTGTTTGGGATTGGAGATATTCCCCATGGATGGGATTGGAGATGCTCCCTGTGTTTGGGATTGGAGATGTTCCTTGTGGATGGGATTGGAGATGATCCCTGTGTTTGGGATTGGAGATGCTCTCTGTGTTTGGGATTGGAGATGATCCCCGTGGATGGGATTGGAGATGGTCCCCATGGATGGGATTGGAGATGTTCCCTGTGTTTGGGGTTGGAGATGTTCCCCGTGGGAGGCAGCTGTGACACAGATTTGGGTGGCAGTGCCCCACGAGGTTTGCCCAGTCTGGTTCTGCTGGGGGTTGGAGCCCACACTGGAGGGTGGCTCTGGCTCTGTGTTTGCTCTGGGCAGGTGCCAGAGGATCCATGGAGGAGGCTGATCCAGGAGGGGCTGCTGAGGCCCGAAGTGAGGAGGTTCCTGTTCTACAGCTCCAGGGCCTTCCAGATTGCCATGGCCGTGGTGAGGGCACTGCCTGGCCCCGGGGTTCTGCTGCCCCGGGGGCTTGGCTGGGCAGCAAATCCTGGTTCTAACACATTCCTGGTGGGTTCCCTTGGCAATTCCAGCTCCCAGAATCCCTGCAGACGGAGGGCAAGGCCCTCTCTCCACCCCCTTGCTGGCAGTCCCACCAAAGCAGGCTGTCCTTGCCTGGGGGACCAGCACATGCTGAGGTGACAGTACCTACAACAGGCTTGGTTTAAAACTTGATCTTAAGGATCTGAAGGTCCTGATGCTAATTTAGACCAACAAATCACTCAACTTTTGGTCTTGTCTGTCTTCTTCTGGTGAAAGAAACCCCTCCAGAGACCCAACCATGAGCACTGGCTGTGAGGCTGGTGCTCTGCAGTGTGCTGAGGATGTGATCAAACCCAAATACTTGTTTTAATTACTTTTTAATTTTTTTTTAATAGCCATTATACAAATCTTCTCCTTTCACTGACAGTGTAGGAATTGGTGCTCAGAGTTTTGAGGGGTTTGATGCCTGTTCAGTGCTCTTGGGTTTTGTCCTTAGGAAAAGATGCTGTGCCCTACATGTCACTCCTGCTCCAAGGCTCTCTCCTGCCCAAATCCATGCTCTGTGAGCTAAAGGAATCCAGTTTTCCCTGACTTTAACCCAGCCCCAGAGCCCTGTGTCAGTGCCCACTGGATGAGCACTGCTGTAATGGAGTGGTCTCTGCACCACCTTGAAATGGAAACTTTCTAAATCCAGGGACTCTGAGAATTATTATCAATATGCCCCAGTGAGTGCATTCTTTATCTAAATGGAAGAACTCCATTGAAATCCTTCCTAGGGATGAATCATCATTAATAATTCATTCTTTGTCTTTGGTGAGTGGTGATTTTTAAAAATAAACTAGGGCTCCCTCAGTCCTTCCAGTCCTTTCTTTCCTCTATTTGTTTTTTGAAACAACTTTTGTCCTTTGAAAAATCTCATGGGACTTAATTTATAAGGGAGCAGGGACTGTTATTTTCTTCTTCCTGTGACTTTTCTCACTTCCATGGGTTTGTGACTCTCACCAGCCTCTCTATTTTCCCCCAGGTTTTCTACATCTCTCTCTGGACAAACCTTTACTCCACACTCCAGCTGTGCTCCCTGGGACACTCCTGGGGGGCTGGTGTGCTGGTGACCCTGGTGGCCCTGGCTCTCACTGTCCTGGTGATCCTGGTCATTGATCAGCACCAGAGGAAGGTGAGAGGAGGCTCCTAGTGAGGGAATGTGGAGGGAGAGGAGCAGGATTCCTCCTGCTGGGGCATTCCCTAGCTGCAGGCAAAGAATACAGTGATCCAGGGAGGAGGGAATATTTTTACAGCACTCAGGGAAGGCAGGGGATGTTCTGCAGCCAGGGGAGGGGATGGAATGCTTGAAAAGGAAGTGATGGAGCTGCTCAGGCTGGCTCAGACCTCCTGCTGCTGGAGACCAGAGAATTAGAGAATCCCAGACTGGTTTGGGTGAAAAGGAACCTTAAAGTTCATCCAGTGTCACCCCTGCCATGGCAGGGACCCCTCCCACTGTCCCAATGTCCAGCCTGGCCTTGGGCACTGCCAGGGATCCAGGGGCAGCCACAGCTGCTCTGGGCACCCTGTGCCAGGGCCTGCCCACCCTGCCAGGGAACAATTCCTGCCCAATATCCCATCCAGCCCTGCCCTCTGGCAGTGGGAGCCATTCCCTGTGTCCTGTCCCTCCATCCCTTGTCCCCAGTCCCTCTCCAGCTCTCTTGAAGCTTCTTTGAGCACTGAGAGGCCACAACAAGGTCACCCTGCAGAGCAACCCTTGCAGAGTGTGAGTTGTGCTCCCACAGCAGCTCTGGTTCCTGTCCTGCTCCTGATGATCCCTCCTTGCATTTTCTGCTGCCTCCGGCATTACTGGCACTGTTTATTTAGCTGAAGAATAATATTGGAAAGTCTTGATTCAAAATCCAGAGGGGGATTCAAAGCAAATGATTCTTCCAAGAGGAAACCAGGCAAATGTGGGGGTTCAGGGGGTTCAGGAAAGGAGATTGCTGGGGGAGGAAGGGAGAACATGACACTGTGAATCAGTTCCACTTTTCCTTTCAGAGCTGCAGTATTTGGGATTATCCAGCTGCAGTTTAGAGACTTTTGCTGTGGATTGTGTTATTTCCCCTTGCATTCTTTGACAGCTAAACGTGAACACAGATGTGAGGCTGGCAGCTGTCAATGAAATCTTTATCAAACACAACATAATCCTGGGGATTACAGATGTCCTGGACGGGCCACACAACATCCTGCAAGTATCCTTTCTGCTGGGAATTGCTCAGACCCCTCCTGGATCACTGCCTCCTGCTGGAGCCATTTACTGATGTTGTGATCCAGAGGATGGGGTTCCTAGGATCTGGTTTGTCTCCTATGGGATGCTATGAGGAATTGGGAAAGGTTTATTTCTCCTGTAAGTGGGGATTGAAATAAGCCAAAAGATGATTGGAAATAATCAGTCTAAAGGATTGAAGTGGGATTCATTAGGGCAGACAATTATTCCTAAAATTGTGTTGTACCTATGTGACACCGATGATTCTCTCTATAGGCAGAGTGATAGAAAGTTCCCATGGCAAACCACCCCCCCCCAAAAACAACAAACTAAACAAAAAAACCAAAAACTTAAAAAAAAAAAAAAACCAAGGAGAAAACCTAATAGTCCCCCAAAAACCCTTACATAGAGAAAAACAAAATCCCTGTCCTTGGACTCATTTTCTGCTTTTCAGAGATGATTTTTCTGGGCTAGACAGGGGTTTAGGGGAATGAGGAGAGTTTTAAGGTTCCATGAAGATGCTAAAGAAAGGTGAGAGAGACACAGAAAGAGGCTTGAAAAATACAAATGGAGAGGGAAGCTGGGGTGAAGCAGGGAAGGGGACAGGGAACACTGCAGGAGGGCAAAGTCATTCAGGAAGAGGAGAAAACCCTTAAAAACATGAATTCCACGTTTATAAAACCTGAATTCCACCTTTATTCTGGCCAGCAAAGTCCACTAGAGCCAATCCAGGGAGCCTTCACCTTGACCTACCTGTCCCAAAACTGCCTGAGAGCAGCACATAACCCAGGGATTTACAATGGCTCTGTCTGCTCCAGTGTCAGATCCATTTCAACCCTCTGGATTTGACGTTTTCCTGGATCCCTGTGGTGCTGGCAGGTGCAGCAGATGCACAAGGACAGAGCTCTGGCAGGACTCACATCCCCAACACGCTGCTCTTGGAAAACTCTTCTCACCAGTGTCCTCAGAGCAGCACTGAGTATGGCCAGCTTTGTAAAAAAATAAATGGGGTGAATCCCATTAGAAACAAAGGCAGGACAGCAGGAGGGGTGTAGGGCAGCTGAGTCACTGTGCCCCATGGTTTATTTGGTGTAGGGTTGTCACTGGTTGGGGTTTTGGGGTCCCTTTGGGATCCCTGAAGCTGCTTCTGCAGCCCTCAGTGACTGAGCACGTTCCCCAGCCTTGCCCAGATGGAATTTTGGCTCGTGGGGAGCTCTCAGACCAGTGAGGTAAGGAGACCAGCACATGCAGAGAGGCACAAATCCATGGTTTATTCTGTGAAGGTATCCTGTCTACATATACCCATGGCTATTGTTTTACAGGGGTTTTTATATCTTTTGAGGGTTTTACAATTTGCACCAATTACCAAGGGAATTCTACTTTCTGACCAATCCCTGAGGGATTTTACATTCAAAGCTGGCCTATGGATACTAAAAGAAAATGAACCACTAATATTGGAGATAGATAAGAGGGTCTTCCAAGGGGGGAAGCTAAATTCCTTTTGTATTCGTCATTTCACAGCCATTTCTTATTTCTAAGCTCTGTTTTTCCAGGGAGCTTGTTCTGAGGATGCAGGGAGACTTTTCTCTGTGTTTTCTGCTCCTTCCACGATGGGTCACTGAGATGAGCAATGGGCAAAGACCCTGGGTCATTCCAGGCTGGCTGCTCTCTTCTTCCCCAAGCTTGGAGTTTTGTCTTAGCCCAGACCCTTCTGGCTTAACACAGCCCTGGGCTGTGTTATTTGTGTCCCTGAGCACCCTGAGGGCACCACCTCCCTCAGCTCTGCTCCCTGTGAGCCCATCCCAGCATCCCCATGGATGGGAAGGGGAGGCTTGGAGAGATTCCTTCCTTCACCTGCCCCTTCCAGCTGTGGTTTGTGCACTTCAACCCTGAGCATTGCCTGCAGGCCCTGTCAGCCCACATCACTCACCTGCAGGGAACACAGGTAAGGGACACTGGGGACACTGGATTTGCTGGGCTGGAGGTGGGCAAGGACAAGTGAGAGTTTGAGTGCCCTGCTGAGGTTCCCCTGCTGTGCACTGGGAGGTGAATAAAGTGCACTTGACCATGCCCAGTTCAGCAGGAATTTGTCCAGACCCCGTGGAATGTGCGTGTCTGGATAATTAATTGTGTACCTTTAATCATGGAAAGTCATCAGGAATGAAAGGCAAATTTTGGAAGCATGTGGCACACCTTGGAACAGCTGCCACCTTGAGCTGTCCTCCTGGAATAAGTGGGATAGCCTGGAGGAGCAGGAATTGCTGGATTGAGTTAATTATATAAAAATTTCGTCCTCTTGGCCTTCAGAAAATGTTTTGCTCTCTCTGTGGGTGTGAAAATATCCACAGAACTGCCTTTGTGAGATGAGAGGTGAGAGCCTTCTGAAATCTCCAGGCTGCTCATCTCCCTGAAAGCTGCAGCTCAGGGCTGGACAGCAATTGCCCAATTCACACAGGGCATGAGCTAAGTCTGTTTTTAAAGACAGGATTCTCCATGCCAGGCTGTGCCTGTGGTGCTGGGAGCAGTCACTGGCAGCTGAGGGCAGCCAGGCCATGGCATGGACACCCAGTTCTTGGCATGGGAAATCCCAGGAGTGAAATCCATGCAGGAGGAGGAAATTGTGCCTTTTAAACTCTGTCCCCAGGACACCACTGCTGCCTGGGGTGGGAAATCCCAGGAGTGAAATCCGTGCAGGAGGAAATGGTGCCCTGTAAAGGCTCTGCTCAGGACACCACTGCTGCCTGTCTTTGGAGAGCCCCAAAATCTCCTTCTCTTCCAGGCAGGCTTGAGGCACAGGCTGAACAAGCTCTGTGTGATCATGGATGTGGCAGTTCAGCCCGAGCTGGGGATGGAGGAGGAGGCTCCATGTGAAGAATCCCCTCTTTTATCCAGCGGGGTGACCCTGAATAAAGATCCTGTGACCTGCAAGGAGCTCCTGCACCTCATCCCCGAGGGCCCACCCGAGGTGAGGAGAAATATCCCCCTGACAGAGGCACCAAATCACACCCCCGAGTCATCTCAGCTCCAAAACCCATCCCAGCCATGGGGGACACCACCTTTTTCTCCAGCAGAAGCACCTGGAGGTACACACACACCTTCTCCAGCCCTGGTGCTGCCCACCTGTCAAAGCTGTCTGAGCAGCTGGGGAAGATCCTTGGGGAATTCATGGATTGGGCTTTTCCTTGCTGGTCCCAAGGGTTCTGTTTGGAAAAAAAAACATCTCCCCAGGGACCTGGTGCCCCTGCCCAGGCTGGGCTGAGCCATGGATGAGCCCAGCCTTTGTCTCCTCTGTGGAAAGTGCCTTCAAAGACTTGTGCCACGCTGAGCAACAAATGTGTCCTGATTGCTGCTCAGCACGGAGCTACCAAAGGGATGATTTGGATTTATTTTGCAGTTTTCCTGTCACTGTCACTAGGTGAATTCAGTGCAGGTGACATCCCTGCAGGTTGAGGCTCTGTGGCTGTCTACAGGCAAAAACAAGCCCGAGGAGGCAGGGACAGAGTGGGCAGGTCCCCAAGGCCAGCAGTCACTTGGTGTCACCCCTGTGGGGACAGTGTGGCAGCCCTGCTGGCCGCAAGGGGATCTGGGCCAGTTATGTGTGCCATTGGCTGCTGTCCTGCTCCTGTCAGAGCAGCACAGTCCTGGAAGCAGGGAGAGAACGGTGTTGGATGTTTGCTGTGCTCTGCCCACAGGGATGCCATGCCCTGCCCTGACACCTCTCTTGTCCCTCCAGGCCATGGCCCAGCAGCTCCTGGTGATCTTCAGTGGCTGCTACGTGCGGCTCCTGGTCACGGGCCGGCTCCCTCGGGCCAGGGCAGGGGGACACCCGGGGCACAGCAGCGTTCCCTGCCTGTGCCAGTTCATCCAGAGCACCGTGCTCCAGCCCCACCACAGCTGGGCCAGGTGACCAGAGGGGGCTGGAAAGCACCGAAATAGAGCTGTGCCCACACACCAGCGTGGAGAAACCGTGGGGCAGAGAAGGGAGCTGTAATTCCTTGTCCTGGCTGAACGAGTGGAAATAGGACTCTAATAAAACATGCACGAAAGCTGCTCACCTTGGAGAGCTCCTGCCCACCAGCTCGGTGTGGAGGAGCTTCCCCAGGGGTCAGAAACAACCCAGGGACAGCCTGGGACTCGTTTGTGTCCAAACCCTCCTATCACCAACCATCCTCACACAACCTCATACCAGCCAAGGCCACACCATCACTCGGGGTGCCAGCAGGAGCCTGAGCCCTGGAGCACCAGGAACTTGCATTTGGCTCTTCCCACGGGGCAGGACAGCTCTGCTCCTTGTCCCATTGCTTCTGTCACCAAGAATGCTGGGACAAGATCCATCTCCTCCTGCCTGAGGCCCCAGCACCATCCCCTCAGCAGTGACCCCCCCAAACAAGGGATCCCCTTATCAATGACCCCCAACTAAGGATCCCCTTATCAATGACTCCCATTAAAGGATCCCCTTATCAATGACCCCAACAAGGGATCCCCTTATCAGTGACTCCCCAACAAGGGATCCCCTTATCAGTGACCCCCACTAAAGGATCCCCTTATCAGTGACCCCCCAACAAAGGATCCCCTTATCAATGACCCCAACAAGGGATCCCTTTATCAGTGACCCCAACAAAGGATCCCCTTATCAATGACCCCAACAAGGGATCCCCTTATCAGTGAGCCCAACAAGGGATCCCCTTATCAGTGACCCCCCAACAAAGGATCCCCTTATCAGTGACCCCCACATGATCCTCTGATCCCCCCCATGCTGCCAATGCACAATCCCAAGCACTGCAGTGATGCCAAACTCATTCCAGGACAAACCCCACCACACTCCCAACCAGCTGATTTTCATCCACCTTTACTTCAGGTTGAGCTGTCACAGGAAGGGTCAGGCAGAATCCCCCCCACACTTATGGGGTTTGGGGCTCTGCTGTCATTGCTCTGTGGCAGGGCAGGGTTGGGGGCACATCCTGCTGTGGTCCCTGCAGCCTCTGCTCTGGGGGTGCTGCACATCACCTGGGTGCTGACTGGGCATGGAGAAAGGGATTCCCACACACCTGAGCTCCAACACTCCTTATTCCAGCGCAGGAACTCATTTTGCCTTCGTGGAAATTGTCTGAATTTGTACAATATCACTGGGAGTATGATTTGGTTTCACAGAATAAAATTCTATTTCCCTCCTAGGATGCAATGGTTCCTGCTCTTCCCCTGGTGTTCCATGGCCCACGGGTGCCAGGAGCATCTGATGCACATTGGGAATTTTCTTTTTTTTACTGACAACTAGAAAATTCTGGTCATGAGACACTGATCAGGACATTTTCTATCACTGTGCTTCTGTGCCAAGAGCAGATACTGCAGGGATTTGCTGATATTTTCCAACCTCTGGAATTTCCAGCAAAAATCAGTGGGAAGAAATCTGGTGGCCTTCATGGGAGGACCACGAGGGCTTTTATCGTCAGGACCTGCACTGGGTGGGTTTGATGTTGCTGGGGAGTGAGGCTGGTGCTTCAGCGGGTGCTGGTAGCTCTGGTTTTACATCTGCAAATGACAAGGATGGGAGAAAAGAGAGGGATTCGGGATTAGCCAAGGCAAAAGGTTCTGGAAGGGACAATAAAGCCTTCTAAAAACCTCAGCTACCCTGACTGCAATTAAACACCCAGCAATTAACTGCAGAAAGGAACTGAACAGCTTTGCTCAAAGGAGGAGTTTGATTCCTCTCCCTGATACATCCAAGTGCTTGCCCTGATCTTCCTGGAGCCTCTGCAAACTCCTGGCCCCCACTGCAGGATGGGAGCTGCTCCTTCCTCCTGCTTCTCCTTCGTGCACACTTAATCAAGGCATGGGTGGAGGCAGACATCCCCTTTCCCCTCTCTGGTCAGGATCCAATGTTACTTTAGGGGACAGGCGAAATTCTGGACATTTTTTAGGACCCCATGTGCACACAATTCCCCTTCCTCCCCTCCCACACAGCTGATGGGGGCAGTGGGGAGGGAATGGCTCAGCCCCACACCTTCCCTGGAGTCTGCAGGGCCAGCTCCAAGCTCCTGGGAATGTTTGCTCAGGAGTGACTCGGCCAAACCAGTGCAACCAGTAGGGGTGGGGCAGATCCGTGCCGTGCTGAGGGCTCAGCTCAAAGCTCAGTTCACTTTCACAGGGAGCTTTGCCACCCGAGCAGTGCAGTCAGGTGATTCTGGAGAATTTTCCGTGCCTTGGCTGGGGCAGGGAGAGGAGCCAGGACGGTCCTTGCTGTGTCCACTGTGCCAAATTTGGGCTCTGCTCTATCAGCAAGGTCACTGTGGTTCAAATGTGTGCTTTAAATGAGCCAGGGAGGGAAGACTGGGAAGCAAGGACAGGGATATCTCGTTGCCAGCTCTGTGCGCGGTGCTGTATTTCGGTGTTTGGCAGGGCTCTGAATAACAAACAGTGTCACGGGACACATTGCTCTGTGCAGGCAGGTGACACCCTAATCCCACCCCAAAGCACGGCTGTCCCCTTTTCCAAAGGCTGCTATTTGCTCCTCCCCTCTGCCAGGGGCTGGAATGACATTTAGCAACAAAACCCAGCGAGCAAAAATAAAGCAGAGGAGAGCAGAAACTTCTGCAGCTTGGCCCTGGGAGCACAGACGGGGAGTGTGGAGGTGCCCCACAGGTCCCAGCAGGTTTAGGATGAGGTGTGTGGATGTCCCTGTCCCCATAAGCCGCACTTACCCTGGTGCTGGCTTTGGGACATGTCCCTGTCCCCATAAGCCTCCCTGGGGCTTTGGGACATGTCCCTGTCCCCATAAGCCGCACTTACCCTGGTGCTGGCTTTGGGACATGTCCCTGTCCCCATAAGCCGCACTTACCCTGGTGCTGGCTTTGGGACATGTCCCTGTCCCCATAAGCCGCACTTACCCTGGTGCTGGCTTTGGGACATGTCCCTGTCCCCATAAGCCGCACTTACCCTGGTGCTGGCTTTGGGACATGTCCCTGTCCCCATAAGCCGCACTTACCCTGGTGCTGGCTTTGGGACATGTCCCTGTCCCCATAAGCCGCACTTACCCTGGTGCTGGCTTTGGGGCGCTGCCTGGCCCGGGCAGGGCTGTGGCTCCCGGGGGTCCCGGCTGCACAGGCTCCTCATCTTCCTGGCCACATAGCGGCAGGCTGTGGGGACAGGGGACACGGGGACCTTTGCGACACTGGGAAACAGCAGCGACCCCAAACCCGCCTCCCCAGCCAGCCCCGAGCGGCGCCGGCGGAACCGCAGCAGAGGGAGGGATGGGGACTGGATTTACCGGGATAAACGGGACTTTTTCCCGTGCCTGCTGTCCTGGCTGCGTCCCAAACCCCTCCAGCACCAGCCTGCCTCCCCCCAGCAGCCAAGGCAGTGACACAAGCAGGGTATTTCCCCTCTACGCTCTCTCCTCAAAGCAGAGGTTTCCTTACCGTTGATTATGACTCAAACCATTTTCCCGTGGGCTCAGCAGCTCCGTCCTGTGCAGCCAGCCCGGCTCTGCCTCTCTCTGCTCTCACGGCAGATGTGCAGTGTTTATTCAGCAGCCCGGCTCCCTCCTTCCCTCCCTCGCTCCCCCGGGATGCTGCTCCCGGTCACACGCGGGGATGTGGCTGAGCCCCGGGATCCGTGCCCGGGAATGGATCCCTGCTCCTCCCGGCAAGGAGGAGCCACTCCGGGCTGCCTCAGGGCAGCTGCTCCGAGGTAAAATGAAAGGAGACCTGGTCTTGGCTGGAGGGGTTGCTGATGTTGCTTTGTGGCTGTTGGAGGAGTTGGATTTGGGATGTGGGAGGTGAACTCTGTGCTGTGATCCCAAACTGGGCTCGACAGGGTCCCTGCAGTGGGCACTGAGCTTGTGTGGGGCAGGGGTGAGGAATGGGACCATTCCTCTCCTTTGCTGCTGCTCTCTCAACACTGCAGGGACAGATTTAGGCTCACAGGATGGTTTGGGTTGGAAGGGACCTTAAACAGAATCCAGTTTCAACCCCTCTGCCATGGGCAGGGTCACTTTCACTGTCCTGTCCCCTAGTCAGACCTTCCAACCCTCTCATACCCATTGTATGGCTGGGGGGGAGGTAAGGGTGACATCCCAAACAGACAAAATGTAGGCATAGAATTGTCCTTGGTTTTTCTATAGTTTATCCCATTCCACCTCCAGAGCACTGATTTAGTCCTGACTAAAGAAGGACACTGAAGAAATGCAGCTTTTGTGCATCCTTTGCCAGACCTTGCTGCTGTTTGTGCTTCTCTGTGCCCCTTAATGCCAGTCAGGTGAATCCTGACAGCTGCAGCTTTGCCCTCTGCCCAGGGCAATGTGCTTCCCTTATCTCTGGTCCGGGCACGTTGGACTTTGGTTTCCATGGCCTTGCTTTGGGATTGTGTGGGGCTGGTCGAGATGGGGCTGATGGAGTGCAGGAAGTGACTCTGACAGTGGAATATCTCCAGTCAGGGACACTCCACACCCTCTCTGGTCTCTGTTCAGTGCTAGGGTCACTGCACACTAAACATTCTGCCTCCTGTGCAGGGGAACTCCTGGGCTCAGCCACTGCCCCTGGCTCTGGTGCCATTACTGAGCTTCTGGAGCAGAGCCTGGGACTGCTCTGAGCCCCCTGCACACAGGGACACCCAGGGACACCCAGGGACAGACAGGGACACCCAGGGAGACCCAGGGGCACTCAGGGACACACAGGGACACGCAGGGCTGAGGCTCCTCTCAGCTGGGGCTCCTCTCCAGGCTGACCAGCCCCAGCTCTCTCAGCCTTTCCTGGGCACTGAGATGCTCCAGGTCCTTCCTCATCTCCTGTCCCTGCTGTGCTGAGGAGCCCAAGTGGACATGGCACTCCAGATGTGGCCTCTGTTGAAACCTGCAAGATCTGTAGATGGTGCAAGATCTGTAGGTGATGCAATTAAAAAAAAAAACAAATCAAGAAAAAGCCCCAAACCCTGAGCAAGAGCCTCTAGACCTCTCCCATGAACCTCCCAGCCTCCAGTCCCCCTGGAGGACCCTTCATTCCAGTTCCAGAGGTCCAGGGGGATGATTGCAAGCAGTGAGGGTGTCTGGAGGAGTGCACTGCTCCTCTGAGGTTTGGCTTCCCCAGGCTCCACACCCCGTGTGCGGGTGCTCTCCTGTCGGGTGTGCAGACACATCCCTCTAGATGGTGCTAAGATAAAGAGAAAAGATGGGTGGTGAGAGGCCTGGGAGGAGAGGCTGCCCCGCTGGACACTGCCCGAGGTCTCCTGGGCTTGGAGATCATCTCCCTCTCCGTTTTCCACCGCTCACTCCTGCAGGTGCTCCTTGTGTCTATTGGCAGCAAACACATCCCAGATTCTTCTTCCACTTCCAATTTCCCTTGCTGGTGTATGAGCCTCCACAAATCCACCGTGACTTTAATCAGTGCATCTGCTCCTATCCATGCACAAGACCAGACAAGTGGGTTTTTAATGGCAAAAATCCATCTTGGCTGTTTTTCCCATTTCAACCAGTTTTTACTGAGCAGCACAACTCATCAGCCGAGTCCTCTTCTATATCATGCATCATTTAGCAGAATCTTAACCAAATTCAAGCATAGATAATGTATGATTTATTGATGTGAGCAGTCAAGAGAGAACCAGCCTGGCTGCTGGAGAGCAGCAAGGATCGTTGAGGGTTAGTGTGAAGGGAAGTCTTTAAGATCCACGGCTGAGCAGATTTCACTTTGGAGTCCCACACGGGCAGTAAATGAGCTGTTGAAAGAGAACTGCTGTTAGAAGAGACTTTAAAAAGGAATGGCCTCGTTCAGGTCTGCTTTTTTTATCCCCCATTAAATATAAAAAGGAGGAGAACGACTCTGTGAGGCTCTGAAGAGAAGAACTGAGCTCCTCTCCCCGTGCCTCTGCAGAGGGAGATGATTTCCTGCACGCTGATGGCACCAGCCTGCAGTTTTGGGAATGGCTGTGGCAGGAATCTCCTTGGCACCAGCAGGGCGGGAATTGAGGAGTGTGCAGCTGCCCCCCAGGTGTGTGACCACAGCTGTGGGACACATATTGAGAAAGTAAGAAAATTACAGCCTGAAAAATATTCCAGGCTGGAGCTTCTCAGCTCTGTTCCCAGCCCATGAGCTGCTCCAGCTCAAGGCTAGGGAGAATTTCTCCCAGGGTGATAATTTGGTCCAAATAAAAAGGAATTAATAACAAAGATAGAACACCTGTTGTGGTGTGTGCCCAGGCCCTGGCAATGGGGTGTCTTCTCTCTGAACCAATCACCTTTTCTCTACTCTGGGAGTTGCAGTCCTGCTATAAAACCAAGTGTGTTTCTGAATAAACTTGGCTCTTTCTTCCTGTCATGAAAGACGCCCATGTAGCTGTGCATCTTATTTCTGCCTCACTTAAAGGGTTAAAACCCCTTTCCACAGCTACACACAGCCCAGGCTCCAGGTGGGTTTTGGTGCCAGTCCTGTTCCTCCAGGTGGGTTTTGGTGTCACTCCTGCTGCTGTGCACTCAGCCCTGCCAGCTGCCCCCTGTCCCCACTCCCCTCACTCACAGACAGAGCCTGGGACACGTTTTCATTCCTCCTCCACCTAGATTGGTTGGCCTGAGCTTTGTACGTGGTTTCTACTGATACAGTGGAGAAATATTCCTTTTGCCAAGTTTTCTTTCCAAGAATGGCTCAGCTCCATTTGTGATCAACCCATAAACTGGATTAAGAGCTCAGGGACAGATTTTCTAGCATTTGAAACCCATAATCTGGGCTGGATTTTCAGAACAGCTCAGTCCCCTTGTAAGCAGCAAATTACAGCCAGAAGTGCTCAGCACTCTGTGGTTGTGTTGGGCTGTTTGAGGCTGTGGGTTCTGTGGAGCAGCACTCAGAGCTCCAGGATTTTGGAAAAAGCAGGGCAGTCCTCCCAGTGCTGACGTGAAACCAGAGTTTTACTGACAGAGACTCCCCAGCGTTTTGAATCTACTCCAGATGTGCAAAAATCTCTACAGAATTAGTTGTCTCATTAATCCATGGGCTGCAAACAACCTATCATCCATTCCAGCTCCTACTGCCCACGAGCACAGAATGTCACCTGAAGTTCTGAGGGACCTCATCTCCAGCCACCAGCCAGCCTGGTGCCATTTCAGACCCTCTCCATGACCTGTGGGTTCTGAATTAATCCAGAGCTGTTCCAAGGGGTGTTGTGGAGCTAAATCATAGACCTACAGTTTTAGGTTGGAAGGAACCTTAAAGTTCATCCAGTGCCATGGGCAGGGACACCTCCCACTGTCCCAGGCTGCTCCAAGCCCTGTCCAACCTTGGAAACTTCCAGGGATCCAGGGGCAGCCACAGCCCCTCTGGATAACCTGTGCCAGGGCCTCACCACTCTCACAGGGAAGAATTTCTTCCTAAAATCCAACCCAGCCCTGCTCTTTAAAACTGTTTTCCCTTGCCCCATCACTCTGGACCCCTGTCCAAAGCCCCTCTGCAGCTCCCTTGGAGGCCTTTTAGAGAAATACTCTGAATTTTCCCAGTTTGTTGGTGGATTTTACCCTCAGCAATGCTACACCTGCCCTTCTCCCAGAACTCGAGCTTAGCTCCGTGGTGACACCTTTCATGGAACAGCAGCTGGCTTAGGAGGGAACAAATCAGGGGAAGTTTAGAGATCTGATCCAGTTCAGGAGAAAGTCCAGTGTCCCCCCAGGGCTGCCTGCAGAGGGCTGGCATGAGGGGCAGGGGTCTCAGTGCCCAGGAGACCCCCGTGGATGACTGTGGATGACAAGACATCCACAGGAAAAGGATTTTTTTGGGAGCCAAAGCTGGCACTGTGCTTTCTGGATGCTTTGTTCTTGGCATGGACTGTGGGGAATTTCTGTTGAATCAAATGTTCCTCAGCTGCCTGTGGCTCTTGTCACCTCGGTGGCCTCTCTGTGCCACCAACCCAGCCTGGCTCTTCCTCTCCAGACATTGGAAGCAGGATATTCCTGAGTCATCCATCCCAACATTCACAAATCCGAGGAGAGATGAAGGTGACTCCAAGTTTTTTATGGCAAAATCCCCCAAATCCTTTCCCTGTGCCTTCCCCGGCCCTTGGCAAGGTGACATCCTCGCTGAGAGGGAAGGGAGGCACCAACCCAGCTCAGACATGGAAAACGCCCAGCCCAGGGAGGTTTCAGGAGCAGGGGGGCCGTGGCAGAGCCCAGGGTGAGCCAGCAGGTTGGTTTGTCCCCTGTGGGGCACGGGCAGGGGTTGGCAGTGATGCCAGCTGGGTTTGGCACATCCCCAGGCACCAGGGCCAAGGCAGGAGCTCCTTGGGGCGTGTTCCATCCCTGCTGCTTGCCAACCATTCCAGTGGCACCTGAGCCATCAGCCAGCCTGGCCCAGCCTCCCTGGCACTGCCATCCTTGGCAGGGCACCTCCAGCAGTCACTGGCACCCTCGGAAGGAGGAGGATTTTGAGATGATTTGCCTGCAGAACACTGGATAAAGATTCCAGAGCCCTACAGCTCCTCTGGAGGGACAGAAATGAGGGAACAAACAGCTCAGAGCTTCAGGGACCTGTGTGTGTTCTTCAGCAGCCTGTGCCATGTAGGGTGGCCATAAAAACCCAGGGAAAGCAGGCCTGTATGGAAAACTCCAAACCCCATGCCTACATGGAAAACAGTGCCCAAAACCCTGATCAATTGGGATATTTCACCTTCCTTCTTGCCCCCACAGCCAGACGGGTGTCAGAAAGGAATTGATGTGGCACAGTTTAGTCTTGAGGAACGTCACTTGGGTGTCCCTGGGCATTGCATCACCCGAGGACTCATGCACAGAGTGTTCTCTGGATGTTCTGAACATCCCTGCTCCACTTCCCTCTGGGTCAGCAGCTCGTCACTGCCCTTCCTCTGGCCCCCCTTCCACTGTCTGCAAGGAAGTTTTGGGGTGGCTGGTAGCTCTTGTAGCCTTTCCCTCTTTAAATATCAGGGAATTCAATACCAGAGTATTTGATGTTTTTTAGAATAAATAAATAAATATATATACAAACAAATAAATGTATGACAGACAGTCTTTATTTTTAGTTTATTCCTGCCTTGTTGTTGGGAAAATGGGGAGAATGAAGCATGGGTTTTTTCCTCACAAAACTGAAACAAAAAGGGTGTTTAATACTCTAGCTTTCCCCGTGTTTCCTTTTCTTCTCTGATGAATGCAGAACCCTTTTTTTGGCATCTCAACTCTCTTATCTGCATCTCAGCTTACATCTTAACTAAATCCTCGTGCCAGTCTCAGATGGCATTATCCTCATTTCTAGCTGTTGTGTTTCTCATTCTGATTTTCTGAAAGTCTTCTTTTGCCACTCTGCTGCTTCTCCCTAACACTTTCTATTTTTCTCAATGGGGAGGTTTTGCTACTGAGCCTTTCTTTTCTCTTACAAGCTGCCCACTCTTCTGCTTCTCTCTGATTTCTTTCTGGTTTCAGGTTTCAGTCTGTTCATGTTATGAACAGAAACTAAAACTGACTGTTCACATGATCTGAAACAATTTGAAAGCTCAATTTTGCCTTGTCTCTAAAAGCTGTGGTTGGGTTTTTCACTCGGCGTGGGCACCAGTGCAACCACACCAGTGCAAACCAGTGGCCAGGCTGGGTTTGGTGGGACCTGGGACAGCGAGGCAGCAGGCAAGAAATTCCCTCTGGCTCAGGCTGTGCTGTATAAATATAACGACAATAACTATAAATAATTACGTGAAATTATGTTTAATTCCTCCTCCTCACCTCACTGAAACCATTGCTCTGGGATTAGTTTGGGACATGGTTAATCAGGGGAATTTTAAGGTTTGAGCTGTGCCTCGCTGAGCCCAGCTTGTCTGGAGCCACAGGGAAGTCTGTGCTGAAGGATTTATTAGGAGCAGGATGGACCAGGGCTGTGCTTGGCTGCTGCTACCTTTAATTCAGGAAAAAAAAGCTTCTCCTTACCACTAAAAAGTAAATATTGCCTGGTGCACTTCATCAATCAAGGATTGATGCATCAGCTCCAGGGTATATTTTACTTAAAGCTCTTCCTCGTGCTGGGACATTTCTAGAAAGCCTCAAAAATAATTTATTGAAGGAGAAAATAACCCACTAGATTTCATACTCGAGGGGAATTTTTCACTAGGTGAAATTTAGGTGAAAAATCAAAGGAGAAGTCGTAGGACTTGGTGGTTTCCATTCAGATTTTCTCCTGTGCTTTGAAAAGGGATGAAGCAAAAAGTTGTTCTACAGCCAGGGCAGTGTTTATACTCCTGTTAGAGACAGAAATAAATGTGATTAACTCCAGGGGAACTACATCAGCGTGCAGCCACTGCTGCTGTGGTCTGTCAGCCTTGGGAGCAAATTAAATCGGAACTCTTGCTGCTAACTTAGGTGGGGCTGAGGGTTTTAAGGCAGGCCAGGGATTTAGCTGTTAATATTAATGGAACATTTATAGAGAAATTTCTCTGGGCTGCTTTGTAAAGCAGCCCAGGGTGGCCTCAGGCCAAGCTGTTGGCTGCACACACCTGAGGTGACTTTTACTTGTGCTGGTTTTAAGTCTCTGGCATCAGCTGCCCTGAGTTTAATATGGTTAGCCTGGATTTACAGCATTGTAAGTGGGCCTGAAATCAAGTTTGCTGTGCCTATTAGAGGGTGAAATTGATGTCTTTGCAAAGAGCCCAGCCAGCCAAAACTTCTGCAATGCTGAAATCTCAGCGAGGGCTTTGAGAAGCACCTGACAGATGTGCAGTGGGACTGTGCTGTGGGTTGTGGAGCTTGGAAAATCCCAAACAAGGTCCTGAGCCACCCCTGCAAGGCAAACTGATGTAATCAGCCTTAGCACAGACAGGGGAAGGTGACAGAATCCCAGTGTGAGGTGGAAGGGGTCTCCAGAAGCAGGGAAGGGACAGGTGATGTCCCCTCCTGGTCAGTGCAGTGCCCTGGGGCCATCCTGCCATGCCCTGGAGCCAGGGAACCTCCCGAGGATCCTTCCCTCCCCCAGTCCTCGCTCTTCCCTGGAGCACAGACAGGGTGGGAAGGATGTGAGGAATTGTCTGGGACGTTTCCTAGGCAGGAACAAGTCAGGGTAGGGCAGGAGGCACCTGCTCTGCTCCAGGCTCTGCTTTCCTGTGCTCTTCATTCCTCATTTTCCCATCTCCTGCTCAGCCAAGGCATTCCCCCCCATTTCAAGGACTGCTTGTGCCCCACAGAGCAGCTGGTTTGGAGGATGCTGCTGCTGGCTGGATCCCTGTGGAGATTTTTCCTGGACAGCACCTTTGTTAACTCTGGTTGGGAAAAGATAAACAAATCCTTCGAGCTGTCCCTCTTGTGGGAATTGCCAGGCCTTCAGGAAAAAGCTGGAATTTGGTGATTCTCTTGTAGCCATTGGCCTGACATTTCTATTAAAGCAGCTCTGGGAGAGAGGCTGGACGGCATGGGATGAATTGGGATGAACTGGGATGAACTGGGATGAACTGGGATGAATTGGGGTGAACATGGGATGAACTGGGATGGGCATGGGATGAATTGGGATGGCATGGGATGAACTGGGATGAACTGGGATGAATTGGGATGAACTGGGATGAACATGGGATGAACATGGGATGAACTGGGATGAACATGGGATGAATTGAGATGGCATGGGATGAACTGGGATGAATATGGGATGAACTGGGATGAATTGGGGTGAACATGGGATGAACTGGGATGAACATGGGATGAATTGGGATGGCATGGGATAAATTGGGATGAATTGGGATGAATATGGGATGAACATGGGATGAACATGGGATGAATATGGGATGAACTGGGATGACATGGGATGAATATGGGATGAATATGGGATGAATCCCACAGCACATCACAGCTCTCCCAGCTCACTCCAGGGCACGTGGCACTGCCCTGTGACACCAAGCCTGCAGTGGCACCCCAAGCACTGGGATTTTTGGGGGTTCTGAGGCGTGGCTGCTGCTCTCTGTGCAGCCCTGCCCCCCTCCCCATGTCCTGGATATTGCCAGGGATAATGGTTTGGGCAGGATTTGGGTGGGAGATAGGAAAGGGACTCAGCTGGGAGTTGAATGGCTGAGGGGCTTGGGCTGTTATGATTTTTTTTCTAAAGAGAGATCTCAAAAATTATTAATTTCAATTTTCTAACTCAAAAACAAAGATGCATTGATTCTAGGAAAATGTTATTTCCTCCTTGGTATAAATCTAAATAAAAAATCTCCTAAAAAGACAATTAATCATCTCCTTCCTGACTCTGGGTTATTGAATATTCACCTGTTAAGAATTATGGTCTTCTCTGACCAATCTGGATGTTCAAACCCATTGCTCTAAGTGCCTCTTAGAAACAACCCCAGCCAGCTCCTATTTCCCCTTGGCCACTGTACACTGTTGTTCTTATTCTTCTTTTCTAAAAACCCTATGAAAAAAATTAAAATTGAGAAATGGGGTAAAAAAAAATTGACAAAGTACCAGGGAGATTAAACATTGCCCTGATGAATTTTGCCAGAGCTGTTATTTTCCTGGAGAATGGTTTGAAATTCATTTTCTCTGATAGGCTGTGAGATAAAGGGGGGTTTATAAATTAGCATTCATCTGTATTTCTGTTGGCAAAAGCTCTGTCACTAATCCATTCCAGCAGCTCTGTGGTGCCACATCCACTGGCACTGCAGCAGGAGCTCCTGGAGAACATGGAAAATCCGGGTTATAAATTACTGAGTCCTGTGGCTCAGGTTGGGATGAGCTGGGCTTTATCCCAGCCTTTCCCCCACAGGGAGCCAGCCCTTCTCAAAGCCCTTCCCGTGTTTTAGGGCTCTCTGTCCTCCCACAAAGCATTTAAGGCAAAGATCCCCCTTTTTAAACTATTTTTAACTATTAGCAGTATTGTGATTTATTATTAACTACTACTGATTTATTTTTAACTATTTTTAACCAGAATTCTCTGTGCAGCCCCTTCCCTAAAGCTGATTGTGCTGGGCTGGGAGATTCCAGTTCAAAGAAGGATCAGGGAGAGGCTGCTCCTTGGGGAGCTCAAAAATTTCTCCAGAAGGAGTAAAACTAATCCAGCTCTGGACAGTCCATGGCTCCTGCAGGGATCAGAGCCACTTCCATGGCCCAGAGCCCCGAAACCTGGCAGAGCAACAGGGGGTGACCCAGGAGGTGCTGTTGGACACAAACCCACCCCAAAGCCCATTTTTGGGGCAGGGGGAGCTCTGGGGAAGCTCTGGTGCTGTGGAGGGTTGGTACAGATGTGCTGGCAGCTGGCAGGGAGGGGGTGTGAGGTGTGGATGTTTCCCAGATGTGCAGCTGATTTGGAGGATGCTCTGGCTGGATGCCCGTGGAGATTCTTCCTGGTTTGCCAGCTGGCAGCACCTGTGTTTACTTTGGCTGGGAAAAGGGAAACAAATCCTCTGAGCAGCCCCTGTTGTGGGAATTGCCAGGCCTTTGGGAAAAAGTTGGAATTTGGTGGTTCTCTTGTAGCCTGATATCTTTATATATATATGATATATATTGTGAGGAAGGGCTGGCAGAGCTGGGGGTGCTCACCTGGAGAGGAGAAGGATCCAGGGAGAGCTCAGAGCCCCTGGCAGGGCCTAAAGGGGCTCCAGGAGAGCTGGAGAGGGATTGGGGACAAGGCATGGAGGGACAGGACACAGGGAATGGCTCCCACTGCCAGAGGGCAGGGCTGGATGGGATATTGGGCAGGAATTGTTCCCTGGCAGGGTGGGCAGGCCCTGGCACAGGGTGCCCAGAGCAGCTGTGGCTGCCCCTGGATCCCTGGCAGTGCCCAAGGCCAGGTTGGACATTGGGGCTGGAGCAGCCTGGGACAGTGGGAGGTGTCCCTGCCATGGCAGGGGATGCAAGGAGATGAAATTTAAGGTCCCTTCCAACCTAAACCTGGGAGTCTATGATTTAGCTCCCCAACACTCCTTGGAACAGGATTCAAGGATTATATTTGTATAGAATTACATATTATATTTTTTATGTAATGTATAAAATATGATCTATTTTCTTCCCTATGCTTGGCACTAGCTTTTGGATTCTATTTTCTCCCTCCATCCTTTTCCCTGTGTATCCCTGGCCAGGGAAGTCACCCCATTTTAGCACCCAGAGGTGCCCATTCCCTCTCAGTGGGATACTGGGAACCAGGGAAGCTTGGAGCAGCAGCAGAGCAGCCTTTGCTGTAAGCACCATCCTTCTGTTCCCACGGGGGGTGCCAGGCTGTGAGTGGGATGGGTTTCCAGGCCTCTTTCAGTCCTGGGTAAGACATTTTTTCCTTACAAAGAGCTGACCTCATCTCAGTTGTTTTGAGAGCAGGGCCAAGGCAGGTCACATTCCCAGTGACGTCCAGGTCTTTCCTTCCTTGTCCAGCTGCCAGGAGCAAGGGCTGCAGGCAGATAACTGTGACCAGGCCTGGATTAATTTCTGTTTATATCTCACATCCAGCACTGGGCTAGTGTGGAAATTCAGCTGCTTTGAATAAAACAAGAGACTTAAAAATAGCCTGGGTTACCGGATCTGAGCTCCCCCTCTGGAACAGCTCCTTCAAAAGCTTTACGTTTCCAGATAAGCACCTTAGTGCTCAAACAGCTGCTTCCACTTGGCAGTCTGGGAAATGAGGGTTATTTACGGGCTGGAAAAGCAAACCAGCTCTTGATCTATAGTGGGAATTCCCAGTTTAATTTTATTTAAAGGAGCCAGGGGAAGGGCCTGAAGGCAAAATATGGAGCAGCAGCTTGGAAGGGGATCTGGGGGATCCTGGTCATTGGCCAGCTGGAGCTGAGCCAGCAGTGCCCTGGAGCCAGGAGGGACATGAGGGACATCAGCACTGGTCCTGGGATCACAGGGAAGGATTGTCCAGCTCTGCTCTGGGCTGGGACAGCCTCCAGTGCTGGGGGAGTTTTGGGCACTGCAATAAAGAAAGATCTGAAGGTGTGAGAGAGTGTCCAAAGGAGGGGCACAGGGATGGGGAAGGGTCTGGAGGGGCCCATGAGGAGCAGACTGAGGGCACTGGGATGGCTCAGCTGGAGCAGACTGGGGGCACTGGGATGGTTCAGATGGTTCAGACTGGGGGCACTGGGATGGTTCAGCTGGAGCAGACTGGGGGCACTGGGATGGTTCAGATGGAGCAGACTGGGGGCACTGGGATGGCTCAGATGGAGCAGACTGGGGGCACTGGGATGGTTCAGATGGAGCAGACTGGGGGCACTGGGATGGCTCAGCTGGAGCAGACTGGGGGCACTGGGATGGTTCAGATGGAGCAGACTGGGGGCACTGGGATGGCTCAGATGGTTCAGACTGGGGGCACTGGGATGGCTCAGACTGAGGGCAGAGCTCCCCGGGGCTGCAGCTCCTCCCGAGGGGCAGCTCCAGGCTCTGCTCTGGGACAGGGACAGGAGGCAGGGAACGGCTGGAGCTGGGCCAGGGCAGGCTCAGGCTGGAGCTCAGGGCAAGGTTCTTCCCCCAGAGGGTGCTGGGCACTGCCCAGGCTCCCCAGGGAATGGGCACGGCCCCGAGGCTGCCAGAGCTCCAGGAGCGTTTGGACAGCGCTGCCAGGGATGGACAGGCTGGGATTGTTGGGGGGTCTGGGCAGGGACAGGGGCTGCCCTGGGGGATCCTGGTGGGTCCCTCCAGCTCAGGATTTCCCAATGCTCATCTCTATCAGCACCTGCCTGCCCTGCATCACACACAGGCACCGATCTTTCCACACACCAAGGGCAAAGCCATCCTTATGAACACTTTTTTTCCCCTCAGGCCTTGGCTCTGAGGGGTGGATGACTGGAATAATGTGTATGTCCCCGGGGACTGGTGACACTTCCCCGGGTGCTCTTAGTGACTCATGCACGTGCTATAAAAGCTGCTGAGCAGTCACTGCTCAAACAGAGCAGCCATGAACTCAGTGATGGGTGACGCACCTGGGCCTTAGAGCAGGCCGGGTCTATCTGTGTTACAGCTCCTTATCAGTAGGAAATGGGTGATAAAGGCATCCCTGGGTGTGTGCAGCATGGGAGGGATCTGTGCCAGCCTTATCAGGGTGCAGGGAGCAGCAGACAGGCTGTGCCCTGCGGTGTCACACGGATCAGAATGTGCTGGTAAAAAAGCTGCTCCATCCCAGGCTGCAGAAGGGGAAAGCCCTTCCCTGCACTGAGCTCTTGGGCTCGTCTGCAGGAGCTGGGTTTGCAGAAAATCATGGAATCATCCTACAGTCATAGAGTGCCCCATCCCTGGAAGTGCCCAAGGCCAGGTCTGAGCAACCTGGTGTAATGCAAGGTGTCCCTGCCCATGGGATGAGATGGTTTTTAAGGTCATTTCCAACTCCCCAGAAATGTATAATACAAAAGGAGGATGTCTTTTTGTTAGGTACAACTGCTGGGATGGACTCCAAGCATGGAAAAGCTTTTGGCATGGAAGGTCTGCCACATCTCCAGGCCTTCAGGAGATGACCCTGATGGGGCCCCTGGTCCTGCTTGGGCTGATCCCATTCCCATTTCCACCACCCTGAGCCCTTACAACTAACAGGAGACAGGACAGCAACCTGGTTCCCCCAGTGCTGGTGACAGCCCCAGGCAGGTCTGGAGTCCATGGGCATCCCTGCTCCCACCCCAGGCAGGTTTGGGGACCATGGGCAGCCCTGAGCCCACCCCAGGCAGGTTTGGGGACCATGGGCAGCCCTGAGCCCACCCCAGGCAGGTTTGGGGACCATGGGCAGCCCTGAGCCCACCCCAGGCAGGTTTGGAGTCCATGGGCAGCCCTGAGCCCACCCCAGGCAGGTTTGGAGTCCATGGGCAGCCCTGAGCCCTCCCCAGGCAGGTTTGGATGAGTCCCTGTGCCCTGTCAGCAAGAAGAGGTCCCTGCCCTGAGAGGACTCGCCACATGTGAATCACCCAAGTGACAAAACCACGTCACCTCTTTCTCCCAGCTGTGGGCAAAGCCAGGACAGAGGGTGCCAGACGTGGTTTGTGCTCACAGAGGAAGTTGGTGATGAAAGCAGGAGCTTGGGCCTGGCCCACGGTGAGCTGCAGGATTTTGGAGCATCTCTGCTTTTCTACATCAGCTTTCCAGTCAGTGCTGGGTGTTTGAGTGGGTTCTGCTCAATATGGCAGCACTTGGGGATGGGGAAAAGCCCAAAATAGGAAGGGTAGACATTAAGTTTCTAAAAACTTAAAATAGATGCAGAACAATGAAGGAGAATGGGTGAACAAGTTTTCTTGGGTGGAATTATCAGGTTAAAAATCAGGGTTAAGAACTCAACTCCAGTTCATGCTGGATGAATGATCCTGCCCCTCAGCATGTTAGACAAGTCTCATTCACACCTAGATCTAGTTATACCAACAGGAGGGTTATTTATGAACAGGATTAGCATAATTGATCTGCTAATGGATAGAGCTGCCACTATCAGGTACCAGAGCACACAGGTGTGATTTATATCTGAGATCACAAATAAATTGGTGGTGATCCACCTTTCAGATGTCTCCTGTGCAAACATCCAGACACCTCTGGCTCATGTCACAGCAGGTGGGGGAGTAGAGAGTCTGAGCCAGCACTCACAGCCAAATAAAGAAGTCTATCAAGTCTCTTGGGGTGGTTCCAAATCTCAGCAAAATTAGGAAAATCTTGTGGGTGATGAGGCAAACCGGCAGGATCATTCTGATCAGCCTTTCTGCTTGCAAAACTGCCTGGCTGTGTGGAAAAGAGGGAAGAGACACAGGGTTTCTGTGGCTGCTGTGGGGTTTGAGGGGACAGCCTTGGTGCAGGTCCCTCCCTGGGCTATGAGAGATGCTTGGAGGAAGTCAAGGTGCAAGGCAGGTTTGATCTGCTTGGTGCAGGTTGGTGGGATGTGATATTGGTGCCAGAGGGGGTGGCAGGGCCCAGGGATGGACCTGGAATATGCACAGGGAAATAGGAATTTGTCCCTGTGGGGGATGAATCCCCCACCCTGCCCAGGAGTGGGGCAGGAGCCTCCTCCAGACATCCCCACGCAGGCAGGGGAGGGTGGAGGGCTGGTGGGGAGGGGTCTGCAGAGCTCCTCAGGGGATGTGATCCCCCGGAGATGCTGCTTTGGGAGACAGTGTGTCTCTGCTGGGCTCAGCACTGAATTCAGACCATTCCTTTAAGAGCTTAAAAGCTGAGTGAGAGGAAAATTCTGGGCTGCAGGACTGCAGAGCTGGCTCAGGGGCTGCATGAATTAATTATGACTTTGTGCACAATCTTGCCAAGATGTTACCATGGGGCACCTGTAGGAGCACAACCAAAGGATGTATCTTCAAAAACACTTCAGCCTCTTTGAAACCCTTCCAGCAGGAGGGTCAGGCACAGCACAGCAGTGACAGGAAGGAAAACAAGAAACAAGAACCCAAGAACAAGAACCCAAAGGTTCAGGCCTGATGGTTTGGAAGGAATAATTAATTTAATGAAGCCACCATGGCTGGTTGGTTGGAAACCACTGCCCACCTTCCTGGAGAAAAGGGGCCTGCTGGAAATGAAACAGTGGGGAGGGGAAGGGAGGTGTCAGGGCCAGCAGAGTATCCCAGAGCAAGGCCAGCACTGGGGCTCCCCAGGAGAGGGACCTTGGTGACAGGAAGCTCCTTTGTCCCTGTCAAGCAGGAGAAGCCTGGGGGCTCGCAGTGATGTGAGAGGAACATCCATCAAAGCCCCAGATGTGCTCAACAGCTGGCAGCTCACTCAGACTGCGGCAGGGGAATCTCCCCACAGTGTCCTGGTCTGTGAAGTGGTTTGGGGTCAGTGCCAAGGATGGGCTGGGATGTCTGCCAAAAAGCTCATTTCTGCTCTTCCACCCCGTCCCCCATCCCCCAAGCCCTGGCCTTCCTTCTCTGTGCCAGAGGGACTCACATGTCACAGAGGTGCAGAGAGACAAATATACTGGCAATCACCGCAGAGCCTGTGGGTATCTCTCTGACCAGGTGGATTTTTGGGAAAGGATAAATGCTGAGTTGTTAAGGACAGCCAGGAAAACAAAACATCTTTACAAAAATCCCCCATATGAGCCAACACAGACCACTTTGATTGTCCTGCAGAGTTTTGGGCTCAGTCCCCTGTGTCCCCTCTGGCTGCTGTCCCCTTTGGCAGGAGCAGTCACTGGTGATGCAGGTACAGACCCAGAGGTGCCTCCCAGTGCCTGGCAGCGAGAAGGAGAGCAGAGAAACCAGCAGGAAGGACAGAGTGAGTAATGTGCCAGCCTGAGTCAGCAGTCAGTCATTTCGGGCCGGGCTGTGAAAAGCCCTCTCTCATGTGGTTGTACGGGGTGCTGAGAAGTGATCCCGACCTCAGCACAACCATCGGGCCCTTGTTTGTTGAATTTCCCTTCCACCCAGTATTTTGTTTCCTGATCGAGCTGTGTCTCCTGTACCTGTTCTCTGTGAACTTGTAACCGAGAGAGGCGAGCAGGAGCCGGGGGACTTTTGCAGGGACCGCAGAGCCGCGGATGACGCTTCAAGCCATTGTTGTTTGCTTTTGTTTCAGCCCAAAAGAAGTTTGTAAATGTGTCTGACTGAATGGAAAGATGGGGTGGGTTTTTTTTTTGTTGTTGTTGCTTAATATTTCCATGCATTTTCTGAGGTGATTTAAGAGCTGGCTGCTGAAGTCATTTGTGGTAATGAGTAAGAAGAGTCAGGGTCAGAAACTCAAGGTCCCAACTCTGTTGTTTTGGATGCATAAATGAAGTGTCCTTGAGCTTTATTTTTTTTTTCCTTCCCAGCTCAGAACTGTTTAGAAAAATGAGCAAAGGTTGGAGAAACTTCAGGATCTGCACGTCAATCTAACCTTATCCACTCCTTTCTTTCCCAGTGATCTGCACATCATGTCCCAAGGGAATGCTCAGCTCCACGTTCTCCCTGTCACAGACACCGTAAGATACTGGAGAATCTTTTTTAGTCATCTGAGGTATGAAATATAATCACTGTTGCTAGACATTGCAGGGGTTGTAAATTATCAGTTCTGAGCCTTATCTCCTTCCAGCCTGTGACAACACAGCCCACGGAGCCTTGTTCCCATTTAGGGGAAAGATTTCTCCTGTCACCTCATTGCCTCAGTTCTCATCCGCCTGTCACAGAGTGCAGAGCAATAACCTCTCACGGAAATGCTCATTAGAGAGTGAAAATCCAGTCCTGTTCAGGCACATCCCTCCTGTTTGACCTAAACTTACAGCAGCAAGTCCACACCCAAACCAGACACGGGGGTAAGTTCAGGCTTCTGGTGCTGCTCTGCTTTCTGAACTCGGCTGTGGGACTAGAATAACCATTAAATCTCCTGGCTGAAGCTCTGGGCTCCCACGCCAGAATTTTGGTGGTTTCACCTTATTTTAAAAGCAGAATTAAGGCAGGCGTCTGCTCCAAGCCAGGTAAGGTTTAGCCTGCAGTTATTAACAGCACCAGGTTCTGCTGTGTTAGAAACTGTCCACAGCTGATTCCTTTTGCTCCTACTAGATATTTCCATGGCCCTGGGAACGGCTCAGCATGGAACCTCCAGGAATACAGCCAGATCCATGGGTGAGTGCCTGAGCCACCCCCTCAGCTGGCCCTGGGCAGACCAAGGCTGATCTGGAGCAGGTGGAAAAGGGAGACCCAAACCTCCTCCTCTGGGCTGAAGCCGTCCCTCACCTGGCAGGAGGTGGAGAGGTTTGTGTTCAAAGCAGGCTGGAGTGGTGCTGTGCAGGGACAGGTTTGTGTCTCTGTGAGCGTGGCAGTGGCTGTGGAGGAAGCTGAGGATGTCAAACGATGCTGGAGTGTGACTTTTCCATGGGAAGAGCTTCTCCTGCATGCAGCAAGAGCATGAGGGATCTGAAAGGTCAGTTTTGAAGTGACTCTGCCAGGTTTTGTGTTTGAGTGTAGCCCTCTGGGATCCCTTAGATGTACAGACACATCCTTGAAGGGTGGGAGCAGCATGGGGGGAGGTGGGAAGTTCACAGGGTGCTCCAAAGGACGAGCCATGTCCTGGCTCAGGGCTACACACAAACAGTTCCTAAAAGGCACTTGAGACTTGCTGGTTTCTAAATCCCTGAGCTGAGCCCTGTCCCCCTGTCCCCTTGTCCCCTCGCAGCAGTGACACAGCCACCTCTCAGCACAACACAGACTTCAGGAGTCACCTCAGGGCACCCTGTGCCTTCTGCACTGTCCTCAGCTGCTGTGTGGGACAGCCAGCTCTGCCCTGTGCTGCTCAGCTCCTGTTCCCAGCAGAGCTCAGGATATCCAGGGCTGATGTCTCCTTCCTATCGCTGTCTTTGGACCTACAACTTCCCTGTGAGGGGAGAAGGAGGGGCAGACACGGATCTGTGACACTGACAAGGGACAGGGGCCAGGGAACGGCTGGAGCTGGGCCAGGGCAGGCTCAGGCTGGAGCTCAGGGCAAGGTTCTTCCCCCAGAGGGTGCTGGGCACTGCCCAGGCTCCCCAGGGAATGGGCACGGCCCCGAGGCTGCCAGAGCTCCAGGAGCGTTTGGACAGCGCTGCCAGGGATGGACAGGCTGGGATTGTTGGGGGGGCTGGGCAGGGACAGGGGCTGGGCTGGGGGATCCTGTTGGGGGGTCCCTCCAGCTCAGGATATTCTGTGATTCTGTGAGCTGCTACAGCAAAATGTCCCCATGCTCTGGGCTTTGCCCCTCCCCTGGGCTCAGCTGGGGGGTGATGCTGGGATGGGCATTCAGGTGCAAAAAAATCCCCCTGTGTGGGAGCTCACTGTACTGGAATGGGGAAATACCTGGCTAAAGGGTGTCCAGCCACGAGCCCGGTGTCCTGGCTGGATCCCATATTCCTGTCTCCTAGCACATCATGGGGATGGTCAGGAATTCCATGAGCAGTACTCTGTCTGTCACACCTGCAGCTGTAACCCTGCTGGGGAGGAAGCACAGGCCATTTGTCCATCAGCTTGCTCCTTCTCACCTGGAAATAACAAAATGTCTTCCCCACTCTTCACAGGACATCCAGGACAAATACATCATCTCCAAGCAAAAACCCTCAAAATTAGATGCCAATTTTGTAAAAGATGGGGAAGAGCAAGCCTATGAGAGCTTCAAACCTCCTTAAGGTTCACCCAGCCCCTGCCTAAACACAAAGCCTGGACCTTGCAGGACTGGGGTTGAGCTGGGTCTTGCCCTAATTCCCTCCAGCTAAAAGCTGCCTTGCAGACACCTTGTTGGTGCTGAGCAGGAGAAGGTGAGGTGGGTTTTGGGGAGCTGCTGGTGGTGAGGAGCCCAGGGGAGCAGTGCTGGGCTGCCTCACCCACCACTGGTTTCCGTTTCCCTGCTCTGGCTGTGACTGGAAGTTGCACTGCTGAAAAACAACATGGTAAAGGCCCATCCTCACCCCCATTAAGTGCACTGAGACGAGTGTGGTTGCAGCAGAAATGGGCCTGGCTCAAGGGTTTTATTTTATTTTTAGCCTGACTGGAAGGAGAAAGAATAGAAATTTTGTCATTGAGCAATTTCCGGCCTGGTTTTGCAAACTCCAGAAGATTCTGGTGCTCAGGTAAACACGCAAAGGGCTCAGAGCTTTGCACCTCTTCATCAATTCCCATCTCTCTGCCAACCCTTAGCCACAGCAAACTGAGGTGGAAGGCTGAGGATTTGGGGTGGAGGTGTCTGGAATGAAAAGAACCGATTTCCTGCAGTCCCTCCATCCCTGATGGAGGTGAGGGACAGCCTGGGACAGGGAGGGTGCTGCACGCAGGGAGTGGCAGGTGTGAAATGTCAGCTGTAAAAACCTGGTGTGGGCACAGCACATTGGAGCCCTCACGGTGAGCACAAGGCTGTGGCTTGACAGTAAAGCTGACACACTGAGAAATCATCTTCCCAGTTACGTCAGAGCCAGGAAACTCTCAGCAAAAGAAATGTCCTTTCCATTACAAGATGCACCCACTGTTCACTTGACTCAGAACTCCCCTCGCCCAATGGCTGTGCAAATATCCCTGAGGGAAGGTTTGGTTTGGGAACAGAGCTGTCCTGAGGTTGTGGGTGGTGAAATATCACTGGGAGGTTGTTTGGGGACAGCAGTGAGGCTGCTGTGGGGCTCTGCAATCTGGGACTGGGTGTTTGCTGCCTCAGGGAACATCCCTGGCAGCCACTGCTGCTTTTGCTCTGATGGCCCAGGTGATGCCTCAGGATTTTAACTTTTCTATTTTCCATCTATTTGTAACCCTGCAGTTCTTTAGTGTATAACTCTGAACTCCATACCCAGTGTGAGCTGCTGCTCTCCCATTTTGGGCAGACACAACAATTCCTCTCCAGGCTGGCAATCAAGGACACCTCACTGCCTCAGGCCTGAGAGATGGAAACAAAAGGGAGTTTTGGGGGAGCAAACTTGGGGTAAATGACTTCATTACCTGAGGCTGTAATTGGAAGATGAACCCCCAATGTGCAAATGGACCAAACTGATAAAAGTGTGAAATCCTGTGACCCATTGTCCATTTTGGGTGTAGCCCCTGAGGGGCTTTGTCTGCCCTAAATGTACCTGAGGGCCCTTCAATAAATAGAAATAAACTGCTTTTTATTCCCTTGATTTAGTCTGGCCTCTGTTTTTAGGCAGTCCCAAAAAGGCATCAGTACAGAGTAGGATGCAAGGAAAAAAGCCCATCCTAATAAATCTCAAAACTTAATTAGTTCTGTCTCGCCGTTCCAGCTTGCTGGGTGCTCCGTCTCTCTAGAATATAAGGAAATACATCTTCAGTTTTCTTCTGAAGGAAAGAGAACCCCTCAAGCAGCACTGGATAGCTCCCACTTGGCTATGCCCAAGCTGCAGAGCACGAGGGTGGAGGGAAATTTGTTTAAAATGCACTTTTCCACAGAGAATAACACAAAGTGAATTCTTTGGGAGGACACACCAGTCTCCTCTCCATGCCTAGAAACAACGTGGAATAATCCTGAACTGCACAAACTCTACCTGCCCTGTCCCTGAGGGAAACACCCATTTCTTGTGGTGGGATCTGTGGATTCTGGGAGTTCCTGTGGGTTGGAAGTGCTTTGCAAATATTAGCACAAGGAACTGCTTCAGAGCAGCTTTCTGATGTGCTTCAGTCATTTCTTCGGGGAGAAAAGGCTCCTGCTCATCCACACAAAGCACAAACCACACAAAGCACAAACTCTAGACAGGCTTGCAGATGAGTTATTAACCCCACAGGGAAAGTTAAACCTGATTTCAGCACTTTGCCCATCTGCCCTGGCTGGTTGTGGCAGGCAGTGAGAGCAGAACTCCCCCAGCAGTGGAAGGGCTCCAGTGCTTGGGTCTCACACTGGTTTTGTGTCACTGTTGAGGCAGGAGTGACACACAAGTAGACACACTACATTGCAGAAGGCAAATACCAATTTATTACAACAGCATGCTGTCTTTTATACCCCCTACACAGTTTACACTTTGTTCATTGGTTACAATAAATCAACAGAACATTGATTGGTGTAAAAACCATCTCCACCTCTGTTTTTCCCAAGACTTTTCTAAAAATGCTTTTCCCAGCTGCAGGTTTGCTTTCCCACCTGTCTCCTTTTTCTCTTCTCAGTCTCCAGGCCAATGGCCTTGGTAGGATTCCTCTCAGAAATAACCCTCGTTCATTAACCCTCTCTGACCCACAGACCAGTTTTGCTCAGGTACGTTTCTTCCAAAGGCGTTTTCAGCCTCAAAGAGTGACAGGGAGAAGTTTAACTCCCACAAACCCACCTGTGACATGGGGACAGGGATGTCACTGCAGTGTCCTCCCGGTGTCCCCTGGTGCTGTGCAGGCACGGAGAGTCCTCCAGGACTGGCTCTCTGCTCTGTAATCCCCTCTCTGAAGCTGTTTTTCCTCAGAGCTGTCTCCATCTCTCCCTCCAGGCTGCTGCTCCAGCAGAGCTGTTTTCCCTGGGATGAAGGGAGCAGGAAACCCAGCGAGGCTCAGGCAGGCTGGAGCTCTTTGCACTGAGGATTTTGCTCTGTGCTGAGGAGGGGGCAGCTGTGGGAACACGAGCTCCCAAAGCCACTGCAGGGAACGGGCAGCAGCTCTGCTTTCCCTTCTCACCCACAGAAACAAGTGTGGGAGCCAATTCTTTCACTTTTAAGTGCCTCGCTTTGTCAGCTTGAACAAAACCCAGGTGTGAAGCAGATTTTCCCAGGGTGAGACTCACTTGAGTCAGCGTTTCGGGTGTTCTGTGTCCACAGGCTGGACTCTGCACCCCAAATTCTGGCTTCCTTTTACACTTTTACTGTTTAAAATGCGCTGTAAACCACACTGGTTTGATTGTTTAAGCAAAAAAAGGTTTTTTTTCCCACCAGGGAATGTGACAGCTGAGCTGGATTTTTTCTTTTTAACGAAATAAATTTTTCTTTTTAACAAAATAATTTTTGATGGTGGGTGTGTGCCCACCTGTTTGGGAAGATATTGTTAAAATTGACAAGACTAAAGAGATTCCATTTCTAGCAAGATGAGGAAGCTGTTGTCATCAAGAACAAGGATTTATGCCCCTGGCATTACATGCCAATTAGCTGAGGTTATTCTCCTTTATGACATTACCTACTTAATTTCCATTAAAAATAATTATGAAATCAAAAGCTAAATTTCCCAAAGGTCATTCAGGGGAACACTCTGCCATAAATTGTTGGCAAGGAGCGCTGGGGGTTTCCTTCCCATGGCACATCCCTGCATGGGAACATGCCTGGCGTGTTTGCAGAGAGTGAAAATTCAGGAATATTTCACCTGAACAGCTCCCTCATGTCTGCACACATCTCCTCAGCAGCCTGCAGTGGGGATGGGATGGGTCCATGCATTTCTTGGCATTTGAGAAACAAAAGGAAATATCTCCAGCGCTGCCTGAGATTCTCCTCTTTCATTCCCAGGCATCCCCTGCACTTTTCCCTGGCAGAAATCCAGGCTGGCCGGTGGCCCATCTGTTCCCAGATGTGCTGGGGATAAGGCTCAGCCTCTGATCTGAGATCACCTCACGGGAGGCTGAGCAGATGCAGAGGTTGGAGGGCTCCCGCTGCTGCAGGAGGGGCTGGGAGCAGCCTGGAAGAACCATGGAGGGACTTTTGGGACTGGCACAGGGCTGAGCTGAATCCTTTCATCTCCCTGGAGCCTGGAGCAAGCAGCATTACGAAGCACTGTGGTGAATAAGAGCCACACACCTTAATTGGTGTCCAGATTAATTAGTTTGGAGAGAGGAGCTTTGCTTTGGCAAGGAAAATCTCCTTGTCCCTGGGGATGATCCCAAGGTTGTCCTGCCCATCCAGGAGGATTCTCTCAGGAACTGGTGCTGCCTTCTCCCAATGCCCCCCTTGTACATCCCCCCGAACGTGAATTTGTTTTAATTAGTCAAGTTCCTTAAGCAGCCCCCACAGCCACCCTTACAGGTGTAAATAAATGAGTTTATGAACTCTGAGTGCTTCCAGACAGCTGCAATTTTCCAGCAGTCTGCTCCCCATCCCCTGTTTCCATGGCTTGCTTGGGTTTCACGGAATTAGTGTAGGTTTAACTAAATTTACCTAAATTAAGTGACATAAAACTGATTAAATTCAAAGAATGAGCATCACACTGGGTGTTGTGAGCACTTTGCAGCTGACAACCAGTGTCCCTTTCCCAGGGGCTCTGCTCTCACCCTGCTCCCTCCCTCTGTGGGTAAAATGGGAAGAGCCTCAGGATGTGTGTCCCTCCTTGTGTCTTCATCAAGGCTGGGGAATTGTGTTGCTCTTTGCTGCTGCAGCCTTTTCTCTGACTCTGGGAACACAAAAAGTGATGGAGAATTACGGAAACTGACATCCTGGCAAGAATACTGGAAAGTTTTTTGCATTAGGGGTTATTTCACTCTTACATTTTATTCAGAGCCCAAGACCGTAGTGATGGTGCTAATTAGAACTGGACAAGATATCTTTATCAACAGCTTATGCGTAGAAATTTCAAATTGAGGACAGCCAAAACAATCTGTCAATTCTGCATTGATTTTTTTTTTTTTTTTTTTTTTAAGCTCAGAGTGCTGCATTTCAGCATTTTTCAGTATGGAATGTTTCAATGTTACATTTCAAAATGAGGCCCTGGTGTTAAATTTAGATACCTTTTGATTAAAAAGAAGGGAAAAAAAAAAGCTTTATCTCCATGAGAATATTTAATTTGACACCACGACCTTCCCCTGCCAGTTTTTTACTCTATGTTCAGGAAGAAAAGAAGTTTTTAATGGGTTTGACCTTAATTTTACAACGGATGGGAAATAGAAATTTATTCAGTGAGCGACAAATGCAGTTGTTTCTTGGTGCCAGCATCTAAGGCTGCAAAATAAAGGTGCCAGTCCAGAGGTTTCTTGTGGATTTTTATAATTCTGGCTAAACCAGAGGGGCAGGGAAAGGAGGAGACCCTGGCAGGGACAGAAGTGACCCCATGCTCCTGCTCCACCAGGGATGGCAGGGAAGGAGCTGATTTGGAGCAGGGGGAGTGGATCCAGTCTGGAAGAGGAGGTGAAGGTGCTGGAGCCTGGATCCGGTGCCCAGCCTTGCAGGGCAGGGGGCAGAGCAATGGTCAGGTGCCCAAAGTGGCTTTGCCAGGGAGGAAAATGAGAAGAGCAAATGGATCCTCCATTCCTTGGGGGGAGAAACCTCAGAGCCAGCCTGCAGGAGAATTCATCCTGCCCAAAGTGGCTTTGCCAGGGAGGAAAATGGGAAGAGCAAATGGATCCTCCATTCCTTCGTGAGAGGAACCTCAGACCTGCAGGAGAATTCATCCTGCCCAAACAGCAGTGCCAGCACATCCCTGTTCTTGCCACCAGGACATTTTCCAGTGCCCAGCTCACATGTCCCTGCTGGAGTTGAACCCTGTTATCCTGGGCAGATGTGATGAGCAAGGCCGGGGTGCCACAGGACAGGTTTTCACTCGGTGTTAATTGGCAAAACTCCTGCGAGCAACAGCAAAAGGCATCCAGTGAGGAAGCAGAGCAGGGAATGACACAGAGCAGTGGAGAGCTGCCAGAGGAGGGAGAGTGAAGTGATCTCCTGTGCTGGATGCACAGATGTGGGATGAACAGGATGGCACAGCTGGGCTTGGTTTGCTCTTTCCCAAAGGACAGGGACATCTCTGGCTCTGGGCTCTCAGCACGGCCCCTCCCTGCTGTCACCTGGAGCCTCGGGGAAAGCCCAGCCCCTGCACCCTGCTCACCCAAAGAGGGGCTGATTTTCTTGGCAGCTGCTTTTATTATCTCAGTCTCTTTTCAGGTGCCTGAGGAAGGGCTCTTTTTAGTATACATAAAGGACATTTTGGCTCGAATTAAATTTTACGGTTTAAATGATGGTTGTAGAAGTGGTTTCGATTTGTGCTCATGAAGCATTTCATTTTCATGAACATGATTTGTGTTCATGAAGCATTTAATTGATAATTTGAGAAAATTATTTGATTGATAAATTTAGAAATTTTTTATAAGTTGGTTGGGAGAGAAGAATTCCCCAAATCCCCTAGATTCCCCAAAAATCCCCCAGAATCCCCCAAAAATTCTTCATCTGAACATCATTGCCCCCTCCCTTCCTCTCCTTTATCTTCATTTCTCCTGCAGACCCATGGAGCTTCACTTCCAGCCTCTCCACCTCCCATCCTTCCCCACTCCTGAATCCATCTTCCCCTGCAGGAGTCTGCTGGCCCAATTTCTATCAATATTAATGGCTTGGGGCTCCTTTTTCTTAGGCCTGGAACTTTGTTTTTACCCACAAAATTTATCTTCATCAGAAATATTGACATCAGGAGCTTCATCCAGGCATCTCTTGTGATTGCTTTTCCGTTTTTCTCAGTGACAGACTTAAGCAAAACTCAGTTCACTGCTTGGAGAAGCAGTGCTGAGATCAACGGCAAAGCTTTAATTTTACTTCTTTTTTATACCTAAATTATTATTGCAGCCAATTTATGAGCTGAGCATCAGGAGCAGGAATTGCAGCATCCCCTGTTTTTCTCTGGCCACCTGAGTTGTTTCAGAGGTTTGTGCTGGTTAAATCAGGGAAGAGATGAAATAAAGTATTGTCCTAGCTGTGAGGGATGTGCCCCATGCTGAGCTGGGAGCTTGTCTGGAGCATCACAAACGTCTGGGAAGAGGGAAGGAGGGATAAAGGGCTCCGGGATTTATAGGATCCAGAGAGGGATAGATAAAGGATGCCAGGATTTATATGATCCAGAGAAACAGGGATGTGAAAGGCTCCAGGATTTATAGGATCCAGAGAAAGAGAGATATAAAAGATTCCAGGATTTATAGGATCCAGAGAGGGAGGGATATAAAAGGCTCCATGATTTATATGATCCAGAGAAAGACAGCTATAAAAGGTTCCGGGATTTATATGGTCCAGAGAAGGAAGGACAGATAGAGGGCTCCAGGATTTACATGGTCCAGAGAACTTCCCTGTGGCTCTCCCTGCAGTTTTTGCCTGGAAACCGTGGAGGTCCCTGCTGGAGGGTCCCTGTGCTCTGTCACCTGCAGGAGGTGTGACTAACACAGAGAGCACTGAGAACACCGCTGCCATTAACATTCCCAACATTCCATAGCCCAGCTGGAAAGCCACAGCCTGAAAATGCCTGACCCGGGGATGGTTTTACTCAACCTTTTCCTGGCAGATTCCTCTTCCTAGCAATTGCTCCCGGGTCAGAGCAACACTGCTGGAACCTCCAGCCTGTCCTACTAACTCAGGAAGTCATTTCACATGTAAAAAGATGACTTAATTTAGCTTTCCTTAGTCTGCAGAACATCCAGCTCCATCAGCTTCCTGAGCCCTGGAGCTGATGGGTGGCTGATGGCACGTCCTGCTGAACCTCTCCCTCTGCAGTGACTCCTTTGCTGTGGGTGACTGTGTGGGCACCACATTTTCCACATTTTCCACGTTTCCATCACGTGTTGGACCAGTCCAGCAAACTCATCCCGGTCTGGACTAAGCCCCTGGTTGGCTGCAAACCCTTCCAGCCGTGCTGTCCTTCCTCCCCAGGAGCAGGACACTTACAGTAAGGGTGGCTGTGGCCCAGCTTCACCTCCTCCCCCTCTCTGTGGTGTTTCTGTGTTTGCCAGGTTCCTGCTCTCCCCAGGTTCCCCTTTCTGTGCCAGCTGCCTGGGGGATGCATTCGGGAAAAGAGCAGTTCCCCTTCAGCGGTTTTGCAACCCTGCTCCTCATGGCTGTTCCTTCCTGCAGACAGGGACAAGGTGCAGCTGCTGTGACAGCGCTGGCCACGAGTGTGGCTGGCACCCATCCCTGTCTGGGAGCCTTTGCTCACATTGCAGCTCCCACCCAGCCCTTCCTGGCCCTGGGCTGCAGGGAGTTTCTGTGGCAGGATGTACGAGTGGTGGGACAGAGGTTAAACGCAGTGAAAGTCCCCAGGATGACTGTGGCATGTCAGGGGGAGCCACGGTGAGCAGGGTCTGTGGGGGCCAGCCCAAAGAGAAGGGATTGAGGTGGAGAACAAGGGAACAAAGCGTCCCTGCCGTGTCCTGCTGGTGCCTGTGACAAGGCAGTGCCACTGTCACCTCCTCACCTGTGTGCTGCCTGAGCAGGTCTGTGGAATTCCTGCCCACACCAATTTGTGGGCCGGGTCCAACACCAGATATTGGACAGATCTGGTGGCTGTTAAACACACCAGTTTCCCCTGTCAGAGATGATTTCCTAGCAAGGCTGTGGCTGCCTGGATTTGCCACACATCCCAACTTCAGGATGCTCCTGAATCACTTGATCTGGCACTTCCGAGGCCAGATGTCACCACGCTGGGAATGAATCACACCAAAGGCTGGGGACCTCTCCAGTCTCCTCCTTCTATCCCCATGAGGAGGCAAGGGAGAGCCACTTGCCACTGGCAGCTGTCAGACAGGAGCAGCTCATCCTCTCCTTACCCCAGGGTGTGCTGAGAGGTGGATTCCAGGCTGGGACCCCTCGTTCTGGGGGAGAGAGGGCTGTGGCCAGTCCTGCATCATCCCCACCTCTTCCAGATGTCAGAGCACCAGCCCAGAGCGTGCACAGCTCCTGCAAAGCCCACGGGCTGCCTTCCTCCTTCAGCCTGGATTAAAGGTTAAGGACCAGCTGGGCTGTTTTGTAATCTCATTACAGTAATGACCCCTTCACAGGATTTATCATTCCTGTCCTGCTGTGCTTCCTCCTGTCCTAAGGTCCTGCAGGAACAGCTCTGTTGTGTCTGGATGCTCTGTCTGGAACACACAAAATTAGACCTTTATTACTCAGAGCTATTCCAGCAGCTGGATCCCCATTAAAGCCTTCCCACCTCAGCTCCAAAGGCAGCCCATGGGCAGAAGGATTGATGGGAGAGCAGATAAGAAGAGGCCACGGGCTGGATCTGCAGCAGACACTCCCAGCTGTCCAAACTCTGCGTGCCAGGAGCACAGCTGTGCTTCCCAGGGCTGCTTTTCCCTGTGTTTCCCAGGACTGCTTTTCCTGGGGTATCTGAGAGGTCTCTGATCAATGGATCACCCCCATGTTCTTCTGCCACCAAGGCCAGAGACCACACAGTTATTTGGGGTGAAAGGGAAGGAAAATTTGACTTTTTTTTTGGGAAGTGCTGATTCCTTAAATTTCCTGGAGGCTCCCTGATGATGTTTCCTTCAAGCACAACCTGATACTTCATAGTGGGCAGCTCAGGAGCCTGGGCTTTGCTCAGGACACGTCTGAGGTTTGGGAATGCACCCTTGGGAAAGGAGCAGCTCCTGGGCACTGCAGAGGGCAGCAGCACATGGCCATGGGGCCTGGAAATCCTGGGATGTGTGTGGCACAGGGTGGTGACCACACTGCTGGGGGAAATGGTTGGGGGGATTCAGGGATGAGGTGGGGCTGAACATCTTGGGCTTGCTGAGATCTGCAGGAGCCACTTGGGCACTCCCAGGCTGGGAGAGGTCCCTGATCTCCCCAGTTTCCCATGGTATATTCACCTTTTGGACCAAAGCTCCTCTGTGGCACTTGTGCAGTTGGGGCAGGAGGGGCTGGCTGTGGCTGAGGGGCTCACACCCAGCCAAGCCTTCCCATCTACCCAAAAATCTGGGTGGAAAGGGTTACTCCAGAGAGAGGGGCTGTGGCTCTGGCCCAGCTGCACCCTGGCAGTGATCACTGTGCTTTGGAACACAATAATTTTGCATCCTCTCGGTGCCTTCACATCTCTGCATCACCTTCAAAAACACTCCACGTGGCAACAAAGAGAGGGTGTCACCCTAAAAAGCACAATTTCCTCACCACAGAAGGAACAAACCACGTCGTTTCTGCCTTACATCATGTGAAAATAGTTCAAATAGCACACTAGAAAGCCACCTCATTTCAAATGTATTATTTTCCTTCCAATCTTCCCCTGCTTTTCCTGTTCGAGAAGCTTCAAATATTTGTCGCTGTGTATCTTCTTTATCACTCAGTGCTTATCTGCTTCCCTAAACAAGTCTGTTTTCTTCCTTAGGGGCAAGCAGCTCAGATTTTCCATGAGCTTTCTCCTGCAGACTCGACCCCGGGGATGTAAATCCCAGCTTGGTCTGTGAGGAACATGGAAATTACACCAGGGGATGTGGATGAGCCTGTGGCAAGGTAAAGGGCAAGGCAGCAGTTGGTGCTGATGCAGCTTCTCTGGGCATCCTTTGAGTCCCCCTCTCCTCCCTGGACCCCTCTCCCCTTCACTCTGCGGGTTCTGGGAAGACGAATCTGATTTCTCTCAGCCCCAAGTCAAATATTCTTCCTCCCTTCCTACATTTCTCTGCTGGGGAAGAGCCACTGAGCTCCCTCTGGGGATTCCCAGCACTGCTGATCTCATGCCCAGATTCCTCCCAGAAGGAGCTGTTTACAAGGGGACCTGCAGGAAGGATCTGGGAAGGTTTGCATTGGCATCTGTTGGCATCTGTGAGGTATTTAGAGAACAAAATCTGAGTGGAGCTTGGCTTCCTTTTCACTCCAGGACTGAAACAGGAACATCTGTCAATGCCAAAGGAACAGATACAAGACACATGTTTGGTTATTTAGTGCTGCTTTTCATTTAATTATGAAAAAGTCCCTTGAGGAGGGTGAGAAATGTGATTTTTCACTCATGCTAAAGCAGAAGTGAATGCAGCACAGGGGGGACCATCCACAGGGAGTGGAGTCCATGAGCCAGGGGTTCTGTGCCTGCTCCAGCCTGGGGTGGGTGTTGGACCCTTCTGGAGTGAATTTTATTTACTGCCAACAGAATTTTCCTTGTTGAAGAAAACCCACTGGTTACATGCAGATATGAACAGGAAAAGCAAATTTATTTGAGATTCTCCAGCAGGATGGAGTCAATAATTGCAGGATTTATGGAATCACAGAATCATGGAATGGTTTGGGTTGGAAAGGACCTTAAAGCCCATCCCATTCCATCCCCTGCCATATGTAGGGACACTCCCACTATCCCAGGGTGCTTCCAGCCTGGCCTTGGGCACTGCCAGGGATCCAGGGGCAGCCACAGCTGCTCTGGGCACCCTGTGCCAGGGCCTGCCCACCCTGCCAGGGAACAATTCCTGCCCAATATCCCATCCAGCCCTGCCCTCCGGATCAGTTTGAATTCATTCCCCCTTGCTCCTGAGGAGTTACAAACATTGAGCAAAGAAAACGTTAAATCAACATTTAATCCATGGGATTTTCAAAGCTGAATAACATTTTAGGAGAGGATAGAATTATTTCAGTTCTTGCCATTGGAAATCTTTCCCACTTTAAAAGCCTGGTGTGGGTCTTTAATGATGTGGGAAAATTAAAGATGTATATTTTAGTTGCTCATTTGTTGAAGTCCATCATCGCTGTAGGATATTTAAAATCTATGCAATTGAGCTGAACAGCTTTATGAAAATTAAATGTGCCTTTGGCACTGAATTTAAAGCAAAATGTGTCCCATAGAGTATCAGATGGGAGATCCCAGGTAGAAATGCTCTGCTCCCATAACTGACATCGTATTTTTGGTTGTTACCTGTGTTTGGTGATGTAGTTAAAGAAACCACAACACCTCTCAGTTTGGGATTGGAAAGCTGCATTTAGTGATGTTCTGAGACAGCTTTACCCCAAAGTGGGATTGACTGGGGCAGGGCTCAGCTGGAATCCCTGAGCTGAGCATTGGCAGGACCTGGTGCAGTCAGGGACAGATGGAAATCCTGAAGGGATCATCAGTGCTGCTGGAATTTCTTTCAGGGCCCGATACTCTTAAAGAGAAGTATTTATCACTTCCAAATGAGCTTTATTTGGGGCGTTCTAGAGAAGGACACAAGGAATTTTCCACACTCCTTGGAAACATAGTCAAGTTCATCAAGAGTTTCTTTAGCCCATCTCCCTCTCTAAATTTCAGTCCAGAACTTCAAGTCCCTGCAGGTGTAATAAAGACTAAATCCTTTGCTTCAGAGCTGATAGAAGTTTCATTATCCACAGCTTTATATAATTTCAGCTGGAAGTGATTCAAGTTGTTGCCTCATGAATAATTGCAGCAATGCCAGAGCCAGCCCAAGCCAAGGGAAAATGCTCATTTCATTCAGTTAATGCTGGGGATGAGCAGACACAAACTTACTTTGAGAAATCCTTGCTTGTACAAGGCAGCTTTAAAATTTCCCACCACTCTTGGAACTTAAAAGTGCCACCAGAAAGAGTTTTTGCCATGGTAGATCCTGATTTAGGTTATGGATGTGAGCAGAAGTTTGGGTCCCTGAGCTGAATCCCTGTTTCTGTCTTGGTGCCTTTGAGTCTCTTCCATGGGTGAATCATGGGTGGATTTTCACTGAGAACACCACTCACATTTATTTCTCACCTTTAATTTTTGTTCACAGCTGCTCTGGATCTGATTTCAGCTGTGCAGGTGTTGTCACTGACCCTGAAGGAAAAGCCCCACGTGTTTGGTTCCAGTGCCATCGATTTGGAGACTTGTATGGGAATTTACCTGGCTCCAAAATGTTGGGAACATCCAGCTCGTGTAAGGCTGAGGGACAAATGAGTGAGCAAAGATGTGTTCACCTGCCTAACCACCTTGATTACTTTAACAGAAAATATTTGGGTCCAGACTTGGTCTAGATCTCAGTTCCTGGTTTGATTCTGCACAGAAAAGTGGGGTTTTTTGGTTGGTTGGTCGGTTGTTTTTGTAGTTTGTTTTTGGTTTTTGTTTGTTTGTTAGTTTTTGGGGTTTTTTTGTTTGTTTGGTTGGTTGGTTTGGTTTGGTTTCGTTTTTTTGGTTTTTTTGGTTAATATTGTGTTTAACATCAGGTGGCTCCATGAGCTGCTGAAACCCTATTTCATTAATCCAGCTTTTGTTGGACTGATTTCCCTCTCTTTCTGCACCTTGCTAGGATGCAAGTAAAAGCCCAGTTTTGCATCAGAAGAAAAGAAAATAGGTGGGGAATTTACACCCTTTTCATCATAAATGTGGCATTTTGGAAACAATTTTTGGCCTGACCTGCTCTGCACCTGAGCAGCTCCGAGTGCAGCTCCTGGGCAAGCACCAGGGCAGTGCTGCTGCTTCAGGGGTGTTTTGCCACTTCATATCCAAAATGGACAGAGAGGCCAGAAAAAATGTTTTCTTTAATAGGGAAGTTTTCAGAAAGGAGATTTTGTGCTAAAAAAGGAATGTGAGTTCAGACAGTGATCTGATTTTATTGTGTTTTTTGTTTTTTTGTTTTTTTGTTTTTTTTCTGGTTTCATTTTTGGTATTCTTACTCTTAAACACTGAAGAATATTGCTAAACTCCAGAGAATGGGAAAACAAATCATATTTGCTATTACAACAAAAGGGAGCAAATAAATTTGGTCATCTGTGTCCTGGTCAGCTGTCGTGCCTGGGCTGGGATGAGGTTTACACTCCATCAGTTCCAGCTGTTTTCCTCCTCTTCAGGAGATTTGATTTGGCCCAAACTGGAGAAGTGAAAGTGCTGGGAGCTGACAATGAGGAGCCTGCTCACCTGGGAGGTGATGGGTACGGGCTTGAGGAGAGCTCCTGGGAAAATGACTCAGGCAGGGTCGAGCTCCCTGCTCTGGAGATGGGAGAGCTGCCAACAGCTCTGAACTCAGTTGTGAGGAATGATTAATCCCTATGTGGGATGCTGTTTGCACAGGAAGGGAGAGGCTGTGGAGCCTTTTGACTGTAGATGTGCCCTGGGATGGGGAAATGTTTCATTTCAAGGTTTCTGTGTGCAATTGCCCTGGAACCATTTGTACTGTTGAGGAAACAGGAGGGCCCTGGGACAAGGTGTGCTTAGGGCTCCCCACACCTCAGACTGAGAGAGGGGCCATGGAAATAATTCATTAAGGATGATGAAACCCTGCTTGTGAACTCATGGAGGTTGGCTCTCCAAGGAGAGGAGCAGAGTCATGGAATTACTGAGGTTGGAAAAGGCCTCCAAGGTCATGGAATCCAAGCTGTGCCCAATCCCCACAGCACTCAGTGCCACCCCCAGCCCTTCCTGGGACACCTGCAGGGATGGGCACTCCCTGGGCAGCCCCTGCCAGTGCCTGACCACCCTTTCCATGGGGAAATTCCTGCTGATGTCCACCCTGAGCCTCCCCTGGCACAGCCTGAGGCCGTTCCCTCTCATCCTGCAAACCCAGCACCTGGCAGTGCAAACTGGCCATTTTGGAGTTGGGTGAGACCTTTGAATCAAATGGAAAATCCACTGATTTTCCTGGCATTTAAACTGGAAATGGAACTAGATTTCTTATTTTTTACAACACTGGGTCACCTGCTCCTACCCAGCTCTAACAGAGACACCTGAGGGAAACCCAGTCTGTTCATGGAACTGGTGGAGGAATGCTGGGCATCATCCACCCGGGAAAAGAACAACCTCTGCTGATCATTGATAACATCTGTGAGCCATGAAAGGACATTTGGTGTCCGGGAAGGGTTTTCTCCTTGTGCCACAGGCAATCACAGCTCTTTGGGGTTGTTTTCTCACAGGCTGAATGCCCCAGGCAGAAGATTCGACTCAGTCCTTGAGTCAGGTGGCACTGAGCAGGTGTTCAGTTCTTTGCAAACCTTGTTCTGAGCCTTTTTGCTCTCAGCAGCCATGGAATGGCCCTGGGGCTGTGCCTGGGGCAGGGCAGTGGGAGGTTCTGGCCCTGGTGTCCTGCAGCACTGTGCTCAAAGGCACTGTGATGCTATTTCATGACTCAGCTTTGCTCTGGCAAGACTTTTCACTTGAAATTGGCATCCAAAAGAGGCAGCAGGGAGGGAACCCTCTCTTTGTTCCCTTTAAACCACAGCCCAGCATCCTCCTGCCTTCCTCCTATGCACTGTCAAATCCCAGGCAGGTTTGCATCACTCATTTTTACAAACTCTTCTGGAAAGGCTGTCAGAGAGCTGTTGTGGCCTCTCCTAGCAAATTAAATGTTTGTGGTTGTTTCCTACCCTCCAGAGGGAGAGCCAGTGCTTTTCTGTGTCCTCATGTTTCCATGTGTGGTTTCCTTATTCCCTAATTCCATGCTCTAGGCCAAAGTTACTCACATTTTGCAACATTCCTGAAGCTGCTCAAAACGTCTCATCCTCCCTTGTCTCTGTCAAGTCTTCTTGGGAGGTTTTTGATGTTTCTTCATGACATCAGCTTCAGGAAGTTCATCCCCACTGCTGGGGATGGGGGTTCAGGGCCAGCTGCAGAAAGGCAGAAAAAAGGGATTTTTTAAAAAGTGAAGAACTGGAAAGTGGTGCTGGAAATTGAACCTGTAAATCACGAGCTCTCACTGCCAGCCCAGCTTTGGCATGGATGAGTTCCATGATGTGGTTGTTTCCCACCTCTTTGACTTCTCAGACTGTGAACAAGTCACTGGCAATTAGGGAGGGAGCTCACAGGCCCTGAAAATGTGGCTGAGGGTGAGCAAGGGCTGCGTGTTTAAACCCTGATGTCTCCTAGGTGCCATAGATCAGATGTGCAGCACTGGCAGAATCTGGATCTGATGATTTGTTTTCCAAGGTCTTAAGGGTAATCATAGAATGGCATTTTTTCAGTTGGAAGGGACTTTAAAAATCACCCAGTGACACCTCCCACTGTCCCAGGCTGCTCCAAGCCCCAATGTCCAGCCTGGCCTTGGGCACTGCCAGGGATCCAGGGGCAGCCACAGCTGCTCTGGGCACCCTGTGCCAGGGCCTGCCCACCCTGCCAGCCAGGAATTCCTTCCCAATATACAACTTCAATTTCCCCTCTTTCCATCTGAACCCATTCCCCTTGTCCAATCCCTCCAGTTCCTGATGAAGATTCCTTCTCTGGTTTCCTTGTAGCCCCTTCAGGCCCTGGCAGGGACTGTGAGGTCTCCATGAAACCTCCTCTTCTCCAGGCTGAGCAGCCCCCAGGTATCTCCCTGCTCTGAATTCCTCTGCCTGTGCCTCCTGAGAAATGCTCTGCCTGGAAAATGTCCTGGCACCTTTCCTGTGAGTGCCCCTGGGGACTGTGCTGGTGCTGCCCATGGCTCTGCTTTCATGGACAGAGGAGAAAATAGTAATAGTAATAGTAATAGTAATAGTAATAGTAATAGTAATAGTAATAGTAGTAATAAAGCTCCATGTCTCCCCCTGCTTAACATCATGAGCCAAATTTGTAACCTCAGGAGTTTTTGTTCAATGAAACTTTCAATGAAAGTGTAATTGAACAAAAACTCCTCTGTTGAATCCCTGGTCTGAGGTGACTCCTTCTCCAAACTCTGGGAGCTCCAGGTGGGGATTGCACAGGACCTTTAGAGGTGGGGAAGGATGTGGGATTCCTGAGCTGAGCACGGTGAGATTTTCACTCCCTGTTCATGAACAGCACATTTTCCCTGGCTCTGGTGTCACTGGAGCTCTGTGTCTTTGCCTGAAGGTGCCAAACCAAACTGAGGGTGAGTCCAGGGCTGCTCCCAGCTCCCTGTGCCACAGCTCCATCCTGCCCAGGGAGGGGACAGCAGGGCAGGGGACATGGCCCTGGGAGGACTCAGGGCACGTCCTGAGTGCCTCAATCTTTGCTGTCATGGGCAGAGAAGAAAAAGATACAATAATAATAACAACAACAATAATAATAGTAGTAGTAATAATAACAACAACAGCAATCATAATAATAGTAGTAATAATAACAATAATTATAACAATTGTAATAATAGCAGTAATAATAATAATTATAACACCAAGAACAATCGTAATAATAGTAGTAACAACAACCACAACAATAAAAAGGTTCCATGTCTCCCCTCTGCTTAACATCATAATCCAAATTTGTAACCCCAGGAGATTTTGTTCAGTGAAACTCCTCTGTTGAAGCCCTGCTCTGAGGTGACTCTGTCTCCTGACCCCACTTCTGCATTTCAGCACACCCCAAAATTTGGGTGCTGCTGCTGCAGGGTGTCCCTGGTGTGTTCTGGCAGGGTGTGACACGAGGGCTCTGCCAGACTCCCGTGTTCCCCTGAAACCATCTGAGGGATGTGCTCTTATCTCCAGGCACCAAAAATGTCCCCCCTGCTCCATCTCATCGATGAGATAACAGGAGGAGAAGAGTAAATAGCAGAAAGCCCCCAAGTTTCCCAGCTTTTCCGTAAGGTCCCGTTATCTCCAGTTATCTTTCCACAGAAACATCTCACTGAACAAAAAACACCCTCAGCCAGGAGTAATGGAATGAGCATCATGTCCTCTGCGAGCCAAAGGCAATTAGGGTTGGAAAATGCAACATGAGACAAGGGAGTTATTTATGGTCCTGCCGAGGCTTCCATCCAGGGAGCAGCTCTGGCTTACAAACTTTAAAGGAACCCAAAAAAAAGGAAGAAAATAAATTTGATGGTGACACCGGGTGGTCCCTGCAGGTGTCAGGGACACCTGAGATGTTTTCTGGTAAAGGTCAAAGTAAACATTAATTTTGCTGCTCAAAAAGTGGGAGGAAAAGCTCCCGACTTTACAGCCAGTGTCAGTAATTTGCTGTGCTTGGAATCAATCCAGTTGTCATTATTTGCAAGTCTTGGCTTGGTTCGCCTCATTTTTTTAAACCAAAATTTCACCCTGTGGTCCATTTACAGCTGTGAGTTGTGATGTTGCTTTATACAAATCAAGCAGAAAAGACAAAACAAGGAATTTAGTGGCTGACTTTCCCTTCTGCCCATTCACCTTTCCAAAGTTTTTTCTACCTTTTTCTGGTCTTTTTGATGACCTAAAATATTTTCTGAGGGAAACCACCTTGTAAAATTTGGAGGATTTTCTGAATTTTTAATTGATTTCTTTGCTTGCTGCTACATTTCCCAATTTTCTCTCCTTCTCCCATTTCATATTTCACGTGTTCAAGGCTCTCAGCTGCGAAATTTCTCCTCTGACAATTTGTCTGAGTCATTTGTTTGGCTTCTTGTCAGTGGCAAAAGTATGTGCAAAGCTCACAAATATTTCCTGCACGATGCAATGCCTTTGCCTTCGAGGGTTGTAGTGCTCATTCCTTGTTCTTTCACTGTGGTACCAAAATAAAAACACATTCTGAAGGGATCAAAATAATAATAATTCTAGATTTTATTCCTCTGTGACGTGTAAAGTGCTTCTGTGCACAGTGGTTTGAAAACGTTTATTAAAAGAAAACCATTAATTAGGGTTCAGAATCTGCTGTGGGACTGGAGGTTGGATAAAACCTTTTCATTTAAAACAGTAATTCCATGCATGATTGATGGAACTGGGTATTTTTAATGGGAATTGGGTATTTTCAATGGGAGCTTTATGTTATAGAGGAAAACCTCATGTAGAGACAGGGAATTATTAGTGGGGGAGGCATTTTTCAGGCACTGGAGAGAAATGGAAATACATTTCTTTAGAAATTACCAAAGTTTTTGTTTCACCTTTTTCCCCAGAAAAAAAACCAAAACAAAACAAAAACAAAACATCTTGGGTGTCTTTATTCAGCAAATTTCTGTATTTCTGGTTTTCATCTCACTTTAAAGTAAAGAAAATCCAACCCAAATGTCAGAAATTGCCCTGGGGTGCAAGTTCTGTTTTCGGCTGTGGTAGACCAAGACTTTAAAGCCACAAATCTCTCTGTGTTCACATCATCAAACTTGCTTAGGGAAAAACCTTAAACTTCACGAGAAATCAACATTTCATTGCCTCCCTGCTTAAAGAGCTTTGTGTGCTCGAAGATAAAAGGCTCCAAAGGTTTGTACCTGAGGAGTAAATACAGAAAAATTGGATTAATTTGATTTCTTTTTCTCTCCTGTATTTTTCAGAGTTGGCTTTGGAAGAGGACCAGTGAACTCTGGGAGCTCCAGGTGGGGATTGCCCAGGACCTTTAGAGGTGGGGAAGGATGTGGGATTCCTGAACTCAGCACGGTGAGATTTTCACTCTCTATTCATGAGATTTGCCCAAGCCTCAACATGTGAGATGCCAGGTTTGGACTAAAACCACCCCAGGGGCAGCTCTGAGCAGGGCAGGGATGTTCAGAGGTGACTTCCTGGGAGGAAAAGCTGTTCTGGAGCTCTGGCTACAGAATTCACCAGGATCCAGCCGTGAGTGCCTGCAGGGATGGGGAACCCAGGATCCAGCACAGCCTGGTCCCTGCCCTGCTCAGGGGGGTGGCTCGAGGTGCTCCAGCCACAAAGGGATCCCAAAATCTGCCCCCCCACAGGTTTCCAGAGGCTTTAGTTGATAAGAAACCTCAGGATCTGGGCTTTTCCCCAGCTCAGTGACCTGAGGAGGGTCACAGGTGGCTGCTGCCTTTGGAAAGTCTGATGTAATCGTTCACCACATGTTTGGAGCTGGATAAAGTGGCTCATCTCGAAGAACCAAAAGAAAATCCCCAACAAACCCCAAAACAAACATGAAAATCACAGTTTGCTCATGTACACTGGTCTGGAAGGAGAAGCCTGAACTCAGATTCAACTTTTGTTTTATCTTGTGGAGCACAAGCAGCTTCAATCTCCAGCTCCCCAGTCCTTCTTTCCCACCTATCAGGATTTTTTTTCTTTGCCAGAGTCGGGGTTGAATGCACAAGAGATGATATTTCTTGTTTGGACTTAGGTGTTTATTCATTCTTATTTATGTTATGATGAGTTCTACAGCACTTCTAGCTAACGAGCTAAAAATGGAGACATATCTTTCTTCCTACAAGGCCTTTTAAGGGCCAATTGGTCCAATTCAGAACTAACTCCTAAATTATTTTTACTTTTAATCCAATAACCAATCACAATGTGGAATTTTCTCTCCAATTACAGAAGTACCATCCCATGAAGACCCATGAAGAAGAAGGTGAAGAAGGGAGACAAAACCTCCACCCTAAAACCTCCATCCTGCTTTCCATATATTGCTATATCCCAAAAGCCTGAATTCTAAATTTTTCACCATGTGATATTGCACACTTCTATTCAAACTACACACCCGTGATCCTAATTCTGTCACTCAGTTTTGGGAACCTTCTCCATGGCCTCAGGTCCACAGCATTGTTCTTTTGGGGGTCAGTGCCTGTCAGCACAGACAGTTCAGAACTCCCAGTTTCCAGGCTTCCAGCACCCACCCATTCCCATGTTTCTGTGCTGGGCCCAACCTGTCTCTCCTCCTTTGCTTGTCTTGACCCCAAATTTCACCTTAATTTTGCTTTAGGGAAGGGGCAGTGTTCAGAAGGACACATTGAGGTCCCAGGGGAGAGGTTCTGGTGACATCTGAAGTGTTCAGTCCTCGCAATAACTGCAGGGAATGTCTGTCTGTCTGTCTGGACAGACACAGCCCCAGAGTTTCCATGGCCTTCAGTTTTTGGAGTGTCCCAGACACAATTTGTTTATTTAGTGGCTGAGTTAAAACTCAGACATCCTAGGGATGAATACCTGGAAATGTTTTATCCTTTAAAAAATACACTTGAGGACAAAACTGAGAGGGAGGAGCTGCTCAGGAAGAGATCGTATATAACAGGAGAAGGCTTCAAGGAGATATTTTTGTGGCTTTAAAGGGCATTTGTAAGAAAGAGGGGGACAGACTTTTGAGCAGGGCCAGCTGTGAGAGAACAAGGGGTGATGGGTTTTAGCTTTTAAACGAAAATAGGAACAATTTAGATTAAATATAGAGGGTTTTTTACAATGAGGATGGGCAGGCCCTGGCACAGGGTTGGACATTGGGGCTTGGAGCAGCCTGGGACAGTGGGAGGTGTCCCTGCCATGGCAGAGGGGTTGGAATTAGATGGTCTTTAAGGTCCCTTCCAACCCAAACCATTCCATGTTCTACAACCCTCTGTGAGTAAACTCTTGGAGAGTTTAGGCTAAATCCAGGAGGAGAGCAGGAATTCTCCTCACATCCTCCCCTCTCTTACAGCATCAGCAATGCCCTGCTGAGCCACTCCATCACCTGGCAGCTTTTGCACATCATTTTTTAGCCTGGAGGCTCAGCAATGCTCTCTTTAGAGCAATATTCACTAGATGGACCTTCTCCATCCGTCCAGTTTGCATCTCCCCCAGCATCAGCATCAAATTATTTGGACACTTAATCCTGAAGCTTCCTATAAAACAATAAATCACTTGGAAAATTCAGAGCACAGGCTGTATAAAACTCCCAGGAGACAGGAGATGAGTCTGTCCTGCCATAAGCTCAGCTCTGAGGTCAGGCTCTGTGCAGTGATTTTCCCTCTCCTGCTCCTGATGGTGCTTAGAGAAGGCAAATTCTCCTCGTGGCCACGGTGAATCAGCAGCAGAGAGGCTGCAGGGGCTGCTCTCCTGGGAGAGCTCATTACAGAATCATGGAATGGTTGGGGTTGGAAGGGGCCTTGCAATGACCCCTCTTTATGAGCAAAACCAGGCAAACACGGATTTTCCTGCTCGGTTTGGCAGGCTGCAGGGTCTGGGGTGCTAAGTCAGCTCCTCTCCTTGAGTGCAAACATTGCCAACCCTTCCCTTGCCTCCAAAGCCTCCCAGGAGTTGACCTTTTGCCACATGACAACATTTCTTGTCCCATCAGCTTCCTCTAATTAATGGGTCCAAGGGTGTAACCCAGTCACGCCTTGAGATCATCCCCAGTTGAGTCCAGCCAGGAAAAAACCACCGTGCTTCCCTCGGATGGGGACGTGGACAAACAGCAGCAACACCTGGGGCTTGTTTTTCCCAGGTGAGGGAAAAGTGGGGTGTCCTGAAGTGTCCCACTAAACCCACAGGGACACCAGTGGATTGTGTGAGGTCTGGGAGGGGATTTGGGTTTCTCTGCACCCTGCGTGGGCTCTGGCAGCCCCCTGGGTGAGGGTGGGGGACCTGCAGTGTCAGGGTTGTCATGGGTTTGTATCTCCAAAGGCCCAGAGCAGTTGGTGGTTGCTGTAAAGTCGTTTATTACAGGAGCACATCAGGCTCACATACAGGAATCCAAGGCTCTAAAGTCCGTGTTAGAGCTGGTCCAGAGCCCTGAATAAAGCAGGAGCAGCTCCCTGGTGCCCAGTCCTGGGCAGAGGCAGGAGCTGCAGCCTGGTGCAGCCTCAGAGGCAGAAGCTCCCTGGCCTTTTCTTCTTCTGCTCTTTTCTTCTTCTTCTTCTTCATGTGGTGGCAGTGATGATGATGATGATGATGATGATGATGATGATGATGGAGGAAGAAGGAACAAGAGAGCTCTCACTCCAATACACAGATTCTTATTTACAAATTACCCAATGAGCTAAAAACACAAACCTGAAGCATTTCTTCTAAACCTATTAGAATTCTAATTTCTTAGTATGAAAGTTTTACATATAATCTGTGCATATGGTCTATCTGTTCTATCTGAAAAATGTCATCAATATTCTTACTATATTTTTATTATGTCTAGAACTGTGTTTTGGAGCTCTCACTAAAACATGTTGAAGCTTGGTTTGTTTTTGAGCTCTCACTAAAACTTGTTTTTCACACTAAATTCTAAGGCTTTTACTTTTTAAGGCACTTAAAACACATTCTTACTTACTTAAACTTACTTACTTACTTAAAACTTAAGCTTACACCTCTATTTCATGTATGAGTGGCTTAATATACCTTAATCCATCCAGAGGCTTTAGTTCAAACCCTGCATTTTGATCTCTCTCTGAGGAACCTCCGAGGGGCCTCTGCTTTTCAGACTCCAACCCTGCAGGAGCTCAGAATATTCATAGCAATGACATTTAGGGGATTTTCAGGGCTTTCTTGAACAGCCCCTGGTGTTCGTGCTCTGGCACCAATGTCTCCTACTTGTTACAACGGGCTGGAGGTGATTCCCACCCCTGACTTTCTCCTTGGAGCCCTGCCTGGTGTCTCCTGCTGTCTGCTGGCCCTGTGCTGCTCCCAGCTCACCCCCATGGCCAAGCCTGGATAACCAGGAAAGGATGTGGATTCCCAAAAGCAAATCCAAGCCACTTTGCTGGCCGATAAAAACTTCCTAAAATTTCCTCCCGTGACAAGCAGAGTGACCACGGGGACAGATATTCATTACTAAGAAACTGCAAGTGGGATTTATTGACTGAATAACCACTCACCACTGGCTCCAGTGGTTTTGCAGGAACCTCTGGGGAAATGCTGGGGAAGCCCTGACCCAGGGAAGGTTCTGGCACCTTCCCTGAGGCTCTGGGAGCTGCCTGGCTCCACAGGTCCCTCCACCTGCAGCCTCCCCAGTGGTGCTGCTCCCTGGCAGTGCCACCTGGCATCTGATGGCATCTTCCTGATGGGTCTCTGGAGTAAGACCATAAATTAGAGACTTTCACCCTGCATGGATGATAATAAGTCCAAGAACAAAGACAGATAACAGTAATCAAGGGCTGGATCAATAACTTTAATCCTAGAGCACAGACAGCCCCTATTAATTCAAAGTAAAACCCTTCAGACTGAGAATTTAGTGGTTAGAAACAAATTGGTTTTGAAAACTCGTTTGTTTTCTCTTTTCCCCCTCATCCCTTCTCTAATTCAGGAGGTGCAGCAGGGGGTGGATTTCTTCCTCCAAGGAGGAACATTGCCCACCTTGTCTCCAGTTTCCCTCTGGAGTGTGGGGAGAGGCAGGACAGCTTTCCTGAGCACAGAGCATTCCCCCAGCAGAGCCTTTTTCAGGACAACAGACAATTCCAGCATATTTGGCCGAGGGGCTGTGCATGCTGCAGAGGCAGCTGGTCCCAGCCCCATCCTGGTTTCCCTGTGGAGGGGAATATTCCCCGGGCTGCCTGTGAGGGAGCCCAGGGGACAGCCCGGGCTCTGTGCCGACCCCACAGGACACTGGGGCTGCTTTTCCTGGGCTCCTTCACCTCCTGCTGCTGTGTCCCACTCAAGGGATGCTGTTGGTGGCCAGAGGAGGTGATGGCAGCCGGGGCAGGGTGACAGCAGTGTCCACCTGACTCAGGCTCTGGAGGAGGGGGAATTCCACAGAGGCTCTGGGAACCCAGGGGCTCTCACTGTGCCCTGGCCAACAACCCACGGCAGGGGACGGGCTCCGGGTCAGGGGACAAGTGGGGGGACCCTGGAAGACCTCTCTGCTTCCCTTTTCTTTCCCCACCACAAGTTTCCTGTGTGACTCCCACGAGTCATTTAATGTCTCCAAGGTTCCCCATTTGCAAACACGGACTTTCCCAATCTCCCAGGAATGTTACAGGGATAAATACACCAACGAGCCTTGAACACTCTTTTGATGCAGCCTGGCTGAGGCTGGTTCAGTCAGGACCTCCCTCAGGAGCAAACAAACAAGAAAAATCCTGATTTTCTGGGAACACATCAGTTATTTCTAAGTAAACCAGGAGTGTTTTGTGTGGCTGCATCAAAGCTCACAGGGATGTTTGGAAGTTGTCCTTGATAACTAATTGCATTTCTCATGGACTAGACGTTGGAATTTGGCCATATTGGAGGCTGCTGCTTTAGGTCCTTGAGCAGCTGAAGGGAAGGCTGGAAAGGCAGAGAAAACGAGGAGTAAATTCCAATATGTTCTCAGTGTAAGCAGTAAATATTCCTAGTGAGGTCACTTGTGCAGGGAGAGCCTTTTGGCACCCATGGGTGGGATCAGGAGGGTGCAGAGGTCTCCTGGCAGTTTCTTCTTCACCTCCCCCAAGGCAGAGGCAGTGTGGAGGCAGAAAAGCAGGGAAGGGAATGAGAGGCTGAGTGATGTGGGTCAGAATGAGCTCCTGCAGTGGGAGAGAGACCCTGGATCCCCAGGGAGCACGGGAAGGCCAAGGCTGGGTTTGAGCCTTTCAGTGTTGTTTTGTCATTGTTGTACTGTCCTGAAGAGGAGGGGGCAGAGCAGAGATTTGCTGAGTTGGGGAAATGCTGCCAGGGCAGGGACACCCCCCAGGCAGGGGTGACACCTGCTTTGGTCAAGAAGGGCTTAATGAGAGCTAATTGACTCCATTAATGAGCGCTAATTGACCCCATTTGTCTTGCTGTGCTCCTGCAGGTGCAATGGAGAGGAATAAGAAGGGGAGAGTGTGTGGGGTGGGGTGTTGCAGCCCAGGAGGTGTTTTGGGGTGGAGGGCAGCTCTGGGTGTGCTGATCCCTGAAGGTACAGAGGGAAACTGAGGCAGAACCCCTCTGCTCTGGAGCCAGGCTGGGAAAGCTGGGGGTGCTCACCTGGAGAGGAGAAGGATCCAGGGAGAGCTCAGAGCCCCTGGCAGGGCCTGAAGGGGCTCCAGGAGAGCTGGAGAGGGACTGGGGACAAGGGATGGAGGGACAGGACACAGGGAATGGCTCCCACTGCCAGAGGGCAGGGCTGGATGGGATATTGGGCAGGAATTGTTCCCTGGCAGGGTGGGCAGGCCCTGGCACAGGGTGCCCAGAGCAGCTGTGGCTGCCCCTGGATCCCTGGCAGTGCCCAAGGCCAGGCTGGACATTGGGGCTTGGAGCAGCCTGGGACAGTGGGAGGGGTCCCTGCCATGGCAGGGGTGGGATGGGATTTGAGATCCCAGCCAAACCAATGTGTGTTAATGTCCTATTTGGGGTGGTTGTGAGGGAAGCTGAGGAACTCTGAATGAGTCTAATGACTCTGCTCATCTATTTTTAATTTTTTTTTAACCACTCAGTCAATTTTGACTCCTCTAAGTACCCACATAAAACCCATTCAAGCCCCACAACAGTTCAGGCTCATGGCTGATATTTCCTGTCTCTTTTGCCTCTGAATGGACTGAGGGCTTTGCTGCTGCAGCCAAAGATTTTCTCTGGTCCACTTCCAGTTCAGTATCACTGGGGTGAGGAGTTATGACTCTGTTTTTGGGCCAGCTGCTGGCATTTCTGCAGTTCCTTGTAAATCCCTGCTGTGGGAAGCTGTGCTGGGGCTGGGAGCAGCTCCTGCCATGCTCCTCCCTAATTCTTGGAGCTGCCTCTCCAAGAACTGGGTGGGCTCCTGGCTCTCCCTGCCTTGGTGAACAGGGAAAGCAAGTAAGGAATATTTCTTTTTGCTGCAGAGCCAGCTGGGAAAGTCACCAAAGGGGAAAAGAGTGACAATGTCCTGGCTGGTCCCTCTTTTCTCTCTGCCTCACAGGGCAGAGGTTAATGATATAACCATGGGAGGATGGCAGGGTAAGAGGAAATATCTCGTTCAGTGTCATCGATCAGAGTCTGGACCTGGCTGATGCTGTCCCTTAAGGCCTAAGGGTGTCCCAGTGTCCCCCTCTGGCCCAGGGCTGCTCACTGGGGCTGGCCTCGGGCAGGGCAGGGAGCCAAGCCTGTGGGTCACTGACATCCCTGCAGGTTCCCGTGGCCCCAGGATGGCTCTGGTAGCCAAGAACACAAACAGGCCGGTCCCTGTGTGTGCTTGGGAAGGAGAGAAGTTCCTTGTGGCTGGGCTGAGGTTTCTCTCTTGTGGCACAGGCTGCTGTGTGATGAACAGTGGGGACACGGGTGCTGACACACAGCTGTCATGTTCCAGAGCTCCAGCCAAGAGGGAGAGCCTGTCCCACACTGATCCCAAACCTCCTGTGCTCCAGGTGAGGGCTGCAGCCTCCGGGACTCTTCCCAGGTCAGGTTGAAACAGGTGAGAGCATTCTCACGCAGTGGGCAAAGAATTTAAGGAATCTGTTACAGGAAGCTGGAGGAACAAATGCCAGCTTGGCTAGAAAATGCTGAGGCTGTTAATTGTGCGTTTAACAGCAGGGGAAGGGGTTTGGATGCACCCTTTGGAATTATCGCTGTGGCAGATGTGAGTGTGGGGCCAACAGGACAGGAGGGAAATGAACAAACTGTCCCCACACCCTCCTGCTCTCCTTCAGCAGCATCTCCTGCCACTGCTGGTCAAGTCCTGGCCTCGATGTCCCCCTGGCCTGGTATTTTAGGATGTTCCCTATGTCTTTAAGGGTCTCCAGGCTCTGGTTTCCTAGGGCAGTGCTCAGACCCTGCAGGCTGACTGGGAAGCACAGATGTGCCAGGACTGCCTGGCAAAGGGCACACAGGGACCTTTGTGCCACAGCAAGCAGCTCTGTGAGATCCTTCTGGCAGGGATGTTGAAAAGAAACCTTGTTTTTGAGCAGAAAAACATGTCCCAGGAAAGATTTTTTCCATTAAATCTGCTCTCTCCTCACACCAACCTGTGATTTTGCTGAGGTGAATCCTGAGCTGAGTGTGCTCCCCCCTGCCAGGACTGCACTTGTAGTAGAACAAAATATTCTTGGGGGTTTTATGGCTCTGAGTGGCAGAATGTTGCCTGCTCCCGAACTGAGAGAAGCCACTGGAGGTGGAATATTCCCAGATGTGGGCAGTGATTGCTGAGGCTGGTAAGGGCTCTCAGACAGGACTGGGTGTGTTTAGTGACGCTTGGGGTGAAGTTGTTAATCTGCTGATTTCCAAGCTGTGTAAAAATTAACCTAATTGTATGAGCCTTGATTAGTTTCTACCAGCTCTGACATCAGACAGGCCATAATGTAAAATGAAGATAATATAATCTAATTTTTATCATCTACTGCAAAGGAAAGGTGTCCTGTGTGTGAGCAGAGGGACTTTGGGCACCTGGGGATGCAGAGGGAGAACTGGGCAGAGATTATCTTGTGGAGCCACAGTCCCAACACAGGAATTATTGGTCTTACTCTAGCAGAGGATGGGCATAAACCCATTAATTATGAAATCAAGACACTGAGCTTTAGCATTTGGAGCTTTGCTTTGATGCCTGGAGAGGGCTTACCTAGAAATAGAGGCCAGAAAAAGTTAGATAAAAGTGAGTATATTTAATGAAGGACCTTCAGGGGTACATTAAGGACAGATGAAGCCTCCCAAGGTTACACCCAAGATGGACAATGGTCAGGAGTTTTTCAGACAGATGTAAGTTTGGTCCATTTGCATATCAGGTGTTAATCCTCCAATTACCGCTTCAGGTAATGAAGTCCCATTCCCCCAGTTTTCTCTCCCCAATTCACTTTTGTTTGTACTTTTTGGAGTCTGAGGCAGAGAGTGTCTTTGGTTGTCAGGCTTAGGATTGTTTTGTCTGACCAAAATGTGAAGGGAGCTGAACTCTGTGGAGTTCAGAGTTATGTAGTAATGCAGTGCAGGATCTGAAAAATACAAAAGGTACAATCTTAAGGCATCAGCTTGTAGCTGCTTAAAGGGAAAGAGGAGAAGTGGCACAGCTCAGAAGAGCCTGGGGTGGCCCAGGAGCCTTCCTGGTGTCTCCTTCCTCTGGCTGTGGGTGAGCAGAGCCCTGCCCTGGGTTATGGGATGGAGGATGAGGGGGGAAGGTGGGAGCAGTCCCTGGTGGCACTGCTGCCATGGCCATGCCCAGCCTGCTGTCTCCTGCTGGGATTTTCCAGGGTAGGAGTTGGTGTGGCAGGACAGTTTGCCTCATGCCTTGGGAGATCCACCCAGTGATGCTGTCAGCCCTCTTTGGGAAGGAAGGATGTGGAAATTCCCTGTTGCAAGTGAAAGAACAACTCTTCTTTACCCAACAATTTTCCTAAAAATAGCGAGGCTTTGCTCAGCTCCATCTTGGGAACCTGCCAGAGGCACAAATAAAGTCAGATTTCTTTGAAAAACGGGGTGTCATTGCTACAATTCCAGCCCAAAAGCTTGACCTTGTGGAATCCCACTGAGGCAGGAAAATCATCCCAGACTAAACTGTGCTTGCTGAACAAATGGTTTGTGGTTGCACACGTGGCTTTGGATGTGTGTGTAAATGTCCTCTGGAAGCTGGGGTTGTGCTGGAGAAGTTGGGTAAGGACTCACAGATTTGCTCAACAGAACCTGCCTAATGAATAAATACAGAACTGTGGTTTCTGACCATAGAGGGTCAGCAATCACAGAATTATTCATGTTGGAAAAGCCCTGCCAGAGCATCGAGTCCAACCTGTGACTGATCCCCACCTTGGCACCAGCCCAGAGCACTCAGTGCCACCTCCAGGGATGGGCACTCCAAACCTCCCTGGGCAGTTCCAATCCCTGACCACCCTTTCCATGAGGAAATTCCTGCTGGTGCCCACCCTGCCCAGCCTGAGGCCGTTCCCTCTCCTCCTGTCCCTGTTCCCTGGAGCACAGCCCGACCCCCCCGGCTGTCCCCTCCTGTCAGGGAGTTGTGCAGAGCCACAAGATCCCCCTGAGCCTCCTTTTCTCCAGGCTGAGCCCCTTCCCAGCTCCCTCAGCCTCTCCTGGGGCTCCAGCCCCTCAAGGTTCTTCTTGATGTGAGGAACCCAAAACTGGCCAGAGCACCCCAGGTGCCCCAGGAAGGGGCAATGACTCCCCTGGTCCTGCTGGCCACTCTGCTCTTGATACAGGCCAGGATAGGATTGACCAAGTGTGACACTGATGGCTCCAAAGCTTTGAACTTGTGTGAGAATTGGCTGCAGCCAATGGGTGAAGAAAAGATCCCTTTCCATCCTCCTTAGCCCATCTCCTCTATTAAAGAGTTATAAAGGGAAAAATTCTGAAGGGAAGCCAGTGAGATTCCACCATGTGTGAGGCAGTGAGAGCCCCAGGGCCTGTGTGGCTCCCGATTTGCACACAGATACTGGAATTTTGCCTATGCTGTAACACCTTTCCTACCTTCTCACCAGACAATCTGGCAGCAGACAGCAACAGCCTCACTTGTAGAACAAAAAGCTGTTTCATATCTCCTTGTTTTTGCTCTAGAGATTCCCCTGATTTCCATACAGGTGCCCACTTCCTTTTCTTCACCCAGTGAAGTCATCTTGCTGAAGGCCACGAGCAGTGCCCCTCTGGAAGGCTTTCACTGCTGGGAGAAGGGAAGGAGCTCTGGGCTTTGTGTGATTTCCCACCCGGCCACGCCCTGGCAGGTGCATTTTGCCTGGTGCTGGATCCCTTCCCCTGCAGGCAGGAATGTGCCTGCACATCCTGTCTGTCTGCAGGATGAGCCCAGCCCTGGGCTGTGCAGTCAGCAGGGCAGGCTGAGCCCCTTCCCCTCCTGGCAGTGCTCTGACATCCCATTAATGAGTTTATTCTCATCACCTGAGGCAGGAGGGCAGGGAGTTTGGTGCCAGCTGTTGAGAGGGGACAGCCCTGAGGGCTGGTGCAGGAGCCAACCCCAGGCTCTGCTTCTGGGGAACACTGCAAACATCTTCCAGCCCAGCAGGGTCTGGTGCAGCTCAGAAATGAGATCAGGGTGCGATTCCTACTGCTGAGACTCTGGGATCAGCTGAGGAAGGGAGATGGTCCCTGGCAGAACCAGCCCATCACTGTCAGAATCCATGCTCACACCCAAATTCCAGACTCCAGCTTGGAGCCAGCCCTGCTCCTTTAGCTGACACCCATCAGCCGAATCTGTTACTGTAGAAAACAGAATTAACTTTTCCCTTTTGTATTTTTTTCTTTCTGTTTACAGAAATAGCAATTGATGGTCTCGGTCCAGTGGAGCCCATTGTGAGAATTAGCAATTTGGTTAATCCCCATAAAGGCCTATTTTCTGAATCATAAATCTTGTTCTGTTCCAGTGTTCTGAAATTCTAAAGAAATCCCAAAACACAGCAAGGTTTTACTAAATAATCTCTTTATTGTTGAGTAAAAAGCAGTTAAATAGAGTTTTTTATTCAAAAGCAGGGTACTTATCTTTGGGGCTTTTGGGGGTTTTTTGAGGGGGTACCCTTAGAAATGAGACTTGGGCACCTTTAGAAATGCAGGTGACATTCAGTTATGTCTAGAGACTAAAAAAGGAACCTATGGAATTGAAAATTACTCAATCAGATGAGACTGGAACAAAATTCTCTAAAGCCCTTAAAGGCTCATGGAAATGTCTGAACCTTTTCCTTGCATGAATGGGGTTTAATTTCACTGCTCTGGAAATGGCAGGATTAACAATTTTCTGTGTGTATTCTGAATGGAATTAATAGTTTATATAAAAACCCTCAACCCTACACATTTATAACACTCGATAAACTTTGACATGGGGAAATCTCTGCCCTTCCCAACTGTGAACAGAGCACTTGGTGGGTACATATTAGAATAAAAAACCACTCAGGAATAAATATGAATCCAATTAATTTTATTTTTTTTTTTGCTTTAAGACATAAAGAACATTTTAAAGAACTATCTATAAACTGAATTTCCCAAAGAAATAGCATCAAGTATAATAGATCTAAACTTTATACCATGAATATTACAATTTCTCTTCCATAAAATTAAGACATCTCTATGTACAGTACCAATAAATATGCAGCAAACATTTTCAGTGCCTTTTTTTGACGTTTTAATATAAAACTCTACAATCAATGGCAGAACACAGAGAGATTTGTGCAAGAATGAGAGCAGCTGGAAAGTTCTTTTAGTTCATAATTCAGCAAAAAAACCCTAACACTGCTGACTTATGTTGCTTAATAAGCTGGGTTATGATCTCCCAGGCAAATCCAAAGGATTTCGCAATCAGGAAACAGGGATTTATTTGGAAGTGTCACTGCAAAGTTCACACTCTGGGAGAGAACTGGACCCACAAAGAAATGGAATTGGAGCTCTCATTTCCTTTGGGAACCTGTTTGGATGTTGATGGGGATGGCAAACACATCCCTGTCCATCAGCTGGGGGTTTTTATAGTGTTGGACCTTCCTGGGAGGGAAAATCCCTTCCAGTTTGTCTCAGCTCCATGGGGACAAAGAGAAAAGCCCAAAGCTGGATGTATTCCCTGGGATCCTGTCCCAGCTGGGAACAGAGGGACAAAGCTGAGAGGATCAATCCAGCTGTGGTGTCACAGGGCAGAGCTGGCAATGTCCAATCCTGCGGGGACTGTCCTGTCTGCAGGATGGATTTCCTGGAGGAACCTTCCAGGATGAGAGTGTCCCCTCAGGATTCATGTGTCCATGTGTGTATTCACCATTAAACCCTGGAGGAATCCTCCCCACAAGGATTTATCCACCCACCCCAGAGTGAGAGCAGTGGGATTCTCCCTTTCACCAGGTGCTTGGGTCATCCTTACCCAGAAAAACACCACAAAAATCCCTCTGCAGCCTGGGAGAGAAGCACCTCTGTTGTCCCCACCTTCCCCAGGATGTGCAGCCTTCCAGGGATGTGCCTCTCTCCCCCTCCACTCACGAGAGGGAGCCTGGATTTATTGAGAGCAGACACCTTTAATGTGATTAAAGGAAGCCAAAATGCAGCACAATGCTCATACTCAGTGTGTTTAGACCACAAAGGATCTCAAGTTATTACCCTGAATGTGCAAAGCACAGAGTAAAATGGCAGTGAAATTGAATTCTCTGCTCAAGTTAAAACAGAAAATAATAATAATAAAATTCTGTTTTGCTTTTGCTAAATGTGAGGTAGATATTGGATTAAAAAACAAACAAGAAACAACATTAACAGCCAATTGCATCTTTTGGTGTCACAGGGGAAAGCAGCCTGATTCCCAATGTCTAATCAACTCCTGGCTGACCTAAGAAGCTGTTAACAAAACCTCTCTGGGATTTGCAAGTGGGTAGAAAACAAGGAAAATGAATGTCCTCCATCAGAGTATTCCAGTGAAAATCTTCCTGGAGCCAGAGCACAGAGCCCTTCCCCAGAAACCTCTCCTGAAGCAATTTAGATGTGATACTCCGAGTTCAAGCCAGGAAAACAAAACACATTTTGACAATAAGAAATAATATGGCAAATGGGAGAATGCCTCTCAGTTCTGCTGGTGCAAAGAAAGGAATTTGCATTCTTGGCAGCAGAGGAGCTGAAGATAACAGCAGCCAGGATGAGGAATGAACATCCTGTTCTGCTGGGAGGGTAAGGACAGCAAAGCTGGAGCTAGAACAGGGTTAGGGGTGTCCAGGGCTCTGCTGCCTTCACTTTGTGCCTGTCAGCCAGGAGCTGGGCAATTGGGAACACGGAATTCCCAAAATGCTGAGGTGGTTTTGTGTATGGTTTTTGCCTTCTGAAGTGTAAGTGTCTCTAAATTCCCAGGGGAAAGTCTGGACCCGACTTCACTCTGCTGAGGGACCTCTGACTGCATAGAATAATGATTATTCACACATTTACACACAATCAAACTGGTTTCTTATACATCAGCACTGCCTGGCTGCATTAACTGGTCACTTTAATTGTGATTAGTGTTTTGGGAAGGGGACCGGGATCAAAAGTGGTCACATTCATTAAGTTGCATTTTTATTGTCATAAAACTTGGGAATATATAAAGAAGCTAAGTCAGTTCTTGTGGTAAAGATACATCTCAGTGCTCAGGCACAAGACAAAAGACAATCCATTTAGAAAATCCCTTACAATAGCAACATGCTATTACTGGTGTGTAACACCCACATCGGGGCAAAGACCTTGACATTTTCTGATTCTTCTAAAGAATGAATTCTCTCCTCATTTCTCATCTGAAATGATGGGCCACTCACAAAGATAAATAAAACAAAGGACAGGGTGGTCAGTTGTGCCACAGAGGGGTGAAAAGACAAGATTCCTTCAAAATCCTGGTATTGAAATTTTCAATTGGATTCCTAAATCTGTTGGGCTTGGTTGGGGACCCCCTTTGTAGAGAGGTTTGCTCACCACAGCCCCTGCCCTGTCACATCCAAAATCATCTCAGCAGCATCTTTGTGGGTGATGTTGGACACCCTTGGACACTGATCCTGCCAACACCTCTGTGCTGGACAGTCCCTGCAGACACTCCTTGATCGAGAAGATTGCTCCAAACCATGGTGGAGCTGAGGATAAACACAATTAAAACTTTCTAGCCACTTTTAATTTGAGGCATGCAGATTTTACTCCTCTCATCCAGGAGTTGGTTTTTACCACGATCCCCTTCAGGGCCACGTTCAGCACAAATAAATGTTGGCAGGATTGGAGCTGTTTTCTTTATACCCGGATTAAAATTTACTAAATTTGCTTCTGCATGTACACGGAGAGAAAATTAATGCTTATTTATCAATATTCAGCTTTTAAGGGGAAAGGAAGTGGTAGGTAATGAACTCTGATGAATTTGGGTTGTGCTTAGTGTTAGTTTTGTGAGGGAAGAAAGAGATTAGGGAAGAAGACAACTCCTAAGATCCAGAGTATTTTGAAGAGTTGTTAAAAAATAATAATAATTTGATACTTCTTCTTTCAATGGTTTTGTTCTGAAAAGTGCTTTCGGGTTCTTTTTCCTAAGAAATTGAAGGCTCAAAACCTGAAATCATAAGTTTTACCTTATTTAGCCCAAGATGCCTATTTCACCCATTTTTCCTCCAGATTTTTTTTTCCTTTTCTGATAATGGTTTTAGTTTCACAAATGGTTTTAACCTCCCGAAACTAAGCATATGTTCAGCTTGACCACGGACTTTAAGGTCACTGCTTCCCATGACCAGATGTCATCAGCTTCTCATTTAATTGAAAATGCTGATGCCTGGGCATTTTCACATCTCCAGAAATGCTTTACATTTTCTAACCCAACAAACACAAATTTCTGAGAACGCTCATGTCCTTATTTAACATTTTTGACAAACATCTGAGAACCCACATCTCAGTTTAGGTTCAGTCTGTTGGATATATTTCCCTTTAAGCTTGATTTTTGTCTCACTAAAGTGGCTTTACTCTGACTTCATGTCTTTGACTTCTGTGGAGGAATATCTAATATAAAACGGCCAGAATCAGTCCCTGAACACTTATTTATGTGCTGGTCACTGTTACAGTAACGTTATTAGCACTGAAAAGGGGGAAAAAAGGGAATAAAGAGAATTTCCATGAGGATACATGGGGATCAATATGCCTGCACCACTTTAAAACAAGCAATGCCACATATATTGTTTTATGTCCTATAAAATGTGTGCTAAATCTGCTCTAAGCTGGTGTGGGTAATGGAGTGCAAAAGCTCTAACTGGACTAAAATAAATATTCCTATGGATTATGGATCAGGAGAATCACACATGGAATGGAGCTGCAGCAGGCAACGTTTTGCTGGTGAAATTCATCTTCACAAATTATGTGCTAGAAAAGACTCATTATTGCCAATGGGCTTCCCGGAATTTCTATGGAATATCCACCAAAAAACCATAAAATATATGTGTGTGTATATCCCACAGAAGGCTCTTAGAATGCCAAATGTTGCATTTCCCTCTCCTCTCCCCCAGCCCTCACTGCTCCCTTTGTTAGCACACCAGGATTAAGTGATGATGCCTTGGGACAGTGTTTCCCTGGAAATCTGCTGTCCCAGCCTGTCAGGATTGCCTTGTGCCCTCAGAACCATTTGTAGAAAAGAGATGGTCTCTGAATTAATGTCATTAGCCAGAACAGAGAGAATCTCCCCTCCATTTTCCTCCAAGGATAAACCAAATTCAGTCTATCTTACATTTCACAGATTTCCTGTCTAATTCCTGGGAATCATTTGTCTTGGAAAGAAGATTTCAAATCTTCCTTTATGAGACTGACCACGTTGTTTTGTGTGCTGGTCACCTAAAGTGCTCTACATATTCCAAAAGCTGCAGATTTTGTGTTTTCATGAGTTCAGACTCTGCTTTGGGCACACACAACCAAGTGATCATAGACTCAGAGTGAGGTGTTGAGGGAATACAAAATCTGAGATGTGGAAAGTCTCAGGGTTTCACAGGGAGTAATTTTGTCTAGAAGTGCCAAGAGTGGGGGATTTCATCAGGTTTTACCCTGGTGGAGGGGGGGTCTCTGTGCAGGAACAAGAGCCCTGGAAAGGAGCTGGATCACCAGAACAAGGCTGAGGTGTGTGCTAAGCACTGAATGGAGAATTGGGGAATAACTGCTCCTGATCCAGCTTAAAAAAATAGGCTGAGCAGGTGGAGATGAAGTAGGAATAAGGACTCAAGGATGGAAGTGATCTGGATCATAAAGACACAAGAGGATCCCTTGACTCAGAGTGTTTCCATCTGCCTGCAGGATAATTAAATTTACTTTCTCCAATCCAAACCTATTTTGAGATGTCAGTTTTCTTTGTGCGCTGGAGAAATTGAGTTTAAAAAATGGCATTTGGATAAAGAAGTGTCCTTGCACCTAATGGACAGGGCCAGGAAGGCAGGAAGGAGCAAGGGATCAAGAGGACAGCTGAGATGTGGAAGAAAGGATGGGAAGCCAAGCTGGGATGAGGTTTTGATGCAGGGAATTTGTCAATGTCCCCAAATAGGCAGAGTTGTGGCAGGGGCCAACACTCAGTGATGAGACTCAAGGAAAATCTGGAAGCAAGAAGACACTCACAGAGGAAAAGAGGGCAGGGCAGGGTGGCCAGGTCCTGGCTGTTGTGATGTGCCTAAAACAGGGGAGGACTGAGACTGTGGGATCCAGGAATTGCAGGATAGGGAAGAATGGGCAAAAAGCTGCTGTTTGAGATGATTTACCACAAAAGACCTGCCAGTGTTCATGGCAGCAGGAAGGTCCTTACACCAAGGCATGAAGACACAGAGATCCTTCCCCCTCCTGCTCTGCTCCTCTCCCCCTTCCCAATCTCCTTGGCCTCTCTCCCTGTTCCAGCTGCTCCACTGAGCTCTTGTCAGCTCAAGGAGCTCTTCCCAGAGCAAGGAACGATCTCCTTTATTGGTGGGAAGGGGTTTGCCATGGGCAGAGCTGCAGGTCACACGTGGGATTGTCTCCACTACAAATCCTCTGCCCAGCTCAGCTCTCCAGACACAACCCCTGGCCCCCAGGGCTGCAATTCCCCACCCCAGCATCTCCCCAGCACTGATGGGGGGACTTTGGGCTCCACCACGGCTTTGAGTGGAAACATCAGCTCAGGCAACAAAGCCTTGCTGGCATTTCTGGGCAAGAAGTGGCAGAGTGGGGGAAATGCAAGGAGGTGAGGGGGGAAGAGGTGCAGAGAGGGCAGCCTGGTGGTTGCGGATGGATGCTTGGCTGGGAGAACTCAGGGCTGTTCAGGATATAAAGCCCAAATCCAGGAGGATCCTGAGATGTGTTTGCTGCAGGAGGGGAGGGAAAAATGGGAAACTCCCTGAGAGGCAGAAAGGTCTATGGAAATAAATGCAAGGTGGGGAGTTAAACACCCCCGAGCTCCACCAGGGTCGTGTCTTTGGAATTTTTTTTGCCTTGTGTGGGGACAGCTGGTGGCCAACCCTCACCCGGGGCCAGGCTGGGGAGTCCCTTGGGCTCAGGGCCACCATCAGCAGTGGCTGGAGCCTGAGTAGTGATTTCTTTAGCTGCATTTGCTTTGCATTAAATATAATGGAAAGCAAAACATTGCAGAGGTCTTCTAAAATTTCGGTGGCTGATTTAAAAGTGTGCAAAATTTTTGCTCTGTGTCTCTCTCTCCCTTGTTTTTTTCTTTCTGTTATCCTAAAGTCAGGACCTGGAAGGGACATTGCACTTTCATGCTGAAACAGAAAGTGTTCCCTAGACCTTTTCCAGAACACTTTGAGGCTGTATATGGACTTAGAGAACTGTAAAAATTTTTTTGGAAAAACCAAAAATCTCAAGTAGTTTCTGCAAAGTACAAGATATAATTTTAATCTAATTTACAGGAAAGTTGGAAAGGATTAATTAAGCAGTTAATAATTAACCTGAGCTTTTTGTTAGTGCAAAGTACTGAATAAATCTATTAATAAGGAAATTATGAGAAGTAATTACTTTTTAGAAATGAGAATCTGAAGAAGGGTCATGCAAAACTATAGTGGAAGTGCTGGAGAAAGCTCAAAACCCCTTTTTTTTTGGTTTTTTTTTGGAGTTGAGGAAATTGTACATTGAAGGTGGAATTAGTGACATAGCCTAGCTCAAAGGTCAAGATGAAAATTCCTACCCACAGGTATCAACCATTCCCTCTTAGCTTACAAAGGTTTGAAGAACTTTCAACTTTTGCTTTCAAAAATACATTTTGTTTTCCCTCAAATAGGACCTTCATCTTTCTGTTTTGGCTTTTGTTTGTTTGTTTGTTTGGGTTTTTTTTTTTTGGGTTGGTTTTGTTTTGGTTGGTTTTGGTTTTATTTGTTTGGGTTTTTTTTGGGGGGGGGGTTGTTTTTGTTTTTGTTTGTTTGTTTGTTTTTGTTGTGTTCTTGGTTTTTGGTTTGTTTTGGGGTTTTTTTGTTTGTTTTTTTTTTTTTTAAGTTAGTGGGTTTTTTTGGAGGGTTATTCACTTCAACCTGCAGCTTCACCTTTCCCTACCCATTACATTAAGGCTCTAGTGAGCTGCAGGGGAGAAGAAGAAGAAAACAAAGATGACGAAGAAGAAGAAGAAGAGGAAGAAGAAGAAGAAGAAGAAGATGAAGAAGTTGAAGAAGATGAAGAAGATGAAGAAGATGAAGAAGATGAAGAAGTTGAAGAAGATGAAGAAGATGAAGAAGATGAAGAAGATGAAGAAGATGAAGAAGAAGATGAAGAAGAAGAAGAAGAAGATGAAGAAGAAGAAGAAGAGGAAGAAGATGAAGAAGAGGAAGAGGAAGAAGAAGGAGAAGGAAAACAGCAGAAATCTCACCCCAACACACGCCCACAAAGCCAAAGTCCAACGAGGTCCCCCCGATGACCCTGGAGGGATCTCCCAGCAGCTGCTGCCAGAGCCCTACAGCAGAAAGGCCCCAAAGAAAGTTTTGTGCTCCTTGGTGTAATCCACCAGCTTGATGTCACTCACGTTGACCATCAGCTTGTCTCCCACCTCCAATGAGACGACAGCGCCCAGGTAAATGGGCTGGAACCAACCATTGCCGTTCTCACTGAGGGTCTTGGTGCCCATCAGCAGCTGGGTGGGCTCGGGGTAGCTGTCAGTGACCTTGGTGATGATCTCAGTGACAGAGCTGGGCTTGTGGCCGCTCTCCACGGGCCCTCGGAAGGTGACCTGGGCGTACACGTAGTAGTCCCCAGACACAGGAATCACCAGAGCGCTGCTGGAGTAACTCAGGTTGTTCTTGGTGAAGGCCAAACCTCGCTTGTCCTCCCACTGCAGGATGGGCAGGTGGCTCCCCACAGCACTGGCCAGGTCCTGCTTCTTCACTGCAGGGGGGACAGAGAGGGACAGGAGGGTGGGTGAGTTTGTCACAGCCAGGGCTGTGGGTTTAACACGAAATCTCTGCTCTAAAAGGGAGAGGGATTTAAAATGCTGGGACAGAAATGATCTTATTTCACAGCTTGAAAACTGAGCTGACTGGGCTGCAGGACAACTGTGCAGTGGTGTTTTCCAGGGTGGCCACAGGTCTGAGCTGTCAGCACTGAAAACCAAGGGTGATTTAGGAAGGTCTCGACAGCGGAAAGATCTTGACCCCTCTTCGTGGGTCAGACCCCAAAGGATGAGCTGTCCTTCCTCAAGGCTCAGTGTCCTGGCACTGGGGAGCAATGGAGATGCTTCACCTTCCCATCTCACCCCTCTCCAGAGTCAAACCTTGTCCTTAGGTGACACCAGCACTGGGACAGCTGTACCGTGCTTGTATCTAAGGGTTGGGGACAGGAAAAGGAAATTCTAAACCATCTTTTCCTTCAGTAGGGAATTCTGTTTCTTAGAGAGACACTGCTGAGCTTGCAAAATGTCCTCACTGGTCACCAGATGTGTCCCCAAGCACTGAGACACTTGGACTTCTCTTCCTGCCAAGCTTCTTAAGGGGTTTGGGGTTTCTCAGCCCTTGTCTCGAGCTTCTCCTCCCGAGTGCTCTCAATGACTTTTGTAGAATTGCTTTTGGTTTACCAGGGTCACTGGATTTTAGCAAAACCACAAAGACCCCACTGTGTTTCAAGACATCCAATTCCAAAGCAACACATTATATTTTAAACTATTTTTTATCCCTCTCTTTGCCTTTTTTCTTTCTTTAACACTTTTCTGAAATAAAATACTACGTGTGGAGCCAGCCTCAGCATTCCTCCAGACTTTTTCTTCCCAATCTTGTGGTGAGCTGTTTACCAGCAGAGCTCCAGTCCTGACCCCAGCATCAGTCTGATCCAAGCTGGGGATGCTTCCCAGGCTGCAGGGCTAAAATTAGGGAATTGCTGCCCTATTGCCTTCACCTCTGATTTCTCACACACAACTGACAGGACAATAAACCCCAACCCTTGCATGCTTTTCTGCAGGGAAGCAAGAGCTGTTTTCACTCTTTACTAACTGGTACATGAAATTGTTGGGCTAAAACAGCAGCAGTGGGAAGAAGAGGATAAAAACCATGAAGATTATCTCAGGTATTAAAATGAACCTGGAAAATGAATGATGAATGCTTCAGAATTCCAGGAACAGAGACCTTTTTAATGAGCTTATGTTAATGTTCCAAGTTGATTTTTATTCAGTATTTGGGGAAGGTGGGGTGTGTGCATGGGAAGGGTGGCAAATGGAATGCAGGTTGGAATTCACTTGGCAATAACCATTAGGTCTTGCCTGGGTGAAATGAGACTGAGGAAAAGGAATGTGCTCATGTCCCAGTGGCATCTCTTTCCCTCTTTTCCAACAATAAATAATCCATGAGGAGACAGGAAGGTGTTAGGAGTGCAATTCCTTTTCTATTCTCTGAGCAGCACAACAAAATAACGGCCTTTTTTTTTTAAGTGCTGCTGAAGTATCAAATCCTTCTGATCTTTTCTCAGGAGGCAAAATGGATGAGGAAGGTATTTCTGAGAAAGGGAAGACTGACAGGGATTGTGGCAGCAAGGAAAGCTAAATTACAGAAGTATTACAGGGTCAGAGACAATGGAGCTTTGACACCGAGGGGAATAAAAGAAAGTGCAAGTGCCACTGGTCTGCCTTCATCCACATCCCCTCTGAATCCTGGGAAAAGCTCAGCCAGCTTTGGATCACTCTAAGGTTTGCAAGAGCTTGGAGCAACACATCTCAGAGAGCAGAGGAAATCGTGTTTGAGGTGGGAAGGATAAGGAAAGATCAGAAAATGTCCTGGGCTCTATTCCATCTCTGGAATTTTGGGGGAAACTTGAAGAGAAGCTGTCTGTGAAATATTCTTTTCTTGTAGAATGATACGTTTCAAATGTCAATGACACTCAATCCCACAATGAATTTTTATATTAGTTATAAAATAGATTTTATTAGTTATAGAATATGGTAAGATCTCCAATGAACTACATGACGTCCTAACTTGTAGAATTAGTCAAGTTTCACAGCTTTAACCTCCCTCTTAGGATGAACCTCCCTCTATAGATGCTCTCTATTTTCAAGTTAATTACTTTTCCCCATGCTTTCAGTAACAGTCGGGAGAATAAAATGAATGTTCAAGTTCTTTTTAATACAGCACAGCTCATCTTCTAGCAGCAGCTGCACTTTGTACCTGTCATTTATTTATTTATTTCCTACATTCTAGAGCTCTACTTCCTGCAGATATACCTATGATGCTAATTCTTGAAGGAATTAAAATCTGCTTTTAATAAGGGATTCATTGCCTCAGTTCCTTCTATTTTCTCACACACTATAAATTTCTGGCATCCTTTAATTCTCCTGTCCCCAAATCCCTTTTGGTTCAGTCCCTTGCTGGAGAATCCCTGTTGCCTGTTAGATTTGGGATATATTTTGTGCTGAATCTGTGGGGTTTAGGGAGAGCCTAATCTTGAACTCTGAGTCTCAGCAAGAGATTGGAGCCTGTGGTGAAGCCCTTGTGGTGCAAGGTCCTGTGTCTGCACGGGCTCTGCTGCTCGAGTTCATGCCCTGAGGATTTAATAAAGGTAATTTGGAAGCAGAAATGATGCTCTGCCCACATTTAGAGGTGGGTTTGGGACCACTGCAGCACGAGGAGCACGAGCCAGGTCCTGCAGCACTGGTCACCCACTGTGCCACAGGCTGGTGACAAAAAGGAACAGGCCCTGTCCTGAATCCTGACCCCAAATCCAACCAAATAATGGGGAGGGGATGATGGCAAGGCAAGGAAAAGCCCCAAATAAACATTAATGCACAGGAGAAAATGGGGTTGGAGGGAAGTCTGAGCTGGGTATTGGCACATCTCAGTAGGTAAAGTCTGCAGGGAGGGGAGATCTCCATTCCAGTTTGGATGAATAAAAATTCTCAGTGTGAGTTAAAAAGGCCAAGAACAGCTGGAACATTTATCATAAAGGAACAGACACCAAAACACGGAGTTATTCTGCTACTGCCAATTAATCAGTGCATTCCCAAAGAACTCTGTCTAATTCTCATTCCTCTCACTCCTCTGCTCTCACCTTCACAATAGATGTGCCTAAAACTAGAAGAAGACAGAATAAAGGTGTGGAAGAGATTTGCTACAATTTAGGATTTATAGTCTGCCACCTTCATGTTGAAAAAGGCACCTGAGGTGGGGGAATGTAACAGAGAGCAGGAGAATAATTATTCCTTCTACATTTTCCGTGCACAAGCCATGGTTTCTGAGAAGAGAAAACCAGGGTGGAGCCCAAGCAATCATTATGCAGAGTTGAAAATAACAGGAAATATTTTGTGCCTGCAAAAAGCTGTTAAGCTGGGAAACTCATTACCATAGGGAGAAGCACCAGGAATATCTTCAGACTAAAAAAGGGCCAAAGATAATCCATGGATATTTGGTTCCTTGATGACTACATAGCACAGCACAGAAAGGAGAGAGAAAATTCCCTTAACTTTCCCCTTTTCTTGCACCTCTCTGTGGCCAGCAGTGACTGGCCCTGGGTGGAATGCCAAGGAGGATGGGTACAGTCCCAGGGGAACTGCCTGGGAATGATGGCAAAGGAATCTTTGAACATATGGGGGCTGAGGAAATTTGAAAAAAACTGTTGGGTGTTTCCCTGGGCTTTTGTGCAACCCAGGGAAGTTCCCAGTGGCAGAGCAGAGCTTTGGCTGCTCCTCTGAGTCACTGGAGCCTCTGCATCCCTCTGCCATGGGGGACTCGAAAAACCCAAATCTTACAGTAGCAGACATGGTCCTCTTGCTCTTTGAAACCTGCACTTAAGCAAAGATGTGACTGTGGACAGGGACAGGTCAGGTCTGCAGCTCCAGAAACCCTTGTGCCAAAGGGAAAGGCACCGAGGATGTTCACAGGAACTTTGTGGATTAAGGAAAGAAAACTCTGCTGGGAAATACATCAGCCCTGAGCTGAAGATTGATCGAAGCCTGGGGGTGAATTTGGGTTGAACTCTGCAGGAGGCTTTGAGAGAAGCATCCCAGCACTTCCTGCATCTTTCAAGTTCCAAAGTGCATCCTGGGGCAGCACTGGGGGTGTTGGGGAAGCCTCTGCAGTGAGCTGTACTTTGGAGAGGGATAAATGGCCTCAGGCCAGCTGGAAAAGCCTTTGGCACTCACTCCATCCACACTGGAGCCAGATAGGAACTTTTATCCGGGAATACCGAAATTTTCCACGTGGCTGGAGCTGGCAAGGATGGGGGATGTTCCCAGGGTAATGTCCTCGGTGTGGTGACAGCTTCAAGGCTGAGGTGGTGAGATGGGAACCTTGGAAAGGCACGGGAACATCTTGGAAAGGCACGGGAACTTTTTGGAAAGGCCTGCCAGCCCACTCTGTGATAGGACTTTGTGATGGCACCTTCCTAGCACAACAAAAAGGCTTGGAAGGCTCAGCTTGGTGTTACCCTTTCCCTGCTTGCTCTGAAATGTGTCAGAGATTATGTCCCTGAAAACAGGGGGGGAGGATTTATGGGAATGTGGCGTGTGTGGTCTGAATTACGCCTTGCAGAAATATAAAATAAAACTGGCCTGGTTTGACCTGATTTTGCTCCAAAACTTGTAATTCTTGCCAATTCACTGCTCCACAAGGGCTCATTGAGCTCCTTCCCCTGCCTTTTCTGGAAGATTCAGCAGATCACTGAGACATCAGGCACCTATTTCAGTTCAGTTACAAAATCTGGTCATTCAATGAAAGAAACAGCTTGGAAAAGTGGTGACATGTCTGTCAGCTGTCTCCTTCTGGGCCCTTTCCTACAGGCACACTGCACTCAATCTGGCATGGTCAACAAGGCAAAGCTGATTATTAAGCTCCCCATGTTTCCTGCACCTGCTCCTATCAGATGCACCCGGACCAAGGTTACTGAAACACAACATCTGCTGTGAAAAGGCTTTAGTTTTGAGCAAGAATTACCTGTCAGGTGAGCTCGTGGCTTCTGTGCACTGGAAAGGGTGTCTGTAACTGAGGGAAAAGGGAAAAAAATTGTGTGAGAATCTTTGCTGCTGTTCAATAATAAAATCACAGAATATCCTGAGCTGGAGGGACCCACCAGGATCCCCCAGGGCAGCCCCTGTCCCTGCCCAGCCCCCCCAACAATCCCAGCCTGTCCATCCCTGGCAGCGCTGTCCAAACGCTCCTGGAGCTCTGGCAGCCTCGGGGCCGTGCCCATTCCCTGGGGAGCCTGGGCAGTGCCCAGCACCCTCTGGGGGAAGAACCTTTCCTAAATCAACAAAATGTGAGTGGTGATGGATGCCCGTGAGGAAATGTGTGCAGGCCCTCTCCCTTTCTGCAGAGGTCTGAGTCAGGAATTATTTGCTGTCATTAACACCCTTGAGGTAATAAAATGCAAACGAGGGAGTTTGTCAGACCTGCTGCAGCATCAACAGGGCACAGAAACTGCTGGAAGGCAAACAGAGGGCAAGTGTGGGGAGCACCCAAATCTGTGCTTGTGCTTGTTCAGGGAGTCCCACTGACCCTGCAGAGTAGTGGGGGAAGCCTGTGCCTGCACAGCTCTCACAGCCTGCAGGTCAGACGTGCTCCCATTTCACTCTGGCCCCGTTACCTCCCTGCACCTTCTCACCCAGGGGTGCCCTGCTGGGGTGGCTCGGCAGGGATTGGGGTGCTGAGGGCAGAGGGGAGGTGAGTGCTGGGACTGCAGCGCTGCAGCACCCAGAGGGGAAAGGGGGGCAAACTCACCAGCAGCCACTGCTCGTTGCTTCAGAAAGCGAGAGCCCCTCTCCTCTGTGTCCTGCAGAGAGAATTACAGGCAGTCAGCTCACAGGGTCTTGTTGGAATTATCCCAAAACGTGGAATAACTGCAGAATATCAGTGAGTTCAGTGTGGACACACACATTCAGAGAGCTGGGGAATTACAGCTTGGAAATTCTTTTCAGGCCTGGATTTCTCCTGACTCTCAGCTCCATTCCCAGGCTGCCAAGCTGACTGCAGCTTCAGTTAGGGAGGAGTCTCCCAGGGTGAGAACACGGTGACAAACAGAGTGGAATTCATCACCAACATTAACCCCTGGTGTCTTTGCCGTGGGACACATCCTGAGGTGCTGTCCCAGGGATGTTTTTCCCAATTGTCCAGTGAGCTCCTGTCCTGTCCTGGCTGCACTAACACACTTTAAATCCGGGCTGTCTGTACAATAAATTGGCCTTTTTTCCCCAAAGAGCTCCGTGTGTGTTGCTGTCCTTTCTCTCTCTTTGCAGAGCAGTAACCACAGTTCAGCTGGAGCTTTTTGTCAATTAGGTGAGCCCTGACAAGACTTTGCTTCACTTTGCAAGGTGTTTCTGCTGTTGGTTTAGAACTGCCTTTGTCTCTGAAAGGGTTCCAGGACCCAGGGGGAGGTTTTTTGAATTCTGAGGCTGGACAAGCCCCTGGCATAACTGGGAGAGCAGCAGCAGAGTGAACAGTGGGAATCAGCCATCCCAGGGATGTGACTGTGTCCAGCACTGCTGGAGCCTCTCCTGCCCCTCAATCCATGCACAGCAAGCAGAGCAAAGTGAGGGATTCTCCTCAAGGCACGGCAGGTCTGAGCCTTTGCAGGAGCAGAGGGTCCCCCACAACACCAGCAGAGACTGAGGGGGATCAGCTCCACCTGCCTTTTGTCCTGCGCCTGTCTTATTCCAGACTAATTCCTTCTGTGGAATTTTGGGTGACAGGAGCTGAGCAGATGTGAGAGCAGCTGCAGGGTGAGCTCTGCTGCTCTGAGCCCGCACTGGGGAAGGCTCATCCTTCCTCTCCTCTGCAATTCCCTCCTGGAGCCGAACGCTCCCATTCCCCTCAGGCAGGACACGGCCCCGGGCCCTGCCCTGCTGCCGCTGAGCTGTCCAGAGGGACAGGACAGTGCCTGTCACACACCTGTGTCACCTGCTGCACCTCCCGAGTCACCCGGGCAGGCACGGCCGGGGCTCCCCGGGCAGCTCCGGAGGGAGAGAGAGTGATCCAGGGGGAGAGAGAGTGATCCAGGGGGAGAGAGAGTGATCCAGAGGAAGGATGCTGCGGGATGCTGGGGGATACTGGGGGATACTGGGAGATGCTGCAGGGTGCTGCGGGATGCTGGGGGATGCTGAGGGATGCTGAGGGATGCTGGGGGATGCTGGGGGATGCTGAGGGATGCTGTGGGATGCTGTGGGATGCTGAGGGATGCTGTGGGATGCTGTGGGATGCTGTGGGATGCTGCGGGATGCTGTGGGATGCTGTGGGATGCTGAGGGATGCTGAGGGATGCTGGGGGATGCTGGGGGATGCTGAGGGATGCTGGGGGATGCTGGGGGATGCTGGGAGATGCTGGGAGATGCTGGGAGATGCTGGGAGATGCTGTGGGATGCTGTGGGGTGCTGGAGGGTGCTACAGGGTGCTGCCCCTGTATCTGACCTCGCGGGAATGGGAGGAGCAGCCCTTGGAGCAGCCTGGGTTGTGCTACCCCTCAGGGCTGACCCTCGGGGCTGTCAGGAACCCCCATCCCAGAATGTCTGTCAGGGACACACAGGACTGGCACGATGTGTTTTATGGGCAGCCACCAAACCCACACTGAATAAACTCAATAAACTCCCCTGGTCAGCTCATAGAGAAGGATTTGAGGCATTTTGCCCAATAAAAGCTGAAACAATATTAATATATAGAGGCTGAAACCGTCTCCTGCTGGCTGTGTCTTACACAGCTTTGACCACTGCAGGGGAAAGAGAAAAGAGAGAATTTATATTGGCTGGGGAAGGGGAATGTTTGTGGAAGGAGAGTCAGCCTGCCTGGGGTTGGGGACTGCTGTCTGCTCCAGTAAACCCAAAGACAGTTTAATGTTTTACTGGAAGTAAACATCCGTGTGCTCCTGCAGAAAACAGTCATTTCTAAAATAGTTGCTTCACTGTGTTGGGGAAAAATGGAGAAGGAAAACAGTAGGGGAACTTCTCCTTCTGTTTTGTTTTTGTTGTTTTTTTTTTTTAATTTCCTTGCCCACCTGTACACAAATGTGTGGCCCAGCCCCAGCAGCCTCCTGGCAGAGAGTGGTGTGAAATTCCAGTGTGAGGCTGAGGGGAAACTGGTGCTGTGCTGTCCAGGAGGTTTCTGAGCCTTTCATTATGTGCAAGGACTTTCCAAGCCCTGCTGGCTGTGGTGAGTAACCATGAGTGCCCTGTTGATGTGACTCAGTCACAGCCAGGTGATCTTGTCCCTGCCCTGGTAGGAAGCACAAGGTCAGAATTAAGATTTCCTTCATACTCCCCTTGCATTCAGCCAGGTGTATTCACCTAGGAGTATATTTACACATTCTTTGTGTGACGTTTCCTACATAATTCCCAATTGACTAACTCTCATTAGTGTTCCCATTATCCAAATATTCTGCAGCCAGTGAAAAAATCAATCCCAAATCTACATTTAAAAATATAACTTCTGTAGAACTGTTTACATACTTGAAGCCTAACTTCTGCTGAAGTTCCTTGTATAAACTTGGATGTTGCAATCCAAACAGGTGGCAGGAAAATGGGAAAGAGAGCAAGAAGAATTCTGCTTCTTTACAAAACATAACAAAAAAGTTTTTGTTTAAACCTAAATTTACTTGTTTCCTAAGAAATCCAGCTGGAAACTCCAGGTGCAGGAGCATTCAGAGATGCTGAATGACAGAGCAGATAGAGCAGGGGGATGGAGAAAGGTGTGAAATTATCCTGTTGCTTGGCAAAGGTGTTGCTGTTATTTATTTCCCTAATTGTGCTGTTTCATAAGGGTATAAATATAAATATAAATATAAATATAAATATAAATATAAATCTCCTACAGAAGATGTTTTAGCAGCAGACAATGCTGCATAATGACCAGGTGTCAGGAATACTTGTCCTGAACAGGCACAGATGTTGTGCATTGATGGGGAGGGAGAACTGAGCAGCACGAGGCAATAGAGAGAACATTCACACAATCAGTGCTTTCCTCTCTTTTCCCTTTCTTGCTCAGCTGTGACTGAAAAGTTCACAGCCTCAATTTTCCCCTTGGTTACTGTGGAGAGCCCAAGCACAGAGTGATGTTGAAAATCCCACCTTGAGCTGACTCAGAGATGTTTGCACAGGCAGCTCTAATGACCCTGGGGATTGCTGTGTGCAGAACACTTCTGGATGCTCCTGCTACCATAAATACCCAAAAGCCCCAGTGCATTATAACCAGATATTGCTAACCCAAAAAGAAGGGCATGGTCTCCAATGGCATGGGAAGAGCAGCTGGCACTGAAGGCAGAGGGACTGATAAGTAAAACACCCCCAGCTCCTCCATCCACTCCATTTTCAGCACTTTCACAGGGAGGATCTCTGCAGGTCATGAGCAGTACATAAACCCAAGTTTTTCTAACTCCAGAGATGCTGCATGGCCTGGGCCAGGAATTTTTGGTCTGAACTGGTCTGTGCCAGTAAAAACTGGCTTCATCAGAATATTTTGCTGCCCAGTGGAAGCCTGTGCCCAAGGCATGTGCACACAAGGAACATTTGCATCCAGCAGCAGTGGCCAGGCAGGGATTTAACTGGTGCTGGCTTTGGAAGGGGAATCCCAACACCTGAGTCCATCCAGGTGTGCTTGCTGCTCCTCCCCAGGAATTTCTCCTTCCCTAAAATCAGGAAGCCTTTTGAGCCTTTACAGGCAAGCATGAGAGCAGATCTTTCCTGGGATTTGTTGCCAGCTTTCTGGCAGGATCCAGGTGAAGCCTCTGGGATTCTCTAGTTCCTCCTGCTCTGCAGCAGGTCCCTTCTCCAGTGCCAGCTGGCATGGCACAGACTTGGCACACAGCTGCACGTCCAACCCTTGGGACAGGCTTTGGAATCCTCTCTATGCTGCTTGTGGCCCTGACACGCCAAGGATGCCACAAAAAATAAACCCAAACACCAGCTCCTCCAGGGCACAGGACTTGATGCTGTGCTGAGTGGGATGCTGAGGCAGCCAGAGCTGCTCTCCTGTGCTATTCCACTGATGGTTTTGGGAACTCAGACTGAAACTTGGCTTTCCTTTGAGGAAGGATGGCCCTTCCTCCAGCAGGGCATCACTATGGCCTCTATATAATTTCCTGCTAGTAACACAAGCCACATGTTCTGGTTTGAAAAACCCTATTTCCGCTCCTCACTCTGGAGTGAAGCACAAAAGAAAGTGATTCCTCTTTCCAGAGGAGCAGTGGAGGCAACCTGGAAGGTGTCCAGGGAAAATCATCACCAGACTGGAATTATTCATTCAAGATGCATCGTACCATGACACAGACAGAACACTGGTGGCCCACACATGTTGCTGTAATGACATAACTTGCCCTGCTTCTTCCTGAAAGAGACATCTCCAGCCCAAGAGGTGACTTCACAGTATCACAGTAAAATGAGGTTGGAAGAGACCTCCAAGATCACGCCCTAACACCTCAGCTAACCCATGGCACTGAGTGCCACATCCAGTCTGTTATTAAACACATCCAGGAATGGTGACTCCTTCACCTCCCCAGGCAAAGCACTCCAATTTATTATTCTTTCTGTAAAATCTTCTTCCTAATACCCAACTTCTATCTCCCTTGGTACAGCTGGAGACTGTGTCCTCTGGCCTTGTCAATGCTGCCTGGAGAAAGGGACCAACCCCACCTGGCTACAACCACCTTTCAGGGAGTTGTAAAGAGTGATAAGGTCACCCCTGAGCCTCCTGACTCTGCATCCCTTCAGAGGCACCAGCTGCCACCACGTGCAGGGCACGGATGCCCAAGGTGCCTCACCCTGTGGCAGCGTGCCCAGGGACACACCCCTGTTGCACAAACCTCGCCGGGCTTCCCTTCTCCCCCTTGCTCCAGGAAGGACTCAGGAATTTACTCCATCTGCTCCTCACCTGCTGAGCCGCTCCCTGCTCCCAGGACTGTCCCCAGAGCACTGGAAGGTGACAAGGGTGTGTGGGCAGAGCTCTGTGGTGCAGCCAGGGACTCCTCCCCTGGGCTGCAAGGTCAGGAGGCCAATTCTTATCTGGGGCAAACTGGGGCTGCTCACTCAACTCAGAGCGCCCAGGGCACCCCCACCCCAAAACCAGTGCCCCAGAGAGCTCTGCCACACGAGGCTGGTCCCAAAAATCCTGATCCGAGCTGGCAATGAGGCACATGAGCACGGAGTCATCTAGCAAACTTCGAATGCAAAAGGAAATGCAAGAAGACATTTTCCTGAGAGCTTTTACGCCCAGAACTATTCCCAGGGACTGAACCACGCTGAACCTGCAGGCTCCCGGCTCCTTGTGGAACTCCCAGCCGGGCACACAGGCAGACACACCACCCCTGTGTGCTGTCCTGCTGGACCACACGGATGAACAGAGAGCAGAAGTGTGAATGAAACATCGGGAACAGGCAGGACTCAGCGGAGGGCAGCTCCTCCCACGGCACCCCGGGCACCCTGCCAGCCCCGATGACTTTCCTCTTCCTCGCTGGGACTCGCAGAGGTTGTAACTCCTGATCACCTCGTTACATCACTGTGGAAACATTACGTATTGCTAATTGGGAGCAGGTGCATGGGAATGCACACCGGCACTGCAATTCCGACGCTTTGCATTGCGCTTTTCCGCTTAAGAAACCAAACCCACTCCGAAAAATACTCTGCTAACCCTGCCGATAGGGTCACGAGCCAGGAATACGCTGGATTGATTAAACAAGTTAACATTTTATTATTCTTCCAAGATTGTTTCGAGACTGAGCTGTTCTGCTCTCGTGGGACACGAACGAACGCAGAGCAGCAGCAGAGACTGCCCAAAGCACCTCGTGTCTTTTACCTCCAACCTCGAGCAGCACCCAGCTTTTCAAGCTCCTCCATGCTCTGTTCTGCCGTAATTCCACGCTTCTGGAAATGAAGCCCCCCCCCAAATCCTCTCAGAACGTGCCCAGCCCCTGAAGAAAGCCGTGCTCCGGCACCTGCAGGCAGGGCAGCCTGGCTTTCTACAGCTGGAACCGATGGCAGTGACAGGGACAGGGCAACATCGCAGCTCGAAGGAATCGCCAGATTTAACACCCGAGGGGCTGCACCAGGTTAGAACCAGGTAAGACAGAGGATGCTGCACCCGGAGCTCGGGGTCACCCCGGGGCCAGCACCGGGAGCCACCAGCACAGGCGCGGCTCTCACCCTCCCCAAACACCCCGGGCTAAACGTGAGCCAGGTGCCAAACCTGCCTTCGAGGCCACCAAAACCAGCCCCCCTTGCTCGGGCCCTTCCTCCTAACGAGCTCGCTGATTAATTAGGGAATTTCAGACATGAAGCTAAAATTCAAAGCTTAATTCAGCAGACCTACAGCACGGGACACTCCTGCTGAACTCCCAGCCCGCCGTGGGAATGGGCACTTGCAGGGAAATAGAGCAGGAAGAGGGCTGGAAGCAGCAGAAGTTTGAACAGCTGGGAGCAAAGTGAGTGTAGCTGTCTGGCAAAGGGGAAGAGCTGAGAAGAGCCCTGGACTGAGAGAAAGTTATAGGGGGGAGTTAAAAACAGGATGCAAAGTTTCGGGTCAGACTCCCTTAATTGTCTCAAATCAGATCTCTGCAGAAGTTCGCGTTAATAGTAATTAATAATCCACCAAGCTGGAGCTGTCAGCCCAGTGACGGGTGACTGACCCACTGATATCTGCAGATCTTCCTGAAATCAGACACTTAGGGGAAACCGCAGATTTAATCCAAACGGGGGGAGGAAAATGAATCATAGCGTCAAAAATCTGGCAGAAATCAGTGAAGAGACACTGATTTCCAGCAATCAGTGATTTTTCTCTAAGCATTCCCTGTAGCAAAGCAATAAAAGTTTTAAAGTCGCATACTCTGCTTGTGAACTCAGTGAAACCGAGGAACCGTTAGTTAAAAAATAACGAGCAATAATCAGATTTATCCTCGGGGTAAAGGAAGAAGGAATGCAACCGCGAGCCTCACGCATGCCCTCAAACAGGAGAAATTCATAAAGAGCATGAAAAGAACACGAAAAATTCATAAAGAGCATTGAAAGAACTCCACAAAGGCTCTGTCCGGAGGTGCGGGACAGAGTTACTTAAAAAATAACGACAAATAATCAGATTTATCCTCGGTGTAAAGGAAGAAGGAACACAACGGCAAGTCTCACACGTGCCCTCGAACACGCGAAATTCCCAAAGAGCACGAAAAGAGCACGAGAAATTCACAAAGAGCATCGAAAGAACTGCGCAGAGGCTCCGTCCGGAGGCGCGGGACGGACGCAGGTGAGCCCGTGCCTTACCTGGTGGTTGCCACAAGAGCGGGGCAGGTTGCCGAGCAGCAGGTACGCGATGGGCAGCATGAGCAGCAGCACGGCCAGCAGGCACAGCAGCAGCGCACAGCGCATCCTCCTCAGGTCCCTGCGGAGCTGCATCCCGGCAGCCGCAGCCTCCTGGCCCATCTCCACCGCGCTCTCCATGGCAGCAGCGCCGGGCTCGTCCAGCCAGGGAGCCGGGCACGGCCGCACCTCTTGTGGCGCCTGCCCTGCATGGAGACCCCCATTAAATAAGAGCCGGGCCGAGTGTGGGAAGGCACCGGCGCACTCGCGGAGCCTCCCTCCCTCCCGAGGAATGCACCGCCTACAATAGAAACCGGCGGAGCGGCGGCTGCCCGCGCTGCCCGGCCCGCTCCTGCCGCTCCTGCCAGCCCCCTCCTGCAGGAGGAAGCCAGGAAAGTCCCGGTGGGTGGGACCAGGATCAGCCCTGCTGCTGCGCTGGAGCAGCTCCGCTGGCTTTTCCGCCTGGCGGGAGGGAAGGTGAAACCCATGGGAGTGAAAGTGAGAAGCAGGGGCAGAGCGAGAGGCAGAGGCGAGCGCAGCCCGGCAGGTTCTTCTTTCCCAGAGAAAGGGGAAGAGGCTTTTTTGGGGAAGGTGAGACTGCGGGAAGCAAGTGACCCCAAAGAAGGAGTCTGCTTCTCTGAAGTGTTGCTTCATCTCCCGATTTTAGTAGAATTCAGAAGAGGCTGCCCTTTGCTCAACGTGCACCTTCTGCAACTTCTGGCCCAAAACCAGATGTTCATCTGCTCTGGGGCTCATCTTCTTCCAAATCATCTTAATTAAAAATCTTAACAAAAAAAATCAACATATTATTGCTACTTGGAAAAGTGTGACTTTACTGTAATTTGGGGGGAAAATGGTGTCAGTCGTCCTCGACTGACAGCTGCTATCCCTGATGGAGAAGGGCTGCAGCCTGTGGAGATCCTCTGGATCTGATCTGCATCTGGATGTGATCTCTGCGCAGCCAGGAGGAACACTCTCTGCTGATGTCCAGCTGGAAGGGGTTCCTGTATCCCAGGAAAGTTCCTTCTTTGCTCCCTGCACTCTGCAGCAGCCCACCCTCCCCAAGGAAATCCACTCATTTAGGAAGTGCTTGGCATGGAGATGGTGTCATTTAGATGTGCCCAAACTGTTGAAATTGGATTTTTTTTTTGTCTCTGGGAAAGTTCTCATTAAAACAGAAACTTTCTTTGATGTGTATGTGCACACAAAGTGATGTACAGGAACTTCTCCTTTTTCCCTGGATAGAGAAACAGGCTGGAAACTTCAACACTTTTTTTTAGTGAGAGGGGTTTGGTTCCCCCCACCTCCGTGTGAAAAGCATTTCAGATTTGGGCTTTTAAAAAATAAGATAAAAGAAAGAAAACTATTATCTCATGTCCCAGGCTGTCTATAACATCCCTTATAAAAATTCAGCCAGCTCTTCTCACTTCAGTGACACTGTAAAAAATCTTCCTATTGCAATACTTGGTGCAGCTCTTGATACACTGGAGAGCTACAAGTCATGCTCTGAGCAGAACACGTGGTTTGGTCAGCGAGGCTGACTGAGGCTGCCCACAGCAAGGACGGGATCCCTGCCAGCAGAGCAGAGAGGGAAGACAGCAGGGAAAGAGAAAGTATGAAAGAGTAAGCAAGAAATAGTGAAAAGCATGTTGGTTTAGGGAGAGAAGACAGAATCCTAGAATGGTTTGGGTTGGAAGGGATGATAAAGGTCCCCTATTCCCACTCCTGCCATGGCAGGGACACCTCCCACTGTCCCAGGCTGCTCCAAGCCCCAAAGTCCAACCTGGCCTTGGGCACTGCCAGGGATCCAGGGGCAGCCACAGCTGCTCTGGGCACCCTGTGCCAGGGCCTGCCCACCCTGCCAGGGAATTTCCTCCCAGTATCTCATCTAAACCTATTCCCTGTCAGTTTGAAGCCATTCCCTGTGTCCTGGCACTCCAGACCCCTGTAAATTGTCTCTCTCCATCTTTCCTCCAGCTCCCTCAGGCTCTGCAGGGTCACACCGAGTTCACCCCAAAGCTTCTCCTCTCCAGGTGAACAATCCCAGAGCTGCTCCATCCTCTGATCCCCCTGGTGCCTCCTCTGGATCTCTCCAGCAGCTCCAGCTCCTTCCTGTGCTGGTTCCAGGGCTGGGGCAGCTCTGCAGGTGGGGTCTCACCTGAGCCCAGGGGCAGAGGGGCAGAATCCCCCCTCCCCTGCTGCCCACGCTGGGCTCAGCCCAGGGCTCAGGGGGTTCAGGGCTGGCTCCTGCCCAGCCCCTCACTCAGCACAGCTTTGGAAAGCACCAAAGGCCGTGTGCTCCAGTCCCAGCCAAGCCACATCGCTCCTGTCAGACTTTAGACAAGTGATTGACTCTGTTTCCTTCTTAACTCACTGTTTGTTTTCATTTAGACTGTAAAAGCTTGGGGACAAAGACTGCTCTCTGCTTTTACAGGGCCCAGATCCCATTTCAGGGTAGGTGTGGCTCCATTTATCTTCAAATCAAAGCTCGTATTTCTGTGAAGTTCTGTGTAGACAAGTGATTTTTTACTTTTTTTTTTCCCTAGTATCCCAGTTGCATATTCTAGAGCAAAATACTAAATATTTTGACCGCAAGTATCAAAATTAATTTTCTCTTCACTGTGAGTGCTACAGTAAGCTTAAAATATATTCAAGGCATGGGCCTTCCTAGCAGATGGACACAGATATCTCCAGGGAATGCCAAGGAGTTTATTTTTATTTTATTTACCAAGGATTTCCAGGGCAGCCAGCTCTGAGTTACAACAGTTTGTAAGAGCTTTCATTGGCCTCAGCCTTCTTGCAGTGGTGCCCTGCAAGCCTTTGGCTGGAAGAGGATGAGCAGAGGGAAAGGCTCATGCTCTGCCCCTGGCCTTGAGACTGAGCTGAGAATTTCCTCTTAAGGATCCCGAGACAGGGAGGAGAAATTTGTTTTTTCCTGTGCAGACAATTGTGCCTGGCAGACAGGAGCCCGGTGCTTGACAGGAGGGGACTCTTTGAGCAAGGCAGCTCTGGAGATGCACTGGGATGCACTGGGATGTACTGGGATGCACTGGGATGCACTGGGATGCACTGGAATACACGGGAATGTGCTGAGGTGCACTGGGATACACTGGGATGTACTGGGATGCACAGGGATGCACTGGAATACACTGGGATGCGCTGGGGTGCACTGGGATGCACTGTGATGCTCTGGAAAGCACTGGGATGCACTGGGATGCACTGGGATGTACTGGGATGTGCTGGGATGCACTGGGATGCACTGGGGCACACTGGGATGCACTGGAATGCACTGGAATGCACTGGAATGTGCTGGCGTGCACTGGGATACACTGGGATGCTCTGGAAAGCACTGGGATGTACTGGGATGCACTGAGACCCACTGGGGTACACTGGGATGTGCTGGGATGCACTGGGATGTACTGATATGCACTGGGACCCACTAGGGTACACTGGGATGTGCTGGGATGTGCTGGGATGCACTGGGATGCACTGGGATGTACTGGGATGCTCTGAGACCCACTGGGGTACACTGGGATGCACTGTGATGCACTGGGATGTACTGGGATGCTCTGAGACCCACTGGGGTACACTGGGATGCACTGGGTTGCACTGGGATGCACTGGAATGTGCTGGGGCACACTGGGATTCACTGGGATGGGCTGAGACCCACTGGCGTACACTGGGATGCACTGGGATGCACTGGGATGTACTGGGATGCTCTGAGACCCACTGGGGTACACTGGGATGCACTGGAATGCGCTGGGGCACACTGGGATTCACTGGGATGGGCTGAGACCCACTGGCGTACACTGGGATGCACTGGGTTGCACTGGGATGTACTGGGATGTACTGGGATGCACTGGAATGTGCTGGGGCACACTGGGATTCACTGGGATGGGCTGAGACCCACTGGCGTACACTGGGATTCACTGGGATGGGCTGAGACCCACTGGCGTACACTGGGATGCACTGGGTTGCACTGGGATGTACTGGGATGTACTGGGATGCACTGGAATGCGCTGGGGCACACTGGGATTCACTGGGATGGGCTGAGACCCACTGGCGTACACTGGGATGCACTGGGATGTGCTGGGATGCACTGGAATGCGCTGAGACCCACTGGGGTACACTGGCGTACACTGGGATGCACTGGGATGTTCCCCAGCCATCCCTGGCTGCAGGACAGGAATGGGGACCTTGGGGAACTGCCATGGTCTCATCTTTCCCGTGACGGGATCTGGATCAGGGCATTCAGGGCACTCAGGGACAGTCCCGCTCGCTGTCACTCATGTCACGTCATGCCACCCTTCTCATGTCTCGTGCTGCTCCCCATTTGTCCCCAGCTCCTCTCTCAGCCCAGCCTGTTATGCAAATTGTCCCGCTCTTGTCAGACATGTCCCAGCCTGTGATCCTGCAGTAGTTTCTATTGATGAGAGAAATCTGCAGGGGTTCCCAACCCCTGCTGCAGCCCAGCCAGCTCTGGAGTGGGCAGATGTTCTGCTGGGGAGTTACTGTGGGACTCAGATATGTTTTTGAAGAGCTGAAAAAGTATAAAAGGAATTAGGGATCCAAAGAAAACAGCTTTGGCACTGGGGCATGTCACTGCTGTGCTGATGAGTTTTCTCTGCTGCCTGAAGTGCTTTTTGTTCTCCCTGCGTGTTTGTGCCTGATGTTTCTGAGGGCACTTTGTCTGAGGACAAGCTGGATCACATCTAGAGCGAGAGAGAAGTGCACAGGAATGGTCTGACAGCTGTTCCTGTCATTAGCATGGAAAATTAGCGTGCTCATTATATTGAATCTTTATTTATTCCTTGTGTACATCAAGTACTGGCTGTGCTGAGTTTTTAGGCTCATGACAAGAATGACACTGGAGCGTGTCCAGGGAAGGGAACAGATCTGGAAAGGGGCTGGAGCCCCAGGAGAGGCTGAGGGAGCTGGGAAGGGGCTCAGCCTGGAGAAAAGGAGGCTCAGGGGGGCCCTTGTGGCTCTGCACAACTCCCTGACAGGAGGGGACAGCCGGGGGTCATGCTCCAGTCCCTTGGTAATAAATGACAGCAGAAGAGGAAACAGCCCTAAGTTGTGCCAGGAGAGGCTCAGGTTGGATATAAGGAAGAATTTCTTTACTGAAAAGATTGTCAAGCCCTGGCACAGACTTCCCAGGGCAGTGGTGCTGTCACCATCTCTGGAGGGATTTAAAAGCCACGTGGATGTGGCACCTGGGGACATGGGTCAGTGGTGGCCTTGGCAGAGCTGGGGGAATGGTGAGACTCGATGACCTTGGAGGTCTTCTCCAAGCTTAACAGTTTTTTAGTTGGATGATTCTATACCTGTGTTTTAAGTCTTGAAACTCGAACTGAGTGTGGAGGAAAAGTACTCGGGCATTCAAAGCCCATGTCACAGATCTAAGAGTTTTCAAAGTGATTTTTGTTCACTGTGTGGGCAGTGCTTAATGTTTTATTTGCACCACCATTTCTACTGAAACCTGAGAGAGTGCCCACTGAAAGACAAAGCACAGAGCATCCCTCAGCTGGGAGGAGAAGGGAAATTGGGGTGTGAGTTTGCTCCCCTTGATCTCGTAATTTCCTTCCTGCTTGGATCATCTGGAGTTTCCCACCAGAGGCTTCAGGGGTGCAGCAGGGCTGGAGGGAAGACAGAGGGATGGGAGGGCTGTCCTTGGCATGGACAGCTCTTGGGATGTCACCTGTGGTGACATCTGGTTTTCTGGTGGCCATGGCCAGGTGAGGGGTGTCCAGGTCACTCCTTGTACAGCTCCCAGCCCCCAGTGAGCAGAGCAGGGCAAACCCGGCTGCTGTGTGGCAATATTTCCAGTGAGACTGGCTTTGTCAGCAGGCAGGAGATGGGGACCCAGCTCCTCAAACTGGCCACGGGGTGACACAAGACGGGAAGGAGTGGGAGGCTGCGGGATGGTCCCGCCTGAGCCGCCGTGTCCCTGCTGTGACCTGCCACCTCCGAGCTGCTGCAGCGCTGCTCCTGCTCCTGCCCCGCTCCTGCTCTCCCACGCACGGAGAGAGGGCTGGGCTGGGCTGGGCGCTGCCAGGAGCTGGCAGGAGCTGGCAGGAGCTGGCAGGAATGTCATGGCCCAAAGGGATGCTGCTCCCGTGTGCGCGGCTGCGGGGGAGGCAGGGGCTGTGGGATGGCACTGAGCCATTCCGGGGGCTCCGGGAGAGCCGTGCAGGGTGAATCCTGACCTGTCCCCACGCGTGTGCTGTGGGAAGAGAGGATGACATGGACAGCCTGGAATGCCGGTGTTTGGAGTGGCTGTACAGGACTCCACTTCTGCTGGAGCTTCGCAAGGAAGTTTGGTACTGTCAGGCACAGCTTGGCTGGACATTGCCCCATCATTGCAGCTCCTGGCAGGACTCTGCTCTGTACAGTGCTCCCTCCATGGACCAGGGCTTTGTTCCCCTCCCAGCAGACGCTCGGGCGAGGCGGAGCCTTGACTCTGCCCCAGCCTCCCTTCTCTACGTGCCTGGGTGTCCATCAGCAGCAAACCACAGCTGGCTGCTGCTCTGGGGACAGCTTGCTCAGGATACACAGAGCAGTATCAGGGAGACGTGGTTCTACGTGACAAACGCAAAGAGAGGCAGAAAATCTGGCTATACAGTGCAATGACTGCTGATTCTCTAGAAAGGATTGTATGGCGTGGAAGAATGACTTAGTCGCTGCCTTCCTTTAACACGTCACAGATGGACACAGCTGGTCTTTCTCTTTCCCTTTGCCTTCTTTGGGAGTGATGCAGCCCAGAGCTGTCCTGAGTGAACAGTGAGGTAACAGGATCTTGCAGCTCGCTGGCTTCAGACTCCAAATTTCCCGAGCAGAACAGTGGTGACATAGTCTGAGCTCATGGTCACAGCCTGCAGATCTAAAACAATTCAGCTCTTGAGCTCAGCCTGCCAAAGCTTTGTTTCTCTTTTAACACAGGCCTTCAAGTTTTAGGCTGCCACGTGAAGTGATACGGTAAAAACCCAGGGGATAGGAATTGTGTTCTTTCCCTGAAGTGATGCCCCATGTTCCCCTAGACCAAGTCTGCTGCTCCCACAGGCACCAAAACACCCTCAGGCATGGCTGGAGTGCCAAGTGGCAGAGCCATGTGCCAGCTGGGAAAGGAGCCAGAGCTGAGCACAGCCAGGATGCCATCCCCGTGTTCCTGCTCCCCAAACCACAGGACATTGATCCAGGGTGCCATTCTCCTGTTCCTGCTCCCCAAACCACAGGGCATTGATCCAGGGTGCCATTCTCCTGTTCCTGCTCCCCAAACCACAGGGCATTGATCCAGGGTGCCATTCTCCTGTTCCTGCTCCCCAAACCACAGGGCATTGATCCAGGGTGTCATTCTTGTGTTCCTGCTCCCCAAACCACAGGGCATTGATCCAGGGTGCCATTCTCCTGTTCCTGCTCCCCAAACCACAGGACATTGATCCAGGGTGCCATTCTCCTGTTCCTGCTCCCCCAAACCACAGGACATTGATCCAGGGTGCCATCCTTGTGTTCCTGCTCCCCAAACCACAGGGCATTGATCCAGGGTGCCATTCTTGTGTTCCTGCTCCCCAAACCACAGGACATTGATCCAGGGTGCCATCCTTGTGTTGCTGCTCCCCAAACCGCAGGGCCTCACCAAATCCTGTGGGAACCCTTTCACAGGAGGCAAAAATTCAGAAGCAAAACCCAGATGGTTCCTAAAAGCTCAATGAGAAAGGATTGTTTGCATGACTAAATGGGAATTTATGGATTTTCTCAAGTTTATCATGGAAGGTTTGTATCAGACCTTTTCCACTGTATTTCTGATTTAGCTTCAGCCTTTGTCCAATGTGTTGAAAACCCACTCACAAGGGAAAAGGTTCACACGTCAGGCTTGGCTCAGTGGCACTGAGCTAAAGCAAAGCCCTCTGATGAAGTTCATGGACCATGAAGTCCAGGCTCTTAATCCTTGGGCTCTGGGGATCACATAACTGTGGTGAAAAGGAAGGCTCACACTGCATCAGTCACTCATCACTCTTGACCCCATTCCAGCTCCAGGCCTTGGCCAAGGGCAGAGTTGGGAAAGAGAAATCAGCACAAATTTTCTTCCGGACCTCGCTGTCCATCTGTACATGTGAAAAGACAGCAAACTTTAGTTCTCACATCTGGGAGTAATTGATGACTTCCTGTGTGCCATTGATTTACTGGCACTGATCTGACCCGGGTTTTCCCTTGAAATGAGCAATGGTATGGATTTGTTCCTCGTTCAGCCATCCCCTGCCACACTTCTGCTATCACATCATTTGCCCTTTTGTGTCATTCTCTAACAGCTTTGTGGCTTGCTTTGGCAGAGGCTTTATGGATCATTTCCCATCAGGTAAATAAACAAAGACAGGGCCAGTGACCTCCACTGGGATTAATTTCAGAGCTCTCCTTCCCAACAGCTCATCCAGGAGAAGTACCTGATCTCTTGTGAGTCCTGTGGTGTGTTGATCTGTCTATAAAAGTTATTTGTGAGCGTGGTGATACCAAGAATGCCCTTGTTTAGGTGAGGAGAATGCAATTAATACTTCAGTTAATTGAAATTAATTGAATGTAATTAATAACTGTAGAGGAAGTGCCCTGCTGCTCTGTCTGGCTGTGGGCAGGATGCCCAGCCCTGAGCAGACCAGGGTTTTACAGCTGATGTTACAGCTGTGAACATCCACAGCTTGGTTCACCCTGAGTGAACATCAGAGGAACTCACACAGAAATTTTATCATCAGCCTTCACTGCCAGGTGTTTATGGCCACCATCAACTGAACCACTTAAATTCATAGAATCAAAGAATTCCAGACTTGTTTTGTTTGGGGGACCTTAAATGTCATCAAGTTCCACCCCTTGCCATAGCCAGGGACATCTTCCACAATCTCAGATTGCTCCAAACCCCATCCAACATTTCCTGAGATGGGACATCCCCAACTTCTCTGGGCAACCCCTTCCAGTGCCTCATCATCCTCACAGTAAAGAATTTCTTTCTAAAAATAATGCATTAAATACATGAAATTGTGAATTAATGTTAAGATGGGTTCTAGCACTTAGTAAAAATTTAAACCAGTAAGAAAGAGGGTAAAACTCTCCTGCTACCGATAGATAAGGCTTTATAAAACCTCACCTATTGTTCCCCAGTATTCCCACTCCCCATTAAAGCTATAGAATTCCTTTCTGTCATATTTTATGGATGCTGCAAATTTTCATGGCTTCAAGCACATAGTGGATATGTTTATAGAAGAGGAGATACTTGTGGGGACAAAATACTCAGGATTTGTGTGTCTCAGGAATGTTCTTGGGCATGGGATTGCTGGGAGCTGAGGGAATGTTTTGGGGAAGCATTTTGTGGGTTTCCACAGTGTATCCACACCTGCACTGGGGCTGGGAAGATTGAGGACTTGTGGAAAAGCCCCTGTTGGTGGTGTCCAGCTGCAGGTAGCAGCCAACAGGCTGCTGGCACATTTCTGGAAATTAATCCACCGTGACTCCCTTATCTTGGCAGCCTGTCATGGGAGGAAATGGATGGAATCTCTGCCACGTCTGGAGGCTGCAGCTGCACAGGGGTGTGGGGGCAGCCTGTGCCCAGCAGCGGATGGGATGGCCATGCTCAGCCTGCTGCCTTCTTGATCAGGATTTTAAGTGACAATCATAGAATATCCTGAGCTGGAAGGGACTCACCAGGATCATCAATCCAGCCCCTGTCCCTGCCCAGACCCCCCAACAATCCCAGCCTGTCCATCCCTGGCAGCGCTGTCCAAACGCTCCTGGAGCTCTGGCAGCCTCGGGGCCGTGCCCATTCCCTGGGGAGCCTGGGCAGTGCCCAGCACCCTCTGGGGGAAGAACCTTGTCCTGAGCTCCAGCCTGAGCCTGCCCTGGCCTAGCTCCAGCCGTTCCCTGCCTCCTGTCCCTGTCCCAGAGCAGAGCCTGGAGCTGCCCCTCGGGAGGAGCTGCAGCCCCGGGGAGCTCTGCCCTCAGTCTGAACCATCCCAGTGCCCCCAGTCTGCTCCATCTGAGCCATCCCAGTGCCCCCAGTCTGCTCCATCTGAGCCATCCCAGTGCCCCCAGTCTGCTCCATCTGAGCCATCCCAGTGCCCCCAGTCTGCTCCAGCTGAACCAGCCCAGTGCCCTCAGTCTGCTCCATCTGAGCCATCCCAGTGCCCCCAGTCTGTTCCATCTGAACCATCCCAGTGCCCCCAGTCTGCTCCATCTGAGCCATCCCAGTGCTCCCAGTCTGCTCCAGCTGAGCCATCCCAGTGCCCCCAGTCTGCTCCATCTGAACCATCCCAGTGCCCCCAGTCTGCTCCAGCTGAACAAGCTTTTCCTCCAGGCTCTTCTCTGTGTAATAATTACACATTTCCTGCTCTCAGCCTTTCAGCCCACTCCATGTCCCCTGCAGAAACCCGATGCTTTGGTTTTCCAAGTGGGATGGGGCAGGGTATCCCCTCTGGGTTGTGGCCACCGTCCCGTCCCATGTGCCCGGCGTGGGAGACTCCTCGCTTGTATCACCTTTCCCCTCCCACCAACACACCCTTTCTGTTGGCTGCAGTTCTGAAGAAGCTGCTTGCCCACACAAAACTCTTACTGAAATGAAGGATTAAGAAATAAATGCCCTTAGCAGAGGCCGGAGAGTCACTGTGCTGAATGTTCACTTTTTCAGGAGCTGAACTTCAAATCGGTGTTCTCAGAAACATGATGTATCATGAGAATTTCGGTGCTCCAGGTGGAAATGGAACAGAAACTACTCCAAGACTAGTCTGGAATTTCTAAATCTCTGAAGCAAATCTGTTTATCAGAAACAAAGCAGGCTGGGAAAGGCATATGGTTTGTCCATGAATTTTTTTCAAGATGATCTTATTGTTTCAGCCTCTGTCTCAGAGAGGCACTGGATGAAACTGTCATTTTGAGTCTTTTCATTAATTCAGGGGGAATTTACTTCTGTTGACACTGAGATTACAAACCCACCACAGGCACTTTTTCGTGGAATGTGAGGTACAGATAAACAACTGCAGATTGATATTTTGACCCTGAAAAGAAGCAGGCACTAATCCCAGCCAGAGCTCCTACAGTTCACCTTGCAGTAGGATAATGGCTTATTGTTGATTGATCCTCCTCCTGTAAAAAATGTTCCAATTTGTTAATGAAAACAAATCTTTCATGGACGTGGAGCCCAAATACTGCTTTGAGGAGAGGAGAAACACCAGACTGTTGGGTGGACAACAAAGCACAATAAATTCTTTTGTGCATCAAGACTTTTTGTCTCTCCCTCTTTTTCCGGGAGAGCAGTAGACAACTGCTGGGAGGGCTGCCAGGCTTGCAGGAGATGCTCAGCTCTAGGAGACAGAGACCTCTCAAGGCCAGCCTTTTGCCAGGTATGTCCATATGTGTTTGGAGACTTGTCAATATATGTTTAGATTATGAAGGATTATGTTTGTCTTTAGCCAAACCAGCTTTAAATTGAGCCTTTATGACCTGGTGTGTGACATGAGGGCAGTTGTCAGGCAGCATCAAGGCTCTTTCCATCCATCCATGATCCATCCATGATCCATCCATGATCCATCCATGATCCATCCATGATCCATCCATCATCCATCCATCATCCATCCATCATCCATAATCCATCATCCATCCATCATCCATCCATCATCCATCCATCATCCATCCATCATCCATCCATCCATCATCCATCCATCATCCATCCATCCATCATCCATCCATCCATTCATCCATCCATCATCCATCCATCATCCATCCATCCATCATCCATCCATCATCCATCCATCCATCATCCATCATCCATCATCCATCATCCATCAATCCATCATCCATCCATCCATCCATCCATTCATCCATCATCCATCATCCATCCATCATCCATCCATCATCCATCATCCATCATCCATCATCCATCATCCATCATCCATCATCCATCATCCATCATCCATCATCCATCATCCATCCATCATCCATCCATCATCCATCCATCATCCATCATCCATCCATCCATCCATCCATCCATCATCCATCATCCATCATCCATCATCCATCATCCATCCATCCATCATCCATCATCCATCCATCATCCATCCATCCATCCATCCATCATCCATCATCCATCATCCATCATCCATCATCCATCATCCAGCCATCATCCAGCCATCATCCATAATCCATCATCCATCCATCATCCATCCATCCATCCATCCATCCATCCATCCATCCATCCATCATCCATCCATCCATCCATCCATCCATCCATCCATCCATCCATCCATCATCCATCATCCATCATCCATCCATCCATCCATCCATCCATCCATCCATCCATCCATCCATCATCCATCCATCCATCATCCATCATCCAGCCATCATCCATCCATCCATCCATCATCTCATCCATCCATCCATCCATCCATCCATCCATCCATCATCCATCATCCATCATCCATCCATCCATCCATCCATCATCCATCCATCCATCCATCCATCCATCCATCCATCCATCCATCCATCCATCCACAACATGCTGACCTTGAGTTTCATCCCTGGAAGTTGCAGTGTGTGTGTCAGATAATGTGGGGTTACATTCATTGGGATTTGGGAGGGTGGTTCAGCCCAGAACACAGCCCATGCAATTAAAAAAAAAAAAATAAACAATTAAAACTGTTGACATACTGTGAGGTCTCATGAGTCTCTGTGGTGAATGGGCAAATTCTACTCATGGTGAGCAAAGAAAACCACAACCTCCTGGGCTGTGAAAACCACAGCCTGCTGGGATGAGAGGTGAAGGCACGGAAATTACAAAGGGCCACAGGAAATTATTGTTATCTTGCACAAAATGCGTTGTCGTGGCTTTGCATGCAGAAGTGACGCAAGTGTGAATGAAGAGGAACAGACTCCAGCGTTCACTTCCCTCAAGCTTTGTGGTTTTTAATACTTTAATAATCCCTGAACAGATTCAGGGATGATTACAAAACCTGTGGAAGCTGCACAGAAGTGCAGAACCCTCAAAGTTTAACAGAAGTGCAGAAGAATCTCATTAGCTCTAGGCAGCATTTATCTTGTCTGTGTGGCTTCTCCCTGTGAAGTGCTGGGTCAAAATTATTTCAACACCTGGGAAATTATGGTCCAGAGCAGCTGTGGCTGCCCTGGATCCCTGGCAGTGCCCAAGGCCAGGTTGGACACTGGGGCTTGGAGCAGCCTGGGACAGTGGGAGGTGTCCCTGCCCATGGCAGGGGAATGGAACTGGATTATCTTTAAAGTCCCTTCCAACCCAAAGAACTCTATGATTCTATGAAATGCAGCTATTACAGTAACAATTATTGATATCTGCTTTTCTTGGGCAGATCAGGCCTACTTTTCTTGAGCTGATGCCCAAAAAAGTTGAAGAAAACTGTTGCTTCCCCAAAGGAAAAAACAGTGCATTCCTGAGATACACCATTTGGACAGGAGGAAAGCTGGGAAGCTCCTCCTGGTTATTTGAGGTGACATCTGAGAAGCAGGAAGTCTCCTACCAGGACAGTTCTGTCTCCTACCAGGAAAAAATGTGTTTGCATTCATGTCTTCCAGAGGAATTGCTTTGGAATTCATTATTTGATTTTGATTTTGATTTGGGGCTCATAATTGGAACTGTTTGAGGAACTGGGATTAGTTGGAAGAGTTCATTAAGTGAATATATAAGAATGTGCCTTCATCTTACACTGCCTAACTACTGACCTGGGATGACAGAGAGCTGCACTTGCAGAGGGTTCACCTCTAAAATACTGATCAGGGAGAAAATAACTGCACCAAGCATCAGTGCAGACCACAAAAATGAGTAGCAATGAGATGAGACCTCTCCAGGGAAGTGCCTGACCCCCAGGTTGTTGTGTAGAGGGGCTGCATGACCCAGCTGCTACCATGAGCTGCTCAGTGAGGCCCCCATCCCTGGAGGAGCATGGTGGAGCAGGGGACACATTTGAACTAGGAACACATCTTCGTGGGGAGATGTGGCAGCAGGATGAGAAAACAGCATGGGAAAAGCAGATCTGGGGAAGAAATGATGGCCAAATGTCATGGCCAGCCTGTGCAGAAGGACCTGCTGGAGGTTTGTAACTGGTTTTACACTTAGAGGGGCTCAGGTGGGGAAATGGGACTGTCACATCCAAGGAAGGTCCTTGCAGCAGCTTGAATGTGTAAAGGGTGGCTTAATTAGTGGCTTGTCTGAAGTTTCTTCTGTTTTCACTCAGAGCTAAGATTAAAAAACATGAAGGAGATGAATTTTCTTGTGTTCGGGCGTAATTGTTTATTAAATCTTATCTAAAGAGAGTTATCTAAATCTTACCTAAACAGAGAGTTCTGCAGCACTTCTGGCTACCAGCTAAAAGTGAGCAAAATGGAGGTGAATTGAACTACTTACAAGGTCTGTTAAAGCTAAACAGTCCAACAGAGAATTAACACCGATATTATTTATACTTTTGACCCAATAACCAAACCCCTGTGATCTGCAGTGCAGCACTGACTGTGCAACCAGAAACTACTGCCTGAAACCATGGAGAAGGAGGAAGACAGAAAGAGACATCACCTCAAATCCTCAACCTTGTCCCATATCTATTACTATATTATAAAGCCCTCAAATTTAAAACCATTCACCATGTGAAATCTCACACTTCTATTTAACTACACACCTGTGACTTTAACTCCATCACTCAAATTTGGAGCCTTCTCCAAGGCCTCAGGTCAAAAGCAGTGTTCTCCAGGGGGTCAGTGCCAGAAAGCACAGAAAGCTCAAAATCCCTCAGGTTTCTGGGATGTTTCTGGGATCCGGCAGAATGCACCTGGATGAAACCTGCCCTGATACCAGCGTGTTGTGGTAAAAGTCATGGTGGAACTGGGATGGAGTTGCAGCTTTGAAGCCACGTGGGGATGGTGCTGAGAGGAGCTGGCAGGTGTGGCTGTGAGGCAATCCTGCCAGGCATTATTGCTCTGTCAGCTCCATGGGGGCACTGACATCCTGAGTGGGGGAGGAAGGAGACTTGTTGGGACAGCCCAGCCTGGGATGCAGGATCTGGGTAGGAGTCTGTGCAGGCTCTTCCTGGCTGCCTGCTGAGGTCGGGAGTTTGATGCTTCTTAATTGGGCCTTTCTCACACGCCGAGGAAGTTAATTAGTCAATTCCTGAAACTTTCCAACAGGGCTGTGCTCCCTCATCTCTCCCCGTGGGCTCTGCTGGCACAGTCTCAGCTGTGGGATGAGGAGCCAGCCTGGTGCATTACGCACTGGCTTTGTGGGTGAGCCCTCACCCAGCCCATGACCACAGCACAGGACACGACAGGAGCAGGAGCATCCATTGCTGCATCCCGAGCCCTCCGGGTGTGCCGCTGTGCGCATGCAAATGAGCAAACACAGACATCATGTTCTCCAGCGTGTCCACGAGCCTGGAAAAGTGATGTAACAGCCCTCAAATCCCAGCCCTGTTGTTTGGGCACCGCCAGTGAGTCAGGGACCTCTTGGGAAGAGCAGAAATGTTTTGTACCAAGCACGGAAAATGAGATTTCCGGTGGGTGAAATACTGGAGTATTGCTAGACTACAGCAGTGGCTTGTGGAAGGATCTCTGGACACAGGATGTGACTCTGCCTCCATCCAAATGAGTTTTGACCACCTGATAAGGCTGATTGCTGCTAATTAAAGCTCATGACTTTTGTGGAGCTGAACTCTTGGCTGTAGTAGGCAGAAGTTATAGGTTAACCTATAGAGAAATCAAGCAATAATTTTTTTATTTTTTTTTTTTAACTGGGATTGAAGAATTAATCGAAGAGTAAAATTCTCTAAAAGCTTCATATTTTTTTCCCACCTGCAGCCTCTATGGTATGGTGCAATAAAAGGACAGTGGTTGATGTGAAAGGTGTTACATGGGGAAAATGCTGAAAAACAGATGCTCAGCTTAATGGCACAGTCTGTGCTTTATCACAAAATTATACTTAATCCTATACCTAATTATACCTGCAGGTTTTATCTGCAAGGGCTTGTCATTTCCCAGGTTAAACATCAGCTTGTTTTTGTACTGCCATCTAAACTAATTGTTACTTACACACAGCTGTCAGGACATAATGCTTGGCAAAATGTTCTGCCTCCAGAATGTTCTATCCGCTGATCTGGTGGGATTTGAACCCTATAAATTAACACATTGCCATTAACAATAGGATGAATTTACATGTTTTTGAATCTTTTAGAGTAGAGAATGGAGGAATGTCATGGATAACTGGAGGTCTCTTGTAGAGAAAGCTTATTCCCTTGTACTCTCTCCCATTCAATTATTTGAGGCAAATCACTCTGGTTTTACCCTGATTGGTAAAAATCTGGTCTTGGTAATCTAAAAACAGAAGGAAGTTGAGAATGTAGGCTGGGGGAGATAATAATTCTATTAGACTAAATATCCTGGGGATATCCTTGGGAAATAACACAACAGAAATACTTGATGTTCCTTATCTAATTTCCCCTTGCCACACACAGCTGTCCTGTAGCTCACACACCAACACTTCCAGTTCTGGCTCTGCCATGGCAGCGATGTGTCCCTACAGAGCCACTCCAGCCCCAAAGCTGTCCTGCTCCTCCAGGCACACAGTGACTTCCCAGTGACAATTCCCTGTGACACCCAGCTCCGTGCAGGGGGAGGGGACGGGGACAGGGAAGGTTGGAGGGAAATGCTGGAATGCTGCCATGGGAAATGGAACAGTGCAGAAGAGTTTTAGCCTCTTTTCCTCATCCATTTCTTTGCTGTCTTTAAGTCTCGCTACTACCAAGGTGGAGAATGAGGACCAGGACATTCAGAAACACCTGAGGAATCAGCAACACGGATTAGAGGATCAATTTGGAGTACTGGGAAAAGCTCTGTGATGTAAGACTCACTAAATAATGAGAGAAGGGACATAAATCACACCCTGTCTCCCTCCCTTCTGCTGTCATAGGTGGATCAAGCAAGAATAAAGTGATTTCTAAATCTGCAGGATAATTTTGCCCTGTGTTCTCATCTCTTTGTTGGTACAAGATGGTATCAGCTGTAGCTGAAGGACTAATGTCTGTTTCTTTGTAATTAATATTGATTAAACTCTCCTCTCCAGTTGCTGGAAGATGAGTTATTGTGGAAAGCTTTAACATCTGTCTGTGCTGTGTAATAAAACTCTTCCATTTGCAGAAGTGCCATGCAGGCTGCCATGCCATTCCCAGACATTTTGCCTATTATCTGAAATTGCGAAGAGTAGCAAGACGAGAAAACATCCTAAATAATCTCATTTCCTTGAATAAGCAATAGTCTCGAGAAAATGAAGCTGAAATGCAGAAAAACCACAGGAGGATCATCGCAGTGACTTCTACAGCTTTCAGCAAAACAGTCTTGATAAATAAAGACAAATGAATCATCTGTGTGTGTTCATTTGGAGCAGGATGAAAGATGTCGCTGTACTTCCTTTCTCCTGTTCCACTGAGCCTTCAGCAGAGCAGCCTTCCCCACGTGATGAGTGCAAAAGCAGGAGCTCGAATCATGAAGCTGTTCCTGCCTCCCTACCTAATTTAGAGACTCCTCTGATTTGTTTATCCATCAAATTGTTGAGACAAAATTTCCCTCATCTTCTCAAGTTCCTCTTCCCTCTTGCCCTCTGGGTCATTTCAATAACATATTTTTACAATGATGAATATTCTTCTTAATTCCCGGTGGGATGTTTCACCACTGAGCCCTCTCAATTTTGAGTGTGTTACCTCTAGTCTTGGGTATTAATGGAGAAAATCTCCCTCACTGATTCATCTAGGACTGGTGTTTGAGATGAGTAATGGAGGGGCATTTGGGGTCATGTGGTATCAGTGCAAGGAGAGTAATGTTGTGTTTAATGGAAATGATGGACCTTGGAAGAGAAAAACTAGGGAATCAGGTAGGAAGGCTTCTCTTTTATCTACATCTATATCTCTATCTACATTTTTATTTTCCTCCACGCCTTTCTCAAACTGGGATTGATCCAGGAGGCTGCATCACTCTGCTCTGCCTCCAGTCACTGCACATCCCCACCCTGCAGAGCCCTTCCTGGGGGTGCCAAGCCATCCATGCCACCCCTCAGTCAGGGCTCCAGCCGTGCCTGGCTGCTGCCAGCAGGCAGCAAACACGAGCAGGGTGAAGAGTTCTCATTGTGGGGCTGCTCTCCTGGCAGGGAAGTCACCCAGCTCCTGGAAATCACCAGCACCCCTTGCACAACCCCTGGCACGCACGGCCCGCAGTGACTTGCCAGGAGCCAGCTCTGGCTCAGGGTCAGGGGGCGGCTGTGCAGCCACGCTGGGAGCCCAGCACACCTCCCTGGGGAGACCCTGGGGTGCCCCCAGCCAGACCAGAGCCCAGCTCTGCCCTCCCTCCCTGGGGTGACCCTGGGGTGTCCCCAGCCAGACCAGAGCCCAGCACACCTCCCTGGGGTGACCCTGGGGTGTCCCCAGCCAGACCAGAGCCCAGCACACCTCCCTGGGGTGACCCTGGGGTGCCCCCAGCCAGACCAGAGCCCAGCACACCTCTGGGATGACCCTGGGGTGTCCCCAGCCAGACCAGAGCCCAGCACACCTCTGGGGTGACCTTGGGGTGTCCCCAGCCAGACCAGAGCCCAGCACACCTCTGGGGTGACCCTGGGGTGTCCCCAGCCAGACCAGAGCCCAGCTCTGCCCTCCCTCCCTGGGGTGACCCTGGGGTGCCCCCAGCCAGACCAGAGCTCAGCTCTGCCCTCCCTCCCTGGGGTGACCCCAGGCAGGCCAGCACTGGCTCCTGCTCTCGGCTGTCCAGCTCCCCTCCCTGCTGGGCTCTGGTCATTTAGGGGCTCGTGGCCACACGTGGCTGAAGAGCTCTGTGTGTGTCAGGGCTCTGCAGTGCCTGGTATCACAGGGATTTTTATTGATGTTCCGTGGAAAATATGGCAGTGAGTAACATAAAGAGCTGTCACAGAATCCCAGAATCCCAGAATGGGCTGGGTTGGAAAGGACATTAAGTCTCATCCCATCCCATGGCAGGGACACCTCCCACTGTCCCAGGCTGCTCCAAGCCCCAATGTCCAACCTGGCCTTGGGCACTGCCAGGGATCCAGGGGCAGCCACAGCTGCTCTGGGCACCCTGTGCCAGGGCCTGCCCACCCTCTCAGGTGACAATCCCTTCTGCATATTGAACCTAAATTCCCCTCTTTCAGTTTGGAAATGTGTTTGTCTCTGGTAACTCTGTAGCAGCATGTCCAATTGAAGGAAATCCAGGAAAATCCAGTGAGGATTGATTACTCAAGGTGTGGAGAATGCAGGCAGCAGAAGGCACAAACACATAAGTGTGTGGCTAAAAGATCATTACAGGGCTTCTTTGAGACCTATGACATAAAATGTCCTTGGGAGGATGAAAAGAACAGAGAACTGATTAACACCTTAAAAATATGCCTGAAAAAAGGCTTAAAATCGTGTATTCTGCATGGGCCAGTTGCTCTTCTTCTCTGGGCTTTGAATTTACAATAGGAAATACAGCCTGGGATTCTGGGCTTCTTATTTCACATAATCATTAAGGCTGGAATGGACTTCCAAGGTCATTGAAGCACATTTGTGAAGCACTTAATGATTTAATCAGAAACTGTAATTACTAATATTACTACTCTTAGTATTACTACTGGTATTGTTATTGTTGTCATTGTTATTATTATTAAGTAGATTTCTTCACTGGCAGACATTTCTTAAATGCTACCTGTAATATCAGTGTTGTTTAGATCAGTCTCTGCTCTTTAGGATTGCAGGTCTAGTACGAAAATACTTTTAAAATCTTCCCAGATTGCATAACATGAAAGTTCTGCTGCTTAAAATAAAGGCTGGGAAGAAGAGAATCAGCAGAACTTAATGTGCAAAGAGGGTGAGATGCAAAACCTCAATCCAAGGTGCATCCACCCCTTGGCACCTCACACTGAGCCATGTCAGAGCTAAACATAATCTTTCTGATTAAAAAAAAAAAAAAAATTTCCTCTGGAAAGAAAATTAGCTTGAATCAAGTGAAAACTTGGAAGAAATATCTATAGTCTTCATTTCAATTATATTTGATTGTCCTGTTTCAACTTCGTTTGACTTAATTTCAAAATAATCCTTCTTTTCTCTCTTCTGGTAAAAATTAAAAAACACCCCAAACGTCACGACTCTACTGAAGTTAAATATTAGACAAATCAAGGAATTATATTTAGGGAATAATTTTCAGCTTTTCATTCTGTACTGAAAGCAAACAAAGTGAAACATCTGAACATTGCCCACAGAAAGGAAATTTCAAGTATCATCTCTGTTTAACAGCGATCAAACCTGTGGCTGTCCCACGATGAGATAATTCCAGTGAGAAAAGAGCAATTTTTTAGTAATACAAACAGTACTTGCACAGAATATGGACAAGCACATGTCCAGAGCTGTCTGTGTCTTGATTTCACTGGTCAGAAACTATTGTTGCAATATTTCCCTCTTCAGAGTGTTTATTTATCTATTTGTTAATTTAGCAAAAATGATGTGCTAATAAATAGAAACAGAATTTTGAGCTGTTTCACGATAAAATGGTGCAATCAGCAGAGTGTTTGTGAAATGAAACCAATGGCACAGACGTGTTTACATTGCTGTGGTGTTACTCCGAGGATCTTAGTCTGTATTTTTCAGAGTTCTGTTATTAGCTCATATTCCAAATGGCATCTGAGGTTACCAGAAGGAGCTGGACTGGACCCCAGTGAACACCCAAACCTTTGATGTTCATCACCTCTCAGATGGCCATCTTCACTTTTTTTGAAGGAACCTGGGAGTGGCTAAATGCAGAAATACCAAAATTTGGGTGAGAGGTCAGGCTTAGGCCTGGCCCAGCTGGGTCGAGGGATTGTTTCACCCTTTGATTCTTCCCCCCTCCCATGTCGAGATCTCCTTGAGCACAAAAGCTCCTCCAGCAGGAGCTGCAGCCAGAGGAGCTGGGGAGAAACTCCTGAGCCCAGATCTGTCCCCAGAGCCACCCAGAGCTGTCCCTGAGCCTGCTGGGACCACTGGGGCTGCCTGGTCACCGGTCCTCCAGAGCCCCACCAGGTGAGACCCCACCTGCAGAGCTGCCCCAGCCCTGGAACCAGCACAGGAAGGAGCTGGAGCTGCTGGAGAGATCCAGAGGAGGCACCAGGGGGATCAGAGGATGGAGCAGCTCTGGGATTGTTCACCTGGAGAGGAGAAGCTTTGGGGTGAGCTCAGTGTGACCTTGCAGAGCCTGAAGGAGCTGCAGGAAAGATGGGGAGAGACTCTGTCCAAGAGCCTGGGGTGATGGGACAAAGGGGAATGGCTTCAAACTGAAAGAGAGTGGGTTTAGATTGGAAACTAGGAAGAAGTTCTCCCCTGGGAGGGTGGGCAGTGCTGGCACAGGGTGCCCAGAGCAGCTGTGGCTGCTCCTGGATCCCTGGCAGTGCCCAAGGCCAGGTTGGACATGGTTTGGGGCAGCCTGGGAGTGGAACTTGATGATCTTTAAGGTCCTTTCCAACCCAGACCATTCCATGACTCTGTGACTGGCTCTTTCTGCTCCCTTCTTTCCCAGCTGGCAGCTCCTAAGGAAACCCAGGATTTTCAAGATCCCTTGGTCTCAGTCTTGCGTTGCACCAAGTCCCATCTGGTCACTGCAGCTTGGAGAGCGTCTGAGGCTTTGTTGTGGTGCTTCATGGCAGCATCACATCTCCTCCACAGGAGTTCCCACCAACTCTCTTTTCCCACCATCCTGCAGTGTGTGAAAGGTGGGAGACCGTGAATCAGATCATTTCATGCATCACAAACCTTCCTGTGGTCACTTGGAACACTTTACAGGAAGGGCACTTTGTGACAAGCCACCCATTGCACATTTCCTGAGGAGAACGTTCTGGAGACAAAACTGATGAGGACTGCATGTGGCCCCTGGTAAGGGTGTGGTCCACGATTAACACAGACCAGAGGATTGATTAAGTTGGAAAATGTTTAAGAGAAATTTCTATTTTAATTTTTGTTTTGGTTGAAAGACGAGATTCACTTTCCTCACTTTTCTGGTCAAGCAGAGCAGCCCAGGAAGTTCTTCAGCCATGATGGATGAGAGGAAAGTTCCAGAAATAGGGCAAAGTTTGATATTCTTGTACTATTATTCACATTTCCAGTGAAAAATACCTGCTTACATATCTGGATGTGATTTACATGAAGATGAAGATGGAAAAAAAAAAAAAAGTAAAATCCTGGAATCCCACGCATGTGACCACATGTGCTGAAAATCCCATTGCTTGCCTCAACACACTCTCTGCAAAGTGTTTCCTCTCCTCCACTGCGTCTGGAGGTGGCTGAGAAGGCCACCCCCATGCAGAGAAACTGCTCTGCAGCTCCTTGACAAGGGAAGCACTGTGGAATGACGTGGGCGGGACAGATCCAGGGAAACCTGGAGCTGCCAGAGGAAAAAGGGAGTGAAAATAAACTTTTTTTTTTTTTTTTTCCTCCAAGTACTTGTGCTCTAAAGGAATGCTGTGAGAGATACCAGAGCTGTGGCAAGGAGACACTGTTCATTTGCCCCAGAGAGGGGAAAACCCCAAAATGCAGGGAAGAGGAATTCCAACACATGCTCTGTGTGCAGCTGGCAGTGCTGTTGGCTTTGTAGCAGTGCTGACAAAATTGGGACTGCTTGTTCCCAATCCAGTGAGATCAGTGGAGGGAGTTCTACAGCTTTTGATAAAGATTTGGTCAGGCCTCATTACACTGAGTTGATGACAAAATCAGGTGTTTTCTTTTTATGTTGTTAAAAGTCAGGAGAAGAGAGGCCAGAAAACCAAGGGGCAAGGTTAGAGTGAAAGTGAGAGTGTGTTGGGAATGTCATGTCCATTTCTGCATCAGGAGACTGGAATGGAATGGAATGGAATGGAATGGAATGGAATGGAATGGAATGGAATGGAATGGAATGGAATGGAATGGAATGGAATGGAATGGAATAGGATAGGATAGAATGGAATGGAATAGGATAGGATAGAATGGAATGGAATAGGATAGGATGGAATGGAATAGAATAGAATAGAATAGAATAGAATAGAATAGAATAGAATAGAATAGAATAGAATAGAATAGAATAGAATAGAATAGAATAGAATAGAATAGAATAGAATAGAATAGAATAGAATAGAATAGAATAGAATAGAATAGAATTTCTCAGTTGGAAAATACCTACAAGAATCATCTTGTCCAACTGCCAGATCCCTGCAGGGCTGACCAAATGTTAAAGCAAATTCTGAAGGGCATTGTCCAAAAGCCTCTTAAACATGGCCAGGCCATTCCTCTCCAGGAATTCTGGTCCAGCCTTTGACCCCACTCTGCAAAGAAATGATTCCCAGTGTGGAGTGTAAACCTGCCCTGATGCAGCTTTGACCCATTCCCACATGTCCCACCCCAGGGAGCAGAGATCAGCACGTGCCTCTGCACTTCCCACAGAGATGCTCAGGGTCCGGCCCAGCACAACCTGGGAGATGCTGAGCAAGCTGGGTTGTTTTGGTTTTTTTGGCAAAAGGGAGCCAGAAAGTCCTGGCAGTGCCAGATAATGCACCCAGGGTGCCACCAGTGCCTTTTAGGAGTTGGATGGTGGAAGCTGGGATAACCTTTTTCACTCAGAGGGTGATAGAGCTCAGGAACAAGCCCTCAGAGAAGTGTCTGAAACCCTTCCCTGGGCAGATGCCAACACTTGGCCAGAGAAAGCCATGACCAAACTGATCTTTTGCCAGTGCCAGTCTTGCTTTGAGCAGGAGGAGATCCCCAAAATCTGGTCCAGCCAAAATACATATTTATATCCACATGAAACTCTTTCAGCCAAGCACTCTGATTAAATAAAGCTGATAATGTTATTAATAACCATTTAAATAGCACCCTTGTAGTGCTGAGTTTCTCCTGTTTCAGATATTGTGCAAAGTGAAACAATCTTTCATTGTGCAGCCAAACTCCTGCTATTTCCTGAGCTAACTTCCTCCAGCTTTGCTTAATTGGGAGAGTGACTGGGGAGACTCTTTTCCAACACATAACTCTAGTTTGGGATGGGTCCAGTTCTGGTTGCATAAAAGTTTATATAGAAGAGAAGTCTCCTTTTCTGGGATTTTTCTGGGGAAATGTTTGGATGCCCTTGGAGATAACAATCGCTCCCTGCAAGGGGAGAGATGACCACGTGCCCCTGAGAGGGGACAGGGATTAGGATGAGGCAACCCTGGCCAGCAGAGTAGGCAGCACTGTGGATTTCTTTGTACGTCATTGTTTTATTTTCCTAATTGTGAGATGATGACCACGAGCAGAGGTGGAAAAAGCAGAAGGAAGATTAAAGCAACTGCTGTGAGTCAGCAGGGCCAGAGGTTTGTGGAGCCCTGCCTGCAGACGTTCCCTGGCAGGGAATGTGCCCAGCACACAGCCAGGGCTCGGCTCAGGTGTCTCTGCCTTTGGGGCCGTGTGTGGGGCACAGCTGCTGGCAAGGCAGGGGGGACCTCTCCCTCCTTTTGGGTCACAGGACACGTTCACCTGGTGGACCCTGAGCAGACGTGGAGCACACTCAGCCTTCCCTGAGGATGTGCAGGTCCAGGAGGGCAGGAGGCTTTGCCTGGCCCTGTGATGGCCACTGGGCTTCCTGCCATGGGAGCCCACGTGCTGGCAGCAGCCTAGGAAGGAGAGGCAGGAATGGAGGAATCCCAGGAAGTGTGTGGGAATGGATTGTGACTGAGAGCACAGAGGAGAGGATGTTTTCTGGGGCCGGGGAAGCCCAGTCCTTCCCACAGCACTTCCAGGTCTGTGGTTGCCCACAAGTCAACAGCAAAGGAAGTGTGGAAAAGGCTGGCCAGATTTTGGAAGATCAGCAAGGCCACTGGGGCCAGACAAAGCAGAAAAAAACAAATCTCCAGAGCTGAAATATCCTTGTGTTTTTCCCCCCTCTCCTTTTCTGTGGCTGCAGTGGGAGAACATCCCAAGCCCTGCTTGGGATGAATCTGCAGCCAAGGCCCGTGATGAGTAATTTATTTAACTCTGTTCAGCTTTTCTTTTCTAAAAGTCTTTCTCCCAAAAACCAGTCTAGTCTTCCCTTCCTGCCAAGAGCAGGCTAATTGTTTACTGGATTGGCCCAAGTCCTGGAGTCATTCAGCTCTCCAGCAAGATCCTCTGATTTTGCAATGTCTGGGAGGGCCTGGTCTCATGTCATCTTCCTAATTAAAGAACCCCACATCTGTGTGCTTCACAAGAAGACCAAGAGCAGCAGAAAACATCTGCAGGACTCCTTAAAGTGCACAGTGCAGAGTCAGGCACGAAGGAAAGAAATTAGCATGGGAAATGTAAGAGGGCCTTGAGGTCTTGCACTGACGTTAATAAAAACAACAACGTAAAACAGTGACCGGTGAGCTGCTGCTTATTGTGTCTGATTAAAGTGAAATTCACGTTATTGAGTATTGAAGGCTGTTCAAGCAGGGGAGGGGCTGTTTGAGGCTGTGTGGTGGCAGGAGCTGGATGCTGTACCTCACAGGCATGTCTGAACACATGGCAGACGGGGACCAGCACGTCACTGTGCTCTCAGCACGTTATGTAACTTGTTTTGTTGGAGCCCCAGCAAGAGGCCAGGAGGGAAAGGGGAGCATGGAAAACAGGAGGCAAATTGGTTTAGCTCCTGGGCTTGTGGTTTTCACCCTGGTGCTTCTCACTCTCCTCCCGCCTCCCTGACTGAGCTCCTCTCGCAGTTTCAGGAGATGGTGGCAAAGATGGGATCACTGCCTGTGCTGTCCCAGGACAAAGCCTAGGAGTGAGCACATTTAATCAGCCAGTAATCAGACTGAACTGCACTAGCTGGCTCCTGTCTACAGGAACTCATTTTCAGGTCACTTTTTCTTTTAGCAGGAGAGTTGCATCAAATGTTACCACTGGGTTTTGCATTGCTTTGGTTTTGATCTACCACATCTTCCACTTGCACAAGACTTGTGTATGTGCCTCTTTCCATAGCTGAGATGATCCAAGATTCTGGACAGATTCACAGTGGCCTCTCCTGCATGCTGAGCAAGTGGCCACCAAGTCTCTCTGTTGAACTCTGATGGGTGCTGACTGCCTCAATGCTTGACAAAATATCTATAAAATCACTGCTCTTTGCTCTGCCTTGAGTGATTTCCTCCCATTCTCCACCAAAATGAGTTGCTGGATGAATGAGAGCTTTTGGGGTCAGGGTTTTTGTTGATTTATTTGGAAACTTGTAGGATCTCTATCGTTAGATAAAGATTTGCCTCTTAAACTTGCACCTCTATTTGTCACTGCTCGTGCTGGCTGGGAAGGGGGCAGAGTGCTAAAAGCTCTTTCCTTGAGCCACAACAGCAGGAGAAGTGCCAGAGGTCCCAAAGAAATTCTCTAGGAAGGAGAATTCACAGGGAAAGGAGGAAGGGAAAAGTACAGTTCTAGAGATAACCCCGACTCCTCATGGCCATGGGCTGCCCAGGCCTGGCAGGGTTAAAAATCAGTCTAGATGACTTCAGGTGTTGGGAAGGATAAGGACTTGACAGGAAGGTGTCACAGATGTGTATGTATAACAGAAAGATCTTTGGATGTAGAATCTGGAGAAGGAATAGAAATGACAGCCAGTTTTGATATAGAAGAAAGGAATTGCTGAGCCAGTCTGACTGGATAACTAGAAGGCAAAGAGCAAGTGAGTTGGAAGGGGCTGTTATGACTTAGAGCAAAGAATAAATCCACCTCAAACAAAACATTTTTTGTTTTTACTAAGCAAAAAGATTCTCACAAACAAAAAAGCCAATGTTGAAAGTAAAGAAAAGACCTCAGAATTTTCCATTGCAAGAAAACTGAAAAGCAACTTTTAGCTTAAACTGTAACATACTGACCTTTCGTGATTGGAAAATAGTACCATGAATATGGTAATGTTAGTAGTTAGGATAGGCTATAGGTAATAGTAAAAGGTGAAATGCCTCCAAACTATTTTGAGGCCAAGCTTCCATGCTGGATTGACTGTGCTTCCATGGCATTTGGATGCTGATCAGGAACACTGGGGAACTGCTTTGGATCCCTTTGTGCCAGGGGCTCTATCCCTTAGGGAGTCACCCCTAAGGTTGTTATGTTTTAAGATGCTTTGTAATAAAAAGTATATACTGCATTGTAACCAGAACTAGAGCTGGCTTCAGCTGTGGCTGAAAAGGCTGTGGGCTGGGCTCTTGTTACCCATGACCCGTGAATTGCTGAATCCTCTGGATACAATAAACAGCATTTTAAAGAGCCCCTGGAGTCCCACACCCCTCATTTTTGGCTCTTCCATTCAGGAATGCCTTCCTGAAAAGCAAACGTGCTGGGTTTGTGCCTCAGCTGACAATGGGCTGGGAATGCTGCTCTGCCAGCCTGCATGGGCACCTGGCTTGGGATGGATCCACAGGGAATGTGGCAGCTCCATCCCAGGGCACAGCTCGGGGAGCCTGAGGGAGTGGGGAACTCAGAATGGTCCTTCTGGCCAACTCTGCAGTGAAAGGGGGGGAAACTTGTGCATTTTCATCCCAAAAATGAAAGTAATGAGAGCAATGCACATGAATAAATGCTTAAGTATAATTTCCAAGGTGAAATCCAGCATCCAGCACTTCCAAGAGAAGTTAGGGAGAGTCTGTGATTGCTTATGACCTGTGATTAAATTTTCTTAATATTTTCTAGAAAATAATTAGAAAAGGATTTGATTTTCCATTATATGAGACAGACAGTTATTTTCAACCATAAGATTACCATTCCTTCTACCTCAATATAATGATTCCTAAACTCTAATACCCCACATATTAAGGTCAAATTATTTCAAATAAACTGAAATATTCTGAAAATCAGAAATCATTAAACAGAAACATTTTGAACAGAGGAATGCACTGAAATTTCACTTTCAGAGAACTGAAGAGAATTAAACTTCTTCTTTGGAAGGCATCTCTGTGATTGGAGTACATAATCCAATATGTGATGTACAGTTGAAATGCCTCCAAACTATTTTGAGGCCAAGCTTCCATGCTGAATTGATTGTGCTTCCATGGCATTTGGATGCTGATCAGGAACACTGGGGGAACTTTTTTCGATCCCTTTGTGCCAGGGGCTGTATCCCTTGGGGTTCACCCACAGGCAATAGTAAAAACTCATCTGTCAAAGCCTTTTGTGCTTTCTACAAATGCACCTGTCATTGATTTGTTTCTCTGATAACATTAATTGTGCTTTTGAGCACCCATTTGTGATGGGGAGCTGGAGCAGTGTTTGGTGTGTTTCAGGTGTGTTCCATTGTGGGCCAGGAAGCAAACCTCAGATGGGATATGGGCAGATATTTTCTCAGATCACAGCTCATTTTGTGCAAGTGCTTTTGGAAGGTGCTGTGAGCAGGGATACACCTCCAGCAGGGCTTGAAATGGAGACTTCTCAGAGTCATTGTCCTTGGCTTGCCAGAGCTTGCAAAGGATCCTGAGGCCAGCTTTGCTGTCCCTTTGCTGTCCATGCTGTCACTGCAGGGACTGGGACAGCCAGGAACAAGCTGTGAGCTTGGAAAGGGGTTGAGGGAAAAGTGACCCAGGAGAACACCTGCCTGCAGGTGAGCCAGGCCAGCCTGTCTGTCTGTCCTGGAGCAGCACCTCTGCTCCCAGCATCATTCCTGGATGGTCCCAGCCTCATGCTGCTCTGGGATTTGTCACACCCGACCCAGCAGCAGCCCACACTGTGACTGCCCCATGCCAGCAGCACACTGAGATAAACTCTGCCCTCAGGCTGGTGTGGGCACAGCCATCCCGAGCCCCTGGCAGAGCTGGGAATGGTCAGGAGTGACAGAACTGGGAATGATCAGGAATGACAGAGCTGGGAATGGTCAGGAATGGCAGAGCTGGGAATGGTCAGGAATGGCAGGACTGGGAATGGTCAGGAATGGCAGGACTGGGAATGGTCAGGAATGGCAGAACTGGGAATGATCAGGAATGGAAGAACTGGGAATGATCAGGAATGGCAGAGCTGGGAATGATCAGGAATGGCAGAACTGGGAATGGTCAGGAATGGCAGAACTGGGAATGATCAGGAATGGCAGAACTGGGAATGGTCAGGAGTGGCAGAACTGGGAATGGTCAGGAGTGGCAGAACTGGGAATGGTCAGGAATGGCAGAGTTGGGAATGGTCAGGAATGGAAGAACTGGGAATGGTCAGGAATGGTAGAGCTGGGAATGATCAGGAATGGCAGAACTGGGAATGGTCAGGAATGGCAGAGCTGGGAATGATCAGGAATGGCAGAGCTGGGAATGGTCAGGAATGGCAGAACTGGGAATGGTCAGGAATGGTAGAGCTGGGAATGATCAGGAATGCTGTCATTTCAAGTATCTGCTGTCCAAATCCCAGTGTGTTTCTAAGCAAGCCGTACATTCACTATTTCAGACTCCTTGGAAAACCCCAGGCTAAATCCACTCTGAGCTCTGGCAGCATGCCAGATCATTCTCCTCAACTTGCAAAACAGTTTTCTTCTGTCTCCAACACCCACAGGAGTTTCTTGTGAGAAGAGGAAGCGGGCACTGGTGTCCCGGTGCTCTTCCACTTCGGAGTTTGTGTCTGGCTGTGTTTTCAGGACACCTCCCAGTGACGTGATCCTGCCCAAGGTGCCGGAGGGAAGGTCACAGAGTGCAGCTGGAACATAGAAAATCAATGGAGGAGGGAAAAGGACTCGAGGAAATGGAAAGGGGAAGAGCTGGCCACCACCTTGAACTTCCTGCTTTTCTCTGTGGTGAGAGAAAATAGTAAAGCACGTTTTCCAGGGATTCTTTAGGTTTTAAGGGAGGAGTAAGGCAACAAGATAGTGAAGCAGAGCTGGAAAATCAGTGTATGAGGGAGGGTGAGCACTCGTGGCTGCCCAGTGCTGGTCCACGTGCTGCTCCAAGGGTGTGACAGGAGCAATATGGAAAGATGGCACAGCCTCCTCTGGGGGGTGATGGGCATTTCCAGAAGACTCCAACAACTGTGGTCTGTAAATTCTGAATTTGAGGAGGTTTAGGTTGATATCAGGGCAAGGTTCTTCCCCCAGAGGGTGCTGGGCACTGCCCAGGCTCCCCAGGGAATGGGCACGGCCCCGAGGCTGCCAGAGCTCCAGGAGCGTTTGGACAGCGCTGCCAGGGATGGACAGGCTGGGATTGTTGGGGGGTCTGGGCAGGGACAGGGGCTGCCCTGGGGGATCCTGGTGGGTCAAGATATTCTATGAAAATTCCTCCTGTGTGTATAAAATATTTGTAGCTCTTCAGAGACTCTCTCCAGAGCTTTTCTCTCAAACCCCCACAACAAATAACTGATATTAATTTATTAGACCTCCCATATTGAGCTGAGGCTTTCTAGTTCCCTTGGGGGAAATCAGGGATTTTTGGACCACCAACCCTTCCAGCAGAGGAGTTTTACTGGACCATCCCATATTCAGTTTTCACTGAGTTCTTCAGTGAAAATTCAGTTTTTACTGAGGTTCTTCCTTAGCATTTTTGGAACTCTAAAAAATCTGTAATTCGCAAGGAAGCACCAACGCTGCAGTGAAGGAGAGGGACACCCCACCAGGATGTTCTTAACCTCAGTCACATCCCTGTGTTAATTATCAGGAATCTGAGCAGGGCTGGGCCTGGTGTAAAGCTTTGAAGCCCCTCCTGGCTCTGGGAAGAGCCAGATCCCCTGGATATTTGATGTTAATGTCTTGGTCTTTCTGTGGTTTTGATCAGAAATTCCAGCCATGCTCGTAGCAACCCCTGTTGATACATGCTGCAGTGAAACTGGTACTTTCCAGAAAAACTGAAAAAAAATCATGCCTTGGTGGAAAAATTCGTGTCTTGCACTTTCTTGGACATTAGTTTTCCTCATGGGGCGAGCTATGCAAGCTTTGGGAAAAACAAACAAAAATTTTTGGATTCAGTTTCTTTTCTGTGGTATTCCCTTTAGTTTTCAACATAAACTGTTCATTTTCATTCTCTGGTAGGCAATTGCTAGTGAAGAGTGCAGAAACAAATCTCTTTCTTTCCTTTGGAAGAAGATCCCCTGATCTTTCTGGGAAAAAAAACCAAAACCAAAAACCAGGAATTATATGAGTTTACATATTCAGTAATACAGGTCCCCATTAAATGGGATAAATCAAATAATTTGGTCTGAGTAGGCTCAGGCTATTTTAGAATCCTGGAATGTAAACAAACTGCAGCCTCCAAACTTGTAAAAATCATCAGGGGGAAAACTTCCTGTTTGAAGCTGGGATTCCTGCTAATGGATGGGAGTGGATTTTCCTTTCCTGGATTACGTGTTGTGCTCTGTTTTGCCTGTTTGATAGGATTTGGGAAGAATGGTAAAAATAGACAGCTTCTAGGAACCCTTGGAGATGTATGAAAGCAGAGTAGCTGAGTTATCTCCCAGTTCCACAGGGGACTCTGTGACTTGGCTGCTTTTCATTCTGAGTTTTGTTGTTTCCTCTTTCACCCCCGAGCTTCCTCTCTGGTGCTTTGGTTACAGATCCCTGGATTTATGCATTTCCCCTTCTTTTTGTGGATGGCTGAGGGAGCAGCAGGAGGGAAAACTTCCAGAATGGAACAAAATCAGCAGTGTCACCTCGAGTGAGGGCCATGAGTCACTTGTGTTTGGGGGACACGCTGAGGACAGCCAAGCAGTGATGGCTCACCCTGACTGAAAGGTGATGAGTTCAAAACAACCCAGAGGAGTGATTCCCCCTGCACTTTGCTGAATAATTAATTAGTCTGTGCTTACTGCACCTCAGGAGGCTGGAGTGGTGAGGTTTTAATGTGATCTCTTTTGGTGCAGCATGTCCACAAGAGCTGAGACATCCCATGTCAGATCAGGGGTGGGATCCTGATGGGATGGGATGGGATGGGATGGGATGGGATGGGATGGGGCATGGGACAGGCTTTGCCCTTTTACCTGCAGGATACTCCTGCTTTTGACTCAACACCAGCAGGTTTTGCTTTCCCCTGCAGTGCTGAAACCAGCTTTATTTCACTTTTAGAAGGCCCAGCCTTCAGCTGGCAGTGCTGCTGCTGAAGTGCACCCTTGATAATAACATCCTAATGAATCTGCTTCCACAAATCACATCCTTCCTTCATGAAAACAAGTCTCTGACTGGAAATTAAAAAACAAAAATATATTTGGAATTGTACATGGCATGTTCCTCATGGGGCAGATAATTAGTAAAATTATTTTCTAATTTCTTTGTCTTTTACAAGAAGGAAGTTACTTTTTGTAATTTTCATGGAAATTAATATAAGAGAACTTGTAAAATGAGTCAGCTCTGTTGTGTTTTCTTCTGAATAGCTACTGTAGTTTTCAGTTTTATTTAATTTTTTTCAACAAAAATCAGCTTAATTTTTTTACTCCTTTCCTGTTGTCCTTTGAATGAATTTATGTAACAGCTAAATAAAATGCACTCTGAAGTCCTTGTTGCTTAGTGAGTTTTATACCCTTTAAATTGAAGTTAGTGAGTTCTACACCCTTTAAATTGAAGTTAGTGAGTTTTACACCATTTAAATTGAAGTTATTTGGAGCTTAAAACACCCTTAATGTATTTTGTAGTGAAAGAGCAGCACAGGGTGCCCAGAGAAGCTATGGCTGCCCCATTCCTGAAGTGTCCCAGGCCAGGCTGGAGCAAACAGGGATAGTGGAAGGTGTCCCTGCCCATGGAATGCAGTGGAATGAGATGACTTTTCTGACCCAAACCGTTCAGTGATTCCATGATCAAAGCTGGAGGGAAAGACCAAGTGACTCATGAAAAATACTGGCACTAAACAAGGGGATCTTACTCAATTGTTGATACAATGTCGTGACTCTGAGTTGCCTCAGCACCTGAACTCCTGCTCTGTGACTATTCCTGTTTAAAACCACTCCAGAATTTAAGTGGCTGTGTATTTTCAGAGCCTCTTGTTGCTATTAAACACCTGCTGGGAGTGAGGTCTGCACTGAAGAGTTCCTCTGTGTCAGAGCACAACTTCGAGCTCTTTCAGGACTGGGTTCCACAGCTCAGCTGCTCAAATCATTAAATCTTCATACAGACATCTTACCCTGGTGGGAGAAAAGCAAAAACTTGCCAAGCACTGGGAGATCCTGCAAACATCTCTGCAGCTCTGAAATGAATCAGAGAACCAGAGGGAATGACAGAATCAATTAGGTTGGAAAAGACCTCTGAGATCATCGAGTCCAACCTGAGTATGTGGGGACAGGACAGGGGGATGGATTTAAGCTGGCAGAGGGGAAGGTTAGGTTGGATATGGGGAAGAAATTCTTTCCCATGAGGGTGGTGAGGCCCTGGCACAGGGTGCCCAGAGCAGCTGGGGCTGCCCCATCCATGGAATTCTCAAGGCCAGGTTGGGAAGGGCTTGGAGCAACCTGGGACAGTGGAAGGTGCTCCTTCCTATTTTTCTGTCTTTATTTTTGCATGAAAGTGGATAGAAAAGGAAATCAAACATAAGGTAAAGGGAGAAAAAACGAAGAAAGCAAAGTGTGAAGAATCAGGGAAAATAGCCCAGCTGTTTGAACAGGTAAAGGAGCTCTAAGAAGCTCTGGCTCCAAGGATGGGGGGGAATGTGGCTCCAAGGCCAGGTTGGACACTGGGGCTTGGAGCCACCTGGGCTAGTGGGAGGTGTCCCTGCCCATGGAATGGGGGAATGAGATGAGGTTTAAGGTCCCTTCCAACCCAAACCAGTCTGGGATTCTGGGATTCTCTCATAGCTTTATGGGAGAAGGGCAGATCCCCCCTGCAGCCCTCAGCCCAAGCAGTTGTCACAGGGCTCTGTGGTGCAGCACCAGGAATTCCTTTCCCATAAGGAATATTTGTGTTTCTTGGCCTGCAGGACCAGCCTGTGCCTGTCTCTACCCTAAAAGCTGCCCTGTGATTTGTCTGAAGATAGTTAAAGGCATTCTCACCACCCAGCTCTGAACCAGGTGTGTTTATTCAGGAAAACACCTGTGCCCCCAATATTTAAACTGCCATAATTAGCACAACACAATTTCATTTTCTCAGTAGGGGAATTGTTTTGCTGTTTCATAGGTGTCATTGCTAAAGCCCCCAGTGAACACTCACAACACAGTCGGGTTTATACACTAAAAAAACCCCTTTCAATCTAAAGGCTCTGCAATCTGCTCATAATTCTGCCTGCCAGAGGCAAAAGTCCTGCTCTCCCACCACTGTCGAGGTTGAGGAACTTGGTTGAAGCCACTGGAGTTACATTCATATAAAGTGCTTTAAAATTGCATAAAATCAGCATTTTTCACCATAAAACTTCTTTTTCCTCTACAGCACCAGATGTAGAAATTGCTGGTTCCAAATTGTGATTGATGTGAATATTGGAATCAAGGGATCCCAGACTGGTTTGGGTTGGAAGGGACCTTAAACCTCATCTCATTCCCCCATTCCATGGGCAGGGACACCTCCCACTAGCCCAGGTGGCTCCAAGCCCCAGTGTCCAACCTGGCCTTGGAGCCACATTCCCTCCCATCCTTGGAGCCAGAGCTTCTTAGAGCTCATTTACCTGTTCAAACAGCTGGGCTATTTTTCCTCAATTCTTCACACTCTGCTTTCCTTCCCTTTCCCCTTTACCTTATGTTTGATTTAGTTTTCCATTCACTTTCATACAAAAAATAGACACAAAAATAGAAGCAAAGGGAGGAAGAAGCAGAATGACAAAAACCCAAGGAAATTAAAATTATACAAACTAAAGGAATGAAAAAATTGTCAAATATTTGCTACACAGTTTTATATGAGAAAAGTAGCTTCAAAAGTGACTTCTAGTTCTGAATTGGTGCTTAATTCCAAAATGTGGCTCTCCCTCTGTCAGGTCTGGACAAACCCAAGGCATAAGTGGAATAAAAATTATTTAAACTGACAAACTATATTCTTGTGTGGCCATAAATTCACCAACTTGCTCAGCTGTCATTGTGTTTTACCTCACAAATGTGTCCTGCTTGGAGGCCTCAGTCCATAAATCACCCCTGGAAAGTGGCCATAAATTATCAATTCACACATTAAATAATCTTTTCCTTACCTGGAACTGAATGAGGCTGTTGAATGTGAGGTGGCTGGACAGGGTAAAGACTCACTCAGCAGCTGAACCTGGCTTTTCTAGGCAGCTATTTTGGGTGCTCTGACTCACCTGAGCTTCCTGTTTCACATTGGCTCTAAGAAGGAATTTGAGAACCTAAATTTAGAAGCTGTTGACACAAAGGGAAATGGAATGCAAGGACTGCAGGATATGGCAGCTCAGGGAAAATTGATGGCTTCACTCCTGGTGTGCAGCATCCCTGGCTTGCACCAGAGCAGGGAGGCTGCTGCAATCCCAGGGAATGCTGAGTGTGGAGAAGGCTCTGCCTCCATGGGAATATCCAGCCCTGGGGTCTCACAACCTTCCCTCTCCTTGGAAGCACCTGAATTTCTCCTTGAGCCTGAATTTCAGACACTGCCAGGCTGTCCCTGGGCCTCCATCCCTCTCCATCCCAAACCTTCAAGCTCCTGGGATCAGCAGTGACAAGAAAAACTGGGAATGTAAAGCACGGGGGCTGGGGGTTCCAGGTCTTACTGCAGAATGTGCTCTTCCAAAACATTTTCCCAAGACCCCATATCCTCATGTTCCTTGAAGCTGAGCCAATTAAAACCATTCAAAGCTGAGGCTGGAGGAGGTCTTGAGGTCACTACGTGCAGCTCAATTGCTGCTCATCAGAATTTGCATTTGTTCCAGTCATTGTCCCCCCAGAAGCTACCTTTGCTCTGAGGTTTTCTCTTGCTGCTCACACCAAACACACGTTTATCTCTTCCACTTTTTAAAGAGCCATTGTAAGGTCCCAAATAGAAAAGTTTCTCATCTATTTGGCTTTTTAGGTTATTTGTGTGGAATAGTCTCTTTCTTATGTTATCTTCAGGATAGGGTGCTTGAAAACATTGGAGCTGCTTTGAATTTTTCTATCTAGTAACATTATGAATAATAATAATTATAGTTATTATTATTATTTAAGAGCATGAGCAATTAGGCAAGGATTTTGCAGAGTGCTGCTTGTTCTCCCAAGGGATGTGTGTGCTCAGAGCAGTGCAGAGTCAGGCAGTTGCTGCACAGAAGGTCAGGGCCATGTTGATCCAGGTGGGATCTTTAAATTGGCACTGCTGTGCATTTTTAGGTTGCCAACAGCCCCTGGCAGGCCCTTGGCACAGGAAGGGTTTCCTCTCTAAGTGACTGAGATGTTTTCTTCTCGTGCTGAACAAAAAATGAAACAAACCCAGAAGTGAATGTGAAAGTCCCTCTGTGAATAATGAATTTGTGTCAGATAAGCCATGGCCTAATTTTCAGAGCTGAGCTTTGAGGAGTTTGGGTTGGGGCCAATTTCATGGGAGGTGTCATCAAGCCTTGTGAAATCTGATTGCACTCGTGGTTTCAAAGTCTTCACGACTCCAGCACAGCTCAGATCCAGCTCTGTGATCTCTGATATTAAACCTGATCAGATTTTGGGATGCTGCCCCCGGGTGAGCTGGGATGGAAATGTGTTACATCAGCTTGACTGCTACTGAAGTCCCTGTTAAAAATTTCTACAGCAATTAACAACAGACAGAATGCAGCCAATAATAGGCATTTTTGTCCCCTATCAACCAAGATTATGGATAAATCCTGTAGATGCCCCATGGCCAAGCAGGTATCAGATTAAGAGTGCAGATTTATCAGTGACTGGGGAGGGCTCAAACCCCTTGAGAGAGCAGAGCTGTGGGGTTGTTGCTGCTCCCTGTGCCTGGTGGAGCTGGCAATCACACACAGGCACAGAAAACCCCACATTTGCCCCATCTGAGGACCAGGGGAGGAATTTGAACAATTTCTCCATGACTTTGATGCCGTAGGGTTTTAGATTTTCTATTTTCCATCTATTTGTAACCCTGCAGTTCTTTAGTGTATAACTCTGAACTCCATACCCAGTGTGAGCTGCTGCTCTCCCATTTGGGGCAGACACAACAATTCCTCTCCAGGCTGGCAATCAAGGACACCTCACTGCCTCAGGCCCCAGAGATGGAAACAAAAGTGAGTTTTGGGGGAGCAAATTTGGGGTAAATGACTTCATTACCTGAAGCTGGAATTGGAAGATGAACCTCCAATGTGCAAATGGACCAAACTTATAAAAGTGTGAAATCCTGTGACCCATTGTCCATTCTGGGTGTAGCCCCTGGGGGTCTTTGTCTGCCCAAAATGTACCTGAGGGCCCTTCAATAAATAGAACTGCTTTTTATTCCCTTGATTTGGTCTGGCCTCTGTTTTTAGGTGGCCCCAAAGTGCATTCAGGGTTCTCCTGGGCTGTGGTGGGGAAGCAGAGCAAGGTGTGGCTCCTCAGAAGATGCTCCTGGGCAGAGCCAGGACCCTCCTGCTGCAGGGGGGCTGTTCCCCACAGGGAATTGCTGCTGATGCTGCTGGACAGACACATCCTTGTGGGAAGGACCAGCCTGGATATTTTTTAAAATACAGGATTGTTGTCAAAATGACCCGCTTCAAAAAACTTGGGGGAAAAAGAAAAGAAAAGAAGGAAAAGAGAAGAAAGAATGAAGTGACTTGGGGTCTGCCTGCTTTCAGTGAAAGCTCTTTAACATTTTTGTAACTGATGGGGAAATTGTCCACTATTAATGGGCTTTCTTTCTGGCTATAATTTATTCTTATTTCTCAGAGGCAGTGGGGTAGAGGCCAGATTTCTTTATCCAGAGGTATTAAAATGCCTGGGGCTGAGCAGCTTAGCACTGCTTTGTCAGGATTTTCTCCATCTGGCAAAATAAGAGAATAAAATCACCCTGTGAAGGGAGAGCTGCTTTATTTTTAAAAGAATGCCCTTTCTCTTTCAATTCAAAGCCTCAGGGGAGAGGAGGAGTGGTGAGATGTGTGAGGAGATGCATATTTTCATTCACTGACAGCTTCTATATTCAGGAGCTATGATCCCTCACTGCCAGGCTTGCTTTAACTCCTCTGGAAACTGGTTATGTGTATCAAAGTGGAGGAAAATACAAGTTAAAAATCCTATTCAGAGACATGAGAGATTTATAGGGCCCAGAGGAGAGAGGAGATCCCAGAGGAGGTTCCAAAGTCATAGGCAGGGTCAGCTGACTTATAAAAATAAATTTCTCTTTGCTAAGGGAAAAAGAAAGAAAACCATATCCATGTTTTTTGGTTTTTTTTTTTCTTTTTGATTTAGTTTTTTCTTTTTTTTCCCTGAGTCATTAACAGCAAAAGGAATTTTTTTTTGCATCAGTGCTCATCAAAACAGAAAGTGGGTATCTCTAGCAGTGAATCATATCAGTTGTTCCTGACCTTTGGAAAGTGTCTGGTATAATTTGAAGTCACCTGGTGGAAAAGACAAAACCTCACTGATATGCACCATCAGTTTCTGGTGATGTAAAACAAGAAACAAATTACTGCTGAGGAATATTTGGAGTGTGCTCACACAAAGTGAGCTCCATCAGTCACCAACTTCCACTGAGCTTGGATGATAAACCACAAGGTTTCTGGAGCCAGAAACTCAATCTATGACTAAATGTTTGCAGTGGAGAGTTTGCCAAGCTCGAGTCATAGAAAAATGCCAGTTGTGCAAGGGGAAAAACTCCAGTAATGGTGAGAACAGGCTTTCCTGGGATCCCAGAGATGCAAGGAAAAGGGGAAGGACTGAACTGGCCCCAGCTTTGGCAACATCTGGGTCCCTTCCCTCCCCACACTGTAAGAATGAAATTGCAAATAAATGTCTGGGTTACTGCAGTTCATGGAATGAGAGGGTCTGAGATTCTTCTTTTATCCTGAATTCTATAAATATTCCAGGCAGCCAAAGAAGCTCAAATAGCACCCATCCTCTGGGCTGCTCAAACCTCTCAGCTCTCACCTGAGGGCCAGCCTGAAACTGTCTTTGGGAAAGTCTGGACCAAAGTTTGGACTTTGGAGAAGTCAGGAGTCCTGGCTTTCCAGGAAGTGCTGGTGTTGGAGGAGGATTCCCAGCCCAGTGTGGTCTGTGTCACACAGGGACTGCCAAACTGGCAGGGCAGCACTCGAGGAAATCACTAATGAACTTTGCTATTTGCCAGATTGGCAACACCATTGCTGTTTTAATATTTAATGTGGAAAGGTCTGAGAGCCCCAGGGGAGAACAGAGGCTGAACACTCTGCTTAGACAAAGTCTCTGTCCCAAAGAGCTTTATATTTAAATAGAAAAGATGGATAAATAGTGACAAGGAAGACACTTGAAGGAAATGGCATAAAGTCCATAGCAGAATGCAGCACAGAAATATCCTGTAAACCCCATATCTCCTATGTCCTGCCCCAGAGTTTCAGCTACCAGCCTGAGAGTCAATAATTTCAGCATTTTTGCTGTTGTACCATGAATCTATTCCAGAGTTGTCATCTTGTGCCTGTGGTAAAGAAAAGCCTTGACTACAAGATTTGACTGTTGGGTTTTTGGAAAGACTGGGTTAAAACACTTCTCCATAAAATAGAGTTAAACAGATTTCCCCATGTCCTGAGCACAGGCGCTGTGCCAACAGTTTATGACCCTAAAAATCTCCATATTGTGGATTCTTCCCATGATCTGCCCGGGTTTTATCTGTGTTTGCACAGCTTGTTTCGAGGAGCCCTTGGTGGGTCTGTGGGTTATGTGCTGGAGAGTCCAACAATCCCACCAGGAGCCAAGCCAGGGAACCTGGCAGGTGTGGATCTTGCAGTGTTGTTTTCTGGGACACTCACAAAGTTCCTTGTTCACCCGAGGGATGAGGTGAGGTGGGAGATTTAAACCAAGCTGGTGCCTAGTGCAAGCAGGCTGCTGGTGTTCAGAGAAAGGGCCTGGGCAGCAGTGGGAGCTCAGGGAGCTGCTCCCATTCCATCGCTGTACCTCAACACGCCCAGAACGTTTTCATTGGGAAGGGAAACGTCGTTCAGGAACTGGGGATGGTTCAGTGTTACTGATATCTCGTCCCACGCTTTCAGGTGTGCCAGGTGGAGCTGGAGCAAGGTCTTAAAAGTCTTGTCTTGGCAGGTTTCTGATGCACACAGCGTGGACAATGTCTGCCTCTCCACCGTGCCGTTCACCAGGAGCTCGATCTTGAGGTCGATGGGGCTCTTGGAGCAGTTGGGAAAGTGAAAGTTCAAGTGGCAGAAGATCAAGTAGAGGCCTTGTTTCTTGATCACCAGCTCGTGTCTCTTGCACTCGATGTCCTCACAGACCCCCTTCTCCACCAGGCTCAGCTTGGAGCTGTTCACTGTGCTGGACACTGGGAGGAAAGCAAAGGGCTGTTAGCTCTGAGCTCCCCTGAGCTCCCTTCAGCCCGAGCACACTTCCAGCACGGTGTCCTGCTGAAAGGAGACACCTGCTCAGCAGCTTCCTGCCAGGAAAACTCCTGGAAACACACCTGGGAGCTCACACATGGAGGTGGGGCACTAAAGATTCCAAGGATTTACTCAGCCCTCAGGAAACCCAGGACATGGGTTGAAAATGCATGAATGCATCATGAATGCATCATTCATGCATGGATGTTCATCTCCATTATTTCTCCACTTGGCACTTGGAGGGAATTCACAGAGATGTACATTCATGTGCTTTCCATATTCATGGAGATTGTACAATTCATGGAGATGTACATTCCTCTGGGAGTGTGCAGAAGGTAAATCTTTATTTACTTTTATTTTTATCAAGTTTAAAAAAAAAAATCTAGGATCGGATGGGGGTTTGCCAGCCACATTCCAGGAGAACTAAGGATTTTTTTTCCTATAAAATTCCCATTTGGACAAAAAAGCTATTTGCCAGTAAACTCAGTGTGAATGACATGAGCAGCTTTTCAGACAGCTCTGAAATTTCCCTTTCCCAACCCTTTTCCCCCACCCTGGACTCCCCACTGACCTCTCATGTAGGCAGCAGCTCCCTTGGCTGGGACACTCTGTAGGATCCTCAAATAGTCTTCAAAGGTGTTCCCTGGAGAAAACAATTGATTAACTCATTGCTCCTGAGCATTTTGGAATATTTTAGTACTATAAAATGCAGCCAGCACTTGGTACCCCATTTCCAGCATGGTTCTGACTCCTTGGTTGAGAATATTTGATCTGCCCAGGGAATTCAGGGCAGTGTCACTCAACTGGTAAATCTATAACAACCTAAAGCTCTGGCAGATTGCAGCTCTCAGCCGTGAAAAATTAAATTCTTTACCCTGCTTCTTAAAAATAGGAGTGATGGTTTTAAATTAAAAGAGGGTGAGTTTGGAATAGATACAAGGAAGAATTACAGTGAGGATGGGGAGGCCTGGAACAGCTGCCTGGAGAAGCTGTGGCTGCCCCTGGATCCCTGGAAATGTCCAAGGCCAGGTTGGAGCAGACTGGGATAGTGGGAGGTGTCCCTGCCTATGTCAGGAGTGGGACTGGATGAGCTTTAAGGTCCCTTCCAACCCAAACCAGGCTGGGATTCCCTGATTCTATGAAACAGAAATTATGTGCAGGTAAGCTTAATTTAACCAAGTTATTTTTGTGGTGCAATTAGAGAAAGCTTTTAAACATTTAAGTAGTATATAGTTCTGAAAATGGCTCTTTGAGTGCTTTTGGAATGTTGCTCTGTTCCCTCATGGTTCAAATGTGGATTTCACCAGGACTTTAAGTTGTTCATATAATCCTAGAGTGGTTTGGGTTGGAAGGGACCTTAAAGCTCATCCCATCCCCTGCCATGGCAGGGACACCTCCCACTGTCCCAGGATGCTCCCAGCCCCAATGTCCAACCTGGCCTTGGGCACTGCCAGGGATCCAGGGGCAGCCACAGCTGCTCTGGGCACCAGGGACCCGAAAGTTGCTGCTGGAGGGGCCGAGACGGCCCCGCCCCGGCCCCGCGGCTCCGAGCCCAGGGCAGCAGCCCTGTCCCGGGAATCCCCAAATCCAGAGCGCCGGGACAGGGAGGAGCCGGGACTGCCCCGCCACAGTCCCCGGGGATGGCCCCATCCCACGGGAACGGCCCCATCCACGGGAACTGCTCCATCCCACGGGAACGGTCCCATCCCACGGGAACGGCCCCATCCCACGGGAACGGTCCCATCCCACGGGAACGGCTCCATCTCTCGGGACACGGAACTGCTCCATCTCACGGGAGTCAAGAACTGCTGCATCCCACAGGAACTGCTCCATGCCACGCGACGCTGGGACGGCTCCATCCCCTGGGATGCGGGGATTGTCCCCACTGCCTCGGGGACTGCTCGCTCCATCCGCGGCCACAGGAATTGCTCCATCCACGGCCGCGGGGACGGCTCCATCCCACGGCCGTGCCCGGCACTGCAGCCGCCCGTAGAGCACCGGGGAGCCGAGTCCCGTCCCCGCATCCCGGCACCGCATCCCGGCACCGCATCCCGATGTCCCATCCCTGCATCCTGACACCACATCCCGGCACCGCATCCCTGCATCCCGGCACTGCATCCCGGCACCGCATCCCGGTGTCCCATCCCTGCATCCCGGCACTGCATCCCGGCACCGCATCCCGGCACCGCATCCCGGTGTCCCGTCCCTGCATCCCGGCACCGCATCCCGGTGTCCCATCCCTGCATCCCGGCACCGCATCCCGGTGTCCCGTCCCTGCATCCCGGCACCGCATCCCGGTGTCCCGTCCCTGCATCCCGGCACCTCATCTCTGTGTTCCAGTTCCTGCTCCCCGCTTCTCCCCCTTGCATTTCACCTCCTTTCCATCCATATTCCCACCTTCCATCTCCTCTCTGTAAGTTTTTCCTCCTCTCACCATACGGGATGTTCAGTTAATGGCACTGATTATCCGTTCCTGGCAGTGTCCAAGGCCAGGCTGGATGAGGCTTGGAGCAGCCTGGGATAGTGGAAGGTGTCAGGGGGCTGGAATAAGATGGCATTTAAGGTCCTTTCCAACCCAAACCATTCTAGGATTCAGTCAGTGATTCTGTGATTATTCTGTCTTTATTCTGTATGACACAGAACTGTCCCCTAGGTCCACAGGTGGATGGACACACAGGCAAGGTTGGATTCAGGAACACAGTGCATATCCCAGTGCTGCAACCTGACAGCTGAATGGTTATTTCTCCCTGCATGTGCTCTCCTTTACATCTGCTGGCCCTGCTGTGGAAGTGCACAGGAGCTCAGATGGCAACTTGGGAATTTTTTGTGTTTCATTCCACAGCTGAACATCAAGAATAAAGCAGGAAGGAGTTTCAGTAAAGCCTTATCAAATTATTCTCCTTCTCCCGGGGTACACAAAACCCCAAAATTTACCTGCGACTCAGTTTATAAAATTGGTATCACAATGCCCAACCCTACAAGGGTCTCTGAAGGGCCAATTAATGCACAAAATTAAGTCCTACTAAAACGCAGCATCACATGTTGTGTGTCATGATCCTCAAATGTCCCACTCTGCTCTGGGCTGGGGTGCCCTCACCTCCAGTGCTGGGGGAGTTTTGGGCACCTCAGTAACAAAAAGATCCAAAGGTGTGAGAGAGTGTCCAAAGGAGGGGCACAGGGATGGGGAAGGGTCTGGAGGGGCCCATGAGGAGCAGACTGAGGGCACTGGGATGGCTCAGCTGGAGCAGACTGGGGGCACTGGGATGGCTCAGCTGGAGCAGACTGGGGGCACTGGGATGGTTCAGCTGGAGCAGACTGGGGGCACTGGGATGGCTCAGCTGGAGCAGACTGGGGGCACTGGGATGGCTCAGCTGGAGCAGACTGGGGGCACTGGGATGGTTCAGATGGAGCAGACTGGGGGCACTGGGATGGCTCAGACTGAGGGCAGAGCTCCCCGGGGCTGCAGCTCCTCCCGAGGGGCAGCTCCAGGCTCTGCTCTGGGACAGGGACAGGAGGCAGGGAACGGCTGGAGCTGGGCCAGGGCAGGCTCAGGCTGGAGCTCAGGGCAAGGTTCTTCCCCCAGAGGGTGCTGGGCACTGCCCAGGCTCCCCAGGGAATGGGCACGGCCCCGAGGCTGCCAGAGCTCCAGGAGCGTTTGGACAGCGCTGCCAGGGATGGACAGGCTGGGATTGTTGGGGGGTCTGGGCAGGGACAGGGGCTGCCCTGGGGGATCCTGTGGGTCCCCCCAGCTCAGGATATTCCGTGATTCCATGATTCTACCAAGAGCTCTATTAATATGCAGAGTGGGATAAGGATCATAAGTTTGATAGGATTCCTGAAACTGGGCTAATGATAAGAGATTCAAATCTCCAGACTTTTGCTGTATCTACATGACCTGATTTCTAAGGGGGTCTTGATAATGAGGATGGACAAATCAGGGAGAAGCTGGTCCCACACCCAAACTCCCCTGGCTGGAAGGGGTTGGTAAGGTGTGTATTGCACTGTTTGCACTCTCTGTTGGAGACAGAAGCTGTGGATATCTTGAAAAAATGGCAATATTTCTCTGATTTCAGCAGTTTAAAGACTTTTGCGGTGAGCAGGAGCTCACTGCTCTCCAAGAATGACTAAGTCAAGTACCAAAGTCCCTAAACCATTCTGGAAATCCCCAAAGAAAAACCAAAGCTTGCTTTCCTGGTTTTAGTCATGTCAATCTAGTGTTTTAGTGAGGGCACAGGCACTGCAAAGATGTGGAGATATTGCATAGGATGGGTGAAAACCCTTCTGGCCCTTATTTCAGCTAAAGCTGTTGTGGTGATAACAAGTGTCTGGTAACACCATCAGCACCCTGAGCCTGCTCACACTCCGTGTATCCTGCAGGAAAGGAGAGATTATTTACAGAAACTCAGTGGCATTTAGGGGGTTTACCCTCCAAAGGCTGAAAATCCCCTGCTGCACAAGCAGCCTTTGGAGGTGCAGCCCTGCAGGCTCTGCCAAGCCAGGTGCTGAGCCTGCCCAGAATCTGCCCAAAATCTGCCCAAAATCTGCCCAAAATCTGCCCAGAGCTGCCCCTCTGGCCAGGCCTGAGCTGCTCAGAGTGTCCATGGCATCTCTAAAGATCTCCCCTCACTGACCTGGCTGCACTTTGCATTTCCAGAGCTGTATTTAACATTTATTTGTGTCAGCAAGTTTGGTATGTCTGCGTTTAAATTCGGTGACATCAGCTGCATTAGTCAGAAGGGAAATTATGGGAAAAAAAAATTGTTTTAGAGAGACAGGTCTGGTCCTCACTGCTTAGGCAGCTTATAACTGTTTTCTACTTTTATGTCTCAAATTAATTCTTTTATCTGAAACATTTCAGCTCAAGCCAAGAGAGGCTGAAATTACCAGAGCTTCAGGACTGATCGATGGATGTGCTCCCATTGCCTAATTGGCTTTGCACGAGTCATGGTGTAAATCAGAGGTAATCCCTCTGCCATCAATGGGATTAAATGAGCTTAAAAATACTGCAGGGAGGAGGAAAGACAAAGCTACATTTGGGGCTAAGGACCAAGGAGAGCACACTGGTTTCAGTGTGTGCTTGAGGCACAGGCACTGCAGATCTGCTTCAAGGAAAGCTGCTGGAAAGGGAGGGGTCTCAGGGGAAGCCCTAAAGAAGATATCAGGACATCACTTATTTTTGTCTTTTTGACCCCTTTTACATCCAGGGGGTGCAGTGCTGAGGAAAAGAGCCTGGCTGGTTCCAGGAGCTCCATGCAGCTTTTCAACACTGAGCTAGAGGGGCTGTGAAATGGGACTGGGAAATGGGACTGGGAAAGGAGACTGGGAAATGGGACTGGGAAATGGGACTGGGAAATGGGACTGGGAAATGGGACTGGGAAAGGAGACTGGGAAAGGAGACTGGGAAATGGGACTGGGAAAGGAGACTGGGAAACGGGACTGGGAAATGGGACTGGGAAATGGGACTGGGAAATGGGACTGGGAAACGGGACTGGGAAACGGGACTGGGAAATGAGTCTGGGAAATAGGACTGTGGAATGGGACAGGGAAATGGGACTGGGAAATGGGACTGTGGAATGGGACTGGGAAATGGGACTGGGAAATGGGACTGGGAAATGGGACTGGGAAACGGGACTGGGAAATGGGACTGGGAAATGGGACTGGGAAATGGGACTGGGAAATGGGACTGGGAAACGGGACTGGGAAATGGGACTGGGAAATGGGACTGGGAAACGAGACTGGGAAATGAGTCTGGGAAATAGGACTGTGGAATGGGACTGGGAAATGGGACTGGGAAATGGGACTGGGAAATGGGACTGTGGAATGGGACTGGGAAAGGAGACTGGGAAACGGGGCTGTGAAATGGATCTCAGAGAAGCTGCAATTTCACAGAGCCCCCAGGATTTCCCCCTGAGGTGCAAAATGAACCCCTGAGGTTCTCTCAGAGCATCAAAGCACAGCAGCACCTTGTCGAGCCAGGATGAAGCTCAGGGACATGAGGACACACGGGCAGCTGCCAAACAGGTCCAAGAGGATGTGACAGTGCTGGGGAAAGTTCTCTCTGCTGGCTGTGGCTGCCTCAGTTTCCCCACCTCTGAGGTGGATCTGACAGGAGCACCAGCAAAGGGCACTGAAACCACGAGCTGAAAGTGGCTCTGTCAGCAGGGAAGGTGCTGCTACCCAGACATGGAAAGCCCCTCGATCGGGGCTCCTGAGGCTTGTCCCAGTCCCGGCCACCCCTCGGTGACATTCCAGTGCCACGGGGACATTCCACTGCCCCCTCTGGCTGGGGACTGAGTGTGGGCAGGCACAGGAGAGGGGCAAAACCCTGAATTGTTTTATGAAGTGGAGAAGTGAAAGCAGGCAACAAACAGCTTTTGATTCCTCTGTGACCCCCATGGATTTAAGTGCTTATGGAATCAGGTGAGGTCACACATCAGCAAGCCAGAGTTAGCAGAATTTGCCTCATTTTATTTCTCAGCAGCCACGCTCTGAAGTCCCTATAGCTAATTTTAACTCTCTCCTGCCAGGTGAGTGCCCTGCAAACAGCAGCCAAGGGGCTGGCCCAGCCTGTGATGCTGTGACAAGTGGCAGCTGGGTGACATCCCCTCCTGAGCTCTGTGACAGAGCTCTGGGCTCTGCCCCTGGCTGTGCCTGTCACACACACACACTGACAGCCTTTGGCCCTCGAGAGCCCCAGGACTGCTGCTCTGCTCTGAAGGGGACTCAGCTCAGCTGCCAAATTTCCTCCCAAAACCAGAAATTAAAGAAACATCCCTTTTTTTCCCCTGCCAAATTTAGGAAGAACCTCATGAATTCCTCACTGCACACCCGAGTACTGCCAAACCTGTGGAATTTTAGGTCAAAACTCTTCAAATCTCTGCCTGCTTGTCAGTGTAGCAAAGACTACATAATGCCATGAGCTATTAATATATATATATTTGTGTGTGAGTGCATATTCATATATATTTATATATATTCACATATAGCTTGTGTTTTAAGTACTGGAGAGAGGGAAGACCTGATATTGAGCATTCTGAGCAGCACCAATCACCCCTCATGTGATGAACTCAGCCAGCAGCCCACACTGGGTGTGTGTGATGCATTGCCCCACATGGAGGAGGTCTCTGCCCTCTTTCTAGCATTTGCAAGCCCAGGCTTGCCCAGAATTTTCAAGCTGAGAAACTCCTCTCAGTTTTCTCAACTTTCAGGCTGAAAACACCATCTCCTCTGCCCTGGGTGGACACACCTCAGGCAGGGGCACGTTTATGTACACAGACACCTCCCTGACTGAGGCTGAGAAGGGAAAAACCTTCATGGCCCAAGTGAATATCCATTTCTGAGGAGCCTCAGCTGCTTCTCATAGTGTTGGGATCAGATTTAGTTGCAGAAGGCCAAACTGCTCTCTGAGACATTGCTGCAAGTCTGAAAAGGCTCCTTGGCTCATTGGTTTCAGCCTGATTTTCTCTATAGTAGCAGCTTTGTGACTGTCACCTGTATAATACTAATTTCTCAGAGCCAGATTTTTATTTGGGAACCTATTTCCCATTGAAACTGAGAGTGGGGTGCTGGATTTCTTTTCCTGGTCTGTCCAGTGCCAGAGAAAAATACCTATAAATAATGAAATTGTGTGTGTGTGTTCATTTGTATCTTTGATACCAAATCTTTGCAGCTCAAATAACAAGAAAAGCCATCAGCCCAGGACTACACAATTCCCAGGGAAATGAGGCTCGGAGATGATGAGGGCTGCACCTTTCCAGGTCATCAATTTGTCTGTGAGTTCATTTTCCCTCTAAAAAATGAACATAACAATACCCCTCAGATCCACACTAATACGTGATTTGTTATTTGTGACATGGGGATGAGTTTCTGCAGAGAAGTGCTTCCACAGAAAGAACATTTCACAAACACTTAGTTTGTGATGGATTTAATTCCTTCCCCCTGTTGCTCAGGTACTGCACCAACAGAGGATTTGAGGAGGCTGATCCCATTTTTCACACAAACATTTAATGAGCTGACATTGCAATGCTCTCAGCCTGTGCCTGTGGATCCCTGCAGCCCATCCATTGGGGCCTGACAGCTGAGTCAGGGCTGGAAAACTCCCATAAATCTGCTTTAGTGCCCACTGGTGTTTAGCTAACAATAGAACATAATCTCATTGGAGATTTAAATTAAATCATTGCATTTTCCTGCTTTAGTAAGACACAACTAATTCAGTGTTGTGGCTGGGTCTGGGCTGCTGCCTGTTGGCAGCTCAGTGAAGTCTCTGCCTGAGTGACCTCAGCTGGACCCAGCACAGAATTGTTGTGTCACAGGATCATGGAATGGTTTGGACTGGGAGGGACCTTAAAGCTCCTCGATGGGCAGGGACACCTTCCACCACGCCAGGGTGCTCCAAGCCCTGTCCAACCCAGCCCTGGGCACTGCCAGGGATGGGGCTGTGTCCCCCAGAGCATCCCTGACGTGCTGGCACTGGCACAGGGCCCAGCTGGGCAATGCTGGCTTTTTCTCCCTTGCCCATTTTAACAATGCAGGAGCCCTGGTTCATGGGTACAAACCACACCCAATTCCCATCTGGGCTGCCTGGGAGGCAGAATGGATCCAAATCTAAATCCCCAGCAGCTCCAGCCTCAGCACAGTCCCCTTCCTGAATGTTTCTCCTGCTCCTGTCTCTGGGGGGACCTGGTAGCAGTTGCCACAAATCCCTGCTTGGTTGCCAGCAGGCAGCAGCTGACAGAACTCCTTGTGAGGGGCCCTCAGTAAATTACCCACTGGGTATATTCATTAATAAGCTCTGCTTTATGCATTTTAAGAGGAAAATAAAAGGCTCTGACAATTTGCTCACACTTGGATGCTCTGTTGCCCTCTAACAGGGACTAATGGGCACTGAGGGGAGAGCATTTAAATGCCCTAAAACCAGCTCTCAGCAGCTCTTCCTAATGAGGGCTCTCACTATCAGCCCCCCTTTTGTCCTTCACTAATGGCATCATCTCCGATTGAGCAGCAGAATTTGGAAATTCAGAGCAAGAGGATGCCTGGGATTGATATGGACCTAAAGACAAATGTTCTGGCTGATGAAACAGCATCCAGGCCATTCCTGGGAGGGCACATGGCTCCTGTCTGCACCTGCAGCTGCTGGTGAGGAGAAAAAACAACTGCACAAGGTGCCTGAGCTGAAATAAAATTATGTGTATATATATATATATGGCTTATATATGGTTACTATATATAGTTTGTATATCATATATATGTATATATATGATTTTCTTTCATATAACTATAACTCTAACTGTAACTATAAATATAAATATAACTATCACTATAAATATAACTATAAATGTAAATAATGCAAATTTAAATATAAATAATATAAATAAAACTATAAATGGACTTATTTATATAACTTATAAATGGACCAGTGACATCTCTCTCCCTGCCCTGGGAATGCCCCTACCCCTTGTGCTTTGCTTTGAAAAGTGCTGACCACTGTGGCTCCTCCTCTGTGGATCATAAGGCTCCATACCTTCAGATCCTGCTCTATTTCTGAACCTCTTCAGGTACAAGATAAAGCACAAAAAGACTTGAGGAAGACTTAAGAAGATTTAAGGGAATGCTTAGGTTGCTAGAGAGAACGCAGTGTGTGTGTTTAGGGTGCCTTAGGGAGAGCCTAAGGAGAAAAGAAAATTCCTTCAGGTTACAGGAATTTTAAAACTTAAACAAAGGTGATGGTCAGGCAAGATGTGAAGCTCTCAGGAGGGACACGGTGACACTCAGGGACTGCTTTGGGAGCTGTGGGCTATGAAACAATCCCAGTATGGGAGAGTCACGGATCCAAAAGTTACCCAAAATAGAGTAAGTGGTGCCCAAATGCTGCAAAAATGCAGCTGCAGAAAAGGTGATTGTGGGATTGGGACTCTCCAGGCCTTGGGCTTATCTTAAAATCATGGAATCACAGAATATCCTGAGCTGGAGGGACCCACAGGATCCCCCAGCCCCTGTCCCTGCCCAGACCCCCCAACAATCCCAGCCTGTCCATCCCTGGCAGCGCTGTCCAAACGCTCCTGGAGCTCTGGCAGCCTCGGGGCCGTGCCCATTCCCTGGGGAGCCTGGGCAGTGCCCAGCACCCTCTGGGGGAAGAACCTTGCCCTGAGCTCCAGCCTGAGCCTGCCCTGGCCCAGCTCCAGCCGTTCCCTGGGTTCTGTCCCTGTCCCAGAGCAGAGCCTGGAGCTGCCCCTCGGGAGGAGCTGCAGCCCCGGGGAGCTCTGCCCTCAGTCTGAACCATCCCAGTGCCCCCAGTCTGCTCCATCTGAGCCATCCCAGTGCCCCCAGTCTGCTCCATCTGAGCCATCCCAGTGCTCCCAGTCTGCTCCATCTGAGCCATCCCAGTGCCCCCAGTCTGCTCCATCTGAGCCATCCCAGTGCCCCCAGTCTGCTCCAGCTGAGCCATCCCAGTGCCCCCAGTCTGCTCCAGCTGAACCATCCCAGTGCCCCCAGTCTGCTCCATCTGAGCCATCCCAGTGCCCCCAGTCTGCTCCATCTGAGCCATCCCAGTGCCCCTAGTCTGCTCCATCTGAACCATCCCAGTGCTCCCAGTCTGCTCCATCTGAACCATCCCAGTGCTCCCAGTCTGCTCCATCTGAACCATCCCAGTGCCCCCAGTCTGCTCCATCTGAACCATCCCAGTGCCCCCAGTCTGCTCCAGCTGAACCATCTCAGTTACCTCCAGGCTCTCATTCTGCTCCATCTCTAGGTGAACACAGGGTTTCATTTCCCCACTGTTCTGGAAGGCAATGCTTCTCCTGCTCTCTGGGACTGGACATGAACTCGCATTTGCAAGGAGTCAAATATTGGTGCTGAGATCCGTGTGAGGCAGTGCCATGCCATGAACAGTGCTCCTGATTTACATTAAGGCCAGGCAGAATCTTGGTAAATTGTCTCTATTAGACAGATTTTCTTATTTCAGGCTCCCTGTGCTCACACTGCCTGTTTCAATTTCTTGCTCTGTGCCTTTTGCTGCTGGTCTCCCCTTGTCCTTTCTCGACTCATCCATTTCCTTCTCCTTTTTCCCCTCAAACCAGGAGCTGTTTTGAAATATGTGGAACACATTTTCACCCCTCTCTCATGAATATGAGGACTTTGCCCACATTTGCAAGAGCCAGCATTTAAAATAAGACCTTCAAATCAGAGTGATGTTCACATCTCCTGGCAAAAAGCTCTTTTGAACAGACACCCCAGGCAACATTCAGAAACATTTGCTATTTCTTCAGCCGTGCACTGGTTCCTGAAGTAATTGGAAAGCTTTTTTCTTATTTTCGTTTTTTCTTACTACTTTGGCTCTTGACCAAGTGGAGCCTTTATTGGAAATGTTAAGATGTGCACAGTTGGTTTATTTGTGACCCTGGGCAATATTTGCATTCCAGACATGACAAATTGCCTGTATTGTTTAGGGGTCTTACCTGTCCTGATGGGTTTTTTGATGCCCTCTATGGCAGGATCAGCTACCTGAAAGAGAAGAAAGAGAAGAGATGGATTATTCTGGGAATAGGAAAAACCCATTTCATGTGCAGCTGTGGATCTGAAACATTTCTGTTTTTTTCTAACAAAAAAATTTGACATTTCTGACACAGTGCAGTAAGAAAATTATGTAGGTTCTGTTGGGGCTGTTTCAGAAGCACAAGTCCTAAAAATTCATCTCTGTGGTTTGCAAGGCTTGGAGAGAGTAGGACAGAGTGAGGATGGAGAACCTGGAGAGCCAAGTGCCTGGGAAAGATCATTAAAGCTGCAGAGCCCCAGAGAGGTGTGAGCATTACAGTCATGTCCTGCCTCACCTCTCCTCCTACTTCTTGCTGAGATGTAAAACCAAGGGTGGAAATGGCACAGGAAACTGTCCTCCATCAGCATGGCACGAGAAATCCCCAGAAAACCAGCTCCGGGGGTGACACGCAGCAGGATTCCTCTGATGCCACCTGCCTGTCACCCAAACACACACCCGGAGTCCCCAGCAGCTCATAAATGTCCAGCAATGCCCTCAAGGAGCAGAATGTTCTCCCAGCAGCTGAGAGAGCACAGGGAGTTCTCACTGGCACACCACCCTCGCTCTGGGTGATCCCACAGGGATTTTATGACAGGGAGTGGCTTTTGCTCAGCCTGGGCTCAACCAGCTCCTCTTACCTGGCTGCAAATTACCTGGGTTAATTAACAGGCTAATCAGGCCGGGCCCAGCTTAGCACATCGGTGTGTGGGGTTGGGAGGGATCCAGTAGGATCATTAAGTCCTTCTCCCTGCTCCTCACCTACCTAAAATGTAACCACAGGAACAAACCTTTTCCAGCTGCTCCCTGAGCCCTGTCGGCCTCGGTGCCCTGAGCACATCCCTGGGGAGCCTGTTCAGGACATCCAGGAAGGAGAAATTTGGGGAGATCTACCAGTAAGAGAACATCTGATATCTCCTGGGAGAAATTAAGCACTCCTGTGGTGGGAACAGCTTCATCCATAATGGTGTTACAGCATAAACACCTCATTTCTGTGTGTGAAGTGGATAAACGGGAAGGAATCACACCAGCAAAACTGATCAACCAATAAACAATAATAATAATTAAAAAAAATCCTCAAAACAGAATCCCAATATAAAATCAAAAATCCAATTAACTAACACAAAATCAAGACCCAATATTAAGTCCTTATCCCTAAAAAACCTTCATAACCTAAGAAAAAATTACACTCAACAACCTAATAAATCTATAATGAGTTAACTAATCCATCTTTAAAATACTGCAAACAAAACTACAATTCTAAACAATACTAAAACAAAACATTTAAAATCCCTATCACATAATCCACTTATCACCCCAAAAAATAATAAAAAAACTAACCCTCAAAATCTCTGGGGACAAGTCCTAAAAACCACAAAAATATCTGTGCACAAACAATCTCTATATTCAACAAACCCAATAAAAAACCATAAAATAAAAAAAAATCTTTCTGTGGGGAGAAGGAAAGTGGCTGGGCAGGGAGAGAAGCTGTGTTGGGTCTGTTTGTGGTGCTTAATGTTCTTATCTTAAATGTTTAAGAAGGTTTTTAATTAGATTTTGGCTTCACGTGGCCATGTTTTGAACAACTGAAGCGTGGAGCTGCACCTGCTCCCAGCAAAGCGTTGTGGTCCTTTGGTGTGAGGCCAAATGCTGTGTCCTGCACAGGTGGCAGAGCTGCTCCCAGGGGGACTGGGCAGTGACAGCTTCATGGTTGGACTCACTCACCTTTGAGCTCTTTCCCAATTGAAATGATTCTGGGAATGTGGGGATGTGTAATTTGTTCGTTTTCTCTCCCCACACCCGTGTAAGGCAGGGCAGAGTCACCCTCGGAGCCAGTGTTCCTCCAGGGACCTTCCTGAGCTGTGCAGGGCAGCAGGAGAACAGGAACCCAGAGATGAAATTTGAAAAATTTGGTATTTCCAAGCTTTTTGTCCCTGGCACACCATCCTCCCTTGGGAGCCCTCATGGATCTCATATCACCAAATGTTAAACTGAGCAAGGCTGGGGCTGGAAACATTCCCAGGAATCTCTGCCAGGACCTCTCAGCCCCTTCCTTTGCCCCTGCCCTGGGCTGTTGTCACACACACACACTCAGGGCACAGGAAACTGTTGCTGTTCAATGCAAAATCTGAACATTCCTGCTCTCTGTGGAGAATTCAGGGTATTTCAGGTGACAGAAAAAGGATGCACTGCCCCCAGTGAGATTGCACTCAATGAAATCAGGCAGCCAGGGAGGTGTTTGCCTTGCTGGTGGCTCAGAGCCTGCTCTGCACTCAGGGCATAAAAATAAAATTAAAATGGACTAAAGGCATTGTGTTCTCACCTGGGAAGGCTCCCAGCGAGTAAAACCAGCACATACCAAAACAATTTATTGTAGTGACAATTGAGTAGATGCTGAAATAAACCTTTGAAATATTACTGGTATTGTTTCTTTCTTTTCCAGCAGCGAGAATATCACATGAAATGCTGTCATTTGGAATGCAAAGAGGCACACAGGAGGAGTCCAAACAGATTAAATTCTACAGTGCCAGCTCAGAAAAAAATTCAAGACAACAAATTTCCCTCTGTCTGGAGTGATCTGAGGGCTGGTGATGAAGTAGCTCAGTCTTTACTCAGCAAGCAGAATAATTTGAGTTTGCTTTATTAGAGAAAATGATAATCAGGTGCCAGCGAAAGTGATTTATGTCTTCTTTCCCTTAATCATTTTACGAGAAATTTTCTCAAGCTGAGGCAGAATAAAGAGTAATTCTAAATTTTTGTGTCACAACAGTGAATATTCATTGATCCTCTGATCCCTGGTAGGGTGGGCAGGCCCTGGCACAGGGTGCCCAGAGCAGCTGTGGCTGCCCCTGGATCCCTGGCAGTGCCCAAGGCCAGGTTGGACATTGGGACAGTGGGAGGTGTCCCTGCCATGGCAGAGCTGGAATGGGATGAGTTTTAAGGTCCTTCCAACCCAAACCAGGCTGGGATTCTGTGAAGTCTTTCTCTAAAGTCCAAGGCAGTTCCCCAAACCCCACAATGAGCCTGGGCTCTCCAAGAGCATCTCCACAGTGCAGCTCTGTGAGCTCTTTGGTCCCCTGCCCTCAAAGGAAATTCTTCATTGTAAAAAGAACCTCAAGGCTCTCCCGTGTTTCTGCTCAGCCTCCAACCACTATGATTTCAGGAGGAATTTCTCCATGGAAAGGGTGCTCAGGCTTTGGAGCTGCCCAGGCAGGTTTGGAGTGCCCATCCCTGGAGGAGCCCAAGAAGGCCAAGGTGGCACTGAGTGCTCTGGGCTGGGGACAAGGTGGGGACCAGGCACAGGCTGGACTCGATGGGCTGGGAGGGCTTTTCCAACCTCAGTGATTCTGGAATTTATTCTATGCCCAGCTGGAGGAGAAGGTGAGGGCATTTCCACCTGAGGTGCCAAGAGGCAAAGGTGGAAGCTGGACATGAAAAGTCCAGGAAACAGAGCACTGTCCTCATGGCTCACCTGATAAGGAGCCTCTCAGGAAACAGAGCCCTGGTCAAAATCAGCTTTTCCTGTGCTGACCAAAGCTGTTAAAGTGTCACTTCCAGACTGTGCATTGTCACTGCACCCACAGCAAGAGCTGGGCCAGGGCAGTTTTCTCCTAAAATGCCTCAATGGAATTCCTGTAGTGCTCAACATATGGGAAATCTGCTTCTAGGGGAATTCTCAGTATTTTTATTTTATTTTAAACATTTTATTTGTTTTTCCTGTCTGTCAGGGTTGCCACAAGAGGGGGCCAACAGGCCCCGAGTGGGGCACTTGGGGCTGAAATGAGTTCTAAGGAGACATAAAACCCCAATAAATGGTGCAGGATTGTGCTGGGTGCTGTATGAGTCATTCACAAATCCACTGCTAAAGGTTCTTAACAGCCTTGAAGAGCAGATCAGCAAACAGAAAAAACCTGCTCTGACCTTCAGTATTTGCCACACTGGTGATAAAAAGGTTTTCCCACACAATTTAGAGGTTCAATATATGAAGTCTACAAAATCCAGAGCAGTGATGGACTAACCCAGATCATGGACTCTGGACATTCACACAGGATTTGTAAATGGGAGGCTCGGGTCTCTGATCAACCTTCCTGTACAGCACCAGACTTGTGAGGGTCTGAGTGCCTTAAAATGACATTTTCCAGCCCTTCCTGTCCCATTCTGTCACTGGTTTCACCTCTCTCTCTCTATACACACCAGTATCTCCAGAGGTGTGTATATACACATATATCCAGCAGTGAACACAGCAGGCAGAAGGGTGGAGGGTTTAACACACTTATCAATAGTGTTAAAATACTTTAAAAATTATGGCTCGAGACTATTCTCATTCCAGAGGGAAACTGAGTCACTTGGGAAAGATCGACAATGGCCTGAAGCCAAGTGGTTCTGCAGATGAGAGCTGAAGAAATGAACTCACGTCAGCACTGCAAATAGTTAAAAAAAAAAAGAGTTTAGCTCTAAAATTGATCCTTTCCAGATGTGGCACTAATGTGCTGTGCCAACTTTCTTAAAAACAAGTTGTAAAGGAAATTTCTTGGGGTGCTGGAAAGTGGGGAGGTGTGATAATGATAGAGGTGCTGCAGGATTCAGAGAAGCAGCTTTGAATCATAGTTGCCTTTTTCATTTGGCCTTTCATGTTGTGTTTCCCTTCTTTGGAGCACCCAGATTGTGGGGGCTGCAAGTGCCTGGTTTCTGCAGAGTTTGATTTTCCTTTTCTAGTCTGTCTTCCTTCAACTCAAATTAGGCAATTACGAATTCATCAAAAGGCAGCCTTTGATGAGGGCAGGGACAGTGTGATCTTGTCACCACAATCTCTTAATGCTGTGGCACCCAAGGGTCCAACCCCTGCATTGTCCCTGTGACCCTCAAACACCCCTTGGAACAGAGGGAAATAAAAGCTTCTCTCTCAGCTCAGCATAAGGAGGGTGTGAAGTTGTCCCTAAACTCAGGGACCACTCACACAATCCAGCTGACAACATCTGGAAGGGAAACCTGATCATCCCAAGGAGATGACCACACGAAATGTTGGTCCTTTTGTCGCAGTTATGAAGAAAATAATGGAGTCAGCTGGAGATGCTCTGATCCCTGTGGCAAGTCAGTATCCACAGGGCTCCAAGGATTCCCATCACTGCTGGAGATGCTCAGCCCAGCCACAGCTGATTCCCAAAAGATTCTGTGCCCAGCCTTGTGTGGCTGAACTGAGGACCTGTAAGGCTTCACAGACTGCATTTTACCTGTGAGAAAACCTGTCAGCCCTTCCTGAGAATGCAATCCTGTAATGGTGGAAAGCAGCTTATTCCCCTGAGAAAGAATCCTGAGACTGTGACTGGTAACAGCACCTGTGTAAACTAGCCAGATTTGTTGGAGACAAATATGCAAAGAGAAGATGGTCACTGGCATAGAGACACATCTGGTGACCTGACCAGTCCAGCAGGGTAACAACTACTTACTGACCAATTAGAAATAGGCATGATATGTTTGTAAAACTCCATCTAATGGGTTGTGGAAATAAAACCACATAGCACCTTTTTTCTCTGCATGAAGAAGAGTGTGTCTCGTCTCCCTGAGTGAGGCCACGGTGACACAGCCTCACTCTGACAGCACAGCCAAGAGCTGAGGTGGTTTTGGAGCAAGCCTGGAGCTCCCTGTGGAACCTGTCCCACAGAACCAACACTTGTTCTCTGCTCTGAGAGTCCAGGACCAGTCACGGGTGGGGGAGGACAGTTCTGCCTCTGAACTCCCTGAGAGCAAAGCACAGTCTGTGTTTTACTGCCAAATTCTCCTCAGAATGTAAAATTGCTGCTTGATTTTATTTGTTCCTCACTCCCCTCAGCTTCGTATTTCCTCCTCCAGCCAAGCTCGTTTTCAAAGCAGATGCAATGGTGTCGTTACTCTTTTAAGTCAAAACCTTGGCTCTTTCAGCAATCTTGTTCCTCTGGCAACTCCTGGAACTGCTTTATCCTGATGGAGAGGTGATTTAATGCTTGCTTCCATAATCAGTACAAATGAAAGCCTCATTATACACCAAAGCTGTGGCAAGTCTGTAATTACCTAGACTGTTATTTTAAAGATCTCCCCTGATATCCCACTCTATTTCTCACTTAAAAAGCCCCATGTCTCATGTTAACTGTCCTCAAAGTGCTTCTCTTTTGGGAGAACACTGATTACAGGTAAATGATTCCTCTCCTGAAGGAGTATCAGTCAAGCCTTTCTGGTTTAATTTCTAGGTAATGTGCATACATGGGCACACAAATTGCACAGGGTACATTTAGCAAGAGAAAATATTGAGTCAAATGATCATATTTTGTTTTCCATGGCCAGTTCCTCCAGCAGTCCTGCACTGGAACTTTCCTTCTATGAACAGTAACGGGGGTACCTCAGCAATTTGATTTTTGCAATAAGATTTCAGAGTCTATAAAACTTCTGCTCTGGCATTTTACCTTGGTGAAGTTGATGGCTATGCCCTTACAAGGTCAGAAATTCACTTTTTATCCTCACAACCATCCATCTCTGTCACTGGTTCCCCATCAACTCCAGATCCATTCGAGAGCAATCTTTTATTTTAAGAAGTTAAAGTGACTGTTGGTAAAAGGAAAAGTTGTTTGTGTGTGACCTTGTGTCCCTGATATCCTTTCTACAACTCTGGTTGTGCATTAAAATTCCCACTCAGGGCAGGACTGAGGGGACAGGGGACACGAGGGAGCTCCTTGGCCCCCACCACTGCTCTGGGTGCCTCAGGAGAGCTCAGCCTCAGCACATCAGCAGGCAGCACCACAGGGTGTCACACAGAGCTGGCATGTCCCCTGCTCGACCCATTTCAGAGGAGCAGAGCGACCAAACCCTCTCAAACACTGGTTATTCTCCAAAGAACCAACAGGAGACACAAATCAAACCAGGTGGGACAGAGGCTGCTCCTTGGATCAGGAATGTTCTCTTTCCATTTACAGAGCAGGAATTGTGTGCCAAGAATAAATGTTGTCTATGGAGAAAAGTCCTCTTTTTCTGAAGTTCTTTTATCTGTGTTTCATCTTTCCTCTAATTCATGTGTGTGTGCATTTATAACTGAGGTGGGACCTGTTCTTCTGGCCATAGAATGAAAATGGGAAGGGAGAAAAGAGAAGAGAAGAGAAGAGAAGAGAAGAGAAGAGAAGAGAAGAGAAGAGAAGAGAAGAGAAGAGAAGAGAAGAGAAGAGAAGAGAAGAGAAGAGAATTAATCTCTTACCGTCCTCTGGACGACCAGGACCATGATGGTGGCCAAGGCAAAGACGAGCAATGCACCCAGGGCGGCGATGATGAAATACAAACAGACTTTGTTAGTGGCTCCAGGCCTGCTGGAAACAGCGTCTTCATTCACATTCATGGCTGATTCATGCGAGTCCTTCACCTCAGAAAGTGTTTGCTCTTGAGCCTGGCACATTCTTATATAGCTCTCCAGGCACTGCTCTGTGTCTCCCCTCGGTCGGGTTCAAGTTGCAGCCCATGTCTGCTCCTGGCAGGATTTTCCCCCTTCATCCTGGCTCATGTGATCCGGAAAAAAAACTTCATCAGTGTCTGTGCAAAGAGAGAGGGCCCCGGGGGCGTGAGGCAGGACGCGGCTGCCGGCAGGGGAAGGAGCTTCATTCATGTTGTCGCTCCGGGATTTCTCCGCCGAGGTCCTGCGCTGCAGCCCCGGGCTCTGATGTCACAAAGCGAACAGACACCACCACCACCCCCCGCCCCAGGCTCTGTCAAATGGGGAGATACGCAAATTCTCTTTCATTTTATACCCGGTGCGGCTGCAGCTGGGTCAGGGAGTCGCCCCGAGCTCTGCCTTCCTGTCGTGCGCTGAAACTGCGCTGCCTCCCTGCAGGGAGAGAGCTCCGGAGCTCGGCATCCACCTTTGGGTGACCTTCCTTTGGGCAGGCATCCACCTTTGGGTGACCTTCCTTTGGGCAGGCATCCACCTTTGGGCGACCTTTGGGCAGCCCTGGGGTGCCCCAAGCACAGCATCACCAGCCAGGGAGGGAGGGAGGGAGGGGATGATGGACCAGCTCTGCCCTGCTCTGCCCTGCACTGCTGCAGCCCCACCCGGAGCGCTGGGAGCAGTTTTGGGCACCTCGGCACGAAAAGGACATCGGACTCTGAGGGTGTGGCCAGGGGAGGGTGAAAAAGGCACCAAGGGCAGGATTTCTGAGGAACATCTGAGGTTTGTTCAGGCTGGAGAGGATGGTTGAGCAGGGGAGCTCATGGCAACCCAGAGCTCCTCACAGCAGGGCAGGAGCTGCCGGTCCCTGCTGGTGACCAGGACAGCAGGAAAGGGAGGGGAGCTGCCCCAGGGCAAGGTCGGAGTGGACACTGTGGGAAGGCTCTTCCTGAGACGGTGGCTGATCTCTGGAATAGGCTCCCCACAGCACTAACCCTGCCAAGGGTACAGGAACCTCGGGAGGATCCTCCTGGTCATAGGAGCTCGCGTTGGGCACTCCTGGGAGGAGCAGGGAGTTGGACTCAATCCTTCTGGATCCCTTGCAGCTCAAGATATTCTATCATTCTATTACTACCCTTGTCTCTGGAGGTCTGCAGGTATTTGGGTGAGATTTTCATTGAAGAGTTTCATAGAAATGTGTCAGAAATCCATTTCTGCTGCAGGGTGCAAGTTGTGGGCAGAAAGGAAGAGGTGACACCGAAGCAGCTGAATGCAGAGTTTGGGATGTGCCCACAGAGGGTGTCTGCAATCCCAGGGTTTTCTGCAGTCAGGGAATTCCTGCTCACTTCTATCCTGTCCTGGCCTGGGACTATCACCCTGGCTTTGTACAGAACTCCAGTGAGATTTATCTGGAAATATTCCCACTCTGTTCCAGTGTTAACATCCCTGCATGTTTTCTATGGGATGACTCTTGACTTTCTGGCCAGTCCAAGTCAAAAGACACATGAATTTTTCTGACAATGTTCACAGCTGGATGTGTGTCCTCTTTTGAATCACATCCATTCAAGACAGTAAATTTATTTAACAGGAAAAAAACAATCCTGGGTTATTTGTCTCAGCTAATCCCAATTTGATATTACAGGGATATCAGAGAGGGAAAAAAGGATCTTACCAATGGTCCATCCAGCTCAGCACCTTGCCTTCAGTAGAGAGCAGCAAGAAATTCCTCTGGAGGAATATCAGAACAGAAAAACCAGGCATTTATGAGTGCAGTTCTCCAGTTTCCTCTCATTTGGGCTCTGGCCTCCCAGATAAAAGGTAGAACTTTTCAATTTTAATCCAATTGTTCTTTACACCCCTGACATTGCAGAGTTGTGGCATTTTCCTATCCACTACCACTGTCTTTAATAAAATTAGTGGAGCACAGCGCTACAGAGGCTTCTACAGATTTGCAATGCAGTCTCTTTCAGAGTATCCCATATCACCATGGGAACAGGCACAACCTGTTTTATCCAGAGACCAAGGGAGGAGAAAACGTTCTCACTTGCTCAGACCTGGCAGGTTGGATGAGGTGGATCCTCAAAACTTCCTGCAGAAACTTCTGGACAGCCACGAGCAGCAGAGGTTCTTGTCCTGGAAATTAATCTTTATTATAAAGGAAAGATTTACAAATTCTTGCCTATGAAAGTTCGTTTGACCCTTTAAGGCTGCAAGTGCAGAGCAGCAAATCCAGTCTTTGGGAAGCAGCACACGGAGATCCCTTTACCAAAGTAATTTCTCCCCAACCCTCCTCAACAATGTGACAGCTCTGAAATGCAGGAAAATCTGAATTTCCAAAGTCTTGTAGTGACTCTAGAGCAGGCAGATCCAGCAAGTCCTGCTCATGACTGAGCAGATAGATCCCTCACTGGGGTAGGTGATATTCCAGAGGAGACTGGTGGTGTAGTTTGTAGGATGTCACCTCGTGTGGTGTCATGAGGAGGGCTCAGTTCTCAGCGAGCTCTTGGGCTCTTTGCACTCACACCTGGATTGCAGGTCAGCTCTTCAAACAGAAAAACACCTGTGCTAAACTCAGGTAAGAACAACCAGGTGGTGGTGATGGCTGCAGAAGGAAAAGAGATCAGTGAATGTCAGTGAGAGAAAACGGGATATATTTATGCAAACAAGTGCAGGTTAAAGCAGACCTGGTGCGTTCTGAGATAAATCTGATCAAACCCACAGGGTGAGCTGGAGAGGCTGGAACCTGCTGGGAAGGTCCCAGAATCACAGAATCCCAGACTGGTTTGGGGTGGAAGGGACCTCAAAGCTCATCCTGTCCTGGGCAGAGGCACCTTCAATCATCCCAGGCTGCTCCAAGCCCCATCCAGCCTGGCCTTGGACCCTGCCAGGGATGGGGCACCCCCATTAAATAGGTGTTTTGGGGTATTCTGCCTCTGTGTTCTGGCTTAGAGGTGGTGATGTGCTTTCAAACATAACAACATCACCCTGCACCCCTGTCACACTCTCACCTGCCTGATGATGCTGATTCCCAGAGCACAGTTCACAGTTTCATGTCTCCTGACCAGTGTTGTACCAGTGCTCCCCAGATGTGGTTCAAAAGGTTAAAGTCGGTGCTTGCCCCGAATTTGCATCAGCACGAGCTGTGTCCTGTGCAGCAAAGAGCTTTGCATAAAAGGGCAGGGAGGCAGAAAACAAGTGAACCACAAAACCAGCAGCTCTAATTATTTCTTGGTAGATGTCGCAAGTGATTGCCTTTGTCAGGAGAAATACAAAATACCCCAGCCCATTGTTAGTACTTATTGTTCTACTCCTCAGCCAAAGGAAATGAACTCACTGAGAGCTGAGAAGCCATCCGTGGGGGTCATTGGAAATTCACCCCAAAGGAAGTTGTTATAACTGAAACCTTTATCAAAGACAATAATGCCCAATTTTTGAGAGACGTGTGGGCACCCAGCTGCCACTGAAATCCAGGGGGGGAAGAGTGTAGGTGCCATTAGAGGTTCCTGGGTTTGTATGAACTGTGTCCATTTCTTGTCAAAGCCACCAGCCGTGTTTACATCCATGTAGCTGACTCCCAGAACCTCATCCAGGATCTAAGAGACAAAAGGAACCAAAATGTCTGTTTTATTACCCTGAGTGATTCCTGCCACCATCCTCATTGAGGGTCATTCATAGCAGGGATGCTGCCAGGCTTCCTATGGAATCAGGGAATCACAGAGGGCTCTGGGGTGGAATGGACCCTAGAGATCATCCCATCCCTCCCCTGCCATGGGCAGGGACACCTTCCACTGTCCCAGGTTGCTCAGAGCTCCACCCAGCCTGGAATGAGATGATTTCCAAGATCCTTTATCTTGGAATGTGGGAGAGCCCGGTGGCTGCAGGGCTCTGCAGCCCCCTCTGAGCTGCAGCTCACTGCACACACATGAACATGTGAGCACTTGTGGAGAGCATTTCATATGGAAATGCAAAATCAGTAAATTGAGGTGGCTGCAAAACACCCAGAGAGGATGAATCACCTCGTCAGAGGCTTTGTGTTTCCTCTGATGAATCACTGTGGGGTCCTGCTCCAACTCCTCATCTCAGCCCTTGGCCAGGGCTGAAAAAGTTGTTTGGGTTTATTTTTGAACTGCATTTATTACAATCTCTGTCCATTCATGTGGTCCTGAGCAAAGCTGGTCTCTGACTGAAGGAAATGACACTCCAATTTCTCATTCCCAGCACTGCTGTGAGGATACCTTTGGCTGTCAGCACAAAACACTCTTTGGAGGGAGATGCTGCCTATCTCCACCTCTCATCCCAGCCTCTTGGAGGGTTTCCAAGAATAGCAATGTTCTTTACTCACTTTCTTTCTCAAATAAGATCACTGGATAAAAATAGACATCAGACAGCAGGAAAATGAGAAGAAAAAGGAAAGGTTAAAGCTGCCACTGAGCAGTATTATCTCCCTGGGAAGCTGCAGAGGGTTTATTCATGCTGTGCTGCTGCCTCCCTTGCTCAAAAGAATTATATCACTCAGTCTTGTAAGAATCTGGAAAATCTGGCGTATTAAATTAGCTGAAAATTGGTTATGAGGGAAAACAAAACACCTCTTGTGCATCATCCATCTCCTTTGGAGCACAGGTAGAAAGCAGAGGTAGAAAGAAGAGATAATAAAATGCAGCAATAAAACAATACAAATGGAACAGTTATAAAAGTGCAATAACTTCCACAAATTTGTCAGAGACAGAGTTTATTGTCTGCCCAAATTATTGTCTGCCCAAACACTCCCAGAGTCCTTCCCATGTGGCATCCTCCAAACTGGGGGGCTGGAAAGCCTGTGGTGTCTTTCAGCAACACTTGAGAGAGTCAATCCAAGTGGAAAACTCATTTCTGGGTATTAAACCCCTCTGTGTCCTTCTTAATGACCAGAAGAAAATAATGCATGAATTGCAAAGCTGGAAGAAATGGAATAATTAATATAGTAAAAAAAAAAAAAAAAAAAACAAACTAGAGAGTTATTCAAAATTAGATTTTCAGACATGTCTAGAGATTTCAAATCACTGGAATTCTAGTTATTCTGTTATGGAACACCAGAAGAACATTCATTTCCCATGAGGATTTAATAATTTCTTGAAAACCAGGCTATTTTGGTGTGATTTCAGCAGCATAATAAAAAATCTGAGCCATGCAGAAGTATATTCAGACTCTCGTGCTTACTCTGGGATCTAGTTAAATGAAGGGGGGAAAAAAAGAGGATTGTATCAATTTCAAGTTCATGAAGAGGGAGAAAAAGGACATTTGCACTTGCTGATGTGAGTGTGGCTCTTAAAATCTCTGTGTACACCTGGAAATCATGGCCTGAGAAAATCCATAAGTGCCAGGGTGTGGATTTGTGTGGCAGGAGGGAACAACCCTTGGAGCTCAGGGATGGGAAGGGAAAGGCCCCAGTTCACACTGGGCGAGGTCTGCAGAGACCTTGTGAGGTGTGGGGGACAGTGACACTGGCACGGTGTCACACACCCCCAAAACTGGCACAGAGAGGCAGCAGCACCACAAAAACATCACTGCAAAGGATCTAAGCCACACAATCTGCAGGAGAACGACAGAATTGGAGCCAGAAAGGGCCTTTCAGATAATATGATCTGACACACTGTGCAGGAAAGGGGGCAGAGTTTTATCCCAAACCCTGGAAAATGAGGATGCTGCTGAGGCAGGAACAGAAGCATCAGGTGGGGGCTGAGCTGTGGGGCAGGATCAGGCTGGAGCAGATCCTGCACCTGCATGTGGCCCTGCCACACCCAAGGGACAGTGTGAGGCTTGTGGGCACCCAGGGGTGGGGGATGAGCAGTGGTTTTGGAAGTGATGACATGGGAAGTGCAGCTTGGGGGTCTTTGAGACACAGATCTGAGGGTCTGGGTCAGGACATGCAGTGGCCCTGCTGTAATAATCAGAATTTTCCCCTGTCTGAGTATGAAATATTAATCACTGGCCATGGCAAGAAGTGAAACTATGAACTAAACATGGGTCAGAGTGATTTAGGGAAGAAGCTGTTATTTGTGTTCCCTGTGCAAAAGTGTTGAGAAATTTTGATAAAAGAGAGATGAGGGATCTGAGGTCAGGGTGAAAACAAGCAAACCTTTCTAGGGAACCACACCATCTCTGGTCAGACTTCACTGGGACAGCAGAGTTACCTCACAGCTGAATTCACCTGGCAGCATTAGGTACCCAGGTTAGAAATAAAACCACCCCAAAAGCTGGCATTCAGCATCTGACAGCTCCTAATCTCCCTGTGTCCTACAAACTGGGTCTGCTCAGCACAGCATTCGTACACTGAACCCTACTGGGCAATAATATGAGAACCACTGAAAAATCAACGTTTCACTAGCTTGAGATGCAGTCTGTACATCAAGGGAAGTGCAGGAATGTGGGGTGAAAGTCTATTTATAATTGTGGCAGGTTGAAAAGCTTTGTTAGTTCGCCTTTGTCAAAATAAGAAAGCTCCATCGCTCTTCTGCTCAGGCAAGAAACTGTGAAGTTGTTTATTTTTTTCCATCCCTATAGGGCAAATAAGGAAAGATCTTGCAAAATTCCCACTGTAGAGTAGCTTAGGTGCCAGGGTCACCTTCTGTTACTCAGTCTGGAATGGATTTATCCCCACAGCAGCTGCTGGGGTGGGTCAGTGTTGGTTCCTCCTCTACCTCCCCGTTAAAAGACAGAAATGAAGCATCAGAAGGTGAAAGTGCCTCCGTTTAACCTTGGGGGTTAAATACAGCTGTGCCCTCCAGCCTGAGGACCCTCTGTAGGTGTTTGTGCCCCTAAAGGCTCCCTGGATCAGTCCCCAAGACTCTGCAAAGTTGATGCAAATGACTCAGGAGAATGAGCACGCACAGAAAAGCTGCAGCAAAGGATGGAACTCTGTCAAAATCTCCCCCAAAAAATCGATGTTAAAAGAAAGCAATATAACCTGTCTCCTCAGGGGGACAGGAGCTTTCTCTCCAGATGTGAAACTGCTAAAAGTCTGAAGAATGATGTTCTAAAATGCCTTAAAGGATGGAAATCACCTGGAGCTTTTTATTCATGGTGATTGGAACAAGTTCAGCTTAAAGCTGCTGGGAGCTTTTGGTCATGAGCTGGGACACCTTCAGGCTATAGCTGCTTTCTTGGTCTCCCATCAGCACAGTTAAAAAATGAAATCACCAGAAAAGGCAAAAGAAAAGCTGGAAGTTCCCTCCTGGGAGCAGTGCAGCACTTGGCTAACCAACATCTCCAAACAGAGCTGTGGAGATCCCAGCCCTCCCCAATTAATGATCCTGCTAATTGGGGTGTGCCAATGCACTGCTCTGCAGGGATTTTTCACACTTGCTGGGCTCCTCGCAGGCTCTGCTCATTCACAAGGGGAAAGATTCTCAAAAATATGTAAGATTAAATTATTCTGGGCTCCTCAGGCCAGTTCTGAAGGTGGCATGTGTGTAAATACTGTGCTTCCTTGGTAAGTGGTTCATCCTGGCTTATCTGGCAGATCAGTTTGGTAATGTTTGCAATTACCAATAGCAGGGCTGATTACAGAACCAGCCCAGGCAAGTCCTTTGGTCTAGATATCTCTGAGATAGCTAAAGGCAGGGAAAATTACTGAGAGCATTTGGGAGCAGGAGCCTCATTAACAGGCGAAGGGTGGGAGGTTGATTATTATGGTTCCTGTGAAAAATCACCCCCAACTTTTTCCATCACCCTTCTGAGGGTAGCAGTCATCAAATAAGCATAATGCACCCTGCCTGGGAATGAAATTATGGAAGGCTGTCATGGAACAGGGATGATCCAGGGGCTGGGAGCCATCACAGCCAGGGACATCTGGGGAGGAGCAGTGACAGTGGGGAAAGGGAATTGGGACATCCCTGTGTCACACATGCCATGTGTGCCAGGGCACCAGCACTGCCTGCTCATTGCCATAAGCCACAAAATGTATCAATCACAGGAGAAGGGAAAAGGAAAATCAAAATAGTCAGCCTTGAATGACCATCTTTGTTTGTCCCTGCAGAGGTAATTGGCAGGTAAAATCCTGCAGGTAACATCCTGCATCTGCCAACATTCTCTCTGGAACAGTTACCCTGAAATTATCCAAAGCCCTTTCAGAGCTGTTTTTCTGAGCCACAAGAAGGACACATCCACTCTGGATCCTGTTTGGTTTGCCCCTGTGGAATTAAATTTGGCATTTTTCTTGGGTTTCAATCAGGGCATATAAAACCTCTGTGCATTCCCATTGATATTCACATCATTTCTACTCCAGCTTCTCTTGAATTAATGAAACCCCGGACTCTTTGCAATGTCACTCTCAGTTTATGCAGGCTGAAAAATTTAATCTTGCCCATTTTTGAATTCTGCCCCCCTCTTATTCCTTTCTTTGATGTCTTTGTGCAAATGTATTGGGACTTCTTGGGCACATCACACACAGCAGGTTTTGCTGGTGGAAAAGCAGAGTTTTCCCCTGTCCAGAAGAGCTGGGCACTGAGATGCCTGAAGGACACTCAAGACAAGCCAGTGTTTGTCCGGCAATCCTACAGTTCCAAACTTTTCCCTTAGATTTTCCACTCTGGGGGCCTGTCAGCCTACGTAGATTCCAGCCTGGTTTGGGTTGGAAGGGACCTTAAATCCCATCTTATTCCACCCCTGCCATGGCAGGGACCCCTCCCACTGTCCCAGGCTGCTCCCAGCCCCAATGTCCAACCTGGCCTTGGGCACTGCCAGGGATCCAGGGGCAGCCACAGCTGCTCTGGGCACCCTGTGCCAGCCCTGCCCACCCTGCCAGGGAAGGATTTATTCCCAATATCCCATCCAACCTTGCCCTCCTTTAGCTTCCCCCTTGTCTTGTCACAACCTGTCCTCATGAAAGTTTCTTCCCAACTTTCTCATAAATCCCCTCGGGCACTGGAAGGTGCCCTAAGATCTCCCCAGAGCCTTCTCTTCTCCCAGAGGAAGGAATCTCCCAAGGGAAGCTCAGCCATGCCTGCAGAGGTGCCACCAAGCAGCACTTGGGGACCTGTGTGTTCCCAGAGCTGGCTGACAATTCCCGAGGAGCTGGAGCCCTGTGGATTCCAGGAGCTGTGGTTTGCTGAGTCAGCAGCAAACACCTCCCAGAGCAGCTCCAGGTGATGCTGAGCTCAGTGAGCAAACCTGGCCTGCGGTTTCATGCAAAGCCTTTTTCCTTCTTTTAGTCTGCGTGGGTTCATGCCCCCTAAATTTCGCTCTCAGTTTCAGGTGTGAATTAATTCAATATCTTCAGGTTGTATTCAGCTAAGAGAAACTCCCCAGTTCGGACTGGTTTCAGTACAAACCTAAGCAAAACCACAGAATTGCTCATGGTTTCCAGACCAAACCATGAAGTTCACCTTGTTTTTTGGGGGTTTCATTATGAACTTTTCATGGAGTCTGAAGTAGAATAGACACAAAGCTTTGAGTTGTGACCTGTCCATTTCTGCCTACTGGGAATATAATGGCTGGCAATGGAAATCTTTGCTGCCAAGGGACATTTCTGTGCTCCTCAGTTGGTTTTAAGTGAAAATTGATTGATTTATTTGACCTCCTTGGGTCCTGAGCTTTGAGCTTGGTTTAGGCCCTTGCTTTGGTCTTCTTAGCGTGGTTCCAGTCCATGTCTGGAAGACAAAAAAATCATGGATTCTTCCTCATGGTGGGAAATCAGTGCAGCCACGGTATAGGCAAGCCTACATCTTCTATATCTCAGGGTTTAAAGAGATTTAGAAAATGCTGAGACTCTGGTATTGTACTCTCCCAATGATTAACAGGGGATTCTTCCAGGGGAGATTAAAATTGGATCATTTCTAAGTCAATGATCAAGCACTTGGTAACTCAGGGTTTCACACTCATGTGAGTGTGGTACATATAAAAGCAACTTCAGCCTTGAATTTGTGACAATCAAATAGCAGAGAAATGAAAACACGAGTGAGATGGATGTGGGCAATACTGGAGAAAATTTGTCTTGAAATAGATCTCGTTTTTAGTGATACTCAATGAAGTGTGTATATTTTTCCTGGGTACACTTCCAAAGGCTACTGAGCCAGTTCTGTCACCCAGGATACATCAGTACTAATCCATTTTGCTGAATTCCTTAGAAATTACCTTATTGAGCACAACTGAACCAGGAAACACAACTAGACTGGAAGATTTAACTTTAGAAGACAGCCAGGTTTCAGCTCAAAGACTTCCAGTCAGGATGGACTTGCCACTTCTTCCAAGGAGTCACAGCAATGTTTAACTAACTCCAGTCTGATGGATTTGCTTCTCTTTTCTGTTGGATTGACAGAGCCAGAGAGAAAACAGGAAAACCTTGTGGATTATTTTCCCTCAGCTGTCATCAGCTCTCATTTCTGGTCAAAACTTTATTTTTTTGTATGTTAAATTCACATGAACCCAGGTTCAGATTTCCTTCTTTCCCCAGTTGGAATAAATAAATAAATAAATAAACCAAATTACTCAAATTTCTCTCAGTAAAGGTATTTTTTTTAGACCCCAAATCATTTCTTCACTCCTGCTCTGTTTGAGCAGGGAAAATCTGTACCCAATTTCCCCTGTTCAACAGAGAGAGTGACTTCTCAAAACACACAGGATGGGAAAATGCAGCTTCAAACAATGTTTTGAATGAATGAAATAAAAACACAGCAAACACTTGAAAGTTTGAGGCACCTACTCAAATACAGAAAATATCCCCTTTCTCTGTGGCCACTGCTGAATGTAGTAGGCAGTTTCAGGATGTGTCTTGAGACACTGCTTTGGCTGCTTTGGCTGGGTTTGAGCTGTTTTCTAGAGGAGGTTGGCCCGTGGGTAAAACCCAGACTGGGAGGAAATCTGTTTTCACACCTGGTCCCTGCCCAGGGCTGTGTCACCTCCGTGTCCCACCCCAGTGCTCTGGGAGAAAGGAGCGTGGCATGACCTGGGAGGGCGTCAGCAGCCCTTGGAAGTGCAACATCAGTTTAGAGGAGATATTCAGGGCTTTGCCTCGAGTTTCTTAGGCCAGAAGCTCAAGGGAAAAGAGTGGGAGAGGAGCAGTGACCACTCTGCAAGGAAAGCCACCAAGATGAGCTCTGCACATTTCTGCTGCTCCATGAACACCTTGGGAAGGGAGATGCTTGAGGGAGATGTTTGAACCCAGCTCTGAGCAGAAGCACCTGATAATGATAAATCCACGTGTCTAAATCCAGCTATTTCCACCCCACAGCTCAAATCCTGTTCGAAGCAAATTGATTTTTACCATTTTACAGAAAGTCTCAAGTAGGGGGTCGAGAAGTGAAAACTTGAGCAGAGACTCCCCAAAAGCTTTTCTGGGTGAATTGGGGTCCTTGGAGCTGCGGTGGGGTTCTTCCCTGAATTCCAACAGGATCACTGGCCAGAGAAAAGCTCCACTGGTATGACAGGGGCTTGTCCCTGTTGTCCCAGCTGAGCCCGAGCTGGGCAATGCAAGGAATGAGGGAGGGATGTGGTGAAGATGGTGAGGAGGTGGTGGTGTAGGTTGTGAGAGAACATGAAGCAGCTTTGACAGAGCAGAGGAAACTTCACATTTGGAATTTCAAAGTTGACTCGACATTTCTGCCATAGCAGATAAATATCTCAGTCTTTTACGGCTGGGAATTGTCTTTTTCTGTTTATAAATAGAAAACAAAACACAACAAGTCACCCAGTGTTATTTCCTGTGGGGCTTTTTGGGGGTGGATAACTGTGGGTTGTAAACAGCCCACAGAGAAGTTGTTGTTATTAATAATCAATATGAAGCAGGGGAGGGCAGGGGCTGAGGCTGAGATGAGCCAGGTTTGGGCTCACCACAAACCAAATATAGGTGAGAGAGGGACAGCACAGCCACACTGCTGCTCTGGGGCTGTGATTGTTGCTGCTTTCTGATATTATTTATGTCCCTACCAGCACTTTTCTTGCCAAAAGACACCTTAAGCAGAGACACGAAGACCTGAAAGCCTAAAAACTAGAAATGAGACATAAAGGCATTGACAAGCAGCCGGACAGGGTGAGCAGAGCTCTTGAGGAAGTGTTTTAGCCTTGGCAAAGCCTTGCTGGTGTTGTGGTGCCAGCCAGCAATGGAAACCTGTGGTCTGGGGTGTGCCAAACACACCCCGAGCTGGTCTGGTGGGTGCAGCCTGATCAGGGTGCAGAGGCTGGGGAGGAGAAGAACAGCACATGGATCAGGGTTTTGAGGCTCTGTGTCCCAGGCTGGAGTGCAGGGACTGCCCTTGCTCTCCTGGAGCATCCCCGGGGTGGGAGCAAAGCCTTCAGAGCTGCAGGGGATGGATCTGCCCTTGGGGAGAGGGAAAGAGAAAACCTTTGGAGTTGGGAGTCCAAGGCATTTCTGTGTGCCCAGGTGGGCTGTGGCCATGGGGGACAGTCCCAGCAAGTGCCAGCTGGTAAATCTGCAAACCAAAGGTACCCTGAGCCCTGTGGGTGCCATGGCACATTTGGGATGTGCTGGGGATACATCTGGCCCAGTGAGGCTTTAGAGTGACCTGCAGGGCAACCTCAGCCCTCAGGTCTGAAACCAACTGGAGCTTCTCAGGGTGCCCAGAGCAGCTGTGGCTGCCCCTGGATCCCTGGCAGTGCCCAAGGCCAGGCTGGACATTGGGACAGTGGGAGGTGTCCCTGCCATGGCAGGGGTGGCACTGGATGAGCTGCGTGGTCTTTCCAACCCAAACCAGGCTGGGATTCTATGAAATATTGCAGTGGATTCCCCTCCTCTCAGAAATGCCATTTCACTAAAAGCAAAACTGGATTTTGGAAAGATGATCATTCTGATGAAACTATTCACAAATTACAAGAAAACAAAACCTTTTATTTTAATAAGCTTGAAAGACACAAGTTCGGAATTTGGGGAATAGAATGATCTCATTTCTCTATAAAAATAACATTTTGTTTTGGAACTCTGCACTTGTTATTAATTTATTTATTCCGTGTATTTATTCAGCTTGAAACTATGGGGAAAATTAAGCCTTTTGATCTATGCTTGCTACATTTTAGTGGTGGAGAAAGGGACTTTTTCTTTGTGATACATTTCTAGGATTTTTTGTAAATAGAATTTAGTCTTAAGCTTCCTCATTACAAACCAAACACAACAGCTAACTAATTCCTGATGATTCCTGATAGCAAACTCTGTCAGCACTTCTATTCAGCAATTCAGGCAGCCTTCCCTTACTGCCAATCTAATGGATTTAGAAACACTTTGGAAAAGGATCAGTTTTATTTTGTTTCCTGAAGAAACAAAGAATTCCTCAGTGCAGCAAGGACTGGATGATGATGCACAAGAGGGGACAGGGACTTGCAGGTAGGAAAAATAGGTGATTATAGAAAGAGGTGGAGAAGAAAGGAACTGTAGGGATAAGAGAGGATTAGGTGGCTTAAAGATTGAACTTGTGGATCCAAGGGAAGGGGAAGGATGTTGTCATGAAGGTTTCATGGGACCTGGGCACAAGAAAAGGTCATAGGAGATGGAGCCAGGCAGAGGTCAGGCAGCTCCAGCAGAGCAGCAAACACTGAATTTCTTTAGGAAACTCTTTTGGGCACCATTTTTCTGATTAAAACCAGCAGTTGGATCAGGGATTCTCTGCACAAAGAGGAATTTTCTATGGGCGGCCTTTGAGACTTCTGTATCTTTGTTCTTATAATGTCAAAATCCAAACATTTAGCCTGGCCTGCAGCTGAGTGTGCAGCACAAAGGGAAGGAAAGCAGCCAGGTGGAAACCAAAATGACACAGCACATTGTGGGCCTGCCAGAGCAAATCCCAGCCAGAGCACAGTGTGGTGAGCAGGTCACTGGGTGCAGCCACTGAATGGCAGCTAATCTGTTGGATTAACTGAGAGGCAGAGGAGGAGATGCCCCAGGAGCTCAGGTTGGCACAGGATACAGTCCTAGACGGCTGCACAGCCCACAGCCCAAGCTTTCAACACTCCTACGGTGGAATGGGCTGTGATAGGCATCTCTGTGAGCAAAGAACTGCCTGCCATGAGATGCTGGGGCTCTAAAACTGGGAGAAAAATCGTTCAGTGACTCATCAATTCATTAGAAAAGGAACTTTCAGGTTGACCAAGCCTGTTCATGAATTTGAGTTGGGTTTTGCTGAATGATTGAGGTGAAACCACAAGTTTTGGAAGTGCTGAAACATCAGAATTAGACAAGATAAAGCAGTGGTTTAGATCCAAGATTGCTTGCTTGGTTTGGCTCTTGCCAAAACCTGAGAGAGATGATGGAGGTATTTTTCCTCATCCATTACCAAGCTGATTAATTTACCAATGGATGCCATAATAACAGATGTAATCTCCTCTCTGAGTAATTCAGAGCAAAGATTTGAGCAATCTTCCCCCATCTTCAAGAAATCATGACTGTGACAGCGTGCACAAATTAGAATACTATAATCTGAATGAAATCACAGGAAAATACCTGATAATAATTCCATGAAAACTGCAAGCTAAAATTCCCTCCCTGGGACTCCCAGAATGAGTATGCATTATAAGAGTCTGTAAATTCAGGCATTGATGACCTGGACTCAACAGAGATCAATAACCCTTTCAGTATTAGCTGAGTAAAGATGAAACTCTGTCTTGGCTTAAAATTCTGCATTTATTTTTATGCCAGGAGCAGCAATAGACACAGAAAGATGTGTTCCATACATACTTAAAATAATAAATACATAAATATATATATATAAAAACAAATAAACCCATTCAAATATATATATAAAAATAAATAAACCCATTCTGAAGCCCAGCAGGGGCAGATTGTCCAGAGCCACCTAATCAATGGAATCACAGAATGGTTTGGAAAGGACCTTAAAGGATGACCTGAATCCACCCCCTGCCATGGACAGGGACACCTCCCACTGGAGCTCCATCCAGCCTGGCCCTTCCTGGGCACTTCCAGGGTCACCACCTGCTGCCTTTGGTCCCTGCAATGAGCCAGAGCACTGTGCTGGGCCATCAGCAATAACTGAGTACAAGATGCTTTGGGAGAGAGGAAAACAACTAAAACAACTAAACAACTAAAACAACTAAAGTTAAAATACAGCAGGCATTCACCTGAGTGAATTCCTCTTTGAGCCCAGTTACACCCTGTGACAGTGATTTAATTGTGCAATGTAGAAAACAAACAATTTTAGAATTTATTTTAAATCCTGAAGGGTTTGTTTTCCTTAGGTTTGTTGGGTTATGGCCTGGATTCATCTCTGGCTCACGGCCTCCACTCAGTCAAGATTTACCAGGGATCTTTGAAATCCCTTTATTTTGAAATCAAGAGAGAAAAATGGAACTTTTCCAAAGGGGATTTTGGTTTGTGCAGTTTATTTTATGCATCTGGTTGAGGAGAGCATGGCTGTCCCTGTGCAGAGACTCTGCTGCCATCAGCTGTAGCTGAGAGAGCTCCATCCCTGTGCCTGGGCAAACACAGCCTGGCTGGACAGGGCAGCACTGCCTGCAGTCTCAGACAATGGGGAAAAAGGAGGAAAATCAAAAGCAAGAGGTGGCCTTGATATGAATCCTGCAGGGCAGCCAGACCCAGAGGGCTGTGACCTCTGTGGGACAAGGACAGAAAGTTTCACCTTGGAGCAAAATCCGTTAAAAGTGAGCACGGGGAAGGGGAAGGTGCCTCTGCTGGTGTCCAGGATGAAGCAGCACAGGACCCTGCTCCATGGGGAGCCAGAGCTGCACCCATTCCCTGCATGAAGAGCCAGCAGGGATGCAGCCCTTCCCGAGCCCAGCCCGGCTGGGAGGCACTGAGCAGCTCTGCTTGGCCTGGAGAGGTTTATCTGAGAGCAGAAAACTCTGAAATCATGAAGAAAAACTAAAATGAAACACTATTTGCTCGTTAAAAGGGCTGAGGCAGCTTTTTATGTTTGTTTTCATTTCAGCGGATGCCAGGTCATTTTTAATTTTGATGTGTTTTAGTTCTCCCATCCCTACAGATGCAGGCACAGTGAGAACACACCTCAGGCCGCCTGATGTGGTTTTGTAAGGTTTCCTGAGAATCAGGGGACATTTCTTGTTTTGCAGCTTTACAAAAACCCACAAGTGCCGGAGTGCTTGGTGCTCTAACAAACAGGTCAGTGCAGGGAGAGGTTACCCAGGGGCACAAACGGGGGCTGTGCCCTGGCCAGCTCATCTGCTGGCCCCTGGCACAAACCCTGGTGGCCCCTCAGGGACTGGGATGTGCCAGTGAGGTGCTGGAGCTGCAAGGAGAATGTGGTTTGTCTTTACCAGCACATGTGGCAAATTCATCTCAGAGCCTCCCACAGGGAGTGTGTGCACACAATGATGCAGAAAGAGCAGGAGGAGGGAGCTGGTTGTGTCAGATGTTCCCCTGGGGCTGGTGAGTTTAGTTTTAAAATAAATTAAAAAAAAAATAAAAAACCTTCAAGGTACTTTCTGTTGTTTTCTAATTTTTTTCCTCTTTCACTGAGGACATTGGGTGGAAATTATTACAGCAGGAGCCAGGCAGGCTCTGTGTGTGTGCTGTGTCCCTGTGCCTCGAGGAGTGAGGGTGTGAAGGAATGGGGATGGCAGTGCAGGGAGGAAGGGGATGATGCTTTGGGCTCTGGCAGTGATTTTCTCCATGTATTGAACTGGTTTGTGTCTCTGTGCTCAGGTTTAACACCAGGATTTAGTGTGTTTCAGGGGTTCCAATAGGAAGTGTTTTCCAGCAGATTTCTCTGTGAGAAGAAAAATTTAATGGAAGAAGAGGAAAGATTAGAAACATTCATTTTACCTTCCTCACCATGCCCAACATGGACATCTGGCTGTGCTGTTTTGTGGCAATACAAGCAAAGCTGTAAGGAAAAGCTTTTTCCATAAAGAAAACCTTCTTCCCTAGGGGGAAGAGAGCAAGGAGAATACAAAATGCCAGAAAGGTCTAGAGCCAACGACACTGGGTGATTAATGAACTGATTAATGACCCAACCCATCTGTCTTGCCCCAACCACAGCAGCACACAATGGACTTTCACTTTCTCCCAGGGGCTCCCAAACATCCTCATCCTGAGGGCCAGGCTGCTTTGAGCTGGTGTTCTGCACTCACAAGGGGACTGGGCTCTCACCAGGGAAGGCACTTCTGTAGAATTTCTGGTGTTTCTCTGTCCTGAATGATGGTAAGCAGCTGTGAGACACTGCAGTGTGTCTTCTGAAACAACTCTTGAAAGGATGAAGATGTGAAAAATAATCTTTTGTCTCTTGCAAGGACTAAGGGTGTAGCCTTCAAATTATTAAAATATAAATGACACCAGTGCAATTTATTGCTGTCCACTCCCTAGAACCAGTGTGAGCAGTGAAATGAAATCTGCCAAAAATGATCTGATTTTGACAACAGCTCTGTGGATCCTGCTGGTTGAAGTCCAATAAACCTCCTAATAATGTGCTGACTACCTTCAGCCCCACTGGGAGTCAAAGGAGAGGTCCTGTATCTAAGACTGGCTGAAGAAAGAGCTCGTGAAACATCTCACCTTGGCCAAGTGGAAATGAAGGCTCCCAAAAAGCCAGGAGTGGTCACAGGGGCTGAATGAGAGCCCTTTGTGCCAGACTTGGGCCTCCCCCATAGCTCTGTAGGCTTAGAGCTGCATGCAGTTTGGAATCATAAAACAAGAAAAGAGTAATAGAATAGTAGAATAATAGAATCATAAAATGCCAGACTGATTTGGGTTGGAAGGGACATTAAAGACCATCCACCACCATGAGCAGGGACATTTTCTGCTACCCCAGGCTGCTCCAAGCCCTGTCCAGCCTGGCCTTGGGCACTGCCAGGGATCCAGGGGCAGCCACAGCTGCTCTGGGCACCCTGTGCCAGGGCCTGCCCACCCTCACAGTGAGGAATTCCTTCCAAATATCTAACTTACATTTCCCCCTTTTCAGTTTGAGCCCATTCTCCCTTGTCCCATCACTGCAGGTCTCCCTCTGGCTTCCAGGTGCTCTGAGGTGTCCACATCACCTTCTCCAGGATGAACATTCCCAGTTTTCCCAGCCTGTGCCCACAGGGGAGGTGCTCCAGTCCCCTCACCAGTTTCATGCCCTGCTCTGGACCTGCTCCAAGCCCACGAGAGAACTCGAAGGGTTTGGTGCCAGGACCTCACCATGGCTGCCTGTGGCTCAGAGGATGTTTGCAGCAGCTCCAGGAAAATAAGCTGTGGCAATCTGAGGGCAGGAATTTTTCTTTCTGGCGAGGCCCATTGGGCAGCTCACCCACAAACACAGCCCTGCTGAGGTGCAAAGCCTTTGTTAGAAATAAGTGGGCCAGAAGAAACATCCGTTTTTTTTCTACTTTAAGAGTGTTTGTTTGCTGTGCTTTAATTTTTTCCAGGAAGAGATAAGTGAATCTCAGAACTGATGCGCTCCCAACTCTTACATGCTGGCACTGCTTATTAGCTGCTTGCTCAGTGGAGAATATTCTTCCTTATATAGGTCTTTCAGAAAGTAGGTCAGGGGATTAACGTGAGTGCCGGGTGCTAAAAATCCTCCTTGACAGCCTGCCTTCCTTTATTATTTTCTCACTCTGCCCTCTGCAGATGCCAACACCTGCCAGCTCCTCTGCTGTTTCCTCCTGGGGTCAGCAGGGATGACCTCAAAGGCTTTCTCTGCTCAAACAACCTCGGCCCTTTGGTTCTTCTGGTGTCTTTGAGCCCTGGCTTCGCTGGGCTTTGAAGATGGAGAGGTTGTTTTTCAAAGAAACGTGGCAGTGCCACACCAGCCCAGGCACCAGCCCGGGCTTTGGGGTGATTTATCAGTGGGAAAACACCTGGGCAGAGATGGCTTTGGCCACTGGAGGATGGAGCACTCAGATCCTTTTGCTGTTCTGAGAAAAGGGAAGCTGGGCCCAGTGCCAGGCAGGCTGTGAGGAGCTCCCACAGCAGCTTCATCTTCTCATGGCAAGAGCTTCTAGAAAGTTCTGCAGGAAAATAACAACAATCACCAGCAAAGCCTTCTGTGAAATGTTTGCTCTCCACACGATGTTCTGGCTGCTGTTGGTGCTGCTCACGTTTGTGCTGATGGGGCATTTCTGCTGTTTACAGCAGATACAGAACATCTGTGACATCCTGAGTGTCACACCATGGCCTGAGGAGCAGGGACATTAAGGGTCATCTCATCCCACCCCTGCCATGGGCAGGGACACCTCCCACTGTCCCAGGCTGCTCCAGCCCCAATGTCCAACCTGGACTTGGGCACTGCCAGGGATCCAGGGGCAGCCACAGCTGCTCTGGGCACCCTGTGCCAGGGCCTGCCCACCCTGCCAGGGAAGGATTTCTTCCTGATATCTGATTTAAATTTCCCCTCTGCCAGCTTAAAGCCATGCCCTTTGTCCTGTCAGTACTTGCTTTTGTAGTGTCTCATAGATATATATATACACATACAAAAATATATACCCACACATATCCTTGTAGTCATATCACCAATAAAATATCTAACGAACTTTTATGAGTTAGGATCTAACTAACATCTTTAGGAACTCATTTGTTTGAAATAGAAAAGGTTTATGAGATGAAACAAAACATTGTTATCATATATTCACTTCATATACACTCTTAACCTGAGTCCGTGTCTGTGTGCACATCCACACCTATCCCAGGAGATGTCTGAGGGACCCTCAGCCCTGGGTGTCCCTGGGTGTCCCTGTCTGTCTGTCTGTCTGTCCCTGTGTGTCCCTGGGTGCCCCTGTGTGTCCTTGTTTGTCTATCCCTGTGTCCCCCTGGGTGTTCCTGAGTGTCCCTGAGTGTCCCTGTCTGTCTGTCTGTCCCTGTGTGTCTGTCTGTCCCTGTCTGTCTGTTTGTCCCTGTGTGTCCCTGTCTGTCTGTCTGTCCCTGTGTCCCTGTGTGTCCCTGTCTGTCCCTGTGTCCCCCTGTGTGTCCCTGTGTGTCCCTGGGTGTCCCTGTGTGCAGGAGGCTCAGAGCAGTCCCAGGCTCTGCTCCAGGCCCAGCCATGGCCCCAGAGCCCCGGGCAGGGGCTGAGCCCAGGAGCTGCCCCTGCACAGGAGCAGAATTTCTGCCCTGGGCAGTGCCCAGCCCTGAGCAGAGCCCAGAGAGGCTGTGGGGTCTCTCTCCCTGGGAATATTCCAGAACCACCAGTCCTGTACCCTGTGCTCTGGGATGGCCCTGCTGGAGCAGGGAGGTGACACCAGATGACCCCACTGTGGTCCCTTCCAGCCTGACCCACCCTGGGATTCTGTGGTGCTGGGATTCTGTGAACTAACACAAAGCAAGGTGAGGGTTTTCAGATCTCTGCACGGCCAGAACAGCCCCCAGAAATGTGCAGCACCTGCAGTACCTGGGCACTCTGACCCAGCTGGGAGGGAGCAAAGCCCTGGCAGAGCTCCTGCCTTTGCAGCTGGTCATGCAGCCTTGAAATGAAAACCAAAGCAGCTCAAGATTCTTGGGCCAGTGACAGATGCAAAGCTCAGAATATTTTTTCTGCTATAGAAACACTGAAGTCTCCCCATGTATTGTCACTTTGCAGTTGGAATAAAAGCCCCTTGCCAGCCACTGCATCCCTGCTGTTATTTCTTCTTCAGATCCAAGGAGTGCACTCAGTTCCCCCTCTGATGGGAGCCCCTGCTGCTTTCCTGCTCTGCTCCAGCCCCAGACAGCCCAGCCCTGGCAGCTGCCTTTGCTTTTGGTGCCTTTGGAATGGAGCTGAGGGAAAATCCTCATTTCTACTGCAGATGAACATTGCTCTTTTCTTGTCCCAGAGGTGCTGTGTGTCCCCAGTTTTGCTGTGCTGCAGCATTCCCTGGGTACCCACAGAGGCACCCTGATCAGGTGGTGATTGTTCAGGGTTCAGCTCAAAGGAAGAAAATAGATTTTTCCAGCAGCCTGGGTGTCACAAAACCTCCCAAATCAGCGATCTGTTGAGGTGGGAAATTTGTTGAGAAGTGTCAAACTGTAACAAGGAAAGAAGCTCTGAGGTCATAGATTGATGAAAATTTTCTGTGGGAGATGCAGAATTTTCCAGATAGGAGCACTAAAGCTGGGAGTAGACGATTACTGTTCCTTTATTTTAATTTTGTTCACCACCTGCTCGAGCCTGAGGCACACGACACAGGCTCTGATCTGGGCTGAATCCCTCCCAGGACACAGAGACTCTCTCCCTTTCTTTTCCTCTCATGTCCTTTGAAGCCCAGACATCAGTGATTCTACAGGAATCAGAGGACTCCTGCTCATAATCACACCTCAACAAGGCACAACGCTGTGCTTTATTCACTCACTAGAATGGAGTGGGAGGGGATCCATCCCAATATTTGGGAGTGCTGGTGATCCCTGAGTGTGGGGCTGAGGGCCACAGCAGCCCCAGGCAGTGCTGTCAGCTCTGAGATCAGCACCTGCTGCCACCTGAAACCCCGGTGGTTTCCTCTTGCTTTCTAAGCTGCAGGAAACACTGACATTTCTGCTGAGCTGGCAGCTCTGTGGGGCCTGAGTCCCAGCCTGGAAATCATCATCTTCTTATAATTCTTGTATATATTCATATTTAGTTTTATATTTATATGTGGATGTTTGTGGGCAAACACAGGCATGGATAGTTTTTATGTGTCTGTACACACTCACCATATATCCTTTAGAGTTATACACTTAAGGATTGCAGGATTAGGAATTTATGAATAATAGAAAAGCTAAAATCCTAAGGCATCATTCACATTCCCCCCAGTGAAGCCCAGCTGCCCCTCTGGAGGCTGTCCCTGTTTGGCAGCTCACATCAGTGCCCCCCTGCTCTTGGGGCATCACTGAAAGCCTGTAAGTGGAAAATTAACCCCCAATATGCAAATGGACCAAACTTATAAAAGTGTGAAATCCTGTGACCCATTGTCCATTTTGGGTGTAGCCCCTGGGGGGCTTTGTCTGCCCAAAATGTACCTGAGGGCCCTTCAATAAATAGAAATAAACTGCTTTTTATTCCTTTAATTTTGTCCAGCCTCTGTTTTTAGTTAAGCCCAAAATGGCATCATTACATCCAAGAGCTGCTTTTCCCTCTAAGACCAAGTGAGATGAGAAGGGTTTGGCATGGGGGAGATGGTTTGGGCTCAGAATTGTTCAGGGACACTGAAATTTTGATTCTTGAGAGGCTTTTCCCCATTTCAGTGAGAAGAGTTTAGAGCAGTGAGTGCTTGGAAAGCCTTGTGGAAAGCCAAGAGCAGAACCCATGGATGCAGGAATGGCCAGGGTTGGGATATATTCACCCAAAGGGCTCCAGAGGAGACTCCTCAGGGCTGATGTGAGACTGCCAGAACACAGAGCTGCCACCTGGAAGTGCTTCTAATCATGAAAAAATTGCACCTAATTTGATTGATGTGCCAGTGCTGTAGTGTGTGTAATTTCCAGGTAATTTCCAGGTAATCTGGTTACCATAGATTACACTGGAAACAAATAAACATTATAATCTCTAGGGTCCAATCTAATTTTTATTATTTATTTTCTAGGGAAGAGTAAAATGGTTCAGGATATAAGGCAACTCAGAATATTAATTTTTTAAACTTTTGTTTCCAATTTCTCTCAGCCATTTACACTTACTTGGTTAGTCATAATGGAGTTGAAACATACAAAATTGTCCTTTAAAACCTTTTTCTAAGGAAGACATGGTGGTTTTTTTTTTTTGCTGAATACCTTCTTTGCAAGCTGCATTCTATTTACATGAAAGCCTAGAATATCCTGTTAATAAAAAAGTCCCAGCTCTTCCTAAAGCTGTGACTTTTGCAATTGGTGTGATGACAAAGTGGAAATTATCTCTCAGACTAAATCTGAATGCTTGTGCTCTCTAGTGACACAGCCAGGCATTTTTTCTTTCACTTGGACAAAACCCAGCCTTTTTTACATTATTTCTCCTCTCACTTTCACAGAATCACAGAAATAGAAGGACAAGGCACAAAGTAAAGTAAAAGTAAAGAGGCAGAGGAAGGGTGGGGAGGAAGTGAGCAGTTTGAGTTCTGAAAGTAGTTTCAGTTTAAGCAGGGGACCAATTTTCAGGTCAGATGTTGCTTTTAACCCTCTCTGCTGCTCTGAAGCAGGGGGATGCCTCTGGCACAGGGAGCCACGGAAGCAGCAGTGAAAGGGATTATCTGCACTGAAACCACTGCGTGTTGATTTTCCCCCCACCGCACTCTCTCTATCTGTCTTGGTCTCTTTCTCTCTTTCCTCTTTGCAGCACAGAATTTACAGTAAAAACACAGGAAGCTGAATGATTTCCTCTGAGGAAAGTACCTGCAGAGAGGTGAAGGTGCAGAGTCGTCAGCAGCCCCTCTGAGCCATCCCTGCCCGTGCACTGATGGCTCCAGGCAGGTGCTGCCCTGAAACCTTGAGGTGGTTTTTGCCAGCTCAGGCAGGCTGGTACAGGAGGATTGGCTTTTTTCCCTGTGGCAATCCCAGAAAAGGGAGTCCTGAATTTGGGAATAACAGCAGATATTTATTTATTAGTGAAGCTGCACCTTGTGCACCAAAAGGCTCTTACCCACAGTCACTGTACTCTCTGTGCATCCAGGGAATGTGAGGATGGCCCTGGGGAGGGACAAAGAGGGCTCTTAGGCAGGGACAGGCACATTTTTAGCTGCCATTCCAAACCTGTCCCTTCCCCACAGGCTGCCAAGAATCTGAGCTGGGAAAGGCAAACAGCAGCACTAAGGAACGAGACCTGGGCCCTCTCCATTGCAAGACCCCTTGGAAAAGCTCAGCCCAGGCTTTCGAAATTTTAGAGGTCTTGAAAGGAGACTTTTTCCCTAAAAACATCCAACCCCTTGTCCCCAGTGTCAGCTGAAAGGCACAAGTGAGTAACCCTGCAGATACCATCTCAGAGAGACCATGAGCTCCCCACACTTCACCAGTGACTAAAGCTCAAGAGGATTTTTCAGCTGAGTGGGCCTGAATGTAGGAGTGGAAGGGACACAGGGATGGTCTAGCTGGGTACAGTACCAGCCTCTTTATTTTGCAATAACTTCCCCTGTCCAATAACTCCTACCCCCTCAGGAAACCTTCCTTTAGCTCACAGAGCTGTTGAAATGCCTGTGTGTGGTTACATTTTCCTGCTCCAGCCTCCACTCAGGATCTCATTTCCACTGCAAAATGCAACAAGCCTGATTCATTTTGCAGCAGAAACATGATTGATGCAAGCCCGGATGGAGACTCATTCTCAGCCCAGTGGAAATTCCTCACCAAGGCTGCAAGTCAAGTGAAAACCTCACTGTACAATCATCAGGTTGTGTTTCTAGTCCTAAAGCTTTTGGGGTGGAGCCAGGAACAGCTTGTGAGCAGGCGAGGGTGACCCAGAAAGCCAGAGTGGTTCTTACATCATCTCTTATTCTGGTTTTGTCTTTTTTTTTTTTTTTTTTTCTGAGAATTGCCTTTCCCTCTCACCTACACCAACTCCTTCACCCCTAGATGGAAGGGCTGATTAAGATGTGTGTTTTTCCAAGGCCCTCCAAGAATAAAGATCATCTGAGCAGCCCTGGCTGAGCTTTGCTCGCCGTCTCCTGCTGACAAACCACACCTTGTTTATCAGGACCGACATATGTTGTACACACACAGAGCTGCTGGAGCTCTGCAGGCTGAGATTTCTGCACCTGCTGGGGAAACCACCCAGGAAAAGGTGGAGGAACAAAGGCTGGAGCAGAAGTTTTTCAAAGAAAATGCTAAGGCAGTGCTGAGCAAGGGCTCCAAAGCTGCTGAGGGGTTCATGCCTCCTTCTTTATTTTCATTTCACATTATTTTTTCCCATTCCCTATTAAATAAATGTTATAATTTTGTCAATTCCCTGTGTTTGTAACACTCTCTGAAGAATTGCACCCTGCCTGCTCCTGATGGAGTGCAGAGAGCCAGCAGCAACCAGCCAAACCCCATCTCAGCATCATCCCAGCTCTGCTCCAGGCTCATCTCGTCCTCACCCCTGCAAGCCAGAAATAAGAAGTGGCAAAGGTACCTGTGAGCCTGATGCCACCTCCTTGCCATTTTCTGGCTGCTTGTTGATGACAGCTAAATATTTCTATTCTGCTTTCCTTTCTAATCAAGTTCTGGTAGAGAATTTTCAGTGGGTCAAGCATAAAGAGTGCTGAGAAGAAGGAGAAGGAGAGAAAGAAAAAAAAACAAAGAAAAAAAAGATACTGCTCCTTCAGAGCTTAACAGCCCCCAGGATTAACATGGCAGCTGCAAGAAGGATTTTCGAGGCTGAATTCAGGTAGTGAAGACTGAGACCAAATGAGTAGCAGGGGCAGCCACTGGATCACTGTGTACTCAATTTCTTGTTTTTCATGCTCTCTGACCTCAGTTACGCTCAACTGCTCTTAAAGCAAACCAAGCCAGACTTGTAATTTTGATTGAAGGGACATCCTTGGGCAGGAAAGATGAGAAATTCATGTTTTTTGTCACAAACCACTGGGCTACTTATTCACTGCTGCAGGCTCAGGTGAGATTCCCTGGTTTTCTGGGGACATTTAGCCCAGCCCTGGGTGAGATCAGTTCCCTTGGCTGGAATTGCATCAGGAGAGGAGGGGAGGGAGCTGCACCCAGAGGTGATGCAGCAGATGTGGGTGCTCCAGCTGAGCTGACACCAAGGTATTGCTGTGGCAGAGAGAAGAATTTAAGGTATCTGTCATCTCCCACATCATCCTGGAGTGCTCTGATCACTGCACACTCATGCCTGGAGTCAGAAATAACCACATCACATAACAGTCCAAGCCTCACAAAAAAAAAACCAAAAAAAAACCAAACAACAAAACCAGGGAACTTAATAACTTGAAAGCTGCCATCAGCTTCAGCCTCCCTCCCCCAAATTATGCATCCAGCTGACTTTTGCCCACCTGGCTTGAAGCTTTCACCTCACCCAAAATTAAGTAAGAAATCCAAGCCTGAAGTCTTACTCAGACTGCAGTTAAGGTTAGGACAGTGATACTGGAAAAGGAGTTTTCCATCCACTTGTCTCAAAAATACCTCATGGATACAGTCCTAACCCCATAAACCCCTCTCATACACCCAGATATCCCCTTCAGTGCCTTTAGGACCTTAAATCTGGCTGAGGAAATATTTTTGAAGCCCTTCCTCTCCTGCCCCCTTGAGGCTCCCAAACTGTTTCATCAGTTAAGGATGAGCACCAGCACGGCCAGGCTTGGCAGGTTCATGAACAGATTTCAAATTTTTAAACTCTCCTCACGAGTTACAAACAGGAAAGGCAGTGAATTTCCCTTCCAGGAGCCCGTGGTGGAGCTGCTGCTCCCAAATCAAGTTTGTGTCAGTCTGAAGGGTGTTTTGGCAGGTCTGGCTCCAAGGATTTTCCAGCTTCCCTCTCACGGTGGGGATCACAGAGAATACCAAGCAGGGCACCTGTCAGTGAGTAATTACAGGAAATATCATCTTCCTTTTGTGCAGGGTGTTTGAGCCTTGTCTGAGCCAGACCTGATCCTGTCTCCAGGAGCTCTTTGGAGCTGCCAAGGGAAAGGACACCAGAGGCAGAGCCAGGCAGCTCTGGGATGTTACTAGGAATGGGGAAATCATTCCATAAATGAGAAATGAGGAAATCATTCCATAAATGTCACTTCTGCTCCTGGCTGTCTGCAAACAAACTGCAAGAGCTTTCCAGTGCCCAGAAACACAGACCCAGTGCCATTTCCTAATGGCTTGGAAAGCATCTGGAGAGAGGAGCATATTTCCTCATTACTGGATTTGTTCCCCTTTATGCTCCTTATCATTTACTGTGATAAACACCAAAGAAGGGCGATTAATTACAGAGAATTAATTTAATATGGTGCTGCCAGTACTCTGGAGGGTAAAGGAGGTTTATGTTCCCCGTGCAACACAAACAATGTTCAGGAGTGCAAGGAGCCAGGAGGGAAGCAAGAAACATTTACAAAACGTTTGTAAAACATTTGCAAAATGCAACCTTGAAGTAGGGCAGAGAGACTGGATTAAAACAAGAGATCTTTTATTGTCTTGAACTGCAGAGTGTGATACAGAGGAACTACATGGATTTTCATTCATATTAAAAAATTTTTTAAAAAGAGAGCCCTTTATTTACACAGATGTTCAAAGCTGCCCATGGTACCCAACGACAGCTCTGGGTTCTCTTTGTTTTGCTCTGTTAGTTATTCCCACCTAGATGGAGCAAGCATTGGTCAGTAACACTTAGAAAAACACGGAAGAAGCTTTTTGGGCAGGAAAAAAAGAAAAGAATTCTGTTCTAAAAGAACCCAAATCCCCACGGGCATTTCACTGTACCAAACCCACCAGAATAATTACAACCAGTCACTGACAAAAGGAACAGTTTTCAGTAGGGGCTCAGCAGCCTAATTATTCTCACTCTGTCTTTATTTCCCCATCTAAGTAAATATATCCTGGACATGCACAAACTCCACATGGATGAAAAAAAAAAAAAAAAAAGGTAGAAATTTATTTAAAAGTAATTGTGCTTTTATCTATAAAAAAAAATTTACAATCAGACACTGTCCTGCTGTGTTTCCAAAAGCATGGTTCTCTTAAAAATGACAAAATGTAGCTTATTATTATTATTATCATTATTATTATTATTATTACTTTGTCTTTATATTAATAATATTAATCTTATGCTTAAGTTTAAAAACATACTGCTTTCCCTTCCCATTCCCTCCTTCTCTGTGGAACTTGATATATATAAAAAGGCATTCAAACCACCAACTATTTTACTTATACCTAATAATAATAATAATAATGATAATTAATCTTACACATTTCTGTGTGTAAAATATGGCTGGTTCTAAAACAAACTACCAATGTACAAAGCTGTTCTCCCTCCCCTCCCCTGGGCCTCCCAAGAGATTGTCAGATGTTGGAAGAACTTTATCCCAGACGCTTTCTGGTAAAAAATAAAAAATAATAATAATAAAAAAAAAAAATGAATAAAACAACACAGAACCCTTGAGATCGTTGTCTTTGGTGTGGAGGACGTTCCTGGTGGGCAGCTGGAGCTGCTCTGCTGGAATCTCTGGGATGCTTTAAGGCCGCTTTGTTCGGAATGCTGCAAAGCCTCGGCGGGTCAGCGATGCTTTGGTGCCAGTCCCAGCTGGTGGCAGCCCCAGGCCAGCGGTGCCCGAGGGTGTCCCCACAGCCCTGTCCCCCTGTGTGTCCCCCTGTGCCCTGTCCCCTCCCCAGCCCTGCCTCGGCCCGGGCTCTACGCTCGCTTCCGCCGCCCCTCCAGGTTCCGGAAGCTGGAGGGTCTCAGCTTCATCTCTGCAAACTCGATGGAATACTCGTGGCCCTTCCAGTGGAACCAGTTGACGCCCTGTGAAGGGGAGAGGTGGGAGGTGAGAGGTCACGCTTCCATTTGCTGCCCCTGGTTCAGACTGGGGATGTTTCTGATTTGGGCACAGAGGAGCTGTGGAGGAGCTTTGGGAAGCACAGGAGCTGTGGAATGTCCAACCTGCACAAACCCACCCACAGGAGGTCACAGATTGTGGAAACACAAAATGGATTCGGCTGGAAGAGACTTTAAAAATCATCTTGTTCCACCCCTGCCATGGCAGGGACCCCTCCCATTGTCCCAGGCTGCTCCAAGCCCCAATGTCCAGCCTGGCCTTGGGCACTGCCAGGGATCCAGGGGCAGCCACAGCTGCTCTGGGCACCCTGTGCCAGGGCCTGCCCACCCTCACAGGGAATTTCCTCCCAGTATCTCATCTAAACCTATTCTCTGTCAGTTTGAAGCCATTCCCTGTGTCCTGGCACTCCAGACCCCTGTAAATTGTCTCTCCCCATCTTTCCTGCAGCTCCCTCAGGCTCTGCAAGGCCACACTGAGGTCACCCCAAAGCTTCTCCTCTCCAGGTGAACAATCCCAGAGCTGCTCCATCCTCTGATCCCCCTGGTGCCTCCTCTGGATCTCTCCAGCAGCTCCAGCTCCTTCCTGTGCTGGTTCCAGGGCTGGGGCAGCTCTGCAGGTGGGGTCTCACCTGAGCCCAGGGGCAGAGGGGCAGAATTCCCCCTCCCCTGCTGCCCACGCTGGGCTCAGCCCAGGGCAGGGGGTTCAGGGCTGGGGCAGGTCCAGCTCTCCCCCACAGCACCCCCAGGTGCCTCTCCCAGGGCTGCTCCATCTGCTCATCCCAGCCTGGGCTGATCCCAGGGCTTGTCCCAGGGTCAACACCTTGAGTTTTGTCTTGTTAAACCTCTGCCCCTCAGAGCTCTCCCTCCTTGCCTGCCTCTCATGGCAGGAAGAACATTTTCGTTTCCCATGTTGAAAACTACAATTATTCCCTGCACACTCGGGATATTCCCTTGGAAAATCAGACAAAGCCAACAAGAGTTCACCAGCTGATGTTAAATTCTTATTTTGTGAGCAGCTACCTATGCATTTCCCTATGTTCCTGAAGAGTGGGAGGAGGGGATGCTGTGATTTTTGGCTGGCTGAACAATCAGAAAAACCCATAATTGCAATTCCCCCTTACTACCATGCATTAAAGAAGCCTTCAGACCCAGACTCACCTGACTGTGGCTGTTGTCACCATATCTGCCCATCAGGTTGACTCGGTGACAGTTCTTGTACCAGAAAGCTCCTTTGTATGACAGAGCACAGTTGGTGATGGCAGAGTCGTGGTCCTTGTCAAAGGTGGAGAAGGACCTTCCATTGTGGTAGGTCATGGAGTCACCTGGAGGGGGGGACAAAAGAAAGAGTAAGGTCAGGGAGGTGCCTGATTTAGATTCCATGGGTGTGCCCATTCTGCAGAAAACATTTATACTGTGCCATGCCCTGTCTGCATCTAATTTTTTTTTAAAGTGACTTGTTTTAATACAGAAGGAAATGCACAATTTTTTGTTATTGCAGGCAGGTCAAAATATTTTTTCAAGTGATCTCTAATTCCCAATATATGAAGTGGTTTTGTTTTCTTATTTTCATGCAGCTCAATTTCTGCACTTCTTGCTAAAAGCTTGATTTTACAGTGTGGACAAGCCAAGACCAAAGAGGTGTTCACAAGGAAGGAGTCAAGACCAAAGGAGTCTCCACACTGATTGAAATCCTTCTCATGGTAGCAGCTACTACTACTCTGCACCAGAGAATTTGCCTTAAATCACATAATCATGGAATGTTTGGGTTGGAAGGGACCTTAAAACGAATCTAATTCCAACCCCTCTGCCATGGCAGGGACCCTTCCCACTGTCCCAGTGTCCAGCCTGGCCTTGGGCACTGCCAGGGATCCAGGGGCAGCCACAGCTGCTCTGGGCACCCTGTGCCAGGGCCTGCCCACCCTGCCAGGGAACAATTCCTGCCCAAGATCCCATCTAAATTAAACAGATATTAATTCTGCTGCTGCATTTCCTTTGTATCTCTGTAGTCTGGGTAAAAGCTCCTGTGCTGGTCACAGGGCAGAGCCCACACCCCACTCTGCTCTGGTTTATGCACCCAGCAGTGTGAAATTATCTCCTTTTAAGACATGTTGTTAAACTGGATTTATCTCTTAATCCTTTGAGGCCCTGAAGAGGACTCACCAAGGGCTGCAGGGTTTGCCCCAGTATGATTACAAAAGGCAGATGATTTGTTCAGCAAAATTATAAATCACATTACAGCAGGGCTTTGCTGCAAATTCTACTGACAAGAAAAGAAGCTGTGCCAGGCTATTATTGGCTGTATAAATGACAGCCAAGATTGGCCAAATGAGATATATTGTGCTTTAATACACTTGTTTCAATCCTGCCATAAGCAGGCCATAAAATATGGCACCAAAATGCCTGGAGGATATAAAACAGAACCATAAAATATATTGATATGTTTGATTTTCAAACACCTCACACAGGAGAGGCACCTGCTGCTCTGCAACAGCCACACAGTTACCTCGAGTCAGCAGGGAGGAAATCAGTGATTAGGAGGAGGAGAAGTCAGTTTTTGGTGGATGCAGGAAAGGCTGTGGATGTTGTGTACCTGGACTCCAGCAAGGCCTTTGACACTGTCTGCCACAGCATTCCCTGGAAAAGCTGCAGCCCATGGCTTGGACAGGAGCTGGGTTAGGAACTGGCTGGATGGCCAGAGAGTGCTGGTGAATGGGGCTGGGATCAGTCACCAGTGGTGTCCCCCAGGGCTCTGTGCTGGGGCCAGCCCTGTTCAATATTTGTATTGATGACATGGATGAGGGTGTTGAGTGTTTCATTAGTAAATTTGCAGATGACACTAAGCTGGAAGTGCATATCAATCTGCTGGAGGGTAGGAGGGCTCTGCAGGGACCTGGAACAGTTGGATGGATGGGCAGAGTCCAGGAAGATGAAGTTTAATAAGTCCAAGTGCCGAGTCTGCATTTTGGCCACAATAACCCCCTGCAGTGCTCCAGGCTGGGGACAGAGTGGCTGGACAGTGCCCAGGCAGGAAGGGACCTGGTGAACACCGACTGAACATGAGCCAGCAGTGTGCCCTGGTGGCCAAGAAGGCCAATGGCCCCTGGCCAGGATCAGAAATGGTGTGGCCAGCAGGAGCAGGTGGGTCATTCTTCCCCTGAACTCAGCACTGGTGAGGCCACACCTCGAGTGCTGTGTCCAGGTCTGGTCCCTCAGTTTAGGAAGGATGTTGAGATGCTTGAGCACATCCAGAGGAGGCAACAAGGCTGGGGAGGGACTCAGAACACAAACCCTGTGAGAGATCTGGGGTTGTTTATCCTGGAGAAAAGGAGACTCAGGGGTGACCTTATCAACTCTACAGCTCCCTGAAAGGTGGCTGTGGTCAGGTGGGGTTGGTCCCTTTCTCCAGGCAGCACTGACAGAACCAGAGGACACACTCTCAAGCTGTGCCAAGGGAAAATGAGGTTGGATATTAGGAAAAGTTTTTCATGGAAAGAGTGATCAAGTACTGGAATGGTCTGCCCGGGGAGGTGATGGAGTCACCATCCCTGGGTGTGTTTAATAACAGACTGGATGTGGCACTCAGTGCCATGGGTTAGTTGAGGTGTTGGGGCATGGGTTGGACTCGATGATCTTGGAGGTCTCTTCTAACCCAGTGATTCTGTCATTCTGTGATTCAGTGAATTCTGTGAATTCTATGATTCTGTGAATTCTGTGATTCTGTGAATTGTGTGATTCTGTGAATTCTGTGATTCTATGATTCAGTGATTCAGTGAATTCACTGAATTCTGTGATTCTGTGTTTCTGTGACTCTGTGACTCTGTGAATTCTGTGAATTCTGTGATTCTGTGAATTCTGATTCTGTGAATTCTGTGACTCTGTGGCTGTGATTCCATGATTCTGTGAATTCTAGCATTCTGTGATTCTGTCACTCTGACTCTGAATTCTGTGACTCTGTGACTCCGTGAATTCCGTGACCCTGTGACTCCGTGCATTCTGTGAATTCTGTGACTCTGTGACTCTGTGATTCTGTGACTCTGTGACTGTGAATTCTGTGAATTCAGTGAATTCTGTGACTCTGTGACTCTGTGACTCTGTGTGATTCTGTGACTCTGTGACTCCGTGCATTCCGTGACTCTGTGACTCCGTGCATTCCGTGACTCTGTGACTCCGTGAATTCTGTGGCTCTGTGACTCTGTGTGATTCTGTGACTCTGTGACTGTGAATTCTGTGAATTCAGTGAATTCTGTGACTCTGTGACTCTGTGTGATTCCGTGACTCTGTGACTGTGAATTCTGTGAATTCAGTGAATTCTGTGACCCTGTGACTCCGTGCATTCTGTGACTCTGTGACTCCGTGAATTCTGTGACTGTGTGATTCTGTGACTCCGTGAATTCTGTGGCTGTGATTCCGTGATTCTGTGAATTCTAGCATTCTGTGATTCTGTCACTCTGACTCTGAGTTCTGTGACTCTGTGACTCCGTGAATTCAGTGAATTCCGTGACCCTGTGGCTGTGTGCATTCTGTCTCTGTGACTCCGTGAATTCTGTGACTCTGTGTGACTGTGACTGTGAATTCTGTGAGTTCAGTGCATTCCGTGCCCCTGTGGCTGCGTGCATTCCGTGCTGTGCACTGTGGGCTCTCTCTGTCTCACCGGCAGTGCCGCTGTAGCCATCCACGCGCAGGCGGTAGCGGCTCTTGGCGTCGCCCACGCTGAAGCGCTCGTACACGGCGTAGGCTGCGTCCCCCTTGTCCCTCAGCTCCACCCGCAGCTCGTACTGGCCCTGAGACGTGATTTTGTGCAGGTTCTCCAGACCTGTGGGCAGGAAGGAATGTTTGTCTTGATTCTGAATGATTTTTATCTTTTTTTCTTTTCTCTGTTCTCTGTATCCTTTACACACACATCTGGAGCTCTGGAGCCTATTGTTGCATTCCTACTTCATTCTCCCACTGCTTTTCCCTGCCCTGATAGGCAGAAAGACAAAACACATTCCAAAGCCCCTCTCCCATCTTGGTTCTCCCTGGGAACCAAGGCCAAAATCCAGCTCTTTGAGACACATTTTCATCAACAAAGCTCAGTTCCACCTGAGGGGGGAGGATTTAGAAGGGGCTCCAACAGGGGGGAATTGCATCACCACTTGTGCTCCTAACTGGTGATTGTTGTCAATTTTGCTAATTTGCTAATCTTATAAAACTGTGTTCACCCCATGGGGGGGCTTTTGTGGACATTTTCCATACTTGCCCCTAGAGGCCCCCAATAAAGGCCAACTTTTACATTGCCCCTCCTACACTAACATTATCTCCAAAGTGTGTTGTTTTATTTCCAGGTTCCTTAAGGCATCAGTCTCTCCATGTTTTTTTTACTCTGCCATGCCATTATTCCATAAATGGGGCCATGCTGGACTGTACAAATAGAGCAGGACACCAGCACTGGTGAGGACACTGAGCTGGATCAGCTGGAGGGTGATGTCAGCACAAAAGCAAATAAATAATCAATCCCAGGCTGCCTGGGAGAGACCTGCCCTTCAAATCATAGAAACAGGTTGGGCAAAACAACCAAAGTTGTGCTGTGGGATCATCATCATCATCATCATCATCATCAGCAGCAGCAGCAGCAGCAGCAGCATCATCATCATCATCATCATCATCATCTTTCATTTACAACCAGAAAAACACACCACAACCTTTGAGAATGTGGAGGTTTTACTTCTATTTTACCAAAATGTGAGTTTATGACTTCTATTTGTCCTGCTTTTCCTCCCTGGATGCTGAGCCTTTGCTGCTGGGAGTGTCCCAGGAGGACAGGAAGCAGAACCTGATCCCAGGACACCTCTGATTTGTCCCAGAGCCCCTGTGAGCATCAGCTGGGTTCATTTGGTGACCCCAGCATGGCATCCTTTGACTGCAGCTGCAGGGACTGGCTGTCTCCCTCACAGAGGGTGTCCCTGGCTCCTTTTCTCCTGTTCCCCTTTACAAATACTCCTGCCAGCTAAATGGAGGCCTCTAAATGGCTCCTGGACTTTTGGGCTGTGTTTATATTTTGTGATTTTTTTTTTTCCCAAAAAGATAAATTCTTAGCACTTACCTATCCAGAATTCATCCTTAGGATCTCCAAACCCTGCCACGTAATTATTCCAGTTCTTATAGAAATCTTGCTTCCCATTCTGACGCCTCAGGAACACCTAAAAGCAGGAATTGTTATGGACAGGCTGCTCTGGCCAGAGGGAAAGAGCTTTTACAACCACAGAGCTCAGCATTGCTCCTGCCCTGCCTTTACCCCTGCTAGCAGAGTCTCACTGCAAGGACTCAGTTGCATCCAGGCTGTTGGATGCTCCAGGTATTTTTTAAGTCTCCGATTTCTCTGTTGGGTTCCCAGGCTCCTGTCCATGACGTGGCCTCTCAGTTCCTGCTCTCTGCCTTTTTAAACCCATCCTGCAGCTCTGGAGTTCTCAGCCAAGGGTTTCCTCATCCCCCCATCTCCCAGCCAAGCATTCCTCCAGCTCCTCCTGCCTTTCTGTGCCCTGGGTTCCTTTGGCTTGTTCAAATTTGGGGATGCCAGTGTGGACAGGTGACATTTTACTGCCATTCCCTTGCTGCCTGGGTGGGATGTGTCCCTTGCACAGTGGCCTGGGAAGCCACTGCACCCCTGGGCTGTGCTTTAACCTCTCTCACTCCTTCTCTCATTCAAACAGAGTCAGTTCACCCTCCCCTCTCCTTGCTGATTATTTAGAAAATGTTTTATCCAATTCACATTCATTTCAGCAGCCCTGACACCAGCGGGGAAGCGTCAGGGCTGATCCTGGTGTGACCCATCCTTTGGAAACACCTCTCTTCTCCAGCTACAGAAAGAGCTGGCAACTCTATTCTGGGCACTGGAGTGTCCTAGCCAGGATAAAACTCCCCAGATTTATAGCCAAGACAGCCCTGCTGTGGTAAGACCACTCTGAGGATGGTGGGATGAGCAGGGAGGGATGGGAGGTGCTGCCCCCGCCCCATACTCACGATCCATCCGCCCCCGTCCTCGCCCATGTCACAGAACACTTGCAGAGGCTGAGCCTTGTCCCCGTTCAGGTAAATTGTGTAGAGCCCAGAGGTGGTTTCTCCATTCAGCAGGGCCTGGGAGCAGTCCTTGGGGTAGGGATAGAGGAGCCCAGCTGCACACACAGGGAAGAGAAAGCTTTCCTTAGGAAATCTGCAGTTACAAGGAATGTGCTGAATGCAGATCACTCAGGAAAATCCCTTGTGGGTCAGCTACAGATGCCAGGAACAGGTTTGCAATTGCATCCTGCACACAGAACATCCACAGGCCACAGCTGATGAGGTGGATTCTTCTTTTTTGAATGTGTTTTTTCACATCTGTCTACACTTCTGGAGGTGCTGGGAATGTGAGATAACTACTCCCTGCTAGGATGGGAGTGCATCCTCCAGATAAAGACTCAAATTCAGGAGCTGTGTTACAGCAACTTTTGGGGAAAAACAAATCTACCAGTCTCTGATCGTGTGACAGAAAAGGGAAGGGGGATACAAAGACAGGACTTCAATCAAAAATAAATTAATTGTGTTTTGCTAGCAATGACAATATTAAATGTGTTATAAAGCTACACTTCTAAAGAACAAAGCAAACAGCAACAGTGGAAACTACAAGAAAATGTTGTTAAGCTTTTCTTTCTGATGAAAGCCAGTAAAATCATTGCAGTCAGAACAATTTCTAACCCCCCAAAAAAGCTTTTCTTTGTTTCTTTTTATTCACTCAGGTTATTATCTTTTCCAGCCAATTAAGTGCTGTTCCAGGTAGTTTATAAGTGTAGCTTCTCAGAGTGGCTGGCTCCAGAGAATTTCACAGAATCATGGCATTGCTAAGGTTGGAAAAGACCTTTAAGATCATCAAGTCCAGCCATTAACACAGTCCCACCATCATGTTCACCACTGAACCATGTCCCCAGGTGCCACCTCCACAGGTTTTTCAATATTTCCAGGGATGGTGACTCCAACACTGCCTATTCCAATTCTTTACAACTCTTTCCATGAAGAAATTATCGAATCTAAATCTCCCCTGGTGTGACTCAAGGCCAGGCAAGTTTCCATCAGCTTTGGGATTTGGAGAAAAGTGACTCTACAGGGGGATCCTTCAGTGTTTCCCTGTCACTCAATAGACACAAATGTATTTTTAGAGTTAAGCCTCTGCCTGAATGAGTCTGACACTGTTCACATGGCTGAAGGCACCTGGTCCTGGTCAATTTGCCAAGCATCACCTAAGTACACCCAGATTTGATTCCTCTCCTATTTCTGGACGTGCTGGTGGAGCCCATCCTGCTCTACACAAGCAGTGACAGGGCAGACTTGGGGCTGGGTGACTTCTGGCAGTCCTTGGGCTGCACTTGGTGCCAGCAGCAGGAGGGGGAGTGGGAATGACTGAAGGTCCTGCTGGGCCTGAAAGGCTGAAAACTGGGAAAAGTGAGACAAATGAGGCAAAGTGTCACAGCTAATACAGAACAACTTCTTTTTTTAATGTCAGCTGTGGAGTGACCTTCAGAGAAGCCAATTTATCCTGGCAGAGCTGTCCTGTTGGGCTGGAGCTGAGGGGCTTTGAGACAGCCCATCACAGAGAGAGGAGAAAAAACCTGCCCTGAAATCCATCTCCTCAGCCCTGGCACTGATCTCTGTGGTTTGCTGTGCCTCTGTGGTTTGCTTCAGTTCAGCTCCAAACTCTGATTTGTTTTCCCTTGCTGGGATCGATACAGGGGGAAATGAAGGTGTCAGCTGGATTTTAAAGAATTCCTGTTGATACCTCACATGGGGAAGGCAGGATGTTTCACCAGAGACAGGACTGTGAACGTTGGAATTTCATCCTGCCAAAGGAGAACAGATCTGAGGGAACAGGGACTTTGCACCTACAAGCACATTAAAATCTTGTGTGGGGTCTGTGTGTCCTCACAGCAGAGCTCAGCTCTGTCCCAAGAGCAGTAATTTGGATTATTTTAGCTGTGTTCCTATGTCCTTACTGGTGGTGAGAACGGTCTGGATGGTTTTGCTCCTCAGGGCCCCGCTCAGAGCCTGCAGTTTCACCGTGTACTGTGTGGAGGGGCTCAGGTCTGTCAGGCTGTAGGAAGTTGTCTCGGGCTCTAGGACGAGTTCCTATGGAGGAAAGAAATAATGCAGGGAAATCTCAGAGAAATAAATCATAATGACCAGAATGGTTACATATTTTAGTCTGCCACATTATTTTGTTGTCATAATTATTGATGGTCTCTTTAACCATCTAGATTAATTAATATGAAGCTACTCCTCTAAGAATTTTTACCAAGCTAATCTTTCAAAGTTCAGTAAAGCCTTCCTGGAAATGAGTGTTTACCATCATAATGTACAAGCTGGGAGGTTTAAAAGCAAGGCAGAAGAAATGTTTACATGCCCTGAATGTACAGATTTTGAAATTCATTAAAAATTGGGAAACTTATCCTTTAGGACAAGGAAATGTTGCACTCCAGGCTTTAAAAGGCTGTTTTGCTGTGACATTAAAAGACTGATTTTCAGTGTGCTTGGGGAATTTGCCTTCTTGAAAATTAGAATCCTCTCCAGTGATCCAGGCTGGGCATCGAAAATTTTCTTTTTTTCTGGGATTCACCCGATTCATATTTAAGCATTTAGCATAATCTAGTTATGTAGGAACAAAATAAAATTATAGGAGCATAAGAGGCACTTTCACAGGCACTTCATCTTAGACACCCCTTTGCACAGGGATTCCCCTGAGTTTAGAAGAGTGAATCACATCCTTTGGGGGTGTGAGTTCATTCCACGGTACAGGTCTGGAATGAAGGAAAATGTTTGTGCTTTCATCTGTATTGTGGAGGGATGAAAGGCAAAATTCAGGCTGCAATGGAGCTTCTGTTTCAGGGTATAATGTAAGAAAGTCCTTTAACAGGTTTTAAATACATTTGTGTTCAGTCTAGCACTGAAAGAGGCAGTTGGTATCTTTAAATTAGGTGTTTAAATCAAGGCACATGATTTTGTTGCATTTCTGGACACTTCAGAGCATCTCCACTGCCCAGATTGGAGGCACAGCCCCCCTGGTTTATTCACCTTGACTCTGCCATCGATGGATTCATAGATCAGGAGATATTCAGTGACTGGAGCACGGGGAGGCCTCCAGCTTATCACAGCAGCTTCTGACTGCACCTCAGTGGCACTCAAATCCCTTGGAGCATCCAGCCCTGCAGGACACACCACAGCAATTACAACCACATCCATTCCAAGTTAATTCCACAGGTTATCTTGTGGGCCATGTATTAAAACAAGCCAGGAAAGCAAACCTTCTCTCCAGAGAAATTTGAAATGAAAAAAACACTTCAACCTAAATTTTGTGGTTAAGAATTAATTTTTCCTTGGTAGTTTAAAATAAAGGTGTTCACTTTATCTAAGTTATAATATTGGCTTGTTCCAGGCACTTTATTTTATGAGCAGTTGCACTGAACTGTCTTTTGAGACAAAACTGCATTTCATTACTTCTCACAAGAAGACAGATTGGTATTTACATATTCCCAGGAAATAAAACTTTGGTTCCAGTGATGCTTTTTGAGAATAGGAAAACTTTTTAGAATAGGGAAACTTTTTAGAATAGGAAAACTTTTCCTGCTTGGTCTGGCTCCAAGCTCCAGCTTCCCTTCCCCTCTGTGGTTACAGGACTGGATTGGTGTGGCTCAGCCCTTGGCTCCCTAATTAACACCCTGGAACAAGCCAAGCCAGGAAAATGAGAAACTTCCCCGATTTCATGAAAAGCCACGAGCATGAAACCAACTGGGCACCTTCAGGAGCCAACAGCAGCCCCCAAAGCAGAGCTCCGAGAATGTGCAGAACTGGCGACAAAACCAGCCCTGATCAGCCCCACCGGGCTCCCACCGGGGAAAGGCTGATGGAAACGCTGTGGAAATGCAGTTTGCAGCGCCACAGGGGCCCGGAGCAGGGGGGGCTGGAAGGATGGAGAAGGGCTGGGGTGGCACCTGTGGTGAAGTGAGTGGACAGGGTCTCGCTCCTCTGCGCGTCCTTCTGAGCGTGGATGCTCAGCGTGTACTCGGTGGCAGGCTGCAGCCCCTTCAGGTCATACTCCACCGTGTTCCCCGACACCAGCTGAGTCACTTCTGGCTCTGGCAACAGCACAGCACGACAGAGGTGTTGGTGTGACCCGGACACAGCGTGATGTGCCCAACTCCGCGCTCCGCTCACTGATTTATTTTAGTGAAAAATGGTAAAAGCCCGGAGCCCGCTGTGCCTGCGCTGACACCTCTGCCTTACACCAGAGCCCTTTCTCCAGAAGTGTGAGCTCTCTCTAGTGTTCACAGGAATTATAACACCTCCTCTGCTTCCCCGGGATCTCCCTTATCTCTGTTCAGGGCTCAGTCCAGGATGCTGAATTAAAACGATCGCTTTTTCAATGCTTCCAGCAAAGCCCCTTCTCCAAAGAACAGCCCCGAGGCTGCCAGAGCTCCAGGAGCGTTTGGACAGCGCTGCCAGGGATGGACAGGCTGGGATTGTTGGGGGGTCTGGGCAGGGACAGGGGCTGCCCTGGGGGATCCTGTGGGTCCCTCCAGCTCAGGATATTCTGTGATTTTCCTGGAGTTACAATCAGCACCCTTGGCAGCTTTAACCCTTCAGCTCCACACCCCAGTCCCGCCCCTCTCACCTTCCTCAGAGGAGTAGGACACCACGTAGTTATCCACAGCAGCAATTGCTGGCTGCCAGGTTGCCAGAGCCTCAGAGTCTGTGATGTTCACCACTACCAGGCCTGAGGGGCTGTCCAGAGCTGGGAGAAAAACAGATTGAAGGAATTTGACAAACGCTCTCAGGTCTGTGCAATGCCCAAAACTCGGTGCAGCTTTTATGACTCCCCTTGGGACAGTGGAGCTCTGCAGGAGAGACATCAGTGCCTGTGAAGGGACACCAAAAGCCTGCACTGGAAAGGGAGGTCAGTGCTGGAAGAGATGAAAGTCTGGGAACAAACAGAACTAACCATGCTCTCAGATCACTCCTGATACCATCGATCTCAACAGCTCTGTCAAAGCTGACAGATTTCTCCCAACACCCTCAAATCTGGGCTGTTTTTTAGAGCAAATTCAGGAGACAGAGCTGGGAAAAATAACCAAAGTGACAACAGCTGATTGTCACTGTGACCTTCCAGCAGCTTGTTTGGAACAAACCCATCCCACAGGCAGCCAGGCATCCAAAATCCCCACATGTCCTCACGGGACTCTATTTTTCACACAGGTTTATGCTCTCCCTGAATTAAGATGGATCTTTGCCTCCAGAACAGCTGGAATGGGTTATAAATCTCCTGTCGTTATCCAATACTCATCATCTTGTTCTTTGCCTCAGCTCTCTGAATGTTTATTAGCCCCCAAAAAGAATACAAGGAGGGGTCAGCAGAGGGGACTCTCATTTCCTGCAGGGATATTTAAAGAAAAAATCAGGAGACAGAATACCGAGAAAAATATTGAGAGGATATTGTGGAAAACATCAAGAGAGAGAATGTTTATGTGCTTAGAACCTGAGACATGTGAAGTCCAGAACAGAAGCTGTTCTGAATTGCTCAGCTGAGCTGGACATTTGCTCCTTCATTAATTAAAAAAAGAATCAAACAAACGTCTGGGTTTTTTTCCTGATTAATTAGAACTGTAAATACAGTACTACTGTAAATTAATGACTATCCACATCTCACAGGTTTATTTAGCATTTAGCAAATGGGAGCCTGGCCAAATTTACAAGTTCCATCCTCATGTAAAATGCAAAGACAAAGAAGGAGTGGGGATAAAAGCTTCCTACAGTTTGTGTGGGCAGCAAAAATGGGATCTTGGTGGGTCTGCAGCTCCAGTCCCTGAGTCTCCCCTGCAGCCCAGATGATCCATTTAGAAAGCTGCTATTTCCTGGTTTGACATTATTACCTGTTTTCAGGATGCCAGAGATGGGCTCGCTTTCTTCAAAGCCTTTCACAGAGATGATGCTGACGTTGTAGTCCACACCTGGGACCAACCTCACCAGCTTGGTCCTTGTCTTGCTCCCCTCCACTGTGACAACATTTGGAGTACCTAGGATGAGGCCAAAAGCCAAGGGATGAGTGACACAATACTCCAGGAAATGCTTGAAAGGTGTTTTTCAAGTTAAAGATGTTATGGCCACCATGGATGTGCTTCTACAGCAGGAGATGAGTTTTCCCCAGTTAGTTACAACCACTGGTGTCAAATATTGTTCCTAAATCTAAATCACTGGCTTGTAGTCAGTTAGAAAAATTAACATTTTTAGTGGAGGGTGTCCCTGTCTGTAACAGAGTTGGAATGAGATCAGCTTTAAGGTGCCTTCCTTTGCAAATCATTCTGTGATTTCTGTTCAGAAAAACACAATTTTCCAGACAAGGTGTAAGCAGAAACACCTGCAGTCTCTACATTGGAGTTCAGACACCTTGAGGACAGGACTTGCCGTTTAGATCTGCTTTGTTTGTGGTGAGGTCTGGAAGATTCTCCTTTACTCCCCTCATTTAGAATAAAGATATAATATGTGTTATTTTAAAGGTGCTCTGTGTGTGGCTGAGAACTTAGCACCCATATTTACTCCAAATTCTGGGTTAATTCCAGGAAAGCACTTAGACAAGTGCCTAACTTTATAACTGGATTCCTTTTCTTTTGTAGAACCAATATATTTAAAGCTGCATGTGTGCTTCCAGGCAATATTGTGTAAAGATCTAAATCTTTCCTTGTCTCAGTCAACACCAGGACTTTTTTTTTTTTGGTGCTGATGGCTGATGTCTTTAGTGTTTGCTCTTTAGCTGTTTCCCTTCAGAGATGTCCCTAAATTAGGTTATAAATCTGTTGAAGTAGAGGAAGTTTTTGAAGTTGAACACTAAACCAGAATGAGACAACGTTGGGGAGCACTGAGTAAATCACTGCCTTGAAAATTTGTTATAACCATGGATTAGGATTATTAGTTCCAAGGGCCATCTTTCCCAGTGTGCTCAGCTCATGAAGTACCTACAAAATAATGACAGTTTGGAAACTAATCCTTGCTGAGGAGGTTCAGACACTTATTAGGAGCACAACCACTCCAGCATCCACCTCTGGGCTGCCTTACAAGCCCTGCCCATGGGATGTGGGCACGGTGTCCAGGCAAAGGCTGGTGACACACCCTCATTCCTGAGGAAACAAGAGATGACCTGTGCACGATCACCTGGCAGAGGCACTGAGGGAGGGGGGCAGCCCAGCAAACCCTCCCTGCTGTCCCTGCTCACCTCCCGTGATGGGGACGTAGGAGATCCGGAAGGTTTCCACCCGGGACTGGGGGGGGGTCCAGCTGACTGTGGCAGCATTTTCCGTGATGTCAGAGAAAGAAATTCCCTTGGGAGAGCCAACCACTGTCAGGGGAGAACACAGAACACACCACACGGGGAGAAAAGGTAAATCATCTGTTGATCAGTCCTTAGTGCTGGAAAACTGATTTGTTTTATCACCCTAAACCATGAGCTGGTATAACTGAAGGGTTTTATTATAGCAAGAACCTATTTGGTCCAAATTCTCCTTTTTTCAGGTCCATTCCAGTATTGCATAGATGCATATTTGCAGAAATGCATCATTGCATTACATTGGTTAAAAATGTCCAATGTGTATCTACATACAGAAATAACAGAGATTTCATTGCTGTAGAAAAGCAGGGAGGAACATGCACAGAAATTTCATTCTGCTACTCATGGGATGCTGTATTTCAAATTTTTTTCTACCCCAGTTTCACTTGGAGGAATTTTGAGACCTTATACTGAGTCCCAGAGCCCTCAGTGACACACAGCAGTGACAGCCACGGGCAGATCTCTCTTCCTGACCATAAAGTTCCCAATGCAGAATGCTCCAACAACACCTGGAGTCAAGTGTGGGAGTCCATCAAGGCTCCTCTCAAGGGCTCTCTCCTGGAACTTCTGTTGGCTTCAAACCAGAAGCAACAAGATTTTCCTCCTGGAATCTCTCTCTGAGCCCATGCTTTTTCTTTCAAGCACATCCAGCCAGAGAACATCCAAGTGCAGCCATCATGAGGAAGGCACCTGTGGCTCCACTGCAGCTCTTTGTCATAAAACTCAGCCTTTCCCTGTCAAAACCTGAGCACTGCACTTGCCCACATAAATGAAATCAGTAAGCTGGGCAAACAAAGCCCAAATTTTACCAAAAATAACCCAGACTTAAACCCAACATGTGCCTGAAACATTCCAGTTGGAAGCTGAATTAAGATCCTGCAGAACAAGCATGGAAAGGGCTTTGGAAGGACGTGGTGAAGGGAGCTGCCACTTCCACGTTTACATTGAGCATCCCACTTCCAATCTTTCCAGATTTTTGGCTGTAACCAAAACAACCCTGAGGTATTAAAAAATAAACGGCACACACAGAGCAGGCCATTAGAACAAAGAGGAGAGATCCAAACATCAGCCACAGGAAGAGGAGTGGAGACAGGCTGAGGGCAGGGGAAGGGGGGCAAGAGGAGGGAAAAAAAATAGGGACTGGGCTTGAAATAGCTTGGAAAGAACGTGCCTGCAGGAAAGGAGTCAGAGGCTGTTTGTTCCATGTGTCCCCAAAGCAGCAGGGCACTAAATCAACTGAAAGGCAAGGAAAGAAAAACAACTGAGCTCTCAAGAGAAATGTAAATTATGTCTCTGGAGCTCACTAGAAGTGTTGTGTTGGTGGGGTTTGCTCACGTGGGCAAGCCAAGGGAAGAAAAGAATTTCAGATAAGAAAGGAAGCAAGGTGGGGTTGGAAAAGCTGCGTGGCACAAAAAAGTGCTGCTGATTTCAGTACAGGCTAAAGGAAATCAGAGAAAATAAAGAAAATGTGGGGAAGAGAAATAAAAAATAACATTGGTTTTGCTTTACATTATAAGTGGCCTGAGTGGCTGAAGAAAAAGGCCAGTGGTGATTTTGGAGACCAAAGAGATGGACCAGCATTTGGTTTTCATACACATGGAAAATTTCAGCCTTTCCCAGAAAATAAAATCCCCAATCCATCCCACTTGGACTCTGCTGTGCACATTTCCATGGACTTCAGGCTTGTTTTCTGCACCAGGTGAGCTGCATGACAAAGAGCAGTAAGAAGAGCTTTGATGTGAGTTTTCCACATGCCCAAGTCCCCCAACTGCAGCTTTCCTGGGAGAGAACCTGGCAAGAAATACAATGGACCATCAGAGCATCTGTCCTGGAATGAGTCCCAGAGATGGGAGAGATTTGCACCTTTGAGCACAGGGAAATGAAAAAGAAGTGAATGAAATCATCTTCTTGGGCTACCTGAAAGCCAGAATTAGGCAGGCATAGAAAGCAGCCAGCGTGCTCCTGACCTGGCACCCACAGAGAGCCTCAGGTCACCTGTTGGGCAGGCACAGGTAAATTATCTTTATCCTGCAGCATCATCCCCAAAGAGGTGTATGAGAGACAGGGACCTTTCCTGAGAGGCTGCCAAAACACCCATGGCACCTAGTGAGAGAGCAGCTAGTTTTTTAGAGATTTTTTTTTGCTAATTGTTCTTTCATTCCTAGACTAGAGGAGGATGTTCCCTGGCTTTCTTCTCCCAATCAACAGGAAGCAGCAGGTTGCATTTATCACATACCAAGCGCATGTGAAGTGTTTTGTAATCATGTCAGGAAAAAAAATGCTGTCACAGTGTGGCAAAACACCACTGGAAGAAGAGGAAAGGAGCAGCATGAGACTCACGCTTCCCACTAGGATATTAATTGGACCATAGATGTGTTGTGGTCCCCCAGTGGGGGTTAAATTGCACCTGAACTGAGATTCTACAGATAAATTTCTAAAAGACACCAACTCTGAGAGCAGCAGTGGATAAATTCCCTCTTCAGAGACAGAACTATATCCTTGCAACCACACTGGAAATGCTATAAATATCCATATGTTTGTGCAATAATCCACTCCTAAAAAAGAAATTAGTTGGCTGCCTTGGCAGCCACCCACCCGATGTGGTGCAACCTGCAGCCCAAATTATTTAGCTGGGTTTTTGTAGCTCTATTGTCCATTATTCATGGGCTATTTACAGCTGACAAACAGCTCTTGAGTTATTGGCTCCAGTAGGTGACATGAGCTAAATCTCCCTGCCAGGGCTGCACAGGGACATGGTCATGAGGAAAATGATAACTCTTATAACTCTTATAACTCTTACAAATATCCTGGGAGTCAGTGAGGATGGGGACATGCTGCTGACAACTGCAGTGGACTTCAAACACCCCTCTCCATTAGGAGTCCATGTGCAGGAGCCTGCCAAGGGGGGCTGCTGGTGCATGTTCTGCTTCATGGAATGTCTGGGGGATGTGAGGGTGGCCTGGCTGTTTATGGCAGGGGTGTGATGGCAGGAGAGGAGCTGGAGCCTTTCTGTGCTTGAAGCTGAGCCCACAGGGTGGAGGCTGGGGGCTCTGAGGCTGCTTCAGGAGAAGCTCTCCAGCACTGAGCTGCTGCTGCCCTTTTCCTGGGTGCTGGCTGCCAAATGCCTCCTTTAGGCATTCCCGTTGGTTCACTCACTCATGGAACTGAGAATCACACCCTGAGCTGGAGGGACCCACAGCATCCCCCAGGGCAGCCCCTGTCCCTGCCCAGCCCCCCCAACAATCCCAGCCTGTCCATCCCTGGCAGCGCTGTCCAAACGCTCCTGGAGCTCTGGCAGCCTCGGGGCCGTGCCCATTCCCTGGGGAGCCTGGGCAGTGCCCAGCACCCTCTGGGGGAAGAACCTTGCCCTGAGCTCCAGCCTGAGCCTGCCCTGGCCCAGCTCCAGCCGTTCCCTGCCTCCTGTCCCTGTCCCAGAGCAGAGCCTGGAGCTGCCCCTCGGGAGGAGCTGCAGCCCCCAGGGAGATCTCCCCTCACTTTCCTATGCCCATCCTTTTCCTTTCCTCCCATAATTAATCTGATTTCAAATTACCACATTTTCACATCAGCAAGCTCAACATTTCTTTGAAGACCAAATTTGGCTCACGAGACATTGCATCATATGCTTCAGGCTTGAATATGTTTCAGAATGAAACCACGATTTTGGTGTGGAAAAAAAGATCGAAACACTTCATTGCCAAGTGCCAAAATGAAATGCTTCAATTATGAACCTGAACCAAAGCTTTGATTTTGCAAAGAAACTCAAGTCAATTTGAATTAATGAGCACATGTTGCTCCTGGTAAGATCAGTCTAAGTTAATGGTGCTTAGGCCTTTGCTGGTCAAGCCATAAATAAACTTCTCAGTGGCCCTGGCAAACTCATTTTGTCATAATTCTTTCCTAGGGAAGCAAATTGTTGTGCAGAGCTGAGATGTAATTAGTCACAGAAAATCACTGAAAAAGGCTGATGCACAGACAATATTTCTTGGCCCTCAAAGACAGTGTTTTAATTGCCACACTCTGCTGCCTAATTCCTGATCATTAAAGTAATTCAATTAAGCCATATTAAATAGACAGCGAGGAAGCTTGGGAAGCTGAGACTGATTACAAATAACCACACCACTCTGAAGCAGTGACTTGGACAAGGGACATGCAGGAGACAGCTCAGGACACCTCTGGAACAGCCCGAGCTGGCTGTGACAAGGAGCTGCTGAAAGGAACAGGGAATTCACACTTTTCCCCCTGCAAAGACAATACCTGTGGATGCTACTGTGTTTACAGGCTGGGAACGTTGTCCACTGCCAATTCCATAGAGCTCAATCTCATATTCAGTGCCCTCTTTCAGCCCTGTAATGTCCTGGGTGCGCTCATGGCCTGGCACTATCAGCTCCAGGGGGTCAGATTTCCTTTTGGTGTCCCTGATTTTTAGAACAAAACTGTTGAAAACCCCATCATCTGCAGTCCAGGAGAGACGGAATCCATCTGGAGTTGCGTCTGAAACCAGAAGGTTGTCGACCTCGGGTTCTGCTTCTAAAAAAGGAGAAGATAGCAGTGGGGAAAAGAAATGATTTTTTAATCAGTTGATCAGAGACCTGCCTGAGGTCTGGCTATAGCACACTGCAAGAATCCGACCACAGTTCAAAGCAAGGGGAACAATCTGCCAGCTATTAAAAAAAAAAAAAAAAAATTAGTGTTATACAGAACAGGATAAATGAGAGTGTGTGCAGGCCCATTCCAACTTTCACTCTTGAATAGCAAACCACTGCATGGACCCACAGGTTTGTCTCCCACATGCAGAGTTACACATGCTAAAGGTGAGTTTCCTGGGCATTCCTCCCTCCCTACCTGTGTCACACCTTTATGGCCAATAAAAACAAGCTCTTGTTACAGAACTGCATGTCTGGAAACATTGTCAGATCTCTCCCTGCTAAGAAGACAACAGAGAAGCCACTGAAAATTATTTTTCTCCATGCAAAACCCTTATTTCATGCACTTCTGGCATCTGTGATGCTTCTGATCCCATGAATCCTTTACTGTGCTCTTGAACAGCAAAGGGGAATCATAAAAATTCCTCTCTTAAACAGCACCCTTCAATCTAAATGCAAGAACTGCTGCCTTTGGTTAATGAACCCGTTCAAAAGGATCCCAAGGGCTGTAAGTGTTTAATTACCTGCAAAACACCTCTAAGTCAGTATGGTCAGGCACTGTTACCTACAGAAATGCTGCTGGAGTGGTTATGTCCTACAGCACCTCCAGTGCAATCCTTCCTTCCACACACAGCCTTTCCTATTTATTCCCTCTCAAACCTCCCACCAAATGCAATCCTTCCTTCCACACACAGCCTTTCCTGTTAATTCCTCTCAAACCTCCCACCACATCCCCTCCCAGCTTCACTGCTGCCCAGACAGGAATGTGCAGATGAGAACTGATGGCTCTGGGGCTGGAGAATCAGCCTGCAATGATCTCCCAAGAAAGCTCAAGTGCTGCTGGAAAACAGCAGCTCTGATGTGGTTGGAAGCATGAGCTGGTTTGGGGAGAGAGGTGCCAGCTTTGGGGTGGCATGGGTGGAACCCACAATGAGAGGGAAAGAGAGGAGGCCATGGGAAGAAGTGCATGGCTCTTCCTGAAGCTCCTGATGGCTGGAACGTGGGAGAATGATGCTGTTGGAGAATGCTGATGTGCCCAGCTGTTAACAGGACAAGCTCTGCATGCAGCCATTCTTCTTTCAAGACTTTGTTAGAAGTACCTGCAAGACCATAAGGAACTTCCACCCCTCAGCCCCCCACATGCTCCTCCACAGGATCCATCAGAGGGAAAGATCAAGTTAAAGGGAACAGAATTCCGCTGGTGAACCCATCAGTCACGAGGAGTTATGTGAGCCACGATGCAGAGGAGGATGCAAAAACCAAGGTTTGCATGAAACATCTTCTGTGTGAGAAGGAGAGTGAGAGAGAAAAGGGTGGAAGGGAACAATTTGCTCACATTGAAATACCTGTAACAGCCAGAGCGCTCAGGGGCTTTGTTTGGTGCCCCTTGGCAAACCCATAAAGCAAAACCTCATAGCCAATGCCAGTAATTAGGCCTTTAAGCTTCAGTTCTCTCTGGGCTCCCGAAAGGAGGAACTCCTGTGGGTCCAGCAGCTTGCCAGAATCCACCACGACTACTAGAAAGTTGTCAAAGGCATTCTCCGATGCCATCCAGGACACTGTGAACCCATAGGGGTTCATATCAGACACTGTTAGGTTTTCCAGTGGGGGCATGGCCTCTAAAAGAAGGGAAGGTGCAAAAACACACACACAAAAAAGAAATGAGTGAAAAACATTGCAAATTAGAAAGTGTCACAGATTCCACCAAACAAAAAAAATCACATTTTCCCCCCTAGCGTGGATTTAACAGCCAGGACTACAAGATGAGGATTTTCACTGGAGCACAGTTTTGAATTTTCCTCAAGGATGTCTCAGCACCTCCTCTCACAAGCTCCACTGAAACCCCTCCCAAGCTCCCTGTGTAAGCACATTGCTGCTGCTGCCCTTGCACTGTAAGAAAGTTATAACCAAAGCTGCTTCAGAAATGCTGCACATAAAACTTTCAATTATCTGTACTCTCTCCACTGTCAGTGCTTTAGGGACAAGCCTCAGTTTGGGCATTCCCAACTCCTGTATTTTGCTTCTTTACCTATTTCACATGAGTATCTCCAGCTTTAGTTTTCAGTGCTGGAGGGGTCAGAGGTGCCAGAACAGGAACATTAATCACTCAGGGTCACAGCCAGTGCAAATCTGCTGCTGTGCTCTGTTGACAGCTTAAAGAAATTCCACTGAGGGGTCCTTTTTCACATGGGTGTGACATTTGTCAAAGTGAAAAGATGTGGAAAACGTTTCAAAATTTATCCACTAATCTCAGCATAAAAAAAAGGGCCAAATTTTCACAAGATTCTCAGTGTATTTTGCTCGCTCAAAATCTGACAAGTCAAATGGGAAGACCAGGTAGCTCTGCTAAGCCCTGGCCCTGATCCTGGATCCCAGGCATTGCTCCTATTTCTCCACAGTATTGCCCAGCCTTGCTCTGCTGGCTCAGGAGCTGATTCAGCCAATCTTCCAGCCACTCAAAATTCCACTCACTTCAGAAAACACCAGTTAGTTAAAGGCAGAGCCTTCTTCTGAAAAGGGTTTTGGGTTTGCTTTTGACATTTCACAAATGTTGAAATGGATTTTGTTAGAACTTGGCATAAAAGCTCCCCCCTTGAAGAGTTATAATTTGGAAGCCCTTATGTATTAATATTTACACATTTGAATACTCATTGTAGAGATACTTTTGCATCTTATTCACTTCTAATCAAGCAATCCCCAAGATTCAGCTTTAGGGTAGGTCTGTGGGAGGGAACACCCTGGGACAGGAGGTGTTCCATGAGCCAGTCCTGTCTGATGAACTGCTGAGCATCAGGCAAATTTCTCCCTCAAACTTCAGGAGTTATAAGAGACTATTAGACATGGGAGAAAGGTTCCACAGGGGTCTTAATAACAGAATCATGGAATCACAGAATAATTTGGGTTGGAAGGGACCTTAAACTCATCCAGTCCCAACCCTGCCATGGGCAGGGACACCTTCCACTCCCCAGCTTACTCAGAGCCCCATCCAACCTGCCCTTTTAACTCCTTTTAAACTAATCCTGCTCCCAGGAATTTTTTTAAGGTCAACATTCCTGTTCTGACCCCTCCTTGCACCAGGTTTTCAAACAAACCCATTGCTGCTGGCTAGAGTTTTTTTTGGTTTTTCTTTTTTTTTTTGGGGGGGGGGATACACATTTCCCTGAGCCAAGAAAGGGACTCCAGATCTTGGAGCAGGTACCTGTGGTGACAAAAGCAGTGAGGGGCTCTGTGGGGACACCCGTGCTGGTGGTGCCCTGCAGGTGAATGTCATAGGCAGTGTTCTCTGCCAGGCCTGAGATGTGGGTGCTGCGGGTGCCCCCGGGCACCGTCAGCTCCTGGGCTTCCTGTGCCGCCAGGGAATCCCGGATTTTGATAACAAACGTGGCAAAGGGCCCGGCTCGGGTGCTCCAGGACAGGTTGAAGCTGTCGGGGGTAACGTTTGTGAGGGTGAGCGTGCCCAGCTGTGGCTCAGCCTCTGGGGAGAAAGGAACACAGGTGAACAGGCAGTTTGGCTGCAGGGGGTGGGGAAATCGGCACACGGAGGGGGTAGGTGCTCAAAAATAATTTGCCGTGATTGAATAAAATTGGGGAAAAAAATAAAATTAAAAAGCGGTGTTGCAAGAGATATTTTCTCAGGTTTTGGAAAGAAGCCGCTGAAATTAGTGCTGACTTTAATGATTTTTCATTAAAATTTCTTCAATAAAGTCAACTTGCCTAATGACATGTGGGCCTGGTTTACAGAAGCACCAACAACATACACATACAAAGTGCAGGAATTCCACACTGGGAATTTGGTGGGAATATAGACCTACAGCAATTCCAAAATTGGGAAAGTAGGATTCAGGCAGGAATCCTTGAAATCACAGTCCAGGTTCTGTTTGGTGTTTCTGTTGCCTGGAGTTGTAGATACTTCTATTTTTGGGCCCTGAGGTTTATGAGGGATTTCAGGCCTAACAGGGATTATCTCAGCACTAATCTCAGGCCAAAACCTCCCTGGACTCCACAGATAAGGTGCTCCTCATCCTCTGATTAGGCACAATCAGAGAATGTCTAATAAACTATAAACCCCACAATTCTGCTCTTGCTCTCCTTCCTGGTTCAGTGACCAGGACACCTCCTTAAGAACCAAAGACTTTCCTTTTCTGCTGGAGGAAATTCAAATCCACATCTCTGCCTTGCCAGGAGAGAAACTTGTCCTTCAGGAGAGGGAGAGCTCCTTACCCAGTCTCTTTTAAACCTCTTAGCACAAAAATCATTAAAGTTTCATTAAAGCCCAGAGAGAAAACAAACACGATCCAACAGTCAGAAGGTCAGAGAATTCTGTGTTTGCTCTCTGGGCTGATTTTCTACTTTTTATGTTGCCAATTGAGTAGGAACCAAGAACACCTTGGGAAATGTAGCCAGTGAGACACAGAAAAATAATGATGGAAAAGTGATCCATGCTGGGAGAAAAGAGAGAGAGGCATCCCACCAACAGGGAGTGGTGAAAGAGTGAAATCTTTTTCTTTGCTAAAACAAGAACTGCTGCAAGATGTTCCAACTTTTAGTCCCCTCCCTCATTGCAAGACTTTTAAATAATAATCCACCTCCTCTGGAATTGTCTGGGAAGAGGTGAATGAAGTGGCCCCGATTAAGGACACAGATGTCACAGATGTCACAGATGTCACAGATGTCATGCCATCAACCAGTGATCATGGATGCCTTCATGGCCAGCAGGGAAGGTGCTACCATGGTGCTCTTGAAGACAGGCAAGGAGATGAGAAAATATCCACAAAGCAAACAAGCTTGGGTGGGAAACCCAGGAAAACTGAGCCCTCAGCTCCACATGCAGCTCCGAGAGGGCAAACAGAGCCTTTCCAACCTCATCCTGGCATGGCCACATTCCTTCACATGCCATCTGCATCCATGGTCAGGCACATTCCCAGCATGACAGCCTGATCCCAGGAATGCTACATGCAAAATGAGCTGGAATCACATCCTCAGGCAAGTCGTAGTGATCTCCTGCAATCCTGGAATCACCACCACGGGAAAAGCTCTGACACCCAGGGAAACAAGACAAGCAGTGGAGACTCAAAGGGAGCAATGCAAGGGACACAGTGGTGGGCCAAGAAAAGGGGAATTTGCTTTTTGAGCCCTGCTCTGTGCTGAGAACATAAAAATCCCAGGCAGGGCAAATCTCAGAACCAGCAGAAGGTGGCCAGACCACTCCATGCACTTTGGGCTGGTCACTTCACATGCGGCACGAAACGCCCACCAGAGATGCAAATGCCTGGGGACACATTTGGGTTTAAGGAGGACAAAACTGACATGCAGGTGCCTCTCCAGGATAAGAACAACATGGAGGCCTCTCTCCCACCCCCAGCAAAGCAAGGGAGGGTGGATGAACAACTTCATTCAAGATGAAATGTAAAGATGCTGAGTGAAACACATCAACCATCTGGAGCAAGGCAATTATATATACACTGAACTCACAGACAGGTGTGTATATATAAGGAAACCATCATGGTTTGCTACTGGCTCTCTTAATGCTGGGGGCACTTTTTCAGCCTTTTCCATTGCCTCAGATCATTTTCCAAGCCCTCTCAGTGCATTTCAGCCTCCCCTCATGGGGCTCTCCCTATAATTCCCCAAGGAGATGACGATGAGTTGGAGCCACGTTTTAGAGCAGTTCAGTGGACAGCAAGACAAAGAAGAATAAAAAGCAAACCTGGAAGGTGAAACAGTGAAATACCTGTGGTTGCCATGGCTGTCAAGGTCTGCCCACCTTGCCCATCAATTACCCCATGGAGCTGGATTGTGTAATTAGTGGCAGCTTTGAGGTTGGTCACTACAGAGTGCTGGGAGTCCCCCGGCACTGTGAGCACCAGGGAGTCCAAGGGGAAGTCAGAGTTCCTGACTTCCAGAATAAAATGGTCAAAGGCTTTGTCCTGTGCCTCCCAGGTGAGTGACAGGCTGTCTGAGGTAGCGTTTGACACACTGAGTTTGCTAAGGAGAAGTTCCTCTACTACGGGAAGAAAAACAAATGGAAATGTATCACAGTTATTAAAAGCCAAAGCAATAAAATAAATTAATAGAGAAGTTTGAATTTGCACCACCACAGGTCACAAGGGTCACCCAACCTTGTGTTTCCCTATGTTTCCCATACCCCTGCCACCCTTCAACAAATGAGGATATTCAGAGTCTGCTGCTGCTGGAAACTGATATTATATTCTGATAGCTGAGATTTGATACTTTCACTGACCACATTACTCCATTCCTGTGACAATCACTATGGCAACTTTTTCTAAAGGGGCAAAATTTGTCGGAGCTGTTAAACAATCACAACATGAGCCATTCCCTGCCTCCAATAACAATGTTCTGTTTCTGTAGTCCAGTCCTCACTTCCCATTCTCATCCTGAACATTTGACTTCCCTGTCTTTTCTAGGAAAACTGTCAGCTGTAAAACCTTGAAATGTGCAACGTGCCAACAACTCAGTGCCTGCCTATTCCATTCTCTGACATCAACTCAAATGGACTTTTCACTCTCTCACCCAACATAACCTGAATAATTGAAACTGAATTCAAGCAGTGAATGTGCCTTGCAGGATTGTGCTGGCACAGACTGAAACGTGCCTGACATCTTTTGGGAGAATCAGGATCAATCTGTTCTATCTGATCTGATAGAAATCAGCTTATCTGAGAGAAACTGTGTCTGCTCTGTGCTGTGGGACAGATGCACACACAGGTTGAAAGGTGAATGTGAGGAATCATCTCCTGCTTGGTTCTTGGGATATTTGCTTTGCTTCTCATCTGCCCTCAGAGGCTGCCCCAACCTTAATGTGTGAAGTCATTGTGTGAATGAAATCCCAGCCCTAATGTGTGAAGTCACTGTGTGAATGAGATCCCAGCACGATGTGATTGCCTGACTTTGCTGGATGGGCTGGTGGCTCAACATTCACGGCTCACAAAGTCCCCGGCTGGTCCTCCTTGGCGTGGAGCAGAGGGTTGGGAAATGGGTGTGCTGGAGGGGTGGCTGAGGGCAGGGAAGGGGGCACAACCTGCAAGGAAGAGTTCAAAAAAGCAGAGTTAGCACCGAGGTAGGTTTGTGTACCTGTGGTAGCTGCAGCACTGATTGCCTGTGTGCGGAACCCGCGAGAGATCCCGGAGAGGTAGACAATGAAATCAGTGCTGGGAGAAAGCCCTGAGATATGAGCAGTCCTTGAGTTGCCTGACAGGTTGAACTCCATGGGCTCCAGCAACCTGTTAGAATCAATAATTTCAATGGTAAAGACGTCGAAGTCCCCGTTGGAGGCTGTCCAGGAGAGGTTGAAGCTTTCGGGGGTAATGTCAGAAACCGTGAGCTCAGCAACGCCGGGCTGCTCTCCTGGGGAGGGAAACACACGGGTCAGAAGGGTCCCTGAGCTCCTCCTGCTCTCAAAGGCTCCTCTCTGCCATGCTGGCAGCACTCCGAGCTGGGGAAGAGGGTGTGAGTAAAAGCTTGCTACAAGCAGACAGGTACTAAGGGGAGGAAATCAAATAAAACAGTCGCAAAAGTTAGATAAGGAAAAAAAAATTAAAACGATGGCTATTTCCCTTTCCCTGCAGGAGCAGCCATGTCTTTGAGGTCTGAGCATGAAAGCAGATGCAAAAAGACGTTCTGGAATGCCCCTGGGGCATTTGGAAAAGATGGCTTCCAGTTTTAGGAGAAGCTAAAACCAAAGCTGTTGCTTTATCCGAAGGAAAATCTCATGTTTTGTTTACTCTTCTACTTTCCCTTTCAGCTTAAGTCTATGAAAGCTGGCATGTAATTTTGGAGCTGGAGCCAAAATGCAAAACAGAGAGAGGGGTTTCTTCCTCTCTGCAGACATCCCCGTAGTGTTACAGGAAGGCTCAGATATTTCTAACAATTGGAAGTCCCCAGAAGGGAAGAATTTGAAAAGCCGGGTGCTGAGCTTGACCCAGAAAGGGAAGGGAAAACCTCAGCAGGGCATTTTCTGCTGTTTTCACGAGGGTAAAGAAGGGAGCACATTGCATATTTCGGCAGGACACCCATGATGTGTTTCCTGCTTGGTCTCTTTGTGCAGCACATTGCTCTGTTCTCCACTGGCATCTGCTCCCAGCTCCTGGTGAGGACTCTCAAAGCTCAGCACTTCCACTGGGACACAGCACAGACACATCCCTGCCCAAGCCAGGCTGCTTAAAGCACTACAGGAGCAAGCAAGCTCTGCTGCACTTCATGCTTCAATTCTGATTACTTCTCACAGTACTTTCACCCCTCTCTGTGCTTGGGGGAGCCTGGCATGAGCCAGCTCTGGCTATGCCACAGACACAGAGGATGCAAAGGGCTGTAGGGGAGCCCAGAAGCAGCAGAAATTGTCTGTAAGAAATTAGCTGAAGGAAAGGCCACTGGTGCCCCTTTATTGCCAATTAACTCACACTGCTCATTACAGTTATCACAAGACCTGGGAGGATCAGAGAGCCATACAGCAGAGATGTAAATATACATTTATCTCTCATGGTCAAAGCCTGTGATAAGCTCTTATTTCAAACTGTTGCCTTTCACATGATCAGCTAGAAAATGATTTTGGGGCCCTTGATGAGTTTCATGCAAGCTTCTGATAGCACAGAGCTCACCTGCCTCCCTTCAGGCCAATTTCATGCTGGGGTAGTTCTGCTGAATTTGAGCTTTGCATTGTATACTTTTCAGACCAATCAGTTTGTTTCATGATCTTAGATGGCTTAATGTATTTTATTAGTCTTATTAGCAATTAATTTATGTCTTTTCTTATATGAGAACATATAGAAGGTGTTTGTCCTTGCCCTGAGTCAGGTACACACAACTTTACCCTGCTGAGTCTGAATTCACACAGAAGCTACTGCAGAATTTCAGAGGCAGCTTCTGAAGGGTAAAAACTGAACACACACTCAGGCTTTGATTATCTGTGTCAACAGAGGAAAGATTTCTATAATTTTACCAGGCAACCTGGCCTTTCCCAAGCAGGTACAACATCCAGCTGGGTTTTGCTGTTAGTGTCAGCCAGGTTAAGTGAGGAAAGGGAACAAAACAAAGCTGTTCTGAGGTGGGAGGGGAAAGCAGGGAGGGGAGGGCTGCAGCAGGGCACTGAAGCTCATGGAAAGCCTGACCAGGAGGCATTTCCATGCCAGAGATGTTCAGCCAAGCTTTGAGGAGCTCAGGGCACCCCATGCGAGGCTGGGCCAGTGAGCAGGACTTGGCCAGCACTCACAGGAGCTCCTGCTCACATCTCTGCCAGAAGGAACGTGGGGCTGGAGGAAAGGTACCTGTGGTGGTCTCAAGAGAAAGGGGCTTGGTCCTGTAGCCCCGAGTGAGCCCCTGAAGGGTGATGGTGTAAGGAGTGCTGGCCTTGAGGCCGGTGACATTCACAGATCTCAGTGTCCCCGGGACTGTGACATTCCGGGGCTCTTCGGGGCTGCCAGACTCCTGCACCTGAATGACAAAGCTCTCATAGCCCCCATCAGCTGCTGTCCAGGTGAGCTGGAAACCATCCCAGCCAGGCTTTGAAACTGAGAATTTCCCCAGCTCAGGTTCCTCCTCTGCATAAGGACAGAGAGTCAATCTGTTACTTGGGTTGCAGAGTGGTGCTGATGTCGGATTATTTAATGAGGTTCTGTGTTAATGAATTTCACATCTAATCAGGGCCACAGAGATGCCCCCCCACACACATTTACATGATCAGCTGCCACAGATAACTTCAATAAAGTCCCTCTGGAGACATGGCAAAACAGAGCAGTGAGAGAAGGACTGTAACAATTAATAAATATGTGGAGGCTGCTCACAGAAAGCTGCTCATACAGAATCTTACAGCTGTGAGTGTTTTGTCAACATTAATTACAATTCCCTATGAGATAAGTAGGTATAACAACTTCACTCAGTGTTTGCCATTCTGAAGTAACTGTGTTGTAAGGGTAGGAAAGGCTATGATTTAGAGTAGCTGGGATTCAGATATTTTTGCTTTTAAGTGCATCCACTTGAAGGATGCTGCTTATGCTTCCAAACTATTTCTAATACAAAACAATAAAGAAGAGGAAAATGCCTCCATGTCTGCATGTCTGTAATGGATTTGTCCTCTTTTAGCACATGATTCTACCCACAACACCTTCCTGTGGGTGGAGATAAGACTTTCAGATTTACTGATTTTAATTTAAAATCAAAACATTCATTCACAGAACTTAACATTCTTTCAAACCCCCATAGGGGTGGCTAAGGAAGCTGGGAGCCATCAGGGGTAGCTGATGCTGTGGAATCTGAAAGCTGAGGTCATCTGCTCAGCAAGAATGGAAAGTTCTTTGTTACTAAGGAGATATGACTGATTCCTTAGCATTAACAGCCAGATGGGAAAATGAGAGAACACTGCCTGGCTTTTCTACCTGGAAACTCCTGTGTGCTCTGTCACTGACCTGTGGCCTCTGAGGATTTTCTAGCATCCTTCTGATTTATTTGAATTGCTGACACATAAGTGTTACAGTAAGAAAAGAGTGTCTCTGAACAATCCCATTCTGCAGGACTGAGGATTCAGAAGAGATGCTGCATGAAGGGAAATGGATCTGATTTGTCAACTGTAAACTTCAACTTCATGCATGTTGTAATACAGAAGTTAAGGGGGCCCTGGAATAAATGAAATTTAGGCTCAGCAGCACCACTCATATAAAATTTCTCCCTGTAAAACCAGAGTGATTATTGCATGACTGCTCAAAGCCTTAGGCAGGCAGCTGGGGCTGGATTTCCAGAAGCTGAGCACTCATAGATCATAATGATCTTCAGTAAATTCCTTAACAAATCAGTAAATTGCTACTATTCAGGAACACAAGTTCTGTTGAGCTTTTCCCATCCTGTTAGAAAGAAAGAGATTGTTTATGACATGATGATGAGGTTGAACAATAAAAGAAATGCATTAATCCAGAGCTGTCATCCCTTATCAGGAACAGAAAGTAGATTCTTTGAGGTAAAATACAAATTCTGTCAAAATAAGACTATTATCTGGAAAAGAGAAAGCAGGACAGAAAGGAAACTGGTTGCATCAGAGATCACAATCTGTTGGTGGCAACAGAAACAAATAAAACAAATACATTTCCTTAAAATGAAAGTGAAACTAAAGTAACAGGTTAAATCTTTTAAATAGAAGCTTGATTATAATAACTTATGCAGGAACCATCACAGGTTAAAAGCATTTCTGATCTCTCTGAAAATGCTCATTTTCATTCTCCCCCAAGATGCAGAGCCCCTTTTCCTGCCTTTTGTTTCTCGTGCATATCTGAGACAGAAAAGCAAACAACCCACTCATGCTCTCCAGGACCAAGGGATTCTCCCATGGAACCATGCACCAAACAGGATTGTTGGGCACCTCCAAAATCCTCAGCCATCCAGCATCCAACACAGATGGCAAAGCAATCACAGTGTCATGGTAAAGATCAAGGGATGATGTTTCTTATTAAAAAAAAAAAAAAGAACAGAGAGAACAAGCCATGGAGAGGTGAGACTGTTCTGGCTCTGTGAAATAATCTTTGTGACTCTACATAAATAGTTAATCTTGTGTTGGGAATTTGCTTTTGAGGGATGGACAAGTATGTCCTTAGTCTGCAGATCTGAGCTCACACCCACCCCTGGCACTTCTGGTCATTATTGAACTCAGCCCTGTCACCTCATGAAATCCATGGAATAAAGGTAAGAGGTGAGAGATTTTGGAGAGGTGAACACAGAGTGTGTCACAATCTTTTTTTTTTTTTAAATCTATGACATCACCACTTCCATGCCAATGCTGCAAACTCCTCCTGTGCTCAAGCACAATCCAGACAAGCAGGTGCACATCTCTCTGCTCCCACATCCCTTAGCAGCAGCAGATGCATCCACGTCTCTCTTTGCATGCACTTTGAAAAGAGAGATTTGATGCTGCACCACCTTCAAAACTGTGTGGGGCATCATTGTCCATGCTGCACCACCCAAGGCTCTCATTCCAGAGCTGTAGGAGTTTCATCCCATGCAAAAGCAAGAATAAACCAGCCAAGAGGAAAAGCATCACTCACAAAGCCTAAAATCCACACCAAAGCCATATGGAAATAAAGTTCTGTATTTTGAAGCAGAAATGGCTGTGGATCCATGGGAAATACCTGTAGCAGCCAGAGGTGCCAGGGACCAAGAGAGCTGGCTTTGAGTACTTCCACAGAGGTTAATCTGGAATTGTGTGCCATTGGGATTTTCTGTTTCTCAAAGATTTCCCAGCAAAAATATTTCCTGCGTTGTGTTTAAAATGGAAAGGCCTTTCAGAGTGATGAGGAACTGATGAAATTCCTCATCCTGTGCTGCCCAGGACAGGGTGAAGCTACTGGAAGTCCTGGGGGTTGTGTTAAGGGCATGAAGAGCCCCATGGCTCTGAGCTGGATAAAAGCCAAGCAGGAGGCTCAGGGCTGGGGATGTTAAATAACTGAGCTGGGGAGTGCAGGGCTGGGAGGATCAAGTGATGTTTCACTCACTGATTCTCCAGGTGTGCTGGCCAGAAGTGCTAAACAGAGATAAACTGCAAATTAAAATTTCCTGATAATAACCCCCCCAAACAACATCTAACAGCTGCTCCAGCACACTCTGTGTGCATTAGGAGCTCTGGAAACAAAGCAAACAGAGGAGTTCTGGTTTTGGAGACTGAATCCAGGCCTTGAGCAAAGGCAGCATCAGCACACACACCCCGGTTCTGACCCTGAGCAGCAAACACAGGGATGAGCTGGAGTGCTTCCAGCGCTCAGCTGATGGAAATCAGTTCTCTTTGATTACCTCCAAAGAACTTCGCTCATTTACATCACATCAGAACCCTAAGTATCCAAACATGCCCTTTGTCTTTCCTACAGCCATCAGTGAATGCTCCTGATACAAACCACGAGGGGAATTCATGCCAAAAATCACAAACACATCCAAAGCCAGGCTGAGAAATCACAGCAGAAACATGCTAAGGCTCCTCATATCCTACCAAAATCAGGCTTGGAGGAGTTATCCGTTGTGATACATGCAGGAAAAAAGTAGAGGGGACACACATTCTTGCCTAAAAACTAGGATAGAAAGAACTTAAAAAAATATTTCTTACAGGAGAACCCAAGGAATGGAAAGGGGAAAGCCCTGGCTTTCAACATGCTGAGTGATCTATGGATATGTCCTGTAGAACAGTCAGATTCTGCAAATCTGAGAGCTGTGCAGATCACAGGGAACTGTTTCTGATCCCAGCCACAAGGCCCCAGGCAGGGGATTTCTCTGTCATGCAGAATTATCTCCTCATTAGTGGGAACCCACATCATTTCACACCTCGGTGACTTCCTTGCTTTCATGCTCCACTTGCATTCAATAAGAGAGAGCAAGTCATCGAGCACCATCAGCTCAGCACAAATATGTACTTAGGATTCATTACACGTCTCCAAATTGACACTTACGTCACAAAGAAATACATTTTCAGAGGAGAAAATCAATTAGAAATGTTTTCAAGGAGATGCAGAAATGTTATCTTGTAAATATCTCTCAGGTCAACTACAGGTGTGAAAACATTTCTGCTCACCTCCAGCAAGGAGAGAAGCCTGTAAGGCAAAGAGTGATTTCTATTTATATATATAGCATATAAATATTTATATTTACATATGTCATTGATGCTCTTGATTTAGCCAATAAATTCCCTTAAATCAGCCCAGCCATGACCTGATCAGGCTCTACCTATGCTGCAACCTGGAGATAACCATGTTTCATCACACCAGCACAGCTACAATGCTCACCACTGTCATCATCCCCCCTTTCCCAGCAAAGCACTGCCAGAAGTGTTGTCTGACTGCTCCAGGGCTGCTGAGCTCCTGGAACAAAGCAGGAAGGTTTGGAACCATTCTGCACCTCCCGGCTGCTTGTACATCAGCATGTGCCAAGCAGGTCTTTCCTATTCTGGGAACAGGCAAAAAAAAAATTACAGCATCAAGAGCACTGGCGCTTCTTTAGTGTAAAACTTGTGCAGTTAGCAGGCACGGAGGTGGCTGGGCTTTACTGGGAGAGGGCAGCCCAGGGGGGAGGAGAGGGCAGCAGTGCATCCCACAGGGACAGCTCCGTGCCTGGATGGTCCCCTGGGAAACTGAACCCTGACCTGGGAACTGAGGACAAAACCCTGCCATGAACCCTGAACTGGAAACAGAAGATAAACCATTCAGGAATAGAAGAGGCAACATAAAATTAGTGTGGTTTTACACTCCTGATGTACTGAGGGTGTGTGTGAGAACCCTGTCTAAGATCAGTCAAAACTGGCCTCTCATTTTCCCTCATTTTACCTGACCACCCCACATTTCTCCCAGATCTCTGCCTGTTCTATCACAGCTACAAAAGGATTTGGCTACTCCAATCTGGATGGAAAATGCAGCAACAGTTCAAGGATATTATAAAAATCGTGAGGGACCAACCACCTGTGTGAGATTTCTGGATTCACAAGTGGATTTGTTTTACTGTGCCAGCTTTGGCAGCTACATGGAGGTTGCCATGCACAGGTTGTCCCATGGAACACAGGGAATGCAATTCTGAATATTACCTTGGACTTAATGATTCCACAAATGAATTTGTGGGTGAGAAAGAGTGGTTTCCCTCCACCACAGTTATTAACACATATATCCCCCACATTAAATTCATGTGTATCAGGGGAATATGTGGCTTTATGAACAAACAGGAGACAGAAAAATGAAAATTATATGAATACATGGAAAATACTCTGATACCCCAGACAGTATCAGTGTTCTTTGTTTAGCAGGCAGAATGCTGTAACAGATAATGGGAAATTTGGAAAACAATCAAACTATAGAGTAACAAGAGCAGTGGAGCTCAAACACTTGATTTAGCAACGAAGGGAATAGATGGACAAGAAAAAAACCAGCTCTGGGAGCTTTAGGTGGGTGGGTGACAGCCAGAGAATGATTCACAGTGGTGAGATGAATGAACAGAGATTAAAGCTGTGTAAAAGGGAAACTGGATGATAACAAACATGCCCGCCTTCCCAGGCTGGAATACTTCTTACTGTCAGCTTAGGAAATAGCTCAATATCTCTTGGTAAAATCTCCAGGCTAAGCCTGGCCTGAATATGTCTGTAGTGTGATGTTGGCCTTTTGAGGAATTCCACTGGAATGTTTCTCTGGTGATTTTAAAGGATGACTAAAAAGGATGTGCTGCCAGGACATCTCCCCAACTTCTTGGGATAGAGCAAGCAGTATTCTGTATTACTTCTCGCTCTGAATCTGGGATTTTATATTATTCCCCAAGAGGGGCTCTCAGCCAGTTTCCCAATCTCTTATGTGAACCATGATGACCACCAAGGTTTTCTTTTCAGTCTCCTTTGGCTAAACCATATTCCCCTCTCTTAATCAGCTGGTTAAACTGGGCTTGCAGTGCCTGTGCACCTCTAAATTTTGTGAAGAAACCACTGCAGCCATCACAAGCCAGAAATACTGGAGTAGCTGTCCCAAAAAGCCTCATCCTGAACTCGGGCTCCAGGTGCTCTCAGAGGAGGAGTCAGCTGAACAAATGGACAATCTTCCCTGCAAATTCAGCTGCCCAGTGCTCAGCACTGCACTTTCCCATGGAACTGGCTCACCTAATCATTCTTGCTAATGTTTCTCTGAGTTTGTATAAAAAAGGGTGGCGCAATCTGAGCCTTGGAGAAGCCAGGAGAGGAAGAGGGACTGACGCACAACACGGACAAGGGCCTTTGGTAAACAGCATAAATCTTCTGAAAAACATTCAGCAGGATGGAAAAGTCACTTCTCCAAGCCATGCTCTGCTGTACAAACTCAATTCCAGAGGCAAGACAGTATCACATCCACGATTCATCAAGAGTTGCTGCACAATCTGGGTCCTTCAGCAGAGGAATTTGAGCTTGGCTCTTGGTTCCTCTAATGCTCACTCATTTATCTCCCCAGGCCTCTCATGCCTGATGTATTGCCATCCGTCCTGCTCCAGGCCCCACATTGTGCTCTGCAGGCAGGGTTCCAGAAGCAGAGCAGGAGAGAACAAAGCTGCAGTCTGAGTGCTGAGCTGCTCAGAGCTGGGCTATGTGCTCACCCTGCAGATGAGCTGCTCATCTGCTGGGACATGCTCAAGGCAATGTCCCTCCAAGCAGTAAAATCGCTCATTTTCTTTAATTTTCTTTAATTTTCTTTAATTTTCTTTAATTTTCTTTAATTTCTGAGTCAAACCTTTGTGAATGCCAGGTGGGAGCCTCTGATACCTTCACTAATAACAGGAAGGATTTTCCTGTTGCAGCCACAGCTTCCAGAGGAGCAGAGTGCTGCTCTCCAGCCCATCCACACACCTTGGTTTTATAGGAAGTGTTGCTTTGGAGGCTGTCAGTCCCAGCTCCCAGGGGCTCTCTGGGCAGGAAGGGCTCTGCTGTGACACTTCCATGTACTCCAGCACAGAAGTGCTTCAGGCTCCTGTATTCACACACCACAAGGCACTAAAGCTGTGTGGTCTGCTCCCCTCAGGACCACAAGGTCCCTCACAGAATTCTCCTGCATTCCTGAAGCCTCTAGAATACAAAAACTCATTTCAGGGAGCTCCTGTGGGTCAGGACTCAATGCTTGCATTAGGGTTACACTACATGGAGCTACAAGAGACAAACGAGCAAATAGAAATGTGAAATATTCAGTCTTTCCTTTTCAGAAAAGTTTAGCAAACTGCACTCTGTAATCTTTGCCATCCCTTGAGTGCAGGATCAGAGATATCAGTTAAAAAAGACTTTGTCACTTGAGCTGCACTTCATCTCTATGAAGACACAGAAGCAACAGTGGCTTCCACCCTGTACTATGGAAGATTTTGTGCTAGAGGTTCATGCTAGAGCTTCATGAGCTTTGAATGCTTCAGCTTGCCCCTGCAAGAGAGGGCAAAACAAGATTATTTGGCTTTAGCCTGAGGACGTGGGACCTCCCAAGAGCTGGAAGATGGATAAAGGGGCGTGTCTTGAGGGTAGATGGAAAAGCAAACTGAAGAGACCACTTGTCTTGTACCGCCCAGGCTTCCAGAGAATTTCTGCTCCCTGTGCTCTGTGTTTGGATTTGTCCATTCCTACGCAGGGGAAAGGTCACAGAGCCAGGTTATGTCAACTGCTGCTCCCAGGAGCCACTGCAGAGCCCTCTTTGTTTACTGCTGCTCTGAGTGAAGACATAAAACAAATACAGCGGCCAGATGAAGGCATTTCTAAAGGAAAAAAAAAATAAAAGGCAAACCAGGAGAAAGAAGCCACCTTGTGAAGCCTCAGAAGCTGGTGCTGGACAGACCAGGCTGTGAGATTCCACAGCACATTGTTTCTGCCTCTTCACCATCTCTGAGATTTCCTTGAAACCTCTCAGTCTTCCAACAGAGAAAGTTAGAAAACTGAAGCCTGCTCACTCCTGCCACACAAAGCTACAGCTTTTTTTTTCTGTATGTGCCTCAAGGCTTCCCAATTTTTCCCTGCACTGGGCACTGGCCTGACTTAGGCATCAAACAACTCATTCAGGAGTGATGGTTTCCAGACCATGTAACTCTGTGATGGATTGCTGTGTCTATAAAGCATTCAGAGGTTGTGCTGGCATGAACACTGCCAGGGAATATGAACCCAGCTTTGATCATTTAAGCTGTGTGGTTATTAATTTGTAAAATCCACAATGTCTGGCAGGTGCTCACCTCACAGATGGTCCTTGGGGAGAAAAGGATAAACACTTTGGTATCTGCTAAGGACAATAACTAGCTCAGCTGATTCTGATTTCATCATCTCTGCTTGCTTAGAGCAGTTGAGGCTTTGCCTTACAGGATTTAGGCTGAGAAACCTAAACATTCAGGACTTGTTGTGTTCCATACTGAGATATGCAGCAAACTTTGGCTCACAATGTTTCACAAAGGATTAAACCTCGTTCAATAAATCATCTGATACTGGTCAGTGGGAGTGGTTTGCACTAATGGAGATGGCAGAAACAGACCAATATAAGTCACAGTACTCAGTGGAAATGGTGGCTGGAACCAGACTGGGGCAGGAGCCTTTCCCACTTTTGGATGAGAAAACTGAAATAAGACAACACCAGAGCCCCACTAACCCTGCTGAGGGATGATGGCCTGCTGTGAAGAAAATCAATGAGGCAGGAACAAACAATGTTAAACACATTCTGGTTGCTCTTCCTCTTAGTTTTTTGGCTGTAGAAAGCAAAACATGTTAGAAGACATGAGGTACAAAAATACTCAGCTTTGCCTAAAACAAAGAATGAGTCCTACATCCATGCAGGACCAGTGGATGAGCTCTTTGTGAGGCCTCTCAAAGGATGAGCAAGAAATCATTTGAAACATGGAGATGAGCAACAGCAGGGAGGGAAATACAGAGCTGTCCTTCACTCTCTCATGCTGGCAGAGCTGTCTGCTCTGCAGGACATTCCCCAGGAGTGGATCAGAAAATCAGGTGAAGTCATCCCTGGGCTTGTCCTTGCCCAGTGGCCATCACAGCCATTACTCACCCGTGGAACCCTTGACAGTGGTGGGTTTGCTTTTGTGCCTCCCCTTCTCTGCCAGCAGGCTGATGGTGTACTCGGTGCCCGGCTCCAGCCCCCGCAGCAGGAAGGAGCTGCTGTCCACAGGGATCTCCACCTCGCTCTTCCTCCCAGCAGGAGCGCTGTACACCAGGCGGTAGCGATCAAACTTGGCCACCGGCCTCCTCCAGCGAAGGGACAGGGTGGTCTCAGTGGGCTCGCTCACTTCCAGGTCCTTGGGGTTATCGAGATCTACAGGGTGGGGAAAAAAAACCACAAAGTTGAGGTCTCTGAAGTGCCCTGAGACGGTTTTTCAGGTATCTGTAGAGGAACATCTCCCTTGTTGGTCTGGCAGCAGCTCAGGGTCTGCCCATGTTTGGGACCTCTAGAAAAGTGTAAAGGATGATGATGTTCTCCTTTACAGACAAAACCAGAACAAATTTCCCCCACTTACACTCCAGAAGCAGAAGTAAAGCCTTCAGATAATTCACCTGGGAAAAGGGGGTATTGTGTGAAACATTGTGGGTTGGAAGGTCAGTCAGGAGTACTGCAACCCCTCTTTGGCACATCAACATTGTGGCCACCACCATTCCTGCCAGAAACCCTCACAGATAGGGGATGGCCAGAGTGATCAGTGCAAGCATAATTATCATTAAGGAGCTCACCTGGAGATGAAACCCCGAGAATATTAGGAGGAACAGGAAAAAGAAGTCAGATTGAGAAGTCAGGACCTTTGTGGGAATTTTTTTCTTTTCAGAGGAAATGAAGCAAAATGAAACTCAAAAACTTTTAAAATATCGCTTCTAGCATCTCTTAGACATGAAAGAGTGGCTCCACCTGAGCTGCTGCCTTGTCCAGAGCTCAGATGGGATCAGGACACTCACCAGTGCCAGCATTGATGGTAGCAGGAGCACTTTCCCTGTCATTCCTCACTGCTGTCACTCCTATGCCATATTCAGTTCCAGGCCTCAAACCTACGAGATGAGGAGAAGAAATATGAGTTCCAGTCCATGGAATATGCCTGCAGGGATTTGTTGGAATAAGGAAGGCTGAATGGATGGAAAGTAAGAGATCTGCTTTCCTCTATGCAGAGAATTGAGGTTTCAATTCAAGCTGCAGACTGGCAGCAGTGAATTCCAGCCCTAGAACATGAAAATGCCTTTTGAGCTCGGAGTGTGACTCCACTTCCACAAAGCTGCTTAGAAGTAGGGGAACTGACCCACTGGATTCAGGGATGTTTGTGGAAGTGAAATGGTTACATACCTTCTACTGGCTGGTTATCCATCTGCAGGTGTGTAAATCCATTTCACATGGCTTTTAATTCAATTTGATCTACTCACAATCATAGAATCATGGAATAGTTTGAGTTGGAAGGACCATTAAAGATCATCTTGTTCCACCCCTGCCATGGCAGGGACCCCTCCCACTGTCCCAGGCTGTTCCAGCCCCAATGTCCAACCTGGCCTTGGGCACTGCCAGGGATCCAGGGGCAGCCACAGCTGCTCTGGGCACCCTGTGCCAGGGCCTGCCCACCCTGCCAGGGAACAATTCCTTCCTAACATCTAATTTCAGATTTGCAACCTCTTGTCCCAAAAAAATGTGCCTGAGATTGTTAAAAATTTATTGTGACCACAAGGACATTTTTTTCTCCATGTCCTGTGCCTTGGGGTGAAACAAAACCACCGTGACATGAGTGGCAATGTGTCCATTCCCCTACCTGTGAGTGTAGCTCTGGTTGTGGCCTGGGGTCCCTTGGGCACTGTCATCTCCACGTGGTCCCCACCAGAGATGGGGGCAAACTTAATTCTGTAATTATCCACATTGGCGTGGCTGTTCTTCCACTCCAGGGTGATGCTGTTGTCAGTCTGAGACACCCGCTTCAGGTTCCTTGGAGCATCCAGGTCTGGAATCAACCAAGCAATAAATAAATAATCAGGAATATTTCCCTTCTGACAGCAGTCTCTTGTGACAGCGCTTTTTAGAAGGTGAAATGACCCATAAAGTTTCCTCTCACATGATCCTGTTATGTCTTAACTACAAAAACCAGAGTTCTTCTAGCATGAAAAGCAGAGTTCACCAGCTTCAGCTCAAGAAATTTAACTTCTATCTCCTGAGACAAAAATGACATTTTCACTTGTAATAATTAGTTTTTATTGCAAAACAAGTTTGTGGGAAAAACATATCTGGATGACAATACTGTTTTCCTTTAGAAATATGTCAGCTTTCAAAAGGAAAAAAGAACAAAGTACTGGTCATCTTTAGAATTTCTGTGCAGTAACATCTTGCTTTCATGGCTGGAAGGAACTCTAAGTCTCAAAAAAAGGGGAATATTATAAAGAAATTCAATGAGCTTTCATTTTTCACGTCTACAGTAGCCTCAAATCCTGCTCCAAAATAACAACTTTGGTATTTTAAGATGAAAAGGGATGTAATTCACAGATCTCTTAATGCATCAAGCCTTGATAACCTGCTAAAGGACCCACGCTTTCCAAAAACATTCCCAGAATCACTGAGGAGCACAGTAAATTTATAAAAGAGTGGCAGGAAATATTTGCAGGACTGGAGAAGAAAAAAAAAAAGTTCTCTGCTTCTAAACTAATTAGGCAAAGAGAACTAAGATGGGATAGGAACTGTGGAAGATATTTAGCTCATCAGACAGACAAATGATCCAGAGGAATTTGCTTTCTGAAGTAGGGATTTAGGGTAAGAGACACAATAACCTAATTCCCATTTAAAAAATACATTTAGATTCTTGTGGGGAGGGTCTAAATATTTTGATGAGCCAACAAGGCATAAAAGGCACAGGAAATTGTTCTGTGCTTTCATGTACCCCTAAAATTGGGCAGATTTTGTGTTGATCAGTAGCTGCCAACTCCAGCTAGAAGACACAAAGAGCACAGGAGGATGGGTGGCCCCTGTGGCACCTTCCCAGCCCCTCACCTGTGACAAAGACTTCCTTCACAGGGTCGCTTTCCATGGGCCCTCGACGAGAGATGAGGGTCACCTCATACTCTGTGTGTGGCCTCAGGTTGCCAATGGAGTATTGGTTCTCATCTTCAGAGAGGTCAATGGTTGTCCTGTCCCCTGGAATGTCCTTGGGGCCATAAGTGAGCTCCACACCTTCGACTTCAGCCAAGGGCCTGGACCATGTGATGAGAGCCGTGGTGTCGGTGACATCTTTGGCCTCCACCTGGCTGGGGGCATCAAGCTCTGTTACCAAGCAAAAGAGAGGGGAAAAGGGGCTTTTAAAAGAAATCTTGCCATGAAAAACACCCATATTGTTATGCCCTTAATTGGTGATTCAGAAGAAAGTTAAAATTGGTATCCTCGTTTACGCTCTTCCTTTAGTTCCTGTAGTTTTAGACTCCAAATGGAATCAATCCATCAAAGCAAATCCATCAAAACTCCTTCAAACCAGAAGCAGCCAAAAGAAAGACAAGCAGGAACCCTAAGAACTTCCCCACCTTCACACACTCTTCGTGCAAATATCACCAGGATGAAACAAATTGTAGTAACAAATTCTCATTCCTGCTGATGTACACCTTGCAAAAGGAATAAAAGTGCATACTGCTTGCTACCTTCTAGCTGCACTTAAATTTCCTTTCTGCTTCAAACAGATAATGTGGAGAGGATTTTTTTTCCTTATGTATTCATTAGCAACTCCACTATTTCCTTCCCCTCCCAATTAACTCACAGTGTAGAATGTGACTTTCTCTTGTTTAAAACCCCCAAACAGCAGATGTTCTGTTGGTGGCCAACTAAAACCAGACCAAATACAGGTCGTGCTTACTTGTGGTGATGACTTTGGACAGTCCTGGTCCTCTGGTGTTGTTCTTCACTATATGGATGGACACATTGTACTGCTGCCCAGGTGCCAAACCTGGCTGCATGTAGGATGTCTCTGGCCTTTTCAAGCTGCTGGTTATGTCACCATTATCATCCTTTTTCTGGAACACATGGGACAATCAGTGAGTACAAAGATAAAATTCCAGGATTTTTCACTCTATGTCTGAAACTGCTTCCTCACCATATTACGGAAGACCAGCTCCCAGCCATCAAAAGAAAAGTTCAGAGGGTCCCACTCCACCTGCACAGATGTTTCCCGAACAGATTTGAATCTCAGCCCTTCTGGAGCAGGCAGATCTGTGGCAGAAGAAAGAGATATTCTCACATGAAGGCAAATTCCCATAAATAGGGCACTAGGGTGGGATATCTTTCCACCTCTAGAAATATCAGCCAGGTGGGGATCTGCAGCTGAGGTGGCTAAACTCTCATGGTTAAATTCTCCTCAGATCCAGTTACTGTGGCTTTGGAGAGACTTTCCTGGACTGGTTTAGATGTCACCTTAGAATAAAATGAATTTTACCCTCAAAATCTCTTTTTTGTGCCCCCTTGAAAGAAGCGTGATGTTGACTTTGGAAATCAGGAGAGCTGAATCCTGCCCCAGTTCTCCAGAAATGAGCTCAGTGACAGAAGTCAAAGAGCATCTTTTGATATTGGGATGTTTAGATATGATAGTGATGTGCACAAAACAAAAAGATGAACAACAGAAGGACAGACAGGGAAATAAAAGGTAAGATGTAGTAAAATACAGCAAAGATGCAAAACAAATATAACCTCCATTTTAGCCAAATGGTTTGAATTCAAGTGCTTTCATATTGCTCTTTTACATGCTGCTACATTTTTACTTTTTTTTTCCTCAGGAAGAAGTACCAGAATTTTTAAAATTAACATTATAATAAAGAAATGTACATTATAAGAAAGAAATGTGCATTTCAATAAAGAAGCCAAGGTTTTTAATTCACAAAGGCCCCATATTGGGAGACATTGAGAGCAGAAGATCTTGTGAGCTGTGTCACCAACACAGTCCCTGGTATTGCAAAAAAGTAGAAAATGGAAGTGCAGAAGGTTGTTTTTTCCGGGCCAACATTTGAATTGGAAGTAGAAAATACAAAAGAAATAATATCCCAAAAAAGGTATGTCAATCAATATGTCTGAAAAAAAAATAGAAAATGCAGAATAAATATCCCAAAAATAGGGATGCAAGTCAACACATACAGAGTGAAACCAGAAAATACAAAATAAGCAACACCCCAAAAAAGGGATGCAAATGGAGCAGACAAAAGGATGAATATTAAACTCACACGTGGCTACCCTGGCACTGACTGGAATGCTCTTCTTGTTTTTAAGGATGGCAAAGACACGGATGAAGTACTCCACACCCGGCTCCAGCTCGTGGATGGTGGCAGCTGTGTGGTTTCCTGGCACAGTGAACTGCATGTCCAAGCCCCCACTGCTGGTGGGGACGTAGGTGACAAGGTACTCGTTGACAAGGTTCTCGTGCTTCCACTCCAGATTGACAGTTTTATCTGTCACGTTGGTCACAGTCAGCTCAGTTGGAGGAGACACTGGGAACGGGGGAGGAAAAGAAAGCCAAACCAAAGTTATAAGAAGTTCTCAAGGCTCAGGAAATAATGACTTGCCCAGTTTCACATTTTCCCAGGAGCAGTTCCTAGGGCTCATTTCACACGCAGGGAATGGGGAAGGCATGTCCCACACATTAGCTGCTGAGGAAAGGAATGCTCAGCTGATGGAGACTACAGACATTTCCAGAAGCCATGGGCCAATTTCTGCTCTCACACTTGCACACAACCTCTGGCTGACTGTGTTCCAGCTGCTCCTCTCATGGCTGCAGCACAAGGCTGCTATAGCTGGGTCCCGAGGGATTCAGATGTTTAATTCAACTGCCAGCAGCACCTGATTGTGGAGCTAGAAGTCCTGGGATTTGCACAGATTTTCCAAAGTAAAATAAAACATTATTATTTGAATAAATACTTTCAATAGATCTGCCTGTGCGAGATCACAAAGTGGGGCTTAGGCACCTTCCAGAAGGAGGAGATGAAAGATGGGAGTTTCTTTTAATGGGTATTCATTGTCTTTTATAGCGTTCCCAACCCCAAAGTGCTCTTTGATTACCAAAATTTTTCCCCCGGGATATACTAAAGAAAACTACCTCATTTATGGTGTATTGCCTGTCATTATCAGGCTGCCAAAATTTTCTATCAATTTCCATAGAGTCAGTGGTCCTGGGAAACCAAGCATGTGACTTTATAGCTAAGTTTCCACTTCAGCTGATCCCACGATTTTCCTCTAAGCTTCTGTGAGATCTAATATACACACATTCATATATATATTTATATATACATAAATACACATGTGCACTAAGAAGACTCTGGAAAATTTCCACGTTCTCCTTAGCTTAAACAGCTTCTTTTAGCTTTTTTTTTCTAGCATCAAGAAAAACTGAAGGGTCATGGTGACAAATCCCAGCCAGTGCTGGCTACAGCACCAGTGACATTTTGGTGGGAGCAGAAATAGAGGTGACTACAGCACCACCAGCAGCCTTGGTGACCACTGAAAGTCACCAGAAACCGCTACACTACTTAGCTCTGATATTTCAGGATGCCAAGAGCTGCTGGTGCTGTTGCATCTCCCATCCCTGTTTGGGCTATGTTGGAAAAGCAGCACCGGGCCCAGCTCTATGGAAAAGCTCCACGGGGTGTCCATGGCCTGCTGGATGGCCCAAGGGGAAGCAGTTCAGAGGGACACTGCACCTACCATCGGAGCAGTCATCCCCGATGTATCCGTCCTCGCACACGCAGCGCCCGTCCACGCAGCGCCCCGCGTTGTTGCAGTCGTTGGGGCAGGAGCGTTCCCGGCAGTCCTCGCCCACGAAGCCCTCGTGGCACACGCAGCGCCCGTCGATGCAGCGCCCGCGCCCGTGGCAGTTGTTGGGGCAGGCCAGCTCGCCACAGTCGTCCCCGGTGAAGCCGTTGTCACACTCGCAGCGCCCTTCCACGCAGCGCCCGCGGTTGTGGCAGTCGTTGGGACACCGCAGCTCCCCGCAGTCCTCGCCCGTGTACCCCTCATCGCACACGCACTGCCCGTTGACGCACAGCCCGCGGTTGTGGCAGTCGTTGGGACACCTCAGCTGGCCGCAGTCGTCGCCGGTGAAGCCCTCGTGGCACACGCACTGCCCGTTGACGCACAGCCCGCGGTTGTGGCAGTCGTTGGGGCACCGCAGCTCGCCGCAGTCCTCGCCGATGAAGCCCTCGTGGCACACGCACTGCCCGTTCTCGCAGCGCCCGCGCTCGTGGCAGTCGTTGGGGCACCGCAGCTCCGCACAGTCGTCGCCCAGGTAGCCCTCGTGGCACACGCAGCGCCCGCCCACGCAGCGCCCGCGGTTGTGGCAGTCGTTGGGGCACCTCCTGTCGCTGCAGTCGTCGCCCACGAAGCCCTCGTGGCACACGCAGAGCCCGTTCTCGCAGCGCCCGTTGCCGTGGCAGTCGTTGGGGCAGGTGGGCTCCCCGCAGTCGTCGCCGGTGAAGCCCTCCTCGCAGAAGCACGTGCCGTTCACGCAGCGCCCGCGGTCGAAGCAGTCGTTGGGGCAGATGAGCTCGCTGCAGTCCTCGCCGGTGTAGCCCTCGTCGCACACGCACTCGCTGTCCACGCAGCGCCCGCGGCCGTGGCAGTTGTGGGGGCACAGGGGCACGCTGCAGTCGTCACCCACAAAGCCCTCGTGGCACAGGCACTGCCCGCCCACGCAGCGCCCGTGGGCGCCGCAGCCCTGGCTGCAGAGCTCCTGGCCGCAGTCCGGGCCCGTGTAGCCCTCGAAGCACACGCACAGCCCGTCCACGCACTTGCCCTGGTCGTTGCAGTCGGAGGGACACGAGGCCTGGCTGCAGTTGGGGCCCTTCCAGCCGGGCTCGCAGATGCAGCCGCAGATCTCGATGCTGTAGTTGCCGTGCCCGCTGCAGTAGGGTGTGGTGTCCAGGCGACCTGTACCAACGATCCCAAAAACTCGTTACTCCCATGGCACTAGGATGCCTTAGGCCAGCGTGGCACATATGACCCAAAAGGGCTCTGATTTTCCTAGATCCCTACAGGACATCAGTTCAGAAAGTTTTTAAATGAGAATCTCTCTCTGTTTCTCCAGCTAGATTTACTTTACCAGGAAAGCTTTAATTAGCTCTAATGCCAGGGGGGAAACCCTGCCAAGGACTTGATAATTAAGCATGCTGGATTCCTTCTCCCTTCTCAAAATCCTCACCCACTGACTGAGCAGCTTTCCTGACTGCTTCGTTAGGGCATGCACCAAGGAACATCATTCATCCACTCACCTCAGAACACAAAGTCAGGCAGCAATTGTGTCATCAGCTGTATCAGCAATTGCGAGGCTGCTCTGAGCTCAGACACATTGCTGTGAAGAACATTTGTGTTTCTTCTCTTGTATGACCTACCCCTTCCCTCCATTTAAAAATCAACCAGACAGACACATTTTTCCCTCTTCTATAACTATTTGTGCTTGTCTGTTGCCTTATGTCCCACTGTATTTTTATTGGTCTCTACTAAAGAAAACTTGGAAGTGAAAATGGTTACATTGGCAGCTTCCTCAAGGGGACAAAAAGTGGAGCCAAGAGCTTGGACTGTGTGAGTTTTAATCTTAACTCCAACACAGATTATCACCATGCCCAAGTGCTGTCCATGCTCAGTGCCACAGCTACAAAGGGTCCCAGGCTGACTCGTGACCCACAGATCCATAAAGCCCTGGAACTGTGAATGAATGTACCTTGCACACTGGCCAAACACATTCCCAGTTTTGATTACATTTCAAATTTAACAGGTTGACTTGTGCTCCTTCTTGACAGAGATTGGAGTATCATTCTAAACAACATCTACAACCAGCACAAGAATTTCCCCCAGGAGCAGCTCCCCAGCCTGCCTCACCTTCTACTGCCTGGGAATTAGGACAGCATCCAGCCCCGCTGGCACACTGCTCCCGCAGGGAGGAGACCAGCCCCTCCAGCTCCTCTAGTCTGCTCAGCAGATCCTTAATGTCTGGGGCAGCTGCACAGCCACAAGCCCGGCGGGGAATGTTAATCCTGTGAGTGAAGACAATCTGGTTCCCCTCATTCACCGTGTGCTCCTCGTAGTTCTTGACGGGCTCAACTTCTGCCTTCAGGTCGGCGTCGCCGCTCGCCGTGTCCAGGTCCACGGAGCAGAGGGAGCCAACGGGCAGCTTGATGTTGTAGACATGGTTGAAAACCACAGGCTGGTTGTCCTCTGGCAAGGTCACGTTCAGCCCAGTCTCTCTCTTCTGCCGGATTGTTCTCTTGATGAGTCCCCCAGTGACGTGCTGGGACAGCAAAGTGAGGATGGCACAGGCCAAGACCCGGCTGGGGAGTCCCATTGTGGTGCCTGCTTCCCTTTAGAGGCTGAGAGAGTCTTAGGTCTGCTTGGCCTTTGTAATCTGCAGCAGAAATTGGAGAGCCAGGCCAAAGCAAGCTGGAGATCCTTTTCTTTCCTGGTGTGTTTGTTCCCTAAAAGAAGAAGGAACATTGTAAGGGATTAACAGCAGCTACACAAAGGTGTGACCCTGCTTGTGTGCTGCATCCTCAGAGAACAGGATCACCACACTCCCCTAAGCTGCTGAGTTTACTCTGATGTGTAATAACAGTGGTTTTCCAGGATCTCAGTGTGATTCTGAAGGAAATGTCACTAGACATGAAGAAATCTGCTGTTATTTCCAGGTTAGAGCAAATACAATGGGTTGTAGAAAGTTTAACTCCCTCAAGCAGAAGACTGGGGCAAAGATGCCTGCTGAGTCTCAGCTTAACTGAAAACAGAGGTAGATAAAATAAATATGTGTTCTGTTATGATTTAACCAATATTAAATTCTATATTTCCTTCACTCCTCCACTACTTGAAGGTTCTTCAAGTTGGTCCATGTAAGAAACTCGAGATACTGTCAAAAGGTGCATCAACACCACCAAGCTCATTCCATCCCTTTCCTTTATGTTTTAAATTACTCCAAGACTGCTGCGGAATCTGAACTCCAGATTGTAGCTCCATAGTAAGTTCTATTATATGATGATTTATCAGGAGCATGAAGGTAAATGGAGCTCCCTGCAGGTGGAAGGTTCTGGTGTCAGTGCTTGTATCACAGGGATATTTTAGTATAAAAGTACTGAGACACCAGAGAAGCAGAGACTCCAACAAGAGAGACAGCAATAAAAGTACATGTGTAAAAAAGCCTTTTTAGCAGCCAATATCCCTTTCCACCAGGCAGCATTTCCCACTGCCTGATCTTTCCTCAGCTATAACACAGTAACTCGTGTACAGTTACAAGCACCTGGCTGGGCTCTACAGCTCCTCCTGAAACTCATCCTTTTCAATTAGCTCCAATATTTCCTCTTCCTCCTCAGTCTGTGCATGTTCCTTTTCAATGGAGTGAGCCAGGGGAGTGGAAAGACATCCATTGACTTCCATGCAGGATCAGCCCCTCAGCACGTAGAGCGAGGAGCCAAAGCAGTAATGGACTGCCTGAACAAGCACACCTAATAAATGTCATCTCAGCATTTGTTTTCCTTCCCACTCCCAGAAGAGCTCGGTTTAATGGATACATCAGTGGCTGTGCTTGCAGGGGTTGCAAGCCATGAAATGCCAGTAATGGAGGAAACAGCAATTTATTCTCTAAACGTCATAGTTTTGATGCTAATTTATTTGTCAGATGAGAGACCAGCCTCTTCCACCTTTCTGATTCCCCCAAAGTGGAGGGATTGTTTTTCCCATGCTATCCCAGTGGCTTTTGCGAGGGAATGACAATAACACATCAGACACTTCACTGAAGTTTCGTGGGTTTTGTAGGGAACATTGAGCTCACAACAGGCAAACTTCACTCCTGTTTGCTGGGGAATAAATCAGAAGTAAACAAGCAGCAGGGAAGGCTTTCTCCTTGTTAAGGAAAACCATTCAGCTTTAAGGCATTTCTAACACTTACCCCATTTGCTCAAATATTTCTGCAAGCCCTGCCTGCACCAAAAGACATCACAAGGTTGTTAATAAAGAATAACAGGTCCAGGACTCATTTCTGACTCAATCCCTAAACTGAGTTGCCAGTTTATGAAACCTGTTCAGGACTGCATTTGAAGTGGGATTTTAGTCTCGAGCACTCCCACTTGGGCTTTGCAAAGTGCTTCCCATGCAATTCCATGTGCTGCTGTGCCCTTTTTGCCCCAGGACAAGGTCATACAGCTAAAACTGGTGCCTAACCCTCAAGTAAAGGGACAGGCTGCTTGACAGATGGATCACCAATGGAAAATGGAACAAACTGGAGGCAGTTCTGCATCTCATTCTCACTGAATTTTAGTGCAAGTTGAGCATCCATTTCCTTATGGCTTCTGTAAATCCCAACCTATAGGAATATGGGCCTTACCCAAACCAAGGAAATTGCACTTTTTCTGCTGACCAGTGTGAGTTGACAAATCATTTAATCATTGTACAAACCATGACTTCTTTAATATGCCTGGGAAACGAAAAACCTGCTCTGGCAAGAGCCACTCTCACTGTCACCTCCACTCCTGATGAAAGCCACATGAGCACCAGGACTCTGAGTGGACACTTCTGCATTAGAGGCAGCCAAACCTCTCAGCTCAGATGATACTGGAAGAATTAATGTGTATTGGCTGACATCCTTTTGAAGTTTCTGGAGAAACATCGTGGTGGTCTCGGAGCAGCATTCCATGCCTGCTCTGTGCTTTGACACCTCGTGTGATGTCTGAGCTAATTCATCCCCATCAGGTGTTCCCCATCTCATCCCATCTGCCAAGGGCCCAGCATGATAAGCTGAGCTCCACTCCTGGATCTGACATGTACAAAACAAGACACCTTCCTCCAGTTCTTTATGCATTAGCCATGGTCTTGGCTGGGAGAACAAAGAGGACATCCTCCTCTCCAGCCCCAGTTCCTCAAACACATCCAAACAACAGCTCAGGCCACAATCGACCACCCAGGAGCAGGAGGGAAATGAAGCCACAGTGACTGCCAGGCTCTGCTGTCCCTTCCTTTCCCCTCGTCTACCCTTCAGAACAGCTCGTGTGGATTGTGTAGCTGTGGGAAGGGGTTTTAACCCTTTAAGTGAGGCAGAAATAAGATGCACAGCTACATGGGCGTCTGTCATGACAGGAAGAAAGAGCCAAGTTTATTCAGAAACACACTTGGTTTTATAGCAGGACTGCAACTCCCAGAGTAGAGAAAAGGTGATTGGTTCAGAGAGAAGACACCCCATGGCCAGGGCCTGGTCACACACCACAACAGGTGTTCTATCTTGTTATTAATTCCTTTTTATTTTGACCAAATTATCACCCTGGGAGAAATTCTCCCCAGCCTTGAGCTGGAGCAGCTCATGGGCTGGGAACAGAGCTGAAAAGCTCCAGTCTGGAATATTTTTCAGGCTGTAATTTTCTTACTTTCTCAATATGTGTCCCACATAGATTGTATTTTAAACCTGCCTCTTGGAGAAATCCTCTTGATATTTTCTTTGCAGACATCAGCTGCTGGATTATTTAGGGGCACGTAAAAGTCTTGCAGCAAAGGCTGGCAAAAAATTACCCTTCCCAGCATGAGTTTGGTCTTGTGGTCTGCAAGAGGAGCTGGGTGATGTCTGACATCTCTCAGGTTCTTTGAGAGGTTTGTATGACCCAGAGTGTGTCCATTTTTACAAGTATTTTGTCTAATAGGGAACACCTCTCATCCTAATGAGCTCATCTTGCCACCCTGACTACAAAAATCCTGGACACGATGATGTGGATGATGTGCACGATGTTCTGCTTGTCCTGCAGGACAATAAATTTAGGGCTGGTGTTCTCCCCATCTGGTCACTGGCACCTTCCCACTCTCCTTGGGCAAGAGGGATCTCCTGCTCTCCTGCTCCCAGAGGCACAATCTCAATATAAATGATAAGAAAAGGTGTTGTGGCCTCTCACACAACTTAAATATCTGATTAAAAAATAGAGATTATGAATTGAGAAGCAAATCATAGCATCTCTACAGCACCAGCTGGGGCAAACGAGATTCAGATAAGAAGAGAATTTTCTTATATGAACATTAACTTTAAAAGTTAGATTTTAACCAAAGAGCAGGAAAAGGCTATTTCTAGAAAACACTCCTTAAAAACCTAATCACTGCCTGGTGATACACTTAATAATATGTGGTGGAGGATGGACTGTCAATAGCACAAAGGGAAGGAATAATTTTCATTTCTACTGCAGCCCTTTCATCTGAAGATCTGAATGCACGTCACAGTCTGGCTGTCAAAAGCTGAAAAAATGTTATTTAAAAGGGTTATTTCTTTGTTTAGACATCCTCCCTTTCCCCCTTGCCCCCCTCCTGGCATCACAACTTTTTCAGGACCTTTCTATTTCATTAGAAATTTGTTTTTTAATAGGAAATCTTCAATCAATCTTGAAAAAAACCCCAGGAATCCTTATTCCTGGAGAATACTAAGCAAAGGTAATGCATGAATATTTCCCTTCCCCAAAGCCATATTTGCTGGAAAGCAGCAGGTGTGAGAAACTAAATTAATGTCTGCATACTTTAAAGTCCTGGTGTAGCACTCCAGTCTCTCCTGAACGTTCAGGAGTGGCAGAGTTGGGGGATGATTTGTGGGTATGTGGAATGATAAATATGCAGATGAGAGCCCTGTGCAATTTTAATCAAAACAGATTGCAGCAAAGAAGGAGGAATGGAGGTGTTAAAAACTATCTCAGCTGTCCTTCCTAACGAAGGCAGAAGGCTGATTAAATTTGCTCAGACATCCTCTACATGTCATGACTTGGAAATTAGACATAAAAATGGCAGGGAAAAATAGAGAGGCAAAAACTGGAATCCCTGTCAGAGCAGATACTTCCAACATTACAGCAGGAGGGGATCAAATATTGTCAGCACCATGTTGGATTCAAGCACATCTTGTTAAAATCTGGGTAAAATAGCAGCGGGCTGGATTCTGACAGGGAGGAGAAGAGCCAAAGCCTCTCCAGGGATCAAGGAGCATTTCGAGGTTTGTAGACTGCTAACACCAAAACAGTTTTCTGTGATCTCTTAGCTGCTGGAGCTTCATATTCCCATAGTTCCCAGCAAGGTGTGATCCGTGTGCTCCCTGTGTGATCAGGGATACAGCCTGGAGTGGCCAGCAGGGCAGTGTGGAGGCACTGACAGCATTTTATCACTGCCCCTTCTCCCCTGCCACAGAGACAGAGGAGCAGGGATTTGATGTGAGCTGGACCCTTCCCTCTCTGCAGACATTGGGAACTGGGGCATTTCCTGCAAGGAATACAAGCAGGGCTGTTCCACAGGACTCACAAACTGAGACCATCTGCCAGAGGGCATTTCCACAAGGCAAAGCCTCCAAAGGTGCAGCCCCTCCAAGGCAGAGTGCTGGGCTGGTTTTGCCATTTGACTCCCGAGGCTGTGGGGATCTTCTATAGCAAAAGTGCATTAACTCAGAAATGTTCCCAAAGCAAGGGACTGGGGGGCCCTGGGAGTTCTGACATGTCAGGCCAAAACCCGAACCACTCTGACTTCATCATCCCTCACTGCTGTTTCCACACCTTCATAACTGCAGAAAAAATAATTTTCTTTCTATTCCAAATTCCAACAGGGCGAAGGAATCAGCAGGAATAGTCAGTGTAGGTCAAACTATATTAAACCACAGTGGAGAGCAGAAATTCATAACAGTCCTGAGCCATCAGCCCTGAATCTTTTCAGCAGAAATGATCAAAGCCAAATTGTCGCCTTTTTTTTTTCCCTCTTCTTTATTTACATTATATCCCTTATAAAGAAAGGAATTTTAAGGCAGCCGAATTTAGAGTAATTCAGAAAATCCACTGTGCTCCCCAAGGCTCCCAGAGAGCTGTGTGCAAAGAAATGTGGCAATTGTTTCAACCCCACTTAGACCCTGCAGATAGATACGAGCAGCTCCTGACGGTGTGAAACTCCAAAAGGAAATTTGCATAATTCAGGAATTTTCTTCAAAGTCTTAAATCGGCTGCAAGAAGAGGTGAGAAGAGGGTCATAACTTTCCAAAGGGACAGAAAGAAGCTGATTGCCTTTTTCTCAATGGTTTTAACAGATAAAATGCAGAGTAATAAGCAGGAATCCATCCAGGTTCCAGGTTGAGGGCTTACATTTAATTTATAAATGAATTATTTAATTTATAGTCAAATAACTTCACTTCTACCTCCATGGCCAGGTCATACAAAATAAATACCCTGCAAATGCTCTACAGTTTTCTAGATAAGAAATCCCACATCTGGAAAGCCCTCATAAAACTATGGATCCAGGCTCAGTGACCTCCCTTTAATAAATAGCAAAATGTGAAAGCACTGAATTAAAAGCCTTTGCCACCCCACCTATGCCAGATTTTCAGACTAAAGCTTTTCCTGGAAATGACAAAGGGAGATAAGCATTAATGATCTGGCTGGCTGTGGGAGTATAATGAGTGTGAAAAAGAGGCAAAAAGCAAGAAAGCATCCTCTGGAAAAAACTCCATGGAGAAAGTGTCAGAGAGGAAACAACTGGGAAGGAAGTTTTAAAGGTTGTTTACCTAGAGAAGTTGAAGTGAAGGGATAAAAGTGACACAAATCCACTTTTTCTGTCACAGAAGGACTCAGTGAGCCCCACAAGAGGATCCTCATGGCATCCACATGTGCAGGAGGAAGGCAAAGAGCCTCTTCTCTGAAAGCTTTTGTAATTATAATGAATAAACAAAGCACTCCTCCACTTTAAATATGGAAAACTGGGGCATGGAGAGGCTGACACTGAGATCCCAAGCTGCCCTGCCTTCTGCTGAGGTATTTTACCCACTGCAAGCCACAGGAAGCTGATCCAGCTCTGCCGAGTCCCACCACGGTGGTTCAAACACCTCCCAGCAGGCATTTACAGCTCTCAAAGCACATAAAAGCACATTTTCCTCTGGATGTGCCTGCCTTTGTGACTTCAGTCCTTCTCATTTCGGGGCAAAGCAGCAGTTTGTGTTTGATGTGGGTGAGCAGCCACAGCTCGGGGCTCTGGATGGCCCTGGAGCCACCTGTGTCCCATCTGGTGCTGGCACTGCTCATTCCCGAGCAGGGGAACTCTGTGGGATGAGGGCAGACACAACCAGGAGCACTCTGAGAGCAGAGAAGGGAACTGCTCTGCACACTTAATTCGGGGCTGATTCCAGTTTTCAAGCCCAGGATGCCTCCATCATCCATTCCAAGGGCCTTGCCCATGCCACTGGAATTAGTTGTGAAAACAAGAGGAATTTCAGATTATCTTAAATCCTATGAGAGGTCCTGTTATCGCATTTATACCTCAGACTCTTTCAAAAAACTGCAATTAAAACAATTCATGGGTAATTTTTTGCCCTGTGCAGCCCCTGAGGTCCTGCAAAAGCCAGAACTCTTCACTCCAGTTCAGATTTTACCTTTGGCTATGGCCCTTAGATGATGCTCCTGTTTTGGGGAAGCTCTAGGGTCTCTGGTTCACAGACCCTGCTGTACACCATCCTGAAATAAAACGACTTGGATGCATTTTAGCCTCCGCCCATTCTACCTTGGCTGGAAAGCAGCACTGCCAGGGCTTTGCCAGGGCTGTTTTGGAAGGAATTTTAATTAATTGCTTTGTGTACACTTTAGAATTTAGCAAAGGCTCATATTTCAAAGCCATCAACATGACAGAGCCACAAAGGGGAAGGAGAAATAATCCACTGAAGCCAACATCCATAAAAATGGGAAAGAGCTCTGGTAAATTCTGAATGATAAGCATAAGAAGAGAGCCATGAGAGGCTAAATCTTCTGTTGTACGGTGACTATTTTGAGGTAAATTAGCATGATTATTCCATTATAAACTACTTTTGTTTCAGAAGTTTTGTCTCTTAGCCATGGAAAATCTCTCCAGGTCTATCCTTGTTCAAGATATCAGAGAGAGAACAGAACTTTCCAAACTAAACAATGAGTTTGGCTCTTTCTCAAAGCAGACTAAAAACTCAGGAATCGGAGGTGGTCTTATTCCAGTATCAGTGACACCTCTGGTCAATGAAATACTGAATATATTGAGCAAATCTCATGAATTAAAAAAAAAAAAATTAAATCAGCTGGCAGAGATACAGCTGGGAGAAAGTGACTGCTGAAAACATGCAATAATTAAACAGAAGTGAAAAACAGATTATGGACGAGGTGCTTGCAATAGCAGGATATGGAACTCAGCAACCAAGAGGTGCCTTCCAGTTCCTGGGTCCTACAGACTCTGCTGATTTGTGTTTCTTAGGAATTACCTGGCTGATGATGAGAAAAGAAAAGAAATCCTGCCTGAACATACCATTGCTATTGCTATTCCATCAGGAGCAAAGGAGCAAGAGCTCGGGGCAGAGCCAGGAATGTGGGAATGGCCCCGAGCTGGGATTGGGAGAGCTGAGACCAACCCTCAGTTCTGCCATCTCAGCCCAGGCAGTTCTCACCCTGATTTCTAATAAATCTAAACAAAGTACAAATAACTAAACTTCCTAACTCTATGTTTCTAACTACTCTGGAAAGATTCTTTAGTTTACTCCCAAGAAAAGGCTTCTGCTCTCAATTTTTGTGCACAAACTCAATGCTCTTCATGCTAGAATGTCTCAATTCTTTTAATATATTACCTGGGTTAGAGGAAGCCCCGAATGTGCTAAATAAGAGGAGCCAAGTGGCTACAGCTCATAATAAGGTTTAATCACAGTCACCCTCTAAACAGGTCACAGGTTGGGACAAGATTGATGGTAAAAGGGCAAGGGAGAGCCTTGGGAATGGTACAGCCTGGAGCAGAGCTGCTCTGACACCACCACCGTGGTGTTCAGGGCAGAACTTACTCTCCAGGTCGATTATTTATAGAATGAACTCAGACCTCGAGGCTTTGCAGCATCTGTCTCCACCAGGTATCCCAAGCATGATGAAGAATTCACATTTCCAGGAGCAGAGCCCAAGGCAGTGGCATCTGCTGAACCCTGTGATATCCCAGCTTGCCTTGGCTTGTGTCAGAGCCTTGCAGCTATTTAAGCTGGTGTTTAAATGAGAAGCATCCAACGTGGCATTATGTAGTAATTATATAAAGGCTGCCAGCCTCGGGAAGAGACCACACTAAAAACAGGAATCCAAAGCTCTGAGCTCATTTTTTGAACCACCAGATTTAATAAAATTATCCCTGTTAAAAATGAGGGAAGGTAATTGCTGAGTGACTTAGAAGCGTGGTGCAGAATTAATCAGACCACACTCGTAATGTGGTGTTTAATCTTTCATGTAAATTGCTGCTAAATGTGCATAATTAGAAACAAATCAATGATACAGCTCAGTGTGAGCTGCAGATGTGCTGCCTTCCAGCATGGTTATGAGCTCCTGACCAGGGATAATGGGGCATAACCAGGTCTCCAGCCTGGGGCTTGACAGGGTCTTGCCTTTTAGTTCATTTTGCTTCAAGAACTGCAGGACTCCTTCCTGCCTTTCCTTGGACACCTTGTCCAGCAAAAGTGTGCCAGAGTGGGCAGCTGCTCACCACGTCCTCCTCTTCATCACAGGGACAACAGGAGCTAAGTCTTGACACCCAGACTGAGATCCCAAAGCACCTGGCTGCAAGTTTCCCGAGCAGGGATGAAATCCTTGGGATAGTGGTGCTGCCCAGTATTAGGTGCTAAAGGCCTTGAGAGCACCAAGACAACACAATGGTGTCACTTCCCATCCATCAGGGAGGGATTTGTGGCACCTCTTGGCAGAAGGTGAGTTTGGGGACGCTGTGTGTGACCCCACAGAGTTCCCAGGGCTGCCAAGGCTCCGAGCGTCCAACAAAACCCAACACACAAAAGGAGCTGGGAGTGAAAACCAGCCCTGCCCCATGGCTGCATCCTGTGCCAGGGCTGGCTGCTCCAGCAGGGCAGCAGCCCAAAGGCAGCTCCAGCCAGCAGGGCAGGCTGCTTGGGAGCAGGAAAATCTGAATTCCCATACGTGTTTCGAGGAGGACATTGGCAAAGAGAATGCCCAGCCAAGGGGGGGCGGATAAAGCATTTCCCTGCAGAGGTTTATTTTGGGTGTGCTGGAGGTTGAATTCCTGTGCTGGAGTAATCCTGGGGATGAGGTCATGTGTTCCCTGAAGGGGCTGCTTTGTAGCCCCTGTTAGTTAGCAACGCTTTTTCTCTTATCAAGCATCTGATTAAACTCACAAAAGAAGGGTCTGTAAAAAACGGGCTCAGGCAGAATTGAGAAGTGAATAAATAAATTGAGTTTGGGGATTTTTGAGGGTTTTTTGTGTTTTTCTTTTTCTTTCTTTTGCCCAACAGGAGAAGGGGAGAGCAGTAAGATGGGAAAGGGGGACAATAAACTGATTCTTTGTTCTGAGATGACAGAACGAAGATCTTCATCTATTTTCAAGATTTCTACAGCAGCAGCCCAGTGGCAGAAACCAGTTACAGCCATCCATGTGGCAGATGTCACCTGGCAGGGTCACACTGCAGCATCCAAAGAGCACAAACCATCCCACAGCTCTCCCTGCCAGAGTGACCAGCACCCACCTTCTGCAGCAGTGAAACCTTCCCCAGAACAGGGCTTCTGTTCCATTGTGGAGGAGGTGAACTGAAACTGGACTCCAATTTTTATTTGAAGAAAGATTTTTTTCTTGAAGAAAGATTTGGCTGGTTTGCACAGATCTCTCTGCAAGCACTGAAGGATATTTATAAATTATATTCATATTTATTATTATTTATATATTTATTATATTTACATATTATTATATGTACTTACTAGAATGACAGTATTTCACATCTGTTATTTGGTGGCATCAGTGGTCCCCTATACAAGAAGAAAATATTTCTTTTTGTTCCTCTCATTTTGTATAATTTTATTCAGCATTTCCCTCCATTGGATGTCCAAAAAAAAAAAAAAAAGTGTGAAAGTTGTCTTTATAAAAGAACTGGGAGCCAAGTGATGATAAAGTAACAGGTACAACTGCTGGAAGGGTTTTCACAACACACATTTGGTCATTGAAAGGTGCCATGTTTCATTTGATTCTGAAGACTCAGCACGAAGGAAACTGAGATTGAATCAGCAGCATTTCAGAAGCTCCTATTCTTGAGAAAAAATTCCCTGACAAATCTTTTTTAGTAAATCTTTGAAACCAGTAATGGCTTGCTTTGAACCAAATGGCCTGTTTGAAAGAATAACCACCTCAATCATTTCTTCAAAGGATTCCTGCTCCTTTTTCTAATAAAAGCCAAAGCAGCCTGGCCTTCAATTACTAAGTGAAAATTTATGAAAGTGAACTCACAGTGCTCATGCTCTCTGCACCCCAGGACAGAAAAAAGAGAATTAATCTTATGTTCATTCCCACCTCTAAAAGCTCAGAGCTGTGCCCATTGGGGACTAAAACACATCAGTGCATTTTCAAACACCAAACTGAATTTTCAGGCAGCAAAACACTTCAAAAATACTGGTCCAGGTGCCAGAGGGCTCCTTATTGCTGCTCTGCCCAATTACCTTCAGCTTGTTACCATCTCCAAGGACAGGAATTCTCCCTTTCCCAAGACCAGCTCTGCTTGTTATCCACCAAAGGATTGGGACTATGGATAAATAACACTCCCCTGTCCCCCCAGGATGTTTGGCTGGGAGTCAGATTGGCTCGAGATGGAAAACAAACAGCTTGGAAGAGTGGGAAAGAGAAGAGAGCAGAGCTGGGAGGGGCAGCAGAGGAGACAGACACTGAGATTTCTCAGGTTTGGGATTTGATGGTGCTGCTCCACTTCCCCTCTGCCTCCAAAATGTGTTAGCCCAGCTGGTGCATTTGACCCATGGCACTGCAGGGATTCACAGCAGCTAAAAATATGTCTGTGTATTATGTTTTTTAAAATCCTGGTTTTGTTGGAGGCAAAAAAAGGATAAAACCATGCAAAAAAGATGCTGCTGAATAAGTTCAGGGGAATAATGCAGCCTGGAGTAGGTTGGCTGAAGTAATGTCTCACTCATGGTTTATGTTGCTCTTTCTCAGAGGTGCAAAGCCCAGGAAATGAAAAAGCTGCATCTATAAAAAGCAAAGGGTTTTTCTTACAAATTAGGTTTATTCCCTTTAGGATGTGAGTAGGTGAAACTCTGATTGCTGAGCTGGAAAGACCAAACAAATGCTCATTTAGAAAAATCTTATTTTTTAGAATAATCTTATTTTTTAGAATATATTTCAGCTAACATTTCCGACAGTGACACACGTGTGGATGTGGTTTTGATTCTGGTTCTCATGCAGCATAAGGAAAGGAACAAATTCCTCCTGGATTTGTCCTGCAGGGATCTGTGGAAGGTGATGGACAGGAAAGGGGGCACAGAGCTCACCTGTGCTTTACCACAGAGCCTTGGTTTGTGGTGCTGACCTTTCTGGAGAGGACAAATTCTCCTTTATGGACTCTGGGAATACAAATTGTCAGACTGGCTTACCAGGGAGTCTGCTGAATGATGGGGAAATCTAAATTGGAATAACGTTTGAGGTGAACCAATAGGGCAGCCAAGGAATATATTCACCATGGAATTAGAGGAATGGGGAGGTACAGAATTAAGGTATCATTGCAAAGTGGGAATGAGAAGGTCTCCCAGTGAATGGATTCCCCAAGCTTGGAAAAACTGCATCTCAGCAATAAAGGTTGAGATAAAACCTTCCTGACTGGGGGTCTGCATCCCCAAGTCTTCTCCATAACAGGAGAAATGGAGCTAAATAGAGCTGGACCCATGGAATTGCCACAAAACCTTGTGCAGAGATTCCAGAAACTGCCTTGGGGTTAATGGTGTAGTGCCATGGTTAGTTTAGTCCCTGAGGACTGAAACTCAGGCATCCTGCTCTGAAATAATTTAATAAATCATCTGCTGTGCCTCTGCTTAACCTGTGGTAAAACCTCACAGGGGCAATGTGTGTCCCTGGGAATTCAGTATTCCACGGACCTCACAGGAAAGGTGCTGTCAAATCTTCATTTGCATAATTCAACATCTTCTTGAGGGGTGCTCTAAAATTGTCAGAAAGTAAATCATTAAAAAGCAAAAAGAGCTGGAGTGTTATCCCTGCAGTGTAGGAGAGAAAAGGAAATCTGCAGAGCTGCCCCAGCCCTGGAACCAGCACAGGAAGGAGCTGGAGCTGCTGGAGAGATTCAGAGGAGGCACCAGGGGGATCAGAGGATGGAGCAGCTCTGGGATTGTTCACCTGGAGAGGAGAAGCTTTGGGGTGAGCTCAGTGTGGCCTTGCAGAGCCTGAAGGAGCTGCAGGAAAGATGGAGAGAGACAATTCCCAAGGGATGGAGGGACAGGACACAGGGAATGGCTCCCACTGCCAGAGGGCAGGGCTGGATGGGATATTTGGCAGGAATTGTTCCCTGGCAGGGTGGGCAGGGCTGGCACAGGGTGCCCAGAGCAGCTGTGGCTGCCCCTGGATCCCTGGCAGTGCCCAAGGCCAGGTTGGACATTGGGGCTGGAGCAGCCTGGGACAGTGGGAGGGGTGGCACTGGGTGAGGTTTAAGGTCCTTTTCAAACGCAGCCATTCTGTCATTCTTTGATTCTCTGAAATCTTTTGCTCGGAAGAGCAGAGTCTGACCAGATGTGCAGCACAAATGCCCAGAGCTACAGGGCTGCCTGAAACTCTGGGGTAACAACAGAAAACTGCAGCCTTACTCTGAAGCCAAGAGGATGTGCCAGGCCAATTACCAGAATGAGAAGATGAATTCATGGAAATAAATTACAAGGTTACCAAAACCCACAGAGAAAGACACCAGAGAATTTGAGAAAAATCTGCAACTGACCCAAAACGCACGAGTCTAGCTCGTTCTCTTACATCAATTGGAAGTCCTTTAATCTCTAGACATTTTCTGGGATCAGAGGGATCATTCCCACCCATGGGCACGATCCTCCTGCACCTTGGTGTGCCAATGTTTGCTGCTGTTACACAACCCAAGTGATTCAGCCCTGTGGATGGGAAGTGCAGGAGAATCCTTCATCCAGCTCTGACCACAGAAGGAATTTTACACCAGCCACAAGAAACAGCCTGGTTATTTTATAGAGCAGATCATTCCAATGTGTTGCATATAAACTAAAACAAAAAGAGAAACAGCATTACAAGAGGTAACCATGGGAGAACTCACAGCAAGCCCAGCTGGTCTAACTCACAGGGACTGGGACGAGGCACAAGTTAACAGGGAATTCAGTCTGCCCTTGGAGCTTGGGGTTTTGTTAAGAGCTCGGACACTTGAGCATCAATTTCTGGAAATGGGAGCTGAGAAAAGAGAAACAAAACCAGCAGGTCGGTGGGGTGCTCTGGAGCTGAATTCAGGCTCCTGGCAGGGGGCACAGCAATCAGCCAAGGGGAGCAATTTGCTACAAACTCAGAAACAGGGGAGAAAAAAGCCATCTGCTAAATACTCTTTTCTCACATCTGCAAAGCAACCTCTGTTCTTGCTGTAGCTCTCAGAGGGGGAAGAAAAAGCCCATGGCAGATAGAGCCTAGACAAAAACCGTGGATTAGAAACAGCGGGGCACATCAGAGATGGGAACAGCAAAGACAACAATGGATTCAGAAAAACCAGCACTGCTCTAAAAACAGAAGCAGAGCTGTAGAAATGGGTCACATCCCAGGCACTCGTGGAAAGCAGAAGGGGTGGGTCACACCTTCCTTTTGCCTGGCTTCTGCCTGACCCCCCTGCCTGCATTTCCAGCACAGGAGTGACTTTTACCCATCACCCACTGAAGACACGAGCAGAACTCGGGGCTGCTGAACAGGGAATTGAATGCGGGCCATGGCAGACACAGAAGCCTCAATTAGTGCCTTTTCCAGTGTAAAAAAATCCCTTTCACAGCAAAAGCAGCTCCTGTGCATAATCTCCCAGCAGAAACCACTCCTGCCTCTTAAGTACGTCCTGTACCTTTTAATAAAGCCTTTGCTAATAGCAAAAGCATTCGCTGGGCTCTTGGCTTTTCCCTGCTCGCAGCAAAGACGCAGAGCTGGAAAAGATCGACGCTTTTCTAAACTTGTCTTTGGAAAGTTTCTGTGCCAAGTTACACTTTGTCAGGAGCTCATTATTTTCTGGGTAGACGCTGGAGGCTTTGCTTTGAAATACTTTGAGGGCTTTGCTGATGCCGTTTCAGACCATGAGGTTCGTGTGCTCGCTCGCATGAATCACAGCAACTCGTGTTCCTTCCACACACAAAGCTCCGCTTCATTTCCAGGCCCTTCTCCACGCTGTTGCTTCCAAAACCACCTATAAATTTTCCAGAGCCCATTTCACAAAGTTCTAGGTGGTTTTGGGATGAGATGGGAAGAGCAGAAATTCAAAACTTCTGAATTTTCTTCCCACTCCCTTAATGCCAAGCAGGAGCTGCTGAGAACAAAGCAGCAGCCAGTCCTGGAGATGGGAACTTGGCCAGTGTAATTTGTCTCAAAAGTTCATGATTTAGGTATCAAACATCACCTTTTTTACTGCTGATGAGAGGTGTGAAATAAGCCATCAGTACTCTTTATAAATATAATAACAATAGGTGAGGGAACAGCTGATCTGCTATGAAAAACCAGATGCCAAATTAATACATTTACTAAAAATACTGGTAAATGTGTGCAATAGAAATAAGGACCATTTATAAGAACCATAAACTACTGACATATTAAACAAATGCACAGTGAATAGACACTGAGACAACACTGCTTTGTACAGCACCTCTGAGGAAGCTGTTTTTCAAATTTCTCCTGGAGGTCAGGAGCAAGAGATGAGCCAAAATTCTGCTCCACACACCCAGCCCCACACTTTTCCATATTTAAAATCATTTTTGCTGAAGGAATGTCACGTATAGAGGCAAGAGAGGTGGAATTCTTCTCTTTTAACAGCTTTACTGTAACTAAGAGCACGAAAAATTTACATTTATATTGGTGTGGAATAACAGAAAGTATTTAATTGTATGGATTGCTGCAGATGATATTGGTCAGCACGCAGCGGGATACTTCCAGAATTCATTATAAATATTTGCATGTGCTTTTATAATTTTACTTTGATTTAACCATACACTTATTCAAGCACTAAAAATGACTCAGGACTCAGCCATAAAAGCCTGCACTATTCCTGGGGATCAGAATTATCACTCCTTGCCTCCCGTCATTAGCAGACATCGGGCATGCTTTTAAAAGAAGCTGAGGAAACAGATGGGTAACCCTTCACAGGCAGTTCCTTGCTTTTAAACCAATTATGAGTTTCCCTGGGCGGCTTTTCCTCCCTGCTGGAGCTCCTCTGTCCTTGGTACTAGCACCTCAAACACACAGGAATGTGCACATTTTCCTAACTCACAAGACCACAGAAGGAGTTCCTTGAAATCTGACTTCCAGTAATCGCCCCCGGGCTGCAGATCTGCCTGGCCTAGTTCTGTCACATGTGGTAGCATCAAGAATTTGCATCTTTGGCAACCCAGGGAAGGGTAGCAAACTCAGAGCAGAGCAAAACACATCGTGAAGAGAAGATGGAATGAAATCGGCCATGGCTTGGCAAGGCAAAATGAAATATAAACGAGAGGCACAAGATATGAAACAAATTGAGTGCAAGGCGTTTGGAAAAAGAGAGGAGCTGCTTCTGAAAAGTCGGGTCTGGGGATGCTTTGCAGTGCTCTGATGTAAAACAGAGGCACTTATGTAATGTAATGGAAATTACAGCCATAAACACAGCCCTGAGCAGTGATTAGTGACTGAACTCGGACAAAAATCTGCGCTGCTGCCTCAAATGTCAGCAAATTGGGCACTGCCACATTAATGGGAGGCTTGAGAGACCTCCACCAGCACCACCCTGACCTCGTTCCCTTATCCCACTGCCACTTGAGCCCTGCCTGTGCTGGAGCCTTGGCTGGCAGCAATTTGAGCTGTGGGATGGTGAAAGGAGGGACGTGGAGCTCAATTATCCAGCACTAGATCCCAGTGAAATCAATGCCATTGTGTCACATGAGAATTTGGCTGGCAGCCCCTGAAGTCTGCCTGGGAGAAACCCATCCCCTCAGCAGGGCAGGCTGCAGGGGACAGGGGACAATGAAGGGTCACTCTGGGCATGGAAAATGCTCTCTGGGTTCTGATTTCCCCTCTGGCAGCCTGGGTTTGTCCCTGTGCTGCTCCATGAGCAGCACTCCTGACCTATATGAGCACAGACCAAACTGGAGCAGCCCCAGGCACCCTCTGCAAAAATATATCATTAAGGCAATGTGTGTTATCTGGACATCCAGCACCCCACACCAAAGGGAACTCAGTATTGCTGCTGGTAGCAGGAACAGCTCTCTCCCAGGTGGAATTGGACACCACAAACTCATTTTTTAGTTAAATTAATTAATTTTAGTTATATTAATTAATGAAATTCTAGTCTAATTGAGGATCCTCTTTTTTGAGTTGATTACTAGGATATTAGGATTACAGGATATATGGGGCACATATAACACAGAGAGGTTGTGGATTCCCCATTCCTGGAATTGTTCAAGGTCAGGGACCAGAACAACCAAAAAAGCATCCCTGCCACATGGCTGGTGATGATAAACTGAATTTCCTTCTTTCTGACAGCAACCCTGTCAACCATTGGCAAATCCCAATGTACTCTTGTTATACAAATAAACGATATAAGAAGCAACAAGCAGAGAATGACAAATAAAGCAACAAATAATGCTGGTGTGTTTGAGCATGGCACTGTGGGTGCTGCAGGCTTTCCATCAAACCTGGAGCTGCAGCACTTGGAGCGTTGGCTCCCTGCGATTGACTTGCTAACCTGTAAAGTGGCTAAGTCTACATCATAATTAACACTTGGCAGTGGAAATATAAATTCCCTGGCTTGTAGGTGGTATATCCTCCTCTAAACACTCCACTTGGCCACCAAACTGCAAAAATAGATAGGACATTCAGAAGGAGTGCTCACCATGGGAAATGCCAGCGGGTTTTGTTGTTTTTTTTTTTTTTCCTGGAAACTGTTTACATGGCCAAAATCCTTCAATAAGAAAAATGATCTGAGAACTTTCCCTTCACATGTATCCTGTTCTCCCGTGCCTTGTGGCCCACAGTGTGCAGCATTCATCAGGAGTCAGCCCTGAATTACTGTGGTACAAGCAATGCAGGAGGGAAGTACAAGCCACAAGCAAAGGGAAAATATGCATTACACTGCCTCTGGCCAAGAGGAATGGGCTGCCTGCAGATCACAAGCTACCTTTATATCTTTCTTGGCATAGACCTTTGTCCCACAGCACAGAGAAACCATTTAGGAGGATCCAGCACATCCAAAAGAGGCTGGCCTTCCAAAGGAGCCAGGAGAGACAAAGAACCAGTGCAAAGTGGCCACTGAGCTCCTTTTGAGAGGCCAACGAGCAGCTCCTGACAAGATGAAATCCTGAGGAGGGAGATAACCACCAAGGGCTGGTGCTGAAGTGCTCAGCACACTCTGAGAGTGACCCTTTCCTGTCCAAATAAAGGCTTTTCAGCACAAAACCACAGTCCCCAGAGTCCTCAGCCCACAGCCTCTCTCCCCTGCTGGGCTGTGCCTGAGATAAACCCCAAACTGACCGACAAAATCTGCCTCTTTCCAAGTATTTCTGTTTCTTGGCAAGGGAAAGTGAACTTATGTCTTGGAAATAAAGCTTTTTTTAGTCCTTTTCCAGCCTTTCCTTAATGGTGGAAATAACTCTTTAGCCAGTTCTGGTGGGCACACAGGGAAAGGATCTCACAGTTTAATTTTCATGTACAAGCAGCAGGAGAAATTGATGTTCCCTTTTAGCTGCCAGAGTGGTGGAAAAGAAGATAAATTTAAAGAATCAAGACTGTTTGGATTAATATTCTGGTAAATATCCTAATTCCATAACAAAATTAGCATTTGCAATTTTAGGCTTATGAGCTTAGCAAGTCCTGGTGCATGTTGGGCACAGTTAGAGCCAAAATCATTATAATGGAATTTCCCCAGGCTCTCAGTTTCAGCCTCCTGGGAGGCTCCTGGCCAATATCTATCCACACATAGCCAGTGCTCCAGCCTGCCATGGGAAGGGGCAGCCACTACAATAGACCTTTGTTTACCAGGATTCAAGCAAGCACTTTTGGAAAAATCTGTATTTAAGGTTTCTGTCCTACCACCCTGCACTTTCTCCTCAGCTGCTGAAGAGAATATGTTTTCTGAGCATGAAACAATATCATTTTTGTGGGGAGTTTGGAAAGGGCCTGTATGAATCAAAGAAAAGCTTCCTTTCTCTGGCCTGTGCTGGGTTTGGGGAAAGGGCTTTCAGTGTGAGTGATGTGTCAGAGTAGGAAGCAGAGCTCCCCCATTGCTTGGGAAGAATGGAGCTCCAGTGGGCTAATATGTGATGGATGACTGAATGCAAACTTGGCAACGCTGCCCTCCAGCTCCCCAAAGAATACAAAATGCCACTGCCTGTTTGGGCACCCCCCTTGGAAGTGCTGAAAGCTTGGCACCCTCCCACCTTAGTTTAATTGAAACTGCAGACAATTAAGGATGGGAGCTTGGGGAAATTTCTTGCGACGAGATCGGCTCAGGATGGATTTGTCTTGGGTGATTGGCTCATGCATAAGCCAAACAGGAACATAAATGGGGAGTTATTTCCCACTGACTCCACTGCCTGAGCAGCAAAATCTCGCATTGGCTTAGGAGGGGTGTGTTGGGGAGTATAATTTATATTAATAACTGTTATTTAAATTCTACATTTGGATATACTCTCAAGCTATAGGTGGAGGTTTTTTGATGTTGTTTGGTCAGCAACAGGACAGGCAGCATATAGAAGAGAGAAATGATGTATTCAGAAATCCAGAAAAATCTTACATTAAGGACAATTCTAGTTACAAGGGCACGTGATCATTCATTTAATGCTAAAAAGTGACACTAAATTATTCAAACTTTGCCTTTTTAGCAGAAGGATCCTCATCTATTCTTTCTTTCAATGCCCAGACACTTCCTGCAGGCTCCAGGGCCACCTCTTGTCAGCAGGATCCCAGTGACTCCTCCTCCCAGTCTGCCCATTCCACACCGTGGGGTTGCATCATGCACGGAGGGATTTCAGTAGCTGGAACAATGCCCAGTCTCTAACTTTTCCCACATGTGGAAGGCTTTTAACTCCAGCTCTGAGTGGCCAGAGGGTCAGACACACGAGTGGACAGTGAGCACGGAGGGAGGGGAGGATTCACACTTTTGGAAACCCTGAGCTCAGTGGAAACTGCACAGTTCAAGATTGTCCCACAAGATTGTTCATTTCTCTGCTTTCCAGCAGTCCCCTTCCTCAAAGAACTGCCTTCTTATTTCCTTTTTCTCTTCACTGTACACAGAACTTTTTGGGAATTGTTAATAGTAGGAATTGTAAGTTTTTTGTGGCAGAGATCATAATTAATTAAAGCTCTTCACTCCTAATACAGTGAGACCCTAAAATGCTGGAGCAAGAATTACAACATCAACCAACCAAAGCCATGGACAACAGGTCCTCTTCATCAGGCAGTTTAATGAACTAAATTGCATCTGAAGAACTCATAAGCAATCTGCACACATCCCTTATTTCGAGCTCTTGACCTCAGGTTATGGTGCTTCCTGTCCAGAACTCATTAGTTACTAATCCTATAATTGCTTGCAGTTTTGAAGACTTCTGAGCCTGGTAGATGACAAAACATGAACTTCTTTCACTTAGATTGCTGTCTTCCTTAGTTTCCTGCTTCAGCAACAATGATTTTTTTCTGCAATCTGACATCTGCAGCTTCCTTAAAACCACTAAGAGCAGCTATTACATTTTACAGTAGTTTCAGACTTCTGCAGTTTATAACCACAGGGTTAGATCAGAGCTCAGTCTTTGAGCAGGGTGTGCTAAACTCACACCAATCATTAAGTCTGAGAAAGCACACACTGGTAAATCAGAGCCCAGTTTCCAAGCCCTGTATCTCAAACTGACACAGTTCAAACCAAATTCCTTTTACTATTGGAAAGCTGAGATTTTGAACTTTCTAGGGATGTAAATCATCCACTCCAGAGCCTGGAGTTTTATGAGCCACTAGACCTTAAAAGTGTCAATGGCCCTTCAGCTTAGCAGACTGTGATGGCACAAGGCCAAGGAGGAATTTATCAAATCACAGGCTTCAAATGAGAGTAATTATTTGACCACTCTGGATTTCCCGTGGCACAGAGGTAGGACAGGTAAATGTGGAGCTGACAATGCAGACACCACCCTCTGCATTAATCTTCCTTCCAAAGGTAATATTCCTCCAGGGGTCCCAGGGCTTTCTAAGGGATGCAGGACTGGATGGACACTGACTCTCCCTCCCATCCATTTCCACCAGACACCCATTGTCCAACCCAGGACAATTAAATGCCATCAGCAGCACTCGAACCCCTGGACACATCCTACAGGGCTGGGTGGACAGAGGCACAGTGGTGCTGTACCAGGAAAATGGCACAGAACTGGCCAAGCTGCTTTTCCAGATGGTTTATCCAGGAGGGATGAAAGGGTTAAAGCTCTGGCTCCAAAGCAGCATCACTGTTTCACAGACACTTCTGCTTTTTAGCTCTGCCTGACTCTTGAAAAGGATGAGAAAGTCCCAAAAAGCACAGACCCTGCCATTTAATCTCATTTTCTTATCAAAAAGTGAGACAATGCTCAAGAACAAACTTTGACAGTCTCTTTATAGCAAGTCAGAACATCTTCACCCATGAATAGTCTTTGGCTTTTTTTAGATATGTTATAAAAAGCACTAATATGAAAAATAAGCTGAACGTCAAACCCCTTTAGAAATGATGTTCTAGCAACATGATAGTTAAGTTTGAGTGAATACTGAGGAGAAATGATCCACTTTTAAAGAGCTGGGATAATTAAAGAGGATGGCTTTCAAAAAGTCTCCAGCTAACACTTATTCAGAATTTGTGGAGCACGTTTTAGCATGTGTTTAGGGATTTTCCCAATAAGTTCTAACATCACTAAACATCATTATTTCAACAGGAAATTTGGGTCTGACTGTCCTTTCCATGTGCCCATGATCACTGTGTACCTGGAAGGGATTTCTTCAGCAGAATTTCTGCATTTCCCCAGATGAGACCTGACACTCATCTGCAGGCTGGGGGCTTTGCAGCAGATCTTTGGCTCTTCCACAGCTCTGGAAACGCTGATAAAGTAACTGTAGTGAGAGGATAAAGGGCTGGGACTTGCACAGAAATTTCTCTGGGCTGAAAGGAGCCAAAGGATAAAATTAATGAGCAAAAAATATGGGAAGTGAGTGCCAATGTGGTACTTGGGAGAGTGACTGTGACTGGGTCAGTGATGGGAGGCACAGCCCGTGTCACTCCTGTCCCACCACTCTGCTCAGCTCAGGTGCACATCCCTCCCTGAGCACCTGCATGGGAACACCCTGCCAGCTCTTCCAGCTGCTTCCCAAATTCCCTGCCAGGGAAGCTGAGTGCAGACAGACCAGTTATCTTCTCTTGGCTAAACACTTTCATCTGGTCAAACTTCTTCAGATTCAATTTGCCCCTGCGTCCCTTGTATCAGTAAGAAACAATCCAAAACACATCACATTTCTGCAAGTTTCCCGAGGATGCAAAGGATGCTCCCTAATCCCCTTTGTCCACCTCATTTTTGGACTCCAGCACCCCTAAACTGTGCAGCCTGCTCTAGTGGAAGGTGTCCCTGCCCATGGTTGGAGCTGGATAATCTCCAAGGTCCCATCCAACCCAAACCATTCCGAGACTTCACAGCTTTAAAAGGCAAATGCACAAGCCCAGCACAATAAAGCAACCCCCGCATGTAACATTAATCAGGGAATGTGTAAAATGAATTCTCAATATTTAATGCAGTCTTAAAAAATTAAACCAGGAGAGAAAACCAAACTCAACAGCTGGACAGTAAGGCTTTTACCCAGACTATAGAATTGCATTCACCTCATTGTTTTCTGTTTTTTTTCATGAAGAAAACCTTTAATAAATGTTTTTATTGTGGTTTTTAATTTTATATCTCCACTGTACAACACAACACATCACCATCATTTCAGTCTGAACATTCTTTCCCATAGTATGAGACAGACTTTTCAGAAGTTTAGATTAACTGCCAAAAACTCTCTATCCTGGTAGCCAGATAGAAAATCAGGCAGGGAAAACTCTGCAAAGGTGATGTAACATAAAGTATTGAGTGAGTGGGTTTAGCTCCTAAATGAATCTAAGTATGTTCACCTTCTCCCAGCCAGATTCTCCTTTTTAAGCCAATTTGAGCCTCACTGGTAAGTGCAGACACAGTCATGCAGAAAATCTCAGTGCACCAGGGAGCAAGGAGCTGAGACACAGAGCAAGTGCCTCTGTTTTTCCATGAGGATGGAGAATTTCACCCTCCCACTCCCAGAACCCACCCAGCAAAGCACTGGTAATAAAATACCAGTTGAATCTTCCTTTGTGCTTTGCTCCCCACTGCAGGCTAATATTACCGGACTTGTAAAAGAAACTGGAGCCCAGTGGGGGGCAGGGAGGAAGGTGACAAAGGCTTTGGTGCAAAAAAACAAAACAAAACAAAAGTGTGGGGACAGTAAATGACCAGAGGGAAGGGTCCGGTTATCATCAGGTCACAGACAGGAGCACAAGAGTTTCTTGGGAGGGTTAAAACCTGCGAGTGGATTTCGTCTGGTTCGCGAGGTGAGGATGGGGGAAACATTTCTGGCACTCCAGGAACCCAGAGGGAATCCCAGAGCTGCTTTCCTGCCCTGCCTGACCCTGCCTGTCCTTGTGAGGATGCCCAGCACCCGGGCAGCTCCCGCTCCGTTCATTCATTGGGTGGGACGGATGGCACCGGCACATTTCTGACATGACCACAGCGGACAATGCAGACGGGCTTGGAGGCAGGCGTGCTCCAATCCCAAATAATTCCCTGCCCGCTCACCTGGGGGTGGGTGATGCCGACCTGGGAGCGAGAACAGCTCCTTTTCCATTCAGGGAGGAAGCGGACTTACCTCAGAGACTCTGACAGAGCTTAGATCCCGCTGTGAGCAGCCTCCATGAAATAAATAGGGTGTTGGGAGCCAGCTGGGCGCTCCTGACTTTGTTGCCGTCCTGTCAAAACTCGGCGAAGTTTGCGGTGCCTGGTGCCGTGTGCGAGCGCAGGGCTGCGAGCTTTGACAGCAAGGCAAACTGGTCAGAGCAGCCAGATTCTGCTGGGTTTATATAGCTGAGCTGCAAATCCTGATCCTTGGCTCGTTCCACTGTAATAGGACGCCTGAAGGCATTTTTTTTTTTTCGGTTTTGCTTTAAAGGAACAGCCTCTCTCTCTCTCTCTCTCTCTCTCTGGCGTGGATTCTGAAAAGCGCGCACACACTCACACACGCTGTCATCCACAGGCACACACACACACACACACACACACAAAAAAAAAAAAAAAAAAAGGATTTGCATGCGATTTATGGCTAAAGAAGGAAACCCCCTGAACCATTCAGAAAGAAAGTCAGCTCAGGGCAAATGACTCAGAAAACAGCATATTTTCCCTGCAGCATCAGCGGAGTGCAATATCAGGAGTTTTAATCCCCTCACCCCCATTTATTTTAGCGTTGTGAAATAGTAGCAAGCTTACGTGAAATCAGGGGATTCACAAGCAGGGTTTAAATTCCAGGGACTCCTACAGAAATTAATGGGTTTAACGTCGGTGTAAATAGATCCCACTCCACTGGAATCAACTGCAAAATTCAGATTTACACAAGCAGAGGATCTGGCGCATTCCCATCTTTTCAAGCCTGTGATCTCTTTTGCATCTTTTTGCCCTCCTGCTCTGAAGAGCCGCAGGCAGAAGAGTGGGGAAATCACGAGAAAAGTGAGCAGAGTTGTAGCCTGAGTCTTTGTAAGGAAAAAAAAAAAAAACTAAAACAGCAAACAAACTAAAATAGGAGAGATAAAAGCCCAAACAGGGCAACACAGGAGGGATTCCCTTTCTTCTCAGATCAGATAAAAAGAGATTACGTGGCTGTGTGTGTGTACAGATAACCCAAGCACGTCTGTGAGGCTCGGGGCATCCCTGCTCTGCATCCCGGAGCTGTCAGTGACACACAGAGCGCTCAGCTGGGACCTTCCCAGGGCTCTCTGTTGTCTCTGAGAACCCTTGAACCTGAGGCTGGTGGTGAAAAAGAGAAGATCACAGTTAAAGGATTCTCATGAGCACGGATTTCCCTCCCCCTGACAGTAAAATCCGGGTTCCCTCCTGCCTGTACCCCATCCCCCTGTGCTCTGGGTTCGGTTCCTTTGGCTGGTTTTTTTGCTGTTGGGGAGGTGGTGGCAGAGGAGCAAAGAGGAAGATTACTCTTGAACTTTCAGGTCTGTCTTCCAGGATAAAAAAGATGAAGTCACTCTTCTGTTGGATGGTTTAGGAAGCAAGACTTACCCAAACATCTCTGAGGGCCATGAAAACACAAACCTCTGCTCCTGGGATCCTCCTCAGGGGCAAAGATAAGGATAAAAAGAGATTGCCTGGGGATTTCAGGTCATGTTCCTCTCGGAACACATCTCCTCCCAGCTGCCTTTCCCTGGCTCCACGGGCACATCACTTCAATGAGGGGAGGGCATCAATCTGTGTCAGACAGGCTCAGGCTGGAGCTCAGGGCAAGGTTCTTCCCCCAGAGGGTGCTGGGCACTGCCCAGGCTCCCCAGGGAATGGGCACGGCCCCGAGGCTGCCAGAGCTCCAGGAGCGTTTGGACAGCGCTGCCAGGGATGGACAGGCTGGGATTGTTGGGGGGGCTGGGCAGGGACAGGGGCTGCCCTGGGGGATCCTGTGGGTCCCTCCAGCTCGGGATGTTCCATTATTGTGTGGTTCAGGATTTTGTCCTTTTTACTCCTCCACAGCACAACCAATCCTACACATTTAGAAAAGGATGGGGGAATCCCTGACCCTGAAATTCTCACTATTTTGGAAGACCATAAAATGCAGAGCTCTTTTGCCCACTGAACTACTTAAATTTTCCTTGCTGTGGCTTTCCTGTATAACACTGAACCCCTGTGTGCCTTTTTCTTACGTCTGATTCTATCACTGAGCTCACCCCAAACTCCCCTCCCCAGCACAAATTTTAACATTTTCCAAATATGAACACCCATTTCTAATTTCTGCATTAATTTTGTGAAATGCTGTGTTTCATAACAGTCATGGCCCCAAAGAAGAAACGAGCCTGTGCTGGAAAGAGGGTCAGAAATTATATTAAATTCCTGCTAATGGATTTGGATTGTCCTTGAGTGCTGATTTCTTAGAAGAACATCTTGTTCTGGGCATCTCCACCATCCTCAAAGGCAGTGGAGTTGTTGAATACAGTCGTGAGCAGGTCTCCAATTTTTGTGTGTAATTCTCAGAATCTTCTCCAGCTGGTCCTGCAGCCAGCCTGTGCCAGCTCTGCTCCAACTCAGGGTGTGAAATAGCCCTGAGGGTGTTTGAGCCTTCACTTAGCTGGACTCAATCCTTGTGTCCCCTTCAGCTCAGAATATTCTGGGATTTAAGGATGATTTATAATTCAATGAATGGGAGATGTAACACAATTTTTCCAATAAAATCAGAATAGGACTCAGGAAATGACAGTTCTCCATACAATGAACCAATGAAAGTCTCTTATTTCAGTAGTTCTTTCACAAACATTTACAAAACACTTAATTTCCCTGTCCATACACACTAGTCTACAAAAGATAAAGTCAAACTGTGGGAAGCAGCATGTGGAATTTATTTGCTAATGCCATTTTTTCCACCAACAGCTTCTGAATCAAAAGTTAAACTAATTCTTTCTCCAATAATTCACCACCCACTTACCTGACTTAAAAAAAAAATTGCCACAGGAGATAAGTTCCAGGTAAGAGTTCAGGCTTGTTCTTGTTTTATCTTTTTTGGGCTCACCCATCCTTAATCATAATCTGTGGCAAACATTGAACCATTGACTGAGTCAGAAACAAATGATAACATGAAAGAACAGGGAAAATGTATTTTAATCAGAAAGTTAGCTCCAGGTTGTGATCTCTAACGAGCAGGACCAGCACTGGATTCTGTGCCCTGCAGTGCCCTCTTTCATTAGATGAATGTGGATAGAAATTGATTTTTTTTTAAATGAAAAGAACAGGGAGAAATTAAATGAACACTGAGCTGAATATGCTGGAGTTTGTTGCTGTGGTTTTATGTGCTTGCAAGCCAATGTTAGGGATGAAATTCAAAGATCAATGGAAAGTCATAAATTATAAACAAATTTAGGAATAGATTGATATTTATGAAAGCCTTAAAGACACCAACTAATTGTTTGGGGAAATATAAGTGAAATGCAAAAAGCCTCCTCATTATTACCTTGGGACAAAATTATTACAACACAGGTAATTAGATTTAGTTCCAATTTAATACCTGTGCTGTTCACCCAGCCCTAGGAATAATCTGCTTTGTAGCAGCAAATTTGAGAGTGAAAACTGCCCTGAATGTGAATTAACAGGACTCTTAGTGGAACCTGAGAATTTTTTGCCATGCACAGAGTGCAGCCAATTTCAGCAGCACACAGGAGGGAATGCAGTGAGCCCCTGGAACAGAACAGCTGAAACATAAAGATTTGAACAATTTTAGGAGCATTCGGTGCCTGTGGCTGGGAGGAAATGTATTTATCAGAGACAAGTTGCTGGATCTCAGAAATCTGGAGTTTTTGAGTTTTCTGTGCTTTAAGGCACAGACCTCCCAGAAAACACTGCTCTGAACCTAAAACCTTGGAGAAAGCTTGTAAATATGAATAATGAGTTAGTAAATATGAATAATGAGTTAAAAATCACAAATGTGTAGTGAGTTAAATGTGTGTATTTTCACTGAATAATAAGTTTAAAGTTTTTATAATATAGTAGCAGTAATGAAAAAAGATGGAAAATTTTAGGTGGTGTCTTTTTCTTTGTTCATCTTCTTCTTCCACCTTCTTCACGAAACTTAAGTAGTTGTCTTTGGTTAGTCAGTCTAATGACACTCTAAGAGTTGCAGGAATCTATTATTAAGTAAAAAAAAAAATGTAAGTGTTAAACTTTTATTAATTTGTTTAGCTTTAAAAAACATTAAAGCAAGCTCAGCTGTCACCATTTTTCCTACTTCTAGCAAAAAGCTAAAAGTGCTGTCGTACTTTCTATAATTTCTGGTAAGATATAATAAACATCCAAACCCAAAAATCGTCTCAATCGCCTTTCTATTAATCCTAACTCTAAAAAAAAAAAAAAAAACAAACAACAAATAAAACTAATAACAAACCAAATCTCCTTAAGGAGATTTAAGATTTTTTTTTTTCTACGCTCCATTTTTAAGACTGATGATTTTAACTCAATTTCTTTGATCCTTTTTTTACTGAGTATCTTTTCCCTAAATTTGCTGTCATTCCAGACCATATTCACAAGATTTCCCTGGCACAGAACCAAGATCAAAATGCTTTTGTCTTTCCCCTTGCATTGCCTTCATTCCTTTACAACTGTAGCCAAATAGAGCTCAGTTAATGGTAGCTCATATTGAGCAATATTCTGGCAATCCTGCTAAAACTCTGCCCCTTGGATTATCACCTTATCTGCTACTTTTCTGCTGATTTCCCAGGAATTTGCAGAAAACCATTTGCTGCTTCTTCTCTGACAATTATTTGCAAACAAACTGATTTTTATGAGGGCATTTCCTTACAACCACTCAACACAATTAAACACGACATTCAGGTTACTTCCCCAGAAATCATCACAATGATTGCTTTAATTTTCTATTTATAATAATTCAAGTTATTGGTTCACCAGTATTCCCCCTTCCCTGATGCTGACTCAGAAGGGCTTCTAAACACTGCACTTTTGGCCACTTTTCCAGTGAAAACACTATTTATACAATTACAAAATTGTAATTTATATAATTATATATTGATAAAGCTTTCCCAAATACTATGAGTAGTGGTTAGACTGCCATGCTGAAGACAACATTAATTTGGGGAGGGACTGATCCTGACAATTGCCATGTTAGAAGGTGGCCACTGGTTTGGGATCAGAGAATGCAGAAGCTCATTCTTAACCCTGGGGAAGTCTGAGCTAAATAAAATGCAGAGACTGGAGGTGCAAGTTTACAACTGCTTCAGAAATAAAAACTATCAAGACAAGGCCCCATAATATTCACTGATATATTAAATATCACACCAAGCACTCAAAAAACACGAAGAAAAAAATACTCGACAGTCTTGAAATTTTTAAGAGATGATCTCCAAAATGGAGAAGGAAATTTCCTCTATTATTTGTATTTCTTGTTTACATCAGGGCATTTCCCAAGGGCTGCATTCGTTCCCTGGATGAAGAAATAGGAAGCAGCTGTTGGGGAGCAGATCCACAGGGGCTGTGCAGTGCAGACCCCCCAGCCTCTCCAGAGAGCTGACAACGTCCTGGCTGTGTTTGCCAACCTAAAAAGGTCACAGGCCTAATGACAAACAAGCAGGAATTGAGCAAATACTGGTGTTTAATAAAGTTATTTCCAGCTCTCAGACCATATCAGTGTCCCAAAGCTGTGGGACACCTGAGGGTGGGACCTGGCTGCCATCTCAGCTTGCTCCTCTCTTTCCCTGATCCATAAAATAAAAGTCCTTTGCAAGAGAGGCATCAGCACGCTGATAATCACCAGACACAAAATGTGTTGTTAGTGATATCACAAACATTTACAAAGATAATCTCTGTGCAAAACTCCCTCGAGAAAAATGAAAATAAAAAGAATAAATAGACAATGACGACGATGCCAGTACATAAATATTTTCCATGCAAACTGCTGGTGTGAGACAGAGTGACTTCTTTGGCTTTTATCATATTTGCAGTAGATTTATTAGAAGTTTATGAGACAGAATATGGCTTTGGCTATGCACCAAGGTATGAAAACTGACAAGGAGGAGAACATCAAATCCCTGACGACTGAGGGAGAAAGTGAAACTCTGTGGGCTGGTGTAAAGTTTTATCAGCTTGTTGGCATCACTCCTGAGTGTTTAATCCAGAGATGGCACAGGGAAAACAACTCAGCTGCTGGAAAGGTTTTATCCTGTGCCACAGCAATTTGTACCCTCTAAGTGCTTGGGTTCATAAAAATGCTCAAGTGCTTCTACACATCCCAAAATACTTACATGCACTTTACTGCAATCATGTTTTTAAGACTGTTGGTGTCAAAATTGCAGCTAATCATGTTAAATATATCCCTAAATATCTTGCAGGCACAGTTTCCCTATTGGAGCTTAAGTAAGGAGGAAACAGCAGAGCAAAAATCCATAGTTCTTATCCATTCCAGAAGAAATATGTTCCAATATGATGAAAACCAGCATGTGGCCCACAGGGAAGAGGATCCCTGCTGCTGTTGAAGACCAAAGAGTGGATAATTGTACAGCACAAACAGACGTGAGCACACCTGAGCATCCACTTGATAGAAAACCTGATGGAAATCCACAGAATTCCCGAGGGGTTTTGGGGTTGGGAGGGACCTTAAAGCTCATTTCATTCCAGCTCCCTGCCTGCCCCCAGAGCAGAGCCTGGTCCCTTCCAACCCAAACCAAGCTGGGATCCCAGGTTTATATTCAATTCTCTCCAGTAAGAGCAGAAGGGACCTGTCTGTCTGTCTGTCTGTCTGTCCTTTGAGTAAAAAGAAAAATCTCCCCCAGAAGGAAGCTGTCTGTGCAAGTGCTGAGAATCTCTAGGTGTGGCTGAGAAGACAAGAAAAATCCAAAAATAACTAAAAACCTGTTTGTGTTGGCCTTAGACACTGAAGTCTCTGGTCTTCAAAGCATATCCTAAAATTCTTTAAAGTATTAAATCATGGTGATAGATTAGGAAAAAAAAGGGATGATTTAACCTGGTCATCCAGCAGATAAAGGCATCAGGAAGTCAGGAATGTGGCTGATGGAGAGGTGAGCTCTGCAATTCTCAGCCTCTGCAGGCAGCAGAAGCTGAAGGGTCCCAGGAGGAGCAGAGAGGAGGAGCCAGCAGAGCTGTGTGAGCACAGCACTGGCACACGAGTTTTGTGTGAGACTTGGAACTGATCTGTAATTTTCCAAGGAAGAACTAAACTTTGGATGTAGAACCTCATGTTCAAGAACAAAATCCCAGGAGCAGGGGGTGGGGAGGCTGGTTGGGGCAATAGATGCAAATAATTAAAATTTAATTTTGTCTTCCTCAGTTACTAACAAGGAGGTTTTTACAGCTACATTGTCCTGATTCCTTCTTGACTGCTTGATAATACAACAAAAAACATGGTCCAGGAAAAGCAGATTTGTGGGAATTTCCACTGGACTTCCTAGATTAATCTTGATTTTGGGTGGAAAGTTCAAAGTAGTTTCTCTCTCTCCCCTGGTTTTTATGTGAATTTTCCCCTGCCCATCTGGGATATCCCATCCCAGTTGTTAAATTCAGCTCATGATTATCCCCCCTCACTCACAGGAGCTCTCAGAGTGTGGGCACTGAGCAGAGCTCACTTCAGGTGTGAAGAGAGGGGAGCACAGCCCAGCTCCTGCTGCTGCCCCACTGCCCTGGGATCAGAGGGATCAGGGACCCCACTGCCCTGGGATCAGAGGGATCAGGGACCCCACTGCTCTGGGATCAGAGGGATCAGGGATCCCACTGCTCTGGGATCAGGGATCCCATGCTCTGGGATCAGAGGGATCAGGGATCTCACTGCCCTGGGATCACAGGGATGAGAGACCCCACTGCTCTGGGATCAGAGGGATCAGGGACCCCACTGCTCTGGGATCAGAGGGATCAGGGACCCCACTGCTCTGGGATCAGAGGGATCAGGGACCCCACTGCCCTGGGATCAGAGGGATCAGGGACCCCACTGCTCTGGGATCAGGGACCCCACTGCTCTGGGATCAGGGAGAGGAGCTGCTGTGTTCCCAGAGCTCTGACCCCTCTCCCTGGCAGTGAGGGGACCTGAAGCTCCTTCTGCTCTCCCCTCTCTGCTCACTGCTGAGCTCACCAAGCAGAGCAGAGCGAGCCCTTTTTTCCTTTTTTTTCGTTTTTCCCTTTTTCCCTTTTTTCTGTTTTTTTTCCTTTTTTGCCTTTTCCCGCAGCATTTCCGGAAGGAGCCCGGACACCTCTGCTCATATCCTGCGTTTGGCTGCTTCTGGGACCAAAGGGAAACCTCAAAGCAGATGGGATTTAGCTTACTTACATTCCCTATAGCTAACTCAGATTTTATTAAACACAGCTGTAATCCCAGACTTCTTCAGATGTGTGAGCTCACTGCTGACGTCACTCCTGGGCCTTTGGAAATCCAGGCCTAGCAAGAATTTTGAGGGGGAAGGAAAAAAAGAATAACGAGACAGAGAAATTTGTCATCATGAAATGAGCACAAAGATGTAAGTTTGTAACTGAGCCCAGAACAATCCTTTTGTTCTTCACATCCAGCTTAGGCTGAGAGCAGAGTCCACCAAATAGCCCAGAAAAAGAAGAATATACACCAGATTAAACCAGGATAAGGCTTGACTGACTTCTCCTTATACCAACTGCCTTCCCTGCATTCTCCAGACCCCAGCAGCACCCTGTGACCTCCTCACAAATTTGGGGCTCTCTCAACATCAACAGCTCAAGAGCAAATTTAGTTTAAACGTTCTCTCTTGCTCATAACCACCTTTCTCAGCTCAGATTTAAGTTTATCTTTCTTTCAGAGCCAGCAAATAAAGCAAACCTCCAGGAGAGAATAATCCAAATCACTGCACATTAAAACAAAGTTGGTTTTATGGCAGTGCCACAATAGACATCATGTAAGCTGCTTTTATTCTGAACACAATCCTTTTATCCCCAGATTGTTTGAGTGCCAGTGGTATGATAGTATTGTACAAATACTCCTCCTAAACTTCATTTACAGCATTGAAGTTAACTGAACGCACGAGTTCTGTCACAAAAGATCTGACATTGCCTTTTTTAATTTCCCTGCTGATATTGCACATCAGTATCAATAATTTAACAATACCTTTGTTTCCAAAATGATCAAGACAGAACAGAAAAGTCTTGTTGTTGTAAAGGGGAAAAATCTAGTGTTTTTTTTATTTGTCTTAAACAAATGATAAGCATGAAACTAAAATGTGGATCTAAAAAAAAAAAGTTCCTGCTGCTGTAAATAAGATCTCTAATTTAATTTTTCCTCTCCAGAACAGCCTTGATTTGTAAGAGTGCAGTTAAGTTTTTCATCTAAAATTATTTTTAGGACAAATGTCTGCACATGAGGGTTTTTAGTACTGCTGTTGTTTTAAACTGCATTTATTCTGGCTAAGGCAGTGCCTCCTACAAGGCTGAAACTGATGTCTGGAGAACAGAGAGAACTCCATAGGTATCAAATTCCAAATATTTTATTTCTCTCCTAAAAGCTTTTTACAGAGCCCGTTGTGCAAGGAGCTTTAGAAGCTCTTGTGTCACAGCCAGGGCTTTACTATCCCAAAATGATCCTGTCCAAGGTTGCTCATTACAGCTAGGAAGTGATTCCATTCTGTAAAGCCAACAAAAGATACTCCCATGTCATGAATTCCAGTCAATTATAGCCAAATTCAGCCCATGGCCTCCTACTGTAGTTTTCCACAACCTCAACATGGCAACAGAAGAGTTTATATCTCACTATGTGTTGCTAAATAAAAATAAACTACAAAAAGGAGCAGTGGGGTGGGAAACTTGGAATTCAGCACACCAGGAGTCTGGGATTTCAAACTGGCTTTTGGCCAAGCTTCAGGAGCACTTGGGGACTTCACACATATTTCTCTGATAGTATTATGACTTCTGTTTGTATTTTATTTTCATTTCCCCCCTGTCCTCGCTCCACACGAGCAGAGCCTGTTCCCACTTTGCCGTGCAGTGACCCAGGGTTTGGAAACACCCCTTGGAGCAGAGTCACAGTGGCAGTGCTGCTGGGGACCCTGGTGGCTCTGATTTTGGGGAGCAGCCGTGCCCCAGGGCAGCCCTGGCAGGGACAGAGCCCAGGCAGAGCCTGGACAGGTCTGGGGGGAAGTGAGTGAGGACACATTTTCCACACTATAGCCAGAGGCCCATCTTACGGGAAATTTCAGTCAGTAAAAGCAGAATGTTACTGGAATGTTGCCGTCTTTGAGCTCGCCTGGAATTTTTTATTATGGTTTGAATTTGGAGAAACAGGTGTGAAAAATCCATCCCGACCCCGACTGGGCTGGCTGGGATGTTGGAGCTGTGTGGACTCTGCACAAGAGCTCCTGCCTGGCCCAGGTACCTGCAGACAAATCCCTGTTCCCAGTTATCCACAGCGGTGTTCCCTGCCTGCCCATCCCAAGGCAAGCCAGGAGGAAAACATTTGGCAATTACAACGATGTTGTGTGCTCAAAGAACTGCCAGATGGGGCTGGGGGCTTCCTTCTCCAAGGAAAGGCACTGCCCTCCTCTCTAGGAGCCCACCCCTGAAATCTGGACATTACAGGGAGGTGAGCTGGAGCATCTCAGATCCTTGGGAGCAGCCACAATGGAATTCATTTTCCTCTGGAGCACAGGGTGCTCGGTGAGCACAGCACCTGTTCAGTCCCTGCCCTTCCCTCAGGTGAGGCATTGCAGGAAGGATCCCCTGGAGCCTGCAGGGATTTTCCCTGTCTGTTCCCCATCCCATCCCTGCTCCCCACCTCGGGCACTCCAGGCAGGGCTGCCAGGGGCACATTAACCCTTGCTGCACTCGCTGTGCCTCTAGCACACAGCCAGCAGGGTGAGTGCAACGTTACTCACTCCAACACTCCCACTCAGGAGGTTTAATAAAGGTTTTTAATGAGTCAGGACAGTGAGCAGGTATAAGCAAGCCCATATCCTGTTTAAGTGGACGTGCCACAGTCCTACAACACTGGGAAAAAACAAGGTAAGAAGATCCTCAAGGAGGCAGCCAGACGAGGAATTGGGAAAAAAATATGCTTTTTTTTATTCCCTAGGGCTCTCAGTTGTGAGCTGTGTACGTTTAAAGACATTACAATTGAGAAAGGACAACATAATAGAATTTACTCCTTTCAGCAGCTGGCTCAGACAGCAGAAACTTGGATTGAGGGGGTCTCAGATCCAGAAATGAGATTTAATAAGTACAGAGAGTGTAACAAGCAGTGCCCCAGTGAAGCAATTTGCATCTGCAGGCCAATGGACACTTGAGGAAGTTGTTAAAATATAATCTTGGAAGTGACTCTTGGCACCTGTGCCTGTTCCAGTGCTGTGGTACAGATGAATAAAATAGCACGCAGTAAAAGAGGAAAAAATTATTTTACATTCTTTACATTGACTGAGAGACAAAAGCAAACAGCCCAGTAATGGGAGCAGGGAACATACAGAACGTTCTGGGTTTTCCAGCTTAACTCATGTCCTGTCCAGAAGCTGGCTGCAAGGGATGCACTTGGTGTAAGAGCAATATTGAGAGGAACAACAGGAGTCTTCAGGATTCCTCTTCTGAAAGCAATCCAGGGAATTAATACTTTCTGTACTATGCATATATATAAAAAAAAAAATACAAAACAACAACAACAAAACCAAACAAGCAAACAAAAAAACCCACAAAAAAATCAGAACAGAAAAAGCCAACAAAACTTTCCCTTTCTGGTTCCAGTCTTTTCACCTTGTTTTTATTTATGTGCACTTTGCCAAGGTGAGAATGACTGGGATGCACTTACTACAACAGGAATTTTCTCTCCAGACCCTGGACTGAGGGAGTTCTCTCGAGGCAGCACTCAAAGTGAGCTATTTGTTCCATAATTAACCATTTCAGAGACACTGCCTGTGCTGCTGTCTAGACCTGGTCTGGCAATTCCCATTTCCTTGCGGGGTCTAATGGAATTGCTCATGTATCACATGTCCTTTATTTCACTTTACTTTTTTAACCATGAAATTAAATCTCTTACCTCATTAAAGAAGAATCTGATGAAAGGCAGATCTATTTCAGGGTGAGTTGATATATTTACCACAGTGGTCTAGGACTGCCTGACCTCCAGGTTGCTGGGATTTAATGTGGGATCTACAATAACTCCAATGTTTTAACTGGGCAGGAAGAGGCTGAGAGGAAGGAGAGCACTCAGGAACAAATTCTGCTCTTGAGGGAGTGTAAATCAAAAATAACCTTGCTGAAAAAACATGTCATTACTCAGGTTTTGATTGGTGCAAATGAGTTTTGCCCCTAAATGACAGGTCAAGAGTTTGGGAGGAGGAGAGGAAATGGTTAATGTTTCACCACACCATAAAAACCCAACTGTGTCAATAGACTGAATTCCACCTGGAGACAGAAACTTGCTGGATGTGGTCAAATTTGACATCAGAAACGCAGAGCTGCAGCCTCCTGTACAGAAGGAGGAAACACAAGGCCAGACAGAATTCCTTGCTGGGGTGTTTTTTCACCTCTGGAATATGAATAATGTGATCATTGAAAATGTGGCTCGGGGACCCTCAGGACTCTGGGTGTGCAATTCTCAAATTCCTGCACAGGTTAATAGGTCTGTTTGGAGAAATGTCAACAATCTGGCCCGTTCTACAAAGCTTTCTCCAAATGCCCCCTGTCAGTTTGGCTTGGAAAGCTGGCTGGGCACAGCAGGACCCCAGCTCTCCTCAGAGACTGGCTGGGCACAATTCGAACGTTTCTTGTCCTTGCTAAATGCAAATTGCACCGGAGGTTTGGAGGATTGCATAAACATGACGATGACTTGTTTTTCTAGGGATGAAATTTCCTGATCACAGACCCATCCTGAAGTCAATTATTGGGAAGAAAACAATGATTTCCATTCTGCAGACAGGGTGGGCAAAGGATATGAGGGGACACCCCCAAGGTCATGCAAGTCTGAGTGCACATCACCACGTTAGAAACCACTGGGACCTTAGTGTGACTTCCCAGTGCTGGATAATCATGGAATAGCATATTTTAGGAGTTAACTGTCCCTCTCACCAGATCCTGGCATCAGTACCCACAAAAATAATGTTTTCCAGGAGCAAAGGTCTACATTTAGACCAACAGGGTTAAGGAGGGAAGGAAGTTTTAGAAACCATCTCAACATCTCTGTCATCCTCAGGACCAACAGCTCTCCAGTCCCTGGACCCACATGCCCTGGACAAGCCTGCCCAGGATGTGCAGCTGTCACCAGACTGCTGCCAAAATCTGGCTGGAGAAGCATCCTTCTTCATTCATTTTACACCCTGTGCAGTCCAACCCCTCTGATTCCTCCTGCCTGCAGTGGAAAGGAGAGGTAGAGGAGCAGCTCCATGGTACCTTCTGTCCCCCCAGCCATTTGTCTCCTCATTAACCTGAATTTGGGACCCAGGGAAGAGGTTAGAAACAACTTGTAAAGGTATTCATAAACTACCATGATCACACAGAGCTTTTGCCATCAGCTGCAGCCTTTAAATGGTGTAACATGGTTTGATGTCCAGGCAAAATGTGATTTATAAATCATGAGAGCAGCTGATGCCAACTGGTTTTAGTGTGGATATGAATGGGTGTGAAGGCACAGAAAATCAAGTTTCTATACAGACATTTTTACTAACATTTGCCTCATGTCACAGGTGTGTTTCAGAGTCCCTCTTTGAGCAGCACAGAACTGGGGAGTTTTTTTGTCTACACTTGAGCCAAGGTTCAGCTTCTCTCCCAGCACTGACCTGCAGTGCAGACATCCCCCAAGGCTCCATAGAAGTGTCTGGCTCTTTCGAATAAAAAGAGAAAATAAAAACTAAAGGTACTTGCCAAATACCAGAGACTCCCAGCAAGTGAAATATTTTGGGGAGTGACTTTCGGGCTGTGCTTTCCCCTTCAGCCAAGGGCTGAGGCTGCACCTTGAGCTCTGTGTGAAGCTGCAGGACAGCTCTGCTCTGGGCACGGTCCTGTCTGACTTCCAGGGATTTTCCACTTCCCTTGAGCATTCCTGCCTGCCTGGGGTGACTTCCCTCGAGCTGCTGAGCACTTTCAAACACATTTTAAGCACAAAAGAAAGGAACATGACAGCTGAATTGGGGACTGCTAATAAGCAGGGGTCTTTTTAAAGCTCTGAACAGATTGTAAAACTCATCCCTTTTTATCAGCTAAGAGAAGAACATAAATAACAGAGTAGCAGAAATTTTCTAAGAGTCTTTGCTGTAGAAAAACTTGCAGCAAGATGGAAACTCTCTATATTGACAGTTAGTGAATTCTTTTGAGATCTGGAACATCAACTCCTTTATAGAAGCTCCCAGGTGAGCCCTGCCCTGGAACAACAGGGATCTTTGACCTTGCAGCTGTGTGATCTCTGCTGAAAAAGCTCCTGTTCACACACCCCAACACATTTTTGGGATGCAGTTGCACAGCAAAGCATAGATAAAACTTTCAATGCTGCTGTCAGAGCAGTGACACAGATAAAGGCTGTGGTAAGGAGGTGGTGGTGGGGATTTGCTACAACTGAAGGTGCCTTTGAGGGTCTGCTGGAGACTGTGACTGCCCAGTGCTAAAATCTGATCTTATTTTAATGGTCTTTATTATTCAAGCCACCCATTTTGAAGCTTACATGGAAATCCTGCCCTTTGATGGTTTCTGTTTATCAGCTCTCTGCTTTGCTGGCCAGTGTGAGGACAGAGAAGACAGATGGGCTCTGAGTGAGTTCAGTGAAGGCTCCTTTGAAAGCAGTTGAAGATCCTCAAAGTTATGGCACAAATGACATCCACAGGCACTCTGCCTACAGAGTCTTTATGATTTTGTGACAGAAATCACTCCTTTATTGAAGTGGGTAATGAATCACAAAATAACAGAATGTCTCGGGTTGGAAGGGACCCTTAAGATCATCCAGTTCCACCCCTGCCATGGGCAGGGACACCTTCCACTAAACCAGAGCCTGTCCAGCCTGGCCTTGGACACTTCCAGGGATCCAGGGGCAGGCACAGCTTCTCTGGGCACCCTGTGCCAGGGCCTGCCCACCCTCACAGGGAAAGATTTGTTCCATATATTTAATCCAAACTTATTCTCTGTCAGTTTGAAGCCATTCCTCCTTGTCCTGGCACTCCAGACCCCTGTAAATTGTCTCTCTCCATCTTTCCTGCAGCTCCTTCAGGCTCTGCAAGGCCACACTGAGCTCACCCCAAAGCTTCTCCTCTCCAGGTGAACAATCCCAGAGCTGCTCCATCCTCTGATCCCCCTGGTGCCTCCTCTGGATCTCTCCAGCAGCTCCAGCTCCTTCCTGTGCTGGTTCCAGGGCTGGGGCAGCTCTGCAGGTGGGGTCTCACCTGAGCCCAGGGGCAGAGGGGCAGAATCCCCCCTCCCCTGCTGCCCACGCTGGGCTCAGCCCAGGGCAGGGGGTTCAGGGCTGGGGCAGGTCCAGCTCTCCCCCACAGCAACCCCAGGTCCCTCTCCCAGGGCTGCTCTCAATCCCTTCCTCTCCCAATGATTCCCCTTCCATAACTCTCTAACTCACTCAGATTCCAGATGTGTTGATAAAAATGACTTTGCTCCTGCTCACACTGTCTGGGCAGCATTTCCTGCAAACCAGTGTCTGGCAGACAATCCTGTGCCATCTTCAGTTCAGAGCTCCCTTGCAGTAAGGAAACAGGATGTGGGATGTAATTGTTCTTACACCTTGTGAGCTCCAAAGTTGGATAAATCCTGGCAGGACATTGCTCAATGTCAGGGGGTCAAGCAGCAGCAAGCAAAGTGATCTCATCAAAGGCATCAAGTCGAGTTCTTGGAGACGTTTGGGTGCAGAGGCTACACTGGGGACTGATTTCATTTTGTAGGAATCCCAGCTATAAACAGATTAGCAAATTATTGTGACAGACAGCGAGCCCTTCGTGAGAATGTTTACCACCAACTTGCACAGGCCAGGCTCTGGCCAAACCTTCATCCAGGGAGTCCAGACTTCCAGGAATCAGCTGCTGCTCAGGAAGGTGCTGCAGGACAGGCTGGGAGCTGAAGGGTGCCTGTGGAAAGGGTGGCAGGGTGATGGGGGGTGACATTCTTCCCGGGCTCTCATTGCAAGGATCAGTTCTGGAAGCCTGGGACACCGAGCCAAGGAGCTGAGCACATCTGGAACTGCAGGGGTGACAGTCAGGACAGCCTGACAAATGGAGCTGTGCCCACAAACCTGCCCCAAAGGTGCCAGGCTGGAGCTGTGTGAGGGGAGATGTTTGGTTTTATCTGCTTCAGGTTATTGTGGCAGCTTTTTCCTGCAGAAAGATTTCAAAGTGTTGGAGTTGTGCAGTGAAGGATAGAAATATTTGTAGAGGCAGTTTCCTAAAGGAGAAAGGATAAGTATTCTGGGATACAAATCTTGTTCTTCCTGGTGTAGCAAACAGCATAAAATCCTTCCTGCAATAAGTCAGGGCTAAGTTTGAAAGTTCTACCTGAAAAACAATGAATTGTGCATAAATCCATTCCTTGTCTTTCCAAAATCCTCTGCCTGGTGCCCACCCTGTGACAGAAAAGGCTGCACAGGGTGACAGGGCCAGGAGCAGCCAGATCTCCCAGCACCCAGGAGGATCCTCAGCCAAACCAAACCAAACCAAACCAAACCAAACCAAACCAAACCAAACCAAACCAACCCAAACCAAACCAAACCAACCCAAACCAACCTAAACCAAACCAAACCAAACCAACCCAAACCAAACCAAACCAACCCAAACCAACCCAAACCAAACCAAACCAAACCAACCCAACCCAAACCAAACCAACCCCAACCCAACCCAACCCAAACCAAACCAAACCAACCTAAACCAAACCAAACCAACCAAACCAAACCAAACCAAACCAAACCAAACCAAACCAAACCAAACCAAACCAAACCAAACCAAACTAAACCAAATATTTCATCACTTCCCAAGGCTTCACTGGGCTCCCTCAGGCAGAACCAGAAGGAAACTTTCTTTGGAATGGACATATCTGGGGGAAAAAAAAAATTCAGCTTTTCAAATGGAGAAAAAATAACCTAACAATTCTTTCCCATGTTTTAAGTTAAAAGTTACTTTTTCCTAATGACTCATGGTGTCTGTCAGAGCCTGAGCTTGCAGACACACATTCAGCTACAGCCACATCACAAAATCTGCTGCACTGGTGTCACATTGGCTCACTGGGGCCACAAACACAAGACTGAACAAAGCTTATGGATTATTGGAGCCAGCAGGGAACAAACACATCACCAAAATCAAACTTCTGCCCTCAACAAACCCAAACACTTCCTCTATTTCTTCAGTATGCTGAATAATCCTCAGCCTGAAATGAGCATCTACATCACTGCAAAGCTGCTCACCTGTCTAGAGCTTCAGAAAGGTATCAGGAATCTGGGGAGGTCTATAAACGTCACTGGCCCCAGATGTGCCTCACGAGCCCCAGCCATGCTTGCCCTTTCCATTATTATTAATGCCAAGTAACAGCGCATTCCCCACCAATGATGGCTGTGTTCATAAATATTTACAAGTGGCTGAATGAAATCATACTTTGTTCCATCCACCCATCTACACTTAAGTGTGTCAGAGAGCCTAAACTATTGCCCTGCCAAAATGCAGAGAACTCCATGAAATATAAAGCAACGCTCTTCAACTGTGCACAAAGAGAGTTCAGCCAACTTTCCTCAGCTGCACACCAGGGCTTGTGTATAATTTCACATTTAGGACCTCACCACATCACTTGTTTCCTTGGTGTCCTGTGAGAGCTCCACAACCTGCTGTGCCTGGAGCAGTTGCTGAGGTTTTCTCATGGTTTAGTTCAAAAGCCCCTCCTGAATTCGGGGGGTCTCACCCAGCCTGTCACCCATCCTGAGTGTCACACCTGGAGCTTTCTGCAAAGGCACAGCTCAAACACAGCTCTGGACTCACTTTCTGGCCCAGGGTTAGGTTTTTTTCCCCGGATTATTTATAAATGGAAGGGAAGTTTGGGGTGGGCAGAGAAAGGCTCTCATTTCATGTTCCTCACAGAAAATCAAACAGATCTTAGGTCTCATCACTAACTCCACTGCAGGAGGAGCTGCCAGCTTTTTTCTTACAATATCTATTTAGAGACAACGAGGCTCTACCCTTCTCACTTTGTATTTCTAATTACTGATAAGACTGGATAATTTTTTTTGCTACAGCTATTAAATCTAAATAGAGTCATGTAATTTCAGCAGTTCATCCAGTTGCTGCTTCTTTGTGTTTCTGCCCACTGGACACTGAAATTGCCATTTAATGAAGGTTTTGGCTCGCTGCATTTATTCTCATTGATCCTGAATGTAAATAAAGTTTCAGCTTGTTGGATTCCAGTTGAAAGTGTGACACAATGTTCTGTTTCACAATATTCAGAGAGGGGAAAAAAAAGAGAAATCAAGAAAAGAGTGAGTTCTCAAAAAGACAAAGAGAAGAGTAGTGCTGGAATTCCCCAAACCAAATCTGCTGCTTTTCCAAGAAAAAGCTTTGCTGTAAAAGGGGTCACTCATTTTCATGTGTATTTATCCTTTGCCTTGACTTTCAGATAAAAGTATTTCTTTGTTATTCCCTGTAGTGGCAATCCAGCTCCACAGGATTTAGATGAAAGGTCCTTTAGAGGATGGGCATGCTATATATTCAGTGTATAAATTTCAGGTTTACTTGTGCTTACTTTGTTGCTTTTCCTTGTTAAATCAAAAGGCGAAACGGATCAATAAGACAGAATATATTAAATATGATAAAAGTTCAGAAAGATGTGGAAAGGCAGTCTTGCAATAAATGCCCTGATAACCTCCAAGACACAGAAAAATAATTTCATATTCTCTGTGCCTGAGTTTCCTCACTGATATCTGTCCTTTGTTTCTTCCACCTTTTCACGTCCTCTCCCCATAACACGACAGATTAAAGCAGGGCCTGTAGTAAGACCAGCAATGAGTAAAACCAGTGGAATTGAGGACAAAATTCGACCAAGATTTTTCAGTAAATGTGTTCCATCCCAGTTCTTATATACAAGGGATCAAATCAGAATTAAGTTCAGTGTCAAAAAGAAAGAATCAACTCCATAAACCCCAATTTCCCACAACCCTGGGATTCAGTGGCACGTTCACATATGGGTTTGAGGGCAGGGCTGCACACAGCCCAGCCATGGTGTGCTGGAACAATTCCTCAGTGCCAGCTCTGTGATATTCCTGAGGGCTGAGGACGAGGAGGCAGCTCCCAGGCTGGCCTGGCACAGCCTCTCCATCCCTCTCCTCTCCCTATTTGGAGGGAATTGGAGCTTCCCAGACATCTGCAGGCAGGAGAGGCCATAGGTCCCAAACCCCTCCGTGATTCCTGCTCCCTCCCCACTCCAGCCCTGCCGTGGGAGCTGGGTTTCTGCAGAACCTGCAGGGTTTGTTATTTGCCCTGCAGTGTTTAAATCTGCTGTGAGGAAGCCCAGGGGATGTTAAGCAGAGCTGTTCCTTTCCTGTCACAATATGTAAACATGGACAAATATGGGGCCTGCCTGGAGAACATCAAAGTCAAGTCACACTTAGCCCGGCACAACACCCCGGAGCTGGGGGACTGAAGTGTGAAAGAGTTCTTGTTTTACATTGCTGCTGGGAAACGTCACCAGCCTGGGCTTAGAGCATGTGCTGGCTGGGATTCCACAGCCTCAGCCTCAGCCCTTCTCCTTCGAGCTGCCTGGAGCCTGATTGTTTCAACCTTTTGTTTGCTTTACAGTGTCCTGTGCTGCTCTTCTCCAAACATCCCACGCCCTGCATGCTAGATGCTGCTCGTCCTGCTCTGCTGGCTGCAGGCACATCCTGGCCACTGCTTTAATGTCACACAGGACAGAGACAAATGAAGTGGCCACACCATGCTCCCAAACTGTGTGGGGATCCACACAGAAACATCTGCTGCTGTCTCAGCCACAGACACTCCAACCTCCAAATGCTTCAGGGCACAATCGCCCTTCCCACGTCTCAGAGCCCTGCTGGGAATTGATCCCACGTGGAATTGTGGGGCAATATTAATCTGTACTTATGTGAAGAATCAAATTGAAAAGTCCTGTGTTTATAGACTATTTATGTCTGTAGGAAAAAAACTCTGCTTGGATTTAAACTTTTCAAGGATATGACATCCTCTAGTCTAAATACACTGCCCACATTTTGGGATTCAGGGCCACATCTCTGTGCTGATACAGCACAGCAGATTTTGGGGAAGCCATGCTGAGCAACAAGCTGGTCTTCCCTCATTATTTCATCATTTTGAGTTGCCCTTGCTATTTTAAAAGACCTGCCTGGGGTTTCCCAAACCAGAGCTGACCTCCAGGCTGCCCTTTCGCTGTGATGACACAATAATTGCAAGCCCTTGAGAAAATCTTGTAAGAGCATTATGGACCATTCTTGATCAGCCTTCCCTCACCCAGTTCAAAACACTTGGCTCAGTGATTCGGCTGCAAAAATCAGCTAGAACCCTTCATAGCTTGTTTTTACACAAATCCACACACCACATCTTCCCTCCAGATGGGGAATTCCTTGTCTCCAAAGGCCCCTTTAAAGTGCAAATTGGCTGTTACGTTATAAGAAAAAGAGCAAATTGCTTTTCTTTAATCCTGTCTAAAAACAAATTATTTTTTTCCCCACAGTGCTGGTGGGCTGCTGCATCCAGCAGGTATATCTGGCCACCAGTAACATTATTAATTCTTCACAGGAGTCCACACCCCTCTGACAGAACAGTCAAGCTCTCTACAAATCCTTAATGGACAGCATGGACAGAAAAATCCCCTGTGACAATTTTGTCAAAGCTGTCTTAGAAGACTTGGATCTCTTCCCACATAAATATATGTGCTTTCTTTACCACTGACTTTCCCAGGAATGAAGAACACTTTAATCAGGGCACGGAGATGAAGGCTCTTCTCACACATTTTGTGTGTCTTTCACTGGAGAAGTCAAACCACCAAAATAAACTCACTGAGTGGCAACTAATGAGCCATAACTCCATGTACAAACCCACTTTCCTGGCCAGCTCCAGCACCTCCTTCTCCATCCAGTGCCACGTGTCCCCTCCAGAGGCTGTGTGCTGTCACTGTCACACACCTGCTGTCACCCAGTCACTGACAAGTGAAGGGAATTCCCTTGTGAAAAGCACTTTCTTAAATAAAAGAGCTGTAGCAGAGGGATCATACATTCAGTAGAGTTCTCACTCTTGGAGAATAGATCTGCAAAAAATCCACTTGAGGACTGAGATAAGTTGTTAGTCCTATTTTGTCCTTTAGTCTCTCTCCATCTTTCCTGCAGGTTCCTTAAGGTACTGCAAGGTCACAATGTGATCACCCCAAAACTTCTCCAGGCTGAGCAATCCCAGTTCCCCCAGCCTTTCCTCAGAGCAGAGGTGCTAGAGCAATGATTCCCAAGGGATGGAGGGACAGGACACAGGGAATGGCTCCCACTGCCAGAGGGCAGGGCTGGATGGGATATTGGGCAGGAATTGTTCCCTGGCAGGGTGGGCAGGCCCTGGCACAGGGTGCCCAGAGCAGCTGTGGCTGCCCCTGGATCCCTGGCAGTGCCCAAGGCCAGGTTGGACATTGGGGCTGGAGCAGCCTGGGACAGTGGGAGGTGTCCCTGCCATGGCAGGGGTGGCACTGGATGAGCTTTAATGTCCCTTCCAACCCAAACCATTCCATGATTGTAACAATTTACCTCCAAAGGCCAGCCAAGCTGTCAGGTTTGCACCCAGCAGATCCCCAGTGGGAGCTGATAAACCCTGCCCTGCACGCCCTGGGATGGCAGTGCCAGCTCACAGCTCACCCCGGCCAGCTCTGTGTTTGCCTCCTCCTGCCTGCACAGCCACCAGCAGGCTTCCCTCAGCCCAGTTTGGAAGCACATGAGCTGAGACTCATGGAGACACTCACCAGAATGTCCACAAGAGACCTTACAGGCAATAAAAGGAAAATGAACAGCAGTAGTTTCACCCTGGTTGCCCAGCCCTGGGCTCCTCTGTCCCCTTCTCTGCCCCAGCAGCCAGGCAGCCACAAACTCCCTTTCCCTGGGCAGGCTCTGCCTCTCTGGACAAGGTCACACTACAAAACCACTTTCAGTAAATCCTTATGAAGGCATCAAGCTCCAGCTACACTCAGCTCATTTTTTTTCTGCTCTACACAGCAAATTCCACCCCCCCTACAGATCCATGACCTAATTCAGTCTCAAAGGCTCCAGCAGAAGCAAACAGAGACAAACCAAGGAGTGCCCTGGAATTATGGCCCTGCATCCCTCAGACAGGGCTTAAGCCATTCCATCCTGGGTGTGTTTTTGTTACCCCCACGGCTCCCTGTGTGATGTCTGGCACTGGGTGGTGACACAGGGCACGGCTGCTGCGAGTGTCAGAGCAACAACCTCACAAATTCCTGCTCAGAGGGATCAAGGCAAAGTGACATTTGCAGAGGGCAGGATTAAGCTGCTTTTGTGTGATGCTCCAGAAGGTTTAGGAGCTCTTGACAATTGTTTGGAAAAGAGTGACTTTTTTTTTTAATCCCCTCCCGAGGAACAGATTCCTAGGCAATAAAGTGTGTTATCGACTGGTACAAAAACCAGGCAGGCAGAAATTCAGAAATGGAAAAGGAGGCAGTGATGGATGCAAACGTTGGGTGATTCAGGAGGCCAATCCAAACCAACAAAGTGGGCACACTTAGCTGGAAAGGGAGTGGGAACATCTCCCAAAAACACTGCTGACTTGACTTTTCATGTGCTGGTGGAACTGCTGAAATCTTCAATGGTTTAAAGGCAGGGCCTTCAGATTTCATGGAGACAACTGTGCTTGACAGTGAGATAAAAACTGACTCTCTGCATTCACTACTGCTAAAAAAGAAAAAAACAATCTAATTAATTTTTTCCATCTTGCTGTACAGATTCAGCTTCTCAATGTTCTTCCACATTCAACTTCTTGATTTGGAAGACAGAACAGACTGAATGGAAAGCTGTTGTTCATATATATTTTAGGAATCCCTTTCCTGCACTGACAGCTCCCAAGAGAGTAAACTCCCAACATTCCTCATGGAAGAAGGCAACTTCACTAAGTGTACAAGGCAAAGGAAAACTAAGGTTTAGGCACATTGAAGTGGGATGTTGGTTGAATTTGGGCATCTCAAACAGCTTCCAAATCCTGTTTCACTTTGTTGTTATTGACACTTTTCCCACCAAAACTCATTTGATGTCTAAAATCCCATTTCTTTATGTCACAGGAGAGCTCATGTAGCTGATGCTGGGAAGGGCTTTTCTCAACTTTGGCACTGATGGGAACCACCCCTGTAAGAAGAGAACCAAACAGTTGAGATGACAGAGGAAGGGTGGACATAACTTATGCCCTTTATATTAAACTGAAGTAAATTCAATTTTTTAAAATAAAAATCTGGGACAATTCTATCAAACTAAATGGGACTGCACCTGTATAAGGAATTGCCCATTTCTGAGGCCATCAGCACATATAAATCCTCTGTATTTCATGGAAAAGGCACCAATTTAAGCTGTTGGAGGAAAATGATCAAAACCACACCAGAATAAACATCAGTGGAAGACAATCTTCCACCTTGAGTCTCTTTTTTCTGAGTAAGGTGTTAAGCAATAACTCTGCTGAGGCTATAAAAATCAATAATGTGCCCCTGTCTCAACCTCAGAAGTCACAGCCTGGCGTCCCCTCCACACCCCCTGAACAGAGAGCTCTAAGAAAAAACACTAAACTGACAGAAAACCTTGTCAAATTGAGCCAGTATGTCCTGAATTTTCTTCTTCTTCCTTCCTTTTCCCATTTGACTCCCCAATTAAAACCTGAATGTAGAGTTTAGTGCAAGTCAGGCATCATTTATATAAAGATGAATGTATTCCTGCAGCAACAGCAGCACCAGTAATAATAATGGTAATGGTAATGGTAATGATAATGATAAACAAACAATAAAGTATTAAAATACACCTGTAACTATCAGCACAATCAACTCCCCAGTAGATCTGAAGTAAGAAAGTGAAAATTGTCCCAGCCCTCAGAGCCAAGAGTCAGGCACTAAGGCAGAGAGAAGCACTGAGATTCATCACTTCATCTGAAAGTTTCAGCCACCTTATTTCACCTGACAATTGTAATGATTCCTGAACACACAAATTGTGTTTTGTTTGCAATTTCTCTGCTGAAATGGTTGTGTACATCCCTGAGACAAAAACAACAGGCTTCCCAAGCAATTCTATGGGGTAGCATGAAACAACTCTAACAGCTCTAACAACCAGGACGTCCCTACAGAATTCATATTTCATAGAGAACCCCGAGTACCACAAACCAATTTACAAATCCCATGGAAAAGCCCTTTTTGTGGAGCTGTTTTTTCCTGCCTGCAGGAGAAAGGACCTGGTGAGAAAGCACGTCCAGGAGGGCTGTGCCAGACCACCTACTGCCCTGTTCAGCACATGCCAGCAGCTGCAGGATGCCAAGTGGGCCAGTGGGTTTCTCTCCCCAGATGAACTGTTTGTGTCCTGGCAAGGGCACCAAGTTCAGCCCCAGACAAAGGCCCATTTCATTTCTCCTGCTTTCCTGCTCTGCTTTTGTGGCTGCCTCTGAGTCGCTGTTGTTAAAAGCAAATGATTAATTGAGCCTTGGGGAGCTGTCAGGATTTATTTTTTTTAACCAACGGACTTTCCTCAACTCAGATGTGAAGTACTTGGAGGTATTTGTTTTTGGTTTTTCTTTTCTGGAGATTTTATGCTCCTAAGTGCTTGGTTTGCTCTGAGCTTAGCTGTTTTTTAGGATTATTTTTTTGTGTAATTCTTGTTTTTCTTAACGGTTCTTCATCAGAATTTGTACTTGATGGAGCACACAGTGAGCCCTTACAGTGTGTTAATAGAGCTACAGCCAAGTCTCTCTCCCTAACTGGTGTAAAATCCAAAAGAATTCTTTGCACTTCTGTAGAGAAGAAATAAAATTAGGTACTGCAGCATAAATTAGTCACATTAATTCTGCTGAAATGGATCCCTTTCATGGTGAAGAGGTGGCAATTAGAGGATCTTTCAGGTCCTTTCCAACCCAAACCACTCTGTGATTCTGTGCTGGACAGCTTTTACCACCCAGGGGCTGTGGGAACCATCAAAATCGTGGTTTGGGCCTGGTGGGACAGGTGGGCAAAAGCTCCTTCCCATCCTTGTCACCAAACTCTGTGTGTTTCCAAAAGCTGAACAACACCTGGACCAGCCACAAGTGCCTTTATCCCCTGCTCTGGCCTGGCCTGAGGGACAACTTCAAACACAGTCTGAGTGTGTGGAAAAAAACCTTTGGTGTGCCCTCCTTCGAATGTGCCTCAGTTCAGGAGCCACAAAACCTCCAGGGTGCAAACAGATGATTCTTGTGCACATGGGCTGTGTTTGGAAGTGCCTCTGGAACTCAGCATCACTCTGGGCAACTGAGCCTTTTCAAATGTCCCTTTAGCCCTGAGCCAGCAATGGTAAAGAACAACCAAAAGCACAAAAGTGAGGTTCTCTGCCCACAGACATCAATGGGAATTCTGTCCTTGACTCCTCTGGAGCCAGGCTCTCATCCAATGCATTTGCACTTTAGGCTTCCCATGGTGAATAAATAGAAATGAGGAGTGCTGGCACCAGGGCTGTGAGTCAGACAACCAGGAATGTGCAGAATGCATTTCCCTAAAAGAATCAGGCTCTGAGGGCACTGGTGTGGACATAGCCAGGGCTGTGAAAGTGTTCAGCCACACAGCAGCACCTGGTGAGCAGGGGCAAGAACCTCCTGCAGGGTTTGCAGAGCCCAGGGAGCTCTGCAGATCCAGAGCTGCTCTGGAGAGCTCAGAATGGGAATTGGGAATGCTGGGGAAAGAGGGCTGGGAAAACAAGATTGTCCAAGCTGGTACAGCCCTTGTTGAAACCCATGGTGGAAATACAACTCTCAGTGAGAGTTTGCTATTTTATTACACAGAGTTTACTATTTTATAACCCAGAGTTTACTATTTTATAACCCAAAGCAATATCTGGTGCCAAGTGAGAATTTTTCCCCATGACCCATCTGAAAGATTCTGTTCTTCACAGGAGCTTACAGCACTAGGCCAAAAAGCATTAGAAAAAGTATTTCTACAATTTTTGCAATTGCTAATTGTTACCATGCTTTACTAACATGTGTTTGTCACTTCAGAATTACTCCTCACATTCATTTACTCTGAGCTGTTTGATGCTATATTGTAATTTTCGGTTAGGAACGTCTGACTGGAAAAAATTAATCAAAGCTATGTGAGGCTGGTATTAAAATCATATCTGCAAATCTTTTATGCTGCTGCTTTTTGTTGCTTGGTCTGTCTTTTATCTTTACATATTGGAAAAATTACACCATTCCTATTATGTATAAAAATCTCTGGGTTTTTTTTTCTTTGATTTCCACAGAATGCTTTATTTTGTATAGGCCTGCACCTGTATCAACTGTACCAGTCTTGGGCATCATTTTAGAATAAAAGTAAGTGAAATGTTATAATCAACGCTCAGAGCAGGATTTTTAGCATCTGTATCATCAGAAACATTACTCTAATTACTAATTACTTTTTATAGCTCCCATCCAAAATAACCCCTATCGACTTTGAGATGGATGGAGGGAGGGGACACCATTAACACCAGGTTAAACTGACAGTTCTAAAGGCAGAGTTTTCATCTTTTCTCTCTATTTTTGTTGGCTTTTGGTGTCGTTTTTCTTTCATGAGTCACAGGTCTGTGACAATTGTCCTTGCCATGTGTGTTTGAAGGCCACCAGTGACCTGGGAGCCACCAGAGCCATTGCAGTGCTGCCTCCACACCCAGCACACCCAGCACAGCTCATGGATACCTAAAGCAGGGCTGGAGGAGCAAGACCTTGTGGGCACACATATTGAGAAAGCAAGAAAATTACAGCCTGAAAAATATTCCAGGCTGGAGCTTTTCAGCTCTGTTCCCAGCCCATGAGCTGGTCCAGCTCAAGGCTAGGGAGAATTTCTCCCAGGGTGATAATTTGGTCACAATAAAAAGGAATTAATAACATGATAGAACACCTGTTGTGGTGTGTGCCCAGGCCCTGGGAATGGGGTGTCTTCTCTCTGAACCAATCACCTTTTCTCTACTCTGGGAGTTGCAGTCCTGCTATAAAACCAAGTGTGTTTCTGAATAAACTTGGCTCTTTCTTTTCTATCATGAAGAAAGACCATGTAGCTGTGCATTTTATTTCCACTGCATCTAAAGGGTTAATACTCCTTTCCACGGCTACAAGACCTGGCCCAGCTGATGCCACCAGGAGGTCCCGTGTTCTCCAGATGAAGCAACCTGAGCTTTAAGAGCCCTCAGGGGAGCTGTGTCAGAAATCCCAGAGGTTTTCCTTTTTTGGGTCATCCTCACCTCCCTTCTGTTCTCTGCTCCTCCACGGGGAGCTCGGGTTGTGCTTCACAGACTTTCCATGTCTGCAGTTGCTCAGATTCCCTTGTTGTGGTTTCTTGGGAGCATTCCTGAACTGTGAACTCGTTAATTCTTGCAGACCCTTCCAGCAGTGAAAGCAGTCCAAGAGCCTGGTATTCCCCCCTCCATGGGACAGACAGAGCTCAGCTGGTTTACATGTGGAGCCTGAGCTCCCGGCAGCTGCTGCTCCTATCCCAGCAGGATCTAACTGCACATTTTCCTGCAGAAACATCATCACTCCAGAGCTCCCCAAAACAATCCCAGCAGCTGCTTTCCTGGCTTTGTTGATGCAGATACCACAGAGTGAGATATATGGGTGCCTGTGCCCTTTTCCTTCCTCCAGACTCATTTTAATACCCATTTAATCCTGTTTACTCTTTTCCTCTTTAAGCCAAATGATTCTTATAAGCAGCTCAGTCAGCTGCCTGCATGAGTTTGGGGGAAAAGAATGTATACATACAGTTAGGGAGTTGTTCCCTGCCCAGTGGATGCTGGGCAGGCAGGACACCAGGGAGCCTCAGGGGCTGGTGATGCCAGTGAACCACAGCTCCTGATTCAGTGGGGATGTGCTGTCACAGTGGCAGGAGTTTGTTCTGCCTGTGTTCAGGTCAGACAGAGCTTCTGCAGGTATGGGCTTTTCATGGAAGCACAGGCTGGAAGGGTTGGAAGGGACCTTAAATCTCATCCCATTCCAACCCCTGCCATGGGCAGGGACACCTCCCACTGTCCCAGGCAGCTCCAACCTGGCCTTGGACATTTCCAGGGATCCAGAGCAGTCATAGCCCCTCTGGACACACCAGGGCCTGCCTACCTCACAGGAAAGATTTATTCCCAATATCCCATCCATCCCTGCCCTCTGTCAGTTGTCAGCTATTCCCTGTGTCCTGTCACTCCAGGCTGCTGTCAATAGTCTCTTTCTCTTTCTCTCTCTTTTGGCTCCCTCAAGGAATGGGAAGGCCACAATTAGGTCACTCCTGGTCTCTTCTCCAGGCTGAACAACCCCAATTATCTCAGCCTTTTCCCACAAGAGAGGTTCTCCATGTCTCTGATCATCTTGATATCTCTGCTCCTTTTGTCCAAACTAATGAGGTCTGCAGAGACTTGGCTTGTGCTGGTTCAGGCACAGAGCCCTGCACAGTTCTGTGCCTTTTGGTCACTTCACTGCTGAACAAGCTCATATTTAACCACGCCAGCATAATCTTAAATACCCTCCAAAACTGCAGCCCAGCTCCTCGTTTTCCTCAGGCTGATCATTTTAAGGTTACTGTTTGTTTGGATGTCACCATGGTGATTACCTGGGCAGGTGTGTGATCAGGATGATGTGGTTTCAAACTATTAGCCCAAGGTAACAATATATTCTCCTCCAGAATTAGTGTTTGTAATGGGGCTCCCCAGGCTTCCAGCTGTGCTCCCCACAGACCTCCCAGGCTCTTGGGGAGGAGCAGCAGCTGCCAGGGCCGTGGGCAGGGCTGGCTCTTCTGAGGAAAACGCTGATACATCAGTTCTTCCTCAAGAAATTCTGGTTACATGGCAGGAGACGGAAAAAAACCTCCCCCTCCTCAACAGGGCAGGGGAAGAACACAAGATGGAAAATGTGTAGGTTGAGATAATGGAGATCTCTTAGCAACTGCAGCCGTTGGAAAAACAGATATTAAAAAAAAAATGTATTGCTGATCAAGATAGGTTGAGAAAGAGGAATTAAAAGATCTTTGTCTACCCCACCCCTGTATGTACAAGCTCAGCTTCACTCCTGGCTCCTCTGCTCCCCCCGAGCCCTGCACAGCACAGGCAGCCAGGGGATGGAGGGTGATGGTGATGGTCAGTCCACACCTCCTCCCTGACATCTTCTCTCCTTCCATTTTACACCTGTTCCAGTGTGGGTCCTCCACAGGCACAGTCAGGAAACACCAAATACTTCCCTGCTGCAGCCTGGGGTCCCGGCAGGGTCCCTGCTCTGCTGTGCTCCTCTCCCCAGGCTGCAGCAACATCTCTGCTCCTCCTCCTCCTTTGCTGACCTGGGTGTCTGCAGGGCTTCTTCCTCACCCTTTTCTCCTCATCCTCGTTGCCTGGCTGACATTTTGGCTCTTTTTATTTCCTGTTTTTCACCGAGGCACCCCTGTGGTAACTCCAGCAGTGTCCTGCTCTGAGGAGGCTGAAAAGGCTGTGCTGGGCATGGGGCAGCCCTGGCCTGTCCCCACAAAGACCTCCAGACCCTCCTCATACCTAAATCAGAACCTAAACCATGCCCTAAAAACCCAGCACACGCTTTTGGAAGCTTTATTTAAAATGTGAGCTGTTTATTTTAGAGTCTTTCCCCCAAAGCACAACCATTCTGTAAAAATGGAAATGCCCATGAAGCCCCCTCGTTAAAATTCTATATTCATTTTTCACTCCCAGCCATGAGAATTTTATTCAAGTGTCCTTGAGCTCCTAGAGCAGAGATAAGCCCACAAATATTAATGATTTTCTAATGATTTAATGAGTTTTGATGCAGTTCTCTCTCTCTCTCCTGATGCCCCCTGTAGGGTCATGCCTGGTGCTGCTGGAGAAGTACCTGGAGATGCTTCTGGCATCTGTCTCATCCCGTGGCAAACCCAAGTGCTGTTGTTTATTTGAATAATTACTGGAGGAATCCATAACCAGCTCCAGTTTTGGCCGAGCCACTTTAAAACGGGATTGTTCTCCTTCCTGTGGGTACAAGGAGCTCCACGGCACCGCTCAGACACCGAGCGGCACCTCCCGAGCCTGATCTCCATTCCAGCTGAACGTGCCCCGTGCCAAGGCCCCAATTGCACAGAAACACCCAGAACCACGGGCCCCGACCCAGCAGCACTGGGGACGTGTGGGTTCCTGCAGGAGAGCAGGGACAGGCCTTGCCAGCCCGGCCTGGCTGCTGATGAATAACCCAACACCCACCTTCCCTCCCCACGGCCGTGAGTCAGCACCCCGGCCTCCCTCTGCCCTTCCAGCAGCACATGCTAACCACACTTCCACTGCTTTTTAAGGTCATCCCGAGCTGCTGCGTGGCCAGAGGCCAAATCACATTGGCAGGGTTTAGCCAGGCCCTGCTCTGAAACGATCCCCGAGCTCCTCTGGCTTCCTCCTCCTCCGCCACCTCCGCGTGGCACTCCTGGGGCAACACGGGACAGCTCTGTCCCAGAAACGCAGCTGGAGCTCGGCTCTCGGGGCTGGCCAGGCAGGGAAATCACTCCCCAGCACAGCTGGGGCTCCAGTCAGACCCTAACTGGGAGTTTGGGCCCGTGACAAGGCTTGGTTGAGCGTTTGAACAATGTTTTTGTGTGACTGTGCATCCGGTGAGAGCGCCGTGGCACACGGCGTCCGAGTGGTGCAATCTCCATAAATCAGCCACCCGGGATTCTGACTAATCCTGCCGGGGCCACGGGAGCAGCCCCGAGCCAGGACTGCTGCTGGCATGCACAGGATGGAGCTTTCCCCTCATCAGAATCTCTCCCTTCATTGCAGTGAAGCACTTCTGGAGACCTTTCCCACTCTTCTTTCCCAAGGACAGAAATAAAAGGGATTTTAATGTCAGCCTCGGACACATCTTTCTTGCTGAGCACACTTTGTATTTGTTGTCAGTTCAGTGATACTCCCATTGCTAACAAAATATTAAAGAACAAAGAAAACCCAATCCTAAACCCAATAACAACTTGAAATATTGATAGATGACTCCAGGAGGGCTGGAAAGCTTTACCTGAGAAGGACAATTAACAGTATAGGATGCAGCTTTGCTTAATTTTCACTTATTTCTCTGCTCCCAAGTAGAGACCTCACTGCAGAAATGAAGGGGTTATAAACAAGGAGACTTACCTAAAAATATGTATTCAACAATTTCTCCCCATCCAGGAACACTGTGTGGTTTCCTGTCACCCTTTGTCACCTGGAAATCCCCAACCTCCATCCTGCCTTACAGAGGTGCCACAAAGCAAAATGTCTTCAACATTAGGAGATGCTCTTTTCATTTCAAACCCAGTGAGATTTATATCCTGATTTCAGAGCAAGAAAAACACACAAACTTCTGGACAAGCTGAAAACTATTCCTTTAAATTCCACTTCTCTCTCAGTTATAGTTTTTCAATTCCACTTATGTCAACACCTCATTTACCCCTAATCTATTCATGTCTCGAGCTGCAGCTGAGGTGAGAACCTGCACATTTAGAATAAAAGCCCTCCAAGAACTGAGTAAATAAGGACAGGTTCTTGATCCTATGCCCAGCCATTTGGGATTACTGAGTAATGCAAACACTCCATTAATTATCACCGTAACAAAGGAGGCCCCTCATAAGGTTTTGCAGGAAGACACCAACTATATCAAGCAGCAGATCACTGAGATATTAAAAATGACAAGAGAAAGGTGGAGCATGAAGAAAATCCAGTGTTTAATTCTGGACTGAAACACTTTTTTTCCCCTTTTTTTTCTATTTATTTATTTATTTATTTATTTTATTTCTGGACTGAAAGGAGATGTTTATTTCTCAGAGGCCATCAGTGCAGGTGAACCCCATCTCCCACAAATCCAAGGAGACAAGTAGTGCTGTCCTCTTCCACTCGAGGCCAACAGCCAAAGCCATTCAGGGTGAAGGAGACTCAGGACCAAGACCCAGAGTTGCTGGATTTGGAGCAAGGATGGGAACCCTGGAGCCCAGGCTCCCACAGCAGCCACTAATTATCAGCTGGCAGCCTCTCAGCTTCTCCTCATGAACTTGCTCTGCTTTGTGTCACTGGCTAAATATTTATTGGAGCAAGGACAGGAAGCTGTTCCCATATTTTTATAATATTTCATATCAAGTGGAGCATTTGGAACGGGAGGGCAGCTCACCCCAGATGAGCTGCTAGACCAGACTCCATCCAAGTCTTTAAGCCAGGCAGAATTTGCCACAGAGACACTGGGTAAAACACAGAATACTTTCACCTGAACCTTTTCTCCAGCAGGTCAAAGCACTCTCTAAGTTCAGCTGTTGAACCAGACATACAAGAGAAGACAAAACCTCTGATATGGAAAGTACCAGAATTTACCTGGGAAAGAGCTGCCAGCTTCATTAGTGTGGTCATGGAGGAGCAGAAATGAGCAGACATTTAATCCCTGTTGATTTTAGGAGTTAGGAATAAAGTTCAGAGATTTGAGGTACATCAGGGCAAGCTGGCAGCTGAGGGAGAACAAAAAGAATAACTGCAGTAGATTTCTGTGTTCAGAGGGGCACACAAGGTCCTGCAGAAAACCTTCCTCTCCTGCCTGGAATTGGAAAATCAAGTTCTCCTGGGTGTGCAAAATCAGCTTTCTCAAGATTTCCCATTACAGTATTGTGAGAACAGAGGAACGATCTGTCCTAATTTTAACCACACCAGGATTCTAAGAAATATTGCGTAAACATTTTTAATTATTATTTCAGATGAGAATCTAAGTGTTAAAAATGTGTCCTTGACACCATCCAAGACTGAGCAGATAAAAAAAAAAAAGGAGCAGGAAAGTTCTCTTGTCATGAAGGTCCCATTTTTTATATTGCTCCACAAATCTAGAAAAGAGCAGTGAACTTCTCTGGAGTTCCCAGTCTGGGCACTCCTTCAGTAGCAGCAAAGCAACAAGAAAAGCTGGTGGATAACAATATGCTGGCTGGATTTTTATGAGGTTTATTTCTTAAAAAGATGTTGATTCATTTGTAAATTAAGAACATGATTTATTGTGTAACCTCCTTTTACACATCAGTCAAACTTCAAATGGAGAAAATTAAATAGTGGCTTACTTAGCAAGGAGAGGAGATCCTCCTTCAGCTAGAAGAAAGTTGTTTTGTCTGAGAGTTGGGATCTTTTTTTTAGGTCCCAGCATATCACAAATGTGCCAAGAACATACAAATAAAATACAAACAATATGTATTCCAGCACCATAAAAAGCCACGGTTTGGTTTGAATTTAGGACAGCAAAGAGTTGATTCTTTCCGTAGTAGTTGTGTTACTCATACGAGTTCCACACCAACCACAAAACTCTCCTGGTGGCTGCTGGACAGAGTTCATTTTCTTCCTAGGAGCTGGTACAGCAGTCTGGTTTGTGTTTAGGACGGGGTGATGTTGATAAGTCACTGATGTTTCAGTTGCTGCTCAGCAGTGCTCGCACCAAGTGAAGCCTTCTCAGCTCCCCACACTGCCACACCAGCACAGGGTCGGGAGGGGACACGGCCAGGCCAGCTGACCCCACTGACCACACTGACCCCACTGACCCCACTGACCCCACTGACCCCACTGACCACACTGACCCCAGCTGATCCCACTGACCACACTGACCCCACTGACCCCACTGACCCCACTGACCCCACTGACCACAGCTGACCCCACTGACCCCACTGACCACAGCTGATCCCAATGACCCCACTGACCCCACTGACCCCACTGACCCCACTGACCCCACTGACCACAGCTGACCCCACTGACCACACTGACCCCACTGACCACAGCTGACCCCACTGACCACACTGACCCCACTGACCCCACTGACCCCACTGACCACAGCTGACCCCACTGACCACACTGACCCCACTGACCACACTGACCCCACTGACCACAGCTGACCCCACTGACCACACCTGATCCCAGTGACCCCACTGACCACACTGACCACACTGACCACAGCTGACCCCACTGACCCCACTGACCACAGCTGACCCCACTGACCCCACTGACCACACTGACCACAGCTGATCCCAATGACCCCACTGACCCCACTGACCCCACTGACCCCACTGACCACACTGACCCCACTGACCCCACTGACCACACTGACCCCACTGACCCCACTGACCACACCTGATCCCAGTGACCCCACTGATCACAGCTGATCCCACTGACCACACTGACCGCACTGACCCCACTGACCACACTGACCCCACTGACCACACCTGATCCCAGTGACCCCACTGACCCCACTGATCACACTGACCCCACTGACCACAGCTGACCCCACTGACCACAGCTGATCCCAATGACCCCACTGACCACTGACCACAGCTGATCCCACTGACCCCACTGACCCCACTGACCACAGCTGATCCCAATGACCCCACTGACCACAGCTGACCCCACTGACCCACTGACCACAGCTGATCCCAATGACCACAGCTGATCCCAATGACCCCACTGACCACAGCTGATCCCACTGACCCCACTGACCACAGCTGATCCCAATGACCCCACTGACCCTACTGACCTCACTGACCCCACTGACCACAGCTGACCCCACTGACCTCACTGGCCCCAGCTAAGCACAGCTGACCCCAGCTGACCCCAGTGACCCCAGTTGACCCCAGCTGACTCCAGGGATGTTCCATCACCTGCCATGCCCAGTATCTAGAGCTCGGGCAACTGCTGGGGATGCCAGCCTGCTCCCTGGGGACTGCCCAGACATCCCTCAGGAGAGCAGAGAGCAATTGCAGAGCATCCCTTGCTCTGTGTTGTTTTATTGCTTGATTTTCCCTTCCTTTCCTGTCCAGTAAAGCTGTCCTTATGTCACCCTGTATGTTTTACTCTTTTCCCCAGTTCCCACCGAGGAGGAGGGAGTGAATGTCTGTGTGGTGCTCATTGCCTGTTGGGTTAGCCCATGCCACCTCCTCAGATCCCAAAAATCCGCACAGACTTATGTTTGCTGGCACAGTCAGAGGAAAAAGGAGTGACAATCACATCAGGCACATTCCCTGGGGTCAGCCACCAATCCTTACCTCCCAGAGAAAACAGCCTCATGCTTCAGGCAGCAGAAGTGACTTATCCAGATCCTGCTGCAGGCTTTTCTCCATGGGTTCTGGCCCTGCTGCCTGAGAACAGCTGCAAGGCTGAGCTGCAGCAGGACTGCAAAACTGCTCAAAGATGCAAAATGGTTTTAATCTGAAAGAGGACAGGTTTAGATCAGATGTCAAGAAGAAATTCTTCACTCAGAGAGTGGGCAGGCCCTGGCACAGGGTGCCCAGAGCAGCTGTGGCTGCCCCTGGATCCCTGGCAGTGCCCAAGGCCAGGTTGGACATTGGGGCTGGAGCAGCCTGGGACAGTAGGAGGTGTCCCTGCCATGGCAGGGGGTGGAATGAGATGAATTTTAAGGTTCCTTCCAACCCAAACCAGCCTGGCATTCCATGATTTTAAGATATGAAAAGTTAAAACCATGAAGGTTTATAAGGAGGTGTAGACATCCACCTGCCTGCAGCAGCTGAGTGCACCAAAACAAGTCATTTATAATGTAAAGATGAAAATCTGCAAATTGTGCAAACGCCTCAGCAAAACTTCTGGGAGGGCTGTGAAAACTGGGTTGCGTTTCCTGTAAGCTGCTATTATGCTTGAAGGACTGACAGAAAGAAAAAATCAGCATTTTGGGGAGAAAATGTTAGCTCTGAAAGAATGAGCACACTGCAAAACAAGCCTTGTGGAAATCTTAATGACACCAGAAGCAGCTCCTGGTTAGGGAAATGGATAGCACAGCTCTGTGCAGCACTCACCACCTGCTCCTGCTCTGACACTTGGGGTAATTAGGCAGAACAAACTGCTGGAGGGAATGGAGCAAAGACATGCAGGGAAACATGGATTTCAGGAAACAGAGAGACAAAGTGATCTTTATCACTCCTAAATTAAACCCTGAGCCCAAGGGGTACAGCAGTGTGCACATTCAGCCTGATTTCTCTTCTCACTGAAACAGAAAAAATTACTCCAGTAAGGTTTGCCATTAAAAGGCTGGTTGTCAAAATCACTTTGGTGAGGATCACTCAAAGGCTGTCCCTACCATGACTTTTTGTCATGTCAGGAGCCTGAGGTTTGTCTGCTGTTGGTTGAGCCCATTAGAGTGGCCCCATTAGAGCTCAGGAAAGCAGAACTCATCTTCCTTCTCTGCTGATGCCATTCAGGAGCTCACAGAGCAATGACATTTAGAGTGACTGTAACCAATGCAGTGTTTTACTATGAGAGGGACAATCCTAAAACTTTTCTGAAATAAGATTTTTGTTTCTGTATTTTTACAACAGTTTCATTTTCCTCATATTGTCCCATTGTGGCTGCTAATCCTTCTCCCAGTTTTGATTTTGCAGAGGAGTGAAAATGCAGGGAAGCTCTGGTGTGCCTATGGAACATATCTTTTTCTCCTAAATGGAATATTCTTGGTTGTTAAAACAAAAAAAAAGAGTCTTGCCTTAATCATTCACCCTCATTCCCACTGTTAGTCCAGTTTGTGCAACTTTCCAGCAAGGGATGATTTTAATTGGATCCACACATTTAAAAAGATCCTCTTTTCCCCTAAACCATGCATCAAACCTGATTATTTTTACCTTCTGGAGGAATCTTGCTCCTTCTGAACTTCCATCTCCTTACAGCCTGTTTCTTCTTTGTTCACTGGGGGAGTCTAGAAGCAAAGTTTTGAGCAGAAAAACTCAATTTCTTTTGACTTCCTTTCTGTAAAGAAAATTTTTCCTATTTCATAAAAATGGTGTTAAAACCAACTAGGCTGTTGCAACACTCAGAAAATATTCTGCCAAATACCTCAGAACTTACAAAGCTCTAAACCAAATTAGTCCAGCATTAATTCTCCAAAATGCTCTGCTCCCTTCCAGTGCTGAGCAGAGCTGTGGCCCAGTTTCCCATGCGAGGCAGACAGGAATGATTTGCAGGGGCAATGAACGTCACTGCAAATTTCTCAGAGTCCAACTCAGTGCGAAACCCAGGCCAAGACCAGGATGTTTAACACATGAGAGCATCAGGGCTAAACCAAGTCAGGGCTGCATCTGCACAGGGCATGGATCCCACCAGCACAGAAACTTCTCTGGGAGTGCAAGTGGGACGCTGGGAGGAGGGAAATTCAGTTCTGCCATCCGTGCTCAAACCAGTAATGGGAGGCAATCCTGACACAGATGAAAGTGAAGCCTGAGCTCTGGTGTTCCAGTGACTGAATCAGGGGAACCTCTCACCGTGGTCTTCATCTTCCTCCCGAGGGCAGCTCCAGGCTCTGCTCTGGGACAGGGACAGGAGGCAGGGAACGGCTGGAGCTGGGCCAGGGCAGGCTCAGGCTGGAGCTCAGGGCAAGGTTCTTCCCCCAGAGGGTGCTGGGCACTGCCCAGGCTCCCCAGGGAATGGGCACGGCCCCGAGGCTGCCAGAGCTCCAGGAGCGTTTGGACAGCGCTGCCAGGGATGGACAGGCTGGGATTGTTGGGGGGGCTGGGCAGGGACAGGGGCTGCCCTGGGTGATCCTGGGTGATCTCAGGAAATTCTGAGATTCTCTGAGAATGGCACTGCATCAGTGCAGTGGCTGTCAGAGCTGTTATTTTGGACAGTGAGAAGTGGCTGAGCAGCAGATCCCAGAGGGCTGTAGTCAGTGGCACAGGGTGAGGCTGGAGGTCTGTCACTGGTGCTATCCCCCAGAGCTCAATACTGGGCTCAGTATTGTTTAATTAATTAATCAATGGCTTGGATGAGAGGTCAGTGCCTCCTCAGGAGCTCAGTGATGACACAAACCTGGGAGGAGTGTTGATACCCCCAGTGCTGAGCAGCCCTTCAGTGGCACCTCAGCAGGTTGAGAGGGACAGAGAAAAACTGTTTGAATTTCCAGGAGGACAAATGCAGGGTCCTGCACCTGGGGAGGAACAGCCCCACTCACCAGTATGGGCTGGGGGCTGACCTGCATTAATCACCACATTCACCACATCTCACACCTCACCTCTGCTCTGTAGCACGTTCTGGAACTCACAGCTTCATCAGAACATTCCATTACAGAAGCTGACTTAAAAAAAAAAAAAAAATTAATTAATGATCCATCTTAGAGAAAAGGTAAAACTTGAAAGGGATTTTTTTTTCATGCCCCATCAGGATGAAATCAAACTATTTTCATCCCATTCAGACAATGAAATATAAACCTAAGACATCACTAAGAAATCAATGGCCATTGCACTCCCAAGAATTGTGCTAAAGTGGGGTCAAGTCACTGCTCAAACTGCCATGTCAGGAGAGCATTTTAATCAGCAAGACAGTAAATCTTTCTTATCAGAGCTGCAACACTTTTAGATAAGTAGCTGAACCTGACCTGGTCACCCTCCTAAATGGGACTGAATTACCACAGTTCATCTCTCCAAGAAGAGGATGGCTTGAATGTGACTTTATCCAGTCTAGCTGGGACACTTCCCTGCCCTTGACTTCCACCACTGGTTCCAGTTAGGGACAAGGAACTCTTCCAGATATGCTTAATCAAAAAATCCTCCATTTCCAAGAACAGCTTTGGAAATCCACCAAGGTTTTAAAAATCTCCCAATCAGCCCCTCAGCCTTCTTCTGTTGGCAAAATGACTCCCTGCATCAAAGTGAGCTTTTAGTTCATTAGAGAATCCCAGCAGTGTTTGCAGCTTCACTCTGGGAAACTGAGCACTGACACTTCCTGCTGCACCAGCAGCAGTGGGTGAATTTGAAGGGGAATTTTTGAAGATGTTGCTGCCATCAGGCCAAACAAACCACTTGGAAAATCCCACTGCAGAAGGCCAAAGAATAACTGTGGCTATTTCCACATCCGCAGATTAATACAAGTTTTTCTTATGATTTCCCTTTGGGTCTGGGTTTTCATTGGTTCTTTGTTTGGAGGTGGCTTGGTGCTGTGTGGGTTGGATGGTTTGTTTGGTTTTAAAGTACCTTTTTAAAGCTCAAAAAGCAGCTGCTGGGATGGAGCTCTCTTTCCTCTGAAGCTCTCCAGAGTGTGCCTGCAGCAAGGGCAGCTCTCACACCCCCAGTGCAGGTCACACTCCCCAGCAAACCCCTGCACTTGGACAAATCTGGGTTCAGGAGGCCAAAAAGTAATTGCTGTAACTTCCTATCTGAAGACTATCAAGCTGCTTTATTATAATTTCAGGTTTACTTTATTTTACTGTCTTTAAGAGAACCAAGTGCCATTTGTCACATTATAAATGCATTAAAGTCTCTGGGAAACAGCTCATTACCAAAACAAAAAAGATATCAAAAAGCAATCAGAAGCCATTTGTACAGCATCTTCCCCTGGCAATTCTGTGCTCTTAATTGCTGTGTTACACTGATCATTTTTCTTTGTTAGTAGGGAAGGAAACAAGAGTCCCCTTGTACCCAAGAGCAAAGTTGATCCCAATGTCTAAATCCAGCTACAGGCTCTGACACAGCACCTGATCAGAGCTGCTTCATTTTCTTATTTTCTATTGAAAGAGGAAGCTGAAAACCATGGTTATTTGTCACTGCCTGGATTTAGAGTGTCTCCCCAGAAATGTTTTCCCTCTAAACATTTGGGTTTGTAAATAAACAAGTTCCGACTGCAGTTGTTTGCACCACGGTAAAATAAATGAATGCTTCAGTGCATCGTCATCTGCTGCACAAAAAAACCTCACTGAAAATATAAACAGACCCATACTCACCCCTTGGGCCATTGATACCTCTGTCAGCAAACACCTGAGGCAGAGATATTACTGGAGAAGGTTCACATTTTAGAGTTTGATCATTGCCACTGCAAGAACTGCTAAGCCCAGCCTAAAGTGGACTTTAACAGAGGACTTCTCTCAAAAATCCACTGTTTCAGCATACTAAGTTGAAAAATACCCTGGCAGATGGTTGAGCACTATCTCTCCCCAAATCCTGCTCATCACTAACGCTGCTGGGTTTCTGCCACTTCTGTTAAAGACAGCCTCAAGTGACAATCCAAAGCACAATTTTGTTTGGCCAACTGCACTCACAGAGCCTCCCTGGGAGCACCACGGACTCACTGCTGCTCTAAGGGCTTCCCCAAAGGCCACAGCAGCTACTTCTTGAAGGTTTTTGGGGAAGAGAGAGGAATTCATTCAGCCCAAAGTATTTCTGTCCTATTTCTCAGCTCTTTTCCCATTAGAGTTATTGAGGGAATCTGGGGCAGGCTCTGAGGTAGATGATGGTGTAGGTGGTGACAGATTTCAGGAGAACCAGCTGGAGCTTTGGGTTTGGGTGGGGATGAACTGGCAGAGCAGAGAAGACATGAACTTGCATGGTCTCAGCACTGTCTCCTCTTTAGCTGATTATTTAACATTAGAGAGCAGGAACCAGCCCAGGCAAGCCAGGACAGCTTTTGAGGAGCACAGCTCTAAACTGCACAATCACTTGGAGCAGGCAAAGAAACCACAGCTTTCCTGCTAAACCCAGAATTCCAAGTGATGCTAAGCATGAGAGAGTTTTTTTCCTTGGACTCTCAGAGGGTAATTATCTTTACAGTGTCTTCTACCTCCTCAGGACAGATTGTGAAGCCTTTTAGTTGTCTGGTTTTCAGGTAGGTCCAAAGCTGTGTTTGGTGAAAAGGCCAAAGGCAGCAGCTCCTCAAATCCCTGGTCCTGCCCCCTGTGCTGTGGTCACAACTGGGGGGATCTGACAAATCCAGTCAGGGAGAGCAGAGTTTCACCATCCCCTGCTTTCCAGAGCAATGGCCTCAAACTCGGGCACCACCTGCATCCCTCACATCGTGAGGGTGGTGAGCCCTGGCACAGAGTGCCCAGAGCAGCTGTGGCTGCCCCTGGATCCCTGGCAGTGCCCAAGGCCAGGTTGGACATTGGGGCTTGGAGCAGCCTGGGACAGTGGGAGGGGTCCCTGCCATGGCAGGGCTGGGATGGGATGAGCTTCAAGGTCCCTTTTTGACCCAAATCATCCTGTGACTCTCTGATTCACTTGGATTTGGCAGGGATGGGTTGATGGTTGCACTCAATGACCTCAGAGTTCTTTTCCAACCTAAATGATTGTGCAGTTCTAACCCGGGGGCTGCCCTTCAGCTTTGCCATGCTCTGGCTTTTCCCTACAATTACATTCCCTGTAAATGTGTTTAGGCTTTCCCACCTTTTGTCACATCTGGACGTAAAACATTTCCCTCCCCTTAAGAGAAAATTACCCAGGAGTTTCTGGAAGTGCTCAACATTGTTGCACCCATAATTATTTTCTACACAACACACAATTTCAACAATTAAATTATTTTTCCAAGGAAGACTCTGTGGTGTTTGCATTAATAACACAAATCCCTGCAAAAGCTATCAAGTATCTGCTGTGATCCTGCTCCCTCCTGAGATGTTTTTCTGTTAAAGACATTACTGTCTCACAGGAAATCATTACCTTTCATCCAGACAGTACCTACCTCATACTTTTTGGTCACATTACTATCAAAAGCTAAACTCAAAATTATGCCTAAGCTGGGATGGTCATTACCTGTTTGTACAGGCAATGTACCTTATTCATGCATGACCACACAGAGACATCCCCCTGGAAAATGCAAACACACTGGAAGTTCCTTATTTCCTTTAAAAATATCCTGGAATAAAGGGCTCCTTCATTCGAGGGAAATGCCGAGGAAATTGGAGCGTTCTGTGCCCCCTTCCTTTGGATTACCTGCTAACATCTCCATTTCATCCCAAAGGCTGCTGTAGGTTTGGGCAGTAAGGGATGAAATTCCCCCTTCCAGCAGGAAAAGCAGCACGGGGTATCCAGGGATTAACCCAAGGGCTGGGAGCACACCTGGAACCTGCAGAGCAGCTTCATGTGCACTCCCTGTGCAGCCAGTCCCTGCCAGCACTGACTGCTCTGCTTTCCCTCCTTACCTACAGCCCTTCTTGGCAGGGGAGAGGTGAACAAAGTGCTGAGAGCAAAATGCAGCTCCCTATCCATGGCAGCACCACAGTCTGTAACCAGCTCAGTGCCTTCCTACACAAAAACAAGGTGGGGGTGAGGGGAGAGTCTGAAAACCACACTGAGCTTGGTGGATCACAAATGTGTCAATAAATAAATAAATAAACAAACAGATAAATATTCATTCATTCATTCATTCATTCATTCATTCATTCATTCATTCATTCATTCATTCCCATGTGTAAATGTTATGTATTTTGTCATAAAGACTTAGAATCACACAATGGTGAAGGTTGGAAGGAGCCTCAAAGATCATCTCATCTCATCTCATCTCATCTCATCTCATCTCATCTCATCTCATCTCATCTCATCTCATCTCATCTCATCTCATCTCATCCCATCCCATCTCATGGCAGGAACACCTCCCACTGTCCCAGGCTGCTCCCAGCCCCAATGTCCAGCCTGGAGTTAGACACTTCCAGGGATCCAGGGACATCCACAGCTGCTCTGGGCACCCTGTGCCAGGGCCTCACCTCCTTCTGAGTAAAGAATTTCTTCTTACCATCCAATTTAAACCCGTCCTCTTTCAGTTTCAAGCCCTCTTGTGTCTTTGAGCAGTTTTGAGAGCTGAGGCAGAGTCATCATTGCTCACCAGAAGACAGAATTAAAATGGCTCAAGGTGAGGCACAGAATTGGCAGAAAGGCCAACAGCAAATCTTTACTCTTACGTCTGTTCTTATGTAATTTACATATGAGAAAGACAGAGTGGGAACAAGCAGTAAAGTGTACAGGAAAAAACAGTGGAGGGTAAAGTGAGATTCACTTTTTAGTATTTCCATTCATGTTCACCATCCTTTGGTAGAACTGGGCTGCAGGAGAGCTGCTCCTCCCACAACATCTCAATCCCCTCCAGCCCTGGAGCTGCACCACACATCCAGCAAGCAACAGAAACCTTTGAGATAAATCACTTCAATGCCAACACCAGTGACCAAGTTGTAATTCAAAACGCTTCATCATGTAACAGAAGTCAGACTGCAAGGTTTTGCCAGCTCTTGAAGTCCAAAGCAGCCCGAGGACAGATACAGAAAGAGAATAAACCACACTCTTTAAAGGTCTCCACTAGAGAAGCAACACTGCAAATCTCTGCCCGCCTTCATTAAATACTAAAACAAAGACTTTCTGCCACCTTGCTGTCCCTGCAAATCTGTTCCATCAATAAAGTCCCTCCCCAAAGCACTGGTGGCCTCAGCTGAAATACATTCACCCAGTTTTTCCTATCTATGCAAGTGAGCCAGAGGAGCAGCATCTCATTTCTCAGCTTAAGAATCGCCTCTATCAAGAAAAAAAAAATCGATTTCTGCTAAACACAGAACCAGCAGAGCTCATAAATCCCTGCCTTTACAGTTTATAGAAGACAGAACTGGAACTGGAAATGAAAAAGTTTCTTATAAAGATCACAAGTCAACATTAATTATTGTAGTGCAACGTCAATGGCTCATTAAGAGAAACATTTGTTTTCATCCAGGACACATTTAGCATCCCATGTGTCAATCTCTGGGAAATAAAGAGAAAACTCCAAATGTCTCTCACTTTCCCCCTGATTTAGCCCTCCCTCCCCTCTCTCATGTTATTTTGTGCCTCGCTTCATCTCCTTTAGGGCAGACACCAAACTCATCCGTAGGGTTTGCAGCTGGAAGTGAGAAATTCTGAATCCTCCCAGGAGCAGGGAGCCGCTCCCCAGTGGTGGCTGGGACTGTGCAGGGGCAGCCCTGGCTGGGGCAGCCGGGATTTCTCTGCTCTTGGGAAGCAGAGGCTCGCAGAGGTCGGATACTGGATGTCAGATGTTCTGCCCAGGGCTCCAGTGAGTCATTCCAAAGCCGGAGGTGGGGCTGGGAGCCCCGGGTTCCTCTGCTCGGATCAATGAACCGCTCCTCCTCTCTAGGATTTATTTGGCCTCTCTTGGCCATGACTCAGCTGCTGTGTAAGGAGGGCTTTATATCCCACTCTGATGGGGGCTAATTCCTCCTTGACACTCTGGTGGCTGTGACATGACCCAGTGCTACCGAGATAATCAGGCCATTGTCTCAGCGTGTTAATTGAGACAAATGGCAGTAATGAGTCACGTTTAGGTGTCTGCTTGAGTTTCCTCTTTGTTTTCTGCTCCCAGATTAATGCCTCCATTCCTCGGAGGTGACTGCTGATGTTCTTCCTCTCTGAGCGCTCTTGCTGAGATCGTGCGTGTGCTATCTCACTTGCAAAATATTCTGCTTATTCAGGTTTGCTATTTTCAGAGCCTTTAGGGAATTGTTTTTCCATGCCAAGCGGTTTTGAGGTTAAAAGCAGACGAGAAGAACAGAACGAAAACAACAGCTCCTCTTCCACCCCCACTCTTTACACGTGAATCAAAAATGTGAACCCATCATTTACAGGCTTTGCCATTTGGGATTCTGTTTAAATGAATTTATCAGCCAAACATTAGGCAGCTGTTAGCCAGTGGCTCCTGCCTGAGCTTGCAGTGTGGGAGCCAGGAGCATTTACTTACAGTGATGACCAGTAGATGACCAGAGGGCAAACAGCAAAATCAGTGGTACCTGAGTTGTCTAAACCAGAGTCTGATATTTGGGATTTGCCAGGTTCATATTTTCACCTTTGCAGGGGAATCAGCTCCTCACAAGCAGCTGCCTGAAAAAAACACCATCTAAATCACTCCTCCAGAGAGCACCCCCAGAGCTGACAACACAGGCAGTTAAAATTCAGCTAAAACCCTAAGCCTGAATTATGTGACACTTCCTCACTAATGGCTTGCTGAAACCTGGGATCCACTTTCCTTCCTCTCTCAATCCCAGCAGGCTGCAATCGAAGGATTGCTTGGAGCTCTGTGGCATCCTCAGTGCTGGGGCTCAGCACAGACGCCCACAGCACCTCTGGGATTTTATCCCACACAGGACCAGCACCCTCTGCACCCTCTGCACCCTCTGCACCCTCTGCACCCTCTGCACCCTCTGCAGGCTCATTTAACTCTTTGCAAGCAGCCACGGGCTCCTGCCCGTTCTGAACCTGGATGTTGGATGGGGCTTGGAGCACCCTGGTCTGGTGGAAAATGTCCCTGCCCATGGCAGGGAATGAACAAGATGGGCTTTAAGGCCCCTTCCAACCCAAACAGTTTTATAATTCCAAGTTTAAGGCTGGCTAGACCTGAGCCTACTCCAGGCTAATATTCCTGCAGAGCCTTTTCCATGCCCCTCCAAGCCCCAGGAGCAGCAGGGCTGCTCAGCTCCTAGACAGAGGCCAATTCATACTTAGGTGGTTTAAGCAGGCACTTAAAACCAGCCATAAAGCCATAGAGACAGACCCTGCTTCTCTTCAGACAGATCTATTTCTCTGTTTCACCAGGGGGGAGAAAGGAAATAACCCTTCTAGAGACCCCTGCCATTTTTCTCTTTAAAGACTCTATAATCCCACATATCATTTGAGCATATTCAGCAAATGTGGCTGAGTTCAGCAGTTGCACATTTTCCCCTCAGAGGTCAACAAGTTCTCCCAAATCAAAATATTGTTTAGTGTTAAAAGTAGAAGCTAAACATGATATTAAAGCTCGAGGATTTTTAGCACAGTGAAAGGCATTGAGAGAATGCCTCCTATTCAGTGGAAATTAAAATCTTCCCCAAGACATGCCCTGTGAATTAAGCCAAAGAATGCACAGAAGAAAAATCTCCCACAGAGCTGCACTGTAACCATCCATGGTCATGCTCAGCATCAGTAAATTACTGCACATCAGACACAGCCTCAAGGGAGTTCAGCAAAAGTTGTTTAAGGATTTAACAAAGGGGCACAAATCTGTGTTTAGACAAAGCTCAAAGCCAGGCTCAGAGCTGTCAGTAGGGTGGAATTTATTCCCAAAGGCAGTAGCAGAGATAGTGAAAACCTGTCCCTTTTGGCAGCTTCTAAAAAATTACTACATTAACTTTTCCAAGATCACAAATGTCATCAGACACTTCCATGTCCCTACCAACCACCTGCAGCTGGGGCTTCCATGGGGTCCCTCAAATGACAAGAGTCACACATAGGTGAGAGATTTGCTTATATGGAATGGCTTCAAACTGCCAGAGGGCAGGGCTGGATGGGATATTGGGCAGGAATTGTTCCCTGGCAGGGTGGGCAGGCCCTGGCACAGGGTGCCCAGAGCAGCTGTGGCTGCCCCTGGATCCCTGGCAGTGTCCAAGGTTGGACATTGGGGCTTGGAGCAGCCTGGGACAGTGGGAGGGGTCCCTGCCATGGCAGGGGTGGGATGGGATGAGCTTTAAGGTCCCTCCCAGCCCAAACCATTGTGGGATTCTGGGATCCAGGACAGGGTGGGTGTGAGCAGGAGTTAACCATGAGCAGCACATCAGGAGTGACCCCTTTTACACAACTTTATTCACCCGGATTGTAAAGAGGTGTTCAAAGCCATTTGTAACGACAAATCATGGTCCCAAAATTCTTTAGGAATGTTCTGCCCCTGCCCTCACTGCCATGAGGCAGAACCCCCCGGATTTGGGGAAAGTCAGCAGCTGCCACCTGGGTGTCTCTTTGCTGGCCCCAAGCTCGTGGGTTGTCATGCCCTTTATAACTGATTAAACCCCAGCCTCATTCGGATTTTGTTTCCAGCCTGGAAATAAAACACATAAACACAATACAATCACATTGGAAAACGTTCTGATGAAAGAAGTTGTCTCTTGATATGTGGTTAAACTGTCACCACAATATTTGGCTGCCACTGTAAAGAAAGGGGATTCCCCTCTAAGCTGGGCTGGCTAAAATGGACACACAGCTTTATGGGTCCTTTCTAAATAAGGACACAGCAGGATGTTAGTCTGAAACATGCACAAAACACTTTCTTCCCCTCTCCACTGCAGTTTTCTGTAATTTCCATCTGACTGTTCCAGGCTGGTCCTCTCTCAGGACATAAATTCCCAAGGGAAGCTCTAAATATCCAGACATTGCAAATAAAATATCTTTCTAAGACTATTATTGAGCTGTTTTTGCATAGCAGAGACTAACTCAGGCCTTTTACTGCCTCAACAACCCAACTCTTTCAGCTTTGTCCCTACAGCCACTTGCTCTACAAAGCTAAAAGGCTGAATTGTTTCAACACACCAAACTGAGCCTTATTGCAGCTGGGGAAGAGCAAACATCAGAAGAATTGAACTTGAACTTTATAAAGAGCAAGTTAAAGGTCACAGCTGCTATTTGACACCTGGAGTTTAATGAGGGGAGGTGAGGAAAAGCCAGACACCCCCAAACTCTCTCCTTCCTTCAGCCATTCCCTCATGATGGGCTACAGCACACGGAGCAAGCAGGGCTTGGGTACAGAATATTCCAATTCAACTCCCAAAGTCCTGAGTGGGGATAAAAACCATCTCATTTCTACGTGCACAAGGGTTTTCCTTTATGAATTTGTGGCCAAGTGTGCCCATTGAAGACCTTTCCTTCTTGCAATAAACAGGAACACAATTCCTGTTTATTGTTTGAAGAACAATCACATTATGCTTTATTCAGTTTTCACTGAATTTATCTGACCCTACACTATGGCTTTGGAATAAAGAAACAGCTAAAACAAATTAAACCAAAGGATTCAAAGTGAAGAGATAAATCATAAGCCGAGCAGATGAAATAAGAGTTTGAAAGCCAAGATCAACATTATTTGGAGAAGTGAAGGAAAAGTCTAATCTCTCTTCTTTTAATTGCTGCCCATTCCTCTCTTGTCTCCTTCCCTGCCCATCACAAATCTTCCTGTGGCATTCCCAGATGCAGTCCTGAGTGTTTCACTGAACTTGGAATACTGCAAAACCTCTGCAAGGGCCACTGAACATCCAAGCTGAGACCTACAGCTAGGAGGAAGAGATTTTTTCTCTTAGAAGCCCTCCAGAACCCCTCCTCTGCTCCTTTTATTTTCTTTGTCTGTTTTCAATGCAGAAACAGTTTTCAAAAAACAAAGGGTCCAGTGAATGATTTAATAAATTCTGGATTAAGTAAGAACTAAACTATGCCATAGACTTAATTTAAACAGCTGGAATATATATATATCTATCTTTTCAATGGGCTCTAAGAGGAGAGGAAGGAATTTAGAAAGGGAAGAGAGAGTGTTTAAAGACAGCAAAGCTCTGCTGCAGTTTTCCAGAGCCTCCATGGAGAAATATATATTCTCCAGAGGAAGGTGAATGAATGGGGACTAGACACAGAATAATTTTATGGTGTGTGGCAGGGGAGGTGGAGGAAAAAGTGTTGGCTAACAGTGGCAGAAAGGGAAGGAAGGCTGCAGGGAAGGAGAGATGCCCGGGCAGACGCTGCCCTTGGCTCTGCAGGGCAGATGCAGCAATTCCTGCCGGAGAGCAGGGATTTGTAACCGGGCATTGCCCCAGGGCTCCTCACTGCGCTCCTTGTAGTCGGGTCTTTAATGGTCTCCGATTCTTCCCGGGGCTGGAAGGGATGCAAAGGGCAGGGAAAGATGGGAGAAACATTTCGGAGGGCTGAGAGACAGAAGGGAATCACAGCAAAACACATTTCCCCATGGGCTGCAGTGCAGAAACACAGCAGAAGTTCGAAGGGGAGTTGTTGAATTGGGAGATTTAAACTCAAGGCAAGATAACATTTTCTTTCAGGGCTCAGCCTATTTACATTCCAGCTGCAGCTGTGAATGGGCCTGGATAACCCCCTGCCCCAGATCCCCTCCATCTTCTGGGGCTGACAGGCTCAGCCTGTGCCAGGCAGGAAGTTAAAATGTCATTTATTTTCTGTCCCCAGAGAGGCTGAGTGCAGGTAACCACTCTGCCAAGCTCTCCAAAGAAATGCTTTATCTTTCCCACAACTTGAGAGCCAAATTTCCCAAAATACAGCTGTACTTCTACACTGGCTCAATTCCTTGCACTTTTTATCCCAGATCTTATTTCAGTGAAAATGGAGGGTAACAGGAGCCTGAGGTCTCTATTAGAGGTGCTCACCTTTAAGGAGAGGTTGATAAAATGGATAATCCTGCTGCAGACTGCTGGGAGTTTGTTCAGGAAACCACACTCACACCTTGCTGTGTTTAGGCTTTTCAGCTGTTCACATCCCATTATTTTCATCCTTGGTAAATTCTGTGAGATATTTTGATAACAGATGAATTCTGTTTCTTGCTCCCTTTAAGGCACCTGTGCTCTCTGCTGCCTTCTCCCAAACCACCATCTTCAAGAAAAGCATTCAGAACAGCCCAAAGAAGTAAATGTGGAAATAGAAGCATGGTTTCCACACCCATCACCAATAAATCGCCATCAAAGTGGGAGCTGTTGGACCTAAGGATACACCAAAATTCCTGGAGGAGCTCGTCCAGTACTTTGGCTTCTCATGAATCAATTTGCACCATCAGGTGCCAACAGCAAAATTTGATGGTTTGAGTAAAGACAAACCTGCTAAAGCTGGAGTCAGGTCCTGTCATGCCAAGTCCCAAATTCTTACCGAAATTCCTTCTTTGACTTTCTCCTGTTTGGACACCACCTGCCTTTAATTATTCTTTCCTTTCTGAGAGAAAAAAAAAAAAAAAAACAACCAAAAAAACCCCAGGAAACTGTGTTCCTAGGGAACAATGAAAACTTCAGCCTAAGGAGCCCAGGATTTAGTGAACTTCACCGAATGGCTGAGGGGGAAACACAAATTCCCTCCTGGACTTCCTAAAGTTTGTTCCCCTTTTGCATTTGTCCACAGGCAGCTCGAGGGAAAGCAAATACACAAATGTTGGGGGGTCCAACAGCCTTCTTTGCCCAGGCTCCTCCACCTTCACCTGCTCAGCAGCTCTTCCACTTTTCAGCAAAAAAAAACCTGCTTGGAGTGCCAGAGGTACAGGTTTGAAACTTTGCTGGAAAAAAAGAAACTGAGCCGGAATCTTACACCTGACTGAACATCCCAGCTTCTAAAGAAAAGGTAGGAACACCATCCTTATGACTTTGTTTTGCTTTACTTGGGCCAAACCACTGCAAGTACTTGCCGTAAAATAAATTTTTTAAAGGATGGTTTCATCCCAGAGAGAAATGGAAAATACTGAAAACATAATTTGATTCAAGTAGGTCTCTAAACTCAGGCAAAGAATAAAGAGCAAAATACTTGCTCAGACAATTCTTATATTGAATCCATCCTGTTCCTGTTTGAAGTGTCTTGGTTTTTTATTCTACTTCCAACCCAGTTTCTTTTTCCACACCCTCTCCCAGCTCCCTCCTGGTGTTCTCTCATTCTTTCAGCTTCCTCCAGGGAGCTGGGCCAGGCCCTTGCAGCTGAAAATGATGGGTTATACCCTGCAATGATGGAGTTTGCTCTCCTGGAACAACCCAGGGCACCCTCATGGATCTGCTGGACTCCAGCACAGCCTCGACCTCCTGATTTCCTGAAGCCCTGCAGAATGTGAGCAGCAGGAACCTCCCACCTCACTGGACAGCTCAGTATTTTATTTACAGGGACTGATGTCAGCTCGAACATGTGGCAATTGGAAAGACAACATCTGTACTCTGGGAACAGCAAAAGCTGCTTCTTTTGCTTTGAAATGAGATCTCCAAGCTGGCCTCAGCCTTGTGCTGCAGAAAAAGCATTTTTCTTAGCTTGCATCTCACCAGTGGGGACCAGGCTCTGTCAAACTGCTCTAAAACCAGTCCTTAGGCCCATCTTGGGCATAAATCCCAAGGCTTACCAACGAGTGGATCACAAAGGGGTCCAGCAGGGTTAAACACGACATGAGAATGGGAACATCTCTGCAGTGGGAATGCCATGAAAGGTTTGGAATCCACAAGCAGGGATCAGCTGCACCTTTGCCCACAGTCAGAGGCACAGCTCCAGGAGGTTCTGACTCTTTGCAAGCCCACCAAGAGGATCAAGCTCCCTCCACTCTCCAGGTCCCAGCTTCCCAGCAGCCTGTGGAAAAATCTGTGAAAAAGCCTGGAGGTGGCACGGAGTGCCAGGGCTCAGCTGATGAGCTGGGTCATGGGCTGCACTCCATGATCTCAAAGGTCTTTTCCAGCCTGGTTCACCCTGGGATTCTGTGGAGGGACATGAACAAACCCAGAGGTCCCGGGGTGTATCCCATGCAAATTGTGAGGGCTACAATGGATACAAGGACAGCTCGACCAGGGGATAAATCCTTTCTGCATTTTGTCCCATACTTTACAAAAAAAAAAATATTCTGCAAGCACTGGCCTGAAAACGCTTTTTAATTCCAAGTTTGCTGCGAAATATTGAAAGAGCATTACCAGAGCCAATTCTCCCATTTTGTAAAAATAAATCTCAGTAGGAAATCCACATGGACTCTATTTCCTCCTGGGCCATTTTTCCCATACTGGGAGCTAAACCAGATTTCTGAAATTCTCCCAGCAGGAAACATTCTGTGATGTGTCTGCTCTAGCATGGCACCATCACATCACAAACCCCACAGTCCTCACTAATTTTGTTCTACCAAAGTTTATTCATAGAACATCTTATTTTTATCAAGGAAATCCTTGAGAGCAGCTCAGCATTGGGAAATTCAGTGTGAGATTATTCCCCTCAATAAACTGGTTTTAATATCCAGGACAGAGTTGTATTTTAGGGATTTTTTTGGGTTTTTTTACCATGAGTGGCAAGACAATTCTTCATCAGCTTCACTTTAATTTGGGTCTGTGAAGCCATCTGCAATTAACTGACCTAATACATGTGCCAGGGCTAAATCCATACTGCTCCTCTTTGTGAGCCCCCTCCCCACACACATCCCTGCTTTGTTTTCCTGACCTAATTTGGGAAATCTCTGCCACCAAAAAGTTGTTCAGCACCAGCAGGACAAATTTAACAGATTGGAAGTGTGTGGGATTTTATCATGGGCTTTCCTCTGAGAGGAATCTCAGCAGAAAATCATTAAATTATCCTGAAATTTTGAGATACTTTGAGAGGTTTGGGTATAATTTGTGGGCACACAAAATAAGTAATTACTTATTCCTCATTAATAAAGCAAGAAATAAGAATGAGCAATTGTGCTTTGACTATTTAGCAGGAACATTTTGAGAAATGCAACAATTACTCAAAGCTCAGAATGCCAAATGCTTGCAGTTTTTCCTAAAATAAGGTTTCTGTTTTCCTGAGAAAAGCTGAGATTTCAATTAGAAAGCTGAAATCTTCCAATTAAAGTTTTAAATTTTAAGTTACATTTAAAAACACGTTGTTCTTCCTAGAGAATTTTATCACAGCTTTTGAATCATGTGAGGAAAAAAGTTTAGGTGGAAAAATATCTGAGCAGTGCCAGCAATGGCACAATGTGTCATTAGAAAAATGCCACACCTGCCATGCAGAGCACCTTGAACCACGGCCTTGCTCCTTCTTGGGAAGAATTGACTTTGAGAGGTGCAGCAGCAATGGATACACAAAATAAAAATAAAACAAAACAAAAAACCAAAAAAACAAACCAAACCAAACCAAAAACAACAAAAAAAACACACACAAAAAACCCCAAACAAAACAAAACAAACAAACAAAACAAACAAACAAAAAAATCCCCAAACCACAGGAAGTGACCAATCCCAGTTTTGGATGGATAATAAAGCTACAGCAGCACTCGTGCTGATGGTGCCCAGGAGATCTCTCTGAAGTCTCTTTTTGCCTTTATCAGGAGATTTTCTAACCAGCTGCTCCTTGTTGACCACCCATCCCATTCTAAGAATAAATTTGTTAGGGATGAACATTGAAAAATTAGCTTATTATTTTATTTCCTAATTCAAAAGGAAAAAGAAAAAGATCATAAGAAGTCAAGGGAACTTCTCCCAGCCACCTCATTGTGGACTGAAGCCAGGGCTTGATTTTGACTGCACCATTTATTCTTTACTTGATTTCATGTGAAGTCAAGTAAAATAAAGCTGAGAACACCCAAGCCTGTTGTCCTCTATCACAACAAATGAATATCCACCCTACAGCACTGGCTGAGCAACAGCTTGGAAATCAGAAGGCAGAACTTTGCTCTGAAGAAATGGGAAAAAAACATAAATAATCACCCAGGACAAGCCAAGTTTGGGAGTCTGTTTTGATTTTAGAAGTCCCCATGCAATTTTTGCTTCAGATGTCTGGAAAGCAGAGCAGGAGGATGTGAAGAGGAGCTCTGATTTCAGCTCCCTCCCAGCAGCCAGGGGTTTAAGGAGGAACATTCCCTTGACCCTGCTTGTCCTGGGTCATTATTTTGTGGGAGCACAGACAGGAGCAGAGGTGGCCTCAGGAATGGCCCAGAGTGTTGTCAGAACCAGAGCACATCAGCACGGGCAGGGCAGGAGAGATGCCACAGCACCCCCCGAACTCCTGTCCCCTGGCTGGGGTGGCAGGAGGGGACAGGGCTGTGTGGCACAGCCACAGCCTCCCACGGTGCCACGGGGACAGATCAGCTCGTCTGGCAGTGACAGACAGAGCCTGGCCCGTGTTTCCTCCCAAAATCACCTTTCCCAAGGCACTTTCCCAAGTGTCACTACCTAAAGGAGCCTGTGGCAGCACTTGCCTGCAGCTGGGGGAGCAGCACAATGACCCTGTGAGGAGGGAGAGGACAAAGCTTTGTGCCACAGGGCAGTGTGGCAGCTCTTTCTGTAAAGGAAAAGCTCTTTGCTGAAGGAAAGGTAATGACAGGTCCTGGATAATCCATTCCCCTCACGTCACTGTAATGGAAAAAGGACTTCCACAGCTTTTCCATGGAATTTCACGTCCTCCCTTTGCTTTAACCATATGGAATTCCAGCGTAGTCCCCGAGTGTGAACATTGTGTGAAATAATTGCAGCACTGGAGAACTTTTGCTGCACAATGACTTCACAGATTTTTTGGTATTTCAAGTCCATCTTACTCAATTTAATGTATTTTGCCACCAAAAAGCTGAACAGTCAGGTCAAACTTGGAGTGTAACATTAAGAACACCTGCCTGCTCTTGTGATAGGGAATGAAATATTCCTAATCTGACCATGAGTATTTTGATAAAGGTACTGACACAACAAAACCCCAAACCAAACAAATAAACCTGCTTCAGCATCCCAGACTGGCTCTTTTGAAGTAAACATCCAAAATAAAGTTGTAAATTGAAGTGAAAAAAAAACAAACAACAAAACAGACAAAAGCCAGTTTCACCTCAAAAATCCCTGCTGTGATTAAAGTTTGCAAAAATTATCATAAAGGGAAAAGTTGTCCTGAAATGGGAGGATATCAATCATGGTGGGAAAGGCAGTTGTCCTGGGATGAAAACACTTAAAAAAAAGAAGAGGTGCCAAAGTGATGAGTGAAGGAAAGCTAAGGAAGAAGGGGTTTATGGCATGCTGGAAGTGTTTGATATCTGCCAGGCACAAGAGGTGTGTGTGGGAAGAATGATGTGTTCCCTTAAATATGAAGAAGAGGAACAAAAGGAAAAAAGGACAGAAGACATGGAGCTAGTGGCTTTCAGTGTTTCCTGCAGAAGCAGCAGCAAGCTGAAGTGACAGATCCCTCTGAAGAACTTTTAAACACGTTGGAAGTGACTCCATTCCCAGCAACTCAAAGTCTGAGCAGACAAGGCACACAAAGGAGGGGGTGGAAAGGGGAATAATTATCCAGAATCCGTGATGGGAACAAAGGGACTAAGTTACTTGTCACACAATACCTCGTGTTTCAAACACCTCATCTCGCAGGCTGAGCAGTAAAGACCACCCTTTCTCCTGCCAGGGTATTTTTAATTGCACTCCATTCACTGGGAAGGAAGGCTCTGTCACTGAGAAGTATTAATCCTCCTAATTAAATGGAGTGCTTGAAAAGCAGTCAAGAAAACAAGTGAAGGAGTGAAAGGAGCTGATCCCATCAGAAATAAACACTAGAATTTCTTGCTAAATATGACAGAGCCCCCAGGGAGGGCAGTGCTGGAGACACATCCGTGTTTCTTGAGGATCATTACAAGCCTGAGGAGCATTTTAATTTTAAGGGTATAAAAGCACCATGGAGCCCCTCTGGAGTGGGGCACAGCAAGTGGGAGATCTGAATGGAACCCTTCAGTTCCTGCTGCCTGGAGTCATTTCAGGCTCTTTTCTTGGCTCAGCATTCACAGGAGAAACAACCAAAATGGAAAACTCAGCTTGAAATAAGAATCGAAACTCAAGACATGGAAAAATCAGCAAACATTCTGTAAATGCTTCACCCTTTGCTTCTGCATCCCAACCCATAAATGAAGAGCAGGGAAACCACCACGTTCATGAAGTGTTTGGACAGCTGATGGCAGAAGCTGCAGTGGGATGGTGCCTTGGGATTCAGGTCCTTTAAAGCTCCATTGTCAGTGTCCTTGCACATCAGCAGATGTGTTGGCACATTACAAATCAGAACTACAATTTCCTCAACTTGAATGGGAATAAACATTTCCAAAAAGTGTTCTCTTGATGGCCTTTGGGACTCTTCCTCTACAACTCCAGAACACTTGGGATTGTCTCCTTAGTAATAAATAATCATGGTACCTATGGTAGCAATAATTTGGGTCTAATCTTCAACTTAAGTAAATTAAGTTCACATCTTCGAGTCATATTTTTGGTCTTCACTGTGTAGTTATCAGACTTCCTGTTCACATATTTTGAGGTTTTTGCCCTCCAGCTTTTCAAGCTTGGTTCACACCCCACTTTTTATATTTTTCCTTTTACTTTTTACATTTTTCCTTTACTTCTCAGTGTCTGCAGCAGCTTTTCCCCAGCTCTTGGGTTCTGCCATTGAAGATGGCTCAATCACTACCACTCTGAATCTGGATTATTTATTTTACCAGTTCCATTTATCTAATTGCCTTTACCCCCTTTTTTTTTGTTTGTTTGTTATGATACATATTCCTGATATCTTTAGCATTGACTGTAAATAAATTCCTTTCTCCTCCCATACTCAAGTCTGACCTCCACAACCACGAGTTCATTCCCCACTTCCCTTCAAGTATCTATTTCTTCTTTTAAAACCAGTTCAGACTCACTTTTGCTTCTTGTATAATATCCCAAGTGCCTGAGAAAATGGAATGGCTCAGAAACTTTTCTGCAGAAGGCATAAAAGCCTTTAAGTCCTCCATTCCCCAGTTGAAACAATGGAATAAGGAAAGCCCTGTTGCCTCAGCTCTGTAAAGGCAGCAATTCACAAAATTACAGCAGGGTATGAAGGTCAGTAATGCAGCCAGTCCTCCTCAGCTGGAATTCCTGACACACAGCAGTCATTGTCCATCAGAAATGAGCAAAAGAGAATTTCTGAGGATTTCTTCCTCTCTCTGGATAAACAAGGTCAGACACGACATCCAAGAAAACCCCTAAGTCAGCAAAACAAAAAGGGATTGTTTTCTTCCAGGACAAATATGGTCAAAAGGAAAGGAGGAAAAGGCCTTTGGACCATGTGAAGAGAGAGTTGTCAAAGGCAACTTTTATTTCATTGTGATGCTATTTCAGCACAACTCTATGCCCAGCATTTCTAGAGCAAAAAAAATTGAAAAGCCAAATAATTGCCAAAGAACGGAAGTTAAACAAACAAAATACTGATCCACATTCCCCAAAATGGATTTCAGTAAACTTTTTATTTGATCCTCTGAACTTTTAGAGTGAGAAAAAGTAGAAAAAAGTCTTCAATTAACACATTCTGAATTTTGAGTCCAGTGGTCCAAAGGTACAGAATTTATTTAACTACAATATTTCATTTAACCTCAAAGACTTGGTTTCATCATTGCCTCATAAGATTTTTCTTTCAGAATGTGTGGCTTTATATTTGAAACTCTATTATAAAAAGAAGTCTTAAAACATTGTTTGGAAAGTAATTACTCTTTTCTAAAACAGACGTTCCCTGAACAGTGTTGGTTGTCCCCATCTGAACAGATAATCAGGGAAAGGTTCTGTGCTCATTAAAACAACTCAACATTGGAATGAGGAGTTGAGATTATAAAAAACCTACATTTTCCACACACTCAAAGTAAAATCTGTAGCTGAAAAACAGTGTGACACCACTGAAAAACTCCACAGCCTTCAATTGCTGGTATTTAGGTTGGATTATTTTTGTATTATCTTTAAATGCTGTTAGAAAAACCATTGGGAGATGTGGGCTGAATGTCTATTTTTCTTCCAGAAAGTCAATTTAAGAAGCGAGACAGAAAAAGATCAAATTAGAGTACAGCATTAGCAAAAATTTAAATATCATCTTTCTAGCATAACCCCATTTCAGAAAGCAGCACTGCTCTCCTCCCAGGAGGGCTGACATTTAAATATTTATAGGATCAAATGCTAATGACAGAAGATTTGCTCAGCCTTCTTTCCTCGACAAAAAAGTGACACAGTTGTGGAATGTCTCTCCCAGTGCTTTCGTTGTGCTCCCTTTTAAGTGGCAATAATCAGGGATTTCTCCTGTTTTGCTTTTAGTGGAGGTCAGCAGGCTCAGCTCCACCAGGTCATGGCAGGAGCTTTGTCCACACCCTCAGTGTGGCTTCAGTGCAGAGCTGGATGAGGGATTTTACTATAAAATATCTCAATGAATCCACAGCTTTCTAGCAGCTCGTTCTATCAGCTCCAACTGCTCCTTTGGATCACATCCTCACTGACATCAATTCATTTCTCAGCTAATCTTGGAGCATCCTGTCACTTAAGCTGATTTTACACTGATTTAACACAAATCTGAACAACCTGGGATCGCTAAAACTTCAAATGGGAGCTCAAGGTTGCTGTTGGTACATCAACTACTAAATAAATTCTTTAGTTATCTTTAAATATTCTTATATATCTTTATATATATATATATTCTTTAGTAAGCACTGGAATGCTAATTTACAGACAAAATGATGGAACACATCTTCATAGAATCATGGAATGGTTTAGGCTGGAAGGGATCTTAAAGTTCATCCCTTGCCATGGGCAGGGACACCTTCCACTATCCCAGGGTGTTCCAAACCTCATCCAGCCTGGCCTTGGACACTGCCAGGGATGGGACCAGGGAAGTTGGTCCTGAGTAAAGCACAGCCTTGTCCTAAAGCTGAGACTGAAGTGTTGCACATATTCAACAGGCAAGCCACAGCAGATGTTGAGCCTGCAATTCTTCTGTGCTGGAAAAGTTTGGGATTATCACTCCAGGAAAAGCCAGCTCACCTCACAGGGGAGTTGCTGCTGTTTAAGGTGATTGTGTCCAGTGGACTGGCAGGGTTTGGTGTCTCAGGCATGTTGGATAAACAGCTCCTGGCAAATGCAGCTTTGCCTACATGACACAGTTGAGGTGACACACTGCCCCTGTGTATCAGTGCATTAACCCTTTCCTCCCCCATGGGACAGGCTGCCAGCTCCCTGCTGATGTCAATAAAACATAATCATAATTCAAGTTTCTCTTTAAAACAGTGGTTTCACATGGTAATTTTGACTTTTCTCTGGTTGTCTCTGCAGGAATTAGGAATCTACTGCCACTCAAGTCCTCCTCTGATAGAGTTGTGTTATATATGGCAAAAAAGGCTTCAAATATTTGCAAGAAACACTGAATGGATCAAAATAAGCAGATAAAAAACTGCTGGAGTGATTCCCCTCTGATCACAACTGATCTCTTCTTGCTTTCTCCATGGAGTTCTTCAGCAGCACTGCTAACATTTCCCCCAAAGCAGCAACCTGAGCTGAAACAGTTCTCAATCACCTTTTCACCATTCAAAGCAGCAAATTCAGCCCTTAAGTATCTCCAGGGCCCTGGGCTGGCAATCAGAGATGTGCCCAGACCACCTTATTCAACTGAGACCACTCCTGCCTGGGAGATTTTATGGGTCAAGTCACAGCTCTGGGTAGAAAACTTGCTCATTTATTCATCCTGAGCATTGTGATCTTACATTGTGATCTAAGTATGTTCCTCATTAGAAGTGACATTTGAATTTCAGGGGGTGGTGAATGATGCTGCTTTGTTTTCTGCTCTATTTTTGTAGCCATCGCCACTGAGTTGTTTTTGAAGTGATTTTAACGTTTGATGTGTTTAAGCAGGACAGGATATATAGTAAAAATTATGAATGTAAATGTACATATAATTTCATCTTCTGATGAAAGGAAGTCACATATCCCTATCTACTGTTCATTCTAAGCACAAATATAATTTTTTAAATCAAGAACAGAGGCAAATGAACCCAACAGAATCTACCTGGCTGCATTATGGAGTAAATAATTGTTCCTCAACACCCTGCACACAAGATGAGCTTTTCCTCCTCCTGGCACACCTCAAAGAGGGCCTTTTATCATGAGACAGAAAATCAAAGGGTTTCAAATGATTAAAGGCAAGAACAAATCACAGTTCTTCCTCCTTCCCCCCCCCCCCCCCCCCAGAAAAGATTAATGTAAAGCACCTTGGGATTTGTCTGCATAAAAAGCTTGGTACAAAATAATTGTTGTAAAAACGCTTGACAGCATTTGTCAAACGCTGTCCTTTGAATAGGTGACATCTCTATTAAAACCCCTCTCCATCAGGATTCCATTCAGCTTCAGTAAATGGGAAGTGCCAGGCAGTCACAATATATTCCCAGCTGATGCAACTAAAAAAGAATCTAATGCAAATTCCAGCAGGCTGATTCCAGCAGGCTTCAGATACACTTTGAAAACACTTTCCTTAGAGCCTGGGTTTTTTTATTTGCTGACAGATGCTTTCATAGACCTGCTAAGTTCTGAAGCTGGCAAAGAGTAATCACCCAGGCAGAGGCACCAGTGAATAAAACCTTGTATTTTGAATGAAACTTGAGCACTTTTGCCAATATCAACAGGTACCAGGGGATTGCTTCCTGGGGATTCATCTGTTTGTGTAAGCTGTCCCAGTTCTCCCTGGCAGGAAAGGAAAGCTGCTTTCAAATTTCGCCTGCATCAGCACCAATAAGGAGCAACAGCACAAAAACAGAATTAGTTCCAGTTTATATCAAGATTAGGGAGGTTGAAGCCCCTGAAATTTCAATTTTCCAGTCAGTGAAATGAAGACAGCAAGTAATACTTGCCTACCTTAGGAGGGATTTGGGCTGACACATTAACATTTGCTCAGCATTCACAAACTTCCAGCTCAAATAATTCACATATTCTAAATTTGCTTCGAGTTCATCCTGTGCCTAATGCCAGTGATTTCAATCACCTCACACCAGAAGATGTTTGGTCAGCTTTCCTCCTGCCTGGAACACACTATTTTCTGCTGCTGTGGCCAAATCCAACACAGCCAGCTCCCGTGGCACCCAGCCAGAGCCAGGGCTCCTTACCTGGCAGCAAACCCCCAGTGCCAGCTCAGCGGCCTCAGTGCATCTCCCTACGTGAAAAACAAGAAACCACAAGGAACTCGAGCTAAATTCCATTTCCCTTCCCACTTTCCAGCCCGTAGGAGTGAAGGCTTTTTTGCTTCAGGCTTTTAAATTAAAATTTCCCTTCTACAACTGCGCTGGGCTCGCCCTGGAGCCGTTCTCTGGCTTGCACGGCACCTGGAGAGCCAAGAGCTGGAGATTCCTGGAATACAGGAATGTGTCAGGCTGGACAGGGTGAGCAGGATGGCTGCTGCTGGGGCTGGGATCAAAGCAGACACACAGAGCTTGGGCTGCATTCTCCCTTGTCCATGTGCAGGATCACCAGGAGTGCAGGAAGGAACAGCAATCCAGAAAGTCAGCATTCAGTTTAAGAAAGCAAAGTCACACAGGGATTTTAAGTTACAAAACCGTATTAAAAATGTATTTTTCTTTGTAAAAAATGTAGTATTGAATTACCACCATTGACTGTTGTTGAAATCCCCCATCAGTGCCTCAGTTTACCTCTTCAAAAATTCAACATGGGCTTTAGCTTTTCCTGCACTTCTGTGCTGGACCAGAACCCCCCATCACGTTGTTGAGCTGTTCCCTGCCTGTGCCCTGGCTGGGTGGGAATGAGATCCCAGTTCTGCATGGCAGAGTCACAGAATCCCGGGATGGGACAGGCTGGAAGCGACACAGAAGGGCATTTGGTCCCACATTCCTGCTCCAGCAGGATCCTACTTGGCACAGGATTGTGTCCAAATGGTTCTGGAATAGGTTTGAAGAAGCTACATTAACAGAGGAGAGTTGATGGAAATAGAGTCTCCCTCTTGAGCTGGTTGCCAGCCGCATCCAACTGCCACATTTAATTTATTTTACCACCAAATGGCAAAACATGCTTATTATAATTTTTTTAAGCAGAATTTTATGGAGAAAGTGACATGTGTTGGGGATTAAAATGAATGCAAGAGAACCAAAACCTCATAATTTTGGAACATCGTGTCCTGGAACATAAGAGAAAATTTGGACCTAAAAATCAAGATTCATTTTCACAGCGAGTATTTCCCATTTGCTGCCAAAGAAGACAAAGAGAAAATAGGAGAGTTAATGAAAAATAAGCCAAAGGCCACAACTTCAGTACCAAACAGGGACGTGGATGATACCTGAATGTGAATTATAACCTTTTGGCTGTGTTGTTTTCCAAAAGAGGCCACACATGAAGCAGCCACACAAAAGCTGGGACTGCAGTGCTGAAGGATATGGATGCATTGGAAGAGTGAGGCATGAAGAAGGGCTGGAACTTTTTACTGAGACAAAAATACTCTGCAGCTGGGCCTGGTGAACCCCAAAATGTGATAATATATGACCAGGGCATTGACAAATTGGGAAGCACATGAATGCAGAATTATCATATTGAACAACAAAATTATGACAAACTGATTGTCAGAACTCTCCTTGTTTAATGGGAGGCCCTGACTGGTTCCTCAGGCTGCATTTCAGCCCAGGTGGTCACAATTTACCCAAAGCCACTGAGCAGTAGGATTTTACCACTAAGTACTGCAAGGATTTATCTTCAGACAAAGTTGAAGTCCTTCCACTTCCAACCAAAACATTTTTTATATCCCTGTCATTTTTTCCATAGGTAAGTCCTTAATTTTTCCTATTCAGAGGAAGAGCATCAAAGGGCTGTACTGACAGATACAGAGAATATTCAGAACTATAATGAAGAGCTTTGCCATAGGGCCAGTAATTTTTAAACAAGGAGCTTAAATTTCTCATGGATCAATTCAGGAATCAGTCATGGACAACCCCAAGTTACTCCACAGCTGTCAGCACACGGCTCCTTGAAACAGCTAAATGGAGATGAGGTTAATTTGATAGAGGAAAAGTCTGAAGGTCAGTCCATCTGTACATGAACGTTTTTTCTTCATGAACTACCCCTGCAGGTGAGCTCTTCTCAAATACGATTTTACACCCTGAGGAATGTCCATTCTTCCACCTGTATCTCTTTTCCCTAAACCACAGAATCCTTTAGGCTGGAAAAGAGACCTAAAATGGAGTTCAGCTGTTAACCCAACACTGCCATGATCACCATTAAACCGTAGGTCCAAGTGCCACATCCACGTGGTGTTTTTAACATTTCCAGGGATCGTGATTCCACCACTTCCCTGGGCAGCCTCTTGCAATGCCTGACCACTATCTCAGTGAAGAAGTTTTTCCTTATATCCCATCTCAATCTCTCCTAGTGCAACTTGAGCCAATTTTCCATCCTGGATTTTTGGGTTTTGCTCATCTTAAGTCCAACAGATGTTTCAGCTGTAGAGCTTAACTTTAAATATTTATCCCAACATGGAATGAAAACAATTTAGGTTTTCAAACCAATTAATAAAATTCCTTGTTTTCAGTTAAATCTCGATGCTTGTAATTAGATTCATTAAGACCTTTGGTAAATTGGGAGTGTTTCCATAACTACTTCTACAGTTTTCTCCTGGTGCACCTTGAGGCATCCATCTCAACACCAACCTCACTGCACCTTCCAGCTGCGCTTTGAAGGGAATTATCAACCCACAGCTCCTGTGCTCAGCGTGAAATTGCTGCCAGGGGTAGGAGAAAAAATGAGAACTTGGGTTCTCCAGACAACGAAAATCATCCATAAATCTCGTCAAGAGAGGAGGGAACAGAGCCTGCTTTGTGGGAAGGGCCGAGAGGAAGCTGTGGAGGTGGGGGACAGAGGGGGTGATGTCCCCATGCTCTCTGGTGTCCCCCTGCACTGTGGTGTCCCTGTGTGCTGTGATGTCCCTGTGTGCTGTGATGTCCCTCCCTGTGTGCTCCGGTGTCCCCATGCTATCTGGTGTCCCCGTGCCCTCCAGTGTCCCCGTACACTCTGATGGTCCCCGTACATTTCAATGTCCCCGTGCTCTCCAGTGTCCCCATGCTTTCTGGTTCGTGTCCCCCATGCTCTCCGATGTCCTCGTTCTCTCCGATGTCCCCGTTCTCTCCGATGTCCCCGTTCTCTCTGACGTCCCCGTTCTCTCCGATGGTCCCCGTTCTCTCCGATGTCCCCATGCTTTCCGATGTCCCCGTGTGCTCTGATGTCCCCGTTCTCTCCGATGTCCCCGTGCTCTCCGATGTCCCCGTGTGCTCTGATATCCCCATGCTCTCCGACGTCCCCGTTCTCTCCGATGTCCCCGTTCTCTCCGATGTCCCCGTGCTCTCCGATGTCCCCGTTCTCTCCGATGTCCCCGTTCTCTCCGATGTCCCCGTTCTCTCCGATGGTCCCCGTGCTCTCCGATGTCCCCGTTCTCTCCGATGTCCCCGTTCTCTCCGATGTCCCCGTGCTCTCCGATGTCCCCGTTCTCTCCGATGTCCCCGTGCTCTCCGATGTCCCCGTGCTCTCCGATGTCCCCGTTCTCTCCGATGTCCCCGTGCTCTCCGATGTCCCCGTTCTCTCCGATGTCCCCGTGCTCTCCGATGTCCCCGTTCTCTCCGATGTCCCCATGCTCTCCGATGTCCCCGTTCTCTCCGATGTCCCCGTGCTCTCCGATGTCCCCGTTCTCTCCGATGTCCCCGTGCTCTCCGATGTCCCCGTTCTCTCCGATGTCCCCGTGCTCTCCGATGTCCCCGTTCTCTCCGATGTCCCCATGCTCTCCGATGTCCCCGTTCTCTCCGATGTCCCCGTTCTCTCCGATGTCCCCGTTCTCTCCGATGGTCCCCGTTCTCTCCGATGTCCCCGTTCTCTCCGGTGTTCCTCTCCGCGCTCTCCGGCCGCGCTCGGGGCCCGGGGCTCTGTCCGCGGTGCTGAAACACCGAGCGCTGCTGCCACCGGGGCCCGCCACCGACAGGACACCCAGGGCGCGGTGGCTTCATCAATCTTCATTAATGAACGTTCACTTGTATCCACCATGACCCAGAGTCCTGTGTCCACTCTAAAACAGTTGTATTCCAACATTTGTCCACAAAGAAACATCTTTCCCCCTGTCACATCTAGAAAGGGATTCCTGGCACTTGTCACCAAAAGTTAAACTGAACCTTGTTGCTTCATCCAAACCCCAAACTGACCTCCCTCCCATTCCTCCCTCAGTCCTGCAGAGGTTTTGAGAGCAAGGAATCGCTCACAGCATCAGAATGTTCTTTCAATGAGAAATTTATCTGGGTCAGCTTTAACATGTGGTGCTTGAGATGACATCTCAAGAGCCATAACAGCATCAGTAAAAAATGAAATTGTCTGATGCATCTTCAAAATGAGGAAAACAGAAACTAAAACCAGTCCAGCTTTTCAAGTACTGTTCACATTGGAACTGTAGAAGTAATTTTGGAAACACTCCCAATTACTAAAGGTCTTAATGAATCTATTCACAAGCATCAAGATTTAACCGAAAACAAGGAATTTTATTAATTGGCTTAAAAACCTAAATTGTTTTCATTCCATGTTGGGATAAATATTTAAAGTTCTGCTCTACAGCTGAAACATCTTTTGGACTGAAGATGAGCAAAACCCAAAAATCCAGGATGGAAAATCGGCTCAAGCAGATACACAAGGCAGCTTTAAAATGTTCTTCTGTTCACTCCAGTGAAAGCACTGGCAGGCTGACCAAGCACAAACACTTTGACACTGCAGCAACTGTGGTTTGAGAAAAAGATGCATTAAAACCATTCACGGAAAATTCACATCTGCTCGCAGCGATAAAAATAGAAAGGCAAGAAACAGCTTGTTCCTAATTCTTTCCCTGTTTGCCAGCCAAACCCTCTGTAGTTCAAATGATTTCTCTGAACTCTGCCTTTAAGCTGGATTTTATATATTCTTATATCACAACTGCTAAGAGTCTGTTTCCAATATGATTTAAATTAACAGCTGAGTGCATCCACAGGCTCCACAGGCTGCTGGGAGGCTTCCCTTGCCTGTGGGCTCAGCTGAGCAGAGCTGTAAGCAGAACATCATCACACAGTTCCAGCAACTGAACAGAACAAGATCCCCTTGGCTTTTTCCTGTTCCTCGATGTTCCTTGGCACCACTTAAAGGAGCTTTAAGCACAACAAGTAGATCTTGAAAGACAGAAACTCCTTCAGAGAATTGAACCACTGAAATTAGAATCTCTGAAGAAATGAAATAGAGATTCTAATGAGTTTTTTCTCACCAAAGAAAAGAGAGTTCCTGCTGTGGTAACCACATGCTAAGGGCTGGGATGAAGATATCTGTTATCTGACAGGTTACATTTGCACCTAATTTCATTGAATTCTCTTTCTCCAGCCATTTTATCCTCTCATTACCGCACCACCTGAACATCTGGAACATCTGTATTTGCAGAAATAAACCTTGCAATGGCATGGGAAGAAAAAAAAAAGAAAAAAAAAAGGCAATAGCAAAATATCCCAGCATCATACAGAGCTTGCCAGGAGTGTTCCAAGTATACAAAAATTCTGTATGAAATGCCATTGAAACTGATTCTTCTCCCTCTCCAAAAATACACCTTTTGGAAAAACAAAAACTCCTCAGGGTTTTTATATTACTCTCTCTAGTCATATATATACACATGTAGCAGATCAGGAAGGACTGGAATTATGTCACATGTTTGACATGTCATAAATGTGGCACATTTGTAAATCTGTAGAGATTTTTTTTTCTTTTGTTTGAACTTTACAATGAGAATCAGAGTCCCAGAGATGAGGAAAACAGTTTGATTATCAATTCTTAAGATCTTGCTGTACCCCAGACAGTCCCACCCACTTGGAAAGGTTGAGAATTCTCACAGTAAAAGAAAAGGAGTTGTGCAGTGTTAGACAAGAATTTCTGTCCAGGTTCAGAGGTCAGAACTGTGGGTTCTGTGAAGAAACAAAGCCCACTGGAATTCTATATTTTCAGATTTTTTTGGTCGTTTTCTATCTTTGCTTTCCTTCATAAGAGTCACAGAAGATCCCCCTCTCTACACCACCTATTTTCCAAACCCTCTTTCATCGGTTTGGTTTTCAATACCCCTCAGCTGTGTCCCTAAACACAGATACTTATTTAATTTCTCTAATCAGCCTCTTCCTCCTCCCGTTGGTTCAATTTCCACAATAATTACTCACCAGATAATGTGGCAGACAAACCCCAGAATCTATCCTGGGTGTGCTGCCCCACAGCAAGAGAGGAACTGGGAAGCCAACAATAATAATTGTTTTTCCACAGGCAAGATATCAACTGGAAGCCAAGTCAGTTATCTTGTGATAAACAGCAGCTTCTCACCCAGGAGTGAGGAGTTTTATGGGACTTTATCAACACTGCTGAAATCACTGCATTTACTTCATCCCAAATTAGTTTTGACTGGGAAAGTGAACCCTTTCAAGATAACATTTGTGGTTATAACCACACAATCTCCAGGACCTCACACACACAAAGTATTTGTGGTTTCTTCAAGTGTCCTCCTGACTTGGGCGCTGCTTGTGCTGCCCAGGCAGCAAAGCTGCATTTGCCAAAAGGGCCTGTAAATGGCCAAAAAATATTGTCAAAAAACAAACATCGACTTTTATTGTTCTTTACAGGCCTTCAGAGCTGAGGATATCTCTAAAAGTGGCATAAATAACTTTGTGGTAGAAAAATAAACCCTATAAATAGTTATTCCTGTGGGGCTTTTTAAATTTGCCTTCTCTCTTTTAGGGGGGGTGGAGGAGTGTTTGTTTTTTTGTTGTTGTTGTTTTCCCTAGAGAAGAAATCCTGTGGCATCCAGGGCAAAATCCCACAGCATCGAACTCCAGCCTAAGAATTTCCATGGATATTGCCCTTGGAAATTGCACATTTATATTTATTATACAACAACAACTTCTGACCAAACTATGCAGGACTCAAAATAGCTGATCCTTGTCCCCTCTAAAAAAAAAAAAAAAAAAAAAAAAGGGATTTTTATGAGCTCTTCTTTCCACTTTGTCTCTTCCTCTCAAAATTCTACCTTTTTTTTCCTCTGTGCCTCCAGCTGCACTAAGACATTTCTGTATGTCCAAACATTGGATTTCGTTTTTCTGAACCCAATGGCTGCTACAAAACCAGGCAAGGTTGAATTCAATGATCTTGGAGATCTTTTCCAACCTTAATGATTCCGGGATTTTCTGAAGGCCCATAGCTCCCAAAAGCCAATTAATGACCTGGGTCCCAACTTTTTGAAAGTGCACCTCATTAAAACACTAATTAAAATCCATTATGGTGACCAAGCTTGATGCCCTTGATATGTTTACTTAAGCCACTAAATTAGACAGGAGGAGAAAAAGAAACAAACAAACATGTTTGACAAACAGTCACGGGTGCAAATAATTCCTAGAAATTTCCACACAGGCATTTCAGCCATACTGGAAATTGTGAATAAGAAAACTTGCTGTCATTTGGCACAATGGCATTTTATCCTCATTAAAAAAAGTAATAATTCTTGATTTACCTACAAAAGGAAAAAGGAACAGCACCAAAACAAGCAAACAAACAAACAAAATTCCCAATAACCAAATCTTTGCTGCCTGGGACAAAGATTGAAGTGCTACAAAATATTTTCCCATGAGTTAGCCATTGTGACAATGCTCTGAGGGGCTGGAGAACACATTTTCCAGTTTGTCAGGGCAGTAAAACCACACAGCCTGAGGTTACAGAAGTGAGGATTTGAAAGCCCTTGGTGCCATTTCTGTGATAAGACATCAGTGCAGTTGGGAGGGAGGGACAGGCTCAGGGACATCGTTAGAACTGAACACCTTTACAGACACCAAAGGTCCTGAAAATTCGTCAACTTCACTTAAGTCGTTTCAAATTTCTCCCTCCAAACTACTTTTGTCTTTCAGAGGTTCCAGCATTTCTTTTATCTTGAGAATGGCAGCCCCATGGAGGTCATTCTTCAGCTGTTTCTTTTTCACTGCACAGCAGCTGAGTGACCCTGATTGTTCCATCTCCTCTTTGCTCCAGTGGAATGGCTCTGGGCATATTTTCATGGCTCTAAATAGCAAAAAAGCTTCATCTCAGATATAACAATTGCATTCAGTTCTAAAGAAAACTGCCTCTTAAAAAAAAAAATCAAAATCAACAGGACAGTCGTCAGGAATTAGAATTATGAAAATGCCTTTAAACTCCTGCTATTTTGAGTTATTAGTTATTAAAGGAAATTTATTTTGCCACCTATAAAAAGAGTTCCATGTGGTTTTGCACCAGTTGAGAAGTGGAATAAGAGAGCTCAGGAATCCTGATCTTGCAGAGCTGTGGACTGGAGCACTGCTGAGCTCCCCCAGTTTGGGTTTAAATTGCTAAATTTGTTACCTCTGCATTCCACACCACTGTGTACTCCTGTGACAGAAGAGCTCACAGCTGCACTTCCCTTTCCACAGGAGAATCTCTGCTTTCCACACAATTTCAAAGGAGAATCCATCTCCAAACTGCTTCTGTAAAGGAGGAGGGAAAAGATACATTGGAGTTGTAAATACTTGAAATCTTCAGAGTGACTGGATGTATTTCTAGTGTCTCACTATGTGGTAAAACCAAACTGGGCCATCATTTGCCCTATTAAAATTTAACACAAACTCTGAAGATAAAGTACACAGGAATTGAAGAAATTTGTCTGTTTTCAAGGTGAAATTCTAGCCCAAAGTCACAAACAAAAAATTCAGACTAGAGTTCAATGGAATTTCCTCCTTTTAATCTCCACACCTTACAGATATGTGAAGGATTTCTTTTTGGCAATTCCACATGATTCAATGTCATCCTCTGTGCAGAGGAGAGAAGCCCTTGGAGCATTAGTAGGATTTACAAAGTGAATATACCTTGCTCCTGCGTTCATGACGGTATAAAACATTTAAAAGTTCTCACCACAATCTTTTAAAACTTTTAAACCCAGAGATTTCAGACATCAACCACTGGGTATCAGGTTTTCAGGGTGGTCAGTAGGGACTGCCCTCCTCTGAAGTGTTTTAGATGGAACAGGGAGCACTGAACTGGCTAAAGAGAGTTTTATGTGTCAGGAACACCCTCCAACAAAAGAGACTGCCAGTGACCTTGTCATTTATGCAGCAGAAACAGGAGGAGGGAATGATAACCAAGCCAGGCAGGCTCTCCCCTGGAAAACTGGGCTCATCCAAAGCAGAAGACCAGCACTGGTCTAGCAAAACCCAAAAATGTAACTAACCAAAATATGTACTAAATGTGTATTTGCTTTGATCTCAGATTGGTTTTTGATCTCAGATTGTCACGATCTGCTTTGGAATGTTGTGTTCAAATGCAGCTTCTAATTTATGTCTAAAAGTGAGATAGTTTTGAACTCCTAAAACATCAGTTCTATCTGAATCTTAAGAGTTTCTTTATTCAAATGAACCCTGTGCTTGCTAAAAAGCTTTTTCAGCATCTAAGAGGTTCCTAAAAGTAGTTTAAGCATACAAACGGGGGAGTATAAATTTCTAGGTAGAACAAACCATTTTTTTTGCTTTTTAATTTTTTTTTTAAAACTTCAGTCTGCAGCCACCATGAGTCGGTTGATGAGTTGCATAAAAAGCAAAGTCAAAATTTTAGGAGAGGAAATAGGTGGAATCAGTTTGTTCAATATCTACTCAGTGTCTCAGATCATTTTCTTGTAATGACATCTTTTATATCTGATATTGGGAACATCTGAGTCCCACTATTTTAGAGGAATTGTAATCTTAAGGGTAGACAGTGCCCATTAATGAACTCATACAAATCATGATTTTCTGGATAGAAGCAGTCTGTGGGATTACTGTAACTAGTAATAATATTCCTGATATATGATGCAGTTAACTCTGAAATGAATCAGGGTAATTAATTTGACTTTAAGTACGTACTAGCAAAGGCAGGGGGAAATCTGGCCTCTAATTTGCATCCTGGCGAGGGAGATATAGAAGCTCCAAAGCCAAGGTGAAAGTCCACTGCAATAAACTAAACCACTCGGTCTGGGATTTTTAACTGCATGGAAGTGGAGACACGGTGGAATCCAGTTGGAGCCATTCCAGGCTCTCTGCTCCATCACTCAGGCTCTAATCAGAACCAGCCAGGGGAACCTGACTGCACAGCGCTGACTCACGCCCTTGGCACGCACAAAGTAAAGAAAAAAAAGGAGCAAATTATTAATTTGGAGACAAGCCTTAGCTAGAGGTGATGCCTTAACAAACACAGGGTGATGGCAGGGGGTGTCTGTGTGTAAATGCCCCGTTGCTAAGGGAAGGACAGGACAGGAGTGCAGCACGGAGAGCTCCGGGGCTCAGCACACCTATTCCTTCCCCTCCCTCTCCCTTCCTGCTAATTGTCTGACTATGTGGGGCTGAGGCAAGAGCTTGTCACAGTTTCCCATGCCAGGAGCCAAGCTCAGCAGCAACACATACGAAATATTCGGGATATTGCAACAAAACTCGCGGGCAAGGACACAAAAGTTCCAAACCTGAAAGAAATATTTGGACACAGAATTCACTGACCAAACATCAGATTTTCTACTAATTATGTGATTGTTCTTCTCATCAGTCATAATGTCCAGAGGGACCTGGATAAGTTCAAGGAGTGACTCCTGGGAACATCAGGAGGTTTCACCAGGCCAGATGCTGGAGCTGCCCTGGGATCAGCCCAGGCTGGGATGAGCAGATGGAGCAGCCCTGGGAGAAGGACCTGGGGGTGCTGTGGGGAGAGCTGGACCTGCCCCAGCCCTGAGCCCCCTGCCCTGGGCTGAGCCCAGCGTGGGCAGCAGGGGAGGGGGGATTCTGCCCCTCTGCCCCTGGGCTCAGGTGAGACCCCACCTGCAGAGCTGCCCCAGCCCTGGAACCAGCACAGGAAGGAGCTGGAGCTGCTGGAGAGATCCAGAGGAGGCACCAGGGGGATCAGAGGATGGAGCAGCTCTGGGATTGTTCACCTGGAGAGGAGAAGCTTTGGGGTGAGCTCAGTGTGGCCTTGCAGAGCCTGAAGGAGCTGCAGGAAAGATGGGGAGAGACAATTTACAGGGGATGGAGGGACAGGACACAGGGAATGGCTTCCACTGCCAGAGAATAGGTTTAGATGAGATACTGGGCAGGAATTGTTCCCTGGCACAGGGTGGGCAGGCCCTGGCACAGGGTGCCCAGAGCAGCTGTGGCTGCCCCTGGATCCCTGGCAGTGCCCAAGGCCAGGTTGGACATTGGGGCTTGGAGCAGCCTGGGACAGTGGGAGGTGTCCCTGCCATGGCAATGAGATGAGTTTTAAAGTCCTTTCCAGCCAAGCCATTCCATGATTTATGATGGAATACAGTGTGCATCAAATTCCCTTCAGTGCTTCTGCACCCACAGCAGCACCTGCAGCACCCTCATTGCTCAGGTTCTACTGACAAGTGATCTTCAAAACTGGCTGTCCTGAGCTGGCTCTGGGTTGGTATCTGAAAGCAAAGAGATTAACTTAAAAATCAAACCAGTTCCCTGATGGAAATGAAAATGCAATAGCTTGTCATGGAATTAATCTGTTCTCTGTACCCCCAGTGATGATTTTGTAGTAAATGAATCACATCCCAGCAGAGTCAGATCCAAACTGAAGTTTGAACTCCACTCTTTTTCCCACAAGCCTCCCTACTGCTGGAAAATTGTATTTCCCCACACACCTACGTGCTGTTCCAGCATGTCCAGTCACTGCAGATTTCCACAGCAGCACATGTTCTTCCTGAGTGTCCTGATGTTCCACTGTGCCCTTGGCAGGGCCTGCAAGGGACACTGCTCACACATGTGTGGGAGTTCTGTGTTTACCTCCAGTGGACACGGCCAGGCAGACTAAACACACACATAAATACAAGCATATGCTAATTTGGGATTATTCACTCTCAAATATCTGTGCTTGGCAGAAGGGGAAGTCACTTCGGGAAGCTCCCTCCCCAAAGGAGGGAACCTGGCTGAAAAATCATAAGCCTGGAAAGAAAAATAGATTCTCACCATCTCACCTAATTATAGGAAGCCAGATTCAAAACTTCAGAGAAGGAAGGCAGGTTTCCAAAATTAGGGGGCTTTAAAGTGAGGATTTCAGCTGGCAGTGCTGGGAGTATCTCTGGTATTTCTTGTCACTGCTGATTGCTGCACTTCCTGGGGTTGGCTGACATGGAAAACCCTGAAAGCAGGATGGATCCTGTTGCTAGGGCACACATACACGTGTAGGTACACACACTTAGATCCTGCAAAGCCCTCACTTGTCTGGCAGGCTGGAAAATATGGGACAATGGGGGAATCTTCCTGGATGAGTCACTGCAGGCTCTGCTTAGACCCTTCCAGGGCGGTCTGGGTGCTCTTCTGGCTTTTAATGTATTCCAGCAAAGACTGGAGGCCTTGGTGTAATCTTAATGAGATTCTTTCCCTTGGCAGCCTTCCACCTTTGTGAGGTAAAGACTGAGGTTTGCAAGAGCAGCAAGGCAAGAGGGATTAGTAAAGTTATTCTCAGTAACTCCCTAACCTCCTCCAGTTCTTCTCCTCTTGGCTCTCAGCATTTCTTTCCCCCCACCATTCCTCAAAATGCACTTTAATTACTCCATCATTGCCAAGCAGACCCACAAAATCCCCGTTGACTGATCTTGCACAATAAAACCCAAACACACACATATCTAAACACACACACATTCTGTAACAGCCCCTTCAGACCTAGAGCTTGCAGTGATTTAAGACTTTCTAAATATAGCACCGGCTGTGGCTGGAAACCCCAGGGGTTTGATATTTTCCAATCTGGGAAACAAAGCTTTCATCAGTCTGAAATGCAGCTCCAATAAAACCAGGGAGTGCCTTTCACTTGACATTCCCACAGTGGCCCAGGTGGTGCTGAGCAGGGAAGGGTCAGCACAGGCACCTCTGGATGGAACCCTGGGAGATCCACAGCTTTGGTGGCACCTGCAGAGTTTCTGAGCTTGCTGAGGACGGTGTGACATGAAGATGCTGCTCCACTGTGACAGCAGAGACATCCCAATCACCTGCCCTTGGAAGGGAAGACACTTCCTTGGAAAAGGGGTTGCACCAGACAAAGGATGAGCAAAATAACTTTGGTGAACCCAGCAGAGCCCAGCCTGCAGTGCTGCAAGAACATATAAAGGCAGACTAATTAACAGCATTTATTCTTGAGAGTCATAATGAGCAGGAGCTCTGCTAACCTGGCTTAGCTCAATTTAAATCTCCTGAGCTGCCTATAGTAGGAGACTCAAGTCTCTGGTACATTCTGCCCATCCTGTCTAGGTCCTGAACACGTTTTCACTCATTCCAAATCCTCAAAAATCCTTCCAAAGGTGCAGATTATCACATGGCATTGATAAAAAGAAAAATAAGAAGTGTAAATGACTGGGCTGCTCCTCTTCACCACCTCTTATCAACTTTTCTAAGTGCATCCAACTGATTCATGGATCTGTGCTGGGGAAGAGCTGCTAAGGAACAAAAAGGTCCATTAGGCTCCTGAAGACCCAGAAGCTGTTAAATGAAATCATGAGAATGGGCTGTCCAAGAAAAATTAGCCTCTCAGGACAAGGACAGTGCCCAGAAAGTTAATGGTGAGTGACACTTCAACTTTCTGAAAACACCCTGCCACTTAAATTTTCATGGTTTCTCCATCTTGCTAAATCTAAAGGGTCACATAGAACTGATTTCCTACACTGAACTCAAAGGGGGAACATGTGCAGACCTAAAATCCTCCTGTGCAGTAAAGCAAGAGGGACAATAGCCCTGTAAGCACTGAGGTCTGAGCAGCTCCAGTGGAGAACCAGCAGAGCAAATGCAGGAAGAGCAGAGAAGAGATGCCCTGAATTCTGCTCCTTCAAACGGGGGGTGAGAGCAAATCTCGGGCAGCAAAAGGCTCCTGCAGGAGCTTTGAGAGCCTGACAACAAACACTGAGCCTAAGACCAGCACCTGCCCCACAGATCTCCCACCAGGGAGCCAACCAGCCAAGCCCTGCAGCAGCCTCCCACAGCCAGCACACCCCAGTTCTCATCCTGGCCTCTGCTCAGGCCCAAATGAAAGCAGGGTGCATCCCCCTGCTGCTCCCAAGTGTTTTGTCTGTCTGCTCCTTAACCTCACTGATGTAAACTCTCTATTTTTCCCTCTCTGCAATGTTTAATTCCTGTTTCACCCTAATGACCGGCTCAGATGAGTGTTTGCTTTTACTTTGATTTATTGCCAAGCTGTGTCTGAAAACATAGAGGGGTGATGGAAATGTTTAAAAACATTTTAAAAGCTATTAAAGCTCATTGCTTTTGCATGTTCCATGGGTTGTTTCCTTCTGTGAAATGAAGTTAACATTGTTTGAACACTGTTCCCCCTCATTCTGCCTCCTGCCCCCATGTACTGCCATATGCAGGTGTTGTCCTTTGATGAGATGTTTGAGATCAGACTCGGTCTGCCTAAAGGAAAAAAAAAAGAAAAAAAAGACAAGCAAACCTCATTTTCCCTCCAAAATACAAGAACTTTGCAGTGCAAAAGGGTTACTGGAAAAAGGTGATTATTTTTACCCAGCTGGGGTTTCTATGCAGCAGTTCCTGACCTCCAACCAATAAATATTCCTGCACCAGCCCCAGTTAGGGGACACCCACACTCAGAATAGTTCTGAGATCCCACTCCACAGATATCTCTATGTTGAACAGGGCTCAGGAGGAGCTGACATGTCCACAGAAGGCTGAACTCAAAGATCTCTTCCAATCTGATGGATTCTGTGATTTTGTTTCAAATCTTAGGCTTTTAGACAGAAATTAAGCTGCAGTGACAGAATGATGCTGGATTTCTCACACGAGTAATGGCCAGAGAAAACCTGCTTGGGAAGAGTGAATGCACAGAATTTTACAAAGCAAATTCCAATTTCATGTCCCTTTGTAGGAAGAGCAAAGGAAACTGGAGGGCTGTGGCATCACTCCACTGACTTCAGAAGTTTTTGATTTACAGTCGGTGTGGGTCAAGATAGAAAGAGGAAAGAATAAAAAGGTGAAGCTTCAGATGTAATAATAGAGCTGCTGTTATGAAGTGAGTGCACGTGGCAAAGGTTTAACCTAAGGTTTCAGCTAAAAGAGTAAAACTACCCTGTACAGTCAACATCAGAGCCCCAGGGCCAGCCTGAGCCTTTTGTAAACTCTTAGGAAACCAGAAAAAAACCTTGTTGTGTAGCCTTCTCTTTGAAGCACCATGTTTGTATTTAAATAATGCAAACAGAGCAGAAAACACTCCCAAAATCCACACTCCAGTGTGTACAGAGTGCTGCCACTGGGGAGAGGATGAAAGAGCAAACCACCCCAGAGTCATTTGTCACGTAATGCAGTGACACTGCTCAAACACTGCAGGAGTGAAAGTGCACCAAAAGGAAGCTGTTGGACTTGCTTTAGAGAACATGCTGTCCCTAAACAAGGTCCCTCTTCTTCATTTTTCATCCCTAAAGGAAAAAAAAAAAAAAAAAAGACCAAAATAAGGGCAGGCTGGGTCCAGGATGTGCAGACAATTGGCTGTGAGCACACGAGGCTGTGGTGAATTGTCAGAACATTGGTTCTTGTTGCACTGAGGGCTCATTGGTGGGCAGGGACAGTTTGGATCTATTTTTCATCAGTGTGCAAAACACAGACATGGAATCCAGAGAGGGGGAATTCCCAAAGAGAAGTTTCTTACTCGAAAATTCCTTTCCTGGGTGTTGATGCCAAATATTGGAACAATGATTGTTCCAACCAGGTGGAACTGAAGCTCTGTCTCCCAGAGCTCTTCCTAGGACAAAGTGTCTGGGGCTGGAAGGATGGAAAGCAGGACAAAGGGATCTCAGTGCTACTTCTTTAATGCCACCTGAATCAGAGCAGGGAAATGGAAGTGGAAAATTTCTGGAATTGACTCACACAAGAATTTCTAACAGATAACAGCAAAGCCAGCTCAGTGCTATTCTCCATTCTCTCATCCACAATTGTAACCTGAGGTATTGAAAATGGTTTGAGGCAAATTTGGGTCCATCAAGTCTATACACACACATAAAACCTAATCTTTTATTTCCTAGGTTCATTATATTTGGAATTATTTCCTATAGTGGGCCTAACTTGAGTCCATGTCACCTCCCAGGCAGTGCAGGCCGCATTTAAAAATAGAATTGCAGCAAGAGAAGAAAGTGAGAGGAATGGAGAGCAAGAATCAAAGAATCACTGGGGCTGGAAAACATCTTAAAGATCATCAAGTCCAGCCACCATGTTCACCACTGAACTGTGTCCTCAAGTGCCACATCCACGTTTTCTCAATGCTTCCAGGGATGGTGGCTCCACCACTTCCCTGGACAACCTGGGCCAATGCTTTACAGCCCTTTCTGTGAAGAAAATTGCTCTAAAAAACCAGCAATGTGTTACAAAAAAATGCAAATTAATTATTGCAAGTGTGATCAGCTCACAGCAGCAGGGGAATGGCCCAATGATTAGTGCAACTTGCAGGAGCTCAGTAGAAAATGCACAAAGACCTCCCCAGACAACTTGTTAGGGTTCTGTGAGAGGCACTGAGCAGCCTGAGGCAAGAAAAGTGCACAGTGGGTCAAATCCACCAGGCCACTTAGCCTCTCCTGTGCCTTTGCAGTGCTATTTCAGCACTTTCTCACGATATTTTTACCAGCTAGCCCTCCCTTCAGCTTTAGCAGCACGCACTGGTGGCAATAAACACCAATTGTCTTTGGAGAGCAGTGTTTTCCTGGGGCAAGCATATTGCTTAATTGGAATAACTTGAATATTCACCTCCTCAGCAAAAGCACCAAGGCCAAAGCACCTCTGCCTTTGTGCACTCACAAGTGGGAAGCAAAATGCAGCACTGAAAGGCAAACCCTTGCATAATGCTTCCATAAAGCGTTCACAATTTCAAGTGCTATTGCTTAGACAAAGTTATGACAGAAAAAACACGTGGAAAAAAAAAGAGTCAAAGCAACAAAAAGCTGTTACATAAAAGCAGGAACAAGTGGAAAGCAGCAGGGGTACATCAGGACAAGCACTGAGCCACGTCCCTTGAAGCCACTGCATGATAGAGCTTGAACACAGCCCAGCTCCCTGATCCCCGTTGTCAGGGCAGCAGCTGTTTAGCAGCCCTGGGTATTTTTCCACAACAATTCAGAGGAGTAGGAAATATCCAATCTCCCTGGAACAAATTCTTCACCTATTCCACTCAGTTTTGCAAAGAAATTCAGCACAGATTCCTTCTTGCCATCCCCTGTCCCTCCCAAGCCTGGACATGCTCCAAATTAAAAGCTGTGAACTGAATCCAGCTGGATTCTTCCTCTGATCCTCCCTCTGGACTGAACCTGTTCTCCTAAAGCATTGACTCTGCACCAGGGTCCTTCCAATTCCTAATGCAAAAGCTGCCAGGTGTTAAAGGGCTTTAATCTGCTACAAGAACTGAGAGTTAAATATTAAAGCAGGAAAAAAAAGAACGTTTAATGTAAGACAACACAATTTCTTAGCAGAGGTGGTGAATGAATTTCAGAACTTCACATGCAAACAAGGATCACTGCCTCAGTGCTCCAGGGGGGAGGTCAGCATCACTCTTGATAAAGAATCCCAAGATGGTTTGGGTTGGAAGGGACCTTAAAGATCATCTCATTCCAATCCCCACCATGGGCAGGGACACCTTCCACTAGACCAGGCTGCCTTGAACACTTCCAGGGATGGGGCATCCAAAAATTTTAGAGATGAAGTGCCTTCAGGAAAAAAAAAGTTTTAGGAAAAGAGGGAGAAGATTCCATACAGGAGGAACAGGGAAATGCAACATGCAGCATCTCTGAGCTCTTGCAGCAGTTCTCTGGAGCTGAGGCCTTCCTGCTGTCTCCTCTTTCTGCTGACTTCCCTCCCAGCTCAGGCATTTGCCTCTGGAAAGAAAAGCCTGGACAAGAGCAGTGGAGAGTCATGAACTGAGCAAACATGTGTCTGGCCAAGCCGAGCACTAGTCCCTGGTTTGCAGCAGCAATTATGGTTTTCCTGAGGATTTGGTCAGCTTTGGAAGGCCACACTGTGTCTAAGCCCCCCTCCTCAGGCTTTGCCAGCCAAATTATGCTTCTTAATCATCCCCATCCTGCCCATAGGCAGCCCCCAAAGCCGCCCACTTGTCTGGTGCCATGTCCCTGCCAGCCATGGCTAAATGACAACCTTCTCCCTGGCATTTCCATTCCAGCCCCAGTCAGCAATTCCTGTGTCTGCCTCGCTGGCCAGGCTCCCAGCTGGCCAGTGCTGTGCACATCCTGCACGTCAGCTGGGCTCCCAGCTCTGTGCCCACACATTTCCATTGTGCCCACAGCTGGGAAGCACATTCCCAGGGAAACCAGGAGGGCGGGAAAGCACCTCAGCCTCCAAGCTGGAGAGCAATTACAATACTACAGTTTGTTCATTTCTGCAGAGTTATTTGGTCTGGCCTCCTAAAAGCTCGTAGTGTAAAAAATATGTTCAAAAAGGAAAATTTTCTTGAGCCAAATTGAGAAGCTGTATAGATATGGCTGCCTAAACGTGACTTCAGATAATGCAGTGATCTCGAGCTGTTGTGAGTGCCCAGTGCTCCCGGGCTAGCCAAGGAACCCTGGCTGTGCCCTCCAAGCACCCAGGGACACAGCACAGCTCTGCTACCCCACAGTGCTGCTGGAACGTGGCTGTCAGCAGCCCCAGACCCCACAAATGTCACCTCAGACACAGGTGAGTGCTTTGCACCTCATACAAACACCTGTGAGCATCTGCACAGATCCTGCAGGATCTGAACTCACAGGAATAGAAGAGGACACCTGGCCTTGCCTCTTGCAGCTGTGTTAATCCAGGTTTTGTCACCATTTACAAGAGGCAGAACTTGTCAGTACAAGTCAGGTTGTTCCAAGTTCCATCTGCTTCAGAACAGGAGGTGCCACACCTGGAGCCAGTGCAGCCAGACCACTCTGTGTACAATTTTCTATGTGCATTTATTAATTAGTTTACAATTAGTATTCACCTACATGATTACATTTTTCCTTCTTTTTGTCCATTAGCACTTCCAGCTCATACACATGATTCTGCTTTTCATTCACTCCAGAAGGGCAATGGATTTTGCTTTCTCTTCTCAAAATGTCACTGCTTTATCCTTTTATTTATTGTGCCCTACCTGCTCCAAGAACACACAGAATTCGTTTTCTGCTTAGAGACAAGGGCTACCCTCTGTGGCCTGAACATATATTGCACAACAAAGCAAAGCTGCTGAGACAACTTCAAACTTGCTAGAAACCATCCCAGATCCTCACACCACTCCTGCCTGCACTAGATGAGAGCAGTTCAAGGTGACAAAGTCACCTTGGGCAGGCAGAGCTTCACAGAATTCATGGAATGGCAACAAATTTCTACCTTAGACCTTTCCTTATTGATATATGCAAACACCTCCTTCAGCTCAGGGGAGAGGTTATCATAGAATAGAAACACTGGGTATTTGAAGCTGGGATCCATAAGGATCCCAGTCCAAATTCCTGCTCCTCACAAGGATATCTAAACTAAACCATATCAGCAAGAGCATTGAGCTCTGACAGGATTAGTTCTGCTGACACATGAAAGCAATCTTAGATTTAGGGGTAGATTTTAAGAACAATCTTATTTATTTATTTATTTATTTAAGTGTTTTTGTTTTTCTTTTTTTTTTATTTTACTGCAATTGACAAGAGAGATATTTGCTCAGGAATTCTAGTGAAGCATTTTAGACCCAGAGCTGTAGCACGGAACAATGTGATTTCAAGAACAAATACTCCCAGAATTCGACACAAACTTTGGGCACAGGTTTCAGGTGTGAGTGACTGAACCTCAAGTCCTGCTGCCAGTGGAACCAACTGGAGCTGACTCACCCCTCAGGGGAGATGGTGTTTCACCCTCAGAGCACGAGCCTTGGGGCAGGATGGAAACAGGAGCTGACTCCAATTCAGGAAAAGGATGTTCAACCACCTGAAGATTAAGATGGATTTGAACATTCCCCCTGTTCAGCACAAATGCAGCTGTTTGAGAAGTCAAATCATGAAAGGAAATACAAAATTCAGCTCTCATCTGAAGCTCCTACTGAGCCTGCTCTTTCCAAGATCTACTTAAAAAAAACGTCTCTAAGCAACAGAGTAGTGATTCAACTCCAGTTAAAATAAATTAAAGTGTGACTTTCTGCACCCAGTTTACATTGGATTGGGCCCTAACCTGGGTAGCCAAGTGGCCCAAACCTACACTTATAGAATCTCAGAATCACTGAGGGTGGAAAAGACCTCCAGGACCATCGAGTCCAACCTGTGCCTGGTCCCCAGCTTGTCCCCAGCTCAGAGCACTGGGTCCTACCTTGGCCTCCCTTGGACTCCTCCAGGATGGGGACTCCAAACCTCCCTGGGCAGTTCCAATCCTTGACCACCATTTCCATGAGGAAATTCCTGCTGATGGCCAACCTGAACCTCCCCTGGCACAGCCTGAGGCCATTTCCTTCTGTCCCAGGAGGAGAAGAGCCTGACCCCCACCTTAAAAACCTTTCTCTCTTTTAAGGAGCAAATCTTTAACTCCCACATGTAATAAGCTAAATCAAAGCTATTGAATAGGTTTCTCAAAGAGCAGGGCTGAAGAACAGCTCTATATTTGGAAAGCTCCTGCAATGCAGATAAATAATTTTTCCAAAAATGAGAGGGTGACTGGGCAGCCAGCAAGAACTTTGACAGAGATCTTTTGTGGAAGGGCAGTCATTTATCTCTATTGTCTCTCCAGAGCTCCAGGTGGAGCAGCAAACCCTAGGATTTATAACTGGCCATGAATACCCTTAGAACCATCCCACTCCTAAGGCAGCCCAGAAGGACCAAACTGTGCACTCAGGATCTGAGACTGCCCAAAGCAAGCTCAGAAATCCACAGAAAAGAGGGACAAACATGCAAGAGCTCAGGCACTCGAAATTGCTTATTCTAACCTGCTGCCTCTGTGATAACATTAAAGTACCCAACAGCTTGATTTGAAAGCTTTTTGGAGGGGCTCTCTTCCCCCCATCTCTTTCAGCTTTTTTTCCTTGGGTGACAGCCAAGGTCTCAAGGACAGCACTAATGAAGCATTAACTCAAGTGAAAACAAATTGGCCCTGAACAAAGGCACCCTCACAAACTGCCTTCCCCAGAGGGAAGGAGCCAAGGTTTCCTATTTCCTTAGTGACTTATGAAGCTCTCACAACAAAACAAAGTTTCTTTCAACAGTACCCAACTACTTCCACTGCTCTGGCCATGGGAGCTCATCCCAGCCTTGCCTTACAGCTCACCCCCTGCCCAGCCTCTCTGGTCCACACCGATTCCCCTCATGTCTGCTTTGCTTTTTCTCCAGCTTTAATATTATGTAAGTCACAGGTTTTGCTCTTATTTCCGGATTTCTGCGTTCATGTCCATCTGTCCACTGGCCAGCAAACCCCATAATCAGCAAAAACTCACAGCCATGGTGTCTTAGAATCCCAACAAGTCCTGAGCTGAGAGGGACACACAGGATCATCAATTCCAGCCCCTGTCCCTGCCCAACAATCCCAGCCTGTCCATCCCTGGCAGCGCTGTCCAAACGCTCCTGGAGCTCTGGCAGCCTCGGGGCCGTGCCCATTCCCTGGGGAGCCTGGGCAGTGCCCAGCACCCTCTGGTCTGCATCACAAAACGGAGATTTCAGAGATGCTCAGCACTTACAGCTCCTCTTGTTGAGAAAAGTTGAAGACAAAAGGGAGAAGAATAACTCTGGGTTTATCAACGCATAATTAGTGATGGATTTAAGCAATGAAATGACTCAGATTTAAACTAAGGAACAGTTCAGAAGGTACAATTTAAAGGCCTACTGTTATTCTCTGAGGGCCAGTATCACTCAGTGGATTATGTTTCTAGCACTTACATGCATGACAAAATATCAAAGGGTTTCTTCCCATTTAGATTCTACTTAAGATATCAGTAAACCCAGAATTTCTGTTAACAACAGGAGCTCTGTGCTTTTCTCACTGAAAAAGTGTTACTGGTGTTCTCTAAGAGCCTTCTCAGGGTTGCTTTTAGAAAATAAAACTAATCTAAGTTTACTTTAGCCACTAATTCCATTGTCCTAGAAAGAAGTAGCACTAGTAGTGAATTAGTACTTCCATCTAGGGACTTGTCTGGATCAATTTTCTGTTAAAATACAACTTGTGCAGCACAGAAACCTGCCACTTCCACTTAAGTACCACTTAAGTCTTCTAATAATATTGTGACAGGGGTTTGTGTGCCCAGAAAAACACACAAATAAACCCATGAGCTGTGAGTGAAGAATTCAGAGCAGCTGAGCTGACTAAGAACAGCCTGCAGCTCTCCCCAAAACTGAGAAATAGATCTTTGAGTCTGCACCTACTATTGTTGAGCTCTGCTGTTTGCTGGTGCAATCCAGACATTTCACCTGGAGAGAGAACTTAGGTGTAGACAAATCAGGTTAATTCCTAAATGAAAAGATTCCCTGCAAATTCATGCAGTGGCCACACAGCAAAATATATCCAACTTTGAGAGGTTTGACTCATTAAACTCATTAAAAGGTTCTGTCACCTTAGCCAGCTGTGGATAATTATCTAGAGAAGCCTTTTGGCTTTGGTGAATCAGGACAAGGAGAACACTTTGGATGGAGAGACAAAGCTGACCACACAAGGCCTCCATCATGGTCAAACAATGCTGTTCCACCTGTGGAAAAAGTTCCATTTTCTGGCCAATGGGAGTCATTGTTTTCAGAGTTGATATTTATTTACATAATTCTATGAAAGTTCTTTTCAGGATGTCTCCATTTTACCTCTTCTAATTTATTTCTACTCCTGTACATCCTCTCCCCTCCCACCTTTGGTTTGTTTTCCCTCCTAAGTCTCGTATTTTCTTCTCTGCTAATAAAATAAACAAGAGAAGACAGAGCAGCTTGTGACTTTGCCAAGCTTTCCAACACTCGAGTTCCATGACAGTCCAAAGTGAAAGAGAATCTTTTTCGACCTAAAAGTCCTTGGAGAAGCTTTCCAAGCCCGGAATCAGCAGCTCTTCTTGTGCCAAGCCAGGTAATGAGGCTCACAGCAGGCACTTCCCTCAGCTTCCCATACCCTCAGCTCCAGAGGGACTGAGGCTTTTCCTGACACTTCCAGCAGCCTGGCAGGGCAGGAGCCTGAGCCAGGCTGCCCAAGGGGGAAGAATCAGCTCTTGGAGAAGGCGAGTGGCAGGGCTGTGCCCAAGAGGGAAAGGCAGGAGCTGGATGGGCTCCCTTTCCAGTGCTCCTCATGAGAGGGCTCTACGTGCTGCTCCCACCCTCAGGACTGGCTGTTCCCACCCTTCCCCACTCAGGAGGTTGTGCCCAAGGTTGCACAAGTATCCTGGAGGCTTCAGGCTGGAAGGAGAAAGAGGGAGGGCAGGATGACTTATGAATAGAGTTATTCACCAGATCCCACCGTGGGCATTCTGTTCAGCCTGCAGCAGCAGCTGGGCTCTCCAGCCCCAACCACAGAGAGAGGCTCTGCCAAAAGAGATGCTGAGAAAGGGGAAAAAAATACCTCCTGGTTGATTTGTATTTAATCAAAGTCAGCTTCTGCCAAGCCTCACACCATGCAGGGACTTCAGAAGCCTCTGTGTTTTGAACAGTAGACTTTGCTGTTGATAACCAGACCTGGATTGGTTTTTGTTGTTTTTTTTTTCTTTTTTCCATGCAAAAAGAAAAGGAGCCCAAGGCCAACCAGAACCAGATTAATGCCAAGCTGTGGGAGTAGCTGTGGACAATTCTATTTTTAATTCAGAATGTCAATCTGTTCTCTGGTTTGAGAGCTGAAGCCAAAGAAGACAGCACACTAATGTCAGGGTGCCTGAAATTTAAAGGGCAATAAACCCAGAAGGAGTTCTTAAAAACCTGAGATGTTTATCAAGAACAGTTTGCTCCCAAAGGATTTTCATTTCAGCTGAGAAATAAGCCATGAAGTGACTAAGTGATTTGTACAACTCGAATACTTCACCAAGCCATCAAGAGCCAGGGAAGCAGATTGCCCAAGCACACAGCTCCTGCACCTCTTGCATGTCTGAGCAACACCCCTGAACGACAGCATGTTCCTTGAGCAGCTCCATTCTCTCCAGGATTTCTGCATTTCTCACCAAAGTCACATTCTCTGGGACCTTCAAGGGCTGGAAGTTGAGCTGTTTGTGAGATGTGAACAACTGTGCTATAGAAAGCTCCGGGGGACTTGCCATGGCCCTTGGGGACTGTGAGACATCTGCTGCCTTGTGTAAGCTCAGCTGCCACCACAGTGATTTATACATTTCCTCTGCCTGAAATAACGGGTCCATCAGGCTGTTTCGAGGGGATATATGGACAGTGCCAAAATGCCAAATATTTTTCCTACAGAAAAGCCCAAGAACTCACAGAGTTCTGGGAGTCACTGTCACAGCCCAGGAGCATCTCAGAGCTAGCTCATCTGGGAAGACCTTGCCCTAAAGTACTACAATGATATTTTGCAAAGTCCAGACTTGAAAAATTGAAATCAATTCTCCTGGAAGTATCTGGTTAGCTCAATTCAGCATAAGTGATTGAAGTGTGATCTAAGCAGAGTTACTCCTATTGCCTATTTATTGTGCTGCACTATGAACTGTTTTATCCAAAGTGAGCAAATCGTGAGCTGGCAGCAAACAAAAATCGTTACCTAATAATTGAGATAGGTCCTGTCTGCACACCAGAGTGGTCCATACAAAGCTGGCTAAGGTCCCAAGCCCTTTAGATGCAATTACACATTGAAGCTCTTTAGAAGATTTCAAAGAGCTTGACAGCAAATGTCAACATTGGAAACCACAAACTGATGCACCTTTAGCCATTCCAGGGTTTCCAGCTGTGTTGTTACCACTTCACTTCTGATCATGGTTCAGCAGAAAAACCCTGAACCAGACTTCTAGATCAACAATTTCAATTTGAGCTGTATTTTTTATTAATAAGAAAGTTAAGCTTGGACAGAAGAAGCACTAAGTGCTTAAGAAGCCAAAATCCTAAGTTACCCCCTAAAATATCCCATGTCTACCCCCTGGATACAGTCAGGAGCCAGGGATAGAGCATTTGAAGGAACTGGCAAAGATCTATAGGACTGGAAGATGCTTAATTTTCATCTCTAGATGGGGGATTTATTATAACAGGCTTCTGGCAAGGAATTTACCTCTTTGGAGAAAAAAAACCTTGAGGTAAAAAGTCTCCAAAGGTTTCCTAATGAGGATGTGGGGTATAGGAAATGACTGCACGAGCAGACACAAGCTCCACTCAGGAGGTTTGGCCAGTGGAAATCAGCTTCCAGCACGGAAGGCAGAGGTGGTTCTGCAGCTCAGATCCCTGGAGCTGCTCCCTGCTCTGAGCTGCAGCCTCAGCCCAGCTCCAGGGCAGGCAGCTCTAATTAGCACAGCCCAGATGGACCCAGGCTCCCATCAGATGGTTCATGACCCAGAACACAAACAGCTCTAACAAAGCACTAATTCCACTTCAAAAGGCAGGGCCTTTAATGAATTTATACAAGCCTTGGGGCTACAATTACCATCCAAATATTGCTGGTCTTTAAAAAAAAAAAAAGAGGAAGTGAAGGAGGGAGGAGGTAGAAGCAGGGTAAATCATAGCCAGCAGCACTGGCACCAGACTTACACTTGGTCTGGTGGTTGGGACAGTGAAACAGCTGGGGGAATAGTGCAAGACTGCTGTAAAACCTCATTGCAGCTTCACCAGAAGTGCAATATTGCAGCACCTCAGGCAGATCGGAGCTGTCAAAAACAAGAGTGGGGCTTTAGAATGGTTTAAGACAAAAAAATGACACAGCTGAGAAAATGCCTCCCCTGGGCCTTTTGCTCCCTGAGTGAAGGACAAAACACCTCAGAGAAGGGCCCAGGGCAGCACAGCTGAGCAGGGTCATTGCCTGGGTCTCCATCCTACAGCTCCCAGACTGTTTTTGCCAGGCACAGCCCAGCAGAGATGTTTAGCTGGCAGGGTCAACACCAGCTTAGCCCTGATGAGAAAAGAGTAGAAACACTGAGAAGAACCAAGGTCTCCTCTCTGCCTACTCTGCCACTGCCTGATCTATGATATAAAGGCAGATTTTTATCTTAGAGTCACAGAATCACTGAGGTTGGAAAAGACCTCTGTGATAATTGAGTCCAAGCCGTGACTGATCCCCACCTTGTCACCAGCCCAGAGCACTGAGTGTCCTTAGAGACCTCCAGGGGATGGGGTCTCCAAACCTCCCTGGACAGCCCCTTCCAACACCTGATTAATCTTTACATTAAGAAATTCCTGTTGGTGCCCACCCTGCCCTCCCCTGCCCACCCTGAGGCCGTTCCCTCTCCTCCTGTCCCTGTTCCCAAATCCCCCCGGCTGTCCCCTCCTGTCAGGGAGTTGTGCAGGGCCACAAGGTCCCCCCTGATCCCCCTTTTCTCCAGGCTGAGGTACCAGGCAGGCAGAACAAGCCAGAAACCTCATGGAGGTGATGAAAGTAAAACCAAAATCCTGGGAACAGCAAGACCACAGCAGGCAGAGTGAAGGATTAAATACCAGCAGACATTGTCAAACAACTCCTAAGTCTTACTGAGTATGAAATTTTCACATCACTCTTCTGAGAAGCTGGAGCTGGCCCTCAGTGGATGGCAGGTTTAGAGCCCATCTGTCCATAAAAATGTTTCTTCCCAATGCTGCTCAGGAATGTTTGCCTTGTAAGGTAAAGGAGAGCAGGAGAACAGAGCTGTTAAATGCAACAGATTAATTGCACTCAGAAGGTTCTGAATTGTCTCTATGGGCAGTCTAGGCACAGCAGGGGTAAGCAGGTACTGAGAGAGAGCTGCTGGTGAGGCTGGTTTTACAGGGGTTGGCACTCAGGAGACAAAAAACCCAAATTCTACCTGCACATGGAAGGAACTTCACTACCTACCCCTGTCCAGGACAGGGCTAAGGTGGGCTGCTGGTGAATGCACCTCTTCTTCTTTCCTATTTACATCCGACTTTATTCCTACATTGTTTTAAAGAAAAACTGCCTTAAATTCCTGGTCTCTGGTTGCTTGGCTTGCCTTCCTTTCCATGGAGAACCCTGAAAACTGCAGAGTTGTGTCCACAACGTGTTCACTGTTCTCTCTGCAAGGTCATTAATAGTCCAGCCATTCCTCTGCCTCAGCAAATTGCATCTCCCATATCAGCTTCATTTCTTACTACTGAACTTGAACCAAATTTGGCCCCAAACCACAGGGATTACCCTCAATTTAATTTGTGTTACTTTTTTACATGTCCCTATTAATGTAGGCCTTGCAAACCACAGTATAGGATGTGTTGCAACTATTAAATGCTCATACCAATTTCACCAGCAGAAAATTGAGCTGGAGAATAAGGTTGAAACCCTCAATCCCATTGAAAATACACACAAAATAATGGCTTTAAGTCATTTAAGTCCCATGCATCAGCCACATTTTCTCCAAGCTCCCAGGTGATCATATTGAATCCTTTCTGACTGCTCAGGGGCCTAAAATCAGTCACGTGCTCCAAGCTGGTGGTCTGAATTGGAACCCCAATTCATTTTAATTTTCTTAAGCAGAAGTGAAAAATGTACAAACTCCTGTCAATCAGGCAACTTTTCCTGCTGAAAAGGATCCCTACCAGGATCAGGAGCAATCAATCTCCAGGCTGCTCCCAGTGTGGGGTCACATCCATGGCAGACAGGATTGCCCAGGGTGGGCACTGCACAGTTTTAACCCTTGCACCCAGTTGCAAAACATCTGTAGGGACCAGAAACAAGGCATTGCCTTTCAAGACATTATTGCACTCTGCATCTGATCAACCATGGTCTGAAATAGCTCACAAAGCTGGCTGACTCGAAAAATAAATTTTCTAAAAAAATGGAGGTCTTTACGAAGGCACATGCCTTTGTCAGACTCTTCCTGGTTGCAGTGCACATCTCCCAGGACTGCCCTTTACGAAGACAAAAGCAAATATCAAGTTGGCAGGAATCCCACCCAGCCTGTATCTGTCCAAATCATCAGCTATGGTTTTGATTTAGCTGCAGTTTAGACAGCCAACCTCAACATTCTGAACAAGGCAGAGTTGTTTCAAAGATGCTCTGCAAGCAGAGGGAGAGAAAGACAAACCATTCAGAAGCAAGGGCAGCTTGGCCAGGGAAGGCTCCCTGATCCTGATGGAAAAAGAAAGTGTTTGGTGTCTTCAGCACTCACAGATCCAAAACTGCTTGGGAAGGTGGGGAAATGAACAGAGCTCTTCCTGTAAAGCTGGGGGATTTTTCTTTTCTTATTTTGGAACAAAACCAGCATTTGTCTCTGTATTTGCCCTTGAAACTGTGCAAGATCTCTTTCATCAAGAGTTTTTTCTTTTCTTTGTTTCCTTTAGCATTGTCAAATCCTGTTTTTTATTCATAGAACTTATTTCTTCAAGAGCATGCAAGGGGCTTACATGTCCCTGAGAGCACAGAAAAGAAGTGCTGAGGTGTGAAAAAAGAGGTGTGAAAGTCTAAAGGACTTGGGTCAGGTAAGCAAAACTCACCTACAGAAGAATGAGGAGGTGAGTGCTACATGTTGGATGCCCTTTACTCACCAAAGCTCAGATCTCATCTTCTATGAAAAGGTTTAAAATCCACGTTATGACCAAAGACTGGTGAAATAATTTCCTTGAAAAGGAACTGGGAAAATCTTGTTCTGAGCTTAATTTTTCTTCTAGACTGTATCAGTGTGGATAAAGCACAGGAGAATTGCACTGCTTGCAAGGGCTGATGTTAATGTTGGATGTGAAAGAATGGCAGCATTGAAAGGTGTAGGGGGAGAAAGAACATTGGAATCATGGAATCATGGAATGGTTTGAGTTGGAAGAAGCCTTGAAGACCATCCAGTTTCAGCTCCTTACCGTGGTCAGGGACACCTTGCACTGTCCCAGGCTGCTCCAAGCCCCAATGTCCAGGGACCCAGGGACAGCCACAGCTTCTCTGGGTAACAACTCTTTGCACTCACACTGGTGATCAATCACATAGAATCTCAAAAGATGATAAAAGCTCTCAATCAATCGTAGAAGAGACTAAAAATTGAAGGCAGAGAACTGGATGTGTGAGGGAGGGAGATCACACCTGAGAGAACGGCTGGAGCTGGGCCAGGGCAGGCTCAGGCTGGAGCCCAGGGCAAGGTTCTTCCCCCAGAGGGTGCTGGGCACTGCCCAGGCTCCCCAGGGAATGGGCACGGCCCCGAGGCTGCCAGAGCTCCAGGAGCGTTTGGACAGCGCTGCCAGGGATGGACAGGCTGGGATTGTTGGGGGGGCTGGGCAGGGACAGGACTGGCCAAGTTACTGAGCTGGGAACCCCTAAACCTCAAACCATCAGCACAGCCCAGCCTGCAATGGCAGGAGAATGCACAGATGACAGCAGTGATGAATTGGCCAGGCCCTGCAGAGGAGTTACCAACACTCATCACAAAGTGATGAATATTAAATACTCCTGTTTTTTTCTGAAAGCATTAGGGACTGGCCATGTAATGAAACACAGACATTCCTAGATTTTTATCTCACTGATTTCTCTTCACTGATCATTTTACAGCATAGAAGCAACTTAAATTCACCAACAACTGAATTAAATTTAGGACCTGGAGCAGAGTTTCAGCCACTCTAAAAAGGCTTTTAACAAGGAAGATTTTCTTTTTAAGAAACGCTTCTAAAGCTGGTCTTAATATTTATTGGTTTTAGTAACAGGAAAAGGAGCCAGATGCATGATTTCAACACGGAGATCTCAGTCAGAGTTTTGGGCCATTTCTGAGGTGAAGCAATGGTCCCTCCAACACTCACAGCTCTATCAGATCTGAAATTAAGTCAGGCATCCCCTCCTGCACCCAGCACCCCTTTGGAGCAATGGGCTCTGTTTCAGCTCAATAGGCAGAGCACAAATAAAGGGAAGTTTATAAAAAGTGAGAGATCTGATATCTCCTCATCTGTGTCACTGCAAACCCGTGTGTGCAGCCCTAGAGCACTGCTGCCCTTCCTGAGCACACCCTGCTCACAAACCTGCCAGCAACGCCACCTTCTGATCCCCGATTCCAAGGAAAACAGGATTTGCTGGCAGGACAGACATTCATTTACCATTCCATCTCGACTTCCTTACTCCCAAGTATCAATCCTCACAGCAGCAGCTCCCCAACAGAAGCAGCCACCTTTGGGACATCTGAGTTTTACAAACCAGAGCTGCCCAAAAATACTGGGAACAACTATTTGAGCATGTAATTTGTTCCAAGATAACTCTACAAAAGGTGGAAGTCTGACCCTCACACCGTTCATTCCTATCTTTAATTCCCTTTCTTTTCAAAACCTACAAAACCTTTCACTCTGCTTCAGACCACATGCTCATCCAGGCAGAGGAAAAACAACACCAGCCTGGAAGTTCTTCCCTGCAATGTATCATCCTGTGAAGGTATTCAGAGGTTTTTTTGCCAGGATCCCATCCAAAGATTCCAAACTTAAAAAGGAAGTTAATGGAAGGGGCTGGGCAGAAGGAAAAGCCTATCAAGTTATATATAACACACCCCAAGCCATGTACAAGCAGAGCAGGAAGGTTAGAGGTGCCCAGGAACTGGCTGGGATCAATCCAGCACTTCCAGAATGCCCCAGGCCCTAAGGACTGACACAAGAGATACCAGCAAAGCCCCAGGGCTTTCCAGTAGTTCAGTCTCTCAGACTAACCTGGGTGTTGGCCTTTTGGATAACTTCTCCACTGTTCTGGCACAAAGTTTTAGAGGGTTTTCCAGAAATGACTTGCTTTGTTTGAAAATCCTGCAGTCAGCCCAAACAAAGTAACTGGAAGCAACATCTTCTTTGTGCAAACTGATGAGTCAGCCACTGGATTTCAATACTCGAAAATATTGGATTTGGTGAGTGCTTCTTGAATTTAACACCTGGGTGTGTTCAGAAGAGAAGCATTTTTCAAGAAGAGTGAGTGAGCCAGGCATGACTGATGAGGTACTGCTGGGGCTGATGAAATATTGTCTAAGCCAGGTAAAGGAGCAGAAGGGTCCCACAGAAGGGAACCCTGACAAGTAAAATTGAGAGGTGAGATAAAACATCTCCACCATGCTCACAAGTGGGGCCACAAGCACTTAAGGAAAAAGACAAGCCCTTATAGCACTTCTCCTCAGTATTCTCCAAAATCCAAAGAGTTTTCCCCTCAGGAATTCCCCAGGTTTGATGCTGTTTGCTGTTTCATGTGCCAGCTGCACAAGCTGCTTTCTGCACCCCAAACCTCCCTGAGCTGCCTCACACTTCTGCTGAATTACTGTGCCTTCTGCTCTGGAAACAGGCTGTTTACAAGGGGAAAGATGCTTGTAAACCTGTTGATTTCCACAGAACTATTTTTTCATCTCACTCTGCAGCTCCTCAGAATGCAGTGAAGATGTGTGTTTGCATGCAGGACTACTCTCCTTGGAGGTTATTCCAGAAGTTGCACACTTCAGAGTCTCCCTTCCATGAAGTTTTCTATGTAAAACTGAAGTTTAAGCAGCTTGTTTCTCCCTCTAATTGATGTTTACTTTCTGTTGGTTCTGACACATCAGTATTTCCTTCAGCCCCTGAGAGCAGCATGACGAATTACTAATTCTGACATGAGGAGTCACGAGTCTCTTATTTACACTGAGGCACACACACGTCACTCATTTTCAGTTCTCTGGTAAAAAAAAGAGAAATCAAAAAAGGCCCATTGAATAAACAAAGTGTCCAGTAGCATAAATATTTCGCCTCCAGGGCTTCAGAATGTTTGACTGTGAGATAAGAAGCAGCTGTCACTCCTTTCCACAGCCTTCACTGGGAGCAAGAGATGTTGTTCTTCAGATCTGCTTCTGTTTCTTTCAAAATCTAGAAATGTTCTACTTGCACAGGTGATGGTTCCTTGTTCCTTTCCTGCCCAGGCATCACCTGTGTTGGCAGGCACAGAACTGCAATTTTTAGGTGTACCCACACTGAGACATGCCATCTTCTTTGATCTCTAAGGATCAGCTTTCTGAGTGACTTCACTACAGGGATAAATTACTCTTCCCTATGCCAAATAAACCAGATTTAATGAAATATGTGAGTAACATGAAAGTTAACAGGCACAAGATTTAAGGGCAGTAAGGAAACCCACAAGATAATGCAGCAATTCTTTGCATAGCCCCCACTATTAAAATTTAAAAAAAAATAGTGATATAGCTCAAGGAAAAGCAGGGTAACACCCCTAAGAACTAGCACTCTTCTCATAGCCAGTGCAAATGCCATGAGCAGAAATAAATTACACTCTTTCTTCTCTCAAAATTGATTTATCACCAAGAAAATATTCTGAAGACTTAAAAGAAGCCTTGCTCATTTTCATGCATCTCTTCTGCTTCATCCTATGCTACTGATGGGGAGCAAAGGCAAAGCAAAGTTTTACTCAGGTCTGCTGGAAATAACTTCAGCTATCTCCTCCCTGCCACAGCCATGCCATTTATTCTGGGACTCTGAGAGCTGAGATCTCGGAGCTCTAGCTGGTAATTTTAACCAGACATTTTATGACTAAGTTCATTTTTGCCCAAAAACACACACACACGGGCTGAATTTTTATTAAGGATTCATCTAGAAAGTGTGAACAAGCCTGGGGCATTTGGGTCACAGCAGCAGCGATGTAGTCTGGCAAATAAATGATAAAATAGTTCTGAAGCACCAATTCTGCCTCTTCAGACAGCAGCCACTTACCCAGTGTGCTGATCTCCACTTTGGGAGAAGTGATCGTTGTTTTCCTTGGCACTGAAGTTATCCAGCAAATACTCTTTTCTTATTTTTGTTACAGACTTCAAAGGCAAATTGTTCTAGAACTCCCCAGTTTCAAATCAGAGGCTCAAAACTAACAAGTATAATTTCAGCTTCAGCTTAAACAATGCACTCCCTTTTCCCTGTTTCCATCCCCAGTTCACACTTCAAGCACACACTGCCTGCTGTGTTTGTACCATCCCCTGAGGATTCCTACCTGAGAGTTACAAATCAAGCCCTTCATTCTTCACTAATTGGGTAAAAAATGGTTGTATGGAGGTTTCCACATGAGGTACTTGAGAACCATGAAGTAATGAGTAAATCTTGATGCAGGTGGGAGGCAGAGAGGATGAACATGTCCAGCTTATCTCAGAATCGAGCTCTTTAATGCTTAGGACTGCCAAACAATCCAAATGTTGAGCTTGGTTTTGGACCCACACCTGGTGTTTAGTGCAATAGTTTACATGACTTTAAGTTTTCCTAAAATCAGCTTCCATGGAGATATATTCCTTTGACACAACTGCTCACTTGGAGTATCCCAGGGCCACATCCCAAACTGATTTATTGGCTCCCTGAGACCCAAATTGCACTGCAGCACTTCCTAAAGTGTGGTTGCAGATGGGAACAGGAGGGATGCAAAGCTCTTCTGTGGTCCTGCCAATGCCCACCTGAGCTGTGCCAGCTGTCCTCAGACTCAGAGGATGCTGCTGAAGTATTTCTGTACTGACAGATGGTCTCACTCCTAAAAAAAAGAGAATTATCTGTGAAGAACAGATGATTTTCCAGAAACTTGAGATACACAGAAAAACTTTAATCTGCTTGTAAGCACTTATAATATAATTACAGGCATCCTACTCCCATTTGTCTGAGTCACCAGTGGCCATGTCCTTGGGAAACCAAAATTTGGGACACGTGCTGAGGATGTGACCAGCTCCCAGCCAATCCCATTTATACAATAGCCTGCCTAAAATTCAGGTGGGAGAGGAACACAGAGCTCCAGACATCCTTTCATGCTGTTAGGGCTATTCCCACTTTCTGCTCAGCAAGGTGATGGGGATGAGTTATTCTCTCCAGCAGAGGAACTCCAGTTGCTGACGCTGTGTGCTCTGGGGTCAGAGCACTGGGATGTTTCAGCAGTGCTCCTAAGAGTTCCTGAAAGCTCTACCAGCAGCTAATGGATCTGCCAGACACTGATTCTTGAAAATATCATCAGGCTGGCTGATGGAAACGCCAGCCTTCCTCTCCCTCTTGTTTCATGCATATATTGTGAGTATGATTTCACTCATGTTAAGCTTAAAACCACTGTCCCTTCCCTCACTTCTGATTCAGTGCCAGGTCTCCAGTGCTACTGCTGAGGCAATAAATGCAGCATTGATCATGTTGTGTTTTTGTTACTTCCTAAGGAAACATAGGTGAGAAAAATCAATAACAAAATACAGAGTCTGATATCTCAAGCAGAGTTAGCCTCCCCCTGGCCTGCAATAATATCTGTAAAATAATGCTTTGAGCATTATTCCACTGGCTGGAGGAGAAGCTTGTTGTTATTTTGGATACCTACACTGATTTATATGAATACCTGATGTGAGCCTTCACCTGAAAATACCCAGGCAGTTCTTTCCTCCATGGATTGCAGCAAACACCAAAAGCTCTGTGGAGCTCACCTGACCCACAACTGATGCAGCAGAATGGAAAACCAGGCTGCCTGAAGAAGCCTGCCCCTCAAATTCCTCACAACAAATCTCTGGTCCAAAATGTTTTTCAATCCTACTTTTACAGCTTCATATTTAAGTGCACAAAAGAATCAAAACAAAGGGAAAAGCTCCTGAATCCAGCAAGGAGCCCATGCTGGCACAGCCTGCTCCAGTAGCTGGCCTGCATCACACACACGGAAGCAAATTTATTGTACTTTTATTTAAGATTTTGCATTAAAGGAGACCTCAAGGACCTTGTTTCAGGCAGATGCACTTCCAGCAGAACTCAAGTTCTCAACGTGGCTATAGCAAACATGAAAACTTGAACCCAGACTCGAAATTCTCAGGTGTTCTCAAGGTCACAGCTATTCATTTAAAATGTGCTGCTTCAGATTTTGACTTGAAATCCTCAAGGACAGCCTGAGCTTCCTTTTCCTCCTCAGTTTTTTTTAGCAATTGGTTGAAACATTACAGTTGAACTAAGAACTGTTGCCCATAGGAGAAGCCCAACAAGCAGCTCTTAAATCCTCTGTGGTGATTCCAACAAACTTGGAGTCCCTGATTCCCTGCCACTCACCGTCCCAGGCTTGCCCAGAGCCCTGTCCAGCCTGGCCTTGGGCACTGCCAGGGATCCAGGGGCAGCCACAGCTGCTCTGGGCACCCTGTGCCAGCCCTGCCCACCCTCTGAATAAATGATTTCTTCCCAGTATTCTATCTAACCCTGCCTTCTTTCAGTTTAAAACCTTCCCCTTCTCTTTTCACTCTCTGTCCATATAAAAAATTCCCTCTCCTTCCTTTTTACAGCTCTCTTAAGATCCTAGAAGGTGACAGTGGCCTAGATAGTCACAAGGGTAGACACCACCTTCACTGAAGGATAATTTCTCCATCTCAAGGATGGAAAAAAGCATCATCTGAATAGAGAATACAGAAATTTTGCCTTTCTAAAGTGTGACCTGCCTTGCCACATCCAGGAACTCTCATGTCTTGTCATTACTATCCATGTGCAAACCCTGCCAGCTTAGATACATGGAAAAAACAACTCTTCCAACACCCACTAATCCGGAGTTTATAGTTCAAACTTTTTTTTTTTTTTTTTTTTTCCCACTAACCACCTCTGATTCCTTGCCATGGGTGGAGCCCAGTGAGTCCTTCCTGCTGAGCAGCCTTTGCCCTTGTCCTTCCCATCCCTGCTGTGGCTGAACCTGGAGCTGTGGGAGCAGCAGCCCTGGGCACAGCACTGCAAATACCAAACCAGATGGGATTGCCCCCTCCATGCTGTAAAAAATGAGGAATACTGAACACTGGGCATGTTTCAACACTGGGTGTTTCATTGCTGCACCAGGATCACCTTTTGGAAAAGCAAGCAGAGCACACATGAATTTTGTGGATTTAAAAACCGAGTCAAGGGGAGCCCCAGGTGTCTGTGACACCCCACGAGGGCTGTAGGGCTGTATCCCAGCTGGGAAGTAAAAACTAAAATGGCTTTAAATTGCTCCAAAACCCCAAATTTATCAAAGAGAAGCAGCACCAACCTTTCCCTAGGGAAGTGCCAGCTCACATCCTCAGTGCTGTGCTGGCCAAGAGCAGCCCTCCCTCAGCACTTGCCATGTGCTTTTTCTCACACTCCTGTTTCTCAGGCTGTGTTCACCCTCTGCACAGCCTCACCAGACATCCCCAGCTTCCCCTGGAACCCAGGAAACCTTCCCTCGGGGACTGTCCTGTCAGGAGCTGACCTTGTGGTGGGGGAACCTCTCCATGAAACAAAACATGAGCTTCACTTTGGAAAAAATCCCTGTGAGGCCACTGAGGTCACGTACAGAGTTTTAACTTCACATGACAGCAAAATATTTGGGTTTTTTAAAGTATTCACATAAGATCTTATTGGTTTCTGTATTATAAATAATTATGGCCTGGAAACAAACAGAAATTGAAGATCTCAAGGCAGAGTTTAGCAGGTCACAAGGTTTGCAGTCTAGAGCAGAGCCTTGTAGACCAGACCCAATTCCAAAAGCAAGATCTCCATCAGTACTCTAGAGGGACAGGGTACCACAGGAATCCTCACAGACCACATGAAGGATGGAAAGGGAAGCACTTTGAACAGTTACCTTGTAAATACATGGAACTTACTGACTGCAGCACTGGCAGAAAAAAAATCCATCCAAACTAAACAAAACAAACCCCAGAAAACAAACAAAAAAACAACAAATCAACCCTGTCCTACCCACCACACCTCCCCACCCCCCCCCCCAAAAAAAACCAACAAAACAAACCAAAAAAAATCCACCAGGAAAACAACCCAAGGAACATCAGCAAACATCAGCACCAAGCTCCCAACACAGATCTTTGGAAAATGTGACCATTCAGTTGCATCAGACCTGCTGGCTAGAAAAATGGAATTTATTGAGACCTGATGATAGAACTGATTAAACATAATAATCTTCCTACTTGCAAATGATAGCTATTGAGATCAAGGCATCTCCAGTCCACATTCACAGTGATTTATATAAAAGATGTGGATCTCAACTACCTGAAAAACAATTAGTTACAAAACAGTTGTATAATCAAGTTAGGGGAATGTATTTATTCTGGGCCAACAGTATTTGAAAAACCTCCTTAACTTTTCCATGGCACAATCCTCCACAAGCCCCTCACAAATAATACACTGGAAAATATAAATAACCTGCAAATAATTGTCTGAAGTACTGCACTTATCCTTCAGATCTCCACCAGGGCACCCTGGGTGAGGTGATTTGCTCTTTGGGAGATGAGGGTGAGTTCCTGGCAGTGCTGACAAATTCTCTCCTCACCCTCCTGAGGGAGGTGTGAGCCCCAGGCAGGAGGGGAGCTCACAGCTGCGAGTGCCCATGGATGTGGGAGGGTCTGGATGTGCCATGGGGACAGGAGAAAAGAGGAGGAAGAAAAGAATTAAAGGTGTCAGGTGAGCCGGGACCCAGTGCATAGACAGGAGTTTGAATTTTTTTCTGGATAAGACTTAAAAGATTTTCTGAACTTGAGAAGTTTCTGCAGCTCCTCTGGGCAAGCAGCTGATGAATGTTCCTCTCACATGAACAAACACATTTACAGTTTGTAAGTCCAATGACTGAGCATCACCCTGCTGCTCCTGGAAGTTTGGCTTTTAGTTTCAGTGACAGCAGCTTGTTGTGAGTATTCCCAGAAGGAGCTGAGTGGATTCGCTGTCTTTCAGCTGCCATTAAATCAATAAAAAACCCTCAAACCAGATCTTCACCTGGAGGAGCAGCTTAGGCTTTTCCTTCTCTCATGTACACGTGCAAACCCCCTTGCCTGGAATGTTTGTGCCATACACAAATCCCTAATTCTGCAGCAGCAGGAACCTCTCAAAAGGGAGAGGAGGTAGCAAACCCACCCCCAGCATTTTTCACATGTGGCTGAACCCTCCTGCATTCCAGCCAGCAGCACTGAGCATCCCAGAGTGTTCTTCCAAGGGCAAGCACTGTCCTTGGATGAGCACGAGAAACCACAACCTGAAAAACAATCATTTCCACCTTCTTGTGTTTATATATGTATTAAAAAAAAATCAGTTGCGTGTGGGTTTTGTTGTGCCAAAACTGCCACCGACACAATGAAAGAAACCAAGTAAATATCATTAAAACCAAGGTGTCTCCAACACATGACCTCAGCAGTGCAGGTCCCAAAAGAACACTCTGTGCTCCTCCTGGAAAGTTAGAAAATACCACACATGTACCTCTTGAAATACAAATCAGGAGTTTCCAAGGCACACAAGTGAGCTGTGCTCAATATTTTATGTAATATTTTATGTAAGGTCCTACAGCCAGCCCAGCTTTTTATCACATATGTGGTTCTACTCGATATCATATTCTGCTTGATAAGGTTAAATTAATATATCCAAGTTGTGGTTTCTGGCACTGCTGCCAGGTTGAAGCACCTTTGCTCCTGCTGTGACTCTCCCATCACACAACAGAGCAAGAAAATCCATCTATCTACTCACTCACTGCAACAAAATAAAAAACATCTCCAGCAGGTTTTATCAGCTCCGATAGTTCAAATCTATCAAAATAAGCAAAAGCAGGCACACAAAGCCAGCTTTGCATTATCAAGCTTAAACAGAGTAATCTGAAGTGCAATGATAGTTAAAAGGAAAAAAAAAAAAAGGATTTTTAAATACGGGGCATTGTGGAAATATCACAGTAGTAGAAACTAAACGGTCAGGAAGTGTAGAGGTGAGAAATGCCAGAACTGAGGAGTTTTTTCCCAGCTTTGAAAGAACCAGGCACTGCTCGTTAGAGCCAGCAGAGTGTGAATGGAGAGCAGCCTCACAAACATCGGGGTTATCTCCTCTCACCTCTGACAAGGCAACTAAAGCTCATCCAGAGCTGCTCTAAAAACAAACCAAACCAAACAAAAACCCCAGACAAGCAAACAGAGGCAAGGCCTTGCCTCAGTTAATGCCACTTGGTGACAACAGAGAAGCAGTCTGCTGATAATAAGGTAGGCAGGAAGCTGTTCCCTAAAGTTTTAGAAGGAAGACACTGATTTCCAGGAATATAAACAAAAAAAAAAAGACATTTTAGGCCTCCTTCTATGCAGCTGGTTGTCTCAGCCTCATTTCATTTAGTGGAGCAAGTGCTACCAGAGCTTTAGAAATGCAATGTGCAGCAAAACCTCTGCAGGTGCAGGTTTGAAACCTCATCCTCTGCTGCTCAAGTCACACACAGGGGCCACAGCCAGGGCGTTCTCTAAGATGTATTCTCTGATTTGTCCTGTCTAAACAAAATTGGATCATTAGCATCGATTTCCTCTCTTTTTTTTTGTGGATTTTTTTGTTGTTGTTTGCTTGTATTTTTTTCTTTTCAATGCCCTCCGTTTTCATTGCTCTCGCTTTAACATTAATTTTCTCTCTTTTTCAGGGATTTTTTTGTTATTTGCTTGTGTTTTTTCTTTTCAATACTCTGAGTTTTCATTGCTCTTGCTTGGGTGCAAAGGCAGAGCTCTCATTTGAAGACAGATTGGCCATTGCCTGGGCTCTGTTACTGTTCAATGCCCAGGGGATGGGACAATTTGCTTTTTGAGTAAGTTTATTTACAGAGCTGTGCTCAGGCAGGAATATTAATTACACTCGTTGTGGTCAGAGTGACTGTAATAATGCAGGGGAACATTGAACCTGGGTGCATTTCCAGCACAGATGCTGCAGTCTGTCACCTTGAATCCGTGCTGCCATTTAACTCTCACACCCAATGCTGCCAGGCAGAACATTTTGCAGCTACTTTATCCTTCCTTTACAGTGTTATAAAGCTGATGAGGATCCTGCTCTCCCCTGAAGCACTCCCATTACAATTTTCAGTGCTGAGCAGTGCTCACAGCAGCCAGCATCACTCTCTGCACTGAAAACAAACATCATTCAGAGCTAAAGAGTCATCACCACATGAATGTGAAAGGCTGATTGGCAACTGCTGGGGCTCTGAAGGTTTAGGTCTAATAAAAACTCCAGGAAGGAGATGTTTATGCTTTGGGGAGAAGCACATCCTCAGGCTGTGCCCCACTGAGGCTGGAGCAGAGCTGACAAACCCCCTCGGTCCTGCCAGATAAAGAGAGGATTAAAACGAGCGCAGGCAGGCAGCACACAGCTCCTCAGTTCTGCCTGGACTCCGAGCTGCCTCCACGTTGTGACAATAAATCACCACAGGGCTCACTCAGGCCAGGGCTCAGGACACAGATGTTGAAAACAAAACACAAAGCTGCTTTACATGCTATTTCTTATGGTAAAATAGCACCAGGCAGGGATGCTCGATGCTCTGTGGAATATTGAAGAGTTTTCCTGCATCACTTAAGGGTTTATCCTACTGATACCTGGTGAAAAGGAAAGCTCTAAGTGCAGCAGAGTGACTTCTGGAAGTTGCTGCTCAGCTCTGGTGTTGAGATGCCTCAAATTCAATTAAACTCCATGAGAATGAGCATTGTACCTTATTTAATGTGTTCATACCTGTAAGTGTTGTCAGACACAGAATGAATTTTATCCAACAGAGAGCTGTAGAAATCTGGAATCCAAAGCTCTCTCTGCTCCTGCTCCAGCCGCGAACATTTCCAACAGCACAGTGATTTCTTGGAAAGTCCTGATTGAAGAGGTGACCTTAGGTGACAATTCCTGAGAACGAGCACAGTGAACAGATTGGATGATGGACTACCCAAGGAAAGCTGGCAGTCTGCTGTGCCTTCTGCCACCCCCTCAGTGCTCCAAAAGGTGAAACGCAATCAAATCCTTTGAAAGAGAGTTTAGACACCAGCCCAGGGGAGTGCTCAGTCCCCAAAGTGCTGCAGCTGAAAGCTAATGGATTACTCTGAAACCAGCTGTAAATTCATGGTCAGTGCCTGCTGGGTTAATCCTTGGTGTTTAATGTCAGGAGAAAGAGTCAAACAGGCTGGGAAAAGAAAAAGCTCACTGATAGTGTCTTGTTTTATTTATTAATAACAGTGCCATGGCTTTGGATAAGAAACTCATCCCAGAGCCACACTCAGATGCACTAATGCATTATTTTACATAATTTTACACACACCAACAACAGAACTTGAACCACAGACCTGATGAAATATGATTTAGCACAAGCAGTTCTGGCAAAAGTAATTAAGAATAAACAGAATAGCTGTCATCCCAGCTTGGTTGTAAATAATATCCTGATACACCTGGGAAAGTACCAGGATGAGAATTTATCAGAATTACAATTCTAGGAGGCTTAACACGTAATTAATGCTCACAACTCATTTTATTCAAGACAAACAGAGGAAGCAGCAAGCAGTAAAAGCAAAAATAAGGAGAAGAAAAATTTCTACTGTATTTTCCCAAAGTAGGAGGAAGAAGGATCACAAAGAGTCCTGACATGAAGGGGAGAAGAAACCTGCTTTGGGGAAGGCACAACCCAGAAGCTTACACCAATCATTAACACCTAAACATAACTAATTAATCCAATCCTATAGGAGAAAACCCCTTCTCCATATACCATCTTCCTGTATATGCTGCTTAAATATTAGCAAGAAATTTAGACGTGGCATTGCCTTCCCCCAAAAAGCTTCTCAGATCACTAAAGGCAAGGCAAGGACAGAAATGCTAAATTTATAGTCCTAGCTGGAAAGACTTTTGAACAACTCTGACAGATCAGTAATAAATTACCATTATCTGGCTGCACATTCCCACCTACTGTCTCATGTAATGTGGAAGGAATGAAAAAGAATCCAGGCAGAAAGGAGCAGCACATAAAAACAGCTCCCTGGAGTCCCCAGGGAGGAAAAATGAAATGCCTCAAGAGTTGTTTTGCATGAGCAGCAGCCATGCTAAATGCAGCATCACATCACCCTGATGGACACTGTAAATCATCCAAATATCACCCTAAGAGAGGTCCTGAATCCAACTCCCAAGCCAACATTTCCCTCTGTGTGTCAGGGAGCAGCCAGGGTCAGTCACCCCACAAAGCACAGGCAGGAGCAGAAGGAAAAGGGTCAGAGGAGGGTCTGGGACTGAGGACACAGCACAGGCACTAAGGGCTCCAGAGCCTGGGGCCAAAGCCAGGAGAGGAGGCAAACCCTGCACACACACAGAGGGCCCTTCCAGGGGTGTCCATGTGGCACCAAGGAGGCAGGGACGGGGAAAAGGTGAGAAAGATAAAAAGAAATGGTTTTTTGGATTTCCCAACAGGCTCAAGAAAATTCACTTTGCATCAATCTACGCTGCTTCTCTCAGACTTGAATCTTTTTTAGCTTATTCCTCTTTTGAATGCAAAAATCCCCCCAAACCCTAACAGTGACTTGAAGGCTTTCTTTTGAGTCAATATGCATTTATTTTCAAAGCAGAAAATACAGAAAATGCTGTTTAGAAAACAAAAGAAAGCAAATGAAGGTGCAAACATCACTTGGCAGTATTTTTTATCTTTTCAAAGGCCTTTCCTGACCTACTCAGGCCCAAAATACCTGTAAAATTCAAAGTGCATTGACAAAGAGCTTCAGCATCCCCTGAAAATATTTTTCTTCTTTAATATTGGTCCCCTCACTTAAGCAATACCAAAGGCAGATCCTTATTCCAGCTCAACCACTGCAAGTGGAAATTTTAAACCTCTCAAAGCCTTTTCCTCCTAAATCACTGATTAGGAGGCAAGACAGTGAAAAACAAAAACTATTGAATTTATGACCAGCAAAAGGCATCAAATAAAAAGTTTTCTTGTTATCTGCAAAAGTGTTTATTGAGAGATTATGAAAATGTCATTTGTACTGGAAGCCTCTCCACGCTGAAGCTGGGTCAACACAATTATTACAGCATTTTTCCCCTGGTTGGGGGACCCTTGAACGTGTTGCCAAGTGTCCTTGTCCCAGCCAGATATAAACCCTGAGCTGTTTTCCTTGCAGAAGGATTTCCTGTAACTCTTCCCTCCGTCCTTCACAGCTTTGAAGGATGGGCTGTGTGGCAGAATGGGTGTGACAGGTTATTACTAAGCCACTACAGAAGCAGGCAAACTTCTGGAAGCGTGGCAAGAACAGCATTCTGAAGTTCAGAATTTAAGTTATTTTTCCTGAATTTATCTGAGTTCCCAGCTCCCATAATCTATCCCACATTGCCTGTTTGAATTTTGCCTTCCAACCCCAACTGCTGGAATATTTGAACATTTCTTCCCTGATTTTAGGCATTAAAGCTGTAGGGAGAAGTCTTGAACATGGGAATCCTAGAATTTCAGAAGCTAAAAGACAAAAAAAAAAAAGAATGATTAAGGCAGTCTTGTGATTAAGTTGTTTTAATGCTTGGGCAAAGCAACACTGACTCACTGTAGCCATGTCAAATATCCCCAAACACCCCTGGTGAGCCTGGCCAAGATTTGTGCTTAAAAGTTCCAGCTGTTTACGAGGTATTTGTGTGGGGGAAGGATGTGGCAATAATTGCATTGCTTCTAATTGAAAAATGGGTGAAAGGATTTTCCTACAAATTCCCCAAAATAAGTGAGCGAAACCAACTGCGGGCAGGAAGGAAACCAAGGACAAATCACAACAAAAATAAAGTTTATGAGGGGAATCTTTCTGCACCTTCAGCTGTGGCTGGAGCTCCCTGGGGTGTTCCAGGGGTAGCCTGTGGAAATGGAAATGTCAGGTTCTCTCACAAAGCTGCCTCAGGGTGGGATTCACTGTCCTGGCCTTGTGCACTGGTAACATTTGGCAGAATTTCCAATGCCAAGACCAAGGGTAAAACACCAGTGATTGATTTTAAATGGTGAAGCCTAAAATGGTTCCTGTCTGGTCTGATTGCACCTCATCTGTCCCTGTTCTGAAATCCCAGCAGTCTTGGTACTCTGGGGAAGATCAGGAGAAGCTGTAAAATGGATTGTCCCAATGTATTTCCATGGGCCAAATGTTTTTGGTTGTTCTCTTCCAGGCCAGAATAAAGTTTCAGCTCAATCTTTCCACATACACAAAGACAAACCAAGATAATCACAGTCACTTTAATCATTAAGAAATTGTTTCATCTCCACAATATTTTAGTTCTCCAAAACATGTTCATGGATATTTTTGTAAAACTCATAGATATCTTGGGAAATTTTTCTAGCTTTGCTCATTTGTGCCTTTGCATGTTCATTTGGTTTACACTTGCACAAGCTGTGCATCCTCCCTCAGCCCAAAATATGCTCTCTGCAAATGCTGCAGCCCTGAGCTGCTGATTTTTGGGGCACAAGATGGGATTAATCTCATTTTGTTGTCTAGAAGTCAGGTGTTGAGCCCAAGTGGAATGTCTGGTCTGTGCTCCTGCCAGTGAAGAAACAAGTCCATTAAAAGAATGAACAGCTACACTGAGCTCACACTTCTACATTCAACAAGAGTGAATAAAGAGCAGTTTTCTGCTGCAGATTATCCAGCATTAAGAAACAATGTCACAGTGGTTTAATTTCCAAATGTACAGATAAATATAAACCCTTCTTCAAGGATCACTTTGATCCCACAGGGATCCAGAGTCCACCCTCTTGTTGGATATGCATTTTAAGGGTACATCTGGGTTTAAGAATCCCAGTGTGCAAATAAAGCAGCTTGGCTTCAGACTTGCAGGCAGAAATCCCACAGCATGTTCACAGAAACAGCTTTTTGGCTCGAATTTCTCTGAAGGGTCCCATTTTTGGTTTAATTGCATTCTGTGGAAATTGTAAGTAAAGCTATTTTTAAAATGGAGAGTTCTCCTAATGTAGAATGTTTTCAAGGGAGCTGCAGTTTGTAGAGAAGGATCCTCCACCAGGCAGGGCAGAGTGAGGAAAACAAAATCTGAGCAATAACTGAGACTTCTGTGCAATCAAAACTCATTCCAGGTTCTGCTGGCTGCACAAAAGGCCCAGAACAAAATACTTTGGAGATCCCTAAGGAAATGTAAAATATGGTGAAGTCTGTCATTTCTGGAGGTGCATTTCTTGCCTGTAAGATGGAAACAGAGTCCTCAGATTGTTCTTTGTGAAAACTGAAAGGCAAAAACCAGGAGCAGAGTGGGAGAAATTACAGCAGAGTGCCTTCACGAGGCTTGCTGTCCTTAGAGCTTCCACCTCAGCACTCACATAAAGTCACAGAATCATCAAGGTTAGAAAAGATCTCTTTATTACTGTGATTGCTCAGCTTCCCATCAATAACGATTCAATATTTCTAATGCATTTGTTATAAATATGCACAGAAATAACACAGAAGTGGCTTCATTTTCTGCTGCCTATGCAACAGAAAGTGCAAATGCATGTGAGACTTTCCCACATCACCGTGTGAGTGTCCAAGATCTAATTTGAGAATCGAAATGCAAAAGGATCTAATTGCTCCTTGCATAATACAGTTGTATGTTCACTGTCTTTAACAGGGTGCCCAGAGCAGCTGTGGCTGCCCCTGGATCCCTGGCAGTGCCCAAGGCCAGGTTGGACATTGGGGCTTGGAGGGACAGTGGGAGGGGTCCCTGCCATGGCAGGGGATGGAACAGAATGAGCTTTAAATCCTCCAAACCATTCCATGAATATAAAATATAAATCCCTCATATAGGGAAAAAAACTGAAATGCAACATGTCACTTTGAGAAGCCGGAGGGATAAAAAACCCCAAGCCTGGTACTAAACTAAGCTGGCTTTTTTTCAGCAGCTTAGGCAAACAGAGAGCCAGGGAGAAGAAACAAAGCACCATGAGTGACCTAGCCCTGGTTGTGAGCAGGAGCTCGGGAGAACTGGCATGGAGATGAGCAGGAGAAAATCTTGGAGAGGACTGCATGGTCAGGGTGCAGGCACAGGGAAGGGATAAAAAAAGGTGGCTCATGAGTCAATTAATTAGGAGTGAATAAAGAGCAGTTTTCTGTGGCAGATTATCCAGCACTAATAAATAATGTCACAGTGGTTTAATTTCCAAATGTACAGATAAATAGAAACCCCACTCCACACCTACTCCCCCCATTATAGCAAAGAAAATCAGTGAAACCTGGTCTCGTGTTCTACTTTCTTAAAGAAAGAAAATTCAGATAAATAGAGACCGTGCATGGCCAGGGTGCAGGCACAGGCAAGGGATAAAAAAGTTGTCTCAATGAGTCAGTTTGAAGGCAAGCTTTGCTCTGGCTCAGAAAAAGGACTAAAGACAGTCCTTGCAGTTCAGTCAATATCTCAGTGCTTTGGGAACAGCAAATGGAGCCTCAGAAATGAGGAGTGGTGCAGGGGGAGGCTCAGGCTGGTGGGGGGGAGGTGTTCAGGTGAGTTTGGGTGAATGCTGCACCACCTGAGCCTGCAGGAGTGTTTGCAGCAATCCTGCCTGCAGGAAATGCTCCTGCAGGAGCCTGGACGTACACAGAGCTCCACTGAACAGCCACTGCCAGGGTAAAAACTGCTTCGTGAAAAACCCAAACAAAAGTGGTTTTAAGCCTGAATGTGAAGCCTCTGTGAATATCTTTAGCAGGAGAAAAGCTGAATTTGATGTAAAAAGTGTATTTTTCTGTCCCTCTTCCTTCTCTTTCCCGGTGCAAGCTCAGTGTGATTGATTTGATGTTAAATGTAGCAGGGCTTGCTCTGCAATCTGTGTCTGTGGAGCAGGAGATCCACGGGGTCATGTCATCCACTCTGAGCAATTTCTCTCATGTAAATGGAGAAATCTCTGCTGGGAAACGATGCCCACAATTTCCTTACCCCTAAACAAGGCTTCCTTTTCCACTGTCTCATCTTTGTCTCCTTAGAGGAAGAAAGTTTTATTTTCAGAAGAAGAACAAATAGGAAATCGTGAGGAGAAACCCTTTCTGTGGTCAGTGGCCTCCAAATTTCATTTCTTCTCTGAAATCTGCTGATATTTGCTTTAGGTATATATAGTGGGGTTTAACCTTGCAGATTTTCTACATTTCTTAAATCTCACTCATAAAAATGAATAAAAACCAGATGATCACCTTGCTTGGCTTATGCTTGTTCCATGTTTATTTATTTCTATTTGCATCTCCTGTCTTTGTCACTCACTCTCATCCACCTTGTTTATAAACCCTGATGCTGCTTTGTGGTTTGTTTTTCGCCTCTCCACACCCATTCCCCCATTACAGCAAAGAAAATCAGTGAAACCTGGTCTAATGTTCTACTTTGTTAAGGAAAGAGAATTCAGGAAAGATGAATTGCATGGTTAAAGCAGCAAAGGGGGAGAGGAAGGGGAGCGATAATGGGACAGACTTAGTTCCAAAAGTAGAGGCTGACTTAGCCAGACCTATCTACTGTTGACTTTAAAGAATTTAAACTCACAGAGCTGGGCTCTGGTTAAAGAAGGTTTGACTCACTGCTAAAAATGTGCAAACATTCAGCTAAGATAAGAACCCTGAGCTTTTCCTTCATAGTCCTGAGGAATGATGTTGTACCAGAAGGAGAAGGGCTGTGAGCAAACACCCTCCTGATGGCACCGTTTTGTTCTGAGCTTTTATTTGTCCCATTGCTCCCTGCCTGCAGATCTCCCATCTCCTGGGCTCCTTCCTTCCTGCTGGGCACGACTTCAGGGATGCACTTGAGACAAGATGAAGAGCAGTTGGAGGAAGCCTGGAAGAGCAAAACAAGAATGATCAAAGGTTTAAAAACAGCCCTGACCTTTGGTGTATGAATGGGGCTTATGAAATGTGGAGAGGAGCAATGAGAGACACATAATGTTCTTAAAATACTTAAAAGTTAGCAGCAAAATGTGAAAATGTTCCCCATGTGCAGCGTAAATAAGAATAGTAGTGAAAGTTTTAAATCACAGCAAAGGAAATGTTGTCACAGGATGTTCTGAGGAGACTGAGGCACTGAATTGCCATGGGGTGGGTGGCCTTGCTGTCATTGCAGAGTTTTAAGAACAGAAGACTCCAGCACTCTTTTGGAAATGAGGTTAATTAACTCCAGTACCAAATCTCAAGGGGAGAAAATCTGACCCTTTCAAATCAGTGGGATATTATGAAGAACATCCTTGTGTGGTTTTCCTTTTCAGTTTCCTCATGCTAAGCAGAAATATTTACTATAATAAAAGCATTTGAATGGCAAAAAGCCCTTTAAAATATTGTCATATATTATCCCAAATTTCATAAAGATGGTGTTTTGTGTGTTCTTCAGCTTTTGGTGAAAAGTGAATTATGCTTTTCTTTTTTCCTGAAATAGATGTTTGGTTTATATCCCAATGGGAAGCACATGAGTACTTTCTCTCCAGTTCTCTTCATGCTAAGAACAGCACAAGAATCTAAACAAGTCCTGTGCGTTCTTTCATGCTGGTGCATAAAAATCAGTGTTTGACTGAAGAGACACAAAGCAGAGCTTTTTCTGATGTGCAGATCATCTTGGCACAGCAAAGCCAGCCTTGGGCCTAAAGGGACCTGGGTTATGGATGCTGCTCCAAAGGTCGAGGTCTTCATCTTGCAGGATGAGCTCCTGACACAATTCCACCAAATATCCCTTGGCTTGGGATGATCTGAAGCTGGCAAGGACCAAGAGAAAAGGAAAAAAAAAAGATTTTTCTTTTCCTGCAAACATAACTGGCTATTGGCCAAACCCACCAGACCAAAGCTCCATCTCCCCTCGGTGTTCAATGCTCTCTCTGATGAAGGTGCTGTTGCTGAATCCTTGTCTTTAAGCCAGTTTTGGGTACACCCCAAACCCCAGTTTTGGTTTTGGGACCAGTGTGTTGTTTGTGCTTGCTCTAGGCAAGAGCTCAGCAAAGAAAGAATTTTATTCCATCAAGGATAGGGTTGGTGAGCAGTTGGCAGGATCTGTGATAGCTCCTGTCTGCTCCCATAGATCTGGAAAAGACAAGATGCATTTTATTTTATTTTATTTTATTTTATTTTATTATTTTATTTTATTTTATTTTATTTTATTTTATTTTATTTTATTTTATTTTATTTTATTTTATTTTATTTTATTTTATTTTATTTTATTTTATTTGTTGCATGCCACTGTGTTAGAAAGTCTGGCTCCTGACTCAGCCCCAATGTAAATAAGTGCTATATGTCTGACCAGTGTTTGTGGCATGAAGGATAAACTGCAAGGCCCTGCTCAGAGCTGAAATCTGGTGCACTTCATTAACTCTTTGATGTTTTAGCAGAGGTAAAAAATATATCTTGAAATCAAATCAAATTTAAATATATATATATATATCTTGAATTTACCTAAGGAAGAGAAGAAATCTCTGCCTGGGTGTGGTAAGGAGACTCCAGAGCAGCAAGGTTGGTTTGAGCATGGTTTGATGAGGCACAAAACTTCCACTGCAGGAGCTCTGGGGATTCTGCAGCCCCCAGGGGGATGCACACCCAGATTTTACAAACCATCCTCCTCTTTGGACATTGCAGCAGGGCTGTGACACCAAACAGGGGTGACCTCTGCTGCAAGAGCAATCGAAATGGAGCTGTGGGAAGAGTGCAGCATCTGAACCTCGGCCATTCCTGCTGGGAAACCTTTCCAAAGGTTTGGGGATGATTCCAAGCAAAGGTGCTCTGGCTGCTGGATGAGAGGCCTTTGGGTCTTGCATCCAAACATGAAAGAAGGGCTGGTGCATTTCCTGTAAAGATGATTTTGCTTTTTATTCAGCTGGGGGACATGTGATGCCTTTTTGGGGCGACCTAGAAACAGAGGCCAGACAAAATCAAGGGAATAAAAATAATTTCTATTTATTGAAGGGCCCTCAGGTACATTTTGGGCAGACAAAGCCCCCCAGGGGCTACACCCAAAATGGACAATGGGTCACAGGATTTCACACTTTTATCAGTTTGGTCCATTTGAATATTGGGGGTTAATCTTCCAATTACAGCTTCAGGTAATGAAGTCATTTACCCCAAGTTTGCTCCCCCCAAAACTCACTTTTGTTTCCATCTCTGGGGCCTGAGGCAGTGAGGTGTCCTTGATTGCCAGCCTGGAGAGGAATTGTTGTGTCTGCCCAAAATGGGAGAGCAGCAGCTCACACTGGGTATGGAGTTCAGAGTTATACACTAAAGAACTGCAGGGTTACAAATAGATGGAAAATAGAAAAGTTAAAATCCTGAGGCATCACATGGAATAGCTTCAGTGTGGGGAGCAGTGACTGATAGGATACTGCTGAGGAATGAGGGAAAAGCCCTGGAAAGGTCTCTCATGGTCATATCCAGTCTCTATCAGGCATCCATATCACAATGGCATCCATAAATACATCAAGGTTTCCAAATCAGGCTGAGTTCCACTGCTGCTGTGAGTACTTTGGTACTTTCAAACCTTACCTGTAATGGTTAAAACCCTCCTTATCTCCAATTTATTGGTGTTGCCCAGCTTATGGCCATGTATTAATGAAGGCTTTGAGCAAGCCTCCCAGGCTTCATTTAATCAAGATTAATTTATTGTGCCAACAGCCTTTTTTTTTTTACCTGGCTCTTTCCCTTCCTGACATTTATATTCATAAATGCCACTCCAAATATTACTGCCACCAAGTTTCCATTGCCAAATAACATTCCATGCCAGAGAACTGGATTAATAGGACAACAACCCCCTTTCCTCTACCTTCCCATCTAAAACAGCTTTTTAACCCTCTCCAATTTTTTTTCCCCTTTTCCTCATTTATTTTATCCATGTTTTCCTCATCTGTTCGTGGTCTGTTCCAGGCCATCCTTTCTGGGATATGAAGCATCCCTATCACATTCCTCTGGCTCTGGCTTTGCCAGACCAAACTCCCCCTGGTTCTGAGTCACTTGTTTGCCCCCTTTCCTCAGCTCATCTCCAGGAGTCCTTTGGGATGGAGAAATTCCTTTCCAATGTAAAATGAGCTCCTGCTCAGTAAGTTGCTTTTTTGTTGTTGTTGTTTTTTCTTTTTTTAATTGGAAATTTTGCTAGAAGGGATGAATTTTTTCAAGGCATCTTTTACAAATTCTAGCAGATCCTTCCAAGCTATGTGTTTCATTAACTGGAATATTCCTTTGGCATCAAAGGTAGGATTTTGTGATGTTTGCTGCCAGCATCTTGGGAAATTCTGGATTTTTCAGTTTCATGGATTTACTTCTAGAGTCCTTTGCTGCTGTTAAATATTTCACTTTCCTTTACGTCGGCATTTCAAATCTTACTTGTAATTCCCAGAATATCCTATGGATATCTTGTAGCTTCTCTGGATAAAGTGTTTAATTTTGTTGATTTTTTTTTTTTTAAGAAATGTGCTTTTTATGCAGTTTCTCAGTTTTTCTCCAAATTATTCCCTCCAATATTTGATCATTCATGTTAAGGTGGACAACGTGCTTCTGATGTGAGCCTTTATTCCCAAAGATTTCTCCTTAACAAGGAGAAATTACAATTACACCAGAACACTTCTCTATGGCAGAAGATCCCTTTGGAGTTTTGCCTGCACTTTGCATTTTCAGAGGAAGAATCCAAGTGCAGCTTGCCCTGATGGAATGGCAGATGGAGCTGGGAGCTTTCTGCTCTATTTTATTGCACCACACTGCAGGAAAAGCTTCTCCCTCTCACATCTGCCACCTCCTGCAGAGAAAGAGTTCCTTGGGGAGGAAATGTGGGAGAAGAGTCTCTTCCCATGCCCTCACCCCAGAGCCATGGCAGAGAGGGAATATCCACCAGGACCAGGCTCAGAGGGACAGCAGGACGTGCTGGTGGAATTCCAGATGTGTTTATGATGCTGGAGGATTCCTGGCACCCAATTGTTGGAGGTGGCATCCAGCCAGGATCCATCCTGGTGTGCATCCAGCCTGCATCCCAGCAGATCCTTGTGCCACTGCTGGCAAACAGCCTGTGGGCCAGGATAGCAGCATTTGGGGTTCAAAATATCCATGGATTCTCCCCAGCTGTGGTCCTGGGGAGCCCCTGCACTGCCAGATGTTGATCTCCCATGGCTCAGTCTGTGCTCTGAGATCCAAGGACACACTGTCCCCCTTGTCCTGGCTCTGGCCTGCCTTGGTTTGTGCAAATATTAACCTTGGCTTTTCCCTTCCCCAGCCTGGCTCCTCACAGGGTGAGACACCACTGGTGTGAATAATGTGACAAGAATTTCTTATGGTGGGGTTGGAAAATGCAGCTTTTCTCGAGTTAGATCCAGAATTGGCACGAACCGCTCGGGATTTGGACTTGGCAGAAACTTCTTCTCCTTTGGGGCAGATGGAAGGGAGTCCATGGGCACCAGAAAATTGCATTTGAAATGATTTCCTTTAAAAACACAAGGCACTGGTGCTGCTGAACGAGGTTCCCTTTGTGGGAGCTCTGTGGGATTCAGGCAGTCCCAGGGTGGCTCCTCAGAGATGTCTAAAGGACAGGTGGGAAGAGTTCCCTGCTAAACTGGGATGATAAAACTTGGATTTTATCCTGACAAAAGAGGACTCCCTTGGCCAGTTATAAACTTTGCTGGTAAAATGGAAACATTGTTTGATTAATAAGAAAAAGACTCCAAATAGCATATCAATATTGTACTCAGAAATGTAGAACAAATCCTGACATCTCATCCTAAATCTCATTGCAGCCTTCTTTTTATAGACTGTTTAAAACTTACTGAAAATGCAATTAAAGCAGCTTTGATTTTGGCCCAGACATAAAGCTGAAATACTGAAATAGCAGGACAAGACATTTTTTCTTATAGTAACTTCTGACCACATGAAAATAAGGAAGCACTACAAATCTTTCAAGAAAGCCTGACTTTAAGAGATTTCCAGCATCACTTCCAGATTAAACAGATTTGGCTCAATGCTCAAGTCCAGGCTCATCTGAACCAGACACATTTGCTGAGATTTATGTCAGTTTGAGCTTTACCCCTTGCATGAGTTCTACTGCAGCTTCTTGAAAGTTCTGTTTATGGGCAGATTTAGGGGAACTGCAAATGGATCAGCCTGAATCTCAAAAACCTGGAACCAACCCCCAACAGCACAGCTGGGATCCCTGACCACATCAGGGAGAGCCTGACAAACTCTGGGCACAGAGCCAGGCTGGATTTGAATTTTGACTTTCCTCAGTTTAGGGAAGAGGGAATATTGAGGAATGGGAATGCTCTGTAAAGACCCCTCGCTGTTTGATTTCCAGCTGTCCTGTAACTTCCACAGGCTCCTTAGGTATCCAGAGGATGTTGATTTTAATCAGAGGCAAGGAAAATCTGGGGATGGTGCTCTGTGCTTCCTGAACTGATGTCAGGGATGATTCCAGGATAATAATCCCATTATTATGTGGCTGCTCAGCCTGCTGGGATCATCCTGCAGAGGTGCTGCATTATTCTTGTCTGCACAGAGACAAAATTCCAGGTGCTCCAGAGGGCTCTGAGGGGGGGTGAGGTGTAGGAATGAGGCTGAGGGCACTCCAACCCGAATGAGTTCTCACCTCAGCATCATCCCAGTGGGATGGTGGATCCTACCAGAGGGGTGTGAAAGGCTGTGAGGTGCTTCTTTATCAGTAGGACCATTTCAGGATTTTTAGATTATTCCCAAGAAAAAGCAGCTGAATTAAGACCAGCTGTTACAAGGGAGATTTTTTCTTTTATTTGAATATCAGTCATATGCAGAATCCTGATGTTTCATCTAAGAAATCAAAACACTGCTTCTTTTGATGTCTGCCGAAGGTTTTGGGGTTTTTTTGCTTCTGAGCTCTCTCCAGGTTCATTTGAATGTGAATGCACCGAGGTCACTCTATGGAAAGGCTGCATTTACCTGCCCCAGGCAGAGATCAGCAGCGTTTGATTCTCAGAGCAACTTCCTGGGCTGCAACAAAGGAGAGGAAAATGCTATTTTCTTATGATTACTGAACTTTATCTCCTTTCTTTTATACTGCTTTTTACAAGGTTCAGATGAAGCTGGACAGAAAGTTTGTTGATTTTGTAGAGAAAAAAAAGATAAAATAACTTAAAATCTCCAACAATTTTAAAGAGCAAATTAAATTGTCCTAATTCAGGAAAAAGAGACTTTCCTCATGGTGCCCACGTTTCTGAAAGCAATAATATGTACCAGACTGGCATTTTAGGGATTTTGTTTATCATTAAAAGCAAAATAAGGTTTATAAAGGAGATTCAGCAAAGAAGTTACCCATGACAAAATCTAATCACTTTGGATATTTTTAGTATAACGAGATCCATGCTTCTTACAAAAGGCTCCTTGGGCTCCCAGTGGGGAGGATGTTTATAGTTCTGGACCTTCACGATTTAAACTTGATTATTTGCAGGCAACTTCATCTTCCTACTTACATAAGGGCCCAGCAGTTGTGTAACCACCAGTGTGGATGAAAATCTCATGATTTGGGGTTGGTTTCTGCTCAGTTGGTTCTGGTTTCTTGCTGGGTTGCCACTCTCTTGTCCACACCCTCGAGGAGAGGGAGTTGGGTAATTTGAAGCAGCATTTCATCCTGGGCTTTCTCATGCTTTACAACTTTGTTATGGCTTCCCAAACCTCCCAGACAGCCTGAGCTTCCAGGATGAGTTATCTGGATTAATGACACACTGCTGCTCTGTGCTGATGGCTCAGCAGGAGTTCTATTTGCCCTCGTGCATGGACAGCTTCCCATGGATCAGAGTCCAGCTCCTAATGAGCCCCTGGAGAGCTCTCAGGAATAACGTGGATGCAGCTCAGAGGATGGGGAGGATGGATGAGCAGAGGCAGCATTCTCAAGCAAACCCGTGTGTGTGCATGGCAGAAAATGGATTTCCTGGAGAAAACAAATCTGAATAATGCTCCTGAGGAATTGGGAATTCAACAGCTCCCACACCAGCATCAAAGGATTTGAACTGAGTGCATGGTTAAGCATTCAAACCCTGCAGTATTTAATGCCCATGTTTTGTGCCATGCTACAAGCCAGTTCTTCCAAACTCCAGCTCCTGGAAATAAAAGAACAGGAGAAGAACATCTAATTTGTCCTGGATATGAAATGGTTTATTTCCTGTAATGTTCCATCTCATGACTCTTTGTAGCTGTAGTAAAAACCATTGTTTGAGAGACAAATTGAGAGTGGCAGTAAACACAAAAAGGTTAATGAAAGACATGATTTCTGGCTCACTTGTTGGAGCGGGGAAAGCATGAGGGGTTTCAGAGTTTGGAATTCATAACTATTTCCATTATCTACCCTGTGCCTCATTTTTCTTTCTCTCTTGGCTCTAAGATCCTCTTCCTTCTTTATTGTTTCTTCATCATTCTCTTTTTTTTTTTTTTTTTCAGTTCTCCCACTGCATTCCCCATGGTCTGAGAGTTCCCTTGCCCACACCCCACCTCAAATTCTAGAAACTCCACTTGGGTTTTTCTGCTCAGTCTTGTGCTTCAGTGCCCTTTCTGGTTGATCTTTGTTAGAAGGTATTTCAGATTGGTTTTCTCTTCAGAACTGTACAAGGAGAGCTAAATACATATGGAAAACTGTCCTAGTCTGGCTAAGGCACTGCAGGGGCTTCCCTGGGGTGTCTGCTGGTAGAAAATGAGAGCAGAGGTGATCTCCCAGCACAGGCTTTGTCTCCTGGAAGATGGGAATCCCATTTGAAGAGCTGGAAATTGCTGATCTTAGCTCTGTCCCTGGAGAGGCTGTGACATCTCAGCACGGTGGAAGAACCACCTCCCACAAAATCATCCTTCCCTCCACTACAAGAGTAAAATGGCAAACATTTTCCAAAGTTTCTGTGCCACTCTCCACGTGGCTGTTTCATTTTGTTGAGTGATGGCTGTGTGAACGAGCAAAATGTCTGTTCTTTAACCCCTGTCGTGAGCTGGTTTGGATTTCCCTTAACATAAAGCAAGCAGAGAACAATGGGTCGTATTGTGCCTGATTAAATTTTCTGAGCAAAAGTCTTCATGTCCCCTGTGCACTGTCTTAGCCAGGGTTACCTCACTGTAACCACAAGAGAAAGCTGAATCAGCTGTGGATTGAGCCACAGTCACAGGTAGTGTCTGAACCCAGCTGCTGGTGGGAAAGGCATTTCCCTCCCTTCTCAAGCCTTTTCCTGCAGCAGTGTCCACAGGGATGGCTGTGGGGGCAGGATTTCATTGCCAGGACACGTGCCTCATTCTCTGAGTCTTCCATGACCTCATCACTTGTAGTATAATAAAGTGAAAATCATATGTTGCTGTCACTCCCTGAGGTGGGCACGACAGCCCAGCTCCTGGCCTGGGAGACAGGGCAGCACTTCTGGTTTTTAAAACAATTTGGAAAAAACTCCAGAGGATTATTAAGCATTGTTTATGTGGAAAAAAAGAAGAGTCATTATCAAAATGAGGAGAGCAATCTATGACTGCAAAACTCTAAACACAAATTGCCATTTGGTGCACATGCTTGAGAGAAGCTCCATCTTTTCCTTCTCTGTCTCTAAATTCTGAGGAATGGTATTTAATGGAATGGGGCAGACAAGGTCAAGCCGAGACATGGATTTAATTCCTTACATCTATAAACAAAACCACATTTCATGCTGAACTCTGCACGATGAGAGAGAGGAGGTGGGGAGGGGAATTTCAGCATTGCACTGTCTTTAGAGAAAAAGGGAAGGAAAATGTTGCCAAAGTGCCTGCAGGCACTTCTACCTCTGCCTGGGCACTGCAACTGGTGAATATTGGCACTTTTGCATTTAGTTTGAAGCACCACAGAGGGGATTATCCATGGATCTGCTTCCCCTTGGACACAGCCAAACTCTCTGGAGGCACAGGATGAGAGCCAGGGTGGGAAGGGCAGCATGTGGCTGGAGGAGAGGTGACAGGGAGAGGGGATTGCTGCCCAGAGCAGCTGTGGCTGCCCCAGCCCTGAAGTGCCCAAGGCCAGCCTGGACAGGGCTTGGAGCAGCCTGAGATAGTGGAAGGTGTGGAATGGGATGATCTAAAGTCCCTTCCAGCCCAAACCATTCCATGATTCTGTGATTTGATCAATTACAAAGCTGGAACTCAGAAATCACTCAGATTTTTCCAACCAGTTGCTCTTGATAGACAGAGTGATGGTCCTGGGAATAAAAGGGTAAATAATCCACCACTTCACACTAAGGAAAGGGCAAAAATTTGTTTCTCTGAATGTTTATGGGCCTGTTGGATTCTCTTTTCCATCAGCCTTGACTTCTGGAGTCCCCCATAGTGTTACCAGACAGGGGGGACTGAAGATGCTGTGGTGATTTGGGGTACCTGGGACTGGGTTATTTACCAGATCCTGCTGTACAAATTATGGCAGCATTGTCGTGCATCTTCATGAAGAGATTTGTGCCAAATATTCCATTATATCATACACCTGCACTGGGGAGCAAATATGAGAGAACTCTCTTTACTATTGCACCTTAAATTATAACAAACAGAGTGTTCAGGTTGGGCTGGTGCAGGTTTATCAACTCTACCCTCAGCACATCCTTGGCAGCAATTTTTACCAGGCTTGGGGGCACGGAAAAGAGCCATAATTTTCATGTGGAATGGTCTGTTCTGATCGTTATTGCACACCTATGCAATTTTCACCTAACCCTTGACTAACCTCATTTCTTGTCACACTTTGGGCATTTTGAAGGGCACCCTGAGAACTGTGGGGTTCAATCCACCTCAGGATTTCCTCAGTGCAGGGAGATTTCTATCATGGAGCTTGCTTGGCTGCTCTCTTCTCTCCAGATATATTTCAGCTGCTTCCCACTTAGCTGATGCAGGCTCTTGATAATTTCAGAGTTAGGTAAAAGAAGCCAGAAAATCCTTATTCCTTCTACCTCCCCTTTCCTAGCACACAGAGGACTGACAGGAAAATAAGCACTAATATGTCATCTTTAAAATAAGAAGGGGACATGCTTTCCTTATGAAGCAGTGGAAACAGTGACATCATGTTTGGAACAGCTTTTTTCCCCTTTTCCCTTCTAATTGCACTGAGTTTTTTAAAGCCAGGGAATCAAATCTTCCCCTCTGGAGTGGGGGAAGGTTCCCCATAGGCTGCTGGTCGTCTGGGTTTGGTATGAATCACTCTGCCCCTTTTGCAGTTCATTGACAAATTACCAGAACCAGGAGCTGGGAACTGGGGCAACAAAGGGAAAGAGCAAAAATGAAGTCAATTGATGAAAGAACATGAGCAGGAAACATTATTTATGGAAAATTCACTGAATGGATCCTTATTTCTGTGCTATATTTTCTTTTTTTCCACTTTAAAGGAAATGGCTCCTATAGCAGGAATGACTCACTCATAGAAGTTGCCAGGGAGGTGTGTTTGCCAGTTTCTCCTTTTATTAACATTTTATCACAGCATGGTGCAAGTACACGTGCCAGATAAGGCCACAGATGCAAAGACAGTGAAAGGAAACAGCAGGGGGAGGAAAAAAACATCTTTTTTTTTATGGTCAAGCACCAGTCCTGTGTGTCTGCTGCTCTTTGATGGCTGCTCGAGCTGACCTGAAATAGCATTGAGGGGTTTGTCCTGACTTCCACAGGCTTTGCAGTTCTGTATCCTGACAGAGCAGAGGAAACTCCACAGGCACAGTGACAGGCCAGGGCCAACAGCAGCAGCTCTCTCTGCTGAAGGTTTTTCTTGCTGTGACACAGTTTGTGATGGCACCTTCTCCCCACTCTGCAGAGCTCCTTGCACACCCCCAGAGGGACCCCAGGCCCCAGCTCTCCCCTGGGGACAATTTAGCCTTGTGCTAATAGAGAAAAGGGATGGAGAGAAGCAAGTGGTGTAAGGAAATCATCTTTCTATTTTCACTTCAGAAAAAGGACAATTAAATAGAGGAAAAAATAGCTACAAAATAGGTCTGATGTCTGATCATTCAGTCTGTGAAGGAATCAAGGGTTGCAAAATGACTGATCTCAGCAGGGAAAGGAAATAGGAAAAGGCTTTAAATCCAGATGATTTTGCAAGTAATACTTGAATTTCCCCCATTTTGAAATACTTGCAGAGAGCAGGTTTTAGACTCAGCAGTAACAAGGTTAAGGCTAAGAGGGTTGGTGCTGGAGATGTGATTTGACATGATCCCAGTCAAATCAATCCCAATAAAAGCTTCCAGCAGAGCTGTTCTGCAGGAGGAGCTGCTGCTGACCCCTCAATAACAGATCTGAGGTCTCAGTGCACAGAATGCTCTGCTGGTACAAATCTACAGCTCAATTAAAGGAGCTGCACATAAGGAGGAGGCCAAGCAAGCAAGGACTCCTTGTTAAATCTCTTTTGGGATTTTTTTGGAGCACTTCATTAAGCTCTGAGATAAGTCTGCCCTACAGAGGCCTGGCTGTCGACAGGATGGGCACAAGCCAGGGAGAAAATCTGATTTTTGGAGCTGGGTGTTGGTTCCTGGAGCTCCCTATCCAGCAGGACACAGCCTCTGGAATAGGGGGTAGAGCTGCACTGCTCTGCATCCAGGCAGAGACATCTCAGGAGTGATTTGGGATTTATTTGTAGTGATTTGCTCTCTGAAGAGAACAGAGTTACTCAGGACCCTCTGTGCTTGTATTTATAATGATCTCAGACAAGTAAGGGTGAATCAACACAAAATATGCTCAAGGCTTGCCACCTCTCAGATGTGGGAGAAGCTCTCTGGAGTGATGAAACTTTAAATAAAAGCTACTAAGATGCTCTTAAACCCCGATAATTTCATTTATTTGCTTTAGAGAACACACGACCTTGAACACGTCTGCAAAGAAGGTACAAAATGTTTCTCTTGGTGCTTTAGCCTTAATATGATTTACACCATAATCAGAAAGGAGTAGAGCATGTAAGCCACGATTGCAGCTAAATATCCCACAAAAAAACACCCTTAATTCACTTTCTCAGCATGCCCCAGCCCCATTAGCATTAGTTTGTGGCTCAGATATTGCACACATGTCAGAATCCTGCACAAACCCCTTGGTTTAGACAAAACAACAGGAGACATGGAAGCTGCACACAGCTCTAATCCCTGCATCCACTCCATCCAAAGTTTGGGGTTGTTTTTCTTTCAGTTGATGAAATGGAAATTCAAATGTTACTTTGACAGTGCCATAGGAAAGTCTAAAGTAGGGTCTGTAAATAGAGTTTGAGCTGACATTTCAGTTTGGAAGTTAGGGGAAGGAATGAAGCCAGCATGAATACTCACTTGAATCTTGAGGGAAAACTTAACATTTAAGAGACTTTTTTTCCCCTACTGATATTGTAATTTGTAAATTTTGTAAAGCCACATCTGAAGGCCATTTGTTTTGGCACTCAAGATGTCAATTCAAAACACACTCTTATTTAACAGAAAGCTCTTTTTTACCCCCATCTCTCCATTCCCTCCTTTGAATTCTTTGCAGTGATTCCTGAAACAGGTTGGAAATGAAGCTGTTTACCAGTCTGGAAAGATGAAAAGGTTTGGTAACAAAGCCTGACTTGCTGAGTTTGGTGTGTGCAGCTGGGAGAGCTCCACATCACTGCTTTGTGTGCTGGCCTGGAGTTTTTAATTAAATCTGATTTAGTGGCCACAGCAGCAGCTCAGCTCAGCTCCTGCTGAGCCAGGCAGGATCCACCATGCAGAGGCAGCTGCTCTCTGTCCAGGGCAGCCTCCTGGCCAGCCTCTGCAGGGATGGGTTTGGTCTGAGCCTGCAAAGCAAAGCACTGAGGTGACTGAGACACGGGCTGTGTGTCAGAAAACTCACCAGGACTGGAAATTGGGAGAGCTGCCCATGGATCTTTTCCTTTGCATTCCCTTTCACTTTAGTATTGCAAACAATCATTAATGCTTTTAGTCTTGTGGTAGTTCTGGGAGATATTATCCTCATTTAGTGCATAAGGTCTTGGATGATCCATCTGTCTAGGGAGACACTGGTTTATGCTGGGAAACATTTGATCAAGCCAGGCGAGCAAAGAGGAGCCTCTGGGAAGTTACTCAAGCTGGCGGCCACATGAAAGGCAGCGCTTGTAGGAAATCACCCTGATTTTCTGCTCTTTGTGCTCCTGGAGCTTTGTGTTCCAGAGCCCGGGGGGATCCCAATGGGTGCCCGCTCTGGGTTATTCAGAATGCTGTGACAAATGTTCTGTGTGCTCTTGCTCCTTTACTCTGCTCCTGTTCAGCTCTTTTCCTCTTTCAGTTGTAACAAGCCCATTTCCAACGGAAAGAGAAATCTGCAGCAAAAGCAGAGTAGGCAGCAGGGGAGGGGGGATTCTGCCCCTCTGCCCCTGGGCTCAGGTGAGACCCCACCTGCAGAGCTGCCCCAGCCCTGGAACCAGCACAGGAAGGAGCTGGAGCTGCTGGAGAGATCCAGAGGAGGCACCAGGGGGATCAGAGGATGGAGCAGCTCTGGGATTGTTCACCTGGAGAGGAGAAGCTTTGGGGTGAGCTCAGTGTGACCTTGCAGAGCCTGAAGGAGCTGCAGGAAAGATGGAAAGAGACAATTCCCAAGGGATGGAGGGACAGGACACAGGGAATGGCTTCAAACTCAGAGAGAGAAGGTTTAGATGGGATATTGGGCAGGAATTGTTCCCTGGCAGGGTGGGCAGGCCCTGGCACAGGGTGCCCAGAGCAGCTGTGGCTGCCCCTGGATCCCTGGCAGTGCCCAAGGCCAGGTTGGACACTGGGGCTGGAGCAGCCTGGGACAGTGGAACTCGGTAATCTTTAAGGTCCCTTCCAACCCAAACTATTCTATGATTTTAAGAAGCTGTGACAGCAACAGCCACAACTTCCTATGTGCAGCCCCAGGTGTACTTTCAGAACTGAAATCTCTTTCACTGTGAGTTTTATTTATAGTTTGAGCTCTTTTCACACTGCAGATACACTCCCTGGGATAACCTGTGCTTCTCTTCAGAGCAGCACCTTGAGCAGCCTCTGAAGGTGGTGTTGGTTGTGCTCTAGGTGCCAACATCTTCAAGCCCCAAAGGATTTGTTAACTTCCTAAACAACGACCAAAGTCTTGTCCTCATTAATTTAACTGTGCTCTGACACATCCTCTCCAAGGGAATACATTTGTAGAAGGAAGTGGATGGTTTCCCTCGGGCTATAGGACACCATTCATTCTGCTGCCACTTTCCCCTTTCTATTGGTGACTGCAAATACCTTTAGCTTGCAAGTGAATTTCCAAGGAAAAGGCAATGTTAAATATTCTATTGACATAGGCAGAGCAAGGATTTCAAGTATTTTCACCTCATTTTAACCTTTTTAACACAGGTATTATGTCAGGAGCTCCCTGAAGTCAGAAGAACTGGTCTCATTTAGGCTTGAGAGCACCCAAGTCACATTCTCTGCTGGTTAAAACCCTCTATACAGTTGATGTGAGATACTTCTTTACAGGTTTTTTCCCCCTCAGCTGCCTCCTTCTCATGCCATTCCTTATCCAACGCTTTATCGACTGTTTTTCTCTTTTGACTCTCTTCCCAGTAAGTTCAAAGCAGCCTTCATTCCCAAGCCTTCATTCCAGTTACCATGACTTTTGGCCTCGCAACTCGAGGCTTTTTAGCCTTCATAAAACACTTGACATTTTTAGTCAATGGAAACAAGGACAATGAAAGCATCAACACATTGATGGGGCTTCAAAAGAGTGCTGTGGCACAATGCAATGTCTGACTGCTTTTTGGAACACCTACCTTTATTCCAGGTGATTCCAGATTCTAAATCTACAAACAGCTCTTTCTCTCCTGTTGTTATTCCATGGGTTGATGCGCTCCACTACTCCTTCCCCTGAATTTTAATGATGTGCTGTTTGTGAATCTTTCAGTATCAGAGAGTTCAGCACTGTCCTGGCAGCTCATCCATCATAGATCTGTGGATTCACTGATCTCCCAGCTTATTTCAGCAAACAAATATGTTTCATGAGAGAGAAACACACCGAGCACTCTCAGCCCTGTGCAGAGTTCTTCCAATTCTGCCTTAAGTATCTCAGTTTAAAATAAAACCTGTCCCACTGGGACCGTTTTTTTGGAGGTGAGTGGGATTACTTCTTTGCACTGCTGGGATGTGTTTCTGCCATCCTGAAAATAAGAAGTTTCTTTCCCGAAGTCCATGGCTTGTTTTGGTAAAGGAATAAGCTGTCCTGGTTTTGGCTTTTGCTGGATAAATGTGGATGTTACTGTCATGTGGGACTTTGCACCCCTCTGGTCACCCTTAAATGTCCCTCAGTACTCCAGGCTATGCCACAGCATGGCTCTGTGTGGGCACCAGTAACAATTCACCCCACAGACCAGCCAGCAGCAGAATAATCCACAATTATCTTCCTTTTGCCCTCATTAAAAAAAACCAAACCTCAATAAACGTTCTGGTGTTAATTCATGTGCCTGGCTCCATGTCTGGGTCACAGCCCAAACATTCCCAGTGTGGGGAGACCCCGAGGGTTTCCCACCTGCAGGGATGGAGTGTGGGTGACATCCACGAGTGGGATCCTGCAGGATCTGACTCACTGTCTGCAGGCAATCCCGGAGGGAGGAATGGGATCCTGCTGCCTCCTGCCTTTCTGGCTCCCGCTGCCCTGGGAGTCCTTGAATCACACTCAGATGTCCCCTAGGGAAGATCTTCTTCACTATTAAAACAAACAGATGTCCTGGTGGTTTCTGATATCATAACTATCCTTTCCTGTGAACTCATTCTACTATAAATAGTAGGCTCATGTCTATTCAAAGAGCTCTTTTATTCCCCTCTCCTCCTTTCATCCCACATCCTTGCTGGTTTCTGGGATCTCTTACATGTGTAAAGGACATCGACTTCCCTGTGGTTATGTCAGCACATGGAGCTGCTCCCAATGGGATTTCAGGGCCATCATGTGAGTCTGGGATGTGCCTGCTCAGGGCTGTTGTGTGTCTCTGCTAAGAGCTCTGACAGCTATAGGCTGGTGATGAGCACAGCTTTAGGCATGAGCAGATCCATCAGTGCAAATGTGAGGCTGGATTCCCAGCTGA